>OX463314.1:3990078-6650210 GCA_949820665.1 Scrobipalpa costella
AATGCCTTTATATTTACAAAATGTTGAAGTTATTGAAGTTGATCAGAATGGAGGCTCCATTCAAATAGTTAAGCCAAATGATGACAACGTACAAATAGTGGATATTTTACAAAGAGCTGTAAATGAAAGTCTTTGATTCATTCAATTAATCATGCATGCATTTTTTTTATTTTAAATAAAAAGTATCATATCATTCAAACAGTTGTATTAATGACTGCAATACTGCAATCACTTCCTCATCAAGTACTTCTTCTAGATCATTATCATTAATAATCTCGTCAACATTTCCTCTAATATCTTCATCAGGTTCTTCATAGGGTGTATAATGTGTCGATCCCAATCGCTTTTCAATATTATGCAGAACTATGCAAGATAAAATGATATTGCATGCAATCTTCGGCTGAACTCTTAAGTAATTGAGGCATGGAAATTTTTCTTTTATGATTCCCAAAGAATTCTCCACCATTCTTCTAGTTGATCTGAAAGCACGCAAAAATCTTTGCAAAGCTTCTGTCCTTGGTATTTGTATTGGTATATTAGGCGTTAAGAGCCACTTTTTAAGCCGTATCCACTGTCTCCCAAAATTATTGCGTTAGGGAATGGTCTCCATCCACCTTCCCATCTCTGTGCTAAAGAAGAGCATCTCATCACTCTGGCATCGTGAACAGAACCAGGCCATCTTGCAGATGCATAAAAAATATCTAAGTTTGGCCCGCATACCACCATAGTATTAATGGAATGGTTTCCTTCTCTGTCTACAAAAGCAGGTTCATTTTCACGAGGCGCATCTAGTTGTATCAACGAGCCGTCGACAATTCCAGCTATTCTAGGTATATTATACCTCATGAAAAGTAATGGTATTCGGTTACAATTGTCCGGCCATCGGACCTCTTCTCCAAACAATTCACCGATCAAAGCTTCACTTACCCGTCTTAGGCAACGATGTACCGTTGCTTTACTGAGCCCATGAGCATCACCAATAACATGATATTGTGAACCACAACCCATCCAACGCAAAGCGCACAATATTTGTTTAGTGGGTGTAAGTGCATCGTTTCTGTTTGTCTCATGTTCAAGTTGATGTCCAATTCTATTTATTAAAAAATCGACGGTGGTTTTAGATACCCGAAATTTTTCGTTAAAATCGAAATCTGACACTGTGAAAGAGAAATTTATTCTAGGCTTAAATATTCTTCGGGCGCGCATTGGTTCTATTTCAAATAAGTATTCATCGTCACTACTCTCACTACTTGACGTCAGCACCATTTTCTTGAAGTATATTTTTCAAATTCTACAGTCTGCAATTACGCGACACAGGGTAAGGGCACATGTCAGCATTATCCGACAGTTCTACAAATATGTTAATATGTCATGACAATAAATTTTCTGTTTCATAAAGCAAATTTGACAAGTTTTTCACGACAAATTGCCACCTGTCACCTGTCAAGAGAAAATCTTTATGAAACAGAAATATGTCAAATTGTCACGACAATTCGACATATTTGTAGATTTTCCACCGTGACATAATTGTCAGTGGTGATCTTTATGAAACAGAAATATGTCAAATTGTCGAATTGTCACCTGTCGCCTGTCACCTGTCATTGTCAGCTTTATGAAATAGGGCCCTGGTCGATAGCAACGCGCGCGTCGCGCGGAATTGGTTGTAGCGGTGCAGCCAAACGCAACTATGGGAATCATTATAAATACCTACCGACTATAAATGTTTTTTTTTTCTGTTGGTTTTATTTTTTTATAGTTAGCTTTTACGTTACTGAAACACCCTCGAGCTATGGCACGCAATTAAATTAATACACTGTATATAGTTATATCCTCCTTATTTAAAAGATCGTTTCGTATTTAATTCCTCAACCCTTTCCCGAAACCTTCGATCCAGCCATAATCTCATCTAAAATATGATCCCCCATGACAAGACAGACTTTTATGCCAAGTCTTCCTCAGTACAAGCGATCAAATTATGGAACGCCCTGCCGGTTGAAATTAAACGATCATCACAGGCAATTTTTAAGGAGCGAGTTAAGAAACACTTTACTGAACTCCCTTAGAATACATGTTTACTATTCCTTTCTATATCATTTGTGTATCTGTCATTCCTTTTCATATCAATCTGAATTATTTATTTATTTCCTTTCCTCCATAATGTATGTATTAGTTTATTATATATGGTATATAGTAGTTTATTATCTATTATAATAATTTATGTATATCATATATATATATTTTATGTAGATTTGTCTATATTAATTAGTTTTTAGTAAGAGCACTATCCCGCATTATCGACATTTGATTTCCTCTACCCAAGGTTGCCTGGTAGAAATTGCTACCATAGCAATAAGGCCGCCTTCATTGTACTTTAATTTTTATTTCATTTGTTCTGAATTCCTGTTCTTCTTGTTTTATTTGCAATAAAGGTTATCTATCTATCTGTCTAGTTATCCTTTTCTGTTCGCTCGAGACGGAAAAGGACGGGTATGGTTTATAGTTATAGTTATTTACAGTTAAATCTGGTTTAGGCTGAAACGTAGCCAACAACGCGATTCCAATTATGTTACCTGTCACTCCACTGTAGACCACCAGGAGCCGTATTTTTGAATCGCTCGTGTTGGAATTCGCGCTCGAAAGATCAATATTCGCATGTTAAATCCGAAAATCACTACTTTTGAATACTCATACGTATGCGACTCTGCAAAAAGTGGCCCAAACCACTCGTTTAGTTTTCTACTACTCGAAACCTAAGTACTCTATGATCATGTCAGTGACACAGAAAATCATTTGACA
Source organism: Scrobipalpa costella (assembly GCA_949820665.1). Lineage (NCBI taxonomy): Eukaryota > Metazoa > Arthropoda > Insecta > Lepidoptera > Gelechiidae > Scrobipalpa > Scrobipalpa costella. The sequence continues at coordinate 3,992,875 of OX463314.1, forward strand.
AGTGACACTTAAATTTAATTTCCATTATATTGCGCTTTTCAAGGGATACTTAAACTTTTTAATTACTTGAATTTACGGTCTGTTTCTCTGCGATTTATTACCGTTTTTCAAATCAACGATTTTTGTTAGTGATAGTGATAGTGTAGTAGGTGTATTTCTGCGTGGAACAGAATCAATTTTAGGGATTAGACTTTATTGGTAACACAGATTTCTGCTGATTCACAAATACGTAAAAATGAGTGTGATCGAATTTGATTTAGGACACGAATGATTTTCGTATGCGCTTTCAGTGTAAAATTCGGGTTCAAAAATAAGGCTCCACGTAGTGAGTGAAGTCACTAGTATTGGCACATTGTAAACGAGTTTCCAACTAGAAAACAAATACTACGCGTTGGTGCATGGAACGGATGAGGATTGCCTAAGGCTGCCACGGAAATCGAATTCCATACAAACGGTAGTTACGTTTTAATTTATAAATGGTTAGACCAAACTTCACCAAATTTTGTACCAACAATCAAATGCATCATATCTATATTTATAATTAGATTTAGTATCGAAAATATTATCTAAATACAAAATAAGAGAGTAAGAAGAGAGGCGCCCGATGGTGTAGTGGAAAGGGCCGGAGGTCAGTATTTTTTGTTTTTCGCTTTTTGAATTTCATGTGTACGTTAATTCGGTGCTTTTTCCGTGCTTCAGAAGGCACGTTAAGCCGTTGGTCCGAGTTAATATCGTAGATATAAATCGTTAAGCCATGCCAGAAGCCAGTGCTACATTGGCGGCTTGAAAACTCTGTTCTGGGTTGCGGAGGTCAGATGGCAGTCGCTTTGTGTAAAAACCAGTACCCTTGTCCAATCTCTTAGATTAGGTAGCTGAGCTCAAATTTTAGGCCATTTCCATGCAAAATCGTTTTTCTGTCATTATTTTGTTCGTGGTCGATATTTACCGATGAAATCAAATTATAAACATATAAATTATAAACATATAAATTAGTTTGATTTGATGAAGTGTATAAAGTTTAGTGAAGTTTAGTCTTCTACTTTTGTATGGAATTGTATACCTCCAAAAGACTAATTTGAAGCCGTAGAAAGGTGTCTTCCATGTTCTTCCATGCTGGACTGAGAGAGATGGAAAAACATAGAATATTCCAGCTGCCCTTCCTCCCGGGCATGCTGTAGAAGTCAGCAAAAGAGACTCGAGTGTTACAGTGTATTGTAATTTAGGCGATGGGCTGACAACCTGTCACTATAGCAATACAAATTACAATCTAAAATTGCCCTCAATTTTTGTCAGACGTGGCGGAAACGCCTTTTACGAGGCGTTTAACGCTCTGCCTACCGTAAGTGACGAATTCGTGACTATATGTATGTATGTATGTAGAAAGGTGTCTAGGAACTTCAACATATAGGGGCATACGTTTGAAAATCCTCTGATAAAATATAAACTAATCAGAAATAATGGATATTACGCAGGTACAAACACGGCTATTATTAATCTCCAATATCGGAGTGGATAAGCCGCGTGCTTCTGCATTAATGCGGGTAGTCTGATCGGGAAAACGATTTTTGAAACTCATTGAAATACAGTGGTGGCGATTCGGAAACATGCACACCTTAACTAGTATAAATCACCTGTGATTTTATGTCATGAGAGGACAGAAACGGAGGGCAGTATAGACGGACTTACTTTGGTCCTGGACTTATTTCAATTAGGACGTGTTTTTATTACCTGTCACTACAGCATACCTACAAATCTATCTTACACAACCCTCAAAACTTTGTCAGACGTGGCGAAACGAGCTTTGTTTAGGTCGTGTACGCTCTGCCTACCCCATTAGGAATAAAGGCGTGACTATATGTATGTATGTATGTTTTATTATTTAACTGGGCGGGAGTGATGAAATCCTAGCTTTCTTTTCTCGTTGTTGTTTCAAGTTTGGTTAGGACATTGCAGGCTGATCACCTGATGGTCCGAAAACTCCAAAAAGTAAGGTGATCCATGTTGTCTGATGGGCGTGTAAATAGTCGGTCCTGCTCCTGATTTCTCTCTGGTCCTGTCAGTCAATCTGTCTCATCAGAATAAGAGATTGAAGGAATAGTGAGTGCACCTGTGTGTAGCGCAAACACTTGGGCACTATAAACTAGTCCTGCGTGGATGGCCGATCTCTGGGAGATTGACCGCCATCACCGAAAATCGGTGGGAGGACTATTATTAACAAATATAGGCGTGACCCTCAGTCGTCTACAAAGGCGGATTTAAATACAGTCCTAATAACTCAAATGCCGAGGAATGGAAAGTCGGGAATTATCGGCATCATCTGAAATTGAATCAATATTCATTCTTGATCCAATATCTACTCGACGAGCGCCATTTTTCAGCCGTTCTAAGGCTTCCTTTACACTGGAAGGACTATTCCTTTATTCAGCTATACCGGGTGTAAGGGACAGCAAACTGATGAGGGTTGGTTGCTCCACAAATTAGGTATGCGGCGGCGCGCGCCGGGTGCTCAGTCAACGAAACTGAACTACTATCAGCAGGATTTTTTTTTCAGAAAGTGAAATAAAAATGGCTTTTCCATACAAACTATCTGATCAAGGCGGACATTATGTATGGAAATCGAATTTTATTTTTCTATTCCTGAAAGAATTTCCTGGTGGAAGTTGTTCAGTGTCGTACACTGAGTAACCCCTAACAGTTTGCCGGACGATGTCCTTTTACACCCGTTATACGCGACGAGCGTAATTTTTAGCCTTTCTAAGGCGTCCTTTACACTGAAAGGATTATTAAGTTATTAGCTATATAGCTACGTCGGAAAAGATACCTTGAGCTCTCCAAGGCCCTAGATCACGTGGCAGCCCGAAGAAGCGTTAGTTATAATTAATTATAAGTCGTGAAAGCGGATATGAAACAGAATTCTCTGTTATTTCGTTAACCATCTTACACCAGAGGGTGTCGACGACCGGGAAAAGTGAAAAAGCCGGTAAATGCGGACATAGAAGAGAACGATCTTACACCAGCGGATTCCGAAGACCGGGCAAAGTGGAGTAGAAAATGCCAGAAAGCGGATCCCAGCATTAGGACGGAAAAAGGCTACGCAGAAGAGACACCTAAATACAAACATACATATAATCACGCCGTTATCCCTAATGGAGTAGGCAGAGAGTAAACGACCTAAACTAAGGTCGTTCCGCCACGTCTGACAAACTTTTGAGGGTTAGTTAAGATAGATTTGTATTTATATTGCTGTATTTATTTATTTAACAATTTATTGTACACAAAAACATCTTAAAAATAGGACATACAAACTAGTGAAAGGTTGTCGCCGAATTACAATACACTGAAACCCTCGGATCCCTTAGCTGGTTTTTACAGCATGTCCGGCAGGAAATGCAGCTGGCACATTCTATGTTTTTCTCTCGCACCCAGGCCAGCATGGAAGAACAGCTAGATAACTATAATATTATGGGCTACTAACTAACTGCCTGCGTGGTCTAGTGGTCTGAGCCATGGGCTCCTGATTCGGGGTTCGATTCCTGCGGGGACACTCGAGATTTGCCCCCAGTTTATTGTACACTCGATACAAAGATGTTTATACCAAGGTATTGCTATTATCGCCGCTAGTGTTATGCGTTAGCTATTTCTGCCTTATATTATCTTATTATACCATGCTTATACTAAGTAAGTAGTGGCACCAATTCTTAGTTGCAAAAAATAAATTGCTAATATAAGTCCCTGTCACTTTCAGTCATGAGAGAACTGAAAGGGACGCCAATAATTTTAGTTAAGTTGTGCGCTCTACGAATCGATAGTAATATTAAATCAAAATCTGTTCTGTCTGTATATTCTTTGTAAATGTGTGCAATCACTACATAGTATAAAACAAAGTCCCTTTCTCTGTCCCTATATCCCTATGTATGCTTAGATCTTTAAAACTACGCAACGTATTTTGATGCGGTTTTTTTAATGGATAGAGTGATTCAAGAGGAAGGTTTATATGTATAATACATGCATAATATAGTAGAGAAACACTGATGATTTCCGTGCGAGCCGGGGCGGGTCGCTAATATACAATAATAAAGAGTTTTTACTTTCCTATTGACCGTAAGAAAGCTCTGCCTACCCCATTAGGGATAAAGGCGTGATTATATGTATGTATGTATGTATGTAAGAAAGCCCACGAAGAAAGTTCACATCTAATAAGGCGTGTCCCTTCAGTGTGACGGGGGCTTTACCCGACTAAGGCATAAGTAATGGCGACTGCCAGCCCCGACCCGGCCAGCTTCTCAAGATAAAAAATCGGTGGAGTCTGATAGTAGAAATTATAGCAATTCCTATTAGGCAGTGAAGAATTATATTTTTAACTTCTTATAAGAAGTATCAAGTAGATATTCGAGTCATATAAGTTTTTTTTTTAAATTGATTTTCCATTGCCTAAATCACAATACACTGAATCCGTTTGCTTGACTACAGCATACTCAGGAGAAGAAGCAGCTGGCACATTCTATGTTTTTCGATCGCTCCCACCACCAATTTTTTTTACACATTGCATTTTATTAAAGTCGCAATCTGCCAGACTACGTTGAAAAAAAAACGACCTCACTGTCCAAAGCCCAAGATCACACGGCAGAGCAAAGAAGAGATCTCACACCAGCGGATGACGTAAGCCGGGCAAAGTGGAGTAGAAAAAGGGTAGTAATAAAAGTTCCAAAAATTAAATCAAAATTAGGTCTTTCTAAATAAGAAATGTACTGTTTGAATAACTAACTTGTTGCCCACAATTGTTCGAATAAAAATAAAGAAACGACTGACTGAAAAACTAAAAGCTGCTTATAAATAACACGAAACTTACAGTCGAAAATACTTTTCTTCCAGCTTAATTTATATTTTACCGAAAATTATGATATCATTTTCATAATTTATCACATGTAAAAAGAACTGAAAGTTGCGAATAATAGTTAATTCGTAAATACCTTTCTTCTAGCATTTACATTTTACCTCCTCTACTTCCGCGGCTCGGTCGCTCACTTCGTTAGCTCCAACCAAAGGGTTACCGTTCCAACCTACCCTAACCTACTGATACTGAGTGGGATCTGTGTAGGATGTTATTTTTTTTAGGGCTGCTCCCCCTCATGCCCCCATCTTCGTTGTTCGCGACAGGTTTGTGCATTTTAGCGTAAATTGGTTGTCCGACTGTAATGTTTCCATACATTTTTCAGATTTTCATTGAAATTTAGAGTAAAAATATATGTTTTTTAACCAGAAACAGAAATTAAGTACGTAAGAAAACGATTATTATATGTGTAGCTGGAAGTTCAGTAATTCGGTCACAAGTTTATAATATTCGTTGGAACATTAGAATTTGTTCATAAAATTATAATTTGAGAAAGGTTGTGTTTGTTACTTAATTAAGTAATTATTTTTGGTATGTTTTGTTTTTATTTGCTGGTAATTCATTTAAACGCAGCTTAGTTAGGGTCCGATACATTTCATGGGAGATTGATTTGTTGTTCGGAACCTTTATTATTACCCGTAGAAAAAGCCGGAAAGCGCTAGGCAGAAGAAGATAAGGATTATATTTAATTGAAACAGCATTTCGCGGAAGCAAATGAATTAAGTCATAGTAGAAACTAATTGAGTTTGCATTCAACATACTCTGGGCTTCAACTTTCTCCTGATTTAGTTTCCAGCAGCTTGAAATCAAATCAACTGAATGAGTTACAGCGTTCCGTTAATGGAAAACTCGTGTATGTTATGTATGTTACTTGCAATTTGATTTTGATCCACTTTTCATCATTTTTATTATTATTAATGGTCGGGCTGTATTAGTAACTGATTACGTTACGCGAATTGCTCATTGGCCGGAAAAAAGGTATTGGCACGGCAAACGCACAAACCACGAAATGCCCTTTTAATTCGGCCAATGAGCGTTCTTCTTTTCGATTCGTAACACGTTGTAAAACGATCAACACCAAACGCATTCGAATTCGGGTTATCGCCGTTATGTAAAACGATCATTCCGCGGATTGACATTGACGAATTGCCAGTCCGCGAAATTGACTTGACAAGACTTGATAGGACTTGATAAGACTCTTTCCGGCCAATGAACGATTCGAGGACTGTGCGTAACAATTACACAAAATAAACGTAACACATACATACATATAATCACGCCTATATCCCTAATGGGGTAGGCAGAGCGTAAACGACCTAAACAAAGGCCGTTCCGCCGCGTCTGACAAAGTCTTGAGAGCCATCCAAGAAACATTTTTACGTATATTGCTGTAGTGACAGGTTGTCAGCCCATCGCCTAAATTACAATATACTGAAACCCTCAGATCCATTAGCTGGTTTTTACAGCATGCTCGGGAGGAAATGCAGCTGGCACATTCTATATTTTTCTCTTACTCCCAGTCCAGCATGGAAGATAAACGTAACACAGGAATTAAAAATACCTGTCCTAGAGGTACCATAGAGAAGGGCTTATAGTAAGTGCATAAGTCCCTCTCTTATTCTGTCTCTATTTTTCTCTAGTTGGAACAATTTGGGTACGCACAAATAATCACAAATTCTTGACTAAAATTGTCCCCTGTAATTTTAGAACATGACTTCATTTGAGGATTACTGAGCATTTGAGGAATGAAGAGGGAACATAACGGGATGGCAATAATTCTAATTAAATCGTGTCCTCGTGTTCTTCCATGCTGGCTTGGAAGCGAGAGAAAAACATAGAATGTGCCAGCTGCATTTCCTCCCGGGCATGCTGTAAAAACCAGCTAAGGGATCCGAGGGTTTCAATATATTGTAATTTAGGCGATGGGCTGACAACCTATGACTATAGCAATATAATACAATCTGTCTTAAATAACCCTCAAAACTTTGTCAGTCGTGGCGGAATGACCTTTGTTTAGGTCGTTTGCACTCTGTACCCCATTAGAGGCGTGATTATATGTATGTATGTATGTGTCCTCGCCGATAGCAATGTAGTAGAACTAGATATACTTACCTTTATAGAGCGTTCTATGTAAGTTGAAAAAAATAGACAAAGTATTTGTCCTATAAACAAAACACTATAATACATTTCAAGCTAAAGAAAACAAACTTGGAACAATCCTACGACAAGAAAAAAAATGGCCCTCTCATGGCTGGCTGACACCATTCATACTAGAAAAGCCAAGGTCTTTTACTGGAAGAGTCAAGGCTATTTGCTCAATATCTGCGTTTCTTTATCTACTAAGGCCCGTAATTATAATCAAGTCTCAAGAGTGACAGCGGGTTTGAGTTTGTATCAGAAATGTAATTTCAGTACAAAACAGCCTGTCAAATCCAAACTTAATGTTGCTCTCAATCTTGATATCGCTTTATAAATACAAGCCTGAGTGTCATTATTAAGGCGATTATCGTTAGTTAGTTACAATAACGTTAGTTTAACGTTGCCAGATACTTCTATTCCCAGTAGTTCAATGGCACAGTTCAATGATTGAAATGGGGGGAACTTTACTTCCCAGTAGTTCAATTGAAAAAAAATGTTATTTCTTGAATAATAACTTGAGTTATAACAAAAACTTTATGAGAAATGGAATCAGTGGTAAAGTTATATGATACCCTAGTGTAGTTGTATAATTATTTGTAATTGAAGAGAAAGCGAGAAATATCTTATTTATTTATTTAACAATTCACTGTACACAAAAAAAACATCATAAACACAGGACATAAAAAACAAAGACGCAACAGGCACTGCTTATTTCTAAAAAGAAATTTCTTACAGTAGACCTACAGAAGTGATAATTTTAAAGATACGCGGATAAAACGTGCACAAAATTTTATAAATATCAATAAAATAATACTACTGTAAAATAATTATATAATGTAAATCTTTTACATAAATATTAACAAGAAATAAATAAATACTTCCAATTATATATATATATATATATATTTATAGCTTATAAATTGTCCCACTGCTGGGCAAAAGCCTCCCCTTCATCTCTCCAGGCGTCTCTGTTTACAGCTTCTGTCGGCCACTGTTCGCAATAACCATCCAGGTCGTCTCGCCACCTTCTTCGGGGTCTTCCCCTTCGTCGGCGACCATCCTCCGGGATCCACTCAGTGACTGCGTTAGCCCATTTTTCAGGGTTCATGCGGACGACATGTCCGGCCCAATCCCACTTTAGTCTGGCGGTTTTTCTGCCTACGTCTGCAATGCCAGTTTTTTCGCGAAGAGCTGTATTTCTTATGCGGTCAGTTCTCTTCACGCATAGAATGCTGCGCTCCATGGCGCGTTGGCAAACTTTGAGTTTGGACTTCTGTGCTTGTGTCAGAGACCATGTCTGTGCACCGTAGGTTAGGATAGGCAGGATACACATGTCAACGAGTTTTCTTTTTAGTGAAATTGGAAGGTTTCCCTTCATTAATTCCTTCATGGACCAGAAGCTTTTCCAGGCATTTTGGACACGTCTTTCGACTTCTTTGTCTTGCCTGTTTTCGAAGGATGCTATCTGGCCCAAGTGGGTGTACTCGATAACATAGTGTATTACCCGCCCATCAACCTCGACCCTACGTTTTGTGCTGTTAGACATGAGTTGAGTTTCGACATATTCATTTGAAGCCCAACCTCAAAGCTTGCCTCGCTTAGCTCTTGCATATATATACATAATCAAAAATAAATAAATACTTATAGCTATTTATATACAAATATATACATAAATATATACCCAAAAATCACGACCACGAATATCTTCCTTAGATGTTATATTTGTTTAAATGTTTTATTCACAATTTGCTTTAGATGTACACATTTACAGGTAATAAAATTAAAATTATAAAAAAAACATTGGTATCGATTTGTTGACGCAAAAACTGAAATAAACTTTGACTAAAATTGTTTCCGTCCCCTTCTGGTCTCTCGCGATGGAAAATGATGGTAATAAACTTATATTAGTTACTAGCGACCCGCCCCGGCTTCGCACGGAAATCATCAGTGTTTCTCTACTATATTATGCATATATTATACATATAAACCTTCCTCTTGAATTTTTCTATCCAATAAAAGAAACCGCATCAAAATCCGTTGCGTAATTTTAAAGATCTAAGCATACAAAGGGACAGAGAAAGCGACTTTGTTTTATACTATGTAGTGATGAAGTCGTGATTTTTGCAACTACGCATCAAATTTCGATAACTCCTGTTTTTCTTTCAACCTTTAACGAGTCGGATCCCTTTCCCGAATCACTCAAGTCAGGGTAACAAAACTCCACCATCTCCTTCACTGATTTATAAAAAAATACTGCGAATTCCTCCGGGTGAATAGGGTCTTACAGTACGGGGCCGTTAATATTGCACATCGTGCTCGTTGGTCACGTGGTTAGTTCTTATTAATTCCGGTAAGGAATGTTAAGCAACCGTCAGAGGTAGTCGTAGTATCGGAAGGCACGTTAAGCCGTTGGGTCTCGATTAATAGCCGAGTATTAGTCGTTACCTTCCACTCTGGCCTGGGAGCGAGAGAAAAACATAGAATGTGACAACTGCATTTCCTCCCGGGCATACTGTAAAAACCAGCTAAGGGATCCGAGGCTGTTTATTATTTCAGTATATTGCAATTTAGGCGATGGGCTGACAATCTGTCACTACAACAATTTAACTAAAATTCTATCTTAAATAACCCTCAAAACTTTGTCAGACGTGGCGGAACAACCTTTGTTTAGATCGTTTACGCTCTGCGTGATTATATGTATGTGTTAGTCGTTAAACCATAACACTAACCAGAAAACAGTCTTATCTAAGATTAGGTCTGATTCCCCTGGGTTGCGAATATCAGATGTCAGTCACCCTATGTAAAATCCGGTATCCTAGTTCAATCTGCTAGAATAGGTAACCAACCCTGTAAAATTTGGGAATACGCTAGGGAGATAAGATGAGACACTTGCTTGGAAAGAGAGAGTGACGTTCGCTAGTCGCTTTACAGTACGACCACACTTTAAAGAACCGTGACGAAAAAAGGACTAGAGCCGCTCTCTTTAGATTTAAGTGTTGCCGATTCTGTTGCAGACACATACATACATACATACATAAAATCACGCCTTTATCCCTTACGGCGTGATTTTATGTATGTTGCAGACACAACTTAACTTATTTCAGTTTGGTCCTGACACTTTCCGTCTAGAGCGAATAGAAAAGGGTGGCATTAAAGACGGGCTTTTTATGACCCTGTCACATAGAACTCGTTAAAAAATATTAAATGATTTTAGTAGGCACTCGCCGACATCACAACTTAATTTGATTTTTGAATTGACAGATTTATAATAAGTCCTTATATACTGCAATCCTTTTCTGTTCGCTCAAGTCGGAAAATTACGGGTTTTGTTTTACTTTAGTTAACGCCGAATACATACATATAATCACGTCTTTGTTCCTAATGGGATAGGCAGAGCGTAAACGACCTAAACAAAGATCGTTCCGCCACGTCTGACAAAGTTTTGAGGGTTATTGAAGATAGACTTTGTAGGTATATTGCTGTAATGACAGGTTGTCAGCCCATCGCCTAAATTGCAATATATTGAAACCCTCGGATCCCTTAGCTGATTTTTACAGCATGCCCGGGAGGAAATGCAACTGGCACATTTTATGTTTTTCTCCAGCATGGAATACTTAGCTATGTGTAATACTTATGGCCCTGTACTGTACTATGTATTTATTACGCTGGGACTTCGTTAAGGACCCACCGTATCACCCTCTTGGGGCCCACAGCTGTACCTGAAATTTATTTACCTTATATTTAGTCATTTTAGAGGTATAATTTCAGGTTTACGTGGTCGTTTTGTCGTAAATTTAAAGAGAGTATTATATTTTCAACATTTTATTACACCAGAAACGTGTTATCTGTTTATGGTTTTTAAAAATGCCTTTATAAGCAAAATAAAGAATTTGAATTTGAATTTATTAATAATGTTTAGTTTCCTGAAAAGTTATTTCTATTGTATTTTACTAAACGTAAGAGGCAGCTCCCGTAAACTGTTAGGAATTGCTCAGTCAATGAAACTGAACAACTTTCAAGGAGAAATTCTTGCTGAAAAAAAAATTTGCTTCTCTAAACAAATAACAAGATTTAGGTTGTACATACATACATATATTCACGCCTGTATCCCTAATGGGGTAGGCAGAGCGTAAACGACCTAAACAAAGGTGTCCCGCCACGTCTGACAAAGTTTTGAGGGTAATTTAAGATAGAATTCTAGGTATATTGCTGTAGTGACAGGTTGTCAGCCCATCGCCTAAATTACAATATACTGAAACCCTCGGATCCCTTAGCTGGATTTTACAGCATGCCCGGGAGGAAATGCAGCTGGCACATTCTATGTTTTTCTCTCGCTCCCAGACCAGCCTGGAAGTAATAATTTAGGTTGTTATTTTGTCTATTTTTTTTTTGTTTTTGTACAGGCACGTGGTCAACTTTCGTACTCAACCAATTTCAACGTTGATGTATGTATTAAGATAAGATGAGAATGTTACATAAGTACTTTAATTATAAATACGAGTAAAAGTTGTTACCACCCTTGTAAAGTCGTCTACGTATACCAAATTCCTCCGACGGCAACATGCCAAGTTATAATGGGCGATCCTTGTCGTCGAAACAGCTGAATAATATACAGGGTGTTAAGGCTGTAATCATTTTCCTCAGTCCTATTTTTCATACATTGGATTATATGGGTCATATGGGTTATTGGGTCAAATGAGTCATTCAGTCCAACTTTCTTTGCAGCTGTAGGCAATAATCCAAGTTACTATAGGCTATCCTTGTCGTCGAAACAGCTGAATAATATACAGGGTGTTAAGGCTGTAATAATTTTCCTCAGTCCTATTTTTCATACATTCGATTATATGGGTCATATGGGTTATTGGGTCAAATGAGTCATTCAGTCCAACTCTCTTTGCAGCTGTAGGCAACAATCCAAGATACTATGGGCGATTCTTGTCGTCGGAACAGCCGAATAATAAATATAAAGAGTAGTCGAAGTTTTTGTTTATTTCGACAATTTGCGAATATTTCATATTAATTTATTTAATCGTATATATAGAGCCCGATGGTGTAGTGGATAGGGCCGCTGCCTCCTGAGCGGGAGGTCGTGGTTCGAATCCCACCACGTACCAATGTGTTTTTCGGTTTTCGAATTTCATATGTACGTTTATTCGGTGCTTTATCCGTGCTTCGAAAGGCACGTTAAGCCGTTGGTCCCGGTTAATATAGTTTAATACCGTAGATATTAGTCGTTAAGCCATATCAGAGGCCAGTGCTAAGCATTGGCGGCTTGAAAACTCTGACCTAATCTAGGATTGGGTCTGGTTTCCCTTCTGGGTTGCGGTCAGATGGTCAGATGGCAGTCGCTCTGTGTAAAAACCAGTACCCTCGTTCAATCCCCTAGATTAGGAAGCCGACCCCGTGAGATACGGGATAAGGCTAGGGAGATGATGATGATGAATTTATTTAATCGTATTGCATGCTGCATGCCATATAATATAACCAGGTCGCTTTAAACAATATTACCTAAATTAGGTCATATGGACCATTGGATGAATTGGGTCAAATTGCACAATCGGTCATGTGAGTATTTGGGTCATACGGGTCATTGGGTCATATGAGTTGTTGGCTCAAAAACTTACTAAATAACCCTTGTAAAATCGCAGACGTATACTAACTTTCTTCGACGGCAACATGCCAAATTATAATGGGTGACTCTTGTCGTCGAAACAGCTAAGTAATATACAGGGTATTAAGGCTGTAATCATTTGGCTTAGTCGTATTTTTCATACATTGGGTTATATGGGTTATTATGGCAAATGGGTCATTCAGCTTCCATGCTGGACTGGGAGAGATAGAAAAACATAGAATCTTCCAGCTGCCCTTCCTCCGGGCATGCTGTAGAAGTCAGCAAAGGGGACTCGAGGGTTGCAGTGTATTGTAATTTAGGCGATGGGCTGACAACCTGTCACAATAGCAATACTAATTACAATCTTTAATTACCCTCAATTTTTGTCAGACGTGGCTAAAGCGCCTTTTACGAGGCGTTTAACGCTCTGCCTACCCCGTAAGGGATGGAGGCGTGATTTTATGTATGTATGTATGTATGTATGGGTCATTCAGTCATATAGGCCAACTTTCTTTGCAGCAGCTATAGGCAACAATCCAAGTTACAATGGGGGATTTTTGTCCTCAAAACAGCAGAATAATATAAAGAGTGTTAAGGGATAGTCAGCGTTTTCGTTAATTTCTCAAATCTGTGAATACTTCATATTTATTTATTTAATTGTATCGCTTCATGTCATATAATATAACCAGGTCGCTTTAAACAATATTCCATAAATTGGGTCATATGAGTCATTTGGTTATACGGGTCATTGGGTTATATAGGCTGTTGGCTCAAAAACTTACTAAATAAAGTTGTTACCACCCTTGTAAAGTCGTCAACGTATACTAACTTCCTCCGACGGCAACATGCCAAGTTATAATGGGCGATCCTTGTCGTCGAAACAGTGGAATAATATACAGGGTGTTAAGGCTATGATTATTTTTCCTAGTCGTATTATTCATACATTGGCCGTTGGTTTATATGAGTTAAATTGGGTCAAATTGATCATTCAGTCATATGGACCAACTTTCTTTGAAGCTGTAGGCAACAATCTAAGTTACAATGGCCGATCCTTGTCGTCGAAACAGCGAAATATTATAAATGGTGTTAATTTTCGCAGTAACTATATTTTGCATAAATTGAATCATATATAGGTCAGTAGATCATATAGGTCATTGGGTCAAATGGCGTCAACGTATACGAACTTTCTCTATATGTGAAAAGGGTAGACAACATTTTCATTGAATTCGCAGAACTGTGAACATTTTATTTTCCAGTAACTATTGTGATATTTTTCTTAAATTGGGTTACATGTGTCATATGGGTCATTGTTCCATATGGGCCATTCGATTCGTTCGTTTTATACATTTTTTAAACTAGTAACAAAGGATGTTGATCCTGATTCTAATACTGTAGATTAGGCCTTCTTTTTTATTGACACCTAGCGACCGTCCCTGGCTTCGCACGGATATTATCAGTGTTTCTCTACAATATTATGCATGTATTATACATATAAACCTTCCTCTTCAATCACTCTATCCATTAAAAGAAACCGCATCAAAATACGTTGCGTAGTTTTAAAGATTTATGCATACATAGGGATATAGGGACAGAGAAAGCGACTTTGTTTTATACTATGTAGTGAAGTTAAAGCAAGACCCAATGTCACCAGATATTACTAATAGATACAGTTGATGCTGGAATATGTCCTCTTTAGGAATATGTTTGACTCCGAATTTCAGCAGAAAATAAATTGATAATCCATGGATACACCCTGTATACTGTATAGCTACTTATACCTAACAATAATACGTACTAATTGATGAAAGTACGCATGAAGTATTAAGAAGGGCGTTACGAAATTCGCATAATGGCTCGGGGATTATTTTGCCAATTTTGGAGAGGACCTTGACAAACTTTTGATCTTGGGAGAATTGAAATTGTATACCCAATGCTTATAATATACGACTACTATATTTTTATTTCTTCCATGCTGGACTGGGAGAGATAGAAAAACATAGCATGTTCCAGCTGCCCTTCCTCCCGGGCATGCTGTAGAAGTCAGCAAAAGGGACTCGAGGGTTACAGTGTATTGTATTTTGGCGATGGGCTGACAACCTGTCACTATAGCAATACACTTCTCTATCTAAAATTGCCCTCAATTTTTGTCAGACGTGGCAAAAGCGCCTTTTACGAGGCGTTTATCGCTCTGCCTACCCCGTAAGGGATAAAGGCGTGATTTTATGTATGTATGTATGTATGTACTATATTTTCTCTAATTAATTGGCTCAAATTGGCCTTCCTTGTAAATGTATGACAGCTTGTCCACCGATTTATATCAGTTTTATATGGAACTATCACGGATACGAATACGGAGCAGTGCAATACCGCCCTTAAGGCTCCTTTGTATTTTTAATGATGTTGCGTAAAACCCTTTCTAGCAAAAGTATTGCATTTCCTTTTGCTGAAAAAAACGTGAAATTGTTCTTGAAAATAATTTTCGTCAGACTAATGTTTCGAAAACACAATAAAGATAGTGTCATTATATTTAAAAAATCACAATGTCAGGTCTTCGAAACATTTATAACAGGTTTTAATGAATAAGACAACCGAACTACTACCTAAAAGTTTTCTTAAAACATTCTAAACTTGATCCGTCGTATATATATTTTTTTATATCTATGTAATTTTCATTCATAATTTAAATAATTTGTCATTTGTCGCTTACGTTTTTAATTCCGAGCGACTTCGAATCTACTCTCTTTTTCTAACGCGCTGCAACCGACAGTGACGTAAAAGTGACAGAGACAATGAAAAGTGTGTCACTTCAGCCCGTCGCGAAAGTTGGTTAGGCCTCTTAATTAAGAGTGCTCATAAATTAGATTCCTCGCATCAACAACTATGTTCGTGCCTACATAAAGTTCTTATCCCCTTAGCTTCCAATAGGGAATAAATCCCCCTTAGGTTTACCCAGCCCTACAAAAAGCCATTTGACCTATAACGATTTGACCTACTACAAAAACTAATAACCTCGTTCTCTTTCTTCCAGCCACGTCATCTGAGATGTACTCACGAAGCGGCCGAAACGCAGTTGGAGCATTGGATGGACGCGGGCTGGTGGCTGTCATCAAGCGCCAGGTTCCATTAGCTGGTCAATTAGACCACCAGCTCGCTTGGGGCCAGGGCTGGGGCTGGGTGACCTTGCCCAATGGAGTCTGGAGCGGACGTAAGTATTTAATTTTGCATCTTTATAGCGTATTTCCTCCTTAGATCAATTAGCTATGTCCAAGTTTTCAGGTAGTATTCTGCGTCAGGGCTAAACTTCTGTAGCTCGTCAAGGCTTCCAGGAAAACAGCGAAGTGAACACTCGTTCACAACCTTCCCCAGGGTTTCGTCAAGTGCTCCACAGCCGCAATTTGGTGCCTCCTTTAGAATCTATTTCTGGAGTATTTCATTATAAATGAATTTACTTTGACACTATCTTTTGTTGGGTCTAGAAAAACTAGGAAAGCAACGATCTCAAAATATACCAGGTGTAAGGGACAGCGTCCCGCAAACTGATAGGGGTTGCTCAGTCAACGACACTGAACAACTATCAGGAGGATATTTTTACAGGAAGTGAAAAAAAAGGCTTTTCCATACAAATTGTCTGATCGAGGTAAACATTTTGTATGGAATAGAATTTTTTTTCACTACGGTATTGGCTGAACCTTTGATGGATGATGCCGTCAAAGACCTGAAAGAGCTGGAAATGTCCGAATGCTCAGATTTGGCACAGAATACAGCGCACTTTAATGTAGGAAGCCAAGACCACTTCAGGTCGCTGAGCCAGCGAAATACTGGTGTAGGTATATAAGTAAATCACACAATAGTAACTACATTCCAACTGTCGGTCGTAGAAAGAACCTACATATATCCAACATGCCTAAAGTCGAGCGTATTTTTATTGCCTAACCGGGAACCGAACCCTCGTCAAAGTCATTCATTACCGCTGCCTCTGCCACTGCGCCGAACAGATTATCAAAATTGCCCCTTGACCTGAACTAGGCTTATTTTTTAAATATCTTTCAGGAATGTTGCTGAAAATTCATAGCAAAGAATGAAGAAAATATTTACTAGTAATTTTATTGGTACCGGATATTAATTGCTATAAAAAAAGTAAACTTAAACAGATTGACCGACAAAATGGTATTAACTTAAATGCAAATGGCTGGTCAGATAGCCTTCAAGAGGGTTCGAGAGCTGTGACAGAGGCGCCATCAGTTTTAAATTATTTGTGCCTGAAATACACTCGTTTTAATGAATATTTTACGATTGGCTACAATC
Source organism: Scrobipalpa costella (assembly GCA_949820665.1). Taxonomy (NCBI): domain Eukaryota; kingdom Metazoa; phylum Arthropoda; class Insecta; order Lepidoptera; family Gelechiidae; genus Scrobipalpa; species Scrobipalpa costella. The sequence goes on from OX463314.1 coordinate 4,009,821, forward strand.
GCAACTAATTCTCCATTACATAATAATTCACTAAGCATAAAAGCTATGTATTGCAAATGTGCTAAAAGTGGCCACTTTTAGCGTATGTGCAATACATAACTATTGTACTATAAAGCTATCTTAAATAACCCTCAAAACTTTGTCAGACGTGGCGGAACGACTTATAATAATTCACACTAAGCATAAAAGATATGCATTGCAAATGTGCTAAAAGTAGCCACTTTTAGCGTATGTACAATACATAACTTTTGTACTACAAAGCTAAATCTTAAATAACCTTCAAAACTTTATCAGACGTGGCGGAACGACCTTTGTTTAGGTCGTTTACGCTCTGCCTACCCGATTAGGGACGTAGGCGTGATTATATGTATGTATTTCTAAAGAAAGCCCTAATTTTCCCTTCCAGGTCTAACCTGGTCCCAAGAAGGCGAGGACTTCGCCCTCCACGCGATGCCGATCATGCACCACTCCAACGTGTCTGGAGCGTGTTCCATGCTCGACGGAGTGACGGCATACGAGGCATCGGTCTACGAACAGGCTTTGGCTGAGTACGATGATACAGGTAAGATAGAAAACAATGCAAAGCAAAGAAAAAAAGCCATAGACTACAAGACCCATAGGTAAATGGCATGGCAATGGCTTCTAACCTGCACTAGTTTTCTGTTCGCTCAAGACGGAAAATGGTTTGGTTTTATTTTAGTTAAATCTGCTTTACGCCGATTCCTCACCAATGTTTTTTTTTGCAAAAAGTACATACATACATACATAAAATCACGCCTTTATCCCTTACGGGGTAGGCAGAGTGTCAAACTCCTCGTAAAAGGCGCTTTCGCCACGTCTGACAAAAATTGAGGGCAATTTTAGATTGTAATGTGTATTGCTATAGTGACAGGTTGTCAGCCCATCGCCTCAATTACAATACACTGTAACCCTCGAGTCCCTTTTGCTGACTTCTACAGCATGCCCGGGAGGAAGGGCAGCTGGAACTTCTATGTTTTTCTATCTCTCCCAGTCCAGCATGGAAGAATCTATCTCTCCCAGTCCAGCATGGAAGAAAATTCTGCAAAAAGTCCTTTTCTCAAAAAGGTTCTTTCTCGAAATGTCCTTCTTAAAATGACTTTTTGGTCGGGTTAGTTGAGCAAGCATGTATGAAATTCTTGAAATAGAGATTTGTTAATGAGAGATGAAACTTCACACGAAACATGCACACGATTGTAACACAAACCATTCTTTAAAGAAGAAAGACTTGGTAAAGAAAAGAAGTTCGCGTGTGTTGCAGACTGTGCCAGTTTCTTTCGCCGCTTCTTTCAGCAGCTACTTATCAAAAGAGTGGTTTCGTGCAATAAGTATTCCGCGGAAGCTACCTATATTAAACAATAAATTATTCTTTATTTACAGCCACCGATGACTGGGACTTTGGAGTGGACTGCGGAGATTTCATGATGTGAAGAGATGGCACGATGAAGGGGTGGTGTTCCGACAGGATTAAAAGAATCGTAACGCTTTAGTAAATGATACTGGCGATGACAAATCGTTTAAAAGATATAGGGTGACTTTTCAATAGAGACCTATATTCAAAACTAGTCTAGGTATGTGCTGGAGGCACTACACAACTGGTCCTAGAAATAACAATTACTGTGCAAAAATGGCGATCTCTTGATTCCGTATGGGACTATTTCAAGCTTTTCGTAACGTATTTTTTTTTTTCATTTCAGCCATGTTTCGGCCTACTTATGTTCTATGAAAGTAAATGATTATTACCATCACATAGTTTTAAATAAGTCACCCTTTATGATATTGTCTCGAAGTCTCGAAATTGTAGTCAAATTATGTCGGTTTTGGAATGTTATTTTCATTTATGTTTCAAAAAATGATTTTTGATTATTAGAATAATAGTTGTATGTTGTTTGTACGTTGATAGTGATGATGATTGAAATGTTTCTTATTTAGTATCACAAAGTGACCTCCAAATTAATGTAAAATTGACGGTCCAGTCGGCACATCACCACTTAAAATTTTATCAAACTATCAGTATTATATATTATAATATTATTATTTTAACATTCTTTCCTAGTTTTGAAATATACAGAGAAGTCTTTAAGGACATTATGGAAAATATTTAAATGTTTCCGTATATTTTATAGAAAAAATAAGAAAATTGTTTGTTGCTCAAACTTAGAACACTAACTAATGTGCTGGTCACAGAAATTTAAATACTTATTGCCAATTAAAATGATGTTGATAATTCTGAGTATTGTATGAATGAAATTTTGTCACAAAGCATCTTATGAATTTTGATAGAAGTTAATAAAAAAATTGAAGGAGTCATTCGTACCTTAGAACCTTGTCGAAATACGGCAAGGTTTGCCAAATTACCTAATAGTTGCATGCTTTAGAAGTGGATGTTCGTCATAGAGAGAATAATGTAGGTAGTAATGAACTTTCTAGAATTCCAAGATAAATGGCCTATTGATATGAATGTATTTTAGATGACTGTAATGAAAATACTATTGTGGATTTATTTACAAAACCCAGTAAGTAAACTAAGAAAAACCCACTTCATAAAACATCCCGTCAAAGTACAATATTGTTCTAAAAGTTGGTAAAAAGTTTAAATAAGGAAGTTTAAAAATGTTATTTTGGTTATTGGCTGATATTAATTATATTTTGTACAAGACGTATATATATTAAGCTTTTATATGAAATTATAACTTTGTTATCCATATAACCAGTCCACATATATGATATGAGTCATATTGTCAACGTAAATGCAAAAACTTTTCGAATGTTTTACGTGACTGTAATTCAGGGTAGAATCTTGCTTATACCTTTGTTTTTTTATACATTCTGTTATGGGAATGAAAACAACATTTAGTGGTCATTTCCACATGGTATTATTGAAATAAACCACTTATTGTAAACTCTATTTCGTCTCATCGTACAACATGATTATATTGAATATTTCTGTAGAATAAAATGGCTTGTCCTATCCCTGAAAACACCAAATATTTACATTAAAAATAATGAATATTATACCTTATATTAGATAAAGAGTCGTGAATAAATTTGTATGTTAGGATAAGTGAGTAAATCGGTGTTTAGATGTAGTAACGGTCGGTAGCGTACTTAAATTGTGATTCAACAACCTTGTTGTATTCATATAACTGCATGCAAAGAAAACTGAAAATCTAACAAATGAACAGAAACAGAGTAATTACTCTGTAAATATACAGATAGAAATGCTGTGACGAACGACACATTTAATTACATAAATCAAACACCCAAGAACCAAAACCGAACTTGGGAAATAATTATTAAACCCATCCTCAGATTTAAACATCTTCGGACTTGAAAATATATTTCTCATACCCATGACCCATGGATTTAAACAGACAATTATCAGACTCCTATTGGGATTTGAGCAGATAATTGTTAAATCCATCTGGAGATTTGAACGGATAATTATCAGACCCATCTTGGGACTTGAAAAGATAATTATCAGACCCATGACCCATTTTGGGATTTGAACAGATACTTATCAAACCCATCTTGGGATTAGAACAGATAATTATTAGACCCATCAGGGGATTTTTATGGATAATTATCAGATTCATCTTAGGATTTGAACAAATAATTTTCAGACCCACCATGGGATTAGAACAGAACACCTTGGGACTTGAAAAGATAATTATCGGACCTTATTTATTTTTGGGATTTAATCAGATAATTATTAGACCCGTAAACAATACAACATAAACAGATAATTTTCAGACCCACCTTGGGATTTGAAAGTGTAATTATTAAAAGATGATGACATGAAGAAATATAACGTGGATCCTCACCCTTAGTGGAGTAGAATGATTGAACTAGTTAAATGTGTATAGATATTCAAGGTGTATGTCTAGATGCTATCTTCCGACCTACCCAAAGACTGCCTTATGTTATACCTGAGACCTCGAGTCCTTAGGGATCCCTAGCCCCGCCTGGTGAAGGGTGCGTTGTAAGATAAAAAATAAAAAATTATGACCTATATTTTTTTCGATTTGGTTAAAAAAAAGTTATGTCCCATTGAAGCCTGATAGGTGATATTCCTAAAATAAACAGCAGCTGGACTATACCTACTGTAAAGAAAATTATACAGTTTTTAGACTATAGCTGCTGCTGCATTCTGGAATAGTACTTTAAGTCATGTTCTTACCGAATTTCCTCTTTGGTACATTCTCCTTCCAAAATAAGACTTATTAAGTCTAGTGATGTCTTGCAACGCAACTCTGCCTTAGCGCAATGTAAGTTAATAGGTGTTGTAGAGAATTGTGTATAAATAAATTTACTAAAAGTAATTATTTAGAAAATAAGTTAAAAAATTGAAATTTGGTTTCAAATTTCATATTTATAAATAATGCAATTTGCTTTCGTTATTTTTTTTTAACAGGAACTATTTTTGGTCGAAATATTTTAAATTGTTAATGGTTTATCTCTCAAATTGTTTAAGTTTAAACTTTTTATTATAAATTATCAATTCAATTTGTAATTTTGACTGTATGTAACATAAATTGTGTTAATTTTAAAAGCGTAAGTATTTGTAATTTTAGTCAGCAATAATGGGCGCTGGTGACGTCATAGATATTTTTGTAAGAAATGCTTGCAATAACCCTTAATAATGACGATTCTCGATGTGTTCTTAGATATGTGTTGATGTTTGTATGTCATAGCTGAAAGCTTGCATTAATTAGCTACAGAGAGTTTGCAAGCCAACAATGTGAACAAAATATTAAAAAATAAAAATATACAAAGTCAAAAATTGCAAGTAAACAGCGACTAATGTGATTCTTGTCACAGTACGTTTGTTTAAAGTCAAACGAAATGTTTAAAGTCCGGTACCGACTTAAGATGCAAGAAAGTTACCATTTGCCTCTGTATTTGTGGACATGAAAACGAATTTTGAATGAATTTTCAGTGTAAAGGATAACATGGCCATATTTACAGTGCAGTTTTATGTAAAAAATGTTTCATATACATACAATAAGACACAAACAGTGGTTAAGTCAATATTTCAAACTGAAAATTTGTTTAAAATGTTAGAAACACATTGTTGGGTTGCAGACGATGGTATGTTATCTTTATATGCACTGGTCTTTTCAAGCGAGTTTGGACCCCAAAATAAGTACCTATATATTTTCAAAACCTGGTGTGGTTGGATTTCGCTTGCGATTCCCGAATTCCCCTTAGGCTAAAGGGGAAAATATATAAGAGCATCGTAAGACCTGTCGTCATGTATGGATCAGAGTGTTGGGCGATGAAAGTAATGAATGAAAGAAAGCTTCATGCTGCTGAGATGCGAATGCTGAGATGGATGTGTGGAGTAACAAGAATGGACAAGATTAGGAATGAGTACATAAGAGGAAGCCTGAAAGTTGCGCCCATAACAGATAAAATAAGAGGAAATCGGCTTGCGTGGTATGGACATGTAATGCGGAGGGATGAAAGTCATATAGGTAAAAAGGTATTGAATTTGAATGTGGACGGATATGTTGGGAGAGGACGACCGAAGAAAAGATGGATGGACTGTGTGAAAGATGATATGTTGAAAACAGGTGTTAATGTCGAACTGACGGCTGACAGGGATGAATGGAAGAAGAAAACATACTGCGCCGACCCCAAATAATGGGATAAGGGCAAGGGAATGATGATGTGGTTGGATTTCGCTATTTTGTTTAGATATAAATATGAACATACCCATCATGGGATTGAACTGATAATTTTCAAACCCAATGCCATCTTGGGATTTGAACAGATAATTTTCAGACCCAACTTCGGATTAAAAAGTTATATTTCATTTAAAAAGAAACCTTAATAACATGTTTCTTATTTTATCCTTACTGTTCACGATGTTATTCTTGCTGAGTTTAAATAAATCGATTTTATCCACTGTTATTTTAAGATTGTTTTACCTAGTTGTATTGTTTTTTTACTCGTAGAAACTCGATACCAGTGATATAAACAACGATGGCTTAGTAAGTAGATCCTAGAGTAACGACTAATAAAACGCAGGACGTAGAATCTACGTACTTCGTGTTTCGGTGTGTACTGTCAACCACGGGTTTAACAGCCGGCTTTGTTCCAGACTAACCTTTTAAAACGTTATTATAATCGAACTATGATCGAAATAAGCTAAGACCTGTCCAAAAACGAATTAAAAACGCGTATTTTTAAACTGTCGGAAGGAAAATAATAACACCTTCCATATACCGGCTATAGATGTATGGGAGAGCTTCACTGCAAACACATTACGTAAAATAATTTGTTTGTAAAAGTTGTTCAGTTCCTTTGACTGAGCAACCGTGGAGCAACCCCTATCAGTTTGAGCTCGCCAAGCTGTCTTTTAGGCACAATCGTATTAATAAAACAGCATTCATAGATAGAATCTCTTTCTTCTAACCTTCAATATTACTCCGATTGCATTATTGCCGATTTAGATTGAATTGAATATTATTATCAATAGAACCAAAAGATCCTATATATGACCTTTTATTCACAAAAAATACAAATCAAATAACTCTTAACTAGACTTACTGTTAATAAAAAATTATAAATACAATAGCAGTCTGGCAACATTTACGCGCTGTATTGCCAGACTAACGCTCTGAGCGAAATAGCTGCCGGCCCTCGGGTCGCCAGTTGCCTCAATGAAGCGCATTGTGATCTATTGTTTTTTAACCAAAAATGTTCTATGTACTTGTTGATGAGTATTTTATATTCAAGCCATTCTTAGCGGAACTCGGGAACATCAAGGAAAGACTAGAGGTGTAAATAGTTTGATCTGTTGTTGACAGTACATAGTATCTACGTGTTATGTGTATAGGATGTTCCGGCATACTATGAATGTTTGTATGTAACTTTTGTAAAATAAACGCCTTTGGCAAAATTATCGTGTTTTATTAATTTTTTAGCCTATTCGATATAAATAGAAGAATCATCATCTCCCTAGCCTGTTCCCGTATGATACCTAATCTAGGTGATTGTACGAGGGTACTGGTACAACCCAGAAGGGAAACTAGACCCAATTTTTATTATTATTATTTTTTTAAACCTGGATTAGGCTTTTGCCATGTTTGTGGCCAACGCTGCTAACCGGGACTAACGGCTTAACGTGCCTTCCGAAGCACGAAAACGCTCGAGTTGTTATACCACTACCGGTCACCCATCCATGCCCTGGCCATGGCGATGATCGCTTAATATTCGTTATCGAAATGAATAAACACTAACCATTTGATCAACGAGTGCGTCAAAATACAAATAGAAGAATATCAACAAGAAATAAAATAACACAGCTCTACATTCTCACAAATTGATTTTATGATTGGCTATTGAAAAAGTTTACAAAGTTCTCAAGTTAGAAGTTTGTAAAGCGGCGTGATGTGTAGGTGCAAGCTAGTCGATTACTCAGCGCTTATTCATGCAGGCTGCCAATGCTACCATGTCTGGCTGGTCTCGATTCGCCACGTCGCGAAGCAACCAACAAGTTTAATCGGTACCACACGGACGCACACAACGCGCGTGCCTGTGCCTCGCGCTCCAAAAATTAAAAAGTTAACAAAAAATAAAAACAGACGCCTTCGAAATTCAAATTCAAATCAATACACGCGGTATTCCGGACTATTGAAGTTGACAGTCATTCTGTGGAGAATTTTGTGATCGATGTCTAAATAAAATGTAGTTTTATATTTACGTTTTAATGAATTAGTGTTTGCAAAAATCGTGTGTAATTCTGTCATGTTGTAATATTTTTGTATCGTTTTAGAATATAAAGTTTATTTAGTATAAACTCTCTAGGTCTCTACCGAGTTGTTTGTTTACGTTTATAAATTGTGTTGGAAGAATATTTGAAGATGCAGAAAACAGGAAATTCAAGACTCTTGCAGATGCAGGTAAGTTATTTATTATTACTTATTTATAAAATTTTAGCTAACTTAACTGTTTGTTAAATAAAGAAATGAAATTAATAAATACCAACTTTCGAATATAGATTTAACTTGCACATTGCGACTCTATATAAACAAGGTATGCAAAAACCATGAAATAGACATAATTTATAAGTACAATCAGACCTTTATGCCAGCTAGGGTAAAGTAGAGCATCAAAATCCTAATAGAGATTTAGAATATTTCTTTTTCTTTGGGTAAACAAACACTTAAAACTCTACCTTTTAACTTACTCTATTCTATTACGTAGTGTAGGTACGTACTTATGTACCGTCTTCGACAAAATCAAAAAAAATATTTTTTTGCAAAATAAATAAAATTCTACCGAGAATAAGAGTTTTCCCTTTATTGCGCTGGGTTTTCTCTTGACTCTAGCGGGTCTATGCTAGTGTAGGCGGAGATAGGGTCGACGATGGAGCGATCGAAAGGCGCTGGGCATGCCTTAGCATCGTCTGAGTCTGAACCACATACCAGATTAAATACTGTATCACAGCAAGCGACTTAGCGCCAGAATTCTGTAGGAAATGGTCTTTTAGTGTCCAATGAATATTCCATCGAATCTATGTGAAAGACTTATTCATTAATTCAATGAGTTGCATTGCAATAAAGAATGGATTATTCTCGTCTAGAGTATCATGCTGATCTTCGTAAATTTTGGGTAAATCTTAAACAACAACAAACTTTAAATAGTTTCTATAACAACAGGCAAAACTATATTTCCCGTCGTAAAGCTAACGTAAATATTTATGAAAAAAATTACATTCCACTTCTTCCTAAGAAGAGCGAGCAAATTCCCCTAGCCAGTAAACCATCAAAACAAGCAATATCTCAAATAAATCTTACTGTTTACTTACACCGACCAGCCGGTCTCCAACGGCCGGGATTCGAACCTGGGACCTTGACCCCGGCTGCCGACGGGTATGACGTCATTGATGAGAAGCTGGTGTCGTGAGAATTGGAGATTTTGTTGTTTTTGCAAAGACCCACAAATCACACAATAATACATTAATTTCGATCATAGGTTCCGATGTTTAATAAAAAAAATTACACTAACCTAAATAAAAATAGTAAAAAATGCAACAAAAAAATCATACAAGTGAATTTAGAACCTCCTTCGTTTTGAAGTCGGCTAAATATAAGAAAATTTTCCTTATTTGAACAGTACATAAGTAAATGAATAAATAATAAGTTCCGAATATAGACATTACATAGAAGGTGACTCATATATTTAGTAGGAAAGCGTGGATTCACCTGTGATTTAATTAATTTTCCTGTGGGAATAACTTTTCTAGTATAGTAGCTTAACTTCTGAATAATTTAGTAAGATTTAAAATGGTTAAACTTTTTTTAGAATCGATTTTTATTATTTATTAGGTTTCTTTTGTGGAAATAAAATATTTTACCAGCGGTCAAAAGCAACCTAGCTTTTTAAACATTTTCTCTTCACTACATAGTATAAAACAAAGTCGCTTTCTCTGTCCCTATATCCCTATGTATGCATAAATATTTTAAACTACGCAACGGATTTTGATGCGGTTTCTTTTAATGGATAGAGTGATAATAGGAAGGATATATGTATAATACATGCATAATATAATAGAGAAACACTGATAATTTCCGTGCGAAGCCGGGGCGGGTCGCTAGTTAGAGATAAACAAGTTAACATACAACTCAACTAACTATAAAAGCAAAATAAATACTCAACTATTTAATCTAAAATTGCATCATTCCAAAAACTAGGCCTACTATTATCGATTTAACCCGTAATACCACATAATAGGTTTTCAATAGTATTGGTAGTCAATAAAGCAATGAAGTTCCGATGTAGGCCATGGGGTCGACAGGGCAACGGTTACGGGTTCTTCCTAGTAACTCCATAACGTAAATATTCTGTTTTTGTACGACTTACTTGCGAATATATATATATATTTATTTTTAAAATATCGGTTAGAAAATTTATAAAAATGATTTTAAATATTGATCTAACATAAGGAAAATCGAGGTGTTAGTCAATCATTACATATTTTTTAATTCATAGTAAAAAAATTGAACTCTAAAAGTTCGTTCATAGCCCCGTACAGTTCTGTTGATGTAAACCCATGCAGATCATGCAGAGCCTTGTGGTAAAATTAATAAATCGTGAAATACCAATGCTCATCAGACAATCACACAACAACTGAACCTATCGATTGGGGTATCAAAATAAAGGTAATTACAAAAATATATATATGTTACAGCTCAATTTTTGAACAATTGATGCATTAAAACACTTTTTATAGGTACTATAGTCGGGTTGTTTGAATTGTTTTTGAAAATACTTGTTTAGCATGATATTCTTTTTTTGAAACGTCGGCTTTTAAAAACTTTAATAAATCTTATTCTTTAAGGACTGGGAACAACCCGTCGCGTTGTACTTTTGTTTACTTGTATTGTCGAGTGTCGCGCATTGACGATATACATACATACATACTATCACGCCTGTATCACCAATGGGGTAGGCAGAGCGTCAACGACCCAAACAAACGTTGACGACATTCTGTGACAACAGTCGATTGATGTCTCCGTCTCGATCGAACGGTAACTGGGACATGGCAGCTGGTGGGTTTCCTGTGCAAACCGCAAACTACTTGCACTATCTCTATCTCTTACGGGGTAGGAAGAGCATGAACGGTTTATTATGAGATAAAAACCGTGTCTGCCATGTCTGACAAATGCTGACGATGATTTCAACAGTTGCAGATGGTCAGCCCGTCAACTTTACTGCAACACACCAAAGTTCTGTTCAAAGAATATATCTGGGAAGAAGTAACTGGAACATTCTATGTTTTTTCATCACTCCGTCGCGGCGTACTTTGGTTTGTGTTGTCGATTATCGCGCATTGACAACATTCTGTGACAAGTCGATTGATGTCTCCGCCTCGATCGAACGGTAACTGGGACATGACAGCTGGTTGGCTTTATACTCCTGTGCAAATCGCAAACCACTTGCACTGTGAACATGCATACATTATAGTCACGCCTCTATCTCTTACAGATAAGGCAGAGCATGAACGGTTCAGGACCTGGTAGACTTTGTGGTACCGACTGCAAGGCACTTGTACCACATTTTTGTACTCTAAAAATTTATTTCTTTTATTAAACCATCATTCACCGGAAATAATATGTATTTTTTTTATATTATTTATTTTGTTCACTTTTATACAAAGTACAAACATGATAAAACTAACTTATCATTAAAATGGGTAACACAGACAAAAGCTCAGCTATTTGATACTGGCTTTTGGGATTTACAATATTTTAAATTTACTTTAAGATTGTACAAGTATACATACATAATTATAATATAGTTATTCAAAATTAATAGGAAGTTATTATTGACGTTTTAAGTATTATTAAAATATTTTAAATTATTTATAATGGACTCTATATAATAATATGTATTAGGTACGATCAATTTGAATAATATGGGTCTGGTCCAGATGCAAATTTAGAGCTGCAAGTACATGTGTAGATACTTAGACAAGGAATGAACCAATCTAAGAACTCAGTCCCTGGTTTGGGATAAAGTCTTGAAAGTGTCAGGACCACAAAGCAGGTAACCACCCATATTTTGTCAGACGTGGCGGAACGACCTCTGTTTAGGTCGTTTACGCTCTGCCTACCCCATTAGGGATAAAGGCGTGATTATATGTATACATATGTATAAGAGTACAAACGCAATACAAGTGAAGATTCATAAATGCATGTAAGACTGATGTTATTATTCACTCTAAAAACTAAACGGCCGAGGATCTAAACTTCCTTTGTTAACTTGACTAATGTTTGCAATAATTTTCCTTCCGTAACCATCCTATTCCAATAATATTATTATACAAAATCATATATTATTCGTAAACATTTAGTTTGTTTCCCTTAATAATAATAATTGATTTAACGAGTAGGTACCATAATATTCTATTCTTTCTTATTTTATTTGAAGAAATAAATTCTTAGAATTAGCTTAGAACTCGAAAAGGCATTCGATATTGTTTTTATTAAATATTCATAATTTGCAATATGTTTGCTCTGAAATGTAAAACAATTTAGAAGACAAGATAATTTGAGATGACTATGAAATGGTCATGGGTATTTCGTGGTCCTGGTCACCCAAAACCGTAAAGAACCAAAAACCTTCTATCAACCCAAGATAAAAGCGGGGCTAACATACGAGGTGTAAGGGACAGCGTCCCACAAACTGAAAAAAATACATACAAATTGTACGATCGAGGTGAACAGTTCGTATGGAAAAGTCTTAATTTTTTACTTCCTGAAATAAGTTCCTGGTGAAAGTTGTTCAGTGTCGTTGACTGAGCAACCCCTATCAGTATGTGGGGCGCTGTCCCTTACACTAGGTATAATAAATTATTTAAAAGTAGACTCCCACACGTTGTAAGTATAACCATGCATCAAACCAAACATTGCTAAGTTTAACCGAAAGAATGCTGTATCTTATCTAAAACGGCTGACAACGGCTGTTGACTCCTTAAAAGAGGTTAATCCTCTTTTAAAAAGCTTTGATAAATCACAGATAAGGATAAAAGGAGGACGTACGTACGTCCCTATTAGGCTATCAGACATCAACAAAACAGTATTTTACGAACGGTATAATACCGGGTGTAAGGGACAGCGTCCCGCAAACTGATTGGGGTTGCTGAGTCAACGAAACTGAACAACTTACACCAGGAAATTCTTTCAGGAGATGAAAAAACACTATTACCTTCCCATACAAAATCAGACCTAGATCAGATTTTTTAAATGAAAATGCAACTATTTTATCACTTCCTGAAAAAAAACCTGCTGATGGTTGTTCAGTTTCGTTGACTGTGCAACCCCTATCAGTTTGCGGGACGCTGTCCCTTACACCCGGTATAATCAAGAACACGTTGCATGTTGTTCGATTACTCGGAACTGAATGTTGCAATTTGCAATCTACGAAAGAGCTCTCTGGAGGCATAACAAATCATCTGAAAATATCTGGTTACTTAGGGTCTTATTTATAAATCGATCTCAAGATTGAAAGCTATATTAAGTATGGATTTGACAGACCGATTTGTACTGAAATTACATTTCTGATACGAACTCAACTGCTGTCAGTCACAAGTGCTGATTATCAATACGTGCCCTAGTTATAAGAAAGCAGCATCTCAGGTTTTCCAGTAAATAAGTCGTTCACTAAATTATCCCGTGATGATCCCAAAAAAGACAGAATCAGAATCAATCTTACAATGTATTCCCAGGGGGGAAACACAAACTTGATATTTGAGAATTTATTACTTTGTGAATTTTTCCCCAGTTTGGTTAGGACATTGCAGGCTGAATCACCTGATTGTCCGAAAAAGAAAAAGATTTCGTGCTTCGGAGGGCACGTTAAGCCGCCGGTCCCGGTCGCTGTCTTTGATAGTGGTCGTTACTCAAACCATGTCAGAGGCCTGATAGTTGTGCTACTAGGCGGTTTAAAAACTCTGACACCAGGGTTCATCGGGTCGATAGACTCGATACCCACTCGACAGAAGAAGAAGAAGAATCAATCTTTATTTGTAATAATGGGTTTAAAATAAATAACACTACAGGTGTTAAGTGTGTTATAAAGAACTCCATAATTTGCCATCATAATGATAGCATACAAATACAATTTAAAAGGAAAATAACATTATAATAGAATCTAGACGAGTTCTCTTTCTTGACCTTCACAAATGTTTTTTTAGGCTTGGTTTTCTTAATTTAACTAGTTAGACTAGACATCCGTTACATGTCCTGAAAAGGTTGCGTTGAAATCGCGTGCTAGGGAGATATCTACCTGGAATTTTCCTGAATGTGCTGCAATACATAGGTAGGTAGATAGCAAAAGGGCTACATAGATGCAGCTAGCAGTTTGTTTATTTATGAAGGTAGACAGGCGACAGAATATTATACAAACATACGAGGGGCGGCTGATATAAAATCTACTTTGTTAAAGAAAGTTTTGAAAATCGAACTGGCCATTGCAAAATCATATTCTATATTTATTCCTTTTTCAAAATTATGACGCTTATTTTTTTTCGCTTGCTTTTGTTTTTTTGGCGCGGCTTTGATTTCACCATGTCGAAAGAAAATTGCAAAATGATGAAATTTGAGCATCGAGCAGTGATTAAATTCCTAAGTAAAGAAGGAAATACGCCTACGCAGATCAGAGAGCGCATGTTAAAGGTGTTTGGTGATTCAAGTCCTTCTGAATTCGTCATAAAGTTTTGGTCGAAGCAATTTAAACATGGCCGTGAGAGCCTGGAAGACGACACACGTAATGGATGGCCAATTTCTGCTGTTACCGCAGATAATGTTGAAAAGGTGAAGAACCTGATTCTTGCAGATCGGCGAATCAAGCAGTGGGAGATAGCCAGAGATGTGGGCATTAGCAAGGAATGAGTTCATGAAATTATTCACGAACATTTGGGCATGTCCAAGGTGAGCGCGCGTTGGGTCCCTAGAATGTTGACACCCTTTGACAAACAAAGGCGAGTAGAATGTTGTCAGGCATTTCTAGACCTGGTCAAAGGTAAAGAAGAAGAGACTATCTCTCGAATTGTGACCTGTGATGAAACTTGGATTCGCCAGTGGGATCCGGAAAGCAAACAAGAGTCAATGCAATGGAAATTTAAAGGAGAAAAGCCGCCAAGGAAGTTCAAGGTTCGGCCGCCGGCTGGAAAACTAATGGCCACCGTATTTTGGGATGTCGAAGGGATTTTGATGATAGATTATTTGCCTAAAAATACAACAATGAATGCTGAATATTATGCAAACTTGCTTGACCAGCTTCGTAAACAAATCAAAGAAAAGCGGAGAGGCAAACTCAGCAAAGGTGTTCTGATTTTACAAGACAATGCTCCTGTACACACAGCCTTAACGGCGAGGTCACCCCTGAGCAAAAACGGCTTCACAGAAAATAACCATCCACCGTATAGTCCAGATCTGGCTCCCTGTGACTATTTCTTATTCAAAGATTTAAAGAAAAAATTGAAGGGTCGCAGATTTTCGACGGACGAAGAAATGAAAGAGGCTGTGACTGACCATTTTGACGAGCAAAATAAAAATTACTGTTATAACGGCATGATGTCACTTATTTGCAAATGTCATAAGTGTATTTCACTTGCAGGAGACTATATAGAAAAATAAAAAATAAACTAGCCATCAAAGTCTTTTCTTTCATAGTTAGGTAGATTACTTATCAGCCACCCCTCGTATAACCTCGCCGTAATCCCTATAGGGTAAGCAGAGCGTAAACGACCTAAACAAGGTCGTTCCGCCACGTCTGACAGAGTTTTGGAGGTAATTTAAGATGATTTGACGGCTGTAGTGACAGGTTGTCAGCCCATCGCCTAAATTGCAATATATTGAAACTCTCGCATCCCTTAGCTGGTTTTGATTCCCAGGGAATACAAAGATGATATTTGTCAATTTATCCCTTTGTGAGATTTTCCCCAGTTTGGTTAGGACAATGCAGGCTGTATCACCTGATGGGCTGGATAAAAAAAGATTTCGTGCTCCGGCGGGCACGTTAAGCCATGCCAAAGGCCTGTAAGCTGTGCTATTAGGCGGTTTAAAAACTCTGACACCAGGGTTCATCGGGTCGACGGAGCCTAATGGGGTAGGCAGAGCGCAAACGACCCAAGCAAAGGTCGCTCCGCCACATCTGACAAAGTTTTAGGGTTATTTAAGATATATTTGCAGATATACTGCTGTAGTGACAGGCTGTCAGCCCATCGCCTAAATTACAATATACTATAGGTTTCACCCTCGAATTCCTTAGCTGGTTTTTACAGCATGCCCGGGAGGAAAAGCAGCTTTCACATTTTATGTTTTTTCTCGATCCCAGGCCAGCATGGAATAATAATATGTATTACGTTACGTATGTGTAGTCGAAAGGCTGATATACTGGTACGTATCTACGTAACTTGGAGTCCTGTCGTGTGTTTAGATCGATACAACACAACCTAACTTCCATGCTGGCATGGGAGCGAGAGAAAAACATAGAATGTGCCAGCTGCATTTCCTCTCGGGTATGCTGTAAAAACCAGCTAAGGGATCCGAGGGATTCAGTGTATTGCAATTTAGGCGATGGGCTGACAACCTGTCACTACAGCAATATACCTACAAATATATCTTAAATAACCCTCAAAACTTTGTCAGACGTGGCGGAACGACCTTTGTTTTGGTCGTTTACGCTCTGCCTACCCCATTAGGGATAAAGGCGTGATTATATGTATGTATGTATGTACAACACAACCTACAAACCCATCTCCAGCAGGATAGCCTGACGCACGCGATCCACACTACAGGATAATTTGTATCGCGTTTTTATTTAAACCGGCGAAAAAATCGATGCCATATTTAAGTGATGTTTCAGCTGATACGTTTCACACTACTTAACATACATACATATAATCACACCTTTATCGCTAATGGGGTAGGAAGAGCGTAAACGTCCTTAACAAAGGTCGTTTCGCCACGCGCTGACAAAGTTTTAAGGGTTATTTAAGATAGATTTGTAAGTATATTACTGTAGTGACAGGTTGTCAGCCCATCGCCTAAATTACAATATACTGAAATCCCTTAGCTGGTTTTTACAGCATGCCCGGGAAGAAATGCAGCTGGCACATTCTATGTGTTTCTCTCGCTCCCAGGCCAGCATCGAAGAACACAGTACTTAAACGCGTAGGTAATGCTGTTTATTCTTCTATCGACCCGGTGAACCCTGGTGTCAGAGTTTTTAAACCGCCTAGTAGCACAACTATCAGGCCTCTGACATGGTTTGAGCTGTTTATTTATTTCAGTCTTTATCCATTATTTTAGATTATCGCAAACACCATTTGCTTAGTACGTAGATCTTTGTTTATCCAACAGAAAAATAGGATAGGTCTCACCATATACCAAGAAAAAATATAAATATTACTTCTTCACTGCACAGGCACAAAAAATCTAGTATGCAAATGTATACAGTTCGACTAATCTAATTTTTTTTAAAAAATTGAGACACCTGAATCATGAATCTTTTAAGACCTAAAAATATCTCTACCCCTTCTTAGAAATAAATCATTGATCATTTTACACGGGTCATATATATATCATGATATCAAATATGATTGACTAAATTCGACCTTTAGGTTTTTTGGCCAACTGGTGGGAGTAAGATAAAGGTTGCTCCAAATGGTTCTGTCTCGTCTGGTTGTTACCAAATTAAGAAATGCACCCCACCTACGCAGGTTTAAGCAAGGATTAAAGTGTTATTTATTTTTTGTTGAAGTCATAAAGCTTTTTTTGTAAGGATTAATGAATTTATGAGAATACAAGGTTTGTAGAGTTGTGTTGTTGTGTGTTTTTGGTAGATACATGCATACATACATATAAACACGCTTTTATCCCTAATGGGGTAGGCAGAGCGTAAACGACCTAAACAAAGGTTGTCCCGCCACGTCTGTCAAAGTTTTGAGGGTTATTTAAGATAGATTTGAAGGTATATTGCTGTATCAGCAGATTGTCAGCCCATCGCCTAAATTACAATATACTAAAACCTCGGATCCCTTAGCTGATTTTTACAGCATGCCCGCGAGGAAATGCAGCTGGCACATTCTATGCTTTTCTCTCGCTCCAAGACCAGCATGGAAGATATAGTTTTTGCTATAAGCATATTAAATGACCAATACATCTCAAGAGATAGACACCTGACCGGAAACAGCAATCATTGTTTATATACATACATATAATCACGCCTTTATCCCTAATGGGGTAGGCAGAGCGTAAACGACCTAAACAAAAGTCGTAACGCCTCGTCTGACAAAGTTTTGAGGATTATTTAAGATGTATTTGTACGTATATTGCTGTAGTGACAGGTTATCAGCCCATCGCCTAAATTGCAATATACTAAAACCCTCTGATCCCTTAGCTGGTTTTTACAGCAGAAAATGCAGCTGGCACATTCTATGTTTTTCTCTCACTCCCAGTACAGCATGGAAGTAACTCCCAGTCCAGCATGGAAGTAAATAGTTTATATACAGGGTGTTAATTTAATTGCGTGCCATAGTTTAAGGGGTGTTTCAGTAACGCAGAAGGAGACCATTTAAAAAAAAACAAAATTAAGAAATTAAAAATGCAAATTATATAAAAAAAGTTTATGTCGTTAATAATGCCTGCTGCAATATTTTTTTTGTAAAAATATTCAATGTACAGACACGACCCTTCTAGAGATTTATTATATGTATAGATTATTAACAGCCTGAGGTATCCAAAAAATATACATCTAAGAAATTATTTCATGGCCTGCAATTGCAACATTTAAAAATATTCTAGTTTATAAATAAGTATGCTTAAAAAACTGGAAGTAAAGCAGTTTTTATCAGTAAATTTAATATTCCTTCTAAACTATTAGGAGCGCTTTCACGGTACCTTTGATAAAATATCCGTATTATGATTATATAAAAACGCAACATAGCTTTTTTAAATCCGACTCCTAGTTTTTATGGAATTATCTTTTTGTGCGTTTTTCGCACATTTATAACGCAGCCACGGACGTAACCGCCACGCCATAGCGCGCGCTTATTTGAACGATATTCTAAGGCATTATGGGCGATGGTTGCTTATCTTGAAATCTACCTACTCATCTGCCGTTGGGATACATCTTAACTAGTTGCACCAGGGTTCAACGGGTTGATAGACTCGATATCTACTCGACAGAAGAAGAAGTTGCAATATAAAGATATTATTGTTTTTTATTGATTACTTTCGCATTTTTAATCTAGACAGTGTTATTATGGTACCCTAAAATTGTTGCCGTCCCTTTCTGTTGGCTTTTCCATACAAATTGTACGATCGAGGTGAACATTTTGTATGGAAAAGCCATTTTATTTCACTTCCTGAAAAAAGTTCCTGGTGGAAGTTGTTCAGTGTCATTAACTGAGCAACCCCTATTAGTTTGCGGGACGCTGTCCCTTACATCCGGTATAAAATGACATGTAACGATTTTTATCAAGATTTTGTGAATTTGTGCGTATACGAATTGCCCAAAAACTAATTCTTTAAGTAAGTAGTAATTTATACCTTAATAACTAGCACGGTATTACAGGCCATTGAATCCTTTTATTTATACTCATAACGCTAATAGCCTGTTAGTGGTAGTGCAGTTGCTAAACCCGCCGCCTGCCTGCGCCCGCGCACAAGTGGCAAAGCTTTATAAACTGCGCGCGCGTGCGTCTGGGAGCAATGGTCTTTATAAGAACAGCATGCGTAGAGACTCCATATTGATACTCATTCATTATACTCAGACAACTAAGAGCCTGCTTGTGACAGGACAGGACAGACAGTAGAACAAAGACATACGTAGAGACTACGTATTTTGAAATTCAATGCATTATTTTCATATCTCGAAAGTAGGTAAATACTACAGATAAAACATGAGCAAGCTTTTACTCAAGATATACGTAGTAAACTAACTTTTTTTTAAATAGAGAGAGTTCTATTAGATTTGTTGGTTCCATAGTCCTCCCGTTACCATGTGTAATAAAAAGTTCACAAGACGACAAATCCAAACATGACTATCGTAGATTCTAAGACGTAGTATAAGTAGCGACTCCACTCCTTTCCCAAAGTATCAAGTCTCCATCTCTAGAATGAGCCTTTTGAATATGGCTGAAATAGTGCTACATTCTACACAATGAACAGGAATTCAGTATCTAAGCGAGGTTCTAAGCCATCTGTGAGCTACTTTTATTAAAAAGTATTCAAATTAATTTCATACTTGGTCTTTTTGTTTTGCGTCACAAGCGACTCTACATCTTTTCCAAAGTATAGAGTCTCAAGTGGGCATTACGATCTGCATTCTTCAATTACCCGCGCTCGTAATCGCCTGCCACTTGCCTCTGTTTGCATACAACTACCATACACCATGCACTTGTTTATGAAGTACATACCACATCTATACGATGAACAGGAATTTAGTTTCCAAACGAGCAGCCATCTTTGAGCTACTTTTATTGAAAAGTATTCTCTCTTCAAAAACTAAAGTCTCGTTTCAAAAACGCTCGCTAAAACGCTTTTATGGTATTTTTTAACTTTTTCTTCTGTCGAGTGGGTATCGAGTCTATCGACACGGTGAACCCTGGTGTCAGAGTTTTTAAACCGCCTAGTAGCACCACTTCTCAATTAATAATTTCTTCCGTGCTGGACTGGGAGAGATAGAAAAACATAGAATGTTCCAGCTGCCCTTCCTCCCGGGCATGCTGTTGAAGTCAGCAAAAGGGACTCGAGGGTTACAGTGTATTGTAATTTAGGCGATGGGCTGACAACCTATCACTGCACATTGGCAATACACATTACAATCTAAAATTGCCCTCAATTTATTTCAGACGCGGCGAAAGCGCCTTTTACGAGGCGTTTAAAGCTCTGCCTACCCCGTAAGGGATAAAGGCGTGATTTTATGTATGTATGTATGTATGTAGTAGCACAACTATCAGGCCTCTGATATGGTTTATCAAAGACAGCGACCGGGACCGACGGCTTAAAGTTCCCTCCGAAGCACGAAAATATTTTTATTTTTCGAAAAATCAGGTGATTCAGCCTGCAATGTCCTAACCAAACTGGGGAAAAATTCACAAAGTGATAAATTCTCAAATATCAACTTTGTGTTTCCCCCATGGGAATCGAACCCAGGACCTCCGGATCAAGAGTCCATGGCACTAGTCACTAGACCACGGAGGCTGTTTTGTAACTATTGTGATCACTTTACAGTACCTACGTAAAATCCTGTGTAAGTTAAGTGGACCATTCATAGTAAAATCCTTTAAACCCCTGATAAAAATCTTAGGAAAAGTTACGTTTTGTTGCTAAACCCACTAAAATAGTAGTCGACGCAACAAGTGTGTTTTTTGATGTTCATTTTGCTGACATTTTGAAAAAATCGTTTTCGTGGGGTTTGACACTAGCGGTCTTACCACAAAGAAGTTAAACACCTGTTGAACCCGTATTTTAAAAAATTGATACCATAAAACAGTGTTTTACGCTTGTCTTAAGATAGACAATGTTTAAACATAGTTTAAAGTTAAACACCCGAAACGTGTTGTTTAACAAGGGTCTAACCTATCAGTCAGTAGTAATTTTGACAGAAATTAGATTTGTGTCTTGATGCAATAATGGATACAGTAGGTTTTCTGGATTTTATAGATGAAGAAGACCAAGAGATCATTGAGTACATAGAAAACTTTCGATTTCGAGACAACACAACCACCCGTGTGAGAGTGAATCCATTTGAACATAATAACGATGCTAAATTTAAGAAGAAATATAGGTTTAACAAATGTTTTGCTAGTAAAATATTGGATATGGTAAAAGACGACCTGCCAAGTGATTCTCGTGGTTGTACAATAAACAGTAAGCAAGACAGCAAGAATGACACTTGATTGACAACTATTTGATGTATCAAGTTACGTTCCGTTCCTTATTTCCTTTACTGATGTTGTTTGTATCAGTTTTTACCCTGTGAAGTCTACAAAGTCCCACTTTTTTGTGTTTTTCTAAAATCAAAACTAATATTAATTCTGATCACAAGTGTTGATGTATTTTTTTAACAAAAAATATGCTTATAATCATACGTTGTCCATAAAACGGAACGATAGAGAACGAATGATAAATGAATATTTTACAGTGTTGCCAAATTTAAAAAAGACTGATTCAGTAAAACGTTGTTTAACAAGACACGCACTAAACACGGTTTTTTGGTAGCAAAAATTAAACAGTTGTCCAACAAGTGTTTAAATGTTAAACAGTGTTTACCTAAACACGGGTTGAACTAAGGTTTAAATTAAGTTTCATGGTAAGACTGTAGACGTCTCACTTATCTTTTTTTCCGTAACAAGCAAAGCCTTTGTTCTTTGAATTTGAATACGCGAAAAACAAAATTGCTACTCTTGCTAATCTAATATGTTTAATCCAGCACACTATGTTTTGAATATTAATAAAAATGGCTCTGACAATATTTATGGTTAGAATGTTATGTTCCATATTGTAAAGTGGAGTATTAAGATAGAAACTATCGATTTTTTGCTAGTAATAATAACACTCACCAGTTATCTGTGGGTCATCGTTTGATAAAGGGAAATACTTCCAACCATATACTTTTACTCTTCCCTGCTGGACTGGGAGCGAGAGAAAAACATAGAATGTGCCAGCTGCATTTCCTGCCGAGCATGCCGTAAAAACCAGCTAAGGGATCCGAAGGTTTCTATAGTATATTGCAATATAGGCGATGGGCTGACAACCGATCACTACAGCAATATAGCTAAAAATGTATCTTAAATAACCCTCAAAACATTGTCAGACGTGGCGAAACGACATTTGTTTGGGTCGTTTGCGCTCTGTCTACCCCATTAGGGATAAGAGCGTAATTAAATGTATGTATATACTTTTACTGAAGCAACTGCTGACCAATGAAAATGGTCATGCTGTTTTAAGGGTTTTGATTAACTTCCTCCACGAGCTCACGATCCGGAGGGATCACACAGTTGAAGTTGCGCTCCTAATAGTTTTCAACATCTTTACTTCCTGATTTTTTTATCATACTTATTTATGAACTAGAATATTTTCAAATGTCGCAATTGCAGGCCATGAACTAATTTCTTAGATGTATATTTTTTTTAATTTTCCAATGATTCGTTTAGAAGAGATAAGCTCTTAAAAACAACTACTTGCCGTTAGGAATCACGTTAAGCAGTCGGTCCCAATCACTGTTTCTAATAGTGGTCGTTACCGGTCGATGTTTCTCCACGAACTACCTTAAAAACCCTACATGGTGACCCCGGGTGGTGCTAAAGATGCAACAAAAACCGGCTGATGCATTGTCCTCTGGCCAAATGATCAAATATGCCATACGATAAAAAAAAGATTTTTTTAAAGATAGTTCTGTTCACTGTGCTATAACGCTATTTATTTGATCATACAATGATCTTCTTCTTCTGTCGAGTGGGTATCTAGTCTATGGAACCGATGAACCCTGGTGTCAGAGTTTTTAAACCGCCTAGTAGCACAACTATCAGGCCTCTGACATGGTTTTGTGTAACGACCACTATCAAAGACAGCGACCGGGACCGACGGCTTAACGTGCCCTCCGAAGCACGAAATCTTTTTCTTTTCGGACAATCAGGTCATTCAGCCTGCAATGTCCTACCCAAACTGAGGAAAAATTCACAAAGTGATAAATTCTCAAATATCAACTTTGTGTTTTACCCCCTGGGAATCGAACCCAGGACCTTCGGATCGGGAGTCCATGGCACTAGCCACTAGACCACGGAGGCAGTTACAGTTTATACAATGATTATATTGATGATATTTTACCTGCACCATTTTGCGAGTCAAACACTACACATTTGCTTATTTATTTTATACTAGCGACCCGCCCCGGCTTCGCACGGAAATTATCAGTGTTTCTCTACTATATTATGCATGTATTATACATATAAACCTTCCTCTTGAATCACTCTATCCATTAAAAGAAACCACATCAAAATCCGTTGCGTAGTTTTAAAGATCAATGCATACATAGGGATATAGGGACAGAGAAAGCGACTTTGTTTTATACTATGTAGTTATTTAAAACCGCAAATGTCTATTTCCTTAGCCACTTCGTATTGTGCCCTGGTGACTGGCCGTTTTGTAATTTGGCTGCAAATGTTGCAATTTTCGTGCTCAACCACCGTGGTGCCTTATTTAATAAGCGTGTTGGATGGATTTTTTACTGCTTCGCAATTTTCATGGATGATGTTATAGTTAACATTTTCAAACGATAAATGTTACGATTTTGTACAATATATGTACATAAAATAATCTATATATACCTACATTGAAACATACATACATAAAATCACGCCTTTACCCTAATGGGGTAGGCAGAGCGTAAACGACCTTGACAAAGATCGTTCCGCCACGTCTAACAAAGTTTTGAGGGTTATTTAAGATAGATTTGTAGGTATATTGCTGTTAAAGATAAGATAATTTAGTTATAGGCGTGACTATATGTATGTATGTATGTATACAGTTATACATAAGTGGTTTTACAATTAAGTGTAACCTTGTATCCAACCTGCAGGCAGGTGTGCAAAATATTAATTAATCACAAATTAGAAATAAGTGTAGTAACAGGTTGTCAGCCTATCGCCTAAATTGCAATATACAAAAACCCTCGGATCCCTTAGCTGGTTTTTACAGCATGCCCGGGAGGAAATGCAGCTGGTACGTTCTATGTTTTTCTATAACAGTTCATTGAAGATATTTCTTTGAATTGAAATGCTCCCAGACTGACCTAAATAAAGATGTTATTATATTAGTTAATTGACAATAATTTACTCGACCTATTCGGGCTCTATTAGCGGACACTCCTACATTAATTCTACTTTTAATGGCTTTTTGGCACGCCTTTTCATGTTTCATTATGAAAAATGTACCTGAACTTGCTGAGGCAACAGGTTAGGAAATGTGCCTTTAATTAAAATAAAATAATAGTACTTACATTACTTTAGAAGTCGAAAAACAAGCAATATATGGTCGAGTAAATTTGAAGGCTATAGTATTGCGTTTTCGACTGAAACACGTCTATTACTTGTCTCTCATTTTGCGAGAAAACAGCAACAATACAGTTAAATATTAACATCAGACTTGCGATTCCTCCATAATTAGTATTGCGTTTTCGACTGAAACACGTCTATTACTTGTCTCTCATTTTGCGAGGAAACAAAAACAATACAGTTAAATATTAACATCAATCAAATAAACTTGCGAATCCTCCATAATACTTTGTTATTTTTAATTTGCATGGCGCCATTGACAGTCACGCATTTTTTTTTTTTTTTTGACATTCTGCCTTTTTTTTGTTGTTAACCTAAAAACACCTAATCCATACTTATCGATACCAACTTGTTTTGCAGCCCATAAACTGCTTTTTCCGTACAACTTTTAAAAAAGTTAACCGCAAAATATATGTTTCTTACAAGGTTCCGAAATTTGAACCTCTGCTAAGATGCAAACAAAATGCTGTTTACGGGCCGCAAAACACGTTGGTATAAAAACGAACATTATCATTCCACTTCGCGGGCTCTCACGTGACATGATAGCTAAATTTCCCGTGGTAATGACGAATCTCTGGCGAAAAACTTATAAGATCCCATGTGATCAAATGTTTTACCCTTAAATCAGCGTGGCGCCATTTACAGCAATTGATGATCACTCACGAAGTATTCGCTTCAATTAATTTACGGGTGGCGAATCGATTCGCATCCGACTCGATTCGTGCCAATTCAGCTGAATTAGATAATTAGATAGAGATGAATTGCTGACAATGCTGACGACACTGCTGCTGAATACATACATACATACATATAATCATGCCTCTGTCCCTAATGGGGTAGGCAGAGAGAAAACGACCTAAACAAAGGTCATTCCGCCACGTCACCGCCTAGAATCGACAATCGTTAAAATATTCACTTAATAATGATAGCGATTGATTAATTACAAACTAAATCGATATAGCCTGCATGTAATTGGCATCGGCACTTGACCGCTAATAACTTAATATACAGACAAATGGAATCGTCCCACATTTTACCTGTCAGCATAGCAATCCAGCAATACATCATAATTCGTCAGGTCTACACACCTACATAAAGCAGGTACACCCAACGTGCATTCAACATGGTCCATAGTGTTGTGAAAGACTTTTGGCGTCCATGTCATTCATATGAGTCAAATTTTATTTTTCGATCTCCTCAAGCTCACAGCCGTTTTTAGTTACATTAGTTACCATCTTATATTTTTCTTAGGCGAGTGGGTTTTCGAGTCGAACAACGAACCGATGAACCCGTGTGTCAGAGTTTTGAAACCGCCTTGTAGAACAGCTATTAGGCCTCTGATATGGTTTGAGTAACGACCATTATCAAAGAAAGCGACCGAAAGTGACGGCTTAACTTGCCCTCCGAAGCACAGAATCATTTTTCTTTTCGGTTAATCAGGCGATTCAGCCTGCAATGTAACCTAACCAATCACACACACATTCAGAGGAAACCTTCACAAAGTGATAAATTGACAAATATCAACCTAGTGTTCCCCCCCCTGAAATCGAAAAAAAAGGAAAGGGATCGAACCCAGGACTACGATAGAACTATTATATATTCTGTGCCTGGACCTCCGAATCGTGAGCCCATGGCTCTGACCACTAGACCACGGAGGCAATCAATATCCATATTATTATCTTACCTTATCCCATCTAAGCATTTGTTGTTGAACAAAGGTCTCTCTCCGGCCTCTCTACGATTCTCTATCCTGTGCTTCTTCCGGTCAGTCCTCAAAACAGGCATGGAGTTTATCTCGCCACTATCTGTCAGCATAACCATAAATAAATAATGTGACTGGTTGTTCGCCTATGTTGCAAAATACTGAAACACACTGAAAGAAAGAAATGCACCTGGTACATTCTGTCTTATTTCATCGTTCCTAATACATCATCCTCTTTGTACACTACAGCATGGAAGATTCGGGGTTTTCAAATCGTACCAGAAGTACATTTAGTCTTTGGCATCCGCGCTGGTATGAGAGCCTTTGTACAGTTTATGTTTTGGACATTTTATGTTTTGGACATTTTGCATTTTGTTCATTTTGCATTTTGTATATATCAAATGGAACTTCAATACCTGACTTACCTTACAACACTAGCAACCATTTGTTCCAGTCCACCTTCGCACGCCCACTGTTACTGCATTTGTCGACACTTTAAATTAATGCAGTTTATATGAGCGCAAGCGCATTGCTTTGTTTACAATACCAAATTAAGGCAGCTTGCAGTTGCAAGTAGAACTCGTAAACTGGCTTTGATTCATAGGTTGAGTCTATGGATGTGTAAATCATGCAGTATACCTCTCATTGGTTTGGTATTCAATTGGCAGAGCACCATGTCCCATACATACATACATACATAAATCACGCCTTTATCCCTTACGGGGTAGGCAGAGCGTTTAACGCCTCGTAAAAGGCGCTTTCGCCACGTCTGACAAAAATTGAGGGCAATTTTAGATTGTAATATTTTTTGCTATAGTGACAGGTTGTCAGCCCATCGCCTAAATTACAATACACTGTAACCCTCGAGTCCCTTTTGCTGACTTCAACAGCATGCCCGGGAGGAAGTCAGCTGGAACATTCTATGTTTTTCTATCTCTCCCAGTCCAGCATGGAAGAAATGTCCACGTCCCATACCCATGCCAAAGAAAATATAATATTAGCTAATGTTGTAACGGGTGCAAGGGACCCGTTGTTCTGTCAACGAAACCAAGAAAATGACGAAAATAAATAAAATGACCTTCCCAAATAAAATCGATCTGACGATTTGTATGTTCTTTTTCTTTTCCTGATAAATAATCCTGCTGATAGTTGTTCAAATTCGTTGACTGAGCTCAGTCATCGTCGACGATGTCCCTTGCACCCGGTATAGCATGAGTATGGGACTCTGTCAATTGAATGAGTGTAAGGGACACTCCGTTTTTTTTTCTACTTCCAATGATACATTTTTATTATCACTACTTTCTATTTTTCTGCATTCCGTATAGATTCCGTATCTGATAAAGATAATAAATATATTATCTTAGACAATGTTATCTAAACACACCATTCAATTTGTATGTATTGAAGTCATGCATGTAGATTTTTAGTTCAGATTGTAATTGTTACAATATTCCCATCCCATTCTTAGTCATTGTTTATTGAAAACGATAATTACTTACATACTTATCTTTGTAAACTTCTTTCATCAGTACTATTTATTGCTTTTAAAATACGCATTCTTCCATTTGATCTATGTGTTTAGGAGGTAAATCCCTAATAGTCCTTTCCATTAGTAAATTACCGCTTGTGCTATAAAAGAATATACCAGGTGTAAGGGACAGCGTCCCGCAAACTTGTAGGGGTTGCTCAGTCAACGACACTGAACAACTATCAATAAGATTATTTCCTGAAAGTGAAAAAAATTGTCTAAACGAGGTGAACATTTTGTATGGAAAAGCCATTTGTTTTTCTCTTCCTGAAAGAATTTCCTAGTAATAGTTAGTGTCGTTGACTGAGCAACCCCTTTTAGTTTGCGGGACGCTGTCCCTTACACCTGGTATAAGATATCAGCTGCGATAAGACCTCCCATCTAGGTGGCTATTTTATCTTCCTGGTGCCATACATGCCCAACATAGTTGAAACACCTACAGACAAAATACACCTAATTACAAATCACATACATACATACATACATAAATCACGCCTTTATCCCTTACGGGGTAGGCAGAGCGTTTAACGCCTCGTAAAAGGCGCTTTCGCCACGTCTGACAAAAAATAAGGGGACTATTTTAGATTGTAATATGTATTGCTTTAGTGACAGGTTGTCAGCCCATCGCCTAAATTACAATACAATGTAACCCTCGAGTCCCTTTTGCTGACTTTAACAGCATGCCCGGGAGGAAGGGCAGCTGGAACATTCCATGTTTTTCTACCTCTCCCAGTCCAGCATGGAAGAAATACAAATCACGTACTTATTTACAGCTTTCTACAACTTTCAAGCGCACAAAAAATAATCTTTCATACAAACAACAATAAACAGACTTTCATATACACTTCCTTTAATGCTTTATCATCACAACAAAGCGCTCTACAAGGAACTCTAATGTATGAATAATAAAGTGTATATTTGTATGGTCAGCTTGCGCCCACGCATATGTGTGACCATTTGCAAAGGCTGAGTCAGTTGCCTCCTTGTATGGGCGTGTGACGTCATCATCACCACTTTCGATCTTGTTACACTGTAATTACTTTGTAAAAGTGTCTTTATATTTAATATATTTAATAAAGGTTACGAGAGTGAAATATTCTGTTATTAAAAAATTGTATGGATGGAGGTTTCTCCATGCTGCAATGCATGCAGAACATAGAATGTGCCAGCTGTATTTCCTCCAGGGTATACTGTAAAAATCAGCTAAGTGATCGGAGGGTTTCAGTACATTGTAATTTAGGCGATGGGCTGACAAACTGTCACTACAGCAATATACCTATAAATATATCTTAAATAACCCTCAAAACTTTGTCAGACGTAGCGGAACGACCTTTGTTTAGGTCATTTACGCTCTGCCTACCCTTATGCCTATTAAGGATAAAGGCGTGATTATATGTGAGTATGTATGTGCTAAGGGATAAATCTAGGAAATGAGCAGCAGTTATATAAAACTACCCCACAGCTCTTGCCAAAGGACTTGCCAAGCCTTATGAATATGGCAAATATTCTCAACTTAACAAACTACTATAATTTTTACTTAAAAATATCCCCGTAGCTACAGACTTATTACTGCCTTAGTTCATGGTTCAAAGATTTGCTCAGTCAAATAACAAAACTAAAATGAACTAGTTAGAAAATAGCAATGACCTGCAGAAAAAAAAATGATTTATGCTACGAGTGAAAATTGGTAGCGATAAATAAATAATTCAATGTAAATTGACAGTGGTGCCAATTCGTAGTTGCAAATATCACGATATATAATACACGATACTTCCATGCTGGACCGGGAGCGAGAGAAAAACATAGAATATGCCAGCTGCATTTCCTCTTGAGCATGCTGTAAAAGGCCGGCTAAGGGATCCGAGGGTTTAGTATATTGCAATTTAGGCGATAGGCTGACAACCTGTAACTACAGCAATATACCTACAAATCTGTCTTAAATAAACAAAACTTTGTCAGACGTGGCGGAACGACCTTTGTTTAGTTCGTTTACGCTCTGCGTACCCCATTAGGGATAAAGGCGTGATTGATGTATGTAAATATCACGACTTATGAGAGAACAGAAAGGGACGCCAATATTTTTTTGTCAAGATTTAGTTAAGTTGTGTGTTCTACGAATCGATAGCACTCATTAAAAGTGTTTCTATATGGAATTGTCCCTAAAAGGTGTCTGTAACCTAATTTAGGAACTTGATAGTCTATAACATAGAGCTAATAGGTGAATTAAACACAACAAAAAGTTATATAATGCTAATAAATGAATAAGTAGGTAGATATGCTGGACTGGGAGCGAGAGAAAAACGTAGATTGTGCCAGAGTAAAAACCAGCTAAAGTATCCGAGGGTTTCCTTTTGTTTAGGTCGTTTACGCTCTGCCTACCCCATTAGGGATAAGGCGTGAATTTAAGTATGTACGTTGATGGTAAGCGTTTACAGGGATAACTTTTTAAATATTTACCGTGATTATAGTTACAAGACCTGGCTTAGCTTAATACACCGACTAGATCTCAGCCTTAAAATTTATGATTGCTCTACATTATAGTATTTCCAACTCAGTTTTAGTATTAAGGTAAACAAAGTTTCAAGTCTTTTAATCGAAGATCTGGTTTCTAAAGTAAGTTTTAGCTATTAGCTATTACATACGAGGGGCGGCTGATATAAAATCTACTTTGTTAAAGAAAGTTTTGAAAATCGAACTGGCCATTGCAAAATCATATTCCATATTAATTCCTTTTTCAAAATTATGACGCTTATTGTTTTTCGCTTGCTTTTGTTTTCTTGGCGCGGCTTTGATTTCACCATGACGAAAGAAAATTGCAAAATGATGAAATTTGAGCATCGAGCAGTGATTAAATTCCTAAGTAAAGAAGGAAATACGCCTACGCAGATCAGAGAGCGCATGTTAAAGGTGTTTGGTGATTCAAGTCCTTCTGAATTCGTCATAAAGTTTTGGTCGAAGCAATTTAAACATGGCCGTGAGAGCCTGGAAGACGACACACGTAGTGGAAGACCAATTTCTGCTGTTACCGCAGATAATGTTGAAAAGGTGTAGAACCTGATTCTTGCAGATCGGCAAATCAAGCAGTGGGAGATAGCCAGAGATGTGGGCATTAGCAAGGAACGAGTTCATGAAATTATTCACGAACACGTTGGGTCCGTAGAATGTTGACCCCCTTTGACAAACAAAGGCGAGTAGAATGTTGTCAGGCATTTCTAGACCTGGTCAAAGGTAAAGAAGAAGAGACTATCTCTCGAATTGTGACCTGTGATGAAACTTGGATTCGCCAGTGGGATCCGGAAAGCAAACAAGAGTCAATGCAATGGAAATTTAAAGGAGAAAAGCCGCCAAGGAAGTTCAAGGTTCGGCCCTCGGCTGGAAAACTAATGGCCACCGTATTTTGGGATGTCGAAGGGATTTTGATGATAGATTATTTGCCTAAAAATACAACAATGAATGCTGCATATTATGCAAACTTGCTTGACCAGCTTCGTGAACAAATCAAAGAAAAGCGGAGAGGCAAACTCAGCAAAGGTGTTCTGATTTTACAAGACAATGCTCCTGTACACACAGCCTTAACGGCGAGGTCAGCCCTGAGCAAAAACGGCTTCACAGAAATTAACCATCCATCTTATAGTCCAGATCTGGCTCCCTGTGACTAGTTCTTATTCAAAGATTTAAAGAAAAAATTGAGGGGTCGCAGATTTTCGACGGACGAAGAAATGAAAGAGGCTGTGACTGACCATTTTGACGAGCAAAATAAAAATTACTATTATAAGGGCATGATGTCACTTATTTGCAAATGTCATAAGTGTATTTCACTTGCAGGAGACTATATAGAAAAATAAAAAATAAACTAGCCATCAAAGTCCTTTCTTTCACAGTTAGGTAGATTACTTATCAGCCACCCCTCGTACATACATACATATATTCACGCCTTTATACCTAATGGGGTAGGCAGAGCGTAAACGACCTAAACAAAGGTCGTTCCGCCACGTCTGGCAAAGATTTGAGGGTTATTTAAGATAGATTTGTAGTTATGACAACATAATGAAATAGTAGTTTTAGTAATTTGACTAAGTTGTTAACACGTATCATTTATTTTTTAAATGTGTTTTTGAATAAAAAGACATGAAACTTTGTTGACCTTTATTCTAAAACTGAGTTGGAAATATACATGCATACGTCCCAACAAATGTTTCTCATTCTCTCAACTGCCAGTGGGTTAGCTCAAAGAGATCTCTTCATAGAGATAAGTTCGCCCTTGCATACCTTTCTGTAAACTTCATTTCTTGTATTTTAATGCAATAAAGAATATATATATATATATATAACAAAATTGTGGCAGGCTCGGCAAAGGGCCGCCTGGCTCGCGACCTCTCTCACCGGATTCCGGCTCCAAGCAGCTTGGTGTATTCCGTCGGTGCCTGAGATTGCCAGTGCCATAACAGGCATCTTCTGGGTGAGCTCGCTCCATCGTCGACTCTGTCACGGTCTTCCCTGACCTTGTGTCAAGAGTCAAGAGCAATCCCATTTGTTATCAAAAAACATATATATATTCTTACAAACCATAGCTATTAATCAATAGATTCACACCTAAAAACCAGTTCTGGACATAAACACTCCCTTGACTCGACGCTCTTTGCCATGCGCTCAGAACTTTTATTATGCAACTTAACTCACACTTTTAACTCAGTTCCGTAGCGGGTCAAGTAGGGTTGTCTCACGCCTCGTAACTTATTCATACAGGGAAGTATCATAAAACCTTTACAAATTGAAAGCATAGTTCGATGAACATTGCGTAGTTGGCTAGTCATTGAGCATTAACTATCAAACCGGCTACGAAATGTACTTTGAATTTTCCTTGTATTTTGTAAACTGTAGTTTTACGAAACGTATCCCTGACATTGAAGACTCCACGTGTGCGTTGCTAGGCAACCAGGGTACACACAAACAACCCCTGTTTCATTCTGGTTTTGTAGTTAAAGAAGGGTGGACGTGGCTAGCGGGAAAGCTACTGTTTTCTTGTGTGATTCATTACGATTTGATTAAAAAAGCTTTTTTAAAAGATACTCCTAAGAAATCAGAATTTCCTTACGCGTTTAGAAAAGACTCTTCTACTTATTGCTGATCTTGTGATAAGAACACCATTGCATCACGGAATAGACAACACAGAAACACCAATAGTGCGCATCTGCGCAATACCCAGTCCATTCAAATGATGGAATCCCGTAAATTCCATCGGTCCTTGGACCACTTTAACTGGTGGGAGCCCGAGCACTGGAAGACGGGGAAGCCACGGAGCGTCTCCTCTATATCCTTGGAAGGCCTGGACCCTGCTGAGATCAGGAATGGCTGGATCACGCTACCTGATCCCAAGGTTAGTTCCCTAAAGAGTAATGAATAAATCTGTTGTAATACCTCATAGAATACGTTACGTAACCATTGTAGTTTAAATACTCGTACTACGGAGATCAGTGAATAAATGACCGTCAAAGAGAACACAATTGACTTGGCTCTCCATTAGATCTCACTACTATTTACGGCTAAAAAATCGCGAGGCGAGGCAGAGACTTTACATAGAATGATTTTGAACTGGAATTATCTTCCAAAATAAACATGTAAAAAGAAACCACAGGTTATCGATTTAATTATTTCCATCAATCATCGGTCGATGACAATAATTAAACTCGCAGTTAATCTATAAAGGCATACTTCCCTTCATTGCTCCACACTTGGTGCAGTATAGGTATCCTGAAAACTGAAAGGAGTTGCTTAGTCAACGAAAATGTATTAACTTTCAATATATATATATTACGTATATACTGGGTGTAAGGGACAGCGTCCCGCAAACTAATAGGAGTTGCTCAGTCAACGAAACTGAACAACTTCCACCAGGAAATTGTTTCAGAAAGAGTAAAAAGAATGGCTATTCCATACAAAATGTTCACCTCAATCAGACAATTTGTATGGAAAAGCAATTTATATTTTCATACATACATATAATCACGCCTTTATCCCTAATGGGGTAGGCAGAGCGTACACGACCTAAACAAAGGTCGTTCCGCCACGTCTGACAAAGTTTTGAGGGTTATTTAAGATAGATATGTAGGTATATTGCTGTAGTGACAGGTTGTCAGCCTGTCGCCTAAATTGCAATAATAATAAATATTTTCATTTCCTGAAAAAATATCCTGCTGATAGTTGTTCAGTGTCGTTGACTGAGCAACCCCTATCAGTTTGCGGGACGCTGTCCCTTACACCAGGTATAAGGTGTGGCGAAAAGCGCTTGTATGAGGTCATTGCATTGTCGTG
Source organism: Scrobipalpa costella (assembly GCA_949820665.1). Taxonomy (NCBI): domain Eukaryota; kingdom Metazoa; phylum Arthropoda; class Insecta; order Lepidoptera; family Gelechiidae; genus Scrobipalpa; species Scrobipalpa costella. The sequence goes on from OX463314.1 coordinate 4,043,961, forward strand.
ACGTGTATACGTATAGGTATGTAAGTTTCAATTTTGTACATCAAATTAATACGAACTGTCACCTATTAAAAGCGAAATAACCCTGCGACATTATCATCGATCGGAATCGAACACTAGTAAAGTAACTAGTTTTATCAAAAATTGGAACCGATACTTCCATGCTGGTCTGGGAGCGAGAGAAAAGCATAGAATGTGCCAGCTGCATTTCCTCCCGGGCATGCTGTAAGATCCAGCTAAGGGATCCGAGGGTTTCAGTATATTGTAATATAGGCGATGGGCTGACAACCTGTCACTACAGCAATATACCTAGAATTCTATCTTAAATAACCCTCAAAACTTTGTCAGACGTGGCGGAACGACTTTTGTTTAGGTCGTTTACGCTCTGCCTACCCCATTAGGGATAAAGGCGTGATTTTATGTATGTATGTATGTATGTATGTATGGAACCGATTCATACACATTGTATTGGGAATGAGGGATTGTTGTAATTTTACTAAAAAGACAAGAACAGGTTGACTTACGAACACTTGTATGCTGCAATTATGGTATTCGCAGTTTTTTTTCATCAGGTTGGTTGTCAGGTCGAAATACTCTGGATGAATAATTTGGACCACCAGGGTGTCAGACTTTAAACCGCCTAAAAAGCCTCTGACGAGAGGTTTTATTATCAAAGACAAAGACGTACAGTAGCAACGAAAACGATTGGTTTTCTTTCGACGGGTTGTTTGTCGGGTCGTAATAATAATTTGGACCCTGATGTGTCAGACTTTAAACGGCCTAAAAAGCATCTGGCGAGAGGTTTTATTATCAAAGACAAAGACGAACAGTAGCAACTAAAATCGTCAGCTTAACTTGCCTTCCGAAGCACGGCATACAGACAAAATTTTACGGTTCAGTTCGCATTGACCTGACCAATCTGAAAACAATCTCACAGCGTAGTACTTTGTGTGACCCTAATATAATCCTCGAACACCGATTATCAGCTGTTCAAGCCGGTACTACTGCAAAATGTGGCTATAACAATACACAGTCGAATGGCTAACCTCCTTCCTTTATGGAGTCGGTTAATAAATTGTTTGTTCTGCTTTACCTTGACCCCAGATCACCCTGGCTGGACACAAAATGTGTAAAAGCTAAAGCTATCATCATTGGTCGAAGGTGTCTTTCAAGGAGGGCTTTAATATGTATTGGTTTTTGTTGAAAATACTTTGATTTTAGAAATACCGTGAGAATTTAACACGTGTTTCTTACTTTTCATTGCCACGTGAATTAGTAATGGTACACTTAGTCGTACACCCATAGTTTTAGCCGTCGTCTAGTCTGTGTATTTTTAAACAACGAAAATGTTTGTTTCTTCCATGCTGGCCTGGGAGCGAGAGAAAAACATAGAATGTGCCAGCTGCATATCCTCCCGAGCATGCTGTAAAAACCAGCTAAGGGACCCCGAGGGTTTCAGTATATTGCAATTTAGGCGATGGGCTGACAACCTGTCACTACAGCAATATACCTACAAATTTATCTTAAATAACCCTCAAAACATTGTCAGACGTGGCGAAACGACCTTTGCTTAGGACGTTTACGCTCTGCCTACCCCATTAGGGATAAATGCGTGATTATATGTATGTATGTATGTATGATAATGTTTGTTTTGTTATTTTACATAGCTACTCTACTCACTAAGTATTAAGTAGGTATCTTCTGTACTGACTGCTGCATGACTTTCATCAAGCTTTCATAATTCAACCAGTTCCTACTGCCTACGTGGTCTAGTGGTCCGAGCCATTGGCTCCTGATGCGGAGGTCCTAGGTTCGATTCCCAGGGGGGAACACAAAGTTGTTATTTGTCTATTTATCACTTTATGAGGTTTTCTTCAGTTTGGTTAGGACATTGCGGGCTGTATCACCTGATTGTCCGAAAGGAAAAAGGATTCCGTGCTTCGGAGGGCACGTTAAGCCGTCGGTCCCTGTCGCTGTATTTGATAGTGGTCGTTACTCAAACCATGTCAGAGGCCTAATAGCTGTACTAATAGGCGGTTTGAAAACTCTGACACCAGGGTTCACCGGGTCATTGTTTATCTCGAGAATCCACTCGCTAAGAAGAACACGTTTCTATTCTTGGCATAAATCAAACACTTTGAGGTGGAGGGACACTAATGGCCGAATGGTCTTCGGCAGATACGAAACTAGTTTTAACCACCCACTGAAAACGCACTCAAATTTAAAATGCTCTATCAGGAAATCAAAACAATAGTTATGTTTTTGCAAGGCATCTTCCTTACCTTGTAAGGCCTGAGTCACCCGAGGCTGAATGTTAATGAGCTTATGATGTAACGCCAGCCTACGGCGCTGACTAATGCAAGTGTTTGTATTCGAGTTTTGATTCCGAATACATACTTAGATACATATAATCACGCTTTTATCCCTAATAGGGGTAGGCAGAACGTAAACAAAGGTCGTTCCGCCACGTCTGACAAAGTGTTGAGAGTTATTTTTGGTATATTGCTGTAGTGACAGGTTGACAGCCCATCGCCTAAATTAATAGTAGTAAATTGCAATATACTAAAACACTCCGATCGCTTAGCTGGTTTTTACAGCATTCCCGGGAGGAAATACAGCTGGCACATTCTATCTTTTTTTCTCGCTCCCAGGCCAGCATGGAAGAACCATTCCAAATGCTGAATATATAGGGCTCTTTTAGAGCTATTTCTGTAAATGCCTCCAGGAATTAGGTCTTAGATTTTATCCAGTTTGGTAAGGACATTGCAGGCTGAATCACCTGATGGTCAGTCAGAAAAAAGAGACCGTGCTTCAAAGGTATGTTCGCAAGCACGTTGAGCCGTCAGTCCCGGTCGTGTCAGGGGCTTATTTAGTTGTGCTTCTAAAATCAGACACCAGGGTTCATCGGGTTGTTGTTCGGCTCGAAGACGCAATCGATAGGAAAAAGAAGAATGCCAGAGTTTATATTCATGTTTTGATTCCAAATGCTGATAAGATTGGGTTCATTTAGAGCTGTTTTTCCGTTCTGCTTGCGTGGAAGATTTGATATACGGCTTAAGTACTATCTATATGGTTAAGGCTAAGATACTGTTGTGCTTAGCATACGGACATCCATAGATACTCGTAGCTCATACAAAAATGATTGTTGGTCCTTCGTTTTTCGACAGATAAGTCCGCAGGACCCTTGAAGATTTAGAGGTTACTCGTGATGGAGAAAAATAAATGCTGAATTAGAAAAAGTTGCTTTATGTAAAATTTTACTTCTGGTCATGGCTTCTTCTGTTTGCCATCCATACCTACTTACTACGTTTGTCAGGCGGACTGGGATTCGTTCCATATTATGTCTCAGTTACGTATACTAGCACTTTTTTAGGCTAAACCTGTTATCTGAACTAGAAAGCACCAGCATAAACCTGGTAAACACGTCGATAATTTCACCGAAAAGATACGCTTTATGACTATACCACCATATCATTAGGTATACATATATATAAGCATTATAAACGCAGGTCGATGACTGCCGATGAGTCAGAGTTCACATCGCGCCGTGTATGGGTAATATGGGTATTGTCAGTTACACCTTAGATTATGAGGTGTGATAAAGTGGTTACAGTTTCAGAACAGGTTTTAAGGTTATATGCCTAGCCTAGTGCAACGGTAGAGTTGACTCTTGGAGAAAATTCAAAGAAGTTGCTTCGTCCCAGAATATTTATTCTTTTGGCTGGCAGGACGACTGTTCGTAAAACAACTTGCTGACACTATTGAAAGAGAGAGCATCCTATCCTCGACCTAAATCTCCATTTAAGAGGTCATAAAAAATAATAAATAAAGGGATAGCTGAATGAGAGAAATACTCGTTAAGTTCATAGGCAGATAAGTCTGCGCCCTGTCTGTATCTCTCCTATGTGACCTGCCTGGAGTACAGGAATAATGTACCCCGCAAATGGTGTTAATATGCACACAAAATCACAAAATATTGATACCTGTCGTTGATAACTTTGATGAAAATTTTGTCACGTCGTGCTTACACGAATTGATACCATTGTATCCTTAGATTCTACCATACATGACAACCACAAGTATCGATGACAACCTTGGGCCGTTTGCATATTATCACTTTGTATCTCACGCTATATTAATTCATAGATACTTTGAGTTGAAATAAAAGAGATTACAATGGAACCAATTCGTAGTTTCAAAAACGACTTAATTAATATAAGTCTATACCTGTCATTTTCTGTCATGGGAGAACAGAAAGGTACGCTAATTTTAATCCGGATTTAGATAAGAATCGATTGCAATATCAATATTGCGTTCTTCTCTCCTAAGTTCAGTTCCTTGTCGCAATTTAGGATGCCAATGTAACTTCTTTTTTTTTTTTTTTTTTAATATATATAGGCGAGCATTTGTCTGCCATCTCACCTGGTGGAAAGTGACGATGCGGACTATGTTGAAGCATACTCACCTATGTAGTGCCGCAACTCAAAGTCTCGTTGAGTCGCATGTGGTTGAAGCATAATGATAACTATTTTGCATAAGAACGATTATCTTCTACCCACTGCTACATAATTGCATGACATGTATTATGTATGTTTGTTGTGTATTTCACTGCTGCAAGTATATTTATCGTGTCAACATGGCCTTCAATGGCTTCAACTTTTAACTTAGATCGTATGTTACTCGTTTTCACTTCCTAAAACCAGATGACGCCACTATAGTATTTCCAACTCAGTTTTAGAATAAAGGCCGTTAAGGTACTAAAGTTTAACTTTATTTATTTTTTCCATCGACACGAAAAGAAGAAGAACACTTTTCAAAAATAAATTATACGTGTTGGCAAATTAGTTAAATTACCGAAACTACTATTTTATTATGTTGTCATATCTTATAACTGAAACTTACTTTAGAAACAAGATCTCGATCATATCTTATAGCTAAAACTTATTTTAGAAACAAGATCTTCGATTAAAAGACTTGAAACTTTGTTTACCTTTATTCTTAAACTGATTTGGAAATACTATAGCTACAACTCGCTAACAACTGTGTGTTCACCGAGCATATTGACGTGACCACACTTTTAACCTTTATCTTATCACCTGATAACACATACACATAACTTTTTCATGCTGGACTGGGAGCGATAGAAAAACATAGAATCTACCAGCTGCGTTTCCTCCCGGGCATGTTGTAAGAACCAGCTAAGGGTTCCGAGAGTTTCAGTATACTGCAATTTAGGCGATGGGCTGACAACCTGTCACTACAGCAATATACCTACATATCTATCTTAAATAACCCTCAAAACTTTGTCAGATGTGGCTGTTTACGCTCTGCTGCTCTGTAATCAAAGTAACATTAAATGATTAAATAAGCGTCGGCAGTGTCTGGATCGAATGCGCCCACGCACCATTGCATTCTGAGACAACCTGTCAATGTTTATTGTTCCAGTATTCGTTTCCGACGTTCACAAGGCCGATGCCTATCGAAACTAGACGAACGTCTACCTTGGGATTTCGTTTGTGTCAATGCAATCCCCCAACTACCTCCGTGGTCTAGTGGTCAGAGCCATGGGCTCACGATTTGGAGGTCCTGGCTTCGATTCCCAGGCGGAACACAAATTTGATATTTGTAAATTTATCACTTTTTGAGATTTTCCCCAGTTTGGTTAAGACAATGGAGGCTGAATCAGCTGATTATCAGGAAGAAAAATATTTCGTGCTTCGGAGGGTCCGTTAAGCCGTCGATTCCGGCCGCTGTCTTTGATAGTGTGTTTCTCCACGTCTGTCATATTTAGAGGGTTTGTTAAGATAAATCTGTATATTTCTGTAGTGACAGGTTGTCAGCCCATCGCCTAAATTACAATATATTGACACCCTCGATCCTTTAGCTGGTTTTTACAGCATACCCGGGAAGAAATGCAGCTGGCACATTCTTTGTTTTTCTCTCGCTCCCAGTTCAGCATGGTGTTCATAGAATAGCTAATTTGTATTCACAGTTCGATCTATTTGATTACAATCGGCGGCTATAGCAAATTGTATTTTTATCCACCATTCTACAAACAATTCAATAGTATCAATCATAAAGTTAATTATTTTTTTGGTTGAATAGTTTCATTGTAACATTTTGAGGAAAATTCATACATACATACATATAATCACGCCTTTATCCCTAATGGGGTAGGCAGAGCGTAAACGACCTAAACAAAGGTCGTTTCGCCACGTCTGACAAAGTTTTAAGGGTTTTTTAAGATAGATTTATACGTAAATTGCTGTAGTAATAGGTTGTCAGCCCATCGCCTAAATTACAATATACTAAAACCCTCAGATCCCGTAGCTGGTTTTTACAGCATTAAGCATTGCTCGGGAGGAAATGCAGCTGGCACATTCTATGTTTTTCTCTCACTCCCAGGCCAGCATGGAAAATTCCCAACAAATAAATACAAAAATGAAATGATAATCAAATTTGGTCGATTTACTGACAAGTAATATAAAAAAATCCAAAAACCCAACTGCGTAGGGAATGAGCTTCAAAACTTTAAAATTTCCGATGTATTTTTTTATTGTTTTCATGTGCAAGCTTTAACATTACTTTACCGTACTCACCAATTTTTGCTACCAATTTTTTTTTTACAATACCAACTAATCGCATTCGTTTAATTCTATCAAGGTCATATTGACATTCAATAAGACTTGATTGTATTTTAGTATCCTGTCCATGTCTATACTTATGTGGGCGGTAAACGTAGGTCGTAGGCCATTCATTGATCGATAGCGATCAATGTCTCTATTCGAGAAGACAAAGTGGTTTGACGATAACGAGGAAGCTCTGTGTGGATAAGGAAGACAGATGAATGAACAATGTTCTTTATATTTTACTTTAGAAACCTCCGTGGTCAGAGCCGTGGGCTTACGATCCGGAGGTCCTGGGTTCGATTGGAACACAAAGTAGATATTTGTCAATTTATAATTTTATGAGGTTTTTTCCAGTATGGTTAGGCTGAATCACCGCCGGTCCCGGTCGCTGTCTTTGATAGTGGTCGTTATTCAAACCATGTCATAAAAGCTGCGCGGTTTGAAAACGGTAGCACCAGGGTTCTTCGGGTCGCTGTTCGACTCGAAAATTTACCCGCTAAGTAGAAGAAGACTTTAGAAACTCCGTGTTCTAGTGGTCTTAGCCATGGGCTCCTAATCCAGAGTCTTGAGGAACACAAAATTGATATTTTGTAAATATGTTTGTCAATTTATCACTTTGTATGATTTTCCCTAGTTTGATCAAGGAGAGCTATGCATATGCAGGATAAATCACCTAGTTATCTGTAATAAAGAAAAACATGTAGGTCACGTTAAAGCCTTTGAATCTCCACTGAATTTTACAATTTTCGAAAAAACACCTGGTACCTAGGTTTTCCCACCCAGTCCAACATGTAAAAGTGCTTTAATTCTAATAGGTATCTACCTACCTACCTTAGCCAAGAGCCCGATGGTGTAGTGGATAGGGCCGCTGCCTCCTGAGCGGGAGGTCGTGGTTCGAATCCCACCACGTACCAATGTGTGTTTCGGTTTTCGAATTTCATATGTACGTTTATTCGGCGCGTTTAAGCCGTGGGTCCCGGTTAATATCGTTTAATACCGTAGATATTAGTCGTTAAGCCATATCAGAGGCCAGTGCTAAGCATTGGCGGCTTGAAAACTCTGACCTAATCTAGGATTGGGTCTGGTTTCCCTTCTGGGTTGCGGAGGTCAGATGGCAGTCGCTCTGTGTAAAAACCAGTACCCTCGTTCAATCCCCTAGATTAGGTAGCCGTCCCCGTAAGATACGGGATAAGGCTAGGAAGATGATGATGAGGTATCTACCTATTACCTATTGGTATGTAGGTGTCCCTTAATAGGAAACATATTCAAGCTACCACAGCCTGACTAGTCCTTGCTTAACCACAACCAGTACCTGTTAAATTTGTCATCAGTATGTGTGACAGCATATTGCGAGGGACAGGCTATGGAGTGTAGCTAGAACCATACAGGGTAGAGATACGGAACACCGATAATGGTAGCAATTCGCAGTTGCAAAAATCAATACCTGCCTGTCATTTTCTATCATGAGAGAACAGAAAGGGGTGGCAATAATTTTATTTAACATTGAGTTAAGGCTTCTACAAATCAGTAGCAATTCCGAAAAATTGGGTTATATTTTATTCAGTACCTCAACTAATACGATTCTTCTTCTTAAATTCAAGTGCCGGTGGAGTAATCGCCAACTTCCTCTGTCTTCTGCTAACGATATCGATGATATTCAGATCGAAGCTGAAAACTAAAAAAAAAAAACAGTTCCGTTGTCTGAATAACGCCTATCAATTTGGGTAACTGATTAAAAAAACAATTTTCATGATATGAAAGTTTCGAGAAAATCAGTTTTAGTACCTAAGTTTCTAAACATCCTGTATGTTTAATAACGGATAGTCACTTTAAAGTTGTGCATCAATATCCACCACTAGTCCAATGAAATAAGATTGACAGTTCACTGAACAGTAACTACAATGTATAACACTAATCTACAATGTATTGGGCACTCTGAATAATTCAACTCCTTAGCTAATGAATGATAAAAGTCTAAAAAGAGTATCGCGAATTAATTAAGTTGCGTGTAATTGTAATAACCAAAGGTAGAGTTTATCAAAGTATGTGAATGTACTATAGGTACAGCGTCCCGCAAACTGATAGGGGTTGCTCAGTCAACGGAACTGAACAACAGTTGTTGTTGTAGTTAATATCACCAGGATTTTTGATCAGGATGTAAAAAAATATATTTGGTTTTCCATACAGATTGTCTAATCGAGGTGGTCATTTTGTATGGGAAGGTCAATATTCTTTTTCATATCCTGAAAGATTTTCCCGGTGTAAGTTGTTCAGTTTCGTTGACTGAGCAACCCCTATCAGTTTGTGGGACGATGTCCCTTACACCCGGTACCTACTTAGGCGTGGCGTCGTTTATGTACTTAGAGTTAGCTTAATATATATTTTTTTTAAATATACACAAATCGTCTCAAAACTAACCATGTTTTTAATTTGTTCACAGGCAAGATTTCAGCAGAAGCAGCTTCAGGAACGCGAAGTGAAGATCGCTTCGCTTTACGAAGCGCAGCAAGCTCGTGCGTTGGACCGAGTGCGTCATTCACCCAGCAATGGCGTCAGTGGTACGCGCGCTAGTCCTCAAGAACCACCAAAGGTAAGTTATACCTACCTACATATTTTTTTAAAGATCGCTTCGCTTTACGAAGCACAGCAAGCTCGTGCGTTGGACCGAGTGCGTCATTCACCCAGCAATGGCGTCAGTGGTACGCGCGCTAGTCCTCAAGAACCACCAAAGGTAAGTTATACCTACCTTCATATTTTTTAAAAGATCGCTTCGCTTTACGAAGCGCAGCAAGCTCGTGCGTTGGACCGAGTGCGTCATTCACCCAGCAATGGCGTCAGTGGTACGCGCGCTAGTCCTCAAGAACCACCAAAGGTAAGTTACACCTACTATTTTTTTAAAGATCGGTTCACTTTTGAAAGCGCGTGCGTAGTTGCGAGGGTCGTCTGATCGCGTCCTGGTTTTTAGATAACTCTAGCTAATATTATATTTTATTTGTGTGAAGATTGCTTCCCTATACGAAGCGCAACAAACACGAGCGCTGGACGTAATAAGCTTCAATCAATTAAAGGTTTAAGGCTAAAAGATAATTTTTAATATGAGTATGTATACGGTAATCAAATAATAAATTCATCAAGTAATTTCGATCTTTTTTTCACAGCTCCAGGAAAGCGAGATGAAGATCGCTTCGCTTTACGAAGCGCAGCAGGCGCGGGCTTTGGACCGGGTACATCACTCGCCCAGCAATGGAGTCATCAACGGGAAGAAGTCCAGCCCACAGGAAGCTAAAGTTGCTATACACCCTGGGAAAGTAAGCATTTTGTGACAGCTCGATTAAAACGAGATCAAGATCGCTTCGCAATACGAAACGCAGCGGGTGCAAGCATTAGGCAGGAAAAAAAAGCCTACAGAAAGTATAAGTGGTTTGTTTGTGATAAACTCTGAAAACTATTATTAAAAGAAAAGCTCTTATAATATTGATGTAGACGGGTTTTAAACGTTTTTAAAATAACACAATTGTTGCCTCTTAAGAAGAGCGGATTTGGGGGAGGGGCAGGGACGCACGTGCCCAAGAACTGTGTTTTTTTGTACTGTATAGGTTCCATCACAGTACATACCTACTTGTACCTCCAGAAAAAAACCTCGATCCGGCCTTGCCTCTTAAAAGACATGAAACATTAAATTATTAATGAAAAGTGAAATTTGCTTCATCTAAATTCTAAATAGGTCAATCTTATTATATTCTTTATTGCTTTAAAAATACAGTTAAACTTAAAAAAATACACAATAGGCGAGTTTATCTCTATAAAATATCTCTTCCAGCCAACCTAATGGGTTCATCTTCCAGGTCCGCCAAATGTTCGAAGAGCGTCGTTCAAAAGGCATTGACAAGAGCTATCCTCTCCAGCCAATCCACAACACCGACAGGACAGCTAGGAAACCCTTGCCCAATGGTTTCAGCAAAGTGACTGCATCCAACGGTTTCACCAAGACAGCCACGTCTAACTCCAGATTTGTTGAGAAGAAGAAAGTGGCTAGGACAACGGTTAAGAAGACACAGGTTCACGTAAGTTTTACATCCATATTCATGTTAGGTCTACAGGGTGTTAATAGAATTGCGTGCTATAACTTACGGGTTGTTACAGTAACGTAAAAGGAGCCCATAAAAAAACATCTCGAAAAATAAACAATAGTCGGCAATTAGAGTCCGACCGAAACTGGTTTACCGGCCGAAACCGAAACCGAATATTCGGCCGTGGCTTCAGTTTCGGCCGAAACCGAAACCGAAACTCACGTGGTCAAGTATAAAATTCCTTAAAATACTGAAATTTGGTGCATTTTACCCATTATTCTACATTAATTAGGACATGAAATGGAAACACAGTATATTAATTTTGTTGTAATCATTTATTTAATATAATTTAAAAAAAAATTAAACTCAAAGTAGGTAGATGTTATTAAAATTCTGTAGGTGGTACATAGTAAATACTGGATGCATAGTATTACTGTGGCCAAAGCGTTGCCGCGAGAAACGAAAAGAAACCAGTTTCGGTTTCAGCATTAGTTTCGGTCAATTTTGGCCGAAACCGAAACCGAACTTTCGGTCGTACACTATCGGCAATTAATATAATTGATGTTGTGTTTGGCCGCCGCGCTATAACCGAGACCGTGGAATCTTATTATATGCCGACTATTGTTTATGTTTAAAGTTGTTTTTCTATGGGCTCCTTTTTTAAACTCGATTATTAAATCTATTTGTGTTTTTTTTTTTTTAATAGTTTGTTGTCCCGTCTGCAACATTTTTCCAAAGATCTGTTTTTTTGTCACAGAAGACCGACAACATGGTGAACGGTTCGGGAGATCTCAATCACAATCACGAACAAGATCTACATTCAGTCAAACAATCCGTAAGTACTTATTTATTACGTAGGTAAAATGTTTCTAGGAAAGTCCGTTCAATTTAGTAGATAGCAGAAAACTTAGCAAGCTTGCATGCTTTATCGCTTGTATTGATATTTAAAAACAGAAATACGTACCAAGACTCTTACTAAGCAATTCTGAAATAAACATCTGCATTCGAGACTTTCCCGGACAGAAAACCGGCTTAGCTGACCGGTGACTAAAAAGACCTGTCAAATAGGTACATACCATAGAGTCCATAAGTTCTTCTCTTATTCTATCTGTGTCTTTTTCTTCTAAGATCTTTTTAGTCAGTTGTCAATTGGCGGATCGGCCTTGCTATAGTGGTACCACTAGGCTAGGTGTCCAATGTGCATTATACATGTTTACGTAATGCCCTCTAGCTGTATTTCTTTGTATAGTCTTCCCAACCGATTTCCGGTGACTACAACTGCGCGGGACTAGTTTTTAGTGCCCAGGTGTTTACGCAACACACAAGGTGCACTCTCTAGATTCCTTCAATCTCTTATTGTCTGACACGACCTGAGAAAAATCAGGTGCAGGACCAACTATTTACATGCCCATCCGACATTTTTCATTTATTTCTTGTAATATGGACATTGTTTCTGGAATAAAAACCTATTATTATTATATTATAGCGATGCACATTTCAGCCTAAAATTTTATTGACCTCAAAACTTGTCAGACGTGGTAGATCGACCATTTCTTAGGTCCTTTACGCCCTGCCCACCCCATTCGGAATAAAGGCGTGATTGTATGTGTGTATGTATGTATTTGCTTTATTTGAACAGTTCCCGCAAAGCAACGGCGAGCAAGTCTCAGGCATGGATGAGCTGGATCGAGCAGACAACAACTATTTGCTAGAGAATGAAACCTTCCCTGATGCCCTCGCTCCGCAGCCCACACCACGGTCTCCGGATCACCAGGAGCCCAAACGACCACCAAGGAGGTGAGTCTTCATCTTCTTCTTAGCGAGTGGATTCTCGAGTCAACGACCCGAAGAACCCTGGTGTCAGGTCTCAGGCATAGATGAGCTGGATCGAGTGCTGGAGAATGAAACCTTCCCTGATGCCCTCGCTCCGCAGCCCACACCACGGTCTCCGGATCACCAGGAGCCCAAACGACCGCCAAGGAGGTGAGTCTTCTTCTTCTTAGCGAGTGGATTCTCGAGTCAACGACCCGAAGAACCCTGGTGTCAGGTCTCAGGCATAGATGATCTGGATCGAGTGCTGGAGAATGAAACCTTCCCTGATGCCCTCGCTCCGCAGCCCACACCACGGTCTCCGGATCACCGGGAGCCCAAACGACCACCAAGGAGGTGAGTCATCTTCTTCTTAGCGAGTGGATTCTCGAGTCAACGACCCGAAGAACCCTGGTCTTCTTCTGTCAAGTGGGTATCGAGTCTATTGACCCGATGAACCCTGGTGTCAGAGTTTTTTAAACCGCCTAGTAGCACAACTATCAGGCCTCTGACATGGTTTGAGTAACGACCACTATCAAAGACAGCGACCGGGACTGACGGCTTAACGTACCCTCCGAAGCACGAAATCTTTTTCTTTTTTCGGACAATCAGGTGATTCAGCCTGCAATGTCCTAACCAAAGTGGGGTAAAATTCACAAAGTGATAAATTCTCAAATATCAACTTTGTGTTTCCCCCCTGGGAATCGAACCCAGGACCTCCGGATCAGGAGTCCATGGCACTAGCCACTAGACCACGGAGGCAGTTAACAAGAACCCTGGTGCCCGGTCTCAGCCATAGATGAGCTGGATCGAGTAGACAACGACTATTTGCTGGAGAATGAAGCCTTCCCTGACGCACTCGCTCCGGAGCCCACACCGCGGTCTCCTGATCACCAGGAACCCAAACGACCAACAAGTATGATGAGTATTCTTCTTCTTTCTCAACATTGTAGAAAATAGAAGAGGAAAGATGTTAGGACACCTGATACGACATGACGAGTTATTAAAGACGATCATTGAAAGAATGATAGAAGGAAGAAGAGGAAAGGGAAGGCCAAGAATAAGTTACATTGCTCAAGTAAAATAAAAGGTACCAGGAAGTCAGGAGAAGGCGGAGTGCTGTTAAAGTAGGCATTCACTTCATATACTCAATGACAATAGCTAAGCTTTTAAATAAATAATGATGATTCTTCTTTTTATCATGACTTGCGGCGTTTCCTTTATCTTTATATCTTTATATTTGTTCTTCACCTTATCTCGGACCTCCAGGTCTACTAACTCACAGCATTTCAAGTCTGCTGTCATTATACTTGGCCATCGAAGTTTTGGCCTCCTAGTGGGTTGCGTATTTATTCGTAGGTTCCATAAGTACCAACCCAGCCTAGTATATACCAGGGTGACACGTTGTCTTGCGCCTGATTTGGTTTATGTAATGTATGGTTTGTTTCAGGAGTCCTCCAAACAGGAATAACCAATCGAAAGCACAAACACAACCAGTGGCACCCCCTCGACGAGCAACTAGTGATAATACGGTATGTTTTCTTTCATTTACAAAGAAAATAATCATTTCAACAGCAGCCTACAAATTGTTAACATTTTGGTACAGTTTGTAACTGAAAACGCAAAACACGTTAGCATCCGAGAAAAATCTCTTATATACATCCTTTAAAAAATATTGACACGGTCCTCCAAATTTGAATGATTGTCTGACATTTGATTGACGGCACACTTCAAAAGTTTGTCAGAAACATATTTGCAAGAATGTCGTAAAATAACAACACGAAAAATCTTTTCCATATTATGATAAAAATACATTAAAATTGTGCCCCTCAGGTTTCCAAAACCATAAAAAAAGCCATCACTAAAGAGGCTATGCAATGCCCTGCTAGTACGGTGAGAATCCATGATATAAATTACTTTGCTACTGTATTATAGAGTTCTGATTTTTGTAGTGTTCCGTTGTATACGTATTTAGATATCCATCAGTTGTTAGACCTTTGTATTTGTAGCTGTAGCTGTTTATGGCTGTAGGTATTGCCGATTCGTGCTTGATAACAATGATATTCCATATTAGCACATATAGAATATACCATTATTAGAAGTTAGAAGCATAACAAAATCACGATCGACTGATAGAGTAGCTTCCAATGTAACAGTATCCTCATCATAAGAATAAATAATAACACTGCCACCTTATTTATTTAAATTTAAAATAATTAGGTATACTAAGTATAATGGAGTGTTTTCTATATTTCCACATTTCATACTATTTTTGTGACTTTTACAAGTTTTTTTGTTCTTTGAGTGTCGCGTTGATGTTTTTTCTATGGCGAATATTTTTATTTTCAACTTTGAAATTTTTTTTTTTTATATTGTTCCAGACTCCGAGAAAAAGCCCTGCTGTGGTATGTTTTTGTTACTTTAAGAATACACTGTATCAGATATTATTTATTTGTTAAATAATCATAATAGTTATCATTCCGAACACCAAAATTAAAATCATCAAGTATTATTTCATCTTCGTTGAGACGTCGTCCACTGCTGGACATCAAGCGTCAATCGTTGCTTTGCGCGAAAAGTCGTTGGATTCAATTAGGGCAGGCATAAGTCCTACAGTTGACTTCTTTCGGCTCAAACGAGACCAATTGATACCAATGACATCATCTTCTTCCAACAGAGCGCGCGCGCATCCCCGCAAAGCGCTGCAGTTTCGGCCAAACCGTCTCCACCAATCGCAGCCCGCGGCTCCCCGCGCAAGACGGCCGCGTCGCCCATCGCAGCCCCCGCGTCCTCCGCTGGAGCCGGCGAGCCGTGCTCCGTGTGCGGCCGGCGCTTCGCCCCCGACAGGCTTGGCAAGCACCAGGAAATTTGCAGGCGGGCCGCCAACAAGAAGCGGAAGCCGTTTGATGCGCTCAAGCATCGGTTAGCGGTAAGCAATCGTCGAACTTTTTGGAAGACAGAATCCATACCATTTCGGATTTCAAAGAATCGATCGCCTGACGAGAAGGAGAGTTCATCACATTTACTACAATAAACAGAGAGCATAGAGAAAGGTTGAGTTTCCAAATAGGCTGAGGCTAGCTGCCGCTTGAATGGAACGCTGCCTTTCACGATATTACAGTAGCAGTAAACGTTATGATTGGTCCAATCGTGGTCCAATCACAGTGCTCGAAACATTGTGATTGGTCGAATCGTGGTCCAATCACAGTGCTCGAAACATTGTGATCGGTCAAATCGTGGTACAATCACAGTGCTGGAAACATTGTGATTGGTCCAATCGTGGTACAATAACAGTGCTCGAAATATTGTGATTGGTCTAATGGTGGTACAATCTCTGTGCTTGAAACATTGTGATTGGTTCAATCGTGGTACAATCACAGTGTTCGAAACATTGTGATTGGTCCAATCGTGGTACAATCACACTGCTCGAAACATTATGATGGGTTGGTGGAAACGCAGCCAAAGTTTAAATTCCTTTTTGAATCTTAAATTCGTTATGTAATACTCTAACATCTTTCTGTTACTTGATTAATACCTCAACTGGATATGAAGATGTTGTAAGATCAGATAACACTGCTGGTTACAAAATTATATTGGCTTACGTCCCTGCCATTGGCCAAGCAAGTATGAATATAATGGAAATTAAGTATGTTTCAAATTGCTCGCAGGGAACCGGAGCTGAAGGTCTCGTAAAGGCAAGCTGTGTTGTTTTATACACGAGTTAATGAATGAGCTTACTATCAACACTGAAATTTATTTATTGCACCCTCCAGACTTTAAATCTCTATGCATCATTTTTATATGACATTGACAAGAAAAAAAAACGGTTTATGATTTATTATTTTAGTTGTCAAGATTATTATTGTTGGCTGACTTCATTTTTTTGGATATTTTTATCGCGATTTTTATATTTTACTCACAGTTCGATCATCGGAATGTTTTTGCGATCAAATCGTGCTTTCGTTGTAAGACATCTGTTTTAATGTTGCACATTTAAATCCGACTCTACAAATAGTATTTTTCTTATCCATCACGAAAAACATTACTCTGAAATGTTTTGAATAGATATCGTATTGCTTATAATATAAATAATTGATTTGATTGGTTATTGTTTGTAAATTTTAGTTCTGCCGCCATGCGCCAATAGTTTTAATACCTCACTTTTCGTCGCAGGGCACTGAAGCTGAACCTTTCATCGGGAAGCTCCGGAGACAGGAGGCGAAAAACACGTCGTCCACGAAGGTGAAGCCCATCAACAGCAGCTGGAGGCAGAAGCACGAGGAGTTCATCAACGCCATCAGGGCCGCCAAGCAGGTGCAGGCACATTTGAACGCGGGAGGTAAATAATAGTACACATCGCCTTAATTTCCCAATCTGCACAAAAAAGTCAAAGTGATTTTTGAATGAAATTGCTATTTTGCCGATACTAAAAAAAACTTTAAAATTATTACCGCGAGGGATGCGAGTACGACATTTCATTAAAACTGAATAATACATTACGTAAATAAAGCGAACGGGATTGCACGACGCTTCTCCTATAATATTTCCAACTCAGTTTTAGAATAAAGGTAAACAATTTAATGCCTTTTTATTCAAAAACACATTTCTAAAATAAATTATACGTGTTGGCAAATTTGTTAAATTACTAAAATAACTATTTCAATACGTTGTCATATCTAATAGCTAAAACTTATTTTAGAAACAAGATCTCCGATTAAAAGACAAAACTTGTTCTAAAACCGAGTTGGAAATACTGTAGTCAATTTTAATATGTTACCCGAGCGAAGCGAACGAAGCGAGCGCGATAATTCACGAAATTAGATACTTAATCATGAAATAATTAATAAATACGAGATAAGAATCGTACGAGCCGTTGGTTAGGATACCTAAGCTAACACTTATTTTAGCACCGCCATAGATAGTTAACAAACATCTAAGTGTAAAACTCTTGTCTGTTAGGCAAGCTATCGGACTTGCCGCCGCCGCCGCCGTCCGAGAACCCGGACTACGTGCAGTGTCCGCACTGTAAGCGCCGGTTCAACCAGGCGGCCGCCGACCGGCACATACCCAAGTGCTCCAGCTACCAGTACAACAAGTCCAAGGGACCGGCCAAGACCAACCGCCGGTAACTGATTGATCACTCGATTGGCAGATTGATTGTGTGATTGGTTGGTTGATGGTATGATTGGTCGTAAATTTTTGAACGATTTGTACAATAATTGTGATTTTAAAATTGGGACTGTGAATTTTAATATTTGGCCTTGATATTAGCAACATTGAAGATACTTCTATTTAATTTTGAAATAGGTACAAGTTCTATTTAAATTAAAATCTATCAACCTTAATCGATATCTAGACTACTAGATTTTACTACTAATTAGGAACAAACTACACTGTCTAATGCTCTATGAAACTGATAATCATTTTACTTACACTATAAGAAGAGCTAGGGAGTTTATAAATGTCAACTCTGACAAGATGGCGGCAGGAGACACCAATGCATGTTCAAAAAACGTCGTTCTAAAATTATTGATACAGTTCTTCTTTACATACGTACTCTTCAATTTAGCGAAAGTACTCTTTTATTCAATAAAGCCTACGTTTCCTATAACGATAAGAATACCCAATCTCAAACTAAGTGAAGCCCCCCACCCCAAAGGAACAACCACTAGGTGTAGAGGGGTAAACGTGAGGTAAAAACATTGGAACGAAAGATTTGTTTATTTCCTAATGAGGAGCCGTTTTCAAAACTTTTTTATCAAACGTGTAAAACTCGTGAATTTTCACGTAAAACTCCTGCAATTTAAAATTCTTTCTATAAAAAGACGATTTTTGTATTTCAACTCGAAGTTTTTTTATGAATATGAACCAGTTCCTAAATTGTATTGGAGAACGAGCGACGTGTTACTGTATACTATCATACTATTTTATGTTTTACTTAAGGTTATCTTGTATGCCATCTAGATAGTCTAGTAAATACTTTGCCATAAAGAAAAATTGGGACCTTAATATACAGGGTGTAAAAGTACTCCGTTCCTTGACACCACTTAATATATTAGTGATATACAACACAAAGGACACATTAAATTAAAAAAATAAAATAAATACAATTTTATTAAAATCGTAAAACAGAAACATACTACGCAACCCTATTCACGCACACTACGGCGTTCATCACAGTTACACTGCCCCGCCCCGCGCTCGCCCCGCGCTCGCCCGGCTGAAAACGCCATATTGAAATACGGTTTTTTCAGTTTTACGTTTTTTTTTTCATTCATAACGTGTTTTATGTTGTATATTACTAATACATTACGTAGTTTAAAGGAACGCAGTAGTTTTTTGTTACATTCTGTATAATGTTAACGTTAAGAACCTAACTTTATAATGATAATTTATGAGAATAGTGCAGAATTTTGAAAACATTAACGTTTTGTACAAAAGATTATGCTTTTAAAATGTTATACTTGCAAATGTTATTTGGATAATAAAAAGTATTATATTTGTATTAAATCGTTTTTTTACCCCACATTAACAATTACAAGTATCTGTAGTATTTCCAAAGTAGCTTCGAGAATAAAGGTGAACAATATCATGTCTTTTCATAGAAAATCATGTTTTTAAAATAAATTGTAACTATATTAATAAATAATAAATCTTCTTCTTCTTCTGTCGAGTGGGTATCGAGTCTGTGGAGCCGATGAACTCTGGTGTCAGAGTTTTTAAACCGCCTAGTAGCACATCTATCAGGCCTCTGACATGGTTTTAAGTAACGACCCCTATCAAAGACAGCGACCGGGACCGACGGCTTAACGTGCCCTCCGAAGCACGAAATCTTTTTCTTTTCGGACAATCAGGTGATTCAGCCTGCAATGTCCTAAACAAACTGGGGAAAATTCACAAAGTGATAAATTCTCAAATATAAACTTTGTGTTTCCCCCCTGGGAATCGAACCCAGGACCTCCGGATCGGGAGTCCATGGCACTAGCCACTAGACCACGGAGGCAGTCAATAATAATAAATAAAAAACATTTATTACAGCAAATACTAAAATTAGTTTACACTTTCTTATTAAATATAATAGAAATATGAATTTTGCTGAGTGTAATTTCCGACAACACTAGTAATTCGGTGATCTTCACACTAGGCAAGCCTGTATCGTGAGGATCAACTAAAGATTTACTATAATGGTTTACCCTCGGTAGGTATAATAAAAACAATGAAATAATAATGATGGCAATTTATAATTTGCCAACACTTATCATTTGTTTTTCTAGTGGCTATTTGGAAATACCGAAGGCCTGTTTCCTCTTATTATAAATCTGTCGCGATTGGTTAAAATCTGGACAAACTGCGATCTTGAAGACTAACTGCAAGTTTCATAATAATAAATAATAATAATACATAAAATCACGCCTTTATCCCTTACAAGGTAGGCAGAGCGGAAAACGCCTCGTAAAAGGCGGTTTCGCCACGTCTGACAGAAATTGAGGGCAATTGCCTTAAGATTGTAATTATGTGTATTGCTGTAGTGACAGGTTGTCAGCCCATCGCCTAAATTACAATACACTGTATACTTCGAATCCCTTTTGCTGCAAGTTTCACCTATGCATATTGGACGAAGTGCTTACGAGGGGTGTCAGATTAAAAACTCTGATCTGAGTATTTAAAAACATTTATTGCACGGATGAAAAATTCATTATGTTTATGTGTAACATTGCAGTTCAAAAATAAACTAATCCTAAATAAGTAGATCTAGATATCACTCAGAAAATAAAGAGTTAATGTCATGTTAATAATCTCGTCCTCTTATACAAAGTTAAAAAAGTATCAATAAATGTAACAGCGGAAAATGGAAGACTTTTCTTTTTGCTTAGTTTAGTTCTAGTGATTTGATTATACAACGTGTAACAGAAAGAGTATATATACCGGAAAGGATACGAACCAGCCCATGAAATTAAACAACTTTCCTAAAGGAACTTAGGTCAAAATAAGAAAAAAAACGGTTTTCTAAACAAAGGGCATTAGCTGATAGCGCGTGTAGTATGGGGTCAGAACTTCTTTTTTTCATCTTTCGACCTATGTTCCTATGGGAAAGTTGTTCAGTTTCATGGGCTGGTTCACATGCTTTCGGGTGCATATACCCTTTTTGTTACACGTTGTAGATAAAAAAAATTGCTTCACGCTTTCAGGTAGTAATAAGTTGCTTAAGGCACTGATGGTGTAAACTAGCTTTGAAGTACGTAAGACTAGATGAACATGAAAATTGTTAGGCATTCGAGTAACAAATTAAGTTGACGATACTAGCCAAGTGGCGCCCCCCTTTAGTAAAAAGAACATAATTCTCTAAAAACGCAGTGAATCGAAAAACCGCTCTAACAGAATCAAGTTATAGTAATTAAGATAATTTAGAACCTTATGAATTAGCAATTCATAGTTCGTTGTAGTAACAGGAAGAAAAATTGCGAATTGCGAACGGCCACCAATCAAGATTTTTTTACTAATAGGGACGGCACTTGGCTAGTGTCGTCGCCTTAATGGACTAGGTTAAAAGCTAACAATATAAAGACTTTGGCCTTAAATAACCTTATCCCACTTAATCTTAAGCTTAAACTAAATTAAAAAGTATTCGAGTTGACCAAAAGCGAAATAAATGTGACAATATTAAATTTGTTGTCACGTTTATTAATTTCACATCAATCACATAACGGCTGATTACAATTTTGCTGCCGCCATATACTTATTAGATGACAGTTATTTACATTATTCTATTTTGCTGTTATCACATTAAATGTCAGGTCTTTACATTATTTAGACCGTAATTTAGAAGATAATGAATGAGATACTTAAAGAAGTACAGAACAAGTGTACATCTGGTTAATTCTCTGAATTTCTTACTATAATTTAGACAACTTCCTCAAATCGACAACTTTTCAAATATGCAAATTTAAAAACCGAGTTCTCAAAATGCCAAGTTACCTAAATTCGGACTTTCCGAAAAGTAAATTCATTCTTATAACTCTTGTTTTGAGCCAATGGCATTCGCTCTGTGTAAAAACCAGTACCCTCGTTCAATCCCCTGGATTAGGTAGCCGACCCCGTAAGATACGGGATAAGGCTAGGGAGATGATGATGATGAGAGTATATGCATACACATTTTATTTTGTTTTTGAACTTATTTTCAAGAAATTACCAAAATTATAACAACACCTGCGGAAACAGGAATAAAATTGATCAAAAAGCTAATATCTCTTCAAAACGACATTGTATATGAAAATAGTATGGCGGTCCTGTAATGTGACGTCACGTGACAGTTCAGACCTCTCTTTTAAACAAACCAATTTAAAGCATTATAATTCATAATCATAAGGTAATGAGTTTTCTGCGAAAATTCTTCCACATCTGTTTATTTATGGTGACAATAATCTTACAAATATTTTTTTTTTCAAGTCAAGCATTTTAATTCATAATCATAAGGTAATGAGTTTTCTAAAAATTATTCCACATTCGTTTATTTTATGGTGACAATAATCTTACTAATATATCTTTTTTAAAGTCTTCTTATTTTTTAAAGTCTAAAGTTGTTTTTTTCCTTTTTAGAATGGCTTCGTTTTTTTTAAAAAAGTCATGCGTGTACCCTATTGTGGGAATGAAGCGATGTCCGTGCGGTGCGCTAGATGACGGCGCTGCTGGCCATCTGGTTGAGCCCGCAGGTCCCGTCGCCACGGTACACGCGGTAGTAGCCCTGCTCGCCCCACGTCGGCCCCCACGAGTTCTTCACGATCCAGTACGGGAGCTTCTTGTTGAACAGAGGGTAGTCTGCCGATCAAAGTATTCAGTGGTGAATGATTTGATTACGTCCGCGATCGAGGTATACAGGAGCGTAGAGAGCGCGAGATGTTACGTTATTCGTCGAGGTATATACGCGAGCGCGAGATAAACAAATAATAAAATTTAAAAAAATCCAACCCAAAAAAAAAACAAAATATAAGTCGGTTTTTATTATGATTCCAAGAGCTGCGTTTGGCCGCTGCGCTATAACCGAGCCCGCGCGTGTCGCTACAACTGAAGGCGTATTTTTGAATCGCTCGAACTCCAATGTGCATATGAGTAACTTTCGCACGCGATTTTCATACAATTTACCACGCGAATGTTAGTTTTTCGTATGCGAAATCGATTCGACCGGTTCAAAAATACTACTCTTAGTCGATAGCGACTCGCACGTCAAGCGGAATTGGTTATAGCGCAGCGGCCAGACGCAACACTGAGATTCATTATAAATACCTACCGACTAAGATTTCTTTTTATTTTTGGAGTTGGACTCCTTTTAGCTTGGACAAAACTGTTTCGTCCATAACAAAGGCGTGATTATATGTATGTGGGATAGTCACCAATAACAGTTTTAGCACCCGTGCTGTAGAAAGGGCACAAGGAGCTATGTACCTCTCTTTCTGCTCGCGGTTTGAACTGGAGTGAGCATCCCAGATACGTAGTATATAAATTCCTTGGCAACCCCTATCAGTTTCTGGTATGCTGTCTTTTACATTATTTGCCGGCTAAAATTAAAATAGCTTCCATGCTGGACTGGGAGCGACAGAAGAACGTAGAATGTGCCAGCTGCATCTCCTCCCGGGCATGCTGTAAAAACCAGCTAAGGGATTCGAGGGTATATTGCAATTTAGATTGATTTTAGTATGACAACCTGTTACTACAGCAATATCCAGTTCTATCTTGAAAAGCCCTCAAAACTTGTCAGACGTGGCGGAACGACCTTTGTTTGGGTTGTTCACGCTCTGCCTACCCCATTAGGGATACAGGCGTGATAGTATGTATGTATGTAAAATTAAAATGTATGTCACTTTCAGACTAAAAACATAGGAAAAGGACAGGAGATCTATTCTCTTCGGTTATTGATTTATTGTCGGCGGTCTTCGTTATCTGACATTTTTATCCGCCGGCATATGATATGGCGGATAACATTGAAAGAAATACTGGGGAAACGTGCAAAAACGCGGCAAAACCTAACGGACAAAGTGTAAAACCATAGAGTATAAATCGCCTTCCTTCCATCCTTTTTAATTTTATTATTTTGAATGATTTTAGTTTTAGATTTAGCCAGTGGTATCTAGAATCGGCCCCCTTATGTATTTATACTTACTCTTCATGCCGTAGCCAACGATGAGTACTCCATGATCCAGGTTTGAGGGGTTACACAGCATCTTCCAGGGGTGCGAGATTCCTCCCATGTAGAACTGCATGGCGTTCGCATTAATGCCTGTAAGAGATAGGTAGAAGAACCATTTCACTTTTATTATTGATTTAACTTCTAGCTTTTTTAAAATACCTATGAAGTTCATAGCTTCAAGCAGTTGTTAAGAATGTAGTGATAGTCTTCTTCTTCTTCTTAGCGAGTGGATTCTCGAGTCGAACGACCTGATGAAAAGTTTTCAAACCGCCTAGTAGCAGAGCTATTAAGGCCTCTGACGTGATTTGAGTAACGACCAATATCAAAGACAGCGACCGGGACCGACGGTTTAACGTGCCCTCCGAAGCACGGAATCGTTTTTCTTTGCGGACAACCAGGTGATTCAGCCTGCAATGTCCTAACAAAACTGTGGAAAACCTCGCAAAGTAATAAATTGACAAATATCAACTTTGTGCTACCTCCCTGAGAATTGAACCCAGGATCGTAAGCCCATGGATCTGACCACTAGACCACAGAGGCAGTGACAAGTGACTAATGCTCACCGATAGAGATGGGCCATTTCGCCATGTCAGTCTCGTTGCAGGATATATTCACGGCGCCACTGATCTGAACCCGGGACAGGGTTGAGTTGTACACACATGTAGTGATAGTGACTAGTGCTCACCGATAGAGATGGGTCCGTTCTTGACCAGCCATTTCGCCATGTCAGTCTCGTTGCAGGATATATTCACGGCGCCACTGATCTGAACCCGGGACAGGGTTGAGTTGTACACACATGTAGTGATAGTGACTAGTGCTCACCGATAGAGATGGGTCCGTTCTTGACCAGCCATTTCGCCATGTCAGTCTCGTTGCAGGATATATTCACGGCGCCACAGATCTGAACCCGGGACAGGGTTGAGTTGTACACACATGTAGTGATAGTGACTAGTGCTCACCGATAGAGATGGGTCCGTTCTTGACCAGCCATTTCGCCATGTCAGTCTCGTTGGAGGATATATTCACGGCGCCACTGATCTGAACCCGGGACAGGGTTGAGTTGTACACACATGTAGTGATAGTGACTAGTGCTCACCGATAGAGATGGGTCCGTTTTTGACCAGCCATTTCGCCATGTCAGTCTCGTTGAAGGATATATTCACGGCGCCACTGATCTGAACCCGGGACAGGGTTGAGTTGTACACACATGTAGTGATAGTGACTGGTGCTCACCGATAGAGATGGGTCCGTTCTTGACCAGCCATTTCGCCATGTCAGTCTCGTTGGAGGATATATTCACGGCGCCACTGATCTGAACCCGGGACAGGGTTGAGTTGTACACACATGTAGTGATAGTGACTAATGCTCACCGATAGAGATGGGTCCGTTCTTGACCAGCCATTTCGCCATGTCAGTCTCGTTGGAGGATATATTCACGGCGCCACTGATCTGAACCCGGGACAGGGTTGAGTTGTACACACATGTAGTGATAGTGACTAGTGCTCACCGATAGAGATGGGTCCGTTCTTGACCAGCCATTTCGCCATGTCAGTCTCGTTGGAGGATATATTCACGGCGCCACTGATCTGAACCCGGGACAGGGTTGAGTTGTACACACATGTAGTGATAGTGACTAGTGCTCACCGATAGAGATGGGTCCGTTCTTGACCAGCCATTTCGCCATGTCAGTCTCGTTGGAGGATATATTCACGGCGCCACTGATCTGAACCCGGGACAGGGTTGAGTTCTACACACATGTAGTGATAGTGACTAGTGCTCACCGATAGAGATGGGTCCGTTCTTGACCAGCCATTTCGCCATGTCAGTCTCGTTGGGGGATATATTCACGGCGCCACTGATCTGAACCCGGGACAGGGTTGAGTTGTACACACATGTAGTGTTAGTGACTAGTGCTCACCGATAGAGATGGGTCCGTTCTTGACCAGCCATTTCGCCATGTCAGTCTCGTTGCAGGATATATTCACGGCGCCACTGATATGAACCCGGGACAGGGTTGAGTTGTACACACATGTAGTGATAGTGACTAGTGCTCACCGATAGAGATGGGTCCGTTCTTGGCCAGCCATTTCGCCATGTCAGTCTCGTTGGAGGATATATTCACGGCGCCACTGATCCGAACCCGGGACAGGGTTGAGTTGTACACACATGTAGTGATAGTGACTAGTGCTCACCGATAGAGATGGGTCCGTTTTTGACCAGCCATTTCGCCATGTCAGTCTCGTTGGTGGATATATTCACGGCGCCACAGATCTGAACCCAGGACAGGGTTGAGTTGTACACACATGTAGTGATAGTGACTAGTGCTCACCGATAGAGATGGGTCCGTTCTTGACCAGCAATTTCGCCATGTCAGTCTCGTTGCAGGATATATTACGGCGCCACAGATCTGAACCCAGGACAGGGTTGACTTGTATACACATGTAGTGATAGTGACTAGTGCTCACCGATAGAGATGGGTCCGTTCTTGACCAGCCATTTCGCCATGTGAGTCTCGTTGGGGGATATATTCACGGCGCCACTGATCAGAACCCGGGACAGGATTGAGTTGTACACACATGTAGTGATAGTGACTAGTGCTCACCGATAGAGATGGGTCCGTTCTTGACCAGCCATTTCGCCATGTCAGTCTCGTTGGAGGATATATTCACGGCGCCACTGATCTGAACCCGGGACAGGGTTGAGTTGTACACACATGTAGTGATAGTGACTAGTGCTCACCGATAGAGATGGGTCCGTTCTTGACCAGCCATTTCGCCATGTCAGTCTCGTTGGAGGATATATTCACGGCGCCACTGATCTGAACCCGGGACAGGGTTGAGTTGTACACACATGTAGTGATAGTGACTAGTGCTCACCGATAGAGATGGGTCCGTTCTTGACCAGCCATTTCGCCATGTCAGTCTCGTTGGAGGATATATTCACGGCGCCACTGATCTGAACCCGGGACAGGGTTGAGTTGTACACACATGTAGTGATAGTGACTAGTGCTCACCGATAGAGATGGGTCCGTTCTTGACCAGCCATTTCGCCATGTCAGTCTCGATGGAGGATATATTCACGGCGCCACTGATCTGAACCCGGGACAGGGTTGAGTTGTACACACATGTAGTGATAGTGACTAGTGCTCACCGATAGAGATGGGTCCGTTCTTGACCAGCCATTTCGCCATGTCAGTCTCGTTGGAGGATATATTCACGGCGCCACTGATCTGAACCCGGGACAGGGTTGAGTTGTACACACATGTAGTGATAGTGACTAGTGCTCACCGATAGAGATGGGTCCGTTCTTGACCAGCCATTTCGCCATGTCAGTCTCGTTGGAGGATATATTCACGGCGCCACTGATCTGAACCCGGGACAGGGTTGAGTTGTAAACACACTTGTCATCCTCGCCTTCGTAGGGGTAGTCAGATTCTAGCTCTAATCCACCCAGTTGTTCAATTGCCCTGCAGATGAGAGGTTATATTTTCTTTTATTATCATTCGGACCATTGTTTAGGCCGTTTACGGTCTGCCTACTTTTGATTTGATCTGTATTGCACTAATGAGTAGTGCAATACAGATCAAGCATTCAAAAAAATATATTATGTTTTCATGTATGTAACATAAGTCTATTTACTGTATGTTGAGTTTTGTATTGATTCATGAATAAACGTTTTTCTATTCTATTCTTTTATTCCATTAGGGATAAAGGCGTGATTATAGTATGTATTATCATTCTACTATTTATGCAGGGTGTAAGGGACAGCGTCCCGCAAACTGATACGGGTTGCTCAGTCAACGACACTGAACAAATTTCACCTGGGAATTCTTTAACCAAGCGTTTTTGTTTTTTACTTTTTCATACAAAATATTCACTTCAATTAAAATAACCAAAAAAAAAACACTTTCTGAAAGAATTTCGTGGTGAAAGTTGTTAAGTGTCGTTGACTGAGCAACCCCTATCAATAGGGCAGTGATGGCCAGTGTAGCTTTATAGGCCACTTTGTTTTCAAATTATTGTATAAATATTTCTTTTACCGCAAGACTTTTTAAATTCAATTCGTACAAATTGACTAATTTCGTAATTAATTAATTCTAATTATTAACATACATACATACATATAATCACATCTTTCCACTTGCTACGATCCTTACATACTTCTTTCGCTTCATCCACATTCATTAATCTCTTCATACATGCTCGTCGGTTTAGGGTACTCTTGACCTGACCTTTCTTTAGGACGTCCCCGATTTGATCCAAGTACGTGCGTCGAGGCCTTCCCCTTCCAACATTCCCATCCACACTCGCCATATATATCTGTTTGGTCAACCTGCTTTCACTCATCCTCTCAACATGTCCAAACCATTTAAGCATTCCCTTGTCAATACCTGTCACTATATCCTCTTTCACACCACAACACTCCCTTATCACACTATTTCGTATCCTGTCACTCAATTTAACTCCAATCATACTTCTTAACGCTCTCATTTCGACTGCATTTATTCTGCTTTCATGCTTCTTCTGCCATACCCAACTTTCACTCCCATACATCAGTGTTGGAACCAACACCCCTCCATGCACAGCCAGACGGGTCTTATCGGACACCTTCTGAGTGTTCATAAAGACGTGCAACGCTCCATTCACCATGTTACCGGCATTCACTCTCCTTTCAATGTCCCTATCATTCTTTCCATCTGCTGTAAACATTGATCCTAAATACACAAACTCTTTCACTTGCTCCACTTTTTCATTCCCTATCAAGATGTTACACTCTGTCATATTCTCCTTTTCAAAAACCATTGCTTTCGTCTTACTAACATTTACTTTCATTCCTTTCTTGTTCAAAGCTTCATTGATAATATTTACCATCTCCATTCAACTTGATCGTCAGCATAGAGCAGACATTTGACGAGTAAATCATTCATTCGTAATCCCTGTCCACTTTCTTTTAAAATGTCCAAGCAACTATCCATGAATAGGTTAAAAAGCGATGGCGACGCTACACATCCCTGTCTAACACCTTTTTCGATGCTAAACAATTCAGTATACGCCCCGTTGATCCTGACACAAGCACTAGAATCCCTGTATAAGGATTTTAGTGCTTGTATCAAAATACTGCTTACCCCATGCATGGATAGTGCTGACCACAATTCGTTCCTCACCACTCTATCATAGGCCTTTTCCAAATCCACGAATGCGCAATAGACTTTTTGGTTTTTAGCCAAAGATTTTTCAGCTATGCACCGCAAGAAAAAGACCTGATCCGTACATCCCATTCCCTTTCGAAATCCTGCCTGAGCATCCCATACCTTCTCATCTGTTTCTTTCGTCACTCTTTCAATCAATATCTTTGCATACAGTTTGCCGACAACGCTGAGTAGGCTTATACCACGGTATTTTTTGCAGTCTAGCTGTGACCCTTTCCCCTTATACAGCGGAACTATAACAGCCTTGCACCAATCACTTGGTACTCGGCCGCTTCTCCAACACAAGTTGAAAAGGCAGTATAGCTGACTAGCCACTACACCTTCGCCAGCCTTCAGCATCTCGACTGATACCCTATCATACCCTGCAGCCTTACCCGACTTCATACTTTTCAACGCTTTCACAATCTCATCCATTTCAATCTCACTGTCTATCACACTTACATCCACTTCTGGAATATTCACCTCTTGCGCAGATTCTTCTTTTTCAAACAAACTTTCAAAATATTCCTTCTATCTTTTCAACACGCATTCTTCACCTTTTACGATACTACCATCTTGGCTTTGAATCCTACTCAACTCAGATGATGCGGTTTTTTTCTTCTAATTATTAATATTATATATTAATTATTAATATTATATATTATAATTATTAATATAATTGGTTTCTAATTATTAATATTAGTTAAAATCTACTTGAATAGTTATACTTAATTATTAGGTGGCCAAAAATGGACTTAAAATGGCCAAAACTGGGATACTTGTCCTATGTCTGTCCTATACACACGGTATAGCAATGTTAATTATTTCCATGCTGGCCTGGGAGCGAGAGAAAACATAGAATGTGAAAGTTGCATTTCCTCCCGGGCATGCAGTAAAAATGAGTTAAGGAACCCGAGGGTTTCTGTATATTGTAATTTAGTCGATGGGCTGACAACCTGTCACATACATATAGTCACGCCTTTATCCCTAATGGGGTAGGCAGAGCGTAAACGACCTAAACAAAGTTCGTTCTGCCACGTCTGACAAAGGGTTATTTAAGATAGATTTGTAGGTATATTCCTGTAGTGACAGGTTGTCAGCCAAATGGTTTTTCCATACAAATTGTCTGATCGAGGTGAACGTTTTGTATGAAAAAGACTTTTATTTTTCTCTTGTTGAAAGAATTTCCTGGTGGAAGTTGTCAGTGTCGTTCTCTGAGCAACCCCTATCAGTTTGCAGGACGCTGTCCCTTACACCTGGTATGTATGTAATTTGAAATAACTATACATCATGTTTGTACAAAATGAGAGTGTTTGCTGAGTTTGTTTGTTCAAGATTTCCTGCCTAAAATAAACATCAAACATATTTACATTCTCGTGTTTTGTTTACATTCCCTGCATTCAAAAATTTGATTCTTTGCCAACAAATTTTTAAGCAAGTTTTTCTTTAAATGCTGGACTGGGAGCGATAGAAAAACATAGAATGTGCCAGCTGCATTGCCTCCCGGGCATGTTGTAGAAGTCAGCAAAAGGGATTCGAGGGTTTCAGTATATTGTAATTTAGGCGATGGGCTGACAACCTGTCACAACAGCAATATACCTACAAATCTATGTTAAATAGATGTGAAGCCACTGGGAAAAAAAAAAAAACCCTCAAAACTTTATCAGACGTCGCGACCTTTGTTTAGGTCGTTGACACTCTGTCAACCCATAAGGGATAAAGGCGTGATGTATGTACCTATGTATGTATGTATGTTTTATTTAAAATGCATGTTTTCAATCTGTGATCCTTGGGGAAATAGTTCGAGTAGGTTCAAACCTTACTTACATACAGGGACATCTCCGCAAACTGAGGAGTTGTTCAATGAACCAAATATACATAAATATAATCACACCTTTATCCCTAATGGGGTAGGCAGAGCGTAAATGACCTATATAAAGGTCGTTCCGCCACGTTATTGTTTCCAAAAAAAATTGTTATGCTATACCTACTAACCTATTCCACAGCAGTGAAATAACAAGAAACGATACGCGGATAAGGCATGCCCGCATAAATACTCATCATCTCCCTAGCCTTATCCCGTTTCTTACGGGTCGGCTACCTAATCTAGGGGATTGAACGAGGGTACTGGTTTTTACACAGAGCGACTGCCATCTGACCTCCGCAACCCAGAAGGGAAACCAGACCCAATCCTAGATTAGGTCAGAGTTTTCAAGCCGCCCAATGCCTAACATTGGCCTCTGATATGGCTTAACGACTAATATCTACGGTATTAAACGATATTAACCGGGACCAACGGCTTAACGTGCCTTCCGAAGCACGGAAAAAGCGCCGAAATAAACGTACATATGAAATTCGAAAACCGAAAAACACATTGGTACGTGGTGGGATTCGAACCACGACCACTCGCTCAGGAGGCAGCGGCCCTAACCACTACACCATCGGGCTCTACCCCGCATAATTACTAAGTTTAATAATTCATATTACCTTTTCTTTTTTTTCTTTAAACTAATTTTGTAAACTAATCTTTATAGGTGACATGATCTCATGTCCATCAATAATGGAGTGGAGGCCTGGTGATCTAAAATACGGGTATTTTCTTACCTAGTTTAGGCACCAGCCTCACACTTAGTGTAATCTTGTGCCTAGCATAATGCCCCTAATAATAGTGAATACTATGTGGTGAGGAAAATAAAGACATTTATTTAATTTTTATTTATTTTCCCAAAAAAAATGCATAAAAATTTTCTCTTCGAGGGAAGCATACTGTTTCAATATTATGAAAGAATTTATTTGTGAAAGTTGTTCAGTTTCGTTGGCTGAGCAACCTGTATCTGAGATGTCTCTTACATCCCTTATGGTCAGCATTTTTTTTATGCCCAGTACCCAGCTGGGTGGGCCACTAACCTTTAACTGTTCCCTCAAAATTAATCACTTTCTCTTACTACCATTGGGTTGACTGGAAGAGATCTCTGCATAGAGATAAGTTCGCCCTTGCACACTATGTTTTTAAATTACATTTCTTTTGTGTTTATGCAATCCTACTGGCGATCTTCAATCCCCTAATGCACTTACTTACACATGCACACACATACACAAACACACACACAACGACTTCAGTTTGCTTTGTTTATTCTTAATTTTCTTTGTATACCGGGTGTAAGGGACAGCGCCCCGCAAACTGATAGGGGTATGGAAAAGCAATTTCTTTTTTAAATTCCTGAAAGAATTTTCGGGTGATAGGTTGTTCTGTTTCCCCCCTATAAGTTTGCGGGACGCTGTCCCTTACACCCCGTATTCTTTATTTTTCTTTACCCACTTACTTCTCACCAGTGTTTATTATGCAGAAGAGCATTATCTCCTGGCACAAGCTAATCTAAGCTTAAAAGGAGGTTTCAAACACCATGGATTTAATTGTAACTGTAACATTTATTCCATGCTGGCCTGGGAGCGAGAGAAACACATAGAACGTGCCAGCTGCATTTTCTCCCGGGCATACTGTAAGAACCAGCTAAGGGATCTGAGGGTTTCAGTGTATTATAATTTCGGCGGTGGGCTGACAACCTGTCACTACAGCAATGCACCGACAAATCTATCTTAAATAACCGTCAAAACTTTTCTCAGACGTGGCGAAACGACCTTTATTTAGTTCGTTTACGCTCTACTTATGCTTAACCCATTGAGGATAAACGCGTGATTATGTATATGTATGTAATTCGTGAACGAAAAGGCCAGGTAAATGAGTTATGTACCTACCTGTAAGCATTATCCGGGAGCCCTCCATTGCACCCCTTGTCAAGTTTGTCACAGTCCACCAGTTCCTGCTCTGACAATGACACTAGCTTGCCAGAATGCCTTTTCCATTGGCCTTCGATGTTGCCTGACAATTAAAAAACACACGATCACACTCATAGCCCCCACTAAGATTCCCTGTATCGGGGTGCCATGGACATACACAGAAACAACCACAAAGAACACCCAGACCCAGAAATAGGCATTTAAATTCATCATTCAAATGTCAGCCCGGCCGGGAATCGAACCCGGGACCCATTGTGAGCAGGCAGATACACTGCCAACTAGGCTGTGCAGGCCGTCAATTACAAAATTACAAAACAATTTGAAAGAAAGAAAGAAAGAAAGAAAGAAAGAAAGAAAGAAAATAAATTTATTTTAGGCACAATAATGAACTCGAACCTGCGTCTCTGGAATACCGGTCCATCACTCTACCAACTGAGCTACAGAGACGCAGGTTCGAGTCCCGCCAGAAACTAATATATTATTTTCATTCATTCATATTATACAAAACAATTTATTAAAACCTCAGAACAACAACTTGGTAATTTACGCTCTGCCTACCCCCATCCGGGATAAAGGCGTGATTATACGGGGTGTAAGGGACCGCAACGGGTTATTCAGTCAACGAAACTAAACAACTATCACCAGGAAATTCTTTCAGGAGATAAACAATTTTTTACAAAATCATCAGACAATTTGTATGGAAATGCAATATTTTTTTCATTTCCTGAAAGTTTTTCCTGGTCGAAGTTGTTCGCAACGACCTTTGTTTGGGTCTTTGACGCTCTGCCTACCCCATTAGCAATGAAGGTGTGAAAAAAAATAATTTAGGGGTATCCATAGAGCAACACGGCCAGTCCGGAAAGCCGTGTTGGGGGATCAGATGATTGTCTGACAAGTAAGATGATTTCGGACTTCGGAGGACACGTTACGTTACTTTATCCCGATCGCCACCTCTGATAGTAGACACAAACTATGTCATATACCTATGAGTACGTTCAAAACTTTGACATCAGGGATCGTGGGATCAATCGTCGAAAGAAGAACTGCAACGCCATTTTATTCAAATTAGGCAAAAAAAAAATATAAACTTAAAATGCACGGAGACCCGAATAAATAAATCATTACCTGTAACACTGAAGGCCCAGCAACTTCCGCAACCGCCCTGGTTCTTGACTTCAGTGACCGCGTCGTGATCTCTCCAGTCGAAGGAGTCCGGTAGAGTCACGTCTGGGATCTCCGCCTCGAGCATAGGCACCTGGTTCTCATCGCGCAGCTTCGGATCTAACCCCAAATATTTCTTCCTGAACTCTTCTGTCGTCAGATCCGCGTACTGAGTCACCGCGTACCTAGCCGTCCCCATCTCGTATACATTCAACTCGTGGATTTTTTTAACGTTTTGTTTGAATATCTCGAAACGCTTCGGCAACTCGTCGTGGTCGTCCATGTAGCTAGGCTTGTGCGTCGCCAGGAAGTGCGCAAACAGTTGTTGCGCTTGCATCTGATGGAAGATCTCGCTGACTGCTCCGTCGTGATAGTCGCAAGTGACTCGGTAACTCGGAGGGTGGTTCGTCCAGGAGCGCAGCCACACGTTCACACGACAGAATTTACGCTGATTTATTGAAGGGTCCAACTTGCAGTCCTCCTCTACGCTTAATGCCATGCAAGTCGAATACCCCACCTCTAATTTCATTCTATAATGTACGCCCGCAACCATTTGCTTCTCCAAGGAAAATATTCTGACAACAATCTGTCTCCGAGGGTGTGGATATTTGTATTCGATACGTTTCAAAGCTTCTTTGGCTAGGGTTGTAGCAGCTTGTGCCGTCTCCAATTCCATGTTAGCTTCTAAAGGCGTCTCGTCGTCGTCACAATCGACTTCGATTTTTCTGCTGTTGTCGGACCACAGTTTTTCCGTCACTACCGCCACGCAATGACGACGCGGCAAGTGCTCCAGAAACTCACAACTGGTAATGTTGTCAACCCACTCGTATTTCAGACAGTTTGTATATCCGACATCAAAATCTATAGTTGTCTGCTTTGTTGTTGTAGTCTTAGTCGAATATCTGTTAATAACTAAAACTCGCTGTTTGTAACGAAGTACAGAAACCATTTCCAATTGCTGTAAAGACTCTTGAACATATTTTTGTATAGTTACATCTTCTTCGGTGATAGTTTTCGGATTTAATGATATTGATCGTCTTGTTCTAGTTTTAAGATTCCCTGTACAAGAAACATTAACATAGCGCAATGTTCTGCTATTTGGAGTCATATAAATTTGTGAATGGCAACGTTTTGCAGAATCATGCATATTTGTAATACACTGCTTCCCTATATCTTTTGAAGTTTGATCTAATGTTGCTGCATATTCTTTGGTACAATTTGTTCCCGCAACAATAAACGACAACCTGAATGGCTTGTTGTAATCAAGGGTAGGGAATACATATGTTTCACCAACGTTTAGATGTAAATTTGGATATGGACCATCCCTATTCAAAACCAAAATTGAGGCTGAGAGCAGGTCATTTGTATGGAATCCAGCAAGGGGAACAAATTTACGAATCTCATCTTCACAAACGGCATCTGTTCTCTCTATAACAACATCATCGTAAATAGACGGCCATAATCTCGCATAACACAGTATATGTGTTAAACCTTCGATTTCATTACAAGTAGACAACTCTGAAACTGGATCTCCACGCAGGCAGTAAGTCTTACCAACTTCCAAGTACATTCTGACTAATGGAGTCTTCATATGTATGCTCCGGCGGATGTCATGAACTGTTATTAATTTATACAGATTATCTCCAGCAAATCTCGAATTAAGTTTGCTCATCACTCGATCAGCATAGTAATACATCAAGTCATCTTCTACGCCTTCTTCCAGCGGCATTTGCCTTTTATTTCTAACTTTATCCAAATCTCCTGCAGTAGCCTTTTTTCTTTTCCGTTGGGAACATTTTACTTCATAATTCTTTACAAAGTTATTATCCAACATCATAGTAAGACGAACATCTGCATGGCAGCTTATCAACTCTTTTGGTTCCAAAAATTCGCAATTATTAAGGTTCGTATTATTAGTTTTCAAACAGTTAGTTGGGGATGCAGTAAAATCTAAACGTATCCGTACGCCCGCATCATCTCCTTCATTAACATAATGAATTTTTACTACTTTGTAAATAATATCAGACATTGAACTAACTTCATATTCCCGTAATGCTTCTTCTGCTGCTTTTAAATAATGTTCAGAGTTATAGAATTTTTCCATTAGTAAATAACTGTTGTCCTTATTTTCCTTTGACACTTCTACAGGAGTATCTGTTTTATCTGGATTATCTTTAAAATATTTTCTATTCTGATCAATAATATAGTACAGGCT
This sequence comes from Scrobipalpa costella, assembly GCA_949820665.1. Lineage (NCBI taxonomy): Eukaryota > Metazoa > Arthropoda > Insecta > Lepidoptera > Gelechiidae > Scrobipalpa > Scrobipalpa costella. The sequence goes on from OX463314.1 coordinate 4,080,010, forward strand.
ACGTTTTTTCTTCTTATCTTCGTGCGAATCATTATCTTGATCATCGTCGTCGTTGTTGCAATGTACATCGAAATTTTTCCTTTTCAACCATGGGCGGTCCCATATCTCTGCTCGACAGTAAAGAGTTGTATTTGAAACTGTATCACACACCGATTGTTCCGAAACATTTGCTACACATGTCGTAGGAGCAGATGTAAAATCTATAAATATTTTTTGTCCCGATACAACCTGTGTAACTACGCGGTCTACTGTGACGACCTTGTGTAAAAATTCAGATTTCATTTTTTTTTCATACTTTCGAAGTGCTTCAGCAGCTAGTGCAGCATATTTAGGGTTAGTGGGATCTTCCTCTTTATGCCCACCAGATTTTCTGTCAGTGGAATGTATACCATTTTTAAATTTATTTAAATTTCTTACCGCGCTTAACAACTGCACTTCTCTTCGTTTTCTAGATGGAGCTGAACTACATTTTACATCTATTTCCTTTTTCTTTAGCCAGGGTTGCTCAAAAATTTCAGAATGACACTCCAGTACATTAGCGGGTCCTTGCACTGTAAAGTCAATCCTCGTCAGTAATCCCGCAACAACCTGTGTAGTAACTTTTTCTATTTCCAATATTTTATGTTCCTCTGCACTACCGTCGGAAGCAACATATTTAGCCAAAGATTCTTTTGCTAGCTGCATATATGCAGGATCATTAAGGTTTTGTTCCATTTCTCCTCCCGGCAATTGTCTCTTGTGCCTGGAATTTATCGGATTGCATTTTACATCGATTTCTTTACTATTCAACCAATTCCGCTCCCAAATTTCAGAATGACATCGTAAGACACCACTAGGACTCTGAACTGTAAAGTCAATCCTTGTCATTGATCCCGCAACAACCTGTGTAGTAACTTTTTCTATTTCCAATATTTTATGTTCTTCAGAACTACCTTTGAACGCAACATATTTAGCCAAAGATTCTTGTGCCAGCTGCATATATTCAGGATCATTTCTATCTTTATCCGTTAGTCCTCCCGGCAATTGTCTCTTGTGCCTGGAATTTATCGGATTGCATTTTACATCGATTTCTTTACTATTCAACCAATTCCGCTCCCAAATTTCAGAATGACATCGTAAGACACCACTAGGACTCTGAACTGTAAAGTCAATCCTTGTCATTGATCCCGCAACAACCTGTGTAGTAACTTTTTCTATTTCCAATATTTTATGTTCCTCTGCACTACCGTCGGAAGCAACATATTTAGCCAAAGATTCTTTTGCTAGCTGCATATATGCAGGATCATTAAGGTTTTGTTCCATTTCTCCTCCCGGCAATTGTCTCTTGTGCCTGGAATTTATCGGATTGCATTTTACATCGATTTCTTTACTATTCAACCAATTCCGCTCCCAAATTTCAGAATGACATCGTAATACACCACTAGGACTCTGAACTGTAAAGTCAATCCTTGTCATTGATCCCGCAACAACCTGTGTAGTAACTTTTTCAATTTCCAATATTTTATGTTCCTTTGCACTACCGTCGGAAGCAACATATTTAGCCAAACATTCTTTTGCTAGCTGCATATATGCAGGATCATTAAGGTTTTGTTCCATTTCTCCTCCCGGCAATTGTCTCTTGTGCCTGGAATTTATCGGATTGCATTTTACATCGATTTCTTTACTATTCAACCAATTCCGCTCCCAAATTTCAGAATGACATCGTAAGACACCACTAGGACTCTGAACTGTAAAGTCAATCCTTGTCATTGATCCCGCAACAACCTGTGTAGTAACTTTTTCTATTTCCAATATTTTATGTTCTTCTGCACTTCCGTCGGAAGCAACATATTTAGCCAAAGATTCTTGTGCTAGCTGTATAAATGCAGGATCATTTCGATCTTGTTCCATTTCTCCTCCCGGCAATTGTCTCTTTTGCCTGGAATTGATTGGATCGCAGGTTACATTGATTTCTTTAAAATGTTCCCATGGCTTCTCCCAAATTCTTGAATGGCACCGTAGGTCATTATTAGGCGTGTGAACTGTAAAGTCAATCCTCGTCAGTGATCCCGCAACAACCTGTGTAGTAACTTTTTCTATTTCCAATATTTTATGTTCTTCAGAACTACCTTTGAACGCAACATATTTAGCCAAAGATTCTTGTGCCAGCTGCATATATTCAGGATCATTTCTATCTTTTTCCTTCAGTCCTCCCGGCAATTGTCTCTTGTGCCTGGAATTTATCGGATTGCATTTTACATCGATTTCTTTACTATTTAACCAATTCCGCTCCCAAATTTCAGAATGACATCGTAAGACACCACTAGGACTCTGAACTGTAAAGTCAATCCTTGTCATTGATCCCGCAACAACCTGTGTAGTAACTTTTTCAATTTCCAATATTTTATGTTCCTCTGCACTACCGTCGGAAGCAACATATTTAGCCAAAGATTCTTGTGCTAGCTGCATATATGCAGGATCATTAAGGTTTTGTTCCATTACTCCTCCCGGCAATTGTCTCTTGTGCCTGGAATTTATCGGATTGCATTTTACATCGATTTCTTTACTATTCAACCAATTCCGCTCCCAAATTTCAGAATGACATCGTAAGACACCACTAGGACTCTGAACTGTAAAGTCAATCCTTGTCATTGATCCCGCAACAACCTGTGTAGTAACTTTTTCTATTTCCAATATTTTATGTTCTTCTGCACTACCGTCGGAAGCAACATATTTAGCCAAAGATTCTTGTGCTAGCTGTATAAATGCAGGATCATTTCGATCTTGTTCCATTTCTCCTCCCGGCAATTGTCTCTTTTGCCTGGAATTGATTGGATCGCAGGTTACATTGATTTCTTTAAAATGTTCCCATGGCTTCTCCCAAATTCTTGAATGGCACCGTAGGTCATCATTAGGCGTGTGAACTGTAAAGTCAATCCTCGTCAGTGATCCCGCAACAACCTGTGTAGTAACTTTTTCTATTTCCAATATTTTATGTTCTTCAGAACTACCTTTGAACGCAACATATTTAGCCAAAGATTCTTGTGCCAGCTGCATATATTCAGGATCATTTCTATCTTTTTCCTTCAGTCCTCCCGGCAATTGTCTCTTGTGCCTGGAATTTATCGGATTGCATTTTACATCGATTTCTTTACTATTCAACCAATTCCGCTCCCAAATTTCAGAATGACATCGTAAGACACCACTAGGACTCTGAACTGTAAAGTCAATCCTTGTCATTGATCCCGCAACAACCTGTGTAGTAACTTTTTCAATTTCCAATATTTTATGTTCCTCTGCACTACCGTCGGAAGCAACATATTTAGCCAAAGATTCTTGTGCCAGCTGCATATATTTAGGATCATTTCTATCTTTTTCCTTCAGTCCTCCCGGCAATTGTCTCTTGTGCCTGGAATTTATCGGATTGCATTTTACATCGATTTCTTTACTATTCAACCAATTCCGCTCCCAAATTTCAGAATGACATCGTAAGACACCACTAGGACTCTGAACTGTAAAGTCAATCCTTGTCATTGATCCCGCAACAACCTGTGTAGTAACTTTTTCAATTTCCAATATTTTATGTTCCTCTGCACTACCGTCGGAAGCAACATATTTAGCCAAAGATTCTTGTGCCAGCTGCATATATTTAGGATCATTTCTATCTTTTTCCTTCAGTCCTCCCGGCAATTGTCTCTTGTGCCTGGAATTTATCGGATTGCATTTTACATCGATTTCTTTACTATTCAACCAATTCCGCTCCCAAATTTCAGAATGACATCGTAAGACACCACTAGGACTCTGAACTGTAAAGTCAATCCTTGTCATTGATCCCGCAACAACCTGTGTAGTAACTTTTTCAATTTCCAATATTTTATGTTCTTCTGCACTACCGTCGGAAGCAACATATTTAGCCAAAGATTCTTGTGCTAGCTGCATATATGCAGGATCATTAAGGTTTTGTTCCATTTCTCCTCCCGGTAATTGTCTCTTTTGCCTGGAATTGATTGGATCGCAGGTTACATTGATTTCTTTAAAATGTTCCCATGGCTTCTCCCAAATTCTTGAATGGCACCGTAGGTCATCATTAGGCGTGTGAACTGTAAAGTCAATCCTCGTCAGTGATCCCGCAACAACCTGTGTAGTAACTTTTTGTATTTCCAATATTTTATGTTCTTCAGAACTACCTTTGAACGCAATATATTTAGCCAAAGATTCTTGTGCCAGCTGCATAAATGCAGGATCATTTCGATCTCGTTCCTTTTTTCCTCCCGCCAAATGCCTCTTTTCCCGAGGTTTGTCAGGATGACAGGTCACATCTATATCTTCTTTACCCGTCCAAGGCTGCTCCCATATGTTTGCAGAGCAGCGGAGAACTACCTTAGAATCTTCTATTACGCACGTCGTCGACGATGGCTTCCCACGTCTATCGACTTCACAATTGGTTGGGGATGCTTTAAATAATATACTTGTTTTTATTCCAGATACTACTTGTGTGCGTACTTCTTGAATTACAACTACTTTATGATATTGTGATTTTCTTGTTTCCCGTACATGTTTTGTCAAGGCTTTTTCCGCAAGTTCTATATATTTAGGATTGTTTGGATCTTTAGATGTTGGACCACCAATGAAAAGATCTCTTTTTCTTCTAAACTTTTTTTCATTGAATTGGCAGTTGACATTCATAATTCTGCTATTCAGTTCTAGTTTAGACCATACAGTTGCATGACAGGATAAGGTATCCTCAAAATTATGTACTTCACATGGAGAACTTGTTGGATAACCATTCTTAACAGCACAGTTAGTAGGAGCAGCTTCAAAATCTATTATCGTCATATCACCAGATTCATTAACTTTCATAACTTTATCAATTTTAACAACCTTGTAATACTGGTTTTGCTCATATGTGACTAAATAATTTGTTAAGCAATCATCAGCTAATTTTGAGTATTTGTTAGGATCTTGTTCTATTTTCGTAGCAGTTGTTTGTATGCTTCTTTTCTTCCTAGATGATTTTGTATGTGTTTTACTGTCAATATTTCTATTCGAATCGTCGCAGCTAACATTTAGTCGTCTACCTTCATTCAACCAAATTCGCTCCCAAACTTCTGCAGAGCAGTTTCTAAGAGGTTGATTTTCTAATAATTTACATGAATTCACGTCATCTTTGTACTCGCTAGGACAAACTGTGTAACCAACTGTGAATACTATATTTGTTAACAATCCAGCAACTTGTTTTGTTGCAACTGATTTTATTTCGATCAATTTCATCTTTTCATTACGATTTGATTTAACTTCCAAATTTTGCAGGGCTTCTTGTACAATTTCATGAATTTTAGGGTCATCAATATTCGTTGGTTTTGGATCGCTTACAAATATTTCATCTACGGGTCTGTCAGAGCACACGTACGTCATCTTCGTTTCTTTAATCCAATGTCTTACAACAACCTCAATATCGCACACTTTGTAACCTAAGTTTTCTAACGCGGTACAATTTTTCCTTCTAAAGAGAGGAACAGATTTGAAGCATTCTGTATATTCTATTTCAACTGTGATTTTAGTTAAAGTGCCAGAAACTCTTTGTGTTGAAGCATTTAAAATTTTTCTTATTCGTAAAGCAAATGGAATTTTTGATTCCGCATCAATCTTCATCAGGGCACTTTTCAGATATTTTAACAAAATGGGATCATTTTTAGGAATATATTTTAATTTCCCTAAATTGTGTTTTTGCTCCGCATTGCACACAGTGTATAATACTGAAGGTTGCTCTCCACTTCCGTCGATTATACCATTACAAATGTTTATTTCTTTGTTTTTACACTCAGCTCTATCGCAAGGCACAACAACTCGAGCTTGCACATAAAAGTAACGCCGATCATTTTCATTTTCTTCTTCCGCGCTAATAACTTCCTTCAAGACTCTTGTTCTGACTTCGATGTCCATTTCATTTATATGATCTACCATTGCCAAAGCAAGTTTGTGTATAAACTGTGCATTTTTGAGTTTAGTTTTCATATCATGATAATTTTCTGCAATATTCAACATCTGCAAGTCAGAGCCGTAGTCTCTTTTCATTCTTATTATCTCGTCATGACTTTCTTTGTCCTTATAACCAGCAAAGTCGAAAAAATTTATTAACTCGTCTATAGCTTTCTTTTTATCCTCGGGTAAACTTTCAATGAATTTGGTTGTTTCGGATTGTTGCGGCAGCGAATGTTCAATGAACGGCTTAGCAGCTTCCAAATTCGTAGATTTTACTTCAGATATTTTATCCACTTGGGCTGGATCAGAAACTGCATTATTGCTAGTTTCCGTAGGTTGGTTTTTTATGTTAGGGATAATTTGTTCTTCTAGCTCCTTCATCTGTTCATCAGTTAGAGTCTTTTCCGTAACTGGAAGAGCTTGCACTTCATTATTATGAATTGCTTTTACAATATCATCGGCTCCTCCCGTTTGATCATATTCAGGAGTCGGATTGACTATATCATTGCTCTGATTATTAAAATTGGATTCAAGCACTCCATTTTCATCAAACAACCATTCATCTGTGCAATTATTAGAAATGATTGCCCTGAATTTTGAACCATCAGGCAACTTCTGCCAAGGCTTTTCGAGGACAGCGATCCGGCAGGTCTGTTGGAAATTGCAGCCGTCAGATTCATTTGTTGTACAATTGTCGTAATCAATCGAAAGAGTCATGATGTACCTGACGCCACCAACCACCTGTAAAAGGAACTCTTATTATTTCCATGCGTCCATTCACTGCACATAACTGCCTCCGTGGTCTAGTGGTCAGGACTTACGAAACGGAGGTCCTGGGTTCGATTCCCAGGGGGGGGACACAAAAGTTGATATTTGTAAATTTAATTGTTGATATTTGTGAATCACCTGATTGTCTGAAAACAGAAAAGACTCCGTGCTTCAAAGGGCACGTTAAAATCCGTCGTCCGTCAGCCGTCGGTACCGGTCTCTGTCTTTGATAGTGGTCAATACTCGAACCACATCAGAGACCTAATAGCTGTGCTACTAGGCGGTTTGAAAACTCTAACACCAGGGTTCATCGAGTCGTTTTGAATTGAGAATCCACTGGCTAAGAAGAAGACTGCACATAGAAAACTAAGATTTAGACTATTATAGGCAGGATTACACTTTCATAAGTTAAGTAGCGAGTTTATCGGTGCAAGTAGGAATGCTAATCCTAGTGAATGGTAGGCGTCTTTTGAAATGTTTTACCTGGACTTATTGGGCTCGTGGCGGTCGAGCTGCTTGATGCCCAACCCAGCAAGCAGATACAGGGCACCACTGGCCTGTCAGTCGTCATATGCAAAGTATCTTATCTTAACTTTTATTAAGCACACTATCAAATACTACGTAGACAAAAAAACACCAGTATATGCTTGCTTCCTCGACCTGTCTAGGGCATTTGATCTGGTTTCCTATAAAATCTTATGGAAGAAGTTAAAAGATCTAAATGTACCAACTGAACTAGTACACATTCTAAGGTATTGGTATGGAGGCCAGATCAATTGCGTTAGATGGGCGGGCAGTTTATCAGATCCTTACGTGCTCGAATGTGGTGTAAGGCAGGGTGGGTTAAGTTCACCTATTCTTTTTAATGTGTACATTAATGGTTTGATCGAGGCACTCAGTAGCATGCATGTCGGATGCCATGTCGATGGAATATGCCTTAATAACATAAGTTATGCAGATGACATGGTGCTTCTGAGTGCGTCGCCTTGTGGTATCAGAAAACTAATTAATGCGTGTGAGAAATATGTACAAGACCACGGTCTGAAGTACAACTCGGCAAAGAGTCAGTACATGATCTTTGGGGATGAGCGCAACTATGGGTCTGAAGTACCCGAGATTAAACTAGGAGGTACCAAATTAGCTCAAGTACATGAATTTAAATACCTAGGACACATACTTGTGCCTGACCTAAAAGATGATAGGGATATTGAACGTGAGCGGAGGGCTCTGTCGGTCCGAGCTAACATGATCGCCCGCAGGTTTGCGCGGTGTTCTGAGGGGGTGCGGCTAACGCTCTTCAGGGCTTACTGCACCTCCCTCTACACGTGCAAACTGTGGAGAGATTACACTAAGCGGGCCTACGGGGCCCTTCGGGTTCAATACAATAATGCGTTCCGGGTGATGATGGGGCTGCCCCGATTTTGCAGCGCGTCAGGCATGTTTACTAGCGCCCATGTAGATGGCTTTACTGCTATACTGCGAAAAAGATGCGCGTCCCTGATGCGACGTGTGCGGAGCAGCCCCAACATCATTCTGCAACATATAGCGGACAGGTTGGACTGTCCATATATGCAGTACTGTCAAGGGCTACATGCCCCAGTAATTAAAGAAAAAAGAAAATTGTAACTTTATTTACCTACTTACTAACATACTTAGTTCTAAGTCTACTAACAAAGTGAGTCTTATGTTACTTGAATAAATAAATTTATTGTATTATTTATTGTATTAACTTGTCTCTCCACTAGGTGGACGTTGATTAGAGCGGCGTTGGCTCCTGGCGGTCGAGCTGCTTGATGCCCAGCCCAGCAAGCAGATACAGGGCACCACCGGCCTGTCAGTCGTCATCTGCAAAGTATCTTACCTAAAGTTGTCTCTTCACTAGGTGGACGTTGTTTAGAGCGGTGTTGGCTCCTGGCGGTCTAGCTTGATGCCCAGCCCAGCAAGCAGATACAGGGCACCACCGGCCTGTCAGTCGTCATCTGTAAAGTATCTTACCTGGACTTGTCTCTCCACTAGGAGGACGTTGTTTAGAGCGTGGCGCGTATTGGGCTCGTGGCGGTCTAGCTGCTTGATGCCCAGCCCAGCAAGCTCACGGACGCCGGCCGCGGCAGGGTCCACTATTGTTGCACATCCGATACAGGGCGCCGGTCTGTCGCGGGGCACCGCGATGAATTGCTCGCCAGATGTCGACTATGAGAAAAAAGGTCAGTAAATTACATATACATATAGGCAATCAAAAAAAAATAGAAGAGCCCGATGGTGTAGTGGATAGGGCCGCTGCCTCCTGAGCAGGAGGTCGTGGTTCGATTCCCACCACGTACCAATGTGTTTTTCGGTTTTCGAATTTCATATGTACGTTCATTCGGTGCTTTTTCCGTGCTTCGGAAGGCACGTTAAGCCGTTGGTCTCGGTTAATATCGTTTAATACCGTAGATATTAGTCGTTAAGCCATATCAGAGGCCAGTGCTAAGCATTGGCGGCTTGAAAACTCTGACCTAATCTAGGATTGGGTCTGGTTTCCCTTCTAGGTTGCGGAGGTCAGATGGCAGTCGCTCTGTGTAAGAACCAGTACCCTCGTTCAATCCCCTAGATTAGGAAGCCGACCCCGTGAGATACGGGATAAGGCTAGGGAGATAATAATAATAAAAAATACATATAGGCAATCTACTTGAATCCCTATGACTATGAGAAAAAGAGTCAGTAAAATATAGGCAATCTTCTTGAGTACCTATGTAGTGGGAAATTCGTGAGAGACAGGAAGCAAATGTCAACTGATTTACTAGCTATAGTCTGTCCCCGCGCACGTCTGTACCCCTAAGGCGCGGTAAGCACGACGTTGACATACTATAGCTAACTATATTCTTGACACCACCGCTGTCGCGCCCCGCACCTTACCCCTGAAGTGACTTCAAGGAGCTGGCTTCCTTCTGTACCGGTCTTTTGATGATACAGAGTGTGCTTGACTAACGATGGTTGCACTTGTGGAAACTTTTTGCAGACGACATGAGCAGTACCTTCTATGCTGGACTGGGAGTGATAGTAAAACATAGAATGTGTCATCTGCATCTCCTCCCGGGCATGCTGTAAAAATCAGCTAAGGGATTCGAGGATTTCGGTGTATTGCAATTTAGTTGATAGGCTGACAACCCGTCACTATAGCAATACAATATATCATCTGTAATAACCTTCAAAACTTGTCCGACGTGGAACGACCGTTGTTTAGGGCATTTTTGCTCTGGCTAACCCATTAGGGATAAAGGTGTTTATATGTATGTATGAGCAGTCTCCTGAGCGGGAGGTCGTGGTTCGAATCCCACCACGTACTAATGTGTTTTTCGGTTTTCGAATTTCATATGTACGTTTATTCGGCACTTTTTCCGTGCTTCGGAAGGCACGTTAAGCCGTTGGTCCCGGTTAATATCGTCTAATACCGTAGATATTAGTCGTTAAGCCATGTCAGAGGAAAGTGCTAAGCATTGGCGGCTTGAAAACTCTGACCTAATCTAGGATTGGGTCTGGTTTCCCTTCTGGGTTGCAGAGGTCAGATGGCAGTCGCTCTGTGTAAAAACCAGTACCCTCGTTCAATCCCCTAGATTAGGTAGCCGACCCCGTTATATACGGGATTAGGCTAGGGAGATGATGATGATATGTATGTATGAGCAGTATTGCTTATCTTAGGTCAATCTAGTCTGTCATTATCAAGGTATGTATGGCATACGTATCTGTTACAAATATACATACAGTTTATTATTGCGCAATCGGTTTGTTCATGACTTTAAATTCAAGTCACGAGCAAACTTGAACTATTATGTAAAAAAATTAGGTAGGTATAGGGCGTAATTCTAGATTCAACCGGCTAAACCTAAAATTAAAATCTGCCTTTCACTTTCAGACTAAAAACATTGGATAAGGACAGGATAGATAGATATATTCTTTATTGCACATAAAACAAAAACAACAGGAATTGAGAATAAATTAAATAAAAATTAAAGTACAATGAAGGCGGCCTTATTGCTATGGTAGCAAATTCTACCAGGCAACCTTGGGTAGATTTAATCGAATGTAGATAATGCGGGATAGTGCATCTTACTAAAAACTAATTAATAAAGACAAATCTACATATAATACATAAATTACGTAAATTATAATAGATAATAAACTTCTATATACCATATATAATATACTAATACATACATTATGGAGGAAAGGAAATTAATAATTCAGATTGATATGAAAAGGAATGACAGATACACAAATGATATAGAAAGGAATAGTAAACATGTATTCTAAGAGAGTTCAGTAAAGTGTTTATACAGGAGATCTATTCTCTCCGGTTTCTAATTAATAGTCGGAGGTTTTATGCGTTATCTGTCATTTTTATCCGCCGTCATATGATATAGCGGATAAAATTGACAGAAATACTGAGTATAAATCGCCTGTCCTTTTTCAATTTTATTATTTTGAAAGTGACAGAGAGATTTCAATTTTCGTTAGTTTAGAGTGATAGGAAAAACATAGAATAGGCCAGCTGCATCTCCTACCGGGCATGCTGTAAAAAATCAGCTAAGGGGTTCAAGGGCTTCAGTGTATTGCAATTTAGGCGATGGGCTGACAACCTGCCACTATAGCGATACACATTTAAGTCTAAAGTAATCCTCAAAACTTGTCAGACGTGGCGGAACGACCTTTTCTTTGGTCGTTTACGCTCTGCCTACCCCATTCGGGATAAAGGCGTGATTATATGTATGTATGAATGTGGAATCATATCGGAATATGTTTGTAAGCATTGAATTGAATCAAACATTATTTTAACACGTAACTTACAATAAAACAACTAAAGCATTTACCTCATTCATTATCACCTTTGAATAGCACGTCAAGTCGTCATACATTGGGAATCCCGTTTAGCACGACATTTATAACATCATTAATAAAGAACTAGAAATTTATCCCATGAACCTCCATGAATGTAAGAACGCTGTATCCAAATGGATAGAGTCTAAGTCATACGACGAGTCTGAGCGTCTTTTAACTTAGTTTATCTCACACGCAAAGCCTCACTTACATTACACTTATATATATACGGTACATGTCTCCCCCATCCATGCATACATATACTCCCACTCACACTACCACCCACACACTTACACCCCCACACACACACACACACACACACTTACACACACAAACACACACACACACACATACACACATTTGGCACTACTTAATTATAATTTTAACTGTTTTTTGTGTAAAATGTTTTAATTTTCAAATATTTATTTTTATATTTTATTTTTAGTTTCAATTTAATATGTATCCAAAATTATTTCATTACTTAAAATTGGAAGAGCGGTGCCTTCTAACATAGGCCCTTAAGCTTACTGGAAGGCACCGACCCTTAGATAAGTTTTATCTGTAATAGCTACCAATAAAAACATATTTTATTTTATTTTTATATTTTATTTATCTCCCTAGCCTTAACCCGTATCTCACGGGGTCGGCTTCCTAATCTAGGGGATTGAACGAGGGTACTGGTTTTTACACAGAGCGACTGCCATCTGACCTCCGCAACCTAGAAGGGAAACCAGACCCAATCCTAGATTAGGTCAGAGATTTCAAGCCGCCAATGCTTAGCACTGGCCTCTGATATGGCTTAACGACTAATATCTACGGTATTAAACGATATTAACCGGGACCAACGGCTTAACGTGCCTTCCGAAGCACGGAAAAGCACCGAATAAACGTACATATGAAATTCGAAAACCGAAAAACACATTGGTACGTGGTGGGGTTCGAAACCACGACCTCCCGCTCAGGAGGCAGCGGCCCTATCCACTACACCATCGGGCTCATTTATAACAATGATGCAGTAATATTACTTTCATGCTGGACTGGGAGTGGGAGAAATACCTAGAATGTGACAGCTGCATCTCCTCTCGGGCATGCTGTAAAAACCAGCTAAGGGATTCGAGGATTTCAGTGTATTGCAATTTAGTTGATGGGCTGATTACCCGTCACTATAGCAATAGAATACTTATATCATCTGTAATAACCCTCAAGACGTGTCGAAACGACCTTTGTTTAGGTCGGTTTTGCTCTGCCTAACCCATTAGGGATATAGGCGTAATTTCATGTATGTATGAGCAGTATTGCTTATCTTAAGTCAATCTTTTCTGGCATTATTGAGGTATGTGTGGCATACGTATCTGTTACAAATATACCTACAGTTTATTATTACGTAACCGCTTTGTTCATGACCTAAACCTAAACTCGAACTACTATTAGACCTTAGATAATAGTTCAGGTTTGCTCGTGACTTCAATTTAAAGTATATTTAAGTAAATGTATATTTAGCTTTCTGCTTGTACTATTTCTATACCCAAAGGTTGCCTGGTAGAAATTGCTGCTTTAGCAATAAGGCCTCCTATATTGTACTGTCACGTTTGTTCCTTTTTATTTCTGTTGTATGTGTCTTTGTGCAATAAAGAATTTTGTATTGTATATTTGAATCATTTTGGAATATGGTTTACAGCATTGTTTTTAGGAGTTGTTTACAGTAAACATACATACATACATAACGTCACGCCTCTTTCCCGGAGGGGTAGGCTGACTACCCGTCATTATAGCAATTATAGCTTTACAGTAAAACGCGCGTTAAGTTAAAGAATTAGCTCCTTATCACTCTTGAATAGCTCGTCAAATCGTCATACTTGACTAGATTGGGAATCCCGTTTAGCACGACACTTATAACAATGATGCAGTATTATGGAAACCTGTTTTGATGACGTCATACTTATAGTCATTCACAAACGTGAGAAAACTAGGCAATTATTGGCCGCGATTCGAAAACGAACACATTTAAAAAGGTGTATGCCCTGCCTTATTATTAATACTTCTCATATTTATGAACACATTAACTAAAATCTTCCATGCTGGCCTGGGAGCGAAAGAATGTGTCAGCTGCATTGCCTCCCGGGCATGCTGTAAAAACCAGCTAAGGGATCCGAAGGTTTCAGTATATTGTGATTTAGGCGATGGGCTGACAAATCATCTTTAATAACCCTCAAAACTTTGTCAGACGTGGCGGAACGACCTTTGTTTAGATCGTTTACGCTCTGGCTACCCCATTGGGGATAAAGGCGTGTGTAAGTATGTATGTTTAACTAAATTAAAACCATACCTGTCATTTTGTCTTGAGGAACAGAAAAGGACGGCAGTATACATACATATCATTACGCCTTTATCCCACTTATATACAAATTCTTTGAAATTTTGAACGTGTTGTAACTGAAAAAAATATAATATCTCCCATCTTGGTCCGTCTTTACTGCCGTCTCTTTCTAATCGATCAAGACAGAATATGACAGGAATTGTCTTACTTTATTAAGCGTGTTTGTTTACGAATCGGGGCCACTGGTTAATTTATCACACGATCTCGAACTAAAGAGAAGAGAGATAACGCAAAACCAAATAATGTACAGACGCCAGTAGAATGCTTAAGTTAATCTTGATTTAGGGGGTCCCTATCAGTAAAAAAAACATTACTCACTGAAAACGCAATTAATCGAAAATCCGGTAGATCAGATTTAAGGTTAGGTACTGAAGTTTATTTTAAGAACTATAAATTAATAATTCAGTGTTCATTGCAGTTACAGATAGCAAAAGTGCTAAAAGTGGACTTAAAAAATAATTCTATCTGTAACTACAATGAACTATAAGTTGCAAGTTTATGAGTTCTAAATGACCTTCATTGCTTTAACCTCAATCTGATCTACCAGATTTTCGATTGATTGTGTTTTTAGTGAATTATGATTTTATTGACTGAAGAGTGCGCCACTTAACCCAGGGAAGCCGCTTAATGACTTTCGTGTAATCACAGCAGGGGCGTATTTAATAAAACTGCGATAAACGGCCACCAACGGCAATTTTTCTCCCTTTTACTCCAACGAAATGTGAATCGCAAATCTATAAGGTTCTAAATTATCTTCATAAATATTACTTGAGTATGTTGGACCAGATTTTCGATTCATTATGTTTATAGTGATTTTTTCAACTGATGGGGGCGCCACTTAGGCTTCATCGGCGCCATTAACAGGCCCCTGGTCTAATACAGTAAATAATAATAATTTCTTTCATGCTGGACTGGGAGCAAAAACGAAACAAAAAATGTGCCAGCTGCATTTCCTCCCGGGCATGCTGTAAAAGCTAAGAGATTCGAGGGTTTCTGTATATTGTAATTTAGGCGAAGGGCTGCCAACCTGTCACTACAGAAATCTATCTTAGATAACTCTCAAAACTTTGTCAGACGTGGCGGAATGACCTTATGTTTGGGTCGTTTGCGCTTTGCCTACCCCATTGGAGATAGGAGCGTTATATGTATGTATGTATAAAAATAATATATTCGCCTCGGGCAGGACTTGGAACCTGAACCCGAAGCTAATTTATTATTACTTTCTTGCATTTTATATACATGGAAATAACACAAAAATTAATCATTTCGTTTCGCCAATCTATAAATTCTGTTACTCAATAAAAATGAAACGAATTAAAACATATTCAAAATGCTTTACACAAGTGTTGATGCAATACTAGGAAAACACTCTTTTGCTATTTAAATGAATATGTAATTTGTATTCCATTGTTACTATAAATATATTTAACCTTGAAGATGGACATGTTAATTATTAGTTACGAATATAATATCGATAATATCTACTCCCATGAGAGCGAGAAAAACATAGAATGTTCCAGCTGCATATCCTCCCGGGCATGCTGTAAAAACCAGCTAAGGGATCCGAGGGTTTCACTATATTGTAATTTAGGCGATGGGCTGACAACCTGCCACTACAGCAATATACGTACAAATATATCTTAAATAACTCTCAAAACTTTGTTAGACGTGGCAGAACGACCTTTGTTTGGGTCGCTTACGCTCTGCCTACCCCATTAGGGATTAAGGCGTGATTATATGTAAGTATATAAAATAAGAAATTGCGAAAATCAAGTTGCAATGTAGGTCAAATATCGTAACCTCATTCTGTAGTTCACCGTCGCGGTAGATAAGCTAGCGATAACTTGGCCAGTCTTTATTATCAAATGAAAAATGTATTTGTACATAAACAATTAAAAATATTATTGAGTTAATCAATTTGCTCTTCATAATTTTACATTAAATTGATTACTTCCATGGTGGACTTGGGAGCGAGAGAAAAATATGGAATGTGCCAGCTGCATTTCCTTCCGGGCATGCTGTAAACAACAGCTAAGGGATCCGAAGGTTGCCTACAAATCTATCTTAAATTACCCTCAAAACTTTGTCAGACGTGAAGGAACGACCTTTTATTTGTTTAGGTCGTTTACGCTCTGCCTACCCCATTAGGGATAAAGGTGTGATTATATGTATTTATGTAAAAAATACTTTTATGTATTAAAAAAATAGGTAGGCAGGTGCACTAACTTATAATTTATTTATATTATTAAAATATCGAAGTCTAATTCAATACCACAAATAGTCAAATACCTTTATTATTGAGAAGAAAGTACCTTCGTTGGATCGAGACAAGAACCCAAGTTTCAGACTACTACAATTACTTAATTACACCCTAAGCAAGTAGGAATCGCTACATTACATACATACTTTACGGGGTAGGCAGAGCGTAAAACTCCTCTTAAAAGGCGCTTTCGCCACATCATCTCCCTAGCCTTATCCCGTATCTCACGGGGTCGGCTTCCTAATCTAGGTGATTGAACGAGGGTACTGGTTTTTACACAGAGCGACTGCCATCTAACCTCCGCAACCCAGAAGGGAAACCAGACCCAATCCTTGATCAGGTCAGAGTTTTCAAGCCGCCAATGCTTAGCACTGGCCTCTGATATGGCTTAACGACTAATATCTACGGAATTAAACGATATTAACCGGCCACGTCTGATAAAAATTGAGGGCAATTTTAGATCTCTTGACTAGAAATTGTGTAGCGACAGGTTGTCCGCCCATCGCCTAAATTACAAAACACTATAACCCTCGAATTCCTTTTGCTGACTTCTACAGCATGCCCGGGAGAAAGGGCAGCTGAAACATTCAATGTTTTTATATCTCTCCCAGTCCAGCATGAAAGAATTAATTTGATTTATTTCCTGACAGAATGCTGGACTGGGAGCGAGAAAAAAACAAAGAATGTGCCAGCTGCATATCCTCCCGAGCATGCTGTAAAAACCAGCTAAGGGATCCGAGGCTTTCAGTATATTGCAATTTAGGCGATGGGCTGACAACCTGTCACTAAAGCAATATACCTACAAATCTATCTTGTATAACCCTCAAAACTTTGTCAGACGTGGCGGAACGACCTTTGTTTAGGTCATTTACGCTCTGCCTACCCCATTAGGGATAAAGGCGTGACTATATGTATGTATGTATGCAGAATTTCCTGGTGATAGTTTTTCAGTTTCGTTGACTGATGACTGGGAGCGATAGAAAAACATAGAATGAGCCAGCTGCATTTCTTCCCGGGCATGCTGTAAAAATCAGCTAAGGGATCGAAGGGTTTTAGTATATTGCAATTCAGGCGATGGGCTGACAACCTGTCACTACAGCAATATACCTACAAATCTATCTTAAATAACCCTCTAACCTTTGTCAGACTTGGCGGAACGACCTTTGTTTAGGTCGTTTACGCTCTGCCTACCCCATTGGGATAAAGGCGTGATTATATGTATGTATAAATGTCTCTTTCGCGCGTTTGTATGTTGACTGCAATGGTCAACTTTGCACCCGAGCGCGCATGGCACGTGCTTGATATGGCTAACCGGATAACAGTGTGCATGTAAAATTCGTTGCGCCGTTTAAAATAAATTGCTTCCATGCTGGACAGGGAGCGAGAGAAAAACATAGAATGTGCCAGCTGCTTTTCCTCCCGGGCATGCTGTAAAAACCAGCTAAGGGATACGAGGGTTTCAGTATACTGTAATTTAGGCGATGGGCTGACAACCTGTCACTAAAGCAATATATCTACTAATCTATCTTAAATAACCCTCACTAAACTTTGTCAGACGTGGCGGAACAATCTTTGTTTAGGTCGTTTACACTCTGCCTACCCCATTAGGGATAAACGCGTGATTATATGTATGTTTGTATAAAATAAAAACATCAACATCTCCCTAGCTTTATCCCTTATCTCACGGGGTCTGCTACCTAAGCTAGGTGATTGAACGAGGGTCTGGTTTTTACAAAGAGCGACTGCCATCTAAACTCTGCAACCCAGAAGGAAAACCAGACCCAATCCTAGATTAGGTCATAGCTTTCCACCCGCCGATGCTTAGCACTGGCTTCTGATATGGCTTAACAACTGATATCTATGGTGTTAAACAATATTAACTGGGACCAATATCGTTTAACTAAAAAGGGCCGAATAAAAGTACATTTGAAATTCGAAAACCGAAAAACACATTGGCACGTGGTGGGAATCGAGCCTTGACCTTCCACTTACGAGGCAGCGGTCCTAACCACGAGAGTCTTCTTCATAGAGAGTAAATCACACAACACTGCCCGCCGCGTGTGATCTTTGACAGTCGAAGTAAGTATTCGTTAATTTATCAGTATGAAAAACACTTGTTCGTCACTTAGTGATAAAATACTATGGAATAGTACAACATTAGGAGCAAAATGCATAAATACATAATAAATATATGTATAATTCATATAATAAATACATAATTCATGGCATTAATTTCACCTCTGATTTATTTTTATATTTTGTAATCTATGCCACTCAGGATGTGATACAGAAATATACCTTTTATTATTTCAATATAACAGGCATTTAATAAGCGCACAAAATAAAATTATTTATTTTCTTATCGTTTGCATTTGTTTAATGTGTGTCTCTTTGTATGTTGACATATTTTCTCTTGGTAATAAAAATGTTAGATGAGAAAATATTGATGATGTAGATGAAGAGAAATAAGTTTGCAAGGATCGTAGCAAATGAAAGAATGTGATCTGCCTGAATGAAATCTGCCTACCCCTCCGGAAAAGAGGCGTGACATTATATTTGTAATAAATGTTCAAACTCTGGTTTGTGTCTACAACCAGTAACACCCTGGCCGCTTTTTGTATGCATTTTATGTTTACTTTTTGATGTTCAATGCCACTCGGCGAAAATGGCGTTTTCATAATATATTTACAAGCTCTTTTAATTTCTGTGCTGAATGAAAAATCTCGCTGAGAGCAGTAAAAGTAGTAAAATAAAATTTATTTTAAAAAGTACATTAAATAGCATAAAAGCGGTGGTATAAATAAATTAATAATATTGAATGAAGTTTTTACAACTATCGATTAAATCGATCGAATATTGAAAGTTTGATATTTAACTAAATCTATCTATCTATATAGCCCGATATCGATAGTATTGCAGATTACTCGGTGACGGTAAGCCTATCGAATCAACATTCGTTCGTATTTTTCAAGGTATACTATCGATAGATAGATATTCAATGTTTTTTATTTTAATTTTCCAGTGTTTTTATTATTTTATTTTTCCATTTTCTAGTATCCCACAACAGAGGGCAAGTCTCACTTGCATCAGTATGTCAACTCTAAAGAAATTTAATGTCTCATATTATTTTGTAAATGTATTTAATAAAATGCTTACCATATTCTCTGTTTGGACCTCATTCTCAAGCTGTATCGGTCCATCCACAGTCGTCACATCAGTAACTAGCTCTTCCAAGTTCTCGGTCCAATTCTCAGCATAATCGGTGCACTGACAGTCCTTGACCAATATCTGATCATCACCATCTTTATTGAGGGTTCCCGTACAGTTTTGGTACTTCGAGAAATCATTGGTCTGATCTGTCGCTTTTACTTTTATTTCTATGTAATATTCATTTTTATTCTGTAGGAAAAAAATAACAATTATATTTTTAGCATGCATATTAATTAAATAACAATTTTAATTCATATAATATGAAAGATATGTCCAATAATGTCCATGGACCATCATTCCAAACACTCAGGTTCGAATCCTGCCTGAAACTAATTGATTATTTTCTTTCTTTCATGTTATATGAAATAGAAATAACATTGTGTGTGCTAAAAATCGTCAAAAACAATTTTTTTTTAAAACTAGCGACCCGCCCTGGCTTCGCACGGAAATTATCAGTGTTTCTCTACTATATTATGCATGTATTATACATATAAACCTCCCTCTTAAAACACTCTATCCATTAAAAGAAACCGCGTCAAAACCCGTTACCTAGTTTTAAAGATTTATGCATAGATAGGGAAAGTGACTTTGTTTTATACTATGTAGTGAAAATATTGATTTTAACATAAATTTTCCATAATTTTATCTATCATCTAATATTAAATTACTCAAAAAAAAAATTACTACATGTACATGAAATATTGTCAATAATATTAAATATCTAAGCTAAACTGACTTGATTATGTTTTGGAAATGAGGGGTTGCGTCACAGATTACTTGTGAGTGCAGCAGGTTGGTTGCATCTACAGTGAAATAGCCACTGCAACTTGTGTAGATCTATTGTAGCTAGACATACATTGTGCACATGCACTTTTATGCTTCTTTATACTAATATTGTAAAGAGGATTTTCTTTTTCTTTTTGTGGGTATGTTTGTAACAAATGAACTCAAATACTACTGGACTGATTCCAAAAATTCTTTCACCATTAGGTTGCATCTACAGTGAAATAGCCACTGCAACTTGTGTAGATCTATTGTAGCTGGACAAACATTGTGCACATGCACTTTTATGCTTCTTTATACTAATATTATAAAAAGATTTTATTTTTTTATTTTTGTGGGTATGTTTGTAACGAATTAACTCAAAAACTACTGGACTGATTCCAAAAATTCTTTCACCATTAGAAAACTATGTTCACCCTGAGTAAAACAGGCTACTTTTTACCGCGGTAAAATACTA
This sequence comes from Scrobipalpa costella, assembly GCA_949820665.1. Lineage (NCBI taxonomy): Eukaryota > Metazoa > Arthropoda > Insecta > Lepidoptera > Gelechiidae > Scrobipalpa > Scrobipalpa costella. Next base: position 4,100,680 of record OX463314.1, read on the forward strand.
ATTCCCACGGGAAAAGTCATTAAGTAAGCAGCGGGTGAAACTGCGGCATAAAAAGCTAGTTCTTTATAGTAGTTCCAATGCAGATATAGAATAAAGTTTCATGTCTTTTAATCGAAAATCTTGTTTCTAAAATAATTTCAGCTATTAGATATGACAACATAATGTAATAGTAGTTTTAGTAACTTAACTAATTTGCCAATGAATCATTTATTTTTTAAATGTGTTTTTGATTAAAAAGACATGAAACTTTGTTAACCTTTATTCTAAAATGCAGTTGGATATACTATATAAAATGTTTATGAGTAATAAAGAGTTAGAAGATCTTTCCACAAAATTATTCTATCATTAATAATGTAATAGGGTAAGCAATAAAAAAAATTAAGATGGCTCTCTGACCAGTTATTACAATAAAATTTGTTGTGGTTTAGTATTTCGTCATATCATAAGCATTTCATCATAGTATTAGGTTAGGACCTATCGGTCATAGACTCAAGTTGGACTGGTTTTGGGGCACTATGAAAAGCATATAAAAAGATAATAAAAATATATGGTGGAAATTCTAATTAAATTTAGGTCTTCAAAATTTCAAACAAATTGATTTTTTAAGTTCTTTTTTCATTGGGCCCCAAAGGCTACACTATAACCGACCCATCTGGTCCCATAATCTAAAAGTAATTTAAAGTGTGATGAAGTCAACGAAACATGAACTTTACTAAAACCTTGATAGCATTTATGATGATAGAAAAGGTCTGAGTAGACGATAACCCTCTGAAAACACGCAGTAAACAGAAAATTGCAAATATATGTAGGTACTTACAATTTCCAGTGCCTTTGTCAACTCAGCCTCATCGTAGACAAAGGGTTGATCAGGCAACCCATTCAAATTATTCACTAATGCATTGATAAACTTGTCCTTACTCTCACTAAACTCACATAAACCGACAGAAATAAAAATAAATTGTAAAAATAAAATACAAAGTCGACGCATTATTACGAATGCGTGGTCATCGCTACAAGCACACGATGTAATTAAATGCAAGTCCTAACGGATTTAGTATTTTTATAAACAAACAACCAATTACGCGTAAATCAGCGAAGTGAATAAAACAACAGTCGAAAACTTTGTTCGTCAATCCCAAATACCTACCTAAGTACACAATTTTGACATTTGCGTTCCAAAATAAATCTGTATGTACGTACTGACGATAGGATTTGGTACGACAAACGACTACTAAAATGACTGAATAATTTAGGACTTTTATTGCAATTCTGCAAATGTCTCCTAAATAACAATATAGCAATACACATTACAATCTAAAATTGCCCTCAATTTATGTCAGACGTGGCGAAAGCGCCTTTTAGGAGGCGTTTTACGCTCTGCCTACCCCGTAAGGGATAAAGGCGTGATTTTATGTATGTATGTCTCCTAAATGGCGCTGTACCTTCTAATCTTATCAATCAACATACAACAAGGTTTATTTGCACGCACAACAGATTAATTTAATACTCACCATCACCATTCAATAGTTAATTTCCTCTTCTACACTAAATACAATCCTCCTCGCGTGGCATTCCTCATTACTGAGGGCCATGATTCCCTCACTAGGAACATAGTTTTTCTCTTATAATGTTTCTCCAACTGGTCATGTCGTTGGCGTCATGGAGTGCATGGTGTAACTTAGTGTTCAGAGTTAAGCGGATTTAGTCAGACCATATGGTTGGGGTGCAACCTCTAGGCTATTCCGTTTACTACCGACCTTTCCAGTAACCATGAGCTGTTCTAGGTTATGTCCATTCTTTTAATTTTATCGAGAATTAACTTATCTGTTTCTAGCTTTCTGTACCGCGGTCTCACCAATGAACCTTTCCTGTACCGTAAATCCAATTTTAAAGCAAAATATATTTTTAATCAGTCATCAGTTATTTTTGAGCTAAGCCGTAACAAGAAAATGTATGTAACATGAAAAAAGAAAAGTCGGATAATAATTTTTGAAATATTTATTTAAATGTCTTTCACATCTATATACTTAGACCACACTAGGACATAGATTGAATCTAGACACTTTTTAGGAACTAGATGGTTCTAAATTTATAGAACTGCCAATTGTTAATTGCTCTAGTTTGGCATGAAACATTACTTCGGAGATCAATTTTTCAGCTAAACATCTTTGGAATTTAGATACTTCTTTTAACTGACTTCCGATTGCTCGCCCAAACCAATCAGCTGAAGTCTCGTCGTTCAAATGAACCAGAACTTGTGATGTATCACCTGTATGCTCTTGCTTACTCAATCTTTCGGTGAGTTTTCTTTTATAGGACTTGCGTGGTTTCTTTTCAGGTTCCTGAAATTAATAATTTAATATAGTTACATTACACACAACGCACGAAAGCAGTTAGGTAATTAAAAAAAATCTTGTGACCTCTAATAATTTGTTTCATCAAATATCTATTTACTTACCTCTACAGATTCAATATCATTCTCGTCATCATTATTGCTTCCAGCTTCTTCTTCGTTATTACTTTCATCTATAATATGAGTTTCTATCTCCCAGTCTATATCATTATCGCTTCCGATACCACTTCCATTACCACCATCATCATCGTCTTTACTAAGAACTGGGCATTCATCATGAAGGAATGTTAAGTAATCGTAATACCAAAGATTAGGTTTGTGATATTCGTCAGGCTCTGAAGCTGTCGCTATGCTGTTTTCTACCTGACATAAACATAAAATCATATAAATAGAATGTAAAAAAATCACAATCTTACGATATGAACCTTAGATCCTCACAACTTTTTTCCCTATTTCAGTACATGTTTGAAATTATGCATATAAAGGAAATTTTGTCAGTCTCTTGGGTAAGCTTATATCTAAAATACACATTTCCGGATTTTTTACACATTGTAAACATTAGGTACCTACGTGTTGTGCAAGTATCAGCAATGCTGTGGGAAGCTGGACAGTGTGGGTTATCGATCCTGAGGTTCTGGGTTCAATTCTTGGGGAAGGGAACAAAAACTTGATATTTGTTTAATTTATCACTTTGAGAGAACTTTGCTATCATGGCCTTATCGCTGCTTGCTATGGGGGTAGTGTTGGGTTTATTAAGTCTATCGACTCGAAACCTCAAAACCCGCACGATGAGCAAAATTATGGTTTTTAAGTTCAAATACTTACTTTGTTTCTTTCTCTCCTGTAGGCCGCTCTCCAATTATTTAATTTCTTTCTAATACATTCAATGTTAGCTTTAGGTTCCAATTTCCGCCAACTTTTTAAAATAATTTCCAAACCTTGTTTGCGTGCATTTTTATTTGTGTACAACTTATGAGTAGGGTTCCATAAATATGGAAGCTGTCTGTACTTTTGAAGTACTTCAACAACAACGTTACGTTCGGTAAGAATCTCTTGTTTGGCCATATTCATAAAGAAAATCTCTTACTTCTAGGACTATATTATTATAGAAATCGGGCAAATCATATCCGACGTACCATATCTGTCAGACAAACAAAACAAACAGTTTATAGATTTACAACTCAATGAGCACACGGCACCAAAAAAAAATACATGAAAGTAGTACAACTATCGAAGAATAAAGATACTTACGAGATTGCTACAGAAAATAAACAAACGCACTAAGTTTCGATTACAAATTTACAGTTCAAAATACTCTCTAGACATGGACAGATATGGTTCGCTAGTAATCTCCATTGTTTTGGTCTGTCTGCAATCGCGAAGAGCGAACCGAATCCTATCGATCGTGTTTTGACAGGAGACAGAAGAGACGTTTAGTGTTGCTATCTTTGATGTCAAGTTTTATTGAAAATTCTCCGACCGTAACCGCTAGAAAGACGGAGCGTTGCAAATACGACAAATATATATATCCATGCCAGGAATTAAAAAGACCTGCCATAAAAAAAAACAGGGAAGGATATGAAAGGGACTTATGCAATTCTAGAAATAGATAAAATGTCATTTAATATATCTTTGGTAGGAATGGTAGAAATAAGTTTTTTAAATTGACCACATATTTCTATCATCAGCTTTTGGGGTGCGTTCGTCGTCGTTTCATCAAAGACCTTTAAAGTGATTTTTAATTTGATAGCTCGCGTAATTAAACCCCCATTCGAGCAGCACGGTCAAGGCTCTATTTAATAACACTGACAATGACAGGTGACAATCCGACAATTTGACATATTTCTGTTTAATAAAGATTACCACTGACAAATATGTCACGGTGGAAAATCTACGAATATGTCAGATTGTCGTGATAATTTGACATATTTCCGTTTAATTAACATTGCTATCGATTCGTAGACTTCGCAACTTAATTAAATCTTGACTAGAATCACTGACGTCCCTTTCTGTTCTCTCGTGACTGAAAATGACAGGTATAGACTTATATTATTTAAGTCATGATTTTTGCAACTACGAATTGATTTTGATGACATTTTCTCTTGAAAGGTGACAGGTGATGATGAGTTAAATTCTGTTCCAATACAAACAAGCTAAGGTCACGAAAGCAAAGCACTTGCAAACTTTTATATCAAATCCAACCTTCATTTTCATTCGTAAAATAAACTTTGTGACAAATTGTCGCAACTATGCAACATATTTATCAAAGACAATTGATATAGAGCCTGACAATCGTTTTAGACAATTTTAGGATTTTACTAAACGCGGTTATTAGTCGACAAAATTGTCACTTTCTACCTGCCGCATTTGGATGAAATTGTCACGATTATTAAATAGCATCTGTCGTTTCTCAACTTGACTTATACTGTCAGATTGTCACGGTTATTAAATAGGTTCCGATGTATCCTGACAAGCGCTTCAAAACGTGGTTTTATCAACTATCATAGTGAAATCATCTGCTAATCTTGCGCTAGGGAAAACACCGCGAACGCCCCCTTGAGTTGAGTTGACAATAACATGACAAGTCGACAAGTTCGGAGTTTTGGAAAGTTATACCGTTATTTGGATTATTTCGTGTTTTTTGTATGAAAATGATTAATTTATAACATTTAAAGTGCAAATAGTTAACCAATAAAATGTCTGTAGGTAAAAAACAAAGTAGCACCTCGAAACCGAACCATAAAATGTAAGTAATGTATTGAATTTAATTTCTCCGAGAATTATTGTTTGTATTTTATATTCTGTATAATTATTTTGATGTGCTTTACAAAGATAAGTAAAGTAGAACGGAATCTAGACGACTGTGTTACATTTATGTTATTTTCTTTGCTGTAGACCACATTACATCGGCATCAAACTATTTCAAACAAAATAGTTTTCAATCGCATATCTGTAGGTACTAAGTACACTATTTTTAGGTACTTATCTAATTATGTTTTTTTATTGTAAGTTCTACTGGATTTCCTCTTTCCAGCTTAGTATTTCATAAGGCAATATAACTTTTCAGATCTCTATTAAACAGTAATAAGCTACATACATTATAGAATTTAATTTATTTATGATAATGACTATGACTAAACAAGTTAGTAAATTATGGAATTTTAATTACAATAAAATACAAAATTCTTTATTGCACAAAGAAACACATACAACAGAAATAAAAAGGAACAAACGTGACAGTACAATATAGGTGGCCTTATTGCTAAAGCAGCAATTTCTACCAGGCAACCTTTGGGTATAGAAATTAGCATTAGTCACTTATGACTAATTGAGATAATTGACTAATGTATTATAAAAGTCTAGCCTTTTACCCTGCTGTTTCACCCACAGCTTACTTAATGAGTTTTCCCATGGAAAGAGTAACCTATGTTATTCAGGGTGAAAGAATTATTGAAATTGGTGTGGTAGTTTTTGAGTTTTTTTGTTACAAACATTTGTGACATAAAAATACATATTTAATATTACCATAGATAAGTACTTAACTTCTGCTAGAATTAAAGGCACTAATCTTTGTATGACTTTTTCTTTTTCAGCTGGTGGCTTACTTTTGGTATATTATGTGGGGCCACATTTTTGACCAGGTTTTACAAAGTTCTGGAGCCAGACCATGTGTGGTAGGTATATTAATACTAAGGTCCCAATATAGGCTAAGTAGTGCCCCCATCAGTTAAAAAATCATAACTCATTAAAAACACAATTAATCGAAAATCCGATCGAACAGACTCAAGTAATAGTTATAAAGATAATTTAGAACCTTATAAATTTGCGATTCATAGTTTATTGTGTAATAACAGGTATAATGGCCACCAATGGCAATATTTCTTCCTGTTACTACAACAAACAAAGAATTGCTAAATTATAATGTTTCTAAATTATCTTTATAACTATTACTTGAGTCTGTTCGACCGGATTTTCGATTAATTGTGTTTCTAATGAGTAATGATTTTTTAACTGATGGGGGCGCCACTTACTTAGCCTACATCAGGACCTTAAATACTTGGATGATAAAGTAAAATTAATATGTTATAGTTAATTTACTGCTTTTTGTTTCAGTTGGGATGAAACTCATTTTGGTAAAATGGCAAGCTGGTACATAAACAGAACATTCTTTTTTGATGTTCATCCACCTCTAGGAAAGGTAATTTAATTATTTCCTATAATCAAATTAAAAGTTTATTTATTTATTTAACAATATAATGTACACAAAAATGTCATAAAAAATAAGGACACAACAGGCACTGCTTATTTCTAAAATGAAGTGGTAATTTTTTAATGATATGCGGATAAAACATGCTAATATAATTAAATATGTATATACTACTACTATACCGTGTGTAAGAGACAGCATCCCGCAAACTGATCGGGGTTGCTCAGTCAACGAAACTGAATCACACCAGGAATTTCGTTCAAATAGATGAAAATAAAATCATCTGCCCATTCAAAATGACCTCCTAGATCAGACAATTTGTATGGAAAATCAAATACTTTTATTTACTTCCTATTAAAAAAAAATCTGCTGCTAGTTGTTCAGTTTCGTTGACTGAGCAACGCCCTATCAGTTTACCTACGCTGTCCCTTACAAACCCATATAAATAAATAATGAAAATCTACTATATAAATATAAAGCATTTTTGTTAACCTATTTCATGTATTGTAAATCGTAAAATAATAAATAGTTTCCAAAGTATAGTTTTGTGTTTTTCACTCATAAACTCGTATTTCAGATGCTCATAGCCCTGTCTGGCAAATTGACTGGGTATGATGGTACATTTCCGTTTGAAAAGCCTGGTGATAAATATGATGATGCTAAATATGAAGGAATGAGAATAGTAAGTATTTTTTTAATGCAGTTCTTAGAGCATTTGAGCACTTATCTGTATCTAATACTTTCCTTACTGACGGCGAAGACCCAATTACTCGAGCAATTAATGCTGTCAACGCAAGTCGAGCCACACTCAACACAAGCTCTTCCAGCAACCGCGCACCCCGCCGGAGGGGTCGCGGAGGTCCCTCCTTTGCTCCCCACATGGGGGTATACCGGCACCTACCGGGTAGATTCTCTTCGATAAGGAATTCCCAAGGCAACACCATAAGCCGAGGTTCGAGCCCTAGTGGGCGCTCTTAGGCAGTTGCCATTTGCATTTAAGGGTGTAGATTGCGTGTAGCCTTTAGTCCGGTGACGCATCATATACACTTTGTAGTAAAACAAAATATCGAAAACATATCCATATGTATGAAACATATATGGATGTGTGCACAAACTGTCATACAATTACTTATAGGTTCGAATTTCATATGTACGTTTTTTCGGTGCTTTTTCCGTGCTTCGGAAGGCACGTTAAGCCGTTGGTTCCGATTAATATCGTTTAGTACCGTAGATATTAGTCGGTATGCCATATCAGAGACCAGTACTAAGCATTAATAATCTAGGATTGGGTCTGGTTTCCATACTGGGTTGCGGAGGTCAGATGGCTGTTGCTCTGTGTAAAAACTAGTACCCTTGTTCAATCCCCTAGATAAGGTAGCCGACCCCATGAGATACGGGATAAGGCAAGGGAGTACATGATGAGTACCTACATTGTATTGTATGGTGTTATTTGTTGTAATAAAATTATTATTTTTTCAGTTTTGCACCACTCTAGGAGCTTTAACTGTGCCCTTAACATTTTTGACAATATGGGAGATGACCAAATCACTGGAGTCTACATTTATAGGCACTTTGCTACTGTTGTGTGGTAAGTAATTTATACTAATATTATAAAGAGGAAAGGTGTGAGGGGAGGAGATTTACATTTGTGTGTTTGTGTGTGTGTGTGTGTGTTTGTGTACGTTTGTAATGAATAAACTCAAAAACTATTAGACCAATTTCAAAAATGCTTTTACCGGTAGAAAGCTATGTTCACTCTGAGTAAGATAATCACGCCTTTATCCCTTATGGGGTAGGCAGAGCGTAAACGACCTGAACAAAGGTCGTTCCGCCATGTCTGACTAAGTTTTGAGGGTTATTTAAGATAGATTTGTAGGTATATTGCTGTAGTGACAGGTTGTCAGCCCATCGCCTAATTTACAGTATACTGAAACCTTCGGATCCCTTAGCTGGTTTTTACAGCATGCCCGTAAGGTAAAGCAGCTGGCAGATTCTATGTTTTTCTCTCGCTCCCAGGCCAGCATGCGGCGCAAAATGCTAGTTGATTATAATCAAGTAACTACCGTAGTATATCTCACGACCGCAGTTTAGCCATACTTGTGTGTGTAAGTGTACCTACATGTGGAATACCTAAGTGTGCACGAGTTCTTCATAGTAGTAAACCTTTCATTACGCACAAGAGCTCGATGGTGCAGTAGTGGGTAGGGCCGCTGCTGCCTCCTGAGCGGGGAGGTCGTGGTTCGAATCCCACCACTTACCAATATGTTTTTCGAATTTCATATGTACGTTTATTCGGCGCTTTTTCTGTGCTTAGGAAGGCACGTAAAGGTCCCGGTTAATATCGTTTAATACCTTAGATATTAGTCGTTAAGCCATGTCAGAGGCCAGTGCTAAGCATTGGCGGTTTGAACACTCTGACCTAATCTAGGATTGGGTCTGGTTTCCCTTCTGGGTTGCGGAGGTCATATGGCAGTCGCTCTGTGTAAAAACCAGTACCCACCTTCAATCCCCTAGATTAGGTAGCTGACTCCACGAGATAGTGGATAAGGATAGGGATATTACATGCTGGCCTGGGAGCGAGAGAAAAACATAGAATGTGCCAGCTGCATATCCTCCCGAGCATGCTGTAAAAACCAGCTAAGGGATCCGAGGGTATCAGTATATTGTAATTTAGGCGATGGGTTGAGAACCTGTCACTGCAGCGCCTATACCTACGGATCTATCTTAAATAACCCTCAAAACATTGTCAGACGTGGCGAAACGACCTTTGTTTAGGTTGTTTGCGCTCTGCCTACCCCATTGGGGATAAAGGCGTGATTATATGTATGTATGTATGTCTCTATACTTCTATAGGTACAACTATAAATATGGATAAACTGCAGCCTTGAGATAAAACAACTTGTAAATATACTATAGGCACAGAAAATGTACATAGGTATATATATTATAGTACCTATACCAGGTGTAAGGGACAGCGTCTCGCAACCTGATAGAGGTTACTCATTCAACGACACTGAACAATTAAGCAGTTTTTTTTTTCAGGAAGTGAAAAAAATTGTCTGATCGAGGTGTACATTTTGTACGGAAAAGCCTTTTTTTTCAGGCCCTCAATTAAAATCCTGTTGATAGTTGTTCACTGTCGTTGATTGAGCAACCCCTATCAGCTTGCGGGACGCTGTCCCTTACACCTGGCATAGAACACACCTAAAGATTGAAATAAATACACCTGCTTTTATTTTCCAGATGTTGGATTTATGACTTTAAATAGATATATTCTATTGGATCCAATACTGTTATTCTTCATGAGCTGTTCAATTTATGGTGCTTTTAAGGTATGTGCAAAATATAAAAACAGCTTAACATCTGTAGTTTTTTAGCATTCTTTTTTTTATAAACTACAGTCTCTCTCTCTCTCTCTCCTTGGCAATTATTATTCCCATCTGTTGGTGGGGTCTGCCTTCTTCGGTTTCTCTTACCACTTGGCTCTATTTGACGTATCTAACTCCGTAAATCCGCAGGAACCAAGATCTTTTCGGACCACATCCAACCATCTGGTCTTCGATGTTCCCCTTCTTCGGACCCCGTTTTATAAACTACAATATTTTTTAATATGACAATTGTACATCATGAACTAATTCCTTACTTAGTAAGCGGGGTGTCTGAGGAAGACGAATGTACGTCTCGATGAACGTACAGTCGTCTGTCTCTCTTTACTTCGAATGTCTTCGAAATTCGTGCGCTTAACGCGTTAGTTAACCCTAACACGTGTAATTGTGTGCGATAACTTGAGTGATTGGGGGGTTTCGACTTTCAGCGTTACAATAATTCAAGGTGTCTTAGGTTTTTGAGCGAGCGTTATACGGGACTGTGATTTCTGTACCGTTGAGGTACTACTTATTATTCTGTGCTATAGTTAGATGTGGGCTGAATATGATGATGAATTGATGAGACAAATCAAACTGATAAATTCCTTTCCCAATAGTTGCTTTCTCTGACAGACGACGGTTTATCCCCGTTCTGTCCCCGAATGCTCTCCTGGCAACTCTTCCTGACTGAGGAAGATGACTGTACGTCTCGATGAAAGTACAGTCGTCTGCCTCACTTTACTTCGAATGTCTTCGAAATTCGTGCGCTTAACGCGTTAGTTAACCCTAACACGTGTAATTGTGTGCGTTATCTTGAGTGATTAGGGGATTTCAATTTTCCGCGTAACGCTAATGCAAGGTGTCTTTAGCTTTTTAAACGAGCGTTATATGGGAGTGAGATTTCTGTACCGTTAAGGTACTATTTATTATTCTGTGCTATATTTGGATGTAAGCTTATGATGATGAATTGATGAGACAAATCAAACTTATAAATTCCTTCCCCCATAGGTGCGATCTCTGACAGACGACGGTTTATCCCCGTTCTGTCCCCGAATGCTCTCCTGGCAGCTGTTCCTGGGCGCTTCTCTCGCTTGCACCATGTCAGTGAAGTTCGTGGGTCTGTTTGTGGTACTCTTCGTCGGGTTGAGGACGATCGCTGATCTGTGGAATGTGTTGGGGGATTTGAGTAAGCCTGTGGTAAGTTTTAATATCTACTATTTTTACATATTTACCACTTTAAAAAAACTCGTAAAAGGCGCTTTCGCCACGTCTGACAAAAATTGAGGGCAATTTGAGATTGTAATGTGTATTGCTATGGTGACAGCCTGTCACAGGTTGTCTGCCCATCGCCTAAATTACAATACACTGTAACCCTCGAATCCCTTTTGCTTCCCTTTGCTGTCTTGCTGACTTCTAAGACAGCATGCCCGGGAAGAAGGGCAGCTGAAAGAATGTCCCAGCTGCCCTTCTTCCCGGGCATGCTTTTCTATCTCTCCCAGTCCAGCATGGAAGCACTATTATTTTCAAACAACTACTAAACATAACCGTGTGATGTGATATGGGCCACAGGAGATATTGGCCATACTCAGCATGCGTGGGATGGAATGTGAAGTACCGAAACTTGATATGAAATTGCTCAGTCAACGAAACTGAACTAATTTTACCAGGTTTTTTTTTAGGAAAGGAAAATAATGGCTTTCCCATACAAATTGTCTGATCGAGATGGTAATTTTGTGTGGAAAAGTACTAGTGTTCAGTTTCATTGACTGATCATCCTCTATCAATTTTCGGTACCCTGTCTCTAACACCCGTTATGATTTAAGTTTTGTTTTACCTATAATTACTTTTTAGCGTGTTTTTACATGTGTTTTTTTTTTAATTTCTTACAGAGCCTGACAATAAAACACTTGATTGGCAGAAGTATAACTCTGATACTGTGGCCTATATTACTTTACGTGTTTTTCTTCTGGATCCACTTGACGGTCCTCAACAAAAGGTAATGTACAGGCTTTTTATTTTTCAATTACAAAGATATTTCTGAGAGTAACTCAGTTTTGTTGTCAATTCAATTCAATTTTTGTATAAAATGGCTTCTGTCGACTGAGGACAATTCCGCCAGTGTCTCATCATCTCCCTAGCCTTATCCCGTATCTCACGGGGTCGGCTACCTAATCCAGGGGATTGAACTAGGGTACTGGTTTTTACACAGAGCAAGTGCCATCTGACCTCCGCAACCCAGAAGGGAAACCAGACCCAATCCTAGATTAGGTCAGAGTATTCAAGCCGCCAATGCCTAGCACTGGCCTCTGATATGGCTTAACGACTAATATCTACGGTATTAAACGATATTAACCGGGACCAACGGCTTAACGTGCCTTCCGAAGCACGGAAAAAGCACCGAATAAACGTACATATGAAATTCGAAATCCGAAAAACACATTGGTACGTGGTGGGATTCGAACCACGACCTCCCGCTCAGGAGGCAGCGGCCCTATCCACTACACCATCGGGCTCCCTTCACAATTCCGCCAGTGTCTAAGTTGGAGAATACACGTTACCACCTTTTAAGAACACACGATACTGACTGACAAGTGATCGGTTGTTAACCTAAAACAAACAAATATTAAACAATTAGCATGCAACATAAAATAGTAAATAAATGAATAAATATTATAAACGTATATTATAAGTCCCCTATATCCACAACACAACTAAACCAACCCTTATCAGTGTGCATAGACCGCATAGCGTCACTAAGATAACTCTGTATTTTAATATATTTTGCACGAAGAATAAGATATTACTATGCTTGCTTGCAACCAAGAGCCGTATTTTTAAACCGCACGAATCGATTTCGCATACGAAAGACTAACATTCGCTTGGTAAATTGTATGAAAATCGTATTCGAAAGTTACTTTACCGTATGCGCATTGAAGTTCGAGTGATACAAAAAAACGACTCCCAAAACCCCCTACCAGTGCAGGTTGTAGTTCTAATCACACCGCGTACCAATGTGTTTTTCGGCTTAGGAATTCCATATGTACTTTTATTCGGCGAAAACATCGTAAGGAAACCTACAAACACCTACGAAGATAATCAAATGTTGTGTATGAAGTCAACCAATCCGTAATGGGGTCCACGTGGTCTACTACGGCCCGATCGCCTTATCCAGGGTAGGCTCGTGCCCCTTTTTTTTTCAACATCAGCTGATAATGGTGTCGATTCGTATGCGCAAAAAATCACTAAATCTTCTTAAAATGGTTACCTGTCATTGCCTATCCTGAAAAAATTGAAAGGCAACAATTTTGGTTAAGATTTACTTAAAGGGCCATCCAGACCTTTCGATCCTACATCCTAAATCGGAAGGTGTGACCATCCCAAACGAGGTCTGCGAATATGCGAGAAAAAAAACTGCAGACTAAACAAAACTTTTTGTTGAAAATGTATTAATTGCACGATCAAATAGGGTAACGCGTATTTCTTTTAAATATTTTAAAACTGCCACTTTTGCAAATTGGCAGCGTGATCTATCACAGACAAAATTTAGGGACAAAACCTCATACTCAGCAGAAACTGCCTCAAATGGTAACATTTTGTCCGATTTATGATGTTAGGATCGGAAAGTCTGGATGGTCCTTAAACAATGATATTATATATAGGTAGATACGTTACCAACGCGCGAAACTCGTGCCGTCAAATGGTCCTAATTGTGACCATTTTAGGCAGTCGAGCTGCGAGCTGCGAAGTGAAAAAAACAGTTAAATTATATTCAAGGCTACACTGATTACAAATAGCTATCTGTTTCACTCTTACGCTTTGCCTATTTTGTGTCGCACTCAGCGTTTGTTTAGATATGCAATGTTATAAATATGTATGTAGTATATGTGTCGCGGAACAATTAAAATGTGTGTGCAGTATGAACTTAACGTACCTTTCTTAAAATATCATTGTCCTTAATTCATTCTTTCCACGAGTCGATAGCAATGATTAATTGCTTGCTTCATTTCATAGCGGAAACGGCGACGGTTTCTACTCGTCGGGTTTCCAGGCGCGCTTGGAAGGCAACAGTCTTCACAACGCGAGCGCGCCCAGGGTCGTGGCTTACGGAGCCATCATCTCGCTGAAGAACCACAGGACCGGCGGGGGGTACCTGCACTCGCACCACCATCTGTACCCGCAAGGAGTTGGAGCTAGGCAGCAACAGGTACGCACAATATTGGCATCAGGAGGGAGAGGCTGACCACCTCTTGTACAATCAGCAAAGGCTTGCTAGGCAGGGCCGCTTTGAACGGATGAGATTATTTCAGTTAATTATTTATGGATTTACATGAAATTTATATTGCAAACATACGAAATTTCATGTAAATCCGTAAACAATTTATATAGAAAAATATAAATGGATATAGAGATGTCTTCTTTGCTAACTAGGCTGTATACAATGAATGAATGAACAAACTCGAACAAACGCATTTACTTCTGCTTCTAGATTACAACGTACACTCACAAAGACGAGAACAACAGATTCCTGATACGTCCCTACGACAAAGATTCCATAGATGGCGTTGTGGTGGTCAGGAGTGGCGACCTGGTCAGACTGACTCATGTACAGACGGGCAGGTAGTGTAATAGAACAACAGATGGCTGATACGTCCCTACGACAAAGATTCCATAGATGGCGTTGTGGTGGTCAGGAGTGGCGACCTGGTCAGACTGACTCATGTACAGACGGGCAGGTAGTGTAATAGAACAACAGATGGCTGATACGTCCCTACGACAAAGATTCCATAGATGGCGTTGTGGTGGTCAGAAGTGGCGACCTGGTCAGACTGACTCATGTACAGACGGGCAGGTAGTGTAATAGAACAACAGATGGCTGATACGTCCCTACGACAAAGATTCCATAGATGGCGTTGTGGTGGTCAGGAGTGGCGACCTGGTCAGACTGACTCATGTACAGACGGGCAGGTAGTGTAATAGAACAACAGATGGCTGATACGTCCCTACGACAAAGATTCCATAGATGGCGTTGTGGTGGTCAGGAGTGGCGACCTGGTCAGACTGACTCATGTACAGATGGGCAGGTAGTGTAATAGAACAACAGATTTCTGATACGTCCTTACGACAAAGATTCCATAGATGGCGTTGTGGTGGTCAGAAGTGGCGACTTGGTCAGACTGACTCATGTACAGACGGGCAGGTAGTGTAATAGAACAGAAGGCTGATACGTCCCTACGACCAAGATTCCATAGATGGCGTTGTGGTGGTCAGAAGTGGCGACCTGGTCAGACTGACTCATGTACAGATGGGCAGGTAATAAAATACTGGGTGTTAAAAATGTTGACCAAACCCATGAAAGTGAGGTTAAAAATTAAAAAATAATGCCTTCCCATACACTGATGCCAGTAGTTCAAGTCTTTTTGTATGGTAGAGGATAGGGTAGGGGATTTATTTTTCTCCTATGTTCCCTGGGAAGATTTGTTCAGTTTAATGTGTAAGTTCACACTCTGAAGCTTAGACAGCAATTTTTTTTACATCCGTTTTTTTACAGTTGAACCGAGTTGAATAACAAACCGACAAACCTTGGTGACAGAGTTTTGAAACCACCTAGTAGCACAACAATTAGGACTCTGACATGGTTTGAGTAACTACAACTATCAAAGACAGCGACCAGCACCGACGACTGAACGTGCCTTCCGAATCCCGAAACCTTTTTCTTTTCCAACAATCAGGAAATTCAGCCTGCAATGTCCTAACCAAACCGAGGAAATCGTCACAAAGTGGTAAATTGGCAAATATCAACTTTGTGTTCCACTGGAAATCGAACCTCGGACCTCCGGATCAGGAGCACATAGCTCAGACTTCTAGACCACGGAGGAACTTATTTATATTGTGATATATTTGTATGGCAGGAATCTACATTCGCACCGGGAGAAGGCGCCACTAACCCACAAGCTCATGCAGGTCACTGGTTATGGCGAGGTAAGTGATTAGGCAGCGCCACAGAATAAGTAATACTACAACGCTCGTCTGGGAGCCAGAGATAAACATAGAATGTGCCAGTTGCATTTCCTCCCGGGCATGCAGTAAAAGCCAGCTAAGGGATTCGATGGTTTCAATGGTGATAACCAGCCACTATGGCAATATACAGATCTATCTTAAACAACAATCAAAACTTGTTGGACGTGGCGAGACGACCTCTGTTTAGGTCGTTGACGCTTTGCCTACTCCTTTAGGCGTGTTTTGTGTATGTATAGCCCTGCCAGGTATTAATAAGACCAGTCACAGAGAAAGACAGATAAAGAATATGAGAAGGACTTATGCAATTCCTATAAGCCCTTCTCTATGGTACCTCTATGACAGGTCTTTTTAATTCCTGGCAAGGCTTTATGTAATACTAGCGACCCGCCCCGGCTTCGCACGGAAATTATCAATGTTTCTCTACTATATTAAGCATGTATTATACATCTAAACCTTCCTCTTGAACCTCTCTATCCATTAATAGAAACCGCAACAAATTCCGTTGCGTAGTTGTAAAGATCTAAGCATACATAGGGACAGACCTTGGGACAGACGGACATCCATACACGGAAAGCTACTTTGTTTTATACTTAATACTAGCGTCCCGCCCCGGCTTCGCACGGAAATTATCAGTGTTTCTCTTCTATATTATGCATGTATTATACATTTAAACCTTCCTCTTGAATCACTCTATCCATTCAAAGAAACCGCAACAAAATCTGTTGCGTAGTTTTAAAGATTTATACATACATAGGGATATAGGGACAGAGAAAGCGACTTTGTTTTATACTATGTACTATAGATATATAGTATAGATGTATAAATCTGAATGTATTTTTTTTATTTCCAGGATGGTATGGGCGATGCGAATGATGTATGGAAGATCATAATATCAGGTGGTAAAGAAGGCGACGAGGTGCAAACCGTCAGGAGCAAACTGATGTTTGTTCATTACTTGCAGGTAATACTCATAATTAGAGCTAAAACGGATATCCGGTATCGCCCTATCCGGCCGGATACCGGATAGTAAATAATAGCCTTACCTCAGTTCTGGGAGCTATAGGTAAATTTTGAATGTTCCAGTCGCTTCTCTTACTGTGGAAATCAGTAGAGACAGACAGTTTCAGTGTGATAATAATACCCCTCAAAAATTTAAACGAGGCGAGGTTTTTTATGAGGCCGTTGACACTCTTCCTATCCCGTCAAGAAACAGGTGTGATTGTACAATACCACCGCTTAATTTTGATTAACTTTCTGGGCTTATTTTAAAATTACATGGCTGTAGAGGTAGGTCATCTCACGGGGTCGGGTACCTAATCTAGGGGATTGAATGAGGGTCCTGTTTTTTGCACAGAGCGACTGTCATCTGATCTCTGCAACCCTGAAGGGAAACCAGACACAATCCTAGATTAGGCTTTTGCCAGGATAGTGGCCATCCCGGCTGGCTATCAGTTTTCAAGCCGCCAACGCTAAGCAAATATCTGACATGGCTTAACGGCTTAAGGGGATCCCCGGTGCACGCCAGCGCCCTCATCAGTCAAAAAATCATTGCTCACCGAAAACGCAATTAATCGATAGTTTTTTTTAAGCATTATAAATTAATAATTCAGTGTTCACTTCAGTTACAGATAGTAAAAGTGCTAAAAGTGGCCGTTTTTCGCTAATTTCCTATCTGTAACTGCAACGATCTATAAGTTGCAACTTTATGAAGTTCCAAATGACCTTTATTGCTTTAACCTCAATCTGATCTACCGGATTTTCGATTGATTTTGTTTTCAGTTAATTATGATTTTTTGACTGATGAGGGCGCCACTTAGGACAGGGAAGCCCCTTAACGTGCAATCTCAAAAGCTTAAGCTGTTATACCACTACCGGTCACCCATCCATGGCCTGGCCAAGGCGATGTATCAAATATTTATTTATTTCATAACAATCTACATAATGTTACAAAATGTATAACTATAAACTTAAAATATGATTCATTGTTATCCAATTAGCTTCCATGCTGGACTGAGAGCGAAAGAATAACATAGAATGTGCCAGCTGCATTTCCTCCCGGGCATGCTGTAAAAACCAGCTAAGGGATCCGAGGGTTTTAGTATATTGCAATTTAGACGATAAGCTGACAACCTGTCACTACAGCAATATACCTACAAATCTATCTTAAATAACCATCAAAACTTTGTCAGACGTGGCGGAACGACCTTTGTTTGGGTCGTCTGTGCTCTGCCTACCCCATTAGGGATAAAGGCGTGATTATATGTATGTATGTTATCCAATTATGAATGAAGGTAGACGATTATTTGTGCACCTTACTAGTGTGAGGTGCACAAAAGGTGAGGTGGTCAAAGCGTAGTGGCTAGGCCTGTCACGTGGGTGCCGTCAACGGACGTTCGGTATAGGAATGAATAAGCACTAACCACCTGATCACGAGCGCTTCAGAGAAGTTTATTTTTGAAATGAAACTTCTTTAGGCGCGTTGAAAACGAAATTTAAAGCTCGCGTCACGGCAACGTACCGGCTGGGACGACTTTGCCAAAGAAGTTTCAATCTTTTTTTATTTACTTTTCCCGAAGGCTTGCGCATTAACGACATCAGGGAAGCAGCTGCCGAAATGGGGCTACGAGCAGCAGGAGGTGGCCTGCAACCCCAACCTGCGCGATAACAACGCACTGTGGAACGTTGAGGACAACATCTTTGATGAACGTGAGTGTTGGATGGCTAGATTACTAACATTATCTTAAAATTAGATAAGGAATGGTGCCGCCAAAATCGAGATCATTGGTATCAATATAAGTCTATACCTGTCTTTTTCTATCATGAGAGAACAGGAAGGACAGCACTTTTAGCCAAAGTCGTGCCCTCAACCCCTCATACACAGAAAGTACAATTATCGGAATTAAGTAAATTTTCCGGAATTTCCATACCATTGTCTACACTTCCTCGTGATTAGGTTCGTTTGTTTTAACCACTTGGTGAATTTCATATACCTATGCTTTGTTTTCTCATCTGCTTTCTCCAACATTTCGAAAGCGATAAAAAAAAACAAGTCGATGATAGAGTTTCTTTCGCCCATGCATACGCTATACATATATTTTCACGAACATTTCATTAGCGCGGTTTAAAAACCTAGTAGCGCCATCTGGTGAAAAGATGAGTAAATATCAGACGCGTCCTTATTTTGTCGTCGATGGTTGATTTGTACGTAATTTCACGTGTATGTATGTTTGCAGTGCCGAAAGTGAGCTTCGAGGCGTACGCGTCAGGGTTCCTGGAGCGCCTGCTGGAGTCGCACGCGGTGATGCTGCAGGGCAACGCGGGGCTCAAGCCCAAGGAGGGGGAGGTCACCTCCCAACCCTGGCAGTGGCCCATCAACTACAGGGTGAGTGATGCTGCGAGCTGCGTCAGGGTTCCTGGAGCGCCTGCTGGAGTCGCACGCGGTGATGCTGCAGGGCAACGCGGGGCTCAAGCCCAAGGAGGGGGAGGTCACCTCCCAACCCTGGCAGTGGCCCATCAACTACAGGGTGAGTGATGCTGCGAGCTGCGTCAGGGTTCCTGGAGCACCTGCTGGAGTCGCACGCGGTGATGCTGCAGGGCAACGCGGGGCTCAAGCCCAAGGAGGGGGAGGTCACCTCCCAACCCTGGCAGTGGCCCATCAACTACAGGGTGAGTGATGCTGCGAGCCGCGTCAGGGTTCCTGGAGCGCCTGCTGGAGTCGCACGCGGTGATGCTGCAGGGCAACGCGGGGCTCAAGCCCAAGGAGGGGGAGGTCACCTCCCAACCCTGGCAGTGGCCCATCAACTACAGGGTGAGTGATGCTGCGAGCTGCGTCAGGGTTCCTGGAGCACCTGCTGGAGTCGCACGCGGTGATGCTGCAGGGCAACGCGGGGCTCAAGCCCAAGGAGGGGGAGGTCACCTCCCAACCCTGGCAGTGGCCCATCAACTACAGGGTGAGTGATGCTGCGAGCCGCGTCAGGGTTCCTGGAGCGCCTGCTGGAGTCGCACGCGGTGATGCTGCAGGGCAACGCGGGGCTCAAGCCCAAGGAGGGGGAGGTCACCTCCCAACCCTGGCAGTGGCCCATCAACTACAGGGTGAGTGATGCTGCGAGCTGCGTCAGGGTTCCTGGAGCGCCTGCTGGAGTCGCACGCGGTGATGCTGCAGGGCAACGCGGGGCTCAAGCCCAAGGAGGGGGAGGTCACCTCCCAACTACAGGGTGAGGTCATTTAAAAACTCTCAACATTAAATTGATTATAAACGGGAAGTTCACCGTGGTTTTCCAGGTGTGGGTGAGTGTCCGATATTTCGATGCAGTTGCATACATTATAATCACGGAGCGACTGAGGAACTTGCGGGTTGTGGTTAAAAGCAAACAAATCTGTCTTGTCTTGCCATGCTGGACTGGGAGCGAGAGAAAAACATAGAATGTGCCAGCTGCATTTCCTCCCGGGCATGCTGTAAAAACCAGCTAAGGGATCCGAGGGTTTCTGTATATTGCAATTTAGGCGACAGGCTGACAACCTGTCACTACAGCAATATACCTACAAATCTATCTTAAACAACCCTCAAAACTTTGTCATACGTGGCGGAAGTACCTTTGTTTAGGTCATGTACGCTCTGCCTACCCCAATAGGGATAAAGGCGTGATTATATGTATGTATGTATGTAAATCTGCCTTGTCTACCCTCCTACTACAGCTCTACCAAGCTCAAGTCCGATCGTGTATGGAGTATTGCTGCCACCTTTGGGACGGATCTGCCAAATACCAACTGGCAACCTTGAATTCTATTGAAAAACGCGCCAAGAAGCTCATCGCCGACCCGTCACTGGTAGAGGAAAAGCTGCAGAGCCTCGAACATCGTCGCAAAGTAGCTTGCTTGTCTGTATTCTACAGGATACATTTCGGAGAATGTGCAGCATCGCTTCATGACCTGATACCCCCCTCCCCATTCCATCTCCGGGGTACGAGACGCCGGTTGGGATTCCACCCTTATGTTGTCGACATTCCAAGTTTTCGCACAAAGCGGTACGCTTCTACATTTTTAATGCGAACGGCCAAAGTGTGGAACTCCCTGCCTGCGGATCTATTTCCGGAACGTTATAACCTGGGCCTTTTCAAGGCGAGAGTGAACAGGCATTTTCTAGGCAATCATGCTCCATCATAGTCTACATCATCACTTACCATCACGTGAGATGGCGGACAAATGATTGCCTATCAAATATAAAAAAAAAAAAATACTGTTGCGTTTTCCATCCGTTAGTTTACTCAGTCGCTCCATGATTATGATGGATGAAACTACATCGAAGTATAAAACTACGGTAAACTTCCCGTTTTTAATCAATTTAATACAGGGTAAGGGTTTTCTTATTTAAAAAAGGCGGGAAGATGAGAGGCGGACAAGTTATTTGGTACTCCGGTCGTCGGGGGGTTGCGAGCCAGGCGGCCCCTTGCGGAGACTACCACCGCTTTGTTGGGATCGTTCAGCCTGACTTATTCACAGGAGAGCCTGTGTGGCTGTTGCCCGGGGTGGACCACTATAGTATTTTTTACCTCAGTTTTAAAATAAAGGTAAACAATGTGTTATTATGTCTTTTTATTCAAAAACACATTTCAAAAATAAATTGTACCTGTTGGCAAATTTGTTAAATTACTAAAACTAATATTTCATTATGTGTTCGTATCTAATAGCTAAAACTTATTTTTGAAACAAGATCGTCGGTTAAAAGGCATGATACTTTGTTTACCTTTATTCTAAAACTGGGTTGGAAATACTATAGAAGGCAGATCCTTGGGTAGATTCTATCGCACTGAGGTTGCTGATTCAAGCCCTCTAACCCTTGCAGTACTTTTTTTATTTCTGTCAATATTGTCCTTCCAAGCTGGACTGGGAGCGAGAGAAAAACGTAGAATGTACCAGCTGCATTTCCTCCCGGGCATGCTATAAAAGTCAGCTTAGGGATCCGAGAGTTTCAGTATATTGCAATGTAGGCGATCGGCTGACAACCTGTCACTACAGCAATATACCTACAAATCTATCTTAAATAACCCTCAAAACGTGACGGAACGGAAGACGTGGCGGAACGACCTTTGTTTAGGTCGTTTACGCTCTGCCTACCCCATTACGGATAAAGGCGTGATTATGTGTGTGTGTGTGTGTGTGTGTCAATATTTTACTAACCTACTTGTTGCTTCCAGGGTCAATTCTTCTCAGGCAGCGCTCACCGGATTTACCTGCTAGGTAACCCGGTGGTGTGGTGGGGCAATCTCCTGTTCCTGGCCATCTTCTTCGTGATATACGTCGTCAATGCCGTGAGGGAGAAGAGAGCTAAAGCTTTCGGAAGACCTATTGAAAGTACGTGGTGTTTATAGAGGTTATATATAGTGATACATGTTGACTGTTTCTTCCATGCTGGACTGGGAGCGACGGAAAAACAATATAAAATGCCAGCTGCATTTCCTCCCGGGCATGCTGTAAAAACCAGCTAAGGGATCCGAGGGTTTTTGTATATTGCAATTTATGCTATGGGCTGACACTACAGCAATATAACTATAAATGTACGCCCTACCTACCCCATGAGGGATAAAGGCGCGATTATATGTGTGTATGTAAATGTTGATGGAAAGAACTTTTGACAGAAGGGCATGAACTCACAACGGCTGAAGCATCGCTTCTTCTAAGTCTAAGAGATACCACATAAACGGCGATATCCTTTGCTAGGGCCCACCCACACCCCATGGCCATAATATGCTCTAGCCAAATAATCGGGCGAAACAAAACGCGCGAAAATAAAAAAAAAACAATAGTCAGTAGGTATTTATAATGATTCCCAGAGCTGCGTCTGACCGCCGCGCTACAACCAATCCTGCGTGACGCGCAAGTTGCTATCGACTAGTGATAGTGACTATTAGCGACTCGCGCGGGCTCTTTTATAGCGCAGCTGCTGGACCTCGAAACCTCCTCCAAACTGCAATAGGAAAGATGCCATGTTTTAAATTTTGTTACCATTTAAATAATTCCATGTAGAATAGACCACAAAAAAAATACAATAAAAACATTGGAACTTATCGAAAAAAATGCGGTTTTAAATTGACTGTTTAAATTTTCGCGCCAAAATGGACCTATGGATTCGATGACGTCATTACTGTCCTGTCACTGGTCGGGGGTTGCTAAAAAGTGGGGAATTCCCCAAAATGTAAGCAATTTCAAACGAAATGTGGCATGTTTTGGTGAGAGCATCAACGAGGAGAAAATGTGGGGAAACCAGGAATTTCGATTCCACGGACACGGGGCAAAAGTGGTCTTTGAACCAATAGCAAAATATGTATGTACTCTACTACACTTCCGTGCAAAATTGGCATCAAAATCGGACCCGGTACTGTTCCGAGAAAATTTACTTTTAACACAATTTCCCCCATTCCGTTTGAAATTCCCTACATTTTGGGGAATTCCCCACTTTTTGGCAACCATCGACCAGTGAGAGAATAGGAATGACGATATCGGAACCATAGGTCCGTTTTAGCGCGAAAATTTAAACGTTAAATTTAAAACCGCTTTTTCCGATAAATTGCAATGTTTTATTTTAATATTTTTGTGGTCTATTCTTTAAAATTAAAACAAATATTCAAATATTGCATAACATTACATGATCCCTATTTGAAAATCACCTCGATGATTATGGTTTAATTGTTTTCTAGTAGGGAAAAGCCAGCAGCTGTTGAACGCGGCCGGCTGGAGCTTCCTGGGCTGGGCGCTGCACTACGTGCCGTTCTGGGCGATGGGGCGCGTGCTCTACTTCCACCACTACTTCCCGGCGCTGCAGTTCAGCTCTATGCTCACCGGTAAAAGCCAAAATTTACTTGCGTCGAATCAGGGACAAAAGCACATTAACATATACAGGGTGTTAATTTCATTGCGCGCCATAGGGTGTTTCATTAACGTAAAAAAGCCTATAAAAATAATTAAAAAACAACTTATTAAATGAAAAAACAATAGTCTGTATTTATTATGAGCCCGCGTTATAGCGCGGCGGAGAGACGTAGCTCTGGGAATTATTATTAATACCGACAAATTTTTAATAAGTTGAACGTTTTTAAATATTTTTTATAGGTTCCTTTTACTTTTACTAAACACCCCCTAAGCTTTGGCACGCAATTAAATGAACACCCTGTATTTATTTATATTAAACAACTGCCCAAAAAAAAGTTCCTCTTTATTAGTTGAGGTAAACTTATGTTGCAAGCGTAGCAAGGTACTCGTACCCTAGCAAGCATAGTGGGCGCGGTCACGCTTTTAAGATACTGATGTGATAGAAATTGTCGCGACTGAAGCTAGCACAATATTTACTTTCTAGAATAAAGTACACAAATTACAAGTGAATTTGTTCCCAGGTATCCTGACGGAATACCTGCTGAGCAGCATCCGCAGCTACCTGAGCCCGGAGCTGGGCCGCACGGTGTTCCACTGCCTGCTGGGCGTCATCATATCCACGACGGTGTACAGCTTCTACCTGTTCTCGCCGCTCGCTTACGGCATGAGCGGCCCGCTCGCCAACGAGCCCAACTCCACCATGACTGGGCTTAAGTGGCTCGAATCTTGGGAGTTTTGATTACTAAAATCCACATATACCTCCCGTCCCTCATGTCCCTATCGTCCTTCACAACCCTGCTGTCTCTTTCATCCATTTCTTCCGTCCCTCTAGTCTCACTAGTTCGTTTCGTCCTCCCAGTTCCTCGCGTCCCTCCCAACCCTTCCGGCTTTCCAGTTTATCTCGTCCCTTCCATCCCCCTGTCTCACCAGTCCCTCCCCTCGCAATCAACATCCATAGCTACTTAATACCGGAGCTGGGCCGCACGGTGTACCACTGCCTGCTGGGCGTGACCGGCCATGACTGGCTTAAAGTGGCTCGATCTTGGGAGTTTTGATAACTTAAATCCGCATATGCCTCCCGTCCCTCATGTCCCTCTCGTCCTTCACATCCCTGCTGTCTCTATCATCCGTTTCTTCCGTCCCTCTAGTCTCACTAGTTCCTCCCGTCCTCCCGATAACTTAAATATCTATATCCCTCCCGTTCCTCATGTCCATGTCGTCCCTATCATCTCTCCCAACTCGTCCGGTCTTCCCGTTTCTTCCATCACTCTTGACCCTCCAGTTACTTCCGTCTCACGCCCCTTCCGCCCCTTTCATCCCTCCCAACCCTACCGACCTTCCAATTTCTCTCGTCTCATCTGTCCTTTTCATCCCCACGTCTCACCAGTCCATCTCGTCGCGATCAACATCCATAGCTACTTAATCCCGGAGCTGGGCCGCACGGTGTACCACTGTCTGTTGGGCGTCATCATATCCTTGACCTCGATGACCGGCCCGCTCGCCAACAAGCCCAACTCCACCAGGACTGGGCTCAAGTGGCTCGGCTCTTTGGAGTTTTGATAACTTAAATCCGCATATCCCTTCCGTCCCTGTCGTCCCTATAATCTCTCCTAACCTATCCGGTCTTCCCGTTTGTTCCGTCCCTCTAGTCCCACTAGTTCTAGTTCCTCCTGTCCCTCTAGTCGCTCATCCGTCCCAACCCTTCCGACCTTCTTGTTTCTCTCGCCTCCCAGTTTTAGTACTTAGAATTTTTATCTATTTAAGTTGGCTAAAAGATAAAAATCTTGTCAAAATACTCATTCTCATTTCTTATGGCGTGATCTGTTTAATACCGATTGAAGACTGACGAAGACTTATTTTGTCGAAATATTTATTGCAAATAATTTATATTTTACTTTTATAATTAGGTATAACTAATAAATGAAGTATTATTAGGAAATCCGTCCATGTTCTATACTTTTATTTACATTTAATAAAATATTCGAATTGAATTAAGTTGTTTCTATTATTAATAACGAATAACGAATCGGGTACGAGGTGCGTAATCATTTGTTTGACTCTAGCCTAGAGGGAATCCCCCAAAGGCAGGTGTTAGTATTCCAATAAACCGATATAGAACTTCAACAGGAGCCTAGTCGCTAGCTCTGTAACGTCCCCAAGTGGAGCTGATTACCACTTGTGGAATATTCGGTCGAAGTTACAGGCAAACCTGATATGTAGAGCACCTAGAAGGTAGAGGTACCATACAGCTTCAAATTCTGCTATGATATGGGATGTTTTTGCTCTTGGCTGATGTTGCTTTTATTTTTCATTCAATCATGCATGAATCGATCAAAAAATGTCTTGGCTGAATGTGCCTAATACTCTTGCTTACAAAAACGTGTAAAAAAAAACAATGTGGTAGAAATGGTAGGATTTTATTACGTACAATTGGCAACACTAAATTATCCATCATCTTCCTAGCCTTATCCCGTATCTCTATTTTTGTAATTTGATGAAATGGGAATCTTATTACAGTTTTTGTGCACCTACCATTGATTTTTCATATCCGTATTGGTTTATTTTACTATAAAATAGTTCAAATTAAATGTAAAATCACTGAATTAAACTTTTATTTCCTTTTTTTTAACCAATGACTAAGGAAATTTTAACTCTGGCCACTTCATCTCAAACTATTTGACATAAAAAAATATAAATTACAAATGGCGTTTACGTAGAATAGACAGATGTGTTCACGGCCACGATGGGTGATGATTCTTTGATATTACGAGAAGATGGTTATATACGTATGAACTTTCCTGTTAATTCTCTCACGTACCATGGTAACTTGAATATAATTTTGGTGAAGACTGATGTAGGTGGTGTACACGTTTTGGATGTGAACTCTGGTGTGATTCTTCAGTCCTCTTGTCTATCAGCGGGTAAGTTAATACTTGAGTTATATCTGAAACAAAGGCTTTTTTTGGCCTTTTTCTGTGTTCATGTTACTTTTTGAAGTGTAAGATCGAGTGCATTATCAGTGTGTAACACAGTGTGATCATCTTACCATGCCCTACATTGTTTCGTTTGACAGTTGGAACAAACAATTCCAATTATACCGGAATGCGATGTTGTCTTGTAGATGACGGGGGTGCACTTGGCGCGGAGTACGCGGCAGGCGCGGACCGTGTGTTTGTGTGGGACAGCAGCGGCGTCAGCGCCCGTACCGATTACAATGGAGTTCTCCTCCTGCACACAGCGCTACAGCGCCCGCTGCCCTCCTCACAACCCGACAAAATCATCAGGATCGAGCTTGTCCTATCAGAGGTATATTCTATTCAATAACAAGAGATAAACTTTAACAGTGCAATGGACTTTAGAAGATGAAAATCATTATGCAATTCTTTTATTGAATGATCATTTATGTGTTGTCATGATAGCTTATTATACAATAACACAAATTATTTATCTGAATGATTCTACTAAACAGATCAAATTATCAATGCAGTCTTTAGTCGGAGAGTTATCTTATTTTTTTCATATCCTTCTTGTAGTTTACTGTTGTGTGTAAGACAAAGAACAAAGTTTAAAAAACATTAATATAATGCCAAATTCCAAACTTATAGAATAGAGCTATAACAGTGGTACTAAACTAATTAGCTTTATCTTATTCTGTTAATAAAATGAGTTAAGGTTCATCATCAAATAGGAGGGTTATTCTTTCACAAATGCTACCTAGCCATTAAAAGTTACTTCTTAACTTAATACTAGCCAAATCATGAGACCTTAAATTAAACACTCAATTTTATTACTTCCTTGTTACGGATTTTAATACTCTAAAGAAAGGTAGGAAAATAATCCAGAAAGTAAAAATTTAGACAGATTAGTCACTATTTGCAACGTATCTTCCATGCTGGCCTGGGAGCGAGAGAAAATCATAGAATGTACTAGCTGCTTTTCCTCCCGGGCATGCTGTAAAAACCAGCTAAAGGATCTGACGGTTTCAGTATACTGCAATTTAGACGATGGGCTCACAACCTGTCACTATAGCAATATGCCAAATCTATCTTAGATGGCTCTGAAAACTTCGTCAGACGGGGCGGAATGACCTTTGATTAGGTCGTTTACACTCTGCCTACCCCATTAAGGATAAATTCGTGATTATATGTATGTATGTATGTTTTTTTATTCTCACGTGTAGAAAAAAAAACGAGGAGTAATAAAATCGGAGAGGCCCGTTCTGAACTATTTGATCAATATGTACATATACATTAGTCCATAAACCCATATATAATAGGGAAAACTGATACCTTTACTAGACTCTTTCAAAACCATACAAAGATACAGTATATACTCTATTTTTAAATATTAATATTCAAAATGGCCTTTCTAATGAAAATTTTATATTGACCACATACTTAGGGAAAATTAAATGTTAGAAGGAAATAAGAATAAAGAGTAACCAGTCTTTGTTTATTTCTACAACCAAGCAAATATGTGAGCACAAATGTTGAAATCATAAGCACATTATACAGTCTGTTGAATATAAATTTTGAAAAAAGATTGTGTTAAAGGTTATCCTAACCGTCA
Organism: Scrobipalpa costella; assembly: GCA_949820665.1. Classification (NCBI taxonomy): domain Eukaryota; kingdom Metazoa; phylum Arthropoda; class Insecta; order Lepidoptera; family Gelechiidae; genus Scrobipalpa; species Scrobipalpa costella. Next base: position 4,129,058 of record OX463314.1, read on the forward strand.
CTGTTTACTTGTTAGTCACTTTGTTGCATAAAAAACCCATACATAACCTATCCATCCGGTCACTGATAATAAAAATTCTGTGTGCTCTACATACATACATACAAATAGTCACGCCTTTATCCCTAATGAGGTAGGCAGAGCGTAAACGACCTAAACACAGGTCATTCCGACACGTCTGACAAAGTTTTGAGGGTTTTTTAAGATAGATTTGTACATATATTGCTGTAGTGACAGGTTGTCAGCCCATCGCCTTAATCACAATATACTGAAACCTCGGATCCCTTAGCTGATTTTTACAGCATCCCCGGGAAGAAATCACCTGACCCTTTAAAAGAAATTTTAAATTCCCCATACATAAAGGATTACCTCAATCGGGTAATTTATATGAGAAAGAATTTCTTTTCTACCTTAAAAGTTTGTGCTTTAGGAAAATTTAATGTTATCATTGGTAGTACATGTGGTTGCAAGGAACGCAGTATTTTTTTACACTGTATACATGCTATGCAATAGTAAATCACCATGATGTATTATCTCTTCCATTCTGAACTGGGAGCGAAATAAAAACATAGAATGTGCCAGCTGCATTTCCTCCCGGGCATGCTGTAAAAACCAGCTAAGGGATCCGAGGGTTTCAGTATATTGCAATTTAGGCGATGGGCTGACAACCTGTCACTACAGCAATATACTTACGTACAAATCCATCTTGACTAACCCTCAAAACTTTGTCAGACGTGGCGGAACGACCTTTGTTTAGGTCGTTTACGCTCTGCCTACCCCATTAGGGATAAAGGCGTGATTATATGTATGTATGTATGTATTATCTGATTGTGTTTCAAATTAGGCAGCAGGCTTATCATTACAAATGCACAGCAAGCTGATACCTTAACTCAATGTTAATGTGTTGACTAGCTTCCTTTCTGAGTCAAGTGCAACTTTTTATACTATAGGTTTAGGTATTGTATTTTAGTGTAGGTGTTTATTTGATACTAGCGACCCGCCCCGGCTTCGCACGGAAATTATCAGTGTTTCTCTACTATATTATGCATGTATTATACATATAAACCTTCGTCTTGAATCACTTTATCCATTAAAAGAAACCGCATCAAAATCCGTTGCGTAGTTTTAAAGATTTATGCATACATGGGGACAGAGAAAGCGACTTTGTTTTATACTATGTAGTGATAGTCAAGCCATATTCTGAGTACTGATAATAAAAGGTTTTGGTAACATTCAAAAATATCAAGTGGGTAGTCTACTATAGAGAAGAGAGATAAGGCTATTGAGCAAATATAAGCTTCCTAAAATTATGATTCTGGTTTTTTGCTGAATAAATTCTGAGTATTGATAATAAAAGTGCTATGAAACATTCATAAACATTCAGTAGGTATTCTACTATAGAGAAGAGATAAGGCCATGGAGCAAATATAAGCTTTCTAAAATTATGATTCTTTGTTTTTTTTTTGATAAACAACCTTGGTTAGGTGACCAAATGAGACACAGGCATGTTGGTTAGGGTTGGTCTTGGTTTTTTACAGCGGGTTGATTTTCGCAACTTAATGTCCATTTTGCGTGTAGGGTCTTCTTCTGTCGTGTAGATATTGAGTCGATCGACCCGATGAACCCGAGTTATTAAACCGCCTAATAACACAGCTATTAGGACTGACATGGTTTGTGTAACGACCGCTATGAAAGACAGCGACCGGGATCGACTGCTTAACGTGCCGTCCAAGCACGAAATCCTTTTCACGTCAATAAAGTGATTCAGCCTGCATTTTCCTAACGAAACTGGGGAAAATCTCACAAAGTTATAAATTGACAAATATCAACTATTGTGTTCCCACCTGGAAATGGAACCCAGGACCTGCGGAACGTGAGCTCGTGACTGCTAGACCGGAGGCAGTGTAGGGTGGGGGCACTACTTGAGCTATCCCAGTTCCCTAAAAAACCTAGCAAACATGCCTGATCTCCGAGCACCACTTGGATTGTACCTGGTGTACCAGGTACTTTAGGCTTGGGCTTAAGGTATTTTGCTGAGCTCAGTGCTGCCCCCACAATAAATAAATTTACTGTCTCAAATACAAACATTTTCATGAATATTTTACGTTTTGCGATAATCGGAGGTAATTCTTCATTTTGGATTACAAAATGAGGAATTACTTCCGATTTTTGCAAAACGTTAAATATTCATGGAAATGTTTGTAGTTGAGACTTAATACACTTATTACTTGTGGGGGCGCCACTGAGCTCATCGGACCTTAACACATTTGTTGTATATTCTGTATGTTTGCAGGCGGTTCTCCTGTACCAATGCCTGCAAAGCCTAGATGTCCTGTCCATCGAGGGCCTAGCTGAATTCGTCAATGAGCTCAAAAACTCCATTGATGCTGAACCTGTCCGAAAAGGCGTCAAGGCGCAGAAGGTAAGTGTACAGCATAATACCAGGTGTAAGGGACAGCGTCTCGCGAACTAATAGGGGTTGCTCAGTCAACGACACTGAACAACTATCAGCAGGAAAAAAACAGAAAGTGAAAAAAAATGGCTTTTCCATACAAAATGTTCACCTCGATCAGACAATTTGTATGAGAAGCCAGTTATTTTTCACTTCCTGAAAAAAAAACCTGCTGGTACTTGTTCAGTGTCGTTAACTGATCAATCGCTATCAGTTGGTGGGACGGTGTCCCTACATTCAGTACAATTTTTGTTGCTGAGAACTGATTCGCTTCTTTTTAAAAAAAATATCATTGTAATGTAGCTGAAAACTTTTAAAATTAATTGTAATCTGATTTATTAATGGGTATTTGACTTGGAAAGTTCTTTTTAATTAAATCAAAAGACATATTTTTTTTGTTGAATTAAAATAACAAAATTTTATTCAATTCTTCCCTGCTGGACTGGGAGCGAGAGAAAAACCAGCCAGCTGCATTTCCTCCCGGGCATGATGTAGGCGATGGGCTGACAACCTGTCACTACACCAATATACCTACAAATCTATCTTAAATAACCCTCAAAACTTTGTCAGACGCGGCGGAACGTCCTTTGCTTAGGCTCTGCCTACCCCATTAGGGATAAAGGCGTGACTATATGTATGTATGTATAATATTCAATATTTTTTTCTCACAGTGGAGCACAGTAACCATCAGCCTACCACAGTCAACTGTGCGACTAGTAACAACAGGCGTAGTTCAAGAGCTGAAGACCCAAAACCGACGCATCCCAGCGCTGGCCATCGCTTCGGCAGTGGGCCAGCGAGCCAACGAACTGGTGCCTTGCTCCAGGGATGAGGAGTCACGCCCTGTGATGTACTCTGAGGCTGAGAGGAAAGAGACCTTCAAGAGATGGCCTCATATGGACTACAAGTAAGTTACAAGATTTACGACAGGTTCATGTGGATCGTTTGTATACTTAGATCAAATATAGTTATAGATACACAAACGCCGCTTGAAAAATGGCGCCAAAAAAGCAAGGCCATATGCCTTGTTTATGCCTTGTTTTAAGTCGGTCGCTATTTAACAAATCGAAGTTTATTTTATTAGCAGTAAGGTACATATTGACACTTTAAGGGCTCGTATTTATAAAGCGATCTCAAAATTGAGAGCAATATTAAGTATGGATTTGACAGAATAATATTGTACTAAAATAAAAACAATACGGGCCTAAGTCAACCATCTACTACCTTTTTGCACATAGTTGACGTGGTGCCACGGTTTGAGTTTGATCCTGTATAGGATCGTGGATCTATAACTATATTTGATTTTAGTTTGTAGAATAGTTGGGCCTATGAGGTACTTAGATGCTATATACCGCGCTTAATCCCTTCTGACGGACGGCGTACTGAAACATTTACCTATTTTTCTTATAAATGCGAAGGTAACTTTTTTGTCTGTTACTTTTGTCCATTTGCTGAAATTAAATTAATGAATATATTTTATTGCATTGAATAAGGTATACATTCCAGGTGTTAAATTATAAAAGTCCGCTCTATCCAGGTAATTTAAGTTAACATGCAATTTTTTTTATAGAGACATCACTAATTTAAATTAAGTTACACAAACAAACTTACAATCCTCCAGGATATACATGCTGGGAAGTGTTAAAATTGCTACTGCTACATCTAATCAGCAGTAGTAAGAAATGTAAATAAATAAACAATTCATTAAAAGATATGACCAAAAGTTTAAGTACGCCGTCTGCCGGGAGGGATTAAGCGCTGTAAAGGCGGAGGTAATCTCCAAAACAGGATCTTACATGGACTTATATCGGACCTGAGCTAATCTACACAACAGTTTATTTGGATTGTGTTGCGATTTTTCATCTGTTTTATAATGTTTCTTCCACGCTGGCCTGGGAGCGAGAGAAAAACATGGAATGTGCCAGCTGCATTTCCTCCCGGGCATGCTGTAAAAACCCGCTAAGGGTTCTGAGGGTTTCATTATATTGTGATTTAGGCGATGAGCTGATAACCTGTCACTACAGCAATAAACTAAAAATCTATCTTAAATTACCCTCAAAACTTTGTCAGACTTGGCGGAACGACCATTGTTTAGGTAGTTTACGCTCTGCCTACCCTATTAGAGATAAAGGCGTGGTTATACGTTTATTATAATGTTAAGGGATCCAAGGGTTTCTGTATATTGCAATTTAGCCGATAGGCTGATAACCTGTCACTACAGCAATATACCTACAAAGAACGACCACAAAAAAAAATATAGGTCGTTTACGCTCTGCCTATCCCATTAGGGATACAGGCGTGATTATGTGTATGTATTATAATGATTATGTTTGTTCGTTAGATGGGCGCTGCCGGCCCGCATGGCGCAAGCCGGCTTCTACCACCAGCCGTCCCCGAGCGGCGACGACCGCGCCATGTGCTTCACGTGCATGGTCTGCCTGGTCTGCTGGGAGAAGTCCGACGAGCCCTGGGTGGAGCACGAGCGGCACTCGCCCAACTGCCCCTTCGTGCGCGGCGAGTACACGCACAACGTGCCCATCGCGGTAAGTCGTACACACACACACACACACACACACACACACACGCGCACACACACACACACATGCAAAATACAAAAACAATACAAACACGGTGCGGCCGAGCGCCTGCGCCGCTCCACCAACAGCGTCGTGCGGGCCGCTTATCCGTGGTCGGCGAGCCCTATTCACGCGACTTGGCGTCGTCTACATGAACGCTGAACAAAACTAAATTGTGTTTCTAAGTGTACCAGACCTAAGTGTTTGTGTTTTGACATGGTTCTGACTGAAGTGTGCGCGTGTAAGACATTATTAAGAATTTTATTATTAAATAACTACACCTGTGTTCGATTCCCAAAGGAGGGGGGACAAAGTTGATATTTGTCAATTTATTACTTTGTAAGAATTTCCCCGGTTTGGTTTGGACAATGCAGGCTGAATCACCTGATTGCCTGGGAAAAGATTCCGTGCTTTGGAGGGCACGTAAAGCCGTCGGTTCCGTTCGCTGTCTTTGATAGTGGTAGTTACTCAAACCACGTCACAGGCCTTATAAGCCAGCTATTGCTGGCTACTAGGCGGTTTCAAAGCTCTAATACCAGGGTCCACGGTTCGTTGTTCAACTTAAAAACGCACTCGTTAATAAGAAGATAGATATATAAACTCTTTATTGCGCATAATCAGTACAGTTTACAGTATTTCCAATTCGGTTTTAGAATATAGGTAAACTAAGTTTCTTGTCTTTTTGTTCAAAAATACATTTTAAAAATAAATTATACGTGTTGACAAATAACTTAAGTTTCTAAACTACTATTTCATTATCTTGTTATATCTAGTAGCTAAAACTTATTTTAGAAACATGATCTTCGGTTAAAAGACATGAAACTTTGTTTACCTGTTTTCTAAAACCGAGTTCGAAATACTAAAGACAAGCTTAAAAATAGCAACAATACTTATTTTAGAAACAAGATCTTCGATTAACAGACATGAAACTTTGTTTACCTTTTTTCTAAAACCGAGTTGGAAATACCATACACAACCTTAAAAATAACAATATGCGCAAAGGCAGCCTTAAGTTAATCTTGATTAATCGCTTTTGTGTAATCACAACTCTGCCAATGACACGTAGTGAAGCAAATTGCCTTATCGCTTCAAGAGAGTTTCATATTCCAATGTTTCCCGCAGGTGTCAAACGCCACAGCCTGCGCGGTTCCCTCCTCGAACGTAGCGATAGTGTCGGCTGGCAACACCGGCGACCTCATCGCCACTGGCACCATCGATGGCAAAGTCAACGTGTGGAAGTTCGACTGCGGGCTGAAGCTGGTCAAATTCATCCACTTGTCGCCCTATGACTCCATCTTTAGCGGGATCTTGGCTACGGATAGCAATAAAGTGTGGTCCGCCAGTTTGGAGAAAGATAGCTGTGAGTATCTTCCTTATTGTTATACTTACATATAATCACGCCTTTATCCCTAATAGGCAGAGCGTAAACGACCTAAACAAAGGTCGTTCCGCCACGTCTGACAAAGTTTTGAGGGTTATTCAAGATGAATTTGTACGTATATTGCTGTAGTGACAGGTTGTCAGCCCATCGCCTAAATTGCAATATAAGCTGAAACCCTCAGATCCCTTAGCTTGTTTTTACAGCATGCCCGGGAGGAAATGCAGCTGGCACATTCTATGTTTTTCTCTCGCTCTCAGTCCAGCATGGAAGAAATTATTGTTATGAATCGAGTATAATAAATTCAATTCGTAAAAATATTCAATCATAATAGCATTCACCAAGTTGGCTATAAACGAACTCCCGAAAATCTTACTCTAACAGTAAATATGTTAGCTTCTTACCTTAGGAAAATGAAAAATTACTTAACTGTTACTGCTTTCATAATGTTAGCCAGATTATAGCATGTATTGTTACTAGCATACTTTTTCGCCTCTCGGTTTCACTCGCGGCTATATGAGTTCCTTACTTCACAAAACTTCCCTTGGTCGCAAATTGTCCCTTTCGCATAATGTCCCTTTTTTGATAAATTTAGTTCAAATCGTGGGCCTACTACAATATTTTCAAAGGGCCATTTTTCGAAAAGTCATTTTACGAAAGAGACATTTTGCGAAAAAGACATTATGAGAAAGGGATATTTTGCGAAGTTACCTATAGGTTTTCCCGCTTTTCCAGGATACCGTCTTATTGTCCTGCCTTACATAAAATCTATTCAGCCGTCGTTTAGGCGCGAATGAGCAACAAACAGAATTACTTTTAGAATTCCAGTTAGTTAAAAATCTAGGTTTTCTTTGATCAACATCTGATGCTGAGTTGTTTATTGCAGCTACATACGGCGTGGAGCTCACAGCGATGTCATTCATCGGTATGACGTCACGCCAAGAGGCCTACCCTCCACCACAAACCGCGGAAGTGACAGAGAAAGACAACAACACCTCAAAGAGCAAACCGTCGCTCATCTGCGCCGTCATCATCACCAGGACCACGGCACCCTCAGATCAGCCTATCCAAGAGGATTTCAGTAAAGCTGCCTTCGAATCGAACGAGGCGGAAGAATCCGTTCAGGCCATGAACGATGAAAACGAAGCCAAAAACCTGGCGGCTTCCAATACCATGCTGTTCCTACTCACTTACGACATACACAGCTCACTAGCTGGCTCCATAACCACGGTCGTTCACACCTCTAACAGCAGCGGGAACTCCAAACCCGGCGGCAGTAAGAAAGTCTGCACGGTCGCAAGAACAGACGACGCTAATATTTACGACGAAATATACTTCCATTATTCAGACGAAGACACCGAGCTTCCGCAGTGCACCAACAGCCTCCTTGACGAGCAGATCAGCAACGTCATCAACCTCAACGCGTCTTCCAGCAAAGAGGATATCAAAACCTGGGAGCCGAAGAAAATCATCTTCGCGAAACACTTCAAGGTTTTACCTCCGCCGCCTTCTTCCGGCATGCTGCCGGATCTACCTGAATCCGGTCAGGGCAGCATGCTCGACTTCGTCGGACAGATCTCGCAATTGAAAAGCTGGAAGAGCGGGAACTTAGAATCCGTCGGTACTAAACTGGCGGACCAGACGGACGCGGTTCTACAATCCGCCGACCCTATAACGCACTACCTCAACATGAACGGACCACTCGAGATCTCAGACTTGAAGTGGTATGAAGGCGGGGACGGGACAGAAAAAGTCAAAGTGACCACTTTTGGTGGAAGCAAAGTTGGCACCACGACGGCCGTCAGCAACAGCAATAACGACGGCTTCGACAGCGACCCGCTCCAAGAAGAAGTCGTCTCCCAAGGCGTCGCGGTCCAATGCCTGAGTCTCCCTGCTAAACTCAAACTCAGAGAAGATTCTAGAGTCACGCATCTCATACCGACGGAGGACAAAGAACACTTGCTAGCGGTGATCTCCACCATCCGGCCGGATCGATTCAAGATCGAAGATGAGATCGAGATGGATGCTGACATAAAGATGGACGTGGACGAGGTCGAGGACACGACGGCCCTGTCTGACGCGAAAGTGTATTTTATCCTCTTTAAAATTAACAACAAGACCTCCGTGTACACTTTAGAAGATAACCCGGTCGCTATACAAGAGCGGCCGTACAACGAAAGCCCGGTTGACTTGTGTCTCCTACCAATCGACAAACAGGATCAGTACTCCTTTGCTACGGTCAGCGTGGACGGATGCATGAGACTGTATTCCTTACCAGACTTCAAAATGCTTTCTAGAAAGAGAGTCCCCAAAGGACAGTTCATTTCAGTAGTGTACTGCGCATCGGTCGAACGCCTCAGCGTGGCCACCAAGCACGGAATGATCTACTTCTACGCTCTCAACAACGGAGAGAAAGATTCCACCGGAGATATTGACGAAGACGAGTTCGCCAATATCGACTTTGATATGCTTCAACGAGCGCCCCGGGAGGACGTCTGTAGTCCCACGCCCGCGCCCGTCATACTCGCCAACAAGACTGAGTTAGACTTGACTGATTTAGAGACTTTGATGACCTTGACTGGCTCCAGCGGTACTAATACGACGGTACCCTACAGCGCAGTAGTTCCAGGCTTTTGGTGCGAACTGTCCCCCGCCCAACGGTCCCGGTCCGACCACCAGAACAACAGAACCTGGAGGTTACAGAATACTTCTTCCACTTGGGACGAACACGTGTTGGAACTCACTCTGCCATACAGCGTGTCCTTAGCTCACATAGAATTCGGTTTCACGCTACACACGGCTTGTACCGCCAACTTGCCGATAATCCAAGTTACACTGTTGAAACAGAACTTGCACGGTATCGGGTACAAGAAAGACGCATCTTTCGGACACAGGGCTGATTCCCCGACACATTACCCTGTGTACATAGATCAGGATTTAAATTGTATAGAGAATCCGGTAAATAGTGAAGAGTATTTGCAAGCTCACAACGCAGAAATCTTAGCCGGGCCTTTATTACTATCGTCTGGACTAGATTTGACTCAACAATCGGGCTCTCTAATACTGACTAGTCCTCGGTTATACCGAGCGAGAGGAAGGACATTCCTCATTCACATTAAAACGTTATTCGATCCAGCTAAAGACATGTCTAAAGGGTCAACGAAATCCGACAACAACTCAAAGAAATCAGGCTTTATCGGATGCGACTGGCTGCACCAAATCTCCTTAACAGTCCGCTCTTGCCCGCACACAGACGTCCCTATGGAAAGACAGCAAAGGATAGCTATGCTGGAATCGAATAGCTTCCTAAACACACTTTGTGAGATAGTTATAAACAAAGGCGACGCCGAGAGCCGGAATATAGCCCTAGATTTACTCATGTGGGTGATTTCTATAAGACTGCAGAGAACGCGACTAGAGAAGACAGAAAAAGGGAAAGAAAAAGACGCGATGAATCCCGTAGAAGCGCAACAGCTGGAGTGCGTCAAGACTGTGGAGAAGCATGTCGATGCTCTCATAAAGAACTGCATTCTATGCTCGAACAGGAGCATGGCCAAGAAGTGCATCAAGATCATCCTCACAACTAGCGAGTACGTATCCATTCCTCTATTTAATTACTTGCATCCTTAATGTTTCTCTGAAATGTAAAATCTTGATAGGTCAAAGTTAAATCCAATCAACCCAGTTTAATAAAAAAATACAATTTATCAAGAGGTCTACGGCCTTCCTGATTTATGTCGAAGAACGCAAAACGCATCGGTTCCCTGTTCACCATCTTCTTGCATCTTCATCTTCACAATCTCATTACAAAAGAGCTACAAGTGGGTAAATTCCCGCTTGCGGGGAGGACCACTCTACGGACATCAGGTCTAACGGCTGCTTCTAAAGAGTTGGGTTCCTTTCTAAGCTCCAAAGAGCAAAGCACTTAATTTATTTTTCCATCTCCATCAGGGGTGTCCGTCAACTACCGAAACCATGGAAATCTACCTTCGAGCAGACCCTCATCAACAGCGTGACGGCCTGTATACCATATCTCGGAGCGTGCGAGTCCCCCGGAGCCCTACGCTGGCTGGTGGCCTTAGCGCAGCACGCGACCGGGCGCCACGCCGCGCCCGAGCTGGTGGCCAAGTGCCTCACGCTGCTGGAGAAGACTGCCAAGTGCCTCTTGGAGAGGAGCGACCAGCACCACCACTTGTTGAGAGCCAGGTAACTATATACCGTACCCTGGAGCCCTACGCTGGCTGGTGGCCAAGTGCCTCACGCTGCTGGAGAAGACTGCCAAGTGCCTCTTGGAGAGGAGCGACCAGCACCACCACTTGTTGAGAGCCAGGTAACTATATACCGTACCCTGGAGCCCTACGCTGGCTGGTGGCCAAGTGCCTCACGCTGCTGGAGAAGACTGCCAAGTGCCTCTTGGAGAGGCGCGACCAGCACCACCACTTGTTGAGAGCCAGGTAACTATATACCGTACCCTGGAGCCCTACGCTGGCTGGTGGCCAAGTGCCTCACGCTGCTGGAGAAGACTGCCAAGTGCCTCTTGGAGAGGAGCGACCAGCACCACCACTTGTTGAGAGCCAGGTAACTATATACCGTACCCTGGAGCCCTACGCTGGCTGGTGGCCAAGTGCCTCACGCTGCTGGAGAAGACTGCCAAGTGCCTCTTGGAGAGGAGCGACCAGCACCACCACTTGTTGAGAGCCAGGTAACTATATACCGTACCCTGGAGCCCGAGCTGGCTGGTGGGCTTAGCGCACCATAAAGTTGATATTTGTCAATTTATCACTTTGAGAGATTTTCCCCAGTTTCGTTAGGACAATGCAGGCTGAATCACCTGGAAGAAGAAAGATGCCGTGCTGCGGAGGGTGCGTTAAGTCGGTCCCGGTCGCTGTCTTTGATAGTGATCGTTACACAAACAATGTCAGAGGCCTATTAGCTGTGCTATTAGGTGGTTTAAAAAACTCTTAACACAGGCTCCATCGAGTCGATTGTATCGAAACCCAAGTCTACAAGAAGAAGCTACTTGCATGTAGGTATTAAAAATATGAAGCTTCGGTTAGAAATATGAAGCCCTACTAGCTTTGTATCATGAATCTTTTATAAAAACTCACGTTGTCCCTACAGGTTCGGTCTATACGGCCTTCCACTCGAGCGACAGATCTTCGCCGCTGAAGTGCCCGAGCTCGGTCGAGGCAGTTCCACGCCGGTCACGTACGCCAGCGTGCTGGTCGGAGACACCAGCACGCCCCCTCAGGCCAAGGCGGAGTATCAGCTCAAGGACCTGCTCAATTTACCACCGGACCTTGGCAACTCGGCCGGTAAGTCAGGTAAAAATCCACGAGTGTTCTGTTTTCTTTTTGATTTGCTTTTTGAGGGTAATGTCACATCAGCCTATGTATGTATGTACGTATGTAATCTTCCATGCTGGACTGGGAGCGAGAGAAAAACATATAATGTGTAATGTAAAATCACTAAAATCAATCAATCCGGGAAAGAGGCGTGACGTTATGTATGTATGTATGTATGTAAAATCACTGAAGCTATCATCGTCATTAGCCCACAACCCCACAGTATCGGAGCTATTGAAACTATAGAAGGTTCTAAATACATACATACATAAAATCACGCCTTTATCCTTTACGGGGTAGGCAAAACGTAAAACGCCTCGTAACAGGCGCTTTCGCCACGTCTGATAAAAAATGAGGGCAAATTTTAGATTGTAATTGTGTATTGCTGTCGTGACAGGTTGTCAGCCCAGCGCCTAAATTACAATACACTGTAACCCTCGAATCCCTTTTGATGACTTCTACAGCGTGCGCGGGAGGAAGGGCAGCTGGAATATTCTATGTTTTTCTATCTCTACCAGTCCAGCATGGAAGACTAAATACAGGCTCGGTTAAATAAATTTGGCACAGAATAATAAATAGTACCTTAACGGTACAGAAATCTCACTCCCCTACAACGCTCGCTCAAAAAGGTAAAGAGTATGTCTTTAGATTGAATTATAAATTCATGATAAATTATACCTTACGCTTAACGCGTAAAGTCAAAATCCCATAATCACTCAAGATAAAGCACCCAATTACACGTGTTAGGGTTAGCTAACGCGCGATACAAGGTCGATGTAAAGAGAGACAGACGACTGTACGTTCATCGAGACCATCGACAACCCGACCACCGCTGTTGGCCGCCGTCCTTCCTTGTCGGCGGCAACCAGTGCAATACCTAAAGTGCGGAGTGAGGCAGGCCTGGTTGGGCTAGGCTTCTCTATCATTAGTATATTCTTTATAGTATGTCTGTTTCTGGGTCTGGGTGTTCTGTGTATGCGCATGGCACCCCGATACAGGGAGTCCTAGTGGGGGCTATGAGTGTGATCGTGTGTGTTTTTTATTAGTTATGCTATTCAGTATTCAATCAACCCTTTTTCTAGAATCGAAGAGCACCAAGTCGTCCAACTGCGGTGCTTGGTGGGCGGCGAACAATGGCGTGGCCATCTTCGGGGCGGGGCTTAGTGAAGCGATGCCGCTACACGTGACCTGTCACGTGGCCTCCGACGGGACCAAGCTAGAGTGTTCCGTCGCCAGGTACCACCTCACCGTCATGAGCTCGCTGCCCGGCGACCCGCAGCAGGTAACTAGCCTAGTCATGTCCATGTGTAGAGGTAGCCTTATAAGTGGGATTGATAGATGCCACGTGACGTCACGTGGCCTCCGACATGGCGAAGCTAGAGTGCTCCGGCGCCAGGCACCACCCCACCCGCAGCAGGTAAGTGGAAACGAGCCGATCTGATCGAGTTGAATTTAGCAATTTGCAGAAAACATTGAGCCGAAATATGGTCACTGAAACTCCCTTATAATAATTCGAAAGAAGATATTCAAATCCTCCTAAGAAAGCAGGGTTTGGTCTCATTGCATTTATCGAGATTCAATCTCTTGATGTAATCTCAACACAAACCTGAAGTTTTTTAAATTACATTGTTCTACTTGGTTCATTTTCGCTGATTTCGCTAACTTGCTTTTTTTTGCAGTTATGGACGGCGGTGAAAGAAGGCCAGACTAAGTTGACGTCACAAGACCCTGACTCCTTGGAAGACGTGGAAAGTTCGCTAATGGAGTGCGACCCTCAGGAGAAGCCGGATGTCAACGAGGAACGGGTTTTCAAGGAACAAGAACAGTGTGGCATCCCTTGGGCTGCCCTAGTGACCAGACCTCCGCAACACACGCTAGTAGTTGAGCGCATGCACTCTGGAGCACGGAGGTACATCGTGCTGGACTTCGGACATACTGTCAGACTCACTGATTTGGTAAGTATCCAATCGTTACCGACGGCGAAGACCCAATTACTCGTGCAATTAATGCTGCCAATGCAAGTCGAGCCACACTCAACACAAGCTCCTCCGCGCACCCCTCCGGTGGGGTCGCAGAGGTCCCTCCTTTGGGGTTTACGAGGGCACGTTCCTGGTAGTTTCTCTCCGATAAGGAATTCCCAAGGCAATGCCATAAGCCGAGGTTTGAGCCCTAGTGGGCGCTCTAAGGCAGTTGTCATTTGCATATAAGGGTGTAGATTGCGTGTAGCAACTCCCCGCCTTTAGTCCGGTGACGCATAATGTTCTTGAGATTTTACTCGCATAGTGTTATTGTTGTGTTTTTAATTGAAAATAAACAAATCTCAAATATGTAAACATGACTCGAACCGATTTGTAGATACCAAACCAAATTATCTTTCGCGTATCCAGCCGTGTATTTAGTCATTTTGTGTCCCTTACACCCCGTAAACACACCGAGACACCCAGTTTGTGGGACGCTCCCACAAACTGATATGGGTTGCTCATTCAACGACGCTAAAGAACTTTCACCAGGAAATTCATTTAAAAAAAAATTTGCTTTTTCATACAAATTGTCTGATCGAGGTGGTAATTTTAAGAAGAAAGAAAGAAAGAAAATAAATTTATTTTAGGCACAAAACAGGTTACAATGTGTTACAAGGTATAAAACAAGAAATAACATATTATTTTTGTGACTAAAAATGGTCTTCACTCAGCTTATGTTACAAGCAGTGCTTGTAGCGCTGGTCTTCCGTGAAGCCAAAACTAACAACTTAAATCTAGATTTGTGTTTATACAGCAAGCTGTATGGAAAATAAAAAGAAAAATCACTTCCTAAAATAATTTCCTGGTGAAAGTCGTTCAGTGTCGTTGACTGAGTAACCCCTATCAGTTTGTGGGACGCTGTCTGATACTCCGGTATTTCACTTTAACTATGTGTATTTCCGTAGATAATCCCGTCGTGTTCTGACCTGGTCACCCTCTGCATCGACATCTGGGTGCACAGCGAGGAGATCGACTGTACCAAGCTGGCGTTCGCCACCGACATCGCCAGCAAGCACCTCGTGCTCACCGACATACAGCCCGCGCCGCTGTGCCGGTATATGAAGGTAGGCGATTTATAATATAGATTTTTTTATTGGATGTTTACAGTATTTTAAACTCTGATTTGTTTCCAAATAAAATACTTATTAACATCGCCTTGTTCCTTCTTATGCCTGTATTCATTTAAAAATCTAAAACACATTCCATTTATTTAACAATTTATTGTAAACAATATAGAACATAAATACAAACTTGAAAAGAAAAAAGACACAACAGGCAAAAAAAGGGTACAACAGACCTACAGTAGTGAGATTTAAAATCGAAAAGTCTACCCTTTTATAGCAAGAAAATATTTTGTACTTATTGAAAAACAGCTGTGGCGCTGTTGAAACCAAATGGCATACTCCTAAACTCACAATGTCCGAATACGTAATTGCATCCCACAGATAACGACAATCGGTCGCTACGGCATGTCTGCGATGAAATGCAAGATCCCACTGGGCTGGTTCTACGGGCACATAGTTGACGTGGCCAACCCGCAGGCCTCCCTCAACGCGCTACAGGCGCTGCACCAGGACTTGGCCTGCAAGTTTAGGTAAACTCCATAACCTCAACTGCTATCATCATCATCATCATCATGGGCTGCCATCTTCAAATTGAAGTTTGGAGGTCAGCATGTGGAAACCAGCGCGGTTTTGAGCCGCTCTTTTTAGCTGGTCATAATAACGAAGCTTGGTCCAGTCCTTGATGTTGACTGTTATCAAAGAATGAAAACTCATACAAAGATAAACACAAACACTATCAACTTCATATTAAATATACGTGAAAATTTATGATGGTGTGATTTGCCCAAAAGTCGGCGGGGGCTGTTTTTATAGTTTTCAAAAAAAGAAGCCATAGTAAGATTTCTTCCCTAATTGGAGCTCAATCATCTCCTTAGCCTTATCCCGTATCTCACGGGGTTGGCTACCTAATCTAGGGGATTGAACGAGGGTACTGGTTTTTTACACAGAGCGACTGCCATCTGACCTCCGCAACCCAGAAGGGAAATCAGACCCCAATCCTAGCTAATTTTAGCTCAATCAGCAGCTATAAAAAAGACATTTGAAATGTTATTGCTCCTTAGTAAATCAAATACAAAATTAAAAATCTATCTCTTTTCTCTTACACCAGGCTGGCAACAGGCAAACTGATGGACCTTCTCAACCCGTACCTAGAACTATACAACGGAAACGCGGCGCACATGATGGCATATCTTAACATGGCCAACGACACCGACCCTAAAGTAGTCACCGCCTACCAGGAGTGCATAGAACTACAACAGCAGTTGCATACTTGCAACAACATACTGAAGAAGCTTCAAGGAGCTTCGGATTGTAACGAGCAAATATTGGAGGCGATCAATAAGGGAACGATCACGTCAGAAGAGTTGTTGGAAAGAGCGTCCACGGATAAGCTGAGAGTGATCAGTGAGAATATCATCGATATGCTGCTGTACTACTTCTTTGAGATCGGTGATGGAGTGGTAAGTGATTTGTTCAAAGTAAATCATTTTAAAACTACCTAAATATTATAATACCACATAATAGACTCGAACAAGCAAGTGTGGTTGCCAAATTACTGGATAATTTATTGGATGAGACTTGTGTTTAACGTACGTTATAAATTGACTATAATCTATGTCATTATATTTTTTTATTCCATGCTGGACTGGGAGCAAGAGAATAACATAGAATGTGCCAGCTGCATTTCCTCCCGGGCATGCTGTAAAAACCAGCTAAGGGATCCGAGGGTTTCAGTATATTGCAATTTAGGCGATGGGCTGACAACCTGTCACTACAGCAATGAGAATACAAATCTATCATAAATAACTCTTAAAACTTTGTCAGACATGGCGGAACGACCTTTGTTTAGGTCGTTTACGCTCTGCCTTACCCCTCTAGGGATAAAGGCGTGATTATATGTATGTATGTATAAATTGTCAACACAAGTCGTCTTGACCTGAGAGGCAAGGTCAGATGTTCCATATTAAAACTACAGCACATCCGACCTTATTCAACAATTTTATTATTTATACATCTTTTATGTACTCCAATAAACTTTCTCAGTCTTACCATGAAACTTAATTTAAACCTTAGTTCAACCCGTGTTTAGGTAAACACTGTTTAACATTTAAACACTTGTTGGACAACTGTTTAATTTTTGCTACCAAAAAACCGTGTTTAGTGCGTGTCTTGTTAAACAACGTTTTACTGAATCAGTCTTTTTTAAATTTGGCAACACTGTAAAATATTCATTCATCATTCGTTCTCTATCGTTCCGTTTTATGGACAACGTATGATTATGAGCATATTTTATTGTTAAAAAAATACATCAACACTTGTGATCAGAATTAATATTAGTTTTGATTTTAGAAAAACACAAAAAAGTGGGACTTTGTAGACTTTACAGGGTAAAAACTGATACAAACAACAAAGTAAAGGAAATAAGGAACGGAACGTAACTTGATATGTCAAATAGTTGTCAATCAAGTGTCATTCTTGCTGTCTTGCTTACTGTTTATTGTACAACCACGAGAATCACTTGGCAAGTCATCTTTTACCATATCCAATATTTTACTAGCAAAACATTTGCTAAACCTATATTTCTTCTTAAATTTAGCATCGTTATTATGTTCAAATGGATTCACTCTCACACGGGTGGTTGTGTTGTCTCGAAATCGAAAGTTTTCTATGTACTCAATGACCTCTTGGTCTTCTTCATCGATAAAATCCAGAAAACCTACTGTATCCATTATTGCATCAAGACACAAATCTAATTTCTGTCAAAATTACTACTGACTGATAGGTTAGACCCTTGTTAAACAACGCGTTTCGGGTGTTTAACTTTAAACTATGTTTAAACATTGTCTATCTTAAGACAAGCGTAAAACACTGTTTTGTAGTATCAATTTTTTAAAATACGTGTTCAACAGGTATTTAACTTTTTTGTGGTAAGACCGTCTGATTCTTACGCAGTTCTCGCACTATAACGGTCAATCAAGTTAGAGCTGCTGGAGTGAGCGTGATTGTCTATGCTCCCATTGTGTTAAAACAATGAAACCATCCATACTAATATTATAAATGCGAAAGTGTTTGTTGCTCTTTCACGTCTAAGTAGCTGGACGTATTCAGATGAAATTTGGCAGGATGATAGATGGTGACCTGGAAACGGACATATTCTACTTATTACCCCGGTAAAACACTTCATTCCCACGACAAAAACTCATGGAAGGCTAGTAGACAACATCGGAGCATTGTGCTAAGTTGTACGTTTGTTCCAGCAATACGGCGAAGTATCCCTCCAATGGTGCCAAACAGTGACGCCGCTGCTGTGGGAGTGGGGCGGCGGCGTGGCGGCGGCGCTGGCGGCGCTGCTGGCGCGGCTGTGCGGCGCGCAGGAGTGGTGGGGCGTGCACCTCGCCGACACGCTGGCCGCCGCCTTCTGCGCGCAGGACGCGCAGCCCGTGCCCATCGACCGGTATGTACACAGTTTTTACCATACTACTATCATGCATTTATATTTCCATATTATTGTGTATGTATTTTATTAATACTATTATAGTAATATAGTAATTTTGTATTGCATAAACGCATATACCTCTAAAGATATGCATATATTTTAGAGCTTACATATTTATTTTAGTTTTTAGTTATTCTTATTTTCACTATTCTATTTTTGTTGTATTTAAAGTATTTTAATATTTCCTATACTTCAGCACTACTCTCTTCTCTTTCCATTCTCCTCTACCCAAAGGTTGTGGAAGAGATCGCTTCCAGCGATAAGACCGCCTTTGTGCACATTAATTTAAGTTTATTTTTGTATTTCTTGTTTTTTGTGTACAATACTATCAGTTCAAGAATTTGGTATAGGTATTCACATAGTACGCTGCTGCCAATCCTCTAGATCTATAAATTACATAGAGGTTAGATAATTGTTGCTGTTTTCTCATATCGAAGCCACATTCCTTTTCTAGTTTTAACTTCTATGTAAGTAATTAAAATGTAAATAGTTGGTGCTGTTTCCCCATTACATAATTCCGTATCGAAGCTTTAATCTAAACAAAGACTACTAAATTTTGAGATGCAGACAGCTGTTTTTTTTTTATAAGTTTTGAAACTTTCGCGGTTGTTCATTACTCGCCAGTCTGTTCGTGACCATGTCGCATGAAACTGCGATGAAATATCGAGGTAACAATCAATATAATCGTGGTAGTAATACATACATATAGTCACGCCTTTATCCCAAATGGGGTAGGCAGAGCGTAAACGACCTAAACATTGGTCGTTCCGCCACGTCAGACAAAGTTTTGAGGGTTATTTAACCTCTAGACTGCTTTGTCTTAGATCTGCACAACCCCCGTAAACTGCTCAGTCTTAGATCTGAGACACGGTACTTTGGTCATCTATTTTGCAAATATAATCCTTATTTCAGATACATAACGTGTTTTTTTGCTTGTTACCGATTCCTAATAAAATAATCTACCATAGACAAAAGCCACTCAATCTAATTCATTCGTTCGTTTGTCATAACGACGTTTTCAAATTGGTAAGTATTTAGCGCCGGTACAGTGTTTGGAAGCAGTGCTAAACCAGTGAATTTTATCAAGAAATTGGACAAAAAGGTAAGGAAGTGTTACTTTTTATCATTATTTACATATTTTAGAACCTGTAAAATGTAAAATTTGGTTGAGGTTTCCTATATTTATTCATATACAGGCAAAGTAAAATTGGGTGTGCGATAAGAGTTGTAAAGTACAGTAAGTTTCTAGTGTTTTTATGCATATTTAGAACTTTTTCAGCTATATACTTCAGTAGTTTCGATGAATATTATTATTATAATAACAATGGCAATTGGTTATTTTTCAAAAACTAAGAATTATCTAAAATATTCGAGATTTTTCATGTAAGGGGCCCCCCACGGGCGCCGAATCCCACGCACACATTGACAAAATGATCGCCATCTTGTCTTATTCATACACTACCTACTGTGCCGAACCGTTGTGGATAAACAGGATGCTCTCTAAAATAAGATCAAGATGCCCGAGGAACACTTGTACGAAACAATATTATATTATTATCAAGTAGGTTGGCAGAACCTATTTTTGTCATGATCTGCTGCTGCAGCCAGGATTGGCTCCACACGAGGGAACTCCTCAGCGGTGAACAGCTCCATCACGAAACTTTGTATAGGTGTTCAGTTTAGTAAGCAGAACCCAATTTTTGTCATGATCTGCTGCTGCAGCCAGGATTGGCTCCACACGAGGGAACTCCTCAGCGGTGAACAGCTCCATCACGAAACTTTGTATAGGTGTTCAGTTTAGTAAGCAGAACCCAATTTTTGTCATGATCTGCTGCTGCAGCCAGGATTGGCTCCACACGAGGGAACTCCTCAGCGGTGAACAGCTCCATCACGAAACTTTGTATAGGTGTTCAGTTTAGTAAGCAGAACCCAATTTTTGTCATGATCTGCTGCTGCAGCCAGGATTGGCTCCACACGAGGGAACTCCTCAGCGGTGAACAGCTCCATCACGAAACTTTGTATAAGTGTTCAGTTTAGTTAGCAGAACCCAATTTTTGTCATGATCTGCTGCTGCAGCCAGGATTGGCTCCACACGAGGGAACTCCTCAGCGGTGAACAGTTCCATCACGAAACTTTGTATAGGTGTTCACTTTAGTTAGCAGAACCAAATTTTTGTCATGATCTACTGCTGCAGCCAGGATTGGCTCCACACGAGGAAACTCCTCAGCGGTGAACAGCTCCATCACGAAACTTTGTAGTGAACTTGAATTTTCAATACCATAATCTCTATTACTGATAGAAAACTACATTTACGTACATAGTTATATGGTAAACTAATATTTTTTTGTTTTTTAGAAATAGAAAATGGATAATCATCCCAGCACGAGTGGGATTTCGAATCCCTTAGTTCTGGGCAGGCAGGTGGTCCTATCGCCAGATGGATCTTTACGAATTGCTGACAACGTGCTCCTCGAAAGGACTCCATCAGGAGCGCTTCGAGTACGTAAAAACACATCACTAATCTTGATATTACTTATGAGAGTTACAATAGTAAACTTTATCTTTATTTTACAGAGTTTTCGTCCTGAAACTCTAGATGCGACAGACGGAATATCCGTCATAGACGAATCTGAACCTCGCCGAGAAGAAGTAGAAAACGAATCTGTAAGCATGTTTTTATATTGCTGAATCAATTCATCATCATTATCTTGTTGATTGTGAATTGAAATAATTGTAAAAATTAGGTTGGGTGATACTAACCGTGTTTTGGGTACATCTGCTTGATCATGTTTTATTCGGGTAGAGACCTAATAGGAGCTATGTGTGTGCAACTAACTGATTTGGGTGTTTGAGCTTGAGCATGTTTGCGATGATTTTATAGGATGAAGATGAAGACATCTTAGACCCGTTTCTTGCCGGAGCTCTTGCTGTGGATTCGGGAAGTGAGAACGAGGAAGAAGAAGAGCTCACGGTGCAAGAACTAGAAGAGCTTTTACAAGCTGAGGACGACGAAATCCCAGAAGACGATCAGTCCGAGGAAATCAACTGGTCCGAGGACTTTGCGGATTTTCATGGTGCAAGAGAGGATTTCCATGAGAATGTTGGTCCCAAAATTCAGGGAACACGCCCTATTGAGCTGTTCACTCAAATTTGGGATCAGCATCTCATGGAAATAATAGTTAGGGAAACTAACAATTATGCCTGGCAGAAAATCGCACCTGCCTATGAAGTTGGGGATGGCATACCTCCTAAAAGCAGGATGCACAGGTGGAAAGACACATCTATATCAGAAATTTATCGTCTGATAGCCGTAATGATAGTGATGGCTATGTGTGTCAGGGGCCGCCTCGATGAATACTGGAGTACCTCTTCACTCATTAGCATGGAGGGATTTCGAAAACTTATGCAAAGGGATCGCTTTCTGCTATTAATGCGGTTTCTGCACTTTGTCGATAACAATGAAATACATGCACATGGTCCTGAAAGAAAGCTGGCTAAAATAAATCCTATTTTAGATTATTTAAACCAAAAGTTCAAAGCCATTTACACACCTCGCAGAGAGGTAAGCGTGGACGAATCGTTGCTGCTATGGAAGGGTCACTTGAGCTGGGTTCAGTGCATCCGATCCAAAGCAGCGCGATTCGGAATAAAAAGCTATGAGCTCTGCGAGGCGATAAGTGGCTACGTACTTAAATGTATTATTTATACAGGAAAGGGTGCAACACCCGCAAGGGCGTTGTTTGGATTTACGGCCTCCACAGCCAAGATAGTCCTTGAGATTTTCAAGGACTACTTGGGTAAAGGATATACTTTATTTATGGATAACTTCTATAACTCTATAGCTCTTACCAAATTTTTGAAAGCCCATAAGACAGACGTCGTTGGGACTTTGAACAGACGCCGGGTTGACTGTCCGCCAGAGGTTAAAAATATCAATGACAAAAGAATGCCGAGAGGTGAAGTGGTATGCCGACATTGTGGTGACGTTTCAGTAGTGGCCTGGAAAGACGTTAAACTGGTCACTACAGTGTCGACGTACCACAATGCAAACATGGTTCCTGGCAGGCGGGCGGGCCAAGACATTGAAAAGCCGGAAGTTATCCAAGAATATAATAAATATATGGGTGGTGTTGATCTCAAGGATCAGAAATTATCTATGTATCTGTTAGAACGTAAACGAGGTATTAAGTGGTATATAAAAGTCTTCCGCCGATTAATAAATATTTCGATACTCAATGCTTATGTAATATATTGCTCCAACATTGGTCAGCATAAAAAAATGACACACAGGCAATTCAGATACAAGCTCGCAGAGGAACTTAGCGCGCAAGACCGCGAAAACGCAAGGATTCGACCGCAACGCCAGAATAATATCGATGCTAGGTTAGACATGTCCGTGCACCACTGTCCTGGGCACAAAGAGGTCATTCAGGGGCGAACTGCCAAACAAGTGCGCTTCCAGCGAAGGCGATGCGCCAGATGCGCAGCAAAAAAAGTAAGGAGCCAGACTAACATCAAATGCAGCCACTGCAATGTTTTTCTTTGCATTGCTCCATCTCTATGTTGGCTGGAATATCATACATTGGAAACTTTATGAATTTTATTATACTGGGTGTAAGGGACAGCGTCCCGCAAACTGATAGGGGTTGTTCAGTCAAAGAAACTGAACAACTATCACCAGGATTTTTTTCAGGAAACGAAAACAAAATTTTGCTTTTCCATACAAAATGATCAGCTCGATCAGACAATTTTAACGTATCATACTTATTTTATACGGGGTGTAAGGGACAGCGTAATATAGCATACGTAACATAACAAAAAATTATATATCATGTTCGTTTTTAAATATTATTAGTATATAAGAGTAAATGTATACATTTCTGTTCCTTGAGATCAACACCAACCCAACCGTACACTAGGTATTAGGTCCTTATATCTCATAAATAAGGTTTCTGTGTTAGTATTAGTGAAATATACTGGAAGCAGAGTCTGCTTCCAGTATCTTCCGATCCCAAGACTTAAGTCGCAGGGCTAATCGCATATACCTATGTATCTTCTTATTCATCATCTTCCTAGCATTTCCTCATTATTTTTCATGGCAAATTCACAAAAAGAAAATAAACGGTTTGGTTCGCTAGTTCTAAAACTATATAGAATAGATTTTTTGTGTTTTTTTTTGTTTTATGTTTTTGGCAGAACGCTATTTGTATTGTATGTAGCCACGGCCTCCCACTTCTGGGCAAAGGCTTCTGTCTATTATTATCTTATTCTAAGTAAATAATTGAATAAATTTTGCTTGGAAGTTTTATACTGTGTAGCCACGGGGCATCCCAAAGGCTAGGCTTCTCTCTATTGTTATCTTATTCTCAATAAAACAAATGATTTATAATTTGCTTGTAAGTTTTATACCATGTCGCCACGTTAATCCACTAGAAAGACTGTGTTCTTGTTCTAAATAAATGACTGAATTCGATTTTACTTGTAAGTTTTATACCATGTAGCCACGGTAATCCACTAGAAAGACTGTGTTCTTATTCTAAATAAATGACTGAATTCGATTTTGCTTGTAAGTTTTATACCATGTAGCCACGGTAATCCACTAGAAAGACTGTGTTCTTGTTCTAAATAAATAACTGAATTTCATAATTAGTTTTATTTCCTAAATACGAAATATCAGCTTTGGGTAAAAAGAAGCTATTACAAATACATTTTCTACAATTACAAGTAAAGTACTTTATTTGTAATTGAGTAAGTAATTGCATTTATATTTTTGTCCAACGCTGCTAAATATGAACATCCTGTACACATGTTCAGATCTGCACCAAAGCATACGGGCATATAATCACTATGATCAGATCTAAGACAAAGCAGATGGGCGGTACCAAAGGACGCCAACTTGGATGAGATCTGAGACAAAGCAGACGAGTACTGTAGGCGATTCACGCAAACATGCACAAAAAACCTGATATAAAATCGGTAATATTTTTAAATTTTTCAAAAATATTGTCTATGAAAGCTATATAAGTGTAGTGTACTGTAAGAAAGATAATTTTTCATGCTTGCCACACTAATTTTTTTGATAACCATAGTCTAAAATTTGCTAACAAAAAATGATAAGAAAAAAGGTTAGGTCAAAACGTACACTTCTTAGTGTTTTGCTAAAAAAAGTGTTATATTTCTAGTATTTTGGCATATTTTACGTGTTTTATAAAGAAACTGATATATAATTATGTATTTGAAAGAGTTCACGTGGTCAAAGTTTCATTATTTTACTTACTAATTGAAGTCAAAAAGTTCAGTGTAAAGAACTGCAAAATGGCAAATCTCTACGTATTATTATCATTTTTCAAAGTGATTTTTGTTTATTTATTACTATTAGAAATTACTAAATGTTTTGCTTAGTGAATTATGCAGATATTTACCGGCATGGAATAATAAATAAAACAAAAAATGGTAAACAAAATTTATTGAAATCACTTGATGTTTAGGAACAGGTCAAGTTTTGGTAGAATGTCTATGTTCAATTGCTTGTAAAATATAAATAAACCACGTTATGTGATATAAAAATACTGTATAAGATGCATCATATATCCAGCTTTTAGGAACACTAATTAGTTTGGTGTCTGTCTACATATTTTCGGAGAATTTCAATAATTTCTAAGACGAAGCGCGGCCCTGTTCGCGCGTGTGAAAACTGGCGCACACGACGGATACATGTATGCGCGAGGCTCACGCATCCTAGAGGTTAAGATAGATTTGTAGGTATATTGCTGTAGTGACAGGTTGTCAGCCTATCGCCTATATTGCAAGATACTGAAACCCTCGGATCTCTTAGCTGGTTTTTACGGCATGTCCGGGAGGAAATGCAGCTGGCACATTCTATGTGGTAGTAATAATAATGTTAATGAATAAGTTTCTGTTCGGCAGGTGCCTAGTGCTGGTGATGTACATGATCCGCAAGAGCCTGTTCTCGCACTCGCGGCCGGAAGCCGGCGTGGCGGCGGCGCTCAGCAAGCGCGCGCTGGCGCTGCTGATGTCGCCGCAGCCGCAGCCCGCGCTCACGGCCGCCGTGCTGACCGCGCTCGCCGCCGGCCTCGACGCCAGCACCGCACACCAAGCTCCCGCCACCAGGTACTGTCACGTGCCCGCTGAAGCACCAGTTTATGAGGGTTGCTCAGTCAACGAAACTGAACAACTTGCTCCAAGAAAGCCTAATCTACTAGGAAAGGGTCTGGTTTCCCTTCTGGGTTGCGGAAGTCAGATGGCAGACGGTCTGTGTAAAAACCAGAACCCTCGTTTAATCTTTAAATCACGGCTTAAGCTTTAAATCACGGCTTAAGCGTTGACTTGTCGAACAGGCATTCTATAGTTATAATGATTTTATTAATTTTAATTATAATAAAAGCAATACAATTTAAATGATTATTAATGTGATATACTTAAGTGCTTATAATTTCTTGACTTGTAATTTACAATTATTAATAAATGTATCTCTATCTCTATCTCAATCCCCTAGATTAGGTAACCGTCCACTTGAGATACGGGATAAGGCTAGGGAGATGGTGGTCTTCTTGTTCTTCTTCTGCCTATCATTTTCTCGGCTTGATGCTGGGGTCCGCTTTCCGGACTGCTTTTTCTATTCCACTTTGCCCGGTCTTCGGCATCCGCTTGTAATAGAGAACGTGCATATAACATATTTTCAGTACCTGAACTTATTTTCTACAAACATCTTAAATTATGAAAAGAACAGTGAAAACAGAAATAAAATTGATCAAAATATCACCGAGATATACCATTATAAAGATAGACTATCTATCTCTCTCTTCGAAACGACAATTTATATGGAATTAATAATAAAGGCTCTCCTGTCTTATGACGTCATATGACAGTTCGGACCTCTATTTTTAACTAACCACTTTAAGGCATTATAACTCTCAAACTAATGAATATTTTGCGAAAATTCCTTCACATCCGTTCATCTATGGTGCCAATAATTCTTACTAATAGTTTAAAAAAAAATCATGAGTATTCCCTATTGGTATGAGATCGTTCTTTCCAAATACTCTTTTATGACGTCTAGCCAGCGCTTCTTTGATATTTGGCATGAGTGTGCGGCTACAGTCCGAAAGCATTTATGTGGCATTTACTTAATCGCATGTATCGTTTCTAAGAGGAGGTCGCAGGAATGTTGGTCGTCCCGCAGCTAGATGGGTGAACGCTATATTAAAGGCAGCTAGCTGGTAAGACCTGGACAAGGCTAGCCCAAGATAGGCAGTCGTGGCACAAAAAAGAGGAGGCCTATGCCCTGCAGTGGGTAGAC
This sequence comes from Scrobipalpa costella, assembly GCA_949820665.1. Lineage (NCBI taxonomy): Eukaryota > Metazoa > Arthropoda > Insecta > Lepidoptera > Gelechiidae > Scrobipalpa > Scrobipalpa costella. The sequence continues at coordinate 4,155,707 of OX463314.1, forward strand.
TCTTCTTCCTAGCCTTATCCCGTATCTCATGGGGTCGGCTACCTAATCTAGGGGATTGAACGAGGGTACTGGTTTTTACACAGCGACTGCCATCTGACCTCCGCAACCCAGAAGGGAAACAATCCTAGATTAGGTCAGAGTTTTCAAGCCGCCAATGCTTAGCACTGTGACATGGCTTAACGACTAATATCTACGGTATTAAACGATATAAACCGGGACCAACGGCTTAACGTGCTTTCCGAAACACGGAAAAAGCCCCGAATAAACGTACATATGAAATTCGAAAACCGAAAAACACATTGGTACGTAGTGGGATTCGAACCACGACCTCCCGCTCAGGAGGCAGCGGCCCTATTCACTACACCATCGGGCCCTATGCCCTGCAGTGGGTAGACAAAGGGCTCAAATGATGATGATGATCCATTGACGATTTTTGATAACAGTTGCTGCCTTCGATGTAATTCACAATTATTTACTTTAATAATATTTAAATTTGACATGTAAATTGACATCATCTTATTTAGTTTCATTAACATCATTAATTACTTATTTATTATAATTAGACATTTTAATGTAACTGTGATCTTATGATTGTAATTTAATTTTAGTGTGCATGTATTTCAACACTTCCATGCTGGACTGGGAGCGAGAGAAAAACATAGAATGTGCCAGTTGCATTTCCTCCCGGGCATGCTGTAAAAACCAGCTAAGGGATCCGAGGGTTTCTGTATATTGCAATTAAGGCGACAGGCTGACAACCTGTCACTACAGCAATATACCTGCAAATCTATCTTAAACAACCCTCAAAACTTTGTCAGACGTGGCGGGACTACCTTTGTTTAGGTCATGTACGCTCTGCCTACCCCATTAGGGATAAAGGCGTGATTATATGTATGTATTTCAAACACAATATTTTTGTTATTGAATGAATTGAATTGATCGTTTCCAGATGGGACTGGGTGGTGGGCGGGCGCGCGGGCAGCGGCAACCCTTGCGCGGACAGCGGGCGCGCGCTGTCGCCGCGCGCGGGCGGCGCCGACTGCAAGCTGCACCGCCGCAAGCTGCACAAGAAGCTCATGCACCAGATGCAGGAGCTGGAGGCGGCCAGGCGCGGCATACAGGTCGCGCTCGAGGAACAGCAGGTAGGTGCTTCGGCGTGTGTAAACCCGGTACTTAGAATGAGCTTTTGCAAAATGTGTCTTGGTGGCAAAATGTCCCTTTTCGCAAAGGGATGTGTTTTTATTGTTAGTTTATTCGTTCAAACACGACTTAAATAATATGAGTCTATTCTTGTTCTCTTCTGTCATGTTCTTCTTCTTCTGTCGAGTGGGTATCGAGTCTATCGACCCGATGAACCCTGGTGTCAGAGTTTTAAAACCGCCTAGTAGCACAACTATCAGGCCTCTGACATGGTTTGAGTAACGACCACTATCAAAGATAGCGACCGGGACCGACGGCTTAACGTGCCCTCCGAAGCACGAAATCGTTTTCTTTTTTCGGATAATCAGGTGATTCAGCCTGCAATGTCCTAACCAAACTGAGGAAAAAATCACAAAGTGATAAATTCTCAAATATCAACTTTGTTTCCCCCCTGGGAATCGAACCCGGGACCTCCGGATCGGGAGTCCATGGCACTAGCCACTAGACCACGGAGACGTGTGTAAACCCGGTACTTCGCAGAATGACATACATACATATAATCACGCCTTTATCCCTAATGGGGTGGGCAGAGCGTTAACGACCCAAACAAAGGTCGTTCCGCCACATCTGACGAAGTTTAGAGGGTTATTTAAGATTGATTTGTAGGTATATTGCTATAGTGACAGGTTGTCAGCCCATCGCCTAAATTGCAATATACTGAAACCCTCGATTCCCTTAGCTGGTTTATACAGCATGCCCGGGAGGAAATGCAGCTGGCACATTCTATGTTTTTCTCGCTCTCCCAGTCCAGCATGGAAGTTAACAGAATGAGCCTTTGCAAAATGTTTCTTGGTTGCAAAACGTCTCTTTCACATAATGTCCCTTTTCGCAAAATGTACCTTTCGAAAAGGGATGTGTTTTTATTTGTAGTTTATTCGTTCAAAAATATAAGTCTATTCTTGTTCTCTTCTGTCATGAGAGATGGAACACGTCACAGATAGTTACGTGTTCCATCGACACGATAAGAAGAAGATGAGAGAACAGAAAGGGACGGCAATACTTTTAGTCAAGATTTAGTTAAGTCCTGCCGTCAATCGAATCGATAGTAATGTTGACAGTAACTGTTGCTTTTTATGTTTTTAACCCGTGACTACATTCCGCAGAGCGCGCGATTCAACCTAAAAGCGCGAATGGCGATGGTGGGCGGCGGGCGGTCCACGGACGAAGGCGGCGGGGCGGAGGGCGGGGCGGGCCGGGCGCCCTCCGTGCTGCCCGCGGGGCTGTGCGCGGCGCTGGCGCAGGCGCTGGTGCAGCACATGCTGGCCATGGACAGCGGCAGCGGCGGCGACCAGCTGCTGCTAGCCGCCAAGGTGAGGCATACACGAGAATACCATTGAGGGAAGAATAAGAGAGAGGAGAGGGAAGTGAGAGACAGAAGGAATATGTATATATATACTTTATTGCATAAACACAAAAGAAATGTAATTTACAAATATAGTGTGCAAGGGCGAACTTATCTCTATGAAGAGATCTCTTCCAGCCAACCCAATGGTAGCAAGAGAAAGTGAATAATTTTGAGGGGACAAGAAAATGCAACATTAGAGACAAGTAAAAGGAATAGGAAAGTTGAAAGGGATGGGTGGGACGGGAGAAATAGAAGATGAAAGGGAAGGGTGGGACGGGAGGAATAGAAGATGAAAGGGAAGGGTGGGACGGGAGGAATAGAAGATGAAAGGGAAGGGTGGGACGGGAGAAATAGAAGATGAAAGGGAAGGGTGGGACGGGAGGAATAGAAGATGAAAGGGAAGGGTGGGACGGGAGGAATAGAAGATGAAAGGGAAGGGTGGGACGGGAGGAATAGAAGATGAAAGGGAAGGGTGGGACGGGAGAAATAGAAGATGAAAGGGAAGGGTGGGACGAGAGGAATAGAAGATGAAAGGGAAGGGTGGGACGGGAGGAATAGAAGATGAAAGGGAAGGGTGGGACGGGAGGAATAGAAGATGAAAGGGAAGGGTGGGACGGGAGGAATAGAAGATGAAAGGGAAGGGTGGGACGGGAGGAATAGAAGATGAAAGGGAAGGGTGGGACGGGAGAAATAGAAGATGAAAGGGAAGGGTGGGACGGGAGGAATAGAAGATGAAAGGGAAGGGTGGGACTGGAGGAATAGAAGATGAAAGGGAAGGGTGGGACGGGAGGAATAGAAGATGAAAGGGAAGGGTGGGCCGGGAGGAATAGAAGATGAAAGGGAAGGGTGGGACGGGAGGAATAGAAGATGAAAGGGAAGGGTGGGACGGGAGGAATAGAAGATGAAAGGGAACGGAGGGACGGAAGGAATATGAGAGATGAGAGGTATGTGACAGACGGAAGCAATGGGAGTGATCGGAGGTAAGAGAGGGACGGTAGGAATGGGAGTGATGAGAGGTAAGGGAGGGACGGGAGGAATGGGCGTGATGAAAGAGAAGACAGTGACGGGAGGGACCAGTTATACGTTACTGGAACACCGCGTGACGGGAGGGACCAGTTATACGTTACTGGAACACCGCGTGACGGGAGGGACCAGTTATACGTTACTGGAACACCGCGTGACGGGAGGGACCAGTTATACGTTACTGGAACACCGCGTGACGGGAGGGACCAGTTATACGTTACTGGAACACCGCGTGACGGGAGGGACCAGTTATACGTTACTGGAACACCGCGTGACGGGAGGGACCAGTTATACGTTACTGGAACACCGCGTGACGGGAGGGACCAGTTATACGTTACTGGAACACCGCGTGACGGGAGGGACCAGTTATACGTTACTGGAACACCGCGTGACGGGAGGGACCAGTTATACGTTACTGGAACACCGCGTGACGGGAGGGACCAGTTATACGTTACTGGAACACCGCGTGACGGGAGGGACCAGTTATACGTTACTGGAACACCGCGTGACGGGAGGGACCAGTTATACGTTACTGGAACACCGCGTGACGGGAGGGACCAGTTATACGTTACTGGAACACCGCGTGACGGGAGGGACCAGTTATACGTTACTGGAACACCGCCCTAAGCTGGCATGCAATAAAATGAACACCCTGTATTGAACACCTGTATTTTGTATGTGTTTGTTGGTGCAATAAAGAATTTAGTATTAATTTCTTCCATGCTGGCGTGGGAGCGAGAGAAAATCATAGAATGGGCCAGCTGCATATCATGCATGCATGCTGTAAAAACCAGCTAAGGGATCCGAGGGTTTCAGTATATTGTAATTTAGGCGATGGGGTGACAACCTGTCACTAAGCAATATACCTACAAATCAATCTTAAATAACTCTCAAAACTCTGTCAGACGCAGCGGAACGACCTTTATTTAGGTAGTTCACGCTCTGCCTACCCCATAAGGGATAATGGTGTGATTATTGAAATATTTTTTTATAATACTTACATAGTTTTAAGTTTTTAATTTTAAGTTTAGTTTACTGTTGTTGTAGCGAACGATGTGTACACCTCTAATTGTCACTCAAATTTGAAATGTATTATTATTTTGTTTGTACCCATGGATGAAAAATTTGATTGATGTTGGTGTTCCTATTTGTAATAAAATAAAAATTATATGTATGTATAAAGAATTGAGTGTAGTATTCACTTGTATGTTGGTCAGGTGGTGGGGCGGCTGTGCGCGATGTCGGGCGGCGCGGCGCTGCTGGAGCCGGCGTGCGTGCTGGGGCTGGCGCGCCTGTGCGTCACGCTGCCGCCCTGGCCGAGGCACGCGCTCACCACACTACTGCAGGTAAAAAAAACACAGAGAACGTGCATATAACATATTTTCAGTTCCTGAACCTATTTTCTAAAAACATCTTAAATTACGAAAAGAACAGTGAAAAAAGAAATAAAATTAATCAAAAAATCACCGAGATATACCATTATAAAGATAGACTATCTATCTCTCTCTTCGAAACGACAATTTATATGGAATTAGTATGGCGCTCCTGTCTTATGACGTCATGTGACAGTTCGGAGCTCTCTTTTTAACTAACCACTTTAAGGCATTATAACTCTTAAACTAATGCATATACATATTTTGCGAAAATTCCTTCACATCAGTTCATCTATGGTGACAATAATTCTTACTAATAGTTTTAAAAAAATCATAAGTATTCGCTATTCCAGGCTAATATAATAAATGCGGCAGTTTGCCCTTTTAAATTTTACATACATACAAACAGTTAATATAGGTTTCCTGTCTAAGAGCCTGTAGGGAAAGTCGCGTATGCAGAATTTTATTTCAGCAATGCTTTAGGAGTCTTGGTAAGTATTTTAAATTTGGGTGGATTTCTGTCGCCTGGTCAGTTTTCCAGTCAACGTCAACTTTTTGATTGTCCTGCTGGGCAGGCAGTGGTGAAGGGGAGACCTTTGCCCAGCAGTGGGACATCAATATTAAATCTTAAAAAAATTGCTCTTCATCAGGGGGCAAACCAAAAACAAACGGACCAGGAGTCGTATTTTTGAACCGCTCGTATCTGAATTCGCATACGAAAATGCAACTTTTTTTTTTCAAAACTAAAAACGCATACGAAAATCATTCGTGTACGAAATCAAATTCTATCACCCGTTTTTTACGTATTTTTGAAGCAGTAGAAATTTGTGTTGCCAATAAAGTCTCCCATAAATTGTTTTCGTTCTACTCAGAAATACATCTACTATACCACCACACTTTTTTATAACTTCCATGTTGGTCTGGGAGCGAGAGAAAAACATAGAATGTGCCAGCTGCATTTCCTCCTGGGCATGCTGTAAAATCCAGCTAAGGAGATCCGAGGGTTTCAGTATATTGTAATTTAGGCGATGGGCTGACAACCTGTCACTACAGCAATATACCTAGAATTCTATCTTAAATAACCCTCAAAACTTTGTCAGACGTGGCGGGACGACCTTTATTAAGATCGTTTACGCTCTGCCTACCCCATTAGAGATAAAGGCGTGATTATATGTATGTATACAACCACTACCACTAACAGAAATCGTTGATTTGAAAAACCGGAAATGAATCGCAGAGAAACGGAACGTAAATTAAAAAGTTAAAGTGTCACTTGTCAAATGATTTCCGTGTCACTGACATGATCATAGACTACTTTATTTTCGAGTAGTAGAAAACATTTATTTCCACTGTTTGTATGTATTTACTTCCATGCTGGACTGGGAGAGAGAAAAACATATAATGTGCCAGCTGCATTTCCTCCCGGGCGACCTTTTTTTAGGTCGTTTACGCTCTGCCTATCCCATTAGGGATAAAGGCGTGATTATATGTATGTTCCTGAATGTTCATATGTGCTTGGTGACCCTATAGGATCTTGTGGAGTTTGAGAACGCGGAGCCCTCGGCCACCTCGGACGAGGAAGGGGGGGAGGACGGGGCGGGGTCGGGGGCGGGGGGCGCGGCCAGCGAGGGCTCCCCCGCCGACTACTACGACGTAGCGCTCGACGGACGCGCTCACTCCTTCGGCGGGAAAGCGCCCAGGAAGACCTTCCCGCCCAGTACTGGTCAGTTCATACATATGATGCTACTACATAACATAACATAAAAATACTTTATTGCACGTAAGAATACAAATCATACAACACAACAGATAACAACAAAAAACAAGTACAACATAGGCGGCTTTATTGCTAAGGTAGCAATTTCTTCCAGGCAACCTTTGGGTCAAAGAAAAATGCGTAGCGGTAAGCGGGTTAATCCAAATCTAGTAAAATATGTATCCTAAATACATTGCATATAATACATAAACTAGTTGCAAGCTACTACATAGATATTGTAAAATAAACTAATACATAATATATAATAAACTAATACATAAACTAATGGAAGATAGGATAATGCAAACTACAACCAGAACTAGACGAAGGAAATGACAGCAACAGCACAGGATAAAAGAGAAGGATAAATAATGATCATACAGTAATTTCTTCCATGCTGGACTGGGAGCGAAATAAAAACATAGAAAGTGCCAGCTGCATTTCCTCCCGGGCATGCTGTAAAAACCAGCTAAGGGATCTGAGGGTTCCAGTATATTGAAATTTAGGCGATGGGCTGACAACCTGTCACTAAAGCAATACATATTACAATCTAAAATTGCCCACAATTTTCGTCAGACGTGGCGAAACCGCCTTTTACGAGGCGTTAAACGCTCTGCCTACCCCATAAGGGATAAAGGCGTGATTTATGTATGTATGTATGTAATTTCTTCCAAGTAACTACCTCCATCATAATAGCTTTTTGTCGTCCCCACCAAGGGTAGAAGCCTCTCTTGAATCTGGGCAATCGAGCCTTAGGCCTTAACCGACCATGTGGATATAAAATCCTCGCCGCAGGTTTTCTTACGATAGTACTGTAATAGCCTCCAAAATTCTAGTACTGTGGGTGTTAATCCACCAAGTGGAAGTCTTTATTCCGCTGAGGACTACAGTTCGTTTTCTTAACGTTGCGTTATCGATACCAACGTGTTTTGCGGCCCATAGTCTACTTTTTCTTTGCAACCTCAAAGAGGTTCAATTCTCGGAATCGCAGACGATAACTTTGTTACAAACATAACATGATTTGCGGTTGAGTTTCTTTAAAGTTGTAAAAAACACATGTTGGGCCGTAAAATAACGCGGATTTGCGTTTAAATTACAAAGCTCATAAGGAACTCTCTTGCCTTATCTTAAATCAGTGTTATAAATGAGAAATGTTGTGTAACAGGGTTCCTAAGCGGCAGTTCCGGCAGCGGCGGCTGGTTAGACAAGGCGGCCAAGGCAAAGTCCACCAAGATGAAAGCAGGCATGAAACCCGCCAAGACAGTCAGTAAGTACACGAAATTGCTTTATTTTTTTAATTATTAATAAATTGCCTATATTTCATCATCATCACCCTATCTCACAGGGTCGGCTACCTAATCTAGGGGATTGAACGAGGGTACTGGTTTTTACACAGAGCGACTGCCATCTGACCTCCGCAACCCAGAAGGGAGACCAGACCCAATCCTAGATTAGGTCAGAGTTTTCAAGCCGCCAATGCTTAGCACTGGCCTCTGATATGGCTTAACGACTAATATCTACGGTATTAAACGACATTAACCGGGACCAACGGCTTCACGTGCCTTGCGAATCACGGAAAAAGCGCCGAATAAACGTACATATGTAATTCGAAAACCGAAAAACACATTGGTACGTGGTGGGATTCGAACCACGACCTCCCGCTCAGGAGGCAGCAGCCCTATCCACTACACCATCGGGCTCCCCAAAAAAAAAAATGCTTTAAATAGTTATACTGTTTTAAAGTGAGTGTGAGAGAACTACTTAGTTTAAAAATATATTTAATTCACAAAAACATATCAAATGAATAAATACAAATGGCACTTAAAACTATAGTTATCCTAATCAAATGGTCCACCTCTGGTCGATCCTGGCTCACGGTCAAATTACTTTCATACAAAAGTCTTTTTAAAACAGGAATGAATAGTCTTGTTATGCCTACGCTTTTTTACTTACTATAATGGATGACGACAATTTTGATTTTATATCTTTTCCACTTTCGATATTTGAATGCACGGTGGCTAAGCGGTTAGAGCAGCGGCCCTGAGTTCAAATACTACATACATACATACATATAATCACGTCTTTATCCCTAATGGGGTAGGCAGAGCGTAAACGACCTGAACAAAGGTCATTCCGCCACGTCTGACAAAGTTTTGAAGGTTATTCAAGATGGATTTGTACGTATATTGCTGTAGTGACAGGTTGTCAGCCCATCGCCTAAATTGCAATATACTGAAGCCCTCAGATCCCTCAGCTGGTTTTTACAGCATGCCCGGGAGGAAATGCAGCTGGCACATTCTATGTTTTTCTCTCGCTCCCAGTCCAGCATGGAAGATTCAAATACTTCCTCTGCAAAATTTTTGGTTTCTATATTTGGATGTTTAAAAGCGACTACATGATTCTAGGTCAAATGATCTCAGAGTGGGGCGTCGGCGAGGCTAGTGCGGAGGAAGGCGCTGCCATTGAGAGCGACGACTCTGAAGCAGAGGCGCAATACGTGCTCAATGCACTAACCAAGATACCGCCCACGCAGACCGGCCTCTCCGCACACACCGCCCACTCCGCCCACACGCCCACCAGGCAGAAGATATTCTCTAGGTAGGTATTTGGTTATATAAAAGCAAGTTTTTGTTTTAAATCGGCTTGAAATCGATAAAGCACACGACAGTGTATTTTTTCCACTAGCCTTCTCCAAAAAACATAGGAAGAAAGAAGAGAGAGAGAAGAGAACATGAAAAAGACAGGCCCTCCCATAGAAATTATATTAGCGTCTCGAGTCTTTTGGTGTGGAAAGGCCATTTTATTTCAACCTATGTTTCTTGGTAAAAGTTGTTGGTCACATCACACCTTAAAGTTCGGTCACAAATTTATTTATACCCGTTATTTTTCTGACATGTCTTTGTTTACTTTACAGCAGCAACATTTCAAGCTGCGTAGACGCACGGTTAGAGAGCGGTCCGGCGGCAGCGGGCGAGGCGATGGCGCGCCGGGTGCTACTGGCCGGCGGGGCGGCCCTGGCGGCGGCCTTACGCGCACCCACGCCCTTCCCCGCCCCCCCGCGGCCCCCCGCGCCCGCGCCCGCGCCCACCCCCGGCGGCAGTAGCGGCAGTGGCGCCAGTGGCAGCGGCACGCAACCACAAGCTCCGCCCAGAACGCCGGCCAAACATCAGCCGCCGCTCACACATACGCTGTACGATGTGTTCAGGCATCTGGCGCTAGAGTTCCCTCACCAGGTTAGTATTATGATGACCATCAAGTTCAGCTAGTAAAAATGGGAGTGATCAAAAAGATCTTCCATACTGGACTGGGAGCGAGAGAAAAACCTAGAATGTGCCAGCTGCATTTCCTCCCCCGGGCATGCAGTAAAAACCAGCTAAGGGATCCGAGGGTTTCAGTATATTGCAATTTAGGCGATGGACTGACAGCCTGTCACTACAGCTGCATATACATAAAAATCTATCTTAAATGGCCTTCAAAACTTTGTCAGACGTGGCGGAACGACCTTTATTTAGGTCGTTTACGCTCTGTCTACCCCATTAGGGATAAAGGCGTGAATATATGTATGTATGAATGTATCATAAAACGTCACCGCCCACAACGCCGGCAAAACCGCAATCGCTGCTTAGGGTTACGTTATTTTTACTATTAAATAGGAGTCCCTAAAAGCAATGTTTTCCCAGATGGACTGCACGTTCATGGAGAACGTGGTGTCCCTGTGGCTGACGCTGAACGGGTCCGCGTGGGGCTCCGGCGCGTGGTCGCTAGCGGCCGCCTCCTCCGCCCCCACCCCCGCCGACACGCCCCGCATCCGCCTCGCCTCCGACACCGTCACCGCGATACTCGCTCAGCTCACCACGTGAGTATACTTCAAATTCTAAATATCTTTAGTAATCAAACACTTGAAACAGAAACATTAAGTAACAATCACAATAGTACGGTTTCAGAGTAACACTAATTTTAGAGACCAGATGTTGAGATTTTATCTGTTTTATCCAAAAAACCGTTTAACAAAATATTTTTCATCTTCGCACCTATTCTTTCTCAAGACAACTGTCTTAAACTGTCAGATTTTGAATCATTCCTTACTTATCTAAATTCGCTTACGGAAAATTAACGTTCGCATGCTAAAAAAATATCCAACACTCAGTGAATTACTCTTTCGTATGCGCATTTCAAAATGCGCCTCCATATTGACTATACTTTTCACACAAAACCTTTATTTTCAGGCTAGAGAACATATCCCTCCGTTGCTGGGTGCTATCAATGCAGGCCCTCGCTTGGATCGCCAGCCTGCCTCTCCAGACGGAGGGCAGCAGTCAGACCATGGGCAGAGTGATACTAGAGTGCGAGCATTTCGTGCCGGCCGTCGTCAGGTTCATATCCATGAACGTCAACACGGACGGGGCCGTGTCTACCTCTGAACCTTATTTGGTGAGTGCTGTTTCTACTTCTAAACTTGTGTGTTAAGTTTTAAACGAAAGAGACTTCGTGATGAGAGGAAAATGGGTGGAGTGAGACACGCAAAGGATGACAGGGTTGCAAAAGATGATTGATGCATAGGTCTAGAGGGACATGGGGAAGAACGAGAATATTTACTGTTTATTCAGATTCGTATTGCACAGAAATAACACAGGGTGGATGAAATGGCGGCAGGTCACGGGAACAACTTGCGACTCCCGAATTCCCCTTAGGCTAAAGGGGAAAATATATAAGAGCATCATAAGACCTGTCGTCATGTATGGATCAGAGTGTTGGGCGATGAAAGTAATGAATGAAAGAAAGCTTCATGCTGCTGAGACGCGAATGCTGAGATGGATGTGTGGAGTAACAAGAATGGACAAGATTAGGAATGAGTACATAAGAGGAAGCTTGAAAGTTGCGCCCATAACAGATAAAATGAGAGGAAATCGGCTTGAGTGGTATGGACATGTAATGCGGAGGGATAATAATAATAATAATAATAATAATATTTTTATTTTCTTTCCACAATAGTAGGTACTTATATTCTAATTTACAAAATATTAGCGTGTCAAGTTTTTAATTATGGAAAGACAGGAGTCCCAAACTAGGTAGACCCTGTGCTATGAGCCTCCTGGTCTCTCCTCCCGACATAGGTCCTCTAAAAATTTACTACTTTGAAGTGATATTTATGTACCTTTATGGGGTGGATGAAAGGATTATCTTTGTATGTATGTGTGTGTGTGTGTGTGTGTGTGTGTGTGTGTGTGTGTGCGTGTGTAAACTTTATTGCTAATTACAGGGCCAATTTACTCCATAACTCCCAACAAACACTCTGTGTCATCGTAATTTAGCTCGAGTAGCCAGTTTGTAGTGGTTTTTTTGCATTCTATTTTAATTTTAGGATAGATGTTTAACTTTTCATTTGCTTTATTATACAGCCTGCTACCTTGAAATATGAAAAATTTGCGTGCGAAAGATGTTTTTATTTGGGTATTTTGACATATGGCATAAAAGCGTCTATTATTTAAAATTTCGTTATTGTTATTATACTCAAGTTCGCTATGTTGCCTTAAAATTACTGCTAGGATAAACATTTTCCTGACTGTCAAAACTTTGGTCTCGTTAAATAGTTCCGATGTAGAAAAGAGCCTAGGTTTAAAGAAACTTACTTTTAGGATGAGTCTTTGCGCTCTCTCAACTCTTATTATGGAACCTTTGGGAGCACCGCCCCAAGATGTGATGCAGTAGGACAAAATAGATTGACACAAAGCTTGGTACACTATCTTGATAATTTTTTTATCTGCTACATGCCTTAATTGCTTGAATATATATGTCAATTTTCTGACTCTTTTAGTTAGACTATTTAAATGATCTTCAAAATTTAAATTCTGGTCAATTGTAACACCTAAATATTTTATGGAAGTCGTTCTTTCAATGGATGGGCACGTACAGTTAATAGGATATGTTAGACAGCAATTATGAGCAATTAGTTTATAATTTTCAAAGGAGACTCTTTTGTAGTTTCTAATTGAAAAAGCAATAAATTTTGTTTTGTCAGCATTAAGCGTTAGGTAGTTACTAGCTAGCCAGTGACATACTTTGTTAAACCCCTCCTGTGCAGTTTGAAAAACAGACTTCCATGTCGTCCCATAGAACGTGAGCGTAGTATCATCAGCATATGCTATAATATTGCAGTTCTTTAGCTGAAGTTGACATAATTCATTTATATAGCACAGGAATAAGCTTGGTCCCAAGATACTACCCTGTGGCACGCCGTGTATAATGGGTTTTTCAGAACTGACCTCATCATTTATCTTTACTTGTTGGGTACGATTAGATAGATAGTCTTTGAAAAGATGCAGTTGTGTTCCTCTTACTCCCAAGTCATTAAGTTTCTCAATAAGCTTACTTGAAGAGACCGTATCGAATGCTTTTGCAAGGTCCATAAATATTGTAATACACTTGAATCTTCGGTCTAGTTTTTTAACGAGGAAGTCAGTAAAGGAATGAACGGCATCATCCGCCGATCTTCCGGGCCTAAAACCAAACTGAGCGTTAGATAGTAGTTTTTGTGATTCAAGGTAGTTAATTAACTGTTTATTAATAATTTTTTCAAATATTTTTGAGGTATTTGGAAGAAGGGATATTGGACGATAATTATTTGTACATTCCTTTGGTCCTCCTTTGTGAATAGGGGTAACAATTGATTTTTTGAGAGCATTTGGAAAAATACCCTGAGTGAAACACTGATTAATGATTAGAGTAAGTGTGGGTACTATGGCATCCTTTATTATTTTTAGTGCTTTCGTCGAAATTCCATCCCAGCCAACAGACATTTTGTTTTTCAGGCATATGATAGCATGCTCAACTTCACTTGTGGTTGTGTCTAGAAGGACAAAAGAGTCAACCGCCTGGCTTTTAACAATAAATGAACGTGGAAAATTTGAGACATTTGGGTGAATTTTGCTTGATAATTCTGCTCCGATATTTACAAAAAAGTTATTGACTGCATTTAATGATTCTCTTGGTGTTTTTTCAATATTTAGTAGCTCCAGGGGCGAGGTTTTGTTAATATTCATATTAGTGATATCCTTTATAGTGTGCCACATCTCTTTATTGTTGCTTTTAGACTCCGTAAGTTTGTTTTCGTCATATTGTCTTCTGCATTTTTTAATTATATTATTGCAGAAATTACGATACCTTTTATATGTTGTTTTTAAAATTTTGTTATTTGGATCTTTTCTTAATCTTATGTGCATTCTATCTCTATTACGGATACATCTTAGCAGACCAATCGTAATCCAAGGTTTGTGAGTAATCTTGTTCCTAGGAATTTTAATTTGAATAGTGTTACTGGTCAATAATGCTTTGATACGATCTAATAGTAAAGACATGGATAAATTAACATCTTGAGCATTTATAATGTTACTAAAATCAATACTTTGGCTTTCCTGCTGTATTTTTTCGTAATTTATTTTTGTAAGATATTTTTTCCCGTTGCTTAGCTTATTTGGTTTAATTTTAATGCAAAAAAGTATTGCACGGTGATCCGTCGTAGATGTTCTTAGTAGAAAGGTTTTTGATTTTAATTTTGTTTTAATGACTGTATGGTCCAAACAGTTATTTTCCCTAGTTTCTGTATAGTATACAGGGATAAGCCCAAAAAAACTTAGCATGTCTAAATAAGAAGAGATGTCATCCCCATTTAAATTTATTTTTATGTTCATGTCCCCTACTAGGATAATGTTTTTAAAAGACTTTAATTTACTCAGTAATAGCTGAAGCGACACAATAAACGGTACCGTATCAACAAAAGCACAGGGTCTGTAAATCGCAATTATTGCTAAATCCTTTCCGTGTTTTATTACGAAACAATTTGCTTCAGATATATTCGGTTCTTCGACACTGACTTGTAGCGTTGTTCTAATATAAAGTATTAATCCATCATTTTGGTTATAGTGTTTATTTGTCATGTGAGTATTGTAGCCGTTTAATACTGGCGGTTTGCTAACACATGACTGCCAGCATTCTGTCAATACGATTATATCACAAGGTACTCTAATTTGACTGAGAAGAATGCATAGGCCATTAAAGTTCCTGAAAGTCATATAGGTAAAAGGGTATTGAATTTGAATGTGGACGGATATGTTGGGAGAGGACGACCGAAGAAAAGATGGATGGACTGTGTGAAAGATGATATGTTGAAAACAGGTGTTAATGTCGAACTGACGGCTGACAGGGATGAATGGAAGAGGAAAACATACTGTGCCGACCCCAAATAATGGGATAAGGGCAAGGGAATGATGATTCAGATTCGTATTGCACTCGTTTAACGTGACATTTGTGTTCATTCTGTTATTCCAACGCAGCACAAAAAAACACGCACTCGACTGTAACACCGACCCTGTTTCACAGAAAAAAGGCTTGGTAAAGAAAAGTAATTCTAAAAGGGCGTGTTGCAGTTTGCGAGTTTCTTGCGCAGCTTCTTCTAATAATTAGATAACTCTAGCTAGATGTATACGGGATGTAATTGACAGCATCCCACAAACTGATGGGGGTTGCTCAGTCACCAACACTGAATAACTTGGGGGTTGCTCAGTCACCAACACTGAATAACTTGGGGGTTGCTCAGTCACCAACACTGAATAACTTGGGGGTTGCTCAGTCACCAACACTGAATAACTTGGGGGTTGCTCAGTCACCAACACTGAATAACTTGGGGGTTGCTCAGTCACCAACACTGAATAACTTGGGGGTTGCTCAGTCACCAACACTGAATAACTTGGGGGTTGCTCAGTCACCAACACTGAATAACTTGGGGGTTGCTCAGTCACCAACACTGAATAACTTGGGGGTTGCTCAGTCACCAACACTGAATAACTTGGGGGTTGCTCAGTCACCAACACTGAATAACTTGGGGGTTGCTCAGTCACCAACACTGAATAACTTGGGGGTTGCTCAGTCACCAACACTGAATAACTTGGGGGTTGCTCAGTCACCGACACTGAATAACTTGGGGGTTGCTCAGTCACCAACACTGAATAACTTGGGGTTTGCTCAGTCACCAACACTGAATAACTTGGGGGTTGCTCAGTCACCAACACTGAATAACTTCCATCAGGAAATTCCTTTAGGAAGATAAAAAAAATCCATACAAAATGTCCACCTTGATCAGATAATTTGTATGAAAAAGACATTTTTTTTTTCTTCCTGAAATAATTTCCAAATTGTTTAGTGTCGTTGACTGAAGAACCGCTATCAGTTTGTGAGACGCTGTTCCTTACATCCGGTATGTATCTAATTTCTTTTTCTTTCTTTTTTTTGTATTGTGTTGTTCTTCCATGCTGGCCTGGGAGCAAAGGAAAACATAGAATGTGCCAGCTGCATTTCCTCCTGGGCATGCTGTAAAAACCAGCTAAGGGATCCAAGTGTTTTAGTGTATTGTAATTTAGGCGATGGGCTGACAACCTATCACTACAGCAATACACAATCTATCTGAAATGGCTCTCAATACTTGTCAGACGTGGCGCAATGAGCTTTATTTATTTATTTACTGTTTATTGTACACAAGTAACATGAGAAAGACAATACACAAGGAATAACGACACAACAGGTACAGCTTATTTCTACTAAGAAATAAAATACCTTTGTTTGGGATGTGACGCTCTGGCTACTCCATTAGGGATAAGGGATATATGTAGATAAATACGACATTCAATTAGGATGGAGTCTATGTTGAATAACATTATTAATTATTTATTCGTCGTCCAGGGCGGCGTGGGCATAGGCGCGGGCGCGGGCGCCGCCGCCGCGCTGCAGGGCGTGCTGGCGCGCGTGGTGGCGGCGCGCGGCGCGGCGGGCGCGGCGTGCGCGCTGCGCATCGTGTGCGCGCTGTGGAGGAAGGACCGCGCGCCCGGCACCGCCTACGACCTGCAGGTACGTGGCTGTACACTCTATGCACAATAGCACATTAGAGGGCGAAAATAACAATGTCATCATCTTCCTAGCCTTATCCCGTATTTCTCAGGGTCGGCTACCTATCTAAAGCTGGTCTGGGAGCGAGAGCAAAACATAGAATGTGCCAGCTGCATTTCCTCCCGGGCATGCTGTAAAATCCAGCTAAGGGATCCGAGGGTTTCAGTATATTGTAATTTAGGCGATGGGCTGACAACCTGTCACTACAGCAATATACCTAGAATTATATCTTAAATAACCCTCAAAACTTTGTCAGACGTGGCGGGACACCTTTGTTTAGGTCGTTTACGCTCTGCCTACCCCATTAGGGATACAGGCGTGAATATATGTATGTACCTAATCTAGGTGATTGAACGAGGGTACTGGTTTTTTCGCGAAGCGACTGCCATCTAACCTCCGCAACCCAGAAGGGAATCCAGACCCAATCCTAGATTAGATCAGAGTTTTCAAGCCGCCAATGCTTAGCACTGGCCTCTGATGTGGCTTAACGGCTAATATCTGAGGTGTTAAACGATATTAACCGGGACCAACGACTTTACGTGCCTTCCGAAGCACGGAAAAAGCGCCGTATAAACGTACATATGAAATTCGAAAATTGAAAAACACATAGGTACGTGGTGGGGTTCGAAGACCTCCCGCTCAGGAGGCAGCGGCCATATCTACTACATCATCGGGCTCTGGTCCTGCCGAAAATAACAATGTATGGTCGAATAAATTTGGAAGGCCGAGACGATCTAAACGAGACCATACATTGCTATTTTGGCTGAGACTTGTTTAGGGACCAGAAGTTGAGATTTTATCGTTTTCATCCAAAAATCCATTTCACAAAATATTTTTCGTCATCGCGCCTATTTTCTCTCAAGAAAACTGTCAAATGACATGATATGACGTAACTACATGCCGGCCGGCGGTGATTGGCTAACGAGGCTGACGTCACACCCGCCATTTTGACTAGGAATAGTACAAACTGGCGCCACATTGTGACACTTTGGGGTACTAATTGTTTATCATGTTTCCGTTACTTTGTAATAGATGGCGGTAGTTAATTTTAACACTAGTTTAGTATTTTTCTCGTACTTGTTCGGAAATAGCTTCATTATTTAAAAAAATAAATTGAACATTCACTCTTTTCGGTACTCAAGTAGTAAGTAACAACACAGATCTCGGTCTTTTTTGGGTTGCTACTGCAACACCTGATTGAGCGCTTACCTGTGTTTACGCCATTTTTTTCTAATTTCTCTTATAATGTCATTTTTAAAATTCGCGCTAAACCACCAAAATGAAAATTCCTACTTCCCTCTCCTTTCCTCCCACGCAACAGAGCGAGACGGAAAGAGGACGCTATTGTCTAATGGCTGACCCAATTCGCGGGACTGTGATTGGTTCCCGCTGACCTCCATTCAACCGCTTCTTCCAATCATAAGGAAGAAAGGAGCGTGGGCGCCGGCTCTCACCCGGCCTGTTTTGCCGAAGATCTGGAACGAGACACACGCGTCGCGTGGACTATCAAGAACCGCTTAACTCTAATAGCGGAGCCCTTGTGTATAAAATACAACCAGTGCTTATGAAAGAAGAAAATATCGTGTTTCAAATAATCGGATTGCATGAACTTGACACTCTGACCCAATCTTGGAATATTGAAGTGAATCGCTCTGCGGATGGTCAGACGCCGTGCACCGACAAGCCTCAGGTGGGTCCATCCTTGTACTCCTAGCTGTCTTCTGTCTTATTCCTCCGCATCCCTAGCAAGACAGCTAATTTCATATTTGATTTTGGTGGAACGCTATTTATCGTGTGTAAATCCATTCAAAACTATACCGCTAAAGAAAAAATAACCATAACTCTTTCCCGCTACCGCACTTCGCAATAACTCAAATATACAGTCCACTTATTTTAAAAACCGCTACAACATATTTTGGTCCGTACCGAACCGGATAGATCCTTATATTCTCATAATTTTCCGCTGTAATTTGGTATAAATCTTGTAGTTTTATACGTAATCAATCCGCCATTTTGTTTGATTCTCACATCATTTTCCCGCTATAATTTGGTATAATACTTGTTGTTTTATACGTAACCAACCCGCTATTTTGTTTGATTCGCATATATATATATTTCCCCGCTATAATTTGGTACCTATAATACTCGTAGTCTATAGGTAACCAAACCGCCATTTTGTAATAATATCAAAACAAAACGCGCTTAAAACCTCGTGACGTACGCCACACCGCCATATTGCGCTCAAGTGACGTCGTCGTTTGTTATCTGTCAAACTCAGTTTGTTTATCAACCGCACGCTGTATGCATTGTGTTTACATGCTAAAAACCGCTTTCTTACTAATTTTGTGTGAAACTCGAAAAGTTTTATACGTAAATAATCTAATTTACAAAGCACGTCGCACGCGCCAAGCATAATAATCGTGTTTTCTTGCTACATACCGCTATAAGTTGGGATCGCACCGTAAAGACCTAACCTAAATTTGTTCCGCGATTGCTGTCATTCATTCTTGAATAAACGCTGATCTAATAACCTAACCGCATTAATAATAATTTTTAAACCGCATCGCATCGCATAGCAAAAAGAATCTTACTTACATATTTTAATGTACCGCATCTTACTTATTTTTACCTGGTTGTACCAGAATAATCATACCTACGTATTAGGTCATTAACCGCTTTCGTAAGTACCTATTTCTCGCGTATGTTCTACTCTCCTGAGAATAGGGGTAAATGCTTTTATTATTAATAACTTGCTTAGTATTCAATAATACATGCCTACTTATTAGGTCATTAACCTCTTTTATAAGTCATCACTTCTCGCGTAAGCTATACTCGCCTGAACTAGGTGCTTCTTAACTAATAACTAGGATATTTGTAAAGGTATACTTATACCTAGCAATTAGGTGTATGTTACATTGACTTTATCCACATTAGTAGGCAATATTTACCAGTTTGCTTCTATACCTAAAGAATTATTATTACTTCTACCTATATATACTTAATAACACATCTGTTTCACTGGCCTACTATTTAATCGTTATAATGGCAGTCTCAGCTAAGAAAGCTATCCTTCAGTCTAAAAATACTGTCATATTAGCCCGTTTGAATACTCTGTATGATCTATCTCAGAGAGTACCTGTAACATCATCCGATGTGCGTTCAATTGAATCATTCATGGCGCAGTCTGAAACTTTACACACCATTAGGAAAGAATTCATTGAAAATCTTGACTTATTTAATGAATTGTGTTTCGAGGAAAATATTGAATACATACCCAATTATCAATCACTCACCGCATTTGAAGACAAATATTCTCAGATACAAAGGGTACGTTCCCGCATTTTAGTAAAACCCATTCAGCAAAGTTCGCTTTCAGATGAGAATAAGGGTGTACACACACTCGTTAAACTCCCACCAATAAACATTCCATCCTTCGATGGGAAGATGGAAAGTTGGCCTACATTTTATGAGTCATTTAAATCGAACATACACGAAAATGAAACATTAAATGATGCGCAAAGAGTGCAATATTTGACCGGGAAGCTCAGTGGTTCCGCACTAAAAATTGTGGCTGGAATTGTTCCATCGGGGGACAATTATTCTCACATGTGGAAGAGTCTAGTAGAAAAGTACCAAGACAAAAGAGCTTTAGGGTGTCATTATTTGTCAATTCTTTTTAATATCAAACCCGCAGTAAACCACCCATCATCATTGAATAATTTTGTTGAAACATTTGATGCTGCCGTATCAGCTTTAGAAAATTTAAAAATTGACAACCCAAAAGACTTTATGTTGTTATACATGGTCATGCGGAAAACTGACCCAACGACTGCTCAAGCTTTTGAATCATTTTGCAGAGACAAAGATATTCCGTCTTATAAAGATTTTGTGGATTTTATTAAAAAACAAGTTAAGATACTAGAAAGAACTGCTGCCGTTCCGTCTTCAAACCGCGCTTCCACTGCTGTGGACCTTTGCAACAACAAACGTGCTCCGCATAGTAACTATCAAACGCATACATTCTTAACTAGTGAGGGTAAAGGTGAATATTGTTCGATGTGTACCAAGTCGGATCATGAACAATTGTATAAATGCCCATTATTTAAATCTCTCACCGCTAAAGCTCGTTTCGATTTTGTTAAATCCAAACGAGGATGTATTAATTGCTTAAGTTCGTCTCATACTGTTTCATCATGCAATTCTACATACACATGCAAATCTTGCAGAAAGGCCCACCACACTTTATTACATATGGATGTCGGCCACAATAATAACAAAGCGCATTCCGCGCCGCCTCCGGCCACGCTGCCTGGAGTGCCTAAAACCGCTGCCGCGGCCTCTATGCCGCCGTCTCGCTCGCACTCGCGACCTGACAACAACGCACCGCCGACAAATACGTCGTTATGCGCTCATGCTCGTTCTAATGAAAAAACATTGCACACGGATTTGTCACAAACAGGTAAAACAATGTTTTCAACTGCTCAAGTAAATATTCTTAATAATAATAAACAAAAAATTACTGTCAGATGTTTGATCGACAATGCTTCAGAAGACAATTTAATTACACTCGAATGTTGTGAACAGCTTAAACTAAAACCTATTCCTCTTTCGAATTCGTTTGTAAAGGGGTTGGGGTCTTGTTCTGAAATAGTGCATGGATATGTCATAATTGATGTCACGTCCAAAGATAACAAATATTCTTATAATATTATGGCTAAAGTTGTTGGTAACATAGTAGACCTCCTACCTTATGAATATATTGACACTTCTAATATTCAACATTTGGTTGACTTACCGCTCGCTGATCCATTCTGGCATATTCCAGGTGAGATACAACTAATACTTGGAGGCAAACTTTTCCCGCATTTGTTGCTCGATAACAAGATAATCTCAACCACAGGCCCCTCAGCTCTTGAAACCGTGTTTGGTTATATCCTATCAGGAGATGGTCCTATAAGTTCTAAAAATAACTCTCCTTCCGCATTTAATAGTGCTACTTTCTTTACTCGTTCAAATGAACGACATGACGAACTCTGTATTGATAAAAATTTGACGAAGTTCTGGGAGATGGAGGAAATGCCTTCTAAAGGATTTCTTAGCCCAGAGGAAACTCAGTGTGACGAGATTTATAGCTCCACCGTATCCCGCGATTCTACTGGCCGCTATTGTACCGCTATACCTTTCTGCCGCGACCCATCTGAGTTGGGTAATTCTCGAGCCGTCGCAGTGCGCAGGTTGCTCTCATTGGAGCGGAAACTGCAAGATCCTGAATTGAGAACTAGTTTCAATGAGGTGATTCAGGAATATTTAGACAATGATTATCTCTCAGAGGTTCCACCCGAGAGCAACGATTATTCGCAAGGATATTTCATTCCGATGCATGTTGTAGTTCGACGCGATAAAGACACGACAAAAGTTCGTCCTGTGCTCGACGCCAGTACTAAATGTCATAATGACATTTCACTTAACGATATTATTCACACCGGTCCGAATCTACAAGCAGATATATTTATCCTTTTACTTAATTTCCGGTTGTTCGAAATGGCCTTAGTCGCCGACATAAAACAAATGTACCTTCGAATTCTGGTGAATCCAGAACATAGAAAATACCAAAAGATTTTATACCGCTTTGATCCCTCGCAGCCAATACAAGAGTATAAATTTAACAGAGTTTGTTTTGGTTTAAAATGCAGCCCATATGTGGCGATGCGCACAATCCAACAGCTTGCTAATGATGAACGGGATCGATTCCCGCGCGCCGCAGATGTGGCAACCCGAGAATTATACATGGACGATTTGACCACCTCAGTACCTTCAGTACAGGAGGGAAAGGACCTCGCCAAAGAACTCATTGATTTATTCCAAGCTGGTGGGTTTCACCTGACTAAATGGGCTAGCAATTCGCCTGAAATATTAGAGTCTGTACCGCAGTCAAATCGTGCCGTGATTGATTTTTCTAACAATTCAGACATGAAGGTGTTAGGTCTAAAATGGCTTCCTGCTCAAGATGTTTTCACATTTTCTACTTCTCCTACCAAGGAAACCTTTACAAAACGAACTATCCTGTCAAGCATCGCTCGCTTGTGGGATGTTCTTGGATTCGCGGCTCCTGTCATATTATTCGCCAAACTCCTAATAAAAGAGCTGTGGCTACTAAAAATTGATTGGGATGACCCCTTGCCTGATCACATACTAACTTCATTCCAAATATTCAATGAGCAGCTGCCTCTTCTCTCGTCATGTAAAGTTCCGCGTCATTTAGGTGTACGACCTGGCTGTAGCACCAACATTGTCGCTTTCGCCGATGCTAGTATGAAGGCATTCGGTTGCGTAGTTTATCTTCACGTCACTGACAACGAAGGAAACGTTCAAGTCAATTTAGTATGCGCTAAATCCAAAGTGGCCCCTGTCAAGGTGGTGTCTTTAGCAAGACTGGAATTATGCGCCGCAGTTCTGATGTCGAAGCTAGTCCGTTTAATTAATGATACTTACAGCTCCCGCACGAAAATTGATAATATATTCGCATTCTCGGATTCAAAAATCGCACTTTCATGGGTTAATTCCCTACCACATAGATGGGATATCTATGTCAGTAACCGCGTTGCTCAATGTCAGGAAAATCTTGATCCTCGGCATTTCTATCACGTAAGCGGGATAGAGAACCCCAGTGATTGTCTTTCAAGAGGTCTGTTGCCTGAGCAATTGTTAAATCACCCCCTATGGTGGACCGGACCTTCTTGGCTTTCTACGCCGGTGTCAAGCTGGCCAATTACGCCTTTCATACCAGAGGCTTGTGAAACGTTACCTGAATACAAGAGTAAAACTTTTGTTTGCGCCACTGCTAACACAGCAACGCCAGGTTTGCTCTATGAGCTTGCTAAAAAATATTCTTCATGGAATAAAATTCTCCGCATAATCTCTTATATTCTAAAATTCGCTAAATTGTCTTTACGTAATAATCGAATTTCGGCTTCTGATCTTAACTTAGCCGAGAGATACTTAATTCGCGATGTGCAAATGGTTCATTTTGCTCAATTAAAACATGACTTGAAAAATAATAAAGTTATTTCTCCTTCTCTTAAAAAACTGGACATATTTGTAGATGAACACGAAACAATTAGAATTGGAGGTAGGCTATCAAACAGTAACTTACCATACGAAGCTCAACATCCCGCATTATTGCCTAAACATGATCACATAACTCATCTCATAGTTGATTATTATCACCGCTTACATTGTCACACGGGCGCTAACGTGTTGAGTTCATTACTACGCCAAAAATACTGGATTTTATCTTCTCGAAATGTGATTCGGCAACGTGTGCACGCTTGTAACACTTGTTTTAGAAACTCACCATCTCATCTTAAGGTAAAGATGTCAGATCTTCCATCTTATCGCGTTCAAGAGACTAAAGCTTATGTACATACGGCTGTTGACTACACCGGAAGCATAACAATAACTTTATGTAGACGACGAGGGCAGAAAACCCAGAAAGCTTACATTTGTTTGTTTATTTGCTTAGTTACCAAAGCAGTTCATATGGAAATTGCTGCAGATCTGTCATCAGAAGCTTTCATTTCCGCCTTTTAACGCTTTATTTCAAGGCGCGGTCCAGTTTCTCATATGTATTCCGATAATGGAACCAACTTTGTTGGAGCCAAGGCTCAAATAAACGAGTTTCTTACTGATCATCGCATTGAATGGCATATGATCCCGCCCCGCGCTCCACATTTCGGGGGATTGTGGGAGTCTAATATTAAAAGCATGAAACGTCATTTACACCGCGTAATTGGATCTCAAATTCTTACATATGAGGAACTTCTAACTGTTTTAAATCAGATCGAAGCTATTATGAATTCCAGACCGCTTTGTGTCTTATCAGAGGATCCATACCCTGAGCCTCTTACACCCGCACATTTTATAATGGCTTCACCATTAACTTACTTGCCTACCGCCCCATTTTCCAAAGACGGAAAATCCCTACGACAACGTAAAGAGCTATTAGATCAAATGGTTCAAAGCTACTGGAACAGATGGCGCTTGGAATATTTAACCTCGTTACAAGTTAGACAGAAGTGGCTTACTGATGCTGATAACGTCAAATCGGGTACCATAGTTTTGATACATCAAGATGATGTTTCCCCTCTTCGTTGGCCGTTAGGAATTATACAAGAAGTTTACCCAGGGAAAGATGGTAGAGTTCGCGTTGCTTTAGTTAAAACTTCAATAGGTACTTTCAAGCGACCTGTCGTCAAACTTTGTCCGTTACCTTCTCAATAAAATATTGCACAATAAATATATTCTATTTAGTTGTAGGTTTAGGTAGGTAAAATAATAATAATAAAATAAATAAATAATAATAATTAAGTATTAAAGTATGTGGACTAATATGATCATAATAATTAAATTATGATTTCACCACTTTTGATAATACTACGTATTATCAAGGCCGGGAGGATGTTTACGCCATTTTTTTCTAATTTCTCTTATAATGTCATTTTTAAAATTCGCGCTAAACCACCAAAATGAAAATTCCTACTTCCCTCTCCTTTCCTCCCACGCAACAGAGCGAGACGGAAAGAGGACGCTATTGTCTAATGGCTGACCCAATTCGCGGGACTGTGATTGGTTCCCGCTGACCTCCATTCAACCGCTTCTTCCAATCATAAGGAAGAAAGGAGCGTGGGCGCCGGCTCTCACCCGGCCTGTTTTGCCGAAGATCTGGAACGAGACACACGCGTCGCGTGGACTATCAAGAACCGCTTAACTCTAATAGCGGAGCCCTTGTGTATAAAATACAACCAGTGCTTATGAAAGAAGAAAATATCGTGTTTCAAATAATCGGATTGCATGAACTTGACACTCTGACCCAATCTTGGAATATTGAAGTGAATCGCTCTGCGGATGGTCAGACGCCGTGCACCGACAAGCCTCAGGTGGGTCCATCCTTGTACTCCTAGCTGTCTTCTGTCTTATTCCTCCGCATCCCTAGCAAGACAGCTAATTTCATATTTGATTTTGGTGGAACGCTATTTATCGTGTGTAAATCCATTCAAAACTATACCGCTAAAGAAAAAATAACCATAACTCTTTCCCGCTACCGCACTTCGCAATAACTCAAATATACAGTCCACTTATTTTAAAAACCGCTACAACAACCTGATTGAGCGCTTACCTGTGTCATCTTGTTTTTTAAAGGTGTAAACAGTCATATTATTATTGTTATAAATAAATAAATAAAATAAGTACTAGTAAGGACTAGCTACTCAGAGGACGGAATCTCGAACTACAATCAAATTGTGTTTAGAAAATTTTGAACGCTACCGTCTGGAAGATCTTGATGCCAAACCCACCCACAACTACACATACAACTCCGATGGGATTCTTCACTGTGCTTCCTGCAATAGGACTTTCAAAACCAAATTCGGATTTGCTAGTCACGCTCGCGCGAATGCGGGGTCCCAGGCTAGCATAAGCTAAGGGTGTCGCCGTCGACGGATACGTCTGGGAGGACATCATCATCATCATCACAAGTATGGATCAGGTGTGGTGTTTTTACTTCCATGCTGGCCTGGGAGCGAGAGAAAACATAGAATGAGCCAGCTGCATTTCCTCCCGGGTACGCTGTAAAAACCAGCTAAGGGATCCGAGGGATTCAGTATATTGCAATTTAGGTGATGGGCTGACAACCTGTCACTACAGCAATATATCTACAAATATATCTTAAATAACCCTCAAAACTTAGTCAGACGTGGCGGAACAACCTTTGTTTTGGTCGTTTACGCTCTGCCTACCCCATTAGGGATAAAGGCGTGATTATATGGTGTTTTGAAGTTGACAATATTGTTGCAGGCCACGCTGCTGCGCCAGGCCGCGCCGCTGCTGCAGGTGCTGGGCCCGCGGCACGCGCACCACGCCACTGCGCTCTTCGACACCGTCGGTAAGTAGCCAATCTTCTTCTGCCGTGAGGGTATCGAGTCTATGGACCCGATGAACCCTGGTGTCAGAGTTTTTAAACCGCCTAGTAGCGCAACTATCAGGCCTCTGCCATGGTTTTGTGTAACGACCACTATCAAAGACA
Organism: Scrobipalpa costella; assembly: GCA_949820665.1. Lineage (NCBI taxonomy): Eukaryota > Metazoa > Arthropoda > Insecta > Lepidoptera > Gelechiidae > Scrobipalpa > Scrobipalpa costella. Next base: position 4,182,421 of record OX463314.1, read on the forward strand.
GCGACCGGGACCGACGGCTTAATTATAAATCATAAACAACTAATCCGATAGAAAAGGTATTGAGTTTTTGTTTAAAAAATGAGGGTAGCCTCTATTCGTTTGTGGGTTTTGAGATACAAACTTTGTATATTTTGGCATCCACCTGTTTCTTCTGAATCTGTCGTGAAATGTTTTTTTTTTTTTAAATGAGCGGATAAAGTATATTTTTTACCCGCAGCAGAGAAGAAAGAAAATCGCATATATTATAACCGCTCGCATATTTTTCCCTTTGGATTTACGTAATTTCTTTCCTTTTTACAAGTAATACTGTCCAAATAGGTGTAGCATAAAGTATTGAGTTTTTGCTTAGAAAATGCAAGTAGCCAGTATCACTTTTTAGGTTTCGAGATACAAACATTCTATCTTTTAGCGTGCGCCTGTCTCTCGTCCTGAATTTATAAAATAAAAGAAGTAAACGAAAGGAGAAAGTACACTTCATACTTTTTGCCACCTGCATATTTGTTCGCTTAGATTTACGTACTTGCTTTCCTTTTTCAAGTAAGAACTTATACTTTCCGAATAGGTGTAGTATAAAAAAATAGTATTTGTTTTTTTTTTTTTTTAATTGATCACAAAGTCAAACTTAAAAACTAACACCTAATCAATCGAAAAGACCGCCCCGAATCGTACCAGGTGGGAAAGTACCCATCACACTAGCAGCGTTCCCTCGTTGAATAGCCAACGAGATGTGCTGTACCAGATACGACTCGGCGCAGGGGTCAGAACAGTTTTGCCTTAATCGCCGCCCAAGCTCCTTGATAAAAAAATTAGCTTCAGCACACCAAGAGCACATACATACACACATACATAAAATCACGCCTTTATCCCTTACGGGGTAGGCAGAGCGTTAAACGCCTCATAAAAGGCGCTTTCGCCACGTCTGACAAAAATTGGGCCAATTTTAGATTGTAATGTGTGTTGTAGTGACAGGTTGTCAGCCCATCGCCTAAATTACAATACACTGTAACCCTCGAGTCCCTTTTGCTGACTTCTACAGCATGCCCGGGAGCAAGGGCAGTTGAAATATTCTACGTTTTTCTATCTCTCCCAGTCCAGCATGGAAGATAACAACCTAAGAGCACACTTTGACTTAATTCGTTTATTCCAGCGCATCTCTCGTCGTCGTGGGTGCGCGAGAGCTGCAGCGCGCGCGGCGAGGGCGGGTCGGAGGCGCGGCTGTCCGGACTGCTGGCCGACGTGCTGTCCGGCGCCAGCGCGAGCGGCTCGGCGGCGCGGCGCGCGCCGCTGCGCCGCTCCGTGCTGCAGCAGCTGCTGCACTACTGCCGCAAGCTGCTGCAGGTGCCCAGCGCGCCGCACCAGCCGCACCAGGTACGCAAGATACATTAAGTCCCAGATATTAACCATCTTTTCTTCTTCCATGCTGGCCTGGGAGAGAGAGAAAAACATAGAATGTGCCAGCTGCATTTCCTCCCGGGTATGCCGTAAAAACCAGCTAAGGGATCCGAGGGTTTCAGTATATTGTAATTTAGGCGATGGGCTGACAACCTGTTACTACAGCAATATACTTACAAATCTATCTTAAATAACCCTCAAAACTTTGTCAGACGTGGCGGAACGACCTTTGTTTGGGTCGTTTACGCTCTGCCTACCCCATTAGGGATAAAGGCGTGAGTATATGTATGTATGTATGTATTAACCATCTGCGCGGGACTTAGGGCGGTTTTGCACTGCTTCGTATTCGATTCGTACATACATACAATCATGCCTCTATCCCTAATGGGGTAGGCGGAGCGTAAACAACATAAACAATGGTCGTTCCGCCACGTCTGACAAGTTTATTTAAAATAGATTTGTAGGTATATTGCTGTAGTGACAGGTTGTCAGCCCGTCGCCTAAATTACAATATACTTAAACCCTCGGATCCCTTAGCTGGTTTTTACAGCATGCCCGGGAGGAAATGCAGCTGACACAATTAATGTTTTTCTCTCGCTCCCAGTCCAGCATGGATTCGTATCCGTATTCATATATGGTATTCGCTTCGTAAAAGCAGAGAACTGATATAAAGTCAGCGCCATCTATGCGCTACAAATTACAGAGGCAAAATCTGCGCAACCATATCGTATATCGGTCTCCTTTAGGGCTAACGTGCGCCAAGAGATCATTTTGTCTCTCGCGCTGTCTCTTTATACTCATCGCCTTGCTTTAGGCGAAGTGAAGTTTCGCACGCACGGTGACTCAATTATCTTGTAATCCAGTAGGGTGCTGGTCGAAACATCCGACAGACTTCACTAGCAGAGAAGGCCACTTCAATGTAGATTTTTAATTTCCAAAACTTATTCCACAGTTGGCGTCGAGTCCGAATGTACCTTCGACCAGCGAGCAATCCCAGACGGACGAGTCTAAAGCGGCCGGCAGCGCGGGAGTGTCGCAGGACACCACCAATGTGGAAGACGAACGCAAGCAGTCGCTAGCGAGAGCACCCTGCGTCGCCGACACTGTGCTTCAGAGACACGACCTCATGCAACGGTTCTACACCACACTGGCCTTGACTGATAACATCAACGCTTTGCTCCTCAGTACTGGTTAGTTGTGTGTTTTTCAAACATCTTTTGACGACTACATTTTTGTTCTAAACTCGGACAGGAAATGAAAGAATTAGAAATTGGGCAAAACAGGCAATGGTCTTAACAAACAGTGGTCAATATAACCTTTGGACCCAAACGTCAAAAAGGCTCATAAAATCATATTGTATTTTTTTTTGTTCCTAATCTAATCTGGCACTAGATCGAGAGAAATGGAAGGAAGGGAGAGAAGCCTTTGCCCTGCAGTCGGACAAAACAGGCTCATAAATAAATAAAATAAATCTAATCTCTAAAGGGCGTCCGTCTCAAACGGGCGTTTGTCGCGAATAGAGGCAAGGTTTATACTGGTCCACGCACAAAGTACACATCTGCCGCTGGCCACCCGCTTCACGCATCGCATTACTCTGTTGCTGGGTTTTTGTCATCACTCATCACCGTCGCCTTATCTTAATCTAGGGGATTGATTGAGGATTCAAGTGACCTCCGCAACTCAGAAGAGAAACCAGACTCAGTCCTAAGACTTTTGCCAGGTGCCTTTACTTCGTTTTTTGAGCATTAGATATTATGTAAACAAAGAAGCTGGGCTAGTGAACATAAAAATCAGCTGACCTAATTTTATCAAGTTTCATCCCATAGGCACAGAATTCAAACGGTAGGTTTATCCATGTAAAATATATAAAAACTAGCCAAGAGTGAAATGAATGAATGAATTAATGTTCCTAGTCGGACTACGGAACCCCAAAATCATTACATAGAAAGGTAGATTGTGTTGAACAAGAGAAGACACTAAAAAACTCTCTACCCAAAGGTAGTTTGGAAGAGATCGCTTCCAGCGATAAGACCGCCTTTGTGCACATTAATTTAAGTTTATTTTTGTGTTTCTTGTTTTTTGTGTACAATAAAGTGTTTTTACTTACTTACTTACTTTAGGTCTTTTACAGTACACACTTTTCAAGATGATAAGTACTTATTGTGTTATTTTGTTGTTCTATTTAAAATAATTATAATTTATCATAAATTATTGAATTTAACGTCACAATAATGTCAACTTTTATTTTACTAAAATAGTTTGCTATTATTTCACATATTTTTCACTTGCCGCAAAGTAACGTATACAATAAAAAACCCATTTTTTTCTTTTAATGCTAAATAAAACGAAGTAAAGTGGCTCACCCGGCTGTCACAGTTTTCAAGCCGCCAATGCTAAGAAATGGCTTGTGATGTGGCTTAGCGACTACACGACTAATATATACGATGTTAACCGGAACCATCTTTTTAACGAGCCGTCCGAACCATGGGAACGCTCGAGTTGTTCACCGCTATCGGTCACCCATCCCCATTTGACCAACTGTTACATACATACATAGATAAATCACGCCTTTATCCCTTACGGGGTAGGCAGAGCGTTTAACGCCTCGTAAAAGGCGCTTTCGCCACGTCTAACAAAAATTGACGGCAATTTTAGATTGTAATATGTATTGTAATTGCAACCAATTGTTGCTGTCTTTAAATATGAGTGTTTACTGTGTGCAGGCATGAACTCGGAGCCGGCGGCGGAGTGCTCCTCGCTGAAGGAGGAGGTGTTCTGGCTGGTGGCGCACATGGCCAACGTGGCGTCCAGCCCCGCGCTCATGGTGCCCAGCCTCATGGAGTTCCTCAGTGAGTATATTAGCTATATGTCACGTGCCATACATACATACATAATATCACGCCTTTATCCCTAACGGGGTAGGCAGAGCGTAAAAGACCTAAACAAAGGTGGCGCACCATACACCTATTACAAACCCGGTGTTAGCACCTTGTTAGCACCCATGACCGGGCCACCGGTGGAACGACCGCTCGTGGCTTGTTTATTTTTTTTTTTATTTTTTTTTAGTTAGTTACTCAATTTAAAAAAAAACGATAGTTTGAAACAAAAATCTTCAGTTGTTTAAATAGATTTTTTTATATATTTTTGTCACTCACAGATATATAACAATAAACTCTAATGAAAAATATAGGATGTATAGTATTTCCAACTCAGTTTTAGAATGAAGGTAAACAAAGTTTTGTCTTTTTATTCAAAAACACATTTCAAAAACAAATAATATGTACTAAAACTTATTTTATTAAGACATTAAACTTTGTTTATCTTCATTCTAAAACTGAGTTGGATATAGGTCGTTTGTAAATATTGGATTTTGTTGCATCGGAGCTGTAGATATATTATTCGAATATTTCCTTGTATATTAATTATTCAAAATTTAATATTGGAATTTTCCGTGTGCAGGGAAAGAAGAGATCGTTCATCTATCTCAAGCCATGCAGCATCTGATGATGAGATTGCTGGACAAACCAGAAGCGTTGAACGCGTTCATAGAGGCCGGCGGGCTCGAACTAGCTGCAGAGAAACTAACAGCTTGCCACCAGGTATTTGATAAATCATCATCTCCCCAGCCTTATCCCTATCCCTGATAACTTGTCGACTACCTAATCTAGGTGATTAAACGAGGGTACTGGTTTTTACACAGAGCGACTGCCATCTGACTTCCGCAACCCAGAAAGGAAACCAAATCCAATCCTAGATTAGGCTTTTGCTAGTTCAGTGGCTAACAGAGCTGTCAGTTTTCAAGCCAATCAGACCAGACAATCAGGTGATTCAGCCTGCATTGTCCTAACCAAACTGGAGAAAATCTTACAAAGTGATAAATTGACAAATATCAACTTTGTGTCCCCCCTCCCGCCCTGATCCAGAACTCCAGATTGTGAGCCCATGATAATGATGAAAGTTAGTCAAATATGTTCTTAATTTCCCCACACCACTTATTTTTGGTATTTGTGTCCTCAGGCGGGTCCCAGCAACAGCAGCGGTCTAGTATCTTCGCTGATGAATTACTTGAAGCTGCCGCCTCAGCTGATGAACCTGTCCACTCCGCATGGCAAGAAAACGCAGCCGCCCAATATAGACACCGCCAGCGGGCTGGTCAACATCGCACCGCTGTGTGAGTACAAAACTATAATTCCTTACACCAAAATTATTACAGATACAAGAAAAACATGCATACATACATATAATCACGCCTTTATCCATATTTGGGTAGGCAGACCGTAAACGACCAAAACAAAGGTCGTTCCGCCACGTCTAACAAAGTTTCGAGGGATTTTTAAGATATATTTGTAGGTATATTGCTGTAGTGAGGTTGTCAGCCCGTTGCCTAAATTGCAATATAAGACAAAAATAAACCAGTAGGTACAATACAGACGATTATTGCTAGAGTAGCAATATCTTTCAGGCAACCTTATTTATACAACATAGGAGTCTGTGGCTGTAAGGGTCAAGGATTCAGGGATGTATTATAAAATATAAATATAAAGTCCTCTTCAGGCTGATTGATTCATCATCGCACATCTTGAATTAATAAAGCTAGAATCATGAGACAAGATTTTTGTATCTCTCATAGTAAAGTTCGTTTATTTAGCGTTGAGTTATCGATATCAATTTGTTTTGCAGCCCATAAACTGGATTTTCCTTACAATTTAAAAAAAGTCGACCGCAAAACGTATGTTTTTAACAAGGTTATAGTCGGCGGTTTCAAAATGTGAACTTTTGCTAAGTTGCAAAGAAAATGTTGTTAACGGGCCGCAAATCGCAATACACGTTGGTATCGATAACGCAACGTTAAACAAAGAACTGTACCACGTATCTAATTTTGAGTATCTTTTAAAATCAGCTGCTTTTCCTCCCGTGCATGCTGTAAAAACCAGCTAAGGGATCCGAGGGTTTCGGTATATTGTAATTTAGGCGATGGGCTGACAACCTTTCACTACAGCAATATACCTACAAATCTATCTTAAATAACCCTCAAAACTTTGTCAGACGTGGCGAAACGACCTTTGTTTTGGACGCTTACGCTCTGCCTACCCCATTAGGGATAAAAGCGTGATTATATGTATGTATGTAAAAACACTTTCTACAGATTTGCATCAATAAATATTCTGTCCATATTCCAGGTACGGTTTCATGCGGCAACCCCACCGCCCAAGCGGCCGACGTGCTGCTGGACGGCGGCGGCGGCAGCATGACGCCCAGCGGCGCGTGCGCGGCGCGGAGGGTGCGCGCGGCCGCCTGGAGCTACCACTTCTTCAGCGCTGACGACGCGTCGCTGGCGCTGACCTTGACGCTGCCCTACGCCGTGCAGCTGCACGAGGTGCAGTTGCAGCCGCATCTGACAAGTTTAGCCAGTAAGTGACAGTGTTAAATACATACATATAATCACGCCTTTATTCCTAATGGGATAGGCAGAGCGTAAACAACCTAAACAAAGGTTTATTTTAAACGTAATGAACAACTTCAAATTAGCTAATATCATTAGTTTTTTTAGTATTTTTGCAATTAACATTGTATTTTTTTGGTTTATTGCGCGCAGTAACTGTGGACCTCCCGATAAAGTTTGGGAGATTATTAAATCATTTGTGCCATGTAATTTTTGTGTAGCAAACAATAAATTAAAAAAAAAAAGGTCGTTCCGCCACGTCTGATAAAAGTGTTGAGGGTTATTTAAGATAGATTAGTAAGTATATTGCTGTAGTGATAGGTTGTAATATTAATGTCATTACAGTATTAAATACTTTGGAATACTAGTCAAACGATGTCAAGTTTAAGTTTCACAATAGGAAACATTTAATATCAATAAAGATCAAATACAAAGTTATTGGTGATATAAAATATCCGGCGGGGCGGTGGCAACAGAGAGTAACATTCGGCCATCCTGCAAAGCTCGTGTCCCACGGGGGATCTCAAACTGCGGCCTTAATTTCAGCCAGCCAGCCTGTATTTGTGTAGAAAAATACATACATACATACATACATATAATCACGCCTTTATCCCTAATGGGGTAGGCAGAGCGTAAAAGACCTAAACAAAGGTCGTTCCGCCACGTCTGACAAAGTTTTGAGAGTTATTCAAGATGGATTTGTACGTATATTGCTGTAGTGACAGGTTGTCAGCCCATCGCCTACTTTGCAATATACTGACACCCTCAGATCCCTTAGCTGATTTTCACAGCATGCCCGGGAGGAAATGCATCTGGCACATTCTATGTTTTTCTCTCGCTCCCTGTCCAGCATGGAGGAACAAATGTAGCGTTATATTTTAAGTTTAGTTCTAAATATTGCCACTAGATACGACATGTAAATCATAATTTTGACCTAATCAATTATTCTTGTTTCAGCGTGTCCCGGCGCGGTAGCCATCGAGGCGGGCTGCGGCGGCACGCTGGCGCCGCTGGGCCCGCCGCAGAACACCGCCGGGATGACGTTCATCCGGCTCGCCATCGCGCGCCCCGTCGTGTGCACCACCGTGCAGGTCCGGCTGTACAAGCCCCGGGACAGCTCCAACATGGGGCTGCTGCAGCTGAGGCTGCTAGCCCAGCCGGCCTTCAACAACCAGCTCTCTGCTGGCAGAGCGTGAGTACATACTGGAGCATAGAGTTTAAACATACATACATACATACTGCGATGTGGGCTGTAGAGGGTTCGAATAGAAACACGTGTGTCGAGCTCTGAAGACGTATAATGAATGCGCAATAAAAGGAATACAATTTGCTTACTACTAATTTAAGGCTAATGTCGTGGAGGCGGTGTCTCTATACTACAATACATAAATCACGCGCTTTATCCCTTACGGGGTAGGCAGAGTGTTTAACGCCTCGTAAAAGGCGCTTTCGCCACGTCTGACAAAAATTGAGGGCAATTTTAGATTGTAATATGTATTGGTTTAGTGACAGGTTGTCAGCCCATCGCCTAACCTACAATACACTGTAACCCTCGAGTCCCTTTTGCTGACTTCAACAGCATGCCCGGGAGGAAGGGCAGCTGGAACATTCTATGTTATTCTATCTCTCCCAGTCCAGCATGGAAGAAACGAAACGAGAAATGTATGTTTAAACTCTATGCTTGAGTAGATACTGTAGCATAGAGTTTAAACATACATACATACTATCCTGCCTATGCAATATTATTGCCTATACTAGCCTGTATCCCAAAGAAAGGTCGGTCCGCCACATCTGACAAGTTTTGAGGGTTGTTTAAGATAGAACTGGATATTGCTGTAGTGACAGGTTGTCAGCCCATCGCCTAAATTACAATATACCCTCGAATCCCTTAGCTGGTTTTTACAGCTTGCCCGGGAGGAGATGTAGCTGGCACATTCTACGTTCTTCTGTCGCTCCCAGTCCAGCATGCAAGAATAGAGTTTAAATATCTCATTTATTTGTGTTTTTCAGCAACAAATAGCTATACATACAGTCTTACCTCTGTGGTTTCTTGGTCAGAGCCATTGGCTCACGATTTGGAGGTCTTGGGTTCGATTCCCGGGGGAGTGACACATAGATGATATTTTGTAAATACATCACTTTGTGTTATTTTCCCCAGTTTGGTCAGGACAATGCAGGCCGAAACACCTGATTGTCTGGATGAAAAAAGATTAGTAAAAAAGAAATGGTAAAGATTACGGGCTCGTGCTTCGGAGGGTACGTTAAGCCGTCGATCCCGGTCGCTGTTTTCGATAGTAGTCGTTACACAAACCATGTCAGAGCTCTGAGCCGGTTTTCCTAAGACGCGGGTTCAAACGCGACAGCGGTCGAATTTTTCATTTGTTATTTGTTTGTGCTGGACTGGTAGAGATAGAAAAACATAGAATGTTCCAGCTGCCCTTCCTTCCGGGCATGCTGTAGAAGACAGGAAAAGGGACTCGAGGGTTACAGTGTATTGTAATTTAGGCGATGGGCTGACAACCTGTCACTACACATTAGCAATACACAGTACAATCTAAAATAGCCCTCAATTTTTGTCAGACGTGGCGAAAGCGCCTTTTACGAGGCGTTTAACGCTCTGCCTACCCCGTAAGGGATAAAGGCGTGATTTTATGTATGTATGTATGTATTTCTAATATTTTCTGACACCAGGGACCATCGGGTCGATTCACCAACCCACACGACAGAACAAGTCCTAACTACAACTTAATCTTTCAGCAACAACTGGGCGCACGTGATGTCGGCTTGCACGCGCACGCGCCTGCCCGCCGCGCGCTGGCAGGCCGTGACGGGCGCGGGCGCGGTCGCCGCGCTGTGCGCGTGCGTGGCCAGCGGGGGCACCACCGCGTCGCACGCGCACCACGCGCTGCTGGCCGCCGCGCGAGCCACGCCCGCGCTCAGGGGGCCGCTGCTCACTACGCTGCTGCATATGGACGAACAGGCGCACGCGCATGGTAACTCATTTGTAGCATTATTACTCCGTATTAGTGTGGTTCAAGATAGTATAAAAAAAACCAAACCCATGCTAGAGATTTAACCAGCCTCTCATATTGTTACACGTATTAAAAAAATGTGGTGTGCAAAATTTCATAAAGATATCTTTAATGGAAAGGAATGCTCATCTGTAGACAAATTTTTGAATTTGTTAGAAAAAATTAAAAATAAAAGAAGTCAATTTATTTTTTTAGTATAGGAAGCTAATTCAAATGTGACAAAGGTTTGAATTATCGAATAACATTCAATAAAAAACGTTCTTTTGCCTAGAACGATTTCGATTATTTTCAATCAAATTTTAAGGAATATCTCTAAATTTCTATACTATACTTAAATGCACTTACAACACCTAAAAGTTGCCTTGGACTACGTAAAACATGTATTCCTTCATATTTTACTTCAGAGACCTACTCATAGCGTAAACGACCTAAACAAAGGTCGTTCCGCCACGGCTGACAAAGTTTAGAGGGTTATTTAAGATTGATTTGTAGGTATATTGCTGTAGTGACAGGTTGTCAACCCATCGCCTAAATTGCAATATACTGAAACCCTCGGTTCCCTAAGCTGGTTTTTACAGCATACCCGGGAGGAAATGCAGCTGGTACATTATATGTTTTTCTTTCGCTCCCAGTCCAGAATGGAAGTGTTATTGTAAGTTATGATTTACACGTTTTATTTGTGTTGCAGCGTTCAAAATCTCGTCGCCCGGCCGCACGAACAGCAGCATGAACGCGGTGTGCGAGCTGGTGCGCGCGCTGTGCCGCTTCTCGGACGGCTCGCTGGCCGCCTACCTGCACTGGCTCACCAGCTCGGCCGAGCTCTGGCTGAGGGAGCACAAGCCGCGCTCCGCCGCGCTGGTGCACACGCTGGCTGAGGTCAGTCATACCGGGTGTGAGGGACAGCTTTCCGCAAACTGATAGGGGTTGCTTAGTCAACGAATCTGATCGTCGTGAGCGGGGGCGCGGCGGGGCGCCGGGGGGGGTGGGGGGGTCGGGGCATGCTGACGCCCGCAGCATTCTCTAACTCCTAGGAAAGATACAACTTTCTTGAGTAATTTTCACCAGGAAATTCTTTCAAGATATGGAAAAAAGTAATCTTCTCCATACAAAATGAGCACCTCAATAAGACAATATGTATGGAAAAGACAAAAAAATGCTGGAAAGAATTTCTGGTGATAGTTTATCAGTATGGTAGACTGAGAAACCCCTATCAGTTTGCGGAAACTACATCCTGTGATACAAAGAATCTATCTTTATCGCTAGCGAAATTGCCTCCGTGGTCTAGTGGCTAGTGCCATGGGCTCCCGATCCGGAGGTCCTGGGTTCGATTCCCAGGGGGTAAAACACAAAGTTGATATTTGAGAATTTATCACTTTGTGAATTTTTCCCCAGTTTGGGTAGGACATTGCAGGCTGAATCGCCTGATTGTCCGAAAAGAAAAAGATTTCGTGCTTCGGAGGGCACGTTAAGCCGTCGGTCCCGGTCGCTGTCTTTGATAGTGGTCGTTACACAAAACCATGTCAGAGGCCTGATAGTTGTGCTACTAGGCGGTTTAAAAACTCTGACACCAGGGTTCATCGGGTCCATAGACTCGATACCCATTCGACAGAAGAAGAAGCTAGCGAAACGACGACAAAAAAGTTACAATACTACGTATTACGTAGTATTTTTATAGTTTGTATTTTTTATACGTACATACATACATACATACATACATAAATCACGCCTTTATCCCTTACGGGGTAGGCAGAGCGTTTAACGCCTCGTAAAAGGCGCTTTTGAATTGAGGGCAATTTTAGATTGTAATATGTATTGCTATAGTGACAGGTTGTCAGCCCATCGCCTAAATTACAATACACTGTAACCCTCGAGTCCCTTTTGCTGACTTCAACAGCATGCCCGGGAGGAAGGGCAGTTGGAACATTCTATGTTTTTCTATCTCTCCCAGTCCAGCATGGAAGAAACGTTTTTATACGTAGTACGTATATAATACCTATAACCTTTTATCCTGTCGTTTGCGCTATTTTTACATTACATTAAGAGTCCATGGAGCCCGGCGCAAAAGAGCTTGCTGTGTTCCATCGGTGCGTGAGAATGCCAGTGCATATACAGGCATCTTCTGGGTGAGCTCGCTCCATCGTCGACTCTGTCACGGTCGTACCTGACCTTATGTCTAGAGTCAAGAGGAAACCCATTTCTATATTATTTTTTAAATTTTTATATATTATCGAAAATTGCAGTTAAAACATGAAGTCACAGATGATACATACATACATATAATCACGCCTTTATCAATAATGGGGTAGGCAGAGCGTAAACGACCTAATCAAAGATCGTTCCGCGACGTCTGACAAAGTTTTGAGGGTTATTTAAGATAGATCTGTGAGTATATTGCTGTAGTGACAGGTTGTCAGCCCATCGCCTAAATTGCAATATACAGAAACCCTCGGATCCCTTAGCTGGTTTTTACAGCATGCCCGGGAGGTAATGCAGCAAGCACATTCTATGTTTTTTTTCTCGCTCCCAGTCCAGCATGGAAGAACACAAATGATGTTTGTATTATATTCAGCTAATTTGTCTATCGTTTTGTAGGTACTATGGACGTTGAAAGAAGAACGGTTATTGGAAAACTTAGAAGAATTCATGACGGATGATCTCTTCGAGCTGGTGTTCGCTTGGATCCAGGCTGTTCCTGAAGCTAGTCTAATCAAAAAATCCCTTGATGCCGGTAAAAACATGTTTTTTTTGTCATTTGAGTATAAACTTATGATATTCTTGGTAACATTCTGTTTTCTAGATTGACACTAACATTATTACAGAAAACCAGCAGCGTAACTGCCTCCGTTGTCTAGTGGTCAATGCTATGGGCATACGATCCGTAGGTCCTGGGTTCAATTCCCATTTTTTTTGAAGTTTTCCCTAGTTTAGTTAAGACATTGCAGGCTGAATCACCTGATTGTGTGTTCGGGGGGCACGTTAAGCCGACGGTTCTGGTCGCTGTCTTTCATAGTGGTCGTTACTCAAACCATGTCACAGGCCTAATAGATGTGCCACTAGGCGGTTTCAAAACTCTGACAACTGGGATCTTTGAGTCGTTGTTCGACTCGAAAATCCACTTGTTAAGAAGAAGAACGGCAGTATATCATATTTTATATGAAATGATGTTTTTTTTGTTTCAGTGCTGTGTTCAATGTGCTATATCCGACCAGAATTATTCAAAAAGTTATTGGAACATATGGATGTCCCGTACGTTCAAGATGAAAGGTAAATTATACATTGATATTTGAAGAAGTACACAGTTCATTCATGTTTCAAATGCTGTAGAATAAAAGGTGAAACAATTCTGCCAATTTTGGGCAATTCGCCATAGCAGCACGTCAAGTTAGAATATCCATTTTTAGAGACAAGAGTCGACTATGTTGGGTCTATGCTATTATTTATTTATTTATCGTATGGCATTAGGTAGTTGGTATAGTTTATTTGTGTCAGAGTTTGATACTACATACATACATACATAAATCACGCCTTTATCCCTTACGGGGTTGGCAAAGCGTTTAACGCCTCGTAAAAGGCGGTTTCGCCACGTCTGACAAAAATTGAGGGCAATTTTAGATTGTAATATGTATTGCTTTAGTGACAGGTTGTCAGCCCATCGCCTAAATTACAATACACTGTAACCCTCGAGTCCCTTTTGCTGACTTCAACAGCATGCCCGGGAGGAAGGGCAGCTGGAACATTCTATGTTTTTCTATCTCTCCCAGTCCAGCATGGAAGTTTGATACTCGAACCCAAATATGTCCTTGCATAATCCGACATGAGTTTAATGTCTTCTGGTCAATTCAGTTGTAATTTCGACCTCCTATAGTTATTTCAGTAGCGGTTTCGATGTTAAGTTTTTTGTTTGTATTCCAGCATGGAGGGTCTGACGGACGACACGAAGGTGCACAGCTCCCCGCGCGCGGCGTCGCCCGGCGCGGCGCGCGGGGAGGCGGGGCTGGCGTGGCGCCTGGCGGGCTGGCAGCTGCACTCGGCCGCCAGCGCCGCCATGTCGCCCGGCGCCACGCACGCGCTGCTGCGCTCGCGCCTGCCGCACGCCGTCACCGCCGCCATCGCCGGTACGTACCCACGTGTTAAGGCCGGTATAAACGGTTCAAGCTGTAAGATAGATAAATATATTCTTTATTGCACATTAGATATTACTTCCATGCTGGACTGGGAGAGATAATAGAATGTTCCAGCTCGCCTTCCTCCCGGGCATGATGTTGAAGTCAACAAAAGGGACTGGAGGTACAGTGTATTGTAATTTAGGCGATGGGCTGACAACCTGTCACTATAGCAATACATATTACAATCTAAAATTGCCCTCAATTTTTGTCAGACGTGGCGAAAGCGCTTTTAACGAGGCGTTAAACGCTCTGCCTACCCCGTAAGGGATAAAGGCGTGATTTATGTATTTATGTTTATTGCACATAATACAAAAACAACAGAAGTTGAGAACAAATTAAATAAAAAATAAAGTACAATGAAGGCGGCATTATTGCTATTGTAAGTATAGTTGGTGATATGACACATGTAAACGGTTCTGCCAGTTGCCGTTCAAAGCAAATGTACCAACTTACAAAATTGAAAGCCAACTTACCAACTTGAAAGCCAACTTATCAACTTGAAAGCCAACTTATCAACTTGAAAGCCAACTTACCAACTTGAAAGCCAACTTACCAACTTGAAAGCCAACTTACCAACTCGAAAGCCAACTTACCAACTGTTCTTATCACTGTCACCACAGTTATGCGATAGGTATAAAGGAAGCTGTTCGGCGCCGGACGCAAGTCGGAGCCCGGCGTCCTTCGCGCAGTCTACCAGTCTCCAGGGACAAATCTGTTTTACCGTTGCCTAGTGTGGAATGCTAGAACCGAGAGGGAGGGATGAGAGGAAGGGCTGAGAGGGAGGGACGAGGGAGATCCGAGGGTTGAGAGATAAGTAGGGGGAAGGAGGAGAGGAAGGGATACGGGAGGAAAGTGAGAGGACGGATGGACAAAAGAAGTAATAATAATAATAATATAAGAAATTCATTTATTTTCTCTCACACAGTTTAGGTTAATGTTAATGACTAAATTGTAATGATTATGTGTAAGAGTCTGGTGCCTGAAAAGGGCAAAACAACCTGTGTTACAGGTCACCAGGCCCTCACTCCCTCGTAAGTTATATTAACATTTGAATACTTAATATTTAAAACACGAGAAAAGTAAACAAATTTGATCTTAACAAATACTTTTAAAACTAAATAATGATAAAACCTAATTGTAGGTGGTAGCTAAAAGAAGGAATGAAAGTGTGTGTGTGTGTGTGTGTGTGTGTGTGTGTGTGTGTGTGTGTGTATGTGTAAGGGATGAGAAAAGTGATGGTTGTAAGGGAAAGGAGGAACGGGAGAAAAGTTAAGGACGAGAAGAAAAGGAGAGATGAGAGGGAATGGAAGGACTAGAGGGAGGGGAGGGAAGGGTAAAGAGGTGGGAAATAGAAAGACGAGAGGAAGGGATGAGAAAGACGTAGGGGAGCGACGAGAGCAAGAGATACGGGAGGACATTGAGAGGAAGGATGGTGAGAAGTGAGGTACGAGAGGAACATGTGGAATGTGAGGGAAAGGAGAAACGGGAGTAAAGGGAGGGAGGGACAAGGGGCAAGGGAGAGACGAGAAGGAATGAAATGACGACAGGTGGACGGGGAAATCATAATCTTTTCCGGGAGGAGGAAGTCTGCCGAAGTTAAAGGAATCGTATCCTACCGACTGCGCCACATTTACCTATCACTACCATCGATTATTTTGTTACAGAATACAGCGAAGCAAAACTAGCACTTATAAAAGAACAGATGGGCTCACAAGAGGACGTCCAAATGAGTGACGCTAGCAAAGAATCCACTGAATCTAAGACTGGCAAGTATCCTCTGCATTGGATTAAGAAATTAAACCGTAACAAACTCATTCATGTCATCAAACCATTCTAGTTTTATCTGGATATCTGGTTATATTTTACTTAATGCACTTATCTATACTTCTATACTAATATTATAAAGAGAAAAGATTTGTAAGACTCTATAGATAATTTAATAAATATGTTTATTCCCACAGAGTTACCACCCATGAAGACTATATGCCACCTAGTAGAATGGACGAGGTCACTATGTACGGATAGGAAATTAACCGACTGGTTGGGAGGACCTGGAGCGATATTCTGGAGTCCACTATTACAGTTATTGTGTTATCCAAGGCCTCCAGAAAGGTAAAGCATATCTCACTTATAGCAATGTTAGGAATTAAATAGTTTCTTCCATGCTGGACTGTGGATTCTTCCATGCTGGACTGTGGATTCTTCCATGCTGGACTGGGAGTGAGAGAAAAACATAGAATGTACCAGCTGCATTTCCTCCCGAGCATGCTGTAAAAACTGTGAATAAATTTGTAATCTAACTTAAATAACCCTCAACACTTTGTCAGACGTGACAGAACGACCCTTTGTCTAGATCGTTTAAGATCTGCGTATCCCATTAGGGATGAAGGCGTGATTATATGTTGTTGATATTTATTTCAGCACGTGGCAAGAGGGCGCTCAGTACGCTCAACTGGAAGAGAGTACGATTAGGTTGTTCGCTCAATTGACCGTTTGTCACGAGGCCAACCAGAAACTGTTCGCGTCAACGTTACATAGCATATTGGAGTCATCGCATTGTGTCGGTAAGTTAGATCTGCTTAAAAATCATTGTAGTACCTATCTATTTCCAAGTAGGTATTTAAATAAAATTAAACAATCTTACACGTCTATTTTTTTTAAATTTTAAAACACATTTCCAAATGAAATGATAATTGTTGCCAAATAAGTAAAATTAACAAAACAATTATTTTATCGTGTTTTTCATATGTTATAACTTATCTTCCATGCTAGACTGGGAGTGAGAGAAAAACATAGAATGTGCCAGCTGCATTTCCTCCCGAGCATGTTGTAAAAAACAGCTAAGGGATCTGAGGGTTTCAGTATATTGTAATTTAGGCGATGGGCTGACAACCTGCCACTACAGCAATATACGTACAAATCTTTCTTGAATGGCTCTCAAGGCTTTGTCAGACGCGGCGGAACGGCCTTTGTTTAGGTCGTTTACGCTCTGCCTACCCCATTAGGGATATAGGCGTGATTATATGTATGTATGTATGTATGTATGTATAACTTAGTTGAGAAACATGTTCTCATTCATTTAAATACCTACTTGGAAATACTATACCCTTGTCTCTGGCATCATTAAAGCTCTGGCGTGTGTTTTGATTGTTGCTTGTTTTCCCCAGGAGGCGTGGGCATCTCCGGCTTCACTCGCGCGCTGATCCTGCGCCTGGTGCTGTCGGGGTCGCGGGCGACGGTGGCGCTGCGCTGGGCGGGCTGCTCGGGCGCACACGCCGCGCTGGCGCCGAGGCATCCGGCCGCGCGCTGCCACTCGCTGCTGGTGCTCCCACTGCACACCACCGTGCGCCAGCTGCTGGCCGCACACCGACCGCAATGTGAGTACCCCTCATTCTCATGTTTGACTTAGTGCCTGCGTTATCTCATTTTGGGTACGAGCTGAAAATCAGTGTTGCTCTTTATGGACAATAATACACTGAGCTCTGACCCTCTGCATAGCTTCAGTACATATGTAAAAGAATTTATAAATTTATTTTAAAGTGTGTGTAAGTTTAAGTTTTTTTGTTTATGTCACTTACTTGTTTTTTGTTGTGTGTGATGGTTTTTTTTACAATAAACGAATTCTCAATGGTGACCAATTGTCAAAAGTGTCGATTTGCCATAAGTGTCGAAATGTCAGTGGTGACCAATTGTCAAAACTGTCGATTTGCCATTAGTGTCGAAATGTCAGTGGTAACCAATTGTCAGCAGTGCCGAATTGTCAGTTGTGCCCAATTGTCAGAAGTGTCGAAATGTCAGTGGTGACCAATTGTCAGTGGTGTCGAATTGTCAGTGGTGAAGTATGGTCATTGGTAATGAACTGACAGTGGTGATGAATGGTCGTTAGTGACGAATTGACAGCGATGACAAATTGTCAGTGGTGAAGAATGGTCATTTGTAACGAATTGACAATGGTTGAATTGATGGAGATGATTGACTTGCTATGTCAAGTGACGAGTTTTTCTATAAACTTATCATTATTCTAAAGTCTACAGCGTGTACAGTATTGTCCCCGTATATATCTCATATTCAGTTTTACAGTTTGGCTAGAAGAGATCTCTTTATAGAGATAACCTCACCTTTGTGAACTAAATTTAAATTTGTTTATTTTTTGTAATTGTTTTTTGTACGCAATAAAGAATATATTATTCACAGTGCCGCTTCTCGACGACACGACGAAGCTGGGCGGGAACAACTCCGGCGCGAGCTTGCCGCTCGTCCTGCGCAGCGCCTCCGACACCGCCATCATGAGCGTCGCCGAGGCCTGGGAGCTGTCCCTGGCCGCCGCCAGCGCCTCCAAGGACAAGCGGGTCAAGGACGTGAAGAACACCTCGCTCAAGCAACAGAGCAGCAAGAAGCGGACCTCCAACAGCAAGGCGAATAACGACGCCTCCACGTCTGTTTCTGATGGTAAGCTAACAGCAAGGCGAACAACGACGCCTCGACGTCTGATACTGATGGTAAGCTAACAGCAAGGCGAATAACGACGCCTCCACGTCTGTTACTGATGGTAAGCTAACAGCAAGGCGAACAACGACGCCTCCACGTCTGTTACTGATGGTAAGCTAACAGCAAGGCGAATAACGACGCAACAACGTCTGTTACTGATGGTAAGCTAACAGCAAGGCGAACAACGACGCCTCCACGTCTGTTACTGATGGTAAGCTAACAGCAAGGCGAATAACGACGCCTCCACGTTTGTTACTGATGGTAAGCTAACAGCAAGGCGAACAACGACGCCTCCACGTCTGTTACTGATGGTAAGCTAACAGCAAGGCGAAAAACGACGCCTCCACGTCTGTTACTGATGGTAAGCTAACAGCAAGGCGAATAACGATGCCTCCACGTCTGTTACTGATGGTAAGCTAACAGCAAGGCGAATAACGACGCCTCCACGTCTGTTACTGATGGTAAGCTAACAGCAAGGCGAATAACGACGCCTCCACGTCTGTTACTGATGGTAAGCTAACAGCAAGGCGAATAACGACGCCTCCAAGTCTGTTACTGATGGTAAGCTCGCGATTGAGATTTTTGTGCGGGAGGGTTGTAGTAGTAGTGTTCCATGCTGGCCTGGGAGCGAGAGAATAACATAGAATGTGCCAGCTGCATTTCCTCCCGGCTGTAAAAACCAGCTAAGGGATCTGAGGGTTTCAGTATATTGCAATTTAGGCGATAGGCTGACAACCTGTCACTATGGCAATATACCTGCAAATCTATTATAAATAACCCTTAAAACCTTGTCAGACGTGGCGGAACGACCTTTGTTTAGGTCGTTTACGCTCTGCCTACCCCATTAGGGATAAAGGCGTGATTATATGTATGTATGTATGGGTTGTAGTAGTAAATACTATTTTAGTTTCTGCGCACAACTATGGCACAAGTGGGGCTGGAATGAGTCCCAGCATGCCAACTCGGCTGCCCAGAGCAAAACGGTGCATCACAAAGTTTTTGAGTGCCCTCTTACAAAATACACTAAGTCTGGGGCATCCTGCATACGTGCCCCGCCGGTATATTACATACATACATAAAATCACGCCTTTATCCCTTACGGGGTAGGAAGAGCGTTAAACGCCTCGTAAAAGGCGCTTTCGCCACGTCTGACAAAAATTGAGGGTAATTTTAGATTGTAATGTGTATTGCCATAGTGACAGGTTGTCAGCCCATCACCTAAATTACAATACACTGTAACCCTCGAGTCCCTTATACCGAGCATGGAAGCAGCCGGTATATTGATGTTGTTAAATACATTTCTTCCATGCTGGACTGGGAGAGATAGAAAAACATAGAATGTTCCAGCTGCCCTTGTTCCCGGGCATGCTGTTGAAATCAGCAAAAGGGACTCCATATTGCCATAGTGACAGATTGTCAGCCTATCGCCTAAATTGCAATATACTGAAACCCTCAGATCCCTTAGCTGGTTTTTACAGCATGCCCGGGAGAAAATGCAGCTGGAACATTCTATGTTTTTCTATCTCTCTCTAAGCAGCCGGTATATTGATGTTGTTAAATACACATTGCAGAGCTGATCGAGGCGACGGTCCGCGTGCAGGTGGTGGGCGCGGAGGGCTTCGTGCCCGGCTCCGCCAAGCTGTCGGCGCTGGCGGCCAGCGCGCCGCACCAGTTCGGCCCGCACCTCACGCTAACACTGCACCTTAACACCAGCGGAGGTACACTTCACGCCATTTCACTTGACATAGAACGCCATAGTCAGCGCATCGAAAATTCAGTCTTAGAGTACCGTCCAGACCAGGAGCCCGATGGTGTAGTGGATAGGGCCGCTGCCTCCTGAGCGGGAGGTCGTGGTTCGAATTCCACCACGAACCAATGTGTTTTTCGGTTTTCGAATTTCATATGTACGTTTATTCGGCGCTTTTTCCGTGCTTCGGAAGGCACGTTAAGCCGGCTGTCCCGGTTAATATCATTTAATACCGTAGATATTAGTCGTTAAGCCATGTCAGAGGCCAGTGCTAAGCATTGGCGGCTTGAAATCTCTGACCTAATCTAGGATTGGGTCTGGTTTCCCTTCTGGGTTGCGGAGGTCAGATGGCAGTCGCTCTGTGTAAAAACCAGTACTCTCGTTCAATCCCCTAGATTAGGTAGCCGACCCCGTGAGTTACGGGCTAAGGCTAGGGAGATGATGAGTACCGTCCAGACCTTCCGATCTTAAGTGTTCGATCTAAGGTTTGATCATATCAAACAAGGCTAATCTGTGTTAAAAATGATTTAATTGCATATTCAAATAGGGCAACGCACGACGGGGGACCTCCTCGTGTATGCCACTCACTTATGGAGCGAGGCTATCGAGAGACATGGTGAAGCACTTGCCGTGTCTCTGGATATCTCCAAGGCCTTTGACAGGGTCTGGCACGCTAGCCTTACTGGCAAGCTTCCCGCCTACGGGTTACCTGCTGGCCTTTGCAACTGGATTTCGGACTTCTTGAGTGAACGATCCATACAAGTGGTCTTAGAAGGCTGCTCCTCCGGACAACAGGCTATTGATGCCGGAGTTCCTCAAGGTTCTGTCCTGTCTGCAACCTTATTCCTGCTGCATATCAACGACATGTTGACACCCGATACCTTTGGGTACGCTGATGACAGCACGGTTGTTGACAGATATCTGTCCGGTGCAAGGGCCAACAGTGAAACAATCCAGTCTTGTCGGGAGTCCATAGTGGATCGTCTGAACTCATCGCTAAGGGTGATATCCGAGTGGGGCGATGCCAATCTCGTCAAGTTCAACGCATCCAAAACCCAGGCGTGTCTATTCTCGACAAAACGGAGTCCTTTTAACCTGGCTCCAACTTTCCGGGATGTATCCGTACCGATATCTGACCATCTTGAGCTTCTTGGTATGAGTCTTACGTCCGACTTGAACTTTGGACGTAACATTGAGTCTCTGGCCACAACAGCTGCCAAAAAACTTGGTATCCTCTCGAAGGTGAGGCGATACTTCACACCGGGACAGCTATTGCAGTTGTACACAGCTCAAGTCCGATCGTGTATGGAGTACTGCTGCCACCTTTGGGACGGTTCAGCTAAATACCAGCTGGCTGCCTTAGACTCAATCGAGAAACGTGCTAAGAAGCTCATTGGAGACTCAGCACTGGTTGAGGCAAAACTACAGAACCTTGAGCACCGTCGCAGAGTGGCGTGCATGTCGGTATTTTACAGGATACATTTCGGGGAGTGCGCGTTAGCACTTCATGACCTTATACCCCCCTCCCCTTTCCATCTCCGGAGCACGAGGCGTGGACAGGGGTTCCACCCTTATTTCGTGGATATACCACAAATTCGCACGAAGCGGTTCGCTTCCACATTCTTAATGCGAACGGCTAAGGAGTGGAACTCCCTGCCGGCGGATCTGTTTCCGGAACAATATAACCTGGGCCTTTTCAAGGCGAGAGTGAATAGGCACTACATAGGTGAGTATGCTTCAACATAGTCCGCATCGTCACTTTCCACCAGGTGAGATGGCGGACAAATGCTCGCCTATATATATTTAAAAAAAAGAAAAAAACGCTAATTTGCATTTGAAATTTATGGGTAAAATCTCACACTCGGCAGAAATTACCACAATATCATTTTGACCTATTTGGGATGATTGGATCGAAAAGTCTGGATGGACAAAGTTAGCTCCCATTACCTCAAGAAGTCTGCCAATAACTATTAGTCCAAGGAAATCTTCCGTAGAAAACCGTCCAGTAGTTCGTCGCAATGAAGATATTATGATTGCTAAACAACTTTATTCGAATTTATATACATACACATAATCACGCCTTTATCCCTAATGGGACAGGCAGAGCGTAAAAGACCTAAACAAAGGTCGTTCCGCCACCTCTAACAAAGTTTTGAGGGTTAAAAGATATATTTGTAGGTTTATTGCTGTAGTCAGCCCATCGCCTAAATTGCAATATACAGAAACCCTCGGATCCCTTAGCTGGTTTTTACTGCATACCCGGGAGGTAATGCAGCTGACACATATGCCTAGCACTTCTTATTCTTGTCGTGTCGATCGTTTAGGCGTTTTTATATTAATTTTGACCAGTACTCTGCCAAACGAACCGCGACGTCAGTGGCGTTGTACAAGTCTTCTTGCGTGCAAGATGAAGGGAACGCGGGGCGAGACAATAGATGTGCCATTGTTTGGGGGGAGGCACCACATTTGCACTGGTTGTTCGTGCTGTATCCCCATCGGCACAAATTGTTCCTACAGCGACCGACTTGGGTCCGGAGTCTGTTCAGGGACTGCCTAGCACTTAAATTTAAGGAGTACCTTTCCAATCAATGACAAGAAACGTTTGTCGATTGCAGACGTGTATACGGGCCCCACGTGGCAGCCGCCGCCGGGCGCGGCGGGCGCGGCGAGCGGGAACGTGATCCTGCGCGAGTTCGGCGCGTGCGGCGGCCTGGCGCTCGTGGCCGCGCGGCTGCCGCGCCCCGCCGCGCCGCCCGCGCCGCCGCCGCACCACCACAAGGTGCACCACCACGACCTGGACTGGGTCAAGCTGGACGATCCTTACGAGG
This sequence comes from Scrobipalpa costella, assembly GCA_949820665.1. NCBI lineage: Eukaryota > Metazoa > Arthropoda > Insecta > Lepidoptera > Gelechiidae > Scrobipalpa > Scrobipalpa costella. The sequence continues at coordinate 4,205,517 of OX463314.1, forward strand.
TAACATATTCCTACTACAAATCTCGCTAACCGCCTCTGTGGTTTGAGCTATGGCTCACGTTCTACTACGAAACATTTGATTATAAACTTTTTATATTCTTGGTAACATTCTGTTTTCTGGATTACAAATACAATACAAATACAAAATTGTTTATTAAATCAAAAACAACAGAAAATACACAATTTGAGTAAATCCAATGGTAAATACAGAAATAAGTAGCCAGCTCTGTTCTAACACAAACTAATTACTTGCAAACCTCACACTAGAAACAAGCCTGTATCGTGAGGTTTACTGAGATACGATTTCTAGTTTACAGAAGGCCTAGTTAGATATCTTAACCTAAATGTAATTGAAGATTGACACTAACTTTATTACAGAAAAACACCAGCGTAACTGCCTCCGTGGTCTAGTGGTCAAAGCCATGGGCTTACGATCCGGAGGTCCTGGGTTCGATTCCCAGGGGTTAGTGTTCACAAAGTTGATATTTGTCTATTTATCACTTTGTGACTTTTCCCCAGTTTGGTTACGCAGGCTGAATCCACCTGATTGTTTGGAAGAAAGCGGATTCGGTGCTTCGGAGGGCATATTAAGCCGTCGGTCCCGGTCACTGTTTCTAACAGTGGTCGCTACAGGTCGATGTTGCTCCATATCCGTATGAACTATCTTTAAAACCCTACACGTGACCCCGGGCGGTGCTAAGCATGCAGCAATACTTTCAGCAAATAATGCCATACGATAAATAAAAACAGTACAAATTTCAATTGAGTACCAAACAGAAAATTGGGTACCACAAGATGATTTTCGGCGAAAAGGTAGGCCCCGAAAAGATGGCGTGACGATCTCGACGCCCGTCTGAAAGACTGCACTGAGGTTGCATTAGACCGTGATGAGTGGAAAACCGCGGGGGAGGTCTTTGCCCAGCAGTGGGATTAGGCTAGCTATAAAAAAAACTCTGAAATACCAGTGATTGTTAATCAGAAAGAATTTGCCATAGATAACATACATACATACTATCACGCCTGTATCCCTAATGGGTAAGGCAGAGCGTGAACAACCCAACAAAGGTCGTTCCACCACGTCTGACAAGTTTTGAGGGTTGTTTAAGATAGAACTGGATATTGCTGTAGTGACAGGTTATCAGCCCATCGCCTAAATTACAATATACCCTCGAATCCCTTAGCTGGTTTTTACAGCATGCCCGGGAGGAGATGCAGCTGGCACATTCTACGTTCTTCTGTCGCTCCCAGTCCAGCAAGGAAGATGGAAGCCATAGATAAGTCATTGTTAATTCTCGTTCCAGGAGGTAGTGGAACTGGGCGTGAGCTCTGCCAACAGTATCGAAGAGAGCGGGTGCACGGGCGTGCCGGCGCACGCGCTGGTGGCGCTGGGCCTGCTGCTGAAGCTGCCGGGCTACGCGGACGCGCTGCTGGACGAGGGCGCGCGGGCCGTGCATCTGCTGAGGCTGCTACTGGGCGTCACACACGACGAGGATGGACGTGAGTACCGCTTTTGTCCACGTTTTTGTTATAGTATTTTTCAAACTCTCACATTATACATACATACATATAATCACGCCTTTATCCCTTATGGGGTAGGCAGAGCGTAAAAAACTTAAACAAAAGGTCGTTCCGCCACGTCTGACAAAGTTTTGAATTAAGATAGATTTGTAGGTATATTGCTGTAGTGACAGGTTGTCAGCCCATCGCCTAAATGATAATATACTGAAACCCTCGGTTCCCTTCGCTGGTTTTTACAGCATGCCCGGGTGGAAATGCAGCTGGCACATTCTATGTTTTTCTGTCGTTCCCGGGCCAGCATGGAAGAAACATACATCATTATAATTAAAAAATATATATTTCGGAAAATATCCATAGTTGTTAGCAAAACATAAAATTAATTAATTCTAGGTAGTGTTAGTAAAACTTAAAATTTAATTAATAAACAATTTTCATCCATTTCATTACTACATTACAATTACATTACATATATTATAAATTATCAATTAAGCGAATGTCGAACAATAAGTAATAAATTATCCTTATTCTTTTTTATTTAACTAACGAAATGTGGCCAGCATGTAGACCCATCCAGTGTCGAAAGATAGGCGAGTCCCATCTAATCATAATGATTAAAAACGGGAAATTTACCGTGGTTGACCATTTTTTATGATTATCATAGTTTAAGTCCGTATGGGCCGACTGACTCGCAACCACCCTTGTCACCGGAGTCCGGCGCCAAACAGCTTGCTGTGGTCCGTCGATGCGTGAGATTGCCAGTGACATAACAGGCATCTGGGTGAGCGTCGACTCTGTCACAGTCATCCCTGACCTAGTGTCTAGAGTTTTGGTACTGGCAGAATATCAGCGCTGTAGTACTACACTACAGCACAATGCTGTGTCAGCGCCAGGTTGACTGACACAATGTGGACAGTATGGAACACTGGCACTGTTGTTTTTGTATGTTACATATTAAGTTTGTTTTTTATTTTTGTCATGTTACGTTTGTTAATGTTATGTTCGTTATATTATTGTCGTCATTGTTCTTTATTGTAACTTTTTCTCTTGTCTGTACCATTTCCTGTATCTGTTTTGTGTCAGTCAATAAAAGTTTTAATATATATATTTATCAATCAATCAATCAAGAGCATCATCGAAAATCTCCAAAAATACAATTAAGAATGTACTGATTCGTCGACAGGTAACATAGTAGTGGGCGGCGGCGGCGGTTCCGGCGGCAACTGGTCGCTGGGCGCGCTGCCCTTCCGCGTGGTGGCCGCGCTGCTGGAGGCCGCGCCGCTCGGCTCGGCGGCCGGGCACAGCCTGCGCCAGGCGCTGCTGTCGCTGCGCGCCGTCAAGCTCGTGCTGCTCTGTCTGTCCGTCTTCACGCACCACATACCCGCCTCCAACGATGTGAGTATAGCAATCATCATCTCCCTAGCCTTATCCCGTATCTCGCAGGGTCGGCTACCTAATCTAGGGGATTGAACGAGGGTACTGGTTTTACACGTGATTGGGTGGGTGGGTTTGATGTGAGTATAGCAATAATAATAATAAATAAATTTATTTCAGGCAATATTTGCAGTAATAGATATTAAATCATGTAAACAGAGGCCCATAGTATATATATACCTTACGGACTAACATACATATTTATGATGTTACGTAATTAATTAATCAATGTTACGTAATGTTATATTTATTCATAATACATTTTAAAATACCCCACATCGCAGACGATAGAGTCGTACTCAAGTTTTTGAGAATTTTTAGCATTGACAGTGCTGCTTTATTTCACATAATATGAAATAAGGAATAATATATTCACCTCGAGCATGACTCGACTCTGTAATGGAATGGGTCAATCGCTCTACCGCTGAGCTACATAGGTGGTAGCTAGACAGGCGAATATATCAGTTTTTCTTACTGATTCAACTTATTTTCATGCTTTAATTTCCGTATAATTTTCTCTCTGTTGTAGAGCGATGGACCGGCATTCCAGAGTCGCAGGTTCGAATCCTGCCCGAGGCAAAATTATTATTTCTTTCTTTCATATTGTACTCAAGTTAAATTTTCACGCTAGTTGGAACACAAGGACTAACTGAACTTAATCCCTTTCTCGATCCTAACCAGGCCTTGAAATACCGCTATTTTTTGAAAACGTTATAGATCTAGATAGACAGGGCTTCTAACCTTATCTTCTTCTTAGCGAGTGGAAGTCTCGAGTCGAACAACGACCCGGTTCTAACCTTAGAAAACGTGGCTATAATGTTTAAAAACATATAACGTATTCCATGTTAACGTTATTTATGGCGTGTCATTAACGATATGTGGAATAGCGTTTTGTAGAGTTTTTACGGTTTTAACGAAAAATATAGCATTTTAGTTCGTATTTACACATACATACATACATATAATCACGCCTTTATCCCTAATGGGGTAGGCAGAGCGTAAACGATCCAAACAAAGGTCGTTCCGCCACGTCTGACAAAGTTTGAGGGTTATTTAAGATATATTTGTACGCATATTGCTGTAGTGACAGGTTGTCAGCCCATCGCCTAAATTACAATATACTGAAACCCTCAGATCCCATAGCTGGTTTTTACAGCATGCTCGGGAGGAAATGCAGCTGGCACATTCTATGTTTTTCTCTCACTCCCAGTCCAGCATGGAAGATAATATTTACACATGTCTCGATACAATCACTTCACGACAAGAAAGAATAAAAGCGCGCGCTTGCGAATTTAGTTTCAGTCGTTACTTTAGTGTACAACATGGCAACAGTGCGTGGCATAACGTTTATGATAGGATAACGATACTTTTTTCGTTATTATTTTGATACTGATATTTGATATCTGTAGCCGGTAGGGCTACTATTTTGATAGTTGATAATAACTTTAAGGGATGATATGATATTGATAAATTACGGTGTTTAGGTAATGATATAAAAATAACCGCTCTGATCGAGTTAGACTGATTTGTGCTGTACTAAACAATATTGATAAAATGTGCAATAAGCATTTACATTGAAATAATTCCATACAATGATTTCATAATAGGTACGTTTCACCGTACAATATCGTTATTGTATTTTTATTCATATTTTTATTGTTATCGAAAAATACTTTCTTTTCGTTAGTTTTCATAACGTTATAAAGCTTTGACCCTAACTTAATTTGTTTGTCTGTCACGATAACAGAGCAGCCAGACGTCAAACGGCGCGGGCAAATCCGAAGAGAAGTCTCAGCTGTACTGGGCGAAGGGCACCGGCTTCGGCACCGGCTCCACGCAGCAGTCCTGGAACGTGGAGCAGGCCCTCGTGCGCCAGCGCACGGAGGAGGAACACGTCACCGTGCTGTTACAGGTCATATTACATACTGGTTATATTACATACTGATTATATTACGTACAGGTTATATTACATACTGGTTATATTACATACTCATTATATTACATACAGGTTATATTACATACTGATTATATTACGTACAGGTTATATTACATACTGGTTATATTACATACTCATTATATTACATACAGGTTATATTACATACTGGTTATATTACATACTGATTATATTACGTACTGATTATATTACGTACAGGTTATATTACATACTGGTTATATTACATACTGGTTATATTACATATAGGTTATATTACATACTGGTTATATTACATACTGATTATATTACATACTGGTTATATTACATACTGGTTATATTACATACTGATTATATTACATACAGGTTATATTGCATACTGGTTTTTTCTGCCACATTGTAAAATTTTAAGAACTCAGGTACTGTCTTCCTAGCTTTCATTGTAAGACATATGCCAATCCTTTTAGACATACATATAATCACGCCTTTGTCCCTAATGGGGTAAACAGCGTAAACGAACTAAACAAAAGTCGTTCCGCCACGTCTGACAAAGATTTGAGGGTTATTTATGAAAGATTTGTAGATATATTGCTTTAGTGACAAGTTGTCAGCCCATCACCTAAATCACAATATACTGAAACCCTCATCCGGGATCCCCCTTAACTGGTTTTAGAGCATGCCCGGGAGGAAATGCAGGTGGCACATTCTATGTTTTTCTTTCGCCCCCGTCCAGCATGGAAGAAAAAAATAAATACTGTTTTTTATTGCCACATTACTAAATTTAAAAAACTGAGATACTGTCTACCTAACTTTCATTGTAAGGCCTTTCTTTTTAGACTAAACAAAATATGTCAAAAGCCATTTCGAGTTTGAACGGCATAGAATATTACGGGCTTAATTAGTCTGGTGTCGGAAGCCACCGCATCAAGTAAGTTTCAGTCTAAATCACCTGCTGACAAACCGTTGTATTCCATGCCGACGAAATTTAGAGATCTAAAAATTTTTAGACATGTTTTGTAGATTTTACATACTTGTCAGCGTTCAAAGGCAGGTTGACATACATACATACAGTCAAACATACATATAATCACGCCTTTATCCCTAATGGGGTAAGCTGACAAGCTGTTTTATATCCAAAATGTTTTATTCCAACAGGTGCTAGCATCGTTCATGAACCCCGGCGAGAAATGGCCGCCGGAAGAGTCCACAGAGACAGAGAGCGAGGAACAGAGCGAGACAGAGAGCTCGGAGAACAATGACCTGCCCGCGGAGTTCATTGACCTGCTGGCCTGCAGCTCGCTGGTGCCTGCCATCTGCTCCTACCTTAGGAACGACTCAGGTATACCAACGATCATAATGCAATACAATCATTATTTATTGCACCTAATTTATTATAGATACCAAAAAAACAGTAAACAGGCGGCTTCATTGCTGGTCTTATTTATATATTAAAAAAAAAATGAAAAATTAAATAATATTTATTTAGCGGCTTAATTCTAAGTACATGCAGTTTCATACAATTCAGAGGTGCAATTAAAGTACATACAGGGGTTCCCAAACTAGGACCAGGCCTGTATCTTAGGATACCAGAATTTAATTATATTCAAGAATTATCAATACTTTCTGAATTCACTCCACCCTCAAGAAGAAATGGGGAGATTTACGCTGGTCCGGCATCATCCATACTAATATTATGAATGAGAGAGTAATTCTCTGTCTGTTTGTTTCTTTCTCTTTCAATTCATAACTGCTGAACCGATTTTAATGAAATTTGCAAGACGATTGATGGTGAACTGAAAAATACATAATTTCTACGGGAAATCAAACTAAATAAAGGAATGATAGCGGGAGAAAAAAAATTGCTCTACCCATAAAATTATAAAAAAATTGGCCCTCCCATTCAAATTGACGCTGTCACTATTTGTATGGGAGGACCATTTTTTTTTCTCTCCAATGTCGACCTATATTCCTTGGGGAAAGTTGTTCAGTGTCATGGATAGAACACCACACCCTTAGATATGGCCAACGACTTTTTTCCTGTTCTTTATGTGTATATTTGGTGGCAGTGTTGGACATGTCCCGGCACATCCCGCTGTACGTGTGCGTGCTGCGCTGCGCGCGCGCACTGTCGCGCGTGGGCGGCGCGCGCCTGCAGACGGCGCTGCGCCCGCTGCCGCGCCTGCTCGCGCAGATGTCCCGCACTACCAACTCCTACGCTACTAAACTAAGGTACGCTTTATTTTAATTGGAAATGGGTTTGCTCTTGACTTTAGACACAAGGTCCAGGGGATGACCGTGAAACACGAAAAAATATTGAACAGTTTTGTATCTGGAGCAGTTCAAACATTTTTTCTTAATTTTTTTTTTTTTTTTTTTTTTTTTTTTTTTTTTTTTTTTTTTTAATATATATAGGCGAGCATTTGTCCGCCATCTCACCTGGTGGAAAGTGACGATGCGGACCATGTTGAAACATACTCACCTATGTAGTGCCTATTCACTCTCGCCTTGAAAAGGCCCAGGTTATATTGTTCCGGAAACAGATCCGCCGGCAGGGAGTTCCACTCCTTAGCCGTTCGCATTAAGAATGTGGAAGCGAACCGCTTCGTGCGAATTTGTGGTATATCCACGACATAAGGGTGGACCCCTGTCCACGCCTCGTGCTCCGGAGATGGAAAGGGGAGGGGGGTATAAGGTCATGAAGTGCTAACGCGCACTCCCCGAAATGTATCCTGTAAAATACCGACATGCACGCCACTCTGCGACGGTGCTCAAGGTTCTGTAGTTTTGCCTCAACCAGTGCTGAGTCTCCAATGAGCTTCTTAGCGCGTTTCTCGATAATATTGGTGACATTAATATAATGATGTTATATATTTTTGGAATAAGCTCAAAATACCCTTTCATTTGGTACCACACACGATAGGAATCAGAGTAAAAAAGAAAACAAAGCTACGAACTCGAGTACCGAAAGCTTTATTTTTAAAAATAATGAAGCTATTTCCAAGCAAGTGGAAGAAATGGTTATTTGTTCAACTAGAGAGCAAACTTAGTTTTTACTGCGAGTGCTGATTTTGAATCCTGAGGTAGCGAAGGATACTAAAATTTCATCACGATCGAAGCAAATGATTCAAAAATAGTATCCTGAGCGAAGGATTCACATCACGAGATGTTAATAAATTTGCTCTCATGTATGTATCACATAACACAACTTTTCCCACTTCCAATGACTTTTTTTTTTTTTTTTTTAAGTTGAGTTTCGGTATTGCAACAACACCTGAAAAAAATATATGAAATAATTCTAAAATGAACAGCAAATGTTATTTATTTTATAGTGTTTAGTATTAATATTACAGACAACATCATAATCTATTTAAAAAAATATATAACAAAAAGTAAAACGTAACAAGAAAGTCGCTACAAAAATTAAATTTTTGGCTAAAATAATTTGCGAAACGCACTCCTAAATTTTATTTTTAATTTCTAGGCTGCATGGGCTCAAGCTTCCCTTCTGTTATGGGAGAAAAAAAAATTGGATGCTAGTTATGTCAAAATATGACCTCTAAACCGTATCCCATCCATTGCCTCACTTAAGAATAAAATGGAATTTTACTCGCGGAATTTAAGCGCGAAATGTGTTCTTTTCGAGGTGGAAGTGGGAAAATGAACTTTATTTAACCGTGTTTCGTTTTGTCTTTCACAGGATGAGTAAAAAGAATATATTCGGGAAGATGACGTATAGCCAAAGATTTAGTACTTCAAGTAATTCAGAACTATCAGAAGAGGACGAAGGTTTAGCTTCTCTGATCGCGGACATTCAAGCCACGTCTGCGTTGCTGTGTCGCGACACTGAGGCTGCGGACGCGGGGCTGAGCGGGCCGGCGGGAGCGCTCAGCGGCGCCAACAGGGAGCAGCGGTACATCGAGCTCATGAGGAGCATGCAGTTCGGTGAGTGTAGCATGCACACCGTTATGGAGTCAGAAGGACAAGTTTCGTGCCAAAAGAAGAAGTGCCAAGTTGGGATGGGAATAATGCTCAACGGTCTTCAAACCTATGCTGAAGTAGAAGACTATTGTCTTCTACTTCAGCATAGTCAAATCAGCGAAGTCAACGACGTTCGGTCGAGGCACACGTATTTTTGATTTGCTCCGGATATTTAATCGTGAAGAGTAGTAAAAAGTGTCGTTTCCTACTTGATATATACATATATTTTATGGTGTTGTTACAAGGATTACAGTGGTGTAACTAGTTTTTGTGTATATACAGTGGTTTTCGAGTAATAAGCAGAAACATTTTCGAAACTCTACATTTTTCATACTCTGCTCCCACGCACGCGTCGCTTCAAGGTCGCTTCCCGCGGGCGCTCGAGCATTGCCCTCCCCGCACCCCGCGCACCTGTTCGCCGCTGCATGTTAACCTGCCTGCCGCCTAGCAACACGGTTTTGGCGCTAAAATAATATATAACATAACTAACAACAAAAATTGCTCTGAATTGCGTAGGTACTAACTTACTAAATCTCTGCCTGAATACTTTTCGCAAGATGACGCCCTCACCGAAGGAACGATGGAACTGTGGTACTTGTACACGTGTTATCACAAGAAAATCTCATCTAGTATGTGCTATGTGTGAGCTTCATTTTCATTTAGCATGCGTCAAATATGAAAAGTTGTATACAACTATGAATCAGGAAAGTAAAGCGATGTGGAAATGTCTTCCCTGTCGCCAAAAGAAGACCGATGATGACTTCTCAAACGTTACTCTGGCAAGAGGAAGTTATCGCCAAGATCCGAATACTTCAAGCGAATGTCCTAAGCTGGGAGAAGAAGCTATTGAAATAACGGCTGATTTAAAGAAATATGTTGCCGACCAGATGTCCTTATTCACGGAACAACTCCTAGCTAAAATCGACACAATCGTTGCGTCAATTAGTTCATTTAACAATCGATTTAACGTGATCGAAAATAGAGTTTTAGCAATTGAACAGCGTCTCGAAAAAAAAACTGTTTCAGCCGTCGAGGGAATTAGTTCCAGCGATGTCAAGGTCAATGCCCTCGCTACCACCGTCGATCGTTTGACGCGTGAACTAAATGATAGAGATCAAGAACTTCTCCTGAATGAGATCGAGATATCCGGGATACCCGAAGCAAGCGGAGAGAATCCGGTTCATGTCGCTACTGTCGTCAGCAGTAAACTTGGAGTGAAGTTCGAGGAGCGCGACGTAGTCAGCGCGGTTCGTGTTGGCGTGCGTCGGGACTATGCGGGTGTCGCCGCCGGCACCGCGACCGCGAGGACAGGAGATGCGGAGGTCACGGCGGGTCCACGTCTGCTGGTCGTCCGCCTGCAACGACGCGCTCAGCGAGACGAGCTATTGCGCGCCGCACGCGTTCGCCGCAATATTGATACTGCTGGACTCGAAATACCAGGCCCAATAACACGCTTCTACGTAAATGAGCGCCTCACAAAGTTTAACAGGCAATTGTTCAAACGTGTTCGAGAGGAAAAAAACCGGCTTAACTGGAAGTTTGCGTGGACTAAAAATGGGTCCATTCTCGTACGTAGAGATCACGAGGCACCTGTAATGCGAGTTCGTACAGAAGCTGATCTTACTCAGGTTTTTTGTCCTAAATAATTTTGTTGTAATTAACCTCTACCTCTTAGATAAGACATTTTTAATTGCTGTACTCAAATTTTACTTTCAATTTCAATTTACTAAAACTGATAGTTTTTATTTAAATATTTTAACGACAGCCTGGATGCGCCTTAGATTGTTTTATATTAGTTACTTTATCAAAGCTATCCATGCAAATAGCTACACCAAAGACAATAACTCCGTTAAAAGTCAGTTTATAAAGATCTATATTAACCCATGTAAATTAACCGATAAATGTCATACGCCTTGTAAAAATAAATATTTTTCGATATGTTTCGTAAATCCTGGCTCATTAGAGACAAAAAAATATGTGATTTTAAAAGCAATTATATCATTTATTTATTTCATTTATATTGTATTGTATGTTTCACTGCGTAGTATATTATATTACTCCATGGTATCACTATTTCAATGTTTATTTATTTATTTCACATGCTATACAAAACGATTCATTTATTATTTATATTACGTAAAATACGCTTTATTAAGTATATATTTATTAAAACTTGCGTGGCGGCATGTATCATTGCTTACACTAATGTTGATGCACGGTAAATACTGTCAAATTCTACATTCTTATGTTTTGCAATACATTAAGAGTAAAAATTTGACGATTGGATTACTTAATCCTGGTTCTCTCGGTACTCATCATGACGAGTTTCTAGTAGCCATGTCACGCTACCAAGTAGATATTATGGCCATAAATGAGACTTGGCTTAGCACGGGTGAAGAGGCGCGGGCGCCTGCCCCTGCTGGTTACAGGCTCCGGCATATACCACGGTCTAAAACTGTTCGTACCCGCGGAGGTGGTGTTGGGTTCTATATCAAGCGTGGCATAAATGTTCGTTATCTTCAACACTCGGATTCTCATCCCGTTGATCAAATGTGGCTAGGTTTAAACATTAATGGTTTTAAAGTCGCAGTTGGGACTGCATATCGGCCGCCGTGGCAAAACTTAGATGTATTCATTGATGCTATTTCTGATTCTGTATCATCATTTTCCATATATGACCACGTCATTCTTGTTGGGGACTTTAACGTTGATCTCTTAAATAATAATCCCAGACACTTGGATAATATAAAAAAACTAACGGGCTTTCTTAAATGCATGAACCTTAGTCAATATGTAGAACAGCCCACACACTTTACAGATCATAGCCAAACCTTAATTGATTTATTGTGTTCCACTAGTAAACTCTCGGATGTTGTAGTTGATTATATTCCCGATCTTAGTCATCATGCATTTATCTCATGTAAATCTACCTTTAAGAAAAACAATCCACCCCCAAAATGGATCGTATATAGACCACTTAGAGAAATAGATATCGATCTTTTTATCCATGACGTAACTTCTATAGACTGGGATAAATTAATTACTGAGGATGTTAATCAATTACTACTTAATTTAAACACCTATATTCTGCTTCTGTTTGACCGTCATGCTCCAAGGAAAATTGTTTATTTAAAAGAACGGTCCTACCCCTGGATTACTCATAACATTAAAGAAATGATAAAAATTCGTGATGCAGCTCATGTTAAATCCCGCCAAACAAAATTAGATTTACATAAAAACTACTACAAAGATTTAAAAAATATTGTGACTACAGCTTTCAAAACTGAAAAAACTGCGTATTTTACAAAACATATTAATTCAAATATAAATAACCCCCGTAGATTGTGGATGAATATTAAACGAAATGTTGCAGATTTTAGGACTAATGATTCAGAAGTGCCACCACATTTATTTGACCCAAATCGTATTAATACTCACTTTCTCACTTTGCCTGGTAATGAGTCAGTAAATATTTCCGACCTATCCTATTATGAATATCACCGTTTTGGATCCGCCTCCTTCAATTTGTCTCCCGTTGATGAGTCCACCGTACTAAAAATCATACAGACAATAAAAAGTAATGCACTGGGCATAGATGGAATTTCTTTAGATATGGTTTTGTTAACTCTTCCAGATACAATTGGTATCATTACAGCATTAGTCAATACATCGATTGAATCCAGCACCTTTCCCGAGGCCTGGAAAACCGCAATAGTTAAACCTCTTCCTAAAAATAACCACCCTTCCGATTTCAAAGACTTAAGGCCAATAAGTATATTACCCTTTCTCTCCAAAATCGTCGAAAAAGCAGTCTGCATGCAAGTGTTTAATTATCTTGAGGAAAATAATATTCTACCTGCAAAACAATCCGGATTTAGGAAGGGTTATAGTACAGCCACGGCCTTATTGGACGTAGTTGATAATATTTTAGCTGCGCAAGATAATGGGCAAGGAACTCTTTTGGCACTATTAGATTTCTCACGTGCTTTTGAGACAATCAATACCTCTCTCCTTCTTTCAAAATTATCTTTCTACGGTTTTAATATCCGTACAATAAAATGGTTCTCCAGTTATTTATCAGGCCGCTCGCAATTAGTAGAGCTTCAAAACGCTGATGGATCTTCTGTTGTGTCTGATATTGCTCCTGTAAATAGAGGTGTTCCGCAGGGCTCCATTCTTGGCCCAGTGCTTTTTATTTTGTATTCCGCAGACATCATATCCTCTATAAGAAATTGTAATTACCATCTTTACGCTGATGATCTTCAGCTCTATATATCATTTAAACCCAGTGAAACAAATGCAGCTGTACAACAGTTAAATCAGGATTTAAATCGTATAGCCCAGTGGAGTGAAAGAAACTGCTTAGTTTTAAATCCTTCTAAATCCAAGTTTCTTGTCCTTGGGTCTAAAAAACAGATAAGTGACATTTTAGCTGCAGATCCTGCTGTACACATAAATGCTGATCCTATATTGTATGTTCCTGAAGCTCGCAATTTGGGACTTCTGATGGACGGGAGGTTACAATTTGAGAACCACATTCAACATACAATACGGAATTGCTTTTATAGGTTAAAAGTACTGTACCGAGTTCGAGATTATTTGGATGTCGATTTACGTATTCGTCTTTGTGATTCTCTTATTTTGTCAAAACTTAATTACGCTGATACGGTATTTGGGGGATGCTTACTTGATAGAACTAAAAGAGTGACCCAGAGATTGCAAAACGCTTGTGCACGATTCTGTTTCCCAATACCACGTCGAGCTCATGTCACCCCCTTTCTTAATAAAAATAACTTAATGAACATGTCATCACGGCGCTCATTACATTTTTCAGCCCTGCTTTTTGGCGTTATAATAAATAATCAACCGCAATATTTATACACTAAACTTAACTTCTCCAACCGTCATGCCAGATTTACAAGTCGTCTCATCGTTCACCAGCACAGTACAACTGCCTTTCGTGGCAGCTTCCGATACGCTGCCACGAAATGCTGGAATAACTTGCCCCCTCCAATCAGAAATACCAAATCAATTTTTGCTTTCAAAATTAAACTCAAACAACACATTTTGCATAATCAAAAATTACATTAGAGGAGCAGTTGTATTAAATCGTTTTTCCACTAACACCGCTTAATTTAGTTATAATAAGTCGTTTTAAAAAAAATAATGCTTGAGATTATCACAATCTGTTTTCATGTATGCCTATTCATCATCATCATAATAAGTACCTATATTTTCTGTGGATTTATTTAAAGCTATAGTTGTTTTTTATTTTACTACCATCTATTTTTATTTATTTATCATAAAGTCAGTGATACAATTCAGTTAAGAAAAAACTGTTTTTATTTGTTTTATAGTACTTGTTATTTATTTATTTTATTTTATTTCGGTCTCGCGGAAGACCAGCGCTGTGAGGGTGTATTACTATAGTAGGCACCTTCATAGCATTACGCTGAGCTGGGACCTTTTTGTCACCCTATTTACTATTTTAATTCTATGCCCTAGATTAAGTTGTTTTTGTTTAATTATACATAATATTTTAGGTTAAGTTTCTGTTGTAATAATTGGTGACAAATAAACGTTTTCTATTCTATTCTATTCTATTCTATTCTATTCTATTCTATTCTAAATAGAGTAAATTGCCATCAGAGCGACCTCTGCACTCAAGCGAGTGACTTCATCACTATATTCTTACTGGATAAGTTTAGTCGATTACGCAGAAGCTGTAATCACCAACTTTTAAAAAGAAACAGCTGCCTTAATCAACATTCATACCAGGTGTAAGAGATAGCGTCCCCAAAACTGATAGGGGTTGCTCAGTCAACGACATTGAACAACTATCAGCCGGTTCTTATTTCCGGAAGATAAAAAAAAAGGATTTTACATACAAATTGTCTGATCGATGTGAACATTTTGTATGGACAAGCCATTTTTACTTCTTTTGTTTTTTGTCGTTGTTGTGTCTTTGACTGAGCAACCCTTATCAGTTTGCGGGACGCTGTCTCTTACACCTGGTATGTATCATTTCTCTCGCTTCAAGTATGTAACATGTTAACCCATTTCCAGAGACGTTCGAGATGATCGTGGAGTGCGGCGAGGGCGGGGGCGGGGGCGGCGGCGCGGCGGGGTTCAAGTTCACAGTACCCTACAACTTCGAGAGCATCGTGCGCGCGGCGGGCGAGCGCTCGCACCCCGCGCGCATGAAGCGCCTCGCGCAGGAGGCCGCCACGCTGGCCACCAGCCTGCCGCTCTCCTACTCCTCCAGCGTGTTCGTGCGCACCGACACCGACCGGCTCGACGTCATGAAGGTACGCTCTAGCTGAGCAGCCTGCTGTCTGCGGTCTGAGCCATGGGCTCTCGACCTGGAGGTCCCGGGTTCGATTCTCGGCGGGGGACAATGACCTTGTGTAGTTGATTCTAATTTGGTTAGGACATTGCTGACTGATCACCTGATTGTCTGAAAAGTAAGATGATCGCATAGATCGGTTGGGCATGTAAATAGTTAGTCCTGCGGCTGATTTCTCTTTGTTCGTGTCAATGAATCTGTCCCATCAGAATAAAAGTTTGAATAGATCTGTATCTAGCGCTAACACTTGTGCACTAAAAACTAGTCCTGCGCAGTTGGCCGATCTCTGGAAGATTGGCCGCCACCACCAAAAATCGGTTGGGAGGACTATTATTATTCATGTCTGTTTTTACCTTTCTTCTAGCAATATATAGGAGTGATATTATTTTATTTGATTGTCATCCATCATGAGCATGATAAAAAAAAAAATTACTCTAATAAAAATAATAAATCATAACAAAACAAAAACAAGGTAAAATGATTTTGAATAATAGGTACCATTACTCGTATAAGTAGGTGCTAACTTTAGAGTATCGGATCCGTCACGTTTCACACCGATTATTTCTCTAACAACTGTGCAATGTATTCATATGTCGTATTATTTTTACTATGTGTAAGTGTGTTTAATATATATTTATTTATATTTCACGTATTGTATGTACTAATAACATTTATATAATTATTTGGTTAGTATTTATACTTATGTATATAAGGATATTTATATGTAGCTTATTGTAGCCTTTGCGTACACTCTTGCCTGCTGTTATCTACATTTTTTTGCAAAATCATGTCACTTTCGTTGTAGGTGCTAATAACCGGTCCATCGGACACTCCGTACGCGAACGGCTGCTTCGTCCTGGACGTGTACTTCCCGGTCGACTACCCCCTAGTCCCCATGCTCATCAACCTGGAAACCACCGGCCGGCATTCCGTCAGGTTCAACCCTAACCTCTACAACGACGGCAAAGTAAGTAACGTACATAAATAAATAAAAAATAAAAAAGCCTTTTACTCCATAATTTTCATCAATAGTTACATTTGTTATAACATGACTTTCAATAATTAATTACATTAATATCATAATATTTTATTTTTATTCATGCATTATCATAATAATTAATTGATTAATATAACCTTTAATCGCCTTTATCCCTAATGGGTTAAGCAGAGCGTAAACGACCTAAACAAAGGTTTCGCCACGTCTGACAGTTTTCAGAGTTATTTAAGATAGATTTTGTAGGTATATTGCTGTAGTGACAGGTTGTCAGCCTATCGCCTAAATTGCAATATAGAAACCCACGGATCCCCTAGCTGGTTTTTACAGCATACCCGGGAGGAAATGCAGCTGGCACATTCTATGTTTTTCTCTTGTTCCCAGTCCAGCATGGAAGGAACTAACTAACATAAGTAACTCACGGCTACAAATAATACGGGTGTAAGGGACAAGCAACTGATAGGGGTTGCTCAGTCGACGAAACTGACCAACTTTCACCAGGAAATACCTTCAGGAAAGGAAAAAATATGGCTTTTCCGTACAAATTGTCTGATAAGGTGATTATTTTGTATGGTAAAGTAAAAAAAAATCCTGTCGTAAGTTGTTCAGTTTCGTTGACAAAGCAATCCCTGACATTGTATTTTATTATTATTAAGGAATGGACATTTCTAATAATCGATTGTATATTAAGTCAATGACTTCATTTGTTTGCTAAGTATTTTATTAATATTATTATTATTATTTTGCATGCTATTGTAAATAGTTAAACAAGTGATTCTAAATACTTAAATTTGTAACACCTGTATATGTACCTTGTTTAAGAACAAATAAATCATTATCTTATCAGTTTGCGGGAAGCTATTTCTTACACCCTGTATACTTAAACTTAATTCCGATTACTTCGGTGCAAAATAAAGATTTCTCTTTATGCAATGTTAACTATAATTTGTGTTTGTGTTTAGGTGTGTCTCAGCGTGCTGAACACGTGGCACGGACGACCCGAAGAGAAGTGGAACGCACACACGTCTAGCTTCTTACAGGTTAGTTATTGATACATACATACATACATATAATCACGCGTTTATCCCTAACGGGGTAGGCAGAGCGTCAATGACCCAAACAAAAGTCGTTCTGCGACGTCTGACAAGTTTTGAGGGTTATTCGCTATTAAGAAAGATTGTTAGCTCATCGCCTAAATTACAATACTGAATCCCTCGAATCCCTTAGCTGATTTTTACAGCATGCCCGGGAGGAGATGCAGCTGGCACATTCTATGTTTTTCTATTACTCTCTGTCTAGCATGGAAAGATAAGTTATCGGTTCGTCCTAAATTGTGCTAGTTTCCGCAACTGAAATCCTCAGATAGTCGAGCACCTCTGTGATTGTATTCTGGTTACCTCCATGCAGGCTCTGCACTAATTTTACTTCTGTTGGTCTGCTGTAAGAAATTTACCCGGGAGAAAATGCATCTGGCACATTCTATATTTTTCTATCGCTTCCAGTCCAACATAGAACAAATCATAGATAAAGCCGTGTCGAAAGTGAAGTGTTGAAGCTAACATGTGTAATATTTTCAGGTGCTAGTGTCAATCCAGTCGCTGATCCTAGTGCCGGAGCCCTACTTCAACGAGCCGGGCTACGAGCGCTCGCGCGGCACCCGCGTGGGCTCCGCCGCCAGCCTCGAGTACAACTCCAACATCTACCAGGCCTGCGTGCGCTGGGCCATGCTGGACCACCTGCGCAACCCGGAGCCCTGCTTCAAGGAGGTATGTAGCTGACAGGTGACAGGACTTGTAATGACCTACTCAAGATCAGTAATGCCCTACACAAAGCTACTAACGCCATACACAGGACTCGTAATGCCCTACACAAGTCTCGTAATGCCCTACACAAGTCTCGTAATGCCCTACACAAGACTCGTAATGCCCTACACAAGTCTCGTAATGCCCTACACAAGACTCGTAATGCCCTACACAAGACTCGTAATGCCCTACACAAGACTCGTAATGCCCTACACAAGACTCGTAATGCCCTACACAAGACTCGTAATGCCCTACACAAGACTCGTAATGCCCTACACAAGACTCGTAATGCCATACACAAGACTCGTAATGCCCTACACAAGTCTCGTAATGCCCTACACAAGTCTCGTAATGCCCTACACAAGACTCGTAATGCCCTACACAAGTCTCGTAATGCCCTACACAAGTCTCGTAATGCCCTACACAAGTCTCGTAATGCCCTACACAAGTCTCGTAATGCCCTACACAAGACTCGTAATGCCCTACACAAGTCTCGTAATGCCCTACACAAGACTCGTAATGCCCTACACAAGTCTCGTAATGCCCTACACAAGTCTCGTAATGCCCTACACAAGTCTCGTAATGCCCTACACAAGACTCGTAATGCCCTACACAAGACCTAATGCCCTACACAAGACTCCTAATGCCCTACACAAGTCTCGTAATGTCCTATACAAATCTCGTAATGTCCTACACAAGACTCCTAATGCCCTACACAAGTCTCGTAGTGTCCTATACAAGACTCCTAATGCCCTATACAAGTCTCGTAATGTCCTACACAAGACTCCTAATGCCCTACACAAGTCTCGTAATGTCTTATGCAAGACTCAATATGCCCTACACAAGTCTCGTAATGTCTTATACAAGACTCAATATGCCCTACACAAGTCTCGTAATGTCCTATACAAGACTTATAATCCCCTACACAAGTCTCGTAATGTCCTATACAAGACTCGTAAAGATCTACAAAAGAATCGTTTAGACTTACACGAGCTTATTGAAAACTGAGAATGATAAACAAACTCCTAAAATTTGTATATTTTTTTTCCAGGTGATCCAAACCCACTTCTGGATCAAGCGCAACGAGATAATGCACACCGTGGCGGGCTGGATCACCGAGCTGGAGGGGCAGGGCGGCGACGAGCGCACGCAGCGGTCCATACAGCTCAACCTGATGGCGCTCAAAGTAAGATAACATAACAATATACTTTATTGCACAGAAAAGACACAAGAGAAAATAAAATGGAACAAATAGTACTACAGACACACAAATTTTACACAAACAAAAAGTTTGAAAATTAAAACACAATAAACAAAAATAAACAACAGATAACATGTACATGTAAACTTAAGACAATGTGTGCTGTAGCAGTGCAAATAGGCAATAGCTCAGCGTCAAAATTTGCTCAGGAGCAAAGCGCTGGTTTTCAGCTACAACCTAGAGGAAGACCCAATTAGCTGAACGATTGTCAATATGGTTTTTAGTATCAATAAAATCTTTTAATAATAATAATATCAAATATGATTATTCATGCAGATTATAATAAATATATTACATGTACCTACATACAAAAATATTAGGTTATAATTTATAGTAGCAAGTACAAATACAGCAATTTCTTCCAGGCAACCTTAGGGTACAGGAAAATAAAAGTTGAACTAGTGGGCTGGTCTTTGATAAACAATAAACTAACTAGATGCACAATCTCACTCAAAAAGTGTCCGCGGCAAAAATCTGCCCATCACGACAATCGGGGAGAATTTTCATTTGACGTGCTCAGTCAAAATGATAGTATGTGCAAGTGCTATTGATATTGTATCCAATCTTTGACTCGTTAAGGTCCAAATTTGTATGAATATTTTTATGTTATTAATATAACAATAACTATACGTATGTGCAGTGCGGCTCGGACATTTTTTGATCAGGGTTTCTTCGTGATTGTGCATCTAGTTTGTTTATTGTTTATCAAAGGGGCTGGTATACATTTCAGGCAATATATTGTAAAGTAAGACACGGAACAGAATACATACTACCTTAACGGTACACTAATCTCACTTCCCTACAACAGACCTTATTTTTTTTATGACCTCTGTATCTATAGCGTATATATTATATATTACATCCATATTTACATAATTAATATATACATACATATAATCACGCCTTTATCCCTAATGGGGTAGGTTAGGAGCTAACACGAGCTTAACAAAGATCGTTCCGCTATGAGTTTTGAGGGTTATTTTAAGATAGATTAGTAGGGTATATTGCTGTAGTGACAGGTTGTCAGCCCATCGCCATAATATTTATTACTTACTGAATTAGCAGATACTCTTTTCTAAGCACACTATTTGTGTTACAGCGACATTACGTGAAGCTCCAAGAGGAGTTGGCCAAGTTGCCGTGCCCCGCGGGGCTGGAGGACCTGGACGAGCCGTTCACGCTGCCGGCCGCGCCCGCGCCGCCGCCCCCCGCGCCCGCCGCGCCGCCCCCCGCGCCCCCGCACCACGACATCGACCACGATATGGAGAAGATCGTCTCACAGGTAACATAACAGAACAGAACCATACTATTTCCAAATCAGATCTAGAATTAAGGTAAACAAAGTTTCATGGCATACATACATACATACATACATAAATCACGCCTTTATCCCTTACGGGGTAGGCAGAGCGTTTAACGCCTCGTAAAAGGCGCTTTCGCCACGTCTGACAAAAATTGAGGGCATTTTAGATTGTAATATGTATTGCTATAGTGACAGGTTGTCAGCCCATCGCCTAAATTACAATACACTGTAACCCTCGAGGCCCTTTTGCTGACTTCAACAGCATGCCCGGGAGGAAGGGCAGCTGGAACATTCTATGTTTTTCTATCTCTCCCAGTCCAGCATGGAAGTAATGTCATACATACATATAATCACGCCTTTATCACTTAAACCACGTCAGAGGCCTAATAGCTGTAGTTACTGTTAGCTGTGCTACTAGGCGGTTTGAAAAACTCTGAAACCAGGGTACATCGGGTCGTTTGACTCTAGAATCCACTCGCTAAGAAGAAGATCCCTAATGGGGTAGGCAGAGCGTAAACTACCTAAAGAAAGGTCGTTCCGCCATGTCTGACAAAGTTTTGAGGGTTATTTAAGATAGATTTGTAGGTATATTACTGTAGTGGCAGGTTGTCAGCCTGTCACCTAAATACAATATACTGAAACCCTCGGATCCGTTAGTTGGTTTTTACAGCATGCCCAGGTGGAAATGCAGCTGGCACATTCATTGTTTTTCTCTCGCTCCCAGTCCAGCATGGAAGAAAGTCATGTCTTTTTATTCAAAAACACATTTCAAAAATAAATGATACGTGTTGGCAAATTTATTAGATGACTAAAACTACTATTTCATTATGTTATCATATCTTATAGCTAAAACTTATTTAGAAACAAGATCTTCGATGAAAAGACATACATGAAACTTTGTTTACCTTTATTCTTAATCTGATTAGGAAATAGTATACATAGCGTCAAGAGGAGCTAATCAAACTAGTTGATAAGATGTATATGTCAACCCATAACCATAAAAAAAATAGTTTACAAAATTTTATCCGTTACCACCTTTCGTATTTGTTCTTGTAACGTCTTCGATTCGTTACGTTTTTGTTCTTGGCACCAGTTAGATCCGTTGCCACATTTATTTTGTTCTTGTCACAACTTCGATCCGTTACCACCTTTCTTATTTGTTCTTGTAACAGCTTCGATCCGTTACCACCTTTCTTATTTGTTCTTGTAGCAGCTTCGATCCGTTACCACCTTTCTTATTTGTTCTTGTAGCAGCTTCGATCCGTTACCACCTTTCTTATTTGTTCTTGTAGCAGCTTCGATCCGTTACCACCTTTCTTATTTGTTCTTGTAACAGCTTCGATCCGTTACCACCTTTCTTATTTGTTCTTGTAACAGCTTCGATCCGTTACCACCTTTCTTATTTGTTCTTGTAACAGCTTCGATCCGTTACCACTTTTCTTATTTGTTCTTGTAGCAGCTTCAATCCGTTACCACCTTTCTTATTTGTTCTTGTAACAGCTTCGATCCGTTACCACCTTTCTTATTTGTTCTTGTAGCAGCTTCAATCCGTTACCACCTTTCTTATTTGGTCTTGTAACAGCTTCGATCCGTTACCACCTTTCTTATTTGTTCTTGTAACAGCTTCGATTCGTTACCACCTTTCCTATTTTATTCTTTCCTATTTCGATCCTCCTTTTTTATTACTCTTTGCAATAATTTTGATTTGTTATATTCTTTCTTATGTCTCTGCAACCTTTTCTCATTCGTTACCTCCTTTCTTATTTGTTCTTAAATGATTGCACATTTTAATTCCTCCTTTCTTGTTTTGATTCGTAGTTCTTTTACGAAATGGCATTATTATTTTGCCAGGTTCTCGAATGATTACTGACCATCGCCTGAACACTCGAGCTTCGCTAGCGGCGTGCCCGCCTGGCGGCACGTAGCGGCACCCGGCGGCACGTAGCGGCACCCGGCGGCACCAAGCGGCACCCGGCGGCACGAAGCAGCACCGACCTGCGCACGCCGTCGCTCGATGAAAGTACAAGTAGGGAACGCGACACGCATTTACCGTAGCCTAGTAACATATATACCCGTATTTATTTCCGTACGAATAGACGTACGCCCGTATAATGGACTCATATCTTAATAGCGAGTTTACGTTTTTATTTGTAATAGAAGTTTCGTTTTATATATGTTTTTTGTTTAGTAGGTAGGAATTAGTGGGACCTCCGTTTAGTTTAAGGTGTATCCTACCGGCAGATGAGCAGGTAGATTTCAAGATATGCAACTTTCGCCTGTAATGCCTTGGAATATCGTTCAAATCAGCGCCCGCCACGGCGTGGCAGTTACGTCCATGGCTGCGTCAAAAATGTGCGGAAAACGCATAAAAAAGCTAATTCCATAAAAACTACGATACGGATTTTAAAAAGCTATGTTGATTTTAGACAATCATTATACGGATATTTTCCCGAAGGAACCGTAAATGCGCTTCCAATAGTTTAGAAGGAATATCAAATTTACTGATAAAAACAGCTTTCCTTAAAGTTTTTTTTAGTATACTTATTTACAAACTAGAATATTTTTAAATGTTGCAATTGCAGGCCATGAACTAATTCCTTAGATGTATATTTTTAGAATTTGCCAATGATGCGTTTAGATGAAATAAGGTCTTAAAAACAATTATTTGCCGGGAGGAATCACCTTAACACGTATTGTGATACTAAAATGGGCCCGCTCGGCGCCCGGTAAGCTATTTAAGAGGAGTAGAGTTACGGCGTGATGTCACTATTTAACTTTACACTGTGTATAGTAGGATAGGGCTACGTGTAGTCTTTATCTCTGTATGTCTGTCTGTATCCTCGCTCGTGAGAAGCGCTCGGCCCGAGATCGCCCCGGACGTGGTGCCGATACAGACCGTATTCATATTGGGACACGACTCAACTTCTCTTGCCATCAGATAGCGTGTTTCGCGATCACTTTTGCTTCTGAAAATCTGTACGAATAGCTCAAGTAGTTCAACAGCTGTGAACACACGTGAAACGCTCTATCTGGACGCACATTTTACTGACGAAATAACACAAATATTAATTACGGACGTGATTTATAGCTTTCTGTGGTAGTATCGACTGTCGCATTGTGAATAGGTCCATTTACACATCACTCGTGTTATAACCCTCCGCGAAGGTCGCCGGCTTTCGCGCTGGGCGTTCATACGCTCTGTACATTAAATTATAGTTTGATGTATATATAAATTGTGTTAATTTTTGTATTTAAGAATATATTGTATCGCGGTAGCGCTCAAAGAGCGACAGAGTGTGAGCGAGACGAATAGAGGTTGTTCGAGGTCGAAACATGACGTGTATACGCAGGCGCACGCGGCGGGCGGGGGGGCGGTGTGGCGGGGCGCGAGGGGGGCATATGTAATAGCACAAACAAGAAACGATGTCCATAAGCTTATTTTCATTCATAAATTGACAAATAAGTTATAAGGCTGGGAAAGTTGGATGGCTGGATTTATTTCGCTTCTCAGTTCAATAATTTCTTTCATTCGTAATGGGCATATTACTGTGCCAGTATTTTAACATATGCTGACGCAAAATAGTATCGATGTCCTTAGTACTGAACCCCTATCGTGCCGCCCGCCGCCCCGCCGCCCCGCCGCCCCCCCGCCCCGCCACCCCCCCGCCGCGCCTTGAGAATGTAAATAGTAGAAATCATCAGTAGTGGAGGGTTTCTCATTGTACTTTCATTGCCAGGTAATTTGGACGTAGGACGTTTCTTGATATATTTGACTGTGAATTTCGGAATGTAAATAAAAATTTATGTTATCGCATTTCTTTCGTTTTATTATATTTTCTTCAACATAATCCCGTCCCACTGAGATCCTGACAGTGGGAGTTTTTGCACTGCTCCGTATTCGGTTCGTATATAACGGATACAGATGGGAGCACAAGCTGTCATACATTTACTAGGAAGGCAAAATCGGATACGAATTGGATATGAACCGAATACGGAGCAGTACAAAAACGCCCAATCACAGCTTATAAAGTTTCACACACATACAGTTTAGACGATTATGTATGACTGTGCGATTTCGTCGTTTAAAATCTTGACTAAGAAATAAGTATTGAGTAGAATATTGCCATGTTGACTTGCCATGTTGACCCTCGTGCCGGGTTGTTCCTGGCGCGACAGTTGTCCGTTGCCAAACAACGAGGGAACGCGGCAAGTGTAATGTCCCGGTACAGTTCGAGGAGGTCTTTTTGACGAGTGTTTAAGATAGCACCAATTGTTTCTGTATTTTTTAATTTTAGTTTAAGTTTGTGATGACTGAAAATTTTTTGGTAGGCAATCTTAGCTTCAACAGGTTTCAGGCATCACTTTTAGGAAATAATTAAACACGAAATATTTTTAATATGGCTTTATTTGTTGGTCTATTTACAATGTCACAATTCGTATTGACTTATTCAAATTATTATGACTGGGGATACTCTAGCCTCGATTCTAGCTTACTCTTACGCTACAATACTACACGTTCACTAAACATTCCACTAAAACACCTTATGAAATAAATAATTTATTTCTATGTTAGATCAAAGTTAGACCGAGGCGCACTTCCACCAACACTGAATCCTAAAAAGTTAATATTATATATAACATTTCAATGCAAAAGTAAAAAAGTAAATCTCTGTCAAATCTAAAACTATACTTAAGATTGTAGCTGCGACAGATGCTTTTCACAAGGAAAACAAAACAAAATGTATTGAAAATCTCATAGAAATTGCATCTGTCACGGCAACCATTTAACAGTTTTTCAAGAAGAGTCTATCAAATTAAATGTTCATGGAAGTGAGCAATCTTCAATACGAAAATACATAGTGTTATCCTTTACTCCCATCACAGATGGAGCTAATTGTGACTTTAAAAAAATATTTATTTACATAAACATTCAGAGTAACATTTTCTATCTACAGTAATATCAATGGTATTGGTACAAAACTCGTATAAATCATGAAAACTGATGTCGCACCATGAGATTTCACGTCACATTCAAACACAAAACAATAAGTAAAAATATAAAATTCATTCTATGCTGAAGTATTTTATGGCACTTTGTGACAGTATCAAATTATTGCAACCTTTTGTATGGAGCTTACAACTAAAGCTGTTACCAACTAGCAGAGAATGTTATCGATTAAAATGCTCAAATAAATGCCTAGAAGTTTGATACAGCGAAAATTTACAAAGGGACACTTTCTTGTAAGGGTTGGACCACACTGGCCTCACGAAATCGCACTTTCCTATACTTTTCTGACACTCACAAGAAAATGCGTTAGCAGTTGCACTTGTTCGCTCTAGTCAATGTCGAATCTTAGTGACAGAAAAGGATATAGGAAAGTACAGTTCATTGTGGCTAGATGTGATCCAACCATAAGAGTCATAATTATTAGGTACACTACTTAAATAATAGCTGTAATAATCAAATAGTACAATACTGCTAAAATATGGTATTTTAAAACCTAACATTTTCTCTACCTATAGTCTCCTTGATGAACACTCTCTGCTAACTTGCACCGCATTCAGTCGCATGGTTCCCTATGTCCAGGACATGTAGTGGTATCTGGTGGTCTACTTCTTCTGCCGCCAGCCCTCGTCGGCTTGCAGGTTGAGGTCTGCGGGGTCGAGCTGGCCCGCCTCCACACAGGACTTGCAGCAGAATCTGGAGGCGAGAGGAATATGATATAAAGTGCAGAAGAATCTACGCCTGCAAGTGGCACAACGTTGGTATTTAATAATGAATAATGGAGCTACTGGCGTCGATTCTCGCGGCATAATTCTAATTCTTAGTAGCGCTGTGGTTCTTAACTTTGATATAAGAACAGGATAGGAAACATAATGACTTTGACTTTCTTAATTTGACTTTGATATTTTAAATAAAAACTGAGCATATATGCTCTCTTATTTTACGTCAAATAAGCAGTCTTAAGATGGTCTTACGCGGAGGTATAACGTCAGATTAAGAATGTCAAACTCATGTGTTTATTTGCTATCCAGTTCATATATTAAAGTTAAAAAAGTGACAGCGGGAAAAATGATGCCGCGAGAGTCGACGCCATTATATCCAAGCAACTCGTTCGGCAATACGACCCTTTCTGTTCCTTCATTAATCGTTACCAACTTGCTTTGCGGCCCGAAAATTGCTTTTTCTCAACAAATTTAAAGACATTCGACCGCAAAACATATATTTGTAACAAGGTTACAGTCTGCGGTACCGAAACTTGAACCGCTGCTGAGTTGCATAGAAAATGCTGTATACAGGCCGCAAAACACGTTGGTATTGATAACTCAACGTTAAAAAAATACTTTATCGACTTATATTAGTTAAGTCGTGTCTTTGCTATGCTAATGGAAGATGTTGTACGTCATTTGATGAATCAATACTTACTTGGAGTAGTAGTTGTGCTGACAGAACTTGCTGCGCACGATCAGCTTGCAGTCCGCGAAGAATGGATTGTCTGTACACTTCGCCGGGATGTAAATTCCTGGAAACCAAATACATGATTAGTTTGCGAGTGTTTTTTCAGGTGTTTCTTTGTTTTTGTTTGTAACTGTCTTCGTGGTCTAGTGGTCAGAGCTATGGGCTAACGATCCGGAACGGAGGTCCTGGGTTCGATTCCCAGTGGGGGAACACAAAGTTGATATTTGTCAATTTATCACTATGATTTTGGTTAGAACATTGCAGGCTGAATCACCTGCTTGACTGGAAGAAAAAACATTCCGTGCTTCGGAGGGAACGTTAAGCCGTTGTTCCCGGTCACAGTTCGTTACGTAAAAACCATGTCAGAGCTCTATTAGGCGGTTTAAAAATTCTGACACCAGGGTTCATAGGGTCGATCGACTACCCATACGACAGAAGAGGTGTTTTTAATTTGAATGAAAGAGTGTTTATTATATGCAGCAGGAAACATTCAAAATGATGGTTGCAAAAGTTAGCTTGACCTGAAACCCTAACTGTTCATGAAGTACACAACATAACTGCCTCCGTGGTCTAGTGGCTAGTGCCATGGACTCCTGATCCGGAGGTCCTGGGTTCGATTTCCATAGGGCGAAACACAAAGTTGATATTTGAGAATTTATCACTTTGTGAATTTTTCCTCAGTTTGGTTAGGACGTTGCAGGCTGAATCACCTGATTGTCCGAAAAAGAAAATGATTTCGTGCTTCGGAGGGCACGTTAAGCCGTCGGTCCCTGTCGCTGTCTTTGATAGTGGTCGTTACTCAAACCATGTGAGAGGCCTGATAGTTGTGCTACTAGGCGGTTTAAAACACTCTGACACAAGGGTTCATCGGGTCGATAGACTCGGTACACCCACTCGACAGAAGAAGACAACATACCTTGTACAGTGATCTGCACGGTGGAGTAATGCGACGAGTACTGGTTGTTGGCGTGACAGCCGTACACGCCGCTGTCCGACAGGTTCACGTTGTTTATGGTCAGCCGAGCGTCTGCAAACAAACATACGGAGATTACGAGATATACAGGGTGTGAGGGACAGTCTCCCGCGAACTGATAGGGGTTGCTCAGTCAACGAAACTGAACAACAATGACCAGGATTTCTTTCAGGAAATGACAATAAATTCTTCCATGCTGGACTGGGAGCGAGAGAAAAACATAGAATGTGCCAGCTGCATTTCCTCCCGGGCATGCTGTAAAATCCAGCCAAGGGATCCGAGGGTTTCAGTATATTGTAATTTAGGCGATGGGCTGACAACCTGTCACTACAGCAATATACCTAGAATTCTATCTTAAATAACCCTCAAAACTTTGTCAGTCGTGGCGGGACGACCTTTGATTAGGTTATTTCATTAGGGATAAAGGCGTGATTATATGTATGTATGTAATGACAATAAATTGGCTTTTCCATACGAATTGTCTGATCGAGGTGATCATTTGGTATGGGAACACCTGATGCTGATGATACTGACCAGTGACTTGCATGCGGTCGGTGGAGGCGAGCCGGGCTCCGTCCTTGCTCCAATACACGTCGGGCGTGGGGTAGCCGTCCACCTCGCAAGGCAGGCTCAGCTCAGCCCCCGGAGACACCGTCGAACTTTGGGCCAGGATTCGAGTGTTCACCGGCACTACACATAACACAAGTCTTACTCAGGTGATCTTATTTTATATTAAACATATATGATATGATTTAGAAACACAGAAAGCGCAATAACTAATTGCTAATTTGTAATCAAGTTCGAATGCTCTAACTATATGATTTGTTGTACGAATTTACTCTTTCGGTATTCTTTTTTAAATATGAGACTAATTGGAGAAAACATTAATATCCTAGTTGAAATAAGTACTTAGTAAAATCAAGTAAAAAATATACGGATATACTGTGAAAAGAACATGCTTAGAGCTTTGTACAAAGAGAGACATGAGATTTATCTCGTAATAGTAACATAGATTGCATAGAATAAACATTGTTATTAACGTGAGAAGTTAACGTTTGGGGAAAAATAAACATGTTCTCAATTAGAACAGATCTAGACGTAAACATTGATAAAGTGATAACAGAGAATTCTAAGAGATTTATTTAACTATCTACTAAATTTTCCATTTATTAGAAACAAAAACATGCAATTAAAGACAGAACAAACAAGTAAAGTATCATGCAACATGCAAAAGACACAAGTAGCAGATATTGTGTGACAGATTAAAAGAATACTGAAATGTGGTTATCTGATCTTACCCTGGTACACTGGTACGTCAATTTCCGGCGGCGGTGTGGTTCTTTCCGTCTGTGGTTGTCGAGGAGTGACCACGACCTCCCGATCCCTCGGTACGATGTACGGCCCAGACGAGTATCCGTCAGGGCTCCACGCCTGCACGATCACCGACCACGATGCCGGCTTGCCCACACCGTTGTACGCCTGACACGCGTATTCTCCCAGCGTCTCCGAGTTGAGTTGTCTGATCTGGAGGACGTTTTCTCTCGCTTCGTAGAGGGAGCTGCTGAAGGGCACCATGGGTCCGGAGATGCCGCGGTACCAGTAGATGGCCGGCTCGGGGTAGCCGTATGCGAGGCAGCGGATGTTGAGGCTCCTGCCCAGCTCGCCGGTGACGAGGCTGCTCGCGTCGCCGGATATACCCGCCGGGCCCGACACCGGTTCTACCACCCCCGAGTGTTAGTCTACTACTCGAGTGAGTGAATGCTTCTGGATGCTCGTGTCGCTTCGGTATAGTTCTCGGGAATCAACATAGTTTGACCATCGAAAGTACATTCTTAAATTCAACTGGTGTGAATATTGGATCGGCAAGGTCATTTCTATTCCTCAAGAAGTCGGTCAGTAACTATACCTCGGTTAGAGTGAGGTTAATCAAAAGCATTCACAAACTCAACGGTTATTCACTACTCAGAAAATGGAAAGACAAATACAAATGGGGTTACATTTTTGATTTGGATGTTCTTGGAAATGTGTAAAAAATTATATACACCGGTGTAACCAGATTTAATTATAGATGATGTTTCATTTTTAGAGATATGTTTGCTCATTTAACAAAATTGTATGTAACCCAGGAACATTCAAAACAAAACTGGTGAGATAAAAGAAAAAGTTAAAAAGATGGTAACCTTGCGCCTGCGCACATGCCAGCAGCAGTAGAATCACAACACATGAGATCATTATTGTAAAAATACTATAAAAACGAATTATAAATTGTGTTTTATTAATGAATGGTACACGACCAGCTTCCGCGGAAAATAGGCACTAACTGACCCCGCGGCGATTGTACGACAGGGGACGCGTACAGGGTGAGTAAAACTCTGCAATATGCAAAAATATCTAACGTATTTTTATCGTGTAGTATTAAGCGACGTATAAGGTCATTTTAAATCAAGTGCAAATCGAATCTACCCATGAAACTGAACAAATTTCCCTAAGGAACATAGGTTGAAATATGAAAAACAAAAATTAACTTACCATACTAAGTGCGCTATCAGCTGGTGCATTTTGTATGGAAGGTCCAATTTTTTATTCGTTTTTCGACCTATGTTCCTGAGGGAAAGTTGTTCTGTTTCATGGGTAGATTTAAACGTTTTAATATTTGCATTTGATTTAAAATGACCTTATATATATATTGCAGCATATTTTTCCAGCTTTTGTAGAAGAGTAAGATTACTTCAAAATTTACTAGCTGGTAGAGCTTTTAGTGAAAAATTTTCAAAATAAAGCTCACCCTGTGTATCATGAGAAACTAATGAGAGATAAAAGAATATTGACTGCGAAAGATTGAAGGGTCATAGTTGTCTTTTTTATCCGTGATTATGGTTACGTTAATTTCTGCGTAATCTTTATAACTACTTCCTTTTTAATATTGTAGTAGAAGCGGTAGATGAAATATGTATCTCCTATCTCTATGGAGATGATTTGTTTTTGTTTACAAAACTTGATTGTCTTAATCTTTGACACAAAGGTCTGATGCTCTACAACTGATAATTCATTAATGTCTCTAATATAGATTAATTAGTAGGTCAAGAATTATTGGACAGTTTTAGACACTGCCCTATTTTATTAAGCTATTCCTTGTTTTGAGATCTAGGACCTAGGGCAACGAAAGAATTAGCTCTTATGAAAGGCGTATGCTCAGTTCCTACATATATACATACATATAATCACGCCTTTATCCCTAATGGGGTAGGCAGAGCGTAAAACGATCTAAACATCGTCGTTCCGCCACGTCTGACAAAGTTTTGAGGGTTATTTGAGATACATTTGTAGGTATATTGCTGTAGTGACAGGTTGTCAGTCCATCGCCTAAATTTCAATATAGGTACCTTCTGAAACCCTCGAATACCTTAACTGGTTTTTACTGCATGCCCGGGAGGAAATGCAGCTGGCACATTCTATGTTTTTCTCTTGCTCCCAGGCCAGCATGGAAGAATTCAGTTTCTGACTCCTATTTCTACTGCCACATGAGTTTGTGTTGCCTTTTATTACGTTCAGCCATTAATACACGTTATCAACATTTATAACAGATGTGTGCCAATAAACTCGCATCACAACAACACAATTTTAATAGCTATAACAATGGCATTGTAAATAGAAACTAACGGTCTTGTAAGTAAGCAAAACTACACTGGGCCCAGCACTCTAGCCACACTCTCTTCAGCAATTTACTATAATGGTCACATGTCATTTTCTATCCTTAGAGGACATGTGGAGACCAGCTAAGGGATCCAAGGCTTTCAGTATATTGTAATTTAGGCGATGGGCTGATAACCTGTCACTAAGCAATATACCTACAAATCTATCTTAAATAACCCTCAAAGCTTTGTCAGACGTGGCAGAACGACCTTTGTTTAGGTCATTTACGCTCTGCCTTCTCCATTAGGGATAAAGGCGTGACTAAATGCATGTATGAGGAAAGAAAGGGATGACAATAATTTTAGTTGAACTCTCACTGCGTTTGAATTTGCAGACATTGGTAGATTAATTTTGATTTTTTTATGTATATTGAAGAGTGATCTTACTTTGGTTAGACCAATGAAGGATAAAAAAATCTACTGCTGCTGGCGAAAATAGAGAAAGAACAAAAAGAGAAGAGCAAGTATAAAATTATAATAATGTAAAGTTTTTATTCTAACTACGTTGCATTCAAAATAAAATCCATGTCATACATAGAAAATATATACATTTTTAAATATTTTAAGCTCTTTTAACGCAATATGACACAGACTTTATTTCTGTAATTTTGTTACAGAAGTGCATTTAGTAAAAGATTTTTTTATAGGTTTTCGTATCCTGAACCTCTCGTCTTTTATAGAGTAGGGTAGGCGAAACAGCAACGACCCAAAAAATGCAAAACTATAAGTAATTTTTTGAAGTGAAACTTCTTTAGGCGCGTCACGGCAATACCGTCATGGCGTAGCGTCATGATGAGACTGGAACGCTTTTGCCAAAGAAGTTTCATTTCTGACACGTGTGCTCGGCACACACGCTCTTTTCTACATACTTATATGTAACTATCTTCCGATTCGAGAGATTGAGAATACTCAAGGGCCAGCACGAATTCTGTGGTTAATTAATACAAACAGCAGTTTTCTTACCATTGACCTGTAGATTTATCTCCTGTCTGGCAATACCCAGTCCGTTGTCAGCCACACAGATGTAGACGCCGGAGTCGTTGCGGTATAAGGACACGATCTCGAGCGCGCCGTCCGAGAGCAGCCGGTAGCGACCCACTGTGCCGTCGATCTGTGTATGGTACACGTGGATAGATACACGGAAGTAGGAACGGTTATATCCCTCAGGTGGTATATCGTCAATAGCCTATATATACCACGTTTCGCCAGGGAGGTGAACAAGTAGGTACTACATGTCCCCGATAGTGTCTGTCTGTAAAGGTATCTATTTTTTTCACATCATTCAGCCAACGATAGTAATCATAAGCCGGTGGCCCTGGTTAATATCGTTTAATACCGTAGATATTAGTCGTTAAGCCATGTCAGGGGTCAGTGCTGAGCATTGGCGGCTTGAAAACTCTGACAGCTGGGTTGGCCAATAACCTGACAAGAGCCAAATTTAGGATTGGGTCAGATTTCCCTTCTGCGTTGAGGTTTCTTTTGTTCAATCCTCTAGATAAGGTTGCCGTCCCCATATGATTTAGGATAAGGCTAGGTAGATAAGCAAACAAGAAATTTCTATTTAGCTAATAATATTTAAAGTGTAGCTGTCTAATTTATAAGTATCATTTAAGTAAGTATATGTAGTTATATTCGATCTACCAATTTCTCATATATATAACATAGAGTATCCTATCTTATGTAGCATATATTATGTATTAGTTTATCATAAGATATGTATCAGTATATTTTATTGAAATATTTATTTATTAGTGTGTAAATATTGTCTAAGTATTATATGTCGAGTAATATGCACTATCCCGCTTTCTGCTTGTACAATTTCTATACCCAAAGGTTGTCTGGTAGAAATTGCTGCTTTAGCAATAAGGCCGCCTATATTGTACTGTCACGTTTGTTCCTTTTTATTTCTGTTGTATGTGTTTCTTTGTGCAATAAAGAATTTGTATTGTATTGTATGAGAATGATCATGCAGCCAACGGACATACAACTGTCCAATCTTACCGTGATCTCGCCTCGTCTCCACGTGATCTTGGGCGGAGGGTTGCCGTGGAACAGACAGCGCAGTGTCGCGAGACCGCCCTCCTCTGACGTCACTTCCGGCTCCGTGTCGGGGCTCGCCTGAGGAGCTTGTGGGAGCTCTGCAAAACGATATCCATCATGTTGATTCAAAAATATTCCAGGATTCATTCACAGAGTGTCATCTATAGTATTTTTCCTGGGACGAAATGTATTTTTCAGACAGCAGGTAGGAAATATAAAAACATCACACGTGCGAAAGAGTCTTCTTCATAGCAGTCAAAAAATGGATGCGTTTGTCATGTGTCAGGTTGCTCATGCTATATTAAAAAGGGTATGGCCGCAAAATAATCAAGCCTTTTACGAAGGGAACTAAATATCTGATACATCAACATTGGCTACAAGGACCTAGAAACTGCTTTGCATGATCAATATCCGTGGAAATCCCTTCTTCGTGTCCTACTTGATGAGGGATGGCACTTCATCATCATCATTCTTCCAGGCTTCCATGCTGGCCAAGGAGCGAGACAAAAATATAGAATGTGCCGGCTTCATTTCCTGTCGGGCATGCTGTAAAAACCAGCTAAGGGATTCGATGGTTTCGGTACCTATATTGTAATTCAGGCGATGAGCTGACAACCTGTCACTACAGCAATATACCTACAAATCTATCTAAAATAACCCTCAAAACTTTGTCAGATGTGGCGGAATGACCTTTATTTAGGACGTTTACGCTCTGCCTACCCCATTAAGGATAAAGGCGTGATTATATGTTTGTAACATCATCATCACTTACCAGGAGAGTATGAGGTAGTTCTAGGAGCTGGGCTGGTGGGGGTAGCAGGGTCCAGACACAGTTGTGAGCATCCGACGGTACAGCACTTGCCGACCGCTCTGCAGTCGGCGTCGTCGTTGCACTCTCGTCTGCATTGGCCGGGGATGTCGGTCACGGACTCAGCTGGACATGAGCCTGGCTTGTTCACTGGGAGAGAGGAGAAAGAGTTAGAAAAGCGTTCCATGCATAAAGGGTAGGCTGGTCGGAACCGCTCAAAACCCCAACAAATCCCAAAAAAATTGTAAATTATAATTATACCAGCGACCCGCCCCGGCTTCGCACGGAAATCATCAGTGTTTCTCTACTATATTATGCATGTATTATACATATAAACCTTCCTCTTGAATCACTCCAACCATCAAAATCCGTTGTGTAGTTTTAAAGTTTTATGCATACATAGGGATATAGGGACAGAGAAAGCCACTTTGTTTTATACTATGTAGTGATATTGTTTTAATGGCTTTGCTTATTGCCCAATATATGCCTCTTTTTCTCCACCCTGGCGAAGTTGTGCACGGGGGGGAATATATCACGCTATTACATATCAGTCACCAATTCTAAATAAAAAGTAAAATATTTTTTTAAACATGCCAAGTTATATTTTGTTTGTGATATATTTAACAATACATATACCTGGCATAATACGTCATAAAAAAGTTAATTTGCACAACTCCGCCAGGGTAGGGAAGCTAAGAGAACCCTGTCATGTGCTGTCGAAAGTGCAGTAAAGGGCTTACTTGTCCTGCACTCGGCGTTGTATCGGGGCTCATGCGTGATGGGGTCGCGGTACGCGTTCGTGACGCAGCGCTCGCCAGCTGGACACTCCTTCGAAGCGCACGGGTGTTCAATGCAGTGACATCTGTAAGAAATTACACATATACAATAAGCACGGATGAATTGGCTCTGAGACTTGGAAAGTGGCTTGGGAGACGATCGCACCAATTAAGAAGAGCTTATGTTGGATAACCAAAGGGCAAATCTCGGTTTAAATTGGTGGAAGTACCTAGTTGGTGAGTTCTGGCATCGGCCACTTTGGATCACTGAGACATAGCAATAAGTACAAGTACTCTGATATAATTGACGATGACACGCTGCCTTGCTGGTGATTGGCAGACTTCGTAGTGGATCTCGAAACCTTTTGCAATGACTGCTCCAAATTTGTGGATTATCTCTCACAGCTATCGTCTCCCGTGCTCCTCTCCAGGCTGAAGTTTCTTTATAAGGCTGTCGTACTCCTACTTTAGCGGCTCGCAGTCGAACTCGTCGGGCACGCACGAGCCGCGATCGCAGCCATATCTTGTTCCGTCTTGCAATGTCTGATCCAAATCTAATCTAAAAATTACTTCTCGCAGCCGTCGTCTCCAGTGTTCCTCTCCATGCCGAAGTTGCAGTTGAGACTATCACACTCCTGCTTCAATGGCTCGCAGTCGATCTCCTGACGCACGCACGCACAGCGCTCGCAGCCATCGGCGGTGCGCGTCACTTGCACGGTGTACGGGCACGCCATCGTGCGGCATTCTTCCATGTACGCTGAGCAGTCGGGCGTCACCTCGTTGGTTTCTGTGTGGAGTATTTAATGTTAGAGAAGTAGTGGTGAGTACCTACACATTCTAAAGGATATTTATTTCTAAATTTGTGGATAGATCAGCTCTTAGATGGCCCCACTTGGTAGCTGCGGGTTTGACACTCTGACACCACCAGTTCTAGGCTAGATTGTAGTGTAAGCAGTTAATCGTCATTTAACTCGGTAACAGAAGACATAACATTTTTTCAGTACGATGTACGTGCTGAATTGCCAAAATTATTCGTTGACAAATTTAAGAAAAGTGTTAATAGAGTGTGTTTATGTGCATAAGAGAAAGTAGCGTGAGCAAAAGCAGTGAAGATGAATGCGAAAGCTGGTACGATCATCGTGCTGGCTTTACTCGTGAAGAAATAAAAATTTAGAAGAAGAATAGATAAAGAATAGTCGTGCGTAGAGACTCCACAATAGGATAACATACAACCAGAATTTGACAAACTCATTTCCTACAACATCAATAACGCAATGACATATATTTTAAACGACGGTACAGCCAGAACGAATTGCGAAGCAAGAGCGAAAGTACCCGGCTCTTCTGGTTCTTCTATCTCGTTCACCAGCTCGTCTGGCTTGCAGAGGTTCTCGCACTCCTCGAAGGAGGGGAAGTTGTTGTCATTCCCGCCGCAGCCTGTGTACACGAACACCTGGCAGTCCAGGTGCTGCTCGCTGTAGAACCAGCGCCGCTGCGACAGTTGCGCGCACTCCGGGTCGCCCGTGTCCACCGTCTGAAGACACGCGGGATCTAGCCCCCCACAGCCCCTCCACCGTTAGTCTCCCGAGATGAGCTCAAGCAATTTTGGATATGTGTGGTGTGATGGAAATATGATAACGAGCTATAATTGTTCTAAGATGAATAGACGGATCATTAGACATAACAAATATGTCTTCTTTGAGACTAAGTGATAACGTGCAGAAGAAAAAGAAAAAGTAAATCTATTCTAACTACTTGTTCAATTGTAAAACCCAATCAATGGTTAGTGAAGAAGCAAAGATGTACATAGTATGTTCAACTTAGTGTTTTTGGCGATAATTTCTAACGAACGAAAGATTGATAAACTTAAAGAATAGATGTCAGACTATGTTGAACATCCATGTATTTTCATGTATCCTGTAAAATCCTCACCTTGTCTTGAAGATCCACAGATGGCTTCGCACTCGTCAATATCCGTGAACCTGTTGGGTCCTCCCTGGCAGCCTCCGTAGACGAAGGTCTGGCAGCCCTGAGCCGGGTCGTAGTAGAACTTGGGGAAGTAGGCGCGGCATGGACCAGGGTCCAGGGGAGAGTTGCACGGGTCTGCAGGTGCAAGGTGCAGTAGTTGATGGATAGAGTGTGGTAGAAGAGTTACAAGAAAGATTAGTATTTTGGAAGATGGGCCGTCAGCTACCGGATACGGCGCGGGTCAAGTTAGCTGGTCAACGTATACATTTTGTACGAGACCAGTGTAAACTTGTGTAAACGCGCCCGTCACGATCTAACGAAGCTCACGCTTTTACTTAGTATTATCATAAGTGCATTATATTAAATTAGTTTGAAGGAAGTGAGAAAAAGAATGTATTTTGGAAAGATTAAAGTGCTCTTGATGACGTGACACATACAATGAAGCTACAAGTATCACAGGGTGGATTGAATCGCTTGGTGGCTCAGTGATTTAGAGTGTCGGCACGGTACGCCGAAGAACGTGAGCTCAAATCGGCCAAGTGAATCGGCTTGTTTATTTTATGTAGTTCTTGATGAGTGCAAATTATCTACTATCCCAAGATAATACTTAAGTTTCTCTTACCAAGTCCCCTGAACGCTCCACACTGTCTCTCGCACTCCTCCTCCGTTCTGTAACTGTTGGGATATCTGCAAGCCCCGATCTGAGCGGGTTGACACGATCTGGAAGCCTCGTCGTAGAAGAAGACGGTGGAGTTCTGGCCACATGGTTGAAGTGAGTCAGGGGTGCGGCATTGTTCGTCTACCGGCTGCTGGTAAAATAAATCGTAACTTGATAAGTGGAAAACTGCCTCCCTCGTGTAGTAGTCTGAGCCATGTGCACCCGATCTGGAGGTCCTGGGTTCGATTCCCACAAAGTTGATATATGTCAATTTGTCACTTTGTGAGGTTTTCCCCAGTTTGGTTAGGACATTGCAGGCTGAATCACCTGATTGTCTGAAGAGAAAAAGGATTCCGTGCTTCCGAGGTTAAGCCATCGGCTCCGGTTGTTATCCAAACCATGTCAGAGACCTAATAGCTGTGCTACTACGCGGTTTGTAAACTCTGACACCAGGGTTCACCGGGTTGATGTTCGACTTGAAAACCCACTCCCTAAGAAGAAGAAGAAGAAGAATAAAAAATAGTGGCATTAGACAGGGCATGTGGTAGTGGCAGGTGGAGTAAAGTCCTTACGGAGCTAGATAACTTACGGGGTGTAAGGGACAGCTTCCCGCAAACTGATAGGGGTTGCTCACAACGAAAACGAAACTTAACAACTTTCAAATTCTTTCCGTAAAAAACGAACGAACTTCTCGTTTATCCTTAAACCAAAACTTTTAAATAGTTTTGTTAAATGCAACAGTGACATTCTTAAAATAGTCAATTTTGATAGGAAATGTAACTGGATTAATGTCTATAACATTTGAGTATATACATACATACATATAATGCCTTTATCCCTAATGGGGTAGGCAGAGCGTAAACTACCTAAACAAAGGTCGTGCCGCCACGTTTGACATAGTTTTGAGGGTTATTTAAGATAGATTTGTAGGTATATCGCTGTAATGACAGGTTGACTGTGATGGGTTGTCAGCCCATCACCTAAATTACAATATACTGAAACTCTCGGATCCCTTAGCTGGTTTTTACAGCATGACCGGGAGGAAATGCAGCTGGCACATGGAAGCATGGAAGTAATAATAATTTAAGTATATGCGCTTTCAAAATTTAGTAATTCCAGAGACAGGACGCGGACCACTACAAGTCTCCCGCGAACCACATGTGATCCGCGGACCATAAGTTGGGAACCACTGCTTTAGAGAGTTGAAGTAATGATTATGAAAGATATATACCTGCGGCTCCTGAGGTTGTGGTGTAGCAGGCTGAGGTTGTTGTCTCCTGCATTGTCCTTCGCATTGTTCTTGACTATCGAATCTATAAAAACATACATACATATAATCACGCCTTTATCCCTAATGGGGTAGGCAGAGCGCAAACGACTTAAACAAAGGTCATTCCGCCACGTCGGACAAAGTTTTGAGGGTTATTTAAGATAGATTTGTAGGTATATTGCTGTAGTGACAGGTTGTCAGCCCATCGCCTAAATCACAATATACCGAAACCCTCGGATCCCTTAGCTGGTTTTTACAGCATGCTTGGGAGGAAATGCAGCTGGCACATTCTATGTTTTTCTCTTGCTACCAGGCCGGCATGGAAGAAGATCATCTATTGAATGAATGATCGAATCTATAAAAACAACAGAAAATATTAATTGATCAGTCTTGTAACACCATTGGTAGCTGTGATCAGATCAGTATTCGGTCTGGTCTGACATTTTTTTTTAAAGTTCTGCATTTTAAGGGTCTGCTGGAGTAGCGAAATCCCATACAAATGTAGTTTCGCTTTTATCCCTAAACAGTAAAACCGATCTGAACCAATCTTCGTACACATGACCAAATGTATCATATCTATGTTTCTAATTAGGTTTGGATTGAAAATATTCAGCATAAACAAAATAAGACCGAAAATACGATTTTGTATGAAAATAGCCTAAAATTGTATGTGCTGTCTAATTTTGTATTTAAATTTTCAATCCAAACCTACTTTGAAACATTGCTATGTTGCATTTGATTACGTGTACAGAGCTTGAAGTTACCGTTTAGTTATAAAAGCGAAACTACAATTTTTGAAAATTTTGGCTGGGAATCGAACCTGTTGTCGTTCCCGTCGCAACCGGTGTAGACGAACTGCAGGCAGGCGTCGCGCGGCTGCTCGTAGTGCCACTTGATCTCGTAGCCTAAACAGTTGCCCGGCTGCGGCGGCTGCTTGCACGGGTCTGGTGGAGAAACATACAATACAATACAATATACTTTATTGCACAAAGAAACACAAATACATACAGCAGAAAAGTAAGGAACAAAACAGTACAATTTAGGCGCCCTTATTGCTAAAGCAGCAATTTCTACCAGGCAACCTTTGGGTAGTAGGATAGAACATAGCAGATAGCGGGATAGTGCATAGTAAGTTAATCTTAATACTTAAACAATATAAATACTACTAAATAAATACATAAATAAAATAAACTAATACATATTATGCTAATGGGAGATAGGATAAATAACTAATTATTATTCTCTAAGAAGAACTTTCTTGTTCGCTCTTTAAATGTCTACATAGACGGTACAACATACATTAAATACAAGAAGTAAAGAAAATGGCTGGCCATATTTTAGGACGTAAATCTGTCCAAATGTGAAAAAAAACTGTTTCTTCCATATTAGACTGGGAGTGAAAGAAAAACATAGAATGTGCTAGCTGCATTTCCTCCCGGGCATGCTGAAAAACCAGCTAAGGGATCCGAGGCTTTTAGTATATTGCCATTTAGGCGATGGGCTGACAAACTGTCACTACAGCAATATATCAACAAATCTATCTTAAATTACTCTCAAAACTTTGTAAAATGTGGCGGAACGACCTTTGTTTAGAACGTTTACGCTCTGCCTACCCCATTGGGAATAAAGGCGTGATTATTTGTATGTAACCTGTCCAAAAAGCCTTAACAACTTTTCCTAAGCAACATAGGTCAAAATACGAAGTAAATAGACAAACCTATATATAATCATGCTTTTATCCCTGAAGGGGTAGGCAGAGCGTAAACGACCTAAACAAGGTAGTTCCGCCACTTCTGACAAAGTTTTGAGGGTTATTGTTATTCGAGATAGATTTGTAGATATACCTCTCTACCTTTGCCGCTTGCACTTGCGTATTTCCCGGAATAATTTGGTTGTAACATTTTCTTTCATGAATATTATATATATTTATATGTATTATAATATTTATGTATTTCTATGTAGGTATAAGTAATTTATATTTATGACTATTTATACATACATACATACATATAATCACGCCTTTATCCCTAATGGGGTAGGCAGAGCGTAAACGACTTATTGATATTAATTATATAAATACACCTAAGTAGCTTATTTACTTACCTATACAATATATTGCCTAAAATGTATACCCGCCCACTAGTTCAACTTTTTATTTTTACCTTAGGGTACACCTAAGGTTGCCTGGAAGAAATTGCTGCTTAGCAATAAGGCCGCCTATTTGTACTACTATTTGTTTCATTTAATTTTATTTTCTCTTGTGTCTTTTCTGTGCAATAAAGTATATTCTTATCTTATCTTATATATTGCTGCTAGTGACAGGTTGTCAGCCCATCGCCTAAATTGCAATATACTGAAACCCTCGGATCCCTACATTAAATACAAGAAGTAAAAAAAATTGCCGGCCATATTTTAGGTTCAACTCCTAAACTCAAAAAACTGATCAACTTTTCCTAAGGAACATTAGACGAAATATGAAAAAAAAAATGGCCCTTACAAATGGAGTCAGCGGCTCAAGTCAATCCACAACCTTTCAGAAGATGCAATGCCTAGAAACTTAAACAAAGTTAATAGGATATAGGCTTGTAGTTTAAGGAAAAAAAAAATCAGATTATTCTATTCCATTCCAGAGGAAACGATGGCGTGATGACTTAGATTCTTTTGCAAAAGACTGGCAAAACATAGCTGGAGATCAAGACCACTGGAAAAAGAAAGGGGAAGCCTTTGCCCTGCAGTGGGACATTTCAGGCTAGGTAATAAAAAAAATGTATTCCATATTTTAAAAGTAATCTTCAAAAAACGCAAAATCCTGTTGTGACGTCATTGCTATGCGATTTCGGTACAAAAAAAGCGCTACAGTGTAACCTATTTTTAGTAAAATCATGTCATAATAATGTTAAAAAAGCGCAAACTTAGTAATGACAAACGCCAGTATGAAATCTTGTATAGGTAATGGTAATACTAACATTACTAAGGCCCTTATTTATAAAGCGATCTCAAGATTCAGAGCAGTATTAAGTATGGATTTGACAGGTATAATGTACTCAAATGACATTTCTGATACAAACTCAAACTCGCTCTCAGTCTCAAGTGCTGATTATAAATACGGGCCTAACAGTATTATCTTATCTTATCATCAATTATGATGTCCATCATTTAACAATATTATACAATTTATGTAACATAATTATTTGTTGAGAAATTAATGATTTATCCAAGAGTCACGTACCTGACGTGACCAACTTTATTTTGCCGTTTTTATATCACTATATCTGAGTTTTAACGTTGAAATTGCAATGACAAAGTAATCTTAATAAAGTGGGATTTATTTCGAAATTGTCTTGACTATAAAAACGTATACTTTAAAACAAAAAGTTATAGTTTAAAATTTTGACAATGGAAATGCGGTCGTTCGGCCTTTTAGTTTTATTTTTAACTTTTTCCCACCAAGGCACTTGTTCAGATGATATCTCTCAGGATACACACATAGTTGCCATTGAGCAAGGGAAAGTAGAGGGTAGTTTATCAAGCAATGGACTGTACTACGAGTTTTTGGGAATTCCATACGGCACTCCAATCAAGTTTCGGGTATGTAAAGCACTTCTTATATACCATCAGTATATATATTTTTTTATGTTTTACTTTTACGATACCTTTTGTATTATACATTTTCTATATCTGGTATTTTAGAACAGAAAAGAAATACCTAGTACCTACCTATATTTTCCACCTGCACTAAATGTAGCCTTTAGTTATATGTTAGTTATTTAACTTATTTTAAATATAACTTAAATAGTAATTAAAATGTCAATAATTTAAATT
The DNA here is from genome assembly GCA_949820665.1 of Scrobipalpa costella. Taxonomy (NCBI): domain Eukaryota; kingdom Metazoa; phylum Arthropoda; class Insecta; order Lepidoptera; family Gelechiidae; genus Scrobipalpa; species Scrobipalpa costella. Next base: position 4,248,546 of record OX463314.1, read on the forward strand.
TTCAGGCACCCTCCGACCCTCCAGAAATTAAAGGCATATTCAAAGCCAACAACCGCCTGAACTTCTGCCCCCAATTCCCCTCAAATGATCCCTTGGCCTACCCAAGCACTGACGAGGAATGCTTGACCTTGAACGTATACACTCCTGGCTTACACTCAAATAATACTGTACCAGTTATGGTGTTTCTCCACGGGGGAGATTTTGGCCTCGGGTCCGGGTCGGCAAGTTTCTACGGGCCGCAGTACCTCGTCAGTCATGGGGTAATAGTGGTGACGTTGAACTACAGGTTGAACGCGTATGGATTTTTGAATCTGGGGGTTAAAGAGGCACCAGGAAATGCTGGGTTGAAGGATATCAGGCAGGCGTTGAGGTGAGTCGAACTATTTGTTCATTCCTTAGATAAGCAATTTTTGGAGTGGTATGAGACCTCCTTTTTCTAACCCAGGCAACAATATTAAAAGGTTGTCTGTGTAGCGTCTGTTTGCGATCACCCCTCCCTCCTTTCCGATGGGATGGGAAAGCTGGCTTAGAATACCTTGAATGCTTTCAAATTAGCTCGCTCCATCTCACACTATCTGTGTCTTGATAAAAACTGATCTTTTTTTCTGTCGTTCCTGACTTTAGTGTGAAAGTTTACTCGAAGGATCAGAGTTTAGTTATCCTGTAATGGATGTTTGTTTAACGATAAATATTTTTTTAGGTGGATCAAGAAAAACATAGCCAATTTCGGAGGAGACGAAAACAACGTGACAGTGTTTGGCCAAGGCTCAGGAGGCACGGCTGCTATATTCCTCACCTTATCTGAATCCTGCAAAGGATTGTTCCACAGAATCATCTCTGAAAGTGGAACTCTATTCAGCCCGACCTCTTTCGATCACAAACCTTTTGAGACAGCAAAGCATCTGGCTAAGAGTTTGGACTTAAACACAGAAAACCCTGAAGAATTGCTAGAGCTGTACACAGAAACACCTACAGCAAAAGTTTTGGAAGCAATATCGAAGCAAATGAATCCAAAATCAGTGTTTTTGCCATCTGTTGAAGAAAAATTCGATGATGAAGAACCATTTTTGTTAGACACTCCTTATAATCTCTTAAAAGAAAAGAAATGCTATAACCCAGTGCCTATAGTGATCGGTATCAACACAGTTGAAGGTTTAACTTCGACTCTAGATTACTACACGATGTCCAGTCAAATGGATAGAATAAAGAACGAAGATTTCAGCGCATTAGATCAAAGAAATCTCATCGTCCCAAAGGAAGAAAGAGAAGAGTTTCGTACAATGTTGAAAGAGACTTACTTCGCGAACATTACTTCCGACGAATCTTTGGTAGGGGGTTTAATAAACTTAAATTCTGACTTTTCCTTCGTCGGTCCAATGTCCTTATTCACTGAGATGTACTCCAATGCTTCTGGTGAAGAAGTATACGAGTATATCTTCAATTACATTGGTAATAGAAATTTGGGAAGATTGCTGACCAACAGCAGTCTCCCAGCAACTGCAAACCAAGACGAGTTATTCTATATCTTCGAGTTGGAGAGACTGCCTTTGCCAATGGATGAGAATGACGCGAGGATTGTCACATTCATGACCATGATGTGGACTAATTTCGCTAAGTATGGGTACGTATAGATTTTTCTTAAAATTTCATTATGTTGTGCTCGCTTAAAGCTAGCATAACGAATTAATATTTTTTTTGAGAAATGTCGCGTTCACTTCGCTCTCGTAATGTACCTATTGATTCGGCTTTAGTTAAATGGCTGGCTCGCTTCGTTCGCGTACCGAATTGATTTATTCATGTTGAGTGCAATGTCGCGCTAGTTTTGCTTTGCAACGCATCATTAAATTTTCATTGTTCTGATCGTGATGCTTTTGTTTCGGATTTGAGTGTCATAATTATGGTAAACTGAACCATACTTCGTAATATTAACAAGTTCCCCTCTCCCCAGCACCCCGACCCCGGACCCTGAGAGCGGGTCCTGGCTGCCACACCACTACTTGGCCATCGCGCTGGAGCCGCAGTACGTGGCGCCCCTCACCCCTGACCGCGCCGCTTTCTGGAGGAGTCTATACGTCAAGTATGGGGCTGACGTCGAGATAAATGAGGAGTAGAAGTATAGGATTAACTGTATTGTATAGGGGGCAGATGAACTGCATTTAAATTAAACTTATACAGTTAAATTAATTCAGTTGAATTGCAGCCCATCGATCTATATCTAGGCTTTGAATCCACACTCCATGACTATTTATTTGTAGATTTTATGTCATATTCTAAGAAATAAATTATAATTTACTTATTTACTATATTGTTTAATTTTACTATACTGAACATATCTGTTAGGATGGTAACTGGACTAAACAGAAGGCCGTATTGATCTAAGTGTGAAATAGTACAACATTGTTTATGAAAAAATATCAAAAAAAAGAAAAAACTATTTGTATAGGAGGCAATTTTTTTTATATATTTTGTCCTATGTTCCTTGGGGAAGTTTAAACAGTTTCATGAGTTTTGGGAAGCCAGGACAGAATAGCATCACCCCCTGTATGTGTTAATAAGACACTCACCAGTCTCAGGCACGCAGACTTGCTTGCACTCTAGCTCTGAAGAAAACCAGCGGCATACAAACATAAGGCTTTCCCTGATTGTAATTTCCAAACCAGTTGGGTTTGCCGTGACAGCCTCCGTACATGAACTGCTCGCATCGGCTCGTGTGTTGCCAGATCGTAATAGCAACACCCCCTGTCTTAATTAATAATGATAGTCCTTCCACCGATTTTCGGTGATGGCGGCCAATCTCCCACAGATCGGCCAACTGCGCAGGACTAGTTTTTATTGCCCAAGTGCTTGCGCTACACACAGGTGCACTCTCTATCCTTCAATCACTTATTCTGATTGGATAGATTAGCTGACACGACCAGAGCGAAATCAGGCGCAGGACCGACTATTTACAAGCCCATCCGACAGCTCCAGGTCGAGAGCAAATAGCAAGACACTCACCAGTCTCAGGCACGCAGACTTGCTTGCACTCTTGTTCTGTGGAGAATCTGTTGGGTCCGCCATGACAGCCACCGTACGCGAACTGCTCGCAACGGTTCGTGTCCGCGTCGAAGTAGAACTTGGGGATGAAGGAGCGGCATGGGCCAGGGTCCTTGGGGTAGGTGCACACATCTGAAGGAAAAAAAGAAATGAGTTTTAGTGATGGCGAAAAAGGACTTTCATCTGAGCGGACTTGGTCCATACAGTAGTGCGATAGAGTTTGTTCAAGATACAATAACTTTTAGCTACCCAGGGCCTTTGGCGAAACGGCACACCATAAGAGAAAAAAAAGTTTTGGTGATGGCGGCCAATGTCTATGAGATCTTTCTTCTGAACGGACTTTGTTTATAGTCTTCCACACCTCGCTGTGAGGGCCAACGCAGTCTTCCAGCGACATCTGGCACTCGGATGGAAAAACTTCACTCTACTAGAACTCACTAATATCACGGAAGACACCACAGCTCCTATGGCAAGCCTCCTCAGACTGGAAGATGCCGGTTCTCCTGCAGTACGGGCCAGCTTCCGCGTTAGAATGTGCCACGCAGTCTCTAGAGGCAGGGTCGTAGTACCACACTTCACTTCGAGGTCCTACGCAGTCTTCTAGGGATGGAGAAATCTGACACTCGGGTGGAAGAACATCAACCTGTTAAAATCACAAAAAAGACGATATCAAACATTTATAATAGGTACTTAAGTCCTTAAAAAATAGCCCGAATAAATTTGTTCGTCATGCAACATTGATGGTCAAATTAATAGGTTTACCTGAGTGACAGGAGTTGTAGTGGTGACAGTAGCCGGCTGTCCAGACTTGCAGCGCCTCTCACACTCTTCGAAAGATCCGAAGCTGTATAAAAACATTCCATTAGTTAAATAGGTACCTTTCAGAAAATGTCGTGATTTGAAAATATCGGCTCAAAAAAAAAAATATTGAATCAAACATAGCTGATGCAGATTCTGAAAAGATTTTTGCCCGATGCTTTGTCCAGATTGATTGGCGGAATGCGCACCAGATATTAACTTGTATAGAATTGGAAATATAAATTACTTGTTTCCGTTCCCATCACATCCTCCGTAGGCGAACTGGCTGCAAGAGTCGGTGGTGGGGTCGTAGAAGTAGCGCATCAGAGAGTCCTCGCACGGACCCTCGTACATCGGCAGTTGGCATACATCTGGGAATGATATTGAAGGTTATCGATGGGATTTCCTGGAAATCTTGCAAATGGGCAACTTAGGTGTATGTTGTGTTTAGGTTTATTATCTCGCTGGTACCGACTTTTAGCATAAGTTATGAACCATTAACTCATGGTTGGGTAGACTGGCAGGACCCAATCTTGTCCAGAGAACCCAACCTAGACGGCTACACTCCATGGGCTCACCTTGCACCTGCCCGCAGTAATATTCGCAGTACTCCTGGCTGGGGAAGCTGTTCCTGTTGCCTCCACAGCTGCTGTAGTCAAACACAATGCAAGCTCCTCTTGTGGCGTCGTAAGCCCAGCGTTGTTCGGAGCTGCTGCATGGACCGCGCTCCGTAGGCAGGAAACAGAATTCTGAGGAGGTGGGTGATATTATAGTGTTAGCAAATACCGGGTGTAAGGGACAGCGTCCTGCAAACCGATAGGGGTTGCTCAGTCAACGAGAATGAACAACTTTCACCCAGAAATTCTTTCAGGAAGTGAAAAATATATGGGTTTTCCACACAAATTGTCTGATCGAGGTGGACATTTTGAATGAAAGAGCATTTTTTTTTTCACTTTCTGTTAGAATTTCCTGGTGAAAGTTTTCAGTGTCGTTTACTGAGCAACCTCTATTAGTTTGCGGAACACTGCACCCCAAGGCTGTACCTTACACCCCGTATATAATAAAAGAATATTTTTTATTTATTTATTTATTATATTAATATTGATACAGGCCTACATTGAGAGGATTTATTTAGAGCTACAAAGGAAAGTCAATAGATGCTACATCACCCAACAGAAGTAACTGGGTACTGGGTAGTTCTCCTGGACGGAAATGATTTGACGGAATTTATTGTCACTTTTAACATATTTTTTTTTACAAAATATGTTGAGAGACCCACATCCAAAAAGCTATATACCATTTAAAAGCTTGTAGGTGTAAAATTATTCTAAATGTTTTATCGCGGAACACACTCGTGTCATTTCCGTCAATCAGGTGAACTACCCAACTGGTATGAAATACTAACCTCTTCGGAACGGTTCGACCTCAGCAGGCGGCGCGACGGTGGTGGTGACGCGCGTCTCCTCTTTACAACGGTTCTGACATTCGCTTTCAGTGCCGAAGTTGTTGCCGTTGCCACCGCAGCCTCCGTAGTAGAACTGGCGACATCTGTGCGAGTTGATAATGTATAAAAGTTGTTCCAGAAAAGAGTTGGACCATGCTGGACTACTGTATTAATCAGCCTTTGCTAAAGACGAATTTCCTCAACACGCTTAATAGACTGATTGTAAGTATTTTTGTTCAGTGCTGAACTAGGTATGTGTGATAGATAAACAAAAATAGAATCTATATTTTTTATAGATTTTTGCATTCACGGTGCTAATTTATTTCTAAAAATTTGAGAACTTATTTATGATAATAAATAAAATAATTTACTTTATTCGAACCTGCTGCGTCTTTAGAAAACCGTCCCAAAGACACAGGTTCAAATCCTGTCTGTGGTTAAATTCGATTTGTTATTTTTCATATTTTTAGAATCTACCAGCTGTTTTCTCTCTCATTCTCCTCTCCGCTATAACGTAAAATCCAGGTTTTAACGGTCATAGTGCCTTCATAGTCTAAGATAACAAGCGGGGAAATGGACTTACCTCTTGGCGCCAGTGTCGTAGTACCATCTCTCCCTATAGTTGCCGCAGTCAGTAACGGCGGGAAGAGTGCAGAGATCTTGTACTGCAAATACCAAAATTAATGTTATCGCCTCCAAGTATAACAGTAGAATAATATATCCGCTACGGTGTACAGGGATAAGTCAGAATAGATCAGAAGATACGTGCTGTATACAAATCATGCTGAAATACTCGTAGCTATCTAATACCACAAACTAATAAAACCATTCCAACACCATTTAACCACCACACATACTATACCTTTTTTTCACAAAGCATGCGCATCCAGACACGTGTCAAACGCATACATTTTTTGACAGCTATGAAGAAGTCTCTTTCGCACCTGTGATGTTTTTATATTTCCTACCTGCGTCAGGAATCTCATGCTATCTGAAAAATACTATAGTCTACTAAAATATTTGCGTAATGTTTGGATCTTAATTGTCCTTCTTTTGAATGTGACTGGAACAGGTGGTAAGTTCAAATACGGCCCCACCGAGGGAGGGGCATGAGCCTACCCTGAATTATATCCTGATCGTGCCTTAGTCGGCCACGTGGGACCAGTAAGGATTGGTCGACTTCACACACATCCTTTGAATGTCTTCGTGGTTGGGTACAGGTTAAAGTACAAGGAGTTGTTTACTTACGATGACCACTTCACAGGTAGAACGGCACGCAGCAGCGGCTCTTGGTCTGGCTGAAGGACCAGGCCGCCATCTTCTCAGTTCAGTTGCCAAGTTCCTAAGGCTCTCTATCTTCTAGTTGGATTCTTACCATGAACACTTAGATGCTGTTGTTCACGCAGAGTGCCATGGAGTGAAGTTATTAGCAGTTCATCATCTCCCTAGCCTTATCCCGTATCTCACGGCGGCCGCTACCTAATCTAGCGAATTGAAGATTTCAGCAGTTATCTATCTGAAATTGGAGAATCACGAGGAGTAACTCTTACCGAATGCGCTTGGGCAAGCTTCCGTGCAGGTTTGCTCGGACTCGAACCTGTTCCCGTTGCCGTTGCAGCCGGTGTAATAGAATGGCACGCAGCGGTTCTCGGTCTGGCTGAAGGACCAGGCCGCCATCTTCTCAGTGCAATTGCCAAGCTCTTGAGGCTCCTTGCATTCCGCTGTGCAGGTTGGTTAGTTACAAACAGAGGTAGAAAGTTAGAGAAGAAAAAAGTATGGGAAATCAAATGCTGGTAAGAATAAGGGTCAAGTTGCATTCTAGGTGTTCTTCAAGAAGAGGTGCAAGTTTCAAGTCCATAATCTCGGTATTAGTGCAAAGACGAAAAAAGTTATAGTTATATTATAAACTAACTACAAAACAAAAACCACCACCAAGAATGTAATAAATAAAATTATCAAATGCCCATGCAACTTTTTGGTAGTAGTACCATTTTCCGCTACTCGATGTTAAACATTTTAATATCAAAAGTATATGTAAGATCAAAAGCGGTATTTTTTAACCGCTCGAACCGAAATGCGCATAAGAAATACCAATCCGCATGGTATGACCATCGCATGCGAATGTCACTCTTATTAGAGTTCGAGTGATTCAAAAATACGACTCCAGAAATAGAAAACTCTTCTAAGTAGCTCAGCATCATTCTACATCCAAACTCACGTTTGAGCGCGCCGGGGGGGTCGCAGCGCATGACACAGGCAGCCTCCGAGTTGAACCGGTTGCCGTTGCCCTCGCAGCCGCCCCAGATGAACTGCTCGCATCTCCTGGTCTCCGAGTTGAAGCCCCAGCGACCGAAGTTGCCGGCGCACGAGCCTCGCTCGATCGACAGTTGGCAGACATCTGGAATGTACATACATACATACATCACGCCTTTATCCCTAATGAGGTAGGCAGAGCGTCAAGACTTAAAGAAAGTTTCGTTCCGCCACGTCTGAAAAGGTTTCTGGGTAGTTTAAGATACAGCTGTATATTGCTGTAGTGAGAGGTTGTCAGCCTATCGCCTAAATTACAATATACTGAAACCCTTGAATCCTTTAACTTATTTTTACAGCATACCTGGGAGGAGATGCAGCTGGAACATTCTATGTTATTCTATCGTTCCCAGTCTGGTGCACGGAAGAAATGTAGCTGGTGCTTTTATAATGTGATGAAACATTACTATGATATCTGCCTCCGTAGTCTAGTGGTTAGAGCCATAGGCTCAGGACCCGGAGGTCCCTGGTTCCATTCCCGGCGGGGGATAATGACTTTGTGTTGTTGTTTCTAGTTTGGTTAGGACATTGCAGGCTAAACATCTGATTGTCCGAAAAGTAAGATGATCAATGCTGTCAGATGGGCATGTAAATATTCAATCCTGCGCCTGATTTCTGTCTGGTCGTGTCAGTCAATCTGTCCCATCAGATTAAGAGATTAAAGGAATAGAGACTGCACTTGTGAGTTCCACAAACACTTGGGCACTAAAAACTAGTCTAGCGCAGTTGTTGGGATTGTTTGTGTATATCAGAACAAAGCTAGTATGGATCTTGTATCAGATATGATCTTACCGCTGCTGCGTATAGGTTCGCATTTGTCCTGGCAGAGTTCTTTGCTCTCGAAGTTGTTGCCGTTGCCGAGACAGCCTCCGTACACGAACTGGCCGCAGTGCTCCCGAACACTGTCGTAGTACCAGCGGAGATGGTAGCCCTGGCACGCTCCCTTCACCTTGGGAAGCTTGCACGCATCTATTGTACAGAGAAAGACATAAGAATTCAAATCCAAGTTACATAACTTCAGCTGAAAAACGTGGAGATACATACGGGGTGTAACGGACAGCGTCCCCGTTGCTCAGTTAACGAAATTGAACAACTAACACCAGGATATTCTTTCAGGAGATGTTTTATTTTTCTTTCCCACACAAAATAACCACCCTAGATCAGAGTTTGTTTGTTGTGTCCCTTACACCACGTATAAATACCTTGCACCTTGCGAGGAAGGCAAACCGTCAAAGACCTGATAAAAAAGCGTTACGGCTGCATCTGCCAAGCTGCCCAAGTTCTGATATTCATTTTAGAAAGGGCTAACTGTGTATTGTTATAGAGATGAGTTATTGTCTCATTTCCTACAAAATTGTGTCCAGCATGTATGCTTGGATGGATCAGCATCATTTAAAGTTCTTTGCTCATTGATCATTGATTTGTATATTTGCGGATCGCTGAGAAAACTTCGATACCGCGTTTCAGAACTTGTGTTTCTTGATGTGGCGTCATCTGTCGGCTACCCTTGGGCGCCGCTTGCACACACACGTAATCGTACCTCTGACAAATCTGATGCCGTTGCCCTCACAGCCTCCGTACTAGAAGCGGGAACAGCCGCCGTAGTTCATGTAGTAGAACCCGTAGACCGTTTAGTTTTAAAGCTTTATGCTTCTTAAAATAGGAAAAAAAAAAACAAATCAAAAATTCAACCGCAGACAGAATTTGAACTTGCATCTTTGGAAAACCGTCAAAATGCTCTGAACCAACTGAACTAATGCGGCCAATCCTGAGCGACGAACTAGTGATTTGCTCTTTATTAATTGTCATAAGTGACGCAACTTTCTGCATCTTGGTTAGTTTGCTTACCCTTGGGCGCTGGTTGCACACACACGTCATCGCACTCCTCCTTGCTGGAGAACCTGTTGCCGTTGCCCTCACAGCCTCCGTACCAGAAGCGGGAACAGCCACCGTAGTCCATGTCGTAGAACCATTGGACCGTGTAGTTGCGGCAGGATCCACGGGCAGTTGGTAGACTGCAGGCAGCTGTACATGTTCAGTAATACATTAATTATCTTTTACTGGAACCAGAAACTGCTTCCGTGGTTAAGTAGACCGTGTTTTAGGTTCGTTTTCCAATCACAAAGTTGATATTGGTAAAATCACTTTGAGAGAATTTCTCCAGTTTGGTTAGGACAATGCAAGCTAAATCACCTTATTATCCGTAAGAAATAGGATTCCGGAAAGAACCTTAAGCTGCCACTCCTGATAATGTCAGAATAAGCTGTCTATTAGACAGAAGCATTAATTGGGTCGCAAGTCGACTTGAAAACCCACTCGAAAGGGATCAAAAGAAGCCCACTAGAAAGGGCTCTATATTGTAGTTTTTGTCATAATTCTCACCTTGTCTGTTCTCAGGCACATCAGTGCATCCAAGGAACTTCTCTCCAGTAGCCTCGGTTTGTCCATCAGGGCAGCACCCATACTTGCTAGTGGAACAGTCGCAGCCGGCCTGGTCTGGACCAGCGGCGGCGGTCTGGCCGTCTCCGCAGCATCCGTACTTTAATAATAAATAATGATAAGATTAAGACCTGTATGTTTTATTTTTACTTAAAATGAGTTTGCTCTTGACTCCAGACACAAGGTCAGGGATGACAGTAACAGAGTCGACGATAGAGCGAGCTCATCCAGAAGATGCCGGATTATGGCGCTGGCAATCTCACGCACCGACGAAACACAGCAAGCTGTTTGGCGCCGTATGTCAGAGTATTATCTTCGTTTGATAATAAACAAAGAAAAAAAGAAAAGAAAACATACAAAAAAATATAATAAAATGATTATTTCGCTCCAAAAATCCTAGAACAAGAATGAGCATAGAATAACAAGGCAATTAAACAGTGACAAGAAATAAGACGTGGAGTCGCTGCGGGTGCCTGTGATAGATCACCAGATCCTCGCAACTCGGAATACTTTGTATGAACAGTACTATGGATGAATAGAACAATACAACACAATAATTCTTTATTGCACCAAAAACAAAATAAGTAACTAAAACAACTAAGTTTTTGGAAAGGAAAACATAATATTAAGACGGATTGATTCTACCTTCGATTGCTGGCAGTGACAGCCCTGTAGGTTCGGGCCCTTAGCGATCGTGGATCCGTCAGGGCAACAGCCGAACTGGTAGGTGTGGCAGCCGCAACCTTCGTTTTCTGGACCAGATGCTTCTGTATGTCTGTAAGAAAATCTCATTAGTCTCAAACCTAAATTAAAGAATGATCGGTTAAAATGTTCAGAATGCCCTGAAACCTGATCGATGGACATATGATATTAAAAAGGTAAGTAGATTGTAAATCATCCTACTGTTCAACGCGGTATGGTGCTGAGTTGAGGTATGGTTTAATAAAAATTCGTCCAAGACGGCAGCACACTGCACTGGGTTAAATATCTAACATTTGCTGTCGAGTCGAAGCGCAAGTAAGAAGTATGAAGTAAGAATAAATGATGTTGGTTTATGACTACCTGTCAGGACAACATCCATGCTCAGTGTATTGACACCCACAACCCTCGTTGTAGGGTCCACGAGCGATAGTTGCGTTGTCAGGGCAGCATCCGTAGTGAGCGTATTGGCATCCACAACCTAAACACAAAAAAAAAATATTTTTATGGAAGTACTTAGAAAGTGGTAGATAAATTTCAATATACATACAATTACGCATTTTTATCCGTAATGGGGTAGGCAGAGTGTCAACGGTCTAAATAAAAGTAGTTTTGCTAAAAGAAGGATCGAAGGTTCAAGCCCTGCCTGCAGCAGTTTTTTGAATTATTATTTTTCAGTTTTAAAAATCTTATACAGAAAGATTTTTGAACTGATGGCTTGAACCTTCGATCTTCTGAAGGCCGTTTCATCGATCCGCCGGCACCAACCTTACCTTCCATGTGAGGTCCTTCAGCAGGTTTGTAGTTGTCAGGACAGCAGCCGAATGCATACTGTAGACAGCAGCCCTCGAACTCTGGACCGTGAGCTGGAGTTTCGCCGTCAGGACAACATCCGTACGCGGATGTGTTGCATGATAACACACAGCCTTCCATTTGTGGTCCACGAGCTGCGAGAAACAAAATGGTGATCACTTTTTGTCAAACGATTGTATTTTCTAGTGGCTTCTTCTTCTTCTTCTTCTTCTGTCGAGTGGGTATCGAGTGGACCCGATGAACCCTGGTGTCAGAGTTTTTAAACCGCCTAGTAGCACAACTATCAGGCCTCTGACATGGTTTGAGTAACGACCACTATCAAAGACAGCAACCGGGACCGACGGCTTAACGTGCCCTCCGAAGCACGAAAATATTTTTCTTTTCGGAAAATCAGATGATTCAGCCTGCGATGTTCTAACCAAACTGGGGAAAAAATCACAAAGTGATAAATTCTCAAATATGAACTTTGTGTTTTCCCCCTGGGAATCGAACCCAGGACCTCCGGATCGGGAGTCCATGGCACTAGCCACTAGACCACGGAGGCAGCCATAAAATCTAGTGGCATAAAAATAGAACACGAAAATTCATCATTATCATCCTCAGCTCATAAACGTCCTCATCAAGGAGAAAGTGGCTACCCTGAATTAGGGCGTAGGGCTATAGTCGACCACGTGGGCCCAGTACGGTTTGGTCGACTTCACACAAACTTTTAAATTTGTAAGAAAATTTTGATCACCTATTTTTTTGTATTTTTTTTTAGATTGAAACCATGTGCATCTTTTTTTCTTTTTTGTTGGTAGCAATCATCCCACACTTGGGTCAGATGTCAGTGTAATTCAAGTTGTATGCAGAAAATGACATTTCACACGAGCTGTCAGTAATCATCTTGTGGTGGACGGGTGTCTCTTTTGAGGGTGCAATATTGATGGGCCCGTACAGAAGATAGCTTGTGTAAAGGTAAAGAAAGATTCGTGTATTTTACCTGGTGAAGCTCCATCAGGACAGCAGCCATATTGAGTAGCAGCGCATGGACATCCTTCTTCGTTAGGCCCAGTAGCTGCAGTCTTTTTGTCAGCGCAACATCCAAAATTGGATGCGGCACAGCCTTTTCCTTTAGGTGCTGTAAATTTAACACGAAAAATGAAGCAACAGTAAGAGTTGATTGTTCTACAATTTTATCCTTTAAGTAGTTACTTACCAGTTTCAGGGCAGCCCTTCTTCTTAGGTCCAGTAGCTTGCTTTTTGCCGTCTTTGCAGCAACCATATCTATGGGAAGTAATTGATTATCAATCAAACAATAATCAATAAATAAATTGATACAAGCATAAGGCTTTTGGTCACCCTAAATGTTTTATAGATACATGCATATGACTTCTTGACATCTTAAAATGTTTTGTAGATACATATAATCATAAGGCTTTTCGTCCTCTTAAAATGTTTTATAGATATATGCATAAGGTTTTTGGTTAATCTTACATACATACATACATATAATCACGCCTTTATCCCTATTGGGGTAGGCAGTGCGTAATTGACCTAAATAAAGGTCGTTCTGCCACGTCTGACAACATTTTGAGGGTTATTTTTGTAGGTATGTTACTGAAGTAACAGGTTGTCAGCCTATCGCCTAAATTGCAATATACAGAAACCCTCTGATCCTTTAGCTGGTTTTTCAGCATGCCCGGGAGGAAATGCAGTTAGAACATTCTATGTTTTTCTTTCACTTCTAGTCCAGCATGGCCCCAGTCAATCGTAATGTTCTTTTAATACATACTTGGATGCCTTGCAGGGCGGTGGTGGAGGAGGACATCCCTCTTGGTCGTTGCCACCAGCAGGTGTCTTGTTGTCAGATTTGCAGCATCCGAACAGAGTCTCTTTGCAAAGAACAGTGGGGCAGCCTTCGTTCTTCGGTCCGATTGCAGCCGATACGCCATCGGGACAGCAGCCGTGTTTCGACTCCTTGCAAGTAGTAGGGTTGGGGCAGCCTGAACAAATATACTCGTATTATTTTTAGTTTTCTTGCTATTCGCAAATTGACGGGCCATGCTCTATTATATGGGGAGGCATAAAGCATGGCTCACCTGCCCAGTGTGCCCTGAAACCTGCTCATGGAGAGCCATATAAATAATAAGAAGTGAAAAATTCTTATTCTTCATCGACGTCCAATCGGATTGAGTGAGCCTATTTTACAAGAATATTGGCGGGTTGTTAGGTTTTGAAGTATCCTTTACCTTCCTCGAATGGTCCAGCAGCAGGTGTTCTCTTGTCAGGACAGCAACCGAACGTGCTAGATTTGCACTTGGATTTCCTTCGCTTGCATCGTTTGCCTTTCGTGGTAAGTTCTTCGATGGTTGACGACCAACTCCATTCCGCTAAAAGTAAAATATAATTTTTAATGAGAAATGAAATTTACACTTCAGCAGTATAAATAGGTAAATTATGTGACTTACTTGATTCTTCTGTAAATTCAGTTGTTGAAGAATATTCCAGCGTACTTTCAGTTGCTGCAACGGAAAATAAAACAGTTAATGATATTTGTAAGGGAATGTTTTTTTATTTAATGAGGTTCACTTGATGATAAGTGATCACCGCCGCCCATGGCCACTTGCAACACCTGGGGGTCACAAATGGAAACAAGGAAAAGGCTCGTTTCTTGAAGACTGTTATGTTGTAACTTTCCGGAAATACCTGAGCAGATAACTGATTCCACAGTGCGTGATAGGAAGTTTCTTTTGAAACATTGGTTGGTAGACTGCAAATTATCCAGGTAAAATGGATGGAATTTCAGTTGGTTTCGAGTGGTTCAGTGGTGAAATTCTGAATTTACCTAAAAGAAATATTCTGCAAACTTACGTTCACTTTCCGTAGTAAGTCCAGATTCTGTAGTCTCAGTGCTGCCGGTGATCTCTGATTCAGAGGTGCCTTCGGTCTCCGTTGGTCCAGACTCACTGGTAGCCCCTGATTCCGTGCTACCCTCAGATTCAGTCGCTTCTGATTCACTAGTTGGGCCAGATTCACTAGTTGGGCCAGATTCACTGGTTGGGCCAGATTCACTGGTTGGGCCAGATTCACTGGTTGGGCCAGATTCACTTGTTGGGCCAGATTCACTGGTTGGTCCTGATTCACTTGTTGGTCCAGACTCAGAAGTTTCACCAGATACAGTGCTTTCTGTAGGACCGCTAGATTCTGTTGGTCCTAAAAGTGATATGATAATAGGATATAATTAATTTAATACTCATAACGAATTTTAAAGAAAGATGTGTTCTCATTGATAAACACACTCAGTATCTTGCTCCCAGTCAACGATTTAAAAGTTAAAGAGTTAAAAGCGTTGATGTAACTTCTTCAACTTATAAATTACCTGAAGACTCAGTAGAACCGGATTCAGAAGTTTCATCAGTAGATCCAGAAGTTTCTGAGCTGCCTGATACATCAGTACTGGATTCAGTGCTTCCAGACTCTGTTGTTGAGCTGCCATCTGTTGAATTATTTCAATAATATGCATTTAGTGTAGCAAAAAGGGTACTCATATATGTAAAAATTTAAAAATAGGGCACTATAAATATTTGAGTTACTGCTGTTGTTTGGTAAAGTCAAAGTGAACACAAAATCCCTACCTTCAACTGTAGAACTTGAAGTTTCCGAGTCAGTAGTGCTGGTGAGATCTGAAGTTTCAGTCGTCGAGAAGTCCGTAGTCGACTCTGACGATTCACTTGTGCTTGATATGTCACTGGACGTGCCAGATTCCGTAGTCGATTCCGAAGATTCCGAGATGGTAGAGCTCTCAGCTGTAGTTGAGCTTTCATCTGAAGATGAGCTTTCAGATGCTCCAGAACTTTCTGTAGCAGAAGATTCAGATGTTCCTGATGATTCTGACGTGGCACCAGATTCTGTTGTTGCACCAGATTCTGTTGTAGCACCAGATTCAGTCGACCCTTCAGATTCAGTTGATCCTGGTGATTCCGTCGATGAAGTCTCTTCAGTAGCTGATGATTCTGTGCTGCCCTCTGATACGGTTGATTCTGTTTCTGCGGTTTCTGATGTAGCGGAAGATTCCGTCGTAAATGTAGATTCCGTCTCTCCAGTTTCCGTAGTCTCCTCGGTGGGTTCTGATCCTGATGACTCGATTGTTGATAGTGTGGGTTCTAAGGAAAATTAACAATAAGCATTTTAAACTTGGTAACTAATAGTTGTTTTACAACAGTTCTATAATATGAAGGTGTAACAAACCTGAACCAGATCCAGATTCTTCAGTAAAGTCAGTTATGGTGCTTCCAGAACCTTCATCTGTAAATGGTAAAAAAATATATTAAATTCTGTTGGTATCCCACCAATTTCATAATGTTCTATAATTATATAAAAGTTAAACTCACCTGTCGAAGGACTATCGCTGAACATTGTTTCTTCGAACAATTCAGGCTGTAAACAAAAAAGTGTAGTTGCAAGAAATCGTATTCATAAAACTATTTTATAAATTATTCTGTAATGTAACAGCTTAATATTGCTATTAAATTTTCAGTATTTTTTTAAACATACCGTAGTGCCAGTTTCTTCTTCTTCTTCTTCAGCACCTAGCCCTGACCCTTCTTCTTCTCCTTCTTCACAATCATCGTAGTCGTAGTCCTCGTCCATAATCGGGGTTGTTAAACCATCAACGGGTAGCGTTTCATCTGCATAGTGAGAATCATTTTCAAGAACACCTGTTTTATAACCAGGAGTAGGCATTTTGCCTACTAGCATACATATAGAGTAACGTATGTATCCCTTACGATTTAGGCAGATTGTCAATGTTAGTCATCATTTTTAATTAAATTGAAAATCGAAACCTTCGTTTATACACAGTATTCCTGGGAAGCGAAACTGCTGGAACACAGGAACACTTTATATTTTTTCTATCGCTCCCATCCTACTCAGCCTAGCTAGAAAGAAAATAATGGTTTCATAACTCACCTTGGTCGCAAGGGCCTTTGTTGCAGGTCTGTGTGGGGTCGGGGTAAGTGTCTCCATCACAGGCTTCTGAAGGCTCGCTACCCATCAAACACATCGCTTTGCGGTACTGTTCGCCTCCACCACATTTCACTGTACACTGTGGGACAATATTACATGTGATTATGTTTTCCAAGTTTGAAAATGAGGAAGATGAAGATGAAAATAGACTTACAAGTGCTTTCATATAAGGCACACTTTAGCAGCGTGACTTAGAATATCTATACATACATACATACATACATATAATCACGCCTTTATCCCTAATGGGGTAGGCAGAGCGCAAACGACCCAAACGAAGGTCGTCCCGCCACGTCTGACAAAGTTTTGAGGGTTATTTAAGATAGAATTTTAGGTATATTGCTGTAGTGACAGGTTGTCAGCCCATCGCCTAAATTACAATATACTGAAACCGTCGGATCCCTTAGCTGGACTTTACAGCATGCCCGGGAGGAAATGCAGCTGGCACATTCTATGTTTTTCTCTCGCTCCCAGACCAGCATGGAAGTTATGTCTATTATACCTACTCGGAAATAGCGCATCTGCGCTTAAGACGTGCTGGAGTAGCTGTATAGGGGACAGCGTTTGTAGCGCTGATGTAGTGCGACATCTTGTCAAGTGGGTCTTTCAAGCGCAACTAAAACGTCAAATATAAAGGTAGTCTTTTTAAATGACATTTCTGATGATCTTACCTCACTCCAAGGTCCCGAGTACCACTTGGCAGGGCATTTCTCTGGCGGAATCTCGCAGGATTTCGTGTCGTTGTACTTCTCCTCAACATCACAGCGCGAGTCCTCTACCTTCAGCACGGACGACCCGTCGAATAGACCGCAGAAGACCTTACGGGTCTGCACGCCTTTTCCACATTGCACTGAACACTGAAAAGAATTCGTTCAGTTTCAGCTAATATATTAAAACTACGTATATACAGGGTTCCCGCAAGCCGATGATAATCGTTTCTCTGGGAACAACAAGAATTCATTACAAAATGAAAAACAAAGGATTTTCCAATTAACAATTTGTAGGGGAATATCAAATCGTCTCTTACTGGAGAAAAGTCTTCGTGAAATGTTTAGTTTCGTTGACTGAGGAATCCCTGTCAGTTTTAGGGAAACTCTCCTTCACCCCTTGTAAGAACAACACCCAAATCACTATTAAATATTACTCTGGTAAACCACTTACGTTGCTCCATTGAGTAGCGTACCACTGGACGTCACAAGCAGGCAGCTTGGTCTTGTCGCAAGGCTCATCCAGGGTCGGGGCCTGGTGCGCCGCGCAGAAGGTGTCATTCACCACTTTGCCATCCTTGGTCGCGCAGACTGCGTTCCTTGACCGTACTTGCGATGTGCACGAGTCACACTGTCGGAAAAAAATGTTAAGTGTCGCAGAATAATGTAAAGATGTTGCATATAGTTTCCAACTGTGTCAATACGTGCAAGGGACAGCGCCCCGTAAACTGATATTGTTTGCTCTGTCAACAGAACTAAACAACTATTAGCAGGATTCTTTTTCAGGAAGTGATAAAAATAATTGGCTTTGCATACAAATGAGGTGGTCATTTTGTATGGGAAGTTATTTTTTTTTCATCTCCTGAAAGAAATTCCTGGTGTTAGTTGTTCAGTTTTGTTGATTGAGCAACCCCTATCAGTTTGCGGGACGCTGTCCCTAACACCCGGTGTACGAGCCTACTCGACATTGTTATAATTTCGATGTATTTCCTTTACCTACGTCATACGGACGCGTATTTAGCAAAATATGCAATTTACATGTAACAATACTTTTTACCTTTAGTGTGCAATAAACGCTCTACGGAATCGGACCACATTACTTTTCTTTAACATTTCCGCTCCGTATAACCAACAAATACAGTTTATCTTAAGAACATAATTAAAGTGAAAGAGTTTGCTCCTTCATTTATGGTCCTTCGAGCCGGATCTCAACTGGGACAGGACACAATCAGTTTGCGATCCGCGAGTTATAGAAGTTTGACACGTGTGATTGTAAATCGAGCTTCGGTAGCGAATCGGTCAACTGGCCTCCCACCAGCGGGTCTCACCAGTCTGATTGAGAGGGATTATCGCACATACCGCAGTGAGATTACGATTACGCGTTTCTGAGTACAAGCTAACTACTACAAGCTAACAACTACAAGCTAACAACTACAAGCTAACAACTACAAGCTAACAACTACAAGCTAACAACTATAAGCTAACAACTACAAGCTAACAACTACAAGCTAACAACTACAAGCTAACAACTACAGCCATGGACGTTAAGGAGGTGGAAACATTACTTCAGCACCAGCAGATTATCGCTGAAACGATCAACAAAATTGAAGTCAACTTCAAAAAGGACTCCAAGGATCGGAAGACTGCTGACTACCTGAAAAAACGATTAGACTCACTTCAATCCATGTGGAGTAACTTCCAGGTAAACCACGAAAAGCTTTCTACGTTTGAAAACAAGACAGGTGAATACTTTACATCTAACGCGTATGAGAAACTTAAAACTCAATACGATCGAATTCATCAAGTTTTAGAAACTTACGAACCTGTCCTCGTGGTAACCGAGGAGCGTGGTGGAATGTCGAAGACAGACGAGCTGATACAACTTCAACGTACCAACTTTAGAGCTTTATCCAGAATAATGCGAAACATCAACATAAACAACATCACCGAAAAATGGGAACTGGAAGACAAACTGAAGACATTACAGGCCCGTTGGAAGGTGATTGACGACACGCACTGGGAAATTGACAATCTTCTAATCGATTCGAATATTGAGTACGAACAAGACTACAACAAGTATGAAGATATATTCGAAATGGCTAAAAGAGAGTTAAATCTAAAGCTGAACTCCACTTCGCATCAGTACCAATCCGTTCCTAAGATTGAATTACCTACCTTTTTTGGAAGTTATACACAGTGGCCAACATTTATGGACCTTTACTGTGAGGCTATTCACAACAACCACTCTATTACAAAAGCCCAGAAAATGCAGCATTTGAAAGGGAAGCTTAGAGGTGAAGCTGAGCGCATCGTACAACATCTCCACGTGTCGGCTGAAAACTACGATACCTGTTGGGACATTCTCACCCATCGGTATAACAATTTACAGTTGCTTTTTACTAAGCAAATACAAACATTCATGAATCAACCGACGGTGCAACAAAATGCCGCCGACCTCAAGCGGTTATATGATACCACTACGGAAACAATAAATGCAATACATAACCTGGGTATCGACGTGACCACGTGGGATCCAATTGTCGTACACATTATTACAACGAAGTTGGATTCCGGTACCTACGCTGACTACATGGAAACTCGAAAGGCGCCGAGGGATTTACCAGACTTCAATGAACTTATGAGCTTTCTAGAAAACAAGTTTACAGCTCTAGAACCTCTTAACAAGAAACAGACGGTAAACCCCATCAAGCCTAAACCTACATTTACAAGGGAGTCCTCACACTTACAGCCAGCGCGGGACATTCAGTACAACGCAGACAAATACAAGCGTTTTCAACCTAAAGTTTATCACGCCAACATAGAGCGGAATTGCCCAGTATGCAAAACTGGCCACCTTTTAATACATTGCAAACAATTTCAAGACATGTTACCGGAAACCAAGTTGTCGACATTTACACAATTGAACATTTGCAAAAATTGTCTATACTCGCACAATGGAAAACAATGCAATTCAATTAAAAGGTGTAGAGTATGCAATGAAGCTCACCACACTACATTGCATGATATGTTACGTGACTCTGGAAGTTCGGCGTCATCGGGTCAACGTACAAATAACATGAACACATCTAGAAATAAACCTACATATTCGCCGAGAAATGTGAACCACGTCTCAGACAATCTTAAGGAGGTTTTAGTCTCGACGGTCCTACTTAAAGTAAGAGCTTCAGATGGCATTTATGTTTTGCTAAGATGTCTACTAGATCCAGGTTCGCAGGCGAATCTTATAAGTGAAAGCACAGTACAGAGACTTGGTCTACAAAGATGTCATGAAAACGCAACAGTTAAAGGAGCTGTGTCTGAAAAACCTACCCACAGCAATGGGAGTGTTCAAATTGACTGCCAATCAGTGGATGGCAACTACCAATTCTACGCAACCGCATTGGTGATGCCAAAAGTTCTCAACAACCTGCCAAACTACACATTTGAACAAGATTGGCCACACGTACAACATATTAAGCTCGCAGACCCTGATTTTAACATATCGAGACCAGTTGACATCCTACTTGATGCAGGCGTCTACGCCGAAGTAGCTATGAGCGGACAATTGAGAGGTCCTGCCAATACGCCCCTGGCACAACAAACACAACTGGGCTGGGTGCTTATGGGCAATATGCAAACATTCCATTGTCACGCATTAATTCACAACCTGGATGAAATTTCGCAGTTTTGGGAGACTGAAGAAATTTCCGAGCCAACAAAGAACATGACAAAAGACGAACAGTACTGCGAAACGCTTTACGTCAATACAACAACAAGCCTTCAAAATGGGCGATACGAAGTAAAATTGCCAATGAAATCAAACTTTGAAAAGGAGCTAGGCGCATCCAAACCGCAAGCAGTAGCACAATTCAAGCAACTCGAAAAACGCATGGCCAAGAACAAAGTTTTAGCTGACGGCTACAAAAACTTCATTGATGAGTACATAGCGTTGGGACATATGAAAAAGTGTACACTACCACGGGAACCCAGCTGCTACTTACCATATCATGGAGTATACAGACCCGAATCAACAACAACACAGACTCGATTAGTATACAACGCAGCATCTAAAACTTCTTCGGGCCGTACTCTAAACCAATTAATGGAATGCGGACCCAACTTACAACAAGATTTGCAATCCCTGCTTTTACGTTGGAGGGGTTTCGAATACGTATACACAGCTGACATAGAAAAATTCTTCAGACAAATTCTTGTAAAAGAAGAAGACCAACATCTGCAAAAGATTGTATGGCGGGAAGCGGCCACGGATCCGATTATAGATTACTTGCTGTGCACAATTACTTACGGCACCATCGCAGCTCCTTGGCTGAGCATGCGCACGATCAAGCAGCTAGTCATGGATGATGGCCATCGTTACCCCCTTGCTGCAGATATTCTAAATAATCAACTATACGTCGATGATTTACTGGGCGGCAGCAACAGTATCTCGGAAGCATTAGAGGCACAACAACAGTTGATTGACCTACTCAAAGGCGGTGGATTTAATTTACGCAAGTGGGCTAGTAACAGTCCATCTCTGCTAGAAAGCCTACCTCAAGATCTTATAAGCCAGAAAATGATAAATTTCAAACAAGCAGAAACAAACAAAACATTGGGTATCACATGGAATCCCTATACGGATCAGTTTACATTCAAACAAACGCCTCTCAGCAACAAACGTGACGTCATGACAAAGCGCACACTACTTTCCGATATGTCAAAGTTATATGATCCACTCGGCTGGCTTGCTCCTGTTACATTAAAAGCAAAACTTATTTTCCAACAAGCCTGGACAACATCAATGGGATGGGATGATCGTCTTCCAGAACAATTACAACAGGAATGGGAAAAATTTCGTCAAGAACTCGATTGCATACACAGCATAACAATACCTCGCTGGATGGGCAACATACAAAAGCCAGTTGAGGTGCACGGTTTCTGCGACGCGTCGGAAAATGCTTACGGCTGCGTTATTTATTGCAAATCATCCGACAAAAAGGGTCAACCTGTAATCAGACTAATAGCCGCTAAAACAAAGTTAGCGCCTTTGAAAAATCCAGCATCGCTTCCGCGATTAGAACTTTGCGGCGCACTACTTTTGTCTAGACTTATGAAAAAAGTCATAGATACAATGAAAGAACAGACAGTCACAATACATGGATGGACCGACTCGATGGTGGTGTTGGGATGGCTACAGGGCGACGTCAGCCGTTGGAAGACTTATATCGCCAACAGAGTAACCCAAATAACGGAGAACGTGAAATCAAACTGCTGGAGACATGTGAGGTCGGAGGATAATCCAGCGGATTGTGCGAGCCGAGGTCTACATCCCTCACACATAATCAATCATCCGTTGTGGTGGGAAGCTCCATCTTGGTTGAAAAATGACAACTTACCACCAACGAGTACGTTCACTACAACAGAAGAGGAGAAGAAGAAAAAGCTAGTTGCTGCAATACAAATCAAATCAACATTTATTAAGGAATTTCTAGCGATGCATAGCTCTATGGCACATGCAACCAGAGTATTAAGTTGGGTGATGCGATTCATAAATAATGCACGCGACAAACAACAAGCCAAACGAACTTCGCATTTAACAACTGCTGACATAGAGTTCGCACAAAGCATGATTATACGGAACATACAACATAATAACTTTGAAGAAGACATTGCACATTTACAAAAACACAACAGGGTGCGAACTTCAAGTAAAATTTTGAACTTATGTCCATTTTTGGATAAAGACGGCTTGCTTCGTGTTAAGGGGAGGCTGACACATGCAAATTTAGATCAATCTCAAAAACATCCGATGATCATACCCAACAACCACAAGCTGACGGAACTTTTGATTGATCAGGCCCACAAAAGAACTCTTCACGGTGGTGCCAGGCTTACGCTTGCCTACTTACGCAACAGCTATTGGATACTTGGTGGAATGAAGACGGTCAAAAAACACCTCGTGAAGTGTGTCACGTGTCTACGCTTCAAAACACAAAGTAGCTCTCAACAAATGGCAGATTTACCAAAGGCCCGTGTTACACCATCTCGTGCTTTTACCCATCTGGGAGTGGATTTTAGTGGGATGGTTGAAGTGAAAGCAAACAAGGGCAGAGGCATCAAAATATTGAAAGCTTACATTGCCATCTTCATCTGTCTCTGTACAAAGGCTATCCATCTGGAACTAGTGTCAGATCTAAGCACACCCACATTCTTAGCTGCACTAAAACGTCTTTGCGCGCGCCGTGGACCGCCAAAACACATCTACAGTGACAACGGCACGAACTTCGTAGGCGCAGCAAGAGTACTAGCCAAAGAAAAACAAGAGGCCCTGCAGCATTTCATGAACAATGATCTACTTACCGAAATAGCACAATTAGGTATCGAGTGGCATTTTAACGCCCCGGCCTGGCCGACAGCTGGAGGATTATGGGAAGCTGCGGTCAAGAGTATGAAGCATCATCTCAAGCGTGTCCTTGGCGAACAAAAGTTAACCTACGAAGAGTTCACGACATTGCTAGTGCAGATAGAAGGCTGCCTCAACTCACGACCACTCGTTGCTTTGACAAATGACACCGATGACATCAACGTCTTAACACCTGGCCACTTTCTGATCGGTGACTCGGTATTGGCACCACCTTTATCTTCAGACGCTGACAACACAAGTTTAACAACAAGATGGCGATTGACAGAAAACATGTTCAAAGATTTTTGGAAAAGGTGGTCCAAAGATTACCTGCAGACACTGCAAGTTCGAGGCAAATGGCACAAACAAACAAAAAACATCGACATCGGCGACGTCGTTTTGGTAAAAGACGATCAATTACCACCGGCGAAATGGCTTATGGGTCGAGTTACAGACACCCATCCTGGTAGCGACGGTCTGGTGCGAGTTGTAACATTCAAAACAAAGGCGAGCACTATGAAGAGGCCAATAACAAAACTTTTACGCCTACCAGTCGACCAACAATCTAACTCGGACCATCACCAGACAGATACTCGTACATCAAATGAGCCGCACCAACAGCCCCGACAACAAAGACCAAAACAGTCCATGTTCATCAAATATTTGAGCATGATTTTACTCATTATGGCATGCATAACACCGTCCACTCAGCAAATTGCTAACGTGACTGCACTTGACCATGGCAAGTTTGTTTACTTCGACAAAATATCTGATATGCAGATTATTCAAGATGACTGGAAAATGGTTGTTTATTACAACATGTCAACTTATTGGAAAAGTCTGAACAACATAGAAAAATACGTCAATCATCTCGATAGTCTCTGCAAGCAGGAAGTTGCATATCAAGCTATAGCATCTCAGTTTCATCACGAGCTAAATGAGCTGAGACACTACAATGAAGTACTACAAACGGAACATGGACGGCGTGTAAAACGAGGATTGATAGACGGCGTTGGATATATAGCTAATTCTCTTTTCGGCGTACTCGACGAACGCTTCGCTGATAAGTACAATTCCGACATTAAAAAAATGCAAAATAACGAAAACCACTTGTTGAACTTATACAAACAACATACATCGATTATAGAAGGCGCATACAATCTATTGAAAAGAAACGAAGAGGTGTTAAACAAGCAGTTTTTTTCTATAAATCAACACCTTATGGAGACAGAAAAACGAGTGAAACAAGACTATCAAAACAATGCGTACATTACTGCGACCGCCCTCGCTGCGAATATGATAGTTTCGAACTTACGTAACGTACAACAGCTGTTACTTGAACTTGTCACCGACGTTCGGAACGGGCGAGTGGACGCTCACCTTTTGAAACCTGATGAGTTCGAATCACAAATGAATATCATTTCGGGACAACTGCCTAGTGGATTATCTCTACCGTGTGTCAACAGTTACGGGTGCATTCGTCTAATGTACAAAGTTTCAAGAGTGCACGTCAGACTAACAGAAGACTTTTTACTATTTGAAGTAAAGATACCACTTGTCACTGCTGATCAATATGAACTATCCCGTACACTACCTATACGCAAACAACAAGGATCAAATATGATAAGCGTCGTTCCTACAACACCATATCTGGCGGTCAACTTAAGAAAGGATCTTATCATACCAATTACAGCAGATGATATATCAACATGCCTGCAAGCCCATGAACATCAAATGCTTTGCAATATAAACCTTCCGATCTACGACATAAAGAACACAGAGTCGATTTGCGAAGCGCAAATTATAAGCAACAAGGCGCCGTCAAGTTGCCGTACAGTAGTATCGGATTGCAGAGATGAGTGGGTACAATTACACAGCCGCGGTTCCTGGCTGTTTACATGTTGCGAGGAATGCACTACGCGCATTTTTTGTCCAGCTGGCATTACGTCACAAGTACTACGTAACACTGGCATTATCACATTGTCAGATGGGTGCATGCTTCGAGGAAAATATCATATGATCCACTCGCACAACTACTTCCACAGCGAGATACATCTAGATGAGCATGAGATGTATATCCCAGAATCGGGAATCAACAGTTTTCTATCTGTCAGCAATATCAGCACTCTGAACATTATTCCTGAATCACATGACAAACAACTGCAAACATTGAAAAACAGCATTAACGTTGTGAAAACTCAGCAGGAAAATCTGAATCTACAAACTACAGCTGACGACGTTCATCACTACGTCATGTATGGTTTTATGACCGTTTGCTTACTGGTAGCTGGAGCCTGGGGAGGTTTCAGAATCAGAAAGATTTGTCAGAAAACATCGCAACAATCGACTGACATACCGACTAAAAGCATGCTAGAAATGCAACACAGGACATTAAGAACCGTTCGTGACGTCACTCATACAAACTACGGAGCTGACTTAGAAGAGAATATCGATCAGGACATCGTGAGAGTAGATAAAGCCACTTCACCTGTTTGAAGATTCATTTGTCTTTTTCATATACATTGTTTTGTTTTCTTTTTTTTTCTTTAAGTCGGCAGGATGTACGAGCCTACTCGACATTGTTATAATTTCGATGTATTTCCTTTACCTACGTCATACGGACGCGTATTTAGCAAAATATGCAATTTACATGTAACAATACTTTTTACCTTTAGTGTGCAATAAACGCTCTACGGAATCGGACCACATTACTTTTCTTTAACATTTCCGCTCCGTATAACCAACAAATACAGTTTATCTTAAGAACATAATTAAAGTGAAAGAGTTTGCTCCTTCACCCGGTATACTAATGAGTTTTAGTAAAGACGTTTTTTGGCGTTGTAAAAAATATACTAAAGACTAGACCAATAATAGTCGGGCATATTGATTCAGGCTGAGTTACTTCTGATAGAGCCCATCTCTCACCCTATGCTGTCAATGGCTGTTGAAGACAGGTAGCCCAAATTCCTGAATCATATATGACAAAAGCCGATATAACATACCCCACTCCACTCAGACAGCACCCAGTCAACTCCCTCGCAAGGATGCAGTTCGCAAGGTTGTTCAGTTTCCGGCTTCTCTTCAGGACACGAGTCATCGCCAAGCACGTCAATGCGGCCGTTATCATTTTTCTGGTAGCAAGTCACCCGACGAGTCTGCTTGCCTTCGCCGCAGAGTTTGTCGCACTGATGGAGAAAAATAATTAGTTAGAATAGTGCAGTAAAAGAGGACTAAACGTTGTAAAAGCGGACATCTAAGAGAACGATCTCAAACCAGCGTGGATTAAAAAAAGCCGGAAAGCGGACCCCAGCATCAGGCCGGGAAAACCTAGGCAGAAGAGAGAAGAAGAAGAGAAGAGTTTAGGAAATTATAGGAATTGTCTATAGGATATTAAATAGAGTTTGGATCAAAATTGACGCAATAAGCTGTATCACAGAAAGATAATTTGAAGGATTTAGCGGTGTTAAAAATGAGGATATGCCGGCATTATCTTAATAACGTACTTATTTACATATTTAAGTTTCCATCATTGGTTTGAATTTTCTAAGTGCCCTATTGTAAGGTATATGTATTTATTTATTATAAACATACATTCATTATATTATATTAATAATATATATTTATATATAGACTACATTAATTTATAGATAGATATTGGTATTTATTATGTTTTAATTTATACTATATGAATACATATGCGCTGTAGGTTATAATTATATATATACTCTAAATTACTTTTTTTTTGTTTATTGTTTTGTTCTAACTTCGTCAGTTATTAGGATAAAATTTTGCACCTGCCTTGTCATTTCCACATGCCCTAAGGTAGACTGGTAGATAATGCCTTTGGCGTTAAGTCCGTCCATGTAAAATTTTTGTGCATAAAGTTAACATACATACATACATATAATCACGCCTTTATCCCTAATGAGGTAGTCAGAGCGTAAACGACCCAAACAAAGGTCGTTCCGCCACGTCTGACAAAGTTTTGAGGGTTATTTAAGATAGATTTGTAAGTATATTGCTGTAGTGACAGGTTGTCAGCCCATTGCCTAAATTACAATATACTGAAACCCTCGGATCCCTTAGCTGGTTTTTACAGCATACCCGGGAGGAAATGCAGCTGGCACATTCTATGTTTTTCTCTCGCTCCCAGGCCAGCATGGAAGAAATGGCATAAAGTTAAATAAATAAATAAAAATAAATAAATAAATATGCTCACCGGTTTCCAAGGTTCCGTATACCACTGCGGGCAGGAGGTGTTGCTGCCGCATTCTTGGTACAGTTCTGGCTTAGGACCCAGCAGGTCGAAGCACTCCTTGTCAGCCACTACTGATGGGTACCTGGAAATTACTCTCAATTTACATCTGCACGCTCATTTCTTTTGACAACGAATCACATCAGTGCGGATGCCTTACACAAAGAATAATCCTGATTCAATTTAAGGGCTCTTTTCTTTCTTTTGGAGAACCTGAAGTTCATTGCAATTAGCACTAGAGAGAATGATAAGAGTAGTTACAAAAATATATATTATATCTCCCTAGCCTTATCCCGTATCTCTCGGGACCGGCTACCTAATCTAGGTGATTGAACGAGGGTAATGGTTTTTACACAAAGGAACTGCTATCTGACCCAAGCCTAGATTAGGTCAGAGTTTTCAAGCCGCTAATGCTTAGCACTGGGCCTCTGACATGGCTTAACGACTAATATACACGCATACATATAATCACGCCTTTATTCCTAATGGGGTAGGCAGAGCGTAAACGACCTAACCAAAGGTTGTTCCGCCACATCTGTCAAAGTTTTGATGATTATTTAAGATATATTTGTTACCTACAAATTATTGCTGTAGTTACAGTTTGTCACCCCATCGCCTAAATTACAATATACTGAAACCCTCGGATCCCTTAGCTGGTTTTTACAGCACGCCCGGGAGGAAATGCAGTTGGCACATTTCCTCCCGGGCAGTGTCAGGTTGTCAGCCCATCGCCTAAATTACAATATACTGAAACCTTCGGATCCCTTAGCTGGTTTTTACAGCACGCCCGGGAGGAAATGCAGCTGGTACATTTCCTCCCGGGCAGTGTCAGGTTGTCAGCCCATCGCCTAAATTACAATATACTGAAACCTTCGGATCCCTTAGCTGGTTTTTACAGCATGTCCGGGAGGAAATGCAGCTGGCACAATTCTATGTTTTTCTCTCGCTCCCAGGCCAGCATTGAAGTTCGATTAATATCTACGTTATTAAACGATATTATCTGGGACCAACGGCTTAACGTGCCTTCCGAAGCACGGAAGACCCGTCGAATTTTACAATATTAGTCACAATAAAATACTAGCTAGTGTTTTACGAATGAACTCGTTTGCTCAAGTTACCCATTAGTGATGATCTTCTCGCAGTGCACAGTGCGGGACCTGGTGCCACCTTCTCCGCAAGGTTTGCACGGACTCCAAGGTCCTTCCACCCAGCGAGCTGAGCAGGGCTGCGTGGCACACGTCTGGTTGGTCGCAGGTTTCAGGCCATCGTCGCAGAGGCTCTCGTCTACTGTCTCCAGGTCCTCGCGGGATCTACAGCTCACGTCGCGGGTTTGATGGCCTGGTAGAATGGTATATTTGAATAGATGGTACCTAGCCTACATACATATAATCACACCTTTATCCCTAATGTGGGGTAGGCAGAGCGTAAACGACCTAAACAAAGGCCGTTCCGCCACGTCTGACAAAGTCTTGAGGGTTATATAAAATAGATTTGTAGGTATACTGCTGTAGTGACAGGTTGTCAGCCCATCGCCTAAATTACAATATACTGAAACCCTCAGATCCCTTAGCTGGCTTTTACAGCATGCCCGGGAGGAAATGCAGCTGGCAAATTCTATGTTTTTCTCTCGCTCCCAGGCCAGCATGGAAGTACCTAGCCTACTAGTAAGTAAGTAAGTAACCTACTAAGAGCAAAGTTTTATGTAGCGTCATACATACATACATACTCTGACGCCTGTATCCCTAATGGGGTAGGCAGAGCGTCAACGTACCAAATAACGGTCGTTCCGCCACGTCTGACAAGCTTTGAGGGTTGTTTAAGATAGATCTGTATATTGCTGTAGTGACAGGTTGTCAGCCCATCGCCTTACTAACATTATGCTGAAACCCTCGAATCCCTTAGCTGGTTTTTACAGCATGCCCGGGAGGAGATGCAGCTGGCACATTCTATGTTTTTCTATCGCTCCCAGTGCAGCATGGAAGCATGTAGCGTCATCCATCAATTTTAGAGAGTACTTCGAATCAAAATGGAAACATCTAATGAATGTCAGTCAATCTAAAATACAAGTGAGTTAGCTTTGAGCCGGTACCTTGTATTCCTATCGGCACACTTAGTCGTTAGTAGCCGCAGCTACTTGCTATGTGTAATTTTTCTTTTTTAAATGCAGGGTTGTCTGGAAGAGATCGCTTGAAGCGATAAGGCCGCCTTTGCGCACACTGTTATTTTTAAGTTTTTCAAACTGTACGATTTATGCGCAATAAATAGTTTATCTATCTATCTATTTATCTATCTTAGTCAAATAATGAAGGTCACATAATTTAAATCTAGAATTGATAATAACATAATTCTTCCATGCTGGACTGGGAGAGATAGAAAAACATAGAATGTTCCAGCTGCCCTTCCTCCCGGGCATGCTGTAGAAGTCAGCAAAAGGGACTCGAAGGTTAAGTGTATTGTAATTTAGGCGATGGGCTGACAACCTGTCACTATAGCAATACACATTACAATCTAAAATTGCCCTCAATTTTTGTCAGACGTGGCGAAAGCGCCTTTTACGAGGAGTTTGACGCTCTGCCTACCCCGTAAGGGATAAAGGCGTGATTTTATGTATGTATGTATAATAACATATGATGTTAGTTACCTCCACCACAAGTGGCGCTGCAGGCTGAGTACTCGCCATGAACCCAGTTGTACTGTTGGTCCGGTGGGGGCGCCACTGACTTCGGGAGACTGTACTCATACTCTATCCCCACGTTGTCGTCTTGCAAGAGAATCTAGAAGAAAAACTAAATTAACAGATATATTCGGAGGATTAGGGAAAGACTGTTTTAAAATCTCTTTTTTTTTTTTACTTAGCCTGAAATGTCCCACTGCAGGGCAAAGGCCTCCCATTAAAATATATTTTGTGAACTCACAAAAAAATCGCACAGATAACGCTAAATCTGTGTGTGATAGCTAGTCACACACACAGCTGCAGCACGGAATGGAGCGGTTTTTTTTAAGAAGGATTAATTGTTGAAGCCAGTTTTGTTGGCTTAGTTAGTGATGATGGACGGGAAAAGGGTAGCTACCCATGCACCTGGTCGGGTGTTGTGATCAGGGGCCCAAAGTTTTGGAGCTTGTATATCTCCTCGCTGAGAAAAAATCCATTCCGCGTTTCAGAACTTGTGTTTTCTGATGTGGCGACAATTACTTACAGAAAGATACAGAGATTCGTTGGTGGGTCCAAGGGATCGTAGTTTGTCAGGAGCGGGGAAACCTTGCTGGCTGCGTTCATAGTGCCACAGAGCGCCGGCGATGACGAGGGAGCGAGGGAAGTCGATGTGGTATTCTCCGTTTAAGTAGAACTTCTGGTTGTTCTTTGAGCGAAGCGCTGGAAGATAAAAACTTAGGAATGACAAGTATGAAAGCAAATAAAAAAACTCGTTTAACATTGATAATTTTCTTTAACCTACTTAAGGTTAAAGAAAATTATCAATGTTATTTTATTTATGCTGGCCTGGGAGCGAAAGAAAAACATAGAATGTGCCAGCTGCATTTCCTCCCGGGCATGCTGTAAAAACCAGCTAGGGGATCCGAGGGTTTCAGTATATTGCAATTTAGGCGATGGGCTGACAACCTGTCACTACAGTAATGTACCTGCAAATTTATTTTAAATGACCCTCAAAACTTTGTCAGACGTGGCGGAACGACTTTTATTTGGGTCTTTTACGCTCTGCCTACCCCATTAGGAAAAAGTTCGTGATTATATGTATGTATGTATTTTATTTAACATACCGAGGTAGTTGTTTGAATTTGCAACTTCCGCTATGCTGATTGTGGTAGCCCCAGCTGGTATGAGCAGAAGGTCGTTGTATCCTGAAATGAAAAAAAAACACTTTCTAGAATCTTAAAACTGAGATTATTTCTTTTACTGAGTCATTCACCTGAGTTGACCCCTGACGTGACCACTGCTTATGAAACCAAGTCGAAACGTCGGGATAAAAGGTAATTCTAATGTTTCACCTAAATGTTTTTAAAATAGTAAAAGGACAAAAAGAATACTGCAAGGAACTCTGAATATGTGGTCAGAGTTTTATTTAAAGTCACATCAAAATAAACAGTCTGTTTTGCTTATTGGTAATTTGGTAAATGAGCCCACCTTGTTGAAGCTTAGTTTCCGGTGGGATTCTGCTTCTGATGGTGTTGCAGTTGGTGTTGTTGCCTCGACACTCGCGACAGTTGTCTTCCTTTGCGTTCGAGCCCAGCATCATGTCACAACCAACAGGCTGTGGAAAAAAAAAAACTTTAAGGCATGTTGACTGGGTGAAAAAAAAACGTTTATACTTAAAACTGATGGCTAAAAATTATTATATTAGTTTATTATATTATAATTGTACTTATGTATTAGTCGATTGTACCTATTCGTATTTATGTAACTAGTAAGTACTTTGTCTATGTATTCTATTTAAATTTATTACAATAGTAACTGCACTATCCCGCATAATATATGAAAACTACTCCTTTACTCAAATGTTACATACATACATACATAAAATCACGCCTTTATCCCTTACGGTGTAGGCAGAGCGTAAAACGCCTCCTAAAAGGCGCTTTCGCCACGTCTGACATAAATTGAGGGCAATTTTAGATTGTAATGTGTATTGCTGTAGTGACAGGTTGTCAGCCCATCGCCTAAATTACAAAACACTGTAACCCTCGAATCCCTTTTGCTGACTTCTACAGCATGCCCGGGAGGAACGGCAACTGGAACATTCTATGTTTTTCTTTCTCTCCCAGTCCAGTATGGGAGCAAATGTTCTCAAATGTTGCTTGGCGGAAATTGCTACCCTAGCAATAAGGCCGCCTAATTGTACTCTGTTTGTTTTGTAATGTTTGTTCCTGTACAATGTGTTGTTTATGTGCAATAAAGAATATTTGTATTGTATTGTATGCACATTTAGATTTAATAACCGAATTAAAAATACCAAAGTTATTAATTTGTCAATATTTCCTGGCGAATGTCGTCATAACTCACTATTTTCAGACATAAAAGTGTTTTTGACATTTCATAAAAAGCTGGTGATTTGATTTGCCTACTAAGGCAAATAGCGTATTGCCTGGATATGGGGCAAACTTGCAGTAGCAATTTTTCGCTCAGTAGTAAGTATCGTAAGCTAGCACGATTATTCGTTGCGAAGAACATAATCTGACACTAGAAGAAGCTAGAAACTGAAATGAAAAGACTGGTAATCTCGCACTTGGTAGGGAAATTAATCTGGAAGGAGTTCTGACCTGGCATTTTCCATCAACGCAGACGTCGAAGCTGTCGGCCTTGCATCTGGTGCCATCGGTTACTTTCGCCGCGTGACGGTAGTAGAACCTCTCGCCTTTCGGCATACAGTTTAGCTCGCAGAAATTTGGAGACTTCGTGTATGGCTCCCATCTAAATAGAAACGGTTTTTATTTGTGACGTTACACGTGAAAAGGTACTTTATAAAGGGTTTTAAAGGGGTACTATAGGGAGGGCTTTTGAATAGCTTTTGAGTCAAAACCCTCTATAAGTTATCTTAGACACGTGGAACGTTACATATAAATAAATTGAAGTAAAAATGTGATGAAGTGGGGACCTGTACAAACGAAGAATTAATGGTGCGCTGTGGTAGGGATCTCACTGGCTGATAATGATGATGGCTTACTTATATCTGATGCCACGGAAGTCCACGTCGTCGAACGCGGAACACTGCTCCTCCCGGAAGTCGGTGGAGCCTTCAGGGCAGTCCTGCGTCTGACAGGAGAAGTACTTGGTGTCTCCCCCTTGACACAACTGCCGGCCATCAGGACTGCGAAAAAAGTTAACCTTGAAATCATAAAGCATGAGAATGTTTGCATAAAAGTAATTAGTCTATTAAATTGTTCAAGGAAATAAATCCAGGTTTGCAAGTTATGCTATATCTATGACAAATTGACAACCACGTGTAATTTTATATGTATAACCTATTGATTGGATCATAGTGTACGACTAAAAAGTGCTTTACATATATCTGAACATGAAACAAAGTACAAATCTGTTTCTCAGCTGATCTTGGAACTTGAAACTTCTTTAGGTGCGTTGAGACTGAAATTTCAAGGTCGTGTCAGGGCTATACCGTCACGGCGCAGCGTCATGATGATTCTGGGACGATTTTGCCAATGAAAATTCACTTCTGACATGTGTGCTCGGCACACACGCTCTTTTTTTTTTGTTGCATCAAATAGGTCCCTCACCTGACTTCCAGACAGATCCTCTTCTGGCTGGCGACTCCCCCCCCGCAGGTCCGACTGCAGGGTGAGACTTCCCCCCACTCCCCCCAGGCCCCATACCCCTCTCCCCCTGGGATCACATATGATGCTGATAAGAAGAGACCAGCGCCCTGCCTTCTGTGTCGACTTCGGTGGCCAGATATCTGAATTCAAAAGAAAAGTTAGGATTAGGAATAGGACTTGGTTGCCGGCTGTATACATTTTCAGATAGCATGAGTCTCGTGGCAACAGGAGGAAATATAAAAACATCATTAGGGTGAAAGAGATTCCTTTATAGCTGTTAAAAAGGTATGCGTTTGACATGTGTCATGATCCTTCTATGTGAAAAAGGGTATACCAAACAAAGGGAACTCTTCTGTGGACCTGCAAGCCTCAACCCTTCGTATACATCACGGATTTGCTGGTTATGTGGTTATGTACTGGTTTGCAATAGAATGAATCTGTCATACCATCTACACGCTTATTTGAAGCGAACCATTGCTTGGTGTTATCCTTTCAGAATGACGTTGCTTGATACTTGCTTTTTTGAAAGTACCTCATGGCTCCTATTATGGATATATATGTTCTAAAAATAACATTATTGTTTCCAGTAAAGTTATTTTTAGAAAATCTACAATTGTATATTATATTCTCCCACTATAAACATTGCTGGAATACAGTCATTGCGTAAAGCCTGAATGCGCGTGCGTCGATTTCAATGCGCTCTGGACGACGCGTGGACGTCTGGAGTGTTTCCGATTGTCAAGTGTAGTGCTAAAGGCTTGAGCATGTTTGCATGCCTTGATTAAATAAACATGAATGAGTTTATTAATAACGCCTGGTTCATAAGAAAACAAGGCTCAAGGACGGAAATCTTCACGCACTTCTTTCTTGAGCTTGACCTAATTAATTGGTTATAATCTTTTTTGTGTTATGCCAAAAGAACTTATACTTTAATTTTCAAAAAAAAAAAAAATACGAGTTGTTGGATTGCTCTACCAACAATCTCTAACTTCTAGTATCTCTAAATATTATATTGGACGAGGATCTTAAACTTATTTTTTCTTACCGAATGGGACTAAGGCTTTTAATCAATTGTACTAGGAGCAAGATATATGACTGGAGCGTGCCAAGTCATGTCTACGTCACAGAATATATAATACTACTCTATGTCACACAGTCACTAAATAAACCATTTTTTTGTAACTTTATAGCAAGAAGCAAGATTTATGACGACGTTCCAATCAGAAACGCTTAATCTTCAGTTCACTGAAGCGCTCTTACATGAAACATAACATGTCTGCAAAACCATAGAAACAGGTGTTTGTTTGCAACATCAACGCCTACGATACTTCCTTTACACATGTAGAGACATTTAGGTAAAATCCAGCAAAGTTTTCAAAGATAACGAACTTGAGCGTCCACAAGTCCACACTTGAGCCCCCACCGGCCGCACCGCAGTGTCAACAGGCCAAGTTGTTTATTGTCACAACATTGGCTGTTCCCGTGCTTATAGCGCGCAGGTTGTAAGCACGCTTGTGGGTGGTCTACACTGAACGCAACTTGGCTAGACTTGACTGTCTGAATGTAGGTACTCCTGACTAATTACCCCTGTATAAAAAAAACGCTAACTAGCTATTGGTCTCGATCTGACTTTTGACTCTGAACCGTCAGAAATGCCCGAGTGCTCATCTCAGATGTGAACGCACTCATCAATTCAAAGCGTCCGTAGATTAGATTTACGACTATTCACATGCTTTTCAATTGCCACACTTACAAGTGTGGCAATAGGGTTGCCAGCCCAAACATTATTTTTACGATACGAAGATGAAGTCCTTGTTTCAGGGACTGATTTTTATTTTATTTATCTTGCGTCTTATAGCCCTGCCAGGAATTAAGAAGATCTGTCATAGAGAAAAACAGAGAAAGAATAAGAGAGGGACTTGTGCACTTCCTATAAACCCTTTTCTATGGTACCTCTATGACAGGTTTTTTTTATTCCCTGCAGAGGTATAGTTTAGTACATCATCAATATCTCCCTAGCCTTATCCCGTATATCTCTAGGTTCTACCTAATCTAGCTTTTTACACAGAGCTACTGCCATCTGACCTCTGCAACCCCAGAAGGGAAACCTGACCCAATCCTAGATTAGGTCGGAGTTTTCAAGCCGCCAATGCTTAGCACTGGCCTCTGACTTGGCTTAACGACTAATATCTACGTTATTAAACGATTCTTACCGTGCCTTCCGAAGCACGGAAAAAGCGCCGAATAAACGTATATATGAAATTTAAAAACCGAAAAACACATTGGTGCGTGGTGGGATTCGAACCACGACCTCCAGCTCAGGAGGCAGCGGCCTTATCCACTACACCATCGGGCTCTCTCTACACCATCGGGCTCTCTAGTTCAGTAAATCATAAGTGTGTTTTATTGTTTTCAGCAGCCGATACTTACCTGGTAATTTTACATGGATTGAAGGTAGAGCTTAGACTATTAGATAGAGAATGAGTAAACTGTATCACAAAATATGAAAATGCAGTCTAGATTAATTTCAATCCAATACAAATAAACCTTGGAGTCTGGTCACTTAATATCACAGAATAAAAAAAGAAAAAAAAATTAAAGTGATCGTCTTTGCCTTTATGCGTAGCAACACTACAAACTCAGATATTTGATCATATCAAAACTATCATCAGAAAATATGGAAAGACTATTTATAGAACAGCCCTAATCCATCATATCGATAAGTTCATTTGTATCGACAGTCACGCGGTCTCACGCTGCGATGCGCAAGAGTTGCTGTCATGACAAGCTCTCCGCGGGGATGAAAATGAAAGCCAACGTTGATATTGATTTTATAGATGCGTTTATTTCGTAATCGCTGTTACCATATGCATTTATATTTAGGCCCATGCAGTTGCGTGGGAGAGTCTTTTGTAGTTAAATAAATTATAGGTGAAATGGAGTTTTGAATAACTTTTCTTACGAACAGCTTTTCTGTGATATAGAGAACAAGATCAACATCAAAAGTATTGTTTTCCAAAGTATATACATACATATAATCACGCCTCTATCCCTAATGGGGTAGCAGAGCGTAAACGGCGCAAACAAAGGTCGTTCCGCCACGTCTGACAAAGTTTTGAGGGTTATTTAAGATAGATTTGTAGGTATATTATTGTAGTGACAGGTTGACAGCCCATCACCTAAATTGCAATAAAATGAATCCCTCCGATGCCTTACCTGCAAAGTAATATCAAAAATATCTCATCATAAAGATAATGATGATAAATTTCGATATCTCAAAAATTATAAAAACGGTGCTTATTAACTCGACCTATATCAATTAACAAATCAATTGTACTTTAACGAGTATTTACTGTAATGAGACCGAGTGAAATAGGCAAGATGGCCGGCCACGCTTAGCAAGGCCATTATCAAGGCAACCAGGCCATTGCCATCATTTTTATTTTTATTTTTATTGCGTATATGTCGTCCCACTGCTGGGCAAAGGCCTCCCCTTTGCCATCAATGTAATGGTAAAAATATTATGGGTATTTGATGTAATAAATTTAGCGCTTTAGTATTTAGATATAACTAAAGTGCCTTGGTTTGTTAATTTTCATTGAAGGAATAAAGTTCATTAGATCGTTCGTCGGTCGAATCTTTAGTTTAGATCACAATAAACCGTAAGATACTCATTTCATTCACTCAGGCTCATTCTGGCCTGGGAGCGAGAGAAAAACATAGAATGTGCCAGCTGCATTTCCTCCCAGGCATGCTGTAAAAACCAGCTAAGGGATCCGAGGGTTTCAGTATATTGCAATTTAGGCGATGGGCTGACAACCTGTCACTACAGCAGTATACCTATAATTATATCTTAAATAACCCTCAAAACTTTGTCAGACGTGGCGGAACGACCTTTGTTTAGGTTGTTTACGCTCTGCCTACTCTATTAGGGATAAAGACGTGACTATATGTATGTATAATAAACAGGCAGTCTTAAATGTCTTCATTCATAAATCAACAACCGATCTATTTCACGTTGATGACATTGAATGTTCAGAGTCAAGGCTGGACGGTCACTGGCTCCACGATCGCAGAGTAATAGCCCAATGAAGGTATGAAGTTATAGCTAGAATGTTTATGATACAAGATAAAATCAGCCATGAGGCACTCGTTACGACTGTTGAATATAATGAGGTAAAGGCCTGCTGAAAACTTGATGGTTTTAGATCTAAACAAATTGTAATAGCTGTTGTAATTTGCTGAATTGGTCTTCATAAAATGTCTCTACATTGGACAATGTCTGTACAGGAAGGTAATGTCATTTTACCTATATTTTAAATTGTACACGCCTTATCTGCCTCACTTATGCACTCTCACTACCGTAGGTCAGCTGGAGGAGATTTCTTTTAGAGAGCTGTACCTGTTGTGCTATTGCTTTTTATGTTTGTGTCCTCTGTATGATCGTGTGTGCAATAAACTGTTAAATAATAATAAATAATAGGTATATTTTCAGCAGCCATGATAAGAGTAAATATGTAGTCTGCATGGTAGAATTTTGTAAGTTTTAGCCAGAGAAGAGTATGATTGAACCCGTAAAACTGAACCACTTTCCACTTGCATAAAAATAGTTCAAACCTTATCAAATGAATCAACCAGCTGACACCATTAGTCTTTTCTTGTCTAACTCGCCTCTTTCCCGTCCTGAAGATAAATATTTTATCCTCATGAGTTGAACCTTTGTTAAGTTGTTCAGTTTCTTTGGCTTTAAAACGAATCAAATTAACCTGCATCCAAACCAAAAGGAGCTTAAAAATTATCTCCGGTAAATTTTGAAGCTGACCGAAACAAACTACTCTATATTAAAAAAAACGTGGTATGGTACTTCTTCTTCTTCTTAGCGAGTGGATTCTGGAGTCGAATGACCCGATGAACCCTGGTGTCAGAGTTTTTAAACCGCCTAGTAGCACAGCTAATTAGCCTCTGACATGGTTATAGTGATGACCACTATCAAAGACAGCGACCGGGACCGACGGTTTAACGTGCCCTCCGAAGCACGGAATCTTTTTTCTTTTCCGACAATCAGGTGACTTAGCCTGCAATGTCCTAACCAAACTAGGAAAAACCTCACAAAGTGATAAATTGACAAATATCTACTTTTGTGTTTTCCCCCTGGGAATCGAACCCAGGACCTCCAGATCGTAAGCCCATGGCTCTAACCACTAGACCTCGGAGGCAGTTATGTTATGGTATGGTACTTACATTATGTGTATAATGGTGCCTAGATGCTGTCCATGTGATGCAATTACTAATTACGACTGCCGCTAGCAGCAGCGATCTGAAACAACCAAAGTTACAAATTAGAATCATCTCCCCAGTCTTATCCCGTATCTCACGGGGTCGGCTACCTAATCTAGTTGATTGAACGAGGGTATCTGACCTCCGCAACCCATTAGGAAAACCAGACCCAATCCTAGATTAGGTCAGAGTTTTCAAGCCACCAATACTTAGCGCTGGCCTCTGACATGGCATGACGACTTATATCTACGGTATTAAACGATATTAACCGGGACCAACGGCTTAACGTGCCTTCCGAAGCACGGAAAAAGCACCGAATAAACGTACATATGAAATTCGAAAACCGAAAAACACATTGGTACGTGGTGGGATTCGAACCACGGCCTCCCGCTCAGGAGGCAGCGGCCCTATCCACTACATTATCGGGCTCAAAGTTACAAATTAGAATAATAGTAATAAAGGTTTTATCTAGGAAATGTAATAGATAATTGTGGAGATAGTAACCGAGGGAATAGGATTTGTAAAGTTCGTTTATTTAACGTTGAATTATTGATATCAATTTGGTTTGAAGCCCATAAACATGTTTTTCCTTACAACTTTAATGTAAACCGCAAGAAATTATGTTTGGGACATGGTTATAGTCTGCGGCTCCGAAATATGAACCTCTGCTAAGTTGCAAATAAAATGTTCTTTACGGGCCGCAAAACACGTTGGTATCGATAATGCAACGTTAAAAAAACGAACTATAAGGACGAACACTTGAGTATTGTATTGAGTTGAGGGCTAGGATCCGGTAACGTTAAGATGGTAGGTAATACTTAGAAGGTCAATTTCGTTGTTGTTACAAAGTCAATAAGAATAACGAACGATGTATTGATCAATCAGAACAAGATCACGCAGACCAAAGAAGCGCTGGCTAGTCGTCGTAAAACCGGACATGGAAGGGAACGATCTCACACCAGTGAATTCAAAAGTGGAGTAGAAAAAGCCGGAAAGCAGATCCTAGCATCAGGCCGGGAAAACGCTAGGCAGAAGAAGAAGGAGTACCAAATATTCTGTGATTTTGGGTAGCAAAATTGCTATTTCTGAAGTGTTATGAAAACATACTGTAATGTTCATGGTCCGTGGAACGTGAAATGGAGTTTGCCACGTGCTTAAACTCTTAAGTTCAAACATCCATGTAAAGATCCTTAAAATACACATAAAATAGTAAATGTACTGGAAAAAGTCATACATACATACATACATATAATCACGCCCCTATCCCTAATAGGGTAGGCAGAGCGTAAACGAACTAAACAAAGGTCGTTCCGCTACGTCTGACAAAGTTTTGAGGGTTATTTAAGGTAGATTTGTAGGTATATTGCTGTAGTGACAGGTTATCAGTCCATCCATCGCCTAAATTACAATATACTGAAACTCTCGGATCCCTTAGCTGGTTTCTACAGCATGCCCGGAAGGAAATGCAGCTGGCAAATTATTTGTTTTTCTCTCGCTCCCAGTCCAGCTCGGAAGAAACGTTAATAAGCGCGTTTAAACATGCTTTAAAACAATATTAATGCAAGTCCTTAACGTATTTTGAACGTATCAAAATTCCAAACTAAATCCTGATTTACATACATACACAATATCACGCCTTTATCCCTTACGGGGTAGGCAGAGCGTTACACGCCTCGTAAAAAGCGCTTTCGCAACGTCTGACAAAAATTGAGAGCAATTTTAGATTGGAATTTTTATTGCTATAGTGACAGGTTGTCAGCCCATCGCCTAAATTACAATACACTGTAACCCTTGAGTCCCTTTTGCAGACTTCTACAGCATGCCCGGGAGGAAGGGCAGCTGGAACATTCTATGTTTTTCTATCTCTCCCAGTCCAGCATGGAAGTTAAATCCTGATTCACAATTTCAAATAATAACAGCATCTTGTTATCAT
Organism: Scrobipalpa costella; assembly: GCA_949820665.1. Taxonomy (NCBI): domain Eukaryota; kingdom Metazoa; phylum Arthropoda; class Insecta; order Lepidoptera; family Gelechiidae; genus Scrobipalpa; species Scrobipalpa costella. The sequence continues at coordinate 4,289,952 of OX463314.1, forward strand.
AAAACGCATCGGATCACACTTTCCAATTTTTTAAAGGCCAATTACAAGTATAATGTTATGTAAATAAAAGATGCATCTCCTCCCGGGCATGCTGTTACTTCCATGCTGGCCTGGGAGCAAGAGAAAAACATAGAATGTGCCTGCTGCATCTCCTCCCGGGCATGCTGTAAAAATTAGCTAAGGGATCCAAGGGTTTCAGTATATTGTAATTTAGGCGATAGGTTGACAACCTGTCACTACAGCTATATACCTACAAATCTATCTTAAATAACCCACCAAATTTGTCAGACGTAGCGAAACAACCTTTGTTAGGTTGTTTACCCTTCTGCCTACCCCATTAGGGATAAAGGCGTGATTATATGTATGTATGTAAATAAAAGATATAATGGGACCATATTTCTCACCGTGTCGGGATGTCGACTCTGTACTGGTTTAGTAGGTACCACTATACAGGATGTAAAAAGTACTAAGCCTCGTATTTTTGAAGCGATCTCAAACTTGAGAGCAATATTAAGTATGGATTTGACAGGCCAGTTTGTACTGAAATGACATTCCTGATACGATTTCAAACTCGCTGTCACTCTTGAGAGCTGATTACAAATACGGCCCTAAGTATCTTCCATGATCTATTTTATATCGTTTAATAACGTAGATATTAGTCGTTAAGCCATGTCAGAGGCCAGTGCTAAGCATTGGCGGCTTAAAAACTCTGACCTAATCTGGGCTTGGGTCTGGTTTCCCTTCTGGGTTGCGGAGGTCAGATGGCAGTCGCTCTGTGTAAAAACCAGTACCCTCGTTCAATCCCCTAGATTAGGTAGCCGACCCCGTCACATACGGGATAAGGCTAGGGCTATGATGATCTTCTATGATGCACTGGGGGCGAGAGAAAAACATAGAATGTGCTAGCTGCATTTCCTCCTGGGCATACTGTAAAAACTAGCTAGGGGATCCAAGGGTTTCAGTACATTGTACTTTTGGCGATAGGCTGACAACCTGTCACAACAGAAATATACCTACAAATCTATTATAAATGACCCTCAAAACTTTGTCAGACGTGGCGGAACGACCTTTGTTTAGGTCTTTTACGCTCTGCTTACCCCATTGGGGATAAAGGCGTGATTATATGTATGTATGAATCTATGTAAAAAAGTACTAAGTACGTTCCTTTAGACCACATGTTCTACCTATGATACCAAAAGTTTCCATACACTCCACCATACAAAAATGCTCTACTACAAATTTGTATGGAGAAGGCTTTATTGTTTCCGCTTTGCGATTAGCGTTAGATGTTTGTTATCATTTGTTAACATGGCAATGGATTAAAGGAACACAGTACGTTTTTAGACTCTGTATATTATGTAGTGGTACTGGCCCAAAATGTCGATACAAGCGTTGATAAAGGACGCCCTGCCCTAACTGTAAATTGGAACTGATTACATCTGTATTAGGACGTGGTTTAAGGTAAAAGAAATCACTTCCTGTATAAACTAGCGACCCGCCCCGGCTTCGCACGGGAATTATCAGTGTTTCTCTACTATATTATGCATGTTTTCTACATATAAACCTTCCTCTTGAATCACTCTATCCATTAAAAGAAACCGCATCAAAATCCGTTGCGTAGTTTTAAAGATTTATGCATACATAGGGATATAGAGACAGGGAAAGCGACTTTGTTTTATACTATGTAGTGATAACTGACAGTTGAACTGACCTCACTTTAAAAGTTTTCAACTTTCAGGACTCGCTTTACATTCTTCATTTGTCTCCAAAGTTTTTGGATTTTGCGCAGTAATCAGCAGTGTTCTCAATGAAATGACAATCAAACGGCTGTAAATTTTCTTTTTTACAGAAAAGTGGGTTTAGTTTTTATTTCAGCCAGCATATTTGTCCCCCATAATCTCTTTTCATTTAAAAAAAGTTTTGATTACATAATACTTCGTGGACATGCAGACAAATAAAAAGTAATAAATATTTTTTTAATTAGGAACGTAGTTTTTATAAATTGGTATCTGGCTGATTTGAGGGGTTGGGTCATAAGTAGGTTGAGTTCTAAGGTGAATAGTAACTTTATATTAGTCAATTACAGAGTCAATTATACTGGTAATATCCTTATAAATAGAAAAGTTAAGTTACATTTATTTTGACCCTTGAATATTATTTAATCAATAATTGATACCCATCCAGTGTTTTGGCATGAAAGAAACATTCATATAATCAAACTTTTACAACTTTATTCGGATTAGTTTAGACCACAAGTTTATCAGTGAAGTCACAGGCGCGGTCCCACGGGACGCAGTCTCATCGGATGGTACTCCGGGCAGGGAAGGAGTTATTATCAGCCGTGACTGGATAACACGTTCGCTGCGCTTTGTTTGAAGTAATTGCTTATTAGGAGGTGGCGATGAAAGTCACTCAAAGGTACCGCTTCGTTTTGAAGAAGGATGAAATACTTCTGTTTTATCGAGGATCTCCGATCCGATCGTGAAGTTTTTAAAAAAATTTTAGCCCTCTGATATGGTTTATGTAATAATGACCACTATCAGAGACAGTAAGTGAGATAGGAGCTTAACGTGTACTCCAAAGCACAGATGAAATACTGTAGTATCGTGACGTGGGAAGGCAGAGATTTTTCAGCTGTGCAGGAAAATATTAAATCGAAATAATCACTACATAGTATAAAACAAAGTCGCTTTTTCTGTCCCTGTATCCCTATGTATGCTTAGATCTTTAAAACTACGCAACGGATTTTGATGCGGTTTCTTTTAATGGATAGAGTGATTCTAGAGGAAGGTTTATATGTATATATACATGCATAATATAGTAGAGAAATACTGATAATTTCCGTCCGGGGCGGGTCGCTAGTAGCTTAAAAATGTATGTAAAAATCTAAGGAAAACAATTTGGCTATCAAAAACAGCACTTTTATTTTATTATTATTATTTATTTATTGAAAATCACAAAACATACATAGGAAAGGCGAAATAAAAAAACAAATACTTAACTCTATACATTTTTTTTAAATTAAACTGATATGTCCCACTGCAGGGCCTCCCCTTTCTTTTTCCACTGGTCTCGAACTCTATAATAATCATTTAAATACTCTAGCAGTGGAAGTTATACAAATTGCATTATAGCATGTAACAAATTATCATACACGAATAATGAAGATAATTTAATGAGTATGATTATAATTCAGCAGCACTCAAATCGCAGCGGATGTTATAACACTTGCATTTTAGTGACCACTTTGCACATCAACATGTGAGATTCACATTCATATCATGTGTGTAGGGTGACAGTATGTTTTGTGAACTGTGGGATAAACAAAAACTTATGGGCTTTGTTATAACGTTTACACAAAACCGTAAGAAAGGCTAATGGGCTATGCATATTAAATAGAAAAATAAAACACAAATCTAAACATTATTTTATTGTATTTAGTTTGGTAATGTGTTCAATTATATTTAGATTAATAATAATAATAATATTTTTTATTTTCTCTCCACAATAGTAGGTTCTTATATTCTAGTTTACAAAATAATAGCGTGTCAAGTTTATAATTATGGAAAGACAGGAGTCCCAAACTAGGTAGACCCTGTGCTATGGGCCTCCTGGTCCAGGCCCATACCTCCTGGTCTCTCCTCCCGACATAGGTCCTCTAAAAATTTACTACTTTTAAGTGATATTTATGTACCTTTATGGGGTGGATGAGTGGATTATCTATGTATGTGAGTTTGTGTTGTGTGTGCGTGCGTGTGTATGTGCGTGTGTAAACTTTATTGCTAACTGTAGGGCCAATTTAATTTACTCCATTACTGGGAGTAAAACAAACACTCAGTGTCATCGTAATTTAGTTCGAGTAGCCAGTTTGTAGTGGTTTTTTTGCATTCTATTTTAATTTTAGGATAGATGTTTAACTTTTCATTTGCTTTATTATACAGCCTGCTACCTTGAAATATGAAAAATTTGCGTGCGAAAGATGTTTTTATTTGGGTATTTTGACATATGGCATAAAATTTCGTTAGTGTTATTATACTCAAGTTTGCTATGTTGCCTTAAAATTACTGCTAGGATAAACATTTTCCTGACTGTCAAAATCGTTTTAAGACTTGACTTGACTTATGACATTGGTATTAAGAGATAAGTTACAGCGATCATGGTCGCTAGCTGTTAAAATTATGTGTACAAAGCGCGAAAGTCTTAAACAAATCAAAGTATAAAAGTCTTATCTACCCTAGTACTCTATCTTTCTCTCTTATAGAAAGCTCGGTTTATGATAGAGCCGATAATTTATTTTTTAATGATTTTTTGGCACATGGTGAAACTTCATTGTAATCTTTCTTTGTAATAAACTGTGAAATGAGTACAAGTGTATTTATTACCAAAGAACGATCTTTTTGAATTTCTGATTCATATAATACATGTATTATTTTAAACCCTTATTAAATCGAAACTAAATGTATTCATTTTATCCAAGATGTTTTTATCTCGTGGTTACTCTATATTTTGGCTTGGTAGCGATTTGCATGCAGCTTAGTCAGCTTAGCCTTGGTTTAAACCTAGGTCCTTATTGAAGTCTAGATTTTGGACAAGATCGCCTTCTGTTGATTTTGGTTGGATGATTGTATTCAATAGATGTATGACAGTTAAATATGACATCAGAATATGTAATAGAATTTAATTTATTGCATTTAGGATTAATTAGACGTAAAGTTGTTTAATCAAGTGTATTTTTTTTGTTTTCCATACAAATTGAGCAACCCCTATTAATTTATATGATACTGTCCCTTACATCCGGTATATTCTTTGGTTTAGGTGTGAAAAGATTATAAACATACGTATATATATATAATACATATATATTGAAGTTATGATATGAGATTCCTAAAAAAAACATGAATGACTCATTCGCACCAAGCCAATTGGCTGAACTTCATCAGATGTACCAGGGCCACAGAAGTTCCGCAGGATGGAAACCCGATCCTGCGTGTAAATGCGACGTGGAACGGCCGTCAGTCAAATAACAAGGCCCGCAGTCAGGACATGTGGCTCGGGTGACCAACAGAAATAACACCAAAAAGGACTCACGCTGAAAAACGAGTAAAAAGAAAAAACATGTTTCATTTATTTTTGTGGTATAGTAAATGAATCGATTGTCCAATGACTTATCATTTGTATAATCTACACACGAATTACACGTCTAAAACAGAGGTAGAATTAGGTTTAACCATGTTGAAATAAAACACAATCATAATGTATTGATAGAGTAGCCAAGAGTTTATTTATAATTTTCTATCAAACGTATGAAAGAAAGTTAGGCTGGTACTGAAACAATACTTAGACTCATATCTATAAAGCGATCTCAAGATTGTGATCAATATTAAGTATGGATTTGACAGGCTGTTTTGTACTGAAATGACTCTTGAGAGCTGACCTATAAATACGGGCCTAAACACTCCACACGAAAATGAAATGCCATGCAAACCGTAGTTTCGTTTTAATTTTCAAATGTCTTCACCAAGCACATAATCATATGCAACATATCTATTTTTATAATTAGATTAAGAGGTAGTATCAAAATATTAACCAAATACAAAATAAGAGACCAAATCAAATTTTAGGCCATTTTCATGCAAAAGCGTTCTTCCGTTATAATTTTGTTCGTAGTCGATATTTACCAACAAAACCTAAACCTGGATTTGATGATGACTTTGGCGAAATTCAGTCTTACCATTTAAAAATAAGAACGAAACTTCGTACCTCCGGACCACTCGAAAATTTTACTCAAAACAAAGAAATGGAAAGAAACTTAAGCTTTAAAGTCTACGAGCACAAACCATAGAAAACAGATATTTTCTAAGCTTCTGACAGAAAACGATTTGCTAGATAATTAAGTAGTTTAGAAGATCTAAACTTTAGCATCAAGTAGTTGAAATGTGCGTTTAATATCCAATAATGTGTATACTTTCTCATAAAAACATAATAAATTTTCAGCGTAAGTAGTGGTCGCAAGTGTGATTGCGAACCAAGCTAAGGGACACAAATAATGAAAGAAAACTGCAATCAACGATCATCTCGAAAGCTTTAGACATAAATCTTCATCAGTTAATTTAACCGCATGCCATCTGAGATCAAAAGACAGCGTAACATAAGAAACAAACATAAAACAAAATATCCCAGCTTGTTATGAGAAATTCAGCTTAATTACTAATTTGTCGAGTGGTGCTTAGATGACATAAATACATACCATCACGCCTGTATCCCTAATGGGGTATGCAGAGCGTGAACGACCTAAACAAAGGTCGTTTCGTCGCGTCTGACAAGTTTTGAGGGTTGTTTAAGATATTTATATTGCTATAGTGACAGGTTGTCAGCCCATCGCCTAAATTACAATATACCGAAACCCTCGAATCCCTTAACTGGTTTTTACAGCATGCCCGGGAGGACATGCAGCTGGCACGTTCTACTTTTTTCTATCGCTTCAAGTCCAGCATAGAAGCAAGCAAGCAAGCTTAGATGACACCCAATTGTGTTTTATTACTGAGTGACAGTAGTAATTATGTCTGTTTGTCTGACTGATCATTATGAGATAATGTGATTTGCTTCGGCTGAAACGTTAAGTGCAGACGTTTCGGTTCAGTGCTGGTTATTTCGGGTCAATAGTCTTTGTGTTTAATACGTTTACATAAACATACATGAAATCACGCCTTTATCCCTAATGCTGTAGGCAGAGCAAAAACGATCGTAACATAGGACGTTCTGACACGTCTGATAAGTTTTGAAGGTTAATATTATATTGCTATATTGTCGGGTGGTCAGATAGGTTTAGGTAGGCATAATAATAGTCCCCCCACCTATTGTCAGTGATGGCGGCCAATCTCGCGGAGATCAGCCAACTGCGCAGGGCTTGTTTTTAGTGCCCAAGTGTTTGCGCTACACACAGAAGCACTCTCCATTCCTTCAATCTCTTATTCTGATGGGACAGATTGACTGACACGACCAGAGAGAAATCAGGCGCAGGACCGACTATTTACATGCCCATCCGACAGCATGGATCATCTTACTTTTCGGACAATCAGGTGATCAGCCTGCAATGTCCTAACCAAACTAGAAACAACAACACAAAGTCATTGTCCCCCACCGGGAATCGAACCCGGGACCTCCGGGTCGAGAGCCCATGGCTCAGACCGCTAGACCACGGAGGCAGTTAGGCATAATATTGAAAACTGAAACATATAATTTAGCAATATAGAGCCGTAGGATTAACTGTTTAAAAAAGTAAGAGATTGATCGAGGTGTTGAAAGACAAGAATTGTAGGCGGCGCTTTGTTTGTTTATTGTAAATTGTTGGGCAGCAACACACAGGCGTCACTTACTGCGCGCAAAGTTGCTCTCAACACGCTGTCCAATGTTTTTTGCAATGCCTTACGCTCTCCACTTGCGTAGCGATGAATTCTACGTCGGCCCTCTGCTAGTACGCGTACATAGAGTGTATGACGCATGTATGTTCAAAAAGTAATGAAAGCGTGACTCCTGTGTGTTGCTGCACTAACAGTCTAGAAAAAATTAGGTTACCTAGTTTTTAGGTAGGTATATCAGGTAAATGTAGTGGGTGGTGCTATTCAGAGCTTTTGGGTAAGCTCGCTCTTTCCTCGAATCTGTCTCTAGGGTACACCAGATTTGAGAGCAAAATACGAGTAATAAAAATAAAAAGTAAGTAGATATATTTCAATCTTATCCGTAAACTTTTAGTTTTATTTGAATTTAAGCTTGTCAATAATTTTTTTTGACAAGCTTAAATTCTTTGAAAAATCTTTTGGTAGGTACGATTGATAGTTAACTGTAGTTGGAAAGTTACAGTTTTCAATCATACTTCAAGGTTGAATATTTATTTACGTAGGAATAGTAAACTTTAGGAGCCCGATGGTGTAGTGGATAGGGCCGCTGCCTCCTGAGCGGGGAGGTCGTGGTTCGAATCCCACCACGTACCAATGTGTTTTTCGGTTTTGCGAATTTTATATGTACGTTTATTCGGCGCTTTTTCCGTGCTTCGGAAAGCACGTTAAGCCGTTTGTCCCGCTTAATATCGTTTAATACCGTAGATATTAGTTGTCGAGCCATGTCAGAGGCCAGTGCGAAACATTGGCGGCTTGAAAACTCTGACTTAATCTAGGATTGGGTCTGGTTTCCCTTCTGGGTTGCGGAGGTCAGATGGCAGTCGCTCTGTGTAAAAAACCAGTACCCTCGTTCAATCCCCTAGATTAGGTAGCCGACCCCATGATATACGGGATAAGGCTAGGGAGATGATGAGTAAAAGTTAGGTATTTGTATTTCATACAAGTAAAATCTTTCGACACCTTTACTTAGTCAAAATAAAACTATTATGACGAAAATATATTGTGTAAACGCCACCTACATTGTCAAATAATTATTAATCAAATAGATACGTGACTAGATCAAATAAACTGCTATTAAACAACAATTAGCCAACAATAAAATGTCATATCCCACACCATTTACATACTGTGATGATATCATAGACAGACAAACATTCATAGTAATAATAGATATAGTGTCGTATCATAAATTTCATCGAACGATAAAAATGCGTGCATTGAATACTAAGTTGGATTGCATTGTTACAATGATATGGGTTGTTACAAAAATATGTATGACCATACATGACTCATACGTGTATTAGGTTTTGGCAGATTTAGGCTCGTATCGATAAACAGCACTTGAGGTTGATAGCTAGTTGAGTTCGTACATCAGAAATTATCATTTTACTACAATATGGCCTGTCAAATCCATACTTAATATTGCCCACAATGCTCTCAATCAGTTTATAATTACGAGCCTTATTGTGCCCAAAAAAAATATTGTGGTTTCAAGTATGCAAAGGCATCCTTTGCCCTTCTTTATTTAATTTGTTTGTAAAGTGCTGTTCTAAAACTTTCAATTGTATGAGATAGAACAACGATAAAATGTAGTCTACAAATTCAATATTTCGTTTGTCCAATATAGTTGGCTAATTTGAGATTCTATACGAGTGCTTTTTTGGAAGTCTAGCTGTGGGTGGCTAACGGTGTATTCTAAGTAACTATATTGTTCGAATATCTATAGCTACTATGCTGAACTGGGAGCGACAGAATAACGTAGAATGTGCCAGCTGCATCTCCTTCCAGGCATGCTGTAAGAACCAGCTAATTCGAGGGTATATTGTAATTTAGGCGATGGGCTGACAAACTGTCACTAAAGAATATCCAGTTCTATCTTAAACAACCCTCAAAACTTGTCAGACGTGGCGGAACCTTTGTTTGGGTTGTTCACACTCTGCCTATCCCATTAGGGATACAGGCGTGATAGTATGTATGTATGTATGTATCTATAGACTATTAAATAAATAGAGCATAAAGTACATATATATATATATATAAAATAAAAATATAACTATTATAGGTGTTATAATCGTTTTGACGTTGAATATGATACGATCTAAGTGGGATGGGCACCTTTGCGTCTCGTACAATCCGGGGAGGTCTTTTCGAATAGAAATATAGGTGAGAATAATATTAGTTTTAGTTTAAATGTAAGTATTGTTTTTTTTTAGTCTTAAACTCATTGATATTTCATGAACCTTGTAGGTATTAATTATATAGACAACGCTATATAAAATGTCTTAAATCAAAAAATACCAATGAGCTCAATTCTAGATTTATCGGCTAAAACTAAAATTAAAATCTATTTGTCACTTTCAGACGAAAAACATTGGAAATCGATAGGAGATCTATTCTCTCTGGTTTATGCGTTATCTGTCATATTATATGGCGGATACAATTGTCAGAAATACTGGCGAAACGTGCGTCAAAATCTAGCGGACAAAGTGTAAAACCATAGAGTATACATCGCCTGTCCTTATTTTGAAAGTGACAGATATATTTTAATTTTAGTTTTAGTCGGTGGATCTAGAATCGAGCCCAATTTATTATTATACAACAACTTAAGGCGCCAAGAAGTCTGTCAAAGAGCTTACTAAAAAACACTGTAGTTGAAGACAGTAGTGCTGCGGCGTCTCGCCACGCACAGCTGTTGTGAATTTTAATAAGTTTCACAGACACAAGTATATAATAAATCAAATGTGTAAACGTTATGTTGACAGGCCCGTTTCCGATGAGCATTCCTCTGATTGCTGCAATATTAGCTTGGAATAAACAATAAAATATTTTCTTATTTAATTTTAACAGGAGGACTGCTGAGGTTACTTCCATGCTGGACTGGGAGAGATAGAAAAACATAGAATGTTCCAGCTGCCCTTCCTCCCGGGCATGCTGTTGGAGTCAGCAAAAGGGACTCGAGGGTTACAGTGTATTGTAATTTAGACGATGGGCTGACAACCTGTCATTATAGCAATACATATTACAATCTAAAATTGCCCTCAATTTTTGTCAGACGTGGCGAAAGCGCTTTTTACGAGGCGTTAAACGCTCTGCCTACCCCGTAAGGGATAAAGGCGTGATTTATGTATGTATGTATGTATGTACTGCTGAGGTTGCAATTAAATTTACGTACAATAAAACCCTCGATCTTGGATACAAAATTGATGATTTCTTTTTTTGAACATTGTAGTATAGCTATAGGTATACCATAGAATTTTGCAGCTGTCAAGTGGTGAAATCGTGTAATCAAAGTTCAGTTTACGCGAACTTTGTCGTTTTCGCAGATATTTGTGAAAGAAGCCTTTGCACACATATTTTCTCTTTAATATCTTTATGCAAAGAATACGTGCTGAATTTGTAGGCTCGTAAACTTCAGGTAATCTCGCGTGGAATCTTCAAACAACTCTAGCAGTTAAAAATAACTGCATCAAGTAAACAAACTGTTCGCAAACTCTGACATTGCGCAGAAATTGTGATTTAATATATACGTGGAATTCGGAAATAGGTATAAATGTTACATTCCATAAAAACTGGTTTCAAGTTGTGATAGTTTCTGTTTGGAAAAGAAATAAGAAAAGTCTCATCAGGGTTTCAAGAACCTAAACCAAAACTTGTGGAATTTTCTAATAACCAGATAGATTTTGAAATAATTGTATGGGTTATATTAAAGGTGCCGTTTAGAAAGAAGGATTATCCGCAGACTTGGTTTAACACTCTTATTGAAACATAAAAAATACACATTAAAAAAGTATAAAGGTTAAAAATGTGGAAGCAATAAAGCGAATGCGAATAACCTGTAAGCTTAACATAATTCAAACTAGCGAAAACATTACTGTTTTTAATAACTTTGCCAAAGTTCGTGCATTACTGTTTTGACATCATGATGACGTCATAGTCATAATTTTGGGGCGATGACCTGGCCAGTCTGTTAGGCTTCCTAGTATGCAAAGTGTAGGCTAACGTAGGCGGGACAGATATAATACAGACATACATTACGAATTTGGAATTGATGAACCTGGCATAGAATATTGAATTTCGAAACTAGACCTTAATAATGGCAGTCGGTCTCTTTAGAAATTAAATTCGATAGATCTATTACGCGTTCTGTTAGCTGGACTTAGAGACCGGCCATTCCTCGCAAGATTTTTTATTTACATTCTTAGTATAGGTAACCTCCGTGGTCTAGTGGCTAGTGCCATGGACTCCTGATCCGGAGGTCCTGGGTTCGATTCCCAGGGGGGAAACACAAAGTTGATATTTGAGAATTTATCACTTAGTGAATTTTCCCCAGTTTGGTTAGGACATTGCAGGCTGAATCACCTGATTATCCAAAAAAAAGAAAAAGATTTCGTGCTTCGGAGGGTCCTGGTCGCTGTCTTTGATAGTGGTCGTTACTCAAACCAGAGGCCTGATAGTTGTGCTACTAGGCGGTTTAATAACTCTGACACCAGGGTTCATCGGGTCGATAGACTCGATACCCACTCGACAGAAAAAGAAGAAGAAGAAGAAGTATAGGTAGGTATATATACCTACTATAGTAAAGAAAGATCTTTTCCAAGTTTCTTGATTGGCGCAGTAGTAGGTACATTTATCACCACTAGCAACCAGACCGCCCTCCCCATAACATACACGACAAAACAGAAATTTGAACATTAGTAATCTACAGGTTTTTAGGTCGCGGATCAAACTAACTAATTTACGCTTTCAATAGTTCTAGATCGCCTGATTCGCTTAACAATGGACTGTCAAACTTTTGTCATACAAAAGAGACACTAACCGATTACGTCCAATAGAACTGTATGATTTATTATTATGACTCAAATAATACGGTTTGAAATGTTTTTGTCTTTATTACATCTTTGAAACTATATATCTGAGGGTTTCACTATATTGCAATTTAGGCGATGGGCTGACAACCTGTCACTACAGCAATATACGTACAAAATACAAATCCATCTTGAATAACCCTCAAAACTTTGTCAGACGTGGCGGAACGACCTTTGTTTAGGTCGTTTACGCTCTGCCTACCCCATAAGGCATAAAGGCGTGATTATATGTATGTATGTATGTGAAACTATATAACGACACATAATGGCCACTAACCTTAACATTAGCTTTTCACTTCTGTGTGGTATACCTACTTATAATTTTATGACCGTAGTAGCTATTATTATTTTTAGTATTAAGTACTCATTTATTGACTAATATATATAAAACAGACTTCACACGGTTATGTTCAGTTAAGTAGTTCAGTTAAGTAGGTACAGTATTTTTGACCTTCCAAGACAAAATTTTAAGATTTAGTTTTAAGCTGTTTTTGAGAATAGATAGGGTAGTGTTTAAGTCCAATAGATATAACAATATTACCATACGAAACTAAATTCTTCCATGCTGGACTGGGAGCGAGAGAAAAACATAGAATGTGGCAGCTGCATTTCCTCCCGGGCATGCTGTAAAAACCAGCTAAGGGATCCGAGGGTTTCTGTATATTCCAATTTAGGCGGTGGGCTGACAACCAGCCACTACAGCAAAATACCTACGAATCTATCTTACATAACCTTCAAAAATTTGTCAGACGTGGCGGACTAGGTCTATCCCATTAGGGATAAAAACGTGATTATATGTCATCATCTCCCTAGCCTTATCCCGTATCTCAAGGGGTCGGCTACCTAACGTAGGGGATTGAACGAGGGTACTGGTTATTTACACAAAGCGACTGCCATCTGACCTCCGCAACCCAGAAGGGAAACCAGACCCAATCCTAGATTAGGTCAGAGTTTTCAAGCCGCCAAAGCTTAGCACTGGCCTCTGATATGGCTTAACGACTAATATCTACGGTATGAAACGATATTAACCGGGACCAACGGCTTATGTTTGCATACAAAAAATAATGTAAAAGATATTTTGAAAAATATTCGTTAGTTTACGAGTAATGATACTTTAAAGACGTTGGTTAAAAAGATAGATCCCAACTGTCAAGTGACGTCACATGACAGGAGCGCCATACTACTTCCATATAAAATATCGATTCGAAGAGAGAGATAGATAGACTAGCTTGGGTACATCTCGGTGAGTTTTTGATCAATTTAATTTATATTTTACTGTTGGTATAATAATACTCGAGTTTTTGAAAACAAGTTTAAACACCGCTTTTTTATATGCATAGACTCTATCATCCATAGCAATTCAATTCAAAAAGCGAAACCTAGATAGTGCTTTTATGTGTGTCAAACTACTTTGTATTTGTATGTGTGGGATCCTATAAATTGACAATGATTTAGATGTGATTTAAAAACTATCTTGCCTTAAAAAGACAAAACTAGATTTCAGTTACCCAAATGAAACATGACTTCATTTGACTGTTGTCTATTTATAGACAGACTCTCTTGAGAACTAGGCCTTTAAAAGTTAAGACAATATATTTTATAGCTTGACCACATCAGTCTGTTCACAGATACGATCAAAGTGGGTGGCCAAATTTACATACATACATACATATAATCACGCCTTTATCCCTAATGGGGCGGGCAGAGCGTAAACGAACGAAACAAAGGTCGTTCCGCCACGTCTGACACAGTTTTGAGGGTTATTTAAGATAGATTTGAAAGTATAATGCTGTAGTGACAGGTTGTCAGCCCATCGCCTAAATTGCGATATACTGAAACCCTCGTATCCCTTAGCTGGTTTTTGCAGCATGCCCGGGAGGAAATGCAGCTGGCACATTCTATGTTTTTCTCCCGCTCCCAGGCCAGCATGGAAGAAATTATAAGACGAAACCGACCAAATTTGCCCAGCAGTGGGACGACCTATCTATAAAAAAAGGCCAAATTTATAAGACTTTAAACTAACCGTATTGTACTTATAATTTAGGCGTTACATGCTTCATTAAGTAAATAAATACAATTTAATTATGTTTTCTAAATAATTACTTACCTAGAATTTGAAGAAATCTTGTCAATATTTTTTATTTAGGCGTTGTATGTATGTAGATTTTATAAATAAAAGGGCTTCAAACTTCATGGATTAAACTTAGGTATTTTAAGTTATTGTTTGAAAGATAAGTAGAGATTTCGTTTTGACTTCAGATAATAAATATCGGTATGGTATAGTTTCAAAGACTATCGTAGTTCTCTAGATAGAGTATTTCGTAAGCTAATTTTAAGACCAATATGTCTTTTCCATGCTGGACTGGGAGAGATAGAAAAACATAGAATGTTCCAGCTGCCCTTCCTCCCGGGCATGCTGTAGAAGTCAGCAAAAGGGATTCGAGGGTTACAGTGTATTGTAATTTAGGCGATGGGCTGACAACCTGTCACTATAGCAATACACATTACAATCTAAAATTGCCCTCAATTTTTGTCAGACGTGGCGAAAGCGCCTTTTATGGGGCGTTTACCGCTCTGCCTACCCCGTAAGGGATAAAGACGTGATTTTATGTATGTATGTATGTAGATCTTTTCCGAGACAAATTCAGACAATGCGTTTGAAGACAATGACCTATTTAAGTAAAAGCTCATATAAATTGATTTATGGTGTTCTTAGAAGTAGCTCGTAAAATGCTCTAATAAGCGGCCTTTAAGAACGTAATTGCTGGTTAGACCTTTCGGCAATGTTTGGATAGCATTTTTTTTAAGTTGCCGCCATGGGAAATTATAGGAATTCTGGTAACAAAATATACTGGGAATATCTAAGTAACTGCTTCCTTGGTCTAGTGGTCTGAGACTAGGGCTGTCAATCTGGAGGTCGGTGTGTTCAATTTCAAGAGAAAACACAAAATACTTAGATTTGCTAATTCATCACTTTGTGCTGATTTCAGTTGCGTAGTTAGGCCAATGCAGGCTAATTAACCTGATTGTCTGCTGCCTTACTTCGGAGGGCATTTTCAGCCTCGGTCCCGTACTGTCTTTGTAAGTGCCTGTTACACAAAACGCATTAAAAAAATCAAAGAATACTAACACGCTGCGCTCATAAGTTGTTACCGACAGTTCGTGATAGCTCGTATATCGCTGTCTTCAAAAGACGAGTTAAAGAGCATTATCTTTCCCTGTATTCCGTGTTTTGGGTTTATATTAATGTATATATTTGTATATAAATAGCTATAAGTATTTATGTATTTATGATTTTTTTTTTTTTTTAATATATATAGGCGAGCATTTGTCCGCCATCTCACCTGATGGAAAGTGACGATGCGGACTATGTTGAAACATACTCACCTATGTAGTGCCTATTCACTCTCGCCTTGAAAAGGCCCAGGTTATATTGTTCCGGAAACAGATCCGTCGGCAGGGAGTTCCACTCCTTAGCCGTTCGCATTAAGAATGTGGAAGCGAACCGCTTCGTGCGAATTTGTGGTATATCCACGACATAAGGGTGGAACCCCTGTCCACGCCTCGTGCTCCGGAGATGGAAAGGGGAGGGGGGTATAAGGTCATGAAGTGCTAACGCGCACTCCCCGAAATGTATCCTGTAAAATACCGACATGCACGCCACTCTGCGACGGTGCTCAAGGTTCTGTAGTTTTGCCTCAACCAGTGCTGAGTCTCCAATGAGCTTCTTAGCGCGTTTCTCGATTGAGTCTAAGGCAGCCAGCTGGTATTTAGCTGAACCGTCCCAAAGGTGGCAGCAGTACTCCATACACGATTATGTATATAATTAGAAGTATTTATTTATTTCTTGTTTATATTTATGTAAAAGTACAACAGTAGTATTATTTTATTGATAGGTATTAAATTTTGTGCACGTTTTATCCGCGTATCGTTAAAATTATCACTTCTGTAGGTCTGCTGTAAGAAATTTCTTTTTAGAAATAAGCAGTGCCTGTTGTGTCTTTGTTTTTTATGTCCTGTGTTTATGATGTTTTTTTGTGTACAATAAATTTTTAAATAAGTTATCTGTGCTAAGAATAAGAACTGTAAACAAACTTAAGGCTCAACTAACATCTTAAAATAGTGTCAATGATCACGTAAGAAGTAGCTAGGTCACGGGTGGACAAGTCTAGACAAAGTAGCAGCACTAATTAATCTGAAACCGTCGCTATATTCCAGTGATCGGACGACGAACTCACAACGCCTAACTGCCTCCGTGGTCTAGTGGTCAGAGCCATGTGCTCCCGATCCGGAGGTCCTGGGTTCAAATTCCAGTAAACACAAAGTTGATATTTGACTCGATACCCACACGTAGACGAAGAACGCCTATTAAAACATTTGTTTGCCTCAAAATTTCCTATAGGGATCAAATAATTTTTCGAGTCAAAGAAAATTGCTTCTGCCCATAATTTAAAATGAATCAAGTGCTTTTTAGCAGTTCAATAAATATTGTCCTACTAAATTACATCTGGAAGTTTGTATGGGAAGAAAATGAAACATTTTTGGGAATCTGAGAGTCGAATTAAATTTTAAGGTTTTTTAGGAAGTAATGCTATCATTGTTGAATCTTCTGCTGTCGTGTGGGTATCGAGTCGATCGATCCGATGAACTCTGGTGTTAGTAGTTAAATCGCCTAATAGCACAGCTAATAGGCCTCTGACATGGTTTTGTGTAACAACCTCTATCAAAGACAGCGACCGGGACCGACAGCTTAAAGAGCCCTCCGAAGCCCGGAATCTTTTTCCTTCCATACAATCAGGTGATACAGCCTACATTGTCCTAACCAAACTGGGGAAAATCGAATACAGTGATAAATTGACAAATATAAAATTTGTGATCCTCCCTCTGGGAATCAAACCCAACACCTCCGGATCATAAGCCCATGACTCTGACCGCTAGACAACGGAGACTGTTGAATAAAATTCGATCACACATTAACTTGTTTTTGATATTTAAATGTAACAATTACTTTTGTTATCATTTCCTATGAATATAGAAACGTGAAATTCTTCGCGATTCCCATGATCCAGTTCTTAATAGCTGCACTTTTTATTTTATTATCAAGAACTGGAGTAATTTTTAATGAACATTTATGATTATGAGCAGTAAATCAGAATTATTAATTGAGAACTATGTCGCGGTAATCGTTTTATCGTGTTTGACAGACGTGACGGATTTCAATTAATGACTGCTACATGATTAGGGTGATTAGGTTTTTAATGGCTTTTACACTTACACCATTTCTCTTGCTGGCATGGGAGCGAAAGAAAAACATAGAATGTGCCAGCTGCATTTTCTCCCGGGCATGCTGAAAAACCCAGCTAAGGGATTCGAGGGTTTCAGTGTATTGTAATTTAAGCGATGGGCTGATAACCTGTCACTACAGCAGTATACCTACATACTATCTGAAATAACCCTCAAAAATTTGTCAGACGTGGCGGAACGACCTTTGTTTACGTCGTTTACGCTCTGCCTACCCCATTCAGTGGTAAAGGCGTGATTATATGTATGTATGTATGCAGAACAATTTCCTTGACGTTGATATTCTTATAGGAATCTAGATAAACTAGATACTGGCTTAAAAAGGATTCAGTGTACTAAGAATTTAGTATTCCATTATACTAGAGCTTATTTTATAGTGTACTTACTTTTACTCTGCTTTAAAATTATCTTCCTTTTGTACTAGCTTAGAATTAATTTTAATTAAAACTCGGTTCTTATAAGAAGAAAAAACTTTAAACAGAAATTCTCTCTCCATCCCTTTTAATCCTAGCGTTCGCACGGGAACGGGCGTCGTTCCGATCCCCCTCGCTATAATAAAGCCTGGCTTCCTTACAATAGGAGTGAGAATCACCTGCATCTTCCTGGAAGGTGGTTAATCTATCAGGTGAGCCAGGTATGCCAAGGTCACGGGTAGGGTCACCACTGGAGTCCACGTGAGAGCCCCGTCACCTGTTATTTGGGAGCGTACCTGTGGCAAACTGCCAGCCTAGTACCAGGAGAACAGCGGTTCGTAGGAGGCGGCGACAGTTCAATACACCTGGCGCATGCGTCCCACCTGGGGTACCTGCCTCGTGCGGTCGTGAAACCATTTTACTTTGAACTATTATGTTCGTATTTTCAACGGCTCGTAGAGCTCTCTATAAACTGGCTTAAGGATAGCTGATCTAATTTACGTTGAGCTCTGCCGCTCCAGTCTTGCCATACTAAATGTTCTTACTAGGGGTGTTGTCAGGGCTCTCTGTAATCTAGACAGGCTGTACCTGACGCATGCGTTCTCGGCTCT
The DNA here is from genome assembly GCA_949820665.1 of Scrobipalpa costella. Taxonomy (NCBI): domain Eukaryota; kingdom Metazoa; phylum Arthropoda; class Insecta; order Lepidoptera; family Gelechiidae; genus Scrobipalpa; species Scrobipalpa costella. Next base: position 4,308,539 of record OX463314.1, read on the forward strand.
ACCTGTTACTAAACGCGTGCCGTCTCATTGTGTAGCACGCGTCCGAGCAGCTTGGGGGTTTCGAAGGTTGTTTGTTATGGGATTCGTAAAGTTTAATATTTACAGTTATTTTATATTCTAACGAGTTTTGGATCAATAGAAATTAGAATGACTACTTTTATAAGCGAAGGGATTCAAGAATTTATGTGACAGTGTTAGTAAGTTTCTAGAGGTAGAAATGCCAACAAGATTTTTAGTGACGATTTAAAATAAAAGAGACTTACGAGTATTTTGCGAAAATGGGCCAATCATTCGCATATTAGCCGTATAATATTATCATAATTCACGAGAACGTAAAACACTAAATCTCCCGCCATTAAAGCGAAATCTTCCGCCATCATAAACAAGCTGCGTTTATCAATTACCTGCACTTTTTTGGGGTCTGTGACCTCTCGGCGGCGCCATATTTCAGACCCTAAGGTAATCACGGGGCCACGCCTCAAAATTACACCTGACGCAGTGTCTTGTACCTTTCTGCGCTCCTTGCACTTCTGGAAGCTTATTCGGGAAGGGTAACGGAAAGTCCTCCTTAGTTACGAGTGAATATGGACAAAATATTGTCACTTTTTATCTTTTTTCTTTGGGATCTTTCAGACCCCAAGGTAATGACTGGGCCATGCTTCGAAATTACACCTGACTCAGCGTCTTGTAAGATTCTGCGCTCCTAGCACATCGGGAAGCTTATTCGGGAAGGGTTGCGTTTTAAAATAAATCAAATAATACTTGATCCGTTATCAAATGTATTTGATTAAATAAATCTTCCTTCTTATAAAGTGACCTGTCAAGAAATAGTAAAAGATAACAAAAGGATCTTTTGATAGATCAAGAAAACACGAACGAAAGAATCAAGACCGAAAGATGAACCCCAAAAACTGGTATCTTTATTGCTCTCGGGTCTTTTAACATTTAACAAATGGATCGAATTTATTTCCTTTTACTTAATATACATACATATTATCACGCATTTATCCCTAATTGGGTAGGCAGATCGTAAACGACCTAACCAAAAGTCGTTCGGCCACGTCTGACAAAATTTTGAGGGTTATTTAAGATAGATTTGTAAGCATTTTGCTGTAGTGATAGGTTGTCAGCCCATTGCCTAAATCGCAATATACTGATACCCTCGAATCCCTTAGCTAGTTTTTACAGCGTGCCCGGGAGGATTTTTTTCTCGCTCCCAAGCCAACATGGAAGAATCAACTATTTTATTATATCAACTTTTCATAAAAGTCCTGAATAAGCTCACTACTCTTTTTAAAGTGGGATAGTAATGACGCCGTCTGTCTCGCCATTACTCCTGCCTGGTCCATCACAAAGTGGGCGCAAAATATCAACTAACCGTCATCTTGTACTTACAGGAGAGACGCCATGACAGCAAGGAATTTAATTTGCAGAATATGATGCCTTTAATATGCGCTGCATAAAATTATAAAGAAATCGGTTGGTTTATTTTCTCGGTAGATGAAAGGGATTAAAAAATATTGCATGTGTGGAGGCGCGTATAATCAAAAATGCAAATAGTAACACTGGCGTCGATTCTCGCGTCATAATTCTAATTCTAAATTACTTTGACATAAGAACAGGAAAGCAAATAAACACATTATTTTGAAATTTCTAATCTGACATAAGACTGCTTATTTGAAGTAAAATAAGGGAGCATACTTGACACTGGCGGAATCATCACAGAAACGCCAAACGACCAAAAGTTGAAGTTGAAGGGGGTATGCTCTATGCTCAGTTATATTTAAAGCGTCCTACGTTGGATTAGGAATGTCAAAGTCATGCGTTTGTTTGCTATCCTGTTCTTATGTCAAAGCTGAGAAAGTGACAGCGCTAACTAATAAATAGTTAAGGAGAATTTCCGCCATTGGCGTTGATTTTCGCGACATAAACCTAATTCTAATTCTTAGCTAGAGCTTTCACTTTCCTGTTTTTAACAGGATAGCAAATAAACACATGACTTTGTCATAAGACTGTTTATTTGACGTACAATAAGGAACCACGCTCTATGCTCAGTGCTTTTTTAAATCGTCTTACGTCAAATTAGGAATGTCAATGTCATGTTTTGCATTTGCTACACTGTTCTTATATCAAAGTTAAGAAAGTAACAGCGCTAGCTAAGAATTAGTTAAGGAATAGTGCGCCCAGAATTTCCGCTCTGGTATCCTAATTTGTTGGGGCAGGTTATGATCGTGACATCCTATAGTCTATGTCGCTTCTTCAAGTCATAAGTATATATTGCTATTGAAAAAATTTAGTTTTACAGAGTAAATTGGGCAATAATTAATTATTTTTTCAACATAAACTTTCTTGACTGATTAGTTTGTACCATTAATATAATCTTACTCTAGCATTTGAGCCAGATGTAATGTTTACATAATATTATCGATAGTGGGATTTATAAAGATATAAAAAGAAGTAAAACAAAAGAAGCGCCTAAAGTTATCAAAATTTTGATTACCTTTATTCAAAAAGTGAAAAAACATAGACAACCCCTTCTTCTTCCCCAACCTTGAGGGTTGTCCAGCAGCAAGAAGTAAACAAACATCTTCAAACCTGAATCGTACGAACTTGGCAGGAATGTAGGTATATAATTTACACTGAATATGCAGTCTGCAATAATGTCTCTATGATATTCATACTGCCCTGTAGCAATTATAGTTCGGAGACGATCTAGTATGTAATGTAAGTATAATGCTATAGTATACTCCTTTAATAAAGGTCTCCAAGAAAATTAACTGTTGCAAGGATGAGATGTTAATGCAAAAATTGCAACAGGAAATAAAAATAAATGTTCATTTGCTTGCTTGGATTATTTAGACGAGAAGATACGACTGCTGGACCAATGCCTGTAAGCCTTACGGGGTAAGCAGAGCATTAACGATTGTCTCAAATTAGTTTGCGCCTTGTTTGACATACAACTGTTGAGCATAATTTTAGAAAATTGTAGATATTGTAAGAAATGGTATACTCTTTTTCACATAGTATGAGCATCCTGAATTCCTGACACATTTTTCGTTCAGACGCATAAATTTTTTGACAGTTATAAAGGAGTCTCTTTCGCACCTCTGATGTTTTGATATTTCCTACCTGCAGTCAGGGGGACTCATACTATCTGAAAAATCTTATGGGTTAGCCTATTGCCTAATTTGCCTAAAAGCCCCAAATATACTTACTCCATATCCAAACAAGGAAAAGAAACATAATATTCATTACAATTGTAAATAGTTGTCGACTATTTTAAGAAGCCGGCTATTTTAGCATCAGGACGACGTGACAGGACGAAAGAGGATGCCCTTCTTAGGGCCGGATTAAAATAACCGGTCTTATCCCTCCCTTTCTTACATCTGATTATAAAGCATCTGTGAGGATTGAATTACACTTGCTAGCTTTGTTCATGCACGGAAGAAGGTTAATAATAGTAATAGTCCTCACAACTGATTTTCGGTGACGGCGGCCAATCTTCCAGAGATCAAACCTACTGCGCGGGACCAGTTTTTAATGCCTACGTTTTGCGCAACACACAAATGTACTTCTCTATTCCTTCCTTCAATCTAATGGGACAGATTGACTGACAGGACCAGAGAGAAATCAGACGCAGGACCACATATTTACATGCCCGTCCGACAGCATGGATCATCTTACTTTTCGAACAAGCAGGTGATCAGCCTGCGATGTCCTTATCAAACTAGAAACAACACAAAGTCGGGAATCGAACCCGTGGCATCCGGGTTCCAAGCTACTCACTCAGATTACTAGAACACGGAGGCAGTTACAATCAAATGAAGATTATGAGCTTATTAAAGCAGAAAGAATTGTTGGCAAGATTGTTATGGTTTCTTATGGCCTAATCTACCTGCCTAATTTGTCTACATCTCTATTCTACGTAGAAAATCTAAGAGCCATCCTATAAGAAGTCTATATCATATTCCCAAAACAACATACATACATACATATAATCACGCCTTTATCCCTAATGGGGTAGGCAGAGCGTAAACGACCTAAACAAAGGTCATTCCGCCACGTCTGACAAAGTTTTGAGGGTTATTCAAGATGGATATGTACGTATATTGCTGTAGTGACAGGTTGTCAGCCCATCCCAATATACTGAAACCCTCAGATCCCTTAGCTGGTTTTTACAGCATGCCCGGGAGGAAATGCAGCTGGCACATTCTATGTTTTTACTTCGCTCCCAGTCCAGAATGGAAGAAATCCCAAAACAAGGGCTCCACTTTGTATTTTTTTTCTTTTATTGTATAAATCAACTTACTTCCATGCTGGACTGGGAGCGAGGGAAAAATATAGAATGTGCCAGCTGCATTTGCTCCCGGGCATGCTGTAAAAACCAGCTATGGAATCTGAGGGTTTCTGTATATCCTTCCTGTCACTACAACAATATACCTACAAATCTTTCTAAATAGCCCTCAATACATTGTCAGACGTGGCGGAACAACCTTTGTTTAGGTCGTTTACGCTCTGCCTACCCCATTAGGGATAAAGGCGTGATTATATGTATGTATGTATAAATCAAACCCGAATCACTCACCACCCATGGAATGTACTTTACCGACTAAATTATCATCATAATATATTTTTTCCCTTCGGCTGACACATGGCACTCTGTCCTTATCCTCTAGAGCCGCGATCTTATCATTGACGTGTAGATGCGACAGATATAAATTCCTCGGAATCCCTCGCAGGACTATTACTGAGTGGTGTGTATGTTAAACTCTCCAAAACACTACTAATGTATTCTTGCTGGGACTTCCTTTTGATCGTATTTCATACTCGATCGTATTTCTATTATTAACTAAGTTGACTTCCTTTAGAAATGTGTCAATCATTAGAATAATTTAGTAACATACCTAAATATGACAAGTTTGTTAGACCTTTTATGGCGAAGAACTAAATAACTTTATGTAACTTTTAAAATTGAAAACATTCCATATACCTTTTATGTATTTTGAAATACGAAGCCTTAAAAAAGTCAGTAAGAAAATCATCGATTTACCCACTATGGGCCGCATTTGTAAACAGCGCTCATGAGTGACAGCTAGTTTGAGTTCGTATCAGAAATGTCATTTCAGTATCAACTGGTCTGTCAAATCCATACTTAATATTGCTCTCAAGTTTGAGATCGTTTTATAATTACGAACCTATATCCCTAATGCCTTACCTATGCCACATGAAAGACAAATAAAAAAAGATAGCATTTTAAATTAATTGTATGGCAAGGAAAAAAATAAATAAATTTTATCCCAAATCTTTTATTACAACTTCTTTTACACAACTTCTTCTACTTTTAACAATTTTTTTCTTCATTCTTGTACACAATAAAGTAAAAAAAAATGGGCGTACTTAATAATATACATAGTTTGGAGAAAGCAGCTTATAAATGCTTTGTTATCCACTTGCAGTAGATTATTGAGATTTATTCTCCTCCAAACGGAAGCCGATCTCTGTCACCTGTTCCCCCATTCGAGATTGAGAGGACAAAACCCTCAGATCTTTTTATACCTTCCTCTGTCCAAGGGCTTCTGAGAAGGAAGTCCTTCCACATAAAAAATGTATAAAAATACACCGACTTATCCTAAGATACAACCCTTTTACTTTCGTCTTGGATATGCATGACAAACGAGTTTTTGTGATAGATGGGTGGTGTGAGTGTGAAAAGGTGTTAGACAAATATGGATTATGATTAGGGTTCTTTATTGATGTAGAGTTGAGGGTAACATTTGATAAAAGAAAAAATCTGTCACCATAAAATTTGTTCACACTTTACAATCATCATGTCCCTCGCCTTATACTGTATCTTACGGGGTCGGCTACCTAATCTAGGGGATTGAACGAGGGTACTGGTTTTTACACAGAGCGACTGCCATCTGACCTCCTCAACCCAATCCTAGATTAGGTCAGAGTTTTTCAAGCCGCCAATGCGTAGCGACGACTAAGCTACGGTATTAAACGATATTACCCGGGAACAACGGTTTAACGTGCCTTCCGAAACACGGAAAAAGCACCGAATAAACGTACATATGAAATTCGAAAACCGAAAAACACATTGGTACGTGGTGGGATTCGAACCACGACGTCCCCCCTCAGGAGGCAGCGGCCCTATCCACTACACCATCGGGCTGTTTAACACTTTACAATTACAAATAAAAAATATTAGTTGTATTTTGTGGAGGCCTGATGCCTAAACTAAGTTATAATAACCCGTAATATAGGTCACCTGGTCACCAGGCCTTCACCGATTAGGTGATACAATTTGCACATACATACATATATACATATAATCACGCCTTTATCCCTAAAGGGGTAGGCAGAGCGTAAACTACCTAAACAAAGGTCATTCCGCCACGTCTGACATAATTTTGAGGGTTATTAAAAATAAGATTTTTAGGTATATTGCTGTAGTGACAGGTTGTCAGCCCATCGCCTAAATTGCAATATACTGTAACCCTCGGATCCCTTAGCTGGTTTTTACAGCATGCCCGGGAGGAAATGCAGCTGGTAATACATTCTATGATTTCCTTTCGCTCCCAGTCCAGCATGGAAGAAATACAATTTGTAATTTGAAGTTAAACAGTTCAAAATGGTTTAAAGCCGTTATTTTTTTAAATTAGGTACAATAAAGTATGTTCCTATTTGTACCAAGTCCTTAAAAGTTAGGTGAAAGGTATAGAGCAAATTATGAAATGAAATGCTGGCCTAGGAGCGATAGAAAAACATGGAATGTGTCAGGTGCATTTCCGCCTGGGCATGCTGTAAAAACCAGCTAAGAGATTAGAGGGTTTCAGTATATTGTAATTTAGGCGATGATGGGCTGACAACTGCAGCAATATAAAGATCTTGTCACACGTGGTGGAACGAACTTTGTTTGGGTCGTTGACGCTCTACCTACCCCACTAGGGATACATACATACATATAGTCACGCCTTTATCCCTAATGGGGTAGGCAGAGCGTTAAACTACCTAAACAAAGGTCTTTCCGCCACGTCTGACAAAGTTTTGAGAGTTATATAAGACAGGTTTGAAGGTATATTGCTGTAGTGACAGGTTGTCAGCCCATCGCCTAAATTGCATCATACTGAAACTCTCAGATCCCAGAGCTGATTTTTTCAGCATGCTCGGGAGGATATGCAGCTGGCACATTCTATGTTTTTCTCTCGCTCCCAGTCCAGCATGGAAGACTAGGGATACAGACGTGATGTTATGGATAATATTCCCAAAATTAGACATTATAGTTCGGAAGTTCGGGTCAACTTTCAAGTAAAATTAGAATATTATTTACCGGTGATTATTCGGTCAAACAATACAGCAATTAGCTTCGGTCTTTAGCAAACATAAAGACCGCGGCGTTGTTTGATGTTTTACTCCTTAGTTAGAGGAAATGGCATTGAGTGTGTATTTACTTTTGTTGGTATTCGCAGATTTTTGGGTAAATAAATTTCGGGGAAGTGATTTTCGATTATCTATTTGCTTACTTTTTTACCGCAGTGAGGACGCACCATAGCAAAATAATAAATATTTAAAAAAATATAAGTATTTTTTTTTAATAGACTCATTTAGGCCCGTATTGGTCACTTGAAAAAGACAGCTAGTTTGAGTTTGTATCAGAAATGTAATTTAAGTACAATTTGGCATGTCAAATCCATACTTAATACTGCTCTCAATCTTAAGATCGTTTTATAAATACGACCCTTAAGCTCTATATTTTAAAGGTTTTAGGTACTTAGCTCTGCTCGGAATATGTTGCATAAATAAACATATTTTTATGACAAAATAGGCAAACTTTACAAGTAAGTGGATTCTCGAGTCGAACGACCATATGAACCCTGGTGTCAGAGTTTTGAAACCGTTACTCAAACCACGTCAGGCCTCTGACGTGGTTTGAGTAACGACCACTATCAAAGCGAGCGACCGGGGCCAAGGCTTAACGTGCCCTCCGAAGCACGGAATCCTTTTTATTTTCAGAAAATCAGGTGATTCAGCCTGCAATGTCCTTACCAAACTGCGGAATATCTCACTTTACAATGAATAACATATTAACCTAATTTTCGCCATCCCGAATTTTTTATTACCTAAAAATGGATAAAAAATTACGCAAGTCGTCCCTGACCGGCGGCGGCGCGGCGTGCAGGACAGCGTGGGCAGCGGAAGGGTTATCACGTCCGCCCGTATCAACGCTAGACAGCGGAGGTGCAGCCGCAGTTAAGTAGTTAAGGGTGCGATGTTGTACTTATTACCAAACTGATAGGGGTTGCTCAGTTAACGAAACTGAACAAATATCACCAGGATTTTATTTCTAATTAGTTAACCATACAAATTGTCTGATCGAGGTGGACATTTTATATGGAAAGCAATTTATTTATTTTTACTTCTCGAAAGAAATTCCTGGTGGAAGTTGTTCAGTGTCGTTGACTGAGCAATTATACTGATAATTCTATCAGTTTGCGGGACGCTGTTCCTTACACCCGGTATAAATTAAATCGAATTAATACAAATTGGAATCAACTAAACAATTGATACCATATATTTTTTTTATAAAAGAAATCTTTATTCTGTGTAATCCTTGGGAGTGACCATAAAACTTTCTTAAAAGTAGTAACTTGTAGTATAGATAGATTAGATTCCTTACAATAAAAATTCCCTGGCTACCAAAACACGGAGATACAAAGATGGCCGCACACGTAGTAGGGATTACGATGATTTACAAACTTAATACCAGGATACCATCATAGCAGGGAACCGGTGCTGATAGCTAATGGCGGTGTTACCTGAAAGAACAAATTATATCGTTAGAATATTTTGGGCATTTGAACATATACATACATACATATAGTCACGTCTTTGTCCCTAATGGGGTAGGCACAGCGTGAACGACCTAAACAAAGGTCGTTCCGCAACGTGTGACAAACGTTTGAGGGTTATTTAAGATAGATTTGTAGGTATATTGCTGTAGTGACAGGTTGTCAGCCCATCGCCTTAATTGCAATATACTAAAACCCTCTCCCCTTAGTTGGTTTTTACAGCATGCCCGGGAGGAAATACAGCTGGCACATTCTATGTTTTTCTCTCGCTCCCAGTCCAGCATGGAAGAACATACATTATTCTAATACTAATTCTTAGTAGCGCTGTCACTTTCTTGACTTTGACATAAGAACAGGACAGCAAATAAACTCATGTTATTGGCATTCCTATCTGACGTAAGACTGCTTAAATGATGACGTAAAATAAGAAAGCATTCTCTAAGCTCAGTTCTTATTAAAAGTGTCTGACGTCAAATTATAGGAATGTCAAAGTCTTGTGTTTATTTGCTGTCCTGTTCTTATGTCAAAGTTAGGAAAATGACAGCGCTACTAAGAATTAGAATTATGTAGCGAGAATCGACAATAATAAGGGGTCTTAAATTTGTTGATGGTCATGCTAACAAATTGTGACAATAAGTTGACTAGATTTATTGTTATTGGATACTATCAATTTAGAGAGTCCGATGGTGTAGTGGATAGGGCCGCTGCCTCCTGAGCGGGGAGGTCGTGGTTCGAATCCCACCACGTACCAATGTGTTTTTCGGTTTACGAATTTCATATGTACGTTTATACGGCGCTTTTACCGTGCTTCGGAAGGCACGTTAAGCCGTTGGTCCCGGTTAATATCGTTTGATACCGTAGATATTAGTCGTTAAGCCATGTCAGAGGCCAGTGCTAAGCATTGGCGGCTTGAAAACTCTGACCTAATCTAGGATTGGGTCTGGTTTCCCTTTTGAGTTGCGGAGGTCAGATGGCAGTCGCTCTGTACAAAAACCAGTACCCTCGTTCAATCCCCTAGATTAGGTAGCCGACCACGTGATATACGGGATAAGGCTAGGGAGATGATGGATACTATCAATTTAATCAATTGAAAACTTCAATTTATACTTATTAGTTTGGGTGCAGCATTTTGTTACAATACAAGTTAGTACAAAACTTAGAAATAAAACATTCACATAGTAAGTTTGTTTAGATGTATTTAGATATCTAATTATGATTCAGAAAAAAAACAGAATTCGAATCAAAAATGGAGACTATATGAAATCACACTTCAAATGTCTTATAACTTCGCTAATATGTCAACTTTATAACCAAACAATTTCCCAAAGCTTTCATCAAACAAACAATTACCTTCCAAACTCGAAAGAGTTTCCCAAAAACGGTAAAAGTTTAAAATTACCGGTTCCCTCGACCTTGGGCAAACATGGCCAGTGTCACGGGTTGGCCAAACAGTGGAGTCGATTCGGACACATACACAACTTGACTAAATTAGGTCGAATTCTTTCACTAGCTAACTTTTCATTTTCTATGATGAGAGAACTAAAAGAGACGGCAGTAAAGACAAACTTATTTTGATCCTGTCACTTAGAATTTATTAGTTTATATTTTTAAAAGGATATAGTCGAAAGACCCGTTCGCATCACGTACGAATAAACTGTACATTATCTCCCGACCCTTATCCCGTATCTCACAGGGTTGACTACCTAATCTAGGGGATTGCACGAGGGTACTGGTTTTTACACAGACCGACTGCCATCTGACCTCCGCAACCCAGAAGGGATATCAAACCGAATCCTAGATTAGGTCAGATTTTTCAAGCCGCCAATGCTTATCCCTAGCCTCTGATATGGCTTAACGACTAATATCTACGGTAATGAACGATATTAACTGGGACCAACGGCTTAACGTGCCCTCCGAACGCACCGCACGGGAAAAGCGCCGAATAAACGTACATATGAAATTCAACGACGAATAAACTGTCCATAGATAAATATTTCTGAACTGACATGATCTCAGGATATTTGTCTATACTGTCGTTCTTTTCTGCTCGCTCATGACTGAACATTACAGGTATGGAATTATTTTATTTGGGTCGTGATTTTACCGAATTGGTGTCACTGGCCAGTGTCTCGAGTTGGCCAAACATGGGCCACGCCGGCCAAACACCTGGCGCGCTGCAGTTAGCGACAAGTGCGCGCAAACATGGCCGCCGGTCGCACCGCTAGCCCTTGGCGTGACCTTCGAGCCTCAAAACAAAAGTAGGGAGATGGCTCTTGTATACAAACAAGGTGTATGTTCAACTTTCATGCTGGCCTGGTAGCGAGAGAAAAGACATAGAATGTGCCAGCTGCATTTCGACCCGGGCATGCTGTAAAAATCAGCTAAGGGATCCGAGGGTTTCAGTATATTGTAATTTAGGCGATGGGCTGACAACTTGTCACTACAGCAATATACGTACATCTACCTCAAAACTTTGTCATACGTGGCGGAACGACCTTTGTTTAGATCGTTTACACTCTGCCTAAAGGCGTGATTATATATATATATGTATGTTCACCGATAAAGAAGGCTCTCTCTCTTAGTTCTAAAATAACTCTAAAGAAATAACTCTCTTTCACATAGCATGAGTATCGTTACACATGACCTTAGAACATGGCAAACACATACATTCTTTGACAGTTATGAAGGAGTCTCTTTCGATGCGATGTTTTGATATTTCCTACCTGCAGTCAGGAGAATACCCTAAATACTCTAATAAGCAATAATACCATTTTGATTCTTGATATCAAATAATATTTCGCTCTATACTTTATTTTTTTTTAGTACTATTTATCATAAAGCTGAAGTTTGTACGAAGAAAACGGAGAAACACAATATCATATGTCCTATTTTAACAATAAATGATAAACAAGTGTCATTCTTAATCACTGATCGGCTTACTTACTAATCCTCCTTTCAATACAACACTGCCATCAGAAGAAAAAAAAAACCATAACTACAGATTTTAGCGAAATCTAAAAACTATTTAAAATATGCAAAATCTATGTAAATCAAAATATAAAAGAAATAATATGCTTCATTTTGAAAAACCCTCTACCTTTAAGTTTATTTAACCAAAATATATGATAGTCGAAAGTCTTTTGCATTTTACGCGCAACATGGTAGGATGCAGTTATGGTTTTTTTCCTTCTGAGGGCAGAACAGTTTTCATTATTATATACCTATCCTATTGTTCTTCCATGCTGGACTGGGAGCGTTAAAAATACATAGAATGTTCCAGCTGCATCTCCTCCCGGGCATGCTGTAAATCCCAGCTAAGGGATCCAAGGGTTTTAGTATATTGTAATTTAGGCGATGGGCTGACAACCTGTCACTACAGCAATATACAATACAGATATATCTTAAACAATCCTCAAAACTTTTCAGACGTGGCCAAACGACCTTTGTCTGGGTCGTTTACGCTCTGCCTACCCCATTAGGGATACAGGCGTGATAGTATGTATGTATCCTATTATTCCAACAGACAAACATTTTATAAGAGCGTAAATATTTTGTTGATTTCAATTTCACACCCTGTACTAATAGGTACTTCACGAAAGTAAGCCATTGGAACTCTGACCTTTGATCTTGACCCGACCATGACAATACAAAGAGGTTACGATCGTAACACTCTTTAAGTACCTTCAGTCAAAGGGCTCTTTGAAGTCAAGAGCAAGGTTCGAGATTAAGGTAGGTAAATACCGTAAGAAACAAAGTTTCATTTCGAGACGCATGTCGCAATTTTTTCTAAAAATCGAAGTATGTATGTAAGCTCTTTATTGTACCTTAAACATCTTAAAACTAAAATACAAGAAGATTAAGACAATAGTGGCATAAAGTCGGACTTATCCCGTTAAGGGATCTCTTCCAGTAAACCTTTGATAAACCCAGAGGAGACAATTATGCTTGCAGGTAAACTAAGATAGGTACTTAAAACGATTATACATACATACATACATATAATCACGCCTTTATCCCTAATGGGGTAGGCAGAGCGTCAAACGCCTCGTAAAACGATTATATAACGTGATATAGGCAAAATAATATACTTAACAACTCAAATTTGAAGACATAAATACTAGATATAAATATATACAATTTAAGTAATGTCACGATAAATAATAATAGTCCGATGGCGGCCAATCTCGCAGTTTTTTTTTTTTTTGATTGGACCTGTTTGCAAAATACTACAAAGTGTATATAATGCGTCAACCAATCTCGCAGAGATAGGCTAACTGCGTAGGACTAGTTTTTAGTGCCCAAGTGTTTGCGCAACACACAAGTGTACTCTCTATTCCTTCAATCTCTTATTCTGGGACAGATTGACTGTCACGACCAGAGAGAAATCATGCCCATCCGACAGCATGCATCAGCTCAGTTGATCAGCCTGCAATGTCCTAACCAAACTAGAAACAACAACACAAGTTATTGTCTCCGTCGGGAATCGAGCCCGTGACTCTGGGTCGTGAGCCCAAAACACAATTCAAAAATGAATTATTCATGTTGTCAAATTAGTTAAATTACTAAAACTACTGTTTCATTATGTTGTAATATCTAATAGCTAAATCTTATTTTAGAGACAAGATCTTCTTTTCAAAAACTTAGCAGGAAATATATAGGTTATATTTTGTTATTGTAGAAGAAATCTAGAGTTCGTAGCAAGAAGCTCTACGCCGTAGCAATTTACTACATAATCGTCATCTTTATTTGGTACATAAAACGCTGTAGTTATATTCAAGACCAAATATTGATGTAACAATAGTTCATAAGCTAACTCCATATAAACGTAGCCCGCAAACACAGACCTCATGAAAAATCAATAAGAGACTGCGATTGCTGACCGTACCTTGTTCGTTTAGATTCTGCATAATCATTGAATACATCCATACAAACAGTCGAGACATCTCCAGTGGCCCTATGTTCACATTTCCCAACATTCCAACTATATGCAAGTCACTGGCTTATTCAATTATCTGATTACGGTGATGATGCAGCAATAACATGCAAATACTCCCATTTGACCAGCCTAATGTCGCTTAGACATGTCATTTAAATGATAATAGCGTATAAAATCAACTATCAAAATATCTCTATTATACTCGTGGACTTCTCATCGTACGAGTCCCAACGATCCCGTATGTGAGAAGGAGAGGCATAACCTCCCTATCCCGCTCCGTCCTAAGTGTGTGAAAATACGTTCAGAGTTAGAAATTCACGTGTGTGCAGTAACGATATTCAATACGACCATAACATGAGTATTAGAAACCTACATTAGCTTCATACGTGCATGTGTTAGAAAAAAAACCAGCGTTTGCTTAGCAAATTCTAATCTCTACACATACTCATGTACCAGGCGGGCAGGAGTTCGCAGGAAGTTCGCTCACGTATGGCTCCGTGTGAGACATATAACACGCGCCATAGCCACACACGCATCGCATATCGAAGGGGTTGCTGCCCTGAGTCGTACACTTGCCCCCTAAATTTCACACATCTGTAGCCCGAACGCCACCCTCTCTAAGTAGGAGGGAAAGAGAAGCCTAGCAGCGGTATACTGCTGACGTTAGACAGAGTTAGATATGAGCCACGGATTGCGGGCACATTAAGGCAAGTTAGTCTGCGCATTCTTGAGGAGGCTCTAAGGGTGAGGTGGTGAGGCGACTGACGCCACCGAAGTCTGGAAGCCTGTTACTTGTTTTCCATTTTAGGACAAAACTCGATAAAAAAGGGCGCTTGGAACGGGGGACCCGGGGCCTGAGGGATTAGCTAATCGTGCGTAAGGGTTGAAGGGTGCGTAGATCGTACACTCTGGAAGTAAGCCTGTGTGCGTTTGTATTGCGTTTGTGTGCGTGGATCGGCTCTGTTTAGAAACTAGGCTCAACGGTGAATGACCGTGGGTGATGTATCTTTGCTACGTACGCATCGCTACGATTTTTTTTTACAAATCTGCGGTGGCATACATTTTCTTGTAATTATGGACAATACGTTGCAGTTCGCACATGAAAGTACTTGCAAGCGTTTATAAAGACTTTATCAAAGTGTTCATAGTTGCATTAATAATTGAATACGGTACCTACGAATCCGTTAGCAACATAAGTAACTCTCTCAGTGACATCAGTGGTGTTATAAGAGCAACAAAGCAAATCGCATACCGACGACACATATGAAAGGTTCAGATAACGGAAAAGTACTTACATACAACTATTCAATCTGTTCCCATGTCATGATTAAGTATTGTCCATTACTGAAGACCTTTATAGCTCTTAGAGGCTTAAGAAACGTTTAAAGCAAGCTATAGTATATTCAAATAGCCAATATAATAAAGGTAAACAATCTTTCACGTCTTTTTATTCAAAAACATATTTCGCACGATTATTTAAATTGATCTTTGATTAAAAGACATGTAATGTTATTTACCTTTATTCTAGAAGTTTCCTGGAAATGCTATATGTTAGTCCCGTCTTTAGTCCCTACGGGGTGGGCAGATGCTGAGCTACCTTTTCTTTTGCTATGTGTTTTTCTTGTATGTGTTCTTGTGCAATAAAGTATATTTGTATTGTATTGTATAAAATGAACGTAAGGAGTGGTCTTCACGTTTAACAAGTTTTGAGAGTCATTTTAGAAAGAATCGTGAAATATCTTATTTACGGAAAGACCGCCGTATGAAAAACTAGTTTATAATATAAACCAGGAGCCGGCCCGCCAAGGCATTTCATCCTACCCGCGGAAGGATTTTGAAAAAGCGTGCGAGGCCATTAAAGTTC
Source organism: Scrobipalpa costella (assembly GCA_949820665.1). NCBI lineage: Eukaryota > Metazoa > Arthropoda > Insecta > Lepidoptera > Gelechiidae > Scrobipalpa > Scrobipalpa costella. The sequence goes on from OX463314.1 coordinate 4,324,191, forward strand.
TGTTGTCATCACAGAAACGTAATTGCGATGTTTGACAAGGACTTTCAGATCTATTCTAGACCTATTTGTAATAAAAAAATCGCAATACTTTTGCAATTAATATGCCGGGGGGGACAAAGTTGCAGTTTGCTGACTGAATCACCTGATTGTTCGAAAAGAAAAAGGATTCCGTGCTTCAGAGGGCACGTTAAGCCGTCGGTGTCGGTCACTGTTTTTGATAGTGGTCGTTACACAAATCATGTAGCTGTGCTATTAGGCGGTTTAAAAACTCTGATACCAGGGTTCATCAGGTCAATTTACTAGAACCCCACACGAAAGAAGAAAAAGAAGAATACCTAACGATTTCTTACATACATACATATGATCACGCCTTCATCCCTAATGGGGTAGGCAGAGCGTATACGACCTAAACAAAGGTCGTTCCGCCACGTCTGACAAATTTTTGAGGGTTATTTAAAATAGATTTGTAGGTATTTATATTTGTTTGTATTTGCAATTTCTTACGTTCGACTCTTAACCTAATTCAGTTTAGGACCGAGTAGGTAGGTAAGGTAAGTTCTACCGACCCAATTCATCGATATCTTCATCAGAAATCGATCAGGAGCGCGCGGTCGGATGCGCATGCGTCAATCTCGTTATGTCCTGATGATCATGCGCAGCGCAGCGCAGCCGAGCGGGAAATGCGCGTATTATACAGTTTATAGTCCAGTCAACGAAGAAGAAAAGAATATCGACCCGAGGTTAAGATCAGAAGTATTTTTTTTTTTTCATCACCATCATAAATTTAAAAGCTTTGCTCTTGTCGGTGGAGTAATCGCCAACTTTCTTTTTATTCAGCCTTCTCCTTAACTTCTCCATACCTACGACGTGACTGAGGTCAGGTATAGATATCTTTTCTTTGAACAACGTATACCAAAGGTTGTTCTAGGTCGCCCTCTGCCTCATGTTCCTTCAATCTTTTTTTTTATTTAAATAACAATATTTAAAAAAATATGACCTAAAACACCGGTTCCTCATAAATTGACTTTTAATTCGAAGGCAATGCTATCGATTCGTAGATAGAAACTTGAATAATATTATTGGCGTCCCTTTCTGTTCTGTCATGACATAAGCCAGTTTTTGATCCATGAAGTAGATAAATAAAAAATAAGGCGTTTAACATAGAATTCATGTAAATAAATACGTAACTTATCTGCTTGAAACTTGCAATCTTCCATGCTGGCCTGGGAGCGAGAGAAAAACATACAATTTGCCAGCTGCATTTCCTCCCGGGCATGCTGTAACAACCAGCTAGGGATCCAAGCGTTTCTGTATATTGCAATTTAGGCGACGGGCTGACAACCTGTCACTACAGCAATATACCTACAAATCTATCTTAAATAACCCTCAAAACTTTGTCAGACGTGGCGGAACCACCTTTGTTTAGGTAGTTTACGCTCTGCCTACCCAATTTGGGATAAAGTCGTGATTATATTATGTTGAAACTCAAGACACACTCGGTTGGTTGGAGTATGATGCGCATGAGACTCAGGCTCCCATAAAGCGCAATGGCTCTATTTGAATGGATAAGATTTGTAAGATGTACGCACGCACACAGATGTAACGTGACTGCAAGAGGAAATATGTTGAGTCAAGCAAGTCGGTACAGAAAAGAAAATTTTGTAATGGAATCCTAGCTGGATGAAAAAATAGGTATCATAAAAAAGTGCCAGTTCTTAAATTATAAAAAGTTATTTCAAAGAAGTAATGCTGCCAGCATCTTGGGTACTTTCCCTCGGTGCGCCGCCGTGGATGAAATATTATATTTATAATAATTTCTAGTTTAATTAGCATTGTTTTACATTAGAAAGATTATTAATACTATTTCAATGCATATTGACTATACGCACATTGTATTTACTTTAAGTGCAGGTCTACACAATTTGATCAAAAGAAGCGTGTCTCAGGTTGTTAATAAGTCAATTTCCAGTTTTTAGGGTATTCAATTCACGGTCAGGTTGTAAAGTTTTAACCAAAATGTTCTTCTGTACGTTCGTAATATTAGGTAGACATGCTGGACTGGGAGCGATAGAAAAACATATAATGTGCCAGCTGCATCTCCTCCCGGGCATGCTGTAAAAACCAGCTAAGGGATTCGAAGTTTTCTGTATATTGTAATTTAGGCGATAGGCTGATAACCTGTCATTACAACAATATACAGATCTATCTACCAACCCTCAAAATATGGCGGAACGACCTTTGGTTGGGTCGTTGACGCTCTGCCTACCCCACTAGGGATACAGGCGTAATAGGATGTAAGAAGGTACTAATTCCATGAACTGCAGTCCACAATGTTGGACAACAGAGACGGCAGTTATACTGAAAGAGAAAAATAACGTTCTTCGGGTCGCATCGGTAACGAAATGGAAAACGTGGCGGCCGAGGTTCGTTTCAAAGTACCAGGCGATCAGAAACCAGAGGAGTTCACTCGTACCAACGCTTCGCCACGGGATACGGGGGGAAAGCAAACATAATAAAACGAACCTTTATTACACAGCCTCGTTAGAACCTTGTCTCTCTGTTAATTACATTAGTATGCAGGACAGCCAATAAAAAATACTAGAATCATTAATCAAACTTAACCAGTTTTTTACCTAAGATAGAACGAGACGGAGGTATAAAAAGGGATAGTGGCACATTCCTACGGGATTCGGGATAGGCATTCTCGACGAAAGGGAAATTATTTATTTCTTTTTTAAACCCCTGGTTTAACATTTCTCTGTGGGCTAATTTTTACTTTAGAACTTTTTTCTAACTATGATAAATGGGCTATAGAAAAGTGGAGGTATGAGACGGTTTTTTGTATTGCTATCTTATTAATTTGGTTAAGCGTTTCCTTTATGAGTTATAAAGGATTCTATGGGTGCCTTGTAACTTCTAAATAGACACATTTATTAAATGTTCCATTCGATTCGATGTTGTTTATTTTCTTTACGGTGCTTTTTTGTTTGTTATATTATAAGTTACTAGTATCTACTACTTCCATGCTGGCTTGGGAGCGATAGAAAAACATAGAATGTGCCCAGCTGCATTTCCTCCCGGGCATGCTGTAAAAACCAGTTAAGGTATCCGGGTTTCAGTATATTGTAATTTAGGCGATGGGTTGACAACCTGTCACTACAGCAGTATACCTACAAATCTATCTTAAATAACCCTCAAAACCTTGTCAAACGTGGCGGAACGATGTTTGTTTAGGTAGTTTTCGCTCTGCCTACCTCATTAGGGATAAAAACGTGATTATTTGTATGTATCTACAATTACCAGGGAATAATGCAAAAACAAAACAAAGACGTCAATCACAGTCAAAACATTTCATCGAATGATTGATTCCATTCAACTATGACGTCTCCAAAATAGGGCTTAATTATGTTAAATTGGAACAAAACTGTGTCTCCGACATCTAATTGGTAGATGCAACAAGTCGTGTCGAGCTGTCAATGCGTTTGACAGTTAAACAAACATGGCCGACTCGCAGCTCTCATGAATATTACGGTACGGACAAACATACAATTGGTAATTTTTATCATTGTGCAGTATTTGAAGTGGTTTTAATACAAACAGCGTTTCGTTGCCCTTTTACCGCTTTTATAAAGGTGTTGTTTCTTCCATGTTGGATGGGAGCGAAAGAAAAACATAGAATGTGCCAGATGAACTTACTCCTGCGCATGCTGTAAAAACCAACTAGGGGATCCGATAGTGTCTGTATATTGCAATTTAGGCGATGGGCTGACAACCTGTCACTACAACAATATACCTACAAATCTATCTTAAACAATCCTCAAAACTTTGTCAGACGTGGGGGAACGACCTTTGTTTAGGTCGTTTAGGTCACCTACCCCATTAGGGATAAAGGCGTGATTATATGTATATGTGTATGTTTAACACAAACAGCATTTGATTGCTCTTTTACCGCTTTTATAAAGGTGATGTTTGTCTGGTAACGATAAGGCCTTAACTGCTTACATATATTTAAGGGCATATGGTTATTCTTATCTTTAATTAATCTTCTAGTAGTTAAGTTTTACTGACATACATATCCTTAATTAACTGAAAACCGCTTTTGTAGAAATTAACCATTTCCATATTACCTAGTAATACTAATCTAGTGCGAATATAAAATTTCACAGGGAAACATAATGAGACCTCTGTGTTTTTCATAAAGTCACTTTTACAGTGCAAAAGCACGTAAATTTTACTAAACTTCCTCATACAATCGTACAGTCAACCAGTTTTAGACAAAACACTTTGAGCTTTTAACTTATTACGTAGCAGTAGAGCTTATTTTCGTAGCTTATTTCAGGGCAGCAGATTGTACTAACTGGACGGAAGCCGGCAGAAGTGTTAATTCTGCATTCGGGTGCACAATTCGAGTATAATTCGGATGGTATGTAGGGATCAGTTCACACGTAGAAGCAACGCGACGCGGCGCGGCATGAAGCTGCTTGAAGATGCATCTCGTTGTTCTACTACGAAGTGACAGGATACACGCGCCATCCTGATTTTTTGTGTTCAGTCAATGTTTCTACCATTTTGCATAGTAAATGAAGTTCTATATCGTATCACGCTCTTAAAATGTGGGTCGTGTTGCGTCGCGTCGCTTCGCGGTGTGAATTAACCCCATGTCTGTCTGTATGTTTGTACGGTTTATTGCATCTGCCGGTTTTGTTAGCGGCCAAAATTTACATTTACAAGCAAGCAACTGCGGGTAGTTGAATATAAAGGCATTGTCTTTGGTTGCTGCTAAACAGTTGGGTCTACAGGTCAGGAAAGGGCAAACTATACGGGATGTAAGGGACAGCGTCCCACAAACTGATAGGGGTTGCTCAGTCAATGACACTGAACAACTAACACCAGGTTTATTTTTAGGAAGTGGAAAAAAATATTTGCTTTAACATACACATTTTCTGATCGAGGTGATCATTTTGTATCGGAAGGTCAAATGTTATTTTCATCTCCTGAAAGAATTTTCTGGTGTAAGTTGTTCAGTTTCGTTGACTGAACACTTCCTATAAGTTTGAGGGACGCTGTCACATACACCCGGTATATTTGAGAAATGACCTTTTGCTTACTAATATTGATATGATACTAGCTTCCTGTCAGCGGTGTCACCCGCTGCTAAATAAGTTTTCCTGTGGGAATGGTCTACCTTTTTGCAAAAAAAATTGCCTAAATAGCCTTATCAGGGTGAATGTAGCTTTCCTACGGTAAAAGTTTTTTTTAAATCGGTTCAGTAGCTTTTGAGATTATTTTTTACCGCGCGAAAGTACATTATTGCCACGGGAAAACTTCTTTAGCAGCAGCGGGTGACACCGCTGTTGGCGGAAAGCTAGTAACTATGTATAATCAACTTTACACTAGACATTGCATTATCTCGACAGGGATATACGTGGGAATAGGAAGGACTCTGCGGAAATCATGCTTAAAGGCTGCTCCTAAAGAGTTGGATTCCGTTCGGATCTAAACAAGCTAAGCTCACAAGAGCGAAGCAACCAACTGCAATGCGGACACTTCCGCATCTGATGAGTCGAAATGAAGACGAAACAGTGGTCACCAAACGACTAACCGATGCGTTTCGTTTTCTATCAGTCTTCGAAAAGACCAAAGTACTTTTACACTATATATAATCAAAGTTAGTAATTCAGTTTTCTCTGTTATAGCTACTAAAACAAATTGAACAGACTCCCAGTTTCTCTAGATCTCACATGTGCCTGGATTTACAAGTGTTTACAACGCAAACAAGCTATCGGTTAGCGAGTGAAAGTAAATTTATGCAGCTTTGTTCTGTTAGACTCCTCATAGCTCATAGTTTTAGTCTGCCTGAAGTCTAGCCTAGGGTAAGGTTAGAATTAGAATATAGGTAATATTCTTCTTAGCGAGTGGATTCTCCAGTCGAACGATCCGATGAACACTGGTGTCAAAGTTTTCAAACCGTCTAGTAGCACAGCTATTAGACCTCTGACATGGTTTAAGTAACGACCTATATTAACGACAGCGAATCTGTTTTCTTCCAGACAATCAGGTGGATTCACCCTGCATTATCATAACCAAACTGGGGAAAAACTCACAACGACAAAATTTCCAAATATTAACTTTGTGTCCCAGGACCTCCGGATCGTGAGTCTATTCCCAGTGGGGGATGAGTCATGTGCCTATCTGAGTCAATCATATGCCTACAATTTAACCAAGCTTTTGGATCATATCTACCTACTATCATATCAAAGGTTGCCTGGTAGAAATTGCTGCTTTAGCAATAAGGTCGCCTATATTGTACTGTCACATTTGGTCCTTTTTATTTCTGTTGTTACTTCCATGTTGGACTGGGAGTTAGAGAATATATTGCAATTTAGGCGATGGGCTGACAACCTGTCACTACAGCAATATACGAACAGATCCATCTTAAATTACCCTCAAAACTTTGTCAAACGTGGGGGAACGACCTTTGTTTAGGTCGTTTACCCTCTGCCTACCCCATTAGGGATAAAGGCGTGATTATATGTATGTATTTCTGTTGTATGTGTTTCTTTGTGCTATAAAGAATTTTGTATTGTATTGTATCATGGACTCTACTATCTATATTTGTACTTAATAGGAGCTCGTACTCAATATAAAATAACAATGGGGGTAATTCGCATTCGCACAAAATCAGCTCGTGATTTTCTATCAATAGAACAGAAAGGGACAGCAACAATTTTAGTGAATATTTAGTAGATAAGTTGTGCCATCAAAGAATCGGTACCATTATATCATGTTACAATTTTCAATGAGTCGGGAGCTTGGGAGTGAAAGAAAACGAAAATCTATCAGCAGTTGCTCTCTAACGAAAAGCAATACACAACCCTACGTGAAAATACATGTCGCAGAATTGTGATGAAATCGGTTTTTTGATCATTAAACTAGGATTTTGATTAAAACCCGGGCCAAGACAAAGTACTGGTCATAAATAATCTAAAGAAAAGTCCTGAAAAAATCCATTTTTTTGATCAAAAAACTACTATTTTCCAAAGTCCAGGTTTTGATCAATTAATATCGGTTGCTATTTCATATTTGAAGAAAACAATAGAGATAATTACTTGTAATTTTCCATATGACTCAACCAAATTTGGTTTTCTACTAAATATGGTAGCATTTAATCTATTAATACAATACAATATACTTTATTGCACAAAAGCACAGAAATTACAAATTGCTAAAAAGAAAAGTAGTACAATTGGCGGCAAATTAATTATTAATTTGACTATTGATCAGAACTCAGACTTTGACAAAATACTATAATAAAAAAAAATTGACTCAGGACTTTCACAAAATCACAGACTTTTCTCTGGACTACTTATGAGCTTACGACCAGTATTTTGTCTAAATCCGGGTTTTAATCAAAATTCTAGTTTATTGATCAAAAACCGGTTTCATCATAATCCTGCGACACATATTTTAATAACTTCAACAACTGCTAAACTTCAGTAGTTACAAGTGGTCAGGTATATTTAGACCCAGTGTTTATTATGTTAAGGAATTCCTGCTTCATACACTGCAGATATCGGAAACAACATTACTTAACCTAGAATCTGTGCAGAGGAAAATGTATATAAACTCGGGTCGCCTTATCCCGTATCTCACGGGGTCGGCTACCTAATCTAAGTGAATGAACGAGGATTTTGGTTTTTACACAGAGCGACTGCCATCTGACCTCTGTAACCCAGAAGGGAAACCAGGCCCAATCCTAGATTAGGTCAGAGTTTTCAAGCTGCCAATGCTTAGCACTGGCCTCTGACATGGGTTGACGACTAATATCTACGGTATTATTCGATAATAACCGGGACCAACAACTTAACGAGCATTCCGAAGCACAGATTCTCGAAGACGGCCTTCTGAAGAGGGAAATGTATGTCATTTAAGACAGGAGGTTATGAATATAGATGTCTTCCATGCTAGACTGGAAGTGACAAAAAACATAGAATATGCTAGCTGCATATCCTCCCGGGTATACTGTAAAAACCAGCTAAGGGATTAGAGGGTTTCAGTATATTGTAATTTAGGCAATGGGCTGACAACCTGTCACTACAGCAATATAGGTAGAGAACGCTCAAAACTTGTCAGACGTGGTAGAACTACCTTTGTTTAGATCGTTTACGCTCTGCCTACCCCAAAATGAATAAAGGAGTGATGATATATATGTATGTACGTACGTAGAAAAAATATCACGTTTCCATGTGGGCTGTTATAGCATCAGTTTTCCAGTTTACTCTATAAACAGTAAATTTTCAAATTACTCTGATCTCCATGTAGGGTCTTCAAGCCTACTCCTCAGATGAAGATCTTAGTCACGTGCTTGATCCAAGTACAGTGCATCATACTCATATGCAAACAATAACCTAGAGTCTTCAAAAGTTGGTTATCAATTTTCATAGGAAATAAGAAAAGTGGGTAAAAAGTTATAAAACCTCTAAGAATATCTTATCTAAAATATTTTATCCTATAAAATGTAGTATCTTTCAAAACCGTCTACAAGAATAAATTATCTAAGTAATATTTTTAGAAAATGGCGTCATACCGCAATTTAATTCTAATTCTCAGTAGCGCTGTTACTTTCTTAACTTTGACATAAGAAGGAACAGGATAGCAAATAAACTCATTACTTTGACATTTCTAATCTGACGTAAGACGTTTCGATCTATAACTGAGCATAGAGCATGCCCAACTTCAACTTTTAGTCGTTTGGCGTTTCCGTGATGATTCCGCTCTTATTTTACGTCAATTATATTATATTTTATCTAGTTATAAAAAAAAAATGACTTTATTTCCTCACCACATAGTATTCGATATTATTAGGGACATTATGCTAGGCACAAGATTACACTAAGTGTGAGGCTGGTGCCTAAACTAGGTAAGAAAATACCCGTATTTCAGGTCACCAGGCCTCCACTCCATTATTGATGGACATGAGATCATGTCACCTATAAAGATCGAGTTACAGATAATTATGTTATGTTATGAATGAAAGAAAAAAGTGAATACAAAATTAGTAAAACAAAAAAGAAAATGTAATATAAATGATTAAACTTAGTAATTATGCGGGCATGTCTTATCCGCGTATCGTTTCCTGTTATTTCACTGCTGTGGAACGGTAGGTATAGCAAAACAAATTTTACTGTTACTTTATTGTAAGCAGCAAATTTTCAGTCTCATCATAGGTGATGGGCATAAGCCAGTTCATCAATAAATTTATAATTAGTATTATGTCGCGAGAGTAACGCCAATGTCGATTCGTTTAATTATTTTATATACACAGGATGAATGAGATACTAGTTTTTACATTGTAGATTCACAAGACTTTAATAAATCTATGTTGATTTCTTGGAATCTATGTTGAAGATTAGATTCCTTCTTGTAAGACCCGGTATGGTCGGTGCATGCAAGATGCGCGCGCACGTGGTATTTCTCCCACAGAGTTGCGCAACAGTGCATAGGGCCTTTACTATTTTTATCTACCAGTAGGGCTGCCACAATCATGCATTTGTATGTTATATTTCATTTTTATGAGTTATACTTTTACTTATCACACAAGGTAACTTACATAATAACTCAGTATTAAAACTCATACTAAACCACCTTTTCTTCCATGCTGGACTGGGAGCGAGAGAAAATCATAGAATGTGCCAACTGCATTTCTGTAGAAATCAGCTAGTATATTGCAATTTAGGCGATGGGCAGACAACCTGTCACTACAGCAATATATACCTACAAATCTTTCTTAAATAACCTTTAATACTTTGTCAGACGTGGTGGAACGACCTTTGTTTAGGTCGTTTACGCTCTACCTACCCCATTAGGGATAAAGGCGTGACTATATGTATGTATGTATCAAACTACTAACGTAGGACTGTAGGGTATAGATAGGTATCCCTGACGGTAAAAACTAGTAAAACTTACTTTTTTATTAGTTTTCCTGTACGAAGTCAAATTAAAGGTAAATATGAATTTATAGGTAATTGGTACAATACGCTACGCCGTAGCACAGCCGTAGTGTATTTATTTTTAATGAAAGATACGAATAAAAAAAAGTTAATCTTCGAATGTGGCCACAAACTACTATTGTTGATGGATTTCTTTTCTTTTCTTTCTTTTTGAAGTGGGTTTCGATCGTCCCGATGGACCCTAGCGTCAGAGTTATTAACCGCTTAAAAGCTCATCTAATAACGCATCTACCATAGTGTGTGTAGAATGTGACAGCCCTATCCAGGCCCTTTCCCATTTTTATCATGCACCATTACTAGCTATTACCGGACTATACTCTAATTGGTGTATTAGTGCTGGTTCGATGCCTGCCATCAAATTATAATAGTTATTAGTGATCGTCCCGACTTACCTTGAAAGTGAAAATTTATATTGCTTGTCCTGTTTCACCATAGCTATGGAAAGAGGAAAAGAATCCTAGGGAGAGAGTTTGTGGGTTCAAAATGTTCAAAATTGAAGTGCCAAATCTCAGTACCTATTATATATTCCATGCTGGACTGGGAGCGAGAGAAAAATATACCAGATGCATTTCCTCCCGGGCATGCTGTAAAAACCAGCTAAGGGGTCCAAGGGCTACTGTATTTTGCAATTTAGGCGATGGGCTGACAACCTGTCACTACAGCAATATACAGACAGATCTATCTTAAACAACCTTCAAAACTTTGTCAGACGTTTTTTTAGGTCCTTTGTTTAGGTCGTTTACGCTTTGCCTACCCCATTAGGGATAAACGCGTGTATATATTTATGTATGTAAGTTTTGTGAAACTGTATGTACGTGTCAACATTTGTGTGAATGTAAAATTTTTGGCGTCCTATATTTAAAATAATGTGTCTCAATGTGTTTCGGATTAAAACAAACAAATTAATCAAAATTCCTGTGCCCTGAGTTATGTACCCCTTATCTAATCTATTCTTTTAATGACTTTTTCTCAGAATCAAAAAGTATTTCTCTAAATTCAAGTCTTTAGATCCCATTTTGGAAATCTGAAACACATTTGAAACCATATATCAGGTATTAAAACCACATTAGCCTCCGCACGTTGGCGTAATGAGTCAAATTAAGCTAATTTGAACCCTAAAATAAAAGAATAAAGTGTAAATTGGTTAGTGCTAATGTCCATAGCGGGATAGTTGGAAGGGTAGTAAAAAAACTGTACTAATTAACTATGAAAAGGAGACTAGAGATGCACGAACCAATGACTGGTATCGATGAAAAGAAAAATAAAATAATAGAGAGGAAAGTTTGAATTTGAAATGAAATTTTACGCAGACATGTCATAGACATTTTAGCCTTTTATCATTAACAAATTTGTATGTTTATGAAAGCTGAAATAAAGAAAGAAACAAGCTATTCAAATAATTTGTGGTACCGTCTAATGTCTATATTACAATGAATTTTAGAGAAGTCTACTTCTAATCATGTCAACCAAAATTTAAATATTATACTGTACCTATCAACTGTAAAAATTGGTAGATGACCCTACTAAAACGGAGAAGTTATCCATGGTCAGTTCAGAGCCAGAATTAGACAACACTTGAATTAGATTGGTAGACAACACTCGTCATTGTTTATCGATAAATTAATGGGACTCTTTCCGCCCTAACCGTCGGCACACATAGAGTTGTTATCAGAAGATACCGCATCACCTAATTAAGATACCGCTTTTCTCGGAAACATCTGTGATCTGCCCCGACAGGATAAAGTTGAGTCAACGAGTGGATTTGGGAAGAGACAAATTTGCGATGACCTTTCGTTTTCACTTCGAATATTTAACTTTTGAGTTAGCTTATAATATAAGATGTATTGTTAATGAGATCTTAAATAACCCTTAAAACTTTGTTAGACGTGGCGGAAAGATCTTTGCTTAGGTCGTTTACGCTCTGCCTACATTATGGATAAAGGCGTGATTATATGTATGTATTGATAATCAGTTCAAAAAGAGTAGGGTTTTATAGACCCAGCTAGTTGGATATAATTTACGACAAAGCTTCATTGTCAGATGGATAGCTTTAACTAGCTTGTTAAAGATCTGCCTATCCCATTAGAAATACCTAAAAAACTTAATTTATCATCATGGGTGATAAGAATTGGGACCAAAAAGATGATAAATAGTACTCTGCCAAATCGACTCAAATAAGAAATCATAGACACAGAACGTCTATCGATATAATCTCTATGCAACCCTAGTATGAAACCTACCTATTGGCAATACCAGGGAAGCATGTCCACACCTGGATATCCATCGAGGTGGAATCTCCGTGGTGGTCCACCTAACGGTAGGACATGGAAATTCGATACCTTTACGTACCTCTGATTAACTAGCCTGGATGAAACAGTTTATCTTACCTCGGTTATGTTTATGTAACCTTAGTAGGTTTAAGTTAGTGCTTTGAACTTGACTTGAGTAGTTATGTAGACTAGTTGTGCCCAATTCAACAATAAATTTAATAATTTCAATTAAAATGACAAATATCTTAAATAACACTCAAAACTTCGTCAGACGTGGCGGAACGACCTTTGTTTAGGTCGTTCTCGCTCTGCCTACCCCATAAGGGATAAAGGAGGTGATTATATGTATGTAAAATGTAAAAGAAATACAGAATTAAGAGTAAAGATGAGATTGGTTGGAAATCGCGATGAAAATTAAAATCAGTACGTAGGTATTTAATTTTAATGACGTCATTCATTAGCTTCAAATTTGGCATTTGAAATAATAATTATTTAGGACTTAAACAAACTCAAAGAAAATTATTCCAAATAAATTAAACCTAAATTCTTCAAATGAAACAGTCGTTGTAACTCCAGCCACTAATATCATTCATTCCATACGTAACTGTCTGGAGTGTTAATGATCCATAGATCTCTACGCCTGCGCTTGCGCTGCGCTGCGCCTGATGCACTTTTAAACGCGCGCTAATGATCACTCCCACGGTAGTGATAGTGAAGTGAGCTACACGGGGAAGCAAAGAGGAGTAACATTATTGGTATAGTTTGAATGACGACCCTTATATTTTACAAAAATATTTCGGCACACGATCAAACCTAAACTACATACATACATATAATGACGCCTTTATCCGTAACCCAACCTAACCTAAACTAAACAAAGGTCGTTCCGCCACGTCTGAGAATGTTATGAGGGTTGTTTAAGATAGATTTGTAGGTATATCAAACCTAAACTATTCTGAACGTTAGTAAATACAAACCTAAAATATACCTAATTGGTGATTTTAGGCACAAGCATCACATGACATGACTGAGATATTTTCATTATCATATTGATTTAAAATATCTTTGATTTGAACAAAAATCACCAAGTTCAAGGTTTGTTTTTACGTGTCGAATATATAAATCGAATGGTAGGTTTTATTGTCTCCGCGACATTAATAAAAAATATAATGGTCGCTATTCACACTCTGCCCGACTCCATAAAAAAAAACATGCCCTTCGAAGTCATTGAAATGTTCAAAGTTTAAATGCATTTGCGATGCAGATTTTCAGACTGATTGGCTAGAAGCCCGGCGAACTTGCCTTTTCAAGAAGAAGTGTCGACCAATCCGCACTGGGCCCACGTGGTCGACTAAGGCATAATTTCTTGCCTCTCGGTGGGGACGTGGACGTATATGGGGTGTAAGGGACAGCGTCTCGCAAACTGATAGGGGTTGCTCAGTCAACGAAACTGACCAACTATCAGCAGGATTTATTTCAGGAAGTAAAAAAATATACTTTTCCATAGAAATTGTCTGATTGAGGTGGTTATGTTGGGAGGTAATTTTTTTTTCATCTCCTGAATGAATTTCCTGATGATAGTTGTTCAGTTTCGTTGACTGAGCAACCTCTATCAGTTTGCAGCTGTCCCTTTCACCCGGCATAAGGTGTAGGAAGAATTTTGAATACTTGTTTTATGATATTTTCTGCCACCGTGTGTACTAATAATCACTTTCCCGAAGTGGGATTACGGGATCCTCCTAATAATTACTAAATGGTGGGACCACTAATAAAGGGCTACACAGACTGACTGACCATTCTGGAAAGCCATTAGATTACGCCTTGATTGGATTTTAACTGCAGATATTAGTGTTTACAATAAAATAATAAATCTGTAATGTGCGTTTAAGAACGACCGCTACGTGAAGCATGATCACGCCGCTTAGTGGTACTATAACGTGGATTTTTAACGTTGCGTTATCGATACCAACTTATTTTGCAGCCCATAAACCGCTTTTTCTTTGCAACTAAGCAGAGGTTCTATTTTCGGAACCGCAATCATAACTTTGTTGCAAACATAATGTTTTGCGTTGGACTTCCTATAAGTTGTATAGGAAAAGCCGTTTATCGGCAGCAAAAGAAGTTGGTATCGATAACGCAACCTTAAAAACACGATCTGTACCTATATCAGTTGGTATTATCGCTATATTTTACAGGGTATATATTGTAAATGACCACATAAAGAAAAATCCAGGAAATGGGCATCAACTTTACTATATTGCACTGCGCCCGCCATTCTGCTTAAGAAGCAGGGCGATTATGGCTCCTATTGTAGACCTACCGTTTTTCATATAGCATGAGCATCCTGACACATGTCAAACGCATATTTTTTTTTGACAGTTATGGAGACGTCTCTTTCGCACTTGTGTGATTTTTATATTTCTTACTTGCTATCAGGACACTTATACTATCTAAGAAATACTATTAGTCTTATTTCCAAGGCCTGAGTTGTTATAATTCCATGCACTTACTTGACATAAAAGAAAACAGATGATTCATCCTCAACAGATGATACTTCCATGCTGGACTGGGAGCGAGAGAAGAACATAGAATGTGCCAGCTGCATTTCCTTCCGGGCATGCTGTAAAATCAGCTAAGCGATCCGAGGGTTTCAGTATATTGCAATTTAGGCGATGGGCTGACAACCTGCCACAGCAATATATTTACCTACAAATCGATCTTAAATAACCCACAACACTGTGTCAGACGTGGCAAAACGACTTTTGTTGTCGCTTACGTTCTGCATACCCCATTAGGGCGTCAAGGCGTGATTATATGTATGTACATGTATGATTCATCTACCCGTTGATAAATCGTAGCCAATCGTTGCATCTATTAATCAATGAATTTGTATTATAAATGACCTCATAATTTATACCTCGTAAGCTTATATTTTTCTCACGATTCATTCACATGAGTATTTGTTATTTTATATATACATACATACATACATACATATGTATGTATGTATACATACATATAATCACGCCTTTATCCCTAACAGGGTAGGCAGAGCGCATACGTAAACAAAGGTCGTTCCGCCGCGTCTGACAATGTTTCGAGGGTTATTTAAGATAGATTTGAACTTATATTGCTATAGTGACAGGTTGTCAGCCCATCGATTAAATTACAATATACTTAAACCCTCAGATCTCTCAGCTGGTTTTTACAGCATGCTCGGGAGGAAATGCAGCTGGCACATTCTACGTTTTTCTCTTACTCCCAGTCCACCATGGCAGAATTTTATATATGACACTTTACATATGCAATTCGGTATATGTCTATTGTTATTTTTCTTCTGTCGAGTGGGGATGAACCCTGGTGTCAGATTTTTTAAACCGCCTAGTAGCACAACTATCAGGCCTCTGACATGGTTTGAGTAACGACCACTATTTTTATATTAACGACTTACTTATTTGAGTATGTGGTGCTTATGTGGTAGGTAGGTTCTACCTATCTATATCTTTCGTAAGACATAAAAACTCTCCTTTAGAGATAATTAGTTTCTTCCAATGATATGAAAGATGAAAAAAGCTAGGAAAAGAAGCAGCTGAAACATTTTGTTTATCACTTTAAGTCCAGCATAGATATAATTTCAGCATTCATACAGTTTCAGACTGCCTCCGTGGTCTAGTGGCTAGTGCCATGGACTCCCGATCCGGAGGTCCTGGGTTCGATTCCCGGGGGGGAAACACAAAGTTGATATTTGAGAATTTATCACTTTGTGAATTTTCCCCAGTTCGGTTAGGACATTGCAGGCTGAATCACCTGATTGTCCGAAAAGATAAAGATTTCGTGTTAAGGAGGGCACGTTAAGCCGTCGGTCCCGGTCGCTGTCTTTGATAGTGGTCGTTACTTATAAACCATGTCAGGGGCCTGATAGTTGTGCTACTAGGCGGTTTAAAAACTCTGACACCAGGGTTCATCGGGTCGATAGACCTGATACCCACTCGACAGAAGAAGAAGAAGCATTCATACATATCTATTATATAAGCTAACCGACTTCGTTATACGACTAGAAAGTAACTTTAATTTTACTAAGTACAGTTAAGATAGAGATATTCTTCTTCTGTCGAGTGGGTCTCGAGTCTATCGACCCGATGAACCCTGGTGTCAGAGTTTTTAAACCGCCTAGTAGCACAACTATCAGGCCTCTGACATGGTTTGAGTAACGACCACTATCAAGGACAGCGACCGGGACCGACGGCTTAACGTGCCCTCCGAAGCACGAAATCTTTTTCTTTTACACAATCAGGTGATTCAGCCTGCAATGTCCTAACCAAACTGGGGAAATATTCACAAAGTTATAAATTGACAAATATCAACTATGTGTTTCCCCCCCAGGGAATTGAATCCAGGACCTCCGGATCGGGAGTCCATGGCACTAGCCACTAGACCACGGAGGCAGTAGATAGACATATTAAGACAGCATTTCATCCCTGTACTCGTAAATTAAGGAAGGTCATATAGATAACCTCAATTGAATTAAGTTCTTAGAATAAATTCGAAAGCTTTATAACATTATCTACCGCTTTTATACATTAGATGGTGTTATCTAAGTTTATCTTCGAATTCTTTATTGATTTTCCGAAATAAGAAGTACCTAATATATGGGTAAAACTTTTAGGCTCGTATTTATAAAGCGATCTCAAGATTGTGACCGGTATTAAGTATAGATTTGACAGGTCATTTTGTACAGAAATGACATTTCTGATACGAGCTCAAACTCGCTCTTACTCTCAAGTGCTGATTATAAATACGTTGCGTTAGTTTAGTATTACTTCGTTAAAACAGATCGTAACCTGATTTAAGAAAGTGATATGTATATTTGTAATCTAATTTATTTATTTCACAATTTATTGTACACAACAAAGAATATAAAATCTCTATAAAGAAATTTCTTACGGCAGACCTGCAGTAGTGAGATTTAAAATCGAAAAGCGGATAAGTATAACGTAAATGGAATTTAATCTAAAGTAAATTTAGCTGATTTAGCTTTACGCTTCCATGCTGGACTGGGAGTGAGAGAAAAACAAAGAACGTGCCAGCTGCATTTCCTCCTGGGTATGCTTTAAAAACCAGCTAAGGTATCCGAGGGTTTCTGTATATTGCAATTAAGACGATTGGCTGACAACCTGTCACTACAGTAATATACCCACAAATTTATCTTAAACAACCCTCAAAACTTTGTCAGACGTGGCGAAACGACCTTTGTTTAGGCACGCTCTGCCTACCCCATTATGGATAAAGGCGTGATTATATGTATGTAGCTTTAACATTTCAGTTCGTGAACAGTTTTTCATACAAACACTGTACACTAATCGTCGAATCGCAACCGAATACATTTTTTTTTGGAAAATTAGCTTATAACAGCAAGATCTAAGTCTCTCTTACCTTCTATCTATCTATCTATTTAGCCTATTTTAGCCCACTGCTTACCTTATATCTTGGAAAACATACATACATAGCGTCACGCCTCTTTCCCGGAGGGGTAGGCGGAGATCACATCCTTTCTTTTTTTTTTTTTTTTTTTGAATGGACCTGTTTGCAAAATACTACAAAATGTATATAATGCGTCACCGGGCTAAGGCGGGGAGTTGCTACACGTAATCTACACCCTTAATGAAATGAGGCGTTGCCTTGGGGACTCCTTATCGGAGAGAAATCACATCCTTTCACTAGATATGATCCTTACAAACTTCTTTCGCTTCAACCTGGAAAATACTTGTAAAAATATATGACAACTTTTACATTCCTATTTAACTATTATGGAGGTCATATTTTTCTATAAATTCTGTAAGTATTTACAAAAAATAAGGTTAGATAGACCTAGATCAAAGTCTAATTCAGGGTAGAATGGTCATTAATTACGTAATGACCCCAACAAATCTTTCTTAAATAACCTTCATAAGTTTGTCAGACGTGGCGGAACGACCTTTGTTTAGGTGTTAGGGATGAAGGCGTGATTATATGTATGTATGATCCCAACAGAACAGATACCCAAATAAAGCAAGCAACTAAAACAACTTTGGATATGACCTAATTTAGTGACTAACTGTTAGTTCACTTTAGGCCAAATGTTTCAGGTCTAGACCCATTAGTCATAGGGTAACGTGTTAACAGTTGCAGATGATGTGTTAACATGCTTGAGAATGTCATGATGATAAATAAGAGATGAACATTATAGTTACGTGTTGATTGTTCTTGAAATTTGGTTACTCACATTTTTAGCTATATATTTTTTATTTTGTAAAGTCATAAACAGATGTTTGAACATATGCATATTATATACGGGTGTAAAGGACAGCGTCCCGCAAACGAACCTGAACAATGTTTACTAGTAAATTCATACAGGATGTGAAAAGAAAAATTACCTTCCCATACAAAATGACCACCTTGATCAGACAATTTGTATAGAAAAGCAATTTTTTTATTCACTTTCTGAAAAAAAAACATCCTGCTGATAGATGTTCAGTTTCGTTGACCGAGCAACCCTTAGTAGTTTGCGGGCCGCTGTCTCTTACACTCCTTATAATTAATAGAATGTAATGTTCAATAGATTTTTTACGTAATCAAAAAGGTTCTAATTGTTTTTGTATAAGTAACTAGGTACTTGACGGAATATAATAAGAAATCCGTTTTGTCATAATAATATGATTTGCAGGTCCAATCGGTCCAAATTGTATTTTGACAACTTTATTTTTTTTAAATAAGGTGACTCTCTGATCTACTGATAAGATAAACTATACAATATATCAATAGTGGTGGACAGCTTATAAATTTAATTTACGTACTGAAATACTTACATATCAATTCACTTTCAGATGGAAGATGCCAAAAGATAAATTTATTTTCATTACGCTTTGAGTGCAGTAGAATAAAAAACGATAACACTAAATTATGTAATACTTTTCAACACCCTGTATATACAAACAGACATATGGAAACATCTGCGAGCAATACGTAATAGCGTCAGAGAATAGAACTGATTTGTTTATTTGTTTTTTCTTTTACTTAGCAACTGTACCTTATTATGAACTGGCAGGCGCCACTTAGTTTTTTTAAGGATTTTAAGGTAAGGGATCTCAAGAAACTCGAGATGTTAGTAATAGGACACCAGAGATTATAAGAGGCAGGGTTAAGCTGCCTTGATGGTCTAAGCCGATTGTCTTCTGACTGTTTTTATCTGGTTTTGTTCTCTCATGCTTGCCTCTTACGTTCTTAAGTAATTGCTTTGTTTATGGAAGTTGGTCTTGAAAATTGAAGAGCATTCAAACTTCTAAGTTAAGTACCATTTATGGGAGATGGTTGTTGTTTTTAATGTAATGTTCAACCTTTGACAAGTAGTGAAATTCTCTAATTTCGTAACCATACTATTTGATCACGACTTTCATGCCTTGTAAACTTAGTTTTGAAATATCGCATAATCCAAAGATGAAATGAATCTATATTTAGGCCAACCGGGAAGTATAACGAAAATAAAGCGACATATGCTGCATATGCAATTGTAGAAGATGGTTTGAAATTGAATGTGAGAACCCAATAAATTCCCGTCCTACTTTACGTTACGACATGTGACAAACGAATGTCCTAGAAGGTAATAAATTACAATAATATAGGGTATTTTGGGAATATTATACGGTCTTAGCTGGTCTGTCCTGCCTATAAATCCTGTAAGTAAAGTAGATACTTCTTCATGCAAAACTTTTTATAAGCACGAGAATAAAATTGAAGCTGGCTCGTCGAAAAACCTTTCCTGCAGTAAAAAATAAAAACATATATTTATTTTTAATTTAAATACGTTCCAGCCAGTAATTTATAAAGATAATACACTCTCATTTAATCATATGTGTATCTTCCATAGGTCGTCGTTTTCCGTTGCAGTCCTAGACAGAATATTTGTAGGTTACTAAAGATTAACAAAGACGACAACGGAATTAGTAACCTCCGTATATGGTTTTCAAACAGAATTTTAGTACTTACATGTGAATAACAACAAGCCTATAGCCCTGCAACCCTACAGTTTCTGTAGGGTCTACAGATGTGTGGGGTCACCGTACATCGCTAGGGAAAGTCAGTCCCGCGGCCGACTCATTAATCTAGTCGCCATGCTTAATAAATCCTAGGATACGCTTCCTTCTATTTGAACGCTGGATACTGCACCTTAGAATTATAGTTTTAATTCTGCAGAGAAGCCAATTGGGAGCACGGAATGGCAAAAAGATGGCTCTGTTCGGGGTGTAAGGGACAGCGTCCCACAAACTGATAGGGTTTGCTCAGTCAATGACACTGAACAATTTTCACTAGTTTTTTCTTTTTCAGGAAGTGATTTATTTTATTTGCTTTTCCATACAAAATGTCCACTGCGCTCAGACATCTTGAATGTAAAAATAAAAAAAAAACACTTCCTGAAAAATATTCCTGGTGAAAATTGTTCAGTGCCGTTCTCTGAGCAACGATCACTTTGTGGGATGTTGTTTACACCCGGTATTTTTAAATAATTTTAATTAACTATATTTATATTTAACTGACAGTTATTTATTACTTACTTACACTTAAGTTTAAAAATTATGCTGCTTCTTTTACTTAGACATCTTTTTAGCGATTTACCTGAAAAAAAAAAAGAATAACTGTTAAGAAACACACTAAGGTTTTACTCTTTGTTGTTCAATACAAAACCAAATCGTCATTAGCTCCAAAAACAGCCAAAGTGATCACAATAATCGCCTATATTTTTAACGACTCCATCATAAAGTATAGTATGTAAGGCGTACTACTTTACAGGCCCCAAAATAGATGCGCTTGCGTCCTTCCGTGTGCGGCATTCGTTTGCGAGGTATACTGGGTAAACGGGTCAGCGTCCCGCAAACTTACAGGGGTTGCTCAGTCAACGAAACTGAACAACTATCACCAGGCCTCTTTTGTAGGAAATGTAGGAAAAATATTGCTATTCCATACAGATTGTCTGATCGAGGCGGTCATTTTGTATTGGAAAGTAAAAAAAATCACCTCCTGAAAGAATTTCCTGGTGAAAGTTGTTCAGTTTTGTTGACTGAACAACAGCTATCAGTATGCGGGACGTAGTCCCTTACACCCCGTATATAAAATGTATTACGGAACTATAGGAAAGTCTTTGCTATAAGTATGTCTTCAAAGAAGTTTGTTACCATTTCGAAGCTACAGACAATCTGCTAATAAGGGGATAAGTAGGTACTTATTTTTAAGCTGCGGGTGCGGACAGCCTAGTATCCTAGTCTCTATCATTTTAAAGAAAAGACAATGAAAAACCGATTCAGTATTACTAATCAAAGTTTAGTTTACCTAAGTTTTGATTGGTCACAAAGAACTTAGTTTTGTCAAAGTTCTACAAAAAGTGTCGAAACACGGTTCCCAAACAACAATTAGTGGAAAATTCTACTAACACTACTAACTCGGCCCCTTTCCCCGCTGTTTGGACAAAAATTACATCTCTTAGCGCCAGTTTACAGAAATGGCGGGAATTTGGAGCACCGGGCCCTTTACGTTGGGCAAAGAGAGTATACAACTTAGTTGGCCAAAGCTTGAATAATTTTTACTCTATGATATTTTTATTTAATGAAAGTGTATTCCTTTCTAAATTACTGGCTGGAACGTATTAGAATTTAAAAATAAAACTCATATATATTTTTTGCTACAGTAAAATGCTAGGTTTATTTTTATTCTTGTACTTACAAAAAGTTTTGCAACAAGAAGGATTTACTAAAGAATTTATAGGATGGAGAGGCCGATGTTTGTTTTGCTTCTCTATTATTAATTTTACTACCTTTCTAACAAATATTTATTTCCTGTAATAATTTATTATAACAGAGTTTGATTTCTGTGAAGTGTGCATTTATGGCGTGCCCTATTATGGGTTTTACGAGGCATCCGCGAATGCCCATAAACGAAGACGCGCGTGTGCGCCCGTCTTACGGCGCGCGGCGGTTTGCGTAACCGTGCGCTTGTTTTGACAGATGCACAGAAACGCGCGCATATCGCCCGACCATGCCCTTATAGGGCTGGCACTTAACATGACATGACAGACTATGAGGCTAGTATTAAACGAGACAAGACCGGTGACAACTTCGGTAAATACCGACTGCTTTATGACACTGGCTAGGACAAATGTGAAGTACCTACAAAATTTTTAGCTTACAAATTGTTTACTCCTTTTTTCTCCCATAGTTTACACAGCCCTACAATACAAGGCCTGCCTATCACAGTTCAGCCAGTCTACTCAACAGAACGGGACATTAAAGGGATAAAATTAGCACTAACAGGCGGCAATTTCATAATTTGCCGCGTTTATACCTCTTGTCCCTTTGTTCTTCATGGGTGGTGCATTCTTACGAGACGGGACGGGCAAGGATGTTTAGATCAAGCGTGAAAGCTGTTGGATTATTATGTCCATAGTCCAATGGAAGCACTTTAAAAAGTTTGTTGTAGTGTTCCATTTTCAAAATTTCATAATTATAGTGCGGGTTCTTTACGTGATTTGCCACAGCGTGATTTTTTAATTTCGAAATTAGAACATTATTTTCTTTTTAGAAGGTTTGGTTGACTGGCTTTGTTTTCTGACCGTGTGTGGTTATAAATCATGACCATAACATAAGATAACTCTTCTTAGCGAGTAGATTCTCGAGTCGAACGACCCGATGAACCCTGGTGTCAGAGTTTTGAAACCGCCTAGTAGCACAGCTATTAGGCCTCCGACGTGGTTTGAGTAACGACCACTATCAAAGACAGCGACCAGGACCGACGGCTTAACGTGCCCTCCGAAGCACGGAATCTTTTTTCTTTTCGGATAATCAGGTAATTCAGCCTTCAATATCCTAACCAAACTCGGGAAAACCTCACAAAGTAATAAATTGACAAATATCAACTTTGTGTTCCCCTGGGAATCGAACCCAGGACCTCCGGATCGTAAGCCCATGGTTCTGACCACTAGACCACAGAGGCAGTTATGTTAAGTTATTAGATAGTACCTGTAGTGATTGATTGGTTGGTATGATCATGATCAACGCACGCACACGTCAAAGCGTATCTGATGTGATGACTCCAAATGTTATGTTTTTTATTTTGATAGTGACGCTACTTAACAACAACTTAGTATTCAAATGCAGGCGTGTGAATAAAGTGTGTCAGTTTTTGTCAGCGGATGCGTGCATAGATAGAACAATGCACTCTTTTATGGTTGCCAATTCGCCACAAAAGTATACTTATAGTCTGTCTTTCAGGATGTGAGTCAGTCAGGCTACTAAAGCCAAGGGCGATGCATGTTTCATTTTACATGTAATTAATATGACGTCGTTGTTGAACCAAACTGGCTTTTCATTATCCCCATTTTAAAAAAAAAACACAATAAGGGGAGAAATTTTCACCCCTCCGTGCTTTGTTATTAAGTGCCTTTTAATTACTCTTTTGTTTTAATTAAAATTCCTACCAGCTTCCTACCACCTAACGAAAATTGTCACCAAAGCTACCAGGAGAGCATAGATCGATAAGAGTGTGCCGGTGACAATGTAGAAAATGTCTCTTTGCCATGCGCCGTGCGGGCTAGTCCCGAATGCAAGTTTGAGCAAACGTGTGGGTATACGTTACGTTTTCATAGAATACGGGACGGCTGACGGCTGGCTGACGGAAAGAAGGTTTCTATTAAATTAGAAAATAAGACATCTTTACAGGTCTTGTACCTAGTTGTCTTCTTTATGCTGCATACTACGTGGCTATTCAAGGCAATGTTGTTATGTTAAGCATCACATCACACAAAAACCACAAAACGGTCCCCGGCTAACGGGAGCAGCTTTGTTCAATACGTATCGAGTGACATTTCAAACTTTTTTCCGCCGACATTCATGCCCGAATGAACGTTTGAATGATTTATGTGTCTTTTGTGGTCACAAAATAATTGGACGAATGCATGCAATTTCACCATCGTTAATCGAAATGATACTTTTATGCATTCGTTTTAAAAGAGAAAATTTAAATGACGTAGCATACATAAAAAAAAGGCAATTTGATTTTAGAAAAGGATGGAAATTAAGTAAATGGGCTGCATAGATTTGCTGACATAACCTTGAAGAAAAACACGGTCGAGTACTTTACTTTTTTCCATGTTGTTCTTCGTTTAATCAAAATAGCGCTTACTTTGAACCTTTCCGATCCATTCACATTTCAAAGACAATGGACATGTGCAGACAGCCACCCACGATTGGCGTACCAGTGCGCGCTACTGCGCATGTGTGCGCGGTGCGGGCGTGCGGTGCTCTAACGCCCGGCAACTACCAGGCGACTAGGAGTTGTGAGGAGATGTGACGTCGATGGAGGTTCGTGGGGTGAGGGGGCGGGCTTTTGTGTGTGAGGGTAGCGGGGAGGGGGAAAAGTTCTGTGAAACTTTTTGTAAAGTTCGTTTTGTTGCGTAGAGTTTAACTCTACCATCTCAGTAAACTTTAGTTTTTGGTAAAAATAAAGCTTTTTATTGACACGATATAGAAATCCATTGAGCGCTTTACATTATATCGGGTGTAAGGGACAGCGTCCCGAAAACTGATAGGGATTGCTCAGTCAACGACACTGAACAACTTTTATGAGTTACTAAACTTGGCAGGCGCAAAGTAATTTAAATAACTAGAAATTAACGACGTCAATAAAATTAACAAACAATTGTACAATAATCTATTATTATTATTTATTGTGTAATTATTCATAATCATA
Source organism: Scrobipalpa costella (assembly GCA_949820665.1). Taxonomy (NCBI): domain Eukaryota; kingdom Metazoa; phylum Arthropoda; class Insecta; order Lepidoptera; family Gelechiidae; genus Scrobipalpa; species Scrobipalpa costella. The sequence goes on from OX463314.1 coordinate 4,349,242, forward strand.
ACATAAATTACAATTATTTCGTCATGTTTATATGTTAATATTTTTGTTATTACATCTTTTATAGAGAAACGGAAAGTCTATTACGTACAATAAAGGTAAAATCATCATTGCTTAGTTCGAGACTATTAATTTATTTTCTATTAGTTTTCTTGTAAGTAAATTTTAATGTTCGATACATGTTTTAATTTTATAGTGTTTGAACCAGTCCGGTAATGGTCATTAACAGAGGAACCCCATTAATTTGAAATTTATTTTATAGGGAGCCATAGAATAATTTTGTGTTGTAATTCTTGGACATGGATATTATATCATTTATTATCATTATTACTTTCTCTTAAAATTTCATAGAGTTTTTGTATTATTTATAGAGTGTGAAGAATATACCTACTAGATTATTTTGTGTATCTTATTTTATTGGTGGCATAAAATAAATATTGACAAAGAATTGTAATCAAAGTTATTTCATTTGAAATGTAGGATGTACATCTTTGCGTTTTTACCAGTTCTCGCAAAAAAAACCACCATAACATAATAATATCAAGTTTCAATAAAGATATTGTATAACATAGTGTCCTACTTTGAAATAAAAAAGAACCTTTTCGCTTTTTAAAGCATAACTGAAACAACTATTATCTAAGAACAATAGGACTTAGGCTGACCTCCTAATATTAAATAGGTCAGTTCAGTGGACCCATGCATAAAGGAACCTCTGTACAAAATGGCGTCTCTTACTCGTAGCCATGGCAACGTATCCTTGTAACATTTAAGTGTCACGGGACCTTGTCTTCTTAGGGCCGTATTTGTTTGTAATCACTTCTCAAGAGTGACAGCGAGTTTGAGTTCGTATCACAAATGTCATTTCAGTACAAACTGGCCTGTCAAATTCATACTTAATATTGTTCTCATGTTTGAGATCAGTAGAACAAATTATACCGCAGCCATGACAACGGATATCCCTAGGGACCTTGTAAATACCGTGTAAAAATGACCAGGGACGCACGAGCGCGTAAGATGTGTGCAGATCCGTCGATAAGAATAATTGGCGCGGCCGCCCTTTGCAGGTAAACCGTTTATTTTTACTCGTGCGTGTCTCTGTGGTCTAGCGGTCTGAGCCTTGGGATCCTGATCTGAATGGGTTCAATTCGATTTCCTATTGAATCATAAGTTGATATTTAGTATGAATCAATTATTACTGTTATTATTAATGTTAGTATAAGTTTTTATAATGTAATTATTGGTTGCGGAGGTCCGATGGCAGTCGCTCGTACCAGCTCGTAGTCAGTACCCTCGTTCAATCCCCTAGATTAGGAAACCGACCCCGTGAGATACGGGATAAGGCTAGGGAGATGATGATTTAAAATAATTGTGAAATTTTCATCAGTTTGATTAGGATAATGCAGTCAAACTTAATCATCTGCAGCAATCCATACAAAAGGTGATATCCGGTGTCTTTATATACATAATTTCCAAAAAACATAGGAATCGGGCTATTTGTCAGAGACAGGGGCCTATAATATAAGCTAGTTGGCGAAAAACAACTCTGACACCAGGATTCATCGGGTCAATCCTTGACTTCGATAAATCCACTCAATATAAGAAGAAAATATTCTTTGCGGATCGCCCTTTGCTTATAAAGTGTTTATTTTTACTCGTGCTCCCGACGACGTGGTAAGAGTGAGGGAATTGGAATTCTGCACCTGTGCGTTTATGATGCGCTGGTGAAATTATCTAGTAATTACGAAAATGTAGTTTGTATCGATTATATTTCTGCCCCGAGAGGAAAAGCGTCGGATGTACTATATAAAAACAGCTACAGCACATCCGACCTTATGCGTCTTCATGAATCTTGAAACCGAAAACATTTTGTCAAAAAATTAAAGTAGACAGGCCTGATGAAAAATCATTTCCTACAGTTCCCGTCTTGAGAATTGGATGGTGTAGTTTATCCAGTGTAAAAAGCTGTCGAATGCCTAATTTATATACGCACTTTTACAAGACTTTACCACCGACTCATCTCCTATAGATAAATAAATACTAACACTAGAATAAGTTATTGTTACTAACCAATATATGGACTTTGTAATTTGTCTGAAATAAAGTATTTGAATTGAATTGAATTCGTGTCAAAGTGACAAACTCTGAAGTCTCCTAACATCCAGACTGTTTATTTTCTCCTTCCTTATTTTCTAATTTGAGAAAGTGACCGGACAGGACTGAGTTTAGTTTTAATTAGTTCCGCTCATTTGCCTGATTTACCACTATTCTTCTGTTCTTCCATGCTGGACTGGGAGCGACAGAAAAACATAGAATGTGCCAGCTGAATTTCCCCCGGGCATGCTGTAAAAAACAGCTAAAGTTTCAGTATATTGCAATTTACGCGATGGGCTGACAATCTGTCACTTCAGCAAATCTATTTGTTTAATCTACGTGGCGGAACGACCTTTGTTTAGGTAGTTTACGCTCTGCTTACCCCATTAGGGATAAAGGCGTGACTATATGTATGTATGTTTACTATTGACTAATTAAATCTCTGGTTTACAATGGATAAAAGTAAACCTTTTTCACTACAAACATTGCCCATCGCGTGACAAGAACTTATCCTCTCGATATATTATTTTTAAAATAAAAACTTAAGTACTAGAGACTGATGAGGTACTTAAGTTATTTTACTAAAGCGATATCTTGAGCGAGCGCTTTGACTGTAAACGTGCCGCTTTTTAGTTTATTTGCAAATGTAATGTGTTTTGCAGATTACTGGAATAAAAGACTTTACAAACAGATAAACAAAGATTGGTTGTAAAACTTGTAATGTAATCACAGGTTGTAATTAACCGATCCTCAACAAAAAACTTAAGCAGCCTCGAAAGTAATAACTTCGAATCTAACCTAACCTATTGGAACTGTTTTTTTTTAGGCTGATTTAGTTATTTTTTGAGGATCGTTTAATTACTTCCCAGTTAAAATCGAGGTGTTTGTGAAATAATTAAAATTAATCGGTAGGGTTATAGGCATAATTTTTGTATTTGTCATACATACTTATGTCATATCATATAATAGTTTTTGTTGTTTGTAAGTCAAATTAGGTCTAATTATATTTCATCAACTAATTTAAAGAGAGAGGCCTTTGCCCAGCAGACTAAATAAGAAGAAGATATAAAGATAAGATAAAAACATACTTTATTGCACAGAAAAAGCACAAAAAAAATACAAGTCGTAGTATATTTATACGGCCTTATTGCTAAGCAGCAATTTCTTCCAAGCAATTAAAAGTTAAACTAGTGGGCCGGTATACATTTCAGGCAATACATTGTACTAGATATAGGTAACATTCGTTGTAAAACTGTATATTATTTGTACTAAAATAAAACACAATTTCTCCATTGAAAATAGCTCGACAACAAAAGCAGAGAAATACTAGGAGCGGTGAACAAGGGACGGGTATTTTCAGCTAGGATACATTCTATACCGGGTGTAAGGGACAGCGTCCTACAAACTGATAGGGGTTGCTCAGGCAACGACACTGAACAACTGCGACCAGGAAATTCTTTTAGGAAGTGAAAAAAAAAATTGGCTTTTCCACACAAAATGTCCACCTCGATCAGACAATTTGTAGGGAAAATCCAAAATTTTGTTTCACTTCCTGAAAGAACTTTGTTGTTCAGTGTCGTTGACTCAGCCCCCTATCAGTTTTTGGGACGCTGTCCCTTACAAATAGGACGTATTCTGATTCGAGATCTTTTATACTGATTTAGAGAGAGAAGCCAAGAAATATATGTAAGAGCCTTGTCTCATCCCAACAGAATGCTAGCTTGAGTACTTAACAGAAATTCACTGTCGACTTCCTACTCACTGAATCACAGTAAAACACTCTGAAACTCCTAAACTTAAAGTCGAATTTCCCTTAACGAGTAAAAATGATGTAGTGAAAATGTTGAATTTTCGCCTTTTCGCGAACCTCGGAGGGCTATTATTACGTATGAAGGAAGAATGCGCAAGCGATGCGGAGAGCGAAGTGAAATATGGCGTTGGCGGGAAAATTTACGGGTTGGCTTCGGTGGTTATACAGGATGAAGGGAAAACGCCTCCGCTAACTGCCTCCGTGGTCTAGTGGCTAGTTCCATGGACTCCTGATCCGTAGGTCCTGGGTTCGATTCCCAGGGGGGAAACACAAAGTTGATATTTGAGAATTTATCACTTTGTGAATTTTTCCCCCGTTTGGTGAGGACATTGCAGGCTAAATCACCTGATTGTCCGAAAAAGAAAATGATTTCGTGCTTCGGAGGGCACGTTAAGCCGTCGGTCCCGGTCGCTGTCTTTGATAGTGGTCGTTACTCAAACCATGTCAGAGGCCTGATAGTTGTGCTACTAGGCGGTTTAAAAACTCTGACACCAGGGTTCATCGGTTCAATAGACTCGATACCCACTCGACAGAAGAAGAAGAAGAAGGGAAAACGAAAAACATTTCCTAAATATGAGAAGCAAGAAATTAAAAATTCGTCGGGCAGGGATTGAACCCGCGACTAGGGGCCGCATTTTTAAACCGCTCGAATCGAATTCGCGTACAAAAGAGTAGCTTTAGCAAGCCAATTTGTGTGGGAATCGCATGCAATCTTTAGTCTTTCGTATGCGCATTAGCTTTCGAGCGTTTCAAAAATACTGCTCTTGTGTGAATGCCGTAGTAGTTAGAATGGCGAATTAGCTCAACTCAGTTGGCAGAGCGATCGAACAGCATTCCAAAAGTCGCAGGTTCAAACCCCGTCCGTGGCGAATTTTTAATTTCTTTCTTCTCATATTTACGAAAAACATTTGTTACACATCCATGGCACTGAACAACTTGCTGCAAGGTAAAATAGCTCCAAACCTCCTTTTGGCTTGAAAATGTATACCGTGATACGATATTTCAAGACACTTCACATAACTTTTTTTTTTATAAATACGCTCTGATAAGGAAACTGGGACAATTCGATTCGAGTTTTCTTTTCGGTGGGAGTGTGTCCTAGTGGAATTTTAATAAAAGCAATATTTTTCTTACACCCTTTATTATCTGTGTCTTCGAAGATTGCGAGAAGCAGGATCTTAAATCCTTGTTTTATTTTTAATTCAGAGCGGTAATTTCATTTTGGTTCTTCTGATGTAGTTAAAGTTATGCCTCTTCCGCGTTACATACATATAATCACGCCTTTATCCCTAATGGGGTAGGCAGAGCGTATGCGACCTAAACAAAGGTCGTTTTGCCACGTCTGACAAAGTTTTGGGGGTAATTTAAGATAGATTCGTAGGTATATTGCTGTACTGACAGGTTGTCAGCCTATCGCCTAAATTGCAATATACAATTAGCTTATATACCTTTAGCTGGTTTTTACAACGTGCCCGGGAGGAAATGCAGCTGACACATTCTATGTTTCTCTCGCTAACAGTCCAGCATGGAAAAAACGTTACAGCGTCACAGGATAGGCAAAACATAAAAAAGCAAGGATTTTCCTTTTATGTTTTTTTTTAATTGATCAGAGATGTCATACTTTTGTGTAAAAACAGTAAAAGAGCCGTAAAGATAACATTTTGTCATTGAATGAAGCCACTACCTTAAAATATGTTTGTTTTGTTTATTGCCTTGGAGCAAAATATACTGTTCACGATTTCTGAATCGCTTTTGTTTTCAAACTTTACGAACTTCACTTGTCTCGTAATCCAAGAAATACGTAGAAACTTTCAGTTTAGTTACGTAGGTATTGCTTATGCTGAGAATTATTGCCCATTCTTGTTCGGAGCGTAACGGGAAAACATTCTGAACGGTTTCGCTTTCGTTGTTTACGAATACTAGCTAGTGAATAACAATCTCTTGTTGGTTATGCTAGCCTGGTAGACTCTGCTGTCCACCATTAAAGGAATGGAACACACGGTGAATTGATGAATATTTTGAAATTATTTTTGTCACAGAAAATTTTTTGATGATAAATGCTACGAAATTATATTGTCATATAAAAGACATCAACGCACTTTGTTGGTTAAAGCAACAAAAATAAAGTCAAAAATTATGTGCAAAAAAAAAAGCTTGTATCCAATTTAACAACAGTTTTGGCCTGTCTTTCTGTCCTTTACGACGCGCGACGCCGCAATACTATGCAAGGTATTTTAAGTATTTTATTAAATTTATGCTAAACAATAGCCATATAATTATTAGGTTTCACCGTATTACCATATATACATTACGGGTTTATAAATTACAGATCTACTTACCGAACATGATAGTAGAGTCATTAAGAAAAAAATACCGTCGTCATTCTTGATTACTGATTATGAATAAATAAAGTCGTTGGAGATTATTCCGCTGGAAAGAGAATCCGGGCAATAACGATATGGCCCCTTTCTTTTCTCCTCAACCTCCTCTACTGCGCCACGCGGGTACCAGGCGCACATGAATACGAAGAGTTGCCTTGCTCGCGCTGGGCGGCCGGGGGCCGAGGTGGTGAGGGGTGGAAGGTGGAGCTAGGAACGTGAACAGCGTGGAGGCTAGGTGCTTTGCGAGTGATTTGGCGCGCTTTGTTGGGGGAGTTTAGGGTTGTAACTTACCTAAGTTAGTCTTGGAGGCTTTACTCAGTCACGGTCTAGTTCTGTTCTATACTAAATGATCGCGGGCCGCGACCGGTCTTTATCACTCTATCTGTCTTTTATGGAAGTTTAACAGATGGATGCGATTTATTCCTAAATGCGCGGTGGCATCCTAATATACGGGTGCTGGCATAGATCTTAAAGTGATATAGCAACTTCGCTAGGCAAGAAGATTATGTTTTCTTTTATATATAACCAAACTAATAAACCAAACTATGCCGCACTAGGTACCCACAAAAAAAAATACTAGCCCTTATCTAATATAACTTGTGCTCATAAGCATAATTTAAAAGGCATTGGTCATTAAGTTAAGCTAGCCACTCCAACGTTCAAACATAAATCATAAGTTTTAATGAACATGATGTTTCATTCTAAGTTTTTTTTGTAGACAACCCTAACAAAACTAGTATGCGCCGCGTCCACCCCGCGGGTGCTACATGTGCGCCCCGGCTGTGCGCATGCGTATAACGGCAAATAGAACAAGTTCCCATGTCTAGCTAGTTGAGAAAGTTTTCAACTAAGAACTCCTAGCGCTTATGTTCGCCTAGTAAAAGAGCGAAGGGGTTATAAGAACCTCCCTATTTAAAGGACTTAAGATTGAGATTAATCGACTCTACCACGCTGTTGTAAACCGTTCCGTAAAAACACACCTACGCCTACGTCCAATAAAAAAAATCTTTTTTACTAAACTTATTAAGTTAGTAAGAACTTATTGACAGTGTGAAAGACATCTAAGCCTGAAGTTTACACTAAATTGACTTTGAAACTTCAATATTTCAATGCCAACACCTGTATTCAGTCGCATGGTGCGCATTGCGTCAATATTTACGCGTTGACGCGGATATGCGTCCAAACAGTCGTTAACTGGCGCCTGTATTCTACCTGGGCACGCTTGTCAGCTGAGCATAAATGTTTCTATGTCTTGTTGAACCTAACCTGCCTTAACATTTACAGAAATACCCTAAAGTTACGTGACTAGAGATGCCATGACGGAACAGACGACGTTTGACAAAGTATTTTGGACTTTCGTGGTTATGTTATTTCTAACCTGTTCTCACTATGATTTATTTTTTATTTGTGCCCCCTCGATATTTCAGCGTTAATGCCCATGTAGTTTGACAGAACGATTCATCTCGAGGTTATTATAGAAATAACTAATTTCCCTTTTATTCCTTGTATACAGTTAATGGACAGCTCCGTTACACATCCTCTTACGACACATTTCCCTCGCATATCTCTGGTGGAAAGGCAGCCACTAAGCAACGCTAATTTATAAGGTTCTAAATTATCTTCCATGCTGGTCTGGGAGCAAGAGAAAAACATAGACCGTGCCAGCTGCATTACCTCCCAGGCATGCTGTAAAAACCAGCTAAGGGATCGGAGGGTTTCAGTATATTGTAATTTAGGCGATGGGCTGACAACCTGTCACTACAGCAATATACCTACAAATCTACCCTCAAAACTTTGTCAGATGTGGCGAAATTACCTTTGTTTAGGTCGTTACGCTCTGCCTACCCCATTAGGGATAAAGGCGTGATTATATATATGTATGTATACAGTTAATATATATAAAGCTATTGCATTTTGGCAGAAATTGTATTGCATAACATTTATTTAACGTAGTCAGACCAAAGTAGCTTAAACAAAGACTCTGAAATTAAGTTATTAAAAACCTCTTCCTAATGTCTTATTTAAATTAGGTGAATAGGAATTTAAACACACGATACTAAAACGAAATGAATGCAACGTGACTCTGCAGTTAAATTTATCCCACGCAGCATCCTTTACGATTGGAGATAAAAATCTACTCCATATCAGAAATAAATTATCGACGTGGTAGGTAGGCTTCAACAAGGGTGAAACAAAATATCTCCTTTTAAAATAACATGAAACATCAATATTATGTATGAGAAATGATAGCGTGCTCTTTCCTTGATGTTAAATGTTAAATCAGTCGAAACATTTCTTTTTTTTTTTTCGCTGGATGGTAACCCACCTAAAGGGGGAGTTTATTGAATAAACGCTTAATGCGACACATTTAAAAATGTATCTAAAGTATATAAAATTTATCTATTAATCAATTTATCTAAAATTATAATTTATATTGAAGCCGTATGCATTGTATTGCATTGCAGTGATGTAAAGTGAGCTTATGTTTTTTTAAAGTAATGAATTGAGGAACAAATTGTTCCCCCAGTGACAGAAATTATTGCTAAAAACGAACCTTGTCGCGTCCCACGGGAAACAAAGTTGATATTGGTAGCAATTCGTGTTTGCGAAAATCTCGACTTAACTAATATAAGTATATTCTTGTCATTTTCTGTCATGAGAGAACAGAAAAGGAGGGCAATAATTTTAGTTTTTAGTCAAGAATTAGTTAAGTCGTGCCCTCTACGAATCGATAGCATTATTCGTATGTTTAGTGTGCTTCAGCGATCCCAGTCGTCCTGCCTCTGATAGAAACTACGTGTTTCACAACCACGATAATTTTTTTTAGTCTCTTTCATGGCAACTAGTTGTGATGGCAAGGTAAGTAAGCCTAAAATCTTGGAGGAATCTCCATAAACTGCGTCCCTTTGTCTACTTCTGTTGCTTTGACATTAAAGTAGGTTCATATTTTAGTGCACAAATAGAGAAGTTTCGCTACGCTGTTCAACTAAGCACAGTAAAGAGCTAAAGCAACTGTTTTATGTGCATGCGACAAGGCGTGACCACGTAAAATGGCTGAACCTCGTCTTATTATCGACTTACGACCCGATGAACCGTAGTGTCAGAGTTTTAAATAGCACAACTAATAGACCTCTGACATACTTTGTGTAAGCCACAGAGACGAAACATGGAATATTTATTCTTACAGACCAGATTCAGTTAACCAAACTGGAGAAAATCTCACAAAGTGATATAGATCTACAAATTGCGAAAATTGAACCCACGACCACCGAATTGGAACCCCATGTCTCAGATCACTAGACTACGGAGGCAACACAGAACGCTAAAGCAAGTGTTTTATGCGCATGCGACGCGCCGTGACCGCGTAAAAGGGCTGAACCTCGTAAACGACTGGTACACTTCCGCCTCGGTGCGGACTTGAAGACATTTTCATTGTAGTTCATGGCTTACTAGACCAGCGGACGCGAGTCTGGAACGTGTAGTCAAAACAAAACAAGACCTAGGTCTTTATACGAAACTAAATGACTTTCTTTGCATTTCGTTCGTTTTCGTTGATCAGTTTTGCAACACCTTTGGCTTTAAACAAAACCTAAAAATTAGGTAGGCAAGGTGTAGGTACGAAACGAAACCGACGAATATTTTAGCCTTCACATTTCTTCAGACAAAGTTATCTCAACAAAAACTAGGCACTCGTTGAAGATTCGCACATAAAATAAGCTTTCTCATAAAAACCCAGCAACCCAATCCACCCACCATGTCTCCTCAATGCCCATAGCCCACCCGTCATGGGAATAAAACGACTTTACTCCATAAAAGTACCGATCGCACTTTCCCCAATGGGCTTACGGAGAAGGTCCCATCGACTAACCCTGACCTTGACCAACTTGCTGATGGGTCACAACTGGTTTCCTTGGCAACTGGATACTGATGGAGATAATGTTATGGAGTAACAAGTTTCCGTATAGGATTCATACTTCCATGCCTAGGGCTATGAAATATCGTGTTTCGACTTTGGTACAGTAGGTAAATTTAAAAGCTTTCGAGTCATAGCGGTTAGATGCTCCGTTTTCAGCGTTGTTGCTCTCACTCAAGCAAATTTTTCACAGTCCTTTCTGCATGCAGTACTGCTTCTTTGATTGAAATTATTGAAAACTGATTTTATTCATAAACAAGTAAGAGGAAAATCTACATTACTGTTACTAACTGAACAAATGTAGAGTTTTGAGAGATTCTAAGAATTTCGTAGCATCTGTGAGCCACGAGTACATAAATAAACAAACTGCCGAAATCAGTTATTTAATTCTAAGAAAACCCGCAAAGTGTTTCAGGCTAATGCAAAATGATGATTCTTAGGTAAAAAGTATGTTTCCTTTACTTGCAAAAAAAAAATGGCAAAAACTTACGATCGAAGCCACAATTGTCCCGGCTGGCGCAAAACCGGTCGCGCTTCGACATCTCGCCAGACGGCGGCCGTTTGGGTCTGTCTGGGTTCCAGACTCAGTCTAAACGGCGCTCCGCTTGTACCTACATGTACCAGGGTCGCAGACACCACCAGGAGGTGTAAGTACTAGACTTTTGCTCGGTACCTAACATTGCGCGGGCTTCGGTCATGCGAGGCGAGCGCGGCAAAGAACACGGAGCCACTAGGAGGCGACGTTGATAGAGGTTGCGGTACTACGGTCGGACGTAGGACACGTTTCGATATTACTGAAGGAATGTAAATGCATATACTGGAATATTCTAATAGATATATTCAAATTGTAGATTAAATTTATCTTGTAAAGAAAAAAAGCCTTTGCTTTCGAAATTTCAGGCTATAAAAAAGTAAATTCTATCCATAATGTATTGATAATATCGGGGCATTTACTTAGAATCGAACGCAATATTTATGTGTAGGAACTAGGTAGACACTTACTTTATACCTAATAGTTACTTACATATTGTTTATTTTAACAAGGCATTACTTACTATTACATAAATAAAATAATACCATTATCGTAAGCGTGAACCGCTAAATAAAATCCGTTTTCGTCACGTCTGAAAAATATTGATATGCATTTCTGATAGGTTTGTGTACGGGGTGTAAGGGACAGCGTTCCGCAAACTGATAGGGGTAGCTCAGTCAACGAAACTAAACAACAATCAGCAGGATTTTATTTCAGGAAATCAATATAAAATTTGCTTTTCCATATAAATTCAAGAGATCAAGGTCATTTTGTATGGGAAGGTCCAATTTTTTTTCATCTCCTGAATAAATTTCCTGGTGAAATTTGTTCTGTTTTGTTGACTGAGCAACCCCTATAAATTTGCGGGACGCTGTCCCTTACACCTGGTATATTTCCAATTCCAAACTACATAAAGTCTTGTCATTGACATAGTTCTAAATACATAGCTTTCTTTCAGCTACCTACCAGCGTATTGTCTGACGCTCAGTAATGGTTTCCATATATCACCATCAACAATCCATTTCTGCCAAGTGTCATTCGTTTAACTGACGATTTTCGTTTAACCCAACAATCTTTATGGTCATTCCAAGAGCAATTGTTACGTAGAAATAAACGTATTCATTACAGTTTAGACTAGGTATATCTTGTTCATCTAGGATTGGGTCTGGTTTCCCTTCTGGGTTGCGGAAGTCAGATGGCAGTCGCTCAGTGTAAAAACCAGTACCCTCGTTCATTCACCAAGATTAGGTTAAATACTTAGGATAAGGCTAGGGAGATGATAATGATGATGAAATGGTTCAATTGTACTGATGCAACGTTAATTCTCGAAATAAATAAATAATTCTCGAAATAAAATTTATATTTTTATTTATGTATATTTCTATTTATTATGCATTTTCTAGGTGCCTTACAGGGGCATTTCAGACAGGACTGTATATTCCTGTAGCTGGATTCTTATCCCATACCTACAGTGAAAACATTGAGAGCCCGATGGTATAGTGGATAGGGCCGCTGCTTCGCTTGCAGAAGGTCGTGGTTCGAATCCCACCACGAACCAATGTGTTTTTCGGATTTCAAATTTCATATATTGTACGTTTAAACAGCTTTTTTATCGATTGCTTCTGAAGGCAAGTTAAGCCGTTGGTCCCGGTTAATACTATAGATATTAGTCGTTAAGCCATGTTGAGGCCAGTACTACGCATTAGCGGCTTGAAAACTCTGACAGCTGGGTTAGTCACTAACCTGGCAAAAGCCTACTAGGATTGGGTCTGGTTTCCCTTCTGGGTTGTGGAGATCAGACGGCAGTCGCTCAGTGTAAAAAGCAGTACCCTCGTTCAGTCACCTAGTTTAGGTCGACGACCCCGTGAGATACAGGATAAGGCTATGGAGATGATGACCTGCATTAAAAACTGTGCCTCCACTAGAGTCTAGTACCTTCAGCACCTTACCTATGCCCAGAAAGAAAATCTGCTGAAAAAGCTCTATGACGCAGCAATGGATCTCAAAACCACATATGGCAAACCCTGAATAAACTAAAACAATGTAGCATATAATGGAATATGATAGCGAATTGTGTTTAAAATATGTACATGGCGCAGCAATCACATCAGCATGATATTGGTTTATAAATTGAATCATATCAATGATTACCGTGGGACGAAAATATGGGAACAAATTATTACGCTGATGTTACATTTCATTAGATTTATTAGCATAGCTTATTTACTTGTGTATTTTGCTTCTAAGTACATATTACTAAGCGATGTGATGAAACATACATCCCTAGATACATAAAATCTCGCCCTTATAGGGTAGGCAGATTCCGCCACGTCTGACAAGTTTTGAGGGTTATTCCAGAAAGATCTGTTGCTATAGTGACTGTTGCCATCGCCTAAATTACGATACTGAAACCCTCCAATCCCTCAGCTGATTTTTACAGCATGAAAGGAAATACATAAATATCGTTAAATTCTACTATGCTAACCTAATTTTGAACATTATACCGGGTTTAAGGGACAGCGTCCCGTAAACTGATAGGGGTTGCTCTGTCAACGAAACTGAACAACTATCTGCAGGTTAATTTTTCAGGAAGTAAAAAATAAAAAAAAAACATTCAAGTTCTCTAGCTTTGGTGACTAGTTTTCCCAACAACTTCTTCATTATAAACTTCAATTTATGTGCATAATATGCACTGCGCAGATTTGAAGTGAAGTCATGTAAGATGATTTGTTACACAAGCGAAGATGTTAAGCTGTCTAAAAGCCAATTTAACTGTATACAACTCGTATGTACATCATCTAACGAAACGTGCAAGTAGAGAACAAATTATTTTTATAGGGCGACATTACAACACCACATTGCCACTAAAGAGCCATGCAATATTAAAATAAATAAATAATACTTATTGCCTTATCTTCCATGCTGGACTGGGAGTGAGAGAAATAGAATGTTCCAGCTGCATTTCCTTCCGAGCATGCTGTAAAAACCAGCTAAGGGATCTGAGGGTTTCAGTATATTGTAATTTAGTCGATGGGCTGACAACCTGTCACTACAGCAATATACGTACAAATCTTTCTTGAATGGCCCTCAAGACTTTGTCAGACGCGGCGGAACGGCCTTTGTTTACGCTCTACCTACCCCATTAGGGATTAAGGCCTGATTATATATATGTATGTATACTTATTGCGACTTTCAGGATGCCGTTCCATTCTATCGCTCTGCCAACTGAGCTACTGAGGAGGTTCATAGGATGTAAAAAAACACTATGCGTGCAAAATGCTAAAAAAAAGACTCACGATCCTAATTGTCGCACTTTACAAACGGCTCCTGATAAAGGATCGCCCAATGAACGGGACTGTACAAAAAACAAACGCCGCCGACTCAAATTGAAAACGAATTTCAAGAAGCGCGTGCGCACGGCTCGCAAAAACTTGCACTTTCAATGGAAATAGAGCTTTATTCAGAGGGATTAGATGTCACTTGAGCTTGTAGGATTATAATATAAATGGCTAAAGCTACTTAATTTTTGTAACAGTTTGTTCAAGTTAGTTTTGTTCAACTAGTGATTGTCAAAGTAACGATAAAAAAATGGTTTGTAAAAGCCTTCACAGAAAATCTATTAAAAGGTTCCACTTCCAAGATCCACTTCGGGTCGCGAGCCAGCGAAGTAAATAAGTATTAACAAGTTAAAAAATGTCCTGCCCGCGGGGAATTTTTAAATTCATTACTTTTCTTATTTTTCAGAAATTAAATACTATGTTTATGATGTAAGTGCTAAAAGCCTCAAATATGAAATAACTCTGTTTAATTTTCTTTGAAAGATTAGTTTTATAAATCCTTCCCAGATACTAGACAACGCACACATTTTCCAAGTACAGTTTTATTTTAAACACCATTCAGTATGAACTGTTAGCATTTCTCCAAAGGACGGAAGCCTAGCAAAAGGCTTTCCAACATATACGCAAACTTTGAGCACCTCATTTCTAAGTATTTAATTATACTTGAGCCACAAAACCCGCGTTGAATTTATGCATGAGTCGTCTCTGGGCATTTCTCCAAAGAGTCCCGAGCTAAGGATTCCCGAAGGAACAATAGTTTTTGTTTTAATCTCGCCTCCTTCAAGAAACCTCTTCTGTGTTCTTTTTTTTCCGGCCAGTATGAATCAGGATCTCTCTCCCCTTTTCGATTTAGGACTTTAAGATAGGGTTGTCAGGATATACAGCCACTTTACGAAGATTTATAGTAAACCTAGGGTGCCTAGCTTAAGATAGCTAGGCTGTGCTTAGCCTATAGCGCCTTTAGGATTATTTCTCTAAAGCGTCCCGAGGATTCCCGAAGGAACAATAGTTTTAGTTTTAATCTCGCGTCCTTTAGGAAACCGTTTTTGTTTTCTTGTTTTTGCCAGCCAGAATGAATCGGATTCCTCTTTTCCCTCCCCTTTTTCGATTTATGACGATTTATAGTAAACCTAGGGTGCCTAGCTCAAGGCTATATTTTAGCTTTCATCAACATTTGGGAGCATTTCTCCAAAGGAAGAATGAATAACTACTTAATAGTTTTTGGTTTTAATGCCGCCTTCTTAAAGAAACCTTTTTTATTTTCTTTTTTTGTTAGCCGGAATGAATCGGGATCTTGTTTGTGAGTGAGTTTATGACGCCTCTCTACCCTCTTTTTCGATTTAGGATAGGGTTGTCGAAATATATAAGTTTCTATATAATACATGCAATGCAGCCTAGGCTGCGTAGCTCTTGCCTTGTATGCTCTAAGTTTAATCAGGATCTAAAGCTAGATCAGGCTTAAGAAAAACGAGTATTCCATATAGAGTATATATTCAGTCAATGGAGACGAAGTTTTTGGTATTTTGCAATTTAGGCAATGTGCTGTCAATTTGTCACTACAATAAACACCCGTGAAATCTGAAATCTTTAGCAAGCTGTTGGCGCCCTGTCTACCCCCTATAAAAGTCGGTCAGGTATGATTATATTTGTTGTAGAGATATACAGCTGCTTTACCATGATTTATAGCAGTCCTAGGTAGCCTAGCTCAAGATTATAGGCAATATTTCAGCCCCTTTTGTGAGCAGGCGTAGCGAGCTTCCACGTCCTATAAAGTTTAAGAGTTAGTTACCGTCTACCGTTGTTTATTCCTTCCTGGTCTAAACTTTATATAGTTTTACACTTTCACGGTTTACTTTCTATTTTAAACAACATAAAATCCTAACTAATATTATAAATGCGAAAGTCTGTCTGTTACTCTTTCCTAAATAGCTAAACGGATTTTGATGAAATTTATTAGAGATTTAGGTGAGATCCTGGGATGTCCTATGTAGGCAACTTTTATCGCGGGAAAATATCTCATTTCCGCGGGAAAATTCATTTAACGCGAGTGAAACCGTGGGCGAAAAGCTAGTATAATATAAATTATAGTCGTAAATCTTACTAAAGTTACAATAAAAAGCTATTTGAGACTTTTTATCTTATTTAAATAAAGTTACTAAACCCCTTTTTGAATGTTATTTTATTTGAAGAGCTTACAGCAACATTTACAAATTATTAGCTTTAGCTCAAAGACCACTCGCTTATTGGTTAATGACAGCAACAAACTTCCAGAGACCAGAGACCACCCCGTAGAAATTACTCTGTTCTTAATATTCCAAAAAAGTCGGATTAGAGATTTCGGGTCGTATATAATTTATGTGGTTATTCAATCCAAACACCAATTATAGAGGGCAACCCTGGGCCCTGCGGCTGACAGGCCAGCATCAAGGAGATGCGTTTGCGCACAATTTGCGTGCTACAGGCTCTCTTTCGGCGCCGGACTGCAATTTAAGCGATTTTTTTACGATAGCGGCGCCATAGTGAGAAACGAATCGCGTAATTACTTATTTAGTTGCTTTTTATTGGTATTAAATTAAGTGCAATCTTAAAAAGTCTTGTCGATTTATTTCTTTAGATTTTATAAACAAAAATCGGCCGTACATGACAAGCAATACATTCAAAAAATTACAGTTTATTAGTAAATTCATGTAATAATTAAATTACAAATAATACAGTAGACTAATTTGTCATAACAAAATTAAAACCGTTTTTGGAACTAAACATTTAAACTTTCAAAAACTTTTTAAAATATTATTTAAATCCTACCTTATTCTAATTGGCCCCATGTTACTGCAGCATGCTACACAAAACACTTTTTATCAGAAAGATTAAAGAAACACAACACACTGGCCAGTCAGTCAGTCCACCGGAAAAAAGTTCCGAGTTCGAAATTCAAATTGCGCGGGTTCGCTCGCGTCGCGCCGGTAGAGTCGACAGAGCGTGCGCGCGCGCAAGCTCCCGGGTACGGAATACGGAGAAGACTCGGGTGCTCCCAGCGCGGCATCCTGTCAGCCCCCACCACGACGCCATTCATGAAACCCGGGGACCATTGAAGCTTTGCATGACCAAATGGCCAACGACTTTTTGTAAAATGGGTAATATGGGTATTATTTTAGTTAGAAACTTGTACTTTAGAAGAGCAAAGTAAGATTCCCTGTCAGCCCCCACCACGACGCCATCCATGAAAACCGCACGCCATTGAAGCTTTGCATGACAAAATAGGCAACGACTTATTGTAGATTTTTAATTGTTATGTATGGGTATTGTTTTTAGAAACTTGAACTTTAGCAAAGTAAGATTCCCTTACAACCTCTACCAAGCAACCATAACCCTTCATGAAAACTATAGCCATTGAAGTGGCTAAATGGGAAGTGGATAAATACTTTCTGTAGATGGTTGAGCACTTTTTCTAGTTATGAGCATTGTTTAAGTAAGGAACGTAAACTTTTATGACTTCCATTTAACGAGCTTGGACCAGATGGTCGGTCGTCAGCAAATTTTTGTATGTGTTCTTTATGAACATTAGACTACCGTCTAGGTGCCTATTTATTATTAATATATTTTTTCAATTCTTGAGAGGTTTTCTTGGATTTCTCTTCTTTATCAAGAACTATGCTTGTTTAGGTAAGAATTTGGAACATGGGAACAAAATAAAATGATGTAACTTGTATAACAGGACAACACGAGTAGGGAAGTGGTGGTTGATATACGAACGAGGACAATCGGCCTTTTGTTAAATTATGAAACACGAGAATATCAGTCATATTTCAATGAAATATATGATTCATCCTACCTATATCAAATGATACCTATATTTCTTCCGTGCTTCACTGAGAGCGAGAAAAAACCATAGAATGTGCCAGCTGCATTTCCTCCCTGTATATTCGTTTCTGTATATTGCAATTTAGGCGATCATCATCATCATTAGGCCTTTTTCATCTTGACAGATGATTCAAGCAGCGCCTATGCGAGAAGAGCATCGTCGCTCGTGGCTAAAGAGACCGATCCTTGAACGGCAATTTAGGCGATGAGCTCTTAAATAACCCTCAAATCTTTGTCAGACGTGGCGGAACGACCTTTGTTTAGGTCGTTTACGCTCTGCCTACCCCATTAGGGATAAAGATGTGATTATATGTATGTACGTATATCAAATGACACTCTTTCGGGTTAGGCAGAATGTCGATGGTTTCATACCCGTAACTTTAATAAACTCATCTGAGTCTCAGGTGGGATGGGATCTACATCCTAGTGGTCCATCCCAGGCAACGACAACACAGGCTTGCCTGTGAATAAGTCCGGCTGAACGATCCCAGCAAAGCGGTGGTACGAGTCCGTCGCCAAACAGCTTGCTGTGTTCCGTCGGTGCGTTAGATTACCAGTGCCATAACAGGCATCTGCTGGGTGAGTTCGCTCCATCGTCGACTCCACTGTAATTTCTAACCTAGTGTCTAGAGTCAAGAGCAAATCCATTTCTATTTTTTAAAATAGTCTGATTTTGAAGGACGTTTTATTTTTATTTATTTCAATACAATTGCATGCCCGCATTTCAAATAGCATTTTGAATGTTTATGTTGTAGGTTGTTAGCTGAAGCCCTCCAGCTGGATATTACAATATAACCTGTAAGACAAACAGCTGGTACTTTCTATATGTTTATAAGCTTTAAGCTTCTAGAGTTGCGGCTTGTTACATTGGATTTTTTTGCCACGAGAGATTTTCTACCTTTAGGTTAGCTGGAAGAGATCTTTTCATAGAGATAAGTTCGCCCTTGCATACTTTTCTGTAAACTTAATTTCTTGTGTTTTAATGCAATAAAGAATATATATAAGGTGCCTTGTCATCCTGGTTCTGACCAACACTTCTGACTCGCCGTTACATAATATACATACATACAATCACGCATTTATCCCTAATGGGGTAGGCAGAGCGTAAACGACCTAAACAAAGGTCGTTCGTTCCGTCTTACAAAGTTCTAAGGGTTATTTAAGATAGATTTGTAGGTATATTTCTTTAGTGACAGCCCTTCGCCTAAATTACAATATACTAAAACCCTCGGATCCCTTAGCTGGTTTTTACAGCATGCCCGGGAAGAAATACATCTGGCACATTCTATGATTTTCTCTCGCTCCCAAGCCAACATGGAAGAAAACATAATATACATCCTTAGGATACATCGCATAGAAATTGCAATAGATTTTCGTAAAAATCTAACATGGGGAATATTTTAATAGGTAGGTCAATCGAAAGGAAATAGGAAGTGGTTATCAAAGTGGTAATAATTCAGTTGCCAGGCCCTTGAATGAATGATTATTTTTGGCAAAATAGATAACAGTTCATTCTGTAGACCGGATGCTAGAAACTACTACACAATTACTACTAAACTTATCGAGTTTCCTCCATAATTTCCGCGGTGTTAGGTAACATGTCCAGACAATACGAATTTTACTATTTTAAGGGTTATTCGTCAACTGAACCCGCAATAAACTCATCAGCTAGAGACTTTTCCTTTAAAATATGGATTCTTCGTCAACTGAACTCACAATGAACTTCTTCCGCGGGATGAGTTGACGAATCATAAAATAAATAATATTTTATACTTATTCGCCAACCGAACCCATTTAAGTTCGCATAGCAAAATCTCAGTGGGTTCAGTTGACGAATACAAAATATTATTTATTTTGTATTCGTGCCAAGTGGCGCAGGCTGGTACAGAAGCGAGTCAACGATTTTGAGGAACAACGGAAAGTTGACCTCGACACGAAACGCGATGAGCTGAAGTCCCGCCAGCCTGCTGCCATTCAATACCATTATGAGCAAGGTTTACTCACGTGCCCTAAGTGTGCACGGAAGATCAAGGCGAAAATCGGCTACGTGAGCCACTTACGTGTGCACGAGTGCCGCGCCGACTAGGAGTCGAAGTAGTGGCCGAAATCGGTCGGAAAGATCATCATCATAATTATATATTTTATGATTCATCAACTCATCCCGCGGGACAAATTCATTTTGAGTTCAGTTGACGAAGAATCCATATTTTAAAAGAAAAGTCTCTAGCTGTGGGAAGAATAGCATATTTTCACATCACAACTTGCAAATGTGATATTTCACCATAAGAAAAATTATGTTCACCCTCATGAAAAATTACTTTATTCCATTTTTTTTTTCTTTATTACAGGGATAACAACAGCATTTCACTTAAATTAATTTACAGAGTTTTGTACCTAAATAGCCCATTAAAGTTATCCACAACTTAATTACTTGAGTTCAAGGTAACAAACTTGCATCGTGTAAGTGATTGATTATAAAACATTTAAATTGTTTTTTTTACAATAAAAAAATCAAAGAAATAGTAACAAGGATCTGGTAAAAAACCAATAATCAAATACTTAAATAATAAATTAATATTTATGGTTGCATACAAGCATAACGCTTGTCCGGTGAAATAATTTAGGTACAGCTACTACTGTAGGTAGAGGTAGTTACGTACTCTTCGTAAATTTATTATTTTTAACATTATTTTTTACCTGAATTGTAGCTTCCATGCTGGGCTGGGAGCGACAGAATAACGTAGAATGTGCCAGCTGCATCTCCTCCCGGGCATGCTGTAAAAACCAGCTAAGGGATTCGAGTGTATATTGTAATTTAGGCGATGGGCTGACAACCTGTCACTACAGCAATATCCTATTCTATCTTAAACAACCCTCAAAACTTGTCAGACGTGGCGGAACGACCTTTGTTTGGGTTGTTCACGCTCTGCCTACCCCATTAGGGATACAGGCGTGATAGTATGTATGTATGTATTATCAGTCATTAGCTATTACGGGTCACCTTGAAAATCCTATCAAACAAAGTGGTTAAATCATACAAAAGTGAGATTGGTAGCAATTCGTGGTTGCGAAAATATTGTCGTAACTAATATAAGTCTATACCTATCATTTTCTATCATAAAAGAACAGAAAGGGACGCCAATAATTTTAGACAAGATTTAAGTCGTGCCCTCTATGAATCGATAGAATTTATTACTTTATTTCCTTTCAAAACTTGATTATCTTTTCTTCCCTTTATCTCTATCTGGCAATGTTGTACCTTCTGTAGCCCTTGAACGATGGGTGTTTTTGGCAAATTTCGCAACCGGTTATCTAGGCTAGGCTACGGAAGCTTGTTGCGACAAATGCGATAGCCGGCGTGCGTGGGCGCAGCTATCAGTGCGCCGCGTCCGGCTGGACTCCGGCTACCGAATGTTTTACTTACTATAGTTTTGTTGTTGGTATGTACCTAAAGTACTATTTTTACACATGCCTTTTACATTAGGTCACAGATAACAGCCTACGTTTAGGATACTCCGGTTAATTCACATAAAATTTTGTATGTACATAGTTATATACCTACCTATCTATAATGCAAACACTATTTTGTACTGTCAGTCCTACTGTTAGGTTTAGGTCTTATTTATTCACTTGTAACATCTTCGAAATTCTTTGTATTTTTTGATTTATACTTATAGTAAATAAAAAAGAGGCCGATGGTGTAGTGGGTAGGGCCGCTGCCTCCTGAGCGGGAGATCGTGGTTCGAATCCCACCACGTACCAATGTGTTTTTCGGTTTTCGAATTTCATATGTACGTTTATTCGGCGCTTTTTCCGTGCTTTGGAAGGCACGTTAAGCCGTTGGTCCCGGTTAATATCGTTTAATGCCGTAGATATTAGTCGTTAAGCCATGTCAGAGGCCAGTGCTAAGCATTGGCGGTTCGAAAATTCTGACCTAATCTAGGATTGGGTCTGGTTTCCCTTCTGGGTTGCGGAGGTCAGATGGCAGTCGCTCTGTGTAAAAACCAGTACCCTCGTTCAATCCCCTGGATTAGGTAGCCGACCCCGTAAGATACGGGATAAGGCTAGGGAGATGATGATGATGATCTATAGTACCTTAAATTCAATCCCAACTGTATTATTGTATTACTATAAGTACCAACATGTCTTCCTAGCCATCACATTCAGTTAGGCCATGACATGAACATGAAAGGTGAAAATGTACTAAAAAGGACAAATTAATTCAGAAATGCCGTGAAAACTAAGTGAAAATGTACAGACTTACTACACTATATACTAGAATACTTATGCCTTTTAATGTCTTAAATTATAAAGTTTAATCCCAAGTGGTATTTTTTGTTAAATGCTGTGATTATTTTGTTACTTCGCAATGCCCAGGAAAAAATGTTATAGACCATGTCCCCAACTTGTTCCTATAAGTAAGTAAACCTTCTCGAAACTTTATTTTTCCTTCACTTAATCAGTTATTGTACATTAGTATATTATATCACTCCATGAACTTATTAGGTCATTACGAGTCTTAGAGCAACGGGGCCTTCCGCGCTTTAAAATACGAATACCACTGTTAACGCACTGCCCTCCCTGTAAGTAACGTAGCCGTAATTTTAAACACAAATAGTTGCTTATAGTATTTAAGACATAATAAAGGCAGAATAAGCGATAAGTCCCGCATTTCCTATAAGCCCTTCTTCTCATGACAGGTATTAATTATATATATGGTTCTGACCAACACATCTCATGATAGGTATTAGTATTCCTTGCAGAGGTATAGATTGCTACGATTTACTACGTCACGTCGTCGGAGCAGATCCGATAACTTATTTCTAGAAGAATACTCTTTTCTTATTTCTTCTACTGTATTCTGTCAAAATTCCATTAGCTACGCCAAAAATCTGCCACCTGTCAGACATATTCGTAAATTTTCCGTCGCAGCAAGGATTTTCGCAAAATTTTCCGTTCATGTTTCCGAAACTGTATCAGTGCCGTTAGTTATTTTTATATGTTGTGTTTCGTGTTGATCTACAATAATGTGTGAGGACAACTGTGAGAAGTTCTCCCCGGAGCGCATAAAGTGCGAGCCATGTCGCACCATCAACCTGGCTCGGGCTAAGGAGCAAAAGCCAGATATGCAGCTGTATGATAAGTGCAAGATGCAGCAGCCCTGCCTACCCGCTGCAGGTGTTTTTTTGTTTTACTATTTGCTAGCTTAGATTTACGCCTATTTATTTATTTATCGTATGGCATTATTTGCTGCGAGGTACAGAATACAGTGCAGCAGCCGGTTTTTGTTGCACCTTTAGCACCACCCTGACTACGTGTCACGTGTAGGGTTTTTAAGGTAGTTCCTACGGACGTAGAGCAAAATCGGCCTGTAACGACCACTATTACAAACAGTGACCGGGACCGACGGCTTAACGTGCCCTCCTAAGCACGGAATCCCCTTTTTTCTAGACAATCAAATGGATTCGGCCTGCATTGTCCTAACCAAACTGGGGAAAATCTCACAAAGTTATAAATTGACAAATATCAACTTTGTGTTCCCCCCCTGGGTAACGAACCCAGGACCTCCGGAACGTAAGCCCATGGCTCTGACCACAAGACCACGGAGGTAGTTGGAGGTAGTTATTTACGCCTATAAGATTTCGCCGTTACTTATCAATTTCAGTTAGAGCGTTTTTGCACTGCTACGTATTCGGTTCCTGAAAAAATATATGGATAGGCGCGCAAATGTATGACAGATCCATATATTTTTCACCGATACGAATCGAATACAGAGCAGTGCAGAAAAAGGTGCTATTTTGTCTTCTCTGTAGGTATTGCCAAATGTGAAGAGACATTTAAAATTTTACTTTATTCTGTATTGCTTCCCAGTAGTGACGGATTGCTAGATCATCGCCTAAACTGCAATAAATCGAAACAATCGGTCCCATTTATTATTTTACAGTATTCCCTGGATGGAAAACATTTGGCGCATTCTAAGTTTTATATCGCTCCCAACTGGAAATTATTCTATGATGATTATAAAGTTCATTCACAAAGACGCTTTCATTCACTCTCTCTCTCTACTGCTCTAACATTACCAAATTCCCCTCTCATTCTACCGCCCGCCCCTACATAAGGTCACCAAGGTCACGCAGGGCGGATTTCTGTACACGAGCAGTGTTGAGCCGCGTGTATGCTCCTCGGGTTTTTGTGTCCCTGGTAATTTTGTTACAGATTATGTAATTCCTTGGCTTGTAAAGTATCATTGTGTAACTGAAGTTACATTATTTGTATGCCATGTCTGCTTAGTGCGCTGGGCTTTCGGAGTTTTACTAAATTTATAAGCAGAAATTGTAAGTTTTACATGAAATAAACAAGCCAATCTTTAAGTAGCTGCAAAAAGAAGGATTTTAAACTTTAGTAACAAAGTTGGAACAGTTAATTATGATATTTGCTTGCAAAACGCCTGAAAATGGAAAATCTATGCGACAGACGGAATAAAGGCTTGCTGTGTTTTAATAACACCTGCTTTAGAAGCTTCTGGTTAAACTGACTCCATCAAAAATTTATGAATCTACGCAAAAAACATTGTTCTTATTTATTTTTATACTAGCCTAAACTGTCCCACTGCTGGGCAAAGGCCTCTCCCCCTTTTTTTCTAGGCTTGCGACTTGTCTGGATCAAACGCTATGACGTCATCCCACTATCTCTTTTGTGACCTTATTCCCCTCCCTAGCCTTATCCCGTATCTTAAGGGGCGGCTACCTAATATAGGTGATTGAACGACGGTACTGGTTTTTACACAGAGCGACTGCCATTTGACCTCCGCAACCCAGAGAAACCAGACCCAATCCTAGATTAGGCTTTTGCCAGGATAGTGACCAACCCAGCTGTCACGAGTTTTCAAACCGCCAATGCTTAGCACTGACCTCTGACATGACGTAACGATTAATACCTATGGTATTAAACGATATTAACCGGGACCAACGGCTTAACCTGCCTTTCGAAGCACGGAAAAAGCGCCGAATAAACGTACAAATGAATGAAAATGGAAAACCAAAAAACATATTGGTACGTGCTGGGATTCGAACCACGACCTCCTGCAAGGGAGGCAGCGGCCCTATCCACTACACCGTCGGGCTCTCTGAGCCTATTATTATTGTAAATATTTATTTTGCAGAAATGCCAGTGACCCCGACCTGCATAAAAGTGTGTAACAAGGAAGAGTTCATGCGATGCACGTGCCCCCGGCCCCCCATCACAGTGTACCCCCCCATAGGGCATGGGAAACTCATGTACGCTGTCAAAGTTAGTACCACGTCTATTATACGTAGGTTACACCTTATTTTTTGTTCGGAGCACAGAATAACTCGGAGTTTGAAAATTTCAACATATTTTTATAATACACAAATATTTTGTTATTAAACGATAAACAAGTGTTATTCATAGTAGAGTAGTGACTTTCTTCTCCCCTGATGAAGATCCTCGTATAGGATCGAAACGTCTAATGCCTCCGTCAAACCTACAAGTGAGTAGCCGTATATTTGATAAATACACAAATATTATCACACCTATATCTCAAGCTAGATAAAGCGTCAAAAGAGGCCTAAAAAGCAATTTTAATTCGATAAGTCTGATAAAATATAAAGGACAGATTTTGCTGTTGTAGGCAGCCCGTCGCCTACATTGAGGTACGCCGAAACTTGCAATCCGTCAACTGGATTCTAGTTACAGCATTTCTAGGAAAAGAAGCAGCTGGTACATTCTATGTTTAGTGTATCACTACAGCCTGTCATAGAATGGCAGTAATAAGTAACGAACGAAATTTCTTAGAACAGCGTAGTTTTCCAGGAAAAGTAACTTAATTTTCTGTTGAATATTGTAATAGAAAATACATTCTGAAACCTCCTATACACTTCGTATTCATTTTATAGTATCCCAGCTCGGCCCACAGTATGTCGTAGGTATAAGGTATAGGCTTCTCTGTTTGCTGTTGCCCTGGTGCCCGCTGTTTACTTCACCTACGCTCAGGGAGACTTGAGCAGCAGGGGGCGTCCCGTTTTCCTTTGAAACTGAGGTTGTAGTGTGTGTACAACATCACTGAAAAAGACAACCTAACCGAATGATCGCTTCGCTCTCGTAACGTATTATTCGCCTTTAGTTCAACATCGCGCTCGCTCCACTTGCGTAATCTATATCGCGCTCGCTCCACTTGCGTAACCTATTGATTCGGCTTTTTTTAGTCAAATGTCGCGCTTGCTTCGATCGCGAAACGTATTGGATTCATTCATCAATTCAATTCAATACTATATTTATAAAATAATAATTTTACACGTCTCATTTTGTATTATACTTATTATAACTTAATTATAAAATTTGTTTTAGAATTGATCATGTCATGTCATTTTAAAATACAAGATAGTTAATTTAATTTAATTTATATAATTTCATCTATAATGTCAGGCCTAGCCAAAACAAAGTTATGCAAAAATTCGTTTACTGTAAAAAATTCATCAGCAATTAGTTTTAACTTTAACAAATGACCCAAACGTAGGTGTGTCCAGAATATCCTTCGGTATTTTAATTATATATTTTAAGTCCAATTATATTCAGGTACTTTCTAGATTTAGCTAGTCTATCGTACAATATAGCGCTGGCTTCTCTCGCGTAATATATTGATCCTACTAAAGTATAAATATCGCGTTCGCTTCGCTCGCATGACATATGTATAAATTAAATACTCGCGTGTTTTTCAAAATATTCCATTTCACCCTAGGTTTTTAAGGATTTTTGTCCTGCAGGGCTATGATGCGCGCTGTAGACTTCGATTTCTCTACACGTGTTGCATACTTCACTAGTAATCATGCCTGTCATTTTCCGTTGTGAAGTGCGCAACGAAAATGATGATGCGTAGACAAAATGAAGTCTACATTGATAAGATTAGATAAAATAAGGCATTTATATGCAGAATACATGTAAACTTGAATACATGTTACTTCCATGCTGGACTGGGAGAGATAGAAAAACATAGACTGTTCCAGCTGCCCTTCCTCCCGGGCATGCTGTTGAAGTCAGCAAAAGGGACTCGAGGGTTTCAGTGTATTGTAATTTAGGCGATGGGCTGACAACCTGTCACTATAGCAATACATATTACAATTTAAAATTGCCCTCAATTTTTGTCAGACGTGGCGAAAGCGCCTTTTACGAGGCGTTAAACGCTCTGCCTACCCCGTAAGGGATAAAGGCGTGATTTATGTATGTATGTATGTATACATGTAAATAACAAAAGATCCTAAAAATAAAAATAGCCTCAATGTATTCGACCGAATAATCAGTGTGCAAAATTTTATGACAATCATGCCTGAGTGTCAATATAGTTAGTCCCTTGGGTACTATTACAACAATATAGAGTTTTATTTTTTATATAAATAATAATTTTAGGTGTATCGATTACCTAACTACTAAGGAAATAAATTTAATTTACAAAATTCACAAATTGAGCTAATAAAAACATTTATACAGAAATAAGTAATATAAAAATAAATTAACGTTAACGGTACCCATAAATATGGTATCATTGCTGAACGTAGTGGTAGCCCTATTGTTTCTGTCCCGATTTTGAGTGCCATAATTTTTATGAGCCTACATGAAGCTGTCGTCTCTCTGTCCAGGCTGGCCTCCTAGCGGGAGCGGTGTACTTCACATACGCCCAGGGCATCTGGGGCGACCAGCAGGAAGTGGACGAGTGCATGCGGCGCTGGCAGGAGTACATCCGCAGCTTCACCTCCAGGAGACCGCCCGCCTTCGACAAGTGCGGGAAAGTCATTGTAGGTATTCTTCATTTTCTGTCGTGTTGGTATCGAGTTGATCGACCCCGGTGTCAGATTTTAAACCGCCTATTTCAATAGCACAGCTAATAGGCCTCTGGCATGGTTCAGTCACTATCAAAGACAGCGACCGGGACCGACGACTTAGCGGGCCCTCCGAAGCACGGAATTTTTATTCTTCCAGACAATCAACTGATTGAGTCTGCATTGCCTAACCAAACTGGGGAAAATTTCACAAAGTCATAAATTTACAAATATCAATTTGTGTGACCCCCTTGGGAATCGAACCCAGAACCTCTGAATTAGGAGCGCATGCCACTAGACTTCGGAGACAGTTAGTAGTTACTAGATTCTGCCTATGAGAAAAGGGATGTGATTAATCTAAGCAACAGCGAAATTATATTACCTAGTAGGTAATACCTACATACATATAATCACGCCTTTATGCGTAATGGGGTAGGCAGAGCGTAAACGACCTAAATAAAGGTCGTTACACCACGTCTGGTAAAGTTTTGAGGGTTATTGCTGTAGTGACAGGTTGTCAGCCCATCGCCTAAATTGCAATATACAGAAACCCTCGGATCCCTTAGCTGTTTTTTACAATATTCCCGGGCGGAAATGCAGCTGGCACATTTTATGTTTTTCTCTCGCTCACAGTTCAGAATGCAATGGAATTACCTACAGACTACAATTAAAAACAAGTTTTCATTCCAATCATAATTTCTAAAGCGTAATATCATTGTCGACTTTGACATGACCCGACCAACACTAAAATATAGGAAAACACCATTTGGTGGGAAGCATGGTAGATACACAAAGTAAAACTCTGATAGTATGATCGTTCTTACTCACACATTCACGTGTTAACGTTAAACCTCACACACGTAACCACATCCACCACGTAGTAAGTAAAATTCGACTCTACTTCAACCACAATAAGGGCGAGCCTTGTCTACACACGAGGGAACAAGGACCACTCGATTTTCACCTTCTCGCTACTCCTGTGATCCTGGTGATTGTAGTTACGTCATCATTTGCCGGTTTCTAAGGTTACCGGAATTTACCGGTAACTAATGGAACAGCAAGCGTATTTTGCTGGAAATTGTGAAAAAAATTGCGTGTTGAACTTAATTTAATGTAATGATGATAATAAGTATCATTACAGTAATATTATGATTATGTAGGTACCTCAGGGAGTAAGCGGCGGTGGTAGACTAAAAACTGAAATGGATTGCTCGGTAAACAAAACTGAACACCTTTCACAAAGAAATTAATTCTGGAAATAATAAGAAATAAAAACCCTATACAAAATGCACCTTCTATTTTTTTTTCTGCAACTTTGCAATGTTTATTATTCAAATCTATTCATCTCTTTGTGTAAATGTAAAACATTCAACAATTAAATCAGATAGGCCAAGTCCTCAATCCACATCATAAGTATATTTCATTGTATATTATTATTAAAATCATAATCATCAATTAATACTCGTACGTAACCAGTTGGCAAATAAGAATGTCGAGGAAAACGCAACAAGAGGGGCCGGAAACGAGGAAAGGAAAATGTCTGTTAGGGAAAATATTTGCTACCTCTTTGAATGTCTGCACCCCTAGTACAAAGAGGCTCTATCTCAAAGAGCATTGGGTTGTTCGTATCGGAAATTGCTCGATCTGGCAAACGTCTGCTCGTAGTGAGATCCCCACGCGGATTGCCAATACCGTAACGCGCAACCACGTTTTCAGACAGACGCGACTTTCAGCGGTTTTTCAGATTGAGAATCTAAGTGGGAGTGACTGAAATGCATGATAGAGCCTGATAGAACGTACGATACAATACTTGTAAAGGTTTCTGTAGCCTTAGTACGTTGCGCCACGCCGAACAGCCGATGGGAGACATCGGAAACGCTCGGAGCTTGCAAGTTGTGAACCTTTAGCTGTCATATGACCCTAGTACGAGCACGTGGCCTGCATACGAGGGACGCCGTTCCTTGCACATTGTTCCCATTCGTTCCGCGGGTGTACTCTCGCATTTCGCACACAATGAAATTCTGTTGTTGTCCATTCATTGATGAAAGTATAGTTTGAGTTCGAGCACGTTAAAATGTAATAGGTTTTTTTTTGTGTCACATGCTTTTAGCATGGGTTGCAAAAGCTTTTTTATAACTCTAGAGATTAATAAATAAGGAAATTATAAATTCTACTCATTTAAAGCAACTGGTACACACATTTATGCAGTTTTCAAGCAGTGTATGTAGAAGTTTGTACACGTAACTTCCACTGATAAATAATATGGATTTTATCACTGGATTTTATATAGCCTTGCTAAATCATAACATTGTAATCGATTTAGGTCTCTACAGAAGGCCAAAGTCAGAAAATACGTAATTTCAGAGCTGCGAGATAGCATTACTTTTAGTCAACCAGTTTAATAGACCCCTGATTTCTCCCTCCAACCCCTCTTTTATGTCTACATTTCTAGGATTTCAGAGAGGGTTGGGAGGTCTCACAGTACGACGGCCAGTACAAACGCCCACTGAAAGTTCAGCGGAAATAACTTCCTTCTCGTTGATAAAGCCCTGGTACAACTGGGTCATATCATTGACAGAGCTATTAACAAATAGCCTGAAGTTTCGAACGTTTTAAACGTTTAACGATATATATAGTACCTATAGATATGTAGACATATTTAATTTGTTTGTACGCTGCTGGAAAGCTTTATGGAAACTTTTATTACAACCGATGTTGTAAATCTGTGATGGACGTGTTGATATTTCCATCCTTGTCTAACATTTTGCGCATGTCAGGTAGGGACTTCAATTTCTAATCCATTTCTCTAAAACAAGTTTGTAAAATTTTCAGTACAGCTTTCAACTCAGAGTCCTACAGACGGGCTAACGATTGGGGCGCTGTAGCCGTATGAAGTTTTATGGTCAATATTGCCAATTTATCACTTCACATTACAAAATTGCGTAAACAAACTAGATGCCGAGATCTGGTACTTTTTTTGCGCGGAAGGCCACATATGAGTTAAAGAATATTGCAGACGACTTCCATGGCAAAACATAACATACATACATATAATCAAGCCTTTATCCCTAATGGGGTAGGCAGAGCATATACGCCCTAATCAAAAGTCGTTCCGCCACGTCTGACGAAGTTTTAAGGGTTATTTAAGGTAGTTGTGTAGGTATACTGCTGTAGTTGACAGGTTGTCAGCCCATCGCTTTTATTACAGTATACTGAAACCCTCGGATCCCTTAGTTGGTTTTTACAGTATACTCGGGAGGAAATGCAGCTAGCACATTCTATGTTTTTCACTCGCTCGCAGTCTAGCATGGAAGAAAAAAAAGCAAAACATTAACTACAAGATATAACTAGAGCAAAAATTATCATCAGTGTATGTCCCTTGGAACCCACCAGATCGACCGGAAAGTTACTACAAATGCTACAATAGATTTTATTGAATGAATTATCATTTTATTAATTGTATTATCATTTATTGCCTAATATGAGTCTCTTAGTTTCTCCACCCTGGCGGAGCTGTGCATAAGTTTTCTTTTTTTTGTATGGGAAAATTATTATTCTTGTTCTAATTCCTATCGTGTGTGGTATCTAATTACTGGATGTTTTGAACTGATTCTAGAAATATATGTAAACACAAATACAAATCACTTTATTTTTACAAAACACATTACAAAAAATACATACATACATACATATAATCACGCCTTTATCCCTAATGGGGTAGGCAGAGCGTAAACGACCCAAACAAAGGTCGTTCCGCCACGTCTGACAAAGTTTTGAGGGTTATTTAAGATAGATTTGTAAGTATATTGCTGTAGTGACAGGTTGTCAGCCCATCGCCTAAATTACAATATACTGAAACTCTCGGATCCCTTAGCTGGTTTTTACAGCATGCCCGGGAGGAAATGCAGCTGGCACATTCTATGTTTTTGTCTCGCTCCCAGGCCAGCATGGAAGAATTACACATTACAAAAAATAAAAACACACAATCAAGAATAACATCACAAACAGTACAGGTAGGCATATAGATATTTATTACAGAAGTGGAAAAAGGTGTGGACACAGCTTGGCTGTTTTTAAGTCCACCCTACGTCAGGTGTACAGAAGAGGATAGAAATTAAATAGAGAAAAACATAGAATGTACTAGCTGCTTTTTTCCGAAGCATGCTGTACAAACCAGCTAACGGATCCGAGGGTTTCTGTATATTGTAATTTAGGCGATGGACTGACTACCTGTCACTACAGCAATATGCCTACAAATCTATCTTAAATAACCCTCAAAACTTTGTCAGACGTGGCGGAACGACCTTTGTTTAGGTCGTTTACGCTTTGCCAACCCCATTAGGGATAAAGGCGTGATTATATGTATGTATGAACATTACAGTCACCAATTTTAAAATAAAATTAAAATAACTTTCAAAACATACTTAGGGCTGTTTCAGATACGAATCTGTTCAATATTTTCCTGTGATTACAGCGCCATAATTATCCTCATATGCAACCCTAATAAACCTTAAGCATCCTAAACTTAAAATTAGGCACTTTAATGTAATGTTGTCATTTATTTATTGAATCAATTCAAAATCAGTCTTCCATGCTGGCCTGGGTGCGAGAGAAAAACATAGAATGTGCTGGCTGCATTTCCTCCCGGGCATGGTGTAAAAACCAGCTAAGGGATCCGAGGGTTTCAGTAGGTATATTGTGATTTAGCCGATAGGCTGACAACCTGTCACTACAGCAATATACTTACACAAATCTATGTTAAATAACCCTCAAAACTTAGTCAGACGATGCAAAAAAAGCCTTCGTTTACCCTCTGCCTACCCCAATAGGGATAAAGGCGTGATTGTATGTATGTTACAGCAATATACTTACACAAATCTATGTTAAATAACCCTCAAAACTTAGTCAGACGATGCAAAAAAAACCTTCGTTTACCCTCTGCCTACCCCAATAGGGATAAAGGCGTGATTGTATGTATGTAGTTCAAAATACTCTTTCATTTGAACCACACACGATTGGAATCAGAACAAAAGAAATAGCTATACAAAAAAAGTAAACACATTCCCGTCAGGATGGGAAACTAAGAGTCATATTAGGCAATAAATGAAGCAATTAAAGAAATCAAATTCATTTGACACAGTTTTAAACCTACAGATTCAATAAATTATAAGAGAATTTTCTTGTTTACAGTACAAAGAATCGTCGGACACCCTTATTGGACCGGCGTATAATATCTACAAAGCTATAGTCACTACGGTATTTGCAGGTAATCTTGTGTTTTAATAACAAAATATTAATAACAAATGCTTATTCTTCTAGAACAATCGACTCAAAACCCACACGACAGAAGAAGAAGTAGGGGCATTCCACGAAAACAACAACCAATGTTCCACACAACACAACACTCTATGATGACACCAACTTTATGATATATACATACATATAATCACGCCTTTATCCCTGTTCCCCATAGACCTAAACAAAGGTTGTTCCCCACGTCTGACAATGTTTTGAAGGTTATTTAAGATAGATTTGTAGGTATGCTGTAGTGACAGGTTGTCAGCCCATCGCCTAAACTGCAATATACAGAAACTCTCTGATCCCTTAGCTGTTTTTTACGGCATGCCCGGGAAGAAATGCAGCTGGCATATTCTATGTTTTTTTCTCGCTCCCAGTTCGGCATGGATTTAAATACAACACTATCAAAATACGTGGGACACTCAGAAAGATTTGCGACACTAAAACAAATTGTTCTACAGGTACATATATTTTTATTAAATCTTTTCAAAGTACTCTCCACCAGCCTCTATACAAAGATTCATGCGTCTGAACCAGTTTTCAAAACACTTTTTCCAGACCGCCGTAGACACCTCGTTTACAGCCTGCTCGAACGCAGCCAGCGCATCTTCCGGCGACGAAAATTGTATCCCCTTGAGCTGACTTTTTATTTTTGGAAATAAAAAGAAGCCACACGGTGCTAGATCAGGGCTGTAAGGAGGGTGACCCAGGAGTTTGACTGGTGTGCTGTCCAGGAAGTCCCTCGTTTTTGAGCGCGGTGTGTGCAGGCGCATTGTCGTGGTGGAGCAGTAGTCCGCGGAGCCCTGTGTTTGGTCGCTTGTTGCTCACAACAGAAAAAACTTCTGGTAAACATTTGGTAGTATACCATTCGGCGTTAATGCTTCTTTGATCTCGTAAGGGAATTGAGGCCAAGTGGCCTGTCAAATTAAAAAAGCTGGCGATCAAAATCTTCCCCCCGCTTCGAGATCGCTTTACTTTGGTAGGCGTTGGTTCATTTTGAAACACCCAAACTGTCGACTGGCGCTTGGTTTCTGGATCGTATTGATAAATCCAGGACTCATCACCTGTTACGATGTCGTAAACACGCCGAGACGAGCCTGCTTCAAATTTGTTCAGCATATCAACGGCACCATTCCACCCGGGCCTGCTTCTGAGCGTCGGTGAGGTAGTGCGGCACCCAGCGCGATACTATCCTCCTCACGCGAAGATGCCCTTGTAGAATCTCGTGAACGCTTCCCGATCCAATCTTTAATATGTGCTGAATCTCCTGATATGTAATTCGCCTATTATCTTGGATTAAATTTTTCACTGCTAGCACGTTTTCTTCCGTAATAGCCGTCAAAGGGCGACCGCTTCTTTCTTCATCCCCCAAGGTTGGGCGACCGCGCCTAAATTCGTTATACCAACGATACACGGTTGCCTTGGAGAGGCTTTAATCCATAAATGCCATTTGAAGTCTATCGAACGATTCATCCGGTTTCAGGCGACACTTGAAATCGTAAAAAATCATAGCTCTAAAATGTTCCCGGCGCAGATCCATTTTTCAGTAAGACACGATACTTTGAATTGGCTCGCAAAAAATGTGGAGGGAAATTTTGAAAATGGAACACACATATTTTTACTTACAAGTAATCATATTTTCAAAAAAGATTCTAATCGGCCAGTCTGCCATATATAAAAACTATTTATCGCAATACTTTCTGAGTGGCCTGGTATGTCTATCTTGCGTTGAAATATTAAAATCCATGCATATTGCAAAGTGTTTTCGTGGAATGCCCCAGTAGTCTGAGCATTAGAAGTAGTTAAGGCCCATATTTGTAAACAGCACTTGAGATTGACAGCTGGTTTGAGTTCGTATCAGAAATGTTATTTCAGTGAAATATGGCCTGTCTAATCTATACTTAATATTATTCTCAATCTTGAGATCGCTTTATAAATACGAGCCAAAGAAAACTGCTGCTACCAAAACAAAAAGTTCGTATTACGGTCGATTAACCTGCAGGCTGCACTACAACTTAGAAAAATACTGAGTGTAGTGTAAGGGACGGCTTCCCGCAAACTGATAAGGATTGCTCAGTCAACAGAACTGAACAACTTCCAGAAATATTTTTTTTTGGCTGTTGATTTTAAACGGGGAAGTCAAAAACGAAATTCAGCTCCCTGATAGAATTTTGAGATGAACATTATCATGTTTCTTCGACTCAACAGTTTGCAGGAAGTTGTCCGTTACACTCCGTGATATTTTTGAAAAAACAATTCTCTAGCTATATCCAAATTTCTTATTTTATTTTTGAAACGTTACTTTTCTTTAAGGTTCTATCATAATAATATTTTCTACAGGTATAGTGAAGTTTCCATCCATCGTCAAGTGCATGTATTTTGATTATCTAAGGGCGATGGAGAAGAAAGAAATAGAAGAGGCCAAAGAGAGAAAAATCAGAAGAAAATCGTAGCTCTTCTTTTATTTTTTACTTTTTTATTTTATTTTAGTTTATTTGGAAAACATGTATGGGTACAAGGTGTGGTCTCACAAGATTATTTTGACTAGCAAAAATAGGAAATTTGGAAAATGCAGACACGAAAAAAGACTGAAAAGATTTTCGAGCTCAATGATTTCTGGTAAGCTGACTTTTCATTGATAGATGATAATCATAGATGACTAAAATCATTGGCTAGTAAAAAATAATGTATTTGATACTGGAAATTATTCTAGAGCCATTGGAAAACTCACGCGTACTTGGTACTGATTACCTAACACTCGCATTTGCGAAATATTTTTATTACGAATATTGTTTTCAGTAAGATGTCGTATTTCCAAGTGATTTTTTTGTATTTGTCTGTTTGTTATTTTGATGCTCCTATTGAGTGAAAAATAAAATCCAAAAAGATTTTTTTTCGAACTTTTATTAGCTTACATTAATCTTAAACTAAAACGAATTAGATTCGTCATTTATACCTCTAGTCTCTCTCTAGTAATAACTTAAATACCACTTAATTTACAGGAAAGAGTTTATAATAAGGCCAGTTCGGTAAGAGTAGGACTTAAATTAATCTTAACTAAAATTATTGCTGACCCTTTGCGTTCTCTCAAAATAGACTAGTATGGGGTACGGACTTAGTGCAATTCCGACTCAATGTGTTAGTTTTAGATAATATTATGTCGAATCAGGAACCTGACCATTGGTAGGTACCGAGGTTGCCATCTCTTTCTGTTCTCTCATGACAAGATAGAAAATGACAGGTAACGTAAATATTACTCAAGATTTTTGGATATTGTGCGCATACGAATTGGCCCCATTGTGTCTGAAATCTAATAGATAGGTAGATATATTGCGGCACCTTGAGAGAGACCATGAAGTGAACTGTAATGCAACCAGCCAGAGTTGGACTCTTGACAACCATTCGGAAAACGAATGCTAGTACTTCTGTCTCCTGCGTGAATCCGGCGACTGGAGCTCCAAGAACGCCGGGTTGTCTTCCTCCGAGCCGCTCGCCAGCATGAACTCCAGGTGACGGATGTAGCAGATTGCTATCCTGGGAACAGCAGGCGTTCTGTGTTAGTTGACTGATATAGTAGTTTGCTATTCTGATAGTAACAGGCGTTACGTGTTAGTTGTAGCAGATTGCTATTCTAGTAACAGCAGGCGTTTGGAATCTGTTCATGAATTTCTATTATTGACGTCCCTTTCCGTTTTCTCATGATAGAAAATTACAGGTATAGACTTATATTAGTTAAGTCGTGATTTTTGCAACTACGAATTGGTACCATTATCAGATGCTCACCTGAGGCACTCTATCTTGGAGTACTTCTTCTTGGTGGGCTTGGTGACAGGCAGCTTGTTCCGCAGCAGGTCGAACGCGCGGTTCATATCTCGCATCCGTGTGCGTTCGCGGTCACACGCTGTTTTCTTGTATTCTGTTTGAGCAACAGGACAAGATCAATCTGAGATGAAGTTTTTAAAAAAAAATTAGTTATGGGTTTGCTTTTGACAGTCTGGGTCAGGAGCGACTGAGACGGAATCGACGATGGAGCGAGCTCACTCAGAAGATGCCTGTTCAATCTCACTTTGAAGTGTTGGGGGTTGTATGCATTCGGAAACATAGACGCAGGGAGTGAGTTTCAGTCTTTTGCCGTGCGCGTTATGAAAGAGTTTTGGAAGCACTTAGTCCGTATTGGTAGAATATCAACCAAGTATGGATGAAATCCTGCGGTGCGTCTAGACGTCCGATGGGAGAAGGGAGCTGGCGGGATAAGGTCGTGGAGTTCTTGAGCACACTCACCGAAGTACAGCCTATAGAATACCGACAAGCAGGCAACCTTACGGCGATGTCCAGTCTATAAAATAAAGATTGGGGAGAAGACATATGAGAACTCTTTCCTCACCTTTCTCCAGCTGCAGCGCTCTCTCCTTCCAGCTCAAGGACTCATCATCTCCGGTGCTCTTGTTGTCTAGAGACTCCTGGGGGAACTCCAGCGAGGACTCGGAGTTGGCAGCCTCGTGTGCCGGCGCCGGAGTGTGGATCGCACTGTCTCTGTAGTCATGCTCGTAGTATCTGGACACTGGGATACACTTTTTGTTAAAATGTGTATTCTTATTTTCGTGCCCAAATATGGTTGCTAGAAAATTCAAAACTGAAATTCGAGCCAAAAAATCTGAACCAAGTTAAGTTATCCTTTCATATTTTGCGAGCGAATCGAACGCATATGGCGATAAGTACGTAACTTACGTTACTGTTCGAGATTTACGAATGCAGTGAGCGCAATATATGAACTTATATGACGAGCGAAGCAAGCGGAAGAATTCACGTTACTAATCGAGGAGGTAAACATGGCGAGCGTAGCGAGTTAGAGAGTTCACGTTACAAATCGAGGAAGTAAATATGGCGAACGTGGCGAGTGGGAGAATTTACGTAACTAATTGAGGAGGTATATAAAATGGCGAGCGTAGTGATCGAAAGAATTCACTTTACCGATAGAGGATGTAAATATGGCGTGCGTAGTGAGCGTAGAATTCACGTTACTGATTGAGATATAAAAACTCTAATGCATGATACTACGAATAAGAAGGGTAGCATGAATATGTTAGTTTACCTAAATTGATTCGGGCAGCGAAATTCTTATTAATTCGGTAAGCGAAAAATGATTCATTTGTATAAGAAACTCTACTTACCTTCGTGTGTTGGTCCATCCAGCTCATGCGGTCGGAAGTACGTGACCCTCCTCGGCTCGTAGTCCTGCAGCACGTACGCGCGGTGGTGCGCTATCGTCTTGTCGTACTTCTTGTGGGAGAACGTGACCTCCTCCTTGGGTCTGTCGTCCTGTCTGCCTATTTCTAAGATCACTCT
Source organism: Scrobipalpa costella (assembly GCA_949820665.1). Lineage (NCBI taxonomy): Eukaryota > Metazoa > Arthropoda > Insecta > Lepidoptera > Gelechiidae > Scrobipalpa > Scrobipalpa costella. Next base: position 4,387,642 of record OX463314.1, read on the forward strand.
GTCTTCTGCCTCCCTCTTCTCTTCTTGGTCGGGCTCTTTAACCACTGTGTAGTTGGCTATGAGAGGTATTGGCGCTTCGTCGTCGTACGGTTGGTTGTACATTTTTGTGGAGAAGCAGTTATAAGAATGTCAGTAAACTTATTGGGTTCCACAATCTTATTAGACACGATGAGTTCAGTAAAAAAATCACTATGAAATCCTGGATATTTCACAACACGATCTTTCTTAAAATCATTATCAACTGTTATTATTTCTAGGAAAAAAAACCTCTTATACCGTCTAGTCACTACCTGTAGCTAGCAAGGACTGTGTCATCCGCACCAAACTCTATTGTAATGTAGATCCGATCAAAGCGCCTTGTATGAACAAGTGTTTCGGAACAATTTCGAAAAAAGCCTTTTGTCTCATACACACTTTGTATGGTTGTTTGTTTTCTTATTTACATTGTGTCATTTTGTAGTGCTATGTTGTACGGTAGTTTAGTTGAATGTGAGATACATTTTAAGGTGTTCGTGGTGGTCTATTTTAGGGCGATGAACCGTGAATACTCTTACATACATACATGGAATTACGCATTTATACCTCCTGGGGTAGGCAGAGCGAAATGAGCCCAAGGTCATTCCACCACGTATGACTAGTTTTAAAGTTTTTTTAGATGATTATGTCATCCAGGACCCCTAGTACCCCTGACTTGTTCCCCCAGGGGTACAACTGGGGTAATTGTGCCCCTCTAGTACCCCTAGGTTTATGTATATTGCTAGTGACAGGTCAGCACATGGCCGAAATTACAATACACTAAAACCCTCCAATCCCTTAAGCTGGTTTTATAGCATGCCATGGAAATGCAGCTGGCACATTCTATGTTTTTCTATCACTCTCAGTCCAGCATGGGATACTCTGTTTTCTTCCACATAAAATTATGTATTTATATTCTTCTTCTTACCGAGTGGATTCTCGAGTCAAACGACCCGACGAACACTGGTGTCAGTTTTCAAATTGCCTACGAGTAGTAGCACAGCTATTAGGCCTCTGACGTGGTTTGAACAACGTCCATTATTTGTACAAAAACTCGAAATAAAAATCGTATAATTTGCAACGCCAATTTATTCTTAATATAGAATAAGATAATAATAAATTATTTAAATACTGATGCTTTAAGCACAGCCTTCACTTATTTAGGCTAACATTGAAATGCGTTATGAAGACACTGAGTTTACAATATACATACGAAACTATTTACTTATTTAAACTATGTATATTTCCAAAAAAAACATTGTTTATGTGACCATTATCATGATGTTTCATGTAAGTTCTGTTACGATATATGATATTGGTAGCAATTCGTAGTTGCAAAAATCATAAGTATTATACCTGTTATTTTCTATCCTGAGAGAACAGAAAGAGACGGCAATAATTTTCAGTCAATATTTAGCGCTCTACGAATCGATAGCATTATATGATAACAGACAAACTAACAAGGAATAAATTATTTAAAATAATTTATAAGGGTAAATAAAAGTTTATAGATGTAAAATACTTGAGTGCTATTTGTTACATTTTGGTTGTTAATCACAAATTCTATAGTGCAGCTTTGATGCAAGTGCGCGCATAAGGTTGGAAAATACTTACTTAGTTTAGTACAAAAGTACTGCTTATGCGTTTAATAAGTTACCACAAATATTATTCGTTTACAAACGCACTGCGTTACAACAAAAAAAAATATATTGATACAATGGCATCGGCACTCGCGACTTAATCCTAATTCTAATTCTTAGCTAGCACTGTCACTTTCTTAACTTTGACATAAGAACAGGATAGACATGACTTTGATATTCCTAATTTGACGTAAGACGCTTTATTAAAAATACTTGTCATAGAGGTACCATAGAGAACGGCTTATAGGAACTGTATAAGTCGCTCTCTTATTCTGTCTCTATTTTTCTCCTAGAAAGGTATTTTTAATTCCTGGCAGGGCCATGAAGCGTCTTACGTCAAAATAGTAATATCAAAGTCTGTTTGTTTGCTATCCTGTTCTTATGTCAAAGTTAAGAGAGCGACAGCGCTAGCTAAGAATTAGTCAAAGAATAGTGCGTCCAGAATTGCCGCCATTATTCGTTCACAAACGCACTGCGTAACAACAAAAAAACTGATTGATTCAGTGTCCCCATATCAGTATACCATAAGTCATACACATCACAACAACTAGAGCTCAATCTTCCTGATCTTGAAGTATTCCTTCATGACGTCATCGGTGACCTTGGCCCTGCGCGCCTGGTACTCCTGGATGATGGGTGTGATGGTTTCTATCGCTATCTTCTTCAGTTCGCCAGTGAGGAGCTGGCCGGATTCGTAGTCTTTCTTTATCTGTAGGGAAAAACAAGAAAGTTTCAGTAAACGACATCTGATAGAATGATGACACTTGAATTTTATTTCTTCCATGCTGGCCTGGGAGCGAGAGAAAAACATAGAATGTGCCAGCTGCATTTCCTCCCGGGTATGCTGTAAAAACCAGCTAAGGGATCCGAGGGTTTCAGTATATTGTAATTTAGGCGATGGGCTGACAACCTGTCACTACAGCAATATACTTACAAATCTATCTTAAATAACCCTCAAAACTTTGTCAGACGTGGCGGAACGACCTTTGTTTGGGTCGTTTACGCTCTGCCTACCCCATTAGGGATAAAGGCGTGATTATATGTATGTATGTATGAATTTCTACCAAAAGCAGGCCTGTCTCACTCCGCACTTAAGATATTGCACCGGTTGCCTTGTCCGGGCGCTGTGAACAGTGGCTAACGCGGTCTCGATGAACGCACAGTCGCCTCCAGTCGGCACCCTGTTTAACTGCCTCCGTGGTCTAGTGGCTAGTGCCATGGACTCCTGATCCGGAGGTATTAGGTTCGATTTCCAGGGGGGAAACACAAAGTTGATATTTGAGAACTTATCACTTTGTGATATTTTCCCCAGTTTGGTTAGGACATTGCAGGCTGAATCACAAGAAAATGATTTCGTGCTTCGGAGGGCACGTTAAGCCGTCGGTCCCGGTCGCTGTCTTTGATAGTGCTCGTTACTCAAACCATGTCAGAGGCCTAATAGTTGTGCTACTAGGCGGTTTAAAAACTCTTGACACCAGGGTTCATCGGGTCGATAGACTCGATACTCACTCGACAGAAGAAGATGACCCTGTTAGGGTTAGCTAACAGAGAGGCTTTGGACTCTGCGTTCGTGTAATTGTGTGCGTGATCTTGAGTGATTATTGGATTTAGATTACGCGTAAGGTTTCATTTAACATGAATTTAATTCAAGGTATGTCTTTCTTCCATGCCGGCCTGGGAGCAAGAGAAAAACATAGAATGTGCCGGCTGCATTTCCTCCCGAGCATGCTGTAAAAACCAGCTAAGGGATCCGAGGGTTTCGGTATATTGTGATTTAGGCGATGGGCTGACAACCTGTCACTACAGCAATATACCTACAAATCTATCTTGTCAGACGTGGCGGAATGATCTTAGTTTAGGTAGTTTGCGCTCTGCCTACCCCATTAGGGATAAAGGCGTGATTTTATGTATGTATGTATGTATGTCTTTAGCTTTTTGAACGAGCGTTGTAGGGGACTAAGATTTCTGTACTGTTAAAGTACTATTTATTAATCTGTGTTAGTACAGAAGACATATTTTGCAAAGAAATCCACACAAAACTGATAGGGTTGCTCAGTCAACGAAACTGAAGAAGTATAACCAGATTTTTTTTCAGGTAGTAATGAAATTATTTTTTTGCTTTTCCATACAACTTCTCTAATCGAGGTGGTCGTTTTGTATGGGAAAACCTTTTTTCATGTCCTGAAAGAATTTCCTGGTGAAAGTTGTTCAGTTTCATTGACTGAGCAACCTCTATCAGTTTGCGAGACGCTGTCCCTTACACCCGGTCTGCTACATGTACTGGCTATAGCTGCTTTATAATTAAAATTCAAAGAGAATGAATTTTAATAAATAAATTATACATACATGTAAAATCACGCTTTTATTCCTATGGTCAGAGCGTCAACGACCTAAACAAAGGTCGTTTCGCCACGTTTGACAAGTTTTGAGGGTAGTTTAATATATCTGTATGTATATTGATGTAGTGACAGGTTGTCAGCCCATCGTTTAAATTACAATATACTGAAACCGTCTAATCCCTTCGCTGGTTTTTACAGCATGCTCGGGAGAAAATACAGCCGGCACATTCTATGTTTTTCTCTCGCTCCCAGGCCAGCATGGGAGGGAATAAATAAATTATAAGATAAATAATTTACCTGTGCTAGCCTTTCATCATCATCGAGGAAGAAAGTGAGGTACTTGTAAGAAATGTCGACGTCAGTGTTGCCACCTTTCTCCCTGTGTTCCTCCACCGTCGCTCGGCCGCCAGAGAACGCGTATTTGTTGATCTGGAACAAACGATACAAGCTTATGGCCGCTATCCTGGCAAAAGCCTAATTTACATTGGGTCTGGTTTCCCTTCTGGGTTGCGGAGGTCAGATGGCAGTCGCTCTGTGTAAAAACCAGTATCCTCGTTCAATCCCCTAGATTAGGTAGCCGACCCCGTGAGATACGGGATAAAGCTAGGGAGACAAATCTTAACTAGTAATATTTAGGACGGGCCGTATTTGTAATCAGCTCTCATGAGTGACAGCGAGTTTGAGTTTGTATCAGAAATGTCATTTCAGTACATACTAGCATGTCAAATCCATACTTAATATTGCTCTAAAGTTTGATATCGCTTCATAAATAGGACAGCAATAGTACATTGTGCATCGAGGGGAGAACGTTACCGATTCCCGACGAGGGCGCAATATACACGAGTTGGGAATCGCACTTTCTTCTAGTAATACATAGTGCTTTATAATAGGAAAAAAGGATGCGTGTATGAGGGTTTGTTTGGGGCTTTATATACGGACACTTTATATTGTTCTTTATCTACTCTCATATAGCAATGTTCGAATTATAAACTTATAAACGAATTTATAATAGCATACTTTTTAAACAGAATGATGAAAAACATAAAAAGTTTACTTTTCGTTGCATCTTAGTTTACTTTTCATTGCACCTGCCCTAGCAAATTCTAACAAAGATGCAACGAACAAACAAAAGTAAAATTTATTTGCTGGAAGCAAGGAAAGATAAAAATCACACAGTAAATACCAAAAAATCCCGATTCCAAGCCAAAATCTGTAAAATTATAATAATTTAACATCATATAACCTGTTCTTAAACTGCTTCGGCGTGTCATTCAAAAATATTTGTTGCGCTCCTTGTAACGCGGGTAAGAAGGATGCATGTATGAGGGCTGAGATTTATATACTAGGATAACATAAATACCTTGTTCTTAATCTGCTTCGGCGTGTCATTCAAAAATATTGATGAATTGGGATCGCTGCCTGACATCTTTTGTTGCGCTCCTTGTAATGCGGGTAAGAAGGACGCATGTATGAGGGCTGGTTTGGGCAGCTTGAGCCGAGCGGCCACGTCGCGAGACATGCGGAAGTACGGGTCCTGGTCTATAGCGCAGGGGATTAGGCAGGGGTACTGGAAAGATTTAGTAAAATTAGTTAGTTTTCACACGTAAAGAAGAAGACGGAATATTCCATTCTTTCTATTATAGCCCTGCCAGAAATTAAAAATACCTGTCATAGAGGTACCATAGAGAAGGGCTTATAAGAAGTGCATAAGTCCCTCTCTTATTCTGCCCCTATTTTTCTCTATGACAGGTATTTTTAACTCCTGGCAGAGATATGATTATGTATATCATTTATAAATACTTTACTAAATGTTAAAAATAATAAAAAAACAAGCGATCAAAACGTCCCGCCATTTTAGGCGCGCTAGTTTTCTTCGTTTTGACCATGTTTTGACTAGTTAAAAACCGCGGCAAGCTCTGAATCTGAAACATTTAACGTCACGTTACGTTTTGGCCAATGGTGTAGCGTTTCACAGATTTAAACATACGTCGCTTATTTTGCTGTTTTTATTTAAGTAATCAAAAAAAAAAAAAAGTAAAAAATGTTTCTTCTATAATGTCGTCGATTCTCGCGACATAATTCTAATTATAATTCTTAGCTAGTGCTGTCACTTTCTTAACTTTGACATAAGAACGGGATAGCAAATGAATACATGACTTTAAAATTCCTAATCTGACATAAGACTGCATATTTGACGTAAAATACGGAAGCATGCTCTATGCTGTTCTTATTTTGAGCGTCTCACGTTAGGAATGTCAGATTAGGAATGTCAAAGTCATGTGTTTATTTGCTATCCTGTTTTTAAGTCAAAGTTGAGAAAGTGACAGCGTAGTAGAGTAGCTAAGAATCAGTTAAGGAATAGTGCGTGCAGAATTGCCGCCAATTTCAGTACAAAAATATTCTCAAAAAAATCTTATGTTTATTCTAGTTTACTTACGACTTTATTTTCAAATATGAATGGAAAACTGGTGGAGAAAGCTGGCGCGGCCTCTATCGAGGGGAAGGTGATCTTTCCGATGACGTCAGAGTCTCCGAAGCCGAATATCCCTTTCACCTGGTTGAACGTCACGCATTTTTGTATCCGCAGCATGTTCTGGTAGAACGCTGGGCATTGCCTGGAAAGACGTGTGGTTTCCTTATCATCACGCCTATATCCCTAATGGGGTAGGCAGAACGTCAACGATCCAAACAAAGGTCGTGTTGCTACGTCTGACAAATTTTAGAGGGTTATTTAACATAGACCTGTATATAGCTGAAGTGACAGGTTGTCAGCCCATCGCCTAATCACTACATAGTACAAAACAAAGTCGCTTTCTCTGTCCCTATAACTATGTACGCATAAATCTTCAAAACTACGCAACGGATTTTGATGCGGTTTCTTTTAATAGATAGAGTGATTCAAGAGGAAGGTTTATATGTATAATACATGCATAATATAGTAGAGAAACACTGATAATTTCCGTGCAAAGCCGGCGCGGGTCGCTAGTATACAATATTCTGAAACCCTCAAATCCTCAGCTGCTCCTCAGTCGCTCCGTGATCATAATGATGTATGAATCTGCATCGAAATATGGGACACTTACCCAAAAGTAAATTTCTCGTATTTAATAAATTTAATGATGGTTAGTGATTACCGTGAGAGTTGTTAAAATATTTTTTATTGTTATTTTTATTTAGTGTACACAAAAAAAGTGTGCTGCAAATCTCTTCCAATCAAACAATTCGCTTTTTAAGTTTGGCTTTTTAAACCTACTAGCGACCCGCCCCGGCTTCGCACGGAAATAATCAGTGTTTCTCTACTATAGTATGCATGTATTATACATATAAACCTTCCTCTTGAATTCCTCTATCCATTAAAACCGCATCAAAATCCGTTGCGTAGTTTTTAAGATTTAAGCATACATAGGGATATAGGGACAGAGGAAGCGACTTTGTTTTATACTACGTACATATTTATAAAAAAATCTCAATCGATACATTCTGACGTCATAGTATATCATTATCAATATTGCTTAATAATACTGTAAATAAGTTTCCAAGGTTACACAGATGACACAATATTTACATCTTATAATCTTATCAAAAGTTTCGCTTTCAATACTTATTTAATAAACATAACATAACAATGTTACTGGATCTCTTATACAGGGTGTGAATTTAATTGCGTGCCATAGCTTAGAGAGTGTTACAGTAACGTAAAAGAAACCAATAATAATATTTAAAAGTCGGTAGGTATTTATAATGATTCCCAGAGCTGCGTCTGGCCGCCGCGCTATAGCCGAGCCTGCGCAAATCGCTATCACAAAAAATACCTCAAAACCTGTCAAACGACCTTTCTATGACCTGGTCTCAGGCGCAAGTTGCCAGAATACAACGATAGGCTCAGACGGTAAAATCTTCTGAGCCTCGAAAAAAGAAGATGGTTATGTGATTTGTGCACCCTCCACAGAATCGCTAATGGCTCATACGATCAAAATCTGTTATGTCTAATGAATTTCAAGGTTTCACTCGTTCTGTGCGCATTCCACAATTGCTTGGCATCTCTCACCGAACAAGTAATGTTTCAAAAAAATTACCGATAATTAGAATGTGTAATTGTTTTAATGATATTTGTTCCACTCACGATTTATTTGCCGGTAGTTCTGACACTTTCAAGAGAGATTTACATAAAAATTGTTTCAACGAATTGTTTAATTCCTAGTAATTTTATATTGTACTAAATTTTATTACTTTAAATTGCATGCATTAGCTTTTAATTTTAGTTATATATTTTATTTTCTGTTATATTTTTCTAACTACTCATACCATTCTCGATAAGTATTTCTAAGTGTTGTGTATAGTTATTATAGAACCTCGGATTCAAAATGTTCCCATACTAAAGTTTTATCTTATAATGTTATAATCTGTGTGTCTGTTACTATACCTATTGTAATAAAATAAAATAAAATAAATTACCTTTCCTTGGGTTGTTGAAGCTCTGCCTAACCCATTACGGATATAGGCATGATATAGTATGTTTGTAAATGCTCTGATGCGATCGTATTATTCTTTGACATTTTTATTATCAATTGCAATGTACATCTGTCCCTACAGCAATATACCTACAGATCTATCTTAAATAAACCTCAAAACTTTGTCTGACGTGGCGGAACGACCTTTGTTTAGGGCGTTTACGCTCTGTCTACCGCATCAGGGATAAAGGCATGATTATATGTATGTAAATTATGAAATTGATAATGTGAAATAAAGAAATCTAATCTTATGCTTTTTTCTATTCTTTACTTACCCAATGAAGTCAAGATCATTGAATATAAATGTTTTGTTGACATCAAATCCCACAGCTATGATGTCTTTAGCGTTGGTGTAGGCCATTTGCCGCGCGTCTTCTAGTTTGATGTCCCTCCACAAACATTTCTCGTCGTCAGTTAGTTGGATGATTAGAGGCACATTGAATACTTCTTGTAGCCATCTGTAAAATAATTTACAACATTAGGAATGTATAAAAAAACGAATCTATATAATCTAATCTAGGCGATGGGGTGATAACCTGTCTATAGCAATATACCTACAAATCTATCTTAAATAACCCTCAATACTTTGTGAGATGTGGCAGAACGACTTTTCTTATAACATATGTATGAGTTATTTTTCCTTTGTACTATTATGTTATCTCTTATGTATGACATGACTGAAAACTAAACATATTGCCGTTTTTTAATTATGATAAACAAAACAACATATAATAAGATTTGTATGTGTAGTAGGATGATTTGATAATTCGAATCTTCACGAAAATCCTAGAGATTTTTAAAGACATTTTAAATGACAATCATAAATGCATGTTATTAAATCAATCAAGATTTAAATGAGTTAGTAAAAATCTAGCCAATCAGAGATAAGGATATCATATGTTACTAGAATAACGAGTTTCTTTCCAAAAAACCTGATTATTTCCAGTAAGATTTGACTATGCTTTTACCATTGTCTAATTATCCGTGTTTTTGCAAAATCCCTAGGATTTTCACGAAGATTCTAATCATCAAATCACCCTACGACATATTATGTACAATTCATTTAAACATAATTACTACAGGCAAATAGACTAATATAATCCAGATCAATTCTATGTACCCTGTTTAATGGTGAATAAACGATTATCTTATCTTATCTTATCAGATACAGGAAGGAAAACAATATTTTTTGTTATTTATGTTTTAGGCCACTTATTAGAAATTAAAAATTTGCAGCAGGCAGGATTTGAACCTGGACCTTCGGAATGCCATTCCATCGCTCTGCCAACTGGGCTAATGGGTAGTCAGAATTGTGAACTTTATCCTTGCTTCTTTTTATCACGTCATAGTGGACATCAGCTACAATCGCCGTCAGCTAAAAGCGTCTGACAAAATAGCACTGTGAGTGCAAAAATCCTCAAAAAAATGTTATTAGAAACTAATTATAATTTCTTGATGGTACATTTCTGAAGTAAAATCCAGTTGACTGGGAGCGAGAGAAAGCCATAGAATGTGCCAGCTGCATTTCCTCCCAGACATGCTCTAAAAACCAGCTAAGGGATCTGACGGTTTCAGTATATTGTAATTTAAGCGATGGGATGACAACCTGCCACTATAGCAGTATACCTACAAAACTAACTTAAATAACCCACAAAGTTTTGGAAGTTTACGCTTTGCCTAATCCATTCCTTACATATATGAATGTATGTAAGAATCCACTTGTACTTACTTCGTAAACATAAATGGGATCATATGCCCTACATGCATACTATCTGAGGAAGGCCCTCTCCCGGTGTAAAGGTAGAACTTCTTCCCCTGTTCAAATAGGTTCAGTATTGTGTGCAGATCTCGATGGGAGAAGAATATGCCCCGCCGTAACAGTGGGTGGGCTAGAAAGATAGAATTGACATTAATTTGGTGACAGTATTGAATAATTTGGTGACCAATAAATTACCTAGCAACCAAAATAACATTTTGGGAATCAGTAGTTCGGTAACAGATCTCAACTTTGGTGACCAAAAATATTGTTCTCAAAGATGAATAAAACAAATTGTGAGATTAGAGATTTCTAATTATATGAAACAGTAAGAAGATATGCTTTGCAAAATAATTATGTTAATTTTTAAATATTCCTGCCAATGAGGCAACACATAATTTAGGAGATGTAAGAAGAAAAAGTAAATGAATTTCACGATTAAATAATAATCCATGGCACAATATTCTTACCTTTCTTTCCTGTCACTTTTTCAAATCTATCTATGAGTTCTTGATCTATTTTTGAACTTCCAAATCTTTCTGAAAACAAAAAATATTATAATACATTTATCCTCACGTTTTGTCACACAGTTATTCTACTTCACATTTCTGTAAAAAAAAAAACTTACTGATAAGTTTGTCATAGTCAATCCCTGTTTCTGACTTCCCTGCCACGGTCCAGGGATCCACCACATCATCATCCTCATCCTTCACCGCCATGTTGTTCACCTGCTCCACCTGTTCTTCAGTCATAATTGGTACTGGAAACAAACCAAATTAATAATTATGTGGTGAAAGGACTGCATAGTCTCTTGCAGATATAATAAGAGACATTTTGAGAATTTGGGTACAGAAATATGGCTCAGGGCTATTATGTGGACTGTAAAATTCGCTGAAAATCTAGAATAGGTGTTTCTAAGGAAAGTATGTATAAAAACTGATACATAGTTTTCAGGTTATACTTCCATATGTTACAAAATTTGGTGAAAGTAGTTGGTGCAAGTTACAGGTATGAAAACTTAAATTACAATTCTTACCTCAAAACAATCACTATTGTAGAAACTGATGCAATTTTTGCCAAAATTCTAACATTGATCAGCCGCACTTTCACAACTCGACAATTGTCAACACGTTTGGTTTTTGTTGTTGAAAGCTACCTACATACAAAAGTTCTCCTTAGCTGAAAGCATGGCATGATTAAATTTGTATTGTAGCAAACTTTATTTTATTTTTTCACAGCTACATAAATTAGTTATAAAATTAAATAATAGAATTACATATTAATAAATTGAAATATTGGTGTAAAGTCTTCTTATAGGAAAAACCAGAGGAGAAACAAAACGCTCATATTCAATGTTGCCATTTCGCTAGAATAGTGGTAGAAAAACTAAAAATACAATAGGAGTTTTCCTGCGATTCGTCAAATGCTTCATAGATGGCGATAGGCTGTTCTGAAGATTCATTAGCATTTTGTCTCAATTTTTTTGTTTAAGGAAAAGAATATCATATAATTATAAAGCTGCCTACGATTGACCACTTTTCTTCTTTGTCTTCGCTTATTCCCGTTGCGTGGGGTCGGCTTTCTTAATCCTCCAGCGCCATTCTCTTCGCTGGTAAGCATCGTTGTCTGATCTCTAGTCTAATTATTATTTGCGTATCCTTGAGGACATTTAATTTTGTCATCCAGGGAGTTTGAGGTCTGTCACTCTCTCCCTTTTCGTATCCATGGAAATGCACTTTTATGCTATGTGGTCATCGGGTGTACGCATGACCGTATCACCCTAGCCTGGACATTGAGATCGGAACAAATGTATAGAAAATAGAAAGTGAGACCGCTCCAAAATAATTGCATTGTTTATGATTGAAATGGAGCAATAATAGTCATATGTTGTAGTCGTAGGTCATATGATTTCATAATTCGAATCTTTGCGAAAATCCTAGGGATTTAGCGAAAACACGAATAGTTAGACAATTGTAAAAATATTGTCAAATATTACTGGAAAAAGGCAGATTTTTTGAGAAAATTCTCCTCGTTCTAGTTACATTTAATTCCATACCCTTAACTCTGATTGGGTGTTTATTTATTTATTTCTGTAGTAGTATTTTTTTATTGTTGAGGTTCCATCACAGTACATACTTAGAAGTACTTGTGCCCCCAGGAAATCAAGAAAAAATCAAGGAATTCTGAATCTGCCCTTGATTGGTTAAATAACATGCGTTTACGATTGTCATTTAAAACGTCTTTCAATCAGAGGAGATCTTGTTAAACCGATCAATCAGCGTTCTTATTCGTTAAATATATGAAACGTTACTAGAACGATGAGTATTTTTGCAAAATACCTGACCATTTACAGTAAGATTAATTATTTGTTTTTTCATAGAATTTCTGGGAATTCGAATTATCCAATGATCCTAAAACAAATACATTTCCGAGCGGAACGGATTCTATGAAAACGTACGTGTATTTTGTTCAACAGTTCTAATTTGTAGTAAAAATAAAACTATTCTATTTTTGTCATACATTCAGCGCCATCTATTGGCAATAAAAACATTCTGTAAGATCAGTACCTTATTCTACCTTTAGGATTCAAATCTAAAAATAATGGCAACAATTTCTCACCAAAACGTCAAACAAATCTGTCAATACATACAATCACGAATTTCTGTTGCTGTTTTTAGAATTAAATCGCGTGATTTTCTTTGTTTTCTGAGTGCATTATATGAAGATTTGGTGTTGAGTAACGCAAGGATATCCTTGATGGTTTCGGGCGATGACTCCAACGGCAGATTATCGCGGAAAACAACGAGGTCGCCAAATAGAAGATCGAAAAAGTCCGACGCAGACCTAGCAAAGGGGTCTGCGTTGCGAAATGAACCGCAACCTTCGGTGCACAAAAGAAACCTTTATGTTGTCTCCTTCCCTATTATAATACTGTTCAATATATTACGGAGTATTCTTTACCAATTGTTTGTCGTCTTCAAGTATATCTATTCGGCGTCTCATCGGTTGATGCACAAAGAAAAGCAGACCAGCGAATGTAACCTGGAAGTGGTAGTAAAAGACGGAGTAGTGTGCACAGAAGTCGCTGAGGAGATGGCCTACGTCCACAATGTGGGCCCCGGTGACCCATTGCTGGCCAAACAGAAGCATCACCATCGGAAAGCTTTTGAGTATATTTCGAAAGCTCTGAAGATTGATGAGGAAAATGAGGGTAAGTGTTGTAACCTATTGTAAAAATACTTGATATAAGAAGTTATTGAATTCATAATTTATTTTATGAAATGATTGAATTTCTAAGTAATCAATTTGAATAAAATTTAAATATTCTCTTAAATCCATTTTAGTTAAAACATCTTTCTTTATGTGTGTGTGTTTATTAATGGTTTTTTTTAGTTAATTATTTTTAGTTAAAAATATCTAACTACAATGATCAAATAATAAAAGTTCAGTCTAACTTTTGAATTGTAGCTTAAAATAAGTCCCCTGTTAGAGTGTTTTGGGATGGGGGATCCCCGGGATGGGAAGGAGGGGCCCTCATACCCCACCTGCCATATTGCATACTTTTGAGTTAAATTGAGTTAAACACATACAAAAAATCTATCTTTCCTTATCAACTCTTCAAACAGGTCAAAAAGAACTAGCAATAGAACTATACAAGAAAGGCATCCACGAGCTCGAAAGAGGTATAGCCGTAGACTGCTGGGGCGGCCGCGGAGACGCCTGGTCACGGGCCCAGCGTCTACACGACAAGATGAAGACTAATCTAGGCATGGCCAAGGACCGACTGCACTTCCTGGGTAAGTCCAGATTTTCAATGTAGCTGTATAGAGCCGATTCAAAATTCACTGCCTAGCTAAAACCATTGCCATGTACAAGTTCAAAATATGACAATCTATTTTTAGTAAAATATTTTTATTTATTTGTTTGGACTTGTAAATGGTAAATGGTTACAAGAGAATAAGAAGGTGCATTCATGAGGTTGAACAAAATTCAGGTGTTAAAGATAAACATAAAATACAAATATACATACAAATTTAATCACAGGAAAATGAAAATTGGCACAGAATTTACCTAAAATATTGGCTGTTTTAGAATATTCATTGTTATTTTTATGTGGCAACAACATTAAAAATTATTTTTATTTGCTGATAAAACTCCGAGGTGACTGAAATATTTTATTTGTAGAAAATTGAGGGATCTCATTTTATTCTGCATAGCAAACTCAACATATTATTTATTTAATATTACTTTGCCTCATAGTTATTCTTAATTTTCCTTTACAAACAATTTCAGTCTCCTCAAGTATAAAAATAAATACATTATGTACCTACTCAATTTACAATATTACAATTTTAATTTACAATTATAATTGTGTAATTTACAAATGTAATACATAAGTGGATGTTCCTTCAAAAAAGCTAGTGACGTACTTTGTGTAAAGTTAAATGTATTACAATAATTGGCTGTATGTTGCATGAAGAGCTTATTTTTATTTTCTTTTATTCCCATAAAATTTTTGGTAGGGTCAGGTTTCTTACTATTTTATTATACTAGGCATTTTGCTTACACAAAGAAAGTAATGATTGTCAAGATTATTTAAACATGTTACAAAGTATTTATAAACTTTGTCAGATGTGGCGGAACGACCTTTGTTTAGGTAGCTTACGCTCTGCCTACCCCATTAGGGATAAAGGCGTGATTGTATGTATGTATGTATAAATGGTATTTTTTTTTTAGTATTTATAGATTTTTCATAATTTTATTAATAGTATAAATTCGTAACTCTACTGTAGAAAAGATCGAAAGATTTTTTCTTTATGTTTTGGTCCTGTTTCTGTGACTATTTAAATTAGCATTACAGTTACTCACGAGAAACTTCGCGCTTAAATATGGTTTACGTGATCAATCTGTGCAAAAAAATGCACTTTGCTATTGTACACAATAACTTTCAATCTTAGCCTACAAAAGAAAAAAGACGCACGATATAATTGCCTATTTTGGCATGTCGTGAGCTATCGTAGTAAAGAAAGTAGCAAAAACGGCTGTATCTAATCCAGCCTCATTTTTTAAAGTGCTTTTTGAGAAATGCACTACTATATAATTTTGAAGACTGGCGCGTCGTCTGTCGGTCGTTTCAATATTTTAATTGAATTTTAGTGCTCCATAAAGTTATATTGTGTTGCACTTTTAATAATCGTGTTACAGCAAAAAAAAAAAACAATTTCTTTAGGCAACATCACATACATATTTGTGTAAGCAAACTGCCATATTTATTTACTCCTCCATTTATTTTATGTAATGTTGTCCGTTATCCCCCTATGTAGCGAACCTAGTCGCCCTCAGTAAATTGGGTGTAGATGAAACCAGCACCGAAAAAAAACCAACGGAGTCCCCTTTAAAAAGAAGAGGTCTGGAGAAGTCCAAGACTACGTTGATCGCCACAGAGAGTAACAGTGGTCATACAAAGTCGGCTTCAGAAGGTAGAATCAGAGTTTCACTTTGCTTTGCTTCGTTTGACATAACCTAATGCAAAGATGTAATCATAACATTAATAATCTAATATCATAACCCGGTTGGTTTCAAAAGGAGTTTGAGTTGGGATTGGTTTATTTTATTGTCAATATTTGCATGGGTGCACTGTGTTTAAGCTTCACAATTTTTCATGAGCTTTATGTGTTTACATGCGACTCGTAAAATATTGTAGCTAGCAGGACACGCTATTAGTACCTATAGCAATGCTGGCTGCTGTGTATAGTATAATTATGTATTTATTATTGAGCCCGAAAGCTTTCCTGCCAGCTACAAAACTTTAGCGAGACTTCTATTATTACCTGCTATAAATGTTTACAACTGTTTGGAAAGTACTGAAAGAACACGACATATATATTTAAAATAAAAAAACTCGACTTCTTCCGAGCATTTGCTACAAAGTTAGAAATACAGATGTTTTGTAGAATGTTGTTGTTTTTAAGTTTCGCTTATTCTTCATCACATGCAAGCAGCCTAACTTCCATACAATTACCAACAGACCTACGCACGCCCCCTCACATTATCGGAACGCTAGCCATCGGCCTAAATGTTGTTTGACATGGTTCATTACACCGCTTGACTCCTACACACGTATATTATTCAATACCTTAGTATAGAGGTTAGTTTTTAAATAATTTGTATTTATTACATAATAATTTGGTTAGGATATTGACTAATTTTGAACTATGTTTTGAACATAATGGAATTTTAGCTGTTTCGCACCTGTGGTCGTCGCAAATGGGTACTTATACGACGTAATATTTGTAGTCTTATTGTGCACGTCTTATCCGCATTATGTTTTATGCAATCTCAATTCTTCGGTCTGCTGTAAGACATTTCATTTTAGAAATAAGCAGTACCTGTTGTGTCTTGACACCCTATGTAATTGTTCTGTGTACGTTTTTGTGTACAATAAACTGTTAAATAAATAAATTAAAACTAGCGTAGAATAAAATCTTACATCTATCTCTATCAGTGTCGCTAGCATATGTTCAACAAACTATCGTCTTCGTTCATTCAAATAGAAATTCGATAACGTAGATAGATCTTTCTTGCCGCGTACATAAATAGGTGCCAAATTCTGAGTATTGGCATTCGATATGACATGATTAAAACGTTGGAAGTAGACTTCCCAGTCTATTATAAATGGTATAAAAGGCGGTAAACAAAAACTGAATGGGGTATCATATTTCTCAAAGAATATTTTATTCGCTCATCACTCACATTCAACAACTTCTTAAATAATTTCTTTGTTGTGTGAAAGTTAAAACTTCCACGCTGGCCTGGGAGCGAGAGAAAAACATAGAATGTGCCAGCTGCAACTCCTCCCGGGCATGCTGTAAAAACCACCTAAGGGATCCGAGGGTTTCAGCATATTGTAATTTAGGCGATGGGCTGACAACCTGTCACTAAAGCATATACCTACAAATCTATTTTAAATAACCCTCCAAATTTGTCAGACGTAGCGTAACGACCTTTGTTAGGTCGTTTACGCTCTGCCTACCCCATTAGGGATAAAAGCGTGATTATATGTATGTATGTATGTGAAAGTTGTGCAGTTTCGTTAATTGAGCAAGCATTTTTCAGTTTTACCTACTTTGTCCCTTACACCCTGTATATTTTGTAATGTCGGACCACGTGATGCCAGGGAAATACAACAGAGAGGATATTGGGAAGTCCATGCTGGACAAGGAGCCAGAGAAAAACACAGAATGTGCCAGCTGCAATTCCTCCCGAGCATGCTGTAAGAACCAGCTAAGGGATTCGGGGGTTTCAGTGTATTGTGATTTAGGCGATGGGCTGACAACCTGTCACTCCAGCAATATATATACATATATTACTCCACGATACAGATCTCAAAACTTGACAGACGTGGCGAAACGACCTTTGCTTAGGTCGTTGACGCTTTGCTCTGCTTATCCCATTAGGGATAAAGGCGTGATTTATGTATGTATGTCCATTACACCATGTAAACGGTGAAATAAAATGATAATGCAAGAAATTGATTTGGAACATGGACCGCGCCCGAGTCGATAGTTGAAAAGTTCTGACTGCAGAGGGCGCTGCGGCGCTTTAAATTATAAAATGGCCGGCAAAAGGAAACGGAAGCGCTCCTCTTTATTAGAAATAATAGGACTGAACTTTTACATGGTTGTAAAGACAATATTACTTATATTCTACATACATACATACATAAAATCACGCCTTTATCCCTTACGGGGTAGGCAGAGCGTCAAACTCCTCGTAAAAGGCGCTTTCGCCACGTCTGACAAAAATTGAGGGCAATTTTAGATAGTAATGTGTATTGCTATAGTGACAGGTTGTCAGCCCATCGCCTAAATTACAATACACTGTAACCTTCGAGTCCCTTTTGCTGACTTCTACAGCATGCCCGGGAGGAAGGGCAGCTGGAACATTCTATGTTTTTCCATCGCTCCCAGTCCAGCATGGAAGAAAAGACTTATATTCTAATGATAATATTATGAAAATGTAGTGCGTCGCGTACACACCCTATATATTGTGTAATGCCGGTTGACCGACCACGTAATACCAGGGAGTACAATAGAGAGAATATTGGGAAGGGACGTTTACAAATGACGCTCGTCTGTAGCTGAGCGATCGAATGTGGAGCATTTCCGAACGGAATTGGAGTATATCGATTCGCTGGAGTTTAGGTTTCGTGAATAGAACTTATAGGTAGCAAGCAGCTTCTATGCTGGTCTGGGAGCGATAGAAAAACATAGAATGTGTCAGCTGCTCTCAGGAGATAGAATATATCTCCTCCCGGGCATGCTGAAAAAGGGTTTCAGCATATTGTAAGTTAGGCGATGGGCTGAAACCTACAGTAATATACAGATTTATATGAAATAACCTTCAAACTTGTCAGACGGGGCGGAAACACCTTTATTTGGTACGTTGACGCTTTGCCTGCCCCATAAGGAAACAGGCGTAAGAGTATGTATGTATGTAGGTAGCAATTTGTAGTTGCAAAAATTACGACTTAACTAATATAAGTCTAAACCCGTTGTTTTTTATCGAGAGAGAGTGAGAGAGACCCAGAAAAGAACGGCTATAATTTGATTCGAGATTTAGTTAAGTTGTGCCGTCAACGAATTGATACCATTACCATCCATTACCTATTCTAAGAGAGCCCGATGGTGTAGTGGATAGGGCCGCTGCCTCCTGAGCGGGAGGTCGTGGTTCGAATCCCACCACGTACCAATGTGTTTTTCGGTTTTCGAATTTCATATGTATGTTTATTCGGCGCTTTTTCCGTGCTTCGGAAGGCACGTTAAGCCGTTGGTCCCGGTTAATATCGTTTAATACCGTAGATATTAGTCGTTAAGCCATATCAGAGGCCAGTGCTAAGCATTGGCGGCTTGAAAACTGACCTAATCTAGGATTGGGTCTGGTTTCCCTTCTGGGTTGCGGAGGTCAGATGGCAGTCGCTCTGTGTAAAAACCAGTACCCTCGTTCAATCCCCTAGATTAGGTAGCCGTCCCCGTAAGATACGGGATAAGGCTAGGGAGATGATGGACCATCCATTACCTATTCTAACTTAACTGGCTTTTTAGGTAATTCTTCTTCTGCTTAGGTCGGCCATTTGAATAGCTGTGTACGTTTTAATTAGATCACCTGGCACAGGTATCTTATATACTTAAAAGGTGGTCTCAAACACATTACGGAATTGTACAAATTTCTATTAATATTATTAATTATTAAGAATGTACGCTCTGCCTACCCCATTACGGATAAAGGCGTGATTATATGTAGGTGAATGTACTACTTATGATACAACATTCCTTTTTTTAATGAAATTACGAAAAATTATATAAAAGGATACTTGTTTGTTGTAATTTACATTAAAATATTGTTGTACAAACCCGCAAGCGGTCGTCTTCTTTTAGGTAATGGTATGTAGTACTATTATATATTCTGTGGTAATGGAGACTTTGGTTATGTAGTACTATTATATATTCTGTGCTTTATTTATAGCCTATTACTATCGAAAGCTGTGTAGTTTATGCGCTGCTGAATTTCAGAAAGTTTAACATTTTTGAGATAGTAGTTGTGGTTGCTATGTTATCGACAAATTCTATGATTACCTACTGACCGATATCTGCCTCCGTTGTCTAGTGGTCAGAGCTATGGGCTCATGATCCGGAGGTCCTGAGTTCAATCCCAGGGGGAGAAAAAGTTGATATGTGCCAATTTATCACTTTGAGAGATTTTCTCCGGTTTGGTTAGGACAATGCAGGCCGAATCACCTGATTATCTTGAAGAAAAAATATTCCATGCTTCGGATGACACGTTAAGCCGTCGGTCCTGGTTGCTGTCTTTGATAGTGATCGATACATAAACCATGTCAGATGCCTATTAGCTGTGCTATTAGGCGGTTTAAAAATCCTCTGACAACAGGGTTTCTCGGGTCGATCGACTCGATACCCACACGACAGAAGGAGACAGAACAATCTTATTTTGAAATTGAATCAGCATCACGTTAAAAAGTTAGAAAAAGATTTAATAAATATTAGAAGTAATAAATAAAAAATTTAATAAATATTAGAAGTAAGAAATTAAAAATTTGGGCAGGGTTTCAACCTGCGACCTTCGGAATACCGTTCTATCGGTTTGCCAACTGAGTTACCGCGACGATAGCATAATGGCGAATTTAATCCTTACTTCTTTTTATCACGTCATAGTGGACGAAAATAAAAGATGTTTCGTTTTCATTCTTTTACGTTTTATGGTTCAACAAGCAAAAGAAAAACATAGAATGTGCCAGCTGTATTTCATTTAAGGAAGGTTTCAGCTAAGAAATCCGAGGGTTTAGTTTATTGTAATTTAGGCGATAGGCGGACAACCTGTCACTACAGCAAAATATACCTACAAATCTATCTTAAATAACCCTCAAAACTTTGTCAGACGTGGCGGAACGACCTTTGATTAGGTCGTTTACGCTCTGCCTTGCCCATTAGAAATAAAGGCGCGGTATATGTATGCATGTAAACTGAATGACTAATACCCCTAAAAGTTCATGTTTTTAGTCGAATAATCAATGGAGTAACAACACACCATGGCTGTTGTGTTAAACCCCTTTGTTGAATAATTAGTGTAATTTGATACGACGATGAATAAAGTCGTTGCACCCTAATACTGAAAAGCTTATATACAGGGTGTTAAGAAAACTACGTACTGCTTTTGTTCATACATACATACATACATACATATAATCACGCCTTTATCCCTAATGGGGTAGGCAGAGCGTAAACGACCTAAACAAAGGTCGTTCCGCCACGTCTGACATAGTTTTGAGGGTTATTTAAGATAGAATTCTAGGTATATTACTGTAGTGACAGGTTGTCAGCCCATCGCCTAAATTACAATATACTGAAACCCTCGGATCCCTTAGCTGGATCTTACAGCATGCCCGGGAGGAAATGCAGCTGGCAAATTCTATGTTTTTCTCTCGCTCCCAGGCCAGCATGGAAGTAAGTAAGTAAGTTGTTCATACATGTCCTAAAATATGAAAGAAAGACAATCTTCTTCTTAGCAAGTGGAACGGCGACCCGGTGAACCCTGATGTCAGAGTTTTCCGCCTAGTAGCACAGCTATTAGGCCCCTGACGTGGTTTGAGTAACGACCACTATCAACGATAGCGGCCGGGACCGACGGGTTAACGTGCCCTCCGAAGCACGGTTTTTTTTTTCGGATAATCAGGTGATTCAGCCTGCAATGTCCTAACCAAACTGGGGAAAACCTCACAAAGACAATAATAAATCCTCAAAATACATACATGTCCTACTAATTCTTCTTCTGCTCTTTCATGCTTCACCATGCTGGACTGGGAGAGATAAAAAAACATAGAATGTTCCAGCTGCCCTTCCTCCCGGGCATGCTGTTGAAGTCAGCAAAAGGGACTCGAGGGTTACAGTGTATTGTAATTTAGGCGATGGGCTGACAACCTGTCACTAAAGCAATACATATTACAATCTAAAATTGCCCTCAATTTTTGTCAGACGTGGCGAAAGCGCCTTTTACGAGGCGTTAAACGCTCTGCCTACCCCGTAAGGGATAAAGGCGTGATTTATGTATGTATTATGTCCTACTAATAATACCAAACAACTTTACCAAAGCACAAAAAAATGGACTGTTTTTTTTCTTTCAATTTCAACCATACCAATTTTATAAACTAGCGTCCCGCCACGGCTTCGCACGGAAATCATCAGTGTTTCTCTACTATATTATGCATGTATTATACATATAAACCTTCCTCTTGAATCACTTTATCCATTAAAAGAAACCGCATCAAAATCCGTTGCGTAGTTTTAAAGATCTAAGCATACATAGGGATATACGGACAGAGAAAGCGACTTTGTTTTATACATACATATAATCACGCCTTTATCCCTAATGGGGTAGGCAGAGCGTAAACGACCCAAACAAAGGTCGTTCCGCCACAACTGACAAAGTTTTGAGGGTTATTTAAGATAGATTTGTAAGTATATTGCTGTAGTGACAGGTTGTCAGCCCATCGCCTAAATTACAATATACTGAAACCCTCGGATCCCTTAGCTGGTTTTTACAGCATACCCGGGAGGAAATGCAGCTGGCACATTCTATGTTTATCTCTTGCTCCCAGGCCAGCATGGAAGAAATGTTACTATGTAGTGATATTGTGGTTTAAGGAACGCAGTATTTTTTTTACACACTGTATGAGGGCGCGGTTTTTAAGGGTTTCTTATTAGGAGCGTTTATACCGAGCGGTGGCTCCCTCACTCGGCTCATAACTCGTAAAGTATAGAATTTTTTAAATCTTTGTTCTAGAATTTCTTCCATGCTGGCCTGGGAACGAGAGAAAAACATAGAATGTGCCAGCTGCATTTCCTCCCGGGCATGCTGTAAAAACCAGCTAAGGGATCCGGGTGTTTCAGTATATTGTAATTTAGGCGATGGGCTGACAACCTGTCACTATAGCAATATACCTACAAATCTATCTTAAGTAACCCCCAAAACTTTGTCAGACGTGGCGGAACGACCTTTGTTTAGGTCGTTTACGCTCTGCCTACCCCGTTAGGGATAAAGGCGTGATTATATGTATGTATGTATGTTGTTCTAGAATTTGAGCTAAGTATTTTTTAGAAGTAATGAAGTAAGGCGCAAATGGTACCCCGCAGTAACTGTCGAAATTATTGCTAAAAACTGCCGTTTCTAAGGAAGTAGTAGAATAAAGTTTAAAAAAACATCTGGTCCTGCCAGGAATTAAAAATACCTGTCATAGAGGTACCATAGAGAAGGGCTTATAGGAAATGCATAATATATATCTTATACATACATATAGTCACGCCTTTATCCCTGATGGGGTAGGCAGAACGTAAACGACCTAGATAAAGGTCGTTTCGCCACGTCTGATAAAGTTTTGAGGGTTATTTAAGATATTATACAGGTTGTCAGAACCTGTCACTATAGCAATATACCTATCGCCTAAGTTGCAATATACTGCCCTCGGATCCCTTAGCTGGTTTTTATAGCATGCCCGGGAGGAAATGCTGTTGGCACATTCTATGTTTTTCTCTCGCTCCCAGTCCAGCATGGAAAATTTCTCTATGACATGTATTTTGAATTCCTGGCAGGGTTATACTGTGTCTTTAACGAGTGAGGGAGTCACCGCTCGGTATAAACGCTATTAAATTCGTGCTTTGCCTTGTAAATGTGGTATGACTAACGTAGTTTTTAGTTGGGAGTTTAAAAACCTATTCTGCAGTTAGTAGATATTACATTGTTAGTGTAGATACGAGTATGATATGAGTCATTGCTTTTTAGTCTTTGTTTTGTTGCAATATAAGGCTTTAACCTTGACCGATATTTAATAGTACTTTATAGTAGTACTTACATATAGTAAACTAAAGAAGGCAGTTTACTATAGATATATATTAATAGTAAACTACCTTCGTGGTCTAGCGGTCTGAGCTATGGGCTCACGTCTCGAATGTGCCGGGTTCGATTCCCGGCGGAGGACAATGACTTTGTGTTGTTGTGTCTTTGTCCGAAAAGTAAGATGATCCATGCTGTAGGATGGGCATGTAAATATTGGGTCCTGCGCCTGATTTCTCTCTGGTCGTGTCAGTCAGTCTGGGACAAATTAAGAGATTGAAGGAATAGAGAGTGCACCTGTGTGTAGCGCAAACACTTGGACACAAAAAAAATGTCTTGTTTGTGATATCTGGAAGATTGGCCGCCATCACTGAAAATGGGTTGGGAGGACTTTTATTATTATAAATTATAATATGAGTCATAGCTTTTTAGTATTTGTTGCAATACAAGGCTTTAACCCTGACCGGTATTTTGTAGTACCTACTTTATAGTAGTATGTACTATGGTAGCGTAGTGATGGTAGGTAACTGTTAAATGATTAAAATAGATGTATATAGTTATATCGTTAGTAGAGCAATATATACTATAATGTTGGATAATATTGAAACTAAATGAATTTTCGAATAATGGATTATCTACAAACTTAAGACTTCTATAATAAGATAGAATTTACAAGTTCTCCAAAACTGCCTGCACTCTTAATTTTGCTTATTAACACCATCCTATTTAGCCACCAAAAAGAGACGCTGTCCCGAAAACTAAAAGAGGTTTATCAGTCCGTCAACGAAACTGAACAACTTTCACTAAGATTACTTTCTGGAAAATGAAAATAAAACACTGACTTCATTCACTATCATGATCATTTTGTATCGGGAAGTTAAAACAATTTCTCATTCACCAGAAGAGCTTATTTATGATTTTTGATCCGGTTTGTTGAATGAGCTTCACCTAGTAAGTTTTCGGGACACCGTCCCTTACACCCGTGTATCCCCTTTTTCACATAGCATGAGCATCTTAGCACATGTCAAACGCATACATTTTTTGACAGTCATCAAGGAGTCTCTTTCGCACCTGCGATGTTTTGATATTTCCTACCTGCTGTCAGGAGACTCATGCTATCTGAACAATACTATACTGGGTGTAAGGGACAGCGTCCCACAAACTGATAGGGTTTGCTCAGTCAATGAAATTGAAAATTCTTTCAGGAGAAGAAAAAATATGTATGGAAAACCCTTTGTTCACTTCCTGAAATAAATTCCTGGTGATAGTTGTTCAGTTTCGTTGACTGAGCATCCCCTATCAGTTTGCGGGACGCTGTCCCTTACACCCTGTAGATACTTTAAAGTAAGTCTAACCAGACCCAACATCTGCAATCCTTCGTACAGTGGCCGGGAGGAAGCTGACGACAGCAGGGCGGCGGGTGCCGAGCAACGGGGGAGGGGGGCCGCTCATGAAGTCCCAGACCCTGCCCAGGTCCATGGGCAGGTCCTCGTCGCAGCCGAACAGCTCCACCAACGGCAACTACACCAGATATCCGGTGAAGCCAGCGTCTACCCCGCCCGCGGTCAAGAGGCAGCTGTCTGTGAGTATTGAGAGGTTGGAGGAAGGAAATAGAGAAGGATAGTATTTGCCTTGTATTTAGGGAATTGGAGAACATTATTATCTTGTTTTCCCATCGGGCCCAATACCAATCTCCTGTAGCCGTATTTTTGAATCACTCCAATCGAAATTTGCATATGCGAAAGAGTTTTTCTTTTATTTTACCTACTAAAATTGTAACAACATTTAGATATTACGATCAAGCCTAATCTAAAGATAATGAGTAATTTTAATATGACTTAATTGGCTAGGTACACTAAACTAAGAATGTGTCCATTAACACGTTTCTTATTGTCTCTATTAAGGGGAAGACACTTCGTTCTTGTGTTCTTTATGTATAGCACTCAATACACTATATTACATTGTCACTTTACAAAACTAACTCAAAATATATTTAAGTATGGAATCAGAGTAACATTCGCATGCGATTTCCATACTTAAATCATCATCATCAAAGAATGTAAGGCAGCTGTCAGTGAGTATTGGGAGGGGGGAACTGGTGGCAAGAAAATATGCCATCTATGCTCCATGTTGATAAAAATAAAAAGATAGTCAGACACTAGGAAGATATCAATATTGTTTTAGTGAAGTTGTACCACCATTTGTATTGATAGCCTAGCTAGCGTAAAGTTCCGTGACAACTTAAAGGGTCCGAAATGACGTGCGGCATAAAAAATAAAAAACGAGTTATTGCAATTTGAGAATTTATACATGCATACATAATACATATACATACATATAACGTCTGTATCTCTAATGGGGTAGTAGAGTCAACGACCCAAACAATGCCTTTGTTTGTTTCGCCACGTCTGACAAGCTTTGAGGGCTGTTTAATATAGATATGAGAATTTATTAATACAGAAAACAAAGTATGCCGATCAGAAGAATAGTTAACCACGAAATAAATTTAAGATTTCTATCTACTATACCGGGTGTAAGGGACAGCGTCCCGCAAAATTATAGGGGCTGCTCAGTCAACGAAACTGAACAACTCTCACCGGGAAATTATTTCTGTAGATAAAAAAAATTACCTTCCCATACAAAATGAACAACTCGATCAGACAATTTGTATAGAAAATCAAAACTTTTTTCACTTCCTGAAAAAAAAAAACTGGTGAAAGTTGTTCAGTTCTGTTGACTGAGCAACCTCTATCAGTTTGCGGGACGCTGTCCCTTACATCCCGTATACTTAGGTGTAACTATAACTATGTATTTTTCAGTGAAATGTTAACAATACCGTATCACATTCGTGTACTTTATTGCCAGAGCATGCCTTGCATAAATCGATTCACCAGCTATTTAAATATAGGCTCTTTCAATAAGGGGTAGGTAGATGTTGAAATCTAATAGAACAGGCTGTGTGTGACGTATTAACATCATCATCAACATCATTTGCTTGTCCTTATCCCATTTAATTGGGGTCGGCGCAGTTTGTTTTCTTCCTCCATTCATCCTTGTCAGCCGAAAGAGCCCGATGGTGTAGTGGATAGGGCCGCTGCCTTCTGAACGGGGAGTTCGTGGTTCGAATCCCACCACGTACCAATGTGTTTTTCGGTTTTCGAATTTTATATGTACGTTTATTCGGCGCTTTTTCCGTGCTTCGGTAGGCACGTTTAGTCGTTGATCCCGGTTTATATCGTTTAATACCGTAGATATTAGTCGTTAACCCATATCACAGGCCAGTGCCAAGCATAGGCGGTTTGAAAACTCTGACCTAATCTAGAATTGGGTCTGGTTTTCCTTCTGGGTTGCGGAGGTCAGATGGCAGTCGCTCTGTGTAAAAACCAGTACCCTCGTTCATGCCCCTAGATTAAGAAACCGACCCTGTGAGATACGGGATAAGGCTAGGGAGATGATGATCTTTCACGCATCTTTTCTTTGGTTGTCCTCTCCCAACATATCCGTGTGACGTATGAATAAAGTTCTTTTTTATTTGAAAGCCTTAATTATACCAAATTTATTTGGTAAAAGACATATAGCCAAATTTTCAACGATTTCAGCAAAACTTGGTCGATTAAGCAAAGTTCTGAGTTTTGAGGCTATTATTGGCCTGACCTTAGACTTGGCGCTTTAGGAATTTTGTCCAGATAAAGCCTAGCAGAATTAAATCACAATCTTGGTAGCGATTATTCTTTTTTCTCGAAAATTGTAATATACTAAACAAATTGGCATGATTGGGCGATTCAAATAAAAAAGAAAGTCAATACCTCGCAGACACACAGCTTGTTTTATTTCATTTCTACATCTACCTACCCTCATTGAGACTCTGTATATTTTTTTATTGCTTGCTCTTTTCCCTCCATATTACCTACTACTTTAGTGCCTCCGTGGTCTAATGGCTAGTGCCATGGACTCCCGATCCGGAGGTCCTGGGTTCGATTCCCAGGAAAACACAAAAGTTGATATTTGAGAATTTATCACTTTGTGAATTTTTCCCCAGTTTGGTTAGGACATTGCAGGCTGAATCACCTGATTGTCCGAAAAAGAAAAAGATTTCGTGCTTCGGAGGGCACGTTAAGCCGTCGGTCCCGGTCGCTGTCTTTGATAGTGGTCGTTACTCAAACCATGTCAGAGGCCTGATAGTTGTGCTACTAGGCGGTTTAAAAACTCTGACACCAGGGTTCATCGGGTCGATAGTCTCTCGATACCCACTCGACAGAAGAAGACTGGTTAGGCGTTTATGCATGTTTTTAGAGCATATTGGATACGTAGAATTCGTGGAGTGTCGTGATAATAAATTATTGTTTTCGTTAAAGTTCTTCTCAGTTTTAACTAATGCGATAGAAATTGGGCCAACAGAGCCAAATTGATGTTCTGGGATCGAAGCCCTGACCTTCAAAACATCGGCCATATTGTCTACAAACTGCGCCATACATTATAGTATATATAATAATTTATTTATCCCTAATGGGGTAGGCAGAGCGTAAACGACCTAAATAAAAGTCGTTCCGCCACGTCTGACAAAGTTTTGAGGGTTATTTAAGATAGATTTGCAGGTATATTTCTGTAGTGACAGGTTGTCAGCCCATCGCCTTCATTGCAATATACAGAAATCCATGGATCCCTTAGCTGGTTTTTACAGCATGCCCGGGAGAAAATGAAGCTGGCAATATGACCTGATATGTAATGTGTATAGTATATGTTGTGAATAAGTTACTTCCATGCTGGCCTGGGAGCGAGAGAAAAACATAGAATGTGCCAGCTGCTATTCCTCCCGGGCATGCTGTAAAATCCAGCTAAGGGATCCGAGGGTTTCTTTATATTGCAAATTAGGCGATAGGCTGACAACCTGTCACTACAGCAATATACAAATCTATCTTAAACAACCCTCAAAACTTTGTCAGACGTGGCGGAACGACCTTGTTTAGGTCGTTTACGCTCTGCCTACCCCATTAGGGATAAAGGCGTGATTATATATATCTATATATGTATGTGAATAAGAGCTTGCAAATTCATCACTGTTGCTATTTCTCGTATGTAGAACAAGTCGCAGGTGCCATATTGTTCTGTATCGATCGAGTTCTACCGCAGAACGTATGATCGCTAGCTAGAGAGTAATTGATGACTCAGAATAACCAATGAATAGACGCGGCGCGGCAAACAAATGAAGTATAGCCACAGAATGTATAATCTAGGGTACAGCCACAACATACCTTTATTATTTTAATTATTAACATTTACATTACACAATTTAACAAGACAACAATTTAAACCTTAATCAAGTTTGTCTCGATGTCATATCTGCTTACATTAAAAAAGAAACAACTGAAGTTAACTAATATTATATGAAAAGCATACGCTCGTACAATTAGGTAATTTTCATAAATGACGAAAACGCATTTACTAGCTGTTGAGGATTCACCTACCCTGTAATTAATAGAGTCGTGATTTTAAGTACCTACAATGAAGATAGAAAGTATAATTACATTGTTACAATATGTAGTATATGCTCCCGAAAGGAAATTAATCAGCCTTCATGGGCTGGTTCATACTGAACAACTTTTCCAAAGGAACGTAGGTCGGAATACAAAAAATACCTTCTATACAAAATGCATCATCTAATAGCGCGTGTAGGATGGGAAGTGAAAATATTTCGACTTATATTCTTTTGGAACCGTTGTTCAGTTTCGTGGGTCATATCCTTTCTCACCCGAAATACCCTTTCTGTTACACGTTGTATAAATGAAAAATGCCCAGAAAAACTTAATTCTAAATATGATTTCCTTGTTGAACTGAGAGTGAGAGAAAAACATAGAATGTGCCAGCTGCATATCCTCCCGGGCATGCTGTAAAAACCAGCTTAGGGATCCGAGGGTTTCAGTATATTGCAATTTAGGAGATGGGCTGACAACCTGTCGCTATAGCAATATACCTAAAAATCTATCTTAAATGACACTCGAAAGTTTATCAGACTTTACGGAACGACCTTTGTTTAGGTTGTTTTACGCTCTGCCTACCCCATTGGGGATAAAGACGTGATTATATGTATGTGTGTATGATTAAAAAACTTACGATCCAATACAAAATGCCTCAATTTTCTAACACAATTATTACAGTATTATCATATTTTGACCTGTTACTTTATGAACTTTACTTACTACTTACTTTACTTCCATGCTGGACTGGGAGAGATAGAAAAACATAGAATGTTCCAGCTGCCCTTCCTCCCGGGCATGCTGTAGAAGACAGCAAAAGGGACTCGAGGGTTACAGTGTATTGTAATTTAGGCGATGGGCTGACAACCTGTCACTATGGCAATACACATTACAATCTAAAATTACCCTCAATTTTTGTCAGACGCGGCGAAAGCGCCTTTTACGAGGCGTTTAACGCTCTGCTTACCCCGTAAGGGATAAAGGCGTGATTTTATGTATGTACTTTATGAATACTTAGACAAAGTTATTCAGTTTTATGGGTAGAATTTACCTCTATACACTTTACATATAACCACGCCTTTATCCCTAATGGGGTAGGCAGACCGTAAACGACATAAATAAAGGTCGTACCGCCACGTCTGACAAAGTTATGAGGGCTATCTAAGATAGATTTGTAGATATATTGCTGTAGTGACAGGTTGTCAGCCCGTTGCCTAAATTACAATATACTGAAACCCTCGAGATCCTTAGCTGGTTTTTACAGCATGCCCGGGAGGAAATGCAGCTGGCACATTCTATGTTTTTCTCTCGCTCCCAGTCCAGCATGGAAGTAGACTAAATACACTTTAACACGAATGAAATTTCACGGTGAATATTTTATTTAAATGCCACATCGATAACATGTCATGCAAGGCTATTTACCACCAAGCATTATTCACGCAGTCGACGGTAGTTATATTTCAAACCTATAGTAACATTATTCATACAAAACATTTCGCAAACATTATAAAGTTCGTTTATTTAACGTTGAGTTATATAAGGGATCCGAGGGTTTCAGTATATTGCAATGTAGGCGATGGGCTGACAACCTGTCGCTACAGCAATGTACCTGCAAATCTATCTTAAATAACGCTCAAACCTTTGTCAGACGTGGCGAAACGACCTTTGTCTAGGTCGTTTACGCTCTGCCTATCCCATTAGGGATAAAGGCGTGATTAAAATGTATGTATGTATGAGTTATTGATACCAACTTATTTTGCAGCCCAAAAACTACTTCTTCCTTACAACTTTAAAGAAAATAAACAGCAAACATATGTTTGTGAGAAAGTTATATAGTCTGCGGTTCTGAAATTTGAACCTCTGCTAAGTTACAAAGAAGATGCTGTTTACGCGCCGCGAACCACGTTGATACCGATAACGCAACGTTAAAAAAACGAACTATGGTATCATGATAGTATTCAAACCATCCATTCAGGAAGATAAACTTCAAGGTTGTTGTGTAATCCGTGTCAGAAAAATGCAAATATGCTTCTTCAAATGCCGGAACGATATGATTTTTAGCACAAAGAGAAATAATGTATCTTGAAGTTAATCTAGTTCCTTGTAGTCCTAAAACGCATGTAGGCTAAAACGGATGAGATTAATTCCGAAAATTAATTATGGATTTTCAGAATACTTCGTACCTATATTTGTTGAAAAAATAAATTGTGCCAATATACGAATTCTTCCATGTCCTCTATGCTGGCCTGGGAGCGACAGAAAAACATAGAATATGCCAGACGCATTTCCTTCCAGGCATGCTGTAAAACCAGCTACGGGATCCGAGGGATTCAGTATATTGTAATTTAGGCGACGGGCTGACAACCTGTCACTACAGCAATATACCTACAAATCTATCTTAAATAACCTTCAAAACTTTGTCAGACGTGGCGGAACGTTTGTTTAGGCTGTTTGCGCTCTGCCTACTCCATTTGGGATAAAGGCGATTCATGACAAACCAGTAAAAACCTCTTGAAATAACTTCATCCGTTTCTAGCTAGTCTGTCCAAATGTCTTCCTCCTTTGATGACTGTACCTAACATTCACGTCACTACCACCTCGCACATCACCCATTAATCACCTCCCACCACCTGATTCTACAATCAGGGCGCTACGCAGGTGCCGTCGAACGGGTCACCAGCGCGCCGGGCCCCGCACGGGGGCACAAGGGGGACTCCGACGCGGTCCCGGACGCCGCAACCGGCCCTGGCTGTCAGGGGAGTGGATCCGAAGCTCGTGCAGTTGATTCTGGACGAGATTGTGGAAGGAGGGCCTAAGGTGCACTGGGATGACATCGCTGGACAGGAGGTGAGTCTTTCATATAGAAAAAGAATTTTCTAGAGAGTTCTAGAAGGTTCTGGACGCCGTAAAAGGCGGCCCTAGCTGTGAGGAACGTGGATCCGTAGCTCGTGCAGTTGATTTCGGACGAGATTGTTGAGGAAGGGCCTAAGGTGCACTGGGATGACATCGCTGGACAGGAGGTAAGACTCTTCCACTTATAAGAAGCCAATATGTTTGAAAGTAGATGTTTCTAGAGAGTTTTAGAAGGTTCTGGGCGCCGCAACATGCCTTGGCTGTCAGAGGAGTGGATCCGAAGTTCGTGCAGTATTGTTTGATTCTGGACGAGATTGTCGAGGGAAGTCCTAAGGTGTACTGGGATGACATCGCTGGTCAGTAGGTGAGAGTGTGTTATTTCTAGGACTCTTCAAAGTTTTAGTTTCTACGGAGTTCTCTAGAAGGTTCTGGACGCCGCAGACTGCCTGGCTGTAATTGGAGTGGATCCGAAGCTGGTTTAGTTAAATCTGAGTAAGATTGTCCAAAATGTACTGAGCTGAGATGACCTCGCTTGACAGGACCAATGTCTTACGGATTTCCATGCGTAATTTGCATTTCTTTCTATTTTACAAAAAACTACATTTTAAATAACGCTTTCGTGTACTTCGTAAGTAAATATTTTCTCATCTCGTCCCGCAGAACGCGAAACAAGCATTACAAGAGATGGTAGTGCTGCCATCCCTACGGCCGGAACTGTTCACCGGGTTACGATCTCCCGCCAAAGGACTTCTCCTGTTTGGACCTCCTGGGAACGGTCAGTGGATACATATTCCTAGGCAAATACGTACAGCGCCAAGTCACTTAAACCAACAGCCGTCGGCATAGTACAAGTAGGCAAGGACTGTCCAATGGATGTTAAGTAAATGAGGTTAGCACATATTCATGGAAAGATTGATTGTGTGTGGCTCTCTAAATTATAAAACTATAAAAAAAAAAAACATGCTGGACTGGGAGTTAGAGAAAAACATAGAATGTGCCAGCTGCATTTCCTCCCGGGCATGCTGCAAAAACCAGCTAAGGGATCTGAGGGTTTCAGTATATTGTAATTTAGGCGATGGGGTGACAACCTGTCACTACAGCAATATACGTACAAATCTTTCTTGAATGGCTCTCAAGACTTTGTCAGACGCGGCGGAACGGCCTTTGTTTAGGTCGTTTACGCCATTAGGGATATAGGCGTGATTATATGTATGTAAAAAAATCTAGAGTAAGTTCCTTTAATTTTGGTAATTTTCATTGAGTGTTATGAATTTATAAAGTATCCGATTTCAACAACTGTGTTATTTAAATAAAAAAAAACCAGCTGTGCAAATATATAATCAAACAACTATTGTTCAAATCATTGCCTAATCTAATTTGCCTACGACACGATGACACAGTTGCTTAATACAAATATTGATAAGATAGCTGATTCGAATTTCGCCTCCTCAGCCAGACGGGGATGTAGCTCAGTGGTAGAGCGTTCGCTTTGCATGTGAAAGGCCCCGGGTTCGATCCCCGGCATCTCCAAGTCTTTTTTGCTTGTAGATTTCTTTTTCAATCCGGAAGTTGTTTGATTTAATTGTTTTCTACTGAACCTGAACTAGTTTTGATTTTTTACATTGTGAATGTTTTATTCTTCCATGCTGGCCTGGGAGCGAGAGAAAAACATAGAATGTGCCAGCTGCATTTCCTCCCGGGTATGCTGTAAAAACCAGCTAAGGGATCCGAGGGTTTCAGTATATTCTGATTTAGGCGATGGGCTGACAACCTGTCACTACAGCAATATACTTACAAATCTATCTTAAATAACCCTCAAAACTTTGTCAGACGTGGCGGAACGACTTTTGTTTTTACGCTCTGCCTACCCCATTAGGGATAAAGGCGTAATTATATGTATGTATGTATGTATGTATGTATGAATGTTTTATTAATTTGTCGTACTTTTGTACGATAGAGCGTAATTCGTTTTTAATTTTCCATGTTTTCTTTTCATCATTCCGGAAAGACTGAGGGTGTTTCTGCACTCATCCTTATTAGATCCCTATTCCGTATCCAATTCGTATCAGAATAAATACCATATGACACATATATGGATGAGTACACAAGCTGTCATACAATTACTAGGAAGGCCAAATTGGATGCGAATTGGATACGAATCTAATACGGATGAGTGCACAAACGGCCTAATTCTTAAATAGTTTAGAAATGATTATCTAACCATGGCTATACTCCTTATATGAAAAGCTTATAAATATTCTTCTTCTGTCGTGTGATGTCGTTCGACCCAATGATGCCTGGTATCAGAGTTTTTAAATCGCATAATAAGCACAGCTATAGGCCTCTGACATGGTTTTTTGTAACGAACATTATATCAAAGACAGCTACCGAGACCGACGGCTTAACGTGTCCTCCAAAGCGCTGAATCCTTTTTGTCCTAACCAAACTGGGCGAAATCTCACAAAGTGATAAAATGACAAATATCGACTTTGTGCCCTCTCCCCCCTGGGAATCGAACCTAGGACCCCCAAATCGTAAGCCCATGACTCTGACCACAAGACCACGGAGGCAGTTATATAAATATTTATCTCCAGGTAAAACCCTCCTGGCGCGATGTGTGGCAGCAGAATGTTCGGCGACCTTCTTCTCAATATCAGCAGCTACTCTCACCAGCAAATATGTCGGCGATGGAGAGAAGATGGTGCGAGCGTTGTTCCAAGTCGCTAGGGAGCTGCAGGTAACCTTCTAACCATCATACTCCTTGAAGCCGACAGATGGCGCCACATCAAGAAACACAAGCTCTGAAACGCGGTATCAAAGTTTTCTCAGCGATCTGCAGATATACAAGTTCCAAACTTGTCTGGTTCTATTTCGGTTCCCTGGTCACAACACCGGACCAGCTGGGTAGCTACCCTTTTCCTAACCATCATCACTAAGCTAATTGGCTTCAACCTTTAACTCCTTAACTATGAAGCGACCTTCTTCTCAATATCAGTAGCTACTCTCACCAGCAAATATGTCGGCGATGGAGAGAAGATGGTGCAAGCGCTGTTTCAAGTCTTTCCACTTGACCTTCTAACCCTCATACTCCTTGAAACTACAATAGTTATAGCCAACAGATGGCGCCACATCAAGAAACACAAGTTCTGAAACGCGGTATCGAAGTTTTCTCAGCGATATGCAGATAGTCAACCCATCAGTGAATGAACATTGAACACTTGGCAATTCTTCAACTTGAATGCATATTTTTTTATATGTTCTGATGGTTTATATATTCGGTATTTATTATGATGGTTTTAATTATGATTATGATAGTCGGTATATAGAGCTGGGTCTGGCCGCCGCGCAATAATTGAACCCGCGTGAGTCGCTATCACAGGTCGATGGCGACTTGCGGGATTGGTTCTCGCCTTATCGCGCGTCATACGGGATCGGTTATAGCGGTGCGGCCAGACATTATAAATACCTATTGACTATTGTTTTTATGATTTTTATACGTTACTGAACCCGCCCCCCCCCCCCCCCCCCCAAGCTGTGGCACGCAATTAAATCAACACCCTGTATTGATATCCGTTTCTCTTCCAGCCCTCAATAATCTTCGTTGATGAAGTGGACTCATTACTCTGTGAGCGTTCATCGGGGGAACATGAGGCCTCCAGACGACTGAAGACAGAATTCTTGGTGGAATTCGATGGTCTACCGGCCGCTGGGGCTGACAGGCTCATTGTCATGGCTGCCACTAATAGACCGCAGGAGTTGGATGAAGCTGCTTTGAGGTTAGTAGTACTAGGAGATGTTATAGTTACATGGAGACTCCTCAAAAATACCGAAGTCCAAGACCTCGTGGCTGACGCCAACATCATAGGCGAATTTAAGGCGCAAGGACTGCGTTAGCTTGGCCACCTAATGGATGGGATGACGATCGTGGTGCCAAAACAGCCTATCTAGGATGTCCAACAGGCAAAAGACCGGTTGGGCGCCCCCTTTAGCAATGGCAAGACGCGATGGAAGCAGATCTTTGCGAGCTTAAAGCTGGCGACTGGCAAGAGAACGCACGAGACCGGGAGAAGTGGCGTCATCTCGTATTGGACTTCGACTTTGGATCCAGAAATTGGTACCAGAATTCTTGGTGGAATTCGATGGTCTACCGGCCGCTGGGGCTGACAGGCTCATTGAGATGGCTGCCACTAATAGACCGCAGGAGCTGGATGAAGCTGCACTGAGGTAACTAGTGGTACATACATACATACATAAAATCACGCCTTTATCTCTTACGGGGTAGGCAGAGCGTTAAACGACTCGTAAAAGGCGCTTTCGCCACGTCTGACAAAAATTGAGGGCAATTTTAGATTGAAAAGTGTATTGCTATAGTGACAGGTTGTCAGCCCATCGCCTAAATTACAATACACTGCGACCCTCGCATCCATATTGCTGACTTCTACAGCATGCCTGAGAGGAAGGGCAGCTGGAACATTCTATGTTTTTCTATCGCTCCCAGTCCAGCACGGAAGTAAAGTTGGACCATAAAAAATTACCAACAGTAAAATTGTCGCACAAACAAGTGTTTAATATATTTTTTAAAATTTAAGCTAATTCGTGTTATTGATTTGAATTTATAAAATGAAGTTATTGCTGTCTATTCTTTTAATTTTGTTTCGTCATAACATTACAGAAATCGCACTACAACGCTCGCTTAAAAAGCCAAAAATATAACTAGAATTATACATTCATCTCAAATTATATCCTACGCGTGACGCGGAAAGTCGAAATCTCCTAATCATTCAAGATCACGCACACAAAGGTGTGTTGACTGGGTGGCTAAGGAAAAACAAAACGTTTATAACTGATGGCTAAAATATCGCGGATCACAATCATATTTTTAAAAAAATGTACATATAGATTTAATAATCAAGATAGAAGTTTTTGATTTTGAGCAGTACAATATTGATCAACGTTCATACAAGAAAGTGTTTTTGACATTTCCTAAAACGTTGCTGATTTGATTACTAAGAAACTAGCGTATTACACGTGTTAGGGTTAGCTAACGCGCGACACAAATTCGAAGTATCGTTCATCGAGACGATCGAAAACCCGACGTAAGAAGATAAAAAAATATCTACATACATACATATAATCACGCCTTTATCCCTAATGGGGTAGGCCGAGGGTAAACGACCTAAACAAAAGTCGTTTCGCCAAATTTTGAGGGTTATTTATTTAAGATAGATTTGTAGGTATATTGCTGTAGTGACAGATTGTCAGCCCATCGCCATAGCTGGGTTTTACAGCATGGGAGGAAACGCAGTTGGCACATTCTATGTTTTTCTCTCGCTCCCAGTCCAGCATGGAACTATATTGTATGTATGATAGTAGTGAGATGTGTTATTTTCTCCGTCAGACGGTTCCCGAAGCGCGTGTACGTGTCGCTGCCCGACCTGCGCACGCGCTGCTCGCTCCTACAGCGGGTACTGGACCGGGGCGCGGCTGCATCGTCCTTAACCGAGGACGAACTGACTCGCCTCGCCGCCATGACTGATGGCTATAGCGGGAGTGACCTGACCGCGCTCTGTCGGGACGCCGCGCTAGGGCCTATTAGAGGTAAGAAAACTGAAAAAATATCTCTTTGATTATATCCCTATCGCAAAATGTTACCTTCTCGTTATGTGCCTTTCGCAAAATATCACCTTTTTATTATGTCCTTTAGCAAAATGTCACTTTCACAAAATGTCCCTTGATAGTAAAATATCCAATTTCGCAATTATGTCAAATGTCTCTATCGCAAGATGTCTCTCTCATATTCGTCTGTACAGTTTTTTCGTATATTATTTGTTTGTACTCTCTTGCTTGCTTGTTGTATCCGTGTTTCTTTAGAGGGTTGGATAATGGTTATACCTGCAAAACGTGTTTGATATAAGTTTATTTTTGTTAAATTACTATGTTATTTTGTAGGTAATTATTTTATTTGACTAAGTGTTAAAATGTTTCCATTTAGAGCATATTTTTATAGAACTTGTCAACCACTTTCTTTTGCGTTTGGAGGATGTTAAAATTGAAAGAAAAAGCAGGGCGACGCCGAATAATTTATTATATTTAATTTAAGCAAGAAAAACAACTATTTAGTTTAGATGATTATGTCGTAGAGACCGTGTCAAACTTTATTTTTCATAGCATGGAGCAAAAGAGTAAAGAGGATCCTTCAATCTTTAACATCCTCCAAACGCAAAAGAAAGTGGTTGACAAATTCTATAAAAATATTCACTAAATGGAAACGATTGAAAGAACCTATACACTTTTTTTTTTTTTTTTTTAATATATATAGGCGAGCATTTGTCCGCCATCTCACCTGGTGGAAAGTGACGATGCGGACTATGTTGAAGCATACTCACCTTTTGCTCTATACTATGAAAAATAAAGTTCGGCACGGTCTCTACGACATAATCATCACAACGGAATAGTTGTTTTTATTGCTTTAATTATGAGATGTTAATTCTTTCCAGAACTGGACCCCGAGGAGGTGAAATGCCTGGACCTGTCGCTGGTGCGCAGCATCAGGTACCAGGACTTCATGGACGCCCTGAAGCGCATCCGGCCGTCGGTCTCGCCGCACACTCTAGTGGGCTACGAGAAGTGGTCCATGCAGTATGGAGACCTCGGCCTATGAACCACACAGGTAATAAATACTCTTACGTCGCAAATATCGACTTCGCAAAATGTCCCTTTTCCCAAAAATTTCCGTCCATTTTGCAAAATGAATATTTTTGCAAAATATCTCATTCCCAAAATATCTCTTGATCGCAAATGTCCTTTTTCGCAAAACCACCCTTGGTCGCAAAATATCCCTTTCGCATAATTACCCTTGGTCGCAAAATATCCCTTTCGCATAATTACCCTTGGTCGCAAAATATCCCTTTCGCATAATTACACTTGGTCGCAAAATATCCCTTTTTTCGCAAAATTACTCTTGGTCGCAAAATGTACCTTATTTTTCGCAAAATGACTCTTTGTCGCATAATGTCCCTTTTTTCGCAAAATGCCCCTTTTCTCTTAATGGACTCTGAGGAGGTGAAATGCCTGAACCTGTCGCTGGTGCGCACCAACAGGTACCAGGACTTCATGGCCGTCGGTCTCGCCGCACACTCTAGTGGGCTACGAGAAGTGGTCCATGCAGTATGGAGACCTCGGCCTTTGAACCATACAGGTGATAATACGTCCCAGAATTTACCTTGGTCGCAAACTATTCCTTTCGCAAAATGACCCTTTTCGCAAAATGTCCCTGTTAGCAAAATATACATACATATATCACGCCTTTGTTCCTAACGAGGAAGGCAGAGCGTATTCGACCTTAACAAAGATCGTTCCGCCACGTCTGACAAAGTTTTGAGGGTAATTTTAAAAAGATTTGTAGGTATATTGCTGTAGTGACAGGTGGTCAGCCCATCGTCTAAATTGCAATATACATACCCTCGGATCCCTTAGCTGGTTTTACAGCATGCCCGGGACAAATTGCGGCTGGCACATTCTATGTTTTTTCTCGCTCCCAGTCCAGCATGGAAGATTAATAAAATATCCCCTTCGCAAAATATCCCTTTTCCCAATATGTTCCTTTGACACAAATGTCCATTTGCGTAAAATATCTCATTCGCAAAATGCCCCTTCGCTAAATGTCTCGGTTTGCAAAATGCTTCTTTTAGTAAAATGTCCCTTTTCAAAAAATTACCCGGTTCGCAAAATTAAGCTTTTAAAAACATAACCCTTTTGGCAAAATTACTATTTTCGCAAAATGTTTCAATCACCTATCTTGTTTCAGGTATAATGTAAGGATTTCAACTGACAAAACGACACGGTGAGTCAATAAGAAAACCAGCACGAATGTCTTGTCTTCTCTTGAGAGAATGTATCGCTCAAATATTTGAATCCCGGTCGACCCTAACAATTCCTTCTTTTTGAGTTGTGACACTTTTGACATGGTGAATTTTTAGAATTTAATTTAAGAAGGGTCTGGTCTAGTCAAAAAGGCTCGATTCGTATGGTTGGAAGATGGAAATTTGTAGTAAATAAGTTTGTTTCATGTACGAAGAAACCTCAATATCTTGCCAAAACGGGTGCCGGAATGTGATGCGAGTCGATGGAGAATGCTTTATATGTCGCTCGATGTTTTAATGTAAGAAGCTTGCATTGAGAGCCCCAAGTCTGTGTGGCAACTGATACATTTCAATATTGTTTATAACGTGTCCTTTTCTAATGTGTGTGAAACAAAGGGGCGGTTTCTTTTTGGAGTCTGAAGCAAGTATTCAGATGTACCGATAGATGGCGCTGAAAACCTTGAAACAATCATAGAATATTATGACAACAAAAATATTTGAATTGACACTTTTCTCTATTTTAATTTACTGTTTTATTATTGTTTATTTATTACATACTTTACATTTGATGCAATAACTCGATATAAAGAGTCTACATCTCATATTGGTTCATATTTTTTGAAACATGAGGTGTAATACTTTACTTAATTTAATGAAAGAAAATATATTAAATAAACAATCGCTGTGTGACAACAGACAACAGGGACGTGATAATAATGCACACCATAGAGTATCACCCAGTCTACTGTATATTTTTTCATTCATTAAATATATTAAAGTATGACTCCTCATGTTTTGCGGTCGAAAGGTGTGTTAGAATTAGAACACATGACAGCAGAGTGATTCTGACTTTGGCAACAACCAAAAAAACCTACATCGTTGCCCCTTATCATGTAAAGATATCATTTTTTTTCTTAAAAAGTGCCCTCTTTTAATTCAGTATCTATATTATTGTAATTTGACACTCAGAGTTAATGTTTTTACAAACATGAAAGTACCCACGACCTTTTAGTGTAACGTGCCGACGCTTTAGCCAACTGAGCTACACTATTTGAAATGTCAATCTAGGACGGCAGCGCCATCTATTCGAAGATGACCTCGATTCTCGCGACATCATTCTAATTCTTAGCAGAGCTGTCACTTTCTTAACCTTAACATAAGAATATAGGATAGGAAACAAACATTTGACTTTGACATTCCTGATCTGACGTAAGACTGTTTATTTGGCGTAAAATAAGAGAAAATGCTCTATGCTCAGTTATTATTTAAAGCGTCTTACGCAGACTTTGAACTACCGCTATTTTTTGATAGACCTAGACAGGGCTATAACGTAAAAAGTATTATGTAAGACTCTTACGTCAAATTATTAATGTCAAAGTCATGTGTTTATTTGCGATCCTGTCGAAGTTAATAAAGTGACAGCGCTACTAAATTAGAATTAAGATTATGTCGACGGAATCGAAGCGAATATTACGAATAGATCTCCTTTTAAAGTTTGCAGATTAGAAAAAGACAGATATGAACTGTTCTTGGCGGTTAAACATAGAAATGGGGCTTATTTCTCTTCTGCGTTGGATCGCATCACATCGCCCTGACTTAACCCGTCCGTAGTACTCATGATTCAACCATTTGCCTACATAAAGAAATAACATTGAATTTAAAATGTCTACTATTTTTGTAAAACTGGCCAGCTTCAAATGAATACATAAAAATATCAGTCGATTTAGAAAGTAAAATACTGCTTTCGGCACATTTAAAACGAAAACTTTAAAATGGTGCAGTTTTAAATTAGGACTATATTTTTAGGCTATCGGTTAAAAAATTCTACTAATAACAGTGAAATAATTAACTCTGGACAAATATTCGTTTTCAAGTTATAAAGCTTTTTAAAATAAATTCTTGATATTTAATAAAACACGGAACAAATTATGAAGACATGTACAAATTGATTTTAGCGTAGTTTTACGTAGAATCTCATTTATGTATTTAATTATTGTACGTTGCGAATTATGTAGTTTAGTGATATTTAAATAATTAATATTAAATATTTTTTCGGCATAGAAGATATCGGAGCTGATAAAATAATATTGCATTGATTTATGTATAACTCCATCAATATGATATTTTTGTCATTGTAACTACAATTTCCAAACGCTCAAAATACAAATTTATTTATTTTAAATTCTTCAAGCCTTACTGTTTTTCTTTTACATTTAATAATTAAGGGTGCAGTTTCTCGCTAACAACTCGTTGACTAAGCAACCCTTATCAGTTTGCGTTCAGCTGTCACCCTGAAAAAAAAAACCTTGGGTATATATTATTATTATTAGATACGATATCTTCAAGCCTATTTAGTTGTAGCATTTATTGCCCTGTGTTGTTGATTAGAATATGATTTAGCTTGTGTAAGTATTTTATCAAGTATTTTACAATTAAGTATATTTTAACTTGGTTTTATGTTGTCTTGCTCTTTCTCGAAAGAGATAATAGATAAAGACAATGTTTTCGCTCATTTCTTATGTTCACAATTTATAGTTTTATATTGGCAACACTATTTGTTCTGTTATTTTGTATTTCCACTTATTTAACAGTTGTTACGCGAAAGCGGATTGATCTAACTTATTTGCCATTTCAGGACACAACAATTTTTATTTTCTTGTTGTAAAGATTGAAATCATTAACTAGTCAACCTCTAATGTGTTTTAGTGTTGCCAGTGTATAAAAAAGCTACTTGTTACGTAATGAAACGAGAGTCACATTTTATCTT
Source organism: Scrobipalpa costella (assembly GCA_949820665.1). NCBI lineage: Eukaryota > Metazoa > Arthropoda > Insecta > Lepidoptera > Gelechiidae > Scrobipalpa > Scrobipalpa costella. Next base: position 4,430,263 of record OX463314.1, read on the forward strand.
TTACATTGTTATAGAATGTACTTAAATAATTCTAATTTTGTTGATTATTTGGATATAGGACTTTTAGTTTTACCTCCCTTGCCGTAACAGTAATGTTACAAAGCTGCGATTCTTATGAATAGTTCATCTTTTAATAAATTTGTGTTAAATATAACATATAAATGACATTTAAAACGGGTAGCCACCACTTCCATTTAGCCGAAACATTAATTAATTGCTCAAAAATGGATCAAATGTTTTTGAGCAAAAATCAGATAGAAATATATTTTCGTATATTACGGTTATTTTTGTGAAGTATCCTTGAAAGGATCTACGTAACTTAACAGTATAGAAAATCGGTCTCTTTTGAAATGTAGTATTACTGTATAAACTGAACAACTTTTCCGATTTCAAGGATACTACACATAATATGACTCTTTATGTAGTTCGTTATGAAATTCGTCTATTTCTTCGATTCAATGTTATTGGTATATCAATATATTGGACCATGCCGTTGTTGACATAGTGTGCCATTTAGTAGCTTGGAGAGTTGCACGATACTATCAAGGGAAGTTAGGAAATATATTGAAGAACATTTATTTTTAATGCTCGTAGGAATACTTTGAAGAAAGATTCATCAACAACCATATAGTTGTAAGTTATTTAAATTATTTTATAGCACTAACAATAAAATTGTTACTTTGAATGGAAACCGCGATTATATTTACTGTACCTCAAAATTTCGAAGCTGTTGTACGCTCCATGGTCTCGAGTTGACTGGCGAGGCGAGCACAATAGAATCCAAAAATACAGTTTTAGAGCTGTGACTTGTCATACATACATACATACTAATCACGTCTTTATTCCTAATGGGGTAGGCAGAGAGTAGACTTGTCATACTTTGGGTCATATTATATTCCTCCATTGTCTGTCTATTTCAAGGTTCATCTTTTCTATGTATTTCGGTTCATTAGTCAGGACCCGTATTTAGAAATCGCTCGAATTGAAATTTGCATACAAAAGAGCAACATTTGCACGCCAAATTGTATGGAAATCACATGCGAACGTCACTCTTTCGTATGCAAATTTCGATTCGAGTTTATTTTTTTTGAATCGCTTGAATCATAATGCATACGAAAAAGTTAAAAATCGCATACGAATGTAACTGTTTCGCATGCGCATTTCGAGTCGAGTGATTCAAAAATACGGCGTCTGGAGCCCTATTTATGAACCACTCGAATCGATTTCGCATACGAAAAACTAACAATCGCGTGTCGTAAATTACGAACATCGCATGCAAAAGTTACTCTTTCGTATGCGCATTTCAAGTCGAATGATTAAAAAATACGGCTTCTGGTAGCAAACCTTCAAGAATGCTCCACTTTTGTATTTCCCCTGCTATCAATCGTGCAACTTCCCAACCTATATAGTAACTCGTAAGCCAATAAGGTAAATGTATACCTTCGTTTATGTATTGTATAGGTGTAATCAGATTTCCTATGAAAACAGCGACGTAGATATCTAGCGCATATGGATGTAGCGATTATTATATATTATTTTTATCGTAGTCATATATTTATAACCCCTAGTTGTTTCTAAAGATGTGCGGTCATATTATGTATGTCTTTAAAGGCCACACAAAAAAAAGTTCCATCAGATATATTTTTTTCTTCATTATCAAGGAGCTGATTTGTTAATTTAATATTGTATTAGCAACACTACTACAATCTGTGCTCAAGTCACTTTCTTGTGAGTGTTGCTATTTTAAACCAAGTAAAATAATTTTATTCGTAATATAACCGCCATCTTTAAATTGCTCCTAAACTGTAGATAGTTTTACCATTCCTAGAATAACTATAGTCTGACGTGTAGCTGTTAATTTCCGTTCTTTAGATAATACAATTTAATTCCACGAAACGTAACTTTTATAACCGGATATCATAGCTTAGGTTGGCAACACTGCTTAACAGTTTCGCTCTAGGCTTGCCAACAGTACGCATTGCACGCTAGGTTACAAGTTAACAGGGAATGCGCCTTAAATGTAAAAGATGTATTAAAAAACTGAAACGTAAAAGGAGTATTATTTGGGAAAGAAAATATGAAGCTTATACGTGAGTATTATGTGAAATTTATGAAGAAAGTTGCTCGTGTGCTATGAAACTTAATCGTGTTAATGTTAAAACCTGGGCCTTTTCAAGGCCAGAGTGAATAAGCATGATCTAGCTTGGCAAACATGCTCCATCATCGTCTGAATCGTCACTTTCCATCAAGTGAGATAGCGGACAAATAGTTTGCCTATTGTTAATTAAAAAAACCTAACCAACTATAATTGGTTTCCAGGAGTGCTGAAATTAAGTTTCGCTCAAAACGAAACGGTGTGAAATTCATACAAAATTGTCTTGTTTAGCAGGTTTTCATATTGAACGCGTATACTTTAAAAATACGATTGGCGAAATAAGTGTTCTCTAGTTAAAATGTTGGTGATGGAACTTTTCCAGACAGTTTGTTGACGATACAGTGAGTAGGAAAATATCAAAAGTTATTTATAACGAAGGCTGGGCAAACTTCCGATGATTTATGTAGTGTATTAGAGATCGCCAAATGTTGTTGTAGCTAGACAATATGCAAGAGGAAAAAATGTACGGAACTTGTATTGTTTTTTATTTGGTTGTGTTTTTCTTACTAAGTAATATTTATTGTTGATTAATAATGAAATTGTTTGGACTATTAATTGCGTTTCAGCAATTTCTTTTGATTTTTTATCATAACATTTTTTTTTTTACATTTAATAATTATAAATTTTAATTTCAAGTAACATAATATATATTCAGGTTTAACTTTTTAAATGGAAAGAGGCTGAATAATATTGTACAAGTATAATAATATAACGCGACTTTTGTATACTGCGTTAAATTATGAATTTAGGAGAATACTTACAAAGTGAATTAATAAATATTGAGTTATTATATATTTTACGAACATGAACAGTAAAAAATATTCTTATCAAAGTATTTACTAACACTTCATAATTTAGCGCATTTGGCCAAAAGATGCCAAAATTGTTAAAAGCTTTGTATCGCTGTGATATTGATAATAAAGCATCTGCCTTAATATTCATTTTACATCACTTTTTAATACAATATCTTTCTTACATTAGCATAAACTGATCATATCGTAATTTTATAAAAGGCTGCTGGTCTTAGAATCGGTCATATTACGCAACGTCGAATCTCTCAGTCGCGATCTATCACTTACGTTCTGGAGCAAAAACTGCATCGTATTTTGTATTCGCACATTCCCCGAATTCGCTCATTGCCCGGAAAAATGGGCAATTCGAGGATTAGCATTTGCAAAACGCACAATCGACCAATCTGCGAAATGAACAACCAAAATCCTATGATGTCAATAATAATATAGCTGCATTTGCATGTACCTACCAATGACCGCATTCGGGGATTATGCGAAACATATACAGCAGTGCACACAAATCTGGAAAATCGGCTCACGAGCGTTTTGTTTCGCTTCGCTGACGAGTAGTTGCGTACGTATGGCCAGAGCTTTGTTTAATAATAATATTGAAAAAAATGCATTGAACTTGCTCCACCTTGCGGTAACATTCATCAACTTCTTCCAGCTTTAATGCAGTCAACTCTAGGTACTTGTTTTACAATGCGAGCTTTTTGCCATTAATGATGTGACTGACATATTAAACTTAATTATGCTTACCCACGTGTCAAATTTAAAATGTGTTTGTATATGCAGCTTTTGTATGTTCAATGTAAACTCCTTTTTTATATTTTTAATGAATTCTATCACGGTTGTAATTTTTCAACATTCGCCTCTATGCTAAATGATTTTAATGATTTAATTTTTAAGCGCACGAATTTATAAACTTACGACTAATGTTTTAATATGTTGGCTCTGATTGGTCGAATTTCAATGTAATAATTAAAATGTCATTAAATATTTTAAATGCTTTTTTACTAAAGCATAAGCTATATATTACAGGATATTCATAAAATAGGAGTGATCGGTTAATAAATAAGTCAACTGTTGATCAAAAATTTATATTAATCTTAGATCAAATATAGTTATAGATCCACGGTCCTATACAGAATCAAACTCAAACCGTGGCACCACGTCAACTATGTGCAAAAAGGTCGTAAAGTTTACTTAAAGCTTCAATATGGACCTTACTGCTTATAAAATAAAGTTAAATTTGTCAAATAGCCAATGATTATGACAAGGCTTATGTCTTATTATTTTGATGCCATTTTTCAAGCGGCGCTTGTGTATCTATAACTATATTTAATTTAAGATATTAATAATGTATTTTTTCATAATTTTCGTAAACTAAGCACACTTTTGCCTAAAATCTTGAATGTACACTACGCATAATGTGATACACGGTTTATAAATAAACAATTAATTTGTGACTAAATGTGGTTTTTATTTGTTCTTCGCCTGGTTCAGTACTGCGAAGTAGGAGTATGAAGAGCGTAAGATCTGCAAAAGATGAAAAACACTCCAAGTTATATTAAACTAACTTTAAAAAAAGAACCTTTTAGTAGTGTTTTAATTGCAACATTATGGAAATTACCTTATTATTGTAAAGAAAGGTTTCAAAATAGGTACTAAATTTGGGTAAATAACTGGCATACATATATGAACACGAAGACAAAGGATCATATGGATCATTGGGTCAAATAGGACATTAGATCGTACGGATCGTTGGGTCATTGGGTCATATGAGGTCATATTGGTCGTTCGATCATATTGCATCATGTAGGTCAAAACGGTCATTTGGCTATATGGGTCGTTGGATCATGTTAGGTCGTGTGGGTTATATGGGTCATTGGGTCATGGGTGACCCAGTTGTACCTGGATGAAAGTGGATCTGGATAGCAGTATGTAATGTCCAGCTCTGAAGATAATGGGCTTGGCCATCCTCGCCATGGCGATCCACACCGACCTGCGGAACTATGGATGCTCCTGCTCTTGCTCGTACCATGTAGACTGGTAGACCATAGCTTAGTATTTTCCTTCATTAAAGTCATATGAAATGAGTTATTGGGTCATATCATGTGGGTCGTTCTATAATATTGGGTCATGTTAGTCAAATGGGTTATTGGGTCAGTTGGATAATATTGGGTTATTTGGTCACATGGGTCGCCGGGTTATTGGGTCATACAATATTGGGTACCAGCGATAGTTTAGAATTATCCTACCTGAACAAAATCTAGGGTCATAGTACCTGAATGAACGTGGGTCTGGACAGCGGGATGTAATGCCCAGCTCTGAAGATGATGGGCTTGGCCATCCTCGCCATGGCGATCCACACCGACCTGCGGAACTTGGGGTCTTGTTCATACCATGGGGACTGGTATGCCCATTCACGGAGACGCTCACTCTAAAAAAGAGGTTTGGAGTCAGATACAGACAGTATGATCTTTCATATAATATGAAAGACAGATAATAAGAAAATTCGTTGCTGGCAGGGCTCGAACCTGCGTCTCCTTAATGACGGTCCATTACTCTACCAACTGAGCTACAGAAACGGTAGAGGAAGTGACGAATTTAACATAGTCATTCCAGAGACGAGTTCTGCCTGAAACCAATTTATTATATTCTTTCATATTATATGAAATACAAATAGCTCTGTGAGTGCTAATATCTTCAAAAAATAAGTATCATCTTTATTCTCCTGGTTCTCCTCATCAAAGATTTAATCTGTTACAAATATAAAGCCCGTTTAATACGACCCAAACTTAAGAGACTTTTCTTTTCCCGTGAGGTTTCAAATGTCTTTGCTAGACCATTAGAACAACATACATACATACGTTACAGTGTATTGTAATTTAGGCGATGGGCTGACAACCTGTCACTAAAGCAATACATATTACAATCTAAAATTGTCCTCAATTTTTGTCAGACGTGGCGAAAGCGCCTTTTACGAGGCGTTAAACGCTCTGCCTACCCCGTAAGGGATAAAGGCGTGATTTATGTATGTATGTATGTTAGAACAACATTTTGAACTCTTTACCCTGATAGTAAGCTCCTGTCCGCACCAGCAATACAAAAACAGTTGAGACAGCATCGTCATCATGTAGTTCACCATCGACGAGAATTGCACGCTGTGTGGGTCAACCTGGGAAACAAAATGTACCGGTCTTGTTACGCAACGTTAAAAGAACGAACTTTAGTTCTTTTGTCGTTTCGTTATCGATGCCAACGTGTTTTGCGGCGCATAAACTCTTGTTTTTTGCAACTTAGCAGAGGTTTAAATTTCGGAACTGCAGACGATAAATTTGTTACTTGCATATGTTGTACTTTCTTTAAAATTGTAAAGCAAAAACAGGTTTTGGACCGCAAAACAAGTTAGTATCGATAAAGCAACGTTAAAAACGGCGTATACTAACTTAGGTATTTTTTATAGGCTTTTGTCTCACTTTGTCTTTGTTTTCTGCTTTATTGCTAAGATAGTTATCATCAATCAAATATTCATACGGGATTTAAGGGACAGCTTTCGGCAAACTGATAAGGGTTGCTCGGTCAACGAAATTGAACGACTATCACTAAGAATTTATTTTAGGATATTAAAAATAATATTTTGCGTTTCCATACATATCTGATCGAGGTGATAATTTTGTATGGTAAAGGCGAAAAATATTTATAATATTCTGAAAGAATTTCCTGGTGGAAGTTGTTCCGTTTCGTTTACTGAGCAACCCCTATCAGTTTGCGGAAAGCTAGTTTTTCAAACATCTTCTTCTTCTTTCTGGTCGTTCCCTCAATGCTGAGGATCGTGACTGTATGTCAATCTTCTCCACTGGGTCCGGTTCTGTGCCAGATGTACCGCTCCCTGTATCTGGCTTCCAGTCACCTCCTTGAGTTGGTCCACCCATCTAGCTGGCGCTCTTCCTCTAGCGCGCTTCCCTTCCATTTGACCGAGAATAATGAGTTTCTCCAGGCTATGCGATGGGGATCGCATTATGTGCCCAAAGAAACTCCGGATCCTTTCCTGGCACGTAGTCAGCAGGCGCTTGGTTACCTTCAGCTCTTCGAGGATAGATACATTGGTTCTCATGGCTGTCCAAGGAATGCGTAGCAGCTTTCTCCAACACCACATTTCAAAGGCATGGATCTTGTTGCGTTCCTTCTTCCTGAGACACCAAGTCTCCACCCCGTACAGGAAGATAGAGAAAACCAACGTACGAACCAAACACATCTTAGTCATTCGGCGGATATTACGGTCTTTCCAGATTTTATCAAGGCTAGTCATGGCACTTTTAGCCATTCCGATACGGCGTCCGATTTCTTTCTCGCAGTTACCAGAGTTAGAGATCAACGACCCTAAGTATATAAATTCCTCCACTTTTTCATAATCCTTCAGCGCATGTGATGGATTTAAAATTTGAGCTCTGTCCACTATCATGACTTTGGTCTTAGAGCGGTTTATGTGCAGGCCAAATTCAAGGCTCACTCTCTCTATTCGCTCCAAGATCACAGCCATCTCCGACTCGCTGGCTGCAAGTATTGTTGTGTCATCGGCATATCTTAGGTTCGTGATCTTTGTACCGCCCACCGTAACGCCGCCTTCCCAGCCATCAAGCGCCTTCCTCATAACATACTCGCCGTAGAGGTTAAACAGCTTCGGAGAAAGTATTCAAACATACAGAACAACAATTACTATCGCAATTTCTAATATTAATTTGTAATAAAAAGTATGGACGTTATTTCAAATTTATCTTGAATAACCCTCAAAACTTCTGTATATAATAGATATTTAATTTATTAACATGTTTGTTGCACTGACCCGCGTCAATTTATTTTAGGTACTCCTCTGTTGCCTATTGCCTGGTTGCCTGAAAGATATTGCTACATTAGCAATAAGACCGCCAATTGTACTACTTTTCTCTTTAGCAATTTGTAATTTCTGTTTTTGTGCAATAAAGTATATTGTATTGTAAAACTTTGTCAGACGTGGCGAAACGACCTTTGTTTAGGTCGTTTACGCTCTGCCTACCCCATTAGGGATAAAGGCGTGATTATGTGTGATATGTATGGATGTTATTTTAGGTAGAATACTTACTACAGAGATCCGAAGCCCTATGATGCAGATGATGCCCACAGTTCCACTGAGTTGGAAAAATATGTTCGCGTGGTAAGTGTTCTCCATCAGTTCAATAAACCTGCAAAAATACATAAAATTACGTCGATGGTAAGGGTTAATTCGCTGATGTGAACTTTCTTTCACTGCGAATGATAAACGTCTTTCGATTATAAGATTAGAATTATTAAGTTGAGAAGCTCCCGTTTTCGCCCGTGGCTTAATGAGTTTTCCCGTGGAAATGGTTATTTTCCTGTGGTAAAAAGTACCCTTTGCCCGTCTTTGAACATCCGTTCAACCGTTTAGGCGTAAAAGAACGAACGTACTGTCTTCGTAGTCTAGTGGTCAGAGCCACGGGATCACGATCCGGAAGTCTTGAGTTCGATTCTAAGTTGATATTTATCAATTTATCACTTTGTGAGGTTTTCCCCAGTTTGGTTAGGACAATGCAGTCTGGGCTGCGCTGTAAGCCGGTTTAAAAACTCTGATACCAGGGTTCATCGGATCGATCGACTCAATACCCACACGACAGAAGAAGAAAACATTTATAAAATTAAAGATAAATTATTTTATAAATGTGTATTTATAAAAGTTTTTGGGGTGGGATGAGACTAACCTCCTAGTGGTTTACTCCGGGCAACGGCCACACAGGATAAGTCCGGCTGAACGATCCCTACAAAGCGGTGAAAGGCCGCCTTGCTCGCGACCACCCTCTCACCAACAGCTTGCTGTGTCCCGTCGGTGCGTGGGAGTGCCATAATAGGCATCTTCTGGGTGTGCACCAGTGGCGAAGGGTTCATACAAGCCGACTCCCGTTGGCTTCCCTTACAAGAATTCCACCTCCACCAAATCCGGAATTACGTCGAAACTATAAAGTACTTGAATGTTTTTTTTTCCTTTGGCTTACTCTCGACGAAATTGCAACCCTCGTCACTGGTGTGCACGCTCCATCCTCGGCTCTCTCATGGTCATCCCTGGCCTTGTGTCTAGAGTCAAGAGCAAACCTATTTAAATTTTAAATTACCTGATGACTGCTTGATGGTGTTGGATGCAATCTTTCAACAGCTCGTTGTTTTCTTTGATGCGTTGGTCTCGTTCCACTTTTTTAATGTCCTTCGTCAGCGGCACGTTTCGTAACTAAAACATACATAAATAATTATGGTATATTTACACAGTAGGTACCAAGCGATCTCGTATGGAAACCAGATAAATGATACAAGTTTTTTTTTCTAAATATCAATACCGTGAAATCTCAGGCCTGCCATGCTCGCGACCCGAAAAAGGATATGAACTATCCCATGAAATTGAACAACTTTCCCCAAGGAACATCGGTCGAAATAAAAAAAGAAATTACATACAAAATGCATCAGCTGATGGCCCGTTTGGTATGGGAAGTCATTTATTTTTCGTATTTCGACCTATTTATGTTTTTTTGGGCTGGTTCATATCCTTTCGTGTGCATATATACCCTTTTTGTTACACATTTCACGTTTCGCTTCGCTCGCGATACTTTTTAATATAGGTTGTCCTTCACATATTTTTTACTTTTCATCCAAGATCCAAAAATCTAGCAAGTTATGGGTCAGTTATTCTTATGAATGAACGAATACAAACAAGTTAGGCTACCATCCTCCATATAAACTGCCTCCGTGGTCCAATGGTCAGACAGAACCATGGGCTCACGATCCGGAGATCCTGGGTTCTAGGGCTAGTTGTGTTGCTAGTCGGTTTAAAAACTCTGACAGCAGGGTTCATCGATTCGATCGACTCGAAAAACCACTCGCTAAAATGAAGCACCCTACAATCTGCAGTTTGTCCCCGACAATTTCATCTCGAGCTGCGCGCATCCAAACATCATCATGCAGAGGGCGACACTGTCTACGCCGCAGAACAGGCAAGCGCTGATGTAGATTTACATTACCTTTCACTTTCTGTATAGTATTAGTATGTATATATATGTATTTATACTATATTCATGTATATATTGTTATTATGATTTTAAGTATATATAATTAGTTATTTATGTAATTTATAATTTTCTGGTATTATTTTAATATTATGCTTTATTTGTGCACGCCTAATTTGCCTCTCGTTTTTAGTATCACTTCCGTAGGTAAGCTGGAAGAAATTTCTTAGTAGAAATAAGCTGTACCTGTTGTGTCGTTATTCCTTGTGTATTGTCTTTCTCATGTTACTTGTGTACAATAAATAGTAAATAAATAGATGCTAAGCATCTGGTACACGTAGCCCAGCTCGTAGTCTGCAGAGAGCTCGGGTTAGGGCATTGCAGGCTGAATCACCTGATTATCCGAAAAAGTAAAAAGATTCTCCGATCGCTGTCTTTGATAGTGGTCGTTAATCAAACTAGCTGTGTTGCTAGGCAGTTTTAAAACTCTGACAGCAGGTTTCATCGGTTCATTGTTTGACTCCCTAAGAAGAAGAATAAGCCTACCATCTCCAGTTTGTCCCCGATGATCTCGAGCTGCGCGCATCCAAACATCATCATACAGAGGGCGACACTGTCTACGCCGCAGAACAGACACGCACTGATGTAGATGCTGAGCATCTGGTACAAGTAACCCAGCTCGTAGTCTGGAGAGTGCTCAGGGTTCATCGGCATCCTGACAAGAATAGAATAAAATATAGAACATAACAAATTTATTCGCTTCCGTGCTGGACTGGGAGCGAGAGAAAAACATAGAATGAGCCAGCTGCATTTCCTCCGGGGCATGCTGTAAAAACCAGGTAAGGGATCCGAGGGTTTCTGCATATTGCAATTTAGGCGTTGGGCTGTAATATAAAAATCGAACTTAAATAATCCTCAAAACTTTGTCAGACGTGGCGGAACGACCTTTTTCCGGTCGTTTACGCTCATTAGGAATAAATGCGTGATTTCATATATGTATGTAAATTTATTCCCATGAAACAGTACAAGTTTACAACAAAACACCACAGAGCAAAAAAATACCCGAGACCGCATCCCGCATACTGATACGGGTTGCTAAGTCAACGACATTCAAGAACCACTAGGAAATTCTTTAAGTGTTTTTTTTTTTTGTCTTAAAAAACAAAAGACAATATTTCATTGACTAAGCAACCCCTTTCAGTTTGTGGAACGCTGTCCCAGGAAAAAGGGCCTGACTCAGAATTTTGTTGCAAAGACTGGTACAGATACAATTCTGCAACACTGAAGAGAAGACAAGCAGTTTATTCTACTCGTATTATCTGAATTGTCGTGTCTGAGCGCGTTTTCCACCCGTAAGGCCTGTTGGGTTCGATTTCCATCAATGAAGTTCATTATGTTTATCTCCGTTTGGTTAGGACAATGCAGGCTGACTGACAGAAAGAAGATTCTGCTTCAGAACCCTGCGACCATACCACTCGAATCTTGCTACCCCCGCTGGTATGGTGAGGTCCCGGTCACTGTCTATCGTTGGTAGTTTCATAAACCATGTCAGAGGCCTATTAGCTGTACCTAGTACCCAGTTTGAAAACTCTGACACCAGGTTCATCGAGTCGATCGACTCAATACCCACACGACAGAAGAAGAAGAAAGACAGTTCTCTTACCATATTTTGAAAGGAAATATCCTGGGTCCACTGTTGTCGAAGAGAGGAATGAGCGCCCACAGCGAGCATGTAGTGTTGGCGCATATGATGAAGAACAGGCATAGTCTGCTGATGATCCTGGCTTGTGACTCCAGGCGGCTTGCAAAATAATTGGGGCAATTCGTAGGTTGGGTAATTCGTAATTTAGGCGATGGGCTGACAACCCGTCTCTACAGCAATATACATACAAATCTATCTAAATAACCCTCAAAACATTGTCAAACGTGGCGTAACAACCATTGTTTAGGTCATTTATGCTCTGCCTACCCCATCAGGGATAAAGGCGTGATTATATGTATGTATGTATGCACACAAAATCATCATCATCATCATTCCCTTGCCCTTATCCATTATGCACACAAAATATGCAGTATATTATGTTTACTTATTTTATAAGTATATATAATTAATATTTATAAGTAGGAATATTCAGCATATTATTCTAGTAATTGTGTTTGTTTTTATTTTTTAGTGATATGAAAATTATAATTTATTGTTTCCAATATTTATAATTGTGCACGTAGTATCTGCCTCACAGAATGCTATTTCACTAGCCTAGGTCTGCTGGAAGAGATTTCCTTTTAGAAATAAGCTGTGCCTATTGTGTCTTACTTATACTTCCATGCTGGCCTGGGAGCGAGAGAAAAACATAGAATGTGCCAGCTGCTTTTCCTCCCGGGCATGCTGTAAAAACCAGGTAAGGGATCCGAGGGTTTCAGTATATTGCAATTTAGGCGATGGGCTGACAACCTGTCACTACAGCAATATGCCTACAAATTTAAATATCCCTCAAAACTTTGTCAGATGTGGCGGATTTACGCTCTGCCTACCCCATAAGGGATAAAGGCGTGATTATATGTATGTATTGTGTCTTTGTTTTATATGTATATGTCCTTTGTAGTTTATTGTGTACAATAAACTGTTAAATAAATTAATACAAAATCACTAAAACTTGACTAAAATCTGTACACTGTCATTTTCTATCATGAATTCATGAGATAACAGAAAAGGACGGCAACAATTTTAGTCAAGTTGTCAAATAGCAGATCACTAATTCGTCTCTCGGGATCGGGAAACGGCTGCTGTAGCTGAGTTGTTTAAGAGCGTTGGGCCGGTTTTCCAAAGGCGCGGGTTCAAATCCTGTCAGCGGTTGAATTTTATATTTGTTATTTCTAACATTTTAAGTCAAGTTGTGACCTCAAGGAAACCAATGTAGGTAACTTGTCAGTGGCCACGATTCGGCGTACACCAGATTTAACTGAAAACTATACCCGTCGTTTTGCGCAAACAGAAAAGAATGGCAGTATTTTGACTGCAAAAGAATCGGCAGCTGTGTCTAACTTGTGATAAAGATTTCATTGGATTCAAGATTACAAATAAGATTACGAAAATATTAAACTTAAAAATAAAATTTATATATTTATTTACTAAAGTAGCTTGTATAATTTTATTGCAAAAAATAATATGCACTATGATCTTGGTCTTATAAAAAAACGGTTATTTAGATCACACTCTTGATTATTGATCAATCAATCACAGGACCAGGAAGCTTAGAGATAACTTCGCAAAATGTCCCTTGGTCGCAAATTTCCCTTTGAAAATTCTTTTCAGTAGCTGCCCAATATCTGAACTAAATCTATGAAAACAGAGTCATTTCGCAAAATAAAAAAGGACATTATGCGAAAGAGACGATTTGCTGAAGGGATTAACATTTTGCGACCAAGGGTCATCATCTGTGAAGTAACGAGCTTAGATACTTACCCCAAATGTACTTTATTCTTCGGCCTAAAAATCTCTTCTTCCATCAAACCAAGCAAGATCTTCAAATTCTTCTTATTAACCAAGAAAACAGTAGTTTTATAACAGAGCGAAGCTTGAGTGAATAGCAAGAATGATGACTCTGACAACTCGTCCATGTCGCCTAGAACATTAGCTATATACATGAATTCGAAGAGTAGAAAGCTCCATTGAGTAACAAGTATTACTATAGTGTACGTCCAATAGAGGACAAGTTTGTAGAATTCCAAATCTTCGCCGGCAGGCCATACTCCGAAGATTTTAAGAATCTTTATTGGTCGGCCTAGAAACAGGGGAATGTTATTGTTTTCGATCATTTTGATTCTGATAGGTAACCCTAGACAGAAGAACACCTAGATACAAGTGACCACGATCGTTGTAACACGATGGAAACGTCGGGCAAAAGTTATTTAAGCCAATCGGAGCTTCGACCCGTTACAATAAAATAATGTGTACAAAGCGTGAAAGTCTTAATTAAACAAATTCTAGATAGAAGTGTTTCGCTTTTATGTAGAAAGTGTAATTAAAAATAATTTATAACTCACTGTCGACACTGTAAACCATATAGGGTGTTTTGTCTTTGTTAATTAAAAATTAGATATAATTTGTCATTCATTAGCGTCAAGCATCGTGTTTTATCTCTAACGATACTTATTACAAATCATCTATCATCTCCCTAGCCTTATCCCGTATCTCATGGGTCGGCTATCTAATCCAGGTGATTGAACGAGGGTACTTACTGGTTTTTTCACAGAGCGACTGCCATCAGATCTCCGCAACCCAGAAGGGAAACCAGACCCAATCGTAGATTAGGTCAGAGTTTTTAAGCCGCCAATGCTTAGCACTGGCCTGACGACTTAACGACTAATATCTACGGTGTTAAACGATAATAACCGGGACCAACGGCTTAACGTGTCTTCCGAAGCACGGAAAAAGCGCCGAATAAACGTACATGTGAAATTCGAAAACCGAAAAACACATTGGTACGTGGTGGGACTCCAACCACGACCTCCCGCTCAGAAAGGCATCGGCCCTATCCAATATCCATCGGTCTCTCGACCCGATACTTATCATAAGTAAGTATTTTATTGCATTAACCACAATACCTAGTCAATTACTGGGTATCTGGTTATCGTGATAGATATCATGCCTATTTTATTGCATTTAATCACAAAGTAATAAAGCTTCTAAAATCTAGGTGTAGCTACACACAGGTGTCACTTACTACGCGCAAAGTTGCGCTCAACACGGTATCAATGCTTTTTGCATTGCCTACACTACAACACATATGCGTCGCGCGCGTTCTGGCAGGGATGCGCCGACGTAGAGTTCGTCGCTACGCGCGCGTAGAGCGTAAGGTGACGCATGTGTGTTGTAAGCAATACAAAAAGCATTGACAGCGTGTTGAGCACATCCTTGCGCGCAGTGACGCCTGTGTGTTACTGCCCTAAAATTTTCAAACCATACCAGGTATAAGGGACAGCGTCCCGCAAACTGATAGGGGTTGCTTAGTCAACGACACTGAACAACTTCCACCAGGAAATTCTTGCAGTAAGAGAATAATAAATTTGGGTTTTCCATACAAATTGTCAGATCAAGGTGAACATTTTGTATGGATAAGCCAAATTTAATTTTCACTTCCTAAAAGAATTTATCAGTTTTCGGGACGCTCTCTCTTACACTTGGTATAAAGATAAAATTATGTCTATCATTTTGAATATTTAATTCGGTTTATTTACTTATTTTGTTAAACAGAGGTTTTGAGTCGGAGACAGCACCAGACAAGCGGTGGTCCGTTGTCTTTGTGCTCCTGAAGACCTATATTTAAGTATCAGTGCGTAAATAATAATTGGTGAAGATTAAACATTTTTCTATTCTACGGGGATGTGAAGCGGTAAAATTACCCCGGTAAAATACAGTTAAAAACTAAATATACCGTAAAATATTATATTTTACCGTAAGTTACGGTAAGATTCGGTAAAAAACTTACAACACTACTATTACAAAATGCGGCAGCAGCTGTGTGTTTTCAGACAACCTTACATACCAAACCATGTCTTTATCCTTAATAGGGTAGCGAAGCGTAAACGCATAGTAAAAGACGTTTCTAACGAATCTAGGAAAACATTGAGGGCAATTTTAGATTTAAATGTATATCACTATAGTGTCAGCTCATATCTTAAATTACAATACACTGTACCTCTCGAATCTTTTTGAGTTTCACTTCATAAACGTTCCTGTTAAAACGTCGTAATTCGCCGGTAATTTTACAGTAATTTATATAAATGATCGCATTATACGCGTATTTTTACCGGCGTATTCAGTAAAATTACGTAATTTCAAATTAGACATCCCTAACGTTGAGTAAAGGACTGCGTACCAGAAACTGATAGCGATTGCTCGTGTTCAGTCAATGAAACTCAACAACTTTCACCAGGAATTTCTTACATATTTTTTAAAAATAAAAAAAATCCCATACTAAATTACCACCTCGATCAGGCTATTTGTATGGGAAAGTCAAATATTTTTTTTCATTCTCTGAAAGAATTTCCTGTTGAAAGTTGTTCAGTTTCGTTGACTAAGCATGACTAAGCAATCGATGCAATTTCTGATAGGTACGACGTCCCTTACACCCAGTATTCTACATTTATTCTTTTTCACATAGCATGAGCATCCTGACACATGTCAAACGCATACATATTTTGACAGTTATAAAGGAATCTCTTTCGCACCTATGATGGTTTTATATTTCCTACCTGCTGTCAAATGAGCAGTGCTTATTTAAATAAACCTCCTGTACAAATCGTAATTAAACACTTCAACAAAACTTGGAACAAAGTTAAAACTCTAATGCCTTTTGTTGACAAACTTTAGACCGCAGGTGCAAATTATCAAACAAAATAATTGCACCTTCTTCCTCAAATCAACAGAATTATTTATTCATTCAATTTCAGTGTAAACTGTTCAAATTGTCGCAAACTACGATAAAGTATGGGTTATTAAGAACTATTAAGGTAATATGATGGATGCTATGGAAAACAATATGGCCATGTTTCGGAGTAAACCAGATTTAAGTTTTTTTTTTTAGTTATTCTGAAATGTCCCATTGCAACAGGGCTTTATTTAAGCAAAAAATAAAAAAAAACATTATGCACTTACATTTGCCGCATGCCAGAGAAACTATGGGCGAAAGTTAGTACCGAGTGGAAGCCACCTACCACGACCCGACGCCGCGGAAGACCCCGCAGGTGGCGCGACGAGCTGGACACATTTTCGAAGGACTGGCGCCTGGAGGCTCAAAATAGGGATAAGTGGAATGAGAAGAGGGAGGCCTTTGCCCAGCAGTGGGATGATGTGGGCTAAATAAGATAAGATAAGAAGATAAGACTTACATTTAGTTACATAGTTTTTAACTAAAAGAACCTGTATCTTGGAAGACAGACACATTTAAGTAAAATAAAACCACCCCGTCATTTTCTGTCATGAGAGAACAGAAAGAGACGCCAGTAACTAACTAACTACGAATTTAGTACCAATACTATACAAAACTGTTTTATTTAATAGATTTATTATTATTATTAATAGATAAGCTACAAAATAATTTATTTAAAATGTGTCAAATAAAACGCTCACACACTCAATTTAATATACATCCTTTATTTTATTTCTAAACTAGAACTTTGTGAAAATTGGACTCGATCGAATCTAGAGATTTCGCCGGCTAAAACTAAAACTGAATTTTATTTGTCACTATCAAAATAATAAAATTTAAAAAAGACAGGCGATTTATACTTAATGGTTTTACACTTTGTCCTATGCACTTTGCACGTTTCCCCAGTATTTGTGATAATATTATCTACCTTAGCAGATGCCAGCGGATAAAAATGAAGCATAAAACCACCGACTATAAATCAAAAACCGGAGAGAATAGATCTCCTGTCCTTTTCCAATGTTTAAAGTCTGAAAGTGTCACATAGATTTTAATTTTAGTTTTAGCCGGCAAATCTAGAAACGAACACAGTGTCTATCTACAAATGTCTCTTCTTCTATAATGTGAATATAGTCAGGTCGCTAAGAGCTAATCTGCCTGATTTCTTGTTTGTGCCTTTTTAACACTTTTCTACTGATTACTTTGCCTGGTTTAGGACCGCGAAGTAAGAATATGACATCCTCAGTATCTGTAAATAAAAACAAAAAAAATAAGTTTATAGGGCAGTTTATCGTCCCAATGATTAATATAAAGTCCAATATATTTTCTTTTTCATTTCTTGAAAGAATTTCTTAGTGACAGTTGTTCAGTGTCGTTGACTTTGCAACCCCAATCAGTATGTGGGACGCTGTCACTTACACCCCGAATATTATATATACTGTAGTGACAGCGGTTGTCAGCCCATTGCCTAAAGTACACTAAAACCCTCGAATCTCCTGGGAGAAGGAGCTAGTGCATTCTGTTTATCTAACGTTCCCAGGCCATCAGAAATTATGTAGAAGATCGATGTTACCGCAACAAAAGTCTGTCTGGAGAGCGGTATGTAGTGTCCGGCTCGAAGGACCATCGGCCGGCGCGCGCGCATCAACACGAACGCCAGAGCGCGCTTGAACTGTATGCCCTGCTCGTACCAGCTGCATTTGTATAGGACACGGTGGAAGTCTTCACTCTGCAAGAAAGTATTTAAGCTTCCAATATATTTTGGAGACTTAGTATTCAGAACATACATACATATAATCACGTCTATATCCCAAATGGGGTAGACAGAGCATAAACAACCTAAACAAAAAGGTCGTTCCGCCACGTCTGGTAAAGTTTAGAGGGTGAATTACGATAAACTTTGTAGGTATATCAGACATGCCGGTTGAAATAATTAAAGCTTGAAAGTAGCCTTTGTTTTGATCTGATGAACTTACGGTAGCAGTGAGCTCGTGGCCGCACCAGCAGCACACGTACAGCATGCTGATCATCACAGACAGGTACGTCAGGATTGAGAAGAACTGCATACTCTTCCAGTCCACCTAAGGAATATTATTGCTTTAGTAGGATCCTTATAGGACAATTGGTATCTTCGCAAAATGTCCCTTTCGCGAAATCCCTTTGAAATTTTCTAAGTCTTTTCAGTACCTGTCCACTGTTTGAACTAAATTTATCAAAAACGGGAGATTTTGCGACAGGAACATTTTGCGAAAGGGACATTAACAAAAAAAGTCATTTTGCGAAATAGACGTTTTGCGTAAGGGACATTTTGCGACCAATGGACGTTGTGCGAAGAAAAAAATGTATAAATCCGCTTTTAATCAATAGGTAAGTATGTCGCATTCGCATACTAAGGGCTTGTTGATATAAACTCGACGTGACATTAAATGTGGCGATGGCGACCCGTTCATGCCAACCATTCCCGTGGCCATACGTAAATCCAGGTTTTTTAGCTCTTGATCCAACAGAAGATTCAACCTAGATTAAAACTGATGAAGGTATATACTACTATCATGATTTATGTGAGTACGATACCTACAATATTTTTTATTTTTTAGCAACGTCAACTAATGCTCTATTCCGTGCCATTTAAAGTGTATAAACACTTACCACAAGGATCCTCAAAGCGGACATGCAAATAAGCCCCACGCTGCCGGTCAGTTGAAACAACAAGTAAGTGTGGTACGCCTTTTCAACCAGTTTACAAAACCTGTACATACATACATAAAATCACGCCTCTGGGGTAGGCAGAGCGAAAACGACCCTAACAAAGATCGTTCCGCAACGTCTGACAATTTTTTTAGGGTAATTAGTAATTACAGTTGATTATGATGTATATTGCTATAGTGACAGGTTGTAAGCCCACCGCCTAAAATTGCAATATATAACCCTCGAATCATTTAGCTGGCTTTTACAGCATGCCCGGGAGGAGATGCAGCTGGCACATTCTATGTTTTTCAACCACTCCCAGTCCAGCATGGAAGAAGAAGTTAACATGTACAGAGGATAAATTATTGATGGCGAATCTTTCAGAGCTTGCAATTTTGGTATATTCCGAACAGTATATGTAGACGTTGGAAATATTCGCACAAAGCGCTTCGCTTGAACATTTTTAATGCTAATGGCTAACGAGTGGAACTCGCTGCCTGCGGATCTCATTCCGGAATGTTATAACCTGCACCTTTTCAAGGCAAGAGTGAATAGGCATTACCTAGCCAAACAACATCAAACTCCATCGTCGTCTGCATCATCACTTTCCATCAGATGAGATGGCGGACAAATGGTTTGCCTATTATAATTTTAAAATCTTACACTTACGAAAAGACGGCCTGATGGTGCATGATGCATTCCACAAGCTTGTTGTAGTTTTCGTCCTGTGTCTTTTTCACATCCTTCTGAGCTATCCCTTTGCTCAGAGAAGACTTTATCTAAATATATAAAAAAAAAATGTACTCTATCTGACAGTAAATCAAGATACAAGAATAAGGGGACGAATAAGAAAGAGCATTTGAATTTATACGCTACAACGCGGTGATCACTTGTCACCAGGAAAGCCTTCTTCTACAGAATATATAATAGTACTACACACAGAATGGACATTCACCTCCCTTCCCCAGTCCGACATACGTCACACTCGGCGCTGGATTGTGGGCCACATTGAGTGTACACTTAGCGGGTATGGCGCGTGCATGTTTCCCAGTGTAACAGAAATAATAAAGTTTTGTGTTCCAAAGATAATTAAGTACTGTTCCGTGTACGGATGTCTTTCTACCACAAGATATGACTCTAATAGGAACTTTTAGATTCCACAGGGATGAGAGACGGTAAGTAAATTCATATAAAATATGCAACCTATTATATTCTAACTATTCAGTTACAGTGAAGTACTTTAAAACGTTGGTTTAATCAAGAACCAGATTAATCAAGTGATGATTATGACCGGTATAACAAAAAAATTCAACCCTTATAACACGCACACAAACGCATGCCAAGTACAACATGCCATCTGTCTCTGTGTGACCAAAATGATGGTAGTTAAGAGTGTCCGAGCTGCTGCTAGGCACTTGTCGGTGGAATAATAGCCAACTTTCTCTGTCTTCTGCCAAAGCCTTATGCTTGTTAAAAGAAAATCGAATGAGGACACTCGTCAACAATTCTAATCACTTCTCCAGGACTCCTGGGTCGAGAAGTTAAAAAAACTGAGCCAATACCTGTAAGATCTTATCCTTGATGATGTCAATCTGGGCACACCCGAAGATGACCATGGACAGCGCGACGCTGTCGACGCCGAAATACATGTACGCGCTCATGCAGATGGTCAGCAGTTGAAACGCGTAGCCGAAATAGTAATGCGGTGACTGCTCTGGACGCACTGGCATCCTGGTACACCAAAATATGCATACATACATATAATCAAGCCTTTGTCCCTAATCGGGTAGGCAGAACGTAAGCGGACTAAACAAAGGTCGTTCCGCCACGTCTTACAAAGATTTGAGGACTATTTAAGATTAGTAGGTATATTGTTATAGTGACAGGCTGTCAGCCCATCGCCTAAATTACAATATACTGAAACCCTCGGTTCCCTTAGCTGCAGCTTGCCTAGGAGGAAATGCTGCTGGCACATTCTATGTTTTTCACTCGCTCCCAGGCCAGTATGGAAGAAAACCAAAATATATAGGGTGGAAATTTAATTGCGTGCCATAGCTTAGGGGGAATTTTGGTAAGGAGAGAAAATATTTCAAAAAGTCAATAAAAAAATAAAATAAAACAACAGTGGGTATTTATTATGATTTCAAGAGCTGCGTCTGGCCGCCGCGCTATAATCGAGCCCGCGCGAGTTGCTATCACTGGTCGATAGAGACTCGCATCAAATTGTTAGTTTCCACAAAAGATAGGTGGATTGGTGAGCGCACTGCAACATTGCAAGATATATTCACAGGTAACATACTACCCAGCAGTCTATTTCAGAACTAATGGATGAAACATTTACCACATATCGAAGGGAAACTTGCGGCTGCCGACGTCATCGAAGAGAGGTTTCAGCGCCCACATCCCGCAGGTGGTCTGCGAGCTCACCATGAATGCCAATAGCAGCCTCTTGATCCTAGCAGCTTGGATCTGAAGGGTTCTGTATTTGTTTAAAATAAGAAATGGGTTTGCTCTTGAGTCCAGTCTAGGTCGGAAGCGACAGAGATGAATAAACAGGCAGTAAGTAAATCAGTTTAGTAAGTAGCTCAGAAGATAGCTCAGTCTTAGTAGGTAGCTTAGTCAGTAAGTAAGTAGCTCATTCATATATATTCTTTATTGCATTTAAATACATGAAATGAAGTTTACAGAAAGGTATGCAAGGGCGAACTTATCTCTATGAAGAGATCTCTTCCAGCTAACCCACTGGCAGTTGAGAGAATGAGAAACATTTTAAGGGCAAATTTATTTATGCATTAAGTAGCTTTGTAGATAGCACAGCCAGTAAGTAAGTAGCTCATTCAGTAAGTAGCTCAGTCAGTAAGTAGCTCAGTCAGTAAGTAGCTCAGTCAGTAAGTAGCTCAGTCAGTAAGTAGCTCAGTCAGTAAGTAGCTCGTTCAGTAAGTAGCACATAAGTAGCTCAGTCAGTAAGCTCTTTCAGTAAATAGCACATAAGTAGCTCAGTCAGTAAGTAAGTAGCTCTTTCAGTAAGAACCACATAAGTAACTCAGTCAGTAAGTAAGAAGATCTTTCAGTAAGTAGCACATAAGTATCTCAGTCGGTAAGTAGCACATGTGTAGCTCAGTCAGTAAGTAAGTACCTCATTCAGTAAGTAGCGCATAAGAAGCTCAGACAGTAAGTAAGTAAGAAGCTCGTTCAGTAAGTAGCACATAAGTAGGTCGGTTAGTAAGTAACTCGTTTAGTAAGAAGCACATAAGTAGTTCAGTAGGTAACTCAGTAGGTAGTTCATCAGATAAATCAGTAGTTAGCTTAGTAAGTAGCTCAACAGCCAGCTCAGTCGGTAACTCAATTGTTAGATCAGTAAGTAGCTCAGTAGCTAACTTAGTAAGTAAGTAGCTCAGTAACTAAGTAGCTTATTCAGTTAATTTAGTAGGTCTTGAGTAGCTCAGTAAGTATCACAAAAAATAGCCAGTAAGTAAAATAGCTCATGAGAAGCTCATAGCAAGTAACTTAGTAGGTAACTGAAATGATAATTTCGGCGAGTGCTTACTTTTCATGTCCAAGTGACTGCGGTTTAAACGTCTCTCCATTCATACGACTCAGCAAGTCTCTCAGCATACCCATGTTGACCTGAAATACGAAAATAAAGTGGCTAAAAGTTCCATTAAGGTGGGGTTTGAACCCACGACCTTTGATATGCCGTGCCGTGCCGATCTTCTAACGACTGAGCCGCACAGTGTTCTAATCCACCTGCCAAAACTAATAAATAGCCTCACTTCAAATTCACAATACCAGGTGTAAGGGACAGCGTCCCGCAATCTGATAGGGGTTGTTCAGTCAATGGAATTGAACAACTATAACCAGGTTTTTTTTTGGGACACTGTCCCATACGCTTACACCCGTATGTACAATAACAGGTACCTGGAAAACAGTAACTTTGAAGCACAGGCACGCCTGTGTGAACAGCAGGTAAGAAGCTTGGGAGACCGCTTCTAGATCGCCCCATACCTGTGAATAAAAGAATAGGATGAAATACGTTTTATAAAATGTAATTAAATTATAGCATACGTACGTACATAATTGGTAATACGTACATATTTGGAGAGCCCGATGGTGTAGTGGATAGGGCCGCTGCCTCCTGAGCACCAATGTGTTTTTCGGTTTTAAAATTTCATATGTACGTTTATTCGGCGCTTTTTCCGTGCTTCGGAAGGCACGTTAAGCCGTTGGTCCCAGTTAATATCGTTTCATACCGTAGATATTAGTCGTTAAGCCATGTCAGAGGCCAGTGCTAAGCATTGGCGGCTTAAAACTCTGACCTAATCTAGGATTGGGTCTGGTTTCCCTTCTGGGTTGCGGAGGTCAGATGGCAGTCCAGAAAATAGTACCCTCGTTAAATTCCCTAGATTAGGTAGCTAACCCGTGAGATACGGGATAAGGTTAGGGAGATGATGTACGTACATAATTGGTACTTACTTTATTTGTATAATAAATTAAAAACACAAACAAACTTAACCTTTTCCTGTGATTATCTAAAATAAAGTTTATTTCGTTTACTTTAATGAAGATAAAAATAATAGGAAACATCATTATAAAATTGATAGTGTAATGTGGTTTTAATAACAAAACGATAAAAGTAAATTTAAAAAAATACAGTCATTGAATCTTTAGTTTTCTAACTGCCTAAGTTGTGTAGTGGTCAGAGCCGGCTTACGATCCGGAGGTCCTGGGTTCCATTCCCAGGGGGGCAACACAAAGTCGATATTTGTTAGTTTATCAATTTGTGAGCTTTTCCCTAGATTGGTTATGACAATGCTGGCTGAATCACCTGATTGTCTGGAAGAAAAAAGATTCCGTGTTTCGGAGGGCACAATAAGCCGTCGAACCCGGTCTCTGTCTTTGATAGTGGTCGACACAAAAAACATGCCAGAGGCCTATTAGCTGTGCTACTAGGCGGTTTAAGAATTCTGACACCAGGGTTCATCGGTCAATTGACTCGATGTGGGTATCGACAGAAAGAAAAGAGAAAATTGAATCTTTTGTTTTCTAACTTATACATATAATCACGCCTTATCCCTATTGGGATAGGCAAGAGCATAAATGACCTAAACAAAGGTCGTTCCGCCACGTCTGACAAAGTTTTGAGGGTTATAAGATAGATTTGTAGGTATATTGCTGTAGTGACAGGTTGTTAGCCCATCGCCTAAATTGCAATATACTGAAACCCTCGGATCCTCTAGCTGATTTTTATAGCATGCTCGGGAGGATATGCAGCTGGCACATTCTACGTTTTTCTCTCGCTCCCAGTCCAGCATGGAAGATGAAATGGAAAATTCTAACTTATCTACCTGGATAATGTAAATGATCTGAAACAGCAAAAACATGTACTGCAGTGACATCATGAAGATTCTGTACACTTTTAGAAAGATGGTTTCATCATCTGGAGGCACCCAAACTCCCAGAAATTTCATCACAAATTTCGCCCT
Source organism: Scrobipalpa costella (assembly GCA_949820665.1). NCBI lineage: Eukaryota > Metazoa > Arthropoda > Insecta > Lepidoptera > Gelechiidae > Scrobipalpa > Scrobipalpa costella. The sequence continues at coordinate 4,454,857 of OX463314.1, forward strand.
GTTCAAATACAGGTCCTCTACGTTTACCGTAGCCATTTTTATTACCTTTCTCCGTGAAAATTCAACTGTAAATGTTCCTGTTAAATTCTTAGTAATATCTGCTTATTTCGTCGTAATTAGATAATTTTGTACACTAATGAGGCAATAGACGTAATTTCTGTCAATAATGTGGGTGGGATATTTAGCAAATTAGTATGTGGAATTGAGGATAACAAGTCGTTTAAAATAATTGTGAAATTGGTAGTAAATAAGAGGTTTTGATACGCTAAGTCATTTATTTCAATTTGAAAACAAAATAAGCTGAAAAGTCTCTCAGACGTAGCGAATTCAAATGTTTCTTAGCCGTTGAAGCTCTTCCTAACCCGTTCCGCAGGCATCAGTTCCTCACCAATCTTTTCTTCTTAAGAATTCACTATCTGAAAATATAAAATAAAAAAATTGAGAACCGCTTTTAATGGATTTAAGTAGGATGTAATGTTTTTATTAAATTCAAGGCGATGTTTCAGATCTTAACATTCGCCAAAGATTTCTTAAAATGAACGAGTACCTAACATTTGAGCAAATAATAGAAATCCGTGGAAAATACTCACGTGAACACAGTCTACATCCAAAACTTCTCTTCCGGTCCAACCTCCTCTGACATACTCGAAGACATTAGCATCACAGTAGAACATTTTTTCACATACATCCAAATTGTCAGATTCTTCATTACTTGCATCTAAATTGTCAGATTCATCTTGCTTTACATTAAAATTGTCAGATTCATCTTGCTTTACATTAAAATTGTCAGATTCATCTTGCTTTACATTAAAATTGTCAGATTCGTCATCATGCTTTACATCCAAATTGTAAGGTTCACCTTGATTTGTATCCAAATTGTTAAATTCATATAGCTCTCTGTACTCGCATATTTGAGGAACTGCGATGAAGGTAATCTCATATGTTGTTCTGGTATCTTTATTTGTACCCCGACGGGACTTTAGTATCACTTGCCGTATCTTATAAGGAAGCGATTGAATTCCTTCTTTGTCTAAGTATCTCCTCAGTGCCTTTGACGCCATCGCTTTGTAGTCAGGAGTCTATAAAATTACAGTAAAAAAAATACATATACTTCGTTTATGCAATGTTGAGTTATAGATACCAACGTGTTGTGCGGCCCATAAACAGCTTTTTCTTTGCAACTTAGCAGAGGTCCAAATTTCGGAACCGCAGACTATAACCTTGTTACAAACATATGTTTTGCGGTTGACTTACTTCGAAATAGTAAAGAGAAAACAGTTTACGGGCTGCAAATCAAGTTGGTATCAATAACTCAACGCTAAATAAACGAAGGTTACATACATACATAAGTCACGCCTTTATCCCTAACGGGGTAAGCAGAGCGTCAACGACCCAAAGAAAGGTTATTTAAGATAGATATGCAGGTATATTGCTGTAGTGACAGGTTGTCAGCCTTTCGCCTAAATTACAATATACTAAAACCTTCGCGTCTCTTAGCTGGTTTTTACAGCATGCCCGGGAGGAAATGCAGCTGGCACATTCTATGTTTTTCTCTCGCTTCCAGTCCAGCATGGAAGTTAAAAAAATTACAATTAAATATTATACCGGTAGTAAGGGACAGCGTCCCACAAACTAATAGGGGTTGCTGACTCAGTGAACAACACTGAACACAACAACTTTCACTAGGAAATTGTTTCAGGGAGTGCTTTTTTTTCTTACAAATTATCGAATCAAGATGATCATTTTGTATGGGAAAGTCAATTTTTTTTGCATATTCTTTAAGAATTTCCTGGCGAGAGTTGTTCAGTATAGTTGAGTGGGCATCCCCTGTCAGTTTGTGGGACATAACTTCTTACATTCCGTATATTCTGTTTAAAATAAATATTGTAAGAATACTTACTCGTCCAGTTATCACTATGAGCCCACAGGCCAACGTTCCCATGACTAGAACGACGAACAAAACTCGCATTGTGGAGAAGTTAAAAATAGCCGCCAAGACCTGTATTTACTATTTTATACCTAGATTTTTTTTTTTATAAATGTTTCTTCGATACGTGTTTACTTAGTGAGCTCATGATATAAACTAAGCTCTTTGCACTTGCAGTATTGTTTATGTATCTGATTCTACTTGCATTATTCTGTTTCCTATAAAAATATTCCCTACAGCGAGTACAAGTTACATACATACACAGAATCACGCCCTTATCCCTGATGGGGTAGGTAGAGCGTAAACGACCTAAACAAAGGTCGTTCCGCCACGTCTGACAAACTTTTGAGGGTTATTTAACGTAGATTTGTAGGCATATTGCTGTAGTGACAGGTTGTCAGCCTAAACTGCAAACTTAACTGAAACCCTCGGGATCCCTTAGCTGTATTTTACAGCATGCCCGGGATGAAATGCAGCTGGCACATTCTATGTCTACCTCTCGGTCCCAGTCCAGCATGGAAGACTACAAGTTTTCTAGGTAAATAGGATGTGGTAGATAATCTTCCAGTTAATCTAATGTGGTAATCTTATCTATTCATCTTATTATTCTTTCAATTGAATTACAATAATGAATTCAACGCATGCATTTATTTAATGTTTCAAAAGAATGCGCAAAATTACCTGAATTATTCCTAATCCAATTTTTTGTGTGGTTAAACCACAGTTAAAACTGTCAGTCCTACTACGTATTACTTCAGTTAAAAGTTGTGATCAAACAAAACAGTCACATTCCGCACACGTACAAATTTAATTTTCTAACTTATACATAAACGCTGACAACTAATAGTGCAAATATGCAAAATGCAAGCAAGCAACCTTCAAATTTATTTCCTACGGTGATGTGAAATGCAAAATTCTACGATTAAAATAGAATACTAGTACAATAGTAGCCTATATCTGTAATTTTCTATCATAAGAGGACAGAAAGGGACGACAATAATTTTCGGTATCAATGTGACGATTAGATTATAGACTCTTTCACTACTGGAACCGCTCAATTATAGGTCAGATAGCATCAACAGCAATCAGCCGTTGACGCTCTGCCTACCCATTTGTATTTTTACAGGTTTTGGTGGGCCGTTCCCGGCGGCACTACAATGCCGCATGCCGGGTCGACCCGCGATGGGAGTGGAGCGAGCCCCGTACATCCCGTCTAGGTACAAAAATTAGTTTAATATACTGATGGTCCCTCAGTGAGGGAACTTTCAGATATTAAGCTGAAAAGAACAGATACACACTTTGATCTTAGCCAAAAGCATTTATTTTTAGATGTTAAGAGACCTAACATGAGAACCCACCATTCCTACAATTCCTATCTTAAAACTCATTAAATTAAATTAATCATGATCGCACGTCATGATCATGACGATAACAATGAAAACCTGTAACCATGCGGCATTTATGAGAATAAGTGTTTAATAAGGTTTTAAAAATCCGCTCAGAAAGCGACAGCACCCCACTCTCCCCCGCAAGAGGGAGCGAACGATCATCGTGGGCTGATGGTAGACTACCATCGCCAGCCTCACGCTCAGGGCACCGCGCCACGCCTCATCAGCGCGGATAGTGGATTCTCACATAGTGTGAAACTCGCTTGAAGAGCTTACTATAGAAATGATCCTATGAAGTAAGGTCTTGGCGATACTGGTGAAAAATTCGGTAGTCATGAAACGAGTAAAAATCTCACCACCGCGATGTAAAATTTGCGACGTTTAAGACAGTGACATCTAGTGGTTGCGTTTCGAAACTTGAGTGACGCGTCTAGCGTCTCGTGGTTCACAATTACCACGCGGCCGGCCGAAGGTTATATTTGTATGAAAACGTGTTGTGAATTTGTGATGTCATAACTTGGGACTGTGACATCGCTATTCAGATGTTTAAATCGGCCACGATCAAGAGATCAATGAACTGAGTTTTATTTATGTCTCATTTGGATTAACCTGCATTTTGATGAACTAAACATTCTTGATAATGAACTAAGAAAATACAGATAGCTATTTTGTAATGAACCTTCATACCATATTAACCTTTATAATCACGCCTTTATCCCTAATTACTGTTATGTTATGTTATGAAGACTAAAAATATCTAATTATTCAAATAATTTAGAGTCATATTATAATGCAGGCAGTGCACATGTTAAAAATTATGGACTTAGAATTAAAAATATTATTCGTATGGTATAATAATACTTTTAGATTATATTTAATTCAGTTAAGACGTGTTCGGTCCCTTTGGACTGTGGGAAAGTTTTGGGGATGGGACATTTCTTTTAAATTTTAGTATGCGATGCTGAATCTGAGGATTGCTAATAAAATTTCGTAATGGAATATTTAAAAAAATGTTCTTTTGGGGAAAATTTAAAAAAAAAAACTGGTACCTATCGTGTGCGGTATCCCATAAAAGGGCGTTTAGAGCTTATTTTAAAAAAATATTACTTCATTACATGTCATATCACTACATAGTATAAAAAAAGTCGCTTTCTCCGTCCACATAACCTTATGTATGCATAAATCTTTAAAACTACGCAACGGATTTTGATGCGGTTTCTTTTAATGGATAGAGTGATTCATGAGGAAGGTTTGTATGTATAATACATGCATAATATAGTAGAGAAATACTGATAATTTCCGTGCGAAGCCGGGGCGGGTCGCTAGTCAGTCATAAATTAAAGTTGCAACATTCTGACTATGATCAACACACAACAAGCAGGACAGCATTCAGCCGACCGCCTAAAGGGCTCTGCCTACCGCAGTTGACCTGACGTATTTTTAAAGTTTAAAGTGAGCCGATCCCGGCGGCACTGCAATGCCGGGCCGACCCGCGACGGGAGTGGAGCGAGCCCCGAACATCCCGTCTAGGTACAAAAATCAGTTTAATATACTGGTCCCTCAGTGAGGGAACTTTCAGATATTAAGCTGAAAAGAACAGATACTACACTTTGATCTTAGCCAAAAGGCCGAGAAGCGATACCTAAACCGGCGAAACGCTGGGTAGTCATTCAAACAGGAAAAATCTCACCACCGCGATGTAAAACTTACAAAGTTCTAAGTGCGCTCAGTGAAATACCGCTCCGTATGTTTTAATAAAACTAACCAGTTCAACATTAATTTTAAGGTGCTATTTATGTACCTTTTAGTATTATTTTACTTGATATTAAATAATAAAAGACAACATATAAAAACAAGGAACAAAAAAAATATATTTCAACATTTCTGGCGAACATGTTATTTTGCGGACGGCAAAACTTAAGTTTGTAATCGGTAAACTGAACAGCGACATCTGTTGAATAATTATTAAAAGTTGATTTTAGACTATAGACCTACAGGCAAAGCAGATATGTTATTCTAAACAACATAATTGTTTATTATATAATTAATTACCTAATAAACAATATACTATTTTGATTTTACGTCATATTTTAGAAAATAAAATACATAGGTTTTTATCTATGCGATGTTTCGTCCAAGATGCGATGACTGCAATGCTGTTTTTGTTTTATGCTGATAAAATTTAGAATAAATAGCAGGATGATAGATGGTAAGCTGGAGACGGACATAGCCAAAAAAAGGACAAAGCGCAAGAAATTATGTAATTCTCACTGGAATAAAGTATTTGAATTTTAGGAAATGGTATTTATAGGCAATAGTCATTTTAGAAAGTGAGTAACAGATGCATAGGGATTTTGGTAAGTGTGAATTTTGGGAACTGTTGATTAGAGGAGTTAGGACACGTGTTCCGAAAGGTTAAGATCGCACGTCATGGATCATGATGATTACAATGAATACCTGTAACCATCCGGCATTTATGAGAATAAGTGTTTAATAAGGTTTTAAAAATCCGCTCAGAGAGCGACAGCACCCCACTCTCCCCCGCAAGAGGGAGCGAACGATCATCGAGGGCTGATGGTAGACTACCATCGCCAGCCTCACGCTCAGGGCACCGCGCCACGCCTCATCAGCGCGGATAGTGGATTCTCACATAGTGTGAATCTCGCTTGAAGAGCTTACTATAGAAATGATCCTATGAAGTAAGGTCTTGGCGATACTGGTGAAAAATTCGGTAGTCATGAAACGAGTAAAAATCTCACCACCGCGATGTAAAATTTGCGATGTTTAAGACAGTGACATCTAGTGGTTGCGTTTCGAAACTTGAGTGACGCGTCTAGCGTCTCGTGGTTCACAATTACCACGCGGCCGTCCGAAGGTTATCTTTGTATGAAAACGTGTTGTGAATTTGTGATGTCATAACTTGTGAATGTGACATCGCTGAACAGATATCAATGAACTGAGTTTTATTTATATCTCATTTGGATTAACCTGCATTTTGATGAACTAACATTCTTGACAATGAACTACGAAAATTCAGATAGCTATTTTGTAATGAACCTACATATGAACCTATATAATCACGTCTTTATCCCTAATTACCGTTATGTTATGAAGACTAAAAATAATTATTCAAATAATTTGGAGTCATATTATAATGCGGGCAGTGAACATGTTAAAAACCATGGAGTTAGAATCGGTACTTAGAATTAAAAATATTATTGTATGTTATAATTATAATAAATAATACTTTTAGATTATATTTAATTCAGTCAAGACGTGTTCGGTCCCTTTGGACTGTGGGAAATTTAAAAAAAGATGTCTGGTACCTATCGTGTGCGGTATCCAATAAAATTAGACCTTAAATAACATAGCACTGCATAGAATTAAACAGTCGCTTTCACTGTCCCTATATCCCTATGTAAGCATAAATAAAATTGCAACGTTCTGGATGTGATCAACACACAACAGCATTCATCCGCTCTGCCTACCTCTGTTAACCTGAGGTATTTTTAAAGGTTTAAGTGGGCCGATCCCGGAAAATATCACTTCATTACATGTCATATCACTACATAGTATAAAAAAAGTCGCTTTCTCCGTCCACATAACCTTATGTATGCATAAATCTTTAAAACTACGCAACGGATTTTGATGCGGTTTCTTTTAATGGATAGAGTGATTCATGAGGAAGGTTTGTATGTATAATACATGCATAATATAGTAGATTTGATGCGGATTCTTTTAATGGATAGAGTGATTCAAGAGGAAGGTTTGTATGTATAATACATGCATAATATAGTAGAGAAATACTGATAATTTCCGTGCGAAGCCGGGGCGGGTCGCTAGTCAGTCATAAATTAAAGTTGCAACATTCTGACTATGATCAACACACAACAGCATTCAGCCGACCGCCTAAAGGGCTCTGCCTACCGCAGTTGACCTGACGTATTTTTTAAGTTTAAAGTGGGCCGATCCCGGCGGCACTGCAATGCCGGGCCGACCCGCGACGGGAGTGGAGCGAGCCCCGAACATCCCGTCTAGGTACAAAAATCAGTTTAATATACTGGTCCCTCAGTGAGGGAACTTTCAGATATTAAGCTGAAAAGAACAGATACTACACTTTGATCTTAGCCAAAAGGCCGAGAAGCGATACCCAAACCGGCGAAACGCTGGGTAGTCATTCAAACAGGAAAAATCTCACCACCGCGATGTAAAACTTACAAAGTTCTAAGTGCGTACAGTGAAATACCGCTCCGTATGTTTTAATAAAACTAACCAGTTCAACATTAATTTTAAGGTGCTATTTATGTAGGTACCTTTTAGTATTCTTTTACTTGATATTAAATAATAAAAGACAACATATAAAAACAAGGAACAAAAAAATTATATTTCAACATTTCTGGCGAAGATGTTTTTTTGCGGACGGCAAAACTTAAGTTTGTAATCGGTAAACTGAACAGCGACATCTGTTGAATAATTATTAAAAGTTGATTTTAGACTATAGACCTACCGACGAAGCAGATATGTTATTCTAAACAATATAATTGTTTATTATATAATTAATTACCTAATAAACAATATATTATTTTGAGTTTACGTCATATTTTAGAAAATAAAATACATAGGTTTTTTATCTATGCGATGTTTCGTCCAAGATGCGATGACTGCAATGCTGTTTTTGTTTTATGCTGATAAAATTTAGAATAAATAGCAGGATGATAGATGGTAAGCTGGAGACGGACATAGCCAAATAAAGGACAAAGCGCAATAAATTATGTCATTCTCACTGGAATAAAGTATTTATTTTTAGATGATAAGAGACCTTACTTGATACCGGTCATTCCTACAGTTAATCTCATTTAATTAAATTAATTACGATCGCACGTCATGGTTCATGATGATAACAATGAAAACCTGTAACAATGCGGCGTTTAAGAGAATAAGTGTTTAATAAGGTTTTAAAAATCCGCTCAGAGAGCGACAGCACCCGACTCTCCCCCGCAAGAGGGAGCGAACGATCATCGAGGGCTGATGGTAGACTACCATCGCCAGCCTCACGCTCAGGGCACCGCGCCACGCCTCATCAGCGCGGATAGTGGATTCTCACATAGTGTGAATCTCGCTTGAAGAGCTTACTATAGAAATGATCCTATGAAGTAAGGTCTTAGCGATAGTGATGAAAAATTCGGTAGTCATGAAACGAGTAAAAATCTCACCACCGCGATGTAAAATTTGCGACGTTTATGACAGTGACATCTAGTGGTTGCGTTTCGAAACTTGAGTGACGCGTCTAGCGTCTCGTGGTTCACAATTACCACGCGGCCGTCCGAAGGTTATCTTTGTATGAAAACGTGTTGTGAATTTGTGATGTCATAACTTGTGACTGTGATATCGCTGAACAGAGATCAATGAACTGAGTTTTATTTATATCTCATTTGGATTAACCTGCATTTTGATGAACTAAACATTCTTGACAATGAACTACGAAAATTCAGATAGCTATTTTGTAATGAACCTACATATGAACCTATGTAATCACGCCTTTATCCCTAATTACCGTTATGTTATGAAGACTAAAAATAATTATTCAAATAATTTGGAGTCATATTATAATGCGGGCAGTGAACATGTTAAAAATCATGGACTTAGAATCGGTACTTACATACATACATAAAATCACGCCTTTATCCCTTACGGGGTAGGCAGAGCGTTAAACACCTCGTAAAAGGCGCTTTCGCCGCGTCTGACAAAAATTGAGGGCAATTTTAGATTGTAATGTGTATTGCTAATGTGTAGTGACAGGTTGTCAGCCCATCGCCTAAACTACAATACACTGTAACCCTCGAGTCCCTTTTGCTGTCTTCTACAGCATGCCCGGGAGGAAGGGCAGCTGGAACATTCTATGTTTTTCTATCTCTCCCAGTCCAGCATGGAAGAAACTTAGAATAAAAAAATATTATTCGTATGTTGTAATAAATAATACTTTTAGATTATATTTAATTCAGTCAAGACGTGTTCGGTCCCTTTGGACTGTGGGAAAGTTTTAGGGATGGGACATTTCTTTTCAATTTTAGTATGCGAACATAAAAAAAAAAATCTTTCATCTTTTATGAAAAAAGATGTCTGGTACATAGAATAAAACAAAGTCGCTTTCCCTGTCCCTATATCCCTATGTATGCATAAATTTGCAACGTTCTGACTATTATCAACACACAACAGCATTCATCCGCTCTGCCTACCGCTGTTGACCTGACGTATTTTTTAAGTTTAAAGTGGGCCGATCCCGGCGGCACTGCAATGCCGGGCCGACCCGCGACGGGAGTGGAGCGAGCCCCGAACATCCCGTCTAGGTACAAAAATCAGTTTAATATACTGGTCCCTCAGTGAGGGAACTTTCAGATATTAAGCTGAAAAGAACAGATACTACACTTTGATCTTAGCCAAAAGGCCGAGAAGCGATACCCAAACCGGCGAAACGCTGGGTAGTCATTCAAACAGGAAAAATCTCACCACCGCGATGTACAATTTACAAAGTTATAAGTGCGCACAGTGAAATACCGCTCCGTAAGTTTTATATTATAAACATTTTGTTTCCGTCTCGTAATTTAAAGTTCAATTAAAATTTCTTTAAAGCAATTTTATTTCTTCTTATAAATATAGAAAAAAAGATGAACTTTAATTCAGCTACAGCAATTATTTCTGTGATCCTGGCGAACATATTATTTTGCGGGCGGCAAAATATAAGTTTGTAATCCGGAAACTGGACAGCGACATCTGTTGAAATTTTAAATAACTACCGTAACATTCAAATTCGTTTATCATGTTTATATGATAGGCTTCGTACAGAAATTATCCGTGTTTCTCCACAATATTATGCAAGTATTATATAAATAAACCTTCCTCTTGAAACACTCTATCAATTAAAAGAAACCGCATCAAAATCCGTTGCGTAGTTGTAAAGATTTATACATACATAGGGATATAGGGACAGAGAAAGCGACATTGTTTTATACTATGTAGTGATTACAATCATGATTCGATTTTTATCTTTATTTTGTGATCCTTTTAAATCCATACTAATATTATAAATGCGAAAGTAACTCTGTCTCTCTGTTTATTTGTTGCTCTTTCACGCCTAAACGGATTTTGATGAAATTTGGTGGGGTGATAGATGGTAACCTGGAGACGGACATAGGCTATATACAATCATGCCACCGTACGTAGGGGGTAGGCAATGATATTATATATAGGGTAGGTAGTAAATATAGAACTGAATTTAGTTAGTAATTTATTAAACGCCTAAACGGCTGAACGGTTTCTGATAAAATTTGGTATGGTGATTAACGGTATCCAGGAGACGAACATAGGCTATATATAATCACGCCACCGTACTTAGGGGGTAGGTAGTAGGCAGGGAACTGAATTTGTTTAGTGATTTTTTTATCGTTTTTGATGGGACTTTATTGAACTAAGTGTTACATAGACAAACGCTAAGAATACAAATAATCATACCCCTGTGCTTAGGGGATAGGCAGTAGACAGGGAAATAAATTTAGTAAGTGTTTTTAACCGATTTCGATGGTTTTTTTTTATTGAACTGAGTGCTACCAAGACACAAACTAAAAATATAAATAATCACGCCACCGTACTTACGGTGTAGGCAGTAGCAGATAACTGAATTTAGTTAGTGTTTTTAACTGATTTCGAAAGGACTTTTTTATTCAACTCAGTTTACCAAGACAAAAACTATATACATATATATATATAATCACGCCACCGTACTTAGGGGGTAGGCAGTAGGCAGAGAACTGAATTCAGTTAGTGTTTTTAACCGATTTTGATGGGACTTTTTTTATTTAACTGAGTTTTACTTAAACACATACTAAGGATAAATATAATCACGCCACCGTACTTCGCGTGTAGGCAGTAAGGCAGGGATTTGAATTTAGTTCGTATTTTAATAGATTTTTCAATTTGATTGGACTTTTCGATTTTGATAGGACTTTTTTCAGTTTACTCATTGTTAAATCGATTTACGATATCATCACGCTACCTTACGTAGGTGGTAGGCAGGGAACAAAAAAGGAGTGTTTGAACCGATTGTGACGGAACCTTTTTTATTTAATTCTGTGTTACCTGAACTAACTTAGAATACAATTCCATCACGCTTCTTTACTTGGCCCCCCAAGCAGGACATACATACATACATACATAAATCACGCCTTTATCCCTTACGGGGTAGGCAGAGCGTTTAACACCTCGTAAAAAGCGCTTGCGCCACGTCTGACAAAAATTTAGGGCAATTTTAGATTGTAATATGTATTGCTATAGTGACAGGTTGTCAGCCCATCGCCTAAATTACAATACACTGTAACCCTCGAGTCCCTTTTGCTGACTTCAACAGCATGCCCGGGAGGAAGGGCAGCTGGAACATTCTATGTTTTTCTAACTCTCCCAGTCCAGCATGGAAGTAGCAGGACAGGCAGTCAGAATTAAGAGATATGAAGTGCATCACGTTATATTGTTAAATCATTGGCAGCAATTCAATTCATAATGTGTGTTGTGTATTAATACTTCCATGCTGGACTGGGAGCGAGAGAAAAACATAGAATGTGCCAGCTGCATTTCCTCCCGGGCATGCTGTAAAAACCAGCTAAGGGATCCGAGGGTTTCAGTATATTGTAATTTAGGCGATGGGCTGACAACTTGTCACTACAGCAATATACTTACAAATCTATCTTAAATAACCCTCAAAACTTTGTCAGACGTGGCGGAACGACCTTTGTTTGGGTCGTTTACGCTCTGCCTACCCCATTAAGGATAAAGGCGTGATTATATGTATGTATTAATAATGTATGAAACTTTTATACACGTCCACTGGAATGACCTAAGTTTCAGGATTGGCGGGTGGAAAGGGAAGGAGTGGAGCGAGTCAGGGCCTGACATTATAGATGAAATTATATAAATTAAATTAACTATCTTGTATTTTAAAATGACATGACATGACTAATTCTAAAACAAATTTTGTAATTAAGACATACATACATATAATTACGCCTTTATCCCTAATGGGGTAGGCAGAGCGTAAACGACCCAAACAAAGGTCGTTCCGCCACGTCTGACAAAGTTTTGAGGGTTATTTAAGATAGATTTGTAAGAATATTGCTGTAGTGACAGGTTGTCAGCCCATCGCCTAAATTACAATACACTGTAACCCTCGAGTCCCTTTTGCTGACTTCAACAGCATGCCTGGGAGGAAGGGCAGCTGGAACATTCTATGTTTTTCTATCTCTCCCAGTCCAGCATGGAAGTAATTAGGGTTTAAGTATAATGCATTATGTGACGTGTAAAATAATTATTTTATAAATAAAGTATTGAATTGAATTGAACTGGACAGACATGATATCTGTTTAGGGACGCGTGTGACGGGAAGGACAGGGACGTGTGGCAGGTACGTGAGGAACGATGACGGGAGAAGGGGTTTGACACTACTTTCACGGCCACCATCGCCACGTTTTCCGACTGGACCCACATGACCCTGCAGATAATCACGGATGGACGAATGAAAAAAAATCTTTGCAGACGAAGTCGCGGGTAAAAGCTAGTTAATAATATTTCTAAAGATTAGGTGCATAAAAACGCTAATTATTATTTTTATATTTTATTTTTGACACCGATATTTGGCATAGAGCAACATTAAAAATGTATTAAATTGTAAATAACATCGTAAATCAAAACTTATTTTTGTAAAGAAATACCTATCCTATTTCTATTACATCACATTTTATATTTTATTTGTGTTTTGAACAAAACGAGATCAAATTATATCACAGACATTTAGTGCTTAAAATAAAACTTCTAAGACGACGACTAGAATATCATATTACAGGAGATTTAAACATAAATGTGTTTGTAACATACAAAATAATAACTTTCTATTGTATGGTTAGTAAATAAGTTGTAAAAGATTTGTACTACGCCTATCAATGTGTCTCATTTCTCAGTTTATTTACCTTTAACACAAATCTACATTGATTATACCTACCTATACTCTTTCTTAATATTCCATGCTTCCCGTGTGCTTGTGTGACGTATAATATTGCGTAATATAAATCTCTTTACTGCCATGCTAATTGTGTTAAATGTTACGTATAACTCTGCTTGAGGTAAAAATGAATGAAATATTTTATTATTTAGTATTTGTCATTTCACTATCATTATTAACAGTGCTTCGAAGACACATAAAACTACTTAAATATTAGTTTTAGCTTATCAATTAAAACACCGATTTTGGCTATACCATAGGTATAGGGGAAGATTTTTTTCTTTGGCAAATATTTAAATTTAAAACTATAATACGAGGAATGACCATGTACAACGAGTAACATAAAGGGTATATGCATCGTGAAATGTTTGAGTCTACCCATGAAACTGAACAACTTTCCCTAAGGAACATAGGTCGAAAAACGAAAAAAAAGATTGACTGCCCATACTAAATGCGCTATCAGCTGACGCATTTTGTATGGATGGTCAACATTTTTTTTTTTCGTTTTTCAATCTATGTTCCTTAGGGACACTTGTTCAGTTTCATGGGTGTTACACGTTGTATACATGGCTACATACAGTCCACATTTACTTTAAATGAACACATTTACGTGTCCAATGTCTTATATATTGTAACTCGTTTAATATATTTTTTACAACCTTTAGACGGTGCGACATTTTGTCGTCCATTTTACAATCAATAATTTAATTATTTAGAATATATTGACTGAGTGTTTTGATACTCAGTATTATAAATAATGCAACGCAATTTTCTCTAGCGCTTAGCTTGCATTTTTTTAAACGTACTTATAGTATTATTTTTCACATAACCTTTTGTGTGCATGAAGTATGTTCAATATTTCTAATATGGTTTATTCCCAACATCTCCTATTGCATCGATTCCCCACCGGTGGGGATCTTTTCTTTTTTGGTATCCCACAAACAAATATTCCAAACGGAAATAATTTACCTATAACCAAATAACGCGCTGCCCTAATTATAAATCTTGTTTTATTTCACTTATTTTATATTGGCGATCTTATGTTCAACAAACGGTTATTCAAATCTTGACTACTGCGAAACCATTATTTCAACTCACGTTTAATATGGAAGTAAAACAAACTTGAACAATGAATAGGTTATCAGATATTTCAACCGCCTGCTTGTTCAAGAATAATAATATATAAATAAATTATCGAGTGACCACAGGCGAACCTCCCTCGACAGAAATATTTCATAGTTCTAGCGGGATTATATCCATAAAAGTTTGAGAATCTTGTTGCATCACAATTTGAACAAACGTATCACAAAAAAAAAGTCATATATGAGAAGCAAGAAATAAAAAATTCGCCGCGGGCAGGGTTTGAACCTGCGACATTCGGAATGCCGTTCCATCGCCCTTCAAACCAAACTACGGAGCGGTAGTCAGAAGGGCGAATTTAATCCTTACTTCTTTTTATCACGTCATAGTTTCAAACCCTGCCTTGGGCCAATTTTTAATTTATTACTTCTCATATTTATGAAAAAAAAATAGCACGGTGAGTGCAAAAATCCTCAAAAATAAACTGATACAGTTTAGACAGAAGCGCGTTCTAGCCGGTCGGTTGCTAGAGAGAGTCGGCTGCGCAACACACGCTGCGGAGCGGGCGAGCCGAGCAGCGCGCCGACCTCGCACTGCTTGTTGCCCAGGCAGTTGCACGAGCACACCTGGAAACATTCAATTTATCGTCATAGATATAATATAGCGCGCTTTTTCCATACTTCGGAAGGCACGTTAAGCCGTTGCTCCCGGTTAATATTGTTTAATACCGTAGATATTAGTTGTTAATCCATGTCAGGGGACAGTGCTAAGCATAGACGGCTTGAAAACTTTGACAATATTATAATCACTGGAATAGAACATGTCACAAAAATTAAATAAATACTACCTGATATGTACTTGTTTATTAAATCCTGTATAATGAATTGTATTCGTTGAAAAAAAAATAACTTACCGAAGCTTGGTCGTCATGCGATCGCTCTCTGCTCAGCATGGTGTGCGTGTCGATGGGAAGTAACACTCTTGATTCTTTTTCTTCATCCCTTGCGTTCTCCTCTGCTTGCCTGAAAGTCATTTTAAAATTTATTTGAATTAGAAATACCTCATTTTGTATATTTTTCAATATAAACGTACAAATCTATCTTAAATAACTCTCAAAACTTTCTCAGTCGTGGCGGAACGACCTTTGTTTAGATAGTTTGCGCTCTGCCTACCCCGTTAGAAATAGAGGCGTGATTATATGTATTATATGTATTTCCATATATCAACATTATTATTGAACAATGCCTCTGTGCTTTGAGCCTTGGGCTCTCGGTTTTTCAATCAGGTTTCATTGGTAGAGTGGAGATAGAGGAAGATCAAATCTTACATGGTCATGAATCGCAGCACCAACAAGTTGATGCTGGCGGCAACTACGGCAAGTCCAAATAAGATGAACACCAGACTCAGCGCCACGTAGCCCGGCTTACTTGTCAAAGCTTGGTCATTCTGGAACATGAATGAAAATAGAAGATCATATTTTAGAACCAATATAATGTTTACTAAAGCATTACAACTCCCACACATAAAAGATAATTACATACATACATAAAATCACGCCTTTATCCCTTACGGGGTAGGCAGAGCGTTAAACGCCTCGTAAAACACGCTTTCGCCTCGTGTGACAAGAATTTAGGGCAATTTTAGATTGTAATGTTTATTGCTATAGTGACAGGTTGTCAGCTCATCGCCTAAATTACAGTGCACTGTAACCCTTGGGTTCCTTTATGCTGACTTCTACAGATACATCCTGATATCTTACAACCATTATTAGCTTGTTAACTTACATTAATCATATACAATAACTTCCATGCTTGACTGGGAGCGAGAGAAAAACATAGAATGTACCAGTTGCATTTCTTCCCGGGCATGCTGCAAAAAGGGTTTCTGTATATTGCAATTGAGGCGATAGGCTGACAACCTGTCACTACAGCAATATACCTAACCTATCTTAGATAACCCTCAAAACTTTGTCAGACATGGCGGAACGGCCTTTGTTTAGGTTGTTTATACTTTCCCTACCCCATTAGGGATAAAGGCGTGATTATATGTATGTATGTATATACAATACAGTAAATCGCAAAAAAGGGTTTCCTTACCTGTAAAGCCACATAATCTCCAAACCCAATAGTTGTGAGTGTGACGAAGCAGTAATAGAAGCTGTCAAAATAACTCCATCCCTCGTAACGAGAAAATACTGCAGCACCTGAAATAATAATTAATTTATATTATTTACAAGAAGTTATGACATTAATTCAATAAGCATATTTTTATAGGTTAATATCAAAACGTCTATTGACACCTATATGAATATCGTGACTTTGCCCAGCAGTGGCATCTAATAAGCTACCTAAAATAAAATGAATAATGAAGTATCAATAATCTCTACTAAGACAAAACGAAGGGATAGCCGCAAATTGCGAGTTTCTCATGCTTCTTCTTCATTGTGGTATATTTTTATTTTATTTTGTGACATAGATATAATATTCTTTGTAATACTCACTTGTGACTTTCTAAGTGTTCTTAGGAATCTATTTGGAAATAAATAATTTGACTTTGACTTTGAATAATGGGGAATACTTGAATTTTTGCTTTTATGAAAAAAAAACAAGTTTACAATAAACCTTTTAAGTGCATACCTGTAGTAATAATAATTGACGAGAGCATGCCAGTGGCAAACATAAGATTCATCTCAGTAGCCTCTGTAGTTTCACATCGCAAATAGCATTTAGCACGTCTTATCACCACAGAGGCAAACTTGTTGAGACGCTCACCGATACTCTGGAACATCACTAGGCCTAGTGGAATCCCCACCTAGAAAATTATATCAAACCAAATTGAAATTGGATGGCAAAACGAAGGTATCATATTTTTTAATTAAAAAATATGAGAAAAAGTCAATCAAATATTTATATTAATTATATGCATTTTATCTTGACAATAGAATTATAACTAAATTGAAATGATTGAAAAAGAAATAATAGAAAAAATTCTTAATTTTTAAAAGCTCAATCGCCTCTAGGTGGGGATTTTTCATGGAGCTCATAGGAATAACCTACAAAAAAAACTATTAATATTAATTTTTAAGCCATTTTATTTTACCCACCATAGCATAGGCCATACAAAACGCTTTCCCACCAACAGTAACAGGCGTAGAATGACCATATCCTATCATAGCAAGGACTACGGTTGCGAAATAGAATGCTCCAGCAAACTTCCACTGCGGGCCAGCCTTGTGGGGTTTATTCTCTATTATTACTATTTCTATCATGTGGTAATCCTCTGGAGTGATGTTGTATTTGCGGACTAAGCCATTTTTCATATCTGGAAAGTAAAAAGATTTTATAAAATTGATTTTATTTATTTAATTTTGGTAAAATAATCCTTCCATGCTGGGAGCGAGAGAACAACATAGAATGTGCCAGCTGCATTTCATGCTGTGAGAACCAGCTAAGGGATCCAAGGGTTTCAGTATATTGTAATTTAGGCAATGGGCTGACATCCTGTCACTACAGCAATATACCTACAAATCTATCTTAAATAACCCTCAAAATTTTATAGATGTGGCGTAACAACCTTTGTTTAGGTTGTTTACGGTCTGCCTACCTTATTAGGGATATAGGCGTGATTACATGTATGTTTGTATGTAAAATAATTAAATCATGCACAAGTCCGAAATTTAGCTGTTTTTTAACTCTTTCGAAATTGTAGAGACAGTAAATTTACAGGCATTTGGTAATAATAAAGTGGGTAGAATAAACATACATACATACATACATATAATCACGCCTTTATCCCTAATGGGGTAGGCAGAGCGTACACGACCTAAACAAAGGTCGTTCCGCCACGTCTGACAAAGTTTTGAGGGTTATTTAAGATAGATTTGTAGGTATATTGCTGTAGTGACAGGTTGTCAGCCTGTCGCCTAAATTGTAATATACAGAAACCCTCGGATCCCTTAGCTGGTTTTTACAGCATGCCCGGGAGGAAATGCAGCTGGCACATTCTACGTTTTTCTCTCGTTCCCAGTCCAGCATGGAAGTAAGTAGGGTAGAATAAAATAGGTAAGAAATATAATACAAACCTGATAAAACCTCCCATCTTTTGCTCTCGGTATCAGACTCAAGAGCATCAAACACCGCTGCACCAATCAGTAAATATGTGAATGTGCACACTACGAGGGAAAGAGTTCGCACATTCTGACGCTTCATCTTGGCACAGAATTCCTATAATATTCACCGATCGACTATGAAAAAATCCATCTTTGTACTAGCTGAAAACAATTCTTTTTTTTTAACACTTAGAATAAGTCTTATTAGCTGGAATTTGTTTCCTAAGTACTAGGGATAATGTATTGCAGTAAATGAATCGTAAAATTTTGGAATTATGTAAAAGCTTCACGAATAATCAACAAAAATAAATAAAAAAAGTACCTGGCAAAAGTGCTTCAAATTGAAATTAAATTAAGGCGATTTAATCAATTTCTTGGACTTCTCTATATTCTTATGGGTAATATATTTTTGCTACACTACTAATATAAATATTTATACACAAAATGTAATAAAAATTGTCGCAAAAACTGCTGCAAGTATTTTTGTAAAAAAACGTCAATAAAGATAGGTTTTTTACATTGCCCATTTCGAGGTAAGACCACAAAATAAATAAAAAAATGTTTTTAAATGTGAGTTTAGACAGATAGTATTTTATTTTTAATATTCTAACAGTTTCTATGTAAAATCTTTAACAAAGATTTTTCAATTTATTTAATCGACGAAAGAAAGTAATTACTTCTTTTGGTAATTTGGTAGCCCTAGAAACGGGTACAATAAAAAACTTATCTGCGTTCATAAGCTGCAGTTCACATATATTATTTATTTTGTGCGTTCCAAAATGAAAAAAATATAATTATATCTTTCATAGCATGTATTAGAATTCGACTGCTTGCTTTTGAATATATTTGCATTAAAAATCATAAAAGAAGATTTTTTACCTGCATATACTGACGAAAATTCCATACGAAATTGCGAATATTACAAAAAAGAAAGGCATGAGAAACATAGTTTCGGAGCTTACTCTACTTTTGCAGTGCTACCAAATAAACTCGCACCGATATCTCTCTTACCTCATTCAGTTTCATTTATGCATGCGACAAGTTACAGGGGCAGTCTATTCCATGGAATAGAAAAGAGGCTGAAGCCAATGTTCCACGCCTACCGAGTGCTTCTGGGCCGCTCTGCCGCCGCCACTTCTTCTTGGCATGATCGATCACATGGCTGATATGAAAATTATGATTTTTAAAACCTAGTGCTACTCTGCTGTGATCTATCCATTACCTAGAAATTTACCTATTTCCGAGCAAATGAGAACGAGACGAGATCGAAACGAGAATAAAAATAACGAACTCATGGTAGCACTGTTATTGTCAATGTCAAAGTGACATTTTCTTTTGTCGTGTGTGCTCGTCGGCGAGGGCGAGAATTATTAAAAACTTGCCTAAAACTTCCAAATACCAGTAGTATTAGATTCAATATGAAGATCTTGTGCAATAAATCGAACCCTCCTTTAGGTAAAACCTATACTTTCATTCATATAGCCGCCTATTGCGTCAGATTTACAACACGTACTAAAATAGCAAATTCTTTGGTTCTGCAGGTGGTCTGCTGGCTGTGCAGCTTTACAAGGCTCAGGGGAAGAGTATAGATGTCGCCTGGGGCAATGAGTCCACTGTCACGCTGCCAAATGCCGCAAAACCGGTGCCATATGGAACTAGCAATGACCTGATAAGAATTATCGAGAATGCGTTTAACAAAGCCGCTGGGCCGCTGCAGAAGGTTACCATGAACCACTGGCTGTCCTTCAGCTTGATCCTGGACGATGAGATACCAAAATCTGTCGAGTATTTGGACAAAACTCTTGGTCCGCTAACTTATTTAGTTGGTGAAACTTTGTCCGTTTCTGATCTGGCTGTGTTCAGCGTCTTATATGGTAAGTTTTTGTTAAGTTTTATGTCTTAGCATTGTATTATGTAAACTATTTTGAATTTACGACTGAGAATTACATGTAAAAAATAAATAAATAAATATTTTTTAACTTAAATTCTTATGTAAATCCAATCATCATCCAATAAACCTTATCTTATATTGATAAAGTAAAGTCAAATTCAATAAATGACAATTTTTTTTAACTATTTTAGGTGGTAAATAAAATATGCTTACATACATACATACATATAGTCATGCCTTTATCCCTAATGGGGTAGGCAGAGCGTAAACGACCTAAACAAAGGTCATTTCGCCATGTCTGACAAAGCTTTAAGGGTTGTTTAAGGTAAATTTGAAAGTATATTGCTTAGTGATAGGTTGTCAGCCCATCGCCTAAATTACAATATACTGAAACCCTCGGATCCCTTAGCTGGTTTTTACAGCATGCCCAGGAGGAAATGCAGCAGGCACATTCTATGTTTTTCTCTCGCTCCCAGGCCAGCATGGAAGAAAATAAAATATGTATACATATGTATATTCAGTGCAAAAATGTTGTTGTGTCTCATAAATTAAGAAATATAATTGCAATGTGAGTGCATGCAAATATACTTCATTAAACATATTACAAAATCTCAACTTTTGGCAGTGTCTTCCAAGTTCAAAGAGGTGTCAAAGGCAAACCCGCCACAGAACATTCTTCGGTGGATGAAGCTGATCGAAGCCCAACCTGCAGTTTCTGACGGACTCAAAGGTCTTCCAGCTGAAGTTTTGCAGAACCTTTCTAAAGCTTCCAGCAGGTATATTTTACATAGTACTATTTGCAACTCAGTATTATATTAAAGGTAAATAAGTTTCATGTCTTTTTATTCAAAAACACATTTCAAAAATAATTGATATGTTTTGGCAAATTAGTTAAATTACTAAAACTACTATTTTATTATGTTGTCATATCTAACAGTTAAAACTTATTTTAGAAACAAGATCTTCAATTAAAAGACATGGCACTATGTTTACCTTTATCCTAAAAGTGAGTTGGGAATACTTATAGTCCAGTGTCCTTTTACAGCCTTACTATAAATAGTTTTTTATTAGAAGGATCATCATTTGCTTGCCGTTTTTCTATTTATATAAATAAGTATTTCCATAAAATTTTCGAAATCTTATTCTCTCCTTCAAATCTTTTTTTTATGAATATGTTTAATATTGTATAAACAATCCCCATTTTTTAGGAAATCTCCACCTGCCCCTGACAGCAACACTGGCCGCCTGCAGGAAGGCAAGTTTGTCGAGTTGCCCCACGCTGAGATGGGCAAAGTTATTGTCAGATTCCCACCTGAAGCTTCTGGGTGAGTTCTGTTTATTTATTTTAAATAGAATAAGATACATAGATCAAGTAAAAGAAAAGAACTAAGCTGATACAAACTCAAGAGACTCTTGAGACTGACAGCTATTTTGATTTTGTATCAGAAACGTCATTTCAGTACAACAGGGCCTGTCAAATCCATACTTAATCTTGAGATTGCTTTATAAATACGAGCCTGAGGTCAATTTGTACCAGGCAGGTCAAGGAGAAGGCGGAATTCAGGGAGAGTTGGCGTTCACTTCATTGTACTCAACCAACAAAACCTGAGCTATAAATAGATGTTATGTTGATGATGAGTAGGTTTATTATTGATTACATATCAAAATAATATAAAGCGCAATGGCGTCGATTCTCGCGATATAATTCTAATTCTTGGTACCATTGTCACTTTCTTAACTTTAACACAAGATCAGGATAGCAAATAAACACATGATTTTGAGATTTATAATCCATTAAAACAACAAAAAGACAGTTAAACCTCATATCTTCAAGAGCTTATCCTTGTAAAGTTCATTAGTACTTACAAACAACCATTGTACATTTCCAGCTATCTCCACATCGGTCACGCGAAGGCAGCTCTGCTGAACCAGTACTACCAGCAGGCGTTCCAGGGGAAGCTCATCATGAGGTTCGATGACACCAACCCGGCCAAAGAGAATGCTGACTTCGAAAAGGTCATTTTCATTTGTTAAATATAGACAAGGTTATTTTAATGTGTGTATGTCATATGCGAGGTAAATTGTTGATTAATTGCGTAATTCTCGTGTTTGAATATTAAATTACTTTCATTCCTTGCTTTTCTGGGTTAATAATACCGGGTGTATTTAAAAACCCTCTAAACTCTATTATTATCGCATCAAAGAAGACGGGGTCATCGGGTTGATCGAATCGATACCCACACGACAGAAGAAGAAGAATTATTTATTTCTATCCTTCCAGGTGATCCTAGAAGACGTGGAGATGCTAGAGATCAAGCCGGACATGTTCACGCACACGTCGCAATACTTCGACCTGATGCTGCAGCTATGCGAGAAACTCATCAAGGAAGGGAAGGCCTTCGTCGACGACACACCAGCCGAGCAGATGAAGAGCGAACGCGAGCAGAAGCAGGACAGCAGGAATAGGAACAACTGTAAGACACATTACACCTTTTGGTCATTTTGAATCTATTCGTATGCCTTTCGGACTGAATGCTGCAGCGGTGTGAGAAACTCATCAAGGAAAGGAAGGCGTTCGTCGACGACACACCAGTCGAGCATATGAATAGCGAACGCGAGCAGAAGCAGGACAGCAGGAATAGAAACAACTGTAGATAGATAGATAGATAGATAAAACCTTTATTTCATTTCTAACACGACATACCATAACAGAAAAAAGGAAAATGTATACATTTAAATGACAAAAACAAAAATTAACATACGATAAATTTACAACAAACTATAGACTAGAGCTTAACTAATTATTAACTAATATTTATAAGTGTTGTATCCGTGGGTGTACGTGCGTGGGTGTATGTGTGTGGTTGTTGCGTTATGTCGTGTTAGTGAAAATGGCGCTGACTCAGCATGTGTCGCAGAAAAACCACGACGCTGTTATTCTGCCAGAACCATAGTGAGTGTTGGCGTACACTGCGCGCGCATGATCTATGAAATGAATGAATAATAAAACTTAGCCTAAAAAGAAAAGGTGTAGAAAAAGTAATGTTGAAGAAGGTGGTAAGTACTTACTACTGGCATGTAATATAAATAATAAGTGTATGTGTGTGTGTGTGTGTGTGTGTGTGCATGACGAGAGGAGTTTCAGGTACACGATGACTGCTGATTCGAAAGCAAGAAATCCTTATAGCTGGCTTTAAAGACAGCCAAAGAAGACTTAGTCCTAAGGGGTGGCGGAATATCATTCCAGCATTTAGTCGCCGCGTACCTGAAACTGCCACAAAAGAGTGCTGTTTTATGCCTGGGGATCACAAGTTGATTAGAGCATAACCTAGCCGCGTAACGTTGATTTGCGTATCGCCAAATGAGTTTGATCCAGAGGTACTCAGGTTGCCTTGTCTTAATTACACCAAACAATAAGGTGGCAAGATGTAACTTGATGCGGTTTTCTATATTTAGGATTTTACCCCGATTTAGAAAAGGAGTGACATGTGATCTGGGTGGTATGTTATAGCAAAAACGGGCACATGCATTCTGAATTCTTTGAGAGACTTTTAATGTTTTTTTGAGGAGACAAGGTCCATATACCGTAAGGCAATGATTTAGCTTAGAAAGTATTAGACTCTCACAAAGCATGAGCCTGAGCTCAGGAACGATATAAGGACGGATTTTGTACAGGACTTTGAGCCGGTAAAAACAGTTTCCGGCTAGCTCAACCACATGCTCATGAAACCTCAGGTTGCTGTTCATCAGAAGACCCAAATTGCGAGCCTTCACCACACGCTCAACAGAATCAGCACCAATTTGTATTGAAGGGTTTGTATCAACGATGGTTTGAACCTGTAAATCAGTACCGAGAACCATAAACTTCGATTTACTTGGATTGAGCACCAGTGTGTTACGGTTTGACCAGCCCAAAATCCTTTCTAAGTCATCGTTAATCCGAACAATAGCTGGCAAAACCTCCAGAGGCTTGCAGGATAAATACAGCTGGACATCATCCGCATATAAGTGGTAGCGGCAGTTTTGTATGCAGCTAATAATATCAGCACAATATATGATAAACAGGAGGGGTCCTAGAATAGATCCTTGTGGAACACCGCGGCTGACAGATTTTGTTGACGACTCCAGACGAGAACCATCTAATCTATTAATGATAACTTTCTGGGCCCTATATCTGAAATAACTCCTGAACCAAGATACCTGATTCGTATACTGTAAGACACATTCCACCTTTTGGTCATTTTGAATTTATTCGTACGCCTTTTGGGACTGAACGATGCAGCTGTAAGATTTTAGTAGATGAAAGTCTATCAAAATGCAATATTAAAATGTCAAAATATACATGCAAACATGCACTAAAAAGGGAAAAATGTGCTCTAAATATGCACAATAAAATACATATAAATATTGAAATTCGCGTATTCTTTTTTCAATTCTTCTAGTAATATTAAGCCGCCGCCGTTGTTAAAAGGGCAAATTTTCTTAATATCTACAAGACTCGCGGATTTTTTCAATATTGAAATTGAAAAAGTGACAAGCAGTGAAACATATCTTTCCAATAACGTTTCCAGTGACTTGCATTGAGAAAGGTTATTGGAATATAGTTTTTCTATGGCGTCAAGTCGGGTTTGGCACATTTATCAACTGAAATGAGCACTATTAATAAAATATGACTAAAATACGCAATAACGTTGAAATAATAGTGTTTTTTTATGCATTTGCATATACAGACATACAAATCTATATAATCCGTTGTCTAATAATTACTTATTGCCCCTTTTCAGCGGTAGAAAAGAACCTGCAACTATGGGAGGAGATGAAGAAAGGCTCCGACCGAGGCACCCAGTGCTGCGTCAGGGCCAAGATTGACATGCAGTCCGCCAACGGATGCATGAGAGACCCTACTATCTACCGCTGCAAGCCAGAGGAGCATCCACGCACTGGCACACAATACAAGTTAGTATATAAGCAAAGTAGAGGGCTGTATTCATTCGGAAACACAGACGCAGGTAGCGAGTTCCACTCGCGGTGTCAGGGGACTTACCTTCTTGTTGATGGCCCATATCTTGTCCCACTCCATGAAAACGACGGACGAGGTTACCGCGTTTTAGGATTGTATTGAATTAGCTAACTAAACGAAAGCGCCATCTGTTGAACCAAGATAGCAGTCCGTGAAAGGTTGTATGAGAGGCCCTACTATGTACCGCTGCAAGCCAGAGGAGCATCCACGAACTGGCACACAATACAAGTTAGTATATGAATAAACTACTGGAAAATCTTCGTTACTGCGGATTAGGATTGTATTGAATTGGCTTACTTTGCAAAAACGCCATCTATTGAGCCGATAGCGACATGCAGTCAGTCTATTGTTGACAATGAAAACTGTTGAATAAATTTAAGATATTGTAATGTGTGTTTCTTCGCTTGTTTAACAAAAACACCTTCATAATCGAATTCTAACCTCTTTTCCAGAGTTTATCCAACCTACGACTTCGCGTGTCCGATAGTGGACTCTATTGAAGGCGTGACCCACGTGCTGCGTACCATGGAGTACCACGACCGCGACCCTCAGTTCTACTGGTTTATTGAAGCTTTGGGGTTGAGGAAACCGTATATTTGGGAGTACAGTAGGTGAGTAGTCAAACTGAACCATTTCAAAGGACTCCCTGCCGGCGGATCTGTTTCCGGAACAATATAACCTGGGCCTTTTCAAGGCGAGAGTGAATAGGCACTACATAGGTGAGTATGTTTCAACATAGTCCGCATCGTCACTTTCCACCAGGTGAGATGGCGGACAAATGCTCGCCTATATATATTAAAAAAAAAAAAAAAAAAATTTGGCACTTAAAAACTGAGTTGTTAGATAAGTTAACTGCCTCCGTGGTCTAGTGATCAGAGCAATGGGCTTACGATCCGGAGCTCCTGGGTTCGATTCCCAGCGGGGAACACAAAGTTGATATTTGTCAATTTATCACTTTGGTTAGGACGATGCAGACTAAATCACCTGATTGTCTGGAAGAAAAAAGA
Organism: Scrobipalpa costella; assembly: GCA_949820665.1. Lineage (NCBI taxonomy): Eukaryota > Metazoa > Arthropoda > Insecta > Lepidoptera > Gelechiidae > Scrobipalpa > Scrobipalpa costella. The sequence continues at coordinate 4,481,320 of OX463314.1, forward strand.
CTCCGTGCTTCGGATTGAACACTAAGCCGTCGGTCCCGGTCGCTGTCGCAGTGGCATTTCAGAGGACTATTAGCTGTCCTAGACCAAGGTTCATTGGGTCGATTGATTCGTTAACCTCACGACAGAAGAAGAAGACCCCACATTGAAGACAAAATAGAAACATCTGTGAAATATTAGTAGCCACTCATTTGGCCATTCTGAATTCATGGTTATGCCGTTTGGACTTAATGCTGCACCTCTATTGGCAATTAACCAAAGGGGGAAGGAGTTTATGATTTTTGTATGACGCTGTTCCTAGATTGAGCATGACCAACACAGTGCTGTCGAAGAGGAAGCTGACGTGGTTCGTCGAACAAGGACACGTCGACGGATGGTGAGTAAATAGCGAATACGTTGAACTTGACATTGAAATATTTCTCCAGGTAAAAATGTTGATAACGTTGATAACACTTATACCATTGGAAAAAAGAAAATTCTATGAGGAAGATTTTCCTTTCAAGATCTGTAAATATTAACCGCAACGGCATGACCTATTACGACTACAAGAAAAACATATTAAATACTACATACTTTAGAGGTCCAAAAAGCCTAGTATAGTACTTTTCTCATTTTGCGAGGAAACAGTAACAATACACTTAAAAATAAACATAAAAATTGCGATTCTTACATACATACAATCACGCCTTTATCCCTAATGGGGTGGGCAGAGCGTAAACGACCTAAACAAAGGTCGTTCCGCCACGATTGAAAAGTTTTGAGGGTTATTTAAGATAGATTTGTAGGTATATTGCTGTAGTGACGGGTTGTCAGCCCATCGCCTAAATTGCAATATACTGAAACCCGCGGATCTCTTAGCTGGTTTTTACAGCATGCCCGGGATTAATTGCAGCTGGCACATTCTATGTTTTTCTCTCGCTCCCAGTCCAGCATGGAAGATCAATTAACTGTTAAATAAGATAAATAAATAAACTTTAACATTTTCAAATAAATAAAGAGACACTTTATTTATTTTAAATTCTCATGCTGCCATTCACAAAATAATATTGTGAATATAAAAACACCTAATCCATAATAGTGTATACTTTAAAGACTTCGCGTAGCGGTCGGTAATGGTCATTTCATTATTATCGTTTAGTGAAATTGCCGGCCGCTACGATCTTGAGTACCGAAAAGTGTAAATGTATGCTTTATTTAAAAAAAAGCTATTTTGGAGTAAGTGGGAGAAAATTAACATAAGATTCGTGTTTCCAGGGACGATCCCCGCATGCCCACTGTCCGCGGGGTCCTGCGTCGCGGGATGACTGTCGAAGGCTTGAGACAGTTCATACAAGCGCAGGGCAGCAGTCGGTCCGTCGTCTTCATGGAGTGGGACAAGATATGGGCCATCAACAAGAAGGTAAGTCCCCTGACACCGCGAGTGGAACTCGCTACCTGCGTCTGTGTTTCCGAATGAATACAGCCCTCAATTTCCAAAAAAGTTATGTACTACAGTTTTGACTGGTATTTAATGTAAATTGTTTTTGTCCTTGACACTTTGGCGCTAAACCCCATAGTTTTGAAAATATTAAGAAAAACTGATAAACTCCCAACTTCCTCCAAACCCGACGTAACTTTTTACCAAACAATGCGTAGACATACATACATACAGTTACGCCTTTATCCCTAATGGGGTAGGCAGAGCGTAAACTACCGAAACAAAGGTCGTTTCGCCACGTCTGACAAAGCTTTGAGGGTTATTGAAGATAGATTTGAAGGTATATTGCTTAGTGACAGGTTGTCAGCCCATCGCCTAAATTACAATATACTGAAACTCTCGGATCCCTTAGCTGGTTTTTACAGCATGCCCGGGAGGAAATGCAGCTGGCACATTCTAGGTTCTTCTCTCGCTCCCAGGCCAGCATGTAATGTTATTCCCGTTATTAATACAGGGTGATACCGACATCGATACAGTGTGTTACCGTATGCGTAGACTATGTAGATCAATTTGGCGCTGGAGGAATACTTTTAGTATGGATGTTGGCTACTGTGAAAAGCAGATTACTCTCTCGAAGACTCTAAACTAAATAATTTTGTTGTTTTCTCCCAGGTGATCGACCCCGTCGCCCCGCGCTACACCGCGCTAGAGGCCTCCCCGGTGCCTGTCAACTTGAAGGGCGTCCCAGAGAGTACTTTAACTGTGGCCCTTCACCCCAAGAACCCTGACGTGGGCTCCAAGACTGTCTGGGTGTCGAACAGGCTGTTGATAGACCAGGTATCATCAATAATTTACGGAGTGTAAGAGACAGCGTCCCGCAAGATAGGGGTTGCTCAGTGAACGGACCTGATCAGCAGGTTTTTTTCAGAAAGTGTTAAATAATAATTGAGTTTCCCATAGAATTTGTCTGATCGGGATGCTCATTTTATAAAATACAATACAAAAAAAATTGCACAAAGAAACACATACAACAGAAATAAAAAGGAGCAAACGTGACAGTACAATATAGGCGGCCTTATTGCTAAAGCAGCAATTTCTACCAGACAACCTTTGGGCACAGAAATTGTACAAGCAGAAAGTTTGTATGGGAAGTTCATTATTTTTTATCTCCTGTAATAAATTCCTGTTGATAGTTGTTCAGTTTCGTTAGCTGAGCAAACCCTATCAATTTGCGCGACGCTGTCCCTTACATCCGGTATAAATCGGGAATATCAATAATAGTCCTCCCACCAATTTCCAGTGATAGCGGCCAATCTCCCAGAGATCGACCAACTGCACACAACTTGTTTTTAGTGCTCAAGTGTTCACGCTACACACAGCTGCATTCTCTATTCCTTCAATCTCTTATTCTGATGGGACAGACTGATTGACACGACCAGAGAGAAATCAGGCGCAGGACCGACTATTTACATGTCCATCCGACAGCATGGATCATCTTACTTTTCAGACAATCACATCCTGCTATGACTTAGCCAAACTAGAAACAACAACACAAAATCATTGTCTCCCGCCAGGAATCGAACCCGGCACCTCCGGGTCGAGAGCGCATGGCTCAGACCGCTAGAAAACGGAAGCAGTTAATATTCAAATATAGTATTGAACACAGGAAACAAACAAATAATAAACATATTAAAATAGCAGATGTGTGAAGAAGGTGGCCTTATTGCTTAGGTAGCAATTTCTTCTAGGCAACCATGCAGTATAGGATAGAAAACAAATTAAGAATTTTATAAATGTTAATATTAAGAATGTTAAAGTAGGGATGTTTGTTACGCTTTCATGCAAGTTTATGACCATTTCGAAACTAGTCTAATGTAAACTAAGCAAATAAAAAGAGGGTTCGAGAGCTGTGACAGTGGCGCCATCAGTTTTGAATTACACACACACCCACACAAATCACGCCTTTATCCCTTACGGGGTAGGCGCTTTCGCCACGTCTTACAAGAATTGAGGGCAATTTTAGATTGTAATATGTATTGCTATAGTGACAGGTTGTCAGCCCATCGCCTAAATTACAATACACTGTAACCCTCAAGTCCCTTTTGCTGACTTCAACAGCATGCCCGGGAGGAAGGGCAGCTGGAACATTCTATGTTTTTCTATCTCTCCCAGTCCAGCATGAATTAATTGTCTAAAATACAAACATTTTCATGAATATTTTACGATTGGCGACAATCGCAACTAATTCTCCATTTTTTAATCCATTATATAATAATTCACACTAAGCATAAAACCTATGCATTGTACATACGCTAAAAGTGGCAATATTTGCAATACATAGCTTTTATGCTTAGTGTGAATTATTATATAATGGATTTAAAAATGGAGAATTAGTTGCGATTGTCGCCATTCGTAAAATATTCATGAAAATGTTTGTATTTTAAACACAATTAATTTATTACTATTGCTCTGCAACCACCTTAAACTTAATAATGATTGTAATTGGTTTCAGGTGGACGCTCAAGCTCTGAAAGAGGGGGAAAATGCCACGTTCATCAACTACGGGAACATAATGATCAATAAGATTCATAAGTAAGTTTATTTTGCAAGTTAATACTCTTTGTTTTTCATTCTGCCTTTAAGAAATAGTACATTACTTCGAGGCCGAAAATGAAGCAATATATGGTCGACTAAATTTGGAAGGCCGAGACGCAGTTTTTTTAAACGATAATGCTATTTCCGAGCAAGTGGCAGAAAAGTACTATACTAGTCTCAGCCGAGATAGCAATGTATGGTTCCAAATTTACTCGACCATACATACATACATACATATAATCACGCCTTTATCCCTAATGGGGTAGGCAGAGCGTAAACGACCTAAACAAAGGTCGTTCCGCCACGTCTGACAAAGTTTGGAGAGTTATTTAAGATAGATTTATAGGTATATTGCTATAGTGACAGGTTGTCAGCCCATCGCCCAAATTGCAATAAACCGAAACCCTCGATTCCCTTAGCTGGTTTATACAGCATGCCCGGGAGGAAATACAGCTGGCACATTCTATGTTTTTCTCTCGCTCCCAGGCCAGCATGACCATACATTGCTTATTTTCCGGCCTCTAAAATAATGTACTATATTACCGTTTGCAGAGCCGCAGACGGCAATGTGACCAGCGTAGACGCCACTCCAAACCTGGAGAACAAGGACTACAAGAAGACCCTGAAGCTCACCTGGCTGGCAGACGCGCCCAGCTCACCCAGACAAGAGGTATCTTATCTTATCTTATATAGCCGTTATATGTCCCATGCTGGACTGAGAGCGAGAAAAGATAATGAGAAAAGATAGCGAGAATGTGCCAGCTGCATTTGCGCATGCTGAAAAAATCAGCTAAGGTATCCGAGGGTTTCAGTATATTGCAATTTAGGCGATGGGCTGACAACCTGTCACTACAGTGGTATACCTACAAATCTAACTTAAATAACCCCAAAACTTTGTCAGACGTGGCGGAAAGACCTTTATTTAGGACGTTTACGCTCTGCCTACCCCATTAGGGATAAAGGCGTGATCATATGTATGTATGTATAGCCGTTATATGTCCCACTGCCGGGCAAAGGCCGGAGGTATACAAGGAGTAAAAAAAAATAAGCGGCCATATTTTAGAACGTGATTCTACGTACGAAACTGAACAACTTTCCTTAAGGAACATCATCTCCCCCAAGCCTTTTCCCGTATCTCACGGGGTCGGCTTCCTAATCTAGGGGATAGGAAAGGGATGAATTAAAATTTTTCATTACTTTAATTTCCTGAAAAAAAAAAACAAAAAAAAACTGGCTATAGTAATTCAGTAGTATCCTTCACGGAGCAAACCCTATCAGTTTGCGGGACGCTGTCCCTTACACCCCGTATATGAACTTAACCTACGTTCGTATACATTTCAGGTGTATTGCGTCTACTTCGACCACATCATCTCCAAACCGCTGCTGGGCAAAGATGAGGACTTCAAACAGTACATCGGACACAAGACCAGGGTAAGCGTCTTCTCATTCTCTATGGCAGAACTTAACTGCCTCCGTGGTTAGAGCCATGGGCTTGCGATCCGGAGGTCCTGGGTTCGATTCCCGGGCAGAATCAGCTGATTGTCCGAAAGGAATAAAGATTCCGTGCTTCGGAAGGCACGTTAAGCCGTCGGTCCCGGTCGCCGTCTTTGATAGTGGTCGTTACTCAAACCATGTCAGTTTGAAAACTCTGACACCAGGGTTCATCAGGTCGTTCCACTCGAGAATCCACTCGCTAAGAAGAAGATTCTTTATGGGTTCCTTAATAGACTAGCATATTTTTGAGGATCTTTGCACTCAAGGTACAATTTTAGTTTTATATCATAAAAATGGGAAGAAGAAATTAAAAATTCGCCGCGGGCAGAGTTTCATTCCTGAATGAACGGAATGCCGTTTCATCGCTCTGCCAACTAAGCTGACTCTGACACCAGGGTTCATCGGGTCGATAGACTCGATACCCACTCGACAGAAGAAGACTAAGCTACCGGGAGAGTGTAGATTGCGTGTAGCAACTCCACGTCTTTAGTCTGGTGAAGCATTATATACATTTTGTAGTATTATTTTATTTTATTTTATTAGGAAGATTTACAGACAAATGTGTACAATATAGAAATAAGATAGATATTCTAATGCTATTAACAAATCTCCACAAATAGAATATTACATAAGAACAAAACATACACAGAAGTAGAAGTAAGTTTAAAACTTTAAGTAAATAAAACAGTGAATACAATATTAGGTAGGTACGTACTTAATATCACAATGGATTGAAATAACTTAGAGTCATTAATCGCTTTATGGTGGTAATGCTGGTGCAAAACAGGTCAACATCATGAGAAAGTTCATTAAATTTGGTTGGAGGACGAATTAAGAACGAATTCTTACGGTAGTCAAGATCTTCCTGTAGTCTATGAGAATCAGCAACATTAGTTATTTTCTTAAAAATCTTCATATCATCCGCAAACAAAATATGTATATAAGTATGGTGCAAATAGTCACCGGGGCGGTAGTCAGAATGGCGAATTTAATCCTTACTTCTTTTTATCACGTGTATTCCAAATGTAAGGACTAGTCAAGCTTTGTGTAGTTGTAAAACTACTTATCTAGATGTTGCTGACGTCCATTATGACGTGATAAAAAGAAGTAAAGATCAAATCCATTCTTACTACCTCCTTGGTATCTCAGTTGGCAGAGCGATGGAACGGCATTCCGAAGGTCGCAGATTCAAACCCTGCCTGAGGCGAATTTTCATTTTCATACTTCTCATATTAACCTTCCATGCTGGACTGGGAGTAAGAGAAAAACATAGAATGTACTAGCTGCAGTTCCTCCCGAGCATGCTGTAGAAACCAGCTAGGGGATCTGAGGGTTTCAGTATATTGTAACTTAGGCGATGGGCTGACAACCTTTCATTACAGCAATTTCTTAAATAATCCTCAAAACTTGTCAGACGTGGCGGAACAACAGTTGTCTAGGTCTAATAAATAACGATAAAGGCGTGATGATATATATATTATATATATATATATATATATATACTTCTCATATTTATGAAATAAATTAGAATTATGAGCTTAGACTGTGCAAAAATTCTTAAAGAGAATACATCAATTTCCAGTGGGAGATTCCAATGCTCGGCGAGCCAGCCCTATCAAACGTCAAAGTGGGCGACATCATACAACTCCAACGCCGCGGCTTCTTCCGCGTGGACGTGGCGCCCTCCCCCCCCTCCCCGCACACCGCGCGCGCCGCCCCGCTCGTGCTGCTACATGTGCCTGATGGACACACTAAAGAGATGCCCGGACAGGTAGGACTAGTGTATAAGATGTGTGTGGGGCTCAGTGTGGCTAAGAGACTGTTTGGAGACGAGGGCTTTGTCATTTGAACCAAAGTAGGGTAGAAGAAAATTTTCCGTGTTTTATGGTCGATGATGCAGTAATATGTGTTTTTTAAGCAGAAATTGTGGGTAGAAGACACTTTTAAAGTAATTTTATGGCGAAATGACGAAAATTGAGGGTAAACGACAATTTTGGAGCAATTTCACGAAATGAAAGAAAATTACACAAATCACTCTGGTTATATTGCTATGTCTGTCTATCACACGAACCCCCGTATATTGCCCTCTCTTCCGCGTGGACGTGGCGCCCTCCCCCCCTCCCCGCACACCGCGCGCGCCGCCCCGCTCGTGCTGCTACATGTGCCTGATGGACACACTAAAGAGATGCCCGGACAGGTAGGACTAGTGTATAAGATGTGTGTGGGGCTCAGTGTGGCTAAGAGACTGTTTGGAGACGAGGGATTTGTCATTTGATATATTATGTTTTTAAATTGAGGGTAGAAGCAAATTTGTCGTATTTATGGTCGATGCAGTAATGGTAGAAGACACTTTTGGAGCAATATCACGAAATTACAAAGAAAATTACACAAATCACTCCGGTTATATTGCCATCTCTGTCTATCATACGACACCCCGCATATTGCCCTCTTCCGCGTGGACGTGGCGCCCTCCCCCCCCTCCCCGCACACCGCGCGCGCCGCCCCGCTCGTGCTGCTACATTTGCCTGATGGACACACTAAAGAGATGCCCGGACAGGTAGGACTAGTGTATAAGATGTGTGTGGGGCTCAGTGTGGCTAAGAGACTGTTTGGAGATGAGGGCTTTGTCATTTGAACCAAAGTAGGGTAGAAGAAAATTTTCCGTGTTTTATGGTCAATGATGCAGTAATGTGTTTTTTAAGCACAAATTGTGGGTAGAAGACAAAGTAATTTTATGGCGAAATGACGAAAATTGAGGGTAAATGACAATTTTGGAGCAATTTCACGAAATGACAAAGCAAATTACACAAATCACTCTGGTTATATTGCTATGTCTGTCTATCACACGAAACCCCGTATATGGCCATCTCTTTTGCGTAGACAAGTTGAGGGTTGTTTAACATCTGTATATTGCTGTAGTGACAGGTTGTCTTGTTGCCTATCGCCTAAATCCGAGTAGAACGTGGCTACATTACCATATCAAGTATACGAAGGCTATTCTTATTAATCTATAAAAATTAAAAACAAGTTATAAAATCAAAGTTGTATTAACAGAAATTACCAACTACAACATATTCATTCTTATAACCTATTTAAAAGTACAAAAACAATGAAGTAACAAAATAAATATGAAACTGGGAAGAAGATTATTTTGCAGCATTTCGTGAATAAATACTGACAAATATTCTCCGTGTTTTTAACGTTGCGATATAAACTGATAACGACTTATAGAAAGTCAACCGCCAGTCAACCGCCAAACATATGTTTGCAACAAGGTTATGTTTGAATCTCTGCTGAGTTGCAAATAAAAAGTTGTTTATGGGCCGCAAAACACATTTATTCTTAATGTTAAAAATACGAACGCTTAAATATTATTTAACTATAAATTAAACTAGTTTATTAGCCTATAAGTAATCACTAATCACTAACCACCTCAGACAAAACGTAAGCCACCATAATTATTCTTTCAGAAGTAAACTACATAACAAAAAACTATTTAGGTTAATTGAATATGCAACAGAATGCTATGTAAAAAATTTTTTTTCTAACAATGTAACAAAATAAATCTAGAAAGCAGAAAAAAGAACATATAAATCTGATAAAAAATTATAGCCCGGCCAGGAATTAAACATACCTGTCAGAGAAAAATAGAAACAGAATAAGAGAGGGACTTATGTATATCCTATATGCCCTTCTCTATGACAGGTATTTTGAATTCCTGACATTCCTGGGGTATAAATCTCGTTTTGGTTGTAAAAGTAATCTTTTTTTAATCATAATAATCAAACAAGAAACGCCGGGCATGTTTCCGCCCGTTTCTGATATATAGGAAATTTACAAAATAGGCGAAATTTTACAGAAAATGAACAAACAGTAAGAACACAGAAGTGAGTACCATGACGTACCGAAAAGGGGGCAAGGGAGGGCAGCTGCATCTCCTGGATTTTGTTTTTCCGTACTAACAACTTTTGGACATCCGAGTAGGGATTTGCCCTCCCTGCCTAAAACCGAGTAGTGACCCTCTGGCCCAAACCTGGGTATGCCCATGTGTGTTCTGGATGTTTTATTAATCATAATAATCAAACAAGAAGGGATGAGTGTATACGTTCTCGATGGTGAGTCTGAACTGCGGATGGACAATCAGCATTTGCTCGAGAAGTTGACAGAAACTGACCGTCATACCTGTTTCCGTCCGTTTCTGGTGTTTAGGTATATTCATGCCCCACTCCTTGAAGTATGTTGATTTGATTGTAGCGTCTAAGATGTTGTTTCTGAAAAGCTGGCCTTCGCTACAGAAGACTGTCTTCTGTAAAGAAAATGAAATACCTATTTAAATGATCATCAAATTACAACCTATTGCGGCCTCCTTATCAATGCGTCCAATATATACTGGGTGGCGCAAAAGTAAAGACCCTATTTGGTTCAGCTATAACATTTTTTCTAAATTAGAAAACTAGATTTAGGTTTTTTTAAATGTATATTTGTGCCATTAAATTTCGTACCATTAGGATTTAAAGATGATGTCTTTTAAATGGTGACCTCCAGAGTTGATACACATTTGAGCCCTATTTATGACATTTTGCATAACTTGCCGTAACACTTCCTGCGATATGTTCGTTATTTCTTGACGAATGTTTTCTTTTAGAGCTGCGAGAGTCTGTGGCTTGTTCACATACACCCGAGATTTCAAAAAACCCCAAAGAAAGAAGTCTGGACTGGTCAGATCGGGTGATCTTGCAGGCCAAGGTAAATCGCCAAAACGAGAGATAACTCGGCCTGGAAAAGCGTCCCTCACTAAGTCCATAGTGTCGCGCGCTGTGTGTGCCGTAGCGCCGTCTTGTTGAAACCAGATGTGCTCCAGCCCCAATTCGTCCAAACTGGGTATCAAAAACTCACGTAACATGGTTCTGTAGCGTTCTCCAGTGACAGTTATCGCATTGCCTCCAGCGTCTTCGAAAAAATAGGGTCCGATCACTCTGTCAACACAGATGCCACACCATACAGTAACTTTTAGTGGGTGTAGAGGTGTTTCTTGAATAATGCGCGGATTATCAGTGCCCCAGAACCGAGTATTCTGCTTATTGACATGCCCTGAGAGATGGAAATGCGCTTCGTCACTCATAACCAATTTTGAAGGAAAATTATCCTCTTCAAGGTTGAGGTTTATGACGCGCTGGCAGTAATCTAGACGAGCTCGGTGGTCAGCAGGCAGCAGCTGATGAGTCATTTGAGTTTTATACGGGAACATCTTTAAGTCTTTCACCAAAATACGCTGCAGGGTCCGTCTGGAAATGCCCAATTGCGTGGCACGTCGCCTCGTTGATGTTTCTGGACACTCTTCCACATCTTCGCGCACAGCATCGATATTTTCAGCTGAACGGCCTGTTCTTGGTCTCCCAGACTTAGGTCTATCCAATGTTGAGCCAGTTGCTTCAAGGCGTGTGGCAAAGCGTCGAATTGTGCGACCAATCGGTGCCGGACGGTGGGGAAATCGTCGACGAAATTCACGTTGTGTTCTTATCACTGATGAATTATTCCGTAAGAACATTGACACAATTATTCCACGTTCTTGGAGAGTAAAACGGTTCATGTTTATTTTCAGTGTATTTTACATTTGTTCACTACACAATTTTCAACAACAGAATGACAGAAAATGTCATATAAAAAAAATAAAAATATTTTCTTTAGTGCCAGTACTTTTGCGCCACCCAGTATATATATGTATATATATATATACTTTTTTATTAAATTGTACTTGTAATTTTATATAATAAAATATTATTTAATTTATTTGTATATTCATTTTGTATAGCCTGTCTGTTAAGTACTTTGAATACTCACATATGCCACGCACTATAAGCTGGCTTGGCTTGCATCGAAAATCGGGAATATTAATGTAATCAAGATAGAGATAATTAATGGATGTCCCATACAAAGACATTCTTGTAACACGTGCAATATAACAGAGTCCCGAAAAAGTAAGGTAGAGTCTCTATACTTTATTCCGCCGGGAGAACTATTTTATTCTCGTGGAAAAACGACCTAATGAAAACTGAACGGCTTGTTTTTGTTGAACGGAGTGTTAGTCGCAGGTCGCACTTGGCGGGCGGTAGTGCGACTTTATTCTCTCCTGATGAAGGTCCTCGTATAGGGTCGAAACGTCGACGTTAGACCCTCCGTTCAACAAAAACAAGTAAACCCATTCAGTTTTCATTATGAAGCACACTTGTTTATCGTTTAGTAATGTAATGGAAAACTACCAGTACCTTATTCAGACGGGAAGATTGCCTTATTTCCACGGAAAAATTACCTTATTCACACGGAAAAGAAAATATAGAAGATGTAAGTACGACGTAAGATGAAGCCGACATGCGCTCTGAATTTGGGTGCCTGGTTGCGCGCTCTGAATTGAGTGCCTAGTGGCGCACGCTGGATCTAGGCGCCTGTCGGCACACTCTCAATTTAGGCTCCTGACAGCGCACTGACGGTCTTACGCTTAGATTATAGTTTTGGTTTCAACGCCCCTTCACTTCGCGCGCTAGTTTCAGTACCCTGGCTACGCCCTGGGCCGCGGATGAAACAATGCTCAAAAAGCTAGTTATGAATAAAACATTACCTGTCCCTTTGGCCCAACGCGTCTTAAAAACGACGTCCCCTGGAAGTGCTGGTGCGCATAACGCGACTGGCTGATCATGTCCGGGGGTATGAAGCCCCGGGTACACATTTGCTTGAACAGTATATCGTTGTTGTAATGCCCCGGGAACAACTTGCGTCTCGTCGACATTTCGTACATCACGAGCGCCGCGGCCCAGACGTCGATGCTGTAATCTGGAGAAAACAGATTTTGTTATAAAGTTCTTCAGTCGAGTGGGTACTGAGTCTATCGACCCGATGAACCCTGGTGTCAGATTTTTTATACCGCCTAGTAGCACAACTATCAGGCCTCTGACATGGTTTGAGTAACGACTACAATCAAAGACAGCTACCGAGACCGACGGCTTAACGTGCCCTCCGAAGCACGAAATCTTTTTCTTTTTCGGACAATCAGGTGATTCAGCCTGCAATATCCTAACCAAACTGGGGAAAAATTCACAAAATGATAAATTCTCAAATATCCACTTTGTGTTCCCCCCCCTGGGAATCGAACCCAGGACCTCCGGATCAGGAGTCCATGGAACTAGCCATTAGACCACGGAGGCAGTTAATCATAATGTTATAAAGTTAGGACAGGGAAGTTCTCGAGTGGTGGCCAAAGAACGGTAGAGGCAGAGTACATAAACAAACACCGGGAAGTAGACTGACGATCTGGTAGAGGGCGCGGGAAGCCTTTGTAGATTCTTGGGGGAGGCCTTTGTCCTGCAGTGGATCTCTATTGACGTATAAAGTAGTGCTTATGGCAAACAACCCATTGGGGGCCCAAGTCCTTTGGCCCTTAAACAACTATATGGCAGTCTTTTCTAAAGAATATCTAAAAGTAGAAGGGACGCGGTAGTTTACCGGCCAGCGGCTGGGGTTTACAGATATACATACATATAATCACGCCTTTATTTCTAATAGGGTGGGCAGATCGTAAACTACCTAAACAAAGGTCGTTCCGCTACTTCTGACAAAGTTTAGTGGGTTATTTTTGGGGTTTAAAACCGCTATACGTTTTTAGGGAAAAATTGTTCGTTTCGCGTCTGCGTCTCCCCATCCAGCCCAAACGAGATAGGTGTCTATCATATATCAGGATTTAGAGCATAATGACATCACCCACACCCACTGATGTCAGTAAATTTTAACATCAATAGGAACGACGCTGCGAGCTAAAAACCGTGGGCCAGCTGGGAGATTCTCGTCAGCCAGTCCATGCTAGATCTCAGGTGCCGTTAAGAGTAGAATCATGTATTATATTATAGTTCTAGATTTAGAGCATAATTGGAGAAATCTGCTCCCGAAAAATCAACTATAAACTACCTAGCTATATGAAACTACCTAAGGTTAAGTTGAAGTCTTTTCTAACCTGCATTATATCCAAGAATGGTCTCAGGGGCGCGGTAGTTTACGGTTCCAATGTTAGGAAGTCCCTGGGGTTTGTCAGTGTAGTAAAAAGCGCAGTCGAAGCCGCCCAGCTTCAACCTGTCCTCTTTATTGTTCAACAGTATGTGCTCTGGTTTTATATCTGTCAAAAAAATATGTATATCTGCATTTTGTAATTTGCAAAAATATATGCTTGTACTTGTTCATGGTTAAATTAAAAGCAATTATATACCTGCGTGGACGACATTGTGGTGCCTCAAAACTGTCAAAGCTGTGACTAGCTGCCTCGATAATAGTTGCACAGTGTTGATATTAAAAGATTTTTTATTTTCTTGAAGCACCTTATTCAAATTCTTCGGACAGTATTCCATTAAGAAGCACCATTGCCCAGAGACCTCTAGTCCGTTGATAATTCGTACAAAGTTAAGATTCTCTTCTGGTATGTCTTTTTGTAGTGACACCAACATTTTTTCCTTGGATATGCCTCTGATGTAGCGGTTAACTGCGTTTCTGTAACTAAAAGTGTTCCTTTAAGTTTTTGTTATTTTGAAAAACTTAAACATAACATGATTATGATAGCAATTAAGAAGTTACCTTATCATCTTCGCGACATAATTTTGACCTTTCGAATCGCGGCATTTGTATATTTTAGAAAACCTTCCCCAATGTAGAATGGAATCAACTGTATATGGCTCATGTAAATAGTTTGCTAGTCTTTCTTCTAGTTTTGCGATCATCACTGTTTCAGGTTTTGCTGTCAACTCTTCGGAGTTCTTGGCACTATCAGTTAGCCTGGTTTTGACACGAATTGGGGAGTGACTGCGTGGTTTTGCAGGAGTATCTTTTTCCAGTAAATTGTTCTTTTTAACAACATTAGGATCTTTTGATATTTTTTTATCAGAATTAGTCACAATATTTTTGTTTTGTGAACTATCCTTATTCGGTTTATCATCATCTTCCTTATTACCACTCTCGATTTGCAGTTTAAGGCTGTCACTAGCAATAACTTTTTCCTGTAAATTGACCTTTATAACAACAGTGGGAGTTGGTTTATTTTGTTCGTGATCGTCAGATATTTTTTTATTAGAATCGGACACATTGTTGTTTTGTGAACTATCCTTATTCGGTTTATCATCAACTTCCTTATTACCATTTGCAATTTGCAGTTTAAGGCTGTAACTAGCAGGAACTTTTTCCTGTAAATTGACCTTTTTAACAACAGTGGGAGTTATTTTCGGTTGTTCGTGATCTTCAGATATTTTTTTATCAGAATAGGACACATTGTTGTTCTGTGAACTATCCTTATTCGGTTTATCATCAACTTCCTTATTACCACTTACAATTTGTAGTATAAGGCTGTCACTAGCAGTAACTTTTTCCTGTAAATTGACCTTTTTAACAACAGTGGGAGTTGGTTTCGGTTGTTCGTTATCTTTACATATTTTTTTATCAGAATTGAACACAATATTTTTGTTTTGTGAACTATCCTTATTCGGTTTATAATCAACTTCCTTATTACCACTTTCGGTTTGTAGTTTAAGGTTGTCACTAGCAGTATCTTTTTCCTGTAAATTGATCTTTTTAACAACAGTGGGAGTTGGTTTCGGTTGATCGTGATCATCAGAATTGGACACAATTTTTTTGTTTTGTGAACTATTACTATTTCGTTTTTTAGAAACCTCGTTACCACTTTCGATTTGTATTTTAAAGCTGCCACTAGCACTATCTTTTTGCTGTAAATTGTCCTTTTGAGCGACATTGGAAGTTGGTTTTGGTTTTTCCTGATGTTTAGATATTTTGTTATCAGATTTAGACACAATATTGTTTAGTTGTGAACTATCTTTATTAGGCTTATCATAAACTTCATTTTTACCGCTATCAATTTGTAGTCTAGCGCTAGTTACATTTCCTTTTTGTGGATTATTAACTTTAATTTGAGGGATTTCATTTTTTGCTTTTGTGGGTTCCCTATTTTCATACAATTTATGTTGAGAATCTGTCGATGACTTAAATTTCTTCCCATTGTCCGGAATTTTTGAAGGCACTTGTAATACATTAATTTCCTTTAATTTGCTGTTTTTTTGTAATTGTATGGCATCTGTGCTTTTTACAATCTGATCATGTTTTTTTGTGGTTTTGGTTCCTAAAATTTTATTTTTTGACTCTTCCTTTTTGCTCTCGATTTCAGTGATGTTTGATTGAATATGTCCATCGTGTTTATTTTCTTTGTTTTCTCTCACCTCATTAATTGTTTTTTCAGATACTTTAAGAAATGGTGAAAGGACTGCAACCGTGCATTTATCTGTGTTTTCTGTATCAGTATTGGGCTCTTCTTTAACATCATTTAATTCTTTTGTTAAATCAATAACATCAGAAACATTCACCTCATTCGTTTGTATGCTTGTACATTTTGTGGGGATTTTCTCAATCACAACATTTTTACCGCAACTACCGACCTTAATTTGTGTTAATATACTTGTAACATTCGGAACATCATTTCGCATTCCATCTTTTATTTCGTTAGGCGGAATAAGCGGTAAATCAGGTTCAGCTAAATTGAGGTATAAAGTGCAGCCGGTAACTGTTGTGTTTTCTTTTAGTTTGTTTTCAAGATCTGCAATTACTTGCGAACCTCGAGATTGGTTTACGTCTTGTGAGTTTCGTTCCGTTTCTTTCTTTTCAGCGGATTTTACTTTGTCATCTTGAACTGTACCCGATTTTTCCACATTGGCGTTAATGGATACAAGATTCAAGTCAGTTTCTATATGGTTTATTATTCTAGCTTCTTCATTGTCCTTATCAACTAGTTCTTCTTTTATTTTGTGAATAGGAATAACGTTAGTATTGGGACTGTTAACATCTATCTCTTTTACAATTTCTGTTTTAGATTCAAGTAAAGGCTCATGCTCTTTACTTTTTATTCCCAATATCTTTGAACATTCATCCATAGCGTTGTAAACTGGTTCTTTTTTTACTACAACTTCCGAAGTATTATCGTCACATTCTTGACTATATTTAGTCCGATTTGCTGTTACTTCATTAGTCACTGATTCATTATTGTTTAATTCCATACGTTCATCGGTACTAAATGATGTTGAACCCTTTTTCTCTTCATGTGGAATTTCTTGCTTTATTTCTTTTTCACACATCATCGCTATTTGCTCACACCCACTCTTTTCTAATTTTATAGTTGCATCGATATTTGTGTCTCCAGTTTCAAAGTTATTTACCACGTTCACAATCCTGAAACAAGTTTGCATAAGTGTTTATATAAAAAAAAAAGGTGAATTAGTGTACGCTCGCTAGCAAGACATATTAATGTACTTAAATACTAATAGAAACGACCTAAACGCTAAAAGACACATTGAATATAATAATTATGTTTATCGGCACTTCTAGGCTACTACCGCACGAGTTAACACTTGAAATTTCCATTCGCTAAAGTTTGAATGTAATTTCTAATCCAATAAAATGTAGATACTGCAAAAATACTAAGAATGGACATGTCATAGGCTGTTGGTATAATGATGACGTGAATGAAGTCACGTATTAGTTAGTAGAGTCGTGAAAGCGCTATGTTGGGGAACTTTGTACAAGGTGTAAGGGACAGCAAAACTGTTGAAATTGAAAATTATTACAGGAAACAAAAAAAAACAGGCTTCCCTGTACAAAATGCCCATCTCGATAAGCCAATTTTTATTATTGAATAGTATTGTTTATATTTTTAATTTTCTGAAAGAATTTCCTTGTGGAAGTTGTTTATTGAATGCGCTATGAGAAAAACTTCATATTCTCGTAACCCTAAACTGAATACTTAAAATTCTTAATCTATACATATAATAAATCTCTAGAAGGGTCGTGTTTGTACATTGAACATTTTTACAAAAAAATAATAGCAGCAGGCATTATATTAACGATATGAAGACCAAAACGATTTTTTTATTATTTTTTGTCTGTCTGTCTATGTTACCACATCACGCCAAAACTGCTAAACCGATTTCGATGGGACTTTTTTTATTCAACTGTGTGTTACCCGGGTTGCAACTTAGAATACCTAAAATCACGCTATCTGACTTAAGGGGTAGGCAGGAAATTGATATTTAGCTGTTTCTTAACCGATTTATATGAAACTTTTTTTATTCATACATACATAAATCACGCCTTTATCCCTTACGGGGTAGGCAGAGCGTTTAACGCCTCGTAAAAAGCGCTTTCGCCACGTCTGACAAAAATTGAGGGCAAATTTAGATTGAAAAGTGTATTGCTATAGTGACAGGTTGTCAGCCCATCGCCTAAATTACAATACACTGTAACCCTCGAGTCCCTTTTGCTGACTTCAACAGCATGCCCGGGAGGAAGGGCAGCTGGAACATTCTATGTTTTTCTATCTCTCCCAGTCCAGCATGGAAGTATTGAATTCTTTAATTATCTGGTGTCCAGCCTAGGTTAGAAATAATTACGCAAACCATTCTAATATTGAGTAAGTACCTCGGTTTGTATGGAAAACACGCAGTGTCGAACATACTGAAAACCAAAGATCAGACAATGCGAAACACGCTACCGCGCGCAGGCTAGCAGATCCCGCTCCTACGCGCGGAGAAACGACACTGCGTGTTTTCCATACAAACCGGGCGTACGAAGTCGCGGGCACAGCTAATCTTCTATAATTTTATTGACTGTGATGTAGCAAGATTTAAAGTAAGAGAAAATTATTAATTTCTTACGCTTACATTTATTAAAGTATTAACTTGAATGATATTTCCTTATAAATTTAATTTATAAAATTTTCCTAAAAAATAAATAACCAAAATGTAACTACTTTATTTATTTTATATATATATGTATATTAGCAAAGCCACAGACAATAACTAAACATCAGGGTTCACAGAAATAAAAAATGAAATGCTGTAGGTACACAATTAGGTCATTTCAAGGTGACCTGAATAACTCAAAAGCTCCATCTGATGGCTCTAGCTGTACATGAACTGTCAAAGTTTTGGGTACGTTCACACGATCGCCTTGATTATAATTATTGATATACGTGAAATTAAGATTTTTATGGCAGAACTAGCGCAGGCTACCAAAGAAAAGAACAGTTCATTTTTTGATTTACGTCTTTGCCTAAAAACATTTAAAAAGTTATACGTTATTAATTTTATACTGAGCAGTCTGAACGAAGCTCTAATCAAACAGACATAAGCATGACATTGACAGCTCATACACACATACATAAAATCACGCCTTTATCCCTTACGGGGTAGGCAGAGCGTAAAACGCCTTCTAAAAGGCGCTTTCGCCACGTCTGACATAAATTGAGGGCAATTTTAGATTGTAATGTGTATTGCTGTAGTGACAGGTTGTCAGCCCATCTTTTGAAAAACCACCTATCGGCAATATAGAGAATCTTACCACTTATGTCATTCTGAAAATCCCTAATTATTCTTTGTTTTTTCAGCATATGAGAGATAGATTTTTACACGGGAAAATCATCCACATGCTTCACGAACAGTAAAAAAATACAATTTAATTAATATAAAAACATGCATAATATTCTCACCTTAGACTTTGTGGATTCTTGTTATTATTTTCAGTTGTATTCAAATTGTTGTGCATTTCCCGTAGTTCTTCCAGATGTACTGTAGAAGCGTCCGAAACGGAATGTTCGCTGTCGCTAACGAGATCATACGTATCAACAATTTCTGGACTGCTGCTACTTTCTAATACGATTGCAGTGTCAGTAGTATCTTTTAAGGGACACGATTCATTTTTATCGCGCATTAAACTATCAACGATTTCATCGATGTTCAAATCATCAAGGAAGCTCAACTCGTTAGATAGATTATTTTCCGTAATGACTTTCTGCATGATGATGCTTTCATCTTTACATTCTTTATCTGGTTTATTACAAGTCATATCTCCACCATCGTCTGAATCGCCGGATTTCGAGCTTTCGCAAATTACATTTATGACTAGTTTTATTTTTTTAAGTTTTTTAGTTTTAGAAGTGTCGTGTTGTTTTTGAGTTATTTCTAGTAGTTTATCTGTTGCTGTTTTTATTCGTTTCTGTTTAGTTTCATCTTGATTTGCGATGGTTAGTTGTTCTATATCTTCATCTTGATTTGCAACGGTAATTACCAAATTTTCACGTTCCCTTGTTTTGCTTTCTGGTTTGTTATTATTTTTGCATATTTTACTGAAATACTGACTAAGTCCTTTTCGAGACAATTTCGATCTTAAGTCAAAGTTTTCCATTTCATGCGTATTATGATGTGATTTGCGTCGATCTTTTATCCGCACAACGCTTTTTATGGCAGCTGATTCGTCTGTTTTATGATCTGGTATATTGAATGTATATCTAGTAGCGTATTCAGATTCTGTTTTTTTACTATCAGCCACTGATTTAATCTTTTTTTCTTTCTCACCCGTTTCTTTAGCCTTTTTGTCATAACCAGTAGAAGAGGGATTGATAACAATTGTCTTAGTTTTGTCCCTAGCTGTTACATCTTTTATAAGTTTTCTTGCCTGTTTCCTATCACCACTTTTCGAAATTTTCGACTTTTCGCGTTGTTCAGAGTTTCCTCTGTATTTATGTGCATTAGGAGATTTGCTCTTTTCAGAGTTAATTCTGCTATTAGACCGTTTTCTTTTTTTCTTTTCTGGAATATTTCCTTTGCAAGGCAATTTATGTACGCAGGTTTCAGAGTTGCTACTACTGTTTGATGATTCACGTCTTGATTTTTGCTTTCTTTTATTTTTTGTTTTTTTAGTCTGGCAAAGCAATTCAGCTTCACACTTTTCTGACCTGTGACTATTAGATCTGTCTCGTCTCTGTTTAGGTTTTTTTGAAGGGGACCCACGTCGACAACTTTCTTTAGGTAATTTAGATTTTTGCCCACGTTTGGGGGATCTTTGTTTACGGATCGCTGAATTGCTTCTACTGTTTGGTCGCTCACGTATTGATTTTTGCTTGTTATTATCTCTTGGTTTTTGAGTCTGAGATAGCATTCCAGCTTCTCTGCTATTGAATATGTCTCGTCTCGATTTATGCTTTTTAATTGGTGAAGGTGAACCACCTCGACAGCTTTCGTCGGGTAATTGAGATTTTAGCGCACATTCGGTGGATCTACGTCTTTCAGAATTGCTACTACTTTTACATCTATCTCTTGACTTGCGTTTTTTGCTAACTTTAATGTTACGAGCACAACATGGCATAGAGCAGCTATTACTATCAGAAGAGGAGTCACTTCCATCCCTCTTAGTTATATTTTTTTCATGTTGAATTATTTTATACCTATGACGCTTTAAACCCCCACGACTATTTTCAGAGCAGCTACTGCCGCTAGACCTTTTACGTTTTGTTTGCCTTTTACTGCTTTGAGTTTTTATATGTTGGTAAGATTTATTGAGAACAAACTCAGAACTACTACTGTCTGAACTTTCTTTCGTTTTATAATAAGTTTTCTTTGTGGTCTTTGGAGTAAAGCCAGTGGCCCCCGTTCGAGAGTAATCAAGGCGACTGCGAATATTGTCTTCAATTTCTGTTCTTGTGAATTCTTGTACTAATTTGTTATATTTCGCTATAAATTCTAATCTTCGGATATTTTCAGTTTTTTTCTGTTGTTTTTCATCATCATGACTGTTTTGTTTGCTGGTACTTGGAACATTGGAGTACTTTTCGGTTGATTTAGATCTGTTTGGCTGCCTGGAAACGTCTCGTTCAGGATCGCATGATTTCTTTATGTCTTCCTTGGGCTGTTTTGTGCCGTCGTGTAATTGTGTTTTATCGAGATTTTTTGTGCTGGTACATATTTTTTGCGGTTTTTCAGAATACACTACATCGCGATTTTTTAAAGAAAGTGACCTCGTTCGTGAAGTGTCAAATCTTGTTCTATATTCTTGACTATGAGACCTATCTTGAGAAATTTTTGTAGAATTCTCTCGAAGAAATTGATCAACTTTATCCAAATAGGATTTATCTTCTGGAGGTCTGTGAAGTATTGACTTTCTACTCCAGTAATCATATTCGGTAAATGTAGCTGGATGAGTATACAAAGATTCGTTGTTATGAAAATTGCCGCAAAAGGTAGGAGGAATTCCATTGATTTGTATCATTTCTGGATGGTTGATTTCAAAATGAGGAATTTCATTAATTGGTAACGTCGCTGGTTGGTTAAGTTCAAAATGGGGATTTTCATTAATTTGTAACACTGCTGGGTGGTTGAGTTCAAAATGGGGATTTTCATTAATTTGTAACATCTGTGGTTGGTTAAGTTGAAAATATGGCTGTGGGTTTATATTCGAATGATGTTCTGTGACCTCTTCGTTACAGGGATTATTCATTAAAATTCCCATGTCATTATCCGATTGCACTGGAAATTTATTTGGGTTTTCGTCTTTTATTTCTTTAGAAATATCTTCTTCGCCGGTGCTGTTAGATTTGTTTAATACCTCAAATTCTTCATGCAATTTCTTTTTAATTGACGATATGTTCACCTGATGAAAAAGAAAATATCATAAATTAAAAAAAATTACAAACCGTTGAGAATACGAAAAGTACTTTTGTAATGAAATTAACATGTAGCAAGTACCAATTGTTTATTTTCACTGGACATACTGTAAAGTGTGCATGCACGCTTTCGGATGGACGGACACAACGGTCGCGCAGTGTTTCTAAATTCTAATGCTAAGGCCAAACCTGCGCGTCCAGCACGCGGGAAGCTATAAGTGAAATGGTAGCGACTACAACGCGAAACAAGATGTGCAGTTTTGCACGCCTGTATTACTAGGGCGCAAACCGCAAACTACATTATAGGGATATTTTGCTAAGGGCACATGCACTTTTGCAAGTTTGTTCTGGAAGCACTATATTATTGTGATTATAATCAGACCGGAATCGGACCCTGGTTAAGATTTTCTTACCTTTATTTATTTTTTAATTATCTTATTACTTTTTGTTTCCTTATACAAAAAATACCAAATAGGTTTTAAGGGGACATCAGACGCTTGCGTCCCACTTAGCAGACGAAGGTGTTCCCGCGTTATGGTCGCGCAGGCGTGCAAGGCCGCCTTACTTTTGTTCATTTAAATGAAGATTTGTCGGCCACTTCTTTTCCTCCCGTCCCTACCGACCCTTCTAATCCTTTCCGGCACTCCCATCCCTCTTAACCCTCCTGTCCTGACACTCACGACCCCCCGGCCTTCAC
The DNA here is from genome assembly GCA_949820665.1 of Scrobipalpa costella. Taxonomy (NCBI): domain Eukaryota; kingdom Metazoa; phylum Arthropoda; class Insecta; order Lepidoptera; family Gelechiidae; genus Scrobipalpa; species Scrobipalpa costella. The sequence continues at coordinate 4,504,045 of OX463314.1, forward strand.
ATTCTCGTCCCTACCAGCCCCTCATTCCCTTCTGGCCTTCTATTCTCTCTCAATCATCTAGTTTTTTCCATTCCTCCTGATCCTGACCTTCCCTCCCCTCTCGCACCAGACTACCTTCTTTCCCTCTCGTCCCTCCCGTTCTTCTTAGCTTTCTCGTCCCTCCTATCTAATTTAGCCCTCCCGTCTCTCAAATGCAATCATAAGTCTAACTTTCATGTGTTTGATTTATTTTTATTGATTTTTGATATGTATATATTAAAGATAATAAAAATATTGAACAGTTTTGTGTCTGGAGCGGCCCAAACTTTGTACGCTTTTAATTTATTTTGATTAAAAAAAAATTGGTGACTGATATGTAATAGTGTGATATATTTTAAGAATAAGCTCAGTACGCCCAGTCATTAGATACCACACACGATATGAATCCCAACTTTGAAAAGTAGTCTGTTATTTAGAGCTGATTTTGTACTATATAGTATACCTAAGAAATAAAAAATTGTACCTCAATGGATACGAAGAAAAAACAAAATAAAAGCGCCACCCGCGGATCTGAAAGAACGGGTGGCAGTGAAAATATTTGTATTGATATACAGTTGTTAATATTAATAATGATGTATGAGAAAGTTTTAGAGCTGGTTTTATAAGAAATTGGAGATTTTAGCCCGCAAGGCAAGGGCTGATATTAAGTCGAGGAAATTCTACAAAAATATTGTGACTAAACAATTCATTCCCGCCATTTAACTTTTAATTTTTTTCGACTTGAAATATTAGGCTTGGGCTGGAGACCTATACACCCTACTATTGAATTAATTTTGTAATAATAAATCAAATTTCACTATGATACTTAAATTTAAATTTTGATACCGTTTGTCATTAAAAAAACAAAAAGCACGAATATTTTTAAATAACAAGTTCTATTCTTATTGTGTTTGGCTGTATGGCCTAATTTTCTTTGCCTTAGAAGAAATGCATTTATGGGTAGTGCAGCCTACATCCTGCACAAAATAGATCTTTGAGAGGTGAAAAATAAGAGTGAATTGAGATGATTGAGAGAGAATTTTGTTCTATGAGAAGTGAAAAAGTAATTCTTAACTTGCTTAAGACGTCATAGAAAAGTTTTTAAATGATTTGGTACCTTCAAATCACCTTTAATTTGTATCCTAATAATGTACTTGTAAGTGTTATTGCTTTTTTTTTACATATTAATAAGTGATCAAAATTGAACAAAACTAGCTCTATAAAATAATAGACTATTTTTCAATCATTTTCATGATTGACCACCCGCTTTGACCCGCCCCGGCTTCGCACGGAAATTATCAGTGTTTCTCTTCTATATTATGCATGTATTATACATATAAACCTACCTCTTGAATCACTCTATCCATAAAAAGAAACTGCATCAAAATCCGTTGCGTAGTTTTAAAGATTTATGCATACATAGGGATATAGGGACAGAAAAACGACTTTGTTTTATACTATGTAGTGATAAAACAACTTGCTGTATACTTAATAAATAAATATATTACTAGACCAAATAGGGTATGAGTAGGAACCTTCCCATGATATTGAATAACTTTCTGCAAGGAACATACATAGAAATATGAAAAAAGACTTCAGCAGTTGGCACTATTTGTACAGGAGGCGGGCCCAATTTTATTTTTCATGTTTCAACCTATGTTTGTTGAGGAAAGTTGAACAACAAAATTGGAACTGTAAAGCCATGACTTCTGCTCTCAAAGATTACACGAAACATACCCTCATCGGGGCAGTGAGGGGAAGGGAAATGTTTGTGAAACACTTCCCCTCTGCCCCGCGTGGGTATGTTTCATGTTTTCTTTGACCGCTGGAGTCACGGCTTTATGCTGTTTCATGGGTAAGATCATACACAAATGTTTAGTCAGCAAGAAAGGACTAATGATAGAACAGAGCAAGTAAGCACGCTGCTTGCAGGATTCCAATAGGAGGATAGACATTTTAATTCAGTAGACTCTTTAAGGTGATATATCCTACGTGGCGCCCCCATTAGTAAAATAATAACTCATTAAAAACGCAGTGAATCGTAATACATAGAGACTAAGATAATTTAGAACCTAATAATCATTGTAGTAACAGGTAGAAAAATTGTGAAAAACAGCCAGTAACGGCAATTTTTCTTCCTGTTACTACTTGAGGCTGGTGGATCGGATTTTCATTTCATTGTGTTTTTAGTGAGTTATGTTTTTTTTTACTGATGGGGCGCCACTTAGCGCTATAGTCACCTTAAGTGGAAATTGTGCTTAATTACAAAATTAACATAATTATCTAATACATATTCTGTAAAAGATATTGTTAAATCAGTGGGTAGACAGATAGAGAAGTTTAACAATCTTTCATTCAATCTGAAATGTTTATGTTGTCACACCCTGTATAGTTTTAAATCCTATTTTAACACCTTTTACACACAGCAAACTATGTAATTATAACAATTAATGTTAAAGCATAGCATAGATACCGGTGTAAGGCACAGCAAACTGATAGGGGATGCTCAGTCAACAAAAATGAACAATTATCACAAGGAAATTCTTTCAGGAGATGATTTTTTTTTTACTTCCCCATATAAAATGATTACCTTGATCAGGCAGTTTGTATGGTTTTTTTACATTTCCTGAAAGAATTTCTTGGTGATAGTTGTTCAGTTTCCTTGACTAAGCAACCCCTATGAGTTTGCGGGATGCTGTCCCTTACACCCCATATATTTATTGAGAATTATCACAAAAGATTTAATTTTATTAATGAGTTATAGACAAAACAATGTTACTAACTATAATAATAAGTGTAATGCGCTAGCCACATTCTATCTTAATAGGCACATTGACTGGGTGGCTAAAAAATAAAAAAATTGCATTGCAAATGTAGAAGTTATTGATTTGAGTAAATTATTAATGGCAAGTGACAATTTTATAACCCACTATTTTCATACAAAAGAAGACTTGATATTTCATAAAAAGTTGCTGATTTGACTAGTAGGCAAATAGCATATTGTTATTGAATAATCTAGAAGGTATGCATATTGTTTGGTTTTGATTTTCGTGTTTATATGGTTGTCATACTACACCTTTTAGCTAGATTATTCAATAAAATTATGGTAAATCTATTATAATCAAATAAGAATTAAGATAGAATGTAGCTATGCTCACTACTGATACATACTTACGATTATAAATTCTGTGTGTGTGGTATTTAATGTATATAATATTCATGTTTTGGTAAACTTACATAAAGTTTTAAGTAAATATTAATTTACATAAAACTTTACCTAAACCTACTATTGACACTCCTGGTCTAAAATAAATGTCTTAAATTATTTATGCAAGTTAGTACTGTATACTCTAGTACTAAATAATAACTTATTAATACAAAAAAATACTCTAGAGTATTTGTATTTTCTTTTATAGGGTGTAGATCTACTTACTTTTATAGGTTTTTTGTATTCCAGTCCAATACTCTTAAGATAGTTTGAAGCCCAGCTTGATTTTTTTGTAGGAGTTTTCATCACCTTCGCTTGAGTTTCTGGAGATTTATTTGCAACATTCGGTTCACATTTCAATATAAGATTGTTTTTCACAGTAATCACACTATGCACTTCCTTTTTAATAGGATTCTCACTTTTAATCACTATTTCACTTTGAGGAAGCTCTTTTGGTGTAGGAGGCACTTGTATAGTGTCCGATTCCACCTTGATGTCTTTGGGTATCACTGGTGTTGAAGTTCCAGCCAGTTTGGGCTTTTTCGGGGGCAGGCTGGGGTCATTTTTACTGCCACTGATCGAATCAGTGGATATAATCACGATGTTTGGACTGGGACAGTCCGTATCGAATAGCCGTTTCGACATTTCAGTGCTGCAACAAACGGAAAATCTTTATAATAATATCTAAAACTAAATAATTGTGTTTTTGCTACAGTTGACCATGTTGGGTTGCGGGTGGGTATCTTTTATACAATACGAAACTAAAACTTACTTGTTAACCTACACTACAAACGGATAAAAGTAAAAACGGAAATAAGTAGGTATTTAAATGCTGGCAGCGAAGTACCTATTCAAAAGAATAAAAAAGAAAGAAAGCTATTTTGAGAACTTATGTAGATTTTGCAGTAAGTAATTCGGGATAAATATTTGAGTTTCGAGATGTTTTTGAAGTAGGCCAAAGTAAAGTTGAGAAAACTTGCCATAAAAATATAGTAAGTTTTTTACCTCGTATTTCACGCAGTAGACGCAAATGAGCTCACGACACGAAATGGACTGAAGAATTACAAGGAAGCAAAAAATATGAAACTTCATCTTTTTCAAATGTTTTTCGAATGCTGGTTGACAGAAAACAAACAAACGCAGCAAAAACAACAGAAATGAATGAAATTAACAAAATAATGCGCGGTCTTTTAAAATGAGGTTACGTTTCGTCACAGGTTTCGTTCAAAAATTTGTTTGTGTCGTCGGTAGGCGTTTCACACATTGTTTGCACGTTTGCACCGCCATGCCAGCCGCGGATTAAATTTTTCAACATCAACACATTATTATGAGACATCAGAAGAAACAGAGCCGAACGAAACGAGTGAATTTTTTAGGTATGGATTTTAATCACATACACATAAAGGGAAGTTTTTTTTTCTGATTTGAATGAACTTTCGTATCAGTATGTAATTTATTAAAGTAATCTGAAAGCACACTTTGCCGCAACGCACGCGTCCACGCCGCCGCGCCGGCGGCGTTCGTACGCGCCACACCAATACAGGTGCCTTCACACTATAGACTTACGTGGCGTACGTAATGTGTGTTGACGTGTTTTGCAGCTCCACACTAGACTTATGCGACGTACGTTACCCACGTCCATTAACGCGTCCGCGGACGTGGTTGACGTACGCGACACGCATCACAAGTAAGGCCGTCGGAACGTTCGCTGTGATATAATACTTTCTCGCTCACACACTGACTATCTCTCTCGCACGGACGGCGGTATTCCTACATAGGCAACGTCCGCTGATGCAATTGTAATCCCATTACGGACGCTAGCACACATCACTTACGCCTCGTAAGTCTAGTGTGGACGAACCTTAATCCCATTACGGCCGACAGAACACATTCACATCACGTACGCCACGTAAGTGTAGTGTGAACGCACCTTACGTTGTAAAAAAAAATATTGAATCCCTGCGGGGTGGGCATATTACAATCTAAAATTGCCCTCAATTTTTGTCAGACGTGGCGAAAGCGCCTTTTACGAGGCGTTAAACGCTCTGCCTACCCTGTAAGGGATAAAGGCGTGATTTATGTATGTATGTATGCGGGGTGGGAACTCCCTCCGCCGATGCTGATGACGTCATCAGATAGACTCAACCAAGTAATTGTTAAAATTATTTAAAAATAAAGAACACTTATTTTATTCGTTAAGTGAATATTAGGGTATTAACAGGCGTTCGGATTTCGTCTGGACCCGATCAACGGACGGTACGGTGCGTTCGACACGCCACACTACCGGACCATACCAGACGGTCCAGTGCTTAACGTGCTACCAAACTGTGAACACGTCGATCAACATGCCTCCAATTTTATAAATACAAGCAATATTATCCAAAAAAGAAAAATCGCGTTGGTTGCGGCAAATGTCATAGCTACTACGCCCATAGACAAAAGGAATATCTTTGTAGACTTCCAAAGACTTTTCATCGTTTTTCTGTCACGATTTGTTGGTCTGAGTCTGACGCCATTTTAAAAAATGTTTCTGACTCTGATATTGCAATAAACATTATGAGTATGAGTATGAGTAACCCTATTTCCGAAAATTACATAAATTGGCTCGCAAATTACAATTTTAACCACAAATACTTAACTTTTACAAGTTTACTGGTAAATAAAGAATTACTATTATTATCGAACAAAAGAAACCTTGTGCCCTTAAACAAAATAGTCTGAGAAAGCTTTTTCTTTAATTCAATAGCATAGCTAACAGGCTTCTGTGGTGGTTCCTGTAACGACTGCTCTCCAAGGCACTGACTTCAACCGACGGCTTAACGACCGGACGAAATCCGGATCGGACAGAGCAGACCGGCAATAATAATAATAAAATAATGTCCAGCGGACCGCTGAACAGATCATAGAATATCGTCCGGAGCTTACGAAGGTCACGGTCCGGACTAGACAAAATCCGGAAGTCTGTTAATACAATACAATACAAAATTCTTTATTGCACAAAGAAACACATACAACAGAAATAAAAAGGAACAAACGTGACAGTACAATATAGGCGGCCTTATTGCTAAAGCAGCAATTTCTACCAGGCAACCTTTGGGTATAGAAATTGTACAAGCAGAAAGCGGGATAGTGCATATTACTACATATAATACTTAGACAATATTTACACACTATTAAATAAATATTTCAATAAAAACAAATATACTGATACATATCTTATGATAAACTAATACATAATATATGCTACATAAGATAGGATACTCTACGTTATATATCAGAGAAATTGGTAGATAGAATATCACTACATTTACTTACTTAAATGATACTTATAAATTAGACAGCTACACATTAAACATTATTAGCCAGATAGTAATTTCTTGTTTGCTCCTTAAACGATTCGATAGACGGAGCTCGTCGAACATTCTCGGGCAAGGAATTCCACAGTTTAATTGCCTGTATTGTAAAAGATTTAGCGTAGAAATCAGTCTTGTGGGAAGGTAGGTTTAAGGAAGGTAGGTTAATACCATTACTTCACGCGCCGAACGAGACGAGGCGGTGCGACTTAGTGTGCGTTCACCTTTAATAACCTTCTAAGATAATTGCATACGTTTCGAGCGGGCCTGCACATATATCTCCTTTGCTGATTGTACTACACAAGCTTCACATCTTACCTACTATCTACCTACTAGTACTTAACGTAAGATGCATTGCAACCGTAATCAATTTATGTCGCGTACCGTGAAACCTTACTACTTTGCCCATGGCGCACATCTTTGCCCAAACACGAAAACTAACTAAAACTACCCTTAGAAATTTTATTTTAACAAATGGCAACTTTTTGTGGTGTCTATGGAAAACTAGAATATCTTTTTGCCAACACTGACTACTACAATCGTGGCTAACTTCATTCAGTCATCTGTCAGTCACCGTCAAAGCTGCAGTGTCGTGAGTGGGGCCAAAATTTTGCTGGAGTTTTGCGTCCCGCATTTTCGAAAACCACTGCGCAGTTAAAATCTATTATTAATTACGTGTAGTGCATTAATTGTTGCTGCTTTTAATCATGGCCTCCTTCTTACACTCGCCTCAGTAAGCGAGAAAATTGTGTGGGCAATGTAGTAAGCACTTTTCTAGAGTGAGGGTGGACAACTTTGCCCAGCTCATAAACGGTACAAGGGTTGCCACTTCTGAATAAAATAAAATGAGGTAGGTACCTATGTATAGACGTTCCCTGCGTTGAAAGTTATTCAAAGTTGCCTGCAGGTATCCTCACGATGTTTTCCTTTAACTTATGAGCGTCGAAAAAAGTACCTACATATGAATTTGATAACCGAAAACACATTGAAAATGAAAATGGCCGACAAATATATATTTATTTTACATAAAGATTGAGTTAATTAAGTTTCTAGATTAAGTTTTTGGTTGCAGAATTTTCTCCTCAACAACAGATCCTTTTATCTGATGCACAGCCCTAGCACCTTAAATCCTTTAGTATGAAAGTGTGACTAAATGAGATGATAACATTGCCCACCAATGTTAAAACTTAAAATAGGATACTATTGGATTTGAAATGGTAATGGTATACAATTTTGCCCGTTTGCTAACAATATATCTTAAAATCACAGTCATAAAGCTTATAGTTGCTGAGAAATTTAGGTTGGGCAAAGATGTAAGGAAGTGGAGATAACTTTGCCCGCGTCTGTTTCTTTTTATTTTTCAGCATTTGTTTGGAATTATATCATCTGGTTTTGACAGTTTATTTGTTGCATAGAGTGTCATTTAAAGCTTCAGCAGCCATCAAATAAAGGCTGATATTTTTTGAAATAAAACAAAAAAATCCAAAAATGTGGGCAAAGATGTAAGGTTTCACGGTAGCGCAGTATGAGAGTGGGTATTTCGAGGCGATTAACGACCCAATGAACTTCCGTGTCAGTTTTTAAACCGCCTTTAAGTAACAATTAATAGGCCTCTAACAAGGTTTGGTTAGCGACCACTGTCAGAGACAGCGACCGGGTCCCTAGACCGTGCCCTCCGAAACATTTTTGCTTGCAAACAATTGATAGTTTTATTTTAAATTGTGTTTAGAGATCGGCTCATGTCTAAAAAATGCTGTGGTATTCGACGTGAAAGCAATAAAAACCTATAAAATGTATAATATACGGCGGGTTTAGGGATTAACATAGATTAAGTAATAACTCTGTAGATTGTGGCAGTGTAGGTTGTCCTTTTCTTCGTAAAAACTAATAAAATCCACGGAAATTAAGGTGTATCGCAACGGCAGGAGAGAAGGTAGATTTCAAGATTTTATTTATTTATATTTAGAACACAAACAGTCATACATAAACATCATTCTTAGATATAAGTAATAAACAGACATGGAGGTTCATTACTATAATATTAACAATAATAAAGGTAAGAGCTTTCGGTAAACAACTTGGCAGTACGTTTTGTAAACAAGGTACCTATGCAACTATCGCCCGTAATGCCTTGGAATATCGTTGAAATCAGCACGCACTACGGCGCGGCGTGTCGGTTACGTTCGTGGCCGCGTCAAAAATGTGCGAAAAACGCACAAAAAAGCTAATTCCATAAAAACTACGAGTCGGATAAAAAAAAAAGCTATGTTGCAATTTTAGATAATCATAATACGGATATTTTCACGAAGGAACCATGAAATCGCTCTTAATAGTTTACAAGGAATATCAAATTTACAGCTTTACTTCCAGGTTTTTTTTGCATACTTAATATGAACTAAAATAATTTTAACTGTTGCAATTGCAGGCCGTGAACTAATTTCTTAGATATATGTATATATTTTTGATTTTTCCAATGATTTGTTTAGGAGAAATAAGCTGTTAAAAACATCTATTTGCTGTTAGGAATCACCTCAAGTAATAATAATTCCGTAGGTTGCAGTGCTTTTCTAAAGACGAAATCACGCAAATTAAGACTTATTTTACCTGCTACATACGTACATATAATCACGCCTTTATCCCTAATGAGGTAGGCAGAGCGTAGTAAACCTAAATAAAGGTCGTTCCACCACGTCTGACAAAGTTTTGAGGGTTAGTTAAGATAGATTTGAAGGTATATTGCTGTAGTGACAGGTTCTCAGCCCATCTTACAATATACTAAAACCCTCTGATCCCTTAGCTGGTTTTTACTGCATGCCCGGAGGGAAATGCAGCTGGCACATTCTATGTTTTTCTCTCGCTCCCAGGCCAGCATGGAAGAAATGCCTGCTATCCTATCCAATGCAGTACTTACCGAGTTTAATGACTGATGATGATGTTGAAACTGTAGGATTATATTATAACTTATTCGAGGCAAAATACTGGTTTTAGGCCACAACTTAACTAAATTTTGACTAAAATTGTTGCCGTCCCTTTCTGTTCTTTTGCCACATTGCCACCACTGCATGTTTTTTAAAAACTTAACTTTTAAAGACCACCGTTCACGCTTAAAGCTTCCGTATGAATGAGATCAAGCCCCATGCGACGTGTTTGTTGAATGTAGCGTTGCCAGGTCCTCATACCGAAAAGCCGGACAGAGCTGTGAGTTTGGCCTAACATTTGGGTCAAAAAGCCGGACATCCTGCATTTTCAACAATTTTAAATATTCGTGTAAAAAGTATTTTTTTTCTGGCCTAACATTTTGGTAAAAAAGCCGGACACTTTGCATTTTAGGGGATTTTTTGGTATTAATGTAGAAAATTAATGAAAACCAAGCTTTTTTAATAATTTACAATAAAACGAATGCCAAATTAGTCTAAAAGTACTTTATTATTTTAATCAGTCGAGTCGAATTCGGTCTCGAGGCGCGCGAATTTTGAAATCTAAAAAGCCTAACAAAAGCCGGACAGGCCGGACGACGCTTATTTTGGCCGGACAGGCAATCAAAAAGCCTGACTATGTCCGGCTAAAGCCGGAAGCCTGGCAACGCTAGTTGAATGAAATCCTAGGACGAAACAACATGAAATCTTATCAATTCACACAATGATAAACAATAAACAAACTAGGTACATGCACAATCACGAAGAAACCCCGACCAAAAAATGTCCAAGCCGCACTGCACATACGTATACATACCTACATATAAACACGCCTTTATCCCTAATGGGCTAGGCAGAGCGTAAACGACATACGTATAGTTATTGTTATATTTATAACATAAAAATATTCATTCAAATTTGGACCTTAACGCGTCAAAGAAAGGGTACAATATCAATAGCACTCGCACATACTATCATTTTGACTGAGCACTTCGTCATTGTGGCACGTCAAAAGCCGCAAGCGAGCAAGGTGATAGATACGGAATGAAAATTCTCTCCGATTGACTTGATGGGCAGATTTTTGCCGCGGACACTTTTTGAGTGAGATTATGCATCTAGTTAGTTTATTGTTTATCAAAGACCACATCAGAATAAATAATACGGTGTTTAAGGGTCAGCACCCCACAAACTGAAAATCTCACAAAGTGATAAATTAACAAATATTATCCTTGCGGTTTCCTCTGGGAGTCAAACCCAGGACCTTCGGATCGTAAGCCCATGGCTCTGACCACTAGACCATGGAGGCAGAGTTGAGGCACGAGGCTAAATTCCTAAGTTATTGTACCTACTCGCTAGTTTGAATAGGATCAAATTTCATCGTCATCATCATTATGAGCTAGCCACAAGCGAAGTCATACGCTTATGTGCAGTGCAAAGTTCATACATACATATACGACTATATATATATATGGTATATACGACTTCATCCCTAATTGGGTAGGCTGAGCGTAAACGACCTAAACAAAGGTCGTTCCGTCACGTCTGGCACCGTCTGGGCTGAGAACCTATCACTACAGCAATATCTACAAATCTATCTTAAATAACCCTCAAAATTTTATCAGATGTGGCGGAACGACCTTTATTTAGGTCGTTTACGTTCTGCCTACCCCGATAGGGATAAAGGCGTGATTATATGTATGTATCATTATTAAGAGCGAGCCACTAGCGAAGTCATATAGCTTCTGTGCTACTGTTTTGCAAATTAAATAGTTTATACATACCTACATCACGCCTGTACCTTTCGGGGTAGGCAGTGTAAACTTGCACATACTGGACTGGAGATAAAAATAAGAATACCAGCTACTACTCTCCCCCCAGGAAAAACTGGGTCCAGGTCTGCAATATTGCAATTATTCTTCTTCTTAGCGAGTGGATTTACGAGATAAACGACACAGTGAACCCTGGTGTCAGTTTTCAAACCGCCTAGTAGCTGTTATCAGCTGACGTGGGGAGTAGCAACTACAATCAAAGATAGAGACCGGGACCGACGGCTGAACGTACCCTCCGAAGCGCGGAATCCTTTTTCTTCACAGAAATTAATTTAATATTTTGCACGCTTGCATGCAAGTCGAATATTATGTACTTTCTTTTAAATTAAGACCTATTGTATAATACCTACTATATTCTTGCAAATAAATGAAAACCTCACGAAGTAATAAATTGACAAATATCAACTTTTGTGCCCCCCCAGTGGGATCGAACCCAGGACCTCCGGATCGTAAGCCCATAGCTCTGACCACCAGACCACGGAGGCAGTTGCAATTTTAGCGAAGGGTTAATAAACTGACTATTGTGTATACCGGGTGTAAGGGACAGCGTCCCGCTAATTGATTGCTCAATCAACAACACTGAACAACTTCCACCAGGTAATTCTTTCAAAAAGTGATTATGTTTTGGATTTTCCATACAAAATGTCTACCTTAATAAGAAAATTTCTATACGAGACGAGGGGCCCACCCCGTAAAGTTTATAGGCGTGATCATCAAAACTTTGCATATAAAAAAGAACAAGCATAATATTAGGTTGTTTATTCAATAAACTGAAATAAATAAACAACTTACCATTTTACACATAAAAATATACTTACCTAATCTAAGTTTAACATTATTACAATATTAAAAAAACTACACTCCAACAAAAATAACGACTGATGACCACATGATGATACTGGTAAATATGTGAGTAGTTGCAATACCTACTTAATTTAAACGGTAACAAAAATATTGCTTACTTAGTAAATAGTTGGTAAATCATCATCACTACATAGTATAACAACATTGTATAAAACAAAGTCGCTTTCTCTGTCCCTATATCCCTATGAATGCTTAAATCTTTAAAACTACGCAACGGATCGGATGCGGTTTCTTTTAATGGATAGAGTGATTCAAGAGGAAGGTTTATATGTATAATACATGCAAAATATAGTAGAGAAACAATGATGATTTCCGTGCGAACAATTCTTTAGACTTGCAATAATTTTCAGTAAATATATAATGTTTGACCTACTAAATTTGTACTGTTATATCTTGTGTAACATTTATACAACGTTTAATATACATATTACATACGCACCTTAAAGGATATGAAACAGCCCATGAAACTGAACAACTTTCACAGAGGAACATAGGTCGAAATACGAAAAGAAAATAACTTACATATCCTTTCATGTGCATATTTATACCTTTTTTGTTACATGTTGTATACTTGTAGTAAAAGAATTTGCTAACCTAACTTTAGGATATGAACCTACCAATGAAACTGAACAACTTCCCCCAACCCAAGGAGCATATACTTCGTTTATTTAACGTTGAGTTGTTGATAAAAACGTGTTTTGCGGCCCCTAAACAGCTTTTTTGCAACTTAGCAGAGGTTCAAATTTTGTAACCGCCGACAATAACCTTGTTACAAACATATGTTTTGCGGTTGACTTACTATTAAGTTGTAAAGAAAAAGCAGTTTATGGGCTGCAAAATAAGTTAGTATCGATAACTCAAAGCTAAATAAACGAAGTATAAGTCGAAATATGAAAAAAAAAACATGGCTCTCTCATACAAATGGTGCAAGCCAGCTGCTTAAGTAGTTTTGTAAGGGAGGCGATTTTTTTTTCATACAGATTTATTTTCCGTAGGGAAAATTGTTCAACTTCATGGGTAGGTTCATATCCTAATGTTCAGTCAGCATTTTTGTTATACCAAGTATGATTTAACAAACCTACTTGTATTTGTAAGGGGAATACATAATTGGCTTAACATCAATCACTTCATAATTTTCTTCTAATTTAATTGTTGAAGCCATCAGATTACTCATATTTGGTTTATCAGGCTTGATGTCTTTATAAGGAACTGGATCAGACTTTTCAAGCTTTATTTGAACTTGATATGGATTTATTTCAGGTCCATGGCAGCATAAAGGACTTTCAGATGGTGAATAAGGTTCATTTTTGATATGGCAATTGTATAGAAATTGGAAACCGCCAGGGTCTTCTAAGGCTGTTTTAACATCTATTGCTGGAGAGTATTTTCTTGTTTCTATGTGTGCCATATTATTGTTTCCTGAAGCAAAATTTTCATCTCTTAAAGAATCTTTACACTCTGCTGCCACTAGATTTTCTTCCTTATTTCCATCTGGGCTTGTACGGTTTGTTGGGGAGTATAATCTAGGTTGGGTTAGAATTGGTTCAAGAAGTAAAGTGGTTGTGGAATCCATTGAAATGTCCATATTACTGTTTCTTCCTAATATGGAATCAGCGTCTGAAATGCTCTCAAGGTATTTAGGTGTGCTGACTTTGAACGGGATAACTTCGTCAAACGATTGGCTTAGTTTTCTATCCCTCTGAAAGGTGAAATAAGTTATAAGTTAAATTATTTTAGTGCTTAATTATTTATTTACCAGTTTCTTATTTAATTAATTGTTTATATTGATGATTATTCTGAACTTTAAAACTTTTCTAATACACATTTAGTAGCTGGTAGTTTCACCTTAACTTTAATGAGTTTTCCCATGGGAAAAGATTATTTTTTTACAGTAATAATTAGCCTATGTTATTTAGACAGGGTGAATGTAGCTAATGTAGAATTTTTTGAATTGGTCCAGTAGTTCATAAGTTAATTCTTAACAAACATACATACAAGTCTTTCCTCATTATAATATTAAATAATATACATACACACCTTTATCCATAGTGGGGTAGGCAGAGCGTAAACGACCTAAACAAAGGTTGTTCTGCAACTTTTTACAAAGTTTTAAGGGGTATTTAAGATAGTATTTGTAGGTATATTGCTGTAGTGACAGGTTGTCAGCCTGTCGCCTAAATTGCAATACTGAAACCCTCAGATTCCTTAGCTGGTTTTTACAGCATGCCAGGGATTAAATGCAACTGGCACATTCTATGTTTTTCTCTCTGTCCAACTCCAGCATGGAAGTTAAATAGTATAGATATGTTTTTACCTCTTTAGTCCGTTTTATAAGATAATCAATATCATCATCATCAGAATAAAAGCTGTCAGAGCTGATATCTTCATACCATGGTTTTGATTCTGAACTGCTTATAGATATAGGTGACAATGAGCCTAAATTTGGTAAAGTGCTTTTTTTACTTGACTTAGGTTTGAAGCTTTCCTATAAAAAAAAATTGTCATAACATTATTTATTAATAATAATAATGATACAAAACAAACTGAATAATTGATGTTTTGATACCTAAACTAATAAATTTAATACTTATTTTCTAGAATGGTAGAATAACATACTTACATTCTTTTTGCATTGTTTAGTGCTTTGACATCTTTGACCTTTGTGATTTCGTAAACATCTTGGTATTATTCTATCTTTATTCCGAGTATGTTTTTGTTTGTGCTCACAAATATTCGTAACATTTATTATGCATTTAAATTTCTGTTCCTTCACTTCAACTTTTTGTGTGATGACCAGAGTTTCCAAATTTTGAAACGGGTCTACTTTTGCTTTTACTTTGCGTTTATTATGTTTCTTTCTGCGTTTTCTAGTTGTTTTTGAATCATTCTCCTCATCTATGAGTGCAATATCATATGTGTAGCATTTTTGTAGTCTCGATTTGATCGACTCCATTTTTGTAAGATACCTAATTATTAAGGTTTGTTTGTTTACAAATTATTCCTATAGTAAGCTGTAAAGTTAAAATTGGCACATTTTTCACTGTGTATCTATAGAGCGAATATATTGTTTTGACTAGCTAGCTACTTGCATCAGTACTGTTAAGGCTAGGGAGATGATTATACCTACTAACTACAAAAAACTTGCAAATAATTGACATTACATATTTCATCAGCATTTACACATGGCTGGGCTGAATCCCATGTAAAACCGATCACGTGGATAATTTTGAGCACTGTTTACAACACTTAACCTGTAAGTTTATTGCAATTTTCCACAAAATTCCCTCATTACGAGCACAACACGAGTCACGGAATTGAACTGAAAATGAAACAATAATTTCCGTACCTAAATGGGTCCGAGTGTTATATGCGTGTCATATTTCACGTGCAAATACACATAAACTGTGATAAATAAAAAAATCCTCTTTAATTTAATTTTGTTAGTAAAGAAGACTTTTTGGTCCCTACCTTTCAAATTTTTATTTGACAGTTGACCTGTTGACATCTCAAATGACCTTTCGGTAAAAAATATTACAATCCGCTTGCGAGCTATGAAAAAAAAAAGTTGAAATCAAATCAAAAAGTTTATATTTTCATAATCCCTTATATCCTTTCATCCGTTTTGTATGTTCGATTGCCGGTTAGATCGCATTTAAACAGCATTGAAAATAAAATGAATGACATTTTATTTACCTACCACTCAAAACAATACCCCAAATCAATACTACGACGGACATGAACTAGTGGTAGGTATTAAGCCGTGACTCCAGCGCACCAAAACAGAGACAGGAAGGGTTTCACAAACATTTTCCTTCCCCTCTCATACATACATACATATACATTTAGTCACGCCTTTATCCCTAATGGGGTAGGCAGAGCGTAAACGACCTAAACAAAGGTCGTTTCGCCACGTCTGACAAAGCTTTGAGGGTTATTTAAGATAGATTTGAAGGTATATTGCTTAGTGACAGGTTGTCAGCCCATCGCCTAAATTACAATATACTGAAACCCTCGGATCCCTTAGCTGGTTTTTACAGCATGCCCAGGAGGAAATGCAGCTGGCACATTCTATGTTTTTCTCTCGCTCCCAGGCCAGCATGGAAGAATCCCCCTTCCACTTCCCCTCTCTCGTCGTGTAATCTTTCTTCTCTTCTCTCTTTCGTGTAATCTTTCAGAGCAGGATTCACGGCTTTAATGTGCCTTGTACCAATCCGGAAGTCGTAGGTTCGATTCATCATAATATTATATTATCAAAAAAGATGATTTCGTGATACAGAGGGCACGTTAGGTCGCCGGTCACGGCTGCTGTCTTTGGTAGTTAGTACCTACAGATTATTTCATTACAGAAACCATCTATCTATCTATCTATCTATATCAGCCTATATCTACCCACTGCTGAGTATAGGCCTCTTCTTTTGAAACCATATCAGAGGCCTATTAGGTTTTTTAAAAACTCTCACACGAGGGTTCACCGCCTCATTGGATCGATCGTTGGTTGATTATAGAAGTCAGCTCTGTCTGTGCCATACATAATATTTTTTACATTGTAAATATTAACATTGGGACACCACAAGCTCATAAATAAATAATAATAAATATTAAAAGGGGAGGCTTTTGCCCAGCAGTGGGACGATTAATAGGATACGAAAAAAAAATAAGCCCAAAAAAGTACTAAAAAGTACTGGTGTGTGTCGTGAAGATCCAGTGGGGATCCCTAAGGAAGTAGCCAAAATCACGACTTAAGGGGATTCCCGGTGCACCCCAGCGCCCTCATCAGTAAAAAAATCATTGCTCACCGAAAACGCAATTAATCGAAAATCCGGTAGATCAGATTAAAGTATGGGTACTGAAGTTTTTTTTAAGCATTATAAATTAATAATTCAGTGTTCACTTCAGTTACAGATAGTAAAAGTGCTAAAAGTGGCCGTTTTTCGCAAATTTCCTATCTGTAACTGCAACGATCTATAAGTTGCAACTTTATGAGGTTCCAAATGGCCTTTATTGCTTTAACCTCAATCTGATCTACCGGATTTTCGATTGATTTTGTTTTCAGTTAATTATGATTTTTTGACTGATGAGGGCGCCACTTAGCCCAGGGAAGCCCCCTGATATAATAAAAGTCTATACCTGTCATTTTCTATCATGAGAGGACGGAAATGCTGTTTTCTTCCATGCTGGACTGGGAGCGAGAGAAAAACATAGAATGTGCCAGCTGCATTTCCTCCCGAGCATGCTGTAAAAACCAGCTAAGGGATCCGAGGGTTTCAGTATATTGCAATTTAGGCGATGGGCTGAAAACCTGTCACTACAGTAATATACCTACAAATATATCTTAAATTACCCTCAAAACTTTGTCAGACGTGGCGGATGACCTTTGTTTAGGTCGTTTACGCTCTGCCTACCCCATTAGGGATATATGCGTGATTACATGTATGTATGTATGTAGAGGACGGAAAGGGACGTCAACAATTTAGTGAAGATTTAGTTAAGTTTTCTCCTCAAGGAATTGGTACCAATAACACCGGCTGACACAGAACGCCGCCAGTCTAGTACAAACTACAAGTCATAGGTAAGATCTATCCTAAAAAAATTGAAGGGAAGATCGTATCAGCACCATTTTTATGCTATCGAAGGATTTTTGACTGCCATATTCATCATTTATGGTCCTTATTACACCATAATCGAAATACCTACTTGACTTTCTTCCATGCTGGCCTGGGAGCGAGAAAAAACATAGAATGTGCCAGCTGCATTTCCTCCCGGGCATGTGCGAGGGTTACAGTATATTGTAATTTAGGCGATGAGCCGACAACCTGTCACTACAGTATTATACCTACCAATCTATTTGTAATAACCCTCAAAACTTTGTACGACATGGCGGAACGACGTTTGTTTAGGTCGTGTACGCTCTGCCTACCCCATTAGGGATAAAGGCGTGATTATATGTATGTATCTTATTAGCGCCATTTTTTAAATGAGGGTTTTTAGCTGGCATATCTATTATTTTATGGACCTTATTACACCATATCTACCACGTGCAGTTTCCCCCCCGCATAGCCTACTGTTTTGTTCACATAAAGTCACTCATATCGCAAAATAACAACACATCCATCATATTGCGCAGTTTAATAAAATACTATTCACGCACTCAATACATAAACAGCAATGTAACAGCGTTGTGCGTATCGTATCGCGCGCCTTTCCGGTTTAATCGGTTTTAACATACTTTAGAAAGTGAAATTTACCGTGGCGTGGTTTTGACGTTTCTTCGTAGTTTTTTAACTGCACTACGCTATTTGTAGGTGAGATAAATATATTAAATATTTAATTTTATCTATATTGAACTGACTTTGAACACTTCCCACTTAACACTGAGAGGGTGTTCTTTTCGGGTGAACCTTTTTGCCATTTTTCGCTTTTGTAAGTGGATGGTACGTCAACATATGGAAGTCATAAAACATGGGTTGTTTTGACCTGAGTTCTTGAATAGCCTTGCCTTGTTCCTTTGCCTGTTTCCACTGTTTCGTTAGTAAACTTAAAGTTCATTATCATTAACTAAATATAGTAAGTTGTAATAATCGTAAAAAACAAAGCTCTCGTTTGCCAAATGGTTAGTGCTTATTCATTCCGATAACGAATGTTAAGCAACTATCGCCGTGGCCAGGCCTTGGATGGGTGACCGGTAGTGGTAAAACAACTCGAGCGTTTCCGTGTTTCGGAAGGCACGTTAAGACGTTGGTCCTGGTTAATATCGTAGATATATTTTGTCGGTAAGCCACGTCAGCTAAGCATTGGCGGCTCGAAAATTCTGACAGCTGGGTTGGCCATTAGCCTGGCGAAAGCCTAATTGGAATGACGCGCTGAGAAGACGGTTACTATACAGAAATCATTCCATTGGAGAATGTAATAGTATTTTGTCTTGTCCATTCTCAGATTTAGCTTTGTTGTTATACAAACTTTACGATGACGCCTTATGTAATAGAACTTAAAATATCTGTATTTATAAGTCTGTAATATGTTTTGACGTATGGAGCGACATCTTCGTTACTGAAAAAAGCTCCTTAATAAAGAAAGAAGAAAAAAGAAAGCCTAATAATAGGGTTGGGTCTGGTTTCCCTTCTGGGTAGCGGAGGTCAGATGGCAGTCGCTCTGTGTAAAAACCAGTACCCTCGTTCAATCACCTAGATTAGTTAGCCGACCCCATGAGTTACGGGATAAGGCTAGAGAGATGATGATGTAATAATCGTGTAAACATAATGTGATGATGTGGGTGGTGTGATTCATATTTTTTGTAAAGAAGATCAATGTATCATTACTACAATGATTCACGGGTACGGGAGGGTACTGACTATAGTATTATATTATCTGTGGTACTGATAAACAAATAGACCTTCTTCTGTCGAGTGGGTATCGAATCTATCGACCCCATGAACCCTGGTGTCAGAGTTTTAAAACCGCCTAGTAGCACAGCTTTCAGGCCTCGGACATGGTTTGAGTAACGATCACTATCAAAGGCAGCGACCGGGACCGACGACGGCTTAACGTGCCCTCCGAAGCACGAAATCTTTTTCTTTTCGGACAATCAGGTGAGCAATGTCCTAACCAAACTGGGGAAAAATTCACAAAGTGATAAATTCTCAAATATCAACTTTTTCCCCCCCTGAGAATTGAACCCAGGACCTCCGGATCGGGAGTCAATGGCACTAGCCACTAGACCGCGGAGGCAGTTGTCAACAAATATACCATATATACAATAGGTCAACAAATAGACCATTATCCGTGCTTTGAAAATCATGTTAACCATTTCCAGTCTAAATTTTAAGCGGTCTTTATTCACAGCTTCACAAAAATCGCTGTTGTCTGTCTTAATACATACATACATATAATCACGCCTTTATCCCTAATGGGGTAGGCAGAGCGTAAACGACTTAAACAAAGGTCGTTCCGCCACGTCTTACGAAGTTTTGAGAGTTAGATAGATTTGTAGGTATATTGGTTTAGTGACAGGTTGTCAGCCAATCGCCTTAAGTGCAATATACTGAAACTCTCGGATCCCTTAGCTTTACTGCATGCGAGGAAATGCAGCTGGTATATTCTATGTTGTTTGTCTCGCTCCTCTCTCGAAATAAATAATAATATAATAATTACAACGTACCGTAAAATTATGCAAGAAAGTTCTATTTGCCATGTAGCGACAGGTAGTAACCAGTTTAGCGTGCCTTCCAAAACACGAAAAGGTAACTTGACATCTACCGATCCATTAGTGTCTTTCTAGCCTATTTCACTATCGCAAACCTTAAGTCATATATTACATCCTGTGTTAGTCTGAATAAGGCTAACTTAGCCGTATCGTATACTAGCTTTCCGCCCGCGGATTCATCCGCGCAAATAATTACCGGCGGCACAGATAATAAAATACTATACTAGTAACAGTTTGCCTGTTGCTATTCCCAGTCATAGTCAATCTGTACATCATTTGCCGTGCTTATCAAAATATCGTTAAAAACTATTACCGTCGGATTGAGAAATTTTACCGCGGTAAAAAGTAGCCTATGCCCGTCCGTCTCTAGCCTACCATCTATCGTCGTGCCAAATTACTTCAAAATCGGTTTAGTCGTTTAGGCGTAAAAGAGTAACAAACAAACAATCAAACAGACCGACAGAGTTACTCGCATTTATAATATTAACTAGCGACCCGCCCCGGCTTCGCACGGAAATTATCAGTGTTTCTGTATTATATTAAGCATGTATTATACATATAAACCTTCCTCTTGAATCACTCTATCCATTAAAAGAAACCGCATCAAAATTCGTTGCGTAGTTTTAAAGATTTATGCATACATAGGGATATAGGGGTAGAGAAAGCGACTTTGTTTTATACTATGTAGTGATATTGACGAACATCAGTTGCGCCGTCGTCATTCGGCATGCAACATGATTTCTTGGAAGTCTCAAGTATCATCGTCTGGCCACTTAAACGTGTAATATAACACCTATACCCTCTCCACTCACAATACAATTAATTTGCTGATATGCGCGATTTGTCATCGGAGTCGAGAATCGTGCTTAGCTTACGGGGGGTAGACAGTGTCAACGGTCTAATAATAAAAGAAGTCTTACTTTACCTCGGCTCTGAATTTTATGGGTCACTTCAGAACTTAACGATGTAAACCTAACTTGGTTATCGACAAACTCTTTTATGCCCCTTCTTCTTCTTTCACTTAAGAGCTGGGCTCTTGTCGGTGGAGCAACTTCCATTTTTATGCCGACGGTGCGCCTACCCCGCAAGGGATAATGTGTTGTACTCGCAAAAACAATCGAGCGTAAGAAAGCACAATAAGTGTTTTTTTTTTCTGACCAAGGGGTAGCAAATGTTCACTCAAGCAGTGCTCTTACAACTTTTTTTATTTTTATGCCAATTTTAGTCACTCATCTAGTATTTTGTTCTAGCCCAAGCCAGCACAGACTGCTGCGGCGAAAAAAGAAGTACCTTCGTCCGGCGGCGACGCGGCGAAGCTCGACCAGCAGATAACGAAGCAAGGAGACCTGGTGCGGTCACTGAAGGCTGCTAAAGCTGAAAAGGCCAAATTGGACGAAGCTGTTAAGGCTTTGCTTGATCTCAAGGCGAAGTACAAGGCTGCTACTGGACAAGTAAGTTAAAGTTTTGTGTAAAATTATGAAACGAAGTAACAGACGAAGAAAGAAGCTTCGTCCGGCGGCGATGCGGTGAAGCCCGACCAGCAGAAAACGAAGCAAGGATACCTGGTGCGTGGTGGTGCTGGTACGGTCTGCTAAAGCTGAAATGCTGGGGATCTTAAAGGCTGCTGCTTGCTTTGAAGGCTTTGCTTGATCTCAAGGCGAAGTATAAGGCGGCTATTGGATAAGTAAGTTTAAGTTGTGTGTAAAATTGAGTGTGAAATGAAGTAAGGTTTTTGATATCAAATGATGAAGCTTAGAGACTGATGTGGTCACTGAAAGCTGCTAGGGCTGATCCCCATATAAGTAGAGGTATAGTCATAGGCAGCGCACCGCGATGTTTAAGTAATACGATAGTACCTAACGTGTAGATACTTACTTATTTCTTATCTTAAAATGTTCATGTGGCTTTAAGGTTATAAAAATCATAAATTATTTATTTCTTTTTACAAAGTGCATTATAACAGTTTTTGATGGATGCCTACTTTTAAGCCAAAGGCCTTAAGGTTATCATTTAACTTTATTTAACAAAAGTCCCATTGACTGATACCCATAAATTCGACAAAAGTCTCATTGATTGAAACCCATAATCTTTATCTTAATTACTTGGTTTTCCCAAAATTGGGCACAAATTAATTAATTATTTATGGATTAGAACAAGTAAATTCTTTGATAACATATTTTAAAAATATATCTTTGCTGATAAATAATGACAAAAAAACATGTTTATTTTTCATGAAGTCATCGGCATTCCTTCCAAGAATTTTATAAGATTCTTGTAACATCTTGTAAATGCGAAGATTCAATTAGTTAAATACTGCTCTTGAGATATTTTCGAAATCGTGGTGCAATATTTCAATAAATTGATTCAGAATGATATAAAAACCAGTAATTGTTCAATCTAATATAATTAAGAGACAAGACTGTTACTCTACAGTTTGTTGGAAGAAACCAAACGGTAGAGGAAAGAAATAGGTAGGTACTTCCTGTGGTTTTTTTATTCAATAATGTTATTTTTTAATACAAATTTAATGTTCATCTGAAAAATGTTCTTAGCTTGTTTTCCGAAAGTAATTAAGTTTTGTTTAATTTACAACCAGACTACTTCACAAAAAAACAGTTTTTTAAAGTTATTTAGTCAATAATACATATATATTTTTATTTAGGAGTGGAAACCTGGCGCAGCGCCATCTCCCGCAGCAACTAAATCGGCCGGTGGAGACGCGGCGAAGCTCAACGAAGACATTGCGAAGCAGGGAGACCTGGTTCGGTCACTGAAGTCTGCTAAGGCTGAAAAGGCTAAAGTTGACGAAGCTGTGAAGAGTCTGCTTGAGCTTAAAGCGAAGTACAAGGCAGCTACTGGACAAGTAAGTAATAAATTATAAGTCGTTATTAGGGTTGAATTTATTAGGAATAATAATACATCAAGACAACTAATGCAGTACCTACACTTTTTATTAAGCTTTTCTCTTTCAAAGATAGAACCCCTCTCCACCCATTGACCTACCTGCCGATTTGACATACAGACCAATTTGTGGTCTCTTACTTACTGGTTCTTTTCCGGCTTTTACTGGCATTTCGTCCTCTACTTACCTTCTTCAATAACAGATGAAAATACTCGTAGAAACATCAGCTATAAATTAACTTTGACAGTAAATTAACTTCTGACAACTAAAAAAATAGGTAATGATTTGAATGGATTTATCCAGGATTGGAAACCTGGTGCGGCACCAGCGCCTGCGCAAGCTGCAGCACCATCCGGTGACGCGGCGAAGCTGAACGAAGAAGTAACGAAGCAAGGAGACCTCGTGCGCTCTTTGAAGTCAGCTAAAGCTGAGAAGGCTAAGGTCGATGAAGCTGTCAAGGCTTTATTGGATTTGAAGGCCAAATACAAGGCTGCTACTGGACAGGTAGGAGTCGGTATTTGAATGACATTTTTTTTGGGTCTGGGTATTTTTTGTGTGAGATAGCGGGATTTATACCGAAGAATAAATAATTATTAGATTATTATAGGATTTGTAACGGACTTCGTTCCACAAATTAATCGAGCGTAGCGTGCGAGGGATTTCACGTTGTTGATCGAGGGATATTCACATACCAGGTGTAAGGGACAGCGTCCCGCAAACTAATAGGAGTTGCTCAGTCAACGACACCACAGATAATATAATACTAGACGACACTGCACAATTATCACCCGGAAATTATTTCCATATAAAATGTCTATCTCGATCAGGCAATTTATATGGAAAAGCAAAAACATAACTTACTTACTTCGCTGGCTCAGCTACCCGAAGTGGATCTTGGCCTCCGACATTAAAGTGCGCCATTCTTCTCTATTCTGTGCCAAATCTGACCAGTCAAATCTGGACACTCGCAGTTCTTTCAGGTCTTTGGCGACTTCATCCTTCCAGCGATATCTTGGACGCTTGACCAAGATAGGCTTTCTTAGCGGCTCGATCTTCTCCCATCCTTGCCACATGTCCTAGCCAGCGAAGTCGGGAAGATTTTGATGTCTCCGATGATGCAAAAACATAATCACTTCCTAAAATAATTTCCTGGTGAAAGATGTTTAGTGACATTGACTGAGCAGCCCCTATCAGTTTGCGGAACGCTGTCCTTTACACACCGTATTACCACAATATAATAAATAGTACTAGCGTATATTACCCAAAAAATTTGCCGCTTACAGCAATTGAAGCCTAAGGATTTCATGATACGTAATCAAACTTCTCCTATGAGAATAACATATTGTTCCCTTATCCAGGATTGGAAGCCAGGTACAACAGCCCCATCAGCATCACCAGCGCCTACTCCCGTCGGAGGAGACGCTGTCAGACTCAACGAAGAGATCACGAAGCAAGGAGACCTGGTCCGCTCTTTGAAGTCTGCTAAAGCTGAGAAGGCTAAAGTCGATGAAGCCGTCAAGGCTTTACTGGATTTAAAGGCCAAATACAAGGCTGCTACTGGACAGGTAAGAGTCGATATTTGAATGATATTTGTTTTGGGTCTGGGTATTTTTTTGTGTGAGATAGCGGTATTTATACCGAAGAATACATAATTACCTTTTAGATTATGATATTTCCCAAAAAAAATTCCCCTTATAGCAATGAAGCCTATAGATTTTATGATACGTACCAAAACTTCTCCTATTGGAATTATACAAAATGTTACAGAAAGGGTGTAATGCACCCGAAAGGATATGAACCAGCCAATGAAACTGACCAACTTTCCCACAGGAACATAGGTCAAAAAACGAAAAATAAATTTTGCCCTTCCTTACAAAATGCATCAGCTGATAGCGCGTGTAGTATGGAAAGTCTTTTTTTTTCGTATTTATACCTATGTTCTTTGGGAAGGTTGTTCAGTTTCATGGGCGTGCTTCGGAGGGCACGTTAAGCCGTCGGTCCCGGTCGCTGTCTTTGATAGTGGTCGTTACACAAAACCATGTCAGAGGCCTGATAGTCGTGCTATTAGGCGGTTTAAAAACTCTGACACCAGGGTTCATCGGGTCCATAGACTCGATACCCACTCGATAGAAGAAGAATGGGCTGGTTCATCTTTTCGGGTGAATATACCCTTTCTGTTACACATTGCACATTGTTGCCTTATCCAGGATTGGAAGCCAGGTGCAACAGCCCCATCAGCATCACCAGCGCCTACTCCCGTCGGAGGAGACGCCGTCAGACTCAACGAAGCGATCACGAAGCAAGGAGACCTGGTCCGCTCTTTGAAGTCTGCTAAAGCTGAGAAGGCTAAAGTAGATGAAGCCGTGAAAACTCTGCTTGAGCTCAAAGGGAAATACAAGGCTGCTACTGGACAAGTAAGTTTTGATCATTGCGTTAATAGTTTGAGCCTTATGCTCTTGATCCGTAGGTAGTTAGTCTATTCCCATAGGGGCAAAACAATTTTTGTAATATCTTTCTCGTACTATCTAATATAGGAATAAATTGATTGTCTGTCAAGAATGATGATTTCTTGCTTCGGAGGGCACGTTTACCCGTTGGTCCTTGTTGCTGTCCCTGATAGTGATCGCTATAATTATCATGTCAGGTGCCGAAAAAGACTACAGCTTCCAAACTACGACTCGTTCCAAACGAAGCCCCAGGCATGTCCTTACCGATAGCGAAGTCCCAATTACTCGTGCAATTAATGCTGCCAATGCAAGTCGAGCCACACTCAACACAAGCTCTTCCAGCATCCGGCTGGCGGGGTCGCAGAGGTCCCTCCTTTGCTCTCCACTTTGGGCGATACCGTTACGTTCCGGGTAGATTCTTTTCGATAAGGAATACCCAAGGCAAGCCGAGGTTCAAGCACTAGTGGGCGCCCTTAGGCAGTTGCCACTTGCATTTAAGGGTGTAGATTGCGTGTAGCAACTCCCCGCCTTTAGTCCGGTAACGCATTATATAGCACACTTTGTAATAAAGGTCCATAAAAAAAGACTACAGATTCTTTTCAACCTGTATAATGTGTCCTTGGTTAAAAAAATACGTCAAATCAAGATGTGAAGTAATAACACCTTTACAGCTGTTTAAATAATAGTCTGGACTATTACAATAGTAACGAGTATTTCAGTAAGTTCTGTGACATGTTATAGTTCGGTTGATTTTAGCATTATTCACGGTAGGTTTAGTCTAGATTTAGAGTTGTATTTACGTTAAATCAAAGTCCATGTGGCTCGTATGAATGAAGGGTTTTGATGGTTGATTTACAAGTGCGTTCTCTTCTTTTTACCCGACTGCACAACACGCAAAGAAGGGTAATGTGTTTATCAGTCTATGTAGGTATGTTTGATCTTTTGTGGCGCCCTAGAGACAAAGCGCGTGGGCCGATTTTAATTAATATTACGTCAATCGATTTGTCTGAATCTTACGAGTGTCACTGATTTTGATCAAAATTAAATATGGTGACAATCGGATGCCACTTCGAGAATATAAAAAAAAAGTCAAATAACTATGCCGAGTGAGGTATATTTGAATATTATATACCATCTGAAAGACTGGACTGAGGTTGCATTAGACCGTGATGAGTGGAAGACCGCGGTGGGATCTAGTAGGCTAGCTATAATAATAATAACCATACATATAAGTCGTTAAACCATTTCAGAGGTCATGCTAAGCATTGTCGGCTTGAAAATTCTGACCTAATATATGATTGGGTCTGGTTTCCTTTCTTGTTCAATCTCCTAGGTTAGGTAGCAGACCCCTTGACAAACGGGATAAGGCTTCCATGCTGGACTGGGAGCGAGAAAAGAACATTGAATGTGGCAGCTGCATTTCCTCCCGGGCATGCTGTAAAAACCAGCTAAAGTATCCGAGGGTTTCTGTTTATTGTAATTAGGGCGACATAGCAATATACAAATCTACCTTAAACCCCAAAACTTTGTCAGACGTTGCGGAACGACCTTTGTTTAGGTTGATTACGCACTGCCTACCCCATAAGGGATAAAGGCGTGATTGTATGTATGTATGTATTGTTTGTCGCAACAGAGTATCAGCATTATGGTGAAATATCAACTTAGCAAAAGTGCGATTACACTTACGAGGCAAATACCATGATTATGTACCAGTAAATTAAGTAGGCCAGTATTTAATCATTTTAGAAGCAAATATTTTGAATACTTTTACTAACGCGGAATCAGCATCTCCCTAGCCTTATCCTGTATCTCACGGGTCAACTACCAGATCTAGGGAAAAGAACTAGGTTACTGGTTTTTATACAGAGGGACTGCCATCTGACTTCTGCTACCCAGAAGGGAAACTAGACTCAATCTTAGATTAGGCTTTTGCCAGGTTAGTGACTAACCCAGCTCAAGCTGTCAGAGTTTTCAAGCCGCCAATGCTAAGCAATGGCCTCTGTCATGGCTGAACTACTTATATCTACGATTTTAACCGGGACCAACGTACTTTCCGAAGTACGGAAACGCTCGAGTTGTTATACCACTACCGGTCACCCATCCATGGCCTGGTCACGTCGATGGTTGCTTAACGTTCGTTATACATACATATAATCACGCCTTTATCCCTAATGGGGTAGGCAGAGCGTAAACGACCTAAACAAAGGTCGTTCCGCCACGTCTGACAAAGTTTTGAGGGTTAGATTTGTAGGTACCTGTAGTGACAGGTTGTCAGCCTATCGCCTAAATTGCAATATACAGAAACCCTTGGATCCCTCAGCTGGTTTTTACAGCATGCCCGGGAGGAAATGCAGCTGGAACATTCTATGTTTTTCCCTCGCTCCCAGTCCAGCATGGAAGTTAACGTTCGTTATCGGAATGAATAAGCTCTAACCTACTTCCATGCTGGACTGGGAGTGAAAGAAACACATAGAATGTGACAGTTGCCTTCAAAAACCAGCTAAGGGATCCGAGGTTTTCTATATATTTCAATTTAGGCGATAGGCTGACAACCTGTCTCTACAGCAATATACCTCCAAATCTATCTTAAATAACTTTATACTTTCTCAAACGCGGCGGAACATTTCTTTAGGTCGTTTACGCTCTGCCTACCCCATCGCGGATAAAGGCGTGACTATATGTATGTATTTAAGCACTTGCTATTTGACCGAGCGCTTCTTTATACTCTGCAATGATGTCATTTGGTGGAATCCCTTCAGGACTGGAAGCCCGGCGTAGCCCCCGCTGCAGCCCCGGTACCCTCATCAGCGCCCTCTAACGACGAAGCTGCTAACTTGTCTGCGCAGATCAGCGCGCAGGGTGACAAGGTGCGCAAGTTGAAGAGCGAGAAGGCAGATAAGAATACAGTGGATGTTGAGGTGAGGAGCAGTGTTGTACGGGTTGTAAGGGACAGCATCCCACAAACTGATAGGGGTTGCTCAGTGTACTAAACTGTACAATCATCACCGGGAAATTCTTTCAGGAGATGAAAATAAAAGACTTTCTCATATAAAATGACTACCTCGATCAGACAGTTTGTATGGAAAAGCGAATTGTTTTTTTAATATCCTGAAAGAATTTCCTGGTGATAGTTGTTTAGTTTCGTTGACTGAACAACCCCTTACACCCTATATAGTATGTATATAGCCTAAATTTCGTCCTCATAAATCTTCCAATTCAAACCAATTTATATAATCAATTTCCGTAATACACGGGTGTTGACTGAACATCAATGTGAAGATTTCATTTGTTATTTGTGTTTCAGGTGAAAAACCTTCTGAACCTGAAGGCTCAGTACAAATCGGTGACAGGCTCTGACTGGAAACCCAACGCCGCACCACCGGCCGCTAAGAAAACAGAACAGGTTGGCAATATTACGTACTATCAGAATATTTATCTTTAGGTACCTACTTACAAATATGTACATGTACCTAAAATAAGATGATAAAAAATTAAACACCTTAGTGTTAAAATCCATTGAGTTATAGGGCCTTGGCATAAAATTAAAAATTATCGCGCGCGGCCGCTAAAAATGTGTAAAACCGCGTATCCTTGATAAAATTTTGAAAGTGACGCTGAACAAAGTTACAAGCCTTTTCTATATAATATTAATTTAAAAATTCATCTAAAACGTTTATAACTTTCTTTAGTGTCACTTTTAGAGATTTTACGAAGAATTCTTTTTATTTGTAAAAATATTATCTGTCGGTCGGTATAGGTGTCATCAGTGGCCGCGCGAATTTTTCATATTCAACATTACCAAAATTATGCCAAAAATCTTAGTGACTTTTGTCAATTTGTCACGATTCACGGGAGCGCATCGCTTTTGCAAGTTCCCTAGATCCCTCAGTCAAAGTTTACGAATTCCGCAGGAAGATACAGAGTAATGCTATTCTGAGCCATCACATTAGTTTTTACCACGCTTTTACCTATTATTTGGTACTACCTTTCGCGCCCTGCGATTTCACCTGCGGTGTAATGAGATTTTCCATTGGGAGACAAATATTTTCCCGCGGTAAAAGTTTGCCTGTTGTATATTCCCAGTCATAGTCATCTAATACCGCCCTTATCGAAATACCGGTGGTAAATATTCCCGTAGGAATGAGCTATTTTATCGCTTTAAAAAGTAGCGTAAATCCGTCTCCATGTAAAAAAACTACAAATGTTTATTCAAGAAAAGTATTGTTACAAATTTATATCATATGCTAAAAGAAATAACCATATATCGTCCTACCAAATGTCATCAAAATTGGTTCTGCCGTTTTGGCGTAAAAGAGCAACAAACCAAAAGTCAGACAGAGTTACTTTTGCATTTATAATATTACTAGCTTGTTAGCAGCCGTTAGTGTTATTTTTTTGTAAAAAAAAAAGTATTTTATTACCTAGTCCAGGATCTAGCCACTCATATGAGTGCCAAGTTTCATGATGATCGCTTGAGTAGTTTTTGCGTGAAAGCATAACAAACATCCGTACTTTCATATTTATAATATTAGTAAAGGATAAAACCATCTGTTTTTGTATTTCAGCCAGCAGCAGCCAGTATGAACGGGTCAGACGCGGCGGCCTCTCTCGGAGCTGAGGTAGCCAAACAAGGGGAAGTCGTCAGAGATATGAAAGCCAAGAAAGCTGACAAGGTAAGCCAACAATCTAGAAATAGATCTTTCGCTTCGAGAATCGCCTTTTGAATGAAGTGCGTTATGGGGGTCTTTTAGAAAATTTGAGGCCAATATTTAATTGCGGGCAATAATTTATCAAGCATCAAAGAATTACTAAATCAGTCCCGAAAAAATAATTTCAACCGCAATCAGTCAGGTTAGGCGATGCAAACATTAAGCTCCGTGCTACGTCGCGTAGCGTAGATATTGTCTATATTCCATTGTTTGAACCACAGAGCAGTTGGTTTGAACAATGGAACACATACAATATCTGCGCTTCGCGACGTAGCGCGGAGCTCAATGTGTGCATCGCCTAGGTTGGAAGTAATTTTTTTAGGCCGATTTAGTAATTATTTGAAGCTCGATTAATTACCACCCTTTGATGGTTAATCTTCTTCGTGTCGTGCGAGTTTTGGTTGGTTAATCATTTAGATGGAACCCGAAATCTAATCTACTTTCATCTGAAAAACAGAGATTTAGGTAAAATATTTAGGTATTTTCAAAGAAATAAATTAAATAAAAAATAATGACAAAATAATTTTTTTTAAACTATATTTTTTAAAATAAGTGAAACAAAACTCATATAATCATTTTTCTCAATCTCCCATCAGGCTACGATCGACGCAGAAGTGAAGAAACTCCTAGAACTGAAGGCTAAATACCAATCTGAAACTGGCACCGCTTACCAGGTGCCCACACAACCTAGAGAGAGCAAACCTAAGGAAAAGAAGGAGGCTAAACCTAAGGAAGCTAAGAAGGACAAGCCGAAACAAGAGGTAAGTCACTCTACATCTAGAAACTTCTAAAACTGAAGGCTAAATACCAATCAGAAACTGGCGCCGCGTACCAGGCACCAGTACAACCTAGACAAAGCAAACCTAAAGAAAAGAAGGCTAAACCTAAGGAGGCTAAGAAGGACAAGCCTAAACAAGAGGTAAGTCACTCTACATCTAGAAACTTCTAAAACTGAAGGCTAAATACCAATCTGAAACTGGCACCGCTTACTAGGCGCCCATACAACCTAGACAAAGCAAACCTAAAGAAAAGAAGGCTAAACCTAAGGAAGCTAAGAATGACAAGCCTAAACAAGAGGTAAGTCACTCTACATCTAGAAACTTCTAGAACTGAAGGCTGAATACCAATCTGAAACTGGCGCCGCGTACCAGGCGCCCATACAACCTAGAGAGAGCAAACCTAAAGAAAAGAAGGAAGCTAAGAAGCACTGGTAGTATCTGGACTGGAGCAGCCCAAGCTGGGTATGTTTTGAAAATTATTTTAGTTTTTATTTAGAATTCGTGATTGATATGTAATGGTGTGATATATTTTTAGAATCAGCCCAAAATGCTCTTCCATATAATAAATACCACACACGATAGGAAACCGAATAAAAAAAAACCCTTACAAAAAAATAAATTCTTATTACGTACATTACCACTTTTGCATAGTTTCGAAGCTGGATTATACTTGCTTGAAGGGCAATGTATAAGTTCAGGTTCAAATAATCGCGTTGATGCAATTATTGATTTAGTAGTACCGCTAAGTACGTGGTGATAAGTATTGCTGTTTTGTTGTTGTTTTTCTTATTGTTGTTTGTGCATACTGAGTTCCTACGCGCATACCATATCCACTGCTTATGGCATACATACATATAATCACGCCTTCATCCCTAATGGGGTGGGCAGAGCGTAAACGACCTAAACAAAGGTCGCTCCGCCACGTCTGACAAAGTTTTGAGGGTTACTTTACGATAGATTTGCTAATTAGTTCTAATATTAATTTTGTAATTTTTAGGAAAACATAGAATGTACCAGCTGAATTTCGTCCCGGGCATGCTGTAAAAACCAGCTAAGGGATCCGAGGGTTTTAGTATATTGTTATTTAAGCGATGGGCTGACAACCTGTCACTGAACAAAATACCTACAAATCTATCTTAAATAACCCTCAAACTTTGTCAGTAGTGGCGTGACCTTTGTTTTAGTTGTTTACGCTCTGCCTACCCCATTAGGGATAAAGGCGTGATTATATGTATGTATGTATATTAATTTTAATTACATTATTTACCTAAATTGTATCCATGTGTAAGTGGCAATGGTCGTATGGATTGCCGCGATACACTATTGACCTAGTGCGGAGTTCTAAAGTAACTATGTGTCTTGTTGAAAACCCTTTATGGCAAATAGCTGCCTCCGTGGTCTAGTGGCTAGTGTCATGGACTCCCGATCCGGAGGTCCTGGGTTCGATTCCCAGGGGGGAAACACAAAGTTGATATTTGAGAATTTATCACTTTGTGAATTTTTCCCCAGTTTGGTTAGGACATTGCAGGCTGGATCACCTGAATGTCCGTAAGAAAAAGATTTCGTGCTTGTGAAGCCGTCGGTCTCGGTCGCTGTCTTTGATAGTGGTCGTTACTCAAACCATGTCAGAGGCCTGATAGTTGTGCTACTAGGCGGTTTAAAAACTCTGACACCAGGGTTCATCGGGTTGATAGACTCGATACCCACTCGACAGAAGAAGATGGCAAATAAACGTTATAATTTAACTTTTTTTTAATTTCAGCCAAAGCCAGCCCCAGCGAAAGATGATTCCGCGGGCGGTCTCAAGAAGATCACGCGTTTAGGAATGGAAGCCAAGAAAGACGAAGATCTGCCCGAGTGGTACTCACAGGTCATCACCAAATGTAAGCTACCTACTGCTTTTTACTATTATACTCAGGCTCCTACATTTTTTTATTTTTTTATTAATGGCTTTACATCTCTTCCGTGCTTCGGAAGGCACGTTAAGCCGTTGGTCCCGGTTAATATCGTTAAACACCGTAGATATTAGTCGTTAAGCCATATCAGAGGCCAGTGCTAAGCATTGGCGGCTTGAAAACTCTGACCTAATCTAGGATTGGGTCTGGATTCCCTTCTGGGTTTCGGAGGTCAGATGGCAGTCGCTCTGTGTAAAAACCAGTACCCTCGTTCAATGCCCTAGATTAGGTAGCCGGCCCCGTGAGATACGGGATAAGGCTAGGGAGATGTGTGCCTTTACATCTCTTGATTTGAGACGTATTTTGCCAATGACAACGTATACTCGATCTCGACACAAAAGGAGATTGTTCGGTAAACAAAATTGAAAGTGTGAGGAAGAGACAGGTTATAAATAATTATTACAAAGTAATAATTTTTTAAAATAATACATACAAAAATATACCGGGACAGCGTCTCGCAAACTGATAGGGGTTGCTCAGTAAACGAAACAGAACAACTATCAGCAGGTTTTTTGTTCAGGAATTTAAAAAAAAAATGCTTTTCCTTACAAATTGTCTGATCGAGGTGGTCATTTTGTATGGTATATATTTTTTTTAATCTCCTGAAAGAATATCTCGGTGAGAGTTGTGCAGTTTCGTTGATTGAGAAACCCCTATCAGTTTGCGGGACGCTGTCCCTTACACCCGGTATACATACATAAGTCACGCCTTTATCCCTAATGGGGTTGGCAAAGCGTCAACAACCTAAACAAAGGTTGTTACGCCACATCTGTCAAATTTTGAGGGTTATGTTATAAACATCTCCCTAGCCTTATCCCGTATCTCACGGGGTCGGCTCTGTATATTGCTGTAGAGACAGGTTGCCAGCCCATGGTCTACAATACACATACACCCTTGTATCCCGTAGCTGATTATTACAGATTGCCCGGGAGGAGATGCAGCTGGCATATTCTATGTTTTTCACTTGCTCCCAGTCCAGCATGGCTCCTACATATATACATAAATCACGCCTTTATCCCTTTATCCCTAATGGGATGGAACCTTTGAAACTTGTCAGACGTGGCGGAACGACCTTTGTTTAGGTCGTTTACGCTCTGCCTACCCCATTAGGGATAAAGCCGTGATTATATGCATATAAAGCTATTTTTTAATTTATTGGATGACGTAAAAAATACACGATCACACTCTCAACCCCCACTAGGATTCCCTGTATCGGGATCATGGACATACACAGAAACTACCACAAAGAACTGTGTGTTGTTTTATTATAAATGAATAATATTTCTTTCAGCGGAAATGATCGACTACTATGACATCAGCGGGTGCTACATTCTGCGCCCCTGGTCGTACAGCATCTGGGACCGCATACGAGAGTTCCTCTCGCCGCAGTTCAAGAAATTGGGCGTTAAGGACGGATACTTCCCTATCTTTGTCTCTAAGGTAACACCTGACTCTATTAGTAATATTTAAGACTCATTTAGAGACATCTTAGACTAGCTGGAGCCACTTGACAACATGTGTGGGCACCTAATAACTTCTGTGACTGTCTGTTAACTTCTGAGACCATCTGGTAACATTTGAGACCATCTGGTAACATCTGGGACCATTTGGTAAGATCTGAGACCATGGTTACATCCGAGACTGCACGGTAACATTTGGGATCATCTGGTAACATCTGAGACTGCTTGGTAACATTTGAGACCATCTGACACCATCTGGACCTAATGATGACAGCGGGTGCTACATTCTGCGCCCCTGGTCGTACAGCATGTGGGACCGCATACGAGAGTTCCTCTCGCCGCAGTTCAAGAAACTAGGCATTAAGGACGGATACTTCCCTATCTTCGTCTCTAAGGTAAGATCTGGCTCTATTAAGTAACATTTACGACACATTTACAGACATCTTAGACTAGCTGGAGCCACTTGACAACATGTGAGAGCACCTTATAACTTCTTTGCTCATCTGGTAACTTTTGAGACTATCTGGGACCATTTGGTAATATTTGTGACCGTCTGGTAACATCTGAGACTGCTTGGAACATTTGAGACCATCTGACTACTACGATATCAGCGGGTGCTACATTCTGCGCCCCTGGTCGTACAGCATGTGGGACCGCATACGAGAGTTCCTCTCGCCGTAGTTCAAGAAACTAGGCGTTAAGGAAGGATACTTCCCTATCTTCGTATCTAAGGTAAGATCTGGCTCTATTAAGTAACATTTACGACACATTTACAGACATTTTAGACTAGCTGGAGCCACTTAACAACATGTGAGAGCACCTTATAACTTCTTTGGTCATCTGGTAACTTCTGAGACTATCTGGGACCATTTGGTAATATTTGTGACCATCTGGTAAGTTCTGAGACCATCTGGTAATATTTTTTTACCATCTGGTCAGCTCTGAGAGCATCTGGTAACATTTGATACCATCTGGTAACATCTGGGACCATTTGGTAAGATCTGAGACCATTTGGTTACATCTGAGACTGCACGGTAACATTTAAGACGATCTAGTAACATCTGACACCATCTGGAACTATTGATGACAGCGGAAATTTAGTAACATTTAGAATCGTCTGAGACCACGTGGTATCATCTGAGAGTGAGGCCAACTGGGGTTATTTGATAACGTTTGACACATTATTTATGAAACTAGTTAACATCTGGGAAAACGGATAGCGAACAAAAAAACAATTATTTTATTCAACATCTCCTTATAATTATCTTAAAATTATTTTAATAGGGCCGGGTTTATCCCACAAATCGCAATAAATTTTCTGATAATAGCATACTACATGTCATCCTTATCCATTTCCCAGGGCGCTCTAGAACGCGAGAAGAAGCACATCGAAGACTTCGCCCCGGAAGTAGCCTGGGTGACGCACTCCGGAACGTCAGAACTAGCTGAACACATCGCGATCAGGCCTACTTCGGAGACAGCCATGTACCCAGCCTTCGCGCGCTGGATTCAAAGCCACAGGGACTTGCCTTACAAGCTTAACCAGTGGAACAACGTCGTGGTGAGTGATAGAGATTTTAGTGATGAAACTTCTTGACTTGGGGCCATTTGGTAACATTTGGGACCATCTAGAAACTTTTAAGGCTATCAGGTAACTTTTGGGACCATGTAGAAACCTTTATAACCATTTGGTATAATTTGGGACCTTCTAGAATCTTTTGAGGCTATTAGGTAACATTTGGGACCATCTTGAAACCTTTGAGGCTATTTGGTAATATTTGGAACCATCTAGAAACTTTTGAGGCTATTAGGTAACATTTGGGACCATCTAGAACTTTTGGGGCTATTAGGTAACATTTGGGACCATCTAGAAACTTTTGTAACCATTTGGTATAATTTGGGGCCATTAAGATACTTTTGGGACCATTTGAGACAACTTAGTAACAGCTAGGCCCCTAAAATATCTTGGGAAACACACTGATGCTTCAGAACTAGCTGAACACATCGCGATCAGGCCTACTTCGGAGACAGCCATGTACCCGGCCTTCGCGCGCTGGATTCAAAGTCACAGGGACTTGCCTTACAAGCCTAACCAGTGGAATAATGGCGTGGTGAGTGATAGAGATTTAGTGATAAAACTTCTTGACTTAGGACCATTTGGTAACATTTGGGACCACCTAGAAACTATTGGGGTTATTAGGTAACATTTGGGACCATCTAGAAACTTATGTGACTATTTGGTAACATTTGGGACCATCTAGAAACTATTGGGGCTATTAGGTAACATTTGGGACCATCTAGAAACTTTTGTAACCATTTGGTATAATTTGGGGCCATCTAGAAACTTTTGTTACTAATTGGTATAATTTGCGACCATTTAGAAACTTTTGGGACCATTTGAGACAACTTAGTGACAGCCAGGCCCCCAAAATAGCTTGGGAAAGACTCTGGCGCTTCAAAACTAAATGAAATAAATGCCTTGTATTTGTATTTACTTTGACCATTTGAGTCTATTTAATAACATCTGAGACTATTTGGTAACCCCCAATCTAGCCGTTAAAAATCTGCTGGGACTATTTGGTCATTTTTGGGTCCAAAATAGAAACTTAAGGAACAATTTAGTTACATTGAGGTTCGCGTAAAAATATTGGGGACCACTTCGTAAAATCTGGGCCACAGAAGTAGCTTTATCCTTTGTCACGCACTTCTGAAACACAGAACTAGCTGACTGTCTTTAGTAATAGTTTTTTCTCCCACTTGCTCGGAAGTAGCTTCATATTTAAAAAAAAACATACATTCAGTGTATTCGGTACTCGAGTTCGTAGCGGCCGGCACTTTAACCAAACGACAATATTGACCATTACCCACCGCTACGCGAAGTCTTTAAAGTATACATTAGGTGTTTTGAATATTTTTTTTTAAAGGCAGAATGCGAAAATTAAAAAAAAGGAAAAGAAAAGAAGAGTGAATGAATGGAATTTGCGCCTATCAAAGGCGCAATATAAATTTTAAATGTCAAAATATTATGAAAAAATCGCTAGTTTGGTGTTATTGTTTCCTCGCAAAATGAGAAAAAAAACACTATACTACTCTCAGCCGAAATTACAATGGGTTCCAAATTTAGTCTACCATACATTGCTGTTTTTCCGGCCTTTAGAGTAATGTACTATTAGCAGTCCTATTCTTACACGAACCTGTTCCTTTCAGAGGTGGGAGTTTAAGCAGCCACAGCCTTTCCTACGAACACGCGAGTTCCTGTGGCAGGAGGGGCACACTGCCTTCCGCACACCTGACGAGGCTGGCGTCGAAGTATTGGCCGTCTTGGGTAAGCTTTATATTCGAAATGCTAATGATATTTTTCTTGACCTAGCTAGAAGAATGGTCGAAATTCCTAATTTTAGATTTCTAGCTCATCATATTGTCTCATCATCTCCCTAGCCTTATCCCGTATCTCACGGGGTCGGCTTCCTAATCTAGGGGATTGAACGAGGGTACTGGTTTTCACACAGAGCGACTGCCATCTGACCTCCGCAACCCAGAAGGGAAACCAGACCCAATCCTAGATTAGGTCAGAGTTTTTTTTCTAGCTCATCATAGTGTCTGTTAAAAATATAAAAAAAAATGCGAGAGAATTATTTAGATATGACAATTAGTTACCGAGATATGGGATTTTAAAATGAGTGCGGGTAGTAGTTGCCCGGTACATGAGCGATCCATGCCCTGAGTGATCCATTTTTACTGAGCGAACGCCAAATGACGTCACACGCCCCTGCTACATAGAAATTGTTAACTTACTTCTTGGTAGCGGGATGGTACCGGGCCGCGATGTTTAGACGAAGTTCAAATTCAAACTTCCATGCTGGACTTGGAGCAAAAGAAAAACATAGAATGTGCCAGCTGCATTTCCTCCCGGGCCTGTAAAAAGCAGCTAAGGGATCAGAGGGTTTCTGTATATTGCAATTTAAGCGATGAGCTAAGAACCTGTCACTACAGCAATATACTTACAAATCTGTCTTAAATATTCCTCAAAACTTTGTCAGACGTGGCGGAACGACCTTTGATTAGGTTGTTTACGCTCTGCCTACCCTATTAAGGATAAAGGCGTGAATATATGTCCACTGAAGTCTAGCAAAATAACTTCATTTAATTCGTTCAAGGTCAAACTAAACTATTTAAAGTTCAAGGTCAAATGATATAAAAATGTAATTGAAACGCCAAGTAAATTAATAAAACATAAATATTCTTCCAAATTTTACTTAAATGATATACCTCAAAAAGAATTTGATGAATTGTGGGATAAGATACATATAAATTTAAACAAACCAAAGAACTACATAATATATACTTATATTATAATATATACGTATATTGTATTACATATTTTCATATAGTAATTATGTTATAGTATATCGTGTATCTATTTTATATTACCAAACAAAATTATTATAATGCATGCCCTTTGCTTTGTTAAGTTAGTTTAGTCAGTTTTTTATCAGTTTTTTAAACATAAAATACCATTTTCACCGTTTTATTAGCTTCATAAAGTTCCCAAGCTATGGTTGCCATATTTTTAGGTCAAAAACAAGATGTTGTTTGTCCTAGCACAGACCCCGGTCTATTTGGACAACTACTGTCGACGCATCGTGTCAGTTTGATGTCAATTTGACCTTTTTCTGAACCTCATAAAACCGATGTTAAGAATAGTCATCCTAATTATATACAATAAATAAATAAATAAAACTTTCCTCTTTTACCAGAGCTATACCGGCGCGTTTACGAGGAGTTGTTGGCAGTGCCAGTGATCCCGGGCCGCAAGTCTGAGAAGGAGAAGTTCGCTGGTTCCGACTACACGTGCACCGTGGAGGGATACGTGCCTGCCTCGGGACGCGCCATACAGGTAACTGAGTCAGCCCCTTTTCTTTGACAAAACAAATTACATACATACATACATAAATCACGCCTTTATCCCTTACGGGGTAGGCAGAGCGTTTAACGCCTCGTAAAAGGCGCTTTCGCCACGTCTGACAAAAATTGAGGGCAATTTTAGATTGTAATATGTATTGCTATAGTGACAGGTTGTCAGCCCATCGCCTAAATTAGAATACACTGTAACCCTCGAGTCCCTTTTGCTGACTTCAACAGCATGCCCGGGAGGAAGGGCAGCTGGAACATTCTATGTTTTTCTATCTCTCCCAGTCCAGCATGGAAGTAATGTTTTTTTATCTCTCCCAGTCCAGCATGGAAGTACAACAGATACATACAAATTACAACAGTTATCTAATTTATAAGTATGCTATAGATAATTGTTTTGTTTGTGGATTGTTGTTATTGAATAAACTACTATCTTATCTTATCTTAACTAAACCTACCTACTGACTATAGCAGCAGGTTTTGTACAAGATAATTTTCAGGTTAACCCGCTCAGTTGAAGTCTAAAAGCTAAATTATCATGGAAAGAATTCTGGAAATTCTGAATAATCTTTTTATGCGGAGTTAGACTTATCAGTTTAGGACTGAAACTGAATGTAGGTTAAAAAAAACATGGTATAAACAGGTTTAATGCACCGCGTTTTGCGTTATTGATCAAGGCATATCTTATATGATAGGTGACCGTAGCTAGCGAAGAATTTCATGTTGATCGAAGGATACTAACTTATATGGCGTAGCGAGCAAGGGATTTCACGTTGTTGATCGAGGGATATTCATTATTATGGCGAGTGTAGCGACCGAGGGATTTCACATTGTTGATTAAGGGATATTCACTTATATAGCGAGCATAGCGAGCGAGGGATTTCACGTTGTTGGTTGAGGGATATTCACTGATATAGTGAGCATAGCGAGCGAGGCATTTCACTTTCTTGGTCGAGGGCTATTCACTTATATGACGAGCGTAGCAAGCGAGGGATTTCACGTTGTTGGTTGAGGGATATTCACTGATATAGTGAGCATAGCGAGCGAGGCATTTCACTTTCTTGGTCGAGGGCTATTCACTTATATGACGAGCGTAGCAAGCGAGGGATTTCACGTTGTTGATTGAGGGATATTAACTGCATTAGTGTGAGATTTCACCGTCATGGTTCTGTTTCTCAGGGCGCGACGAGTCACCACTTGGGGCAGAACTTCTCCAAGATGTTTGAGGTGGTGTACGACGACCCTGAAACGCATGAGAAGGCGTATGTTTACCAGAACTCCTGGGGCATCACCACGAGGACTATCGGTGAGGATACCTCCAAAAATCTTACTTTAGCTCTATCAAATCATCATCATCATCTCCTTAGCCTTATCCCGTATCTCACGGGGTCGGCTTCCTAATCTAGGGGATTGAACGAGGGTACTGATTTTTACACAGAGCGACTGCCATCTGACCTCCGCAACCCAGAAGGGAAACCAGACCCAATCCTAGATTAGGTCAGAG
This sequence comes from Scrobipalpa costella, assembly GCA_949820665.1. Lineage (NCBI taxonomy): Eukaryota > Metazoa > Arthropoda > Insecta > Lepidoptera > Gelechiidae > Scrobipalpa > Scrobipalpa costella. The sequence continues at coordinate 4,545,099 of OX463314.1, forward strand.
TTTTCAAGCCGCCAATGCTTAGCACTGGCCTCTGATATGGCTTAACGACTAATATCTACGGTATTAAACGATATTAACCGGGACCAACGGCTTAACTTGCCTTCCGAAGCACGGAAAAAGCGCCGAATAAACGTACATATGAAATGCGAAAACCGAAAAACACATTGGTACGTGGTGGGATTCGAACCACGACCTCCCGCTCAGGAGGCAGCGGCCTTATCCACTACACCATCGGGCTCTCCAAATTAGCTCTATCAAATCATAATTCAAAAATCTCAATGATGGATTGAGAGCGACAGAAAACATAGAATATACACGAAGCACGGTTTGTTTTAGACTATTATTAAGCAAGCTTTACCGAGGAAAGTGAATGAGGGTGTTGCAACATACTCTCATGACGTAGCGGACTTCGCCTCGCCGCGCCAGTCAGCTCGCGCGATCGTTGTAACGCATTCGAAACGTTGGGCAAAGGTCTTTATCTCTTAATGCCATAGACGTATAAAGGGATTGATACCAATCTAAAACAAACAGTGCAATTAAAATAATGTGTACAAAGCGCAAAAGTCTTAAACAAATATTAGATAATTAATATCAATACATAAAGAATATTAATACCTCAGAAACCATACAAAAGAAGGATATAGTTTACTTTTAATTAAACGATTGAAAAAAATGTAAAGCCGTGACTCCTGCTCTCAAACAAAACACGAAACATACCCCGCGGGGCAGAGAGGGGAAGGGGAATGTTTAAGAAACCCTTCCCCTCTTTGCCCACAACATACCCCATGTTTCGTGTTTTGTTTATGCACAGGAGACTCATACATACACACCTACATACATACATAACGTCACGCCTCTTTCCCGGAGGGGTATGCTGAGATCACATCCATCCTGTTGCTACGGTCCTTGCAACCTTCTATCGCTTCATCTACATTCGTCAATCTTTTCATGCACGCTCGTCGGTTTAGACTACTGGAGACTCAGCTTAAGGGGATCCCCGGTGAACGCCAGCGCCCTCATCAGTCAAAAAATCATTGCTCAACGAAAACGCAATTAATCGAAAATCCGGTAGATCAGATTAAAGAATGGGTACTGAAGTTTTTTTTAGGCATTATAAATTAATAATTCAGTGTTCACTTCAGTTACAGATAGTAAAAGTGCTAAAAGTGGCCGTTTTTCGCAAATTTTCTATCTGTAACTGCAACGATCTATAAGTTGCAACTTTATGAAGTTCCAAATGACCTTTATTGCTTTAACCTCAATCTGATCTACCGGATTTTTGATTGATTTTGTTTTCAGTTAATTATGTTTTTTTGACTGATGAGGGCGCCACTTAGCCCAGGGAAGCCCCTTAACACAAAAACACTGTCCATCATCAATATGATTCCAGGTGTAATGGTACTCGTCCACGGCGACGACAAGGGTCTAGTCCTGCCCCCGCGCGTAGCAGACGTCCAAGTGGTCGTGGTTCCGTGCGGCATCACCGCCTCCAGCACCGCGCAGGAGCGGGACAGCCTCATCAGCTCGTGCCGGCAACTGGTGGACGAGCTCAGCGCGGCCGGCATCCGGTGCGAGGGCGACTACAGGGACAACTACTCGCCCGGGTGGAAGTTCAACCACTGGGAGGTCAAGGTTAGTGAGACAGCCTCATCAGCTCGTGCCGGCAACTGGTGGACGAGCTCAGCGCGGCCGGCATCCGGTGCGAGGGCGACTACAGGGACAACTACTCGCCCGGGTGGAAGTTCAACCACTGGGAGGTCAAGGTTAGTGAGACAGCCTCATCAGCTCGTGCCGGCAACTGGTGGACGAGCTCAGCGCGGCCGGCATCCGGTGCGAGGGCGACTACAGGGACAACTACTCGCCCGGGTGGAAGTTCAACCACTGGGAGGTCAAGGTTAGTTCAAGGTCTTTTTTGTGTGTATTATGTTCGTTAGCCATCTAGGCTTACAATAATCACTACATAGCATAAAACAAAGTCGCTTTCTCTGTCCCTATATCCCTATGTATGCATAAATCTTACGGATTTTGATGCGGTTTCTTTTAATGGATAGAGTGATTCAAGAGGAAGGTTTATATGTATAATACATGCATAATATAGTAAAGAAACATTGATAATTTCCGTGCGAAGCCGGGGCGGGTCGCTAGTTGATTATGAAACTCAAGATCTGAATAGAAACGCTAGAACTGCGTTTACAATTAGGATAGTTCCGCGAGCGAATCGAGCGCGACATATATATATATATATATATATATATATATATATATTATATTCTTTATTGCGTACAAAAAATTTACAATAAATAAACAAATTTAAATTTAGTTCACAAAGGTGAGCTTATCTCTATAAAGAGATCTCTTCCAGCCAACCTTTAAAACTGAATATGAGATAACAATATATACGGGGACAAGACTGTACACGCTGACATATCACGAAAGTCAATCAATGCGACAATGAACGAAAGATCTATGAACCAATACAATACGTGAGCGAAGCGAGCATGACATTCCACTTAAGCCGGAACATAAACACCAGGGATAGCATCCCACTAACTGATAGGGGTTGCTCACTGAACAACTCATCATCTCCCTTGCCTTATCCCGTATCTCACGGGGTCGGCTACCTAATTTAATTGAACGATGGTACTGGGTTTTAAACAGAGCGACTGCCATCTGACCTCCGCAACCCAGAAGGGAAACCAGACCCAATCCTAGATTAGGTCAGAGAACAACTATTACCAGGAAATTCTTTCAGGAAGTGATAAATTGTCTGATCGAGGTGGATATTTTGTATGGAAAAGCAAAAACAAAATATCACTTCCTGAAAGAATTTCTGGTGAATGTTGATAAGTGTCGTTGACTGAACAACCCCTGTCAGTTTGTGGGAATCTGTCCCTTACACCCCATGAAAAATAATTGAATTATATGTGTATTAGTATAATTATTAACGTTATTACGTTTATTATATCTGTTCCCGTGATTTTCCCTTCTTTCATCCTCATTAAGTTGGCTGGGAGAGAGCCTATTGTTTTAATTTTTAAGTTTACTTTTATGTTTAATTCTTAAAACAATAAAGAATAATAATAATAATGAAACAACGCCCGTGTAACATTTTTGATATTATGTTATTTATTTTCGTCATTCCAGGGCGTGCCGATCCGCGTGGAGCTTGGGCCCAAGGACTTGGCCAAGGGCGAGCTGGTGGCCGTGCGCCGCGTCAACGGGGAGAAACTCACGCTGCAACGCCAAGGGGCCGGGCAGGTCATCAGCGACATGCTGGAGAGAACGCAGGCGGAGATGCTTGACAAGTAACCACTTTATTATTACTATAATATAACTGCCTCCGTGGTCTAGTGGCTAGTGCCATGGACTCCCGATCCGGAGGTCCTGGGTTCGATTCCCAGGGGGACACAAAGTTGATACTTGAGAATTTATCACTTTGTGAATTTTTCCCAGTTTGGTTAGGACATTGCAGGCTGAATCACCTGATTGTATACCTACAAATCTATCTTAAATAGCCCTCAAAACTTTGTCAGACCTGGCGGAACGACTTTTGTTTACATCGTTTACGCTCTGCCTACCCCATTAGGGATAAAGGTGTGATTATACGTATGTATGTGCTGGTCCAACAAACAAAGTCTCGGAGGCAATAATGAGTTTATATTTACAACGATTTGGTGTATTATGCTGTTATGTTATAAATTTTTATACAATAAAGAATTTGAATTTGAATTTTCGTCTAGAAATTACTCGTTGTCCAATCTACTAAAATTTTATATTTTCTCCTCAGAGCTACAAAGGAGCGTGACTCGCGCATGTCCCGTGTGTCCAAATGGGCAGATTTCACCGCAGCTTTGGAAAGGAAGCACATCCTATTGGCGCCTTTCTGTGGGGAGATCGCTTGCGAGGAGAACATCAAAAAGGACAGCAGGTATGAGGCCATAGATCCACTGACTACACCCTAGAGCAACTAAAGAGCGTGACTCGCGCATGTCCAAATGGGCAGATATCTTCGCAGCATTGGAAAAGTATTTTATTTTACGTTGCGTTATCGATACATCGACTTTTTTTGCGGCCTGTTTTTGCTTTACAACTTTAAAGAAATTCAACCGCAAAACATATGTTTGTTCCAAGGTTATCATCTGTAGTTTGAACCTCTGCTAAGTTGCAAAGAAAAAGCAGTTTATGGGCCGCATAACTTGTTGTTATCAATAAGTCAACTTAAAAAATACGAACTATACATCTTTGCATTGCAACATTGATTTGCTTTTAGTCCAGTTAGCTTTTTATCAAGTTTAATTCTGGATGTACCTAAGAACCCTAAAACCAAATGCAGAAAGAAAACATGATTCTTATATTTTGCCACTTTTCCACAGAATCGAGGAAGAGACAGATGCAAAGGCCCCCGCTATGGGAGCCAAGTCCCTCTGTATACCGTTCAAACCCCCATGTGAGCCGCTCAAGCCGAATGAGGGTTGCATCCACCCAGACTGCAAGAACAAGCCGAAATTCATCACTCTGTTTGGAAGAAGTTACTAAAAGCAGCTTTGTATTTGTTGATGTTTAACAATAAGTAAAAAGTGCATTTTTCATTGAATAAAATATTTATTATTCGTAATTAATGGTTTCATTTTATAAATTTCTATTTTATTTAACTATCTATATTTTTAAGAATTGAGAATTAATACTTCCATGCTGGCCTGGGAGCGAGAGAAAAACATAGAATATGCCAGCTTCATTTCCTCCCGGGCATGCTGTAGAAACCAGCTAAGGGATCCGAGGGTTTCAGTATATTGTAATTTAATCGATGGGCTGACAACCTTTCACTACAGCAATTTACCTACAAATCTATCTTAAATAACCCTCAAAACCGTGTCATATGTGACCTTTGTTTAGTTAGTTTACGCTCTGCCCACCTGTTTAGGGATAAAGGTGCGATTATGTGTGCGTGTGTGTGTGTGTGTGAAGAAATAAATGAATTCTAGACGAAAATGTATAAGGAACAGTAAAATCAATAAAAAAAAAAACCAAAATAAAATTTCTTATTGGAAAGATTTGTATTTTTGGATTTGGAACTCAAAAACTATTGGACCAATATCAAAAATTATTTCACAGTTAGAAACCTAAATTCATACTGAGTAACACAAGTTTTTTACTGCGGGGAAGTAGAACATTCCCATGGGAAAACTTATTTAGCAGCCGGTGACACAGCTGATAGGAGGCTAGTAATTCATAAAATAAAATTGAAAGAAGAAAATAAGTCAAATGTATTTGCATAAAAGCTTATTCATACAATAAATTAGAAAATGGCTTTACAACTGCATTAGTATATCAACTCAGTCAACTTCACTTTGCATAGTGACATTATAAGATCCCAATTCATTTAGATTCTGTTCTAGAAGGTGTATCCTTCTCTTCTTGCTATTTAAAAGACTGATAAACTTCTCATACATAGACATCTCGAGAGAGCTTTTAATGTTTAGGAATTTCTCTAGCTCAGACTTGCTCTGGGCTAGTTCTCCACTCAATTGTTTAACATTCATCTCATACTCTTCCACAAGTTTCTTGAGGCTATTGTTTTCATCTAATAAGAAGTCTATCACTGGGTTTGTATTTTCGGATAGCAATTTCTTGTGTACTGGGACAGACCCGTGTATCATGGTTACTGGTTCGCCATCTACAATGTAAGTGTTCTTCCAGCTAAATTGTGCTGCGGCCAAATTACCGCCGATGGATCGAACGAACTCATAAATAGAATTGTTTTTATTCATCAAGCTGGCCTTAACATTCTTACGATACTCGTCTATTTCTTGTTCGTTCCTTTCTCTGAATCTCTCCGCGAATTCGTATGAGAATCTCCCGGTCCACATATCCTGTTTATCATAAATTTCTATGTGGAACAATTCAGTTAGATTTTCAATCCAAATTACTTTTGCGTACAATTTGTCCCCATTGTCAAGAAAATAAGATGAAGCGAACATTGAATTGTCCATAATCTCGGAGTAATTTCAGCAGCGTAGAAATCGACTATCCGTGGTATTTATTAGACATAAAACATTGAATTTTAAGTTAATCTTGATTGGGTTTTGTTAATTTTTTTGTATGTTTGTTTTTGTTTTTGATGAGATTGAAATTGACTTGACACACATTGACAGATAACTACAATTTGACATTATTTTTGTTCATGCTCTCAGGCCTGGAAGAGAGTTCTTTTGGCTGAGATTGATATGGATTGACATGCAAGATCATAATATTCAGTTCAGTGCTGCTGCTACCGGCATTTGACTAAAGGTGGTTATACACGTAGCTATAATATACATACATACATATAACTATACTACCACACAGATCTATGTAAAAATATATATCTTGCTCTCTCTAGTCATACGCTAGCCATTGCGAGTGCAAGTGAGACAGTAACAATAAATATTTATATATCGTACGAAATCTGTCCAAAAATGTTTGTGACGTCATAGAAATATACATTAAGGTGACCAGATACAGGAGATCCTATAATATATAGCTCATAGCTCGACATATTTTACCACGGTTCCTTCAAGCGACTTTAGAGTTGTATCGGTGCGCAAATAATTTACCAAATGTTAGTGGAGCTAAATAATCGGCAAAGTTGTTAAAAACATTAAGCCCATGAAGTTTTATATACGGAGTAAGGCGTTATGTAAATGGCTTTCGGCAGATTATAAACCATATTTGTCTTTGAAAATGGACGAGTTAATTTGTAATCGAACGTATTATACAATTGGCCTGCGAAATATATTCCATGTTGAAAGTTCCGATACTCCACTCCACTACGTTTTACTTTTTTTTTATTGTATGCAATGATATTTTAAGAAAGATACGTTACATTCATACTGCACGCACATTTTAATTGTTCCGCGACACATATACATACATATTTATAACATTGCATATCTAAACAAACGCTGAGTGCGACACAAAATAGGCAAAGCGTAAGAATGAAACAGATAGCTATTTGTAATCAGTGCAGCCTTGAATATAATTTAACATTTTTTCCCACTTCGCAGCTCGACTGCCTAAAATGGTCACAATTAGGACCATTTGACGGCACGAGTTTCGCGCGTTGGTCACGTATCTACCTGTATATAATATAATTGATTGTGTGGCATTATTTGCTGCAAGGTCCAGAGGACAGTGCAGCAGCCGGTGTTGTTGCACCCTAAGCACCACCCGCTGTCACGTGTAGGGTTTTTAAGGTAGTTCCTCCCTACGTACGTGGAGCAACATCGACCTGTAACGACCACTAGTAGAAACAAAGACCGGGACCGACGGCTAGACGTGACCTCCAAAGCACGGAGTCCGTTTTCTTCCATACAATCAAGTGGGTTCAGCCTGCATTGTCCTAACCAAACTGGGGGAAATCTCACAAAGTGATAAATATCAACATTATGTCCCCCCGCCTGGAAATGGAACCCAGGACCTCTGGATTGTAAGCCCATGGATCTGACCACTAGATAATGGAGGCAGTTACGTTTCACTATAATCACTGGTCACAGGTCGTCACACAAAAGGATTTGGACACCAATCTATTTTTAAACAATCCATAATATTATTATTATTTAATGTCTTTCTGAAGCTCTTTCACGCCTGCATGGATGACCGTGCAAACTAATAAGGGAAGGTCTTCAGATTATCTGGCGCGGAGTTAGGGTTCCGACATTTTTTTGGTAATAGGTCAAGGTCTAGGGAACCTCCCTGCAAAATTTCAGATTATTTGAAAATTGTAAATTTTAAAGCAATATATTATATCAATCCATGATATGATATCAAAATAATCATAATTAGGAACCCTAACTCCACTTCATATAATCTAAAGATATTTTCAAAAGGTTTATTAAAATGCGGTATTAATTAGACGTGAACATTTTAATAAGTAGATAACTTAAAATTTATAAAATAGGTACATGTTAAATAAATAATAATTTATCGCATAACTGGTGTGGACGTGATTATATTTAAACCAGTTATTGCTGTTAATTTATTAACACTGTTAATATATATAATATTTTACTGTAGACTGTAGTTACAAAAAGAGACATCCACTCGCAGCACATTTTTTATATGCAACTACAATGAGCTACATTATTTTAACAGAGTTGTTGTAGATAGTAACGTGTAACTACAATAAAATCTACGTTATTCAGGTTAATATTGCACAAGGAACTTAAAAGTACCCAAACAATTTACCGTTATCTCTCTGCCTAGTATTGACGGTTTGGAAAACAGTCTTTATTAGCACCGGGTATTTTATATTCATTAACAGGGCCCTTAACTGCGACTGTCTTTTTATGATTTTCTAAATCTTTTAATTTCACTTTCTTCATGTTCACTAAATTTAGAAACTTGTCACAAAGGGATTTCTCCATCTCTATTTTCAAATTAAGAAATTCTTCAGTGTCTTTGAGAGAGCGGTTGAAATCCGCTTGAATTAAATTATATTTCGTTTGCAAACTAGAAACTTTATTCCTCATCAACGAATTCATTGTTAGTAAAATTTCTATTAAATCAGATAGAGCAGTTGTGCTTGTAGTTTGTTCCACAGGTAAAAAACCTTCAAGCAGGACTTCACTGCCAGATTTCCTTTTCCAGTAGAAAAATCCATCCTTCATATCGTAGACATAATTATCGTTTTGTTCAGAGAGTGCTAGGCGCACTGATTTAAAGTAATCACTAGGAGGCAGATGTAAATTTTTACTGAAACCATGCAGTCGGTTTGAAGAGAATCGGCCATACCAGTGGACACTCTGAAGAGAAAAAAGAGAGATTTCGAAAGAGTTTGCTAGCCATTTAATCATTAAATAATATGGCTCACCGGCTATTCTTATTTTAGTTACTGTTATTGTGGAATTGGTATCTTTATCATCCATTATCATGAGGTTATTGGCAAACTGTTTTATTTACACTGATTTGAATTTAACCTCGAAAGTGGGATCTAGTTTTCCATACATATCTATAAAAATTGTTTATTTTCTTTAAAACCTGTTCATGTTTTGTTTGTAATATTATAATTTGTATTTTATGGTGTTTTGTATGATGTGATGACAAATAACGACATGTGACTGTATGCATCTTGATATGCATAGACTAGGTTTTTTGTCACTGGCGTCGATTCTCGCGACATAATCCTAATTCTATTTCTTAGCTAGCGCTGTCACTTTCTTAAGTTTGGCATAAGAACAGGATAGCCAGTAAACACATGACTTTGACATTTCATATTTGACGTAAAACGCTTTAAATGAAAATTATTTTACGTCAAATAAGCAGTCTTATGTCAGAGTAGGAATGTCAAAGTCATGTATTTATTTGCTATCCTGTTCTTATGCCAAACTTAAGAAAGTGACAGCGATAGCTAAGAATTAGAATTAGGATTATGTCGCGAGAATCGACGCCACTGTAGGTATGTAACAAGTTCAAGGGCTTGGGCAGGCTAAAAACGTATGCTAAAACTTTTTGTTCTCACGTTAAGCCCAGTCTCCAGCCTACGAATAAGGAATTATTCGTAGTCTCCAGCGCATAAACAAAACACGAAATATACCACCGCGGGGCAGAGAGGGGAAGGGTTTCTCAAACATTTGCCTTCCCTTATCTGCCTTGCAGGGGTATGTTTCGTGTTTTGTTTGAGAGCAGGAGACACAGCTTTACAGAAAAGGGTTGCAGAAGTTTTTGTTCTTAGGTTTCAATCATGTTTTTATTCTGATGAGGTTCCAATTAAAAGCCAAATACGATTTGTGCTCTTTGTTAAGACTTGTTGGAACGTTCAGGTCAAAATGTACGCTAAACAGATACACAATAATAAGTGTACAAGGTGTGGTACATGGGCCAATACTACATACAGTTCTGGAATATCTCCTTTAACAATATATTTGTTTTTTTTTTAACGTTTCGATTCACGTAATATATTTGTGTATGGTATAAATGTCAATTTTGAATTGAATTGAAGTACCTTCGCACGTAATGGAACGTAATTTTATAACCTCAAAACAAAAGCAACCTCGAGTGTAAACTTATTTTTGTGTTTATTTTCCTTCGCATACATAGAAAATGAGCAGCAGTGAGTCACAGTCAGAGGTGGAAGAAGAGCTGGATGATGGAGAGAGGGTAATTCTTTGCTTATAACTCGAGAATTCTGCCTTTGTAGAAAACTTGGTTTTGCGTCGCAGTTTCACCTTCGACATAATGAATTATCCCTTGGGAATCAGTTTTCCCGCGGTAAAAAGTAACCAATGTTACTCAGGGTGAACTTAACTTATTAATGGCACAAGAGTTTTTGAAATCGGTTCAGTAGTTTATTCGGTACAACTATACATACAAAAATATATAATCTCTTTTCAGACACAAATAAGAGCAGAGCTTTCTACTCTGTCTTTCGAGGAACTGCAGAAATTAAAAGAGCGAATTGGTGCAAAGGTGTACAAAGAGGCTTTATTTGGTAAAGATGAGAAGAAAAAGCAAGTTCTACAAAAAGTTTACAAACGTGAGAACAAGAACAGACCTCGTGAGATGACCTCTAAAAAGCCAGTTCGTATGACATTAGATGTTCCCAAGGTGAAGAAAAAAGAAGTTCGTGACCCCAGGTAGCTATATGATTTCTTTATTTTCATAGAATAAACATTATTCCTTTGTTGGTAACTTAAGGAAGTCATAACAAAAATTTAAAATACCATCATTAATTCCAGATTTGATCCTCTATGCGGAGAGTTTGACAAAAAGCAGTTTGCTGAGAATTATAATTTCCTCTCCGACATAAGAATGAAAGACATAAAGGCTATCAGAGCAGAATTGAAAGAGACAACAGACCCTGAACGTGAGAAGCAGCTCCGGAGACTTCTACAGAGACTCAATGATCAGCACAAATCCACTAAGAAGAAGATGGCGGAAAGGGAAATGATTGAGAAGGAAAAGGAAGACGTTGTAAACAAATTCAGAGAAGGACAGCATCCACACTTCAAAAAGAAATGTAAAGATTGATTTTAATTTGACACAATTTAGAGTAATAGTACATAATATGTTGAATTGTGTTTCCAAATTCTTCCATGCTGGCCTGGGAGCGAGAGAAAAACATAGAATGTGCCAGCTGCATTTCCTCCCGGGTATGCTGTAAAAACCAGCTAAGGGATCCGAGGGTTTCAGTATATTGTAATTTAGGCGATGGGCTGACAACCTGTCACTACAGCAATATACTTACAAATCTATCTCGAATAGCCCTCGAAGTTTTGTCGGACGTGGCGGAACAACCTTTGTTTGGGTCGTTTTCGCTCTGCCTACCCCATTAGGGATAAAGGCGTGATTATATGTATGTATGTATGTATGGGTTTCCAAATTCTGCTGCCACAAGCATACTGTAGAAGCCAGCAGAGTTCAAAGAGTTTCTGCTTTCGCAATGTAGGTAATTCATAATGGTCTGAACAGTATCACTACAGCCTGCGACTTAACTATCACTACAGCCTATTATATTGACCTTAATATCTCTCTTATAATATGTACTGCTGTCAGAAATATCATCTTTAAACCCCTCTTTGCCTGTGCAACTTTTGTTACTTCCTCCTTCCTGGGCGATCTAAGACCTGGCAGCTATTTCCAGCATCTTTGGTACTCTGCCATGGTGTGGTGCGCTGAATGAATTATTTTATTACAAATAAACTATTTATATTACATTCCTTGTCATCATCTTCGATGCTGGACTGGGAGCGAGAGAAAAACATAGAATGTGCCAGCTGCATTTCCCAGGTGCTGTAAAAACCAGCTAAGGGTTCCGAGGGTTTCAGTATATTTCAATTTAGGCGAGGGGCTAACAACCTGTCACTTCAGCAATAAATCAACAAAACTATCTTAAATTACCCTCAAAACTTTGTCAGATATGGTGGAATGACCTTTGTTTAGATTGTTTACGCTCTGCCATTAGGGATAAAGGCGTGATTAAATCTATGTCATCATTGTTTTATAAGTTTCGTAATTAATATTTTATTAACTTATCATTTATATTTCTTGCAGCGGAAAATAGAGTGGAATCCCTAGTAAGACAGTATGAAGAACTGAAGGCAGAAGGCTCCGGTCGTATCCAGCGACACTTGAAGAGACGCCAACAGAAGATTAAGAAACGATCGCACCGGGCACCCACTGGAGTCAGCTAAATAAACTATCATATTTCAAGTATGCTGTTTTATTTCATCTATTTGGTTCCCTTTTATACAAAGTCCAAACAGGGGCAAACAATAGTGTGATGGTTGCCCATCAGTTTTAAATTAATGGTGCCTGATTGAAATGCAAACATTTTCATTAATATTTTACGTTTTGCGAGAATTTCAGATCATTTCACAGCTTTGCATTAAAAATATTACAATTAGTTCAATTTTGGTTCAATTGCATTCCAAAGCTTAAATGTTCAAAATGAATTATTAAATTTATGTATGATAAAACGGAGAATTAGTTGCAATTCTGCAACGTAGAATTCATGAAAATGTTTGTACTTCAGGCAAAATTAATTTAAAACTGATTTCGCCACCGTCGCGCCACTGTTCCCTTTAGTACTTAAAATTCTAATGGGTAACACAAACAAAAGCTCAGCTATTTGATACTGGCTTCGTGTTATCTACACTAATATTATAAAGAGGAAAGATTTGGATTTTTGTATGTTTATAATGAATACAGATCTATCTTAAATAAGCCTCATAACTTTGACCTTTGTTTAGGCTATCCCTAACCCATTAGGGCGTGCGCACATAAAGACGTGATTATATGTATGTATGTAACGAATAAACTCTAAAACTACTGGACCGATAACTAAAATTCTTTCCCTGCTAGAAAGCTACGTTCACTCTGAATAACATAGGCTACTTTTTCCCGTGCGAAAGTAGACCATTCCCACGGGAAAACTTATTTAGCAGCGGATGACACCGCTGACAGGAAGCTAGTAAGTATATAATACTCGTATTTTGAATTGTGCTGTCTTCTTCTGTCGAGTGGGTATCGAGTCTATGGACCCGATGAACCCTGGTGTCAGAGTTTTTAAACCGCCTAGTAGCACAACTATCAGGCCTCTGACATGGTTTGAGTAACGACCATTATCAAAGACAGCGACCGGGACCGACGCACTGTGATTCGATTAGAACAAGCTAGCTAGACAAAATTATTTTGTTTGATTTTTGTTTCTAAATGGGGTTAATAAGCATAGATCTACAACCCTTAGTACCTTTTGAAGGACTGTTTATCATTTGAACTAGTGATTTGAACTTTTGTGAAAAAAAATATATTTGAAAATGAAATTTAAATAATGTATTTTATAAATCACTAATATACAAATTATACAGTAAAAACTAATTACAGATAATTTAAACTTTATGTCACTCATCATCATCGCTATCTTCAGATGAATCGTCCATAGAATAGTCATGATCATGAGTGGCAGAACTGTGAAAATTAGATACTATATTAACATTTAGCTCCTTACAACTAGGTTGAACAATTAAATCTAGTACTTCAGAAGGGAGCGCACCAATTTTTTTTCGGGGAACATCTCTTAAGCTGTTTATCACAGGGTCAGATGTTATCAGTAACATATTTAATAAATCTCTATTCGTGGCTACTCGCGATTGCTTTTGCGTATTGTGTTCTCGGAATCGTCTACAATCCTTATTCCGAGCTTCCTGTGCTTCCTCAGACAGCTGGCCTATAGGCAGAAGTGCCGACTTAATTACCTCTGCGCTATGCACTAGTATTTTATGCACAGTAGCAGGCATGTAGTACCACGAATAGAGATTTACGTAAAGTTGTCGGGTTTCTTGAGCAAACTTTTCAAACTTTTCAATATTAATATCGTATCCCGATGATAAAGTGCGTAGTATAATGCCAAATTTTTTTATAAGAGAAACATCTAACCCCGTGATATCAGCACTGGCCTCGGGATTTTCAAAAAATCTTTGAGCGGTATTCCCGTCATTCGTGTTACCAAACCCTGGTTTTGGTTTGTCCACAATTAAACCCATCTGGCTTTTAAAAAGTTTTTTAATATCCTCTGAGCGTTGCTTCACAATAGCTTTGTCTTCTGCCTTAACTTGCCATTTTTTTACTTCCAGTCGATAGCTTATGTGAAGCAAGCACTCAAAGCACCTAATCCAAGCGTGCAATGTGGACAATCCAAAACCAAGCCGGTCTTTATCTGCCGTAAACTCTCTTGACATATCATTCATCATTAATGGGGTTGCGTTACAAATAAAACATCTCTGTGAAGAAGAAGTTTCGGTCAGAGTATTGCAAATTTTTCCATCAATCATTGTAAGAAGCATTTTATGTGTGACTGAAACTTCACTATCCATCACTTTGCATACTGTTGGCAATAAAGCGTCTATTTCTTCTAAAACCTTATTGGTTTCGGTAATTGTTAAATCTTTAGTTTCTTTTGAAAATATAAACTTTATTGGCCGACAATACATTGTGGAGGATGGCCGAGGGTTCTGCCACACAATAATACCTTTGCCATCTCGTAATTGAAGGGGAACGAAAGAAAATACAAACAAAAATTCATCACTGTCATCACAGTTGGTGAATTTTTGTTTGTACAAACTGTGACCGGAACTTCCGTCACAACCCCACTTACTGATCAGTGTGAATGACGTGCAAGGTAACAAACTACTGATAACTTCTTTTTGTGCTGAAACCAAACGTTCTGCAGTTTTACCTAGAACTGCCTGAACTTTGATTGCAGCACGCGTCTCGTTAACAAAAATCTGATCACCTGGAGGATAGCAATCTACTTTAGCCTTCCTAACACTATACAATGACGGGAATACCTTATGTCCTGCTCTGATGCTCCACTTCCGTGTCTGCTTATAGCTATGAGTACTTGATTTGCTATCGACATAGTACGCCAAAGCTTCCTCACTCGTCAAACACCTGGGGACACTCGTTTCCCTGATATCACTCACTTTGTTTTCTTGACATGTTGAACCCTCGCCAGTTGCTTCCTTAATTTGACGTGCTGTGCTTCTTCGACCTGACAATCGTGCTGACACCTCAGCAGCATATGCTAATTCATCAGCACTTTTTGAATGTAAAAGGTCGTCCACGCGCCGTCTTTTCGTTTTAAGACTCGAATCTTTGAATTCTTTAGCTGGCCTACCGGGTCCCGGTTGGCGTGCGGTAGACGTACTTGGCGTTGATAAGTGAATAGACACGTCAAAAGATACGTCAACACCCGCCAGCCACGAAGCATGTTTATCAAGGAACCGGTCATAGTTTCTTCCACTGCTTCTCCACATTTCAGCCAGTTTAGAAGAATACCTGGATAAAATGACCTTGATCTCTCTTAGTGACTGTTCCGTAACACCATCCAAATCATATCTTAAAGATATAAAGCGAAACAGCTCCTCGTTCCGTGTTTCTTTCGCGTGTTTCAACCATTCTTCGAAAAAATCCTTTTTTGAGATGGTGAAAACTGTAATAGAAAAAAAATTAAAATAAAATTGTTGTTAAAACAATTCGCTATAGTTTTTACTACCAATTACTGCTGTATACTTGTGAAAATAATATACAATAGATTTTACAGAGTAGACATGAGGGGACATATAATTTTTTTAACCTTAATGTTAAAAAAGTGGGTCAAAAACAACACTATTTTCTAAAAAAAATACCTCATACAATTATACAATTACGTTCCTGTTATAAAAAAATATTTAAAAGAAAGCACTTACCCTTATGCACACAATCCATGATAAAAACACTTCCGCAAAACTCTTTTAGTAATATAAACGATGTTATCAAGTATGTAGTAAAAATGCAAATGAATATACTTCGATTCATCAACATTTTATATACTTACCCTAATTATGATCTTAATGAGGGTAGTTAAGAAAAATAATTATTGTATTTCTTAATGTATAGGCCTAATGAGTTCCTAGAAATAAATTACTATTAGGAATTTGAAGGTAGTTTTTGTCCAGCTACCTTGTTCTAGACGAATCATAGTGCGACGGCTTAACGTGCCCTCCGAAGCACGAAATATTTTTCTTTTCGGACAATCAGGTGATTCAATGTCCTAACCAAACTAGGGAAAATTCACAAAGTGATAAATTCTCAAATATCAACTTTGTGTTTTACCCCTGGGAATCGAACCCAGGACCTCCGGATTGGGAGTCCATGGCACTAGCCACTAGACCACGGAGACAGGAAGCTAGTAAGTATATAATACTCGTATTTTGAATTGTGCTGTAAGATTATAGTAGGTACATACATCATAATTAACAAGTTGTTGTGTGGCTGTGGGAGTATCTATAGTACTATCTTGATATTAGTCACCAGTGTGTCAATACATTGCCAGTCGTGCATAAAAACTTGGGTTGGGAAGGTAAAAAGACTAAGATGTAAAGTAACTCATGAGCATAGGTACAGGAAAACTTGTGTGAAAACCCCTGACAGAGGAAATAATAAGCCCATTTGTTATGTAATAAAACGATGTAATAAACTGTAGGATTAAAAGTACATACTAATTAAATGCTTTTTTTTAAAGTAGGTAATTTTATATACTTTTCACTTTATCTATTGCCAATTCTGGAAATATTTTTTGAATTTAACAATTTCATTTCCCTCAATCACTTTAATTATGTGAGTCCACTGCGGCATTTTCTTGTCGCTTACATCCGCCTTTTTCATGTAAACATCCGAATCAGTTTCCGTGTCTAAGGCCATGTTGATACTTTCGTTCCTCTGTTCACATCTTCGCAGTTCTAGACGCAGACATTCTGTCAGCTCCTGATTGCATGTGACATCACAGGATTTGCCAACCCACATGAATATGCCTTGGCCTTTCGTCCCTTCTAATATGTAGCACTTTCTGGAGTTTAGGATCTCGTGTTTCAATGGTTTCGGTACAAGTTGTTTAATGAACTTCTCCTCCAAAGCCGGAATCTCGTATTCTATCTCGTTCTTCACGTTACGTCCTAACATACGGCGGAAACAATTTGAAAGTCTATTCTTTGTGCGGGCGAAGAAGCTTTTCTTGTCTTCTTTATGTACAGACTTCCTTGGACGAGGAATGTATCTGAATCTTGGAGGGTGGCAGATGTCGACGTCGTCGCTTCCTACAAGAGTTATCGCGTTAAGAAGTACGTTAGGGCTGGATGGATCTTCGTCTGGTTCATCATAATCAATTTCTGGTGGAGGCTCCTCTTTTTCTTCGAGTTGTTTTGCTGTTTTGGCGTACGCTTGTCTGTCAGCTTCATTGGAGAAAGTAGTGAGATCTACGACCTCAACGTCTCCGCTTCCTTCGTGGTCTTGCTCACGGATGCGGTTGGCGACTATGATGCTCTTGTTGCGTTCGTTCGGGCTGGTCCTATCACTCACGTATGTACGTGTGTTGTAATCTGTGTCGAGGATAAAGCACTCTTCTTTAGTCATAAGCCCAAGGTCGAAGGGGATTTCTGTGACTCTGTAATGAGCTTTGTCGAGCCGTTCTAATTTGTAGAAGCGCGTGTCCCCGCGAATTCGCTCGGCGTAAGGGTCGGGATGACTCCCCGCCTTGTAACGTATTGCAGGCTGAATAGAGTCAAAGTAGCTTTCAAAAAGCTCGCACTCGTGACCCTGGTACTCGAAATGTTGGGTGACTTTCAAATCCAACTCGAGGGATTCAAAATTATCTATCCACGGCGGCGGAGTATCATTGTAAGTTTTCCCAAACCAGAAGTGAATGTTTCTCTGTTTTGCGTCTGAATCTGTTTTTAAAATTATGTACATGTCATCAGAGTAGAAGATACCTTGTTTTGCCGGAGACACCGAGAACACTTCATAATCTGGTTCTAGTTTTGGTTGTTGTGACGCGAAAATGGAGGAGCGTTGTGAAGGTTGCACTGTCTTGAGCACCCATATTTCTAGTCCAGGTTGTTTGCCACTGCTCTTTAGAGCGTCTATCGGTTTTTGATGCATATTTCCTGTAGTTCACACACGATCACAAACACAACATCTCTGTATACTTGTTTGTATAAAACTGAGCGTTTTCCTCAAGCCGATTGTCATGTATAACTTGTTATTAATGATTGCGTCTGGGCCGCAGAGCAGGTCTTAGGGTGACCAAACGTTCTTTTTTTATAATTTACCTTATATAAACCAAAACGGGACAAAACTTTTTCTAACGCAAGTTTTGTCCCGTGTTGGTTTAAATAAGGTAATGTAAACTTTCTTAATATGATGATATTAGATGAATCATGTCAGAGAAAAAACATCTTTCGTCTTTTTATATTACAATATTCTTCTTATGTGGTAAAGGTGTGATGCTCTGTTTAACTCCATATGTTTTACAGGTATAATAATATGCGGGAACCGCATTCTATTATCAGGGCCCGTGCCGGTTTTATCGCACAAGGAAAATATACTTTAGTGCGCAGTTAAAAATAAGGAAAATCTATCAAGGCATCATGAGAGGTACTTACGGGAGAACGAACATTTAGGCTCGTAATTATGAAGCGATCTCTAATTTAAGAGCAATATTAAGTATGGATTTGCCAGGCCAGTTTGTACTGAAATGACATATCTGTTACGAACTCAAACTTGCTGTCACTCATGACCGCTGATTATAAATACGGCCCTCAATTTAAAAACTCTGGATTCCCTCCTTTACCGTGACTCATGGAAACACTTATCAATGCCATATACTGGGTTTTCTACATCTTTGAACTTATACCAGGTGTAAGGGACAGCGCGTCCCGAAAACTGATAGGGGTTGCTCAGTCAATGATACTGAACAACTTCCACCAGGTCTTTTTTTCAGGAAGTGAAAAAAAAGGGTTTTCTATACATAATGTTCACTTCGATCAGACTATTTGTATGGAAATGCAATTATCATATAAAAAAATCCTGCTGATTGTTGTTCTGTATCTTTGACTGTGCAACCCCTTATCAGTTTGCGGGACGCTGTCCCTTACACTCCGTATGCAGCTGTAGTATAAGAAAACTGGATTCGTAACCAATCTGGCCACTACTGAATGACACATAAACAAACACATTCGACCTTGAGTCAGTTGCTCTTGATTAAAGTGCAGGCACCAGAAGTGACGAAGAAGATACGAAGATAGAGCGAGCTCATCCAGAACCAAATCAATCATAAAAGAAGCACAGGGGTCCAAACTCTATTCGGTATAGTTACTGGCAATTCACTTATAATTTTTTGTTTTACTTTTAATTTTATTTCAAAACTACTTACTTGTTATTGTCTTTGTTTAGGACATTTTTCCTTTTTAGTTTATATAACTTTGATCTCAAATTGATTTCATAGACCTAAGATTTTGTTGCTGAACGCTTATCGTTCCTAGCTTAAATCACTACATAGTATAAAACATAGTCGCTGTTTCCGTCCGTATATCCCAATGTAAGCATAAATCTTTAAAACTGCGCAACGGATTTTGATGCGGTTTCTTTTAATAGATAGAATGATTCAAGGGGAAGGTTTATGTGTATAATACATGCATAATATAGTAGAGAAACACTGATAATTTCCGTGCGAAGCCAGGGCGGGTCGCTAGTAGATAATAAGATTTCTAAGATAGATAATCAAATTGAATGTTGTTTTCATCTGTAAGCGTCGTACATATTAGAACCCATGTTACTATGCAAAAAGATTTCGATAATGTTAGATATGTAAGATGTAGAGATCCTCTTAAATAATTAAATAAATAAACTTAAAAATAGCATAGATCGTGATAGAACCAGTGGTTCTGGGTGGTTCAATTTATAATTTCCGGTTCCAAACAACAAAATTAAGTTATTTATAAAAATATGCATGGTCAATGATCTGTATTTGTCCGCACACAAGACTTCACAAGAAATTCAGACCTACTTTCCTTACTTTGTTCATCTTTTCCTTAATCTATCTTACTTCTGGAAGAGACAGATAAAAAATAAAAGATCGTTTTCTGATTGACTGACTGACTTTATATTTACTTAAAGAAAGCTACTCGTATTAAGATGAAAGACATCATTTTGTCAGGTGAACATAGGTGGACCACTGGTAAAATAAATATCCGTGATACACCCGGGTCGACCACGCAGGAGGACCAGGGGCAGCGAGGGTGTGAGTGGTATGTACCATACCACTAGTATAGTATTATATTATTTGTGGTATGGTGGGTCTGGAGCCATTCCGCAGGGGAAAATTCAATCTTACATTTAAGCGTTTTAGATGCGTC
Organism: Scrobipalpa costella; assembly: GCA_949820665.1. NCBI lineage: Eukaryota > Metazoa > Arthropoda > Insecta > Lepidoptera > Gelechiidae > Scrobipalpa > Scrobipalpa costella. Next base: position 4,565,303 of record OX463314.1, read on the forward strand.
CGAGTATAAATTTTCCCCCAGTGTCTCCAGAAACCTGCTGGTGTCTGTCACCTATCAACTTAAATATATATATATTTTATTTAAGAGCCTGTGGTGTCCCACTGCAGGGCAAAGGCCGTTTTCGTTATCTAGTGACAGTTCTCGCCATTCGGTCATATGTGCGTCTAGTTCGTCTCGCCGCCTCTTTCGGGGTCTTCCACGTCGTCTCCTAGCATTTGTGGTTCTTTTAGCCCATAGAACATCTGGCATTCGTGTGACGTGACCGGCCCAATCCCACTTCAAGTAGGCAGCTTTCTGAGCTACATCTATTATTTGATTACATATATATTTGATGAGTTCCGAACTCGGTCGATCAGTTTGACTCCAAGTATGCTGCGTTCCATATTTCTTTGGCAAACCCCGAGTTTGAACTTTTGGATGTCAGTCAAAGACCAGGTCTGAGCGCCGTAGGTAAGAATGGGAACAATACACATATCCATCAGCTTGCGCTTTAAAGCCAGAGGTAAGTCACCCTTTATGAGATCTTTCATTTCCCAATAGCTCTTCCAGGCGTTTTCAGTCCGCCTTTCGACTTCCTTGTCTTGTCTCGCCTGGAAAGAAAACTATGTGGCCTAATAAAGGTATTCATGGACATATTATGCGATATTCTCCCCATCCACTTCCACAATTTGCTCGTAGCTATTTTTATTTTATTTTATTTTTATTTATTAGTCATAACCTTGGATTTCGACATGTTCATCTTAAATCCAACCCCGAGGTTTGCCCTGCTTAGCCCTTCAAGCATTTGTTGTAGCTCAGAGGCCGTTTAGGAGAAGATAACAATATTGTCAGCGAAACGAAGGTTGGTAAGCTTAGCCTGACCGACATCGACACCCTTGTTTTCCCACTCTAGAGCGAACTTTTGAAATACCTCCTCAAGAACGCTCGTAAATAGTTTAGGGGAGAGAGGGTCACCCAGCTTTACGCCCCTTTCTATAGAAAAAGATGGCCCAGGTGACTGAAGTCTTACAGTAGCAGTACTATTGCGGTATATATTATGAACGAGGTTTATGTACGTGGAAGGGATATTTTGTTTTTCGAGAGCTGCGAATATTGATTGATGTGTAATGCTGTCGAATGCCTTCGAGTAATCGACGAAAGCCAGATACAATGGTCGATTATATTCCTGGTGTTTCTCAATGATCTGATTGAGGGCATGAAGGTGGTCAAGTGGTCTATAAACCGGGACGGAATCCTACATGTTCAGGCGATTGAGCTCTTTCGAGCAGACCAGATATGCGTCTTTCTATTACTTTTGTAAATGCCTTGTACAGATGGGAAAACAGGCTAATTGGTCGGTAATTGCTTATATCAGATCTGTCGCCCTTTTTATGAAGCAGTATTATCTCGGCGTGGCAGAAATGTTCTGGAAACTTTCCTGTGCGTAAAATAAAATTGATAAGGTTTGTCAAATGTAGAAGAAGACTAGGGATCTTAATGTGTAGATACCATCGTGTCCTGGGATTTTATTGTAGCTCATCTTGGTAAGTGCAAAGTGAACTTCATGACCAGTTATAGGTGGAATTTCGTCAGAGCCCAGGTACTTAGGGGCTGGTTCTGAATTATCCATATGATTTGAGTAAAGCTCTTTGTAAAAAGAGGTACATATGTCTTATATTTTCTCCCTATCTCTATGCTTGACACCGGTTTTATCTTTCATGCTTGTTATCCAAGTTTTACCCTTTGTTATGCCTTTTCTTGCTATTTTTAATGATTTGTTCTTCTCTAGTGCCACGTGAACTAAGTTGGTATTGTAGGAGCGGATGTCTTTACGAATATTCCTTTTAACTTTTATATCTAATACCCTATACTCTGAACTGTCTACACTATTTCTTTAAACTTGTCTTTCCTCAAAAAATTAAATAAAAATTATTTGGGCGTTACAAACAGGTTTAAAACAGTATAGGGATTGGTGTCTCCTTTTAAGCTAAATTGCCTGTGTCAGGATACACCACTCTTCCTAAATATGCACTTACTTATATTCTGTGTGTGTACTTACTATTTCGATTTGGGTAAATTAAATACGTTAAAATCTTCCCCTTGTATGGGTAGCCGAGAAATACATCAATTGTATTGATTGGTAATGGTGACAAACCACACAAATCATTCATTCTGTTCGGTTAAGGTGAAAGTGTTTCTAAGAAGCGTGAAGGTGTTTCTAATTAAAACAAGTTTGATTAAAATTGCATCAGTAAAGTTTATTTTTTTCAGCTCTCATTCAATAAGACTTAGGTATCCTATAAGTAAGTTGTGGGTAAAGTTGTAGGTACCCGCTGTTATTAAGCGCAGGTGTTTGAATAAGGGCGTTATTACACTGCTCCGTATTAGTTTCGTGTCCGATTTGGCCTTTTTAGTAAATGTATGACAGTTTGTGTACCCGTCTATATCCATTTTATATTCTTTTTTACGGATAGGAATGGGAAACGAACCGAATTCGGAGCAGTGCAAAAACGCCCTAAGTCCTTAAAAATTTTAACAGTTTTTCATGGTAAACAGGGTTTCGATATAAAGTTCTAAAACAGCTTTTACTGTTTTAGGGCAAACATATTTTTGACTAAGTAAGTTCTGTTTTTTTTTTACTGTTGTTTAGGGAAGACAGCGGGGGCACTTAAAAACAAATGACCAAATCTTGACTATAATATTCACCGTTCACTCGGTCACAAGTTCATTTTCTATCATGAGAGAACAGAAAGGCTCGGAAACAATTTTAGTAAAGATTTTGTCCAGGAATCGATAGCTGCGTCTACTTGGGGCAGACATTGTCCCAGGGGTTGTTAATGAACCACTGGTGCATAGCGACGGTGTGGTCAGCTAATTGTAAGTGGCATTCTGAGGCACCGGGGAAGTTCATCTGTAAGGAAGACGTTTATTTAAGAACCGTAGAATTGATAGATAAACAAAACAGCTTAGTACCAGTAATAAAAAAATATATACAAGGTGTTAATCTAATTGAGTGATTATATGTATGTATCTATTTTCTTTTTATGATAATGTTTCCATTTCTATACAATGTACTTTGTTATGAAATAAATAACTTGAACTAGGTATGTATCCCCGAGGAAGTGGGAAGTAGATTGAGTCTTTTTTGAATTCGCACGTGTTGTTGTTGTTGTCGATAACAACATTATAATGATTAAAACGGGAAATTTACCGTATTTTTTCCATTTTTGTATGAGTGTCTGATATTTCAACGCAGTGTCATGCGTTATGATCACGGAGCGACTTTAACTTACCGCAATAAGCTGACTAGTCGGTCTTTCAAACCAGTTCCTCTCGCCGGCGACGATCGGATAGTCCCCGTAAGCTGCCCACAGGGAAGCCACCAGCCTTCCCTGGTAGTACAGGGTGAACCAGGGTTGGATCTTGTCTGCTGAGCACTGGGTGTTTCCCAGGTTGTAGTAGTAGTGTACGCCTGAAATAATATAACAAGTGATGAGTATTTGACCAAAAATTTTGTTATTTAAGGTAAGTAAAGCAAGCCTGCTTGCCCCACACTTTTTTGAGCTGGTTTTCGGCAACTGGGATCTCTAGCAGCTGCCCGTCGAAATGATCCAGATGCAATCCATTTGAAGAGTGTTCTCTCATTCAGCCATGCCAGTGAAGCAAGCCTGCTTGCCCCACACTTTTGTCCAGCTTGTTCTCATCAACCGGGATCTCTAGCAGCTGCCCGTTGCAATGATCCAGATAGAGTCCATTTGAAGAGTGGTGCCTTACTCACCCATGCCAGTGAAGCAAGCCTGCTTGCCCCACACTTTTGTCCAGCTTGTTCTCATCAGCTGGGATCTCTAGCAGTTGCCCGTTGAAATGATCCAGATGAAATCCATTTGAAGAGTGGTGCCTCACTCACCCATGCCAGTGAAGCAAGCCTGCTTGCCCCACACTTTGTCCAGCTTGTTCTCATCAGCTGGGACCTCGAGCAGCTGCCCGTTGAAGCTGGTGATCCAGATAGAGTCCATCTGAAGAGTGGTGCCGTTGTTCCTGGACGCTTGACGCTCTGCTCTGCTCTTCTTCAGAAATTCTGCATGTTTGAATAGTTGTTAGTAAAAGATGTTGTCCCAATCTTCATGAATAAAGAAATCAGGTCTTAAGATATTTACGAATTGATTTGAACTACGAATAACAGTAGGAAATTTAAATAATTAGTAACGTTTTAATACGATGCCTTTTATCATTTCGTAAGGAAAGTCCTATGTATAAAATTCAGGCTATAATCGGTCATAGCATATAGATTTTCTATGAGTCTGCTGCTGCTACGGGTAGTTACAGACAAATACAGATTTACAGATAGATTTACGTGTTGACCCAGAAATCCAAAAGCTCTGGCATCGCCATATACCGAAAGAATTTAGCACGCTGATGATGATGATTGTATAAAATATTTTTTTAGTTCTGACCTAATTACAGTCATGTTAGCAATTATTTGTCTATATATAACTGAATTGAATTAAGTTTAAATTAATATTTAAATTAAATTATATGTTTGACGCCAGGCTAGTAGTACTATTATAATTAATTGTGTTTTTTAGTTCTTTTTTTTGTTTGTTTAGGTTAGAATAGTTTTAAGTACCTATAGTATTATTTCGCATTCCCTAAAATTGCTAATTATAGTATCTCAAGCATGTTGTGTTAGCCTATAAGTGTGGTACATATTTGCAAAAAAAAATTACACAAATATTTTTATACATACCAGGCCACTCAGAAAGTATTGCGATAAATAGTTTTTATATATGGCAGACTGGCCGGCTAGAATCTTTTTTGAAAATATGATTACTTGTAAGTAAAAATATGTGTGTTCCATTTTCAAAATTTCCCTCCACATTTTTTGCGAGCCAATTCAAAGTATCGTGTCTTACTGAAAAATGGATCTGCGCCGGGAATATTTTAGAGCTATGATTTTTTACGATTTCAAGTGTCGCCTGAAACCGGATGAATCGTTCGATAGACTTCAAATGGCATTTATGGATGAAAGCCCCTCCAAGGCAACTGTGTATCGTTGGTATAACGAATTTAGGCGCGGTCGACCAACCTTGGGGGATGAAGAAAGAAGCGGTCGCCCTTTGACGGCTATTACGGAAGAAAACGTGCTAGCAGTGAAAAATTTAATCCAAGATAATAGGCGAATTACATATCAGGAGATTCAGCACATATTAAAGATTGGATCGGGAAGCGTTCACGAGATTCTACAAGGGCATCTTCGCGTGAGGAGGATAGTATCGCGCTGGGTGCCGCACTACCTCACCGACGCTCAGAAGCAGGCCCGGGTGGAATGGTGCCATGATATGCTGAACAAATTTGAAGCAGGCTCGTCTCGGCGTGTTTACGACATCGTAACAGGTGATGAGTCCTGGATTTATCAATACGATCCAGAAACCAAGCGCCAGTTGACAGTTTGGGTGTTTCAAAATGAACCAACGCCTACCAAAGTGAAGCGATCTCGAAGCGGGGGGAAGATTTTGATCGCCAGCTTTTTTAATTTGACTGGCCACTTGGCCTCAATTCCCTTACGAGATCAAAGAAGCATTAACGCCGAATGGTATACTACCAAATGTTTACCAGAAGTTTTTTCTGTTGTGAGCAACAAGCGACCAAACACAGGGCTCCGCGGACTACTGCTCCACCACGACAATGCGCCTGCACACACCGCGCTCAAAACGAGGGACTTCCTGGACAGCACACCAGTCAAACTCCTGGGTCACCCTCCGTACAGCCCTGATCTAGCACCGTGTGACTTCTTTTTATTTCCAAAAATAAAACATCACCTCAAGGGGATACAATTTTCGTCGCCGGAAGATGCGCTGGTTGCGTTCGAGCAGGCTGTAAACGAGGTGTCTACGGCGGACTGGAAAAAGTGTTTTGAAAACTGGTTCAGACGCATGAATCTTTGTATAGAGGGTGGTAGAGAGTACTTTGAAAAGATTTAATAAAAATATATGTACCTGTAGAACAATTTTTTTTAGTGTCGCAAATCTTTCTGAGTGTCCCACGTATTGATATGTACTGTGTTGGCTGGCCTAATAAATAAATAAATAAATTATATATTCTGCGGCCAGGCTTAAAAAAACTTACGATCGTTGACGAAGTACTGTGCCATGGCCCAGTAGTCTACCCCGTTGACCTTCCATGAAGAGTACCCCTGAATTTTCCAGTCCAGCTTAGCATTCGTGAATTTGTTCTTTTGTACCTGAAATATATATTTTTGACTTATTAGAGCAGTAGCACGGCTGTACACTACTTAGTAAAACTCGATTTTGTCGACTTATAGGTAGATTGTGCCCTTCGTCGCGGCGGCGGCACGGTTTCAGCGTGGTGAGATTGCGCATTCTTAAGCGTTAGGTAATATGGTAACAATAAATTCGTCACAAACACGACAAAAATTACCGCCGGTACTACCTTCAGGCTTTATTATTTCGGACTATTAAAATAATACAACTTACAGCAACTTGCGTGCCAGCTATGAAGCCAGTATCGTCATAGAGGCCACACAAAGAGTATTCAGGAGGGCAGTATAGCTCCAGTGAACTCATTGGGCCTGATTGGCGGGCGGTCTTCTTCCAACCCTGAGATACAGCCTCTGATGCATACAGAGGAACCGGGAAGTAGTATTTGCTGCCTCTGCCTTCACCTACGCCGAATGTCGCTGAAAACAAGAATTGACAGTATGATTTTTCCATGCTGGCCTGGGAGCAAAAGAAAAACATAGTATGTGCCAGCTGCATTTCCTCCCCGGCGTGCTGTAGAAACCAGCTAAGGGATCCGAGCGTTTCAGTATATTGTATTTTGAATATTTTGGCGATGGGCTGACAACCTGTCACTACAAATATATCTTAAATAACCCCTAAAACTTTGTCAGACGTGGCGGACCGATCTTTACTTAGGTTGTTTACGCTCCGCCTACCCCATTAGGAATAAAGGCGTGATTATATGTATGTATGTAAGTATGCACATGGGCACAGAATAGCCGGTGTCAGAGTTTTCACACCGCCTAGTACCACAGCTATTAGGCCTGTGACATGGTTTGAATAACGACCACTATCAGAGACAGCGGCCGGGCCGACCTGTGATTCAACCTGCTATGTCTTAATAAAACTTGGGTAAACCTCACAAAGCGATAAATTGACAAATATCAACTTTGTGGTCCCCCTCCGGGAAAATTGAATCCAGGACCTCCGGATCGTGAGCCCATGGCTCAGATCACTAGACCACGGAGGCTGTTATTATAAGGCGATAAATATAATAGTACTAAAATTACTTACTTCGAACTCCTTGCTGAAAGTCCGCAGCTGAAAAATAAAAATGTTAGTTAGATTTCTGCCATATCACATAGATAATTCACTAGGGGTCCCATTGCGAACTGAAATATTCACGGATCAGATCAGCTTCAACTTATTCAGTCAGATAAAATACTCAAAAAAAAAAAAACAAAATAGTGACTGATAATACCTAATAAAATCAAATATTTACACATTTCTGAATATTGCATAAATTAGACAATTATACAGAAAACAATATTAACGAGGCTATTTAACGAAACAGCCACTAATACCAAAATATTTTTTGGAGGTATTATTTTATTGTTCCAACGGTCCCGCCATTATGTATTATGACAAGCATACTTAGATTAAAAAGTTGGACTCCTCAACTGTCAAATAATGACATTACCATGCTAGCTCTATATATTTAAGGTGTAACCCTCGAATCCCTTAGCTGATTTTTACAGCATGCTCGGGAGGAAATGTAACTGGCACATTCTACGTTATCTCTCGCTCCCAGATCAGCATGGAAGAAACAAATATACATCTTAGAAATAAGTTCATGGCCAACAATTGAAAGATTAAAAATATTCTCGTTCATAAATAAGTATATTAAAAAAAACTGGTAGTAAAGCTGTTTTTAGTAAATTTGATATTTCTTCTCAACTATTAGGAGCGCTTTTCACGGTTCCTTGGAGAAAATATCCGAAATACCAATCAATGAAATCTAACTAACATAATAATATTATGTTGATATTATCACGAATTAATGCAAGCCACAGAAGATGCGGTGAGAGTTGCCGTCTATTGGGCTAGAGAAATTTGAGATGTCGACTCGACAGAAGAAGAAGACCAGAGACACAAACATAACGAACAATTAAAAATAAAAATTAATGTAAAAAACATCTTACCAAGGGCCACAGCAATCGTCGATATTACCAAGAACAGTATTTGCTTCATGTTTGTATCTTCCACACTACAAGAATGTGTTAGAAATTACCAAAATGACATTTATATAGGAATGTGGCTTTACAACCATTAGTTACGATAACTAAAGAATGATCATTGTTTTAAGAAACTAACTCAAAAAAACACTTACATACCTTACATCAAGTAGGCTGACAAATATGTATTGATACTTGTATTTTTGTTCTTAAAAGCTGTTTCATGGCTAAAACACATAACCGCGTTGTTCACCACTGATTTACGTGGCGCGGCACGGCAAAATTCAGCATTATTATTATTACCCTACCATCATCATCATCATTAGGCCTTTTTCATCTTGACAGATGATTCAAGCAGCCATACTACAAAGAAAAGGATTTTTGCGGTACCGCAACGTGAATATGTGTTTCGTTTCGGCCCTTAGAGTGTTGATGACAGACACTAGCCAAGAATTTAGGCAAGGTACCTAAATTACATGAAATGATCAGTGACTATAGTCGCCACCATGAAGTCTTCTTGCTTGCAGATGCATACGGGCACGATGTTAGGTGTTTCATAATGTGTAGTGCACCGCACAAACAGTTCATGACATGGGTTCATAATATAAATCCTCACTTAGGCAAGTTTCCTATCGTTTTAGATCTGAAGTCTATTTAGAGATTTCCAAACAGGTAATGATAAATTTTGGCCTAGGAGAAAGCTTTCTAAAAAGTTGTTTATGTGTCGCCAAGTCTGAAGGCGGTTGGTAGACTTACTATCTCTTACTGCATAGCAAGTTAATGGAATCAACTATGGACAAAAAAACTAAAGTTAGAGGATTTGCGTTATTTCTACGGGAGTAAGGGACAGCATCCCACAAACTGAGTTCTTGCACAGTCAAAGAAGGCAACTTTCACCAGGAAATTCTTTCACGAAATTCATAAACTAAAAAAACGCTTTTCCATACATAATGTCTGATCGTGGTGGTAATTTTGTATGGAATTTTTTTTCTACTCTTTACAGAATTTCCTGGTCAATGTTGTTCAGTTTCATTGACTAAGCAACACCTATCAGTTTGCGGGACGCTGTCCCTTACACCCGGAATGTATTTCATTTATATGGGTCTAGTAGATATGTTAGGCTCGAAATCAGTTATTTTGCGGACAAAAAGGGTCATTTCGCGGAATGGCAATTGTAAAACGCATGATCCTCGAAATGTCCTTTCATTCCAGCCAATGAGCGTTGTACAACAACCATTCCGCGGATTGACAAACACCAAACGGCTATTAAATCGTGAAAATACCAGATGTAAAGAAAAGTGATAGATAGGGATATCTCAGTCTACGAAATTGATCAATTTTCACTAGGAAACTCATTCAGGTATTCTTTTAAATTCAAAATGATTACCTCGATGATAATTTCATAGTGAAAGTTGTTAAGTTTCATAAATTGAGCAACCGCTTTTAGGTTACGTTTGTCCCTTAGAGCCTTTTTACACCACATTTTTCGTAAGCGCTGAAAACGCGCAGAGAACGCTCGTACACTCAGCGCGCAAGGCCTCCGGAAAATTGTCCCATTTCAAACAATAATGCATCGCGTTTTTTCGGAAAATACCTTTCTGGTTTGGTAATTATTTAACCTACATTTAATTTTAGCAGAAATTGATAAAAATGCTTGGTTACCGAGAAGTTTTTGTAAGTGAATATAAATACATTTAAATACCTTAATTATACAAGATAGCACGCTCACTGTAGCAAATACCAGGCTAATGTATATTATAAGCTTTAAATTTTTTTTGGGCTTCACTAAAATATCAGAGCTCCATACATCTTTGTCATTAGTAGAGTCATCTAACTTATAATAGGCTTTCTGACATAATGTGTTTTTTTTTGTTATTAATAGCCTATGATGCCCTACTGCAGGGCAAAGGCCTGCCCTTTCTCCTTCCACATGTCGCGATCTTGAGTCATGTTTACCCAGTCTTTGTCAAAAGGATCTAGGTCGTCGCGCCACCGTTTTCTTGGTTTTCCTTTCCCTCGCCGGCTATCGAAGGGAACCCACTCGGTTGCTAATCTGGACCATCTGTCTGGGTGCATTCTGCATACGTGACCCGCCCAGTCCCATTTCAGTTTTACCGTCTTCTCGGTCACATCAGTAATGCGTGTTTTTAATAGCTTTAAATTTATTTTCTGACAATTTTAATATACGGTCAGGTATTTTGTTATAGTATTGTATACTTAGACCTAAAAATGCTTTTTAACTTTAACTAATCTTAGCTGGGGTTCTAGCCATTTCATATAATACCCCACGGCATGTTTTGATGAAATTTATTTTTTTCTTTGTACGCCAACTTTGATTGCCCCTCCCACCGTGTGGGGGTCCACGCCAAAGCGTACGAAAAACTGATTCGTAATCAGGAAGTGACATGGAATCCAACGGTACTACTTGTGGGAATACCTAGGGTTGACATTTGAAACTCGATTTCTAGAGCACTTTTGGTGAGAAATGACTAAACTAATACAAAAAAGAGATTTTTTTATTCTTAGTATAGTTGGTATCATACGGTGTGCTTGTGCCTAGTGATTACAAAGCTATAATGGGTTATAGAGTTCTAACTCTACTCGGAACAGAATGGCTCAAGATTCTGAATCAGCGTACACGCGCATATTTCTTAAACAACTAACTTTATGCAAAATGTTTGTTACGTTGTTATATTTTATTTATTGTTTAATTAGTAACGAATGATTCTTTGTTACGCACTATACGTATTTAGCAGGTGTTAGTGGTCTCAGTCAACATCGTAGATATTGATCCCGATTTAATTCTAGTGGTTGTTAGCGTCATTGTTCTTCACTCCAGCTGATTCCGTTATAATAATATCAAAGGTTAACGGTTACGGAGCCGGCGTAATGTTGTTTAATCATTTTATTTATGGATTATTAATTATTTACATTGATTTTCATATTTTATTGATTTATTAAGTTGGCAATTATAATTTTCTTCGAGTGGCAACATTGGGATTGATTTATATCATTCAAACGGTGGCGCTTAGAAGCAATTGAGGTTATGTTGTAACGCACCGAAGGGCAAGAGCTAGGACCAAGAGGCAAGAGTACCTACATGAGTGTAAAGAGAACAAATGTATTTTATTCCTGTCTTTCCTGGATCCCATTACATCTTAGAAGTGGGATAGGACAAAATATCCGATCCAAACGCCCATACGTCGATGGAAGCGAATCAAAGAAAAAAACAGACAAGTATTTTTTTCTGGCGCTAAGGAAAATGAGTTTTTTTTTCTCTGAAACCAATCTGCTCCACCAACAAACTCCGAACTAAAAGCTAGCTGAAATGATCCTGAAATTCAAACCTGGCTAGGAATATACCAATGTGGTTGGATGACCACACGTAGAATGGAACATCTTCGAGTGCAATGAGCATGATCGTAAATTCATCATGCTTTGTCTTCGTGTTTCGCCAAGTGACTGAAAATCAGTTGAAAATGAAGCTCATCATTGTGACACATCAGCTGAACAATAATACTACGGATATCTGTCGTCTTTGGGAAGATATGTTACCAGAGAAGATCGACATGGAGGCGAGGAAAATACACCTAGTTGCTGCCGAAATTATGTTATGCGTGCAGAAAATCTGGTTCCGCAACACTGCAGCGTCTGCCGGCGCAGCGGGCACCACGCGCGGCCATAGGAGTACCGTGGGTATACTATACCAACCACAATAAACAATAGGTCAGTGGCATTTTTCCTATCACTTATAATACTAACTTAAGTTTAGCAAATACCTTGTGAATAGTTGCGATAAAATAGGTTACCTTGATTCCGGGAGTAAACTAGAGGTAAATACGTACTAACTGCTGTACAAGCTGAAAATTAAAAACTGACCATTTTACCGTCCTATGTTCGAATGAAAAGGTGCCGAGACGCACGTTTTAGCAATCACAGGGTGCTGCAGAAGTTCCAGTTTGTGCAGATAATGTTGTTGATTACGGTACGCGGCTGTGTCACATTAGTTAACTAACTACAATACATCAAAACTACCTACTCGTCGGACAAACTATAACTAGCAACAGAATTAAACTGCAACTTTAATAATTCATCTTAAAATACCTTGTTTATTAGCGTAATACGTATGTGTACCTATGTATTGCATGAAAAGTAAGTTATAATATTGTTAGGAGTTAAGTTAGCTGCAAGCTTTGTCCTGCGCGTAGTTCAGATTGGCCGGCAGTCGAATATACCGTGTGAACGATATTGACGTGTGTCTCTTGTGTCCCTCAGTCCCATAACTAATACTGGCGACGAACCGAATTTACGCGTGTGTTACAGCTCAATTCGTATTGTGTTAGTCATGGCTAAATATTCTGTCGGTAATTTGTGCACATTTAACCACGAAAGTCAAGACTGGTCAGTGCACAAAGATAGGTTGGAACAATGGTTCCTTGCCAATGACTTAGAAACAGATGAGGGTAAAGTGAAAATAAAAAAGCGAGCCGTGTTACTTAGCAGTCTAACGGATATGACTTTCAAGTTAGTCCGGGACTTAGCGTTACCAAAAAAACTCAGTTCATTAGAGTATGATGCAATAGTGCAGTTACTAGATGATCACTGTGAACCAGCTAAGTGTGGTTTCGCGGAACGTAATCGTTTCTACTCATCGACTCAACCGCCGTCTAAGGAGCTTGCAGAGTGGGCTGCCCGTGTGCGCGGTCTCGCTACTGACTGCCAATTTCCGTTAGCTTATTTGAACGAGCTACTGCGGGATCGCTTTGTCATCGGCATGCAACCGGGGCCCGAGCGGGACAACCTCTTCACAAAAGAAATGGCGGAGCTAACGCTGAGCAAAGCGTTAGATACCGCACAGGCCGTAGGCCGTCCGCAGCGCGAAGCAAGGCGCTGCGCAATCAGCGCCGGCGGCAATGTTGCCGCGACCTGAGGCGTCGGTTTACAAGGTCTCCTTGGCACGAGCGTGGACAGCGCGCCAGCGAAGCGACGTCTTTCGGGGCCACCTAGCGATGAAGGGCGGCGCATGCAACGTGTGTGGTTATTCATATTTGTTTAATTTATTAGAGATATGACTGATGTTATGATATGGTTTGATGTAATTTGTGTATTTTATATAGACCCCGTAGAAGCCTGAAATAAAGTTTTTTTATTTTTTTATTTGTGTGGTCAAGGTAGGATCAGCGATAGGCGAAGAAGTAGTAGTTACAGAAGTAACTACAGCAATATACCGACATATCTATTTTAAATAATCCTCTATCAGACGTGGCGGAACGTTTGCAAATTCTTCTAAAACCTTAAATATCGTCGGCTTATCGCAAGAAGTCATTAACTGCAAGAAGTCATTAACTGCGTTAGATACAGCATCGTGATCGTCTTTTCGAGCTCTTTACGGGTCAAAAATCATTATTTTACTAGCATGTTAGGTTCGGAAGATACGAAACCACAAGAAATCATTAACTCTATTTTCTATATAAATTGTATTGTATAAAATCATTTAATGTCAAAGACTTGATTTTTTTAGTATATCATTTTAGTGAAACTAATTATGTTTAGTTTAATGATGTTTAACTAAAATCATCTAGAATCTTAATGACCTGTCATGGTATCGGCTAAACTCATATTAACTACCAGGCCACTCAGAAAGTATTGCGATAAATAGTTTTTATATATGGCAGACTGGCCGGTTAGAATCTTTTTTGAAAATATGATTACTTGTATGTAAAAATATGTGTGTTCCATTTTCAAAATTTCCCTCCACATTTTTTGCGAGCCAATTCAAAGTATCGTGTCTTACTGAAAAATGGATCTGCGCCGGGAACATTTTAGAGCTATGATTTTTTACTATTTCAAGTGTCGCCTGAATCCGGATGAATCGTTCGATAGACTTCAAATGGCATTTATGGATGAAAGCCCCTCCAAGGCAACCGTGTATCGTTGGTATAACGAATTTAGGCGCGGTCGACCAACCTTGGGGGATGAAGAAAGAAGCGGTCGCCCTTTGACGGCTATTACGGAAGAAAACGTGCTAGCAGTGAAAAATTTAATCCAAGATAATAGGCTAATTACATATCAGGAGATTCAGCACATATTAATGATTGGGTCGGGAAGCGTTCACGAGATTCCCGGGTGGAATGGTGCCGTGATATGCTGAACAAATTTAAAGCAGGCTCGTCTAGGCGTGTTTACGACATCGTAACAGGTGATGAGTCCTGGATTTATCAATACGATCCAGAAACCAAGCGCCAGTCGACAGTTTGGGTGTTTCAAAATGAACCAACGCCTACCAAAGTGAAGCGATCTCGAAGCGGGGGGAAGATTTTGATCGCCAGCTTTTTTAATTTGACTGGCCACTTGGCCTCAATTCCCTTACGAGATCAAAGAAGCATTAACGCCGAATGGTATACTACCAAATGTTTACCAGAAGTTTTTTCTGTTGTGAGCAACAAGCGACCAAACACAGGGCTCCGCGGACTACTGCTCCACCACGACAATGCGCCTGCACACACCGCGCTCAAAACGAGGGATTTCCTGGACAGCACACCAGTCAAACTCCTGGGTCACCCTCCTTACAGCCCTGATCTAGCACCGTGTGACTACTTTTTATTTCCAAAAATAAAAAATCAGCTCAAGGGGATACAATTTTTGTCGCCGGAAGATGCGCTGGCTGCGTTCGAGCAGGCTGTAAACTGGGTGTCTACGGCGGACTGGAAAAAGTTTTTGAAAACTGGTTCAGACGCATGAATCTTTGTATAGAGGCTGGTGGAGAGTACTTTGAAAAGATTTAATAAAAATATATGTACCTGTAGAACAATTTTTTTTCGTGTCGCAAATCTTTCTGAGTGTCCCACGTACATAATGATTTTCGCCTACTTGACTACCACGGTAGACCAGCAACATCAAAAATTAATACAGTATATTGATGACTTTGCAAATCATGCATTTGTATGTGTGCTGTGTTAAAGATTAAAACTGTAAGATGGCATAAACGACAGGAAGAGAAATATCATCGAAATTTACAGAGAGCGTTGCGTGCTAATTGTTTACCTTATAAAGACTACAAAAAGCGGCTGCAACCTCCGAAGGCACCGAAACCAATAGACTGTAAATGTAGGTTTAATTGTATTAGCAAAGTCAAACCTGAAGATCGGATCAGAATATGTAAAAGTTACTGGGGATTGAGAGATTTCAAGCGCCAAAAAGATTTCATATTGAGTAATGTTCAAGCACATGCTCCAGAAAGGCGTTTAGTAGCTGCAAAACGACCAAGAACTGCATCACGTGTCTATTACTTAAAAAATGAAGAAACAAAAGTTAGGGTATGTGAAAAGTTTTTTAAGGCAACCCTTTGCATTTCCAATGGCCCAATCAACAAAGCATTTTCCGGTCTGGGAAATTCAGGAGTGTATGAAAAGGAAGATCTACGTGGCAAAACTACACCAATAAACAAAACTAGTCAAGATGATGAAGACTATGTGAAAAAACACATTGAATCATTTCCAACTATGGAATCACATTATTGCAGGAAAACTTCATCAAAACTTTATTTGGAGAGCAATTTGTCGATTCCTAAAATGTACGAGTTATATAAAGAAAAATGCAATAAAGATGCAAAAGATCCAGTTTCTATAAACGTTTATAGAAGAATTTTTGCGACCCAATATAACTTGGACTTTTATAAACCTAAAAAGGACCAATGTCTTTTGTGTAATAAGTACCACACGGCACAAGCAGAGAATTCATCAGACTTAGAACTATGGAAAGCGAAATATGACATGCATATTAAACTGAAGGATCAAAGTCGTAAGGCCAAAGAAGATGACAAAGCTCGTGCCGACAGTGACAAATCCTTTAACTCCATTACCTTGGACTTACAGAAGGTATTACACATGCCGAACAGCAATGTCTCTCTTCTTTACTACTTGCGTAAAGTCAACGTTTATAATGCTACAATATACGAAGCACGATCTCTAAACGATGGATACTGCTATCTATGGAACGAAATGAATGGAAAAAAAGGAAGTGATGAAATTGGCACTGTTCTTTATTTTTGGATCAAACGTCTGCCAGAAATTGTTAAAGAGATATCAATTTTCACTGACACCTGCGGAGGTCAAAATAGAAACCAGTATCTCATGTGTTTGCTTCTATATTTGGTACAGACAACTAATCTTGAAGTGATTGAGCAAAAGTATCTCGAGTCCGGACATACCCATATGGAGGTTGATAGCATTCACAGTGCTATTGAAAACCAGCTGAAATATATTCCTGTGTTTTCGATGAATGATTATAGCAACATAATTAGACTTGCGCGTTCTAACAGGAATAAGAAAAAGGGAGCTGAAAAGAAAAATCCTTATGAGCCAGTGCTGCTGACTTTTTCAGATATGTTAGACCTGAAGGATCTCAAGAACAAACTAAATATGAAAAATCGATTGGTAACAAGTGACGGGCAGAAACTAGAATGGTTGAAAGTAAAATGTTTCAGGTACGAAAAACAACGCCCAGATGTTGTGATGTTTAGATATGACTTTGAATCAGACTATAAAGAATTAAAAGTGACAGAGGAAAAACCGCAGAAGCCAAAGTCTCTAAGGAAACGCTCAAAAGCTCCAATTGAAGAAGAATTTTCATACACTCAATACGATCTCAAAAGGGCTTATAGCTCAACGCTTCCTATAACCAAAGCAAAAAAGAAGGATTTAGTAAAAATGTGCACTGAAAAAATAATACCTATTGAACTGCACCCCTGGTATAAAAGTTTACCTGATCAAGAAGGGATAGATTATATTCCAGGAGATGAAGAAAGTGATAATGATAATACTGAAGAGTAAATAGGTGCGTTTCATAATTCCATTTTCTTTAATAATAATTAATTACTAATAATCTTTCATTATTTTTTAGTTTGTAAGTGAGAGATTTGTTTATTTGTTTTTTTTTTTGTTTGATTTTACGAAATGATTATCTCAACCCTTTAGAAGTAAGGAAAGTATTATTTTAGTTAAAAAATGTTAAAATAATTTTTAGTTTGTTTTTTTTTAAGTACAAAAAATTGTATTTTAAATAAGCAATGTTGAAAATAGTTCCTAGCGATTTTTTGAAATATAAATTGCTACATTAATTATCACGTGATAATTTTTTGTGATAAAATTATAGTTTTAAGTTCTTAATTACATTGTGATAAGCAGAAACTTGATCTCTTTAAATAATAAATACATGTTAATAATTTATATGTAGTTTTTATTATATTCTTTACATAAGTTTTATTTAATGCCCATTTTATAATTCAAAATAGTATAAAACGATCTCATTTTATGTGCTCAAATATCATTAACTTTAAAGAAGACGATTTCTGTAAAGAAAAGAAATCATTAACTACAAAAAAAATGTTTTTAAAAAAAACTGATGATTTTAGGGTTGGCTTGTGTATGCAGCTATTTAAATTCAAAATTCCTCTATGCATTTCTGTTTTTACTTTTACGAAAACACTCATACTTATCTAGTTATTAACCAAAGAAAAAAAAAACTTTATTTGCGTCTCCTGTAAAATTTGGGTGATGTTAGTTAATGACTTCTTGCGATAAGCCGACGATATTAAATAGGTAAAATTTCGATAGTACGACTATCGACAGTTTGGCAACACTTGTTTTCACTTTTGTATTTTGACAGCTGGCCGCTGCGACCACGCCACTCGACGCTGCAACCAAAGAGCGGAGAAGCGGCTCCATATAATTCATTTCATACAATTGCTTGTATCTTCGATTAGTTGCGTCCGCGCCGCTTTCATTGGCGTACGAATATAATTAGAGCTCGGACTGACAAGCTACGGGCGCACGTTTAAGACCTACTTAGAGAAAATGTAAAATAAATAAAATGTAAATGTACCTAGAGATATAAAAAATAAATATAAAAATAACTATCATAACCTATTTAAATATTGCAATATTATGCCAATTCACATTACATTTTAATGCATATTTGTTACAGAGAACTAGGATTCTATTAAATATTACTCACTACAACATAACAGGACAAGAAGGGCTGCTCAAAATTATCTACACAAAATTACTACATGAAACGAACACTCACCTGTTGCGATGTGGGCTGTAGAGGGTTCGAATAGAAACACGTGTGTCGAGCTCTGAAGACGTATAATGAACTTAAGGCTAAAGTCGTGGAGGCGGTGTCTCTACGCTACACCACCCCTCTTAGTAAAAAAATATAAAAAAAATACATACATATTTTTTTTTATTTTAACAGTAAAGTTTGAAAATCTATATTATATGGATGCATATTAAAAACAGTATATAATTCGTATATAGAAATATAATTAAAAATCAAATAAGAGAGTCAGTTACTTAAATCTCAATAATATATTTTTTTTTTTCCTTTTTCTTCCATGCTGGACTGGGAGCGACAGAAGAACCTAGAATGTGCCAGCTGCATCTCCTCCAGGGCATGCTGTAAAAACCAGCTAAGGGATTCGAGGGTATATTGTAATTTAGGCGATGGGGTGACAACCTGTCACTACAGCAATATCCAGTTCTATCTGAAACGACCCTCAAAACTTGTCAGACGTGGCGGAACGACCTTTGTTTGGGTTGTTCACGCTCTGCCTACCCCGTTAGGGATACAGGCGTGATATTTTTTTAAAGATTACTAGCATGAATAAGTACAAGAACAGAAATAGATTTACAAAAAAAAAAATCTGATCATAACAACAGTTTAATTTTAAGCATAACAACAGTAAAACTTTATTTTTATAAAGCATAAAACTGGTAAAACTAAGTTTTCAGACTGAAATTTATGAAATTATCATAGTTTACAATCGTCTAAACCAGTTTTTATTCAAACATCGTTTGTATATAAATAAAGTAATAGGCCATATTTTTTTTTTTAAATAAATGCAATAATAAGCTGTTCCATTACAAATTTAAATTCACAATTTATACATACATCATACATACATATAATCACGCCTTTATCCCTAATGGGGTAGGCAGAGCGTAAACGACCTAAACAATTTATTAAATGTTCTATTAATTAATTCTGTAACTGAACCTTTCTGACAAAAAAAATAACCCATTATAACAATAGTTTTCAAGTAATAGGAATACTGATAAATAAGAATATATACATAACACTTTCATATAAAAACGGTTTTTTTTAGACAGGACCCTTTGTCAAAGTTTTTTTTTTAGTTAGTAAAGTTATACCTATAAAAAAAAAAAAAAGTTATTAGAATATATGATAGTTTTTTGTTTGAAGAATACATATGATCTTATGTATTTTACTCATTATAACGAATAAACAGCTAACTTCTAAACATCAGTTTATAGACAGACACACTTATCTGTTATTCTTATATTAAAAAGGATACCGTACCAAGAACCTGTATCATATTATTTATTTACCGTATTCATGTTAGCAAACAGAATTGATATGTTAAAAAAAAAAAGTAAAGACAGCAAACACCTTGCGAAGAACTTACCAAAAATAAATATATGCCTAATACCCATTTTGTTGTCGTAACAAAACTCAGGAAGCATCAACATGTAGTGATAATGCAAACATTATTTTTATCGTTGTTAAAAATTAAAACCTTAAAAACTAATCTTATCATATAGAAGTGTAAAAGGCACTTTCACCTTTAAATTGTCATTGTCAGGTTAGGATATAGGTAGTAAGAACTATAATATTTTACTTACCTATAATACTATTCTTTCTCTCTTTCTTTTTCGTTGTCTCGTTCTTTGTTAACATAGCTATGATTTATCTTGGCTAGCCTATAAATTGGAAGAATTCTTCATTTTCGGTAGCGTCACGTAAAATTATATATATATTGATTCTCGACCGGTTTCTTTATTATTTATTTTTAATAAAAACTTTATTTATACATACATACATACATATAATCACGCCTTTATCCCTAATGGGGTAGGCAGAGCGTAAACGACCTTATTTATTCATTCATTTAATGGTACATTTCATATTATCACATTTATACTTATTATTTGTCGACTTTTATTTATAATATTGGCATATTTGTGACTAATGTGGGTTGTGCGCACACCCTCAACTTATTGGGGCCATGATTTAAGCTTTCATAAAACTCCAACTGTTCTCGCTGACAAGGACTCGCTTACATCAATGATCGAACTGAAGGACCTGACCCTCAATGTACCATATATAGGGTCATGGATTAAGACAACATGTGGTCTCCAACAAAATTACATAATGGAAGCTCGTTCACAGAATGTTTTGAAGGACCTGCCCTATTTGTACCATTTACACCTTCTTTTCTTTTATCTTTTTATTCCTCCCTATCATCATAATCATAACCAAACTAATTATACTTACACATACAAATTAAATATTCTGGTATAAATACTTGTGTATTGTTCTATGGGTGATCAGTCCATTAGCATTACAAAATATTTCTACCAAAACATTAGCAACCACTATTCAAACCTTTCGTACAAAAATTTCCAAAGAATTCAACACCATATCATATATCCCTTGCAACCTTTGGCCGATTATTACCATGCCTTATTATACTCATGTGAGATAAAAAGATATTTAATACATTTCTCTTAATCCATACTAGAATTAACCGAACCATTTCAAACTCATTTTGGTATATTTTTATACATACATACATAAAATCACGCCTTTATCCCTTACGGGGTAGGCAGAGCGTTAAACGCCTCGTAAAAGGCGCTTTCGCCGCGTCTGACAATAATTGAGGGTAATTTTAGATTGTAATGTGTATTGCCATAGTGACAGGTTGTCAGCCCATCGCCTAAATTACAATACACTGTAACCCTCGAGTCCCTTTTGCTGTCTTCTACAGCATGCCCGGGAGGAAGGGCAGCTGGAACATTCTATGTTTTTCTATCTCTCCCAGTCCAGCATAGAAGTTCTTTTAAGTATATTTTTATAACTTGTATAAAACCTTTATTTACGTGTAAGCCTATTTTTATTTCATCATTATTACTTCGCATTTCGTATTTTACTTATCCACATGTCCACATTTAGTATTTCACATATCCACACTTTGTAAGGATTTGACTTGTTACTATTCGTCCTAATGCCTACAATACGTGTGTTAGTATATTTTCCCTTCATTATATCTGCTTACCTATACTTGTTGTTTAAGTTTCTATTCGCACATTGTTTTATGAAAGCATGATGATTGCATCAGCCGTCACCAGGATCATATCATTTTACTATTCGCAATAGGACCCGAAAATAACACCACTGCAGCTCAAATGCATTGTCACGTTTAAAAACATTATGTTAGATGTGTTTAAAATACAGAGTCTTATTTTAAGGTCGTACTTTACTGACTGATGACTTATACAAAATGATGCAATTTAATCAATAATTTAAGTAATTGATGGTTTGGAATAATAGGTAAAATAACATTACTAAGCGAATTGCCTAAACTTCTATATTAATTATGTCTCTAATCTTACGTAGCATTTTGTAATTATTCTGGGACCGGAACTCTCCCTGCCGCGTCCCTGCCGACACGAACTACGCCCAGCACCCTGCTACCTCGGATACCAGCACCGCCTGGTGCCCGGCAATATCTCCCATCCATCGCGCACCATCCTGATTGTTGATCCTGGTGCATCACATTACATACTCCTTCATCAACTTGTCTGTTCTCCGATTAACATCGCTGATAAAAAACGTCCACTTTATAAACATCGACAAATCAAAAGTTCCAATAAAACTGTCTGATTTATGGATACGTAGTAGAAAACTGTCCAAATATAAGTTTGTAACTATCACTTAAAATACAGGCGTAGAGTCTTAAATAGTTCCCTGCTAGCAATAAAACACAGTTTTCTCAACATCACCAAAACTATGTCCATCAGCACACCGTCAGTTTGACACGGTTCACTTTTGTGTATTTAATTTCTTTTTGCATGAAGAAGGTCAAAATGTTCATCACAAAATCTCCAAAAAACGCGTACTTATGTATTTTTCTCGGAACCCTCATACAATCCAAACGCTAGACTCCAAAGGCTCAGCGTTGCCCATAGAAGGCAGCACTGGCAGTGGTCGCCATGCGATGTGGGCTGTAGAGGGTTCGAATAGAAACACGTATGTCGAGCTCTGAAGACGTATAATGAATGCGCAATAAAAGGAATACAATTTGCTTACTGCTAACTTAAGGCTAAAGTCGTGGAGGCGGTGTCTCTACACTACACTGTCTAATCCCTATATTATGTAATAATATGTTATTTATTAACATATTATTACATTTATTAACCAGAGTCACATTTCACAACCTCACCGACAAACAATTCAAGAGACAACTTTTCCAGCACTATACAAATGAATATGCCTACATTGCAATTCTAAGCAAAGAATACTCTGTGCGCGTCCTGAACCGGTTTCCATTCCGCTGTCACTCTGGCGAAGTAGCTTTGCTTACTTACGTCAATTTGTTCACTACCTATGTTACACATACATAAAATTACCTACATCTGTATTCCTTGCAGTGCGCGCACATAATCAACGGCTTGATAAAACTGTTTTCGTTTATTTTTCTTGCAATATTGTCTTTGATAACTTTTATACATATTTAATACACGATGGCGGGCTCAATAGTATTTTTTGAGTTTACTATTAATAAGAAAATATTGTAAAGTGTATTGTTTAAGTTAATATAGAGAGCCTTCTGTGCAGGAGGTCTTGGTTCGAATCCCACCACCTACCAATGTGTTTTTCAGTTTTCGAATTCCATATGTGCATTTATTTAGCGCTTTTTCTGTGCTTCGGAAGGCACGTTAAGTAAGCCGTTGGACCCGGTAAATATCGTTTAACACCTTAGACTGATATTAGTCGTTAAGCCATATAAGAGGCCAGTGCTAAGCATTGGAGGCTTGAAAACTCTGACCTAATCTAGGATTGGGTCTGGTTTCCATTCTGGGTTGCGGAGGTCAGATAGCAGTCGCTCTGTGTAAAAACCAGTACCCTCGTTCAATCACCTAGATTAGGAAGCCGACCCCGTGAGATACGGGATAAGGCTAGGGAGATGATGATGATTATATATATATATATATATAAATATATCGAGATATGTATATATATATATATATACATATCTCGATATGCTCAAAATGGCGTTTCGGAAAGTTTTTTTTTCCAGTGACGATATCGTTAATAATGTCTGCTGCAATTATTTAAAAAAAAAAAAATTATGTAGAGACGCGACTCTTCTAGAGATTTATTATAATATATGTATAGATTAGCCTAAATACAAAATTTGAAGATTTTACCTTCAAAATTGACGGAATTCCTATACACATTTCCATCCCCTATTGTGTAACAGTGGGACGATTTATTCATACATACATATAATCACGCCTTTGTCGCTGATGGGGTAGGCAGAGCGTAAACGACCTAAACAAATGTCGTTCCGCGACGTGTGACAAAGTTTAAAGGGTTATATAAGATAGATTCGTAGGCATATTGCTGCAGTGACAGGTTGTCAGCCCATCTTCTAAATTGCAATATACTGAAACCTTTGGATCCCTTATCTGGTTTTTACAGCATGCCCGGGAGTAAATGCAGCTGGCATATTCTATGTTTTTCTCTCGCTCCCGGCATGGAAGATTTATAGGCCACAAAAAAGGGTAGAAAATACAGAAATGCTAAAATACGTGTTTATTATTTTTTAATCTTTAGCTCAAAAACAAAATTGGAAGATTTTTTTTTGCTAATCCATACAAATTGGTTGATCGAGGTCGCACTTTTGTTCGGGAAAGTTTTTTTTTTTCCTACCTGATAGAAACTCCTGTTAAAAGTTGTTCAATTATGTTGACCGAACAACCCCAATCAATGTCAGGTACGCGTTGCAGGTCGCCATGGTCTGCTCGCTTGTATGTCTCTCTCTAATAAGTATAATAAAAGAAACCTAACGTTTCTTGTACCGAATGGAGTATTTATAATTTATATTCTTTCTTTATTGTACCAAGAGCTTACACGTGGAAATAGGGTCAACTCACCAGTAAATGAACACCCTTAGTATTATCCATTCTAATAAGATATCATCATTTCCCAACCCTTTCCTGTACCTCACGGGGTCGGCTACCTAATACAGGTGATCGAACGAGTTACATAGAGCGACTGCCATCTGACCTCCGCAACCCAAAAGGGAAACCATACCCAATCCTAGATTAGGTCAGAGTTTTCAAGCCGCCAATGCTTAGCACTGACCTCTGACATGGCTTACCGACTAATATCTACGGTGTTAAACGATATTAACCAGGACCAACGGCTTAATGTGCCTTCCGAAGCACGGAAAAAGCGCAAAATTAACGTATATATGAAATTGGAAAATCACGAAAAACACATTGGTACGTGGTGAAATTCGAACTTCGATCTCCCGCTCAGGAGGCAGCGGCACTATCACCTAAACCATAGGGCAATAAACCTTGGGTAGGCAGAGCGTAAACGACCTAAACAAAGGTTGTTTTGCCACGTCTGACAAAGTTTTGAGTGTCATTTAAGATAGATTTGTAGGTATAATTGCTTACCTCTGATACTTAGTGATTCCACAAGAGACAGTCATCAAACATAACGCCTAGGTTTTTGAGTTTGCGGCTGTAGGGAACATTATAATTACCTACATTCGTTTCAACAGGACTGTTGTACGAGTATTAACCCGGGAAAAGGTTATCGTTCCCCGTAAAATATGTGACGCTATTGAAATAAGCCGTCGTCCGAATTTCAATAGAGATTGTGGGTGGTCTTTATCGCCATCGTGGAAACCTGTGCTACGATCAGTGTTGCCTGCGTCCGTAAACTTAGTGAACAATGAAGATAGAGTCAGTGTCGTGTGTTCAAACCTAAACGTATCGATAAACGATAATCCGTCTCTAATACAAGAAACAGCCCCAGTACCGACTGCAGCGCCCCCTCTCGTGTTGTCGGCGCGGGCGCAGCATGCAGCGAACCGCAGTTGAAAGTCGCACTTGACGCACGGAGGAGTGTAGGTAGTCACCTTCTCTCCTGAAGAAGATCCTTGTATAGGGTCGAAACGTCGAGATGAATACCTCTATCAAACCCACAATATTTATAAAATTATATTTATTATAATTCATATTTGTAAAATATTGCCGAATATTTTATGAATAAAATTAAAAATTACAAAATATAATGATGACGTCATAAATAAAAAGTCAAAACTTAAAAAAGCCATAACGAAAAATGGCAAAAATGAAAATAGACAACAATGAAAAAAGATAAAAATGACAATAATGAAAGATGACAAGAATTAAAAAAAAGATGTATAACATCTCACGCGCGGACATAAGTACACACACCCATTTTTTGTACTTAGAATTTACTCCTTTTTCATATCATATTTTATGCAGTGCTATTTTCTTTTTATGGCTCTCACATTTTTTTTATATCTCGACTTCCAGGTTGAAATTCGACAAAAACGAGTCATTAATATCTAAGTTAGAGCTTAAGAAATACAACGAAAAAAACGCATTCAATTTCGTGCAGTAGTTTTTGCGTGCCACTTTAACAAACATACAGACAGGCAGTAAAAAATTCTAAAAACTGTAGTTTTGGCTCCTATAGCACTTGTAGAAAATAAAATAAATTATATTTTTCTCATTTTTATCCCATGTACATCAACCTGTTACAATTTTATTACAAGTAAAGTAAGATAAGATAAGAAGATTAATACAGATATAACTGAGCCACAGAATATATAAGACTGAGCTTGAATATAAAATAAAAGCAATAAAGTTGAACATTTTCTAAAGTGTTCATTTACTGGTAGGTAGACCCTATGTTGTGTAGTAACAGCGCTTCGCAATTCGCAACGACAGAATTGTATAATCAAATAACACCGTAAATAACATGTTGCCTAAAATCTAAAATTAGGTGTTTAGTAAATACGCGCATGTACGCTGATTGAGAATCATGAGCCGTTCTGTCAATTAAACTGGGAGTAAAATAAAAGTGCTGGCCATATTTTAGGGGGTGAACCTTCCCATGAAACAGAACAACATTCTTTAAGGAACATGTCTGATCTCCCCATACAAAATGACTCGAGCCTCTGACACCATTTGTATGGGAAGGCCATTTAAAAAATATATATCTACCTATGTTACCTAGAGTTGTTAAGAACCTACCCATGAAGGTTCACTCCCTAAAAAAAAGGCCAGCATTTTGTTTACTCCTTGTATTTATGATAAATTTTAGAGCAACACGGCCTTCCGTTCCCGTGTTGCTCTAAGTGATAAAATCATCTCTGAACAGAGTTTCTTATTGGGCTCGATTCTCGATTTGCCGGCTAAAACTGAAATTATAATCTTGTTAAAAAAATTGTCACTTTCAGACTAAAAACATTGGCAAAGGACAGGAGATCTATCGCCTCCGGCTTTTGATTTATACACATAAAAAAATGTCCACCTTTGACTTGTCCCATACAAGACCATTATTTTTTTTAATTTATTTATTTCCTACATTTCTAACCTTGAGTCATTATAATCGATCTTCATTCTAAATATCAGTTTCCTAGGTCATTGGCTTTTTGATTACCTGATTTTTGATATGTATGTCAGTCAGTTAATCAGTCATAAAAATTATGATTTTTCAGAATTAAATTATCACTATGTTTATAAAATTTGAAGTACTTATATAGAGGGTATAAATATATAAACCAAATTTTGGTTTAGATTAGATTTGTTTATTTCATTTTATTAATTTCATAATTACATTACAATAATACTAAAATTGTCCAAGGATAAAATGATCGTCAGAAATAAAAATAATATATTAAAAACTAAAACATGTCAATTTGTAAAAAAACTAATAGTACCATGTCATAAAGTATCTATAAAATAAAATGAAACAATAGCTTAAGTCAAAATAAAGACAAAACACAATGTCAAGGAATATAAAATAAAATAAAAATGAAGCAATAGCAAAATAACAAATAACAGGTTTGTTTAAGTTTAGTAGTTTTCAAGTTATGAAAGGGTCAAAAGTGGCTCCAAATGGTTCCTGTAAATATAAACACGGTGCTGCCGACCAGTTCTCTTCGTTTAGCTCGAACTTGATATTAAGTACATACATACAGGATACGCGCAAAAAACATAACTCTTCCTTGACAGTCGGGTAAAAACAACCATTTTCCGTTAAGAATCACCGGACGCGAACTTGGCGGCTGAACTCGCTGTTTTTAAAGTACCTACGACCAAGGTGCGACGCAGCGAACGTAGCAAGTGGCGCCCCAAATAGGCATTTCCTACTGCTGCCATTTCACCAAGGTCATCTACCAACTGCTTTCACTATTGGTCAAGTTTTCTGAAAACTTTCCCCCTGGGCAAGATCTGCCGAACCGCGTGTGAGATTAATCATGTCCAGTGTGGAAATCTCTAGAAATATACTTTGGACCCAGACCGGTCTGAACTGAGTAAGGTGCTTGATATGCTAAGGAGAAAAACGAAATACATAAATCACGCCTTTATCTCTAATGGGGAGGGCAGAGCGTCAACGACCCACGCAGAGTTAGTTCTGACAAGCTTTAAGGGTCATGTAAATTGCTATAGTGACAGGTTGTCAGCCCCCATCGCTTAAATTACAAAATCGGATGTAAGTGACAATGTCCCGCAAACTGATAGGGGTTGCTCAGCAAACGAAACTGATCAACTTTCACCAGGAAATTCTTTCAGAAAATTAAAAAAAAATACGTTTACCTTCCCATACAAAATGACCATCTCGATCAGACAATTTGTATTGAAAAATATACTTTTTTCACATCCTGAAAAAAAATCCAGCTGATAATTGTTGTTTCGTTGACTGAGCAACCCCTATCAGTTTGCGAGACGGACGCTGTCCCTTACACTCCGTTTACTGTAACCCTCGCATCCCTAAGCATGCTCGAGAGAAGATCCAGCACATTCTTTCTGTTTTTCTATCGCTCCCAGTCCACCATGGAAGAAAACAAAATCATAGAAAAAAAATATCATACAAAATATCAAAACATTTTGGTCAGCCTATTTCATGCAAAGAATTATTTGCACTTAAAACAATGATCTATTATTTTTTTTTGTTACCATAACTTATGGTTGTCACTCTAAAGCCCAGACTAGCTTTGGTTTAGCATCATCCTACTTATATAAATGGCATTTTGCAGTTCCTAAAGCATTCACGTAGTGTAGATCACAGTCTTCGTAGACTAATTACCACAGCTCACTGATTTGAGAAGTAACTCTTCTGTGCCACAGCTAGTGAAGTCATCATTACCAACATGAAGCAAGGCCTGTTCTTACTGCTGTCGACACTTGCTGTGGCTCTTAGTAAGCTATATTATTTTTTATTTTTTGGTTTTATTTTTTTTACTTTTAATTACTTCCATGCTGGACTGGGAG
This sequence comes from Scrobipalpa costella, assembly GCA_949820665.1. Lineage (NCBI taxonomy): Eukaryota > Metazoa > Arthropoda > Insecta > Lepidoptera > Gelechiidae > Scrobipalpa > Scrobipalpa costella. The sequence continues at coordinate 4,593,947 of OX463314.1, forward strand.
AGATAGAAAAACAGAATGTTCCAGCTGCCCTTCCTCCCGGGCATGCTGTTGAAGTCAGCAAAAGGGACTCGAGGGTTACAGTGTATTGTAATTTGGGCGATGGGCTGACAACCTGTCACTATAGCAATACATATTACAATCTAAAATTGCCCTCAATTTTTGTCAGATGTGGCGAAAGCGCCTTTTACTAGGCGTTAAACGCTCTGCCTACCCCGTAAGGGATAAAGGCATGATTTATGTATGTATGTATGTTTTACTTTTACAGAGCCCGATGGTGTAGTGGATAGGGCCGCTGCCTCTCTAGGAGGTCGTAATTCGAATCAATGTGTTTTTCGGTTTTCGAATTTCATATGTACGTTTATTCGGCGCTTTTTCCGTGCTTCGAAAGGCACGTTAAGCCGGTGGTCCCGACCGGTTAATATCGTTTAATACCGTCATTAAGCCATGTCAGAGGCCTTAAGCTATTTGATAGGTTTTTAAAGAAAACTTCTTTTAATGTTTCATACAAAATATTGATGACATAAGACCGAGAGACGTATTGAGATAAGACCAGATTCTGTATCTTGAATAAGTCAATTTATATTATGAATAAAAATAAATTAAAGACGCCTTATCTCGTATCTTACACAGAAAGACCGCCATCTGACCTCCGCAACCCAGATGGAAAACCAGACCCAATCCTAGATTAGGCCAGTTTTTATGCTTAGCACTGGCCTCTGACTTGGTTTAAAGACTAATATCTACGGTATTAGACGATATGAACCGGGACCAACGGCTTAACGTGCCTTCCGAAGCAAGGAAAAAGCGCCGAATAAACGTACACATGAAGTTCGAAAACCGAAAAAAACACATAGATACGTGGTGGAATTCGAACCACGACCTCCCCGCTCAGGAGGCAGCGGCCTTATCCTCTACATTTATCGAACTCTCCACAAGTTTTCTGCTCTACATACATGTAAAATGTCAATTTATTTTACTCTTCTGTTTCCTATTGCCTGGTTGCCTGGAAGATATTGCTACATTAGCAATAAGGCCGCCAATTGTACTAATTTTCTTTTTAGCAAATTGTAACTTCTGTGTTTTTATAAAGTATATTGTATTGTATTGTAAAATGGCAGATATCTAACTATTATATTTTTACTTTCCAGCTGTGGACTTTCAGCAAGGAGTACGAGGTAAGTAATTTTTGTAGTTATTGGTCTTCTACTTCTTCTGTCGAGTGGGTATCGAGTCTATCGACCCGATGAACCCTGGTGTCAGAGTTTTTAAACCGCCTAGTAGCACAACTATCAGGTCTCTGACTTGTTTTAAGTAACGACCACTATCAAAGACAGTGACCGGGACCGACGGCTTAACGTGCCTTCCGAAGCACGAAATCTTTTTCTTTTCGGAGAATCAGGTGATTCAGCCTGCAATGTCATCACCAAACTGGGGAAAAATTCACAAAGTGATAAATTCTCAAATATCAACTTTGGGAATCGGACCCAGGACCTTCGGATCGGGAGTCCATGGCACTAGCCACTAGACCACGGAGGCAGTTGTCATTGGCACCTGTCCCTTTCGTTCTCTCATGTCATGATAGAAAAAGACAGGTAACGATTTACAGTACGAGCGCCATTTTCGTTTAGGCCACTGATTTGAGAAGTCGCTAGCTTTTCCTCTTCTGTGGTTCAGGCGGACAAATTGAGACCTACAAAATGATGGTTGCCATTTGACACTTAATTTGACTACTGCGTCGCTGACAACTGTATAAAAATCTCAGTTGACCAGGAGTCGTATTTTTGAACCGCTCGTATCTGAATTCGCATACGAAAATGCAACATTCGCATACGAAATCCCAACATCATTTGACAAGTGACACTTTAACTTGTTAATTTATTTGACTTTACGTTCCGTTTCTCTGCGATTCATTTCCGGTTTTTCAAATCAACGATTTTTGTTAATGCTTGTGGTGGTATAATAGGTGTATTTCTGCGTAGAACGAAAACAATTTATGGGATTAGACTTTATTAGCAACACAGATTTTTACTGCTTCATAAATACGTAAAATCGTGTGTGATAGATTTTGATTTCGTACATGAATGATAATCGTACGCGGTTTTTCAGTTTTCATACAACTCCTGGACCTAAGAGCAACTTGGTGTACAATTTTTTATTTATCTGTGACCACGGCCTCTTTCGGGATGGAACGGTAGGCCATTATTATACTCTGGATGATGGTGCACCATTTTACAACAATTTTTATTCATAAAATTTCTTTAAAAAATAGCCTTTATTTGATTACTTCATTACATTTACATTTCATTTCATTTACAAAAAAACTATTTTATTAAATTACATTAATAATATTGTTAATTTAAATTTTTACATAAATTATCGTCCTGTATAATTGCTGTTACAATTTTTATTTTAATGTCATAATAATTAATAATTCTATCCCTTGTCACTTTTATTTATACAATGTTTGTTTATTTCTGTCATATGTAATCAACGTTTTTCGACAAACTCTTTACTGCACACAAATTATAGAAATAATAAACAATAAAAAAGGACCCATGTATATTGTTTCAATTCTTATTTTTAGCCACGTTTGGCTTAGGAGATGGCAGGGGCAGCAAATACTACTTCCCGGTTCCCCTGTACGCATCAGGAGCTGTATCCCAGGGTTGGAAGAAGACCCCCCGTCCCTCAGGTCCACTGCCTTCTCTTGAGATGTACTGCTCTCCTGAATACTCCATGTGCGGCCTCTATGACGACACCGGGTTCATTGCTGGCACACAACTTGCTGTAAGTATGTACTTCTAGGTATATTGCTGTAGTGACAGGTTGTCAGCCCATCGCCTAAATTGCAATATACTGAAACCCTCGGATCCTTTAGCTGGTAATACAGCTTGCCCGGGAGGAAATGCAGCTGGCGTATTCTATGTTCTTCTCTTGTTCTATTTTACATACTAGCACATACTAGTCAAAGTCAAATCATTTATTTCTAAATATATTCCTAAGATACCATGCTGGACTGGGAACAAGAGAAGAGCACAGAATATGCCAGCTGCATTTCCTCCCGGGCAAGCTGTATAACCAGCTAAAGGATCCGAGAGTTTCAGTATATTGCAATTTAGGCGATGGGCTGACAACCTGTCACTACAGCAATATACCTACAAATCTATCTTAAATAACCCTCGAAAGTTTGTCAGACGTGGCGGAACGATCTTTTGTTTAGGTTGTTCACGCTTTTCCTACCCCATTAGGGATAAAGGCGTGATTATATGAGTGTATGCATGTAGATTCCAACTTAAATTAAATGGTGTAATGTATGTATAATTACATTAAAAACAAAAAAAAGGTACCAAATGTATTTTTTTACGTACTATTTGTCTTTGTGCTTTTTCGGCATCAATACAAAATTAATTTAGAAAAATCTTAACACCCGCATCCACATCCGCGAATGTAATACATACATACATAAAATCACGCCTTTATCCCATACGGGGTAGGCAGAGCGTAAAACGCCTCCTAAAAGGCGCTTTCGCCACGTTTGACATAAATTGAGGGCAATTTTAGATTGTAATGTGTATTGCTGTAGTGACAGGTTGTCAGCTCATCGCCTAAATTACAATACACTGTAACCCTCGAATCCCTTTTGCTGACATTTGCATCATGCCCGGGAGGTAACGCAGCTGGTACCTACTCTATAAACTTGTTTCTTCAGGTACAAAAGGACAGATTTACCGATGCTGTTCTGGATTGGACAGTTCAGGGTTACTTCTCATGGACCGTCAACGGAGTGGAGTACTGGGCCATGCCACAGTACTTTGTCAATGACGGTAAGTATTCTTCAGCTTTTCAACCATCGACCTGATAAACCCTTTTATCAGAGTGTTTAACGATTTAAGGTCCCGATATAGCCTACTTACCTACTGTTTAGATTACTGACTCTACTTTTGAATTTAATTTGTATTATTTTTTATGTGTGTAAGGATCAGGGGTGGCTTCAATGAAGAATATTATTTGTAAAATAATAAAATGCGATTTATTTGCGACTAATTTACAAAGGCAAGTGATAGTCAAAATGGCAGTTGAAAAAGAGCCTGATAATTATATTATTATATTATTTTCCATTAGGAGACATCGTGTTAAATACTATTTGAAAGCGCCCTCTAGAGTTTCCTCGTCGAATCATCTTGTTGGAAGGCTGGTTAAATCTGTCATCGATTGCTTGTCTTGTCCAGAAAGATCACGTCCGTCTTCTTATTCGTTTTCACGGCAGATGTCGTAACACCTACTTATATTAAAACTTGTAGAATTCCTGAAGATAAGCAGTGCAGAGCGTGAAGCGTCCAGGAACAACGAAACCACTCTTCAAATGGACTCTATCTGGATCACCAGCTTCAACGGGACGCTTCTGGAGATCCCTGTTGATGAGAACAAGCTGGACAAAGTGTGGGGCAAACAAACTTGCTTTACTGGAATGGGTAATAATTTTGAGGATTTTTGCACTCACAATTAACAGTGTTTCTCTACTGTATTATGCATGTATTATACATATAAACCTTCCTCTTGAATCACTCTATCCATTAAAAGAAACCTCATCAAAATCCGTTGCGTAGTTTTAAAGATTTATGCATACATAGGGGTATAGGGACAGAGAAAGCGACTTTGTTTTATACTATGTAGTGATAATATGAAAGAAAGAAAATAATAAATTCGGTTCTGGCAGGACTCAAACCTGCATCTCTGGAATGCCGGTCCATTACTCTACCAACTGAGCTACAGAAACGGTAGAGGAAGTGACGAATTTATAATAGTCTTTCTGATGTATATGTCATAGAGACGTAAGCGACATCTAGCCATGTAGTTAGGGAACTACGTAGGGCTTGACCAGTCCAAATTAAGATTGGAATTCAAGTCAATAATGATATCGCCTCACTTTTTACATATTTATTCGGAGAAGGAAGGAGCAGTAATGGACCGGCATTTCAGATACGCAGGGTTGGGTCTGGTTTCCCTTCTCGGTGGCGGAAGTCAGATGGCAGTCGCTCTGTGTAAAAACCAGTACTCTCGTTCAATCCCCTAGATTAGGTAGCCAACCCTGTAAGATACGGGATAAGGCTAGGGAGATGATGATGGGTAAATTTGAAGTACCTACCTAAATGATTACTCAAGTGATCCTTCTGACCGATTTCGGTCATGGACTGTACTTCGATTCCTAGCCCTCGTGCGCCCGAAAATGGCTGACGGAGCCGATTTTCGCCAGGGCACGTGATACACCTTGCTCATAATGGTATTCAATGGCAGCAGCCTGGCGGGACTTCAGCTCGTCGAGTTTCGCGTCAAGGTCAACTTTACGTTGCTCCTCGAAATCGGTGACCAGCTAACACAATGTTGACGTACGAGTAACACATGCCTTAGGGAATGTTTCAGCACAGAATATAGTAACACAAAACTGAAGTGTGACTTGTAAAAAACCTTCTTAAAATTATGAAAAAGGTTTTGTAAATTCTGCTGTATATTACAATCAAAACTTCATAAGAAATTCATTTTAAATCGCATTTAAATTATGGTTAATAGCCTTGCATATTAGGGTAAATGTTTTCCTGTTTCAGACAAAAAATGGAAAAACCTTTAAGGATTTTTTTGTTAACATTTGTCAGCAGTTATTATTTCTTCCATGCTGGCCTGGGAGCGAGAGAAAAACATAGAATGTGCCAGTTGCATTTCCTCCCGGGCATGCTGTAAAAATCAGCTAAGGGATCAGAGGGTTTCAGTATATTGTAATTTAGGCGATGGACTGACAACCTGTCACTACAGCAATATACTTACAAATCTATCCTAAATAACCCTCAAAACTTTGTCAGACGTGGCGGAACGACCTTTGTTTGGGTCGTTTACGCTCTGCCTACCCCATTAGGGATAAAGGCGTGATTATATGTATGTATGTATTAATTTAATTAATTTTCAGGCCTGCACTACTACTACGATCTGGTGAACACTGAGTGCACATCTGACAAGATCCTACCCTGGTTCACCCTGTACTACCAGGGAAAGCTTGTATCTACCCTGTGGGGAACTTTTGGAAAATATTCCATTGTAGACGGCGAGAGGGACTGGTTTGAAAGACCGGTTAAGCAGTTCCTTGAGGTAAGTTTAACAAATCTTCTACGGGGTGTAAGAGACAAACTGGTAGGGGTTGCTCAGTCAACGAAACTGCACAACTATCAGCAGGATTAAAAATGCATTTTCATACAAATTGTCTGATCGAGATGGTGCAACTACGACTTGGTACCATTATAAATCTGCTGGCTATAGTTCATTTTCTTAACGTAGAGTTATCTATCGATAACTCACAGATAACTCTATCGATATCTATCGATACCAACGTGTTTTGCAGCCCAGAAACTGCTTTTTCTTTACAGTTGTTGTTGTAGAAAGTCAACCGAAAAACATTTATTTTTATAAGAAGGCTAAGTAGAAGATAATAAGGCTATTGTCTACGGTTCCGAATCAAATTGAACCTTTACTAAGTAGCAAAGAAAAAGGTTTTTATGGGCCGCAAAACACGTTGGGATTGATAACTCAACGTTAAAAGAATGAACTATAGCTAGCTGATTTATAATTATAATGGTACCAAGTCGTAGTTGCAATAATTGCGACTTAACTAATATACCTGTCATTCTCTGCCATGAGAGAACAGAAAGGGACGCCAATAAATTTAAGTCAGATTTAGTCATATTTAATTGAGTTGTAAGCTCTACGAATCGATAGCAGTCTCATTCAAAATAATCTAAAATTTTCGTAGGAAACTCTCTCTGGTGTCTCTTACCTTGTTCTCACAATACACGTCTTCCTCACAGATAAACTTCCCCGACGCCCCAGAATGCCACCACCAGTTGTCTGAACATACCGTCACCATGCACCAGTGGTTCGTGGACAACCCCTGGGACGCCGTTTGCCCCAAACAACAGTAGAAGCTTCAGAATTTCAATATCATCGTCAATCGTAGCAAAAGGGATTTGAGGGTTACAGTGTATTGTAATTTAGGCGATGGGCTGACAACCTGTCACTACAGCAATGCACATTACAATCTAAAATTGCCCTCAATTTATGTCAGACGTGGCGAAAGCGCCTTTTAGGAGGCGTTTTACGCTCTGCCTACCCCGTATATATCGTATATATGTATCGTAGCAATTCAAAGTTGCAAAAATCACGACTTAACTAAAATAAGTTTTTACCTGACATTTTCTCACGAATCGATAGCTATAACTACATTGTATACATAAATCATACACCCAAAGGAGGCCTAGTAGAAATTGCTGTTTTAGCAATAAGGCTTCCATCATTTTACGGTCGTGTTTTTCCGTTTATTTCTGTTGTAAGTGTATTAAAGAATTTTTGTATAGTATTGTACCTAAAATACAATTTATGCAAAATAAAGATTTTTTGCAAGAAATACAATCAAAAATGTAAAATTAAGTTTTCAGTTCTCAATCCGTGTGTTTCTTTGTTATTGTTATTAAGTTACCATTATTAATCTGCCATATAACTAACCAACTACTAACTACGTACGTAAAATACCAACTACTACGTACTAAAATAATTGTTATTAATTGTACATTGAATTAAATAAACTTTACATATGTATATTAAATCCGACTTGTTTTAATTAAAAACCTAAGAGAAGGATTGCATTGCACCCACAAAGCAGTGATTGCACCGATTCCTTTAAGGACTACATACATTGTATAAGGTCATTTTAAATCAATTGCAAATATTTTAAGGGTATTTATATTTATGTGGAAGAAATTGAGTTTATGCATTTTAAATTTAAAATGTGCAGTAGTTTCTATTTTAAATTTACCTAACAAAAAACATATTTTTTTGTGAACTCTCTTTGAATAACCCCCACCACGTCACTAGAATGCAGGCCTTACGTAATTACACTACACGCACACAGCGTTCAACCTTCAGCCAATCACGTAGTGTGCGTGTTTTGATATACGGTATATCCAATTTTTGTTTAGTTTTTAATTTAAGAATCTATGTTATCTCGAAAAATTTCTTTTTTTAAACACTCTCTAAATAGTTTCTTGGAAATTATTTGATCATCGCCTTAAATATTTGCAGTTGATTTAAAATTACCTTATATAGCCCTTATGTGTCTCACTGCTGGGCAAAGGACTCTCTCCGCTCCCTTTATCTTCTGCCTCTTCCGGCCATGCCTGTTGAAGACACAATTTAACTAAATACTGGCTGTTGCCGTCCCTTTCTGTTCTTACGATAGAAAATTACAGGTAACGATGTTAGTCAACATTTAGTGGTTTTATACATACATATAATCACGCCTTTATACCTAATGGGGTAGGCAGAGCGTAAACGACCTAAGCAAAGGTCGTTTAGCCACGCCTGACAAAGTTTTGAGGGTTATTTAGATAGATTTGTAGGTATATTGCTGTAGTGACAGGTTGTCAGCCCATCGCCTAAATTTGCAATATACAGAAACCCTCGGATCCCTTAGCTGGTTTTTACAGCATGCCCGGGAGGAAATGCAGCTGGCACATTCTATGTTTTTCTCTCGCTCTCAGTCCAGCATGGAAGTTTAGTGTTTAGTGGTTTTATGCGCATACGAATGGCATCCTAGAGCAACGCGGCCTTCCATCCGAGAGGTAGTTGGGCTTAACGAATTTACTCTACTCAAATAGTCTGTCATTCCATGCGTAACAATAGCTCAACAATTCGTGTACGCATGCGTCACATCAACGTAAATAGGGCTGGACTCAACTTCTTCTCTCCTGTCGAGTGGGTATCGTGTCTATCGACCCGATGAACCCTGGTGTCAGAGTTTGGAAATCGCCTAGTAGCACAACTATCTGGCCTCTGACATGGTTTGAGTAACGACCACTATCAAAGACAGCGACCGGGACCGACGGCTTAACGTGCCCTCCGAAGCACGAAATCTTTCTCTTTTCGGACAATCAGGTGATTCAGCCTGCAATGTCCTAACCAAACTGGAAAAAAAAAACACAAAGTGATAAATTCTCGAATATTAACTTTGGACAACCCCCTGGGAATCGAACCCAGGACTTCCGGATTGGGAGTCCATGGCACTAGCGACTAGACCACGGAGGCAGTTACTCAACTATCGATGCATCAATATCGATAAATTTCAATTTCGGAAGAAGGAATAAAGATAACTACAAAATTTTACCTGTTAAATATCGTATAAACGCGGTAGTGTGACTGGTCAAGTTCAAGCCAACGAAGAGTACCGGTGGGCAGCACCGTATGTATTTTTACGGGAACCATTGGGAGTTTATATAATAAAATAAAACCCCCTATATGAACAAGTATCCCAAACACAAACATAGCTTAAACGGTTATTAATACATTTATGTCGATATATAGTATTTTTTGTTGAAATATAGACATAAAGAGTTAGTTAATATGTTGCACAGGAGTTTGCATCGCGAACTCAAATACTCCCCCGGAGGTCGCTCACCAACGTGTAACTTACCACGTACTAGAATATTCAGTCACTAACAAAAATTCAGACGTAATTTATCGACAAACATTATGTTCTGTAACGGTAACATCACTATGTTGATGAATGCGATATTGACATAATATTTCCAACTCAGTTTTAAAATAAAGGTAAACAAAATTTCATGTCTTTTAATCTAAGATCTTGCTTCTAAAATAAGTTTGAGCTATTAGATATGACAACATAATGAAATAGTAATTTTAGTATTAACACATATCATTTCTTGCTGATTTTCATGCTGGACTGAGAGTGAGAGAAAAACATAGAATGTGCTAGCTGCATTTCCTCCCGGGCATGCTGTAAAAACCAGCTAAGGTAAATAAGACACAGAGAGAGCCCGATGGTGTAGTGGATAGGGCCGCTGCCTCCTGAGCGGGAGGTCGTGGTTCGAATCCCACCACTTACCAATGTGTTTTTCGATCATATGTACGTTTAATCGGTGCTTTTGCCGTTTGTGCCGTTCGGAAGGCACGTTAAAGCCGTTGGTCCCAGTTAATATCGTTTAAAACCGTAGATATTAGTCGTTAAGCCATGTCAGAGGCCAGTGCTAAGTATGAAATGCGGCTTGAAAACTCTGACCTAATTTAGGATTGGGTCTGTTTCCCTTCTGGGTTGCGTAAGTCGGATGGCAGTCGCTCCGTGTAAAAACCAGTACCCGCGTTCCATCGCTTAGATTAGGTAGCCGACCCCGCGAGATACGGGATAAGGCTAGGGAGATGATGGTAAATAAGACACACGTGGTTTTCGCTAACAACAGTATTGAATAAAACGGATTAATCATGGTCGGTTCGCTAGTTTCATTATCCGAAGATTTTGGGCGGTTTAGGCAAGCAGATGTTGAGCCAGGGATTCTCCACGTAGAAGATGTGGATGGTGACGAATCCAGGTTTGTGAGACAGGTCGCACAAGCACTGAGGACAACGGGGCACGATGACCTGAAAACAAAATTACAACATAACATTACCAGAAATTCGAAAGTAAGTTTTAGAATCTTCCGTGCGAATGTGCCAGCTGCATATCCTTCCGAGCATGCTGTAAAAATCAACTAAGAGATCCGAGGGTTTTAGTATATTGCAATTCAGGCGTTGGGTTGACAACCTGTCACTACAGCAATATGCTTACGAATCTATCTTATATAACCCTCAAAACTTTGTCAGACGTGGCGGAACGATCTTTGTTTATGTCATTTACGCTCTGCCTACCCCATTAGGGATAAAGGCGTGACTATATGTATGTATGTAAGATTTATGAGTTTTTTAAGTGGCTGCATTATCTTCATGACTCGATTATAGCAGACAAAGAATTAGAATGAGCTGGTAAACGTGGGAGCTGCAGGTGAAACAGAACGTTAAAGTAATTGGAAAGGATTTGACGCTAAAAGAAAATCAATAGAAAACCCATTAAAAATGTGGCCCAAGGTACGGGACAGTTCTGCCAGGCTTCGCTATCAATCCGAAATGGAAACCAACAAACTACTGTTTCGTACCGATGGCGGTGGAAACCACCAGCTGCTACGGCAAGGATACTAAGAAGTTCATTGCGGAACTGGGACACAGACTCAGGGAGAGCGGTCAAGACCCCCGCTCCGGGTCACTTTTGGCCCAACGCGGCGAGTGTGATGAGCACCTTTGTGTCGGGGGCGAAACGGGGCGGGTTATTTGTGTGACCTGTCCCTTTAGTATTTCTTTTTTGAAATATTTTTTTAAGTTATTGTTAATACCATATTGCACACTCATACCAATACACATACCGTGGTCTTGGGGTCTGGGCTCTTGACCCGGAGGTCCCGGGTTCGATTCCCGGCGGGGGACAATGACTTTGTGTTGTTGTTTCTAGTTTGGTTAGGACATTGCAGGCTGATCACCTGATAGTCCGAAAAGTAAGATGATCCATGCCGTCGGATGGGCATGTAAATAGTCGGTCCTGCGCCTGAATTCTCTCTGGTCGTGTCAGTCAGTCTGTCCCATCAGAAAAAGAGATTGAAGGAACAGAGAGTGCACCTGTGTGTAGCGCAAACACTTGGGCACTAAAAACAAGTTCCTGCGCAGTTGGCCCATCTTCGGGAGATGTGCCGCCATCACCGAAAACCGGTGGGAGGACTATTATATTGGGTTTGCTCTTTACTCCGGTCAGGGGCGACAGAGACGGTGTTGACGATGGGCCGAGCCTATCCAGAAGGAAGATGCGTATTCGCTTCAACTTTGAAGTGTTGGCGGCGGTTGTATGCATTCGGAAACATAGACGCAAGTCCACTATTTCGCTATGGGCATTTTGAAAGATTTTTCGAAGCGCTTAATCCGAATTGGGAATAAAGAAACTTACAGCTACTTGGATTCGCGAACAAAGTCTAAATCGCCTGTCCTTTTCTCTAGAATGGAGCCCACTGAAAGAACTTCCTGGATGACATTTGTTCAATTTTGAACTTTGATGACTGAGCAACCCCTATCAGTTTATGGTATGCTGACCCTCTATTATAAAGAGAAACTCTTGCAAAAGGACAGTATAACAGATGGTAACATTCTTTAAAAGGTCACGGCCTTCGATTCTGTATCACATGTCCAAAACAGCACGGCACCAAACACGGCACCAAAATTTGCAAATTATCAAACCGTGCGTGAAGGTGGTCCGTTGTACAATATAAACATACCTTCCTATAGAATACAAAAACACCTAAAAATTTACATTAAAATTCATGACGTAATAACACGTAGTAAAAGCATCTGATTAAGAGCGGAACGTCTTAAATTATTTCCGGAATAAGTTAGTGATTTTATTTTCAAATGAGAATTTTTGACTTATTTCTTAGTCGCAGTCTCAGCCTGCTGTGGTCCTAATAAGTCGTGTTAAATGTTGTTGTATGGTGGTAATATTTAATCTATCCCTATAATAAATCTCTAGAAGGGTACCAAAGGGAAGGGGACCAAATCGTTTTCTTTTTAAAGATTTTTTGTCTGTCTGTCTGTCTGTGTTACCACATTACGCCAAAAGTACTGAACCGATTTCAATGGGACTTTTTTTATTCAACTCAGTGTTACCCGGGTTGCAACTTAGAATACCTAAACTCACGCCACCTCACTTAGAGGGTAGGCAGGAAATTATTTATTAGTAAAATTTCCATCAAACTGTTTTTATTCGGCTGATTGTTGTCTAGGAAAAAACAAAGGATACAAATAATCACGCCACCTGAGTTGGGGGGTAGGTAGGAAATTATATTTTGATTGTTTCTTACTCTATTTGATTTTTTTTATTCGGCTGAATGTTACCTCACCTAAAACTTTATAGATATATGTAAAAAACCACGCCACCTGACTTAGGGAGTAGACAAAAAAATGTATCCTGTTTTAAAAAAAAATCTCATTAGAATGCAGTAAGTCTCATTACGCACACAAGTATCGTGTTATACACGTGTTAGGCTTAGCTAACGCGATTCGAAATGACACAAATAAATAATAAATAAATAAAAGTAAAGAGATCAAAACGTTCATCGAGACGCTATAAACGTCGGAGTAATCTATTCCTGCTTAAATTGTTGTCCCTTTCTGTTCGCTCATGATAGAAAAAGTCTGCGAGGTAGATGGTATATCAAGGTGTTTATCCTTGAGGACCATTTGCAGTGGCGATTTGACCTGCCTCCGTGGTCTAGTGGCTAGTGCCATGGGCTCCCGATCCGGAGGTCCTGGATTCGATTCCCAGGGGGTAAAACACAAAGTTGATATTTGAGAATTTATCACTTTGTGAATTTTTCCCCAGTTTGGGTAGGACATTGCAGGCTGAATCACCTGATTGTCCGAAAAGAAAAAGATTTCGTGCTTCGGAGGGCACGTTAAGCCGTCGGTCCCGGTCGCTGTCTTTGATAGTGGTCGTTACACAAAACCATGTCAGAGGCCTGATAGTTGTGCTACTAGGCGGTTTAAAAACTCTGACACCAGGGTTCATCGGTTCCATAGACTCGATACCCACTCGACAGAAGAAGTGGCGATGACCACGGGCTTTTAGAGGGACGGGCTGTGCCGCAGGCAACTATGTCCTCAAAAACTGACTTTGCTACTTGTAACTTTTGAGGTGCGAGCCGGCGGGGACGACTGCAGACCGGTGGTCCTTCCGTAGTTAGAATGTGGTGGACGGTACTGTGCTTAACAAGACGAGGGAAATCAGGTGGCCTAGTAATGTCCGGAAATTCCTGTAAGAGATTGAAAAAAACTGAATTATTGTTGGACATTATAGTTTTAATACTGGGTTGACTAGTGGAGGCCATAGTGGCAGCTACGGACAATTTTGTAACTGCGTCAATGAACCTGCGTTTTGCGCAGTCCAGGAACAAGTTGAAATACGCCAAAAAATCGGCACCGATAATAGGAGTCGCCACATCTTCAATAACAAAATCCCATCAAAAGTCACGTCTAAGTCGTTTCTTCCATGCTGGCCTGGGAGCGAGAGAAAAACATAGAATGTGCCAGCTGCATTTCCTCCCGGGTATGCTGTAAAAACCAGCTAAGGGATCCGAGGGTTTCAGTATATTGTAATTTAGGCGATGGGCTGACAACCTGTCACTACAGCAATATACTTACAAATATATCTTAAATAACCCTCAAAACTTTATCAGACGTGGCGGAACGACCTTTGTTTGGGTCGTTTACGCTCTGCCTACCCCATTAGGGATAAAGGCGTGATTATATGTATGTATGTAGTCACGTCTAAGACCCAGATTTATATACAGCGTGTGTATGCCGTATGTTTTGATTACGCTTCCGTTGGCCGCGCTAACATCGACATCCGAGGCTCTATACGACCCACGGAGAAGGCGGCGGGGAAAGCAGCAAAGGTCCGATCCAGTATCGATTAAAAATCGATGACCCGACTTAATGTCAGCAACAAACAAACGGCGACTTGACGCACTTAGACAATTAGCCGCCGCAACTAATTGCTATTTTCCCGATTCGAGAGGAGGGTAAGGGTTTGTGCTAGGTGGTAAGCACCTATCAGCCTTAGCAGCAAAACGTCTGTGATACCAGCACATTTTACTGCGGGTTTCAGAATGCGAGCACCAGACTTAGAATTGAACCTAGGGGACCGTGAACGGTTGCGGTCAGTCATCAGAGCATCAACCTTTTTAGTAAGCTCTTCCATCTTACTTATGAGCTTGTTAAGATCTACCGATGAAGTACTAATGGCGTTAATACTGGCTGACCTTCCTGGAGTAGTCTCTACAATGGCATCTGCCAGGTCTGCTACCTTCTCAAGTGGCAAATCCAATTGGGCCATCAAAATGCGCTGGACTTCATGAGGCAAACGACGCATCCAAAGCTCACGCACAATGCTATCATCTCCTTTGCCTGCCAAAGACTGGAGGTGACGCAGGAAAGATGATGGCTTGCGATCACCCATTTGTTCCTCTTTTAGAAGTTGCCGAATCCTTTGTTCCCTGGAAATCGAAAATCGTTTTATGAGCTCATGTATCAAATTAATATATTTATCTTGGTCTGGAGGATTTGCAATAACATCCTCCACCTCATCAGCAACTCCAGGCTCCAACATGGATAAAATATGTCCATACTTTGTGGCATCCCGGGTTATCCCTGCTATCTCAAACTGTGCCTCTGCCTGCGCAAACCATATCTGTGGTTTGTTGGGCCAGAACGGAGATAATTTTACTGAGACAGAGCTTACCTGTGGTCCAGCACTAGCCTCAGGCTTATTTTCTACCTGTAATAGTGCAAGTTGCCTTTGTATCCCTTTTAACTAGTTCTGTACTTCCTCTGATTCACCTCTTCCTCTGGTTATAGCATTTCTGAATAAAAACGGTAAGAAATATGTGTTAGAATGTATTTCCTCAAATGTGCAAATGTTAGTGCAAAATATTATTGTAAGTATTTTTAAGTATAAAATATTATATTATTTATTTGTTTATTTATTATACACCCTGTTCCAATGTAAGGAACCACTAAAATTAAGACCTTATATTTAGCTAAATTAAAACTTAGGGTTAAAAATGTCTATGTTAGTAGATTTAGGTAGTAGTTTTGCACAGTAAAGATTGAATAAGGTTCACACAGCACCAATGTTTTGTTAGCATTCTTCTCAGTAAAATATTTAGGTTTAATATATTGCGAGTGTAAACTGAAGCACAGGAGGTTATGTTTATGCTTAGAAACAGTTCACAAGCATGCTACAGTTCTAGCACGACGTCACACACACACACACACCTAAAGACAGGTACACTGATATGAAGTTCAAGGTTAGAAAGATGTATGTAAACTCCGCAAATCACACCATGCTTTTGTTTAGGCTGGGTACTGCATGCTCACCAGAAGGCAGGACACATATTCTATCGAAAATGCACTTGTATTTCTTCATAAGCGGGTGAAGTTGGATGCATGGGAAGCGCGCCAAATGGTTCCTGTATTTTCTCTTTAAGGGGTCACCATTATCGGGACCTTGGCGTTAGGCCTTGGCTTGAATGCACGGACTCTATGGAAAACATTATCTGCACCTTCGATTTCGATAATCGCAGTGGATAATAAAGACGCATTATCTCCCGATATATCTGTACTTCCATGCTTCCATGCTGGACTGGGAGTTATAGAAAAACATAGAATGTGCCAGCTGCATCTCCTCCCGGGCATGCTGTAAAAATCAGCTAAGGGATCCGAGGGTTGCAGTATATTGTAATTTAGGCGATGGGCTGACAACCTGTCACTATAGCGATACACATTTCAGTCTAAAATAGCCCTCAAAACTTGTCAGACGTGGCGGAACGATCTTTTCTTTGGTCATTTACGCTCTGCCTACCCCATTCGGGATAAAGGCGTGATCGTGTGTGTGTGTGTGTGTATCTGTACTTGTTGGTGTGCTATGCAACACCGTAGACGCGTTTAAAGTAGGGTTTGGCTGAAACTGTTCGAGTGAAGAATAATGCGCTTGCAATACAGACCTACAACCGTTTTGACTATTCGTATTTGCCAAAGGGAATCCACTGCTGTATGGCATAAGCCTTATGGGATTAGATGTTTTAGTCCCGTTATCCTTAAGTCGGTTTTTACGACACCCTTCAGGAGTAGTATATCAGGGTCTCGTGTTAAAATACGTGTACCTCAAGGTTCGATATTAGGTCCATTTCTATTTCTAGTGTATATTAATGATTTGCCCTACATGATAGAGAATTTGTTAAAGATTGTATTATTTGCAGATGATACATCTCTTACATTTAAAGTTGATAGACATATACAAAATTATGACAACGTAAATAACACTCTTGGACAAATTCATAATTGGTTCACTGTTAATAATTTAGTGTTGAATGCGAAAAAAACCAAATGTATATAATTTACATACATACATATAATCACGCCTTTATCCCTAATGGGGTAGGCAGAGCGTAAACAACCTAAACAAAGGTCGTTCCGCCACGTCTGACAAAGTTTTGAGGGTTATTCAAGATGGTTTTGTACGTATATTGCTGTAGTGACAGGTTGTCAGCCCATCGCCTAAATTTCAATATACTGAAACCCTCAGATCCCTTAGCTGGTTTTTACAGCATGCCCGGGAGGAAATGCAGCTGGCACATTCTATGTTTTTCTCTCGCTCCCAGTCCAGCGTGGAAGAAGTATATAATTTACTTCGGCTAATAATGATGTTGTACTTAATAATGAAAAATTAGAGTTCACCGAAAACACAGTTTTATTAGGGATTACACTTGACTCGAAACTTCACATTACATCTTTATCGGGGAGACTAAGTTCAGCCGCATTTGCTGTGCGAAGAATCCGAGAGCTCACGGATGTTGCTACAGCAAGACTTGTATATTTTAGTTATTTTCATAGCATTATGTCCTATGGAATTTTGCTGTGGGGCCGCTCTGCTGACATTGCTTCAATTTTTGTTTTGCAAAAATGGGCTATTAAAGCAATTTACAAACTCAGATGTCGTAATTCCCTAAGAGAATTGTTCAAAGAGATAAATATTTTAACTGCACCATGTCAATTTATATATGAAAATATTATGTATGCAAGGAAAAATATTCATAGTTTTACCAAAAATGGTGACAGGCATAACAGGAATCTTAGAAGCAAAAATAAAATTGACCAACCCCCGTTTAGGTTAGTTAAAGTTAAAAAATCATTTTTAGGTATAAGTATACAATACTATAACAAAATACCTGACCATATATTAAATTTGTCAGAAAATCAATTTAAAGATACTATCACAAACACATTATGTCGGAAAGCCTATTATAAGTTAGATGACTATTCTAATGACAAAGATGTATGGAGCTCTGATATTTCAGTGAAGCCTAAGAAATTGGCACACATTGCGGTCACAAACCCTATTTTGAACAAAAAGAAGGACAAAAGTAAGAATAAGATAAAACGAAGGGAGGGGCGCAAAGTGCGAGTTTCTCATGTTTCTTCGTCATCGTGATACAGTTTTATTTTATTTTGTGACACAGATATAATTTTCTTTGTAATAGACTTGCTTGTGACTTTTTAAAAGTGTTCTTAGGAATCTATTTGGAAATAAATGATTTGACTTTGACTTTGTAGGGGAGGTACTATTCTGACCCGGCACCCCACGGGGAAATTCGTTATCTAATAAACTATTATGCTTACTACTGCATTCTTTACACGGACCGAACAGACAATTATCTACAGTGTGACCGGACCTTAAGCAATTAGTACATAAAGAATTACTCTCTAATAGGCGAAGTCGATCAGCTGACGGTAGGTTAAGAAACCGTGTACACGTATACAAGGCGTGGTCACCGCTACACATTGTACAAACACGACTCGTGTTTTTGTTGTACGTTTTCTGATGTGAATTATTAGTTTGTGTAGATACAAGACTATGCACTTGTTGAGGTTTTCTTACCTGCTGCCGCTGGTTGGAATAGTGTATCGGGTTATTATTGGTATTCGATTGCGAAGTGTGATTCGTTTTTATTATTTCTAAGGTATCCTGTTTTTCCTTAAGAAAATGTAACAAAGAATCAATTTTTTTTGCGACTTTTTACTGATGCTTTTAAACTGTTCCCATTTCTTCTCGATACACGAAACCAATTTTGACACTATTAAATAACACAATAACGTGTCCCATGAATCGGTGGGTTCGCCGAGAGTATTTAAAGTGCGTAGGTTTTTTAGTATCTATTATTTTCCTTATTTGACCGGGAGTTTCTTTGGTGACGGATGGCAACGAAAATAAAGCCTTTACATGGTTATTAATTAACAATTTCGTGTTATTATAACGATTTTCTATCAGTTCCCATGCTACCGTGTAGTTATCTAACGAAAATTCTACCGACTTTATAAACTGCAACGCATTGCCGGTCAAAGCAGATCTCAAATAATGGTATTTTTGGATATTGTCTAGCTCATCTGAATTGTGTATCATCGACAAAAAGGTATCACGAAATTCTAGCCAATTATCGTAGGACCCATCGTATGACGGCAAGGCAATCGTCGGAAGCTTAATTAATTTATGAGATTTGCACTTGGAATTTTCGTTCCTATTGGTTTCCGTGCTAGTTTTCTCGTCACTAGATAATTTAATCAGACATTGAACCTTAGCTATGAGGCCGTAAAACGTATTATCAAAGGTCTGTCTAGTCTCTAACTGCTCGGAAAGTTCCTCCTCGGGAATTAATTCGTCTATTGTATCCTGAGCCGTATGAAACTCACTAATATGCAATTTCGTAACATTTTGCATAGGTACGTAATTCAATTTCGGCGATTTGAACAGGGGAAAGCTCGGATTTCAACAAATTCTCATTTTTTCGGAAATAGTTAACAAGCCCTTTATAGTTCCCCGACGTCGTTTAAGAATCACTAATTTAGCTTCATCACTCATTTTGGCACTTTATGAAAAGAAAAGGTGCTCACGTTCCTGCAAACACGTGGCGGCGATATTATTGCGCACCGACAACGGGCGACTGCAGACCGGTAACCTAGAAAATAGCACGATTTTAGAACACTAAAATTTAGCACTGGATGAAGAAAAGGGCAGGGAAAAAGAAAGGTTTCGCCAGCCACACCCTGGATCTCCAAGGCCTTCTGGTTCCTCTTGAAGATATCCGGCTCGAAGGACCAATGTTTAGATTACTGACTCGACTTTTGAATTTACTTTGTATTTATTTTTAGGTGTGTAAAGGTTAGGGGTGGCTTCAATGAAGAATATTATTTGTAAAATAATAAAATGCGATTTATTTGCGACTAATTTACAAGGGCAAGTGATAGTCAAAAAGGCAGTTGAAAAAGAGGCTGATACAATAGAGACATCTTGTTAAATACTATTGAAAGCGCCGTCTAGAGTTTTCTCGTCGAATCATCTTTTTGGAAGGCTGGTTTGAGCTGTCATCAATTGCTTGTCTTGTCCGGAAAGATCGCGTCCGTCTTCTTATTCGTTTTCACGGCAGATGTCGTAACACAGTCAATGGGGATGTAGCCGACAAATGGCGCCACAACAAGACACACATGTTCTATTATAGTCTGTCAACGTCGTGCTTACCGCGCCCTAGGGGTACCCTACCCCCTCCTGCTTCACCGCCCGCACCCCCGTTACCGCGTCCCCGCGCACGTCTGTACCCCTAAGGCGCGGTAAGCACGACGTTGACAGACTATACGCTGTTTCGATTTTTTCTCAGCGATCTGCAGTTATGAAAGTTCCAAACATATCCGGTTGAATTTGGTTCCCTGGTTATAACCAGATCAGGCGGGTAGCTATCCTGTTCCCATCCGTTATCACTCGGCCAAAATGGCCTCAATATTTATTCCCTAACTAGCTGTGCCCGCAACTCCGTACGCGTGGTGGTTATGATTTTAAACAGCGATGTATTTCTTTGTTTTAAATTTTACATAATTGGCATAGAATATAGAATACAGTCTTACAATACACCTATGCGAGCATAGTACAATATAGTAGTTATTCTATGTGCCTGTCTACCTAAATATGGAAGGATTTGTGTTACCTAACGGTTGTTTTTTTGTTTCCATTTCTTTTTGTTTTGAGATTAATTAATTATATACAAATCATGATACATTAATTTCGTTGAATTTGTCAATAAACTATTGAATATTTAAGGTTATCTACAACTTATGTTTTTTAATAGACAAAAAGTTAACTTATGTATGATGTATAGCTGTGCCCGCGACTTCGTACGCTCGGTTTGTAGGGAAAACTTGCAGTGTTTGACTGAGTTTTTTTTAATTACCTGGTGTGGTGTGTTACCTAGGCTGGAGCTTAGGTTAGAAATAATCACGCAAACTATTTTATATTGAGTAAGTCGTATGGAAAACACGCAGTGTCGAACATACTGAAAACGTTTCTCCGCGCGTAGGAGCGGGATCTGCTAACCCGCGCGCGGAAGCGTGTTTCGCATTGTCTGATCTTTTTTTGTATGGAAAACACGATTCCTCGCGCGAGCTAGCACATCCCGCTCCTACGCGCGGAGAAGCGTTTTTAGTATGTTCGACACTGCGTGTTTTCCATACGACTTACTAAATATAAAATAGTTTGCGTGATTATTTCTAACCTAGGCTCCAGCCTAGGTAACACACCACACCAGGTAATAAAAAAAAACTCAGGCAAATAAAAATCGGCTAAAAACGATTAGAGTTCAATTTCCTGCCTACCCCCTAAGTCAGGTGGCGTCATTATTTGTATCGTAACTTTGAGTTTAAGTAATGCTTAGTCAAACAAAAAAGTTCCATAAAAATCGGTTAAAACGACCGGAATTCAATTTCCTATCTACTTCCTAAGTCATGAGGCGTGATTATTTGTATCGTAACTTACTCAATATTAGAGTGGTTTGCGTGATTATTTCTAACCTAGGCAGGACACCAGAGATATAAAAAAACTAAGTCAAATAAAAAGAGCCTTTAAGATCGGTTAAAAACGATTGGAGTTCAATTTACTGCCTACCCCCTAAGTCAGGTGGCGTGATGATTTGTATCGTTACTTTGAGTTTAAGTAATGCTCAGTCAAACAAAAAAAGTTCCATCAAAATCGGTTCATAACGACCGACATTCAATTTCCTACCTACCTTAGGAGGTTAGTCATGAGGCGTGATTATTTGTGTCGTAACTTTGATTTTAAATAATGCTTAGTCAAATAAAAAAAGTTCCATAAAAATCGGTTAAGGATCAGCCAACTTTCAATTTCCTGCCTACTCCCTAAGTTAGGTAGCGTGATTTTACATATCCTAAGTTGCCACCCGGGTAACACAGAGTTGAATAAAATAGTCCCAACGAAATCGGTTTAGTAGTTTTGGCGTGATGTGGTAACATACAGACAGACAGACAAAAATTTTAAAAAAAATCGTTTTGATCTTTATATCGTTAATAATGCCTGCTGCAATTATTTTTTTGTAAAAATATTCAATGTACAGACACGACGACCCCTCTAGTAATTGGGTTTGGTTTGGAGGAGATAAATAAGACACAAATCATTTATACTAATACTAATATTGTATTTAATAAAACGGAACAATTTACATGACGGATGATGACGGCTGATGACTCAAACGGTATAGGTAGGAAATTATTTGCCGAATCCAGGGATTGTAGGCAAGGAAGGCAGTTTTGGCAGTTTAGGCAAGCAGACGTTGAGCCATGGGTTGTCGACGTAGTAGATGTGGATGGTGAGGAATCCAGGGTTGTGAGCAAGTTGTTGGATGCATTCGGGGCCGCGAGGTACTACCAGCTAGAAACAAAATAATATGATTACTAGACATTTAAAACTGCGACAAGATGACATGTATTCCTAAAAGTTTTAGACATTTAAGATAGTATACTTAGGTATGAGTCCCTTACCTTGACGGCTAGCGGAGGGGGTCTCTCGAACCAGTCCTTCTGCAGTTCAGCGAGCTTTCCGGGGACGGACAGGCCGGTACCGACCAGCTCATTGTTGTTGTCATACAGGGCGAAGAAGGGGAAACTCTCCGCGTTGCACTCCGACGTTTTGTTCAGGCGCCAGAAGTGGTGGCCTGGAGATTCAAATTTCATTTTAACGATAAAGTGCATAAGTAAAGACGTGTCAGACGACTGTAATTTATTGTTTGGCAATAATGATGACCAAAAGAACATACTGCAACTACATACCCATGCCAGGAATGCAGCCTTGCTCGGTGAATCCATTGGTGAGCAAGCTGTCGGGTTTGTTGGGGATCTCGAATAGTTCTCCTCGGTTACCACTGACCCACACGCTTCCTCCAGCAGACAGAATCGACTTTTTGTTGCGGTTGGACCTACGCTGAGCAGAGTTGGTGGCCAAGTATTCTGAGGAAAAATAACAATTTAGTATAGAAACAAAAATAATTGTAATGAAAAGCAGAACATACATTTTCAGACAATAGACACACTTCAACATTGAAGATAGTTCTTAATGTGAGGGCTACCTACGTTCGTTAACGAAGTATTGTTGTTTGGTCCAGTAGCTCTTGCCGTTGCTAGCGGTCCATTTGATGTAGCCTTGGATGTCCCAGTCCCAGACAGCGTCTTTGAAGTCGTCCGCTGGTAGCTGCAAAAAAACCAAAGATTATTGAATGCTAAATGGCGTTCAGCAAATTGGGTCACAACAAATGTTGTAAAATGAAAAAAACTGTAAAGCCAATGAAGTTCTCAAACTTTATAAATGCAACTTGTGAACAGAGAAAGCATCCTGAATTATTAAAACAAATATCTGTCGCCGTCGTCTCTGCCTACGTGATGCTTGCAAGCCACTGTTTCAATCCCTGAAACTACTTACTCTACCATGTTTGTACATTTTCGAGTTGTGTATGTTTGTTAAAAAAAGTGATTTTTTTTTCCAACTAAGAACTGTTCCATTCTCCTCAAGATATCCGCACCGGTTACAAGTCGAGTCACATAAAACCACTTGTTTTGAAAAAATTGCTTCAATATGTGTATATATATTTAATATATTACCTGCTGACGCCAAAAAAAATGCCTTTGACTAAGTTTAAGAAGTGGCTTTTTAAAATTCGGGTTACTAATAGTTTTTATAGTGTTCAAGAATTCATGACAAATAAATTTTAAGACATTATAACAAGTTAAGTTTTCAAGTTTAAATTTAAGATACGTTTGACATTTGTTATTGTTAAATGTTTTTGAAATCATTAAAATTATGACATATTTTATTACTGTGACATTTTCATATTTGTATTTTTATTTCATTTTATTGACTTATGTAAATTAACAGTTATATTATTTTATAAGATTTCATTAATATGCCCAAATGATTAATTAGTACTATTGTTTATATTCGCATGCCAATTGTTATAGGCGCTACACGCTTGTTCTCCACATTGTGTATTTTATAAACCCTCGTACCGAATTTTCCATGCTGGACTGGGAGCGACAGAAAAACATAGAATGTGCCAGCTGCATCTCCTCCCGAGTATACTGTAAAAACCAGCTAAGGGATCGGAGGGTTTCTGTATATTGCAATTTAGGCGATGGGCTGACAACCTGTCACTACAGCAATAAACCTAAAAATCTATCTTAAATAACCCTCAAAACTTTGTCAGACGTGGCGAAACAGCTTTGGTTTAGGTCGTTTACGCTCTGCCTACCCCATTGGGGATAAAGGCGTGATTATATGTATGTACCGTGTCGCTAGTGAATAAATTATATTTGAATTTGTTGAACAGCTTCGATCTAGATTTGGGTTAGATCGAATTAAATTAAAAGCAAACAAATTGAACAAAAAAAAAAGATTCATACAGCAACTTGAATTCCAGCGACGAAATCGGTGTCATCGTACAGCGCACAGATGACGAGGTTGGAATGGCACATCAATGTCAAACTTGGTAGAACTTTGTCGGCGCGCTGTTCCAGACTCCATCCCTGGGTCATTGCTTCATTCTTCGTCTGAGGCAGTGAGACGTAGTGATCTTTGCCAATGCCGGTGAGGCCGAACCGAACTCGGAATCCGGAGTCCCATCCTGTAAAACAAAATACGTAAGGGACATTAAAGATAATATCTGTGGTTACGATTGAATTATGTAGATTGTGACTGCGACGATGCAAAATTATGCAAATTGTATGAATCTGCTGAGGTTCGAGACTTTATAAAATCAAGGCAGTTGGAAAGTATTTTATGTTTTATGTAAACTAGATTGTTTAATTTTAGTTTACTCGCGATCTCGACTATTGAAACATAGTCGAAACGTTGAGATAAAAGGTAATTCTTATGTTTTATCTTAATACGTACCGCGAAATGACTCGTTAAAATACATAGTTAAATTAGTGAGTGTAATTATGCACGAGTGCTTAAAAAGCTTCCATGCTGGACTGGGAGCTATAAAAAAACATAGAATGTGCCAGCTGCATCTCCTCCCGGGCATGCTGTAAAAACCATCCAAGGGATTCGACATATTGTAAGTTAGGCGATGGGCTGACAACCTGTCACTACAGCAATATACAGATCCATCTTAAACAACCCTCAAAAATTGACAGACGTGGCGGAACAACCTTCATTTGGTACGTTGATGCTCTGCCTACCCCATTAGGGATACAGGCGTGAGAGTATGAATACATTTTTTGTGTATTACGGTTAATTAAATTAAAATCTTACCTAGGGCCACAGCCAAAGTGCACAGTACTAGGAATAGTGTTTGCTTCATGTTGACTTCAGCTAGACTACAATATGCCAATGAAATGTCATGTCCTTATATATCATTTCAGTGTGGGCTAACCATTAACCACGGTTAATTAAAATATGGTAATATGATAATTTTGTTTTTTGCAACTCGTATATTACCTACCTAAATTAATTTTATGCTAACCAATGTTCCAGTTTTATATTAAATTCGTTATGATCTACGTTCTTTGCCTACTCGTAGGTGTGGCTAGTCGTTATCCAATAGGAACACTAGCAATGAAATACTTTACCTGTCATCGTCATGTGTGTTATAGACTATAGTGGTATGAGTCTTGGGTTTTACTGCCTCCGTGGTCTAGTGGCTAGTGCCATGGACTCCCGATCCGGAGGTCCTGGGTTCGATTCTCAGGGGAAAACACAAAGTTGATATTTGAGAATTTATCACTTTGCGAATTTTTCCCCAGTTTGGTTAGGACGTTGCAGGCTGAATCACCTGATTGTCCGAAAAGAAATATATTTCGTGCTTCGGAGAGCACGTTAAGCCGTCGGTACCGGTCGCTGTCTTTGATAGTGGTCGTTACTCAAAAAACATGTCAGAGGCCTGATAGTTGTGCTACCAAGCAGTTTAAAAACTCTGACACCAGGGTTTATCGGGTCGATATATAGACTCGATACCCACTCGATAGAAGAAGTCTTGGGATCTCAATCTGGAGGTCATGGGTCTTCTATCCTACATACATACATACATATAATCACGCCTTTATCCCTAATGAGGTAGGCAGAGCGTAAACGACCTACACAAAGGTCGTTCCGCCACATCTGACAAAGTTTTGAGGAATATTTAAATTTGTAGGCATATTGCTGTAGTGACAGGTTGTCAGCCCATCGCCTAAATTGCAATATACTGAAACCCTCGGATCCCTTAGCAGGTTTTTACAGCATGCCTGGGAGGAAAAGCAGCTGGCACATTCTATGTTTTTCTCTCGCTCCCAGGCCAGCATGGAAGTCTTCTATCCTAATGGTTTATAATGAGTTTGTTGTTAATTTTATTACTTTATGACCTTGTTTCCACTTTGTTCAGGGTAACTCATGATGAATCGCATATGACTATCTTACAAGTAATTTCTATGCTTCGGAAGGACGATGAGCTCCTGGACCCAGTCACTATTATTGAAAGGTACTAAATATGTCTTCCATGCTGGCCTGGTAGCGAGAGAAAAACATAGAATGTGCCAGCTGCATTTCCTCCCGGGCATGCTGTAAAAACCAGCTAAGGGATCTGAGGGTTTACTATATTGCAATTAAGGCGATAGGCTGACAACCTGTCACTACAGCAATATACCTACAAATCTAATTTAAATAGCCCTTAAAACTTTGTCAGACTCGGCGGAACGACCTTTCTTTAGGTTGTTTACGCTCTGCCTACCCCATTAGGGATAAAGGTGTGATTATATGTATGTATGTGCGAAATATATTTACACTATAAGTCATTACAAAATTATGTAGGAGGCCCGTTATGCGGTTCAAAAACTCTGATATCAGCGTTTATAGAGTCGTTCGTCTATCCTACAAACAATAAAATATGAATACAAGGATAGTACCTCTATATTTTAAGAGTAAGGCGCAAATAACGATTATTTGGCTGTTGTTAATATTAGCCTACAGGTAATACCACGGGTCGGAAGGATAGCTTTGATGAATTTAGCAAGTTGCTTTCATCAATCCGCATTTGACCAGATGTTCACTACTGAATATTTATTTATTGGTTAACGATTTTTAAATGTACATTGGCTGGGAATTTTTTGTCTTTTCTTGTTTGTAGGATTATCTTGTTTCATGGTCTTTAAGACACCTTCACGGCTACTTAAATAGTTTTTAATATTTCCGTAGCACGTGTACAACACGGCACTAATAACAAACAGCTTTTTGCAAATTTGGTGCCGTGCTCAACACCGCTACACCTGTTGAAGGCACACTCTTCACAAATAAAGGCTGGATTAATATTTACTCATTAAATACAATCCTCAAGGACAGTTCCTATTTCATTCTGAATGTGAAACTGGGTGTATGGGTTATGTTCCAAAAACTGATAGGGCAACAACCCCTACCCTATACCCCTATTTTGATTTCCCCATACTAAATGTCTATACCTAACGGTATGGAGATGCCAATTTTTTTAAAGAATTTTATTGTAAACGACCCGCTCCGGCTTCGCACGGAAATTATCAGTGTTTCTCTACTATATTATGCACTAGCGACCCGCCCCGGCTTCGCACGGAAATCATCAGTGTTTATCTAATATATTATGCATACATTATACATATAAACCTTCCTCTTGAATCACTCTATCCATTAAGAGGAACCGCATCAAAATCCGTTGCGTAGTTTTAAAGATTTATGCATACATAGGGATATAGGGACAGAAAAAGCGACTTTGTTTTACTATGTAGTGAAGTTGTTCAGTTCCGTTGACTTAGCAACTCTTATCATTAGTTTACAGGAAGCTGTCCATTATAGTCCTATAATGTTGATTTGTACGTTTTATGTTACCGATTTATTTATAAACCATAGGCTGCGTACTGCGTTTCCACTTTAAAGTGAAGTTTATCAAGGAACGGAGCTTTGCGTTAAATGAACTGACTAATCACAACGTTTCTACTAATGCGGAATTGCGAAGTGCTTCCAGCATTGTGATTGGTACTATCATGCATGCACCACAAAGTTACGCTTCACTTCAAGCACAGACTCGAGGGATTTGGGTTACCGACAACCTGTCACTATAATGATAAACATTTCAATTTAATTGCTCTCAGATGTCATTTTTCAGATATGGCGTAAACGCTTTTATAGGAGTTTTATACATTCTGCCTACCCCTTATGAGATTAAAGCGTGATTTTATGTATGGGTACGTATGTAAGTCCACTTGGGAATCGAACCCACTATCTACAGATCTACAGCCAAAGTTGCAGGCCAATCTAGACTGCAACCCGCCGATGCACATACACAAGTTACACCGCAGCGCAGGTGTGGCATTTTAGAGGTCAGAAGAGTCTTCATTCCGAAAACACAAAATATAAGTTTCTATTGGACAACGTCTAACCACACCTACGAGTAGCTAAATAGCGTAACGATAACGAATCAGATATAAGCCCAGAACAAATATCTCGCACAATAATTAAGACTACTTCTGCATGTATCTCTTATAGGGTAGGCAGAGCGTTAACGGCTTCCACTTCGATGATGTCTGACCATTTTTAGATCCCGGCAGACCCCACCATAGCACTCACACAACGCTTTGTCGAAGGGTAAGACTGCATCACAGGTTAGGATATGGGTAATTAATAGTGTATCTGATACTCGTAAATAATTGTTCAGTTTCGTTGCCCATCTCATCAGTGGATTTACACGTATATTTTGTCTTCAAAAATTTGTGAAATAAGGAAGGGATAAAGGGACAATAGCTGCTTGGCTCACTCATCGATTTTCTGCATACCACTAATACACCTGACATGACATTGAAGTGCCTGTATACCAAACCATCTGTTTGTTTTTTTTTTCCATTTGCAAAAAAAAAATAGCTATTATATTAATTACCATATTTTAAGTAACCATGCCTAATTGTTAGCATATACTAAAATGATATATAAGGACATGGTATTTCCTTCACATATTGTAGTCTTTCTGAAGTCAACATGAAGCAAACACTATTCCTGGTGCTGTGCACCCTGGCTGTGGCCCTTGGTAAGATACTTATTAAATTTTTTATACCTTAATTTCCTTTATATTATAACAAGTAATATTACAAGTTCTAAAAACCCAACTGCGCAGAAAGTGGGCTTTAGAACTTTAAATAGTTGTAGACTCTAAACGGTAACGTTTTATCCGCGAATCAATAAAAAAATCACTTCTGTAGGTCTGCTGTAAGAAATTTATTTTTAGAAATAAGCATTACCTTTTTTGTCTTTGTCTTTTATGTCCTGTTTTTTATGATGTTTTTGTGCACAATAAATTGTTTAATAAATAAACGGTCATTCAAAACGAAAACTGATGTAAAAGATCTCAAACTGATTTTCGAATACCTATTCAATGATACCCCACTGGGCATAGTTTGTCGTCATAATTTTCATTTTTACAAAATGGCGTCTGATGGTCGCAATATCTAATTTTGGTCAAAATCATATCTTCAGTAACACTCGCAAAATAAAGACGAATCGATTGACGTTTTAAGAATCTTTAACATCGGCTTACGTATCGGTCTCTTTAGTGCCACAAAGGAACAAACACACACACACATACATACGTACATAGACTGATAAACACATTACCCTTCTTTGGGTTGCGTAGTCGGGAAAAACATAAAACACGTCCCTACTGTCCTGATTTTATACAGTCTTGTATCTAAATTAAATAATCTGGTACCATATCAGAATAACACCATAATTGTGCACATTCTACGTAAGCAACCATAGATAGAAATATTCAGGTCATGTGATATAAAAATTACTCTCTCATTTCCCAGGATGGGATTCCGGATTCCGAGTTCGCTTCGGCCTCACCGGCATCGGCAAAGATCACTACGTCTCACTGCCTCAGACGAAGAATGAAGCAATGACCCAGGGATGGAGTCTGGAACAGCGCGCCGACAAAGTTCTGCCAAGTTTGACATTGATGTGCCATTCCAACCTCGTCATCTGTGCGCTGTACGATGACACTGACTTTGTCGCTGGAATTCAAGTTGCTGTATGTGTTATTCTTCTTAATTTTTTTTTGCTCTCAACCCACGGCTTGACCAGAAATGATCGAGGCTAAAGTTTTCTGGTTGTTTCTTCTAAAAACACTATGTAGATAACATTTAAGCTAGGTAAGTACAATTATGAATGATGAACTCGGGTTGCTTGCTCTGTAAATAATAATTTGTTGAGAACCATTTAAGATTTAATAATCCTCTTCAAAGACCTGTTTATATGCAGCTACCACTTCAAAGACGCTGTCTGGGACTGGGACATCCAAGGCTACATCAAATGGACCGCTAGCAACGGCAAGAGCTACTGGACCAAACAGCAATACTTCGTTAACGAACGTAGGTAGCCCTCACATTAAAATCTATCTTCACTTTCATAGTGTTTTCTATCTTCTGAAAATGTACATACATACATACATTTTCATTTAATTATATATCATATTGATATTGTTATGTATTAGTTTATTTTATTGAAATATATTAGTGTGTATTAGTATTACTATAATTATTAATGTTAATACGTTTATTATATCTGTTCCCGCGATTTTCCCTTCTTTCATCCTCATTAGGTTGGCTGGAAGAGATCTCTTATAGAGATAAGCTCGCCTTTTGTTTTAATTTTTAAGTTTACTTTTATGTTTATTTTTTTTAAAACAATAAAGAATTTAATAATAATAATTTAATACATATAATCACGCCTTCATCCGTAATGGGGTAGGCAGAGCGTAAACGACCGACTGAAAATTTATGTTCTGCTTATCATTACAATTATTTTTGTCTCTATAGTAAATTGTTATTTCTCCTCAGAATACTTGGCCACCAACTCTGCTCAGCGTAGGTCCAACCGCAACAAAAAGTCAATTCTGTCTGCTGGAGGAAGCGTGTGGGTCAGTGGTAACCGAGGAGAACTATTCGAGATCCCCAACAAACCCGACAGCTTGCTCACCAATGGATTCACTGAGCAAGGCTGCATTCCTGGCATGGGTATGTAGAATAGTCATTTTTGTTAGCACATCATTTTTGCACAATATTTTCAACTCGTCTGACACATCTTTACTTATGTACTTTATCGTTAAAATGAAATTTGAATCTCCAGGCCACCACTTCTGGCGCCTGAACAAAACGTCTGAGTGCAACGCGGAGAGTTTCCCCTTCTTCGCCCTGTATGACAACAACAATGAGCTGGTCGGTACCGGCCTGTCCGTCCCCGGAAAGCTCGCTGAACTGCAGAAGGACTGGTTCGAGAGACCTCCTCCGCTAGCCGTCAAGGTAAGGCTCTCACACCTACATAACTGCCTTCGTGGTCTATTGGTCAGAGCCATGGGCTCACGATCCGGAGTTCCTGGGTTCGATTTCCAGGAAACACAAATTTGATATTTGCCAATATATATGTGCGTGTTTTTTAAGACAGTGCTGTCCGGATCACCTGATTGTCTGAAAGAAAAAAGATTCCATACTTTGGAGGACACTTTAAACAGTCAGTCGCAGTCGCTATGTATGATAGTGGTCGTTAAATAAACCATGCCAGAGGCCGATTAAGTGTGCTAAGTAATTGACGGTTTTTATACTCGGACACCAGGGTTCAACGGGTCGATTGACTGGTTACCTATACGACAAAAGAAGAAGACCAAATTATTCTATCTTAAATACATCTTGACGCAGTTTTGAATGTCTAGTAATGATGTAATTTGTTTCCAGCTGGTTGTACCCCGCGGCCCCGACTGCATCCAACAGCTTGCTCACAACCCTGGTTTCCTCACCATCCACATCTACTACGTCGACAACCCATGGCTCAACGTCTGCTTGCCCAAGCTGCCTAAATTGCCTTCCTTGCCTAAAATCCCTGGATTCGGCAAATAATTTCCTTACCTTTAAAAAAACAGCAACCAAATATAATATCGATTTATGCATAAACAACTTGTGTTTTATTGTTATTTACCACAACAACTCAACCACGCTTACATGGTGGTTACATGCATTTATTTAGTTACTCTACCATACGTAGTTATGTCACTAAAACTTTGTTTTATATATAACTTTATCTTGTAGTGTGAGAAATTAAGCCCATGACAGACATTCAAGTAAATAAAATCCTGTAGTTTAAAAAAAATCTACAGTTGTTCTTTGAGGTATCCAGAATAAACATATTTAGCCAGTGACAAGGTGACAGCCAAGCTTTAAGGGTGGGGGCCCCAAAGCTCCCTTTTTTAAATAAATGACCAGCGGTCGTTTTCCTAGTAATGAAGGCCTTTGGTGTGCATAAGCTAAAAAAATTAAATTTATTTCTTAAAAAATAGTTCAAAGTAATACAAGCATTATGGCA
The DNA here is from genome assembly GCA_949820665.1 of Scrobipalpa costella. Lineage (NCBI taxonomy): Eukaryota > Metazoa > Arthropoda > Insecta > Lepidoptera > Gelechiidae > Scrobipalpa > Scrobipalpa costella. The sequence goes on from OX463314.1 coordinate 4,626,141, forward strand.
AACACATTCCCGGCAAAACAGGATCAGGGATACCACTATTTTGAATTCTTGTCACAAGTTGAGCCGAGATAGCCGACTATCATTTGATTATTTGTGAAAATCCTGCATGAATATCATAACGGTTACTTCTCGAAAAATATCTACATAAAATTTCCTTAAATAGCCTGAGATAAAAACTGTAATACCCTCTAGATAATGTCGCGAGTGGCAACTAAATATAACATTCTGCTAATAGACCTTTTATACACCGCTGAATAAAAAAAAACCTCATAGAACTTCGACATTTTACCGCTTGTGCCGGAAATCCAAAATTGTTGCCGAAAAAAATATAAAAATGTTAAAAACCATACATGTGGGGTATCTAATGAATGAGCTTTTTTATTTTTATTTGACTAGATTACAAATAACTGGTCAAACAGTATTTTTATTTTTTTCTTTTAGATATAGCGTTTAGAGCTGTTACTGCATTGTTGTATAGATTAAAAATTACTGAATGGATTTGAAAGGAATTTTTATGTAGAAAAGTTTTTCTAGAAATAACCGTAGTGATATTCCGTATTCGTGCATTTAATTTACTTTAGAGTAAAAGACCGAAAATGGTACCTTTGCCCTCCCCCCGATACACCGATAGCTTGCCTCGCACATCTGAGGATTTTAAATATCTTCATTTGGATATCTTAAGGAATAACTGTAGCGATTTTCAAAAGCGCTGTTTTTTTTTCTAATTTAAGCAATATTCTGGTATTATTGCTATAATATGCCAGTACAAAAATGAGACTGCCGATTCGACCGAACTCATCATATCCCTAATCCCGTATCTCGCGGGACTGCTACCTAATCAATGGGATTTAACGAGGGAAGGTACTCGTTTTTACACCGAGCGAATGCCATCAGAGCTCCGCCACCCAGAAGGACCAGACCCAATGCTAGATAAGGTTTTTGAGTAAGTTGTAACCCAGTTGTTTGAGTATTTAGAGTTTACGACCGAATTATAAATACATCTACCTAATGTATGCGTTATTTTTTATTTAGTGGATGTTTTCCAGAAAAATGATTCTGTCAGGCAGTGACAATATTATTTTGGTTTCATCGCATGTGTGAGGATAGTCCCAACATAAAGCAAAAAAAAAACAAATAATAACAAAAAATAATAATAATTAAGTAATCAAATCGAGTTTGACATTATTTGTGTTTTTTTGGAACAGCCTTATGGACAGTATTAGTACATTCAATAATACTCAAAAAACTCTGCAAACTCTGACAACTGGGTTGCAACTAACAAAAGTCTAATCTAGGATTGGGTCTGGTGGTTGCGGAAATGAAATGAAATTTATTTTATTACATTGAATAGGGTATACATTCCAGGTGTTAAGGTATACAAGTCCGCTCTGTCCAGCTAATTTAAATCAACATGCAAAATCTTTATGGAGACTTAGGTATAACTAATTAAAATTACGTTTAGCATTTTAAGTAAAAAAAATATTATCTATACATATAACAAATCTCTAGAAAGGTCGTGTCTGTACATTGAATATTTTTACAAAAAAAACAATTGCAGCAGGCATTATTAACGATATAAAAATCAAAACGATTTTTTTTGGAATTTTTGTCTGTCTGAGAGAGAGAGAGAGAGAGAGACAAAATATTTATTTCGAGACAGTACAACACATACAAAATACATTTTTCACTTCTCATGCTCGAAAAAGTACTACTTTATGTAGAATCTAGGCGACATAAAGTTGAACTTTATGCACAAGGGCAAAAGAGTAGCTTTTTAAATGTATCTATACTAAGGCAGTGACCATTTAGACCATGCAGCCAAACATAATAAATTGTGCACGGATAAAACTTGCTAATTTATAATATATCCTTCCCTATTTGCATTTTTGGTTTATAATAAGATAATACGAAAAAGTAACTAAATATCAAGACATATTCATCTCTAAAAAAAACAATATTCCAAAATAATTTAAGAGTAGGCTGTATATATTTTATTCTTTGCCCGAAAATCATGCACAAAAATTAAAAAAACTAAAGTAGCGGGAAAGAAGCTGTGAAATTTTCGTATTGTACTAATTTTACTTTGAATTTTAATTAAATAAATGTAAGTATGTTATGTTACTGTTTTATTTTCTCGCAATCGAAGTGAAAAGCAGAGTTTATAACTCTTGCACAAATCATTTTCATCCTCGACTTCTTCATCTGGGCAACTGGTTTTTATTTAAAATATATACATACATACATACATAAAATCACGCCTTTATCCCTTACGGGGTAGGCAGAGCGTTAAACGCCTCGTAAAAGGCGCTTTCGCCGCGTCTGACAATAATTGAGGGTAATTTTAGATTGTAATGTGTATTGCCATAGTGACAGGTTGTCAGCCCATCGCCTAAATTACAATACACTGTAACCCTCGAGTCCCTTTTGCTGACTTCTACAGCATGCCCGGGAGGAAGGGCAGCTGGAACATTCTATGTTTTTCTATCTCTCCCAGTCCAGCATGGAAGTATAGTAAAATATATCGTTTTAACTTATTCTTAAACGACAGTTTCCCAATAGAAGGTTGTCTTAGTGGCGCATGGCGGTGGCAAGTCATTCTAACATTTCGTTGCCTGATAGCGGAAACTACTTTCAAACGCTCTCGTTTTATGGAATGGTGTGTTGAGTAAGAAAGTATTTGCCAACCTTGAATTAAAATTATACTTTCTCCAAGTAAGTTTTTCAAAGAGGTAATTTGGTTTTTTACTTTTGAGAATCGACAGAATTAAGCAAGCAAAATGAAGGTTTCTTCTGGATTCCATATTAAGAATATTTTTTTGATTGCGCCAAGGTGTTATATGGCTACGCCAAGGAACTTTATAGCAGAATCTTACACATGCATTCTGGACTCGCTGTATGGCTCGTTTCGAAGTGGATAGTACTGTCTGTCTGTCTGTATGTTACCACATCACACCAAAACTACTGAACGGATTTCGATTAGACTTTTTTTATTCAACTGTGTGTTACCCGGGTTGCAACTTAGGATACCTAAAATCACACTACCTGACTTAGAGGGTAGGCAGGAAATTGAAATTTGACTGTTTCTTAACCGATTTTTATGGAACTTTTTTTATTCGACTGAGCATCATTTAAAATCAAAGTTACGATACAAATAATCACGCCTCATAACTTAGGAGGTAGGTAGAACATTGAATTTGGGACGTTTTTTTGTTTGACCGAGCATTACTTAAATTCAAAGTTACGATACAAATATTCTCGCCACCTGACTTAGAGGTAAGCAGGAAATTGAACTCTGATCGTTTTTCACCGACCTTAAAAGAACTTTTTGTTTACTGAGTTTTTTAATTACCTGGTGTCCAGCCTAGGTTAGAAATAATCACGCAAACCATTCTAATATTGAGTAAGTACCCCAGTTTACATGGAAAACACGCAGTGTCGAACATACTGAAAACGCTTTTCCGCGCGAAGGTGCGGGATACATATTGCATAGCTACTATTCAGGTTCAAACTAAATGCGAGAGAGTTGTTGTAGACAAGTCGATCCGGCAACCGTCCAGCACGGGGGTATATAACAAACCTCCAGGATCTACATGCTGGGAAGCCATCAGGAGAGTCCGAAACCGTGAAAAATTCGTCATGGGCCGGCTCACCCCAATCATACGCAAACGCAGTAAACTCTCCCTTAGAAATAAGGTGAGGCTTTACACTACATGCGTTCGACCCATTATGACCTACGCCAGTGTGGCCTTCAGCCACACCTACCCCACTTATCTGAACACCCTCCAGGTAGTTCAAAACAGCTTCTTGCGGAGGGCAACCGGGGCCCCCTGGTACCTCCGCAATTCTGACATTCACATCGATCTCGATGTTCCGTCTATCAAAGAGTTCATGAAGCAAGCGGCCATACGCTTCTTCGACAAAGCCCCTCACCACCCTAACCCTCTTGTAGTTAGCGCCTCTAACTACGTCTCCCAACCTGCGACTCGTTACAAACGAAGACCTAGGCATGTCCTTACCGACGGCGATGACCAAATTACTCTTGCGTTTAATGCTGCCAATATTAGTCGACCCTCATTCTGCACAAGCTCTTCCAGCAACCGCGCACCCAGTTGCCATTTCATTAAGGGTGTAGATTGCGTGTAGCAACTCCCCGCCTTAGCCCGGTGACTCATTATATACACTTTGTAGTATTTTGCAAACAGGTCCATTAAAAAAAAAACTTGCTGTGAAGGGTCAAAATATAAATTTTTTGAAAAAAATTCTTGTAACTTTGGATATTGCTACAGTTATTCCATGAGGTATCCAGATAAAGATATTGAAAATCCTCAAATATGCGAGCGAGAGAGATATCGGTGTAGGGGCCCAAATGTACCTTTTTTTTATCTTTTGCTCATAATTTTATCACTAAACGACGAACAAGTGTTATTAATTTATATTAACTTACCTAAGTAAGTAGTCGTTCATTTGACTCTACTTCACCCGGATTATTGTTTATTATCAGCTTAATTTTCATAATAAAGTTATAAAACAAAGTTTTGGTGACAAAACTACAAATGCAACTGAAACTGAACAAATGCATGTAACTGCCATGTAAGCGTGGTTGAGTTGGGGTGGTAAAACACAAAAAAAAAAACAAAAGTTGTTTATGCATAAATCGATATTGTATTTCGTTGCTGTTTTTTTAAAGGTAAGGAAATTATTTGCGGAATCCAGGCAATTTAGGGAGTGAAGGCAAGAAAGGCAGTTTTGGCAGTTTTGGCAGTTTAGGCAAACAGACGTTGAGCCATGGGTTGTTGACGTAGTAGATGTGGATGGTGAGGAAACCAGGGTTGTGAGCAAGCTGTTGGATGCAGTCGGGGCCGCGAGGTACTACCAGCTGGAAACAAAATAACATGATTACTAGACATTCAAAACTGCGTCAAGATGTTTTATTTTGTCGTGTCGATCGTTTAGGCGTTTTTATATTAATTTCGACAAGTACTCTGCCAAACGCACTGCGACGTCAGTGGCGTTGTACAAGTCTTCTTGCGTGCAAGATGTATTTAAGATAGAATACGTAGGTCTTCTTCTTCTGTCGTGTGGGTAACGAGTCAATCGACCCGTTGAACCCTGGTGTCATGTTTAAACCCGCCTAATAGCACAGTTAATAGGCCTCTGACATGGTTTGTGTAACGACCACTATCACATACAGCGACTAAGACTGACTGTTTAACGTGCCCTCCGAAGTATGGAATCTTTTTTCTTTCAGACAATCAGGTGATCCGGACAGCATTGTTTTAACCAAACTGGAGAAAATTTCACAAAAGAGATAAATTGGTAAATATCAAATTTGTGTTCCGCCCCTGGGAATCGAAACTAGGATCTCCGGATCGTGAGCCCAGGGCTCTGACCACTAGACCACAAAAGCAGTTATACGTAGGTGTGCCTTACCTTGACGGCCAGCGGAGGGGGTCTCTCAAACCAGTCCTTCTGTAGTTCAGCGAGCTTTCCGGGGACGGACAGGCCGGTACCGACCAGCTCATTGCTGTTGTCATACAGGGCGAAGAAGGGGAAACTCTCCGCGTTGCACTCAGACGTTTTGTTCAGGCGCCAGAAGTGGTGGCCTGGAGATTCAAATTTTATTTTAACGAAAAAAGTCCATAAGTAAATATGTGTCAGACAAGTTTAATGTAATTTTTAGTAATAAAAATGTGCAAAAGAAAATGACTGCTCTACATACCCATGCCAGGAATGCAGCCTTGCTCAGTGAATCCATTGGTGAGCAAGCTGTCGGGTTTGTTGGGGATCTCGAATAGTTCTCCTCGGTTACCACTGACCCACACGCTTCCTCCAGCAGACAGAATTGAATTTTTGTTGCGGTTGGACCTACGCTGAGCAGAGTTGGTGGCCAAGTATTCTGAGGAAAAATAAACATTTTAGTATAGAGTCAAAAATAATTGTAATGAAAAGCAGAACATACATTTTCAGACAATAGACACACTTCAACATTGAAGATAGTTCTTAATGTGAGGGCTACCTACGTTCGTTAACGAAGTATTGTTGTTTGGTCCAGTAGCTCTTGCCGTTGCTAGCGGTCCATTTGATGTAGCCTTGGATGTCCCAGTCCCAGACAGCGTCTTTGAAGTCGTCCGCAGGAAGCTGCATATAAACAGGCAAGGATTATAAATGCTAAATGGCATCTAGCAAATTGTGTTACAACAAATGTTGTTGTAACACAATTAAACAAACAAGTTAAACGTAAAAATACTGTAAAACATGTGAAATTTTCATCTATCTATTATATATATTCTTTATTGCGTACAAAAAAATTACAATAAATAAACAATTTTAAATTTAGTTCACAAAGGTGAGCTTATCTCTATAAAGATATCTCTTCCAGCCAATCTGTAAAACTGAATATGTGATAACAATATATACGGGGACAAGACTGTACACGCAATATACTTTTACATATACATGTAACGTAGAACCTACATAAACATACATATATATTACTGAAATAAACATCTTTAATAAATAATAATACATACATATAATAAATACAAATACCTAGGTACATAAATACTAATTTTGTTGCGATTTTGTTCTATACATATAATAAATCTGTAGAAGAGTCGAGTCTGTACATTGAATATTTTTACAAAAAAATAATTTCAGCAGGCATTATTAACGATATAAAGATCAAAACGATTTTTTTTTTTAGAATTTTTGTCGGTCTGTCTGTATGTTACCACATCACGCCAAAAAACGCCAACTGTGTTTTACCCGGGTTGCAACTTAAGATACCTAAAATACCTACCTGACTTCGGGGGTAGGCAGGAAATTGAAATTTGGCTGTTTCTTAATAAAATTGTATGGAACTTTTTTTATTCGACTGAGCATTATTCAAAATCAAAGCAACAATACAAATAATTACGTCTCATGACTTAGTAGGTAGGTAGGAAATTGAATTACGGTCGTTTTTAACCGATCTCAAAGGGACTTTTTATTTGACTAAGATTTTTTAATTACCTGGTGATTAGAAATAATCACGTAAACCATTCTTATATTGAGTAAGTGCCCCAGTTTGTATGGAAAACACGCAGCATAAAACGCTTCTCCGCGCGTAGGAGCGGGATCTGCTAGCTTGCGCGCGACAGCGTGTTTTCCATATGTATGTTCGGCTCTGCGTGGTTTCCACACTAACCGGGTGTACGAAGTCGCGGGCACAGCTAGTTCAAAATAAAAAGAAAATGAAACATACAGCAACTTGGATTCCAGCGACAAAGTCGGTGTCATCGTACAGCGCACAGATAACGAGGTTGGAATGGCACATCAATGTCAAACTTGGCAGAACTTTGTCGGCGCGCTGTTCCAGACTCCATCCCTGGGTCATTGCTTCATTCTTCGTCTGAGGCAGTGAAATGTAGTGATCTTTGCCGATGCCGGTGAGGCCGAAGCGAACTCGGAATCCGGAATCCCATCCTGTGAAATGAGAGAGAGAGAGTAGTTTTTATATCACATAATCCGAATATTTCTATTAATGGTTGCTTTTCTTCCATGCTGGACTGGGAGAGATAGAAAAACATAGAATGTTCCAGCTGCCCTTCCTCCCGGGCATGCTGTAGAAGACAGCAAAAGGGACTCGAGGGTTACAGTGTATTGTAATTTAGGCGACGGGCTGACAACCTGTCACTACACATTAGCAATACACATTACAATCTAAAATTGCCCTCAATTTTTGTCAGACGCGGCGAAAGCGCTTTTTACGAGGCGTTTAACGCTCTGCCTACCCCGTAAGGGATAAAGGCGTGATTTTTATGTATGTTATGTATGGTTGCTTAAGTAGAATGTGCATAAGTATATGGTGTTTATCTGATAAGGATCAACCACCAGATTCATTAATTGAGATACAAGCCTGTTTAAAATCAGACAGTAAGGCCGTGATTTATGTTTACACGATTGCGTAACGCAAAGAAGGGTAATGTGTTTATCAGTCTCTGTATGTACCTATGTGTGCATGTTTGTTCCTTTATGAAACAATGCTTATTTTATAATTTGTGTCTCTAAAAATAAAGTTCAAATTAGCAACAGACAAAAAACACTACGAAGCGCCTTTTATACATGAAATATAGGACAATACAATTAAATAAATAAAAAATAATCTAAATATATGAAATATTACAGCATCTCAAAAAGGTGTATAAATAATGCTCTTCTTCTTCTTTAAATTTAAGAGCAGGGCTCTTGTCTGTGAAGTAATCGCCATTCGGATCGATTTTGTGTAAGTTTCTTGACATCCTGGTACGACACCACCTCAGCTTTATCTTTTATTTGGTCCATGTAAGTTCGTCTCGGTCTTCCTCGTCCTCTCTTTCCCTCTATCTTTCCTTCCAAGATGGCCTTAAAGAAGTTGTCGTGTCACATCTGGTGACCTATCATTTTCCCTCTTCTGTTTTCTATGGTCTTCAGTAGATTCCGCTTCTCCCCAACCACACTCAGTACTTCATCGTTGGACTTCATTTCTGTCCAGCTTATTTTCATCATTCTTCTCCAGCACCACATTTCAAATGCTTCGAGTTTCTGTCTTTCTTTCTTTGTTAAGGTCCAAGTTTCACTACCGTAGAGTGCAATGCTCCAGATGTATGTTTTTATAAGTCGTTTTCTAGTCTGCCTTGCTATTTTGGCTTTGAGAAGATGTTTCTTTTGGTTGAAGGCCCGTTTTGCCATGGCTATCCTTGCGACGACGTCTGGGTTGCACCTGGAGTCATTAGTGATAGTGCTGCCAAGGTACTTGAAGTTGTTGCCTTGTTCTAAGAATGTATTATTCAATTTGATTTGTGTGCCTGATGTTGGTGTTTTAGAAGCAACTAGGAATTTCGTTTTCGCGGCGTTGATCTTCACTCCCACTTCGTTGAAGGTGGTATCTATTATGTTGACTAGGTATTGTAGTTCGGTTTCGCTTTCAGCTATGGCGGCTATGTCATCCGCAAAACTGATGAACAGAATTCTTACTCCGTTGAATATGACACCTCCCTTTTCTTGATCTATCATCTTCCTGGTCGCTTCTTCTATGAATGTATTAAATATGAGTGGAGAGAGCGGACATCCCTGTCTTACTCCTTGGTTGATTTTGGCTTTTCCCTTCTCGTCTCCCACTTCAATTATGGTCTCTTGTTTCCTGTATAACTCGTAAAGTATTTTTCTATCGCTATAATCAAGCCTTGCTCTTTTCAAGGTCTTCATCATGTCTTACCAGTTGACTTTATCGAACGATTTTTCCAAGTCCACAAAGGCGATATATGTTTCAAGCCCTAGATCCATTCTCCTATCCACAATCAGTCTCAGTGCCAGAATGGCTTCTTTGTGCCCCTTTTCTGTCTGAAACCGTATTGGTCCGGCCCCAAGATACCTTCTGTGATGTGTTTTATTCAGTTTTGTATAATTTTTAACAATATTTTGGATGCATGTGGGACTAGACTTAGGGTGCGATGTTTTTTAAGCGTGTTCAGTTTCTTTGGAAAAGTGACTGTCTTAGTGATCTGGAAGTCGGTAGGCACATTTCGCGATGCATATATATCCCGTGTCAATGTGAAAAATCATTCTAACATTGCATCACACGTTACGTATTTAATCATGTCTATGTATATACAGTCCTCTCCAGCCGCTTTGCCGTTTTGGATGCTCTTTATGGCTTAGTCGAATTCGGATCTTAGTATATTGGGTCCAAGATCATCTGGGTTCACGTCTTCTTCTCTTTTAATGTCTTCCTCTTTAAATCGTGGTCCGTCGTATAAGCTCTCTATGTATCTTTTCCATTGTTCAATAATTTCCTTGCTGTTAATCAGGATCTTTCTAGTTTTTTTTTAATAATGCTCAGCGAGTTAAAAATCGTAATTAGATCCTAGGAAGTAAAAACAAGTGTAAGGCAACTTGGAATACTATATCTTCAACAATTATAAATGACCAGCAAATAAATGACATTAATAAAATAGAATTTAACAATAATGAATATCCTATTGACATTTGTAATATTTTTAATGTTTTTTTATCAATTTGACTAATAAATCAATCTTGACGAATACAATTGTTACATCCACCTCTAATTTACTACAAACAAACCCGAAAACAATATTTTTAAAGCCAGTTACATCTTCTGAAATCTACAACGTTATAATGTCACTTAAGAACAGTAAAGCATGTAGGTTTGACAATATAATCACGAAGGCTCTTAAGTTATGCGCTACAAAGTTATGTCACCCGCTTGCGCATATTATAAACCTATCTTTTAGTGAAGGAGTTTTCCCAGAAAAACTGAAAATAAGTGTAGTGAAACCGCTCTTTAAGAAAGGAGACCGTCTTGGCCCGGCAAATTACCGACCTATTGCTTTGGTTCCGATCCTATCAAAAGTTTTCGAAAGGGCTATTATTATAAACAAGTTTTTTTTTTAAATATAATATATTACGGCCAGAAAAATATGGTTTTCGCAAAGGTTTTTCTACAACGCATGCTTGCTTCGATCTTATACGGATTATAACGCAAAGTCTTAACACGCAAACTCTAATATTAGGTGTTTTTCTAGAAATGAGCAAGGCATTCGATTTTGTAAATTATAAAGGGCTCATAAATAAATTAGATATTTTTATTTAGTGGGAAGGCTCTTGAGTGGATAACTAGTATTGAAATAAATAAAATAGAGGAATCAAGACGTGTCATTGTAAAGAAAACATATTGATCCCAATTCAGAACTAATGGTGTTTGTGTGTACTTGGGCCGCTACTGTTTCTCCTATACGTGAACGATCTTCCAGTTGCTACACATCATAATTGTATACAGTTTGCAGATGATACAACACTTCTTATCAGGAGCAATAACATGAACACTTTTGAAATTGATACATATAATACTTTTAGGGACATTATCAAATGGATGAATGAAAATAATTATATTAATATTGACAAGACAAAACTTATCCAATTTGCTTCATATAACTCAAACCCACAAACAATACAACTGAGTTATGATAACAAAACAATAAATGAAATTGATTATTTAAACTTTTTAGGCATAGTAATTGATAAAAACCTTAAGGGGCTCTCGGGATATTTCGGTCGCTTACAAGGCCTATAAAGTATAGTTTATCGTTACATAAAAATATGAAATAATTGTATGTTGTAGGTTGGTCTCAGCTCTTCATTACACTCTTAAGATTATTTAAAAATATTGAGTAATTAATGAGAAATACGAATTCTTCTGGCCCTCTTTCCGTGTCTAAAACATTGACTAAACTTTTTTAATTTACGACTTGCATATATGATAATTATTTTGAACGTTATAAATCATAAACACTAAAATGTGATCTGCTAGTTTTTAAAAAACGGGTTTGAAAGAACGGGTGGGTGGGGTGTCAGGTAAGCAAAACGCTCAAGGTCATTGAGACAGGGAAGCGTCTTAACTGGAAATCGAATGTTGCCGTTTTTTATTCTAAGCTTAACAGATTTGTATTCACGCTAAAGAGACTGAGGCAAACTATATCAACTGAGGCTGCTCTTTTAGCCTATCATGGTTACGTATCATTAGTACTCAAATACGGTCTGTTACTTTGGGGTAACTCAGTTGATGTAGAAAGAGCCTTTATAATACAAAAAAAAACGCATTCGAGCCATTTGTAATTCCAAATTTGACGATAGCTGCAAACCTATTTTTTAAAAGCTTAACATACTTCCACTTCCATGTATGTATATTTTGGACATATGTCTTTTTGTAAAATACCATCCGGGATACTGGAAAACACAAGGCGAAGTAAGTCGGAGACAACGTAGAGCACACATTGTAAATCAGTTATATCAACCTCCTGCCAACAAGAATATTTATAAAGTTAATGTTTACCACACATGCATTTAGCTTTATAATCACCTTCCGGAGGATATAAAAGTGATGACTATAATTACTTTTAAATCCAGACTGAAATGATGGTTATTAGAAAACTGTTTTTATAGTCTTAAGGAATATATGAATTATAAGATAGTATTATTTAAAATTCAATATCTGATTGTAACAATTTTTTAATTTTTTTCTTTGGTTTAATAAATTTTATTTTTATTAATGTATAAATGAAATAATGACATGGTGTTAGATTTATGATAAATTTATAATGAAATAATGTAATTGTATAAATTTCTACCTAGCGGACATTTAATATTTTGCACGCTTGCATGCAAGTCGAATATTGTGTACTTACTTTTAAATTAAGACCTAATGTATAATACCTACTATCATCATCATCTCCCTAGCCTTATCCCGTATCTCACGGGGTCGGCTACCTACTATATCCTTGCAAATAAATTATCTTGAATCTTGTGGCACTATAGAGACCAAACACGTGGATCGCCTTTAATGATTCGTAAGTCGTCAATCGATTCGTCTTAATTTTGGGAGTGTCACTGAAGTCATGATTTTGACCAAAATTAAATATGGCGACAATCAGACGCCGTTTAGAGTCTACAACTATTTAAAGTTTTAAAGCTCACTTTCTGCGCAGTTGGGTTTTTAGAACTGTTAAATTTACTTGTTGTAAAGTAAGGTATAAGTAAAGTAAAATAAGGTATAATAAATTGAATAGGTGTCTTACCAAGGGCCACAGCCAGAGTGCACAGTAGTAGGAACAGTATTTGCTTCATGTTGACTTCAGATAAACTACAAGGTGAAGGAAATACCATGTCCTTATATATCATTTCAGTATATGCTAAACATTAGACATGGTTACTTACAATATGGTAATTAATAGGTATAATAGGTAAGTTTTTTAAAAAAATGGCATAAATTAACAAACAGATGGACAAAAATGTTTTGGCACGAGCCATGTTTTTCAGTGGTTTGCACAAAATAAATGAGTGAACCAAACAGGCATTGTTCCTTGATCCCTTCCTTATTTTACAAGTTTTTGTAGACAAACTTTATGTGTAAATCCACTTATGGGGACTTTAGCATTCAGATGAATTGTTTGAATTTTAATAAGTTTAGATATAAGTGAAATATTCTTAAAGTTTATTTTAATTTCTATTTTATTTACTTTTAATTTGTAAGTGTTTTAGTATTTGTGTGATGGTACATGCGGTTTAAAATGATTTTCCTGTACTCCTCATTTCGTCCCCGGAATATGTACGATCACATCGCACAATTGTTTTTAGTTTATACTGCAATTTTACCAGTTCACGTTCGCCCCTCATTGAGTGCGCACACTAATTACATACAATATCAAGATTGTATCGAACTATTTCAAATAAAGTTCTTTTATCAAGTTAAATCAAGACTTTTCCTGTGACAAATCATCAAGCAAGCAATTTAATGTATTGAGCTAACAGGTGCCCGTACACTTGCTTTAAATAAAATAAACTTAAGTTAGAATTATACTAGACAAGTCAGTCAGATATCGTCGAAGTGGACGCTGTTGACGTTCTGCCTACCCCTTTAGAGATACATGCTAAAATAGGTGTGTAGTCTTAATTATTGTGCGAGATATTTGTTCCGGTCTAATATCTGATTCGTTATCGTTACGCTCTTTAGGTAGTCGTAGGTGTGGTTAGACGTTGTCCAATAGAAACTTCTATTTTGTGTATTCGAAATGTTGACTCTTTTGACCTCTAAAATGCCACACCTGCGGTGTAACTTTTGTATGTGAATCGGCGTGTTGCAGTCTAGATTAGCCTGCAACTTTGGTTCTAGATCCGTAGGTAGTGGGTTCGATTCCCAAGGGGACTTACGTACATCAAGTCACGCTTTTATTCCTTAAGGGGTAGGCAGAGTGTATAAAACTCCAGTAAAAGCGTTTAGGCCATGTCTGAAAATTTTCATCTGAGAGCAATCAAAATGAAATGTGTATCATTAATTCATCATAATGACAGGTTGTCAGTAACCCGAATACCTCGAGTCTGCGCTTGAAGTGAAGCGTAACTTTGTGATGCATGCATGATAGTACCAATCACAATGCTGGAAGCACTTCGCAATTCCGCATTAGTAGAAACGTTGTGATTGGTCAGTTCATTTAACGCAAAGCTCCGTTCCTTGATAAACTTCACTTTAAAGTGGAAACGCAGTACACAGCCTATGGTTGATAAATCAATCGGTAACAAAAAACGTACAAATCAATATTATAGAGGACACTGTATAATATTAGTTCCTATAATGGAAAGCTTCCTGCAAACTAATGATAAGAGTTGCTAAGTCAACGGAAATTAACAACTTTTACAATAAAACTCTTTTAAGAAAAAAATGGCTTCACCATACAAACTGTCTGTTAGGTATAGACATTTTGTATGGGGAAATCAAAAAATCATTTTGTTTCGTGATCGAATTTCCCGGTGGAAATTGGGGGTATGGAATAGCAGTTGTTGCCCTATCTGTTTTTGGAAAGATGACCTATACACCCAATTTATCATTCAGAATTATACAGGAACTCTACGTGAGGGTTCTATTCCATGAGAAAATATTATTACAGCCTTTATTTGTGAAGCGTTTGCCTTTAACAGGCGTAGCGGTGTTGAGCACGGCACCAAATTTGCAAAAAACTGTTTGTTATTAGTGCCGTGCTGTACACTTATTAAAAAACTATTTAACTAGCCGTGAAGGTGTCTCACACACCATGAATAAACCTACCAAATAGAATAGACAAAAAAATACCCAGACAATGTCCATTTAAAATGCGTTATGTAATAAATACATATTCAATAGTGAACATGTGGTCAAATGCGGAGCGACAAAAACAACCTGTTGAATATGTAAAAAGCTATCCTTCCGACCTGTTGTTTTACCTGCAGGCTAATATTATCCACATCCCAAATAACGTTATTCGCGCTTAATAATATTACTCTTAAAATATGCAGGTATTACAAACAAAAGTGGGTTTAACGCACTACCTTGAGGTACACCGTGTAGGAGAGTGTGAAATTATGGTTTATTTCAAGATGTTTTTATCAAATGTCAAAAGTTTGAGTAATTGTTTTCTTTACTCTAAATAAATTATTAGCCATTAACTACGGATATCGAAGAACTCTCGTTGCTTAAACACAATGCAATGTATGACACAGTCAAAGGCTTTTGAAATATCCAGAAAGAACACGGTACTATCCTAGTATATATATATTTTATTGTTTGTAGGATAGACGAACGACTCTATGAACGCTGATATCAGAGTTTTTGAACCGCCTAACGGGCCTCTGATATAATTTTGTAATGACTTATAGTGTAAATATACTTAGTACCTTTCAATAACAGCGACTGGGTCCAGGAGTAGATGCGATTCATCATGAATTACCTTAAGCAAAGTGAAAAGAAGGTCATAAAGTGATAAAAAAAAACAAAGTCACTATAAACCATTAGGCTAGAAGATGAACCCATAACCTTCAGATTGAGATCCCAAGACTCATACCACTATAGTCTATAACACACATGACGATGACGGATAAAGTATTTCATTGCTAGTGTTCCTATTGGATAACGACTAGCCACACCTACGAGTAGGCAAAGAACGTAGATCATAACGAATTTAATATAAAACTGGAACATTGGTTAGCATAAAATTAATTTAGGTAGGTAATATACGAGTAGCAAAAAACAAAATTATCATATTACCATATTTTAAATAACCGTGGTTAATGGTTAGCCTACACTGAAATGATATATAAGGACATGACATTTCATTGGCATATTGTAGTCTAGCTGAAGTCAACATGAAGCAAACACTATTCCTAGTACTGTGCACTTTGGCTGTGGCCCTAGGTAAGATTTTAATTTAATAAACCGTAATACACAAAAAATATATTCATACTCTCACGCCTGTATCCCTAATGGGGTAGGCAGAGCATCAACGTACCAAATGAAGGTTGTTCCGCCACGTCTGACAAGTTTTGAGGGTTGTTTAAGATGGATCTGTATATTGCTGTAGTGACAGGTTGTCAGCCCATCGCCTAACTTACAATATGTCGAATCCCTTGGATGGTTTTTACAGCATGCCCGGGAGGAGATGCAGCTGGCACATTCTATGTTTTTCTATAGCTCCCAGTCCAGCATGGAAGCTTTTTAAGCACTCGCGGATATTTACACTTATTGATTTAACTACGTATTTTAACGGGTCATTTCGCGGTATGTATTAAGATAAAACATAAGAATTACCTTTAATCTCGACGTTTCGGCTATGTTTCAATAGTCGTAATCGCGAGTGAACTCAAATTAAACAATCTAGTTTACATAAAACATAAAATACTTTCCAACTGCCTTGATTTTATAAAGTCTCCAACCTCAGCAGATTCATACAATTTGCATAATATTGCATCGTCGCAGTCACAATCTACATAATTCAATCGTAACCACAGATATTATCTTTAATGTCCCTTACGTATTTTGTTTTACAGGATGGGATTCCGGATTCCGAGTTCGGTTCGGCCTCACCGGCATTGGCAAAGATCACTACATTTCACTGCCTCAGACGAAGAATGAAGCATTGACCCAGGGATGGAGCCTGGAACAGCGCGCCGACAAAGTTCTGCCAAGTTTGACATTGATGTGCCATTCCAACCTCGTCATCTGTGCGCTGTACGATGACACCAATTTCGTCGCTGGAATTCAAGTTGCTGTATGAATCTTTTTTTTGTTCAATTTGTTTTCTTGTAACCCAAGTCTGGATCGAAGATGTTCAACGCAGGCAGAGTCGACGGCAACAGATATTTGTTTTAATAATTCAGGATATTTTCTCTGTTCACAAGTAGCATTTATAAAGTTTGAGAACTTCACTGGTTTTACAGTTTTATTTGATTTTACAACAATTGTTGTAACCCAATTGGCTGAACGTCATTTAGCATTCAATAATCTTTGGTTTATTTGCAGCTACCAGCGGACGACTTCAAAGACGCTGTCTGGGACTGGGACATCCAAGGCTACATCAAATGGACCGCTAGCAACGGCAAGAGCTACTGGACCAAACAGCAATATTTTGTTAACGAACGTAGGTAGCCTTCACATTCTTCTTCTGTCGAGTGGGTATCGAGTCTATAGACCCGATGAACCATAGGTCAGAGTTTTTAAACCGCCTAGTAGCACAACTATCAGGCCTCTGACATGGTTTGAGTAACGACCACTATCAAATACAGCGACCGGGACCGACAGCTTAGCGTGCCCTCCGAAGCACGAAATCTTTTTCTTTTCGGACAATCAGGTGATTCAGCCTGCAATTTCCTTACCGAACTGGGGGAAAAAACACAAAGTGATAAATTCTCAAATGTCAACTTTGTGTTTCCCCCCTGAGAATTGAATCCAGGACCTCCGGATCGGGAGTCCATGGCACTAGCCACTAGAGCACGGTGGCAGTTAACATTCCTCACATTAAAAACTATCTTCAATGTTAAACTGTTGTCTATTGTCTGAAAATGTATGTTCTGCTTTTAATTACAATTATTTTTGTTTCTATACTAAATTGTTATTTCTCCTCAGAATACTTGGCCACCAACTCTGCTCAGCGTAGGTTCAACCGCAACAAAAAGTCAATTCTGTCTGCTGGAGGAAGCGTGTGGGTCAGTGGTAACCGAGGAGAACTATTCGAGATCCCCAACAAACCCGACAGCTTGCTCACCAATGGATTCACTGAGCAAGGCTGCATTCCTGGCATGGGTATGTAGTTGCAGTATGTTCTTTTGGTCATTATTGCCAAAACATAAATTACAGTCGTCTGACACGTCTTTACTTATGCACTTTATCGTTAAAATAAAATTTGAATCTCCAGGCCACCACTTCTGGCGCCTGAACAAAACGTCTGAGTGCAACGCGGAGAGTTTCCCATTCTTCGCCCTGTATGACAACAACAATGAGCTGGTCGGTACCGGCCTGTCCGTCCCCGGAAAGCTCGCTGAACTGCAGAAGGACTGGTTCGAGAGACCCCCTCCGCTAGCCGTCAAGGTAAGGGACTCATACCTAAGTATACTATCTTAAATGTCTAAAACTTTTAGGAATACATGTCATCTTGTCGCAGTTTTAAATGTCTAGTAATCATATTATTTTGTTTCTAGCTGGTAGTACCTCGCGGCCCCGAATGCATCCAACAGCTTGCTCACAACCCTGGTTTCCTCACCATCCACATCTACTACGTCGACAACCCATGGCTCAACGTCTGCTTGCCTAAACTGCCAAAACTGCCTTCCTTGCCTCAACTCCCTGGATTTGGCAAATAATTTCCTACCTATACCGTTTGAGTCATCATCCGTCATATAAATTGTTCCGTTTTATTAAATACAATATTAGTGTTAGTTTAAATGATTTGTGTATTATTTATCTCCTCCAAACCAAACCCAATTAACGTGCATGCATGTAATCAGTAGTAAAATGCTCCTTGTCTATAAGGCAATAAATATTGAGGCCATTTTGGCCGAGTGATGACGGAACAAGATAGCTTCCCGCCTGATCTGGTTATGACCAGGGAACCACAGTTCAACCGGATATGTTAGGAACTTCCATATCTGCAGATCGCTGAGAAACTTCTTTCTTGTTGTGGCGCCATTTGTCGGCTACATCTCCATTGACTGGAGGGAGAAATCACCAGATAAATATGTAGCATGTGTTGTTGTTCTTACCATTATTTTGTAAAAAAATATACTTTTGTATATTATATTTCATCATAAATTTTAGGTAAGTACTTTCCATTCTAATCATAATTAGTGATATTGGTTTGGCTCTGAAGATAAATAGTGAAAGATATGAAATAGTTAATTCTTTTCCTTTCTTCCTTAAAGAAACATGTATAGTGTAAGCATAAAAAAATATTTTTTATTGAGATTTTGTACATCATTTTCTTCATCTATAGTGCTGCTTCCATCTTCACGGCAGCCAGTTATTCCACGCATTCGATATCCCAGGGAGTGTCGATATAGTAGATGTGGATGGTGACAAGTCCAGGGTTGTCGGCAAGGTCCAGCAGGCACTCAGGGCCAGGACTCAGGGTCACGATCGCCTGCAAATGGATAAGACACAACACGATCACACTCATAGACAACACTAGGACTTCCTGAATAGATGTGTCAGGACATAATCGCTAAAAAATAACCAGATCAGAACAGAATATATGAGATGCCATGTTATTCCTTCAAATGTTGAATTTTCCTACAATCTAATGGCATTCTTCCATGTTGGACTGGGAGCGAGAGATAAATATTGAGTGTGCCAGCTGTATTTCCTCCCGGGCATGCTGTAAAACCAGCTATGGGATCCTCGGGTTTCTGTATATTGCAATTTAGGCGATGGGCTGACAACATGTCACTACAGCAATATATCTACAAATATCCTCTGAACTTGTCAGACGTGGCGAAACGACTTTTGATTAGATCGTTTACGCTCTGCCTACCCCATAAGGGGTAAAGGCGTGATTATGTGTATGTATGTCCATGTGTAGAGGCATCCTCTCCTGAACTACCACCAAGGCAGCTAAAATTGCAATTAACTCTACATTTTAGAACACCTATGTTGCAGTGGATGGACGTGCTTATAATGTAGCCGAGTTGTATATTACCTGTACTGCATCCCTCGAAGGTCTCTCGAACCAGTCACCCTCGTTCATTTGTAACCGGCCGTATGCTTTCAGACCGGTACCGATGATCTCGTTGTCCTGATCGTACAGGCCGAACCAGGGGGGAACAGCTCGTCGTTACACTCCGTTTCGGGGTCAAGCGCCAAAAGTTTACCAGTTGTCAGCCCATCGCCTAAACTGGAACCCTCGGATCCCTTAGCTGGTTTTTACAGCATGCCCGGGAGGAAATGCAGCTGGCACATTCTATGTTTTTCTCTCGCTCCCAGACCAGCACGGAAGAAAAATAATGCCATATTTATAATAAAAAAAATACATAGTCTTAAATTTTGAACCCAGCCAAATAAGTCCTTAACTTTACAAGGCTTCGCACAGTTTTAAATGTAAATTTAATGTAATCCAAAATAGTTACAGGAAGAAGAAAAAAAAATATCAAGAGGCTTTGTTAACAAAAAAAGGGAAGAAAAATTCAAATCTTTTCCCAACGTGTTTATTTATAATTATTTTTACATTCTCTTGCAATATTATCCGATGAAAATCTTCCTAATACTGTCGGAGACTGCTGTCATGTATCGTAACCCGTTGGCCATCATCCTGTCAAAGACTGGCGCAGGCTTGATGGAGTCACCATCCCTGGTAAACAGAAAACATCGGCAAAATTTAGTATGTTCTCGTATGAAGTTTTAGCGATTGAGATTTCATCTGTTTTATCCAAGAATCCATTTGACACAATATTTTACAACATCGTGCCTAATTTCTCTCAACACAACTGTCAAACTGTCAGATGACATGAGATGACGCAACAACATGCCGGCCGGTGATTGTGATTGGCTAAGGAGGCTGACGTCATTCCCGCCATTTTGACTATAGAAATAATACAAAAAGGCGTCAGCTAGTGGCTTTTCGCGGAACTATTGCTTCTTTTGTTACCAGTTTGAAGTTATAGGTGGCGCTATTCTTACTCTACCAGTTAGGTACCTACACAACTTCGGCATTTTGAGGGATTAGTTTCACGTTTTCTGAAAATGCCAAATTTATTCGGTAGAATATGACCCAAAGATGTACTCGTAACGACGTTTTGTTAGACATTTTATAACCATAATATTATGATTACTATTTTTGCTATAGTACCAAAACGGATATAAGTAAGAGGAGTAAGAGGCATTCATCCTGTACTGATTATCTAAGCAGCCCTGACGATCTAACTGCCTCCTTGGTCTAGTGGTTAGAGCCCCACCCAAAGTTGATATATGTCAAGTTTTCAACTTGTGAGATTTCCCCCAGTTTGCTTAGGACAATGCAGACTGAATCACCTGATTGTCTAGAGAATAAAGATTCCGTGCTTCGGAGGGAACGTTAGGCGGTCGGTCTTTGATAGTGGTCGTTACACAAAACCATGTCAAAGGCCTATTAACTGAGCTATTTGGCGGTTTGAAAACACTGGAACTAGGATTTATCCGGTCGATCGACTCGATACCCACACGACGACAGAAGAAGAAGCTGTAAGCTACATACTTGCACTTGATGTTCCAGGGTTCATCCACGTAGTAGATGTGCAGCGACACGACGCCGTATGACTGCGCCCACTCATACAGACATGGAGGGCCGTACGGAATCGCCAACTGAAAAACAAAACATCTGTAGCAAGTTTGATCGCTTTTCTACTTGGAAAGGTGAAATATAGAGTACATACGGGGTGTAAGAGACAGCGTCCCGCAAACTGATAGGGGTTTAAAAAAAAAATGCTTTTCCATACAAATTGTCTGATCGAGGTTGTCATTTTGTATGGGAAGATCGATATTTTTCTTCGTCTTCGTGAAGAATTTCCCGGTGAAAGTTGTTGAATGTCGTTGACTGAGCAACCCCTATCAGTTTGCATCTTACAACTTATACCGGCTATTTTTTTCCTTAGATATGTAGTGCTCGCTTTGATCCATAACTAATATATCGCGCTTCCGTGTTCCGTGGTCTAGTGGCTAGTGCCATGGACTCCCGATCCGGAGGTCCTGGGTTCGATTCCCAGGGGGAAAAACACAAAGTTGATATCTGAGAATTTATCACTTTGTGCATTTTTCCCCAGTTTGGTTAGGACATTGCAGGCTGAATCACCTGATTGTCCGAAAAGAAAAAGATTTCGTGCTACGGAGGGCACGTTAAGCCGTCGGTCCCGGTCGCTGTCTTTGATAGTGGTCGTTACACAAAAACCATGTCAGAGGCCTGATAGTTGTGCTACTAGGCGGACCAGGGTTCATCGAGTCCATAGCCTCGATATCCACTCGACAGAAAAAGATATCGCGCTTGCTTCGCTCGCGTAACGTGCAATGACTGAAAAGGGGGACAGAAATTGCAGTTGCCCGGACAAGGTTAATCCAGCGCTGGCTTTACTAGATTTCTTTTGAACTGTTGTTTTTACCTTGGCGCTCTGCTTGGCAGGGGTGGGGATCTCGAACCATTCCCTGTAAGGCTGCTTTGCGAGCTTGCCGAAGAACTGGAAGCCGGTGCCGATCAGCTCCCCATCAGACACCAGCGCGAACCAGGGCAGGAAGTCCTCGCATTTCATCGCAGGCGTCATGTTGTAATAGTAGTGTGTGCCTGGAAACAGATTTATCCTTAAAACTGCATTCACATGCGTATAGTCACGTCTGTATCTCTTGCGGGGTAGACACAGCGTCAATGAATGATCGTTTCTGCCACGTCTGCCTAATTTTGGGGGTTATTTTAGAATGAATATGCGTCGTTCCATCTACGTCTACAGAATGCCCGGAAGGAGTAGGAGCTAGAATATTCTACGTTATTTATCGTATTTGGCCAGCATCGCTCAAAGGAAGAACTATTCCTGTTTAGTTTAGATAGATAGATAAATCGTTTATTTCATTGCTACACACACATACATAAACAAAGGCTTTAGTTGGAAATTACAAGATAATTCTACTTAACGATAGGCCCTGATATAAGGGCATGTATGTGTGCTGCAGCAGTGCAAAAGGCCATAGCTCAGCGTCTATATTTGATTTTGAGGGCAAATCGCTGATTTTCAGCTATTACCTTAAGTTCAACGCAGATACGGTAACCAGCCAAAACTATAAATACAATAATAAATAAATTAGTCAATTTAAGGTAAATTAAATAAATTGTAAATATTAACATTAGTTCAATAAAAACAGATCATTAATAAAATAAAAATATTGTAATATAGAATAATGTAATAAAATTTATTTTATTAAAATAATGATTTAAAGCTATTCAGTTCGTCAACAATAAGGTTTAAAGATATTTTATTCTTAAAAAAGACAAATGTCACTTACATGAGACAGAAATTAAAAATATTACATCAAAAACATAATATTATTGTTAGTGTCGTTCGCACCATGCAACTATACATAAAGCAAAACTAAAATAAAAAAAGAAGAATAGCAAACAATAAGTAACAGGAAGTTCTTTCCCAATTGGCAGTAAGGTTAGGTTAGTATGTTTAGCCACCCACGGAAAAATAGTACGGAATACCAGATATTTGTTTTATTAGCAACGATTCTTTCATTTTTAATTTAAACAGTAATTTCGATTTTAAAGATCTTATAGGCGGTGGTATGTTGTTCCAGCATTTTGTCGCATGGTAGCGGAAACTGCCAGGGAAAGCAGCTGCTTATGGCTGTTTTATGTCGGTGAATCTCGAGAGGAGCACGCATCGATCTAGGGCCATGATTAGAATTGTTATAAACTTTGGGAAATTAAAATTTTGAAAAAAGATAGTCAGGGATTTTATTATTACAAATATCGAACATAAGAACGGCAAGATGCAACTGTCTCCGTGATTCCATGTTTAATATAGATGAACCATTAAGGAACGGTGTTATATGGAGAACTACGTGGAGGAACGTCAAAACAAAAGCGACAGCATGCGTTTTGTACGCGTTGAATTAGTCGCTGTGATTTATATAATAGACGTGGGCCGTAAACTAGATCCTCATAATTCAATCTAGATAAAACTAGTGACTCACATACCATCATTCTAGCACTATCATTGAGGTAGTGGCGAATCTTATAAAGTACCTTCAGTCTATAAAAACAATTCTTCACTAGGCTCTCAACGTGACTCTCAAAACGTAATTTGCTATCAAACATAACACCTAAATTTCTTGTTTCATCTACTAGTTCAACATTCTGTCCGAGAATACTGACAATAGGAGACTGTGACACAATTTTATTTATTTGATTTTTTGAGCCTAGAACCATAAATTTTGATTTATTAGGATTAAGGACCAATGCGTTTTTATCTGACCATTCAGCTATCCTACCCAAATCGTCATTCAGCATTTGAACTGCATCTAAAATTTTGTCGGGTTCCTCGGAAATATACAATTGAACATCATCTGCGTCCATAATATGATACCAACAATTTCTTATTTCTTTTATGAGATCAGCACAATAAATTATGAAGAGCAAAGGTATTGAGCCCTGAGGGACACCACGCTTTACTAATTTGGCACTAGACACCAGAATAGAACCATCATGCCTTCGTATTTTAACAGTCTGGTATCGATCACTTAAATAACTCTCAAACCAAACTAATGAACGATGGTCCAAACCATAATAGGACAATTTAGATATCATTAGTGGGATATTAATGGAATCGAATGCCCGGGAGAAATCCAAAAGCGCCAGAATAGTACCACGTCCCACATCCTGATCGGCTAGTATGTTGTCAGTTACATCAAGTAACGCAGTAGAAGTTCCACGACCTTTACGGAAACCTGATCGGAATGATGGTAAGATATTGTTCGAGTCTATATATATTTGTAGCTGGGAATATACCGCCTTCTCCAAAACTTTTGACAAAAAAGGCAAAATGCTGACTGGCCTGAGATCTTCCATGTCACTAGGTTGGTTGACTTTGGGTAACGGATTAACTATTGCCTTTTTCCACTGTCTGGGTTCAATACCTGACTCCAAAGATGCATTTATGATGCCTGTTATAACTGACAAGGTACGAGGTAAAGTAAGAATTACCATGTCTCTACTAATATTATCGCTACCTATTGCGTTTGATTTGATGGAGTTAGTAATCTTAAAAATAGTAGTCTCATCAACAGGTATTAACTGAAAAGACGATGAACCTAACTTTTCTGACGAGCTGTATCCAGATAATGGTACATTATTATTACCAGGAACGTTTAAGAAATGTTCATTAATTGCATCAGGATCGTTAAAATTATCGGGCAAGTAATCCGTTTTACTGGGATCGATCAGTATTTTTTCTTTCATATTTTTCCAAAATTGTTTGCTGTCTTTTACATTAGAGTTAACGGTGTAATTAAAATAAGCAGATTTCTCATTATTTAAACTAGTTGCAACTAAGCGCTTAAAATCTCTATAATACTGCTTATGTGTATCCAATTTTGATAACTGATATCTTAGATGAGCTTCATCACGCAGTTGTATCATGAATTTTAGATTATCAGTTATCCACGGCAATGAAGAATTATTTCTAACTAGAACTGTTCTAATGGGGGCTTGTCTTTCGAAAAGCCCCAATACCAATGAGTTATATACTCTTACCATATCGTCAACAGTAGGTTGCATAACCGCAGATTCCCAGTTAATAGAATAAACATCCGTATTAAAGACATCCATATTTATATCTTTTAAAGGCCTGTAAGATACATGCTTAGGTGGGACTTTTGTTTTCCGTAAACAAAGAGTGACATTTACCAGTTTCATTTGTTAAAGGTTCTCAGTTTCTGTAATACACACCCATGTTTGGCACGCAGTTCTGCTTTTTGAAGGTGGTGGTGTTCAGCTCAGCCTCCGTGGTAGGAATCCTCATTAGTCTAGCGTCAAGTCCTTGCACCCACACCCCTCCATCTTGCAACGTCGCCCCATTCTCTATTTGAGGACCAGCGCCGTTTTTTAGTGAGTCTGCAAGAAGGAAAAATGTCCAGGCTTATGATAAAAGAAAGATAAAAGGTTTATTGCATAAAAAACATCACACATAAAACAAAAGGTAAACACAAAGAAAGAAGAGATGAAAATAAAAAATAAACATACATTCTGTTGAATGTGTGCTGATGTGATGCAGAGGGTCAAAGCTAAGCTAAAGCAGTGTATACAATACAATACAATACAAGATACTTTATTGCACAAAGAAACACAAATACATACAGCAGAAAAGTAAGGAACAAAACAGTACAATATAGGCGGCCTTATTGCTAAAGCAGCAATTTCTACCAGGCAACCTTTGGGTAGTAGGATACTACATAGCAGATAGCGGGATAGTGCATACTAAGTTAATCTTAATACTTAAACAATATAAATACTACTAAATAAATACATAAATAAAATAAACTAATATATATATTTATAATAAACTAATACATATTATGCTAATGGGAGATAGGATAAATAACTAATTATTATTCTCTAAGAAGAACTTTCTTGTTCGCTCTTTAAATGTCTCAATAGACGGTGCTCGTCGAACGTTTTCGGGAAGGGAATTCCACAATTTGACTGCTCGGACCGTAAAAGATTTTCCGAAGAAGTCCGTCTTGTGGGAGGGTAAGTTTAAAGTTAAACTGTTGCTGGAGCGCAAATTACGCGCCAGAGTTGAGGAATGAAAAGTAAATCGGTCCTTAAGGTAAGGAGGGGAATTGGGATTGGACAGGATGGAGTATAAAAGGGAAAGGATATGGCAGTCCCTCCTACGGGGTATTGGCAACCATTGAAGCTTGGATCTATGGGCAGATACGTGATCATACTTCCGCAGACCAAATATGAACCGAATACAAAGATTCTGCAGACGTTCGAGTTTGTTTAGAAGTACAACAGATAGGTCAGGATAGGAAACGTCTGCATAATCCAGTATCGGTAGAAGGAGAGAGTGTGCCAAGGAGATTTTTGTTTTGGTTAGCAAAAGGTTCCTGAGCCGTTTAAGCGAACCGTACGCGGCAAACACCTTCCTGCTTACCTCCGAAACATGAGGCTTCCACGAAAAGCAATCGTCAAAAATAACGCCTAGGTTTTTAACTTTATCACTGAAGGGTACTGGGGTACCGTCAAAAACAATTTGTGGTAAGAGGTTATGGTCAATTCGTGAAACGTACCAATGACTGCCAATTATTATGGACTGGGTTTTAGTAGGATTCACCTTCAAACTATAACAACGACTCCAATCTGCGATACAATTCAGGTCTCTGTTGGTAATCTCAATTGCGCGCGGAAGGCCAGAGAGTGACGCTTGTGTATAAATCTGTAAATCGTCTGCATACAAATGATAGGAAGAAGTAAGTGGGACGGTTATAGAATTAATGAAAATTGAAAAGAGAAGAGGTGACAGGACGCCACCCTGCGGTACGCCGGCAGATATGTCACACCACGCAGAGAAGGATTCTTCAATGCGTATGCGCTGTCGGCGCCCATACAGGTAAGTGTGAAACCAGTCAACCACGGTTGGAGATATGTTATGAGAACGCAAGATAGAGAGGAGAATATCATAGTCTACTGTGCCAAATGCGTTACTGAAATCTAGTAACGTTAAAACTGTTAGCTTCTGATTTTCCATGCTAAGACGAATATCGTCAGAGATATTAACCAACGCAGTAGTCGTGCTATGACCAGGGCAAAAACCGGATTGAAAGGGGTTCAACAGGTTATTTGCGGATAGGAATGATGTAAGTTGTTGATGAACCAACCTTTCAAGGACCTTAGAGAGGAATGGTAGGATGGAAATGGGACGGAAGTCCGAAGGAGAGTTAGGATTAGGTTTTTTTGGTAAAGGAATGACTTGTGCTTCTTTCCATGCGGATGGAAATACACCGGAAGATAAGGATTTGTTTAGGATTTTGGCAATAACTGGAGAAAGGATATCGAGGAGAGGAACGATCATCGAACGACTAATACAGTCACTTCCAATGGCATTCGAAGAAATAGCATGCACGTTCTTCATAACATCACAAGCGGTGATTGCGTGAAAAGAAAAAAATGGAATACTAGGAGTAGGCAGCATGGAAAGACGATTCAATGTGGTAAATTTAGTGGCGCTATCCATTGCAGCCGAAGACGAGAAATGATTATTAAGTAAGTTAATGTCAATATTGTTAGCAAGTGATTGAGTACGAGGTTTTCCGACTCCGAGTTTATTAAGAAAAGGCCAGACTTTAGCTGGATCTCCATTTTCTACCGATTGATGAATATGGCGTCGCTGTAAATCCCGTATCTTTGTATTGCAGCGATTTCTAACCTCTTTAAATTTATCACGGTTCTTGTCTGACGGATCCATTTTAATCCTGGTCTTAGCTCGCGTCTTCTTTTCCATATAACCGCGTATCTCATCGTTAAGCCACGGCGCAGGAAGATGTTTTACACGCACAGTACGCACAGGAGCGTGACGATCATAAAGATCAGTAAGGTTGGAGTTCAGGAGAGCTAACTAATCATCGACGGACTCAAGATGATCCATGGTAGACCAATTCGTTCCAGCAGCATCCTCACGTAGCTTTTCAACATCCATCCCAGAAAAGATTCGCAGTAATAACGTCCTTGCTTTCATTCTAGGTGGTCGGATACGGTATGAGAGGTATATCAAGTCATGGCAGGAGAAATGATTCGCATCAAATTGACCGTGTTTAGCTACATGCTCCTTTGAAGATACTACTATAAGGTCAAGAAAGGAGGTGTGCGATTAGGAACATGGTGTGTTGAAGTTAGCGGGGGAATATACAAATTACAAGAATGAACTAAGGAGAGAAGCTTCTTAGTTCGATAGTCATTTTTTAAAAGACACGTATTGAAGTCACCTAAGATAATAGAATGACTGTAAGAAGGAGAAAGATCTTCGAGAAGTTGTTCAAGTGAATCAAAGTAGTTATTATTGGAGGAATTACTGTAAAATACGCCTAAAAGAATTTCAGTGTGAGAAAGAGACAATTCAAGAAAGTGGTGCTCAGCCGTACCTGGAGGAGGTGGTTGAGGAGACTTGTGAAGTATAGTAAAAGGAATATGTGCACGGACATAAATGGCTACCCCACCACCAGTAGTGGAACTGCCACGGTCATTACGGACAAGCACAAAGCCAGGGATGGAGTAAGAAGTGGATAGATGTGAAGCGTTGAACCAAGTTTCCGACACTAAAATAGCATGAATATTCTTGTTGTCGAAACACGCAAGCATATCCATATAATGTGCCGAAACACTCTGAGCATTAAAATGAACTACATTAATTTTTTTACGTACGTCCGAAAAAGTCGCTTCAAGGCTTTCACCGAGTGAGGGAGGAAGACTGTGGAAGCTGTTCTCTGAGCTGGAGGAACAAGAGTTAAAAGTATCAGACTTATCAGTATCAGAAATATCGGTATCAGTCTGATCACATAATGATATGTCCATTAAATATAATATAAATATAATAAAAAATATAATAACAAATAAAATAGGTTTATGTAAATAATACGTTATCAAACAATCTACTACTACTGTGTACTAGCATACCTGCCAGCAGCCTGAAATAATAAAACAGTAAAATAACTCAATTTTAGTAAATAATCAGTAAACAAAAAATAACATTTCCATTCAATGCGTCAAAAGGAACGCAGACAAATATGGAATTTAGTATGAACCAAAAAACATACAGAAAAAAAGATAAAAATAGACAAAACACAAGTCAGGCAAGGCGCATTCTTCCTCTTCTTAAACATTGGTTAGCGCTAAAAGTGTTGAGAAAATCGCATTGTTGACATTCGACTACCTACCGCAAAAGAAAATTTTAACAAAGGGAAAATTAAGAAAAAGTGGCGTGGAACCACATAAAAATGGTTTTACGGTCTTAAATCTTGTCCAGGACACGACTTGATTATTGTAACATATCTCTAATAGATAGACGGACACATAAAACGGTGAGCGGTAAGTATGTACTTAAAAACAGAAAAATAAACGTAAAGTGAAAATTTATAAAAAGTGGATGGAAACAGTAAGAAATTACTATAACTAATTTCACTTCTTTGCAGGTGCAGCTGTTCTCGTGCGCTTTGGTGGATCTTTATGCGCACTAGGAACTTTGTTCGAGCTCGATGCTGAGTCGGTTGGAGTCGGTGGCAGCACAGGAGGCACATTCACCGACGTATGAGCAGCATTGGCCGACCCACCAGTACCGTGCTTGGATTCGTGGCTCTGCTGGTCACCAACTATTTTCTCCAGATCCGTTTGAGACGAAATAGTGTGCCTTTTCCCGTCTGGGGCCTGAAAGATGATACGCCCCTCACGTGTCCAACACTTGGTGGCACCTAGCTTCAGGCGAGCTGCTTTGAATAGCTTATGCCGCGTTTGCGTCAAGAATTCAGAGACAGTGATGCCAGTGCCCTTCAGACCAACCTTACTCATCCATGCATCATCACGAATTTTGGTGCTAACAAACTTAACGAGCACTGGACGAGGCTTGTTAGACACAGTGGAGAAGCGACCCATGCGAGAAGCTCGGCGAATATCCTCAGGCTGTAACTCACCGAGTGATAGATGTTTACGGGCTACTGCCACCACAGATGTCACAATGTCCTCATTCTTCTCTTCGGCCACTCCATGTACCAACAACATTTTTCTTCTGCTTCGCATTTCCATACCATCAATCTCAGCGGTCAGAAGCTCTACTTGCTTCTGAAGGGCTCCTAATGAAGCTACTACAGTTGCCCGGAAACATTGAAAGTCGGCTGAGATAGACTTGGTGTCCACTTTAGATGAAGGTTCTTTTTTGAGCTCCTCTTCAAATGCGAGCATTCGAGCGTGCACAGAAGCGGTCAGGGAGTCCAGAGTTTCCTTAATTTCTTCCATAGTGAGTTTTGATCATGTATCCAAAAGTGCTGTTGTGATTATTTGAGGTTATGTTGAAGGTTATACCTTAGAAATTTGAGATAACGGCTGTCGCAGGTAATTAGGTACTATTATACTATATCATCATACTAAAATAGCATAATAATAATAAATTAATATTATTTGAATTAAATAAAATTTGTTGTCAAAAAGGTAGACTATTTTTTTCTATGCCTACCCGCAAAAAAAAAAATTATAATAATTATAAAGTATTATAGCTCATAAAGAGCAACACTGATTTTCAGCTTATGCGCGGTGGTTAGTACCTTTCTCTACGATCAAGAGGTGATCTGTATCTCTCGTGTCTCGTATCCGTAGGACATTATACTGTCTAATCTGTGGAGGTGATCTGTGTTCTCCACAACGAGCCACCAGGCTTGAAACCTTTCACAAAAGTGCGGAGTCAATCAGCTAATGTCAGTGAGTGGGAATTCGAGCAGTATTTTTGAATCCAAAGAGTAATTTTCGCATGCGATTTTCATACATTTACCATACGAATGTAATGTAATGTCTTTCGTTTTAATATTCAAATTGAGTGATTCATAAATACGGCTCCAGTTTATGGTTGTAAGTGAGCTCGCCTCATCTTTACTTCTATCTCGGTCACCTCACTTGAGCCAAGTATGCCCATCGCAAATGCCTGGCCGCAGAAGAATACGCTGCGGCAATTTATGTGTCTCTGTTCTTTTTTTTTGCTGAATGTGAAATTCGTGACTGTCACAATTATTCTTCGCGGTGGCGTACCCGGTTTAAAAAACAACTCACAAAATAAATAAAAAACTATACATCCTACATATAATCACGCCTTTATCCCTAATGGCGTACACAGAGCCTAAACGACCTACACAAAGGTCGTTCCACCACGTCTGACAAAGTTTTGAGTGTTATTAAAGATAGATTTGTAGGTATATTGCTATAGTAACAGGTTGTCAGCCTATCGCCTAAATTACAATATACTGAAACCCTCGGATCCCTTAACTGGTTTTTACAGAATGCCCGGGAGGAAATGCAGCTGGCACATTATATGTTTTTGTTTCGCTGCCAGTCCAGCATAAAAGAAAACAATACCCGGTATTTATTATGATTCCAAAAGCTGCGTTTGGCCGCCGGCTCCAATCCCGCGCGACGCACGAATCGCTATCAAATCGACCAGTGAGTGATAGATAGCGTCTCGCGCGGGCTCGGTTATAGCGCGGCGGCCAGACGCAGCTCTGGGAATCATTATAAATTCCTACTGACTACTGTTACTTTTTTTTAGTTGGAATTTTTATATACTTTTTATAGGCTCCTTTTATGTTACTGACACACCCCCTAAAATAACACACTGTATTTTTGAATGAAAAAAAATCTCGGTTATTTGCGACAACTTTACAGCTGAAGTCGGAACTTGCCTTCAGAGACGAAGAACTGTGGCAGGGTCCAGTACATCTTGGAAGGTTCTCCAAACGCAGCAGGTGCTCGCCATGTGAGGAACTTCTGGTCTGCTTTCATGGCTAGCGACTCGTATTCGTCTATCGGCAACTGAAGTAATAAAAAAAACTGATCTATAACAAATCTCCTTTAAAAGTTGCTAAAAGATATATTATGAAGCGTTACATTTTATTACCCGACTGCGCAACGCAAAAGAGAGTAACGTAATGTGCTTATCAGCCTGTCTTTGTACGTATGCATGTATGTATGTTTGATCCTCTGTTGCGCACTAGAGACCAAACGCGTGGTCCGATTTTAATTATTCTTACGTCAATCGATTCGGCTTAACGGCACGCGAGTGTCTCTGAAGACATGATTTTGTAAAATATCTTTATGGCGACAATTGGACGCCATTTTGTGAAAATTGAAAAATCTACATTGACGAACTATGAATAGTGGGGTATCATTGAATAGGTATTCGAATTTCGAATTTCAATTCGATTATTTTAACATCATTTAATTTTGTCGTTTTGAATAACCGTTTAAGATTTTTAACGATTTAAAGTTTTAAACTCACTTTGTATTCTACCCAGTTGGGTTTAATTGATAGGGGATGTTTAGTCAACGAAACTGAACCACTTTCACCGAGAAATACTTTTACGAGATGAAAAAAATATTTGACCTTTCCATAGAAAATAAACAAAAAAACAATTTTCTTAAAAGTTTCACTCTTAAAATTTTTGGGAACCATATTGAAATTTCTTTCATGCTGGCCTGCGAGCGAGAGAAAAACATAGAATGTGCCAGGTGCATTTCCTCCCCGGCATGCTGTAAAATCCTGCTAAGGAATCCGACGGTTTCTGTACTTTTGGCGATGGGCTGACAACCTGTCACTACAGCAATATACCTACAAATCTATATTAAATAACCCTCAAGACTTTGTCAGACGTGGCAGAAAGACCTTTGATTAGGTCGTTTACGCTCTACCTACCCCATTACGGATAAAGGCGTGGTGTATGCAATGCGTATTGAATAGAATAGGTATCATTTCAGTTACATACTAGGTACATTATAAAATCACTTCTATTATGTGCACTTCGTTGTCTCAATTTTCTTTTAAGTGTACAATTTGTTTCATTGCATAAAATTGCTGTACCTACACGAAAGTTGAATCATAGGTATTACAGTCAAGATTATATAGGTACCTACGTCAATGATCAACATCGTAGAGTATATAAGTAGGTATCCATTAAATTATTTAGATTTCATTGGTACGGTATTTACAATAACTTAAATTAAAAAATCTTGGATTGAGAGCGAGATAAAAACATAGAATGTGCACACCGGCATTTCTTCCCGGGCATGCTGTAAAAATCAGCTAAAGGGTCTCCGTATATTGCAATTTAGGCGACGGGCTGACAACCTGTCACTACAGCAATATACCTACAAATCTATCTCAAATAACCCTCAAAACTTTGTCACACGTGGCGGAACGACCTTTCTTTAGGTCGTTTAGGCTCTGCCTACCCTTTAGGGATAAAGGCGTGACTATATGTATGTATGTTATTTTAAAGAAACGAACAGGCCACCCAAATAACCCGCCCCGTGTCGCCCCCCCCACTCAGGTGACCATCACTTTCTAATCTAATTAGATAAGATAATATATTTAGATTGTAAAGCGTGTGTGGTATGACATCATATATTATTCCTGCAATTATCTTTTGTGCAGGATATCGCGGAAAAGATATCTGATTTTGACGTGTGGGTCGTTCCTACAACCTACGTTCCGTGTTATATCTTCCTAGATTTGATAAACCGAATGTTCGCGAAAATCCTAGTGATTTTGCAAAAACACGGATAATTAGACAATGGTGAAAACGTTTGTCAAATCTTATTGAATACGTCAGGACTTTTGCCAAAAAAAGTCGTCGTGTTAGTAACATTTGATATCCTTAACTCTGATTGGCTAGATTTTTACTTACTGATTTACTCTTATTCTAATTAGTTAAAAAACATGCGTTTATGATTGACATATAAAAAGTCAACCAATCAGAGGAGATCTTGTGTTGGGTACGCTAACCGACCACTCAGCATTCTTATTTCAGTTAATGATATCAAATTTTACTAGAACGATCAGATTTCGCAAAAAACCTGAAGTTTTCCAGTAAGATTTGACAATGGTGTCAACATTTTCTAATTATCCGTGTTTTCGCAAAATCCCTATAATTTTCGCGAAGATTCCAATTATCCAATCATCCTGCAAAATATATATTGTACGGAGTCACCGGATTACAATAACTCATCACATTTAGTATCATGCAATTACAATTTCATATGTACGTTTATTCGGCGGTTTTCCGTGCTTCGGAAGGCACGTTAAGCCGTTGGTCCCGGTTAATATCGTATAGTACCGTAGATATTAGTCGTTAAGCCATATCAGAGGCCAGTGATAAGCATTGGCGGCTTGAAAACTCTGCCCTAATCTAGGATTGGGTCTGGTTTCCCTTCCAGCTTGCGGAGGTCAGATGGCAGTCGCACTGTGTAAAAACCAGTAACCTCGTTCAATCCCTTAGATTAGGTAGCCGACCCCGTGAGATACGGGAAAAAGCCTAGGGAGATGATTTAGTATCATGCGATTTATTGCTGGACATGGGCTTGCACGGATCTTCTTCTGCCTACCTACCTACCTATACCCACCTATCTACCTACTTGTAGCTTCTCGCCTACCGACCTGCCTCCGTGGTCTAGTGGCTAGTGCCATGGACTCCCGATCCGGAGGTCCTGGGTTCGATTCCCAGGGGGGAAACACAAAGTTGATATTTGAGAATTTATCACTTTGTGAATTTTTCCCTAGTTTGGTTATGACATTGCAGGCTGAATCACCTGATTGTCCGAAAAAGAAAAAGATTTCGTGCTTCGGAGGGCACGTTAAGCCGTCGGTCCCGGTCGCTGTCTTTGATAGTGGTCGTTACTCAAACCATGTCAGAGGCCTGATAGTTATGCTACTAGGCGGTTTAAAAACTCTGACACCAGGGTTCATCGGGTCGATAGACTCGATACCCACTCGACAGAAGAAGAAGCCTACCGACCGGAGTGCGCCAGGCCTAGATGTAGTTGCATATTCTTGTCATTAGCTTTATAACGAGCTCAAGTCGAGTCCGTTTAACCAGAGCTCAAATCAAAGACCATTTCCAACGGGACCCTACATACGACTTATTGAGACAAATGAGATAATGCGCTCGCCTTTTGTCGTAACAATTGACGCCTGATGTATTGCGGACATGCATACATACATACATATAATCACGCCTTTATCCCTAAAGGGGTAGGCAGAGCGTAAACGCCACGTCTGACAAAGTTTTGATGGTTATTTAAGATATATTTGTGTAGTGACAGGTTGTCAGCCCATCGCTTAAATTGCAATATACTGAAACCCTCGGCTCCCGTAGCTGGTTTTTACATTATACCCGGGACGAAATGCAGTTGGCACATTCTATGTTTTTCTCTCGCTCCCAGGCCAGCATGGAAAAATGTATTGCGGAAGATAATGCAATAGTACAATTGCTTTAGTTCATTATTGTTACTTATGTAGAGTTCCATATTGGGCTCGATTCTAAATTTTCCAGCTAAAACTAAAATTAAAATCTATTTATCACTCTCAGAGTAAAACATTGGAAAAGGACAGTACATCTATTCTCTCCGGTTTTTGATTTATATTCGGTGGTTTTATGCGTTATATGATATAGAGGATAAAATTGACAGAAATACTGGGGAAACGTGCAAAAGCGCGTCGCAATTTAGCGAATAAAGTGTAAATATAATGTAATCCTTTTTAAATTTTATAATTTTGAAAGTGATGGGCTCGATTCTAGATTCCACATCTAGAATCGAGCCCATTATAATGTTATTTCCATTCTGACTGGACTGGAATGAAATGTTCCCGAGAATTCTACAAAAACTAGGAGAACGTCTGATGAAGTGTTTGTGTGCAGTTACAGTACTGCTTCAAATACAACTCGAAATTTAACTGAAGTAAGTATTTTTACTGGGTTTTAGATGCTCTATAGCTAGACCTTCCCCGGTTCTTCCCCGGCCTATTTTATTGTGCGTTCATCTAAAACTTTAAGTACCTCCACAGGTTACTTTTGAGCACGGCGGGGTACCTACATTAAACAAAATAACCAAAGCATGTAAGTACTACTTTAGATGACAAAATCAAGGTCTCATGTTTAGTCTCCAGTCAGGATATGATACTCACAGAAACCATCAACATTATACAAGGAGCAGACTGCTCTATTTGCCATACAGTACATCCTTAACTTCGGCACAGGGTCTGAAGGTTTGGTGGTGCGTCTCCAGCCAGGATAAGATACTCACAGAAACCTGCAGGCCAGCGACAAATCCCCCCACATCATACAAGGAGCAGACAGCCCTGTTCGCCATGCAGTACATCCTTAACTCCGGCAGAAAGTTTAAAGGTCTGGTGGTGCGTCTCCATCCAGCTGCCTCCGCCTCCATGATTGTGCGAGGGATCTTGAAGAAGTACTCCTCATCGGCGAGCGCGTTTGTCCAGCCAAATTTAACTGCGGAAGAATGTATTTATCATTGAAATGGGCTCGACTCTAGATACCACCGGCTAAAACTCAAATTAAAATATATCTGTCACTTTCAAGATAATAAATTTGAGAAAGGACAGGCGATTTAAACTCTACGGTTTTACACTTTGTGCGCTAGCTTTTGCACGTTTTCCCCAGTATTTCTGTAAATTTTATCCACCATATCATATGACATACATACATACATATAATCACGCCTTTATCCCTAATGGGGTAGGCAGAGCGTAAACAACCTAAACAAAGGTCGTTCCGCCACGTCTGACATAGTTTTGAGGGTTATTTAAGATATATCATATGACGGCGGATAAAAATAACAGATAACGCTTAAAACGGAGAGAATAGATCTCCTGTCCTTTTCTAATGTTTTTAGTCTGAAAGTGAATAATAGACTTTAATTTTAGTTTTTGCCGGTGGTATCTATAATCGAGCCTTTTATCAAAGTAATTTATAGAATCAGGCGTTATACTGCAGAAGTCCATTATAACAGAGTGAATAACTCGGTGCTTGACTACTGTCTGTACTGACGGTCTATTCTCGCGATGATGCTCCGTAGAGAGGCGAAACACGTGTTAAGAAGATTTGTTGGTAGTGGTGCAGGTGCATTGCCTGTGCATGTGCATGTGCATTTATTTGCAGGCGGGCGGGCGGTGCACTTAACTAATTACGTAACTGGTAATTTTACCATTGCTTGTGTTTAAGTAGCTAAATATTTTTTCTATCTAACTTGGGTTACTGAGGCCCGTATTTATAAACAGCACTTGAGAATGACAGCGAGTTCGAGTTCGTATCAGAAATGTCATCAGTACAAATTTCAGTAAATTACCTGTCAAATCCATACTTAATATCGCTGAATAATACGAGCCTGAAATACACTTTGTTATTAGAAAATGGAAAAACGGACGGAATTTCACCAGATTTTTAGACTAGATTTCGATATTCCTTTGAATCTGTTATTCTTAATGCTTACCTCTGAGTCCATCGTATTGAATACCTGAAAATGTTAATGTTTACATTAATATTTACATAGCATTTATCCAGTAAAGAAAAACATAGAATGTTCCAGTTGCCCTTCCTCCCGGGCATGCTGTATAAGTCAGCAAAAGGGATTCGAGGGTTACAGTGTATTATAATTTAGGCGATGGGCTGACAACCTGTCACTACAGCAATACACATTACAATCTAAAATTGCCCCCAATTTATGTCAGACGTGGCGAAAGCGCCTTTTAGGACGCGTTTTACGCTCTGCCTACCCCGTAAGGGATAAAGGCGTGATTTTATGTATGTATGTATGTTATCCAAAATCAAAAACAATTTGTAGGTATTATAGTAGCATAAACTTATCTATTGTTGATCTATATTAATTATCAAACTGATAGTGGTTGCTCAGTCAACGAAACTCAATAACTATCAGCAGGTTTTTTTTATTTCATAAAAAAAATATATTTGCCTTTCCATACAGTTGAGGTGATCATTTTGTATGGGAAGGTAATTCTTTTCATCTCCTGATAGAATTTCCTGGTTTTTCTTTTGTCGAGTGGGTATCGAGTCTATCGACCCGATGAACCCTGGTGTCAGAGTTTTGAAACCGCCTAGTAGCACAACTATCAGGCCTCTGACATGGTTTGAATAACGACCACTATCAAAGACAGCGACCGGGACCGACGGCTTAACGTGTTTTTGTGTTTCCCCCCTGGGAATCGAACCCAGGACCTCCGGATTGGGAGTCCATGGCACTAGCCACTAGACCACGGAGGTAGTTAAATTTCGTTGCCTGAGTAACTCCTATCAATTTGCGTGACGCTGTCCCTTACACCCGTTAGAGTTATATTGTTGTAGAGAACAAGTAATAATGCCCACACCTCTAGTGTAACATTCAGACGTACAAAAGGATACGTTTATATTGTTACAAAATCTAATTATAAAATAAAATTAAATCTTCCATGCTGGACTGGGAGCGACAGAAAAACAAAGGATGTACCAGCTGCATCTCCTCCCGGGCATGCTGTAAAACCAGCTAAGGGATCCGAGGGTTTTAGTATATTGCAATTTAGGCGATGCAGTTTGGGTTATAGGTTGATCTTCAATAACCCTCAAAACTTTGTAAGACGTGGTGGAATGACCTTTGTTGGGGTATGGGGTGAGGTACCCCATTAGGGATAAAGGCGTGATTATATGTATGTATGGGTTTTTGTGCATTGTTCCTTCGTTTAGTGCGCCACGTCTGACAAAGTTTCGATGGTTATTAAAGATAGATCTGAAGGTGTACCGCTGTAGTGACAGGTTGTCAGTCCATCGCCTAAATTGCAATATACTGAAACCCTCGGATCCCTTAGCTGGCACAGTCTATATTTTACTCTCGCTCCCAGTCCAGCATGGAAGATCCAAATTTTAAGAAGTTCTCTCATTCTAAGAAATTTGGTCAAGGCAACATGCCAACTCTAAACCTAAACTAGTTAAAACTAGACTTACCAAAGGCAAGAGAAGACGAAGCTAGCACAAAAATCAGTCTGTTCATTTTAGGTCTTCAGTCTTCTAGAATGTTCTGCGCATATACGATGTTAACACGTTAACTGCTCTTATTTACGTGTGGTAGTGCCTGTGTGCTCGAGCTATTGGGATCAACTGATGCTTTATTGGCTGAGAGGCATACATAAAGGCTATTCATACAGGGTCCTTTGTGAATTGTATTCCGTTCTTTACTAAGTAAGTCTTTCTTTAGGATTTGAATAATACCTGGTATTTCCAACTCAGTTTTAGAATAAATGTAAACAAAGTTTCATGTCCTTTTATTTAATAACTGATTTAAAAAAAAGATATGTATTGGCAAATTAGTTACATTACTAAAACTACTATTTCATTATGTTGTCATGTTGAAACAAAATCTTAGATTAAAAGGTATGAAACTTTGTGTACCTTTATTCTAAAACTGAGTTGGAAATACTTATATATATTTTAAAATGTTTAAATGTACCTAGTGCACTAATTTGTTCTTCTTTCGAGTGGGTATCGAGTCTATCGACCCGATGAACCCTGGTGTCAGAGTTTTTAAACCACCTAGTAGCACAACTATCAGGCCTCTGACATGGTTTGAGTAACGACCACTATCAAAGACAGCGACCGGGACCGACGGCTTAACGTGCCCTCCGAAGCACTTTTTTTTTCTTTTCGGACAATCAGGTGATTCAGCCTGCAATGTCCTAACCAAACTGGGGAAAAAATCACAAAGTGATAAATTCTCAAATATCAACTTTGTGTTTCCCCCCTGGGAATCGAACCCAGGACCTCCGGATCGGGAGTCCATGGCACTAGCCACAAGACCACGGAGGCAGTTACTAATTTGTTGTATATAGGTACATACACACATACATATAATCACGCCTTTATCCCTAATGGGGTAGGCAGAGCGCATTCGACCTAAACAAAGTTCGTTCCACCACGTCTGGCAAAGTTTTTAGGGTTATTTAAGATAGATTTGTAGCTACATGGCTGAAGTGACAGGTTGTCAGCCCATTGCCTAAATTGCAATATACAAAAACCTTCAGATCCCTTAGCTGTTTTTTACAGCATGCCCGGTAGGAAATACAGCTCGCACATTCTATGTTTGTATTGTTGTATATCCGATATGACTATATCAATACATACATACATAAAATCACGCCTTTATCCCTTACGGGGTAGGCAGAGCGTAAAACGCCTCCTAAAGGCGCTTTCGCCACGTCTGACATAAATTGAGGGCAATTTAAGATTGTAATGTGTATTGCTGTAGTGACAGGTTGTCAGCCCATCGCCTAAATTACAATACACTGTAACCCTCGAATCCCTTTTGCTCACTTTTGCAGCATGCCCGGGAGGAAGGGCAACTGGAATATTCTATGTTTTTCTTTCTCTCCCAGTCCAGTATGGAAGAAATAGAAAGTAAGAAGAATATATCAATTATGAATGTAATTTATGTATTTGTGCATAACACTAGATTAATTCACAAGGAACTATATGACTGAAGTCCTTTAGTAAAATTTAAACTTACTAGCTTAGACTTTCAAAACCTTTTTTCATTTTGGTGACTTTCTATGTAATTTTTTTGATGTTTTCATAATTCAACTACATACAAACTGATCGTACATTCTAGAGGGTATTTTTTTTATTAATATGGGATAGATGTTGAAAAGGAATAACTCAAGCTGAGTATGAGGTATTAACAAATCTGTTTTTATTACATCACAATATCTACACACTTTTAATGAAAAACCCTATAAAAGTGCAGATATGCTTGTGGTCTTGGACATCAATAGTTGATGCTGTTGAAAAAAAGCTATAAAATAACAATATAAAAAATAAAAAAAACTTTATTTCAGGGTACAAGACCCATACATTGCATTACATGACATTCATTATACAGTTTTTTTTTTTTAAATGTTATAAAATGTTGGCCTGTACATCCATAGGTCGCTGGTTCAAATCCGGCTCGAAGGACCACAAAATGTGCAGGAGTCCGCAGCTGTCGGCTCCTGCTGGTGCCTTCGATAGCACTTAACTAACTTGGACAGATTACAAAAACTACTAAGACAGGCAAAGCTGGTGTTTTCAGCACGCAGGAATTTAATGAACTAGTAAAAAAAAACAAGATAAAAATAGACATGGAACTTCAGATACTAAATAAAAAATAATTAAAAGAATGTTAAACTTCCTTTCATGGGAGCGAGAGAAAAACATAGAATGTGCCAGCTGCATTTCCTCCCGAGCATGCTGTAAAAATCAACTAAGGGATCCGAGGGTTTCTGTATATTGTAATTTAGGCGATGGGCTGACAACCTGTCACTACAGCAATATACCTACAAAACTAGCTTAAATAACCCTCAAAACTTTGTCAGACGTGGTGGATTGACCTTTGTTTAGGTCGTTAACGCTCTGCCTACCCCATTAGGGATAAAGGCGTGATTATGTGAGATGTAAAGGATCAACTTGTACCTTCTATTTATATGGTCAAAGTTTCCGGTTGTCATTTTCATTTGATGAGATTCCATCTAACATTGGGCTCGTTTCCAGGAACCACCAGCTAAAACTTAAATAAAAAAAGGTATCTGTCACTTTGAAAATAATAAAATTGAAAAAGGACATGCGATTTACTCTCCATGGATTAACACTTAATCCGCTAGATTTTGACGCGCTTTTGCACGTTTATCCAGTATTTCTGACAATTTTATCCGCGATATCATATGACAGCGAATAAAAATGACAGTTAACCCATTAAACTACCGACTATGCATCAAAAACCGGAGAGAATAGATCTCCTGTCGTTTTCCACTGTTTTTAGTCTGAAAGTGACAAATCGATTTTAAAGAGAGCCCGATGGTGTAGTGGATAGGGCCGCTGCCTCCTGAGCGGGAGGTCGTGGTTCGAATCCCACCACGTACCAATGTGTTTTTCGGTTTTCGAACTTCATATGTACGTTTATTCGGCGCTTTTTCCGTGCTTCGGAAGGCACGTTAAGTCGTTGGTCTCGGTTAATATCGTTTAATACCGTAGATATTAGTCGTTAAGCCATATCAGAGGCCAGTGCTAAGCATTGGCGGCTTGAAAACTCTGACCTAATCTAGGATTGGGTCTGGTTTCCCTTCTGGGTTGCGGAGGTTAGATGGCAGTCGCTCTGTGTAAAATCAGTACCCTCGTTCAATCCCCTAGA
Organism: Scrobipalpa costella; assembly: GCA_949820665.1. NCBI lineage: Eukaryota > Metazoa > Arthropoda > Insecta > Lepidoptera > Gelechiidae > Scrobipalpa > Scrobipalpa costella. The sequence continues at coordinate 4,668,239 of OX463314.1, forward strand.
TTAGGAAGCCGACCCCGTAAGATACGGGATAAGGCTAAGGAGATGATGATGACAAATCGATTTTAATTTTAGTTTTAGCCGGCAAATCTAGAATTGAGCCCACTATTTGAGTTCCATTTCTAAATTAAGCTAGCTTAACTACTTTAGGAGAGTAAAGATTTTCATTAAGATTATGAAATTGCAAATGTCACAAAATCCGGTGTGTTCCATTTTCATTTCCTCATAAAATGGTTAACGACTTTTCAGCGACGTAAACATTAACGTCAACTCAACATTATATTACACAACTAAAAAAAAAAAATAGTCCTCCCACCGATTTTCGGTGATGGCGGCCAATCTCCCGGAGATGGGCCAACTGCGCAGGACTTGTTTTTAGTGCCCAAATGTTTGCGCTACACACAGGTGCACTCTCTGTTCCTTTAGTCTCTTATTCTGATGGGACATACTGACTGACACGACCAGAGAGAAATCAGGCGCAGGACCGACTATTTACATGCCCATCCGACAGCATGGATCATCTTACTTTTCGGACAATCAGGTGATCAGCCTGCAATGTCCTAACCAAACTAGAAACAACAACACAAAGTCATTGTCCCCCGCCGGGAATCGAACCCGGGACCTCCGGGTCGAGAGCCCATGGCTCAGACCGCTAGACCACAGAGGCAGTTAAATTACACAACTATGCATATTATAAATATCTAAAAGGGTCGTGTCAGTACATTGCATATATTGACAAAAAAATAATAGCTTTACGCATTATTAACGATATAAAGATCAAAACGATTTAATTTTTTGAACTCTTGTCTGTCTGTATGTTACCACATCACGCTACTAAACCGATTTCGATGGGACTTTTTTTATTCAACTGTGTGTTACCCTGTCTAGTTTTTAATTAGTTTCTGTCTATGTATCGTTCGGTGGGATCGAGTAGACTTATTCCTGTAAATATACACACGGTGCTGCCGGCCAGTTCTCTTCGTTTGGCTCGAACTTGGCTTGCACCATGGACTGGACACGCTACCACGTGTCTAGATCTCGAACCTATTCCTGCCGCGGTAGCGTGTTATTTGCTAAAGTTATTCTAAATACTAAATTTTATCCCAATCCGTTGAGTAGCTCCCTAGCCTTATCCCGTATCTCACGGGATTGGCTACCTATATAGGTGATTGAAAGCGAGTACTGGTTTATACACAGAGCGATTGCCATCTGGCCTCCACAACGCAACCCAGAAGGGAAATACATACATACATACATAAAATCACGCCTTTATCCCTTACGGGGTAGGCAGAGCGTTAAACGCCTCGTAAAAGGCGCTTTCGCCGCGTCTGACAAAAATTGAGGGCAATTTTAGATTGTAATGTGCATTGCTAATGTGTAGTGACAGGTTGTCAGCCCGTCGCCTAAATTGCAATACACTGTAACCCTCGAGTCCCTTTTGCTGTCTTCTACAGCATGCCCGGGAGGAAGGGCAGCTGGAACATTCTATGTTTTTCTATCTCTCCCAGTCCAGCATGGAAGAAAGGAAACCAGACCCAATTCTAGTTTAGGTCAGAGTTTTCAAGCCGACAATGCTTAGCACTGGCCTCTGACATGGCTTAACGACCTATGTTAACGGCTAATATCTACGGTACTAAACGATATAAGGAAAAAGCACCAAATAAACGTACATTTGAATTTCAGAAACCGAAATACACATTGGTACAAGGTGGGCTTCGAACCACGACCTCCTGGTCAGGAGGCAGCGGCCAACTACACCATCGGGCTCTCCACAAAAAATACTGACACATATAAAATAAATAATGTAAATAAATAAATAAATTTTGCACCTGCCTTGTCATTTCCACATGCCCTAAGGTAGACTGGTAGATAATGCCTTTGGCGTTAAGTCCGCCCATGTAACATTTTTTTGCATAAAGTTAAATAAATAAATAAATAAAGCTTAAAACCACAGCTACAGACCCGGTATAACCATGATGGCTAATACGAAGATGACACTCGCGACAGACATTGGACCCCGAGAGAGGTATATAGAACAGAATGGCTCCGATTCGGCGCAGACAAGATATAACTAAAATAAAACCATACCCCTTTTTCCATGCAGGACTGGGAGCGAAAGAAAAACATAGGATGTGCCAGCTGCATTTCCTCCCAGACATGCTGTAAAAACCAGCTAAGGGCGAACCGAGCGTTTCAGTTGCAATTAAGGCAATGGGCTGACAACTTGTCACTACAGCAATATACCTACAAATCTATATTAAATAAACCTCAATAATAACCTTTGTTTTATGTCGTTTATACTCTTCCTACTCCATTAGGGATAAAGGCGTGATTATCTATTATGTATGTAAGTAATACGGGAACATAAAAGGATGGCAGTATAACATACATACATATAATCACGCCGTTATCCCTAATGGGGTAGGCAGAACCTAAACGACCTAAACAAGGTCGTTCCGCCACGTCTGACAAAGTTTTGAGGGTTATTTATGATAGATTTGTAGGTATATTGTTGTAGTGACAGGTTGTCAGCCTATCGCCTAAATTGCAATATACAGAAACCCTCGGATCCCTTAGCTGGTTTGTACAGCATGCCCGGGAGGAAATTCAGCTGGCACATTCTATGTTTTACTTTCGCTCCCAGTCCAGCATGGAAGCATACACGGATGGCAGTATAAACGGATCTATAATTCTGTCACTTCAAGATCTACGGAGAGTTAACATCCTTTAAAATTGTTGAAAATACTGCTATCTTATTCTATTCGCTCAAGGCGGAAAGTGACAGGATCAAATAAAAATAAGTTAAATTGTGAATGCAACAGAATCGGTAGCCTGTGTGGTTAAAGGTAGGTACTTCAATTCAATTGCAATTTGCACACTGCATTTGGCCGTCTGCACCAGCATTCTGCCATGCTGGACTGGGAGCGAGAGAAAAACATAGAATGTGTCAGCTGCATTTCCACCCGGGCATGCTGTGAAAAACAGCTATGGGATCAGAGGATTTCTGTATATTGCAATTTAGGCGAGCGGGCTGACAACCTGTCACTACAACAATATACCTACAAATCCATCTTATCATACCCTCAAACTTTGACAAACGTGGCGGATCGACCTTAGGTTAGGTTGTTTACGCTCTGCATACCCCATTAGGTATAAACGCGTTATTATATGTATATTATGTACGTATCTATGTACTATTTGGCCATCAATCTAGCATGTTTATTTTCTTCACTTTTAGACGTACCTACCATGTTTATTGAGAAGAGATTTTCAGTTTCGTGAGTAAAATTACCTCTCTTTAGCTTTAAAATGTTCTTCTGTCGTGTGGGTTTCGATTCGAGTCTATCGGTCCTTTTCGAAACCGCCTGATAGGACAGCTAATAGGCCTCTGACATGATTTATGTAACGAGCACTATCAAAGACACTTGTAATTTAGGTGATGGGCTGACAACCTGTCACTACAGCAATATACCTACAAATATATCTTAAATAATCTTCAAAACTTTGTCAGACTTAGCGTCAGACCTGCTTACCCCATTAGAGATAAAGGCGAGATTATATGTATGTAGTCTCTATCTCAAGATCAAACGCCTGATCAAAATTAGATAGCAAAATGTTCAGAGTTAAAACATAAAGCTACATCAGGCGCCAAGCGGTCGTCTCACTAACTAGTTGGCTGGGGGCCACAAGACTGATATCTTCAAGACTTCACTCGTAAGTCTATTCTAGACATTATTCAATTTTCCAAATAATTAAACACGAAGTACAAGTGAAGTATAATAATAGTACTTACCTATTCAAAGCGAAGTTGATTGTCTCATATCTAGTTATACTTAATGTTATTTTTATAATAAAAAAACACATCTATCTCTATATGATTTCTTACTTATGTACAATATAAAGCACTGCAAATCCCCTTAAACTCACTTATACCGGGTGTAAGGGACAGCGTCCCTCAAACTAATAGGGGTTGTGAAACTGAACAACTTTCACCGGGAAATTCTTTTAGAAGATGAAAAAAATACCGTCCCCTACAAAATTAACAACTCAATCAGACAATTTGAATGGATAATCAAATGGTTTTTTTTACTTCCTGAAAAAAAAATCCTGCTTGTAGTTGTTTAGGTCCCTTACACCCCGTATTATAACGATAATAAGAACAATTTTATTTTACCAAGCACATATTTATTTTGTAAACGACCGAACGAACAGTGATAAAGTTGTTTATGAACGAATATAGGAACTTACGATTACAACCAAGTTACGTATTACTCGAAAATGCAGATATTACAAAAAAACCTTGTGAAGGGTATCTCAGTAAGAGTGCACTTTTTTATTTTAAAATAAAAGCAAGGATTTCATGACAGAGTTGTGATATGTTTATTGTATTGTAAAGTAGACATGTTCCGATTAAGTATGGAATAAAATATCCGGCAAATGACAGGCCATTACTCTTTTCATGAAATTTTCCAAGACTTTTGCACAGAGATGTGACTGTATCTCTCCGATGACGCGTTGGATTTCTGATTAGAGCTCAGGAATTGTTTCGGGTTTAATCGCATAAACACGAGATTTCACAAAACCCAAAAAAAAAACAAACTGCGTTAAATCGCACGATCTTGGTGGCCAGTTGACATCAGAATTTCATGAGATAATGTGTTCTGGAAATCGTTGCTGGAATAAGTCGATTGTCTCATGCGCGGTGTGGCAGGTTGCGCCGTCCTGCTGAAACCACATGTTGTCCAGATTCATGCCATCCAGGTGAGTCCACAAGAAGTCTGTTTTCCGACCGAACTGATGTTTTCGGGTTTTCGGCAACACTCTTGTTTACAGCAGCAATGTTTTCAAGAGACGGACCGGTACGTTGAAGAAAAGAATAATTATTATCCATAATTGACATAGTCTTTTCAAATTTATTGACCACTCTTCGAATGGTTGACACATTAGGTGCACTATCTCGGCTGAAAATTTGGCGATGTTTGCGAGCGGTTTCAGCGTAACTTTTCCCATTTTTGGAATGAGTTTTCACAAATATAACGCCTTGTTCTTTCGAAAAGCGCTCCATTTTTAATAATCGGAATAAACAGAGGTGACATCTGTAAAATTTCAGAGTTGCCACTTGCATGAAAAAAAAAAAAATATTCCAATTTTAAAAAGTGCACTCTTACTGCGACACCCTATATAATAATTTCGAGGTTGTATTTCTACGTTTGGCACTAGTTGCTTACTACAACATAAAGTTTGCGGTTTCTAAACTCTTACCTCAAAGTGTTATCAAACAAAACTCTGTTCCACAACTTCCAAGATAAGATGGTAATCTCTATAGCAAAACTATTGCGCCACAGTTTTAGTTGGTGTTCCAGCATCAATCCAAGTTCCTTTTTCCATGCTGGACTAGGAGCGAGAGCAAAACATAGAATGTGCCGGCTACATTTTCTCCCGCTAAGGTCTCCAAGGGTTTCAGTATTATATTGCAATTTAGGCGATGGGCTGACGACCTGTCACTACAGCAATATACCTACAAATCTATTTTAAATAATCCTCAACACTTTGTCAAACGTGGCGGAACAACCTTTGTTTAGGTCGTTTACGCTCTGCCTACCCCATTAGGGATAAAGGCGTGATTATATGTATGTATTATTTCACAATTCAGACGATTGAATTCGACAACTTTTTATGTAAACATAATAGGTGTTTTTATGGATTTGGAATTCTTTATCTGAATATTTATTGTAAAAAAACTTTCTTTAAAACTTGTTGGTCACAAAATAGATCTACTGCTCTCATGCACACATATGTGTTCCACCATAATATTTTCCAGCCGAACGGGTCTAGTCTAGTATAGCTGTGAGCCAACCCAGCACTATAATAGCACAGAATTAATATAGTTGATCATCATCATCTCCCTAGTCTTATCCTGTATCTCACGGGGTCGGCTATCTAATCTAGGGGATTGAACGAGGGTACTGGTTTTTACACAGAGCGACTGCCATCTGACCTCCGCAACCCAGAACGGAAACCAGACCCAATCCTAGATTAGGTCAGAGTTTTCAAGCCGCCAATGCTTAACACTGGCCTCTGATATGGCTTCACGAGTAATATCTACGGTATTAAACGATATTAACCGGGACCAACGGCTTAACGTGCCTTCCGAAGCTTGGAAAAAGCAACGAATAAACGTACATATGAAATTCGAAAACCGAAAAACACATTGGTACGTGGTGGGATTCGAACCACGACCTCCCGCTCAGGAGGCAGTGGCCCTATCCACTACACCATCGGGCTCTAATTATTATAGTTGATAATAGTTCAAAATTATCCCTAATGATTCCCTATGCTGTCAAAAAACGTATATCCTCCGTAGTCGCGACCTTTCTAAAACTTATATACAGTATCTTTTTTAAGTTTCTTGCTGGCCAGAAGACCTCGATAAAAATCAAGTGATAGCCATTTATGTCAGTAAAGCAATATAAAAAGTAATATTTTCAATGGCAATCTCAACAAATCTTTTCAGCATAATCAGCCAGTAAAATTATATTTTAGAGTAAAAACTATTTTTCGCACTATCGCACACTTCGCCCTTCGCGTTACCTCTCTCTTACTATCCCATCTCATTCTACCAATTTTTACTCTAATTCGTTTACAGTGCGTGCAGTAAGGCTTTGGAATCTATTGCCTGCGTCTGTAAGACAAGCTTCTTCATTAGATTCTTTTAAAAAACACCTTATAGCTCACTATCTTTCTCTACCTTAACCGCTTGCACTTGCGTATTTCCCGGAATAATTTGGTTGTAACATTTTCTTTCATTAGTATTATATATATTTATATATGTATTATAGTATTTATGTATTTCTATGTAGGTATAAGTAATTTATATGTATGACTATTTATTATTAATTATATAAATACACCTAAGTAGCTTATTTACTTACCTATACAATATATTGCCTAAAATGTATACCAGCCCACTAGTTCAACTTTTTATTTTCCTGTACCCTAAGGTTGCCTGGAAGAAATTGCTGCATAGCAATAAGGCCGAATATTTGTACTACTATTTGTTTCATTTAATTTTATTTTCTCTTGTGTCTTTTCTGTGAAATAAAGTATATTCTTATCTTATCTTATTTTTTTTAATAAGGCCGTGTGTTCAAGATTTCGCCTCTCTCCAGTTTTTGATTTATATTCGGTGGTTTTATACGTTATCTGTAATTTTTATCCGCTGTCATACGATATGGCAGAAAAATTGTCGGAAGTACAGGTGCAAATACGCATCAAAATCTACCGGATAAAGTGTAAAACCATAGAGTATAAATCGCCGGTCAACTTCAACTTTTAGTTGTTTGGCGTTTCCGTGATGATTCCGCCAGTGTCAAGTTTGTAGGGCCTTTTAAGGAGGTAGGCCTATTACAATGTTTTTAAGGATAGGTATCTGTGAGAGAACAAGGGTAAGAAGGATGAGGTAAAAAGGAAAAAACAAAAGGTAAAGAAACGGAAAGGATTGACTGCTGATTTACCTGAAAAAAGAAATTATTAAATAAATAATTTATACTTAAAAAAATACATGGGAATATTTACATTCTAATATTGTTATTATAAAAATATTCAGATAAAATATATACAAATGGAGTATCTACATATGTGAGCAGGGATTTAAAATTAATAGGACGGGGAATATCAGGAGGAAGAAGATCATATAAAGATGGGGAAAGATTGGGACAGTTAAAGAAAATGTGGTCCGGAGAACCTTCATCCAAACCACACTCACATAGAGATGAGTCTCTTACTCTGATTTTCGCCAGAAACACAGGAGTGCACGCATGACCCAATCTTAAACGGCAAATAGTCGAAGTGACTCGCTTATTTGAATTTCTAAATTTAAAGAACCATGGTTTAGATGGAATAAGGGCTTGAATATCTGCATAAAATTTACCAGTAGAACAACTATCCTTCTTCCATTTGCTCTCCCAGGAACACATTAAACCCGGTCTGGCGAGTGGAATTAGGTCATGAGAGTAAACCTGAAAATGTTCTAGGGTTCCACTGACAGTGGCCTTTTTAGCAAGATTATCAACTATCTCATTACCAGGTATACCATCATGACTCGGAATCCAAGCCAGGACAACTTTCAAACCTTGAAGGTGACATGATAAGAGCAAACTTCTAATTTTAAGAATGACAGGAAACTTAGTTTTACAACGAAATTGATTTGATAAAATGGCTTGAAGGCAACTTTTCGAATCAGTTAATATTATAGATTTATCAAGACTATGAGATTCAATGAAAGAAAGAGCTTCTAGAATAGCAATTGCCTCACCTGTAAAAAATGATAAGAAAGATGGACATTTAAAATTGAGAATGGAGTTGTATTTGGGGATCCATACAGCAGAACCAACATGCCCCTGATCAGATAACTTTGAAGCATCAGTGAACAATGTTAACCAGTCGCTGAACTTTGTAGCAATAAATTCCTTGAATTTAGAGTAAGCAGAAGGAGAATTTTTCTCAATGCCAATGTCCAAGAGAACATCAGGCTTGAAAACTAAGGACTCAAACGAGGATTCGAAAAGAGGGAAAAGTTTTGATTGGAATACTGGACAAGGAAGACTAAGAAATTTACGAAAGCTATTGAAAATACACGGAGGGTCCTTATTAGACCAGTAACTGCTGAAGGATATATGATCAGACAAGATATGCAATTTAGCTATTAGGGGATGAGCAGGGGACTGAACAACCTTAAAAAAAAACCTGTCAGAAAGATACTGTCTTCTTAGGTGAAAATCGCCGGTCCTTTTTCAATTTTATTATTTTGACAGTGACAGATAGATTTTAGTTTTAGCCATTTGGTAGTACTATTATATATTCTGTACCGTGTTGGTATCTAGAATCGAGCCCATTTACTGACCAAAAGGAATAATAATTTAAATAGGTACGTAATCAATACAAACACAGTATGTTGCAAATAGGAGTCTCGGTCTTTCTTGCAAATGCTTTATTGAATGGTTTTGCTTTATTGTATTGGCAGGATATGGTGTCATTTATTGTCACTTTGCCAATGGGGCTTGCCAAACGTTGGACTAAGAAATAGGTTATTCATTTTATGGTTTCGTTATGGGTTTCGTTCTGTCGAGTGATTTATTTGAACTGCTGTACATACAAACATATAATCACGCCTTTATCCCTTATAGGGTAGGCAGAACGTAAACGATCTAAACAAAGGTCGTTCGGCCACGTTTGACAAAAATTTGAGGGTTATTTAAGATAGATTTGAAAGTATATTGCTTTATTAACAGGTTGTCCGCCCATCGCCTAAATAACAATACACTGAAACCCTCGGATCCCTTAGCTGGTTTGTACAGCATGCCCGGACGAAATACAGCTGGCACATTCTATGTTTTTCTCTTGCTCCCAGGCCAGCATTGAAAATATTGCTTAACTGGAACCATATTTTAAATCGTGCTTTCTTTATTCAGTCTGAGTGCGGCAGCACTCAGGCGTCACTTACTGCGCTCTTGCGTAAAGTTGCGCTCAACACGCTGTCAATGCTTTTTGCATTGCCTACAATACAAATACGTCACCTTACGCGCTACGTGAGCTTATTGGCAGAGGGATGCGCCGACGTAGAGTGCCTCGCTACGCGTAAAGAGACGCATGTGTGTTGTAGGCAATGCAAAAAGCAGTGACAGCCTGTTAAGCGCAATCTTACGCGCAGTAAGTGACGCTTGTGTGTTGCTGCACTTACTGAAAAATCTGGTAAATGAGCTGAGATTTTCAGTATTATTGCATTTTAGTTAGGCGACAGATTAATAACCACAGTTTACAAAAAAACGAACAAAGTCATATTTAAATGACTCCTGAAATATTGTAAATAAATATGAAAATGGGTTTTATTAATCCGTCGATTCTGTACAGTCAGCAAAGGAGCCACCTGGGCAGAGCAGGCCGGAACAAAACGGACGAGATTATTTCACGAAATTTTTGATGGATTTTTACGAAATTTCATCATCATCTCCCTAGCCTTATCTCATGGGGTTGGCTACCTAAACTAGGGGATCGTACGAGGGTACTGGTTTTTACACAGAGCGACTGCCATCTGACCTCCGCAACCCAGAAGGGAATCCAAACCCAATCCTAGATTATGTCAGAGTTTTCAAACCGCCAATGCTTAGCACTGGCTTCTGACATGGCTTAACGACTAATATAACTACGATCTTAAACGATATTAACCGGGACCAACTGCTTAACCTGCCTTCCGAAACACGGAAAAAGCGCCGAATAAACGTACATATGAAATTCGAAAACAGAACAACACATTGGTACGTGGTGGGATTCGAACCACGACCTCCCGCTCAAGAGGCAGTGACCCTATCCACTACACCATCGGGGTGATTTTCGTATACTACAATTAATTAATAGCAGCAAATGTACGGAATTTCATGAAAATCCACGAATAATTTCTTTTTTATCTTATTTGTTTCGGGCGGCTCTGCCCAGCAATCGCCTTTGCTGACTGTATCTACTCATTTGACTAAACTAGTGCCTAGTATACCAAATAAAACAAATAATATTGGATTCAAGATATTTAGTTATATAAACATACATATCAAAATTTTATAAAAGTACCTTTAGCTTAAGTCTGTGATAATAGTGCATGATCATGATTTTTTTGCAATACAACATACCATGCTGTATTACTTCCATGCTGGCCTGGGAGCGAGAGAAAAACATAGAATGTGCCAGCTGCATTTCCTCCCGGGCATGCTGTAAGATCCAGCTAAGGGATCCGAGGGTTTCAGTATATTGTAATTTAGGCGATGGGCTGACAACCTGTCACTACAGCAATATACCTAGAATTCTATCTTAAATAACTCTCAAAACTATGTCAGACGTGGCGGAACGAACTTTGTTTAGGTCGTTTACGCTCTGCCTACCCCATTAGGGATAAAGGCGTGATTATATGTATGTATGTATGTATGCAACATACCAGGGATTTCGCAATATGAAAAAGGTTTTAAGGACTGAAATATATTAGATTCGTATCCCAGTCGTATCCGAATTGGCCTTCCTCGTAAATGTATGACAATATACAACTTATGCACTTATTCATTACATTATACTACATATAGTCACGCCTTTATCCCTAATGGAGTAGGCAGAGCGACAACAACCTAAACACCATCCATGTCCGTTTTATATGTTTTTTTTCGATACGAATTAGATATTAGTCTAATGTGGATGAGTGCACAAACGCCTTTAAGCGTCAAAATACTGTAAATATATAGATATATATATATTCGGAACAAAATGTCAACATTTTTTCTTTAAGTAAAAATATTTTTTTTTTAAAAACACTATTTAAAAACATAGTAATGTGCTATTTCGGCATCAATACAAAATGAATTTAGAAATATCGCTGCCGCGGATGTGAACAAATCTGCATCCGCAACATCCCTGCAACATTCCATCTACTTACATGACTTATTATGTGAAAAAAACCTGACATTGCTGATTTGATTACACAAACGGTAATGAGATCCAAACTGGGACACGCCGACCGTGAATAATGATAGTTTCACATAGTTGCATACAATATTACGATAATGAGTACCTAACAATATATGTAATTCTTCCATGCTGGCCTGTGAGCGAGAGAAAAACATAGAATGTGCCAGGTGCATTTGGTCCCGGGCGTACTGTAAAAACCAGCTAAGGGATCTGCGAGTGTCTGTATATTGCAATTTAGGTGATACGCTAACAACCTGTCACTACCGCAATATACCTACAATTCTATCTTAAATAACCCTCAAAACAGTTGTCAGATGTGGTTGTCAAAGGTCGTGCACCTTTGTTGAGGTCGTTAACGCTCTGCCTACCCCTTTAGGGATAAAGGCGTGATTATACGTATGTATCTAACAATACTTAAATACCTAGGTCAATATTTACTTGTTCTGTATTTCATTTTACACACGTTACACTTATTTAATTTTGCAATCGAAAAGGGGTGATTCAACTTATTCTATCTTTAATATAATAATAATAGTTTCTCCCATTTGCTCGAAAGAAGCTTCATCATTTAAATAAAAACAATACCTACATTCACTATTTTCGGTCCTTGTATTCGAAGACGCCAGCAATTTCTCCAAACGACAACAATGAAATAAATGACCGCTTCACGAAGTCTTTAAGGTCAGACTAGTGTGTGCTTTAGATGTTTTTTAGTTCACATTATTGTATAATTTAAGGCCGAATGAGCATACAACTTTTAAATTTACAAAATGGAATGAATGAATTAATGTAATGTGCGCCTGTCAAAGGCACCATGCAAATTTTAAATGTCAAAATATTATGGAGGAATCGCAAGTTTGATGTTTGTTTTTAAGTGTATTGTTATTGTTTCATCTCAAAATGATAGAAAAATACTATTCTTCTCTCAGCCGAAATAGCAATATTATTTCTCGTTTACATTCGAAATTTACTCGACCTTAAATTTCTTTTTTTTCGGCCTTGGAGTAATGTATTAATATTTCGTTTCTACGTTGTTCAGTTTCATAGTGTATGTTATTGCAACTTCCGGATATAAAACGAATGTAAATTCGTCGTCAATTGTAGGTATGTATTCACTGAAAACCTACTGCGTTCGGGGATAGTTGGAAAGAGAAGTTTTCCCATTTAATATGTGTTTAGTAAATACTAACAAAAATTTTCAACTGTTGCAAGTATTGTCAGAACTACTTTTTTTTGTGGAAATAGTCGTACTTTATGCCATTATCAAGTCAATTCAACTTTTTGTAACCTCGTAGATATTAATTACTTTGCCTGTAACTTAAGTTGATTATCAAGTGGATTAAAGCTAGATGCTATAAATAGTGAGGGTTGGAAGGTACGAAGTAAGTGGGTCAGGAAATTGCCAACGATAAGAATGGGCGTTTTTTGACTAGACGGTATGGCAACGGCAACGGCGATGGAACGTCACCGAGGAAGAGATAATCTATGAAAATCAATGAAATTATATGAAACGCTTTTCCACTTGCTGGCACGGTAACGGCATGGCATTGATTCCCACCTGTACCGTCGCGTCGCCGGCCTGCCAAACTGCATGTGTTTTGTATTCGTATGAAGCATGCGCGCGAGTGTGTGCGCTCAAATTGGAACTAAGTGTACGTTATCGGGACGTTGCCGTGTCTTTGTCGTGCCGTCTAGTGGAAAACAGAGCCACGGCATCGTGACGGCACGGTCGCCATTCCGTCTAGTGGATAAACGCTCAGTGACTCAGCTGATACCGAATGATTGTGCTGATAGTACTGGTAGTAGCTTCTGACAGTGACGTATTCAGGTGATATTTCTAAGTCGAAATGTTACTGTTTTCACATTGGATTTGGTGAGTGCGCCTGATAGTGGCAATGTAGCAATCAATACAATACAATAGTAGATTTTATGACATGTGGCATATATGTCCGAGATATTTAGCAGAGCCCGAGCCCGCAGGACGAGGGCTGATATTAAATAGAGGACAAAAATGGTTTCATGTGCGAGTTTGAAACTTTGCTTTTTACTTCGATTGCGAGGAAAATTGAGGAAATTCCACAAAAATATTGTTAATAAACTTAACAATTATTTCCCGCCATTTAACTTTTAAATCTTTCGACGTGAAATATAAGGATTAGGCTAAGACCTATACAGTCTACTAATAAATTTATTTTATAATAAGAAATTAAATAAACTGTCGTACTTGAATTTAAATTGTAATATAATTTTATGTCATAAAACCCCAATAGTCAAATAATTTAAAGAATATATTATAAAATAACAAGTTCTTATTAAGTTTGGTTGAAGGGCCTAATTTTCTTTGCCTTAAAAGAGATGCATTTAAGTGTAGATAGATTTTTGCCCTTGTGCAAAATAGCACTTTCAGAGCATGAGAAGTGAAAAATACTTTATTGCACAAAGAAACACAAATATACATCAGAAAAGTAAGGAATAAAACAGTACAATACAGGCGGCTTTATTGGTAAAGCAGCAATTTCTACCAGGCATCCTTTGGGTATTTAGGATAGTACATAGCAGAAAGCGGGATATTGCATACTAAATTCATCTTAATACGTAAACAATATTCATACTGCTAAATAGATACATTATTATTATTATTATTTTTATTATAGCTAGCCTACTAGATCCCACTGCTGGGCAAAGGCCTCCCCCGCGGTCTTCCACTCATCACGGTCCAATGCAACCTCAACAATAGATACATAACTAAAATAAACTAATAATTGATAAGGGTTGTTCAGTCTCATTTTGTTTTTCCATACAAATTGTCCGATCGAGGTGGTAATTTTGTATGGGAAGGTCAGTTTTGTTTTTCATTTCTTTAAATATATTCCTGCTGATAGTTGTTCAGTTACGTTGACTGAGCAACCCCTATCAGTTTGCGGTACGCTGTCCCTTACACCCGGTATTTATTAAATCAAGCATACGAGTTATCTGATGGTAAGCAGCACTGCTGCCGATTCCTTTGCAGGTAGAACTAAACTTATATTAATTTGGTTCTGTCACTTTTCATGTTTAGAGCACAGAAAAGGATGGCAATATAGAAGGACTGTCACATAGAACACGTTCAAAAATTGCAAATGATTTTAGTCGGGACCCGTTCACATCACGACTTAACTTGACGTAACTAACCATAGGTTTTTGAAGTGACAGAATTGTAATAAGTCTGTCTATACTGGCATCCTTTTCCGTTCGCTCAAGACGGGAAATGATAGGTATGGTTTTATATTAGTTAAATCTGAATACACCTACACTACTCTTCCACTAATTAAAATAAGAAAGATTGTCTCATTTAAGCGTATGCTAGTAATTTCGAAAATCCTCCAGGGCATAACGTAAAAACCGAACTATCTTACCTAACGAAAGATACGAGGGTTTCTGTGTATTACAATTTAGGCGATAGGCTGACAAACTATCACTTCAGCAATATACCTACAAATCTATCTTAAATAACCCTCAAAACTTTGTCGGAACGACCTTTGTTTAGATCGTTTACGCTCTGCCTACCCCATTAGGGATAAAGGCGTGATTATATGTATGTTTCCCCGTATGTTTCCATCTTCTGTGTGGTATAAAGTGTTCTGAGCAGTATTGTGTGTATTATGTAACTCTACCCATAACAAATTGAGTTTTCCAACTACATGTTTTACTCAGAATGTAAACCAACCTTGAAACTTATATCCATTAATTTATTAGCGTATAACATTAGTTAAAAACAAAGTTAGCGATAAACCTGAAATAGGGTTTCGCCGAGTTATACCGGGTGTAAGTACAAACTGATAGGGGTTGCTCAGTCTATCTACAACACTGAACAACTTTCACTTTTTTTTCAGGAACAGACATTGTTTTGCAAATTGTCTGATTGATGTGGACATTTTGGTTAGAAAAGTTTTTATTTCACTTCCTGTAAGAGTTTCCTAGTGAAAGTAGTTCAGTGTCGTTGAATGAGCAACCCCTATTTGCAGCAACACACAGGCGTCACTTACTGCGTGCAAGATTGCTCTCAACGCGCTGTCAATGTTTTTGCATTGCCCACAGCACACATGCGTCACCTTACGCACTACGGACGCGTAGCGAGGAAGTCTACGTCAGCGCATCCCTCTGCCAGTACGCGCGTAAGGTGACGCATGTGTATTGTAGGCAATGCAATAGGCATTGAAATCGTGTTAAGCAGATCCTTGGACGCAGTAAGTGACGCCTGCCCTATCAGTTTGAGGGACGCTGTCCCTTACACCCGATATAAGGTTAGGTAGCTTGGTTGGTAGAACGACGGTGTGGTACAGTTTTCAATTCATGATATTTCACTATTTTTACATGAAACTTTTAATTGACTAGCTGTGCCCGCGACTTCATACACCCGGTTTGTATGGAAAACACGCAGTGGCGAACATACTTAAAACGCTTCTCCGCACGTAGGAGCGGGATCTGCTAGCTCACGCGCGGAATCGTTTTTTCCATACAAAAAGACAATGAATTTTTTTTCAGACAATGCGAAACACGCACACGCAGATCCCGCTCCTACGCGCGGAGAAGCGTTTTGAGTATGTTCGGCACTGCGTGTTTTCCATACAAACCGAGCGTACGAAGTCGCGGGCACAGCTATACATCATACATAAGTTAATATTTTGTCTATTAAAAAAACGTAAGTTGTAAATAATCTTAAATATTCAATAGTTTAATGACAAATTGCTCATCCATGTTTTTAGACAGCTTAGAGATGTTGCAAATACGGATCTCTTAAATGACATTTACATATCGCTTTGCCAATCAATTTTAAGCTATTGCATTAGTGTTTGGGGAGGGGCAGCTGCCTCAAATGTGATTGTTCTGGAAAGAGCGCAGAGATCTGTACTTAAGGTGATATACAAGAAACCCTACAGATACCCAACTGTAAACCTTTTTGCGGAAGCTAAGGTACTAAGCGTAAGGCGTCTGTTTGTGCTTAATGCAGTGGTATCCTCACACACATTTGTTCGAAACTCAGAGAATTACAAGCGATTGCTAAGTCGTAGGGTTTTTAAGATCAGAGTACCGCCGAAAAACACAACTTTTTCCACTCGTTTTTCCTCTTTCTTGTTTCCATTTATTTACAAAAAGATTGTAAAAAAATGTGACATTAAGTTCTTATCTGTTCGTGAAGCTAAAACTAAAACTACAGACCTGATCATGAACTGGACTTATGATGAAACAGAAAGCTTTTTAAAAATTATTACCTAGACTACTTACACACACACGCACACACACATACTCTCTCACACACACACATACTCACACACACACACACATACTCACACACACACACACACACACACACACACACACACACGAAATTGATTGTATTTTATTTGTATTTTTGTCTTGTTTTATTATTAATTAATTAAATGAATTTTAATAGCACATATTTTAAAACTCTAATCTATGTAAATTTATTGTGATTATTATTTGTTATTTTTATGTTTTGAGCAGTCCTGTCAAAATACTTACCTGTATTGATACTCACAACACAGGCCTAGCCTAGTGTGGGTATCACAGTGAACCCTGTAATAATTCTGTTCCATTTTAAATAAATAATTTTGTATTTGTAAATTCAACGGGTAAATTGTATCATGATTTGTATATAATTAGGGATAAAGGCGTGATTATATGTGTGTATGTATATAATTAATAGATTCCAAAACAAAACAAAATGGACACAAAGAAACAACCGTTAGGTAACACAACTCCTTCCATATTTAAGTAGACAGGTACATAGAATCACTACTATAATGTACTATGCTCGCATAGGTGACTGTATTCTATCCCAATTATGTAAAATTTAAAACAAAAAATACATCGCTGTTTAAAATTGTAACTACCACGCGTACGGAGTGGCGGGCATAGCTAGTTTTAAATAATGCTCAGCCGAATAAAAAAGTTCCATAAAAATCGGTTAAGTTAAGTTAAAACAGCCAAATTTAAATTTCCTGCCTACCCCCTAAGTTAGGTAGCGTAATTTTAGATATCCTAAGTTACAACCCGGGTAACACACAGTTGAATAAAAAAGTCCCATCGAAATCGATTCAGTAGTTTGGTAACATACAATAAAATACAAGATACTTTATTGCACAAAGAAACACAAATACATACAGCAGAAAAGTAAGGAACAAAACAGTACAATATTGGCGGCCTTATTGCTAAAGCAGCAATTTGTACCAGGCAACCTTTGGGTAGTATGATAGTACATAGCAGATAGCGGGATAGTGCATAGTAAGCTAATCTTAATACTTAAACAATATAAACTACTAAATAAATACATAAATAAAATAAACTAATATATATTTATAATAAACTAATACATATTATGCTAATGGGAGATAGGATAAATAACTAATTATTATTCTCTAAGAATAACTTTCTTGTTCGCTCTTTAAATGTCTCAATAGACGGTGCTCGTCGAACGTTTTCGGAAAGGGAATTCCACAATTTGACTGCTCGGACCGTAAGTAAGTTTAAAGTTAATCTGTTGCTGGAGCGCAAATTACGCGCCAGAGTTGAGGAATGAAAGGTAAATCGGTCCTTAAGGTAAGGAGGGGAATTGGGATTGGACAGGACGGAGTATAAAAGGGAAAGGATATGGCAGTCCCTCCTACGGCATATTGGCAACCATTGAAGCTTGGTTCTACTAGACATACAGACAGACAGACAGACAAAAATTTTAAAAAAAACCGTTTTGATCTTCATATCGTTAATAATGCCTGCTGCAATATTTTTTTAATATTCAATGCACAGACACGACCTTTCTAGAGATTTATTATATGTATAGATTTATGTGTAGATTGGGCTCGATATTACCGACTAAAACTAAAATTAATATCTATCTGTCACCACAGAATATATAATAGTACTACATACTGTCACTTTCAAAATAATTAAATTAAAAAGGACAGGCGATTCTATGATTTTACATTTTGTCGGCTAGAATTTGTCGCGCTTTTGCATGTTTTCCCATAAATTCTGTCAATTTTACACCGACTATAAATCTAAAACCGGGGAGAATAGATCTCCTGTCCTTTTCCAATGTTTTTAGTCTGAGTGTGACAAATACATTTTAATTTTAGTTTTAGCCGGCAAATGTAAAATCGAGCCCAATATCAATATTTAGAGACTTTTATTTATATTATTGTCGTATTTTCTTTTCTTTACTGACATGTTTTTTTTTTAAACATGATTCATTCTAAAAGGTCGTCAGTCACACAGTGAGGACGCATGTAACTTTTGTCTTTCCTAAAAACAAAAAAAAACTGATTACAGATTAAATAGTATACATCAAGTAGACGTCAATTTGCCGCGCAATCAACTTGTTAAACATTTGTAGATAGTCACCATGGCAGAATGTTTCCATTTTAAACCTACCTATACGTCAGTGGTACTTAAACTTTTCAGGGCCACGGACGCCCTGTAAACTAAACTAATATTCGAGGACCCCCTTAGAAATTTGGAAACTTATTAAAGCTTTTTTTACTGTGCGATTATTTAAAATTATATTATAATCAGAGAGCCCGATGGTGTAGTGGATAGGGCCGCTGCCTCCTAAACGGGAGGTCGTGGTTCGAATCCCACCACGTACCAATGTATTTTTCGGTTTTCGAATTTCATATGTACGTTTGTTCGGTGCTTTTTCCGTGCTTCGGAAGGCACGTTAAGCCGTTGGTCCCGGTTAATATCGTTTAATACCTTGGATATTAGTCGTTAAGCCATATCAGAGGCCAGTGCAAAGCATTGGCGGTTTGAAAACTCTGACCTAATCTAGGATTGGGTCTGGTTTCCCTTCTGGGTTGCGGAGGTTGGATGGCAGTTGCTCTGTGTAAAAACCAGTATCCTCGTTCAATCCCCTAGATTAGGAAGCTGACCCCGTGAGATACAGGATAAAGCTAGGGAGATGATGATGATTAAAACCAATTTATTGCAATGTAAAATATTATATTACGTTGTTTTGGGAATCTTTTGGGCGTCCACTCACGAGTTTACCCAGCATTTACTTAGCGGTGGTGCAAAAGTTTTTTTTACAGCATTGATCAAAGTATTCGATATTTTCATATTTTATGCTTTGTCAGGGTCGAGGGAGAGACATTGGTCCAATGGCCCCTGCAGGTTTGGCTGCGGACCCCCAGACAGAGTCTCACGGACCCCTTGGGGGTCCACGGACTACAGTTTAAGAAATCCTGATATACGTAATATTTAGTTGTCTTTTAAGCGTAGAAATACGAACAGAATTCTACAGCTGTTCATTTTTCTCTACTGATGTCTACAGTACTGTAAGAGTGGATACTCTTTACTCTTTTGTAGGAATGGCTGAAATTACTTGGCAGTAATTCCATTTTTGAATCTTTTTCGATATTGACCCTTTCTTGTTCTGATCGAAGTTGTTATAATTGCAAAATATACTACACATGAAAATCTGGTTGTTTCTATAAGATAAAATAAGCGCTCCTCCCCCCCCCCCCCCCCGGCGCCACCACCACGTGGCGTCCGGGGGGGGGGGGGGGGGGTAAGCGCTTATTTTACGCGTATACTATACTAAGCCTGGGAAGAGAAACAGCTGGAGTTCTCTATGATTTTACCGCTACCAACATAGAAGATGTTTTTTTATTATTATTTGGACTACAAAGTCAGACTGTAATCTAACCAGCAGCTCAGCTGTTCATTTGAAGGCGTGTCCTTGGCTCGCTTTTACCGCCCTAAGTGGGTTCGCCTCGCCAGCTGATCTCGATAAGATATCACCCGCTACCCCTCATTCGCAGCAAGATTTTAAATATACAAATACAGGGTGGCCAGTTAATAATATAATAATAATAAATCATTTTATTTCAGGCAATATTTACATTAGTAGATGTTAAATAATATAAAGAGAGGCCCAGAGAATATATAACTTACAGACTAACATACATATTTGTAAATACTTAAATACTACTTCAACGTATGGACGACGTTAAGAAGTATACAACTTTGTTTCGCTATAAAAAATGTACGCTTAATTTTATACATTTTTGGTATCTCGTAAAGGAACGGCGACTCGCGATTTTGATATGGATAAGATTTGGCTAAAAAAAACCGATTTAATATTTAAAAAAAAAACACAACAATAAATCAAACAACCATAAAAATTACGAAAAAACACGATATTTTTCGCTAAAGATAACTTATCTTTTGACTTTCTTACGTAACTGACGTGGCTTTACCTAAGTTCAGCTAAATTGAATCAATTTAAGGCAAGTTCACAGAAGGAACAGTAATTGAGAAATTCAGAAGGTAAGTGATTTTTACCGAGAAATGGCCGCAACTTCCCCAGTATTTTCGCAACACAGATTGGTTGATGTATGTTTCTTAGCTTGCCACCCTATTCTATTCTATATTTCTGTTTACTACATTTTTCAGAGACATTTGCTACGAGGTGGCTACGACGTAGCAGGATTACATACATACATATAATCACGCCTTTATCCCTAATGGGGTAGGTAGACCGTAAACGAACTAAACAAAGGTCGTTCCGCCACGTCTGACAAAGTTTTGAGGGTTATTTAAGTTATATTTTTAGGTATATTGCTATAGTAACAGGTTGTCAGCCCATCGCCTAAATTGCAATATACTGAAACCCTCTGATCCCTTAACTGGCTTTTACAGCATACCCAGGAGGAAATTCAGCTGGCACATTCTATGTTTTTCTTTCGCTCCCAGACCAGCATGGAAGGCAGCAGGCAGGACTAAAGGATTCTTTATCGTTTTTTGTCGTTAATTGTGAATTGTATCTACTATAGGTACATTTTATTTCTTCATTAATGGCGCAATACAGCGTGGTTTTATCTTTTGTGATATCTGCTTCTGTATACTGTATTAATAAATAAATATTTATGAATATGATGATTAATTTTCAGTAGAATATATAATATCTAAGATCGATTTGAAACACTTGAAAAATTAATAGATAGAGGTTAATTTTATATTATTTATTGTTTTAAATATATTTTGTCATTCATTTGATACCTACTGACCTGCCTTGTAATAATTAATGCGTTATCACTACACAGTATAAAACAAAGTCGCTTTCTCTGTCCCTATAACCCTATGTATGCATAAATCTTTAAAACTACGCAACGGATTTTGATGCAGTTTGTTTTAATGGATAGAGTGATTCAAGAGGAAAGTTTATGCATAATATAGTAGAGAAACACTGAGTAAACTTATAAATATACTAGCGACCCGCCCCGGCTTCACACGGAAATTATCAGTGTTTGTCTACTATATTATGCATGCATTATACATACAAACCTTCTTCTTGAATCACTTTAGCCATTAAAAGAAACCGCATCAAAATCCGTTGCGTAATTTTAAAGATTTATATACATTGGAATATAGGGACAGAGAAAGCGACTTTGTTTTATACTATATAGTGATAGTGAAGTCGCTTTTTACTTAAATAAGTGACGGCCCAACCTTACGAAACAGAAAATACGGTTTGAAATAACAAGTTAATATAGCTTATACGGTAAATACGATGGTTATCTATCAACATAGTGACACGTATACGGAACGGTAACTGATCCCATACATCGGTACCTTACTAGATATTTAGTCCAGTGAATGAAGGTATGGAGTTTGATTTTATGGAAACCATATGAGGTTTGTCGTCTAGTTCTCAAGTGGTATGTAGATTTAACAGTTTAATATTAAGATGGGTATTTATTTTAATATATGCAGTAAATTTTATGATAATTGGCTCAATTCTAGATACCACAGGCTAAGACTAATATTAATATATGTATAACAAAGTCCCACCAGATACAAAACCAAAATAAAATATGTAATGCAAGAAATAAGTGTAGAGCTACTTGGGATATTATCAATAATGATGGCGCTGCAAATGGTTATAGGCGATCTATTGATTTGATTCAATTCGATGGTGTTGAGTACAAAGATCCTAAAAGTATGGTTGAATTATTTAACGACTACTTTATAAAATTAACCAACCAACCTAAAATAAATAATAATCGTATGAAAGAATTTAATCCTAATCAAATCACATTGAATTTTATTTCTATATTTTTAGCTCAAACTGACGAACAAGAACTTTATAAAATTATTATGTCTCTAAGAAACAGCAACGCATGTGGTTACGATGGTATAAATACCAAAGTAATTAAGCATGTTGCATTGTTTTTGTGTAAACCGTTATCCCATATAATTAATTTATCATTTGCAGAAGGTACGTTTCCAGACCTGCTAAAATTATCGGTCATAAAACCATTATTTAAAAAGGACGATAAAACAAAAATGGAAAACTACCGCCCACTGGCTCTACCCACAATTTTTTCAAGATTTTCGGAAAGGTTATGTATAAACGCCTTCTAAATTATATTGAAAAACATAAACTTTTAAATAAAAACCAATATGGGTTTCGCAAAAACAGTTCCACAACACTTGCATGCTTTAATCTAATAAAAAATGTTACTGAATGTCTCAATTCAAATATTCCTGTTGTCTCCATTTTTCTAGACATGAGTAGAGCTAGAGATGATTTTGTTAGTCATAGTATTCTTTTTCCGTGCTTCGGAAGGCACGTTAAGCCGTTGGTCCCGGTTAATATCGTTTAATACCGTAGATATTAGTCGTTAAGCCATATCAGAGGCCAGTGCTAAGCATTGGCGGCTTGAAAACTCTGACCTAATCTAGGATTGGGTCTGGTTTCCCTTCTAGGTTGCGGAGGTCAGCTGGCAGTCGCTCTGTGTAAAAACCAGTACCCTTGTTCAATCCTCTAGATTAGGAAGCCGACCCCGTGAGATACGGGATAAGGCTAGGGAGATGATAAGTATTCTTTTAATAAAATTGTATAGGTACGGTATAAGAGGAAACGCCTATGAGTGGATTAAAAGCTATCTTGAAAATAGACAACAATACACACAGATTCAAAAGGTTGATGAAGTAAGTTTAAAACAATGTTTATACAAATCATCTCCCAAACAAAATAAATTTGGCGTACCTCAGGGAAGTATTCTAGGGCCACTTTTATTTTTAATCTATATTAATGATCTCCCAAACTGTGTAAATCATGATTGTATAATGTTTGCAGATGATACAACCGTAACTATTAAATGTAAAGATCTAAATTTTTTTATTTTTTTTTCTTGGAATTTGGGCAAATGTCTGGTTTGGGACGCTACGTGCGGCGATACATTGGCTCCCACTCATTTGCTTTCGACTTCCCGTTGCGCTGGGGCAGCAGCGGCTACTGCGGAAAGTCTTAAACGCCGGAAGTACGCTGATCTTTTAAACAATTATGTTTTCGTGCCTTTCGCAATTGAGACTTTGGGTCCTTGGGGTCAGGAAGCCAAATTATTTGTTGCCGATCTCTCAGCGCGTCTTCGTGAGACTTCAGGCGACCCCAGGTCTGGCAGCTACCTCGCTCAAAGATTGAGCATTGCTATTCAAAGGGGGAATGCCTGCCAGCCTATTGGGTACTTTACCTCATGGAGATGCGTTGGAGGGTCTTTTTTATTTGTAGTTTTTTGTTTTATTATTTTTTAGAAATTAAAATAGGTTAAGATTTTATGAATTGTACGATGATTTTGTTTTTTTTTGATAATAAATTAAATATTGTGTTCAAATAAATATATAATTACATCAATTTGATGTCAATTTTGTAAATATGACATCAATATTAGATAAATATGATATCAACTTTATAAATAAGACGTCAAAATTACATGAACATGATATCAACTTTGTAAACTAAAACGTCAAATTAAGACAAAAATGATAAAGAAGTGAATAATTTTAATAATTACATTAATATTGCTTTAAATAAAATAATTGGATGGCTTAATTGTAATAATTTTAATATTAACATTAATAAAACTAATTTTATGCAATTTAGGACATATAGATCACGTGACATTCCACTAAATATAACTTACGATGATAATACAATTGACGCTGTAAAAGTTACTAAGTTCTTAGGATTTAATTTGGATAGATTCTGTGACTGGAAAGAACATGTAGAGAGTGTATGCTTGAGGATAAATCGATTTGTGTTTGCTTTAAGAAGACTCAGTAGAACAGCTTCCACAGAAGTAAGTCTCACAGCTTACTACGGCTATGTGTCTTCTGTATTAGGTTATGGTCTCATATTGTGGGGCAACTCTGTTGATGCCAATAGAGCTTTTATTGTCCAAAAAAAATGTGTTCGGGCTATTTGTAGAGCTCATTATAAAGATTCTTGTAGGCCTCTGTTTAAAACTACCAAAATTTTGACTCTATTTTGTATGTACATTAAGCAAATATGTATATTTGTCAAAGACCATCCTGAATATTTCACATCAAACAACGAGGTCTACTCTGGTAGACCTCGTTGTTTGATGTGAAATATCTATATATATATATATATATATATGTAGACCTCTGGGTCTACAAGATACCAGGATCAACTGTATCAGCCGCGACCACGACTGGAGTTGTTTAAGAGAAATGCTTATTATATGGCGATACTTGTTTATAGCTCCCTTCCGAAGCATGTAAAAAGTATTCCTCTCCCATTTTTTAATTCAAAAATCACTGAATGGCTCTTAGAAAAATGTTATTACTCTCTCAATGAATACTTCAATGACAAAAATAAATAATAGAGTATGCCAATGTCAAATGTAATTTAAAGTAGGTAATGTAAAATTTGCATGCCTTGACGGTAGGACATATGATACAAATATACCCATGTACCAGCAATTATTTTACTATGTTCTTGCAAATAAATTATTATTTCATTTCATTAAAATCTATCTGTCACTTTTAAAATAATATAATTAAAAAAACGACGGGCGATTTTATAATCTATGGTTTGACACTTTCTCCGCTAGATTTTGATGCGCATTTGCACGGTTCCCCATTGTTTCTGTCAATTTTATCCGCAATATCATATGACAACGGATAAAAATGACAGATAACGCAGAAAACCACCGACTTTAAATAAAAAACCGGAGAAAATAGATCTCTTGTCTTTAGTCTGAAAGTGACAGATAGATTTTAATTTTAGATTTCACAGGTTAAATCTAGAATTAAGCCCAATTTATTTGTATTTATTTTAAGTACTTCTATTTTAAATAAAATAAATTTATGTTTATTTCGAAACCAAAAAAATATTAAACTATTTTTAAGGCTTCTTGTTCTAAAACCAGTACCCAAATTCTACTATTGACAAATACATCGAAAACGTATTTTGTTAAAAGTTCAAACTGTTGTAAGTATATCCTAAATTAATACCTATTAAAGGCGTATTTGTTGCATAATTTTATTGTAAAGTGTCGAAGCGCGGATTGTTTTGGATATATATTAAGAGATAAATACCTTTGCCCGACATTTCCATCGTTGTAACACCATGGAAACGTTGCACAAAGGTATAAAATAAAATAACTAAACGATAGACAAGTGTTATTCATAATGAAAACTGATCGGCTTACATGTTTGTATCGACGGCTAGCCCAGCCCTTCTTTCAATACAAGAAAGTAAGCCAATATAATAAGTTTTCATTACAATAAAATAATGTGTACAAACAAAACGCGAAAGTCTTAATCGTATTTATTGCAGTACGCCCAATAGAAAAATATCCAGATCGATTGGACTAACCCATGATAGGCAATTTGCTTGATAGACGTGAGACATGAAATTCGCGACGGAATACATTTATATCTTTATTTTTACATTTTCTTCCATGCTGGCCTGGGAGCGAGAGAAAAACATAGAATGTGCCAGCTGCATTTCCTCCCGGGTATGCTGTAAAAACCAGCTAAGGGATCCGAGGGTTTCAGTATATTGTAATTTAGGCGATGGGCTGACAACCTGTCACTACAGCAATATACTTACAAATCTATCTTAAATAACCCTCAAAACTTTGTCAGACGTGGCGGAACGACCTTTGTTTGGGTCGTTTACGCTCTGCCTACCCCATTAGGGATAAAGGCGTGATTATATGTATGTATACATTTATATCGGCCCGAAGAGCGGAATATTCGATTACTGTCGACAAATCTTGTTAGAATTAATGCAGAACATTTCAATCTTATTAATTTCTAAGCTAAGGACATACAAGAGTTTCCATAGCAATAGCGTTGTTTTTCTAATCAGCAATCTCCAGTAATATATGGGATTGGTATTGATTTCTAGAGAGCACAACGTGGCGATACGACCAGTAAAAAAATCATAACCCACTAAAAACACAGTGAATCGAAAATTCGGTCTAAAAGACTCAGGTAATAGTAATTAAAATAACTGAGAACCCTATATATCAGCGATTCATAGTTCGTTGTAGTAACAGGTAGAAAAAATGCGAATAACGGTCATCAACGGCAATTTTTCTTCCTGTACTACAACGAACTAAGAATCGCTAATTTATAAAGTGCAAAATTATCTTAAAATTTGCTTCCATGCTGGACTGGGAGCGCACGAAAAACTTAGAATGTGCCAGCTGCAATTTCCTCCCAGGCATGCTGTAAAAACCAGCTAAGGGATCCGAGGGTTTCAGTAAATTGTAGTTTAGGCGACGGGCTGACAACCTGTCACTACAGCAATATACCTACGAATCTATGATAAATGACCCTCAAACTTCGTCAGACGTGGCGGAACGACCTTTGTTTTGGTCGTTTACGCTCTGCCTACCCCATTAGGGATAAAGGCGTGACTGTGTGTGTGTGTGTGTGTGTGTAAAATTATCTTTATAACTATTGAGTCTGTTGGACCGGATTTTAGATTAGTTGTGTTTTTAGTGAGATATGATTTTTTTACTGATGAAGGCGCGACTTTGCTTCTATAGTTACCAAATCCGGACAAAAAATGTTGGCGTCCCTTTCTTTTCTCTCATGACAGGAAATGGCAGGTAGACTTATATTAGTTACTAGCGACCCGCCCTGGCTTCGCACGGAAATCATCAGTGTTTCTTTACTATATTATGCATGTCTTATACATATAAACCTTCCTCTTGAATCATTCTATCCATTAAAAGAAACCGCATCAAAATCCGTTGCGTAGTTTTAAAGATCTAAGCATACATAGGGATATAGGGACAGAGAAAGCGACTTTGTTTTATACTATGTAGTGATAAGGTTTTTTTTTTGCAATTACTAGCATTGAACGAAATAATCACCACAACAAACTACAACAGACAGTGACAGATCAGGGTCTCCCGAAGAGGTTTTCGGTTCCAAGTCCCCCTTCATTAATCACCCCGCGTGTCACGAACTCTGTTAGACACGCGAGATAATTCAATTTAAGCCGCCCTGACTTGGCACTAACTAGCACTTAAATTATTATTTTTAGTTGTAATTCTTGTAGGGCGTTAGGAAAAAATGTTGAGAGTGAAATTTTTCTATGCGAGCGCATCTGTAACACGAAAGTAATGCCATGAAGTTGGCCGACAGCCGTAAGTGCGATAATTATCAAATTGAATTCGAAATGTAAACAAACCGTGACAGATCAGGATCTCCAAAAAAGGTTTTCCGGTTCAAGTAAGGTAAGTCTTCCTTCATTAATCACCCCGCGTGTCATGAACCCTGTTAGACACACGAGATAATTCAATTTAAGCCCTGGCTTGGCACTAACCAGCACTTCTAATATTTTTTTATTTTTTTTAGGTTATACTTTTTTTAGGGCGTTAGGTAAAAATTTTTGAGACTTAAATTTTACGTTACACATACACACATCTGTAACACTAAAAAGTAACAGCATGAAGTTGGCCGTAAGTCTCGAAAGTTGAGTTGAAGTTGGCCGTCAGCCGTAAGTGCGATAATTATCAAATTGAATTTGAAATTTAAACAAACCGTGACAGATCAGGATCCCCGGAAGAGGTTTTCGGGTTCAAGTCTCCCTTCATTAATCACACAATTCAATTTAAGCCTTGGCTTTACTCTAATCAGCACTTATAAAATATTAAGAAAGTATTTTTTTACATAGATTTTATTTGAATTATTCTGCCACCGTAGTCAGAGCTATGGGCTTACGATCCGGAGTCCTGGGTTTGATTCCCAGAACACAAAGTTGATAGTTGTCAATTTGTCACTTTGTGAGGTTTTCCCCAGTTTAGTTAGAACATTGCAGGCTGAACCACCTGATTGTCGGAAGAGTAAAAGAATTCCGTGCTTCGGAGGACACGTTAGGGTGACTCCTAACAGCAAATGGTTGTTTTTAAGACCTTATTTCTTTTAAATGAATGATTGGAAAAATGAAAAAAACATATACGTCAAAGAAATTTGTTCATGGCCTTTAATTGCAACATTCAAAATATTCTAGTTCATAAATAAGTATGCTAAAAAAAATCTGGAAGTAAAGCTGCTTTTGTCAGTAAATTTGATATTCCTTTTAAACTATTAGTAGTGCTTTCACGGTTTCTTCAAGAAAATATCCGTATTATGATTATCTAAAATTTCAACAAAGTTTATTTAAATCCGACTCGTAGTTTTTATGGAATTAGCTTTTTTGAGAATTTTCGCTCATTTTTGTGCGGCCACGAACATAACCGCCACGGCGTAGCACGCGCTGATCTGAACGATATTCCAAGGCATTACGGGTGATGGTTGCATATATTGAAATCTACCTGCTCATCTGCAGGCAGGATACACCTTAAGCCGTCAGTCCCGGTCGCTGTCTTTGATAGTGGTGGTTACTCAAACATCAAACTATGTCAGAGGCCTAATAGTCGTGCTACTAGATTGAAAACTCTGACACCAAGGTTCTTCGGGTCTTTTTCGACTCGAGAATCCACTCGCTAAAAGGAAGAAGATAGGTTTTAGGCATGCACAATAGATGCCTTACCGCGATAGCCATTGTATCATATCTATTGGCAAATAAAATTGTATGGGAGTGTGGCAAGTAGACGTGTTAGTTACAATTAGGTCCTTTTAGAATGACATAAACGATAAGATTCTCTATATTGTCGATAGGTGGCTTTTCAAATAATGAGCTGTCAAGGTCATGCTTATTTCTTTTTACATACATACATACATATAATCACGCCTTTATCCCTAATGGGGTAAGCAGAGCGTAAACGACCCAAACAAAGGTGGTCGCTCCGCCACGTCTGACAAAGCTTCAAGGGCTATTTAAGATAGATTTGTAGGTATATTGCTGTAGTGACAGGTTGTCAGGCCATCGCCTAAATATCAATATAATTCTACCCTCGGATCCCTTAGCTGATTTTTACAGCGTGCCCGGGAGGAAATGCAGCTGGCACATTCTATGCTTTTCTCTCGCTCCCAGTCCAGCATGGAAGATATTATATATTATTTGTTTTTGATTAGGAAAAACCGTAAAATAAAACAATAAACTGATCTTTTATGCTTTTTACTAAGAAATAGGTGCTTGATAACATGACTTGATAGCCTGCACTAATTCGGCCATAAAAATCTAAATTTTACGTAAAAAAGTAGTTATTTATAATACATGGTGATCGTGTAAACTTAGGTACCCTAAATTTTGACAGTTCATGTACAGCTAGAGCCATTTGATGGAGTTTTTGAAACTATTATGATTCATCATCTCCCTTGCCTTATCCCGTATCTCACGGGGTCGGCTACCTAATCTAGGGGATTGAACGAGGGTACTGGTTTTTACACTGCCATCTGACCTCCGCGTCCGACCCAATCCTAGATTAGGTCAGAGTTTTCAAGCCGCCAATGCTTAGCACTGGCCTCTGTCATGGCTTAACGACTAATATCGGGACCAACTATATTAACCGGGACCAACGGCTTAACGTGCCTTCCGAAGCATGGAAAAATGCTGAATAAACGTACATATGAAATTCGAAAACCGAAAAACACATTGGTACGTGGTGGGATTCGAACTACGACCTCCCTGCTCAGGAGGCAGCGGCCCTAACCACTACACCATCGGGCTCGTTTTATTATGATTATTACCTTGAAAAGATACGATGCGAGCTGGTTTGTAATAATCTATGCCTGTGCAGCACGATTTATTTTACCAACAATAATAAATTTAACTAATGAACGACAAAATAGGGCATGTTATCCAGAAAAGAAGTAAAACAAAATACTGGTAGAACAAATGAAAAACTCGTAGCTCATGGCTCGTATTTATAAATCGATATCAAACTTGAGAGCAATATTAAGTATGGGTTTGACAAATTGACAGGCATTCACCCATCATGTAATGAAATGACATTTCTGATACGAACTCAAACCTGCTCTCAGTCTCAAGTACTGTATATATACAGGCCATACCAGCCAATCTACAATATCCGGAGGCAAACAACGGCGCGGTACATTTCACAGCTCTCGCGTTAATAAATAATATTTCTCGCGGGACGTTCCTCTCTGCACCGAACAATTGGCGATAGACTAATTCATAAGAGATCAGCGAGTTGGATCAGAATTCATAAAGACTCAAAATACAAACCCATAAAGACTCTCAGCTTCCGTGCTGGCCTGGAAGCGAAAGAAAAGCATAGAATGTGCCAGCTGCATTTCCTCCCAGCCATGCTGTAATAACCAGCTAAGGGATCCGAGGGTTTCAGTATATTGTTACTTAGGCGATGGGCTGACAACCTATCACTACAGCAATGTACCTACAAACTCTGTCGTAAATAACCCTCAAAACTTTGACAGACGTGGCGGAGCGGCCTTTGTTTAGGTCGTTTGCGCTCTGCCTACCCCATTAGGGATAGAGGCTTGATTATATGTATGTATGTATGTAAAGACTCACAATACAAAAAACACAAAAATAATAATTATCTATTGGTACTGTCGATTCGGTTAGCACACGATTTAACTAAGCCTAAACTCTATCTGACAATGACCCGGTTTACACAGCCGGACTTATACCCGCACTAGCCTTCGCAATTTCCCTACGCGTGTGAAATTAACCTCGCGACCATTTTGTGACGTCATAGCGCGTCACCTATTATGAACCCGCTACATCTCTTGCCTCGTCCACAGTGTCTGACAATGACCCGGTTTACACAGCCGGACTCAAACCCGCACTAGCCTTCGCAATTTCCCTACGCGTGTGAAATTAACCTCGCGACCATTTTGTGACGTCATAGCGCGTCACCTATTATGAATCCGTTTTGAATGACCGATTGCTGACATCCGGACAAGTTATACTGGGTTAAGGTTTGGGGTTAAACCGGAGGTTAAACTGCCGATTCACTGTAATTTATGCCATTAATGTGTGTATCAGTGTAATTAGACTCCATCCGAACTTACCGGATACTACCATAAATGACCATAATTTAAATGAAGTCTGATTTTTACAAAAGTCTTTTCGTATGTATTAGGAATAGGGCCTCTCTTGAAGACGAGAGTTTCACGAGTTGAAGTATCGTATGTAGTGCTATTATATATTTTGTGCTTAGGGCACAAATAAAACATAAAATTTAGCCTTCTGATTTATTCTTTGCTCTATCTCACAAAACCATTTTGAGTGAGGATTATGTTAAAAGGTAAAATATTGTATTTTACATGAAACCGGTGTAACAGTATAAAAAGTAAAAAAGCTTTAGATAAAACATTTTGTTTTAAATTTAAAAATGCACGGCACGGCTTAGCTTTTGAGCTCTTGCAGCTTAGGGATCCGAAGGTTTCAGAATATTGCAATTTAGGCGATGGGCTGACAACCTGTCACTACAGCAATATACCTACAACTCCATCTTAAATAGCCCTCAAAACTTCAGGGGGGTACCGTAAATAATGAACATGCATACATATTGTTCGAGCCAACTCGAACCATCTTACTCAGCATGCCGCGCAGGTCGTCGACTTGCTTACTACATATTATTGACAATACTGCGTGACATGCTGAGCTTGCACCTAACACGCATGTAATACATAAATAATAGTATCATTGTGTGTATAACGTAACATCGATATAAAATAGCATTATCTTTCATAATAAAATCAGACTGAATCAAGAGCTCTTCGTCTCAATACCTCGCATCCGCGAGCGCCCTCACAACCCGTCCGCTAGGTTCCATCATGTGCAGGCTTTGCCAGCAATGGCTTTGTCCCGTACATTTTGGTCCTTCGAGCCGGATAGCATTATATTTCATACAATAAATCAGACTGAATCAAGAACTCTTCGTCTCAATACCTCGCACCTGCGAGCGCCCTCATACCCCGTCCGCTAGGTTCCAACATGTGCAGACTTTGCCAGCAATGGCTTTGTCCTGTACATTTTGGTCTATCGAGCCGGATGCGGATCAAGTGCCGGCCTCCCACAAGCGGAACGCACCGGTAGAAAACAAGCATCCTGTTCCCGCCAGCATTGACATAAGGCTGGACAAACAAGCGTCCTGTTCCCGCCAGCATTGACATGGGGCTGGACAAACAAGCGTCCTATTTCCGACAGCATTGACATGGGGCTGGACAAACAAGCGTCCTGTTCCCGCTAGCATTGACATGGGGCTGGACAAACAAGCGTCCTGTTCCCGCCAGCATTGACATGGGGCTGGACGACAAGCATCCTGTTCCCGACAGCAGCATCAGCATTTGACATGGGGCTGGACCACGAGCGTCCTGTTCCCGACAGCAGCATCAGCATTGACATGGAGCTGGATCACGAGCGTCCTGTTCCTGCTAGCATTGACATGGAGCTGGATCACGAGCGTCCTGTTCCTGCTAGCATTGACATGGAGCTGGATCACGAGCGTCCTGTTCCTGCTAGCATTGACATGGGGCTGGACCACGAGCGTCTTGTTCCCGACAGCAGCATCAGCAGTGACATGGGGCTGGATCACATGCATCCTGTTCCCGACATCAGTATCAGCATTTGACATGGGGCTGGATCACAAACATACCCGTTCCCGACAGCGTTTATATAGGGAAGGACTAAGCAAGTGTCCTTTTCTCGACTTATCATGAGACTGAGCGACAAGCAAGTGCCAGTACTCTACAGCAGCAAGCAGCAGCATTTATCATGGGACATAGCGATGAGTGCCCGTCTTCGACCACTCATCACGGGGCGTTCCAGCCTCCTATCACTATCAGCAACTTGTCTAAGGATTTACGACCCTTACGACCTACACTCCACTACAACACAACCCGACGGGCGAGAAACGTCTGACGATCGGAACAACTACAGCGCCACGACATCTACAGCTACAGCAGCGGCGGTCTACGGATTTACAACCCTGACGACCCACAACAACACGATGACTTCCTGGCAAACAGTAACATCTACAGTTCGAGAGATGAGGACTTTGCAACACTACAAATATCAAGATACAGGCAAACAGCCTTGTCAACACATCCTGTTTTTTTCTCTCTTTTAAAAGTGGGAGCATGTTCGAGCCAACTCGAACCATCTTACTCAGCATGTCGCGCAAGTCGTCGACTTGCTTACTACATATAATTGACAATACTGCGTGACATGCTGAGCTTGCAACTTACACGCATGTAATACATGAATAATTCTATAGTTGTGTGTATTAAGTTATATCAATATAAAATAGCATTATATTTCATACAATAAATCAGACTGAATCAAGAGCTCTTCGTCTCACTACCTCGCCACCTGTCCGCCAGGTTCCATCATGTGCAGGCTTTGCCAGCAATGGCTTTGTCCCGTACATTTTGGTCCTTCGAGGGATGCGGATCAAGTGCCGGCCTCCGACAAGCGGGACTCACCGGTATCTTGAACACCGCCAACATCACACCAGCGCGCCTACCACGAGCTATCAGCAAACACTGGGACCTGCGCGGACGGAGCACTACAAGGGAACTAGAAAACAAGCATCCTGTTCCAGCCAGTATTATCATGGGGCTGGACAATGAAGCGTCCTGTTCCCGCCAGCATTGACATGGGGCTGGACAAACAAGCGTCCTGTTCCCAACAGCAGCATCTGCATTGACATGGGGCTGGACAAACAAGCGTCCTGTTCCCGACAGCAGCATCAGCATTGACATGGGGCTGGACAAACAAGCGTCCTGTTCCCGACAGCAGCATCAGCATTGACATGGGGCTGGACAAACAAGCGTCCTGTTCCCGACAGCAGCATCAGCATTGACATGGGGCTGGACAAACAAGCGTCCTGTTCCCGACAGCAGCATCAGCATTGACATGGGGCTGGACAAACAAGCGTCCTGTTCCCGACAGCAGCATCAGCATTGACATAGGGCTGGACCACAAACGTACCCGTTCCCGACAGCATTTATATAGTTATATAGGGAAGGACTAAGCAAGTGTCCTTTTTCCGACTTATTATGAGACTGAGCGACAAGCAAGTGCCAGTACTCTACAGCAGCAAGCAGCAGCATTTATCATGGGACATAGCGATGAGTGCCCGTCTTCGACCACTCATCACGGGACGTTCCAGACTCCTAACACTATCAGCAACATGTCTAAGGATTTACGACCCTTACGACCTACACTCCACTACAACACAATCCGACGGGCGGGAGGACGCCTGACGATCGGAACAACTACACCGCCACGACATCTACAGTTACAGCTACAACAGCGGTGGTCAATGGATTTACAACCCTGACGACCCACAACACGATGACTTCCTGGAAACCAGCAACATCTACAGTTCGAGAGATGAGGACTTCGCAATACTACATAAATCAAGATAGTAGCAGCCTTGTCAACATATCCTGTTTTCTTCTCTCTTTAAAAGTGGGAGCATGTTCGAGCCAACTCGAACCATCTTACTCAGCATGCCGCGCAGGTCGTCGACTTGCTTACTACATATTATTGACAATACTGCGTGACATGCTGAGCTTGCACCTAACACGCATGTAATACATAAATAATAGTATCATTGTGTGTATAACGTAACATCGATATAAAATAGCATTATCTTTCATAATAAAATCAGACTGAATCAAGAGCTCTTCGTCTCAATACCTCGCATCCGCGAGCGCCCTCACAACCCGTCCGCTAGGTTCCATCATGTGCAGGCTTTGCCAGCAATGGCTTTGTCCCGTACACATATAATCACACCTTTATCCCTAATGGGGTAGGCAAGGAATAAACGACCTAAACAAAAATCGTTCCCCCACGTCTGACAACGTTTTAAGTGTTATTTTAAGATAGATTTGTAGGTATATTGCTGTAATGATAGGTTCTCAGCCCATCGCCTAAATTACAATATACTGAAACCCTCGGACCCCTTAGCTGGTTTTTACAGCATGCCCGGGAGGATATGCAGCTGGCCCAATCTATGATTTTCTCTCGCTCCCAGTCCAGCATGGAATAAATAATGAAGATAGCAAATTGTACTCAAAAGAAACATTCGCTACTATTATCGACACACACAATACTATTGTAAGTGCGAAAATATACAATAAAAACTCTTTTAGAAATATGACAACAGATTTTGGCCAATTTAATGTTTATACTGTGGTTTATACTTACCATTTATATTTACAAAACTAGATTTTAAATTCATTTTGAAAATTTGTTCAGAATATTTTCAGTTATCATTCATATCATCATCATTCTTCCATATTTCTTCCATGCTGAACTTGGAGCATGAGACTAACATAGAATGTGCCATGTGTCCATTCCTCCTGGGCATGTTGTAGAAACCTGGTAAGGGACCCAAGTTTCAGCATATTGTATTTTTTTTTTATTTATGCGGATAATGACATCGAGGCAAACTTCATTAAGGTTTAACGATGTCATTTAACTTGTTAAATTGTGTTTTGTAAATGATGACAATAAAAAAAAAAAAAAGCGATGGTCTGACAACCTGTCACTACAGCAATATAGCTACAAATCTATCTTAAGTTACCCACCCTCAAAACTTTTGCATGTGCAATAATCTATCTTAATTAACCCTCAAAACTTTGTCAGACGTGGCGGAACGACCTTTGTTTAGGTCGTTTACGCTCTGCCTAAGCCATTAGGGATAAAGGCGTGATTATATGTATGTATGTATGTATCATCATCATCATCATCAGCTCATACACTACACGTCCCCACCGAGGGACAGTTAATATTAAGGTACAATAAATAAATATAAGATTTGATGTAAAAATTTTAAGATTAAAATTGATTTAAACATATAAAAATATATGTATTGAATACTCTAATCTCGATAGTTTGTTTTATCCAAAACATATTCAAACTACTTACCGGGAGCGAGAGTAAAACATAGAATGTGCGAGCTGCATTTCCTCGCGGGCATGCTGTAATAACCAGCTAAGCGATCCGAGGGTGTCAGTAAATTGTAATTTAGGGGACGGGCTGACTATCTGTCACTACAGCAATATACCAATCACAATATACCAGTACAAATCTATCTTAATTAACCCTCAAAACTTTGTCAGACGTGGCGGAAAAACCTTTGTTTAGGTTATTTACGCTCTGCATACCCCATTAGGGATAAAGGCGTGATTAAATGTATGTATGTATTCAAAATTTTCTTTGTTAAAATCTCCATGCTTTGCTATATTTGTCAGATTTACGAGCGAGGTATATTCAATGAAAAATAGTACTCCTAGGCCCGTATTTGTAATCATCTCTCATGAGTGACAGCGAGTTTGAGTTCGTATCAGAAACGTCATTTCAGTACAAACTGGTCTCTCAAATCCATACTTAATATCGCTCTCAAGTTTGATATCACTTCATAAATACGAGCCCTAGAACCAAAAAAATATTTTTCATTTCAGCTGAATTAAAAATTTAAGTGTTTGTGCCGTCTGAAAGCTTTTAGGAAATTGTTCCACGACATTGTTTTGAGTCTGGGTTATTGAAGTTTTGCCTTTAGGGAAATGAGAAGACGCTCATAATTCTTGAATTTTCTTTAAGTTTACGATTAATTAATATTTTGAATATTTTATTAGGTCTTACCTTGATCACTTATTAGATCTTAGATTCATACTAACAAAATCACGCCTGAATCATTAACGGGGTAGGCAGAGCGTAAACGACCTAAACAAAGGTCGTTCCGCCAAGTCTGACAAAGTTTTGAAGGTTATGATAGATTTGTAGGTATATTACTGAAGTGACAGGTTGTAAGCCCCATCGCCTCAATTGCAATATACTGAAACCCTCGTATCCCATAGTTGGGTTTTACAGCATGCCCGGGAAGAAATGCCGCTGGCACATTCTGTGTTTATATCTCGCTCCTAGTCCAGCATGGAAGCATCTTTGATTCAAAGGTTGTATACTAATAAATAAGAATAGGAT
This sequence comes from Scrobipalpa costella, assembly GCA_949820665.1. NCBI lineage: Eukaryota > Metazoa > Arthropoda > Insecta > Lepidoptera > Gelechiidae > Scrobipalpa > Scrobipalpa costella. The sequence continues at coordinate 4,705,938 of OX463314.1, forward strand.
CGCGAGAAGCGTTTTGAGTATGTTCGGCACTGCGTGTTTGCCATACAAACCGAGCGTACGAAGTCGTGGGCACAGCTATACATCATAATTACATAAGTTAATATTTGGTCTATTAAAAAAACGTAAGTTGTAAATAATCTTAAATATTCAATAGTTTAATGACAAGTTGCTCATCCATGTTTTTAGACAGCTTAGAGATGTTGCAAATACGGATATTTATTATTTTATTTTATTTATTTATTTTATTTTAAATGACATTTACATATCGCTTTGCCAATCAATTTTAAGCTATTGCATTAGTGTTTGGGGAGGGGCAGCTGCCTCAAATATGATAGTTCTGGAAAGAGCCCAGAGATCTGTACTTAAGGTGATGTACAAGAAACCCTACAGATACCCAACTGTAAACCTTTTTGCGGAAGCTAAGGTACTAAGCGTAAGGCGTCTGTTTGTGCTGGTATCCTCACACACATTTGTTCGAAACTCAGAGAATTACAAGCGATTGCTAAGTCGTAGGGTTTTTAAGATCAGAGTACCGCCGAAAAACACAACTTTTTCCACTCGTTTTTCCTCTTTCTTGTTTCCATTTTCTTACAACAAGAATGTAAAAAAATGTGACATTAAATTCTTATCTGTTTGTGAAGCCAAAACTAAAACTACAGACCTGATCATGAACTGGACTTATGATGAAACAGAAAGCTTTTTAAAAATTATAACCTAGAATACTTACACACACACACACACATATACACACACACACACACACACACACACACACGAAATTGATTGTATTTTATTTGTATTTTTGTCTTGTTTTATTATTAATTAATTAAATGAATTTTAATAGCACATATTTTAAAACTCTAATCTATGTAAATTTATTGTAATTATTATTTGTTATTTTTATGTTTTGAGCAGTCCTGTCAAAATACTTACCTGTATTGATACTCACAACACAGGCCTAGCCTAGTGTGGGTATCACGGTGAACCCTGTAATAATTCTGGTCCATTTTAAATAAATAATTTTGTATTTGTAAATTCAACGGGAAAATTGTATCATGATTTGTATATAATTAGGGATAAAGGCGTGATTATATGTATGTATGTATATAATTAATAGATTCCAAAACAAAACAAAATGGACACAAAGAAACAACCGTTAGGCTGTAACACAACTCCTTCCATATTTAAGTAGACAGGTACATAGAATCACTACTATAATGCTCGCATAGGTGACTGTATTCTATCCCAATTATGTAAAATTTAAAACAAAAAATACATCGCTGTTTAAAATTGTAACTACCACGCGTACGGAGTGGCGGGCACAGCTAGTTTTAAATAATGCTCAGCCGAATAAAAAAGTTCCATAAAAATCGGTTAAGTTAAGTTAAAACAGCCAAATTTAAATTTCCTGCCTTCCCCCTAAGTTAGGTAGCGTAATTTTAGATATCCTAAGTTACAACCCGGGTAACACACAGTTGAATAGAAAAGTCCCATTGAAATCGATTCAGTAGTTTGGTAACATACAATACAATACAATACAAGATACTTTATTGCACAAAGAAACACAAATACATACAGCAGAAAAATAAGGAACAAAACAGTACAATATTGGCGGCCTTATTGCTAAAGCAGCAATTTGTACCAGGCAACCTTTGGGTAGTATGATAGTACATAGCAGATAGCGGGATAGTGCATATAGTAAGCTAATCTTAATACTTAAACAATATAAACTACTAAATAAATACATAAATAAAATAAACTTATATATATTTATAATAAACTAATACATATTATGCTAATGGGAGAAAGGATAAATAACTAATTATTATTCTCTAAGAATAACTTTCTTGTTCGCTCTTTAAATGTCTCAATAGACGGTGCTCGTCGAACGTTTTCGGAAAGGGAATTCCACAATTTGACTGCTCGGACCGTAAGTAAGTTTAAAGTTAAACTGTTGCTGGAGCGCAAATTACGCGCCAGAGTTGAGGAATGAAAGGTAAATCGGTCCTTAAGGTAAGGAGGGGAATTGGGATTGGACAGGACGGAGTATAAAAGGAAAAGGATATGGCAGTCCCTCCTACGGCATATTGGCAACCATTGAAGCTTGGATCTACTAGACATACAGACAGACAAAAATTCTAAAAAAAATCGTTTTGATCTTCATATCGTTAATAATGCCTGCTGCAATTTTTTTTTAATATTCAATGCACAGACACGACCTTTCTAGAGATTTATTATATGTATAGATTTATGTGTAGATTGGGCTCGATATTACCGACTTAAACTAAAATTAATATCTATCTGTCACCACAGAATATATAATAGTACTACATACTGTCACTTTCAAAATAATTAAATTAAAAAGGACAGGCGATTCTATGATTTTACATTTTGTCGGCTAGAATTTGTCGCGCTTTTGCATGTTTTCCCATAAATTCTGTCAATTTTACACCGACTATAAATCTAAAACCGGGGAGAATAGATCTCCTGTCCTTTTCCAATGTTTTTAGTCTGAGTGTGACAAATACATATTAATTTTAGTTTTAGCCGGCAAATGTAAAATCGAGCCCAATATCAATATTTAGAGATTTTATTTATATTATTGTCGTATTTTGTTTTCTTTACTGACATGTTTTTTTTTAAACATGATTCATTCTAAAAGGTCGTCAGTCACACAGTGAGGACGCATGTAACTTTTGTCTTTGCTAAGATAAAAAAAAACTGATTACAGATTAAATAGTATACATCAAGTAGACGTCAATTTGCCGCGCAATCAACTTGTTAAACATTTGTAGATAGTCACCATGGCAGAATGTTTCCATTTTAAACCTACCTATACGTCAGTGGTACTTAAACTTTTCAGGGCCACGGACGCCCTGTACTCTAAGCTAATATTCGAGGACCCCCTTAGAAATTTGGAAAATTATTAAACCTTTTTTTCTGTGCGATTATTTCAAATTATATTATAATCAGAGAGCCCGATGGTGTAGTGGATAGGGCCGCTGCCTCCTGAGCGCTCCCGCTCAGGAGCTGCCTCCTGAGCGGGAGGTCGTGGTTCGAATCCCACCACGTACCAATGTGTTTTTCGGTTTTCGAATTTCATATGTACGTTTGTTCGGTGCTTTTTCCGTGCTCCCGGTTAATATCGTTTAATACCTTAGATATTAGTCGTTAAGCCATATCAGAGGCCAATGCAAAGCATTGGCGGCTTGAAAACTCTGACCTAATCTAGGATTGCGTCTGGTTTCCCTTCTGGGTTGCGGAGGTCGGATGGCAGTCGCTCTGTGTAAAAACCAGTATCCTCGTTCAATCCCCTAGATTAGGAAGCTGACCCCGTGAGATAAAGGATAAAGCTAGGGAGATGATGATGATTATAACCAATTAATTGCAATGTAAAATATTATTTTACGTTGTTTTGGGAATCTTTTGGGCGTCCACTCACGAGTTTACCTAGCATTTACTTAGCGGTGGTGCAAAAGTTTTTTTTACAGTATTGATCGAAGTATTCGATATTTTCATATATTAAGCTTTGTCAGGGTCGAGGGAGAGACCTTGGTCCAATGGCCCCTGCAGATTTGGCGGACCCCCAGACAGAGTCTCACGGACCCCTTGGGGGTCCACGGACTACAGTTTAAGAAATCCTGATATACGTAATATTTAGTTGTCTTTTAAGCGTAGAAATACGAACAGAATTCTACAGCTGTTCATTTTTCTCTACTGATGTCTACAGTACTGTAAGAGTGGATACTCTTTACTCTTTTGTAGGAATGGCTGAAATTACTTGGCAGTAATTCCATTTTTGAATCTTTTTCGATATTGACCCTTTCTTGTTCTGATCGAAGTTGTTATAATTGCAAAATATACTACACATGAAAATCTGGTTGTTTCTATAAGATAAAATAAGCGCTCCCCCCCCCGGCGCCTCCACCACGTGGCGTCCGGGGGGGGGAAGCGCTTACAGCTGGAGTTCTCTATGATTTTACCGCTACCAACATAGAAGATGTTTTTTTATTATTATTTGGACTACAAAGTCAGACTGTAATCTAACCAGCAGCTCAGCTGTTCATTTGAAGGCGTGTCCTTGGCTCGCTTTTACCGCCCTAAGTGGGTTCGCCTCGCCAGCTGATCTCGATAAGATATCACCCGCTACCCCTCATTCGCAGCAAGATTTTAAATATACAAATACAGGGTGGCCAGTTAATAATATACCTAATAATAATAAATCATTTTATTTCAGGCAATATTTACATTAGTAAGTAGATGTTAAATAATATAAAGAGAGGCCCAGAGAATATATAACTTACAGACTAACATACATATTTGTAAATACTACTTCAACGTATGGACGACGTTAAGTATACAACTTTGTTTCGCTATAAAAAATGTACGCTTAATTTTATACATTTTTGGTATCATTTATCTCGTGAAGGAACGGCGACTCGCGATTTTGATATGGATAAGATTTGGCTAAAAAAACCCTTGTTTTAATATTTTAAAAAACACTTATCAAAAAAATCAAAGAACCGTAAAAATAACGAAAAAACAAGATATTTCTCCCTAAAGATAACTTATCTTTCGACTTTGTTACTTATCTAACAGGCTTTACCTAAGTTCAGCTAAATTGAATCAATTTAAGGCAAGTTCACAGAAGGAACAGTAATTGAGAAATTCAGAGGGTAAGTGATTTTTACCGAGAAATGGCCGCGATTTCCCCAGAATTTTCGCAACACAGATTGGTTGATGTATGTTTCTTAGCTTGCCACCCTATTCTATTCTATATTTCTGTTTACTACATTTTTCAGAGACATTTGCTACGAGGTGGCTACGACGTAGCAGGATTACATACGTACATACATATAATCACGCCTTTATCCCTAATGGGGTAGGTAGAGCGTAAACGACCTAAACAAAGGTCGTTCCGCCACGTCTGACAAAGTTTTGAGGGTTATTTAAGATATATTTCTTCATTCACTCTAAATTAGAAAATCTTTCTCAGGCTCTGACCTGGAGATTCTTAAAGTCTATAGGTGTGGGCAAGGCCTTGGAAACCTCTAATGTTACCATGGATCTTAATGCTCTTAATACACATTTTTCTACCCCGCCCGTTGTACTCGATACTGCTACTAAAACGTTTTCTCTCTCTTATCTTTCAAACCTTGTCGCACCAGACTGCACTCAATTTACATTTCAACCAGTCACCGAGGACAATGTTAAGAAGTGTATCCTTTCTATTTCCACAAAGGCAATGGGTAGTGATGACTTAAGTCTGGACATGCTCCTTCCTGTATTGGAAATCATTACGCCTATCATCTCACACATTATAAATTTTTCATTGATGGCTAGTGTCTTTCCTACATCTTGGAAAAAGGCCTTTGTTATCCCACTTCCTAAAGTCACTAATCCAACTTCCCTGTCTCAATACCGTCCAATTTCCATCCTTCCTGTACTTTCGAAGGTTCTCGAAAGTGTTGTTCACAAACAACTCTACTCCTATCTCATTTCCAACAACCTTCTTTGCCCTTCCCAATCCGGTTTCCGTCCCTCTCATAGCACCGTTAGTGCGTTGCTGAATGTCACAGAGGATATTCGCTTTGCGATGGATAACACTAAGATGTCTGTTATGACTCTGCTTGATTTCAGTAACGCATTTAACTCGGTTGACTTTGATATCATCCTTGGTTCCTTACACTCTCTTAACATTTCTCCTTTGGTTATTGAGTGGTTTCAGTCCTATCTTCATGGCCGCCAGCAGTGTGTAAAAATCGACGATTTAAAATCGGACTGGTCGGATCTTACTGCTGGTGTTCCACAAGGCGGCGTTCTCTCTCCATTACTTTTTTCCATCTTCATAAATAATATTTCTCGAGTAATTTCTTCTTCCTTCCATCTGTATGCAGATGATTTACAAATTTACAGGCATTTTTCTTTATCTAAATTCTCCGATGCTGTTGCAGCGATAAATTCAGATCTACTGGCTGTACAGAATTGGGCGAAAAATTTTGGTTTACTGGTGAATCCCACTAAGTCACAAGCATTGATAATAGGTAGCAGTAGACTTAGAAGTAAGCTTAAGCTTAAGGAAATCACTGACAACCAAAAAATTTATTATGACGGAGTTTGTATCCCATACACAGACAAAGCTAAGAATCTGGGAGTTATATTTGACTGCAATTTGTCTTGGTCAGCACAGGTTAGCGAGGTGAGCAGGCGCATGCACTATTCTTTTCATTCTCTTAAACGGCTCCAGACCTTCCTACCATTCCAAACTAAAATCATGCTTGCTCAAGCCCTTCTCCTTCCTACTCTTGATTATGCCGATGTGTGTTACTTGGATGTGACAGAGGAGCTGCTTAATAAACTTGAGCGCCTACAAAATCTTGCCATCCGGTTTATTTTCGGACTCCGCAAATATGACCGTATTTCTGAATTTCGTGCTCGGTTAAAATGGCTCCCAATCCGCCTTCGTCGTGATGTGCACATCCTGGCTGTCCTCTATAAAATCCTTCATGATCCGTCCACTCCTAAGTATCTCCGTTCCCGTTTCAATTTCCTACCCTCTGACCCCCGGCCTAGGCGCGCATGTATCACTAAAGTACTTGAGTGTCCTAGTGCTAATACCAAATTCTTTTCCAATTCCTTTTCTGTTCGAGCTACACAACTTTGGAACAAGCTTCCGAAGACAGTTCAAGACTGTCCATCGATATCATCTTTCAAAAAAAGAGTGAAAGAGCACTTCCTATCGCAACAAAATTAGTATTTATGTACGTAGGTATTTGTATTTATTATATGTAGGTATGTATTATTATTTATTATAGATGTTTATTTAAGTAACATATATGTATGTTTATGTAGGTTCTAGGTTATATGTATATGTAAAAGTCTACAGCGTGTACAGTCTTGTCCCCGTATATATTGTTATCTCATATTCAGTTTTACAGGTTGGCTGGAAGAGATCTCTTTATAGAGATAAGCTCACCTTTGTGAACTAAATTTAAATTTGTTTATTTATTGTAATTTTTTTGTACGCAATAAAGAATATATATATATATTTTTAGGTATATTGCTGTAGTGACAGGTTGTCAGCCCATCGCTTAAATTGCAATATACTGAGACCCTCCGATCCCTTAATTGGCTTTTACAGCATACCCAGGAGGAAATGCAGCTGGCACATTCTATGTTTTTGTTTCGCTCCCAGTCCAGCATGAAAGGCAGCAGGCAGGACTAAAGGATTCTTTATCGTTTTTTGTCGTTAATTGTGAATTGTATCTACTATAGGTACATTTTATTTCTTCATTAATGGCGCAATACAGCGTGGTTTTATCTTCTGTGATATCTGCTTCTGTATACTGTATTGATAAATAAATATTTATGAATATGATGATTAATTTTCAGTAGAATATATAATATCCAAGATCGATTTGAAACACGTGAAAAATTAATAGGTAGATGTTAATTTTATATTATTTATTGTTTTTTATATATATAGTCTTATTCATTTGATACCTACTGACTGCCTTGTAATAATTAATGCGTTATCACTACATAGTATAAAACAAAGTCGCTTTCTCTGTCCCTATAACCCTATGTATGCATAAATCTTTAAAACTACGCAACGGATTTTGAAGCGGTTTCTTTTAATGGACAGAGATTCAAGAGGAAGGTTTATATGTATAATACATGCATAATATAGTAGAGAAACACTGATAATTTCCGTGTCGCTAGTAAACTTATAAATATAAGTCGCTTTTTACTTAAATAAGTGACGGCCCAACCGTACGAAACAGAAAATACGGTTTGAAATAACAAGTTAATTTAGCTTATACGGTAAATACGATGGTTATCAACATAGTGACTCGTATACGGAACGGTAACTGATCCCATACATCGTTACCTTACTAGTTATTGTAGTCCAGTAAATAAAGGTATAGAGTTTAATTTTGAGGTAAGTCGTCTAGTTCTCAAGTGGTATGTACATTTATCAGTTGAATATTATAAGATGGGTATTTTTTTAATACATGCAGCCAATTTCATGATAATGGGCTCAATTCTAGATACCATAGGATAAGACTAAAATTATAATCTATCTGTCAGTTGGAAAAAAATAAATTAAAAAAGGACGGGCGATTTTATACTCTATGGTTTGACACTTTCTCCACTAGAATTTGACGCTCATTTGCACGTTTCCCCAGTATTTCTGTCAATTTAATCCGCCATATCATATGACAACAGATAAAAATGACAGATAACGCATAAAACCACCGACTATAAATAAAAAACCGGAGAGAATATATCTCTTGTCCTTTTCCAATGTTTTTAGTCTGAAAGTGACAGATAGATTTTAATGTTAGATTTCGCAGGTTAAATCTAGAATCAAGCCCAAATTGTTTATATTCATTTTAAGTACTTCTATTGTAAATAAAAAAAAACATATTTATTTCGAAATCAAATAATAATTAAACTATTTTTAAGGCTTCTTGTTCTGAAACCAGTACTCAAATTCTACTATAGACAAATACATCAAAAACGTATTTTGTTAAAAGTTCAAACTGTTGTAAGTATATCCTAAATTAATATTAAGGGCGTATTTATTGCATAATTTTATTGTATAGTGTCGAAGCGCGGATTGTTTTGGATATATATTAAGAGATAAATACCTTTGCCCGACGTTTCCATCGTTGTAACACCATGGAAACGTTGCACAAAGGTATAAAATAAAATAACTAAACGATAAACAAGTGTTATTCATAATGAAAACTGATCGGCTTACATGTTTGTATCGAGAGCTAGCCCAGTCCTCCTTTCAATACAAAAAACTTAACTGCCTCCGTGGTCTAGTGGCTAGTGCCATGGACTCCTGATCCGGAGGTCCTGGGTTCAATTCCCAGGGGGGAAACACAAAGTTGATATTTGAGAATTTATCACTTAGTGATTTTTTTCTCAGTTTAGTTAGGACATTGCAGGCTGAATCACCTGATTGTCCGAAAAAGAAAAAGATTTCGTGCTTCGGAGGGCACGTTAAGCCGTCGGTCCCGGTCGCTGCCTTGATAGTGGTCGTGACTCAAACCATGTCAGAGGCCTGATAGTTGTGCTACTAGGCGGTTTAAAAACTCTGACACCAGGGTTCATCGGGTCCATAGACTCGATACCCACTCGACAGAAGAAGAATACAAAAAAGTAAGTCAATCAGTTTTCATTACAATAAAATAATGTGTACAAACAAAGCGCGAAAGTATTAATCGTATTTATTGCAGTACGCCCAATAGAAAAATATCCAGATCGATTGGACTAACCCATGATAGGCAATTTGCTTGATAGACGTGAGACATGAAATTCGCGACGGAATACATTTATATCGACGACCCGCGCAGCCTAGTTGGCAGTGTACCTGCCTGCTACGCCGAGGGTCCCGGGTTCGATTCTCGGCTGGGGTAGACATTTGAATAATAAGTTCAAATGTCTGTTTCTGGGTCTGGGTGTTCTTTGTGGTTGTTTCTGTGTATGTCCATAGCACCCCGATACAGGAGGGAATCCTAGTGGGGGCTGTGAGTGTCATTGTGTTTGTTGTGTTTATATCGGCCCGAAGAGCGGCATATTCGATTACTGTCGACAAATATTGTTAGAATTGGTGCAGAACATTTCAATCTTATTAATTTCTAAGCTAAGGACATACAAGAGTTTCCATAGCAGTAGCGTTGTTTTTTTAATCAGCGATCTCCAGTAATATATAGGATTGCTATTGATTTCTAGAGAGCACAACGTGGCGATATGACCAGTAAAAAAATCATAACCCACTTAAAACACAGTGAATCGAAAATTCGGTCCAACAGACTCATGTAATAGTAATTAAAATAATTGAGAACCCTATACATCAGCGATTCCTAGTTCAATATAGTAACAGGTTGAAAAATTGCGAATAACGACCACCAACGGCAATTTTTAATTCCTGTTACTACAACGAACTAAGAATCGCTAATTTATAAAGTGCAAAATATCTCTTTTTGATTTTTGATTCGTTGTGTATTTAGTGAGTTATGATTTTTTTACTGATGAAGGCGCGACTTTGCTTCTATAGTTACCAAATCCTGACAAAAAAAATTGGCGTCTCTTTCTGTTCTCTCATGACAGGTAGACTTATATTAGTTACTAGCGAACCGCCCCGGCTTCGCACGGAAATCATCAGTGTTTCTCTACTATATTATGCATATCTTACATATAAACCTTCCTCTTGAATCATTCTATCCATTCCATCCAAAAGAAATCGCATCAAAATCCGTTGCGTAGTTTTAAAGATCTAAGCATACATAGGGATATAGGGACAGAGAAAGCGACTTTGTTTTATACTATGTAGTGATAAGGTTTTTTTTTTGCAATTACTAGCATTGAACGAAATAATCACCACAACAAACTACAACAGACAGTGACAGATCAGGGTCTCCCGAAGAGGTTTTCGGGTCCAAGTCCCCCTTCATTAATCACCCCGCTTGTCACGAACACACGACACAATTCAAGTCTTGGCTTGACTCTAATCAGCACTTATAAAATATTAAGAAAATATTTTTGTACATAGATTTTATTTGAATTATTCTGCCACCGTAGTCAGAGCTATGGGCTTACGATCCGGAGTCCTGGGTTTGATTCCCAGAACACAAAGTTTATAGTTGTCAATTTGTCACTTTGTGAGGTTTTCCCCAGTTTAGTTAGGACATTGCAGGCTGAACCACCTGATTGTCAGAAGAGTAAAAGGATTCCGTGCTTCGGAGGACACCTTAGGGTGACTCCTAACGGCAAATGGTTGTTTTTAAGACCTTATTTTTTTTTAAACGAATTATTAGAAAAATCTAAAAACATGTACGTCAAAGAAATTAGTTCATGGCCTGTAATTGCAACATTAAAAATATTCTAGTTCATAAATAAGTATGCTAAAAAAAATCTGGAAGTAAAGCTGCTTTTGTCAGTAAATTTGATATTCCTTTTAAACTATTAGTAGTGCTTTCACGGTTCCTTCTAGAAAATATCCGTATTATGATTAGCTAAAATTTAAACAAAGCTTATTTAAATCCGACTCGTAGTTTTTATGGAATTAGCTTTTTTGAGAATTTTTCGCTCATTTTTGACGCGGCCACGGACGTAACCGCCACGGCGTAGCACGCGCTGATCTGAACGATATTCCAAGGCATTACGGGTGATGGTTGCATATATTGAAATCTACCTGCTCATCTGCAGGCAGGATACACCTTAAGCCGTCGGTCCCGGTCGCTGCCTTTGATAGTGGTGGTTACTCAAACATCAAACTATGCCAGAGGCCTAATAGACGGTTTGAAAATTCTGACACCAAGGTTCTTCGGGTCTTTTTCGACTCGAGAATCCACTCGCTAAAAGGAAGAAGATAGGTTTTAGGCATGCACAATAGATGCCTTACCGCGATAGCCATTGTATCATATCTATTGGCAAATAAAATTGTATGGGAGTGTGGCAGGTAGACGTGTTAGTTAAAATTAGGTCCTTTCAGAATGACATAAACAATAAGATTCTCTATATTGTCGATAGGTGGCTTTTCAAATGATGAGCTGTCAAGGTCATACTTATTTCTTTTTACATACATACATACATATAATCACGCCTTTATCCCTAATGGGGTAGGCAAAGCGTAAACGACCCAAACAAAGGTGGTCGCTCCGCCACGTCTGACAAAGCTTCGAGGGCTATTTAAGATAGATTTGTAGGTATATTGCTGTAGTGACAGGTTGTCAGCCCATCGCCTAAATATCAATATAATTCTACCCTCGGATCCCCTAGCTGATTTTTACAGCGTGCCCGGGAGGAAATGCAGCTGGCACATTGCATGCTTTTCTCTCGCTCCCAGTCCAGCATGGAAGATATTATATATAATTTATTTTTGATTAGGAAAAACCGTAAAATAAAACAATAAACTGATCTTTTATGATTTTTACTAAGAAATAGGTGCTTGATAACATGACTTGATAGCCTGCACTAATTCGGCCATAAAAATCTAAATTTTACGTAAAAAAGTAGGTATTTATAATACATGGCGATCGTGTAAACTTAGGTACCCAAAATTTTGACAGTTCATGTACAGCTAGAGCCATTTGATGGAGTTTTTGAAACTATTATGATTCATCATCTCCCTAGCCTTATCCTGTATCTCACGGGGTCGGCTACCTAATCTAGGGGATTGAACGAGGGTACTGGTTCTTACACTGCCATCTGACCTCCGCAACCCAGAAGGGAAACCAGACCCAATCCTAGATTAGCTCAGAGTTTTCAAGCCGCCAATGCTTAGCACTGGCCTCTGTCATGGCTTAACGACTAATATCTACGGTATTAAACGATATTAACCGTAACCACCGGCTTAACGTGCCTTCCGAAGCATGGAAAAAGGCTGAATAAACGTACATATGAAATTCGAAAACCGAAAAACACATTGGTACGTGGTGGGATTCGAACTACGACCTCCCTGCTCAGGAGGCAGCGGCCCTAACCACTACACGATCGGGCTCGTTTTATTATGATTATTACCTTGAAAAGATACGATGCGAGCTGGTTTGTAATAATCTATGCCTGTGCAGCACGATTTATTTTACCAACAATAATAAATTTAACTAATGAACGACAAAATAGGGCATGTTATCCAGAAAAGAAGTAAAACAAAATACCCGTAAAACAAATGAAATACGAATGTTTCATATCGCGAGCTCATGGCTCGTATTTATAAATCGATATCAAACTTGAGAGCTATATTAAGTATGGGTTTGACAAATTGACAGGCATTCACCCATCATGTAATGAAATGACATTTCTGATACGAACTCAAACCTGCTGTCAGGCTCAAGTACTGTTTATATACAGGCCATAGCAGCCAATCTACAATATCCGGAGGCAAACAACGGCGCGGTACATTTCACAGCTCTCGCGTTAATAAATAATATTTCTCGCGGGACGTTCCTCTCTGCACCGAACCATTGGCGATAGACTAATTCATAAGAGATCAGCGAGTTGGATCAGAACCCATTAAGACTCAAAATACAAACCCACAAAGACTCAAAATACAAACCTATAAAGACTCAGCTTCCGTGCTGGCCTGGAAGCGAGAGAAAAGCATGGAATGTGCCAGCTGCATTTCCTCCCAGGCATGATTTAAAAACCAGCTAAGGAATCCGAGGGTTTCAGTATATTGTTACTTAGGCGATGGGCTGACAACCTATCACTACAGCAATATACCTACAAACTCTGTCGTAAATAACCCTCAAAACTTTGACAGACGTGGCGGAGCGGCCTTTGTTTAGGTCGTTTGCGCTCTGCCTACCCCATTACTGATAGAGGCTTGATTATATGTATGTATGTATGTAAAGACTCACAATACAAAAATCACAAAAATAATAATTATCTATTGGTACTGTCGATTCGGTTAGCACACGAGTTAACTAAGCCTAAACCTGTTATTTTCTGTCATGAGATAACCGAAATGGATGACAGATAAATATTTTACCTCTATTTTAGTCTTGTCAGTTATGAAAATATTCAAGTCGTACTATGAAAAGGTTTATTACTATGTGACGTCATTCGTCTCTGATCTACTACTCTTCTACTAATTTGAACAACCTTTTAACTATCTTGCCTTGTCCACAGTGTATTACAATGACCCGTTTTTTCACAGCCGGATTCGAACGCGCACTACTTAAACATATAATTACGCCTTTATCACTAATGGGATAGCCTAGCCTAGCCTGGGAGAGCGTAAATGACCTAAGCAAATGTCGTTCCGCCACGTCTGACAAAGTTTTGAGTGTTATTTAAGATAGATTTGTCGGAAGAGTTTATATTTGCTGTAGTGGCAGGTTGTCAGCCCATCACCTAAATTGCAGTATACAGAAACGCTCGAATCCCTTATCTGGTTTTTACAGCATACCTGGGAGCAAATGCAGCTGGCACATTCTATGTTTTTCTCTCGCTCCCAGTCCATGCCGGAAGATAAGGTATTTTTATTACTATTATTATAGGTAGCCTACTAGATCCCACTGCTGGGCAAATATATAGATATATATTTATATCGAACGCACACCAGTCTTGGCAATTTTCCAGCCCGTGTGAAATTGACATCGCGAGCATTTTGTGACGTCATAGCGCGTCACCTATTATGAACCCGCTACATCTCTTGCCTCGTCCACAGTGTCTGACAATGACCCGGTTTACACAGCCGGACTCAAACCCGCACTAGCCTTCGCAATTTCCCTGCGCGTGTGAAATTAACCTCGCGACCATTTTGTGACGTCATAGCGCGTCACCTATTATGAATCCGCTTTGAATGACCGATTGACATCCGGACAAGTTATACTGGGTTAAGGTTTGGGGTTAAACCGGAGGTTAAACTGCCGATTCACTGTAATTTATGCCATTAATGTGTGTATCAGTGTAATAGACTCCATCCGAACTTACCGGATACTACCATAAATGACCATAATTTAAATGAAGTCTGATTTTTACAAAAGTCTTTTCGTATGTATTAGGAATAGGGCCTCTCTTCAAGACGAGAGTTTCACGAGTTGAAGTATCGTATTTAGTGCTATTATATATTCTGTGCTCAGGGCACAAATAAAACATAAATGTTAGCCTTCTGATTTATTCTTTGCTCTATCTCACAAAACCATTTTGAGTGAGGATTATGTTAAAGGGTAAAATATTGTATTTTACATGAAACCGGTGTAACAGTATAAAAAGTAAAAGAGCTTTAGATAAAACATTTTGTTTTAAATTTAAAAATGCACGGCATGGCTTAGCTTTTGAGCTCTTGCAGCTTAGGGATCCGAGGGTTTCAGAATATTGCAATTTAGGCGATGGGCTGACAACCTGTCACTACAGCAATATACCTACAACTCCATCTTAAATAGCCCTCAAAACTCCAGGGGGGTACCGTACATAATGAACATACATACATATAATCACACCTTTATCCCTAATGGGGTAGGCAAGGAATAAACGACCTAAACAAAAATCGTTCCCCCACGTCTGACAACGTTTTAAGTGTTATTTTAGGATAGATTTGTAGGTATATTGCTGTAATGATAGGTTCTCAGCCCATCGCCTAAATTACAATATACTGAAACCCTCGGACCCCTTAGCTGGTTTTTACAGCATGCCCGGGAGGATATGCAGCTGGCCCAATCTATGATTTTCTCTCGCTCCCAGTCCAGCATGGAATAAATAATGAAGATAGCAAATTGTACTCAAAAGAAACATTCGCTACTATTATCGACACATACAATACTATTGTAAGTGCGAAAATATACAATAAAAACTCTTTTAGAAATATGACAACAGATTTTGGCCAATTTAATGTTTATACTGTGGTTTATACTTACCATTTATATTTACAAAACTAGATTTTAAATTCATTTTGAAAATTTGTTCAGAATATTTTCAGTTATCATTCATATCATCATCATTCTTCCATATTTCTTCCATGCTGAACTGGGAGCATGAGACTAACATAGAATGTGCCATGTGTCCATTCCTCCTGGGCATGTTGTAGAAACCTGCTAAGGGACCCAAGTTTCAGCATATTGTATTTTTTTTTAATTTATGCGGATAATGACATCGAGGCAAACTTCATTAAGGTTTAACGATGTCATTTAACTTGTTAAATTGTGTTTTGTAAATGATGACAATAAAAAATAAAAAAAAGCGATGGTCTGACAACCTGTCACTACAGCAATATAGCTACAAATCTATCTTAAGTTACCCACCCTCAAAACTTTTGCACGTGCAATAATCTATCTTAATTAACCCTCAAAACTTTGTCAGACGTGGCGGAACGACTTTTGTTTAGGTCGTTTACGCTCTGCCTAAGCCATTAGGGATAAAGGCGTGATTATATGTATGTATGTATGTATCATCATCATCATCATCAGCTCATACACTACACCTCCCCACCGAGGGACAGTTAATATTAAGGTACAATAAATAAATATAAGATTTGATGTAGAAATTTTAAGATTAAAATTGATTTGATTAAACATATAAAAATATATGTATTGAATACTCTAATCTCGATAGTTTGTTTTATCCAAAACATATTCAAACTACTTACCGGGAGCGAGAGTAAAACATAGAATGTGCGAGCTGCATTTCCTCGCGGGCATGCTGTAATAACCAGCTAAGCGATCCGAGGGTGTCAGTAAATTGTAATTTAGGCGACGGGCTGACTATCTGTCACTACAGCAATATACCTACAAATCTATCTTAATTAACCCTCAAAACTTTGTCAGACGTGGCGGAAAAACCTTTGTTTAGGTTATTTACTCTCTGCATACCCCATTAGGGATAAAGGCGTGATTAAATGTATGTATGTATTCAAATTATTTTCTTTGTTAAAATCTCCATGCTTTGCTATATTTGTCAGATTTACGAGCGAGGTATATTAAATGAAAAATAGTACTCCTAGGCCCGTATTTGTAATCATCTCTCATGAGTGACAGCGAGTTTGAGTTCGTATCAGAAACGTCATTTCAGTACAAACTGGCCTCTCAAATCCATACTTAATATCGCTCTCAAGTTTGATATCACTTCATAAATACGAGCCCTAGAACCAAAAAAATATTTTTCATTTCAGCTGAATTAAAAATTTAAGTGTTTGTGCCGTCTGAAAGCTTTTAGGAAATTGTTCCACGACATTGTTTTGAGTCTGGCTTCTTGAAGTTTTGCCTTTAGGGAAATGAGAAGACGCTCATAATTCTTGAATTTTCTTTAAGTTTACGATTAATTAATATTTTGAATATTTTATTAGGTCTTACCTTGATCACTTATTAGATCTTAGATTCATACTAACAAAATCACGCCTGAATCATTAACGGGGTAGGCAGAGCGTAAACGACCTAAACAAAGGTCGTTCCGCCAAGTCTGACAAAGTTTTGAAGGTTATGATAGATTTGTAGGTATATTACTGAAGTGACAGGTTGTAAGCCCCATCGCCTCAATTGCAATATACTGAAACCCTCGTATCCCATAGTTGGGTTTTACAGCATGCCCGGGAAGAAATGCCGCTGGCACATTCTGTGTTTATATCTCGCTCCTAGTCCAGCATGGAAGCATCTTTGATTCAAAGGTTGTATACTAATAAATAAGAATAGGATCGCGAGAAGCGTTTTGAGTATGTTCGGCACTGCGTGTTTGCCATACAAACCGAGCGTACGAAGTCGTGGGCACAGCTATACATCATAATTACATAAGTTAATATTTGGTCTATTAAAAAAACGTAAGTTGTAAATAATCTTAAATATTCAATAGTTTAATGACAAGTTGCTCATCCATGTTTTTAGACAGCTTAGAGATGTTGCAAATACGGATATTTATTATTTTATTTTATTTATTTATTTTATTTTAAATGACATTTACATATCGCTTTGCCAATCAATTTTAAGCTATTGCATTAGTGTTTGGGGAGGGGCAGCTGCCTCAAATATGATAGTTCTGGAAAGAGCCCAGAGATCTGTACTTAAGGTGATGTACAAGAAACCCTACAGATACCCAACTGTAAACCTTTTTGCGGAAGCTAAGGTACTAAGCGTAAGGCGTCTGTTTGTGCTGGTATCCTCACACACATTTGTTCGAAACTCAGAGAATTACAAGCGATTGCTAAGTCGTAGGGTTTTTAAGATCAGAGTACCGCCGAAAAACACAACTTTTTCCACTCGTTTTTCCTCTTTCTTGTTTCCATTTTCTTACAACAAGAATGTAAAAAAATGTGACATTAAATTCTTATCTGTTTGTGAAGCCAAAACTAAAACTACAGACCTGATCATGAACTGGACTTATGATGAAACAGAAAGCTTTTTAAAAATTATAACCTAGACTACTTACACACACACACACACATATACACACACACACACACACACACACACACACACACGAAATTGATTGTATTTTATTTGTATTTTTGTCTTGTTTTATTATTAATTAATTAAATGAATTTTAATAGCACATATTTTAAAACTCTAATCTATGTAAATTTATTGTAATTATTATTTGTTATTTTTATGTTTTGAGCAGTCCTGTCAAAATACTTACCTGTATTGATACTCACAACACAGGCCTAGCCTAGTGTGGGTATCACGGTGAACCCTGTAATAATTCTGGTCCATTTTAAATAAATAATTTTGTATTTGTAAATTCAACGGGAAAATTGTATCATGATTTGTATATAATTAGGGATAAAGGCGTGATTATATGTATGTATGTATATAATTAATAGATTCCAAAACAAAACAAAATGGACACAAAGAAACAACCGTTAGGCTGTAACACAACTCCTTCCATATTTAAGTAGACAGGTACATAGAATCACTACTATAATGCTCGCATAGGTGACTGTATTCTATCCCAATTATGTAAAATTTAAAACAAAAAATACATCGCTGTTTAAAATTGTAACTACCACGCGTACGGAGTGGCGGGCACAGCTAGTTTTAAATAATGCTCAGCCGAATAAAAAAGTTCCATAAAAATCGGTTAAGTTAAGTTAAAACAGCCAAATTTAAATTTCCTGCCTTCCCCCTAAGTTAGGTAGCGTAATTTTAGATATCCTAAGTTACAACCCGGGTAACACACAGTTGAATAGAAAAGTCCCATTGAAATCGATTCAGTAGTTTGGTAACATACAATACAATACAATACAAGATACTTTATTGCACAAAGAAACACAAATACATACAGCAGAAAAATAAGGAACAAAACAGTACAATATTGGCGGCCTTATTGCTAAAGCAGCAATTTGTACCAGGCAACCTTTGGGTAGTATGATAGTACATAGCAGATAGCGGGATAGTGCATATAGTAAGCTAATCTTAATACTTAAACAATATAAACTACTAAATAAATACATAAATAAAATAAACTTATATATATTTATAATAAACTAATACATATTATGCTAATGGGAGAAAGGATAAATAACTAATTATTATTCTCTAAGAATAACTTTCTTGTTCGCTCTTTAAATGTCTCAATAGACGGTGCTCGTCGAACGTTTTCGGAAAGGGAATTCCACAATTTGACTGCTCGGACCGTAAGTAAGTTTAAAGTTAAACTGTTGCTGGAGCGCAAATTACGCGCCAGAGTTGAGGAATGAAAGGTAAATCGGTCCTTAAGGTAAGGAGGGGAATTGGGATTGGACAGGACGGAGTATAAAAGGAAAAGGATATGGCAGTCCCTCCTACGGCATATTGGCAACCATTGAAGCTTGGATCTACTAGACATACAGACAGACAAAAATTCTAAAAAAAATCGTTTTGATCTTCATATCGTTAATAATGCCTGCTGCAATTTTTTTTTAATATTCAATGCACAGACACGACCTTTCTAGAGATTTATTATATGTATAGATTTATGTGTAGATTGGGCTCGATATTACCGACTTAAACTAAAATTAATATCTATCTGTCACCACAGAATATATAATAGTACTACATACTGTCACTTTCAAAATAATTAAATTAAAAAGGACAGGCGATTCTATGATTTTACATTTTGTCGGCTAGAATTTGTCGCGCTTTTGCATGTTTTCCCATAAATTCTGTCAATTTTACACCGACTATAAATCTAAAACCGGGGAGAATAGATCTCCTGTCCTTTTCCAATGTTTTTAGTCTGAGTGTGACAAATACATTTTAATTTTAGTTTTAGCCGGCAAATGTAAAATCGAGCCCAATATCAATATTTAGAGATTTTATTTATATTATTGTCGTATTTTGTTTTCTTTACTGACATGTTTTTTTTTAAACATGATTCATTCTAAAAGGTCGTCAGTCACACAGTGAGGACGCATGTAACTTTTGTCTTTGCTAAGATAAAAAAAAACTGATTACAGATTAAATAGTATACATCAAGTAGACGTCAATTTGCCGCGCAATCAACTTGTTAAACATTTGTAGATAGTCACCATGGCAGAATGTTTCCATTTTAAACCTACCTATACGTCAGTGGTACTTAAACTTTTCAGGGCCACGGACGCCCTGTACTCTAAGCTAATATTCGAGGACCCCCTTAGAAATTTGGAAAATTATTAAACCTTTTTTTCTGTGCGATTATTTCAAATTATATTATAATCAGAGAGCCCGATGGTGTAGTGGATAGGGCCGCTGCCTCCTGAGCGCTCCCGCTCAGGAGCTGCCTCCTGAGCGGGAGGTCGTGGTTCGAATCCCACCACGTACCAATGTGTTTTTCGGTTTTCGAATTTCATATGTACGTTTGTTCGGTGCTTTTTCCGTGCTCCCGGTTAATATCGTTTAATACCTTAGATATTAGTCGTTAAGCCATATCAGAGGCCAATGCAAAGCATTGGCGGCTTGAAAACTCTGACCTAATCTAGGATTGCGTCTGGTTTCCCTTCTGGGTTGCGGAGGTCGGATGGCAGTCGCTCTGTGTAAAAACCAGTATCCTCGTTCAATCCCCTAGATTAGGAAGCTGACCCCGTGAGATAAAGGATAAAGCTAGGGAGATGATGATGATTATAACCAATTAATTGCAATGTAAAATATTATTTTACGTTGTTTTGGGAATCTTTTGGGCGTCCACTCACGAGTTTACCTAGCATTTACTTAGCGGTGGTGCAAAAGTTTTTTTTACAGTATTGATCGAAGTATTCGATATTTTCATATATTAAGCTTTGTCAGGGTCGAGGGAGAGACCTTGGTCCAATGGCCCCTGCAGATTTGGCGGACCCCCAGACAGAGTCTCACGGACCCCTTGGGGGTCCACGGACTACAGTTTAAGAAATCCTGATATACGTAATATTTAGTTGTCTTTTAAGCGTAGAAATACGAACAGAATTCTACAGCTGTTCATTTTTCTCTACTGATGTCTACAGTACTGTAAGAGTGGATACTCTTTACTCTTTTGTAGGAATGGCTGAAATTACTTGGCAGTAATTCCATTTTTGAATCTTTTTCGATATTGACCCTTTCTTGTTCTGATCGAAGTTGTTATAATTGCAAAATATACTACACATGAAAATCTGGTTGTTTCTATAAGATAAAATAAGCGCTCCCCCCCCCGGCGCCTCCACCACGTGGCGTCCGGGGGGGGGAAGCGCTTACAGCTGGAGTTCTCTATGATTTTACCGCTACCAACATAGAAGATGTTTTTTTATTATTATTTGGACTACAAAGTCAGACTGTAATCTAACCAGCAGCTCAGCTGTTCATTTGAAGGCGTGTCCTTGGCTCGCTTTTACCGCCCTAAGTGGGTTCGCCTCGCCAGCTGATCTCGATAAGATATCACCCGCTACCCCTCATTCGCAGCAAGATTTTAAATATACAAATACAGGGTGGCCAGTTAATAATATACCTAATAATAATAAATCATTTTATTTCAGGCAATATTTACATTAGTAAGTAGATGTTAAATAATATAAAGAGAGGCCCAGAGAATATATAACTTACAGACTAACATACATATTTGTAAATACTACTTCAACGTATGGACGACGTTAAGTATACAACTTTGTTTCGCTATAAAAAATGTACGCTTAATTTTATACATTTTTGGTATCATTTATCTCGTGAAGGAACGGCGACTCGCGATTTTGATATGGATAAGATTTGGCTAAAAAAACCCTTGTTTTAATATTTTAAAAAACACTTATCAAAAAAATCAAAGAACCGTAAAAATAACGAAAAAATAAGATATTTCTCCCTAAAGATAACTTATCTTTCGACTTTGTTACTTATCTAACAGGCTTTACCTAAGTTCAGCTAAATTGAATCAATTTAAGGCAAGTTCACAGAAGGAACAGTAATTGAGAAATTCAGAGGGTAAGTGATTTTTACCGAGAAATGGCCGCGATTTCCCCAGAATTTTCGCAACACAGATTGGTTGATGTATGTTTCTTAGCTTGCCACCCTATTCTATTCTATATTTCTGTTTACTACATTTTTCAGAGACATTTGCTACGAGGTGGCTACGACGTAGCAGGATTACATACGTACATACATATAATCACGCCTTTATCCCTAATGGGGTAGGTAGAGCGTAAACGACCTAAACAAAGGTCGTTCCGCCACGTCTGACAAAGTTTTGAGGGTTATTTAAGATATATTTCTTCATTCACTCTAAATTAGAAAATCTTTCTCAGGCTCTGACCTGGAGATTCTTAAAGTCTATAGGTGTGGGCAAGGCCTTGGAAACCTCTAATGTTACCATGGATCTTAATGCTCTTAATACACATTTTTCTACCCCGCCCGTTGTACTCGATACTGCTACTAAAACGTTTTCTCTCTCTTATCTTTCAAACCTTGTCGCACCAGACTGCACTCAATTTACATTTCAACCAGTCACCGAGGACAATGTTAAGAAGTGTATCCTTTCTATTTCCACAAAGGCAATGGGTAGTGATGACTTAAGTCTGGACATGCTCCTTCCTGTATTGGAAATCATTACGCCTATCATCTCACACATTATAAATTTTTCATTGATGGCTAGTGTCTTTCCTACATCTTGGAAAAAGGCCTTTGTTATCCCACTTCCTAAAGTCACTAATCCAACTTCCCTGTCTCAATACCGTCCAATTTCCATCCTTCCTGTACTTTCGAAGGTTCTCGAAAGTGTTGTTCACAAACAACTCTACTCCTATCTCATTTCCAACAACCTTCTTTGCCCTTCCCAATCCGGTTTCCGTCCCTCTCATAGCACCGTTAGTGCGTTGCTGAATGTCACAGAGGATATTCGCTTTGCGATGGATAACACTAAGATGTCTGTTATGACTCTGCTTGATTTCAGTAACGCATTTAACTCGGTTGACTTTGATATCATCCTTGGTTCCTTACACTCTCTTAACATTTCTCCTTTGGTTATTGAGTGGTTTCAGTCCTATCTTCATGGCCGCCAGCAGTGTGTAAAAATCGACGATTTAAAATCGGACTGGTCGGATCTTACTGCTGGTGTTCCACAAGGCGGCGTTCTCTCTCCATTACTTTTTTCCATCTTCATAAATAATATTTCTCGAGTAATTTCTTCTTCCTTCCATCTGTATGCAGATGATTTACAAATTTACAGGCATTTTTCTTTATCTAAATTCTCCGATGCTGTTGCAGCGATAAATTCAGATCTACTGGCTGTACAGAATTGGGCGAAAAATTTTGGTTTACTGGTGAATCCCACTAAGTCACAAGCATTGATAATAGGTAGCAGTAGACTTAGAAGTAAGCTTAAGCTTAAGGAAATCACTGACAACCAAAAAATTTATTATGACGGAGTTTGTATCCCATACACAGACAAAGCTAAGAATCTGGGAGTTATATTTGACTGCAATTTGTCTTGGTCAGCACAGGTTAGCGAGGTGAGCAGGCGCATGCACTATTCTTTTCATTCTCTTAAACGGCTCCAGACCTTCCTACCATTCCAAACTAAAATCATGCTTGCTCAAGCCCTTCTCCTTCCTACTCTTGATTATGCCGATGTGTGTTACTTGGATGTGACAGAGGAGCTGCTTAATAAACTTGAGCGCCTACAAAATCTTGCCATCCGGTTTATTTTCGGACTCCGCAAATATGACCGTATTTCTGAATTTCGTGCTCGGTTAAAATGGCTCCCAATCCGCCTTCGTCGTGATGTGCACATCCTGGCTGTCCTCTATAAAATCCTTCATGATCCGTCCACTCCTAAGTATCTCCGTTCCCGTTTCAATTTCCTACCCTCTGACCCCCGGCCTAGGCGCGCATGTATCACTAAAGTACTTGAGTGTCCTAGTGCTAATACCAAATTCTTTTCCAATTCCTTTTCTGTTCGAGCTACACAACTTTGGAACAAGCTTCCGAAGACAGTTCAAGACTGTCCATCGATATCATCTTTCAAAAAAAGAGTGAAAGAGCACTTCCTATCGCAACAAAATTAGTATTTATGTACGTAGGTATTTGTATTTATTATATGTAGGTATGTATTATTATTTATTATAGATGTTTATTTAAGTAACATATATGTATGTTTATGTAGGTTCTAGGTTATATGTATATGTAAAAGTCTACAGCGTGTACAGTCTTGTCCCCGTATATATTGTTATCTCATATTCAGTTTTACAGGTTGGCTGGAAGAGATCTCTTTATAGAGATAAGCTCACCTTTGTGAACTAAATTTAAATTTGTTTATTTATTGTAATTTTTTTGTACGCAATAAAGAATATATATATATATTTTTAGGTATATTGCTGTAGTGACAGGTTGTCAGCCCATCGCTTAAATTGCAATATACTGAGACCCTCCGATCCCTTAATTGGCTTTTACAGCATACCCAGGAGGAAATGCAGCTGGCACATTCTATGTTTTTGTTTCGCTCCCAGTCCAGCATGAAAGGCAGCAGGCAGGACTAAAGGATTCTTTATCGTTTTTTGTCGTTAATTGTGAATTGTATCTACTATAGGTACATTTTATTTCTTCATTAATGGCGCAATACAGCGTGGTTTTATCTTCTGTGATATCTGCTTCTGTATACTGTATTGATAAATAAATATTTATGAATATGATGATTAATTTTCAGTAGAATATATAATATCCAAGATCGATTTGAAACACGTGAAAAATTAATAGGTAGATGTTAATTTTATATTATTTATTGTTTTTTATATATATAGTCTTATTCATTTGATACCTACTGACTGCCTTGTAATAATTAATGCGTTATCACTACATAGTATAAAACAAAGTCGCTTTCTCTGTCCCTATAACCCTATGTATGCATAAATCTTTAAAACTACGCAACGGATTTTGAAGCGGTTTCTTTTAATGGACAGAGATTCAAGAGGAAGGTTTATATGTATAATACATGCATAATATAGTAGAGAAACACTGATAATTTCCGTGTCGCTAGTAAACTTATAAATATAAGTCGCTTTTTACTTAAATAAGTGACGGCCCAACCGTACGAAACAGAAAATACGGTTTGAAATAACAAGTTAATTTAGCTTATACGGTAAATACGATGGTTATCAACATAGTGACTCGTATACGGAACGGTAACTGATCCCATACATCGTTACCTTACTAGTTATTGTAGTCCAGTAAATAAAGGTATAGAGTTTAATTTTGAGGTAAGTCGTCTAGTTCTCAAGTGGTATGTACATTTATCAGTTGAATATTATAAGATGGGTATTTTTTTAATACATGCAGCCAATTTCATGATAATGGGCTCAATTCTAGATACCATAGGATAAGACTAAAATTATAATCTATCTGTCAGTTGGAAAAAAATAAATTAAAAAAGGACGGGCGATTTTATACTCTATGGTTTGACACTTTCTCCACTAGAATTTGACGCTCATTTGCACGTTTCCCCAGTATTTCTGTCAATTTAATCCGCCATATCATATGACAACAGATAAAAATGACAGATAACGCATAAAACCACCGACTATAAATAAAAAACCGGAGAGAATATATCTCTTGTCCTTTTCCAATGTTTTTAGTCTGAAAGTGACAGATAGATTTTAATGTTAGATTTCGCAGGTTAAATCTAGAATCAAGCCCAAATTGTTTATATTCATTTTAAGTACTTCTATTGTAAATAAAAAAAAACATATTTATTTCGAAATCAAATAATAATTAAACTATTTTTAAGGCTTCTTGTTCTGAAACCAGTACTCAAATTCTACTATAGACAAATACATCAAAAACGTATTTTGTTAAAAGTTCAAACTGTTGTAAGTATATCCTAAATTAATATTAAGGGCGTATTTATTGCATAATTTTATTGTATAGTGTCGAAGCGCGGATTGTTTTGGATATATATTAAGAGATAAATACCTTTGCCCGACGTTTCCATCGTTGTAACACCATGGAAACGTTGCACAAAGGTATAAAATAAAATAACTAAACGATAAACAAGTGTTATTCATAATGAAAACTGATCGGCTTAAATGTTTGTATCGAGAGCTAGCCCAGTCCTCCTTTCAATACAAAAAACTTAACTGCCTCCGTGGTCTAGTGGCTAGTGCCATGGACTCCTGATCCGGAGGTCCTGGGTTCAATTCCCAGGGGGGAAACACAAAGTTGATATTTGAGAATTTATCACTTAGTGATTTTTTTCTCAGTTTAGTTAGGACATTGCAGGCTGAATCACCTGATTGTCCGAAAAAGAAAAAGATTTCGTGCTTCGGAGGGCACGTTAAGCCGTCGGTCCCGGTCGCTGCCTTGATAGTGGTCGTGACTCAAACCATGTCAGAGGCCTGATAGTTGTGCTACTAGGCGGTTTAAAAACTCTGACACCAGGGTTCATCGGGTCCATAGACTCGATACCCACTCGACAGAAGAAGAATACAAAAAAGTAAGTCAATCAGTTTTCATTACAATAAAATAATGTGTACAAACAAAGCGCGAAAGTATTAATCGTATTTATTGCAGTACGCCCAATAGAAAAATATCCAGATCGATTGGACTAACCCATGATAGGCAATTTGCTTGATAGACGTGAGACATGAAATTCGCGACGGAATACATTTATATCGACGACCCGCGCAGCCTAGTTGGCAGTGTACCTGCCTGCTACGCCGAGGGTCCCGGGTTCGATTCTCGGCTGGGGTAGACATTTGAATAATAAGTTCAAATGTCTGTTTCTGGGTCTGGGTGTTCTTTGTGGTTGTTTCTGTGTATGTCCATAGCACCCCGATACAGGAGGGAATCCTAGTGGGGGCTGTGAGTGTCATTGTGTTTGTTGTGTTTATATCGGCCCGAAGAGCGGCATATTCGATTACTGTCGACAAATATTGTTAGAATTGGTGCAGAACATTTCAATCTTATTAATTTCTAAGCTAAGGACATACAAGAGTTTCCATAGCAGTAGCGTTGTTTTTTTAATCAGCGATCTCCAGTAATATATAGGATTGCTATTGATTTCTAGAGAGCACAACGTGGCGATATGACCAGTAAAAAAATCATAACCCACTTAAAACACAGTGAATCGAAAATTCGGTCCAACAGACTCATGTAATAGTAATTAAAATAATTGAGAACCCTATACATCAGCGATTCCTAGTTCAATATAGTAACAGGTTGAAAAATTGCGAATAACGACCACCAACGGCAATTTTTAATTCCTGTTACTACAACGAACTAAGAATCGCTAATTTATAAAGTGCAAAATATCTCTTTTTGATTTTTGATTCGTTGTGTATTTAGTGAGTTATGATTTTTTTACTGATGAAGGCGCGACTTTGCTTCTATAGTTACCAAATCCTGACAAAAAAAATTGGCGTCTCTTTCTGTTCTCTCATGACAGGTAGACTTATATTAGTTACTAGCGAACCGCCCCGGCTTCGCACGGAAATCATCAGTGTTTCTCTACTATATTATGCATATCTTACATATAAACCTTCCTCTTGAATCATTCTATCCATTCCATCCAAAAGAAATCGCATCAAAATCCGTTGCGTAGTTTTAAAGATCTAAGCATACATAGGGATATAGGGACAGAGAAAGCGACTTTGTTTTATACTATGTAGTGATAAGGTTTTTTTTTTGCAATTACTAGCATTGAACGAAATAATCACCACAACAAACTACAACAGACAGTGACAGATCAGGGTCTCCCGAAGAGGTTTTCGGGTCCAAGTCCCCCTTCATTAATCACCCCGCTTGTCACGAACACACGACACAATTCAAGTCTTGGCTTGACTCTAATCAGCACTTATAAAATATTAAGAAAATATTTTTGTACATAGATTTTATTTGAATTATTCTGCCACCGTAGTCAGAGCTATGGGCTTACGATCCGGAGTCCTGGGTTTGATTCCCAGAACACAAAGTTTATAGTTGTCAATTTGTCACTTTGTGAGGTTTTCCCCAGTTTAGTTAGGACATTGCAGGCTGAACCACCTGATTGTCAGAAGAGTAAAAGGATTCCGTGCTTCGGAGGACACCTTAGGGTGACTCCTAACGGCAAATGGTTGTTTTTAAGACCTTATTTTTTTTTAAACGAATTATTAGAAAAATCTAAAAACATGTACGTCAAAGAAATTAGTTCATGGCCTGTAATTGCAACATTAAAAATATTCTAGTTCATAAATAAGTATGCTAAAAAAAATCTGGAAGTAAAGCTGCTTTTGTCAGTAAATTTGATATTCCTTTTAAACTATTAGTAGTGCTTTCACGGTTCCTTCTAGAAAATATCCGTATTATGATTAGCTAAAATTTAAACAAAGCTTATTTAAATCCGACTCGTAGTTTTTATGGAATTAGCTTTTTTGAGAATTTTTCGCTCATTTTTGACGCGGCCACGGACGTAACCGCCACGGCGTAGCACGCGCTGATCTGAACGATATTCCAAGGCATTACGGGTGATGGTTGCATATATTGAAATCTACCTGCTCATCTGCAGGCAGGATACACCTTAAGCCGTCGGTCCCGGTCGCTGCCTTTGATAGTGGTGGTTACTCAAACATCAAACTATGCCAGAGGCCTAATAGACGGTTTGAAAATTCTGACACCAAGGTTCTTCGGGTCTTTTTCGACTCGAGAATCCACTCGCTAAAAGGAAGAAGATAGGTTTTAGGCATGCACAATAGATGCCTTACCGCGATAGCCATTGTATCATATCTATTGGCAAATAAAATTGTATGGGAGTGTGGCAGGTAGACGTGTTAGTTAAAATTAGGTCCTTTCAGAATGACATAAACAATAAGATTCTCTATATTGTCGATAGGTGGCTTTTCAAATGATGAGCTGTCAAGGTCATACTTATTTCTTTTTACATACATACATACATATAATCACGCCTTTATCCCTAATGGGGTAGGCAAAGCGTAAACGACCCAAACAAAGGTGGTCGCTCCGCCACGTCTGACAAAGCTTCGAGGGCTATTTAAGATAGATTTGTAGGTATATTGCTGTAGTGACAGGTTGTCAGCCCATCGCCTAAATATCAATATAATTCTACCCTCGGATCCCCTAGCTGATTTTTACAGCGTGCCCGGGAGGAAATGCAGCTGGCACATTGCATGCTTTTCTCTCGCTCCCAGTCCAGCATGGAAGATATTATATATAATTTATTTTTGATTAGGAAAAACCGTAAAATAAAACAATAAACTGATCTTTTATGATTTTTACTAAGAAATAGGTGCTTGATAACATGACTTGATAGCCTGCACTAATTCGGCCATAAAAATCTAAATTTTACGTAAAAAAGTAGGTATTTATAATACATGGCGATCGTGTAAACTTAGGTACCCAAAATTTTGACAGTTCATGTACAGCTAGAGCCATTTGATGGAGTTTTTGAAACTATTATGATTCATCATCTCCCTAGCCTTATCCTGTATCTCACGGGGTCGGCTACCTAATCTAGGGGATTGAACGAGGGTACTGGTTCTTACACTGCCATCTGACCTCCGCAACCCAGAAGGGAAACCAGACCCAATCCTAGATTAGCTCAGAGTTTTCAAGCCGCCAATGCTTAGCACTGGCCTCTGTCATGGCTTAACGACTAATATCTACGGTATTAAACGATATTAACCGTAACCACCGGCTTAACGTGCCTTCCGAAGCATGGAAAAAGGCTGAATAAACGTACATATGAAATTCGAAAACCGAAAAACACATTGGTACGTGGTGGGATTCGAACTACGACCTCCCTGCTCAGGAGGCAGCGGCCCTAACCACTACACGATCGGGCTCGTTTTATTATGATTATTACCTTGAAAAGATACGATGCGAGCTGGTTTGTAATAATCTATGCCTGTGCAGCACGATTTATTTTACCAACAATAATAAATTTAACTAATGAACGACAAAATAGGGCATGTTATCCAGAAAAGAAGTAAAACAAAATACCCGTAAAACAAATGAAATACGAATGTTTCATATCGCGAGCTCATGGCTCGTATTTATAAATCGATATCAAACTTGAGAGCTATATTAAGTATGGGTTTGACAAATTGACAGGCATTCACCCATCATGTAATGAAATGACATTTCTGATACGAACTCAAACCTGCTGTCAGGCTCAAGTACTGTTTATATACAGGCCATAGCAGCCAATCTACAATATCCGGAGGCAAACAACGGCGCGGTACATTTCACAGCTCTCGCGTTAATAAATAATATTTCTCGCGGGACGTTCCTCTCTGCACCGAACCATTGGCGATAGACTAATTCATAAGAGATCAGCGAGTTGGATCAGAACCCATTAAGACTCAAAATACAAACCCACAAAGACTCAAAATACAAACCTATAAAGACTCAGCTTCCGTGCTGGCCTGGAAGCGAGAGAAAAGCATGGAATGTGCCAGCTGCATTTCCTCCCAGGCATGATTTAAAAACCAGCTAAGGAATCCGAGGGTTTCAGTATATTGTTACTTAGGCGATGGGCTGACAACCTATCACTACAGCAATATACCTACAAACTCTGTCGTAAATAACCCTCAAAACTTTGACAGACGTGGCGGAGCGGCCTTTGTTTAGGTCGTTTGCGCTCTGCCTACCCCATTACTGATAGAGGCTTGATTATATGTATGTATGTATGTAAAGACTCACAATACAAAAATCACAAAAATAATAATTATCTATTGGTACTGTCGATTCGGTTAGCACACGAGTTAACTAAGCCTAAACCTGTTATTTTCTGTCATGAGATAACCGAAATGGATGACAGATAAATATTTTACCTCTATTTTAGTCTTGTCAGTTATGAAAATATTCAAGTCGTACTATGAAAAGGTTTATTACTATGTGACGTCATTCGTCTCTGATCTACTACTCTTCTACTAATTTGAACAACCTTTTAACTATCTTGCCTTGTCCACAGTGTATTACAATGACCCGTTTTTTCACAGCCGGATTCGAACGCGCACTACTTAAACATATAATTACGCCTTTATCACTAATGGGATAGCCTAGCCTAGCCTGGGAGAGCGTAAATGACCTAAGCAAATGTCGTTCCGCCACGTCTGACAAAGTTTTGAGTGTTATTTAAGATAGATTTGTCGGAAGAGTTTATATTTGCTGTAGTGGCAGGTTGTCAGCCCATCACCTAAATTGCAGTATACAGAAACGCTCGAATCCCTTATCTGGTTTTTACAGCATACCTGGGAGCAAATGCAGCTGGCACATTCTATGTTTTTCTCTCGCTCCCAGTCCATGCCGGAAGATAAGGTATTTTTATTACTATTATTATAGGTAGCCTACTAGATCCCACTGCTGGGCAAATATATAGATATATATTTATATCGAACGCACACCAGTCTTGGCAATTTTCCAGCCCGTGTGAAATTGACATCGCGAGCATTTTGTGACGTCATAGCGCGTCACCTATTATGAACCCGCTACATCTCTTGCCTCGTCCACAGTGTCTGACAATGACCCGGTTTACACAGCCGGACTCAAACCCGCACTAGCCTTCGCAATTTCCCTGCGCGTGTGAAATTAACCTCGCGACCATTTTGTGACGTCATAGCGCGTCACCTATTATGAATCCGCTTTGAATGACCGATTGACATCCGGACAAGTTATACTGGGTTAAGGTTTGGGGTTAAACCGGAGGTTAAACTGCCGATTCACTGTAATTTATGCCATTAATGTGTGTATCAGTGTAATAGACTCCATCCGAACTTACCGGATACTACCATAAATGACCATAATTTAAATGAAGTCTGATTTTTACAAAAGTCTTTTCGTATGTATTAGGAATAGGGCCTCTCTTCAAGACGAGAGTTTCACGAGTTGAAGTATCGTATTTAGTGCTATTATATATTCTGTGCTCAGGGCACAAATAAAACATAAATGTTAGCCTTCTGATTTATTCTTTGCTCTAT
This sequence comes from Scrobipalpa costella, assembly GCA_949820665.1. NCBI lineage: Eukaryota > Metazoa > Arthropoda > Insecta > Lepidoptera > Gelechiidae > Scrobipalpa > Scrobipalpa costella. The sequence continues at coordinate 4,737,742 of OX463314.1, forward strand.
CACACAAAACCATTTTGAGTGAGGATTATGTTAAAGGGTAAAATATTGTATTTTACATGAAACCGGTGTAACAGTATAAAAAGTAAAAGAGCTTTAGATAAAACATTTTGTTTTAAATTTAAAAATGCACGGCATGGCTTAGCTTTTGAGCTCTTGCAGCTTAGGGATCCGAGGGTTTCAGAATATTGCAATTTAGGCGATGGGCTGACAACCTGTCACTACAGCAATATACCTACAACTCCATCTTAAATAGCCCTCAAAACTCCAGGGGGGTACCGTAAATAATGAACATACATACATATAATCACACCTTTATCCCTAATGGGGTAGGCAAGGAATAAACGACCTAAACAAAAATCGTTCCCCCACGTCTGACAACGTTTTAAGTGTTATTTTAGGATAGATTTGTAGGTATATTGCTGTAATGATAGGTTCTCAGCCCATCGCCTAAATTACAATATACTGAAACCCTCGGACCCCTTAGCTGGTTTTTACAGCATGCCCGGGAGGATATGCAGCTGGCCCAATCTATGATTTTCTCTCGCTCCCAGTCCAGCATGGAATAAATAATGAAGATAGCAAATTGTACTCAAAAGAAACATTCGCTACTATTATCGACACATACAATACTATTGTAAGTGCGAAAATATACAATAAAAACTCTTTTAGAAATATGACAACAGATTTTGGCCAATTTAATGTTTATACTGTGGTTTATACTTACCATTTATATTTACAAAACTAGATTTTAAATTCATTTTGAAAATTTGTTCAGAATATTTTCAGTTATCATTCATATCATCATCATTCTTCCATATTTCTTCCATGCTGAACTGGGAGCATGAGACTAACATAGAATGTGCCATGTGTCCATTCCTCCTGGGCATGTTGTAGAAACCTGCTAAGGGACCCAAGTTTCAGCATATTGTATTTTTTTTTAATTTATGCGGATAATGACATCGAGGCAAACTTCATTAAGGTTTTACGATGTCATTTAACTTGTTAAATTGTGTTTTGTAAATGATGACAATAAAAAATTAAAAAAAGCGATGGTCTGACAACCTGTCACTACAGCAATATAGCTACAAATCTATCTTAAGTTACCCACCCTCAAAACTTTTGCACGTGCAATAATCTATCTTAATTAACCCTCAAAACTTTGTCAGACGTGGCGGAACGACTTTTGTTTAGGTCGTTTACGCTCTGCCTAAGCCATTAGGGATAAAGGCGTGATTATATGTATGTATGTATGTATCATCATCATCATCATCAGCTCATACACTACACCTCCCCACCGAGGGACAGTTAATATTAAGGTACAATAAATAAATATAAGATTTGATGTAGAAATTTTAAGATTAAATTTGATTTGATTAAACATATAAAAATATATGTATTGAATACTCTAATCTCGATAGTTTGTTTTATCCAAAACATATTCAAACTACTTACCGAGAGTAAAACATAGAAAGTGCGAGCTGCATTTCCTCGCGGGCATGCTGTAATAACCGGCTAAGCGATCCGAGGGTGTCAGTAAATTGTAATTTAGGCGACGGGCTGACTATCTGTCACTACAGCAATATACCTACAAATCTATCTTAATTAACCCTCAAAACTTTGTCAGACGTGGCGGAAAAACCTTTGTTTAGGTTATTTACGCTCTGCATACCCCATTAGGGATAAAGGCGTGATTAAATGTATGTATGTATTCAAATTATTTTCTTTGTTAAAATCTCCATGCTTTGCTATATTTGTCAGATTTACGAGCGAGGTATATTCAATGAAAAATAGTACTCCTAGGCCCGTATTTGTAATCATCTCTCATGAGTGACAGCGAGTTTGAGTTCGTATCAGAAACGTCATTTCAGTACAAACTGGTCTCTCAAATCCATACTTAATATCGCTCTCAAGTTTGATATCACTTCATAAATACGAGCCCTAGAACCAAAAAAATATTTTTCATTTCAGCTGAATTAAAAATTTAAGTGTTTGTGCCGTCTGAAAGCTTTTAGGAAATTGTTCCACGACATTGTTTTGAGTCTGGGTTATTGAAGTTTTGCCTTTAGGGAAATGAGAAGACGCTCATAATTCTTGAATTTTCTTTAAGTTTACGATTAATTAATATTTTGAATATTTTATTAGGTCTTACCTTGATCACTTATTAGATCTTAGATTCATACTAACAAAATCACGCCTGAATCATTAACGGGGTAGGCAGAGCGTAAACGACCTAAACAAAGGTCGTTCCGCCAAGTCTGACAAAGTTTTGAAGGTTATGATAGATTTGTAGGTATATTACTGAAGTGACAGGTTGTAAGCCCCATCGCCTCAATTGCAATATACTGAAACCCTCGTATCCCATAGTTGGGTTTTACAGCATGCCCGGGAAGAAATGCCGCTGGCACATTCTGTGTTTATATCTCGCTCCTAGTCCAGCATGGAAGCATCTTTGATTCAAAGGTTGTATACTAATAAATAAGAATAGGATCGCGAGAAGCGTTTTGAGTATGTTCGGCACTGCGTGTTTGCCATACAAACCGAGCGTACGAAGTCGTGGGCACAGCTATACATCATAATTACATAAGTTAATATTTGGTCTATTAAAAAAACGTAAGTTGTAAATAATCTTAAATATTCAATAGTTTAATGACAAGTTGCTCATCCATGTTTTTAGACAGCTTAGAGATGTTGCAAATACGGATATTTATTATTTTATTTTATTTATTTATTTTATTTTAAATGACATTTACATATCGCTTTGCCAATCAATTTTAAGCTATTGCATTAGTGTTTGGGGAGGGGCAGCTGCCTCAAATATGATAGTTCTGGAAAGAGCCCAGAGATCTGTACTTAAGGTGATGTACAAGAAACCCTACAGATACCCAACTGTAAACCTTTTTGCGGAAGCTAAGGTACTAAGCGTAAGGCGTCTGTTTGTGCTGGTATCCTCACACACATTTGTTCGAAACTCAGAGAATTACAAGCGATTGCTAAGTCGTAGGGTTTTTAAGATCAGAGTACCGCCGAAAAACACAACTTTTTCCACTCGTTTTTCCTCTTTCTTGTTTCCATTTTCTTACAACAAGAATGTAAAAAAATGTGACATTAAATTCTTATCTGTTTGTGAAGCCAAAACTAAAACTACAGACCTGATCATGAACTGGACTTATGATGAAACAGAAAGCTTTTTAAAAATTATAACCTAGAATACTTACACACACACACACACATATACACACACACACACACACACACACACACACGAAATTGATTGTATTTTATTTGTATTTTTGTCTTGTTTTATTATTAATTAATTAAATGAATTTTAATAGCACATATTTTAAAACTCTAATCTATGTAAATTTATTGTAATTATTATTTGTTATTTTTATGTTTTGAGCAGTCCTGTCAAAATACTTACCTGTATTGATACTCACAACACAGGCCTAGCCTAGTGTGGGTATCACGGTGAACCCTGTAATAATTCTGGTCCATTTTAAATAAATAATTTTGTATTTGTAAATTCAACGGGAAAATTGTATCATGATTTGTATATAATTAGGGATAAAGGCGTGATTATATGTATGTATGTATATAATTAATAGATTCCAAAACAAAACAAAATGGACACAAAGAAACAACCGTTAGGCTGTAACACAACTCCTTCCATATTTAAGTAGACAGGTACATAGAATCACTACTATAATGCTCGCATAGGTGACTGTATTCTATCCCAATTATGTAAAATTTAAAACAAAAAATACATCGCTGTTTAAAATTGTAACTACCACGCGTACGGAGTGGCGGGCACAGCTAGTTTTAAATAATGCTCAGCCGAATAAAAAAGTTCCATAAAAATCGGTTAAGTTAAGTTAAAACAGCCAAATTTAAATTTCCTGCCTTCCCCCTAAGTTAGGTAGCGTAATTTTAGATATCCTAAGTTACAACCCGGGTAACACACAGTTGAATAGAAAAGTCCCATTGAAATCGATTCAGTAGTTTGGTAACATACAATACAATACAATACAAGATACTTTATTGCACAAAGAAACACAAATACATACAGCAGAAAAATAAGGAACAAAACAGTACAATATTGGCGGCCTTATTGCTAAAGCAGCAATTTGTACCAGGCAACCTTTGGGTAGTATGATAGTACATAGCAGATAGCGGGATAGTGCATATAGTAAGCTAATCTTAATACTTAAACAATATAAACTACTAAATAAATACATAAATAAAATAAACTTATATATATTTATAATAAACTAATACATATTATGCTAATGGGAGAAAGGATAAATAACTAATTATTATTCTCTAAGAATAACTTTCTTGTTCGCTCTTTAAATGTCTCAATAGACGGTGCTCGTCGAACGTTTTCGGAAAGGGAATTCCACAATTTGACTGCTCGGACCGTAAGTAAGTTTAAAGTTAAACTGTTGCTGGAGCGCAAATTACGCGCCAGAGTTGAGGAATGAAAGGTAAATCGGTCCTTAAGGTAAGGAGGGGAATTGGGATTGGACAGGACGGAGTATAAAAGGAAAAGGATATGGCAGTCCCTCCTACGGCATATTGGCAACCATTGAAGCTTGGATCTACTAGACATACAGACAGACAAAAATTCTAAAAAAAATCGTTTTGATCTTCATATCGTTAATAATGCCTGCTGCAATTTTTTTTTAATATTCAATGCACAGACACGACCTTTCTAGAGATTTATTATATGTATAGATTTATGTGTAGATTGGGCTCGATATTACCGACTTAAACTAAAATTAATATCTATCTGTCACCACAGAATATATAATAGTACTACATACTGTCACTTTCAAAATAATTAAATTAAAAAGGACAGGCGATTCTATGATTTTACATTTTGTCGGCTAGAATTTGTCGCGCTTTTGCATGTTTTCCCATAAATTCTGTCAATTTTACACCGACTATAAATCTAAAACCGGGGAGAATAGATCTCCTGTCCTTTTCCAATGTTTTTAGTCTGAGTGTGACAAATACATATTAATTTTAGTTTTAGCCGGCAAATGTAAAATCGAGCCCAATATCAATATTTAGAGATTTTATTTATATTATTGTCGTATTTTGTTTTCTTTACTGACATGTTTTTTTTTAAACATGATTCATTCTAAAAGGTCGTCAGTCACACAGTGAGGACGCATGTAACTTTTGTCTTTGCTAAGATAAAAAAAAACTGATTACAGATTAAATAGTATACATCAAGTAGACGTCAATTTGCCGCGCAATCAACTTGTTAAACATTTGTAGATAGTCACCATGGCAGAATGTTTCCATTTTAAACCTACCTATACGTCAGTGGTACTTAAACTTTTCAGGGCCACGGACGCCCTGTACTCTAAGCTAATATTCGAGGACCCCCTTAGAAATTTGGAAAATTATTAAACCTTTTTTTCTGTGCGATTATTTCAAATTATATTATAATCAGAGAGCCCGATGGTGTAGTGGATAGGGCCGCTGCCTCCTGAGCGCTCCCGCTCAGGAGCTGCCTCCTGAGCGGGAGGTCGTGGTTCGAATCCCACCACGTACCAATGTGTTTTTCGGTTTTCGAATTTCATATGTACGTTTGTTCGGTGCTTTTTCCGTGCTCCCGGTTAATATCGTTTAATACCTTAGATATTAGTCGTTAAGCCATATCAGAGGCCAATGCAAAGCATTGGCGGCTTGAAAACTCTGACCTAATCTAGGATTGCGTCTGGTTTCCCTTCTGGGTTGCGGAGGTCGGATGGCAGTCGCTCTGTGTAAAAACCAGTATCCTCGTTCAATCCCCTAGATTAGGAAGCTGACCCCGTGAGATAAAGGATAAAGCTAGGGAGATGATGATGATTATAACCAATTAATTGCAATGTAAAATATTATTTTACGTTGTTTTGGGAATCTTTTGGGCGTCCACTCACGAGTTTACCTAGCATTTACTTAGCGGTGGTGCAAAAGTTTTTTTTACAGTATTGATCGAAGTATTCGATATTTTCATATATTAAGCTTTGTCAGGGTCGAGGGAGAGACCTTGGTCCAATGGCCCCTGCAGATTTGGCGGACCCCCAGACAGAGTCTCACGGACCCCTTGGGGGTCCACGGACTACAGTTTAAGAAATCCTGATATACGTAATATTTAGTTGTCTTTTAAGCGTAGAAATACGAACAGAATTCTACAGCTGTTCATTTTTCTCTACTGATGTCTACAGTACTGTAAGAGTGGATACTCTTTACTCTTTTGTAGGAATGGCTGAAATTACTTGGCAGTAATTCCATTTTTGAATCTTTTTCGATATTGACCCTTTCTTGTTCTGATCGAAGTTGTTATAATTGCAAAATATACTACACATGAAAATCTGGTTGTTTCTATAAGATAAAATAAGCGCTCCCCCCCCCGGCGCCTCCACCACGTGGCGTCCGGGGGGGGGAAGCGCTTACAGCTGGAGTTCTCTATGATTTTACCGCTACCAACATAGAAGATGTTTTTTTATTATTATTTGGACTACAAAGTCAGACTGTAATCTAACCAGCAGCTCAGCTGTTCATTTGAAGGCGTGTCCTTGGCTCGCTTTTACCGCCCTAAGTGGGTTCGCCTCGCCAGCTGATCTCGATAAGATATCACCCGCTACCCCTCATTCGCAGCAAGATTTTAAATATACAAATACAGGGTGGCCAGTTAATAATATACCTAATAATAATAAATCATTTTATTTCAGGCAATATTTACATTAGTAAGTAGATGTTAAATAATATAAAGAGAGGCCCAGAGAATATATAACTTACAGACTAACATACATATTTGTAAATACTACTTCAACGTATGGACGACGTTAAGTATACAACTTTGTTTCGCTATAAAAAATGTACGCTTAATTTTATACATTTTTGGTATCATTTATCTCGTGAAGGAACGGCGACTCGCGATTTTGATATGGATAAGATTTGGCTAAAAAAACCCTTGTTTTAATATTTTAAAAAACACTTATCAAAAAAATCAAAGAACCGTAAAAATAACGAAAAAACAAGATATTTCTCCCTAAAGATAACTTATCTTTCGACTTTGTTACTTATCTAACAGGCTTTACCTAAGTTCAGCTAAATTGAATCAATTTAAGGCAAGTTCACAGAAGGAACAGTAATTGAGAAATTCAGAGGGTAAGTGATTTTTACCGAGAAATGGCCGCGATTTCCCCAGAATTTTCGCAACACAGATTGGTTGATGTATGTTTCTTAGCTTGCCACCCTATTCTATTCTATATTTCTGTTTACTACATTTTTCAGAGACATTTGCTACGAGGTGGCTACGACGTAGCAGGATTACATACGTACATACATATAATCACGCCTTTATCCCTAATGGGGTAGGTAGAGCGTAAACGACCTAAACAAAGGTCGTTCCGCCACGTCTGACAAAGTTTTGAGGGTTATTTAAGATATATTTCTTCATTCACTCTAAATTAGAAAATCTTTCTCAGGCTCTGACCTGGAGATTCTTAAAGTCTATAGGTGTGGGCAAGGCCTTGGAAACCTCTAATGTTACCATGGATCTTAATGCTCTTAATACACATTTTTCTACCCCGCCCGTTGTACTCGATACTGCTACTAAAACGTTTTCTCTCTCTTATCTTTCAAACCTTGTCGCACCAGACTGCACTCAATTTACATTTCAACCAGTCACCGAGGACAATGTTAAGAAGTGTATCCTTTCTATTTCCACAAAGGCAATGGGTAGTGATGACTTAAGTCTGGACATGCTCCTTCCTGTATTGGAAATCATTACGCCTATCATCTCACACATTATAAATTTTTCATTGATGGCTAGTGTCTTTCCTACATCTTGGAAAAAGGCCTTTGTTATCCCACTTCCTAAAGTCACTAATCCAACTTCCCTGTCTCAATACCGTCCAATTTCCATCCTTCCTGTACTTTCGAAGGTTCTCGAAAGTGTTGTTCACAAACAACTCTACTCCTATCTCATTTCCAACAACCTTCTTTGCCCTTCCCAATCCGGTTTCCGTCCCTCTCATAGCACCGTTAGTGCGTTGCTGAATGTCACAGAGGATATTCGCTTTGCGATGGATAACACTAAGATGTCTGTTATGACTCTGCTTGATTTCAGTAACGCATTTAACTCGGTTGACTTTGATATCATCCTTGGTTCCTTACACTCTCTTAACATTTCTCCTTTGGTTATTGAGTGGTTTCAGTCCTATCTTCATGGCCGCCAGCAGTGTGTAAAAATCGACGATTTAAAATCGGACTGGTCGGATCTTACTGCTGGTGTTCCACAAGGCGGCGTTCTCTCTCCATTACTTTTTTCCATCTTCATAAATAATATTTCTCGAGTAATTTCTTCTTCCTTCCATCTGTATGCAGATGATTTACAAATTTACAGGCATTTTTCTTTATCTAAATTCTCCGATGCTGTTGCAGCGATAAATTCAGATCTACTGGCTGTACAGAATTGGGCGAAAAATTTTGGTTTACTGGTGAATCCCACTAAGTCACAAGCATTGATAATAGGTAGCAGTAGACTTAGAAGTAAGCTTAAGCTTAAGGAAATCACTGACAACCAAAAAATTTATTATGACGGAGTTTGTATCCCATACACAGACAAAGCTAAGAATCTGGGAGTTATATTTGACTGCAATTTGTCTTGGTCAGCACAGGTTAGCGAGGTGAGCAGGCGCATGCACTATTCTTTTCATTCTCTTAAACGGCTCCAGACCTTCCTACCATTCCAAACTAAAATCATGCTTGCTCAAGCCCTTCTCCTTCCTACTCTTGATTATGCCGATGTGTGTTACTTGGATGTGACAGAGGAGCTGCTTAATAAACTTGAGCGCCTACAAAATCTTGCCATCCGGTTTATTTTCGGACTCCGCAAATATGACCGTATTTCTGAATTTCGTGCTCGGTTAAAATGGCTCCCAATCCGCCTTCGTCGTGATGTGCACATCCTGGCTGTCCTCTATAAAATCCTTCATGATCCGTCCACTCCTAAGTATCTCCGTTCCCGTTTCAATTTCCTACCCTCTGACCCCCGGCCTAGGCGCGCATGTATCACTAAAGTACTTGAGTGTCCTAGTGCTAATACCAAATTCTTTTCCAATTCCTTTTCTGTTCGAGCTACACAACTTTGGAACAAGCTTCCGAAGACAGTTCAAGACTGTCCATCGATATCATCTTTCAAAAAAAGAGTGAAAGAGCACTTCCTATCGCAACAAAATTAGTATTTATGTACGTAGGTATTTGTATTTATTATATGTAGGTATGTATTATTATTTATTATAGATGTTTATTTAAGTAACATATATGTATGTTTATGTAGGTTCTAGGTTATATGTATATGTAAAAGTCTACAGCGTGTACAGTCTTGTCCCCGTATATATTGTTATCTCATATTCAGTTTTACAGGTTGGCTGGAAGAGATCTCTTTATAGAGATAAGCTCACCTTTGTGAACTAAATTTAAATTTGTTTATTTATTGTAATTTTTTTGTACGCAATAAAGAATATATATATATATTTTTAGGTATATTGCTGTAGTGACAGGTTGTCAGCCCATCGCTTAAATTGCAATATACTGAGACCCTCCGATCCCTTAATTGGCTTTTACAGCATACCCAGGAGGAAATGCAGCTGGCACATTCTATGTTTTTGTTTCGCTCCCAGTCCAGCATGAAAGGCAGCAGGCAGGACTAAAGGATTCTTTATCGTTTTTTGTCGTTAATTGTGAATTGTATCTACTATAGGTACATTTTATTTCTTCATTAATGGCGCAATACAGCGTGGTTTTATCTTCTGTGATATCTGCTTCTGTATACTGTATTGATAAATAAATATTTATGAATATGATGATTAATTTTCAGTAGAATATATAATATCCAAGATCGATTTGAAACACGTGAAAAATTAATAGGTAGATGTTAATTTTATATTATTTATTGTTTTTTATATATATAGTCTTATTCATTTGATACCTACTGACTGCCTTGTAATAATTAATGCGTTATCACTACATAGTATAAAACAAAGTCGCTTTCTCTGTCCCTATAACCCTATGTATGCATAAATCTTTAAAACTACGCAACGGATTTTGAAGCGGTTTCTTTTAATGGACAGAGATTCAAGAGGAAGGTTTATATGTATAATACATGCATAATATAGTAGAGAAACACTGATAATTTCCGTGTCGCTAGTAAACTTATAAATATAAGTCGCTTTTTACTTAAATAAGTGACGGCCCAACCGTACGAAACAGAAAATACGGTTTGAAATAACAAGTTAATTTAGCTTATACGGTAAATACGATGGTTATCAACATAGTGACTCGTATACGGAACGGTAACTGATCCCATACATCGTTACCTTACTAGTTATTGTAGTCCAGTAAATAAAGGTATAGAGTTTAATTTTGAGGTAAGTCGTCTAGTTCTCAAGTGGTATGTACATTTATCAGTTGAATATTATAAGATGGGTATTTTTTTAATACATGCAGCCAATTTCATGATAATGGGCTCAATTCTAGATACCATAGGATAAGACTAAAATTATAATCTATCTGTCAGTTGGAAAAAAATAAATTAAAAAAGGACGGGCGATTTTATACTCTATGGTTTGACACTTTCTCCACTAGAATTTGACGCTCATTTGCACGTTTCCCCAGTATTTCTGTCAATTTAATCCGCCATATCATATGACAACAGATAAAAATGACAGATAACGCATAAAACCACCGACTATAAATAAAAAACCGGAGAGAATATATCTCTTGTCCTTTTCCAATGTTTTTAGTCTGAAAGTGACAGATAGATTTTAATGTTAGATTTCGCAGGTTAAATCTAGAATCAAGCCCAAATTGTTTATATTCATTTTAAGTACTTCTATTGTAAATAAAAAAAAACATATTTATTTCGAAATCAAATAATAATTAAACTATTTTTAAGGCTTCTTGTTCTGAAACCAGTACTCAAATTCTACTATAGACAAATACATCAAAAACGTATTTTGTTAAAAGTTCAAACTGTTGTAAGTATATCCTAAATTAATATTAAGGGCGTATTTATTGCATAATTTTATTGTATAGTGTCGAAGCGCGGATTGTTTTGGATATATATTAAGAGATAAATACCTTTGCCCGACGTTTCCATCGTTGTAACACCATGGAAACGTTGCACAAAGGTATAAAATAAAATAACTAAACGATAAACAAGTGTTATTCATAATGAAAACTGATCGGCTTACATGTTTGTATCGAGAGCTAGCCCAGTCCTCCTTTCAATACAAAAAACTTAACTGCCTCCGTGGTCTAGTGGCTAGTGCCATGGACTCCTGATCCGGAGGTCCTGGGTTCAATTCCCAGGGGGGAAACACAAAGTTGATATTTGAGAATTTATCACTTAGTGATTTTTTTCTCAGTTTAGTTAGGACATTGCAGGCTGAATCACCTGATTGTCCGAAAAAGAAAAAGATTTCGTGCTTCGGAGGGCACGTTAAGCCGTCGGTCCCGGTCGCTGCCTTGATAGTGGTCGTGACTCAAACCATGTCAGAGGCCTGATAGTTGTGCTACTAGGCGGTTTAAAAACTCTGACACCAGGGTTCATCGGGTCCATAGACTCGATACCCACTCGACAGAAGAAGAATACAAAAAAGTAAGTCAATCAGTTTTCATTACAATAAAATAATGTGTACAAACAAAGCGCGAAAGTATTAATCGTATTTATTGCAGTACGCCCAATAGAAAAATATCCAGATCGATTGGACTAACCCATGATAGGCAATTTGCTTGATAGACGTGAGACATGAAATTCGCGACGGAATACATTTATATCGACGACCCGCGCAGCCTAGTTGGCAGTGTACCTGCCTGCTACGCCGAGGGTCCCGGGTTCGATTCTCGGCTGGGGTAGACATTTGAATAATAAGTTCAAATGTCTGTTTCTGGGTCTGGGTGTTCTTTGTGGTTGTTTCTGTGTATGTCCATAGCACCCCGATACAGGAGGGAATCCTAGTGGGGGCTGTGAGTGTCATTGTGTTTGTTGTGTTTATATCGGCCCGAAGAGCGGCATATTCGATTACTGTCGACAAATATTGTTAGAATTGGTGCAGAACATTTCAATCTTATTAATTTCTAAGCTAAGGACATACAAGAGTTTCCATAGCAGTAGCGTTGTTTTTTTAATCAGCGATCTCCAGTAATATATAGGATTGCTATTGATTTCTAGAGAGCACAACGTGGCGATATGACCAGTAAAAAAATCATAACCCACTTAAAACACAGTGAATCGAAAATTCGGTCCAACAGACTCATGTAATAGTAATTAAAATAATTGAGAACCCTATACATCAGCGATTCCTAGTTCAATATAGTAACAGGTTGAAAAATTGCGAATAACGACCACCAACGGCAATTTTTAATTCCTGTTACTACAACGAACTAAGAATCGCTAATTTATAAAGTGCAAAATATCTCTTTTTGATTTTTGATTCGTTGTGTATTTAGTGAGTTATGATTTTTTTACTGATGAAGGCGCGACTTTGCTTCTATAGTTACCAAATCCTGACAAAAAAAATTGGCGTCTCTTTCTGTTCTCTCATGACAGGTAGACTTATATTAGTTACTAGCGAACCGCCCCGGCTTCGCACGGAAATCATCAGTGTTTCTCTACTATATTATGCATATCTTACATATAAACCTTCCTCTTGAATCATTCTATCCATTCCATCCAAAAGAAATCGAATCAAAATCCGTTGCGTAGTTTTAAAGATCTAAGCATACATAGGGATATAGGGACAGAGAAAGCGACTTTGTTTTATACTATGTAGTGATAAGGTTTTTTTTTTGCAATTACTAGCATTGAACGAAATAATCACCACAACAAACTACAACAGACAGTGACAGATCAGGGTCTCCCGAAGAGGTTTTCGGGTCCAAGTCCCCCTTCATTAATCACCCCGCTTGTCACGAACACACGACACAATTCAAGTCTTGGCTTGACTCTAATCAGCACTTATAAAATATTAAGAAAATATTTTTGTACATAGATTTTATTTGAATTATTCTGCCACCGTAGTCAGAGCTATGGGCTTACGATCCGGAGTCCTGGGTTTGATTCCCAGAACACAAAGTTTATAGTTGTCAATTTGTCACTTTGTGAGGTTTTCCCCAGTTTAGTTAGGACATTGCAGGCTGAACCACCTGATTGTCAGAAGAGTAAAAGGATTCCGTGCTTCGGAGGACACCTTAGGGTGACTCCTAACGGCAAATGGTTGTTTTTAAGACCTTATTTTTTTTTAAACGAATTATTAGAAAAATCTAAAAACATGTACGTCAAAGAAATTAGTTCATGGCCTGTAATTGCAACATTAAAAATATTCTAGTTCATAAATAAGTATGCTAAAAAAAATCTGGAAGTAAAGCTGCTTTTGTCAGTAAATTTGATATTCCTTTTAAACTATTAGTAGTGCTTTCACGGTTCCTTCTAGAAAATATCCGTATTATGATTAGCTAAAATTTAAACAAAGCTTATTTAAATCCGACTCGTAGTTTTTATGGAATTAGCTTTTTTGAGAATTTTTCGCTCATTTTTGACGCGGCCACGGACGTAACCGCCACGGCGTAGCACGCGCTGATCTGAACGATATTCCAAGGCATTACGGGTGATGGTTGCATATATTGAAATCTACCTGCTCATCTGCAGGCAGGATACACCTTAAGCCGTCGGTCCCGGTCGCTGCCTTTGATAGTGGTGGTTACTCAAACATCAAACTATGCCAGAGGCCTAATAGACGGTTTGAAAATTCTGACACCAAGGTTCTTCGGGTCTTTTTCGACTCGAGAATCCACTCGCTAAAAGGAAGAAGATAGGTTTTAGGCATGCACAATAGATGCCTTACCGCGATAGCCATTGTATCATATCTATTGGCAAATAAAATTGTATGGGAGTGTGGCAGGTAGACGTGTTAGTTAAAATTAGGTCCTTTCAGAATGACATAAACAATAAGATTCTCTATATTGTCGATAGGTGGCTTTTCAAATGATGAGCTGTCAAGGTCATACTTATTTCTTTTTACATACATACATACATATAATCACGCCTTTATCCCTAATGGGGTAGGCAAAGCGTAAACGACCCAAACAAAGGTGGTCGCTCCGCCACGTCTGACAAAGCTTCGAGGGCTATTTAAGATAGATTTGTAGGTATATTGCTGTAGTGACAGGTTGTCAGCCCATCGCCTAAATATCAATATAATTCTACCCTCGGATCCCCTAGCTGATTTTTACAGCGTGCCCGGGAGGAAATGCAGCTGGCACATTGCATGCTTTTCTCTCGCTCCCAGTCCAGCATGGAAGATATTATATATAATTTATTTTTGATTAGGAAAAACCGTAAAATAAAACAATAAACTGATCTTTTATGATTTTTACTAAGAAATAGGTGCTTGATAACATGACTTGATAGCCTGCACTAATTCGGCCATAAAAATCTAAATTTTACGTAAAAAAGTAGGTATTTATAATACATGGCGATCGTGTAAACTTAGGTACCCAAAATTTTGACAGTTCATGTACAGCTAGAGCCATTTGATGGAGTTTTTGAAACTATTATGATTCATCATCTCCCTAGCCTTATCCTGTATCTCACGGGGTCGGCTACCTAATCTAGGGGATTGAACGAGGGTACTGGTTCTTACACTGCCATCTGACCTCCGCAACCCAGAAGGGAAACCAGACCCAATCCTAGATTAGCTCAGAGTTTTCAAGCCGCCAATGCTTAGCACTGGCCTCTGTCATGGCTTAACGACTAATATCTACGGTATTAAACGATATTAACCGTAACCACCGGCTTAACGTGCCTTCCGAAGCATGGAAAAAGGCTGAATAAACGTACATATGAAATTCGAAAACCGAAAAACACATTGGTACGTGGTGGGATTCGAACTACGACCTCCCTGCTCAGGAGGCAGCGGCCCTAACCACTACACGATCGGGCTCGTTTTATTATGATTATTACCTTGAAAAGATACGATGCGAGCTGGTTTGTAATAATCTATGCCTGTGCAGCACGATTTATTTTACCAACAATAATAAATTTAACTAATGAACGACAAAATAGGGCATGTTATCCAGAAAAGAAGTAAAACAAAATACCCGTAAAACAAATGAAATACGAATGTTTCATATCGCGAGCTCATGGCTCGTATTTATAAATCGATATCAAACTTGAGAGCTATATTAAGTATGGGTTTGACAAAT
Organism: Scrobipalpa costella; assembly: GCA_949820665.1. Lineage (NCBI taxonomy): Eukaryota > Metazoa > Arthropoda > Insecta > Lepidoptera > Gelechiidae > Scrobipalpa > Scrobipalpa costella. The sequence goes on from OX463314.1 coordinate 4,753,009, forward strand.
TGACAGGCATTCACCCATCATGTAATGAAATGACATTTCTGATACGAACTCAAACCTGCTGTCAGGCTCAAGTACTGTTTATATACAGGCCATAGCAGCCAATCTACAATATCCGGAGGCAAACAACGGCGCGGTACATTTCACAGCTCTCGCGTTAATAAATAATATTTCTCGCGGGACGTTCCTCTCTGCACCGAACCATTGGCGATAGACTAATTCATAAGAGATCAGCGAGTTGGATCAGAACCCATTAAGACTCAAAATACAAACCCACAAAGACTCAAAATACAAACCTATAAAGACTCAGCTTCCGTGCTGGCCTGGAAGCGAGAGAAAAGCATGGAATGTGCCAGCTGCATTTCCTCCCAGGCATGATTTAAAAACCAGCTAAGGAATCCGAGGGTTTCAGTATATTGTTACTTAGGCGATGGGCTGACAACCTATCACTACAGCAATATACCTACAAACTCTGTCGTAAATAACCCTCAAAACTTTGACAGACGTGGCGGAGCGGCCTTTGTTTAGGTCGTTTGCGCTCTGCCTACCCCATTACTGATAGAGGCTTGATTATATGTATGTATGTATGTAAAGACTCACAATACAAAAATCACAAAAATAATAATTATCTATTGGTACTGTCGATTCGGTTAGCACACGAGTTAACTAAGCCTAAACCTGTTATTTTCTGTCATGAGATAACCGAAATGGATGACAGATAAATATTTTACCTCTATTTTAGTCTTGTCAGTTATGAAAATATTCAAGTCGTACTATGAAAAGGTTTATTACTATGTGACGTCATTCGTCTCTGATCTACTACTCTTCTACTAATTTGAACAACCTTTTAACTATCTTGCCTTGTCCACAGTGTATTACAATGACCCGTTTTTTCACAGCCGGATTCGAACGCGCACTACTTAAACATATAATTACGCCTTTATCACTAATGGGATAGCCTAGCCTAGCCTGGGAGAGCGTAAATGACCTAAGCAAATGTCGTTCCGCCACGTCTGACAAAGTTTTGAGTGTTATTTAAGATAGATTTGTCGGAAGAGTTTATATTTGCTGTAGTGGCAGGTTGTCAGCCCATCACCTAAATTGCAGTATACAGAAACGCTCGAATCCCTTATCTGGTTTTTACAGCATACCTGGGAGCAAATGCAGCTGGCACATTCTATGTTTTTCTCTCGCTCCCAGTCCATGCCGGAAGATAAGGTATTTTTATTACTATTATTATAGGTAGCCTACTAGATCCCACTGCTGGGCAAATATATAGATATATATTTATATCGAACGCACACCAGTCTTGGCAATTTTCCAGCCCGTGTGAAATTGACATCGCGAGCATTTTGTGACGTCATAGCGCGTCACCTATTATGAACCCGCTACATCTCTTGCCTCGTCCACAGTGTCTGACAATGACCCGGTTTACACAGCCGGACTCAAACCCGCACTAGCCTTCGCAATTTCCCTGCGCGTGTGAAATTAACCTCGCGACCATTTTGTGACGTCATAGCGCGTCACCTATTATGAATCCGCTTTGAATGACCGATTGACATCCGGACAAGTTATACTGGGTTAAGGTTTGGGGTTAAACCGGAGGTTAAACTGCCGATTCACTGTAATTTATGCCATTAATGTGTGTATCAGTGTAATAGACTCCATCCGAACTTACCGGATACTACCATAAATGACCATAATTTAAATGAAGTCTGATTTTTACAAAAGTCTTTTCGTATGTATTAGGAATAGGGCCTCTCTTCAAGACGAGAGTTTCACGAGTTGAAGTATCGTATTTAGTGCTATTATATATTCTGTGCTCAGGGCACAAATAAAACATAAATGTTAGCCTTCTGATTTATTCTTTGCTCTATCTCACAAAACCATTTTGAGTGAGGATTATGTTAAAGGGTAAAATATTGTATTTTACATGAAACCGGTGTAACAGTATAAAAAGTAAAAGAGCTTTAGATAAAACATTTTGTTTTAAATTTAAAAATGCACGGCATGGCTTAGCTTTTGAGCTCTTGCAGCTTAGGGATCCGAGGGTTTCAGAATATTGCAATTTAGGCGATGGGCTGACAACCTGTCACTACAGCAATATACCTACAAGTCCATCTTAAATAGCCCTCAAAACTCCAGGGGGGTACCGTAAATAATGAACATACATACATATAATCACACCTTTATCCCTAATGGGGTAGGCAAGGAATAAACGACCTAAACAAAAATCGTTCCCCCACGTCTGACAACGTTTTAAGTGTTATTTTAGGATAGATTTGTAGGTATATTGCTGTAATGATAGGTTCTCAGCCCATCGCCTAAATTACAATATACTGAAACCCTCGGACCCCTTAGCTGGTTTTTACAGCATGCCCGGGAGGATATGCAGCTGGCCCAATCTATGATTTTCTCTCGCTCCCAGTCCAGCATGGAATAAATAATGAAGATAGCAAATTGTACTCAAAAGAAACATTCGCTACTATTATCGACACATACAATACTATTGTAAGTGCGAAAATATACAATAAAAACTCTTTTAGAAATATGACAACAGATTTTGGCCAATTTAATGTTTATACTGTGGTTTATACTTACCATTTATATTTACAAAACTAGATTTTAAATTCATTTTGAAAATTTGTTCAGAATATTTTCAGTTATCATTCATATCATCATCATTCTTCCATATTTCTTCCATGCTGAACTGGGAGCATGAGACTAACATAGAATGTGCCATGTGTCCATTCCTCCTGGGCATGTTGTAGAAACCTGCTAAGGGACCCAAGTTTCAGCATATTGTATTTTTTTTTAATTTATGCGGATAATGACATCGAGGCAAACTTCATTAAGGTTTTACGATGTCATTTAACTTGTTAAATTGTGTTTTGTAAATGATGACAATAAAAAATTAAAAAAAGCGATGGTCTGACAACCTGTCACTACAGCAATATAGCTACAAATCTATCTTAAGTTACCCACCCTCAAAACTTTTGCACGTGCAATAATCTATCTTAATTAACCCTCAAAACTTTGTCAGACGTGGCGGAACGACTTTTGTTTAGGTCGTTTACGCTCTGCCTAAGCCATTAGGGATAAAGGCGTGATTATATGTATGTATGTATGTATCATCATCATCATCATCAGCTCATACACTACACCTCCCCACCGAGGGACAGTTAATATTAAGGTACAATAAATAAATATAAGATTTGATGTAGAAATTTTAAGATTAAATTTGATTTGATTAAACATATAAAAATATATGTATTGAATACTCTAATCTCGATAGTTTGTTTTATCCAAAACATATTCAAACTACTTACCGAGAGTAAAACATAGAAAGTGCGAGCTGCATTTCCTCGCGGGCATGCTGTAATAACCGGCTAAGCGATCCGAGGGTGTCAGTAAATTGTAATTTAGGCGACGGGCTGACTATCTGTCACTACAGCAATATACCTACAAATCTATCTTAATTAACCCTCAAAACTTTGTCAGACGTGGCGGAAAAACCTTTGTTTAGATTATTTACGCTCTGCATACCCCATTAGGGATAAAGGCGTGATTAAATGTATGTATGTATTCAAATTATTTTCTTTGTTAAAATCTCCATGCTTTGCTTGTATTTGTCAGATTTACGAGCGAGGTATATTCATATTATTTATAATCATCTCTCATGAGTAACAGCGACTTTGAGTTCGTATCAGAAACGTCATTTCAGTACAAACTGGCCTGTCAAATCCATACTTAATATCGCTCTCAAGTTTGATATCACTTCATAAATACGAGCCCTAGAACCAAAAATTTTTTTTTCATTTCAGCTGAATTTAAAATTTAAGTGTTTGTGCCGTCTGAAAGCTTTTAGGAAATTGTTCCACGACATTGTTTTGAGTCTGGCTTCTTGAAGTTTTGCCTTAAGGGAAATGAGAAGACGCTCATAATTCTTGAATTTCCTTTAAGTTTACGATTAATTAATATTTTGAATATTTTATCAGGTCTTACCTTGATCACTTATTAGTTAGATCTTTGATTCATACTAACAAAATCACGCCTGAATCATTAACGGGGTAGGCAGAGCGTAAACGACCTAAACAAAGGTCGTTCCGCCAAGTCTGACAAAGTTTTGAAAGTTATGATAGATTTGTAGGTATATTACTGAAGTGACAGGTTGTAAGCCCCATCGCCTCAATTGCAATATACTGAAACCCTCGTATCCCATAGTTGAGTTTTACAGCATGCCCGGGAGGAAATGCCGCTGGCACATTCTGTGTTTATATCTCGCTCCTAGTCCAGCATGGAAGCATCTTTGATTCAAAGGTTGTATACTAATAAATAAGAATAGGATAGTAGTTAAATTATACATACATACATATAATCACGCCTTTAGCCCTAATGGGGTAGGCAGAGCGTAAACGACCTAAAGAAAGGTCGTTTCGCCACGTCTGACAAAGTTTAAAGGGTTTTTTAAGATAGATTTATACGTATATTGCTGTAGTGATAGGTTGTCAGCCCATCGCCTAAATTACGATATGCTAAAACCCTCAGATCCCGTAGCTGGTTTTTACAGCATGCTCGGGAGGATGCAGCTGGCACATTCTATGTTTTTCTCTCACTCCCAGGCCAGCATGGAAGCTAAATTATATTAGTTAAATTATATTTGGTTGAAATCTTGATAAATTGTTACATAAACGATACTTAATTTAAAATCATATTTTTCAGGATTTTTAGCACTATCGATGTTATTTTATATCATATAATATGTAAGAAAGAAAATAATAAATTCATTTCGGGCAGGGCTCGAACCTGCCGTTTCGGTAGCTTTAGGTAGAGCGATGCACCGGCATTCCAGAGACGCAGGTTTGAGCCCTTTTTATTATTTTCTTTCTTACATACATACATACATATAATCACGCCTTTATCCCTAATGGGGTAGGCAGAGCGTAAACGACCTAAGCAAAGGTCGTTCCGCCACGTCTGACAAATTTTGAGGGTTATCACAGATGATCATGACGTATATTGCTATAGTGACAGGTTGTCAGCCCATCGCCTAAAATTGTAATATACTATAACCCTCGAATCCATTAGCTGGTTTTTACAGCATGCTCTGGATGTGATGCAGCTGGCACATTCTATGTTTTTCTATCACTCCCAGTCCAGCATGGAAGAATTTCTTTCTTTCATATTATAATTATAAAATCTTCTGAAAGATTGGTGATTGAGCATTCAATCCTCTACCCGTTTGACTTTCTATTACTAATTGATACACACTATAGATTAAAATTAAAATTAAAATCTATTTGTCACTTTCAGACTTAAAACATTGGAAAAGGACAGGAGATTTATTCTCTTTGGTTTTTAATTTATAGTCGGTGATTTTGTGCTTTATCTGTCATTTTTTATGATATGGCCGATAAAATTGACAGAAATACTGGGGAAACGTGCAAAATCACGTCGAAATCTAGCAGACAAAGTGTAAAACAATAGAGTATAAATCGCCCGTCCTTTTTCAATTTTATTATTTTGAAAAGACTGACAGATTTAAGTTTTAGCTTAAATCGGTGGTATCTAGAATCGAGCCCATTGCATCAACTCTACATTTCTATTAATTAGTTCATTGAAACGTGTTCGAGCTACCAGTGACTTGCATCGGTACACAAACCTACTTTAATACAAAACATTAACAAAAATCAGGTTTTTTTTAAGTTTCGTGCACTTTGAATGTCGTAGGACGATTTGATAATTCGAATCCTCGCGAACATTCTAGGGGTTTTGCAAAAAACACGGATATTTAGACTATGTGTCTTGTTGGAAAAAGTCAGACTTTTTGCGAGAAAACACTGAGTTCTTGTAGTATTTGTTAGCCTTAAATGGGATAAGAATGCGGATTGGTCGGATAGCGCGCTCAAAACAAGATCTCCTCTGATTGATTGAAGTTTTAAATATTAATCATAAACGCATGTAACAATATTTAAATCAGTAGGTAACAATCTAGCTAATCAGAGTTTAAATACCAAATGTTACTAGAACAACGAATTTTTTCGTAAAAATCTTGACTATATCCAGTAATATTAGACAATGTTTTCACCATTGTTTCATTATCCGTTTTGTCGCAAAATTTCTAGGATTTTCGCAGAGATATTAAATATCAAATCATCCCACAACATTTATATTACCGTACAAACTGATTTTTGATCTCGCGAGTTTGGCGCCACCGAAAACCAGTTATTTCACTTTCCTCCGGTCAAACAGCACCAGATATGATGTACTCCGAGTGAGTCACCTCCAAAACGATCAGTTTTAGGCTTTCTCCCACACCTGACCGAAAGGGGCACGGATCGCGGATGCGGACACTTTCCACTGGGGGAAATGGGTACGGCGTTTTGCATGGCCTTGATTCGAGGCTCGAGCCGGCTGCAAGACGACGGGTATGGCGGGTTTCGGCCGACAGTCTCCCCACAGCCGCCGAGCGAGTCGCACGTGGCTCACACAACACGCATAACAATACCACGCGCCGCGAGTGACAGTGAAGTGTTGCTCAAGTGATTCTTGTGACACTGAGGATACCCCTAGCAAATCTGGAGGGACGCCGATCAACCAGGAGGTGTGTTTTGTTTACCTGGATTACGGCGATTGTTTATTGTTTTTGTTTGTTTTATGAATGAGTGTCGCGTTCATTGAGGTTGGGTTTCATGGTAGCGCTCTGCGTTGCAGTGGCTGCTGGCCGGGAATGGGCCACACGCCGTTGGCTGCAAAAATGTGAAAGTTGACGTTAGCGTAAGATGGTCGGTAACCGGTGGACACGGCTCGTTGCCTATCATCATGTAATTTATTGCTCCACTAATGAGTATTTCGAAGCATTTAAAATATCAATTACATTCTATTAATTTGAAGGCTGTTTTAACAAAGTAAAAGGTCCGCGTTCAATGTCATGCTTGCATGCTATGTTCGCATGATAACCGCGATGTTGCTGAACCATTTTCCCCATCAATCAAGTCTATAAAGACACCTTTCTCTTGCCACTTAATTGCTGCTGGAATATTATATTATAATTCAGTGCTTCAACAGTAGTGGTCGGTTAGAGAATTAGCGACCTGCTGCAAGTTAGACGTGCTCCGTGCTTCGGAGTGAAAGTGTAGACTTACTTTAATTAGGTTCCGTCTCTACAATATGTACATTGGGCCCATTCTAGATTCCACGGGCTAAAACTAAAATTAAAATGTATCTGTCACTTCCAAAATAATACAATTTAAAAAGGACGAGCGATTTATACTCAACTGGTTTATACTTTGTCCGCTAAACTTTGACGCCGTTTTGCACTTTTTCCCCAGTATTTCTGTCAATTTTATCCGCCATTATCATATGACGGCGGATAAAAATGACAGGTAACGCATAAAACCACCGGCTATAAATCAAAAACCAGATAGAATATATCTCCTGTTACTTTTCAAATATTTTAAGTCTGAAAGTGACAAATAGATTTTAGTTTTAGCCGGCAAACCTAGAATCGAGCCCATTGAAAAACTTCGTTTACCTTTATTCTAAAACTGAGTTGGAAATACTAGTACAGCCACATATAATAGCAATATTTCATAATTATATTAGCTCTAATACATGAAAATAAACATTAATACTAGTGTAAAATTTCCAAAATATTGATATTTTAGCTCTGGTGGAATTAATATTAAATCCCCCTGTCTCTACGTAATCTCCATAAGCCAGTTTTATGTTTTTCAATCGAAGGATCTTGTTTTTTAAAGTAACTTTTAGCTATTAGATATGACAACACAATGAAATAGTAGTTTTAGTAATTTGACGTAACAATTATTTTTAAAATGTGTTTTTGAATAAAAAGACATAAAACTTTGTTTACCTTTATTCTAAAACTGAGTTGGAAATACTATAGACTGCTCGCCGTTTATCTAAGTTTAACAAACAACAACTACATCACAAATAACAATGCGCCTGCTCATAATCAATGATGTTATTCAACCAAGTACTATTGTATGATGTAGGCGTAGAATACTTGTAATATACTATCACGCCTGTATCCCTGATCGGGTAGACAGAGCGTCAAGGACCCAAAAAGAGGTCGTTCTGCCACGTCTGTCAAGATTTGAGGGGTTCTGTACCCAAATTACATTACTGAAACCCTCGAATTCCTTGATTTTCACAGCATGCCCGGGAGGAGATGCAGCTGGCACATTCTATGTTTTCTCTCGCTTCCAGTCCAGCATGGAAGAACTTAACCAAACTGGGAACAATTTCCTAAAGTTATGAGATTCAAAGTCATGAGTCATGATCTCCTGGGGAAAACCCAATAAGATAAAAGAACGAGCAATTAATTTCCGATGACTAAAAAACAAAGTCACTTTATATTTGAGTACCAATTTCCATCGAAATAGCGTTCTCTTTGAGGGATTACTTGAGAGCGTTTTGAGAAAAGAAAAGATTCGCGAGTGCGTCCCCGAGGGAGCCGTACTTCGCTCGGTACTCTACATAAATCCATTCATGAAACTTCATGAAATAAATCCTTCAGTTTAAGCGAAACTCCTATGACGGTTTATATTAATTTAAAAATGGAGACTCGTTTAGTTTTTCAATTTATATAATTTATTATGATCGTCTATTATTTATATATTTTTTTAGAAATTTCTTAGAAGAAATAAGCTGTACCTATTGTGTCGTTATTCCTTGTGAATAGTATTTAACAAATTACTTGTGTAAAATAAACAGTAAATATAAATTTATTATAGACTCTATCTATAGAATAATATTAAGGGTTGTATTTATGAAGCGATATCAAACTTGAGAGCAATGTTAAGTATGGATTTGACAGGCCAATTTGTACTGAAATGACGTTTCTGATACGAACTCAAAATCGCTGTCACTCATGAGAGCTAATTACAAATACGCCCTAAGTAAGGTAAATCTTAGTCTTAATCCGTACTTAATTATTATACATACGAAAGTAACTCTGTTTATAGATCTTTCACGCTTAAACAGCTGAACTGATGATGGTAAAATTTGTCAGAATGATAGATGGGAATCTGGAAATGGACATAAAGTACATTTTACCTCGGGAAATAAGTAAGTCACTCCCACGGGAAAAGTCTTTTAACCGTGGGTGACACTCCGGCCGGAGTTAAAAGCTAGTTTTTATTACAAATACAATTTTACCAGAATTTTCCTATGTTTGAAAATGTATAGTTACTTGTCTTATCCCGGCTTTGTTTTGTTCATAATTATAATTCTCCATAAGCTGGTAGCCAATTTTGTTTGATTTATTACTACAGCAGGGTTTAGAGTTTGCTTAAGGTAATTTATATTTGCGAATCATGAGCACGCTAATTTATAATATTAGTTTCATTGTATTATAAATGATCATCATCATCTTCCTAGCCTTATCCCGTATCTCACGGGGTCGGCTACCTAATCTAGGGGATCGAACGAGGGTACTGGTTTTAACACAGAGCGACTGCCATCTGACCTCCACAACCCAGAAGGGAAACCAGACCCAATCCTAGATTAGGGTCAGAGTTTTCAAGCCGCCAATGCTTAGCACTGGCCTCTGATATGGCTTAACGACTAATATCTACGGTATTAAACGATAATAACCGGGACCAACGGCTTAACGTGCCTTCCGAAGCACGGAAAAAGCACCGAATAAACGTACATATGAAATTCGAAAACCGAAAGACACATTGGTACGTGGTGGGATTCGAACCACGACCTCCCGCTCAGGAGGCAGCGGCCCTATCCACTACACCATCGGGCTCTCATTGTATTATAAATGATCTATGATAATATTTATAAAGAGAATATCTTTGAACACTTCTTGTTCGCTTTTCAGATAGAAAAAAGTTACTAAAAAATATCGCTGCCTACCTCTCTCTGGGAAAAAGGCGTTATGATGTGTATTAAATATGTATGTAACAAAAAATGCGGCTTTGAGCCAATTAATTCAGAAAATAGAGATTTACCGAATCAAATTTTATCAACAGAAATATTGCAAACAGGTTCCAAAAATAACATTAACTCAAACAAAAATGTTTAATCTTCGAATCCTACTAAATTTTACATTACCCAAAAGGCCCTTTTCTCCCACCCTTGAGGTTGCCGGCTTTTCACGATACACCTGAGCTATTAACAGAGGGCAGAATAAAAGAACCTGTTTACACAAAGACAAGACTTTGAATTAATGTTGGCTTTGTCGCACGGGCTGTAAGGGACAGCGTCCCGCAAGCTGATAGGGGTTGCTCGGTCAACGAAACTGTACAACTAACACAAGGATTTTTTTTCGGGAAGTGTAAAAACTATCTTGGTTTTCCATACAAAATGTCTGATCGTGGTGGTCATATTGTTTGGGATGGATAGTTTTCTTTTATATCTCCTGAATGGGATAGTTTGACTATTAGAACTTTCCCAAAAAACCTAGAGATATTACGAAAACTCAGTTAATTAGATAACGGAGAAAACATTTCTCAATCTTACTGGAAAAAGAAGATAGATTTATTTGCAAACAAACGAGTGGTAGTATGTTTTTCATACATCCATAGTATATTGGATTTCTGAATTCTGATTGGCTGTATTTCATGATGTGCGTGAATGATTGACATTGCAAACGTTCGAGAGGTCTCGTTTTATTTTATTTCATAACCCGACCCGCCCCCGGAAATCATCAGTGTTTCTCTACTATATTATGTATGCATTATACATATAAACCTTCCACTTGAATCACTCTATCTATTAAAAGAAACCGCATCAAAGTCCGTTGAGTAGTTTTAAAGATCTAAGCATACATAGGGATATAGGGACAGAGAAAGCGACTTTGTTTTATACTATGTAGTGATAAGTAGCATTTCGTAAACCAATTTATTTATTTCTCTGTGTTCTTGCAATATATCTAGGCTTTCCGAGAAAATTCGAAGTATTACATCATTCTACAACATATATACGTACAAAATCTGCAAAAATGGCGTTGGCGACATTATTATAACTCGTATTTTTAACGTTTCTTTAAAGTTGTAAAGCAAAAACAGGTTATGGACCGCAAAACAAGTTGGTGTCGATAACGCTACGAAACTTAAAGAAACGGAGTATAGTTTCTTTAAAGCCTCGTCGTCTTGTATATTTCAGGCTGATGACACGGGGATTTTTCTGTCTTCTGCCACTTCGCTGAAACCGTTAACAATAGAAACACCTCGGGTTGTTTTGAGGCTATTCTTAACGCTACTCGACATGATTTACGATTTATATTTGAATGGGTTAGCATTTGAATAACAAAAGGTTTGATTTCTATTCATACACATCAAATTTGCTTTTATGAATAGAAATATAATATTTAATCAAGCAAGAAGACACCATTTTATATTTTTTATAATGCATAATTAAAATTAAAAATAAATTCCTTTTTTTCTTTAATGCTGGACTGGGAGTGATAGAAAAACATAGAATGTGCCACCTGCATTTCCTCCCGGACATGCTGTAAAAACCAGCTAATTGATCCGAGCGTTTCAGTATATTGCAATTTAGGCGATGTGCTGTCAACCTGTCCCAACAACAATATACCTACAAATCTATCTTAAATATCCCTCAAAACGTTGTCAGACGCGGCGGAACGACCTTTGTTACCTCGTTAGGGTTAAAGGCGTAATTATATGTATGTATGTATGTTTGATAATAAAATACTCTATCACTAACATAGAATGCGACAGGCTAGGCATTGTGTCGCTTTCTATTCTGATGTTAAAAGGTTCGACTCTCTTTGCTGAATGGCAATAACCTTAAAGGTCAACATGACCCATTCTCAGACATGGCTTTATTTGCCAAAGAAAAGCATATCGATTTGAATGTGTGTTTGTGTGTGGAAAAAGGAGGGGCGAAAAGTTTTTACATACATGCCTGACAAAGTATTGAGGGTTAATATGTGGGTTAATATATGGTGGGTATATTGCTGTATAGGTTGACAGCCCATCGACTAAATTGCAAGAAACCCTCGGATCCCATAGCTGGTTTTTACAGCATGCCCGGGAGGAAATACAGCTGGCACATTCGATGTTTTTCTGTCGCTCCCAGGCCAGTATTAAAAAAGAAGTCTGTATTCTATCCTACTCGTAGTTTGTTTACCTACAAATCCATCTTAAATAACCCTCAATACTTTGTCAGATGTGGCGGGACGACCTTTGTTTAGGTCGTTTGCGCTCTGTCTACTCCATCAGGGTTAAAGGTTTGGGTACATTGCTGTAGTGACAGGTTGTCAGCCCATCGCCTAAATTAGAATATACTGAAACCCTCGGATCCCTTAGCTGGTTTTTACAGCACTCCCGGGAGGAAATGCATCTGGCACATTCGATGTTTTTCTCTCGCTCCCAGGACAGCATGGAAGAAATAAGATGTCCCTTACACCCGGTATTATCTGTTCGTATAGTTCCAAAGATGGCGGACAAATGATTGCCTATCAAATATTAATAAAAATAAAAAAAAAAGATAGACCCATTGTCATTCGGCGTAATCTGAACCCGAGTGTTTTGTTCTCTGCTGTTTTTAATTAACACTCGTGTCGCGTCGAGATTAATTGAAGGGTTTTTTTTAACGAATGAAATAGGACGGGGTTCAGTCTGTGCTCTTCATTGTTTAATATTTACACTTCTTCTTCTGCCTAGCGTTTTTCTGGCCTCATGCTGGGGTCCGCTATTGTTTTATGGTTACTCGTCATCTCCCTAGCCTTATTCCGTATCTCACAGAGTTGGCGAGAGTACTGGTTTTTACACAGAGCGACTGCCATCTGACCTCCGGAACCCAGAAGGGAAACCAGATCCAATTCGGAACCAGACCCAATTAGATTAGGTCAGAGTTTTCAAGCCGCCTATGCTTAGCATTCGTCCCTAACAAGACTTAAGAACATCCCGCAAACTGATAGGGGTTGCTCAGTCAACGACACTGAACAACTTCCACCAAAAAGATTTTTCATGAAGTGAAAATAATATTTGGCTTTTCCATACTAAATGTTCACCTCGATCCAATTTTTTTTATGGAAAAGCCAAATTTATTTTTCTCTTCCTGAAAGAATTATCTGGTGGAAGTTGTTCAGTTTCGTTGACTGAGAAAACCCCTATCAGTTTGTAGGACGCTGTCCCTTACACCCCATATATTAGTGAAAGCGAGTTACTGCTTAATAATAAAGGTGGTTTTACATTGAACTAAAAGATATTTCCGCGAAAATAGAACCTGCAGAAAAGAGGCAACAGATGTTAAAATAATACATAATTAATAAATTTTCTTCAATGAGGGCCGTATTTAATAAAGCGATCTCAAAATTGAGAGCTATATTAAGTATGGATTTGTCAGCCCGATTTGTAATAAAAATGACATTCCTAATACAATTAAAAACGTGCTGTCAGTCTCAAGTGCTCTAATCTTCAATTTCATATTTCTAGTCTAGTCACAACAGTTGAAAATAAATAACCAGTGTTATAGTATTTCCAACTCGGTTTTATAATAAAGATAAACAAAGTTTTTATGACTATTTATTCAAAAACACATTTCCAAAATATAATACGTGTTGGCAAACTAGTTAACTTACTAAAAGTACTATTTCATGATATTGCATTAAAATATATGAAACTTTGTTTACCTTTATTCTAAAACAGTTTGAAATACTATAGGTATTTAATGGATCAGCAAAAAAGACTTACAAACCAAACAAATCAAAATATACAATATTGATCAGCAAAAACACTGATTGTTCAGCAAATTCCCGGGTAGCTTGCTAAACAATCATTAACTACTTGAATAATTTATTTGCTCATATTTTCATGAACTTATTGCATTATAAACCTCTAATTCATTTATGTCGATCAAACATTGTTTAATACAGACATACATAGAATCTCGCCTTTATCCCTAGTAGGGTATGTAGAGCGTTAATGACCAAAGAAAAAGTCGTACCTATACCGTCAAGTCTGACAAATTTTCGGCGTAATTTAAATTGAAATGTATATCGATATTATTAGCACAAATTACTTGTGAGCGCGGCGGGCGCCCGTAGCAATATACAGGCGTAACTTACTGCGCGTAAGGTTGCGCTCAACACTCTGTCAATGTTTTTTGCATTGCCTACAACTCACATGCGTCACCTTACGATCTACACGCGCGTTGCGATGAACTCTACGTCAGCGCATCCCTCTGCCAGTACTGTGTAAGGTGACGCATGTGTGTTGAGCGCAACCTTGCGTGCAGTAAGTGACGCCTGTGTGTTGCTGCACTTAGGGACGGATTTTAAACCCATCACCTAAATTACAATACACTGTAACCCTCGATTCATTTAGCTGGTTTTTACAGCATATCTGGGAGAAGAAGCAGCTGTCACATTCTTTGTGTTCCTTTCACTCCCAGTCCAATTTGGAAGAACTTGTTTATTAACTACATACATAATACATACAACCACGCCTTTATCCCTTATTTGTTAGGCAGAGCGTAAACGATATAAAGAAAGGTCGTTCCACCACGTCCGACAAAGTTCAGAGGTTTATTTATAGATTAGTAGGTATATTGCTGTAGTGACAGGTTGTCAGCCCATCGCCTAAATTGCAATCTAATAATTGCAGTTTATGAACCGAACCTAAATAAAGATGACCAGTCTTCTTCTTCTTCTTCTATCGTGTGGGTTTCGAGTCGATCGACGGGATGAACGCTGGTGTCAGAGTTTTTAAATCGCCTAATAGCACAGCTAATAGGCCTCTGACATAGACCGACGGCTTAACGTGCCCTCCGAAGCACGGAATCCTTTTACTTTTCGGACAATCATGCGGTTCAACCTAAAAAGTCCTGACCAAACTGAGGAAAATCTCACAAAGTGATAAATTAACTAATATCAACTTTGCATTCCCCCCGGGATTCGACCCTAGGACCTCCGGATGGAGAGCCCATGGCTCAGACCACTAGACCACGGAGGCAGTTATCAGTGTATAAAAGATGACCAGTGTAAAATCACCTTAAGCTAAGCCTAAGTAGAGTTCGTGCGGATAATCACATGAACCAATTGAGCTGTGAAGAAATTCGCTGATCTCGATTTAATTAGAATTGTGATTTCAAGCATATCAACAAGTATTGGACTCGATTCTAGATTTGCCGGCTAAAACTAAAATTCAAATCCATCTGTCTGTGAGGAAATGCAGCTAGTACATTCTATGTTTTTCTCTCACTCCCAGTCCAGCATGGAAGAAATTTATAGTCGGTGGTTTTTATGCCATTTCTGTCATTTTTATTCGCCGTCATATTATATTAGCCTAAAGTGTCCCACTGCTGGGCGAAGGCCTCCCCTCTCTTTCCAGGCAACACGATCCATGGCTGTTTCCGACCAGTTAGGTTCAAAGTCGACCAAGTCATCCCGCCATCGCATCCTCGGTCTCCCTCTGCGCCGACGCTCTTGTGGGACAAATATTGTGGCTAGATTGGCCCATCTCTCGGGATGCATTCTGCACACATGGCCAGCCCAGTCCCACTTAAGCCTTGCGGCTTTTTTACCCACGTCAATAATTTGAGTTTTGGAGCGGAGTGTGGTATTCCTGCCGCGATCAGTCCTTTTTGCACCTAGAATGTTCCGCTCCATTGCTCTTTGACACATATGATATGGCGGCATAAAATTGACAGAAATACTGGGGAAACGTGCAAAAGCGCGTCAAAATCTAGACGACAAAGTGTAAAACCATAGAGTATAAATCGCCTATCCTCTTTCAATTTTATTATTTTGAAAGTGACAAATAGATTTAAATTTTAGATTTAGCCGGTGATATCTAGAATCGATCCCATTGTTTTGTTCTTGATTCTTGACACACAATCATTCACCTATATTTCATTAATTACATTTATTAAACTAGTGAATTTTCATTGTGTTATTGTTTCAAAACAAGGTGATACTTTTATTAAATCAATAATATTTATTAGTATCGAAGTCATGCTAGGAACGATGTACGTACTATAATTTTCCGTAATAAATAATGAAGCAAATTGTTTTATAAAAAATCGAAATTGGATAATTTGAACAGGGTTTGTATATCTTGGCTCAGAGAAGATATAAACTTTATATCTAAGTTATGACAGATATACGAACAGATTTATTGAGCATTTATACATCTCCATACCTGTCCATACCGTGTGATCCGATGCCGTTAAAAGAAAAAGAAAAGCAGTTAGAAATGTGTTCGAAATTCAATTTTCTTCAGCACTGGCTGTTTATGCAAAGTCTTTGCCGCAGGCGAGGTGAGCGGTGGGTGGTGAATGAGAATGGATTATACACCTCTGCTAAGTTGTCGGTTGCAGTTTCTCTCAACTACATCCTCTTAGCTTGGAACTCTTTAGAGGATTTATCTATCTTCATTGCTATAAATAAAGAAACAGTTCTAAATTCAATTTTCTTTATACAAAGTCTTTGCCGCAGGCGAGGTGAGCGGTGGGTGGCGAATGAGGATGGATTATTCATCTCTATTCAGTTGTCGGTTGCAGTTTCTATTAACTGCATCCTCTTAGCTTGGAACTCTTTAGAGGATTTATCCATAAAAAAGAAAAGCAGTTTGAAATTCAATTTTCTTCTGTACTGGCTGTTTATGCAAAGTCTTTGCCGCAGGCGAGGTGAGCGGTGGGTGGCGAATGAGGATGGATTATTCATCTCTATTCAGTTGTCGGTTGCAATTTCTCTCAACTGCATCCTCTTAGCTTGGAGCTCTTTAGAGGATTTATCCATAAAAAAGAAAAGCAGTTCGAAATTCAATTTTCTTCACCGCTGGCTGTTTATGCACTGTTAGCTTGGATCGGAACTATTTGAAGGTTTTTTTTTATTAATACAAGGTAAGTGTAGTACTATTAGTGGTGATAAGTTTTTTTTTATTTTACGAGAAAAATATGCCCAAAATAATATCGTGGTAAGAATATCGTTACCTACAATGATACCAAAGTATGTTGCAAAACAAACTTTTTTGCAAACCGGTGCGACCCGAGATTCATACATAGATAGATAAACTCTTTATTGCGCATAAATCGTACAGTTTGAAAAACTTAAAAATAACAGCGTGCGCAAAGGCGGCCTTATCGCTTTAAGCGATCTCTTCCAGACAACCCTGCATTTAAAAAAGAAAAATTACACATAGCAAGTAGCTGCGGCAACATCAAAGAAGTAACTAAACACTTAAATAACTATCAACACTTAAGATCAACATAATAGTACATATTAAATACAAATATACATAGATAAACAAAAATTCCGAATATAAATAAATAATTATTTATAATAAATAAATTTAATTAAACATGCATATCACATATAAAAATACACATACTTACATTCATATATACCTACATATATAAATAGATAAACATATATATTAAACATATAGGATAAAATAAGATTAATTGCAACCTGATGCAGTAAGAAGATGACTGCGTAATCCAGATTTAAAAAAGTTAGATTCATATTAGTCTGCAATTATTTCTGTCGTTGTATTTGAAGAATTCATTCATTTTTTTCCGTGCTTCGGAAGGCACGTTAAGCCGTTGGTCCCGGTTAATATCGTTTAATACCGTAGATATTAGTCGTTAAGCCATATCAGACGCCAGTGCTATGCATTGGCCGCTTGAAAACTCTGACCTAATCTAGGATTGGGTCTGGTTTCCCTTCTGGGTTGCGGAGGTCAGATGGCACTCGCTCTGTGTAAACACCAGTACCCTCGTTCAATCCCCTGGATTAGGTAGCCGACCCCGTAAGTTACGGGATAAGGCTAGGGAGATGATGATGATGATTCATTTTTTTCCTCTCTGGCGGTATTTATAATCCTCAGAACTATGTATAATCAGTTGCTGGTGACATATGACACTGAAGCCAACAAACTGCCAACTATTCGTATCAAGAGAACCGTAATTTTACGGCTTTCAGGTGTACCGTTGCGACACACTATGGTGTTAAAACGTTGCGTGTTTTAAACCATCGAATGGTTTAAAACACCCCGTATACTATCGTAATTAATCGTTTGGGTATATCGTGTGTGTAAATGTGAATGTTTCTTCCATGCTGGACTGGGAGAGATAGAAAAACATAGAATGTTCCAGCTGCCCTTCCTCCCGGGCATGCTGTAGAAGTCAGCAAAAGGGACTTGAGGGTTACAGTGTATTGTAATTTAGGCGATGGACTGACAACCTGTCACTATAGCAATACACATTACAATCAAAAATTGCCCTCAATTTTTGTCAGACGTGGCGAAAGCGCCTTTTACGAGGAGTTTGACGCTCTGCCTACCCCATAAAGGATAAAGGCGTGATTTTATGTATGTATGTATGTAAATGTGAATGTACACGTATGTGTGTGTATAAGAGAGATTGACACACACTTACAAACTGCAAGCTTATTTCAAACGACCACCAACTGTACCGAAAACGAGTATTTATTTATATTTATAGTTATTTTGTAAAAAATATTTTCGAAAAACTGCAAATGACTGACAACATAAGAAACACCCCTTAACAGAATACACAATAAATTGGAAACAAAGTTTAACCCTTATTTAAACTTCTCCCAAGTCCCAAGTTCAGCCGGACTTAAGCCAGCCACTCTCCGATCAAAGTTGGTGTGCAACAGATGTCGGTTGTCGACGCGATAGAGCGACTTCAGCGGTTTACTGAAACTTGGAGTATACTTTTTGTTAAAGAATAGATGTATACCTACTATTAAAATTCTTTGGAAAAGAAAGAGCGTGTGTGCCAAGCACACATGTCAGAAGTAAAATCGCTTTGGCAAAATCATCCCAGCCTCATCATGACGCTAGGCCGTGACGCGACCTTGAAATTTCACTCCCAACGCGCCTAAAGAAATTTCACTTCAAAAGCTAAAGTTATACACTTAACTCTACTAAGTATTTTGTGTGCTTAATCGTAGATCAATTCTACAATTTTCTGTTAGGAGTCTTTTTAGTAGTTTTAGTTTTCTTGTTAGTGTTCGATAAAGATATTCGCTTCCATGCTGGACTGGAAGTGAGAGACAAATATAGAATGTGCCAGCTGCATAAACATCAGCATGCTGTATAAACCAGCTAAGGGATCCAAGGGTTTCAGTATATTGCAATTTAGGCGATGGGCTGACAACCTGTCACTATAGCAATATACGTACAAATCCATCTTAAATAACCCTCAAAACTTTGTCAGACGTGGCGGAACGACCTTTGCTTTGGTCGTTTACGCTCTGCCTACCCCATTAGGGATAAAGGCTTGATTATATGTATGTATAAAAATATTATTTTTAATCGATCCGGAATTTTTGGATTTATTTTGAACCAAATATAAACACATAAGTCTTTATTCTATATGATGATAGTATGAAATGGTGTGTTTGTACATAAAAGTGTACATCATATTACGCGCCGCCACGCTCATAAGTAATCTGTGATATTACTTATAAAATAAGTCGATTTTATCCCTCGTGTGTTTTGGAACTCGGCTCATTACTGTGCCGTCACCGAACCGCGATCGCATGTCACCGTCACATCAGCGTTCCATAATCCACAGCTGATACCCGCCTCCGCCTGCCTTTAAGCTTTCAGCACCAAATATGTACCCACTTACTACAGACACTAGGTACTACTAGTAAGTATTAATCTTCCATGCTGGACTGGGAGCGAGAGAAAAACATAGAATGTGCCAGCTGCATTTCCTCCCGGGCATGCTGTAGAAACCAGCTAAGGGATCCGAGGGTTTCCGTACATTACAATTTAGGCGATGGGCTGACAACCTGACAGTACAGCAATATACCTACAAATCCATCTTAAATAACCCTCAAAACTTTGTCAGACGTGGCGGGACGACCTTTGTTTAGGTCGTTTACGCTCTGCCTACCCAATTAGGGATAAAGGCGTGATTATATGTATGTATGTATGATACTAATAATAATATCAACTACAAAAATCCCCTACTGGAAATGGACCATCCCCTGTTGACGGCTCTTTACCATACATATTTACAACAACGTTTTTAACCAGATTGACGATAGCAGTACTAGGTGAAGGCTCGATTCTAGATACCACCAGCTAAAAATAAAATTAAAATCTGTCTGTCACTTTCAAAATAATAAAATTGAAAAAGACTTACAAAGATTACACTTTGTACGCAGACTATGACGCGCTTTTGCACGTTTCCCCAGTATTGTTATTGTATAAAAATTGATAAAATAAAAAAATAAAAAATAAAAAGTAGTTTATTGTACAAACATCTTGCCAAATTATATTAAAGGTACAATTCAGGTGGTTTAAAAAGGCCACAAGAAAAAGTTGTGAAACTCACTGCACTAGTTTGCACTGTATCGCAGTGGGAATCGCTTCCATTTCGTCATGACATGACAATGTTATAAAATATGTGTAACAATTTTGATAGATATTGGTATTGGATAAAAATTACAGATAACGCATATAACCACCGACTATAAATCAAAAACCGGAGAGAATAGATTTCCTATCCTTTTCCAATGTTTTTAGTCTGAAAGTGATAAATACATTTTAATTTTACTTTTAGCCGGCAAATCTAGAATTGAGCCCATTATTCTTATTTCTCACAAGGAACGCCCATTCCCAAAACTACAACCTTTAGACGACTCTCTCGACGAACAGTCATGGTTAAATAGAGAATGTGATGCTATTCTGACCCGGCATAAGACAGCACCTTTTTTTGCTTTGTCTGCGCTACGAAATTAGTTTCTTAGCACTTGCTGAAGACATCAACGCGGTATGTCTACGAAACGTACTCCTTTTTACTACGATTGACTTTTTGTGATGAGAAGAATAAAGCTGGCATGCCAATGAAAACAAATACCCGCGGAGATGTGATATTTGACAGTTGTGGAGTACAACTTTTTAATATATAATACACTAGCAGCCCGTCCCGGCTTCGCACGGGGTAGACATTTTTTTTTTAAGTAATTAGAATAAAAGCAGAGTCGAATAAAATATATACAGTCTAAATTAAACGTTGACAACTTTCAACTAAAAATGTATCTACCTATACATCTAGGTATTTCAAAGAAATTTTTGTTCGTGTCGATAGAAACTTGCCTATCATTATTTAGTATTTTCCTTACAAAATATTTTTTTTTTGTTTGGTTTTGTTGTTTTATGCTTATTATTTTGTTTTTTTTTACATTTTTGTGTTTTTTTTTTGCTTTTTATTTTTTATTAAAAAAGGGTTTGTCATTAATCATTTTCATTCTTATTATTACTTAATAATTTACATTTTTAGTATTTTTTATTTTACAGGTTTACTTTTACATTATTTACAGATATAATATTAAGGTAGATTTACGTTTTTTTCTTTTATATTTGTCAGTTTTTTTTAAATAATTTAAAAACTATTTTATAGGTAGTTAAATGGTCTTGACCATAAAATAATTTATTTGGATAAGGATTAATATAAACACATAAATAGCATGGTTTGAATTTGGTTAGCATTTTCATTAATGTTTAAAATGAAAAAAGTTGTTGTAGTGACATAACTACAATAGTTGGACATATGCTACCGCGGAGTTTTTTGTAGACATTATGATGTTCTTCAATATTGTTGTACATTATTTTGTTCTATCGCTAATAGTTTCGGCAGCGCATTCGACGAAAGACATTTTAAGACTCATTTTTCTACACCTTCGGTTACATTGTTCAAATTTTACCAAGAATCCCTATTTTTTTTCAAAATGAAATGTAGTCTATGTCAAATTGGAAGAATGTAGCATTCTATTGGTGAAATAATTTTTTAAATCGGCCCAGTACTTTTTGAGCCTATTCATTACAAACATACAAACATACAAAAATAGGTACAAATCTTTCCTCTTTATAATATTAGTGTAGATACATACATATAATCACGCCTTTATCCCTAATGGGGTAGGCAGAGCGTTAACGACCTAAACAAAGTTCATTCCACCACATCTGACAGTTTTGATGGTTATTTAAGGAAGATTTGTAGGTATATTGCTGTAGTGATAGGTTGTCAGCCCATCGCCTAAATTACAATATAGTAAAACCCTCGTATCACTTAGCTGGTTTTTACAGCATGCCCGGGAGGATATGCAGCTGGCATATTCTATATTTTTCTTTCGCTCCCAGTCCAGCATGGAAGAAACTTTTTAATCTATGATTGTCAATTGCCAAAATGGCAGGACCGCGGGAGCTATAGAATAATATCTTAAGAAAATAAATTTGGTTAGTATTAGTGGCTATCTTGTTAAAATATCGCTGTTTCCTTTCCTCTTTGGTTTCCTCTATGGTTACTTACCGTACATTTTCCTTTTCTTGGAAAATCTTTTCAGAGCGAGTCTTGTTTGTGCTGAACAATGTTCGCGTGTCAGCCCCCCATCAGCCCTTCAAAACTACAGCTGATGCCTCGTTCCTGGAAGCCTTTCGCCAATATTCAGAGCGTTATTGTGATGTGATTACCTTGAACAATAGGCTGCTTAAGATAGGTTAGACAAGAGTATTTAGGTTTTATAATAATAAGTGTTTTGATTTGTGTGGAAAGATGGAGTATCTTTTAACTGCCTCCGTGGAGTCGAGATCCGGAGGTCCTGGGTTCGATTCCCAGGGAGGGGAACACAAAGTTGATATTTGTCAATTCATCACTTTATGAGATGTTCCCCAGTTTGGTTAGGACAATGCAGGTTGGATCACCTGATTGTATGGAAGAAGAAAGATTCCGTGCTTCGGAGGGCATGTTACGCCGTCGGCCTAGCTTCCTGTCTTTGATAGTGGTTGTTACACAAAACCGGAGGTCATTTAAAAACTCTGAGACCAGGGTCGACTCGACACCCACACGATAGAAGAAGAAGAAGAAGAATGAAGTATCAGATAGTGAAGTCATATCGACATTCTGAAATTTCTGTCTGAAAATTTGCCTCAACCCCCAGTGCGGTGTGAGAGTAAGCTTTTTCAATTTCCTTTTGCTCTTTAGAACAGCCTATGGTACTATAGTATTTTTCAGATAGCATGAGTCTCCTGACAGCATGTAGGAAACATAAAAGCTACACAACAGGTGCGAAAGAGACTCCTTTATAACTGTCAAAAAAGTATGCGTTTGACACGAGTCAGGATGCTCATCACTACATACTATAAAACAAAGTCGCTTTCTTTGTCCCTATGTCCCTATGTATGCATACATCTTTAAAACTACGCAACGGATTTTAATGCAGTTTCTTTTAATGGATAGAGTTATTCAAGAGAAAGGTTTATATGTATAATACATGCATAATATAGTAGAGAAACACTGATAATTGCCGGGTGAAGCCGGGGCGGACCGCTAGTGCTATATAAAAAAATGTATAACATGCTTTAAAATATCGATTTAAAAAAAAAACAACTCATTCAGATTTAAGAAATCGGGCTATAGAGTGATTACGGTGCTTCGTGCTTCGAGTTGCATGTTTACGGCCCATAAACCTCGACTCATCAGATTATCTGCAGTTTGATTCTGAGTCTGATCACAGGAAACGAGTTTCATTAGTTCCAGCACAGAATATACAGTAAGTAAAAAAATTGCTGACTATATTTTAGGGTGTGATTCTACCCATGAAACTGAACAACTTTCCCCAAGGAACATAGGTCAAAATATGAAAAAAGGGCCCTCTGTCTCGAGCCGCTGACACCATTTGTATGGCCAAATTTCTGTTTTATTGTATTTCGACATAATGTTTCTTTGGGAAAGTTGTTCAGTTTCATGAGTAGAATCACACCCTAAAATATGGTCAGCTATATTTTTTTACACCCTATATAATAGTTGGTTCCATTCTAAGTACCAATACTAATGTCAATTTGATTTTGTTTCATTTAATCTTCGAACATCATGAGAATGTAACTTTAGGAAAAGACTCTCTATGTCAGAATCTCCCGCCTTACAACTTAGGGAGAAGGGGTTGGCTGAAAATCAGCATTGTATGAAACCGCATCGTTCCATACAAGGATAAGCTGACGCAGCTCCTTTAAAAAAAAAAACTAAGTCCATCATACTGCAACTTATTGTAAGGTCTACTTCATATTGGAAAGTATTTAGCCGAACTCGTGAAATTCGGGAAAAGAACTATGAAGATATTCGATAATTAGATAGTATTTAAAAGGGAAAAGAGGAAGAAGGAGGAACAACAGGCTAGATAACATTAAAAAAAACCATACATACATATAATCACGCCTTTACCCCTAATGGGGTAAGCAGAGCGTAAACGACCTAAACAAAGGTCGTTACGCCACGTCTGACAAACTTTTGAGGATTATTTAAGATAGATTTGTATGTATATTTCTGTAGTGAACAGGTTGTCAGCCCATCGCCTAAATTGCAATATACTGAAACCCTCAGCTCCCTTAGCTGTTTCTTACAGCATGCCCGGGAGGAAATGAATCAGGCTCATTTTATGTTTTTCTCTCGCTCCCTGTCCAGCATAGAAGAAAAAATAACCATTATAAAAAGGCTAATGGAATGCAAAAGACTAGTTAACAATGGTGATCGCTACGGTACTCAACCTTCCCAATCCTCCCATACATATCCAACCCTGAAAATATAAATATTCATAAAAGGGTAAAAGGGACATTGCAAATAAAGTTTTTGAAGCTTTTTTGATAATCTAGTTCTCTTTTATTACAGTTTTCTGTGCGAGGTATTAGTCAAAACATTCACTTTAGTAGTCTATAGGGGGTGTAAGGGACAGCGTCCCGGAAACTGATAGGGGTTGCTCAGTCAACGAAACTGAACAACTATCTGCAGGATATTTTTTAAAGAAAGTGAAAAAAATAATTACTTTTCCATTCAAATTGTCCGAACGATGTGATAATTTTGTGTGGCAAGGTATGTTTTTTTCATCTTTTGAAAGAATTTCCTGGTGAAAGGTGTTCAGTTTAGTTGACTGAACAACATCTATTAGTTTGCGGGACGCTGTCCATTACACACCCTATATTCTGTGATTTAGTTGACACAATAAACTATGGTTATAATACAGGTCATTCGACTTAACTAATACTGTTACAAGGGTAACACAATAATTCACGGCCATTTAACTAATAAAGAGCTTGTTGCTATAAATGTTTACAACGCCATATTATCACGAAAACCATGTCGTGACGTCACAAAGCCCGTTCCAGTTCGAAGTAGCGAGAAATCTGCGAGAGTAAGTGAGGCTGGGATGTTAATTAATTGTCAATGATATTTTAAGAAAGATACATTACGTTCATACTGCACGCACATTTTAATTGTTCCGCGACACATATACATACATATTTATAACATTGCATATCTAAACAAACGCTGAGTGCGACACAAAATAGGCAAAGCGTAAGAGTGAAACAGATAGCTATTTGTAATGCAGCCTTGAATATAATTTAACTTTCTTTTTCACTTCGCAGCTCGCAGCTCGACTGCCTAAAATGGTCACAATTAGGACCATTTGTCGGCACGAGTTTCGCGCGTTGGTAACGTATATACCTATATATAATATCATTGGTTAATTTTACCTGGAATTAACAACTACTATGGTGAAAGGACCAGGAGATATATCGTCCCAAAGATTTATAAAGATCTATCTACCCATTGAAAAAAAGAAAACATGTGTCACAAAAAATAGATTTAATAACCATGTAAAAAAAATCTTGATAGAAAGACTCAGTAAAACTTTAAAATAAAATATTGTATACGTATATCAGTATCAGATATAATGCGCATTGCAACATAATTTATATTTATAAATAAAATAAAAACAAAGCATGTAAAAAAAAATACTAATACATAAGTTATTAATTAGTGGGACAGTATCTACTGCCTACAAACTATACTGTAGTATGGCAGAAGCGATACAACATTGTAAAATGTGTTATTCGATGAATAAACTTATTATTATTTTATTATTATGACGTCATCTACATTTAAATCTAAAATCTTTAAAAGTTTATAACCTTTTCACATAAAAAACATCTAAACATACATACATACATACATATAATCACGCCTTTATCCCTAATGGGGTCTAAACAGATATCAAAAAATTACAATAGACCGGACAATGGTGGAAAAATGCCTCATTTTCGCGGGTAAACTCATTAGACCGGCGGATGTGATATAAAATGTTATAAAACGTGAATATAATGTGCTGTCCTTTTGTATTTTTTGTATATTTATATGCATACACTTCCATGCTGGTCTGGGAGCGAGAGAAAAACATAGAATGTGCCAGCTGCATTTCCTCCCGGGCATGCTGTAAAATCCAGCAAAGGGATCCGAGGGTGCCAGTATATTGTAATTTAGGCGATGGGCTGACAACCTGTCACTACAGCAATATAGACTTAGAATTCTATCTTAAATAACCCTAAAAATTTTGTCAGACGTGGCGGGACGACCTTTGTTTTTGTCGTTTGCGCTCTGCCTACCCCGTTAGGGATAAAGGCGTGATTATATGTATGTATGTATGTTTATATGCATATAATTTATTTATTTAACAGTTTATTAGACACATAAACATACACAGAACAATGACATAAGTAATTAAGACACAACAGGTTCTGCCTATTTCTACAAAGAAATCTCTTACAACAGACCTAATAAGAGTGTGACAGCAATGCATTTTTGGTTCAAAACCGCTGATGAATGAATTAATGTATCGCATACATATAATTGGGTAGGCAGAGCGTAAACGACCTAAACAAAGGCCATTCCGCTACGTCTGACAATTTTTGATGGTTGTTTACAATAGATTTGTAGGTAAATTGCTGTAGTGACAGGTTGTGAGTCCATTGCCTAAATTTCAATATACTCTAATCCCTCAGATCCCTTAGTTGGCTAAGGCCGATTTTAACAGCATGCCTGAAAGGAAATGCAACTGCCACATTCTATATTTAACAGTTTATTGTACACATAAACATACACAGAACAATTACATAATGAATTAAGACACAACTGGCACTGCTTATTTCTACAAAGAAAATTCTTACAGCAGATTCTATGTTTTTGTATCGCACCTGTCAATAAAAAGTTAATCAGAATTAAACTACTTTAAAATTTTAGACCTTGTTGTGATGAATTTAAAGTCGAAGCATCATCTGGACAATACAGCCATAGATACGTGGTATAAATAATAACGATAAAACTAAAATAATGCAAATTCACCTCTGTTCAGACCGTTCTCATACATACATACATATGTTCACGGCTTTATCCCTAATGGGGGAGCCAGAGCGTCAACGACCCAAACAAAGGTTGTTGCGCCACTTCAGACAAGTATTGAGGGACATTTCAGATAAATCTATGTATTGGTGTAGTGACAAGTTGTTAGCCCATCGCCTAAATTACAATACACTGAATCCCTCGAATTAGTTAGCCGGCTTTTACAGCATGCCCGGGAGGAGATGCAGCTGGCACATTCTATGTTTTCGCTCCCAGTCCAGCATGAAAGACCGTTCTCACTTGTGTAATATTTAAAATCTAGATAGGTATGTAATTTACTAACCTTATAATTGTTGCATTCGTTTTGTGGTACGTTATTAGCAAACCTTGTGAACAAGGATACAGATACAAACGTAATATTTATCATGCAAGCAAACAGAAATGTAAATCAATTGCATAGCAGAAAATTATTAAGTAGCTAACACTAGTTAGGTATTAATTCTACAAGTTGAAATATTTCTTTCCGTGGTTGCGGTGTTCCTAACTTTTTTATTTTTTTATGAGAATAAAGAATCTTTAACCTAACTTTAAAGAAATTCTGCCTTAAAATAAAAGACAGTCTATTAATTATTTGTTTTCTTCCATGCTGGGCTGGGAACGAATGAAAGACATAGAATGTGGCAGCTGCATTTCCTCCAGGGCATGCTGTAAAACCAGGTAAGGGATCCGAGGGTTTTAGTATATTGCAATTTAGGCTATGGGCTGACAACTTGTCACTACAGCAATATACGTCCAAAACTATCTTAAATCACCCTCAAAACTTTGTCAGACGTGGCGGAACGTCGTTTACGCTCTGCCTACGCCATTAGGGATAAACGCGTGATTATATGAATGTGACTTTTGAAACAAAATACCTACGTAGGAATCTTTGAATCAAATAATAAGAATATGCACATACATTAACGTCTGATAAATACATTGACGATCCCATTCATTTTCATATATGCTAATTTTACTATGTTAATCGTGACATTATTCTTATACATACATACATAACGTCACGCCTCTTTCCCGGAGGGGTAGGCAGAGATCACATCCTTCCATTTGCTACGATCCTTGCAAACTTCTTTCGCTTCATCTACATTCATCAATCTTTTCATGCACGCTCGTCGGTTTAGGGTACTCCTGACCTGACCTTTCCCTAGAACGTCCCCGATTTGATCGCGGTACGTTCGTCGAGGTCTTCCCCTTCCATTATTCTTATACATGTTAATATTCCATACCTACATAAAATTGGGCGTACATCCTTTATGCAGAGCATCAAATGGCTAGCGTTTTTGTCATGTTTGTTTGTTGGTGAGGACAGCGTCCTGCAAACTGATAGGGGTTAGTCAGTCAACAAAACTGACCAACTTTCAGCAGGAAATTCTTTCGGGAGATGAAAGTGTTTTTTGACTTTCCCACACAAAATTACCACCTCGATCAAACAATTTGTATCGAAAAGCAAAAAAATAAATAACATTTCATTAAAAAGAACCCTGGGGATAGTTGTTCAGTTTCGGTGACTGAGCAATCCCCATCAGTTAGCCAGACGCGGCCTCTAACACCCCATAATGAATACAATTATTTTGACACACGACGCGTACTAGTTCAATAAGTATTCAACTTACGAGGGGCGGCTGATATAAAATCTACTTTGTTAAAGAAAGTTTTGAAAATCGAACTGGCCATTGCAAAATCATATTCTATATTTATTCCTTTTTCAAAATTATGACGCTTATTTTTTTTCGCTTGCTTTTGTTTTTTTTGGCGCGGCTTTGATTTTACCATGTCGAAAGAAAATTGCAAAATGATGAAATTTGAGCATCGACCAGTGATTAAATTCCTAAGTAAAGAAGGAAATACGCCTACGCAGATCAGAGAGCGCATGTTAAAGGTGTTTGGTGATTCAAGTCCTTCTGAATTCGCCATAAAGTTTTGGTCGAAGCAATTTAATCATGGCCGTGAGAGCCTGGAAGACGACACACGTAGTGGAAGGCCAATTTCTGCTGTTACCGCAGATAATGTTGAAAATGTGAAGAACCTGATTCTTGCAGATCGGCGAATCAAGCAGTGGGAGATAGCCAGAGATGTGGGCATTAGCAAGGAACGAGTTCATGAAATTATTCACGAACATTTGGGCATGTCCAAGGTGAGCGCGCGTTGGGTCCCTAGAATGTTGACCCCCTTTGACAAAAAAAGTCATTGCCAGTATGGAGGTTGGGTCTGTACAGTAGTACCGCGGCATGTAGCAGGTCGGAGTGGCTGATTGTTGCGACAACGAGTGGCTGGTTCTGGAGGCTAGCGGGATCCGAAGCACGGTGCACCGCTGGCCGACCGTAGGAAGTTGAGGGCCCAAGTAGCGGGAAAGCCACCCGCGAAAGGCTGCCCTGCCACCTCACGAAAAATCCCGGGATGCTCCACCTTGCCGGTTGGCGACCGGATGGGAGGACCAGGTGGCAATCCCCGGGGGGGTTCGGGCGTCCCCGCGGTCTCCAAGCCAGCTATCTTTGCGTGTAGCTGCAATCAGCTCATTTTCTAAGCTTATTGCAACGCGGTACCTCGTACAACTGCCTTCCTCCTGCCTATTCACTTTTTCCCCACATCACCAATTATGAAAACACTCAAAAAACGGAAAATGGTTAAACAGCGGATGCACGTCCTCCCACTTAAAGTGCACCTCTCAAATATTCGAGGCTTGCACTCAAATCTCAACCCCGTCCATCACCATCTTGAGACTGAAAAACCGCATCTGCTGTTCCTCACTGAGACGCAGATCAATTGTCCGGCTGACGCGGCGTACCTCAGCTATCCCGGCTACACACTAGAACACAGGTTTCTACCTCGTGCCGGAGTCTGTGTGTACGCTCGCGATGACATTTGCATCAAGCGTCTCAAGAACCTTGAGGCACCAAGTTTTTCCGTATTGTGGGTACTGGTCGATACTGGTGTAGCTCAAAATGTGTATGCTTGCGTCTATCGCTCGCATAGTGGAGACACGGAGACAACCAAACTGTTTGAACACCTCAGTGAAGGTGCTGATGAAGCTCTCCAGAGATACCCGGCAGCGCAGCTAGTCATCCTGGGGGATTTCAACGCTCATCATAAAGATTGGTTGTTCCCATACCTAGTGACCGATCGAGAGGCGCGCAAATTTGCATTGTCGCTAAATCTCTCCCAGCTTGTCAGCTGTGCAACAAGGGTCCCGGATATTGAGTCTCATACAGCCAACTGCTTAGACCTTCTGCTGACTACCGATCCAGACCGATACTCTGTGTCTGTTTCTGCCCCATTGGGCACCTCAGATCACTGTCTGGTGAAATCTGTATCAGTGTATTCACCACCCGATCAGGGCCCTTGTGGTAAAAGACGGGTGTGGCGATACAGGTCAGCAGAATGGGATGAGATGCGCCACTTCTTTGCTTCGTATCCTTGGCAGGACTGTTTTTCTTCAGCCGAATCGTCGAGCTGCGCGGATGCTATTACAGAAGTTATACGTCAGGGTATGGAGTATTTCATACCGTTCTCTGATGTTCCTACCGGTAGCAAAGCTCGCCCGTGGTTTAATGCTGACTGTATCTGCGCGGAATCGCAGAAACAGTCGGCATTCCTTGCTTGGGCTGATGCTCGTGCACGCAAAGCTCCGAATACTCGCGATCTGAAGAAAAACTATAACAAAGCCACCAAGTTAAGCAAAAAGGAATTACGCAGGGCTCGATTCGCCCACATAGGCCGAGTAGGCGCTAAGCTTGCTTCCTATCCGGCTGGCAGTAAAGCATTCTGGTCGCTTGCGAAAGCAGTGGAAACAAATTTCTGCCAGCCATCTTTACCGCCTCTGCAGAGACCTGATGGGTCGCTTGCTCATACTGCGGAGGAGAAAGCCAATCTTTTTGCCTCCTATTTTGCGGAAAGTTCGCGTCTTGATGCCGCAGGTAAAATACCACCCCCGTTACCTCGTGTCGACTGCTCTATGGCAGCCGTACGCATCCGGCAAAAAGAGGTCCTTAAAACCATGCGAAATCTAGACGTGAATAAAGCAAGTATCCCTGACGGTATCCCTGCAATCGTCCTGCGTAACTGTGCGCCTGAGTTGTCTCCGGTGTTGACACGCCTGTACCGCCTCTCACTTGAGACTGGTGTTGTTCCCAAATCGTGGAAGCTTGCAAATGTGCAACCTGTACCCAAAAAAGTAGTCGAGCAGACCCTGTCAACTATAGACCCATATCGGTAACCTCTATACTCTGCAAGATTATGGAGCGTGTACTGAATAATCGGCTCCTGGCATACCTTGAGGATAATGATCTCCTTAACGATCACCAATACGGCTTCCGCCGGGGGCGATCGACGGGGGACCTCCTCGTGCATGCCACTCACTTATAGAGCGAGGCTATCGAGAGACATGGTGAAGCACTTGCCGTGTCTCTGGATATCTCCAAGGCCTTTGACAGGGTCTGGCACGCTAGCCTTACTGGCAAGCTTCCCGCCTACGGGTTACCTGCTGGCCTTTGCAACTGGATTTCGGACTTCTTGAGCGAACGATCCATACAAGTGGTCTTAGAAGGCTGCTCCTCCGGACAACAGGCTATTGATGCCGGAGTTCCTCAGGGTTCTGTCCTGTCTGCAACCTTATTCCTGCTGCATATCAACGACATGTTTACACCCGATACCTTTGGGTACGCTGATGACAGCACGGTTGTTGACAGATATCTGTCCAGTGCAAGGGCCAACAGTGAAACAATCCAGTCTTGTCGGGAGTCCATGGTGGATCGTCTGAACTCATCGCTAAGGGTGATATCCGAGTGGGGCGATGCCAATCTCGTCAAGTTCAACGCATCCAAAACCCAGGCGTGTCTATTCTCGACAAAACGGAGTCCTTTTAACCTGGCTCCAACTTTCCGGGATGTATCCGTACCGATTTCTGACCATCTTGAGCTTCTTGGTATGAGCCTTACGTCCGACTTGAACTTTGGACGTTACATTGAGTCTCTGGCCACAACAGCTGCCAAAAAACTTGGTATCCTCTCGAAGGTGAGGCGATACTTCACACCGGGACAGCTATTGCAGTTGTACACAGCGCAAGTCCGATCGTGTATGGAGTACTGCTGCCACCTTTGGGACGGTTCAGCTAAATACCAGCTGGCTGCCTTAGACTCAATCGAGAAACGCGCTAAGAAGCTCATTGGAGACTCAGCACTGGTTGAGGCAAAACTACAGAACCTTGAGCACCGTCGCAGAGTGGCGTGCATGTCGGTATTTTACAGGATACATTTCGGGGAGTGCGCGTTAGCACTTCATGACCTTATACCCCCCTCCCCTTTCCATCTCCGGAGCACGAGGCGTGGACAGGGGTTCCACCCTTATGTCGTGGATATACCACAAATTCGCACGAAGCGGTTCGTTTCCACATTCTTAATGCGAACGGCTAAGGAGTGGAACTCCCTGCCGGCGGATCTGTTTCCGGAACAATATAACCTGGGCCTTGTCAAGGCGAGAGTGAATAGGCACTACATAGGCGAGTATGTTTCAACATAGTCCGCATCGTCACTTTCCACCAGGTGAGATGGCGGACAAATGCTCGCCTATATATATTAAAAAAAAAAAAAAAAAAAAAAAGGCGAGTAGAATGTTGTCAGGCATTTCTAGACCTGGTCAAAGGTAAATAAGAAGAGACTATCTCTCAAATTGTGACCTGTGATGAAACTTGGATTCGCCAGTGGGATCCGGAAAGCAAACAAGAGTCAATGCAATGGAAATTTAAAGAAGAAAAGCCGCCAAGGAAGTTCAAGGTTCGGCTGTCGGCTGAAAAACTAATCGCCACCGTATTTTTGGATGTCGAAGGGATTTTGATGATAGATTATTTGCCTAAAAATACAACAATGAATGCTGAATATTATGCAAACTTGCTTGACCAGCTTCGTGAACAAATCAAAGAAAAGCGGAGAGGCAAACTCAGCAAAGGTGTTCTGATTTTACAAGACAATGCTCCTGTACACACAGCCTTAACGGCGAGGTCAGCCCTGAGCAAAAACGGCTTCACAGAAATTAACCATCCACCTTATAGTCCAGATCTGGCTCCCTGTGACTATTTCTTATTCAAAGATTTAAAGAAAAAAATGAGGGGTCGCAGATTTTTGACGGACGAAGAAATGAAAGAGGCTGTGACTGACCATTTTGACGAGCAAAATAAAAATTACTATTATAACGGCATGATGTCACTTATTTGCAAATGTCATAAGTGTATTTCACTTGCAGGAGACTATATAGAAAAATTAAAAATAAACTAGCCATCAAAGTCTTTTCTTTCATAGTTAGGTAGATTACTTATTAGCCACCCCTCGTACGTGTGTTTTTTTTGTATGACAGACACGCGGAATAAAATACACTTGATGTTCGTTCAGTAAAAATGAAAGAAAATCCTCAATTTAGCTAGCCATTGACAAGATCTACTTAAACCTTATATCAGAGTTTCTTTTGCCCAGTTTATCGTGGTCCTACCACAAGTCCGCAACAAAAGTGTACTTCATCCGCGAAACGGAAAGCTTAGCCGGGATGAAAAGAGCTCCTTCAAACGGTTCAGTAGTTCGAGAAATTACTTTTTCAAGATATGTTTCACTGAGTTTCTTTGGAATTCAGACTATCTTGTTCTTCCGATAAGTTTTCATTATTAAAGAAAACAGGATAAAAAATAACCTACTAGGTGATTAAATTTATAGTACATTTCTTAGGATATCTTAAAGAAAAAGAATTTTTTATCATGAATAACACTTGTTTATCGTTTAGTGTTAAAATTGTTTACTTTTATTATCAACGAAACTTCATTTATCATTTATTTTTATTTATTTCAATAAATTTATAGTCATTAATAACTTTCTTCCATGCTGGACTGGGAGAGATAGAAAAACATAGAATGTTCCAGCTGCCCTTCCTCCCGGGCATGCTGTTGAAGTCAGCAAGAGGGACTCGAGGGTTACAGTGTATTGTAATTTAGGCGATGGGCTGACAACCTGTCACTAAAGCAATACATATTACAATCTAAAATTGCCCTCAATTTTTGTCAGACGTGGCGAAAGCGCCTTTTACGAGGCGTTGAACGCTCTGCCTACCCCGTAAGGGATAAAGGCGTGATTTATGTATGTATGTATGTATTAACTTAGATGTGTAGTCCACAAAAATATTTTAGCTAGAGTCGACACAATTCATTTTCTTTTTCTTTTTTTAAATAATGTGTCAGGTATAACCTTTTTAATAATCCAGAAATTTCTTAGAGGTGAGCTATTCATAAAGATTTTATTTGTTCTTGCATAGTTAAGTAGTGGAAACAAGAAAATAAAATACTTCGAGTTACTGCAAAGTCATTTATATGGATGACTGCAAATACCAAGAAAATTACAAGCCATCCATTACTACCACACGAAAAGAAAATCCCAGCGGTAAATATACGCATTTTCGTGGCAACGAAATAGGTGAAATGTGGGTGAAATTCAACATTATGACTTGGAAAACTTACCAACTTATCTAATTCAAATAATAATTTAAGTATAATCTGCATAATATTACCCAAATCACGCAAGCGGCCACATGCTATACCGCCATTTTGATTCCTAATTATCTTAAATCGTGGCTATTTTGATGCTTGCGTACTAAATTATGAGACATGAGAAAAATATTAACGCGAGCCGAATTTGAACCTGCGTCCATGGAATGTTGTTCATTTGCTCTACCAGCTGTGCATCAAAGTTTTTGATTTGTCATATCTTTTAACGTCTGGAGTGGGCGTGTTTACGTATTGTCAATACAAACATACTATATGTATGTATCACGATTTTATCCCTAATGGGGTTGGCAGAGCGTAAACGACCTACACATAGGTCGTTCTGCCACGTCTAAAAAAGTTTTGTTTAAAGGTTATTTAAGATATATTTGTACGTATATTGCTGTAGTGACAGGTTGTAAGCCCATCGCCTCATAAATTTTCATACAAAGAACCATTTGTTGCGCAGTGTCGCGCCGCGCTTCTCCGCTGCGGCTACGTCCTAGTGCGGTCTAACCTCAAAAGTGAACATTCCTTCAGACACGTGGTAGGTAATAAAATAAATAAAGTTCCTCCCATGCACCCATACAAGTTTTAATCTTACAAAACACGAACAGGGATACCAACTAGACCTTGACACAGATGCTATAACAATAAATATCTGGAAGCAAAGCTCCAGGAACACAGACCAAATTGGAGGAGATACCGCAAACAGATTTTACCGCTTTAGTTTTATGGCCACGATTCTGATCTAGACAGCATAAAAATTGGTTGGTTTATACTGCCGTCTGTTTCTGTTCGCTCGAAATAACAGTTATAGTATATTGATGTGGTAAGGAAGAGCGGTGTCTCTCAACACAGGTGTTAAGCTTAAAGAGGAACATCGGCATATTTTTCAAATTTAAATGTATTAGAAGGAAATAAACATTTTATTTATTTATTTAGTATTATTTTAGTCAGGTTGTTTTTTTATTAAATCAGAGCCAATATCAGAGTTTGAGTCCGTCTAATCTAAAGTAAGTCTACATCATCTGCTTTCAGTCGTAGCTTTCATACGAGTTGTTCGGTTCAAAAACAATCGAGTTTGGTAAATTATTTATTAGACTACAGTTGCATAACAAAATGGGGATTTACGGCAGATATATAAAAGAAACATCCTTTGTTGGAAAGAGGTTGCGTAGTCTTCCCTAGCCTAAGTCTGAGCACCAGAAATTTGAGCCAAAGAGGTCTCATGGGGCGCGCCAGAGATTCTTCGAGACAAATATGCCTGTTCCATGAAAGCCTTTGATCGAAGGGACTCTAAAATACCTTTGGAATAGTTTTAAGGGTAAAAGGCGCCTGATTCCTGAAATTCCAGAGTAAACGAAAAATACTTTCAAAAAAGTTATTTGTTTTCTCATTACTTTCTTAACCCAATAAACCATCATCACCTTAGCCTTATCCCGTATCTTACGGGGTCGGCTACCTAATCTAGGGAACTGAATGAGGGTACTGGTTTTTACACAGAGCGACTGCCATCTGACCTCCGCAACCCAGAAGGGAAACCAGACCCAATCCTAGATTAGGTCAGAGTTGTCAAGCCGCCAATTCTTAGCACTGGCTTTTGAAATGGCTTAAAGACTAATATCTACGATGTTAGACGATATTAACCGGGACCAACGGCTTAACGTGCCTTCCGAAGCAGGGAAAAAACGCCGAATAAACGTACATATGAAATTCGAAAACCGAAAAACACATTGGCAGCGGCCCTATCCACTACACCATCGGGCTCTCTTAACCCAATAAACCATAGTATACAAAAACCCTACCTATCTGTCTGATAAAATAACGCATCTAAAAATGTTCTCTACCGCAGAAAATAAATTCCAACAAAAACAATCAAAATTGCGGGGCCGACAGTTCTATCATAAATAAAAATAATATTATA
The DNA here is from genome assembly GCA_949820665.1 of Scrobipalpa costella. NCBI lineage: Eukaryota > Metazoa > Arthropoda > Insecta > Lepidoptera > Gelechiidae > Scrobipalpa > Scrobipalpa costella. The sequence continues at coordinate 4,789,659 of OX463314.1, forward strand.
CATACATACATATAATCACGCCTTTATCCCTAATGGGGTAGGCAGAGCGTAAACGACCTAAACAAAGGTCGTTCCGTCACATCTGACAAAGTTTTGAGGGATATTTAAATTTGTAAGCATATTGCTATAGTAACAGGTTGTCAGCCCATCGCCTTAATTGCAATATACATCGTCATAGCCATCGTCGACTCCGTCTCAGTCGTTTCCGACCTAGACTGGAGTCAAGAGAAAAACCCATTTTTGAATAAAAAAAATAAAAAAACTGAAATCCTCGGATCCCTTAGCTGGTTTTTACAGCATGCCCGGGAGGAAAAGCAGCTGGCACATTCTATGTTTTTTTCTCGCTCCCAGGCCATCATGGAAGTATATAATATTATATAGATTACTAATAAGAAAATGGACTCCATTTTTCATGAATATTTCGTGCATCGGATAAAGCTAGTGTATTTGTGGATGAAGTGTATTATCTGTGTTTCCGCTACATTGCCTCCCGCCTGTTGCCTAGAACAAAACAAAAGAGCATTCGGCTCGCTCATTGGAAACTCGACAGAGTTTGGTTTGGATATTACTCCTAGGTGTTGTTGTAAGGGACAGCGTCCCGCAAACTGAAAGTGGTCGCTATCACCAGGTACATTTTTCACCAAAACTATCACCAGGTCCTTCTTTTAACAAATGAAAAAAAATGCTTCTCCACACCAATTATCTGATGGAGGTGGTCATTTTGAATTGAAAAGTAAAAAAAAAAACTCCTGAAAGAAATTCCTGGTGGAAGTTGTTCAGTTTCGTTGACTGAGCAACCCCTATCAGATTGCGGGAAGTTTCTGTCTCTTACACCCCGTATATCAGTAGCTCAGAGAGAAAAGAGAGGAAATCCCTTACACAAGGCAAAATGTAATTAATAAAAGCGGGCCATGTAATTAAATAAATTGATTAATTAAATAAAATTGCCTGAAACACTAATTAACGACAGGAGCAAAGAAGAAAACATGAACAACAAGACATCTAGACAAAAGCATCCATACCTGGTTTATATTCCACCAATACGGACTAAGTGATGGATGAAAGAAAACTTCATGCTGCGGAAATGCGAATGCTGAGATGGATGTGTGGAGTAACAAGAATGGATAAGATAGGGATTATATAAGAGGAAGTCTGAAAGTTGCGCCAATTACCAACAAAGTAAGAGGAAATCGCCTTGCGTGGTATGGCCATGTTATGCGGAGGGATGAAAGTCACATAGGCAAAAGGGTAATGAATTTGAATGTGGATGGATATGTTGGGAGAGGACGACCAAAGAAAAGATGGATGGATTGCGTGAAAGCTGATATGTCTAAAACAGATGTGAGTGTTGAATTGACGGCTGACAGGGATGAATGGAAGAAGAAAACGTACTGCAACGACCCCAAGTAAATGGGATAAGGGCAAGCGAATGATGATGATGACGGACTAAGCGCTTCCAAAACTATTTCCTTCATAATGCGCACGACAAAAGAGTGGAACTCACTACCTGCATCTGTAACTTAACTGTTAACTGCCTCCGTGGTCTAGTGGCTAGTGCCATGGACTCCTGTTCCTGAGGTCCTGGGTTTGATTCCCAGGAGGGAAACACAAAGTTGATATTTGAGAATTTATCACTTTGTGACTTTTTCCCCAATTTGGTTAGGACATTGCAGGCTGAATCACCTGATTGTCCGAAAAAGAAAAAAGATTTCGTGCTTCGGAGGGCACGTTAAGCCGTCGGTCCCGGTCGCTGTCTTTGATAGTGGTCGTTACTCAAACCATATCAGAGGCCTGATAGTTGTGCTACGAGGCGGTTTAAAAACTCTGACACCAGGGTTCATCGGGTCGATAGACTCGATACCCACTCGACAGAAGAAGAAGACCTGCGTCTGTGTATCCGAATGCATTCAACTCCCAACACTGCAAAGTTAGAGTGAACAAGCATCTTCTGGGTGAGATCGCACCATCGTCGACTCCGTCTCAGTCGCTCCCGACCTAGACTGGAACAAAGGTCGTTCCGCCAAGTCTGACAAAGTTTCGAGGGTAATTTAGATTTGTGTATTGCTGTAGTGAAAGGTTGTCAACCCATCCCCTAAATTGCAATCTACAGAAACCCTCGGATCCCTTAGCTGGTTTTTACAGCATGCCCGGGAGGAAATGCTGCTGACACATTGCTCTTGTCGCTCGCAGTCCAGCATGGAAGAGAAACCCATTTCTATTTTATAAAAAACCTGTATAATATCTAGGCAAAGAGGAATAAAACTCATTAGCGACATACGAATCGGAGCGCGAACCGGGTTACAGGCACGCCACATCCTGTATACGGATGTTAAGGTGCGGATATTAAGGGGTTGAGGGCCGGATTAAGGTGAAAAGGGGATATAACCTTTTTGGCATAGTGCGAATGACGCGCTTTATATTTTTCAAAAATCTTTCGGCGCATGATTAGACTAAGGCTTGTATTTATAATCAGATCTCGAGACTAACAGCTAGTTTGAGTTCGTATCAGAAATGTCATTTCAGTACATTATGACCTGTCAAATCCATACTTAACACTGTTCTCAATATTGAGATCGCTTTATAAATACGGGCCCTAAACTTTTCGAACCTAAAATATACTTGGTAATTTTTGTCTAAAATGTCACATTATTGAGATATTTTCACTTTCACATTTATTTCTCGAAATTTCTATTTAAAATATCTCGGTGATGTGGCGCTTAAGCCAAAAAATCTCATAAAGTATTTTTCATTTCTGTATTTTTCATATGTGTAGAATCAATGTTTTGGGTTTGAAGACTTTTTTAAAAATAAAACTAAGTGTCGCCTTCACAGTATGCCAGGCTTCATTCAAAAATGTTACATCCCCTTTGTGGCCTCTGACATCTGTATCTAGCCTTTAGGTTAAAGAAAAGTAAGAATTTTGATGGAAAATGACAGTTACTATATGAGGTGTAGGGGACAGCTTCCCATCAATTGCTCAGTCAACGAAACTGAACATATTCCACAAAAAAAAGGCTTTTCCATACCAATGGTCTAATCGAGGTGGGTATTTTGTATGGAAAAACAAATTTTTATTTTCACTTCCTGAAATAATTTCTTGGTGGAAGTTGTTCAGTATCGTTGACTGAGCAACCGCTATCAGTTTGCGAGACGCTGTCCCTTACACCCGGTATAAGTACGAATGCTACGGGGCACACGCGCGGATTAAGGGGCTCAGTGTAGATAATAAGGGGCTCAGGGCCGGATTAAGATGGATTGTGTCATTTGTCATGTGTGAATCCGTGAGGCTAAGAGGAAGATCATTACAACTTGAGACAGTGGTGGATGCCGTCAATGTGTGACGCCATGCTTATAGCTGGATTGAGGTTAACAATGTCTATACCAGATGAACCCTGATACATACATATCATCACGTCTTTCTCCCTAATGGGGTAGGCATAGCGTAAATGACCTAAACAAAGGTAGTTCCGCAACGTCTGACGAAGTTTTGATTGTTATGTAAGATGGATTTGTAGGTATATTGCTGTAGTGACAGGTTGTCAGCCCATCGCCTAAATTGCAATAAACTGAAACCCTCGGATCCCTTAGCTGATTTTTACATCATGTCCGGGAGGAGAAGCAGCTGGCATATTCTATGTTTTTCTCTCGCTCTCAGGCCAGCATGGAGGGAATACATACATACATATACACGACCTAAACAAAGGTCGTTCCTCCACGTCTGACAAAGTTTTGAGGGTTGTTTAATATAGATTTGTAGGTATATTGCTGTAGTGACAGGTTGTCAACCTGTCGCCTAAATTGCAATATACAGAAACCCTCGGATCCCTTAGCTGGTTTTTACAGCATGCCCGGGAGGAAATTCAGCTGGCACATTCTATGTTTTTCTCTCGCTCCCAGTCCAGCATGGAATTAATATGGAGTATAGTAAAATGGAGGGAATGAACCCTGATACCGGAATTTAATTTAATTAATTTATCTGTAGGTTTATGTTATTTTTTTGTCTAGAAGTTCTTTAAGATTGAAAATGACATAGCTACTTAATTTTACTAAGTCTAGCCCTGGTACACGTGGGACGTTCCGGGGCGTTTAACACAAAGCAATTTGTAAGCCGGTGCAAAAGTATTCGAGAAATAGTGCTTCAACATGAAAGTATTAAAATCTTTACTGTACAAAAGCGAGACTAGAAGAAACTTAAGCTTCACTTGAAACACAAAAAGAAAATATAAATAAAAAGGGTATTGGGAAATGATTATTTAGAGTGCCCGATGGTGTAGTGGATAGGGCCGCTGCCTCCTGAGCAGGGGATCGTGGTTTGAATCACACTACGTACCAATGTGTTTTTCGGTTTTCGGATTTCATATGTACGTTTATTCGGCGCTTTTTTGACAGCATGTTAAGCCGGTGGTCCCGGTTAATATCGTTTAATACCGTAGATATTAGTCGTTAAGCCATGTCAGAGGCCAGTGCTAAGCATTGGCGGCTTGAAAACTGTGACCTAATCTAGGATTGGGTCTGGTTACCCTTCTGGGTTGCGGAGGTCAGATGGCAGTCGCTTTGTGTAAAAACCAGTACCCTCGTTCAATTCCCTGGATTAGGTAGCTGACCCGTAAAATATGGGGTAAGGCTAGGGAGATGCGGAAATGATTTTTATGATTAACTCTACAAATTGACACCCGCAATGTGTGAAAGTGTTTGTGAAATAATGCTATCGATTTGTAGAGCGCGCAACTTAGGTTCATACTTATAAACAGCACGTGAGACTGACAGCGAGTTTGAGTTCACATCAGAAATGTCATTTCAGTACAAAAGTAACTATCAAATCCATACTTAATATTGCTCTCAATATTGGGATCGCTTTATAAATACGAGCCTTAATCATTTAGCTTTGACAATCCTACTACCTCATATAGAGCTATCGATACAGCACACCCCTCTGTAGTTCATACGTGTGGGTTTCATCAAATTCGTAACAGCACAGTGGCGCGGAAACTCTCTACTCCAACAAACATACATACATATAATCACGCCTTTACCCCTAATTGGGTAGCTAGACCATAAACGACCTAAACAAAGGTCGTTTCGCCACATCTTACAAAGTGTTGAGGGTTATTGAAGATAGATTTGTAGATATATTGCTGAAGTGACAGGTTATCAGTCTGTCGCCTAGATTGCAATATACAGATACCCTTAGATCCCTTAGCTGGTTTTTACAGCTTGCCTGGGAGGAAATGCAACTGGCACTTTCTATGTTTTTCTCTCGCTCCTAGGCCAGTTGATCATTCTTTTTATTATATTTATTTAACAGTTTATTGTACACAGAAACATACACAGAACAATTACATAGGAATCAGGACACAACAGGTACTGCTTATTTCTAAAATGAAATGTCTTACAGCAGACCTAAGAAGTGAGATATCATAAAACGTAAAACAGATAAGACGTGCACAATAAGAATGCAAATTAGGTACAAGAACAGTAATTAAGAATATACCTAGTTGATTATACTATATTACGATCATACTATACTATATTCTACTGCCTCATATAGATACATCCATTGATAAAGCCCCTTTGTAGTTCATACGTGCGGGTTTCATCAAATTCGCAACAGCCCAGTGGCGCGGAAACTAGGATGGCTAATCTACTCGAACGATGAACAATATTGACGTTTGAAATGAGACGGGAGGCGCTGCACTGTCGTCTGAAACTACGGTCTATTGCTTATAAAACAACAACTTTGACTGAGAAAATAGACTCTATTGACCATTGTTTCTTCTTTACGTGTTGGTTACGAGTCGATCGACCCGATGGGCCCTAGTGTCAGAGTTTTAAAACCGCCTAAAAGCACAGCTAATGTCTCCGACCGAAACCGTCTGAAACTACGGTCTATTGCTTATAAAACATCAACTTTCTATGGGTTTTCAACTAAACGGCACGGCGACGGCGCCGTTGACGGTACTGTACGAATTGATCATTCACGCACACAGTGCGTGATATTCCTTATAACACAGTTTTTAAAAAGCGAGTAAAAGAGTACTATCCTTCTCTTCCAAATTAATTCGCTATTGTCATATTTTTATAACGTTACTAGTTATCTGCAATTTATATAATTATTATGTATTATTGTACTAGTATTATAGATTATTTATTTATTACTATATTTATGTATTTATATAGATTGTAGGTATATGTATTATTATGTACATTTGTTGTTTTTTATTATAATATTAAGCTCTGAATTTTATTTAATGTAATTTTACCTATATTATAATTGTACACGCCTTATCTGCCTCACTTATGCACTCTCACTACCGTAGGTCAGCTGGAAGAGATTTCTTTTTAGAGATAAGCTACAGCTACAACAACAACAAGGTACACATTGTGCTATTGTTTTTTAATATTTGTGTCCTATGTATATTTATGTGTGCAATAAATTGTTAAATAATAATAATTGATACTTTTTCCTCTTTATTCATTTATTATTTATTTACTGTTTATTGTACACATGAGAAAGACAATCACAAGGAATAACGACACAACAGGTACAGCTTATTCCTACTTAGAACTTTTGTTCCAGCTGACCTACGGAAGACTTAAATTGAGAGGCAAATTAGGCTCTTTAGTAGCAATGGCGGAAATTATTGACATTCCATATTTGATTTATTTTGAAAATTTACTTGAGCGTGAAGACGGCGGCCACAGACTTTGCTTCTGTTTGGCGTATGTAAAAGACACAAATATAAAAAAACATTTCATGTTTCGCTTTTGCATTACTAACGAGCGACCCGCCCCGGCTTCGCACGGATATTATCAAGTATCTCTACTATATTCTGCATGTATTATACATATAAACCTTCCTCTTGAATCACTCTATCCATTAAAAGAAACTGCATCAAAATCCGTTGCGTAGTTTTAAAGATTTATGCATTCATAGGGTTACAGGGACAGAGAAAGCGACTTTGTTTTATACTATGTAGTGATAGTAGATTAGCAGTCCACCCGTAGGATGCCACTATACCGTGGAAGAGATAAATATGAAGATATGAAAATCAATAAAATTATATAGCACGCTTTTCCACTTGCCGGTGGGCAACGGCACGGCATTGATTCCAACCGGTACCGTCGCCGGCCTGCCAAACTGCATATGTTTTGTATTCGTACGAAGCATGCGCGTGTGTGTCATCTTCATCATTCGCTTGCCCTTATCCCATTTACTTGGGGTCGGCGCAGTACGTTTTCTTCTTCCATTCATCCCTGTCAGCCGTTAATTCGCCTCCGGGGAACGCCCTAGTCCTATCGCTCATATGTCTATTCGTGCTGTTCATACTGCTAATAGGTTTCGGCAGAACATTTTACAGCCGGCCGCCTGCCTGACGCGAACCCTCCTTGGGAATGCTGTTGTGTTTCCCCCGATTAACGGTTCTTAGGGGGGGGAGATTCACGTGTGTGTATGCGCTCAAATTGGAACTAGGTGGACGTTATGGCGACGTTGCCGTGCCTTTGCCGCGACGTCTAGTGGAAAAACAGAGCCGACGGCACCGTCGCCGTGCCGTCACCGTGTAGTCTAGTGGAAAAATGCTCTATTGTTTTTGTGATGGCTAATCTACTCGAATGTTCAACAATATTGACGTTTCAAATGAGACGGGAGGCGTTGCGGTGTCTGCAACAGCACGCTTATAAAACATTAACTTTAACTGAGAAAATAGACTCGATTGACTATTGTTTCTTCTTTACGTGTGGGCTTCGAGTCGATCGACCCGATGAACCCTAGTGTCAGAGTTTTAAAACCGCCTAAGAGCACAGCTAATACGCCTCTGAGATGCTTTATGTAATATAAGTACCACTATCAAAGACAGCGACCAGGACCGACGGCTGAACGTGTCCTCCGAAGCACGAAATCCTTATTCTTCCAGACAATCAGGTGGTTCAGTCTGCATTGTCCTAACCAAACTGTAAAAATAAAACATCTCACATACATATAATCACGCCTTTATCCCTTATGGGGTAGGCAGAGTATAAACGACCCAAACAAAGGTCGTTACGCCACATCTGACAAAGTTTTGAGGGATATTTAAATTTGTAGGCATATTTCTAAATCTCACAAAGTCATAAATTAACAAATATCAACCAACATTGTGTGAATCGAACCCAGGACCTCCAGGTCAGGAGCCCATGCCCACAAGACCGCGGAGATAGGGAATCTGTTTTTCAGTTGAAGATCAAAGTATTTTTTTCGTTAGTTGGTTGACTGTACCCATAGCTCTAATAACCTGAGATAGAGTCAACAGCGAAATAGAGTAAACAATTTCAGTTCTACGTAGATGCAGTTCCTGTGAACTCGTATCTAGTAGAATATTTCCATCTGCTTTGATCAGCTTCAGTTTAAATTGCTAATGTTACATTCTAGCTAGGTCTTCTTCTTCTTAGCGAGTGGGTAGTCAAACAACGACCAGATGAACCCTGGTGTCAGAGTGTTCTTTTAGGCATCTGACATGGATTGAGTAACGACCACTATCAAAGGTTCGACCCGGACCGATAGCTGAACGTGCCCTCCGAAGCACGGAATCATTTTTCAATCAGGTGATACGGCCTGAAATGTCCTAACCAAATTGGGGAAAACCTCACAAAGTTATAAATTTACAAATATCAACTTTGTGTTCCCCCTCTGGGAATCGAATCCAAGACCTCCGAATCAGGAGCCCATTGCTCAGACCATTAGACCACGGAGTATCTTATTGAAAATGTATGTCTTATATTATAATAGTTTACCTTTTATGAATCGATTATAATAAAAAATGGTTCAAGGAGTATTCATAGAATATTATAAATGTGGCTTACGATATTTAGTACTTTTAAAACTAAAAGTTTATTCACAAAAAGTTACGCCATCCAATATCTCAAAAGGCATTTAAAATAATAACCCATCATGCTCGGTCTACATTCGCAATGAAAACAAAGAAGTTAATTTTGCAAAATTGGACCGGTATGAATCAGCGACTTCTTATAAGTATATTTATAGGTAAACGAACCTGTCGGAACCGGTCTGAACTAGTTAAGAGCGGGACAAGTCGAGACATCCCGTGACAAGTTCTGCTTCCGCGTGTCCCACTGACCGCGGGACGGGACACCTGTCAATTTGTAAGTGTCCACTGCATTTATAGTAATATACGTACAACCGTTTTAGATTAAACTTATTTGTAAGGTTATTGCGCGCTTTTATCTGCAGCCATAACTTATCCCACTTAACTGTAGAATTTATTAATGTTTTTTTTTATTTATTTAACGTTATGTACATTATGTTACATGGGCAGACTTAACGCCAAAGGCATTATCTACCAGTCTACCTTACGGCATGTGGAAATGACAATTAAATCATTCCGCTCCGCTGTTTCACGGCCGTCTAAATGAGTTTTTCTTAGGAAAAAGGTTTTTTTTTTCTAAAGCTTTTTTTTATTATTTTTAAAAAATAACCTGTGTCCATCTTCAAAATACCATCTACCTTTCTGTCTTTTATTGAAATATCTTAATTCAGCTGGTTAAGTTTGAAAGACCCGCAAACGATTTCGATCGATTTATAATATTATTAGGATGGATTTCCGTATACCTCTTTGTTACATACTTGTTTGACCCGAACCCGACATAAATACATACATATAATCACGCCTTTATACTTAATGGGGTAGGCAAAGCGTATACGACCTAATCAAAAGTCGTTCCGCCACGTCTGATAAAGTTTTGTGGGTTATTTAAGATAGATTGTTAGGTATTCCGCTGTAGTGACAGTTTGTCAGCTCATCGCCTAAATTACAGTATACTGAAACCCTCGGATCTCTTACCTGGTTTTTCAGCATGCCCGAGAGGAAATGCAGCTGGCACATTCTATGTTTTCCTCTCGCTCCCAGTCCGGCATGAAAATGCCGTGAGCCGGACATTTAATATGTCAAATCTTAATATGAATCTGCAGTAAATTTGCGTAAAGTCTGCGTCTTCCAAGAATGGTCTGTACAAAGCCGGACAAAGCCCAATACAGTGAATATTTCATGTAATTTATTCGCTGGATAACAGCCAAGCAGGGCAACACACATGTGGGAGTATTCTACATCTGCAAATCAGTTTTCCTTTAAAGTGATAGTCTGTTCTGTAGTTATGATGTTTGAAAGATTTCTAAATCGTAGTCAAAGGTGAAAATCGTAGTTGTGGAAAAAAACATCTTTTATTTTAATACCTACAGCAACCCCCTACTTCCATGCTAGCCTGGGAGCGAGAGAAAAACATAGAATGTGTCAGCTGCATCTCCTCCCGGGCATGCTGTAAAAACCAGCTAAGGGATCTGAGGGTTTCAGTATATTGTAATTTAAGCGATGGGCTGACAACCTGTCACTACAGCAATATACCTACAAGCTATCTTAAATAACCCTCAAAATTTATCAGACGTGGCGGAACGACCTTTGCTAGGTCATTTTCGCTCTGCCTACCCCATTAGGTATAAAGGCGTGATTATATGTATGTATGTATGTATAACTTATCCCACTTATTTGTAGAATTTACTAATGTTTTTTTTTATTTATTTAACTTTATGCACAAAAATGTTACATGGGCGGACTTTACATACATACATACATATAATCACGCCTTTATCCCTAATGGGGTAGGCAGAGCGTAAACAACCTTTAATTTAATACCTACAGCAACCCTCTATATGAACGCGGGAGTTAACTAACTGTCAAACAAAAATTATGTTCGCGGCTATAGGCGCCTATAGTTCCTATTTGACTCATTCATTTAAAGTCTTGTCGTACTGAAAAATAAGTTTTCTTTTTTGCTCTAGCTTTATTGTATCCACTACTGATCTCTAGCGACCTATTATACCAAGCCTGTCTACCTTGGCCCGTGCAGTAATTTTACGTTAAAATAAAAAATAAACTCCATAAAGCAAAGTGTAAAGTAGTAAGTTTGGTACAGTTTGTTTAAGTTCAAACTAAATATATTTATAAACCACTTTACCAACTCCAGGCCACTGCCAACTTTACAATCATTCTATGTTTGCGCAAAAAGAATAAACTGGAACTCTCCTGTCAAAACTTTTGAAATGGAAGTCTGCTTTTCTAGCTAATTTTTAACTTTGCCAATAACTTTAATATGGTCTCGATTCTAGGTACCATCGGTTAAAACTAAAATCTATCTGTTAAATAATAACATTGAAAAAGGACAGGCGATTTTACAGTTTGTCCGCTAGATTTTGACGCGCTTTTGCTCGTTTCCCCAGTATTTCTGTAAATTTTATCCGCCATATCATATGACAGCGGATAAAAATTACAGAAAACGCATAAAACCACCGACTATAAATCAAAACCCGGAGAGAATAGATCTCCTGTCCTTTTCCAATGTTTATTTTTTTCTGAAAGTGAGAAATAGATTTTAATTTTAGTTTTAGTCTGCAAATCTACAATCTAGCTCATTATACATACGAACGGAACGCTATTTAATTTAGGCATAATAAACTGGACCAGTAATTTCTATTACAGAATAAGTCCACCCAGTCTAAATACATTGAGTATTGCGTTTTATGTTGTCTTACATTGCCCAAGGGAAATCAGAAGATTAGGGTACAAGGGCAAACTCTTGCGGCCATTTTTGAATTGATTAAAATAAACTTCGCAAGTTCATTGGGGTGTCCCCTTAATTTAAAATGACCTTTTTTAATTAAACGTCTTTCATACGCCATCATACCTTTTTGTTATCACCAACTTATATATCATAGAATACAAAAATACACATACGTATAATCACGCCTTGATCCCGAATGGGGTAGGCAGAGCAAAAACGATCTAAAAAAAAAAGGTCGTTCCGCCACGTCTTACAAAGTTTTGAGGGTTATTTAAGATAGATTTGTAGGTATATTGCTGTAGTGACAGTTTGTCAGCCCATCGCCTAAATTGCAATATACAGAAACCCTCGGATCCCTTAGCTGATTTTTACAGCATGCCCGGGAGGAAAAGCAGCTGGCACATTCTATGGTTTTCTTTCGCTCCCGGTTCAGCATGGAAAATACAAAAATATATTGTGCAAAATATTTTTTAATAGAATATGATCTCCTTTTACTTTTGAGTCTCTCTATGTAAGGGACAGCGTCGTGGGTAAAAGGAACAGCTTTCCGTAAACTGACAGGGATTTCTCAGGATTTTTGTTCAGTAGGTGAAAAAAATATTTGGTTTTCATACAAATTGTCTGATCGAGGTGGTCATTTTGTATGGAAAGGTCTTTTTTTTGTCATCTTCTGACAGAATTTTTCGGTGAAACTGGACTGAGCAATCCCTATCAGTTTGCGGGACGCTGTCCCTTACACCCGATGAATTACTTTGTATTTTGAAATCTTGTGGCTTTTAGTATAAGAGTAAGCGCGAAAAAAAAACAGTATGTACACTGAGGCCCGTATTTATAAAACGATCTCGTGATTGAGAGCACGATTCGGTATGGATTTGACAGTTCATAATAATGTACGGAAAAGACATTTCTGGTACGAACTCAAACTCGCTGTCACTCTCAAGTGTTAATTACAAATACGGGCCTTAGTAAATTATGGGCACTACCTTCACTATTTCGCCATCTGTAGTTTCGCCATAAACCAGCTGAACCTATTAGCAAATTCCACCCGTACCGGCCATTTCCTCAATGCTAATTCACTTAATTATTTAGCAGGACTGCATTTTCCGTCGGTCTGCAAACTAAAGTACGACCACGGTTTGAATGAACGTTGCGAAAAGAGGCACTAATGACGCCATCTTGAAATTTGACAGTTCTCCCTATAGGTACTGCAGCGTATTTACTGCCTCCGTGTTCTAGCGGTCTGAGCTATGGGCTCTCGGCTCGGCGGTCACGAGTTCGACTCACGGCGTGGGACAATGACTTTGTGTTGTTCTTTCTTGTTTGCACGCTGATCGGATGGGCATGTAAATAGTCGATCCTGCGCTCTGATGAACTGTATTTAGCGCAAACACTTGGACACTAAAAACTAGTCCTGCGCAGTTGGTCGATCTCTGGGAGATACGCCGCTATCACCGAAAAAAAATCGGTGGTAAGACTATTACTGCAGCGCCCCCGCTCACGTTCATTAAGAACCGCGTCGTAATACAAGCAAGCATTTTCGTATAGGCACTTTATGTCTTTGAAATAAAGTTGAAATTTGCATGCAGAGATGTTGGAGGCAGTGGTATCAGCTGTAGGAATGCCTTTATGATGTTAAATATTTAAGTTTACTGCTTTTGCAGAGTGCCGCTTCCTTGAACCATTTCCAGGTAGTAAAATGTTTGATATTTCAACACGGAAATTTTTATTTGCCATGAAATATAGGGACTTTGAGTGAAATGCAAATAACAAGATTTCACTAATGAAAGTCCATATCTTTAATTTTCTATCATGAGAGAACAGAGAGGGGCAGCAATAATTTTAGTTGAGATTAGAGTCGTGTTGTTACTGAATTGCCTTCCGATATTTTCTTTGAAAAGGCATTAAATTAGTTATCATTATCAACCAATTAACCTCTTTAAACCGAATGATTATTCAATTACTTCTAGCTTATTAGTATGTTCTAATACGATTTTGTAAATTTATTCATTTCTTATCCTAGACGCAATAACTTTGTAGCATTTTAATAAAACTTCCAACGGTAAAATTCTTCGCAATTTTCTCATTCTTTCCTCACCAGAATTCAAATCGAAACTTTACAGCTTAAAAACTTAAACATTAGAAACATGCGATCCAGCTATTTGGTAGGTCCTCGCGGCACAAAATTAATTGTTCATAAGAAATATTAGCCGTAACCTTGGGTGGAAACATGCAACTGACAAACTTAGAGAATAAATTATAATAACAATTCCGCTTCGGCGAAAAGGCGAAGTTTGTTTATTTAGCATACTGTCTGCATTATGCTGTTAGTCGGAAAAAGCTTTTATTTTATGAAACTAAATCCTATTTGACCTCAAACATAGTGTTTAGCAATCTTATTTCAGCTTTTGTTTATCTCGATTGTATTTTTAATTGCACTATCACTACATAGTATAAAACAAAGTCGCTTTCTCTGTCCCTATATCCCTATGTATGCATAAATCTTTAAAACTACGCAACGGATTTAGATACGGTTTCTTATAGTGGATAGAGTGATTCCAGAGGAAGGTATATATGTATAATACATGCATAATATAGTAGAGAAACATTGATAATTTCCGTGCAAAGCCGGGGCGGATCGCTAGTGCTGAATATTTCTCCAAATAGCGACCGTTATTTCGCTGTCACGCAAAAATTAGCATAGTTGCATTGAGGTATAGGTCTGTACCAAATCAATGTCATTGCAATTTAACTAATCTAAATGATTATGTTAATTTTTAATTTAACTGTAAACGAACTTTAACAAGTGCTATTCATAATGAAAACTGAACGGCTTACTGGAGTCGCAGGTCGTACTTGGAGGGCGGTGGAGTGTGACTTTCTTGTTTCCTGATGAAGATCCTCGTATAGGATAGAAATGTCAAGGGCTAACCCTTCTTTGAATACAAGCAAGTAAGCTGTTCAGTTTTCATTATGATTATGTTAAAAAATATTTAATTTACTCGTTTTCACATAAATTTTGGTAATACCACCCACATATCGACTACCTACGTCCGGAATTCGATTTTGCTGTGTTCCCTACATTTTCCCGACACCTGGCTCCGGCAGTCATCAGCATGCCCGATAGAACCGCAGCCCGCAACTTGCCCTCCAAATGTTTGAACTGCTCTTGCCTGCAAAATGCTGTTTATTGGGCATTTAAATGTCATGCTATGCTATTCGTCCGTTACACATGCAGTCTCATCTTCTACTACTCGTTTCTATACATTTTACACAATGCCTCCGCCCGGAACTCGATTTTTGTGTTCCCGACATTTTCCCGACACCTGGCTCCAGCAGTCACCGCCAAGCGGTAACCCGATATGACCGCAGCCCGCAACTACAGTGCTCCACAAATGTATGAACTGCTTGCAAAATTCTGATTATTATGTCAACTTTTCCGCAGGGAGCCATTTCGCTTTGGCAAAGCGAAAAGTGCATTCAAACATGTTTTATTTCCGAGCGATAAGTATACTTTTGGGTGAAACTGTCGACTTTTTGAAAGGCATACATACATACATATAATCACGTCTTTATCCCTAATGGGGTAGGCAGAGCGTAAGCGACCTAAACAAAGGTCGTTTCGCCACGACTGACGAAGTTTTGAGGTTAGTTTTATTCAAGATGGATTTGTACGTATAACGCTGTAGTGACAGGTTGTCAGCCCATCGCCTAAATTGCAATATACTGAAACTCTCAGATCCCTTAGCTGGTTCTTACAGCATGCCCGGGAGGAAATGCAGCAGGCACATTATATGTTTTTCTCTCGCTCCCAGTCCAGCTTGGAAAAAGCACGTGCTTTTAAATGTTTTCTGAAGTTTGTATTTTGTTTTAGTAGCATTTAAAATCATTGACTTATTGCTTATTGTATAACATAATGACAACAATAACCGTTATCACGCGCTAGCAGTTATTTTCTATATTTCTCGAAGCAGAAATAAAATAAAACTTGCCAGTTATTTTTCACGTCTCTACTCTTGATATTGTTATGATACTGGCAGCCTGGCAGCGCTGCAACAGAATGGGCATTAAAAAAATAAAAGTCATCTTTTATTTTTTATTTGTGTTGCGGTTTCGCGCGCAAACTGCAGACAGCCAGTGTGAAAGCATAATAAATAATGGAAAGGAGTGATTCAAAAATACAAAAATACGGCTCCTGACCCGATTAACATAGTTAACAACAGTTAGGTACTGGCAAATAAGGCTAATTCCATTTCATTAACGTTTGATTATTGTATGCAAATTACTGTTGGAAATATTATTGGGTCAATATTGAATAAGCTAAACTAAGTACAACACTGGTACTGATTCCTTGACGACATAACATAAACTAAATCTTGACATAATTTGTTGCCGTCCCTTTCTGTTCTCTCATTATAGAAAATTACAGGTAACGATTTTAGTTAGACTTGCTCGGAAAGAGCTTCATTGTTTAAAAAATATAAAGCATACTTTGACTCTTTTCGGTACTCGAGTTCGGAAGTCTTTAAAGTGTACACTAGTATGGAATAGGTATTTTTAAGTTCACAATATTATTTTTTGAAGGCAATATGCGAAAATTAAGAAAAAGAGAATGAATTAATGGAATGTGCGCCTGTCAAAGGCGCCATGCAAATTTTAAATGTCAGAATATTATGGAGGAATCGAAAGTTCGATGTTTTTTTTTAAGTGCATAGTTGTTGTTTCCTCACAAAATGAGAGAAAGGACTATACTTCTCTCAGCTGTAAGAACTATGTATTGGCTCGTTTACATTGGAAGGCGGACACAGTCGAGGCTTCTTTCCAAATTTACTCGACCATACATTGCTTTTCTTGGGCCTTTAGAGTAATGTAACATTGTGTGCATATGAATTGCCCCCCACTGCTTATTTAAACTTACAGTTACAACGTTCATATGAATAGCGAGCATCTTGTTTTGCAGCCCATAAACAGCTTTTTCTTTACAACTTCAGAGTAAGTCATCCGCAAAACACATGTTTCTAACAAGGTTATAGTCAGCGGTTCCGAAATTTGAATCTCTTCTAAGTTGCAAAGAAAAACCTGTTTATGGGTCGCAAAACACGAAGTATACATTCTAAGCTTTTACTTAGAAGCAATCCTTGTTTAACGATGCGCATTTCCTATAAATAAAGGAAATCTTTCGTAACGGTCCTTTTGCTCGAAGAAATTTGATAAAATGCCATTTGTAAGATATAAAAAGAAGATAAAAGCGTTCTTACGAGCTATTGCGCTGTGAAGAAATTTAATCAGCGTTTTCCCTCCAAAAATAGACGGTATCACTACATAGTATAAAACAAAGTCGCTTTCTCTGTCCCTATATCCCTATGTATGATCTTTGATTATGCTTATGAATAGATCTTTTAAAAATACGCAACAGATTTTGATGCGGTTTCTTTTAATGGATAGAGTGATTCAAGAGGAAGGTTTGTATGTATAATACATGCATAATGTAGTAGAGAAATACTGATGATTTCCGTGCGAAGCCGGGGTCGCTAGTTCAAATATAAAAACACTGTGTATTTTTCTTTGGGCTTAGTATAATGACTGATTGTGGTTGAAGGGAATAAAAGATAAATTAATAAACTGTCTTGAAAAACACTAGTGAGTCTGTAGACTGCCTCCGGGGCCTAATGGATCCGGATGTCCTGGGTTTGATTCCCAGGGAGGAACACATAGTTGATATTTGTCAATTTATTACTTTGTGAGATTTTCCCCAGTTTAGTTAGGACTGCAGGCTGGATCACCTGATTGTCTGGAAGATAAAAGATTCCGTTCTTCGGAGAGCACGTTAAGCCGTCCCGGTCACTGATATTTGATAGATATATCCGGTATTTGATAGTGATCGTATCATAAACAACTGTTCTATGTCAGAGGCCTATGCTGTATTAAAAACTCAGATTCATCGGGTCGATTGACTCGATACCCACTCGACAGAAGAAGAAGAAGTGATTCTTTCAGTGCTACTGCCGTTCACGCTCTACCTATCCCTTAAGCCCCCGACATGACAATAATATGAGGTATCTAAAAAAGTGTTTGGCCTTCATATTTCACTGTTTATACAGTGATAGTCTACAGTAGCAGGGTTTGATGATTGCCCCCAGCTGGCGTAGAGCTGCGCGAACAACAGTTTATTTTTACCTTTATTAGACCGTTGATGCTCTACCTGTCCCGTAAGGCAAAATGAAAGTGTGTCCATGTTTCGTATTTCTTTGTTTACACAGTCTTTAGAAGCAGCATTTAATAAATAAATTGCTCCCGCAAGCGTCGAGCTACGCGAATAACAGAATTTATTTTTACTTTTATTAGATCGTCGATGATATATATTTTTTCACTTCTCATGCTCGAAAAAGTACTACTTTATGCAGAATCTAGGCGACATAAAGTTGAACTTTATGCACAAGGGCAAAAAAGTAGCTTTTTAAATGTATCTATACTAAAAAAGAACCATCTCCAGAACAATCATCTTTTAATATACCATCTTCTGTCATGTCATCTCAAATTCAAAAGAATACCGTTAATATGCCGGGAAAAACCATATCATTCAGCATTCAAAATTGTACTAATTTTACTTTGAATTTTAATTAAATAAATGTTAGTATGTTATGTTACTGTTTTATTTTCTCGCAATCGAAGTGAAAAGCAGAGTTTATAACTCGTGCACAAATCATTTTTATCCTCGACTTCTTCATCTCGGATAATAATGACTTGCTTTATGCACTCGGCATAAAATCTACTATTTATCTTATGGCATTATTTGCTGCGAGGTCCAGAGGACAGTACAGCAGCCGATTTTGTTGCACTCTTAGCACCACCCGGGGTCACGTGTAGGGTTTTTAAGGTAGTTCCTACGGACGTGGAGCAACATCGACCTGTAACGACTACTATTAGAAACAGACCGGGACCGACGGCTAAACGTGCCCGTAGCACAAAATCCGTTTTCTTCCAGACATTCAGGTGGATTCACCCTGAATTGTCCTAACCAAACTGGGGAAAATCTTACAAAGTGATAAATTGACAAATATCAACATTGTGTTCCCTCCCCCGGGAATCGAAGCCAGGACCTCCGGATCGTAAGCCCATGGCTCTGACCACTAGACCACGGAGTCAGTTGCTAAGAAATGAAAATATGTGTATGTTTTGTATTTCACTATTTACACAATCCACAGTGGCAGTATTTGATAAATAAATTGCTCCGCCAGCGTCGAAATGGTGCCAGCTCTATCTGAGGTTTATTTTGCTCTGCTAGTATTTGTTCTGCTGGGGCTGCCAGATAAATAAGTATTTTTTTATTAAGTCAGTTTTACACAAAAGGTTCTCTTTGAAAGTAAACAAACTTGTGTACTACATTTCTGTACCTAGTGTTTTTGTGGACTGACATCCCGTCACTATAATAAAAAAACAATTCAATTTGAAATGCTCCCAACACATGTCAAACGTTGCCAAGTCGTCTTTTACGTCACAACTTTACTAAGGGCACTGTCAATGCTTTTTGCATTGCCTACAACACACATGAGTCACCTTACGCGCGTAGAGATGAACTCTAACGTCGGCGCATCTCTCTGCCAGTACGCGCGCGTAGAGCGTAAGGTGACGCAGGTGTGTTGTAGTTGTAGGCAATGCAAAAAGCATTGAAAGCGCGTTGAGCGTAATCTTGTGCGTGTTAAGTGACGCCTGTGTGTTGCTGCAATTAAGCCTGACTAAAATTATTGCCGTCTCTTTCTGTTCTCTCATGATAGAAAATGACATGTATATATAGACTTACGAGTATATTAGTTAAATCGTGATTTTTGCAACTACGAATTGCTACCATTATCTTATCACCCTTCAAGGATTATAGACGTGATTTTCTCCAGACGGTCTGCAGATGTGGCTTTGGCTATCCTGAAGAAAGCCACCTATAGATAAATCATCTCTAGACCCTTGTCTAATACAAAAAGTGGGAATAATTCACGCCTACTGTCAGAAACATTTTGCGATATTAATTTAGTTACAAGTTTATGTATACTTTCCATACTAATATATCACTTATTTATTTGTTTTTGGATAAAAGATTTATAAAGTTCGATTTCATACTTGTAAATATTTTGCTATACAGGCATAGGCGTAAACGACCAAAACAAAGGTCGTTTCGCCATGCCTGACAAAGTTTTGAGGGTTATTTAAGATAGATTTGTAGGTATATTGCTGTAGTGACAGTTTGTCAGCCCATTGCCTACATTGCAATATACTGAAACCCTCGAATCCCTTAGCTGATTTTTACAGAATACCTGGGAGGAAATGCAGCTGGCACATTCTATGTTTTTTTCTCGCTCCCAGTCCAGCATGGGGAAATCCAAACTTAATATTGCTCTCAATCTTGCTTTGTAAGTAGGAGCCTAAGTTTCACAACGCTATCGATTCGTACAGCGCACAACTTATCTAAATCCTGACTAAAAATATAGGCGTCCCTTTCTGTTCTCCCATGTATAGACTTACATTAGTTAAGTCGTGATTTTTGCTTCCATGCTGGCCTGAGAGCGAGAGAAAAACATGCCTGCTGCATTTGCTTCCGGGCATGCTGTAAAAACCAGCTATGGGATCTGAGGGTTTCAGTATATTGTAATTTAGGCGATGGGCTGACCTGACACTAAGCAATATAAGCCCTCAAAGCTTTGTCAGACGTGGAGAACGACCTTTGTTTGGGTCGTTTACGCTCTGCCTACCCCAATAGGGATAAATGCGTTATTATATGTATGTATGTATATGACTTTTGCAACTACGAATTGGAACCATTATTCATCACTCAAAAATGTTGACTCAGAATAAATTACAGTCGAAAGTAAACCTATTGCTTTAAAAAAAACGTAAAACACTTTCAATTGAACTACAGACTGAATCATCGCTGACTCACAAGCTCCAGTAAGCAACAAAAAGCCTTAAAAGCTTACTTATACTAGGTATATGATTATGGGTGTTATTTCCATTAGTTGGGAGCGGTTCGCGTGCTCAACGAGGCGCGGAGGAACCTTGTTCCGTGGTACCGTGGTAACGGCGCGATCTACTGAGCTAGTAGTGGGTTCGATGGGGTGTGGGGTAAATTATAAACTTTCGGAGATTTAATTTATTGAAAAAAAGTTCGTGTGTGTTGAGACACGTGTCCGAAGTGACTAACTTCTTTGTCAAAATCGTCCCAGCCTCATCATGACGGTACGTCGTGACAGTATTGTCGTGACATGACCTTGAAACTTAAAAAGTTTCAGTTCAATAGGTAAAATCTATCTGGATCGCAGTTTTGTCAGAGGTTTCAAGGGAAATCTCGTCGAAATATATGAGATATTTCGAAGCATGTCGTGGATTAATTTTTCTGTATATGCATGGAATATTTTTATTCCTGCAGTCCCTAGTGAATCTTTTAGATTATGTACAGATGTTGGAGTTAAGTCAACCTCGAACCCTTTTCACCCTTCACACTTTTACGTTTGGGTTTAAAGTGACAAAACTTTCTATCATCATCTCCCTAGCCTTATCCCGTATCTCAAGAGGTCGGCTCCCTAATCTAGGCGATTGAACGAGGACACAGTGACAGAACTTTCTATCGAGAAAAAATATGGTAAAGCAGAGTCCAGAGCAACTGTGTTCATCGGCAATGTTTAATGTATCTAATCTAGGAGGAAAGTTAAGATTGTTAAAAATTCATATTAATAATCTCTACTTGATATTATAAATGCGAAAGTAACTCGGACTGTCTGTGTGTAAACGGCTTAACTGATTTTGATGAAATTTGGCAGGATAATAGATGATAACCTGGAAACGAACATAGGCTACTTTTAACGCGAGAAAATACCTCACTCCCACGGGAAAATTATTTAGCCGTGGGTGAGCGGAAAGTAAGTACAACTACTATAAACTTTTCTACTTGTTTGTTTTCTCGTGGCTTGCACCAGCCGCTAACGGGCTCGGTGGATGCAGTTAGCAATATCACGCGAATCGCACAAGCGAACTAACTGCAGTCGGATAACTTACCAGTTTATTATATATCTAGGTCGACTCCGGGCCCGCTTCTATGGCATTGTGGTAGAGACTCGGTTCTTGGTTTGGAGGTGATGAGTTCGATTCCCGGGGCGAACCAACTACAGTCGGATGACTTAACACTTGATTTTATATCTATGCCAAGTCTGGGCCCGCCTCTGCTCTGTGGCAAAGTGGTAGAGACACGGTTCTTGGTTTGGAGATGGTGGGTTCGATTCCCTGGGCGAACCTGCAGTCGGAGGACATTCCCATTTTATGCATACATACATACATATAATCACGCCTTTATCCCTAATGGGGTAGGCAGATAGTTAACGACCAAACCTAAGGTCGTTTTTCCACGTCTGACAAAGTTTTAAGGGTTATTTAAGATAGATTTGTAGGTATATTGCTGTAGTGACAGGTTGTCAGCCCATCGCCTACATTGCAATATTCTAAAATCCTTTTATCCCTTAGCTGATTTTTACAGCATACCCAGGAGGAAATGCAGCTGGCACTTTCTATGTTTTCCCGCACTCCCAGTCCAGCATGGACTTTCCCATTTTATTAAATAAATAAAATAAATAAATTATATCTAGGCCACCTCCGGGTTTGTCTTTGTGTTCTAAAGTAGTTAACTTGGTTCTCGATTCAGAACTAGTGAATTCGATTCTTGGAACCATTTATTTGAGAAGTCGCTGCATCTCCCTCTCTCCCCACGCTATTTACTCTTCTGTGCTTAGAACGAAGTGCTTACAACAGGATTTAATTCCAATGATACAATATTTATTTAATTAACAATTTGTTGCACACATGATCATACAGAGGACACAAACATAAAAAAAACAATAGCACAACAGGTACAGCTTATCTCTAAAAAGAAATCTCTTCCAGCTGACCTACGGTAGTGAGAGTGCAATACTTACGTACATACATACACATAACATACATACATATATATTATCACGCCTTTATCCCTAATGGGGTAGGCAGAGTGCAAACGACCTAAACAAAGGTCATTCCGCCACGTCTGACAAAATTTTGAGGGTTATTTAAGATAGATTTGTAGGTATATTGCTGTAGTGACAGGTTGTCAGTCCATTGCCTAAATCACAATATGCCTACATATAATCACACATATAATCACGCCTTTATCCCTAATGGGGTAGGCAGAGCGTAAACGACCTAAACAAAGGTCGTTCCGCCACATCTGACAAAGTTTTGAGGGTTATTTAGGATAGATTTGTAGGTATAAACTACAACTACTCAATACTTACATTCAATAATCAAAATTTAGAACACTGCGTCTTAACTCTCAACTAAAGCTTTCCTAATTGTCAAAGTCAAAGTCAAATCACTTATTCCCAAATAGATTCCAAAGAATACTTTTAGAAATTTTCTCTAGCTAAGTACTTAAGGGTCGTATTTATAAAGCGATCTCTAGATTCAGAGCAATCTTGAGTGCAGATTTGACAGTTCGTTTTGTATTGAAATGACATTTCTGACACGAACTCGAACTTGCTGTCAGTCTCAAGAGCTAATTATAATTATGGGCCTTAGTAAATGCTGACTCAAGAAGTAGATACATAAACGTTTTGCAGACTTTAACAAAGTCTTTAGCCTTACAAATCCTGCTGTCGATTCCACAACTTCCGCCTTGGAAACCGACCACAATAGTACTGTAACAAAGATTAATTATTACAGTGAATGGCCCAAAATGGCCGCTCATTAGAAGGAATGGGCTCAATTCTAGATAGGTATACGTAATTTAAGAGAGTGTATCCCAAAACTAAGCAACATTAACGCCACTTAAAATAATGAGGTACCTACTCGTAAAAGAGGTATGCCTTTAATCTTTCAGTTTCATTTAATTACTAGAGTTTTTTTTCATTTATAATTAATTGGTTACAAAATGTAATTTAAATAAATTCCACGACTACCGTTTTTATAAAGGTCTGAAATGTCTAGCAAAACACAATTCAAATTAATTGAAAGTGTTATATTTTATTAAAATTAGAAAAGACAAAATCATTCAAAGAGAGCAATCACAAAGAGAAGTCAATATTTGTTTAGGACTTTGTCTTTTATATGTAAAGCTAGCGACCCACCCCGGCATCGCACGGATATTATCAGTGTTTCTCCACAATATTATGCAAGTAAAACACACTCTATTCATTAAAAGAAACCGCATCAAAATCCGTTGCGTAGTTTTAAAGATTTATGCATACATAGGGATATAGGGACAGAGAAAGCGACTTTGTTTTATACTATGTAGTGATAGGACAGAGATTAAGCAAAGTCAAAATTAAATCTAAACATGAATCTGCATCTTAGAATTGAGTTCAGTTCTCAACTGGCAATAGGTAGACTGGCGTGCAACGATGAACACCAAAACGGGGTTGCTAGATCCGTTTCTTATTAGTGTCAAGCCTAGTTTGAAGATATAGAGATTGTAAAGTAATAAATGTGCATTTGTAGAGACGATAAATTGAATTGAATTTATCTTCCATGCTGGCCTGGGAGCGAAAGAAAAACATAGAATGTGCCAGCTGCATTTCCTCCCAGGCATGCTGTAAAAACGAGCTAAGGGACTCGAGGGTTTTAGTATATTGCAATTTAGGCGATGTGCTGACAACCAGTCACTACAACAGTATACCTACAAATCTATCTTAAATTGCCCTCGAAACTTTGTCATACTTGGCGAAACGACCTTTATTTAGGTCGTTTACGCTCTGCCTACCCCTTTAGGGATAAAGGCGTGGTTATATGTATATATATATCTCCCTAGCCTTATCCCGTATCTCACGGGGTCGGCTACCTAATCTAGGGGATTGGACGGGGATACTGGTTTTTACACAGAGCGACTGCCATCTGACCTCCTCAACCCAGAAGGGAAACCAGACCCAATCCTAGATTAGGTCAGAGTTTTCAAGCCGCCAATGCTTAGCACTGGCCTCTGATATGGCTTAACGACTAATATCTACGGTGTTTAACGATATTAACCGGGACCAACGGCTTAACGTGCCTTCCGAAGCACGGAAAAAGCGCCGAATAAACGTACATATGAAATTCGAAAACCGAAAAACACATTGGTACGTGGTGGGATTCGAACCACGACCTCCCGCTCAGGAGGCAGCGGCCCTATCCACTACACCATCGGGCTCTCAAAGGCGTGGTTATATGTATGTATGTATAAATAGAACGGGTGAAGTAAATAATGTAATTTGAAAAGCCCTCATGCTATTTATGCATGATTATAGCTGCTTACATGTTTTTGTTTACTTCCCCTAGGTACTTCCACTGTGCTTATAGGCGGAATGTTTTTCCGAAATGTTTTAACGACTATTTAGGAGGCGTATCTTACTTAAAGAAGAATAAGTTATCTCATCAATATCTATTATGTATGAAACGAAGATAAACTTATTCCAAAGTATCTTGTCTTGCAAGAATGCTTTCAGTTCTTTCCACTTAAATAATTTTATTTTAAAAGGAAGATGGTTGGGCTCTTGATATTTTTCCTTGCTTAGTTGAATTAATTTCTGAACGCGAATCCAAAGAATGCGGAAAATCAAAGCTTTTTTTTCTTAGCAAAAGATGTTTTAATTAACTCTTTCGTCAGTTTATTTCAATTTCGTCAGAGCTATTAAATTCGCATTCACTTGGTAGATTAAACGAAGAAAACCAATTTTCTAATTTAAAAGTTGAAGCGAGCTACTGCCAAAGTTAAGCCAAATTACAGGCTAAAATTAGCTTTTGCAAATTGATGCTTTCAGCCAACACACTCTATTTAAGTTTTGTAGCCTTGTTATAATGTGTTCAGTGTAGATTAGCAAATCCACTGTGGGTTGTATTTTGACCTACATACATAACTTCATTTTATTTATTTATTTAACAATTTATTGTACACATAAAAATACACAGAACAATTACATAAGGAATTAAAACACAACAGGCACTGCTTATTTCTACAAAGAAATTTCTTACAACGGACCTAATAAAAGTGTGATAGCATAAAACGAACAGCAGATAAGACGTGCACATTTGAAATATTTTATCAACAGAAATATATATTTATAATCACTAACATATACTAAAATACTACAATGACAAGAATACAAATATATACTTATGGAGAGCACAGACTGCTTTGCTATTTATTTTTATTTTATTTAAATAGGTTTAGTTACAGACTAAGACTAGACAATTAAAATATACAGTAATTCGTTCGTAAATCCGAGGCCTACTTACAACTTAACACAGCATTATTAGCAGAGCGAATTTATACAAAAAAGATCGAATAATAGATTACACAAAATTATATTTCTAAAGGTTAATTTTGAGTCCTTTCAGAGAGTATTTTCGTTTCTATAGACATGTAATAATATGATTTTATAATTTTTTAACGTAAGAAAAGTGTTGTTTTTACTAAAACATAGATATAGTTACTATACATAATATTTTATCATAAAAGTAATGAATTCCTAAATAAGTAGGTAAAGTTTCTTTTTCCTAGCGTACACATAATCATGGCGTAAAATTACGCAATGAATTTCATTTTCCATCCGGTTCTTTAACCGGTAACGCACGGTAAAGTTTTCTTAGCGTGCGTCAACTCTTGCGCACACGGATCTGCATTGTGCTGTCTTTTCAACATTCAGAAAGTGATTCAATTGCCTCTGCAGTCTAGTGGTGTGAGCTTCTTGATCCAGCGATCGTGGATACAATTTCTAGGAAAGGTAAAAAAAAACCTTTCATGCTGGACTGGGAGCGAGAGAAAAACATAGAATTTTTCAGCTGCATTTCCTTCCGGGCATGCTGTAAAAACCAGCTAAGGGATCCGAGAGTTTTGTATATTGCAATTTAGGGGATAGGCTGACAACCTGTCACTACAGCAATATACTTTCAAATCTATCTTAAATAACCCTCAAAACTTTGTCAGACGTGGCGGAACGACTTTTGTTTAGGACGTTTACGCTCTGCCTTCCCCATTAGAGATAAGGGCGTGATTATATATATATACGAAGCGGTTCGCTTCCACATTTTTAATGCGAACGGCTAAGGAGTGGAACTCCCTGCCGGCGGATCTGTTTCCGGAACAATATAACCTGGGCCTTTTCAAGGCGAGAGTGAATAGGCACTACATAGGTGAGTATGCTTCAACATAGTCCGCATCGTCACTTTCCACCAGGTGAGATGGCGGACAAATGCTCGCCTATATAAATTAAAAAATATATATATATATAAAAAAAATCGTGATGTCTGTTCGATTTTTTTTCAGCATTCAGCTCATATTTAGTCACTCAAATTCCTCCATATTTACCTTTGACATCTCGTTATATGGATCCCATGTCTTAATCTGAGATCACAGTGATTTAAAATAAACATGAACCTGAGATTTTATAAAATGACGAAAGTATGATCCAATGGCGCGGTAAAAATACCACTTTTGTAATCTAATAAATTTAAAATTGCTCTATATTAGCACCGGTATCCTCGCAGGTCACTGCACAGAGCATGCGTAAGCGCATTGCGCAGTAACGGATCTGTAACGCACTGATTGTAGATCATTATACTGTGTGTGTGACACATAACGTTCCGAAAACTGTAATTTGTGAGTGGAGCGGCTTTCATCCATATCCGTACAGCAATACCGCATTCTTGGATGCCAGTTCTGTTGTAAACCCATAAGATACTTGCAGCAGAATACATCCAATCACGTCTATATGGAGTGTAAGGGACAGCGTCCCGAAAATTTATAGGATTTGCTCAGTCAACGGAACTGAACAACTTGTAGCAGGATTTTAATTGAGGAAGTGTAATAAAAAAATGGTTTTCCCTACAAATGGTCTGATCAAGGTAGTCATTTTGTATGGGAAGTTCATTTTATTTTTCATTTCCTGAGAGAAATTCCTGGTGATAGTTGTTTAGTTTCATTGACTGAGCAACCCCTATCAGTTTGCGGGACGCTGTCCTTTACACCCGGTATACATACATACATACATATAATATAATCACGCCTTTATCCATAATGGGGATGTAATAAGAATACTGCCTACGGCCAGTAAATATAAAATGAGATATTTGTTTCTATCTTAAAACATAAAAACAGGGGCTTTCAAATATCACAAATATAAGGTTCAACATAAGATCTTTGATAATGGTGTATGTAGCTTTTCCTAATCCCCTCTGGCCAAAGACAAAATAAAGAAAATATACTTTCTTAGAAATATAATCATTTATTTCGCTTCTCGAGACGTCATTTTGATACATTTGATATATTGTACCTTTCAGCCCTGAAGCAAATAGAAACATTAATTGAAATGAACCTACCGTTCCTTGCACAGACTAAGAGTAGGCTAGAGAACGCAAGTTCATGGATTGTTATGAACGAAAATGAAGAGTATTATTTTTAACAAAGGACGTCGCGAAATCCATTACCATTTAGTGGCAAGGTACAGCAGCGTCCCGCAAACTGATAGGGGTTGCTCAGTCAACGAAACTGAACAACTATCACCAGCTTTTTTCAGAAAGTGGAAAAATATTTTGGTTTTTCATACAAATTGTCTGATCGAGGTGGTCATTTTGTATGGGATGATATTTTTTTTTATCTCCTGATCGAATTTCCTGGTGAAAGTTGTTCAGTATCGTTGATTGAGAAACCCCTATCAGTTTGCGGGACGCTGTCCCTTACACCCGGTAGATCAAGGAATACGTATTACTTTCATGCTTTTATATTGATTTACAAGTAACTCTCGTTATGCAACAAAATACCAAACAACGCCACCACTGATTGAGTGTGCGTCACATTTATGCATTGCACAAGCATTAATGAGCACGTTTGAACGGATGGCTTGCGGTATCTAGATCTCAATCTCTCTAAATCTGAGATACTTGCGTAAAGCCGCTTGCTTGTTCCCCGAAGTAATAATAATGCCTTCAACCTAATTCTGTACGTTACCAAGTTAATGACTATTCTGTTCACGTGGAAATCTTGGGATCCTATTGTAAGATATTATAGTGTTTGCCTATGTTGCCAAATAGTAAATTGATTTCTGATTTCGCTCCTTAGAATTTGACGACTAATTTATTATTGGTTATGTTTGTATTATTCTATTTAACTGCCTCCATGATGTAGTGGTCAGAGCCATGAGCTTACGATCCAGAGGTCCTGGTTTCGGTTCCCAGGAGAGAAAAATAAAGTTGATATTTGTCAATATTTATCACTTTGTGATGTTTTCCCCAGTTTAGTTAGGACATTGCAGGCTGAATCACCTGATTGTTCGAAAAGAAAAGAGATTCCGGGCTTCGGAAGGCATATTAAGCCGTCGGTCACGGTCGCTGTTTTTGATAGTGGTCGTTACTCAAACCACGTCAGAGGCCTAATACTAGGCGGTTTGAAAACTCTGACACCAGGTTGCCTCGGGTCATTCGACTCGAGAATCCACTCGCGAAGAATAAGAAAAAGATTCTATTTAGAATCAATTTTTATTTGATGTCAAGTTGATTATACAGACCGACCTCAAATTGTGTTGTCCTATTTTTATACCTACACTTGCATTTTACTAATCATTTTATTTTTTTCTTTCAGGTAATACAAAAATTCAGTTATTTGGATGCGTGAAGAGCCCGAACTTAGAGCCCGAAAAGAAGACCTACTGATCTCGCCTGTCTATGAAGTAAGTTGTAGGGCCTTTGTAATCAGCTATCATGCTCTCGCGTGTTTGAGTTCGTATCAGAAATGTCATTTCAGTACAAACTGGCCTGTCAAATCAATACTTAATATTGCTCTCAAGTTTGAGTTGGCTACAGAAATACGAGCCGTAGTGTACTAGTGTGGATTATCATATCATACCTACTCATCTAAGCCCATCATCACTTACGCCAGTGTTGCGTTTAGTCACAATTACCCCACTTACCGGAATACCCTTTAGGTAGCTCAAAACAGCTTCTTGCGGAGGGCAACCGGGGTAATTCACATCGATTGCGGAGGGCAATTCTAATCGATCTCGGTGTTCCGATGCTCAAAGAGTACATAAAGCAAGCGGCCGAACGCTTCTTCGAAAAAGCCCCTCACCACCCTAACCCGCTCGTAGCTAGCGTTTCTGACTATGTCCCCCAAACCTACGACTCGTTCCAAACGAAAACCCAGGCATGTCCTAACCGACGGCAATGACCCAATTACTCGTGCAATAAATGCTGCCAACGCAAGTCGAGCCACACTCAACTCAAGCTCTTCCAGCAACCGCGCACCACGCCGGTTTGGTCGCGGAGGTCCCTCCTTTGCTTCTCACGCTGGTCTATACCGGCACGTTCCAGGTAGATTCTCTCCGATAAGGAATTCCCAAGGCAACAGCGAGGTTCGAACCCTAGTGGCCGCCCTTAGGCAGTTGCCATTTGAATTTAAGGGTGTAGATTTCGTTGCAACTCCCCGCCTTTAGTCCGGTGACGCATTATATACGTACACTTCGTAGTATGGTGCAAATAGGTCCATTGAAATAAAAAATATAGTCTCACTCACACTACAAGCATATAGTTTTGCTCATCCAGGAACTAGGAAGCGGCTCAATGTGTCCCCAGGGCTCCATGCGGAACTTAACTGTCACCGTGGCATGTAGTTATGTCACATATATCACAATACACAATGTAAGCCAGCAAGACACAATGTAGGATTTATACCATGGAAGTTGTAAACCCAAGTTTCATTTTAACGCTTTTATTTAATAGTACGCGAGGTATAATGTAAAATAAATGTTCTGCGAATATTCTTGACTTAAATTCGTTTTAATTTAACTTTTACTTGGATCTTGAATGTAGGTAAATATTTGGATGCTTATTTAGTAGATATTTAAAAGATGAACATAGTGGAACGCTTTACGAGCTTAATTATTTTACTTCCATTAAAAAAACATAGAATGTGGCAGCTGCTTTTCCTCCTGGGCATGTTGAAAAAACCAGCTAAGGGATCCGAGGGTTTCTGTATAGTGCAATTTAGGCGAAAGGCTGACAACCTGTCACTACAGCAATATCTTTCTTAGGTGACCCTCAAAACTTTGACAATCGTGGCGGAACGAGATTTGTTTAGGTCGTTTACGCTCTGCCTACCCCATTAGGGATAAAGGTGTGATTGTATGTACGTATGTATTATTTTCCTTCTTACGAGTATTTGAACTAATATTGGCAAATATATCTTAAAGCATGCTAGTAAGTATTGCTGCTTTAGCAATAAGGTCGCCTATATTGTACTGTTACGTTTGTTCCTTTTTATTTCTGTTGTATGTGTTTCTTTGTGCAATAAAGATTTTTGTATTGTATTGTAAATAACAGAGCTGATAAATTAATTTCGCATACATAAACCGATTTACGCGCAAATTAATTTCGGGATATTGAAGTGTAATTTCCGTTGTCATATTATTTACGTGTTAAAGAGCTGCCTTCGATAACTAAGTAAATACAAACTAAATTGGTTTATATTCACTTTAGTCTGACAAGCTTAGACAAACTGGTCCTGACAATGGTTAAAACTAAACTAAAAATATGAAAAAAACACTTCAAAATATATTTATACATACATACATATAATCACGCCTTTATCCCTAATGGGGAAGGCAGAGCGTAAACGACCTAAACAAAGGTCGTTACGCCACGTCTGACAAAGTTTTGAGGGTAGTTAGAGATAGATTTGTAGGTATATTGTTGTAGTAACCGGTTGTCAGCCCATCGCCTGAA
This sequence comes from Scrobipalpa costella, assembly GCA_949820665.1. Taxonomy (NCBI): domain Eukaryota; kingdom Metazoa; phylum Arthropoda; class Insecta; order Lepidoptera; family Gelechiidae; genus Scrobipalpa; species Scrobipalpa costella. The sequence goes on from OX463314.1 coordinate 4,821,015, forward strand.
TTACAATATACTGAAACCTTCGCAGCCCTTAGACATAAATATATTTATGTCTATAAAAATGTTGGTCAAGCTGCCAGTTACCAACATTACGGTTTCGTTTATTGTCTAATGGCCGTTTTTTGTTTAGACGGCACGGCGACGGCAACGGCGACGGCACGGCACCGTCGACGGTACCGTGCAAGAGATAATTTATGAAAATTAATGAAATTATATGGAACGCTTTTCCACTTGCCGGCACGGCATTGATTCCCACCGGTACCGTCGCCGGCCAAACTACATGTGTTTGTATTCGTACGAAGAATAATAAATAATTTGCCTCTCAATTTAAGTCTCACTTCCGTAGAAATTTAATTTTTTTTTTATTTATTTTTTTATTTGTGGAAGAAATTTCTTAGTAGAAATAAGCTGTACCTGTTGTGTCGTTATTCCTTGTGTATTGTCTTTCTCATGTTACTTGTGTACAATAAACAGTAAATAAATAAAATAAGAATTCGCGAAGAATCCAATTTGAGCTCAAATTGGAACTAGATGGACGTTGCCGTTACGTCTAGTGGAAAAACAGAGCTACAGCATCGTGACGGCACCGTCGCCGTGCCGTCGCCGTGCCGCCGCCGTACCGTCTAGTGGAAAAACGCCCATATTGAAATAATATCAAAGGATTAGCCACAAACTATTAGCTAACATTATTAATTAATGTATAATTTATGCACATTATATATTTCTATCTCGTATATTATAATCAAACTATTGGTCATTAATCATTATTACTTAGTGTGTACTTTGTAGGGATTAATAAAGTTAGAAGATTCAAACAGCCCTAGTGATTAATGTAGGTTCTATCTGTACTATAGCTTGCATTTACGATTCGTACTGATACAAGTTTCCCTAAATTCAGCTATAGTTTATATTTTTAACGTTGAGTTATACTAACGTTTTGCGGCTAATAAGCAGCTTTTTCTTATTATCTTCAAATTTTGGAACCGCAGACGATAACCTTGTCACAAAAATATGTTTTGCGGTTGACTTTCTTTTTAAAGTTGTAAAGCAAAAACAGGTTATGGACCGCAAAACAAGTTTGCATCGATAACGCAACGTAAAAGAAAAGGAGCATAAGTACGTAGATGTAGCAAAGACTACACGTTCAATAATAAGCTCGATTCTAGATTTGCCGGCAGCAACTAAAATTAAAATCTGTTTGTCACTTTCAGACTAAAAACATTGAAAAAGGACAGAAGATCTATACTCTCTGTTTGTTGATTTATAGTCGGTGGTTTTATGCGTCATAATTATGATACGGCGGATAAAATTGACAGAAATACTGGGGAGACATACAAAATCGCGTCAAAATCTTACAGACAAAGTGTAAAACCAAACAGTATAAATCACTTGTCCTTTTCCAATTTTATTATATTGAAAGTGACAGATAGATTTTAATTTCAGTTTTAGCCGGTGGTATCTAGAATGGAACCCAATTCCTATCTAAAACATTCTACTCGTCGGTACAGTTTACAAACATAGTTGATACTTGCATCAATACGATATCAAAACGATTCAAAACGTGCCGGGAAAACTAAAGTTCCCTTGAAATTTGGCGCGGAATTATTCCTACAAACATACATACATAATAAATAACATAAAAGTTGAATATTGCATTAGGTTAGGAATAAAAATACATAGAATGTACATTGAGAAAAAGATAGATTGTTCCATCTGCAATTCTTCCCGGGCATCGAAAAACCAGCTAAGGGATTCGAGGTTTTCTGTATATTGCAATTTAGGCGATGGGCTGACAACCTCTTACTACAGCAACATACTTACAAACCGAGACACGCGGTAGCGTGTCCAATCCATTTAGCCAAACGATCTATCCTACTTAAATAACCCTCAAAATTTTGACAGACGTGGTGAAACGATCTCTGTTTAGATCTTTAGGCTCTGCGTACTCCATTAGGGATACGTTATTATATGTATGTAGAATGTACATACCAGCTGTTTGACTTCCTAGGCTTGGTACAAGCTTTTTAAGGGACCGGGTTCAATCAATAAGGTGTCGAGGCAGTAATATATTTTATTATTAGATGGTCGAGCGTTTTGGTGTATTACAATTTAGTAGGCGTTTGGCTGACAACCTGTCACTACACAAATACACAATCCTACCAACAATACCCCTCAAAATATGTCAGACATTGCGATAACGGTTATTCCTCTTCTCTCGTCGTATTTGTTATTGGCAGTTTGATGGCCCGTTTTGTGATCAAATTTTAATACTTTCTTCTTCTTCTGCCTAGCGTTTACCCGGCCTGATGCTGGGTCCGCTTTCCAGCTTTTTCTACTATACTTTTCCCGGTCTTCGGCATCCGCTGATTAAAATGTAAGTCAGTCGAACAGAATTTGAATTTATTTAAAATGTCTTTTCAATCTATTGTGGGTTGCCAACCTTTTTTCATTTTTTTAACAATTGTACACAATAAAAGACATGCAAAACACAAACTCAAAGAAAAAAGACAAAACAGGCACTGCTAATTTCTATAAAGAAATTTCTTACTGCAGACTATGCAAACTTTGTATGTATGCGGTCTACATTTCACCATCTTCTTGAGGACTACCCACCGTCATGTTTAGTATAGACCACTGATTTGAGAAGTCGCTTTAGCTTTTACTCTTATGTGGTAAAGACCACTGAATTGAGAAGTCGCTTTAGCTTTTACTCTTATGTGGTAATGACCACTGAATTGAGAAGTCGCTTTAGCTTTTACTCTTCTGTGGTATAGACCACTGATTTGAGAAGTCGTTCTAGCTTTTACTCTTCTGTGGTATAGACCACTGATTTGAGAAGTCGTTCTAGCTTTTACTCTTCTGTGGTATAAACCACTGATTTGAGAAGTCGCTCTAGCTTTTACTCCTCTGTGGTATAGACCACTGATTTGATAAGTCGCTCTAGCTTTTACTCTTTCGTGGTATAGAGCACTGATTTGATAAATTGCTCTAGCTTTTACTCTTCTGTGCTATAGACCACAGATTTGATAAGTCGCTCTAGCTTTTACTCCTCTGTGGTATAGACCACTGATTTGAGAAGTCGCTCTACGTTTTACTCTTCCGTGGTACAGACCACTGATTTGATAAGTCGCTCTAGCTTTTATTCTTCTGTGGTATAGACCACTGATTTGAGAAGTCGCTCTAGCTTTTACTCTTCTGTGGTAAAGACCACTGATTTGAGAAGTCGCTCTAGCTTTTACTCTTCTGTGGTATAAACCACTGATTTGATAAGTCGCTCTAGCTTTTATTCTTCTGTGGTATAGACCACTGATTTGAGAAGTCGCTCTAGCTTTTACTCTTCTGTGGTAAAGACCACTGATTTGAGAAGTCGCTCTAGCTTTTACTCTTCTGTGGTATAAACCACTGATTTGAGAAGTCGCTCTAGCTTTTACTCTTCTGTGGTATAAACCACTGGTTTGAGAAGTCGCTTTAGCTTTTATTCTTCTGTGGTATAGACCACTGATTTGAGAAGTCGCTCTAGCTTTTACTCTTCTGTGGTAAAGACCACTGATTTGAGAAGTCGCTCTAGCTTTTACTCTTCTGTGGTATAAACCACTGATTTGAGAAGTCGCTCTAGCTTTTACTCTTCTGTGGTATAAACCACTGATTTGAGAAGTCGTTCTAGCTTTTACTCTTCTGTGGTATAGACCACTGATTTGAGAAGTCGTTCTAGCTTTTACTCTTCTGTGGTATAAACCACTGATTTGAGAAGTCGTTCTAGCTTTTACTCTTCTGTGGTATAGACTACTGATTTGAGAAGTCGTTCTAGCTTTTACTCTTCTGTGGTATAGACCACTGCTTTGGGAAGTCGCTCTAGCTTTTACTCGTCTGTGGTATAGAATATCGTCTATTTTACTATAGTAAATCACTAGTTCTAACTTGTATGGTCTGTTGTAACTTTTAACTAGTCAACCTAGTTTAATGCCCACGCGCGGTGCGTGGCTGGTAGCTGTACTTTCACGTTACGTAAAAGTGTGGACTGGCGATTTGATACTAGACTTACTTCTTCTGTCGTGTGGGCTTTGAGTCGCTGATGAACCCTGGTGTCAGAGTTTTTAAACCGCCTAGTAGCAAAGCTAAAAGGCTTCTGACATGGCTTCTGTAACAACCAATATCATAGACAGCGACCGGGGCTGATAGCTCAACGTGCCCTCCAAAGCACGGAATCATTTTTCTTTTCGGTCAATCAGGTGATTTAGCCTGCAATGTCCTAACCAAACTGAGGAAAATCCTACAAAGTAATATCATCATTCTTGCCCTTATCCCATTTACTTGGGGTCGGCGCAGTGATAAATTGATAAAATATCAACTTTGTGTTGCCCCCCTGGGAATCAAACCCAGGACCTCCGGATAAGGAGCCCACAGCTATGACCAGTAGAACACGGTGGTACTTTTACTGGGCTGACTAAAAAACAACGATCACACTCAAACCCCTCACTACGATTCCTTTTATCAGGGTGCCATAAACAATACAAGGAAACAACCACAAAGAAGACCCAGACCCTGAAGCAGATAATAAATTCATCATTCAAATATCAGTCCGGCCCACAGTGGGCTGAAATTAGCGTTTCATAGACATTCAATATATTTTTTTTAAGTGACGCTTTTTTTGCTTGTAAACGATTGAGAATACCTACTATATGCCTTATATAATGAACTTTCAGGTTTATAATTGTAAACAGCGCACTCAGAATTTTTTTCAAAAAAGAATGTATGGAGTCGGCATAATAAATGATGATATCTCCATTATCGCACAATTGCGCGTTATATCCTCTTAGGTTATTAATAAGTGAATTATTTTGGATTTTTTGACATACTCCATGTTGAGGCCAAACTTGCGCCTTTTTTTTAAAAAATCTTTAAAAGTTTTTTTTTTTTTGTTTTTTTTTTTTTCATTTTATACTAATATTAAGCTTAACATGGATGTATGTATACAGACTAGCGCCTTTAAAAAAAATCTTTTCCAAAATTACCATTTTTTTTGTTTATGTTTTTGTTTTTAACTAATATTAAAGCTTAACATGGATTTACATAGACTGGATATTTACAAAAATATTATATATTAGATATTTTTAAAAGGGACTCGAGGGTTACATTGTATTGTAATTTAGGCGATGGGCTGACAACCTGTCACTATAGCAATACAAATTACAATCTAAAATTGCCCTCAATTTTTGTCAGACGTGGCGGAAGCGCCTTTTACGAGGCGTTTAACGCTCTGCCTACCCCATAAGGGATGAAGGCGTGACTATATGTATGTATGGATATTTACGAAAATTAATTGTGTGCTATATTAGATAGTGAAAATTGCTTATAAACTCATTAGCTGTAATTAAAAATAGTAGTTATCTAATTATTCTCAAAATCCCCTACAACATTAAGGAAACTATTGTTTGTTTATGACATTTTAACTATCTACTGATTTATTGAATAGGTACCAATATCTATTAAGTAATTGGGTTCTCATTTTTTAGCAATTAAGAGGGTAGTTAGTAAATTAGTTGTTCGGGCACATACATTAAATTCGATCGCCATAAATAATAACGTACTGAAAGAAAATTATTTAGTAATCTTCAATCATTGAAAGTACGAACATCATGGCAAGCTTTGTAACAAACTTGGATTTGTTCGTTATTCTGAAAAACGCTAAAAAACACACTGCATTTGATCTTACTTTAGGAGAAAGGTATGTTTTTATTTTAGCATCAACCATGGTAAGCATCAGCTTATGACTCACCATATTGCTATCACAATCAGATGGTTGGAGAGCTGATATCTCAGCTTTGACTCTTTCGTTTTCTACCTTCACCACTGTTTCACTTTCTTTAACAAAGGTAAACTGTACTGGACGACAATACGCTGCTGAGCACGGTTTCGGGTTCTCCCAAACTGTGATGTCTTCACATGTCATTTTCAGTGGTGATAACGAAGTCATGAAGATACTAGAGTCATCTTGTATAGAATCCATCTTCTGTTTGTATCTGCTTTGACTGGATGCTCCGTCGAAACCGTATTTTGATATTAAAATGAGTTCTTTATTTTGTATACTTTCTGGCAAAGATTTAATTATTCAATTTGCTGTCAGATCTAGCAAAGCTTGCAGTGAAATTTTGAAACTATTGTTAGTTTCCTTAATGTTGTCGGGGATTTTGAGAATAATTAGATAATTACTATTTTTAATTACAGCTAATGAGTTTTAAAGCAATTTTCACTATCTAATATTGCACACAATTAATTTTCGTAAATATCCAGTCTATGTAAATCCATGTTAAGCTTTAATATTAGTTAAAAACAAAAACATAAACAAAAAAAAATTGGTAATTTTGGAAAAGATTTTTTTTAAAGGCGATAGTCTGTATACATACATCTATGTTAAGCTTAATATTAGTTTAAAATGAAAAAAAAATAACAAAAAAAAAAAAAATATTTAAAAGATTTTTTTTAAAAAAAGGCGCAAGTTTGGCCTCAACATGGAGTATGTCAAAAAATCCAAAATAATTCACTTATTAATAACCTAAGAGGATATAACGCGCAATTGTGCGATAATGGAGATATCATCATTTATTATGCCGACTCCATACAATTTTTCTAGAAAAAAATTCTGAGTGCGCTGTTTACAATTATAAACCTGAAAGTTCATTATATAAGGCATATAGTAGGTATCCTCAATCATTTACAAGAAAAAAAAGCGTCACTAAAAAAATATATATTGAATGTCTATGAAACGCTAATTTCAGCCCACTGTGCGGCCGTTTGCAGGCAGATACACTATGCCAACTGGCCTATGCGGGTCGTAAAATATAAAGTCATCCAAATATAAACTTATTCTTTTATCCATTTCAAGGCCGGGAGAGCATAAAAAATCATCTATATGAGCGTAAGTCATAAAATCAAATAATCCGCAATTTTCCCACAATCAATATCATTAAAAAATTATCCAGAAGTTATACTAGCCTAGCATTTACCTTTACTAGTAAGAAGAAAAGATATTCTTCCATGCTGGACTGGGAGCGAGAGCAAAACATAGAATGTGCCAGCTGCATTTCCTCCCGGGCATGCTGTAAAAACCAGCTAAGGGCAATCCGAGGGTTTCAGTATAATGCATTTAGGCGATGGGCTAACAACCTGTCCCTACAGCAATATGTCTACAAATCTATCTTAAATTACCCTCAAGACTTTCTCAGATGTTGCGGAACAACTTTTTGTTTAGGTCGTTTACGCTCTGTCTACCCTATTAGGGATAAAGGCGAAATTATATGTATGTATTGTATGTACGTAGTAACACGAAGAATCAAATACGATTGTAAGTCGATATTCCTTTCTACATTTTACATTTCCAACTCCTTTAGTTACAGTACCGCCTGACTGAGTTCTGTAAAAGTCCTAATTTTTAGTAGCGCTGTCACTTTCTTATCGTTGACATAAGAACAGGATAGCAACTAAAAACATGACTTTGACATTCCTAATCTGACGTAAGACTGCTTATTTGACGTAAAATAAGAGAGCATGCTCTATGCTCAGTTCTTATTTAAAGCATATACGTCAAATTAGGAATGTCAAAATCATGTGTTTAAGTTTATTTGCTATATAAATACATATAATCACGCCTTTATCCCTAATGCTTTAGGCAGAGCGTAATCGACATGGTTCATCGGGTCGATAGACTCGATACCCACTCGACAGAAGAAGAACGACTTAAACACAGGTCGTTTTGCCACATCTAACAAAGTTTTGAGGGTTATTTAATATAGATTTGTAGGTATATTGTTGTAGTGACAGGTTGTCAGCCCATTGCCTAAATTGCAATATACAGAACACCTCGGATCCCATAGTTGGTTTTTACAGCATGCCCGGGAGGAAATGCAGCTGGTACATTCCATGTTTTTCTCTCGCTCCCGGACCAGCACGGAAGGTTTATTTGTTATCCTGTTCTTATAACAAAGTTAAGAAAGTGACAGCGCTACTAAGAATTAGAATGATGTCGCGAGAATCGACGCCTATCGTGGTCATCATCAGTGATCATGACCAAGATCATTGTCAGGCAACTCTCTCCATGTTGGTTTCACTGGCACGTCATTCCAAGTCTAGTGGAGTGTGTAACCATGTAAGACTGAGTGCGATAAAATATATAGAATGTACCAGCTACTTCTCTTCCCAGACTTATGCCAAATACTAATAAAAGCCAATTTAGGAACCTGACAGTTTCGTTGTATTGCAATTGAGCTCATAACATACATACATACATATAGTCACGCCTTTATCCCTAATGGGGTAGGCAGAGCGTAAACGAGCTCATAACCTGTCACATTTATAGAATCTTGTCTTATATGATCGTATTTCATTATGGCAAGCATCATACTTGAAATTTGTCGAACATAGGGACGACGAATTTAATCAAGACGTTGATGCTCTGCCGCCTACGTAAGTTATATAAAAAGCGTGATTACACCACCGATAAAAATAACGTGACATTGGAGTCAATTCTCGCGACATAATCCTTATTCTAATTCTTAGCTAACGTTGTCGCTTTATCTTTGACATAAGAACCGGATAGCAAATAAACACATGATTTTGACATATTGGACGTAAAACAAGGGAGCATGCTCTATGCTCAGTTCTTATTTAAAGCGTCTTGGTCAGATTAGGAATGCCAAAGTCATTTGGTTATTTGTTATCCTGTTATTATCTCGAAGTTAAAAAAGTGACAGCGCTAGCTAAGAATTAGTTAAGGATTCGTGCCTTCAGAATTGCCGCCATTTAGGCTCGTATTTATTAAGCGATCTCAAACTTCACGGCAATATTAAGTATGGATTTGACAGGCCAGTTTGTACTGAAATGACATCTGTGAAACGATCTCAAACTCGCTGTCACTCATGAGGGCTGATTATAAATACGGCCCTTAGTTTCAACGAGTAGTCATTTATGATCATTGTTAGTTTAAGTAACTCTCTCTGCGTTGGTTTCACTGTTGGCGGTCCCGTCCCGTCACGTCATTCGACACTTTGTTCGACACACACACATGGTGTAAGATTGCGGTTTTATAGAGAACTTTTTTTTGTGAGATTTTCCACAATTTGGTTAGGACGTTACAGGCGGAATCACCTGATTGTCCGAAAAAAAAAAGGTTTCTGTGCTTCGGAGGGACCGTTGAGCCGTCGGTCCTGTCTGGTGCTGTCTTCGATAGTGGTCGTTATACAAACCATATTCGAGGCCTATGAGCTGTGGTATAGGCAGTTTAAAAACTCTGACACCAGGGTTCATCGGGTCGATCGACTCGAAAACCCACAAGACAGAAGAAGTGTCATTTTTTCACAGCATACGAATTCAGATTTTGAAAGTACCTAATTACAACAAATTCTTGCTTCAAGGTCTTTTAATATGTTGGCTAGAAACCTATGTCGACATTCATTTTAACTTCTATTCTATTCCAATCTAACAGACCCAGGACTATACAGCTATTGTCCCGGACAAAAAACTGGAAAAACTTTTCCCTTTGCAAATACATCTATATAAGATTACAGTTGACACCCTGTATATACCAGTGTACGTGTATCACCGAGCCTTGCGTTTTCGCCGGAGAAAGTGTCATCACGATATTTAAACGATTGTAGAATGCAGACAATCAAATTAAGACATTATCTTAAAGAATAAATGACAAACCGTTTTCTATATATTTGGCTTAGTTGACTAGTTGGCTTGTGGAACAGTCGCCACAGACCATGGCGCACCTGTTGATCAGCCCTGCATGTCCCGACAGTTGCACTGTTGAGGACCGCTATAACGCCACAGCCAACGCCGTCAGAGTGACGGAGTTCTGGTCCTACATATAATCACGCCTTTATCCCTAATGGGATAGACAGAGCGTAAACGACCTAAACGAAGGTCGTTCCGCCACGTCTGACAAAGTTTTGGGGGTTATTTAAGATAGATTTGTAGGAATATTGCTGTAGTGACAGGTTGTCAGGTCATCGCCTAAATAACAATATACTGAAACCCTCGGATCCCTTAACTGATTTTTACAGCACGCCCGGGAGGAAATGCAGCTGGGACATTCTATGTATTTCTCTTGCTCCCAGACCAACATGGAAGTTCTGGTCCTCAAGAATTTAAATTGAGTTTGCCTCGAATCGAAAAGAAGAAGTACAAAATCCATGAGATGGGATCATGTTTTTCTAACCCGGCATGACACAGTACAGTAAAAAGACTAGTCTCGTAAAATCGCAACTCACAACCTAATAGAAACATTGACGGCATTTTTCCACACCCAGCTCGCGCTGGAATGCCGCTCCGAATGTTCTAGATTTTCTAGGAACCCTATGTAACTTCCTAGTTCGCAAGAAAGTCTACAATACTGCGGTACTTATGAGCTTAGAGTACTTCCTTTCCGATGTTACTGACTGAGTTTTTCAGTTTGTAGTTTGAGAGTACTTATGCGTCTTACTAAACTGTAGACAAGGCGGGCAGACATTTGATCAGTTTAGTTTAGGCACTTTTTATACCGTAGGTAAGGCTTATTTTTTACCATTGTTATTTGACGTGGAAACTAAAATGTCGTTCATTATTTCCTTGCATGCAAGTTACTGCTACATAGGGAAAGATTAGAAAATATCGGTTTTCAGGAGCCGGTAAAATGTTGACTGGCAGGAGTTCACGACGTTCTAAACTCAGTTTGATACCGGAGGAATTGGCTGCTCTGCAAAAGCCAATAAATTTAAAAGAAGAACTCAGTTCAGCCCGGAACCACTTACAATCCCTAGTTTGTGTTAAAAGCAAGACAACCTTAATGAAATATCCCTTCTTAGAAAACGGAAAAGAGTTTCTTATCTCAACCAAAGCTACAGACAAAGGCTTATTCCAAACCAGACAACAAATTCGGTAGAGCTTCATGATTTAATTAAGATAATGTTAAGATCTTGCTTGACGTTTGGATCATTAAGAAAATCTTACTTATTTGCCTGGTTCCTTGTTGTCGTGTGAAGAGTTTTCAGTAAGGTCTTTTAGAAACCCAGTATAGTAAATAAACGCTTTAATTTATTGTATATGTTTAGGAACCTATATCAAAGCAGAAACCGTTTAACTGCCGCCCGTAACTGGCAAAGAAAGTGACGCCACTTTATTTTTAACCACAGAATATATAATAGTACATTTTTTTTTTCTTTAATGCTGGCCTGGGAGCGAGAGAAGTACATAGAATGTGCGAGTTGCATTTCCTCCCGGGCATGCTGTAAAAACCAGCTCGAATATATATATCGGGTTTCAGTATATTGTAATTTAGGCGATGGGCTACCAACCTGTTTTACAGCATTATACCTACAAATCTATAGTAAAATAACCCTCAAAACTTTGTCAGACGTAGCGTAACGACTTTTGTTTAGGTCGTTTACGTTCTGCCTACTTCATTAGGGCGTAAAGGCGTGATTATATGTATGAATGTATATTTTTAATCTTTTTTGCCAAGCTATTATTAGAATGCGCGCCACTGGCGCCACTTCCTGGTCAATTACTCACATAAACCTTCATTAGTGGACATGAAGATGGATCGCTGTGATCATGATCAGTGATCGCTAATGGGTAATAACAGGTGCAAGCGCAGTGGCTGTGACGCGATATGAAAAGTAAATAGTATGGGGCAGGAAGCGGTGTGGTGGAGACACGTCACTCCCCATCCATTCATTAGTTATAGTCTAAATATAAGGTATTCTATAATCGTTAGCATTATACGTCTGAACATTTATCCTCCCCCAACAGCCAACATCGCAGCGGTATTGCTTTTTCTCGTCTCCGATAGGTACTCTGATTATTATGGTGATTGGTAAGAAAATATAATGGTTGTAAGGGACAGCGTCCCGCAAACTGATAGGGGTTGCTCAGCAGGATCTGCTATCAGCAGGATTTTTTTTATCAGGAAGAAAGCAAAGAAATCTTTGGAGCTACTGATTGTGTTCTCGTAACTTGAATTATTTACGGGATTCCTAAAAACATAATATAATAACAAACATAAAAAAACTAAACTAAAAATCTAGGTACGTTTAGTAATGGTATCGATTCGTAGAGCGCAAAAAAATATTGCCGTCCCTTTCTCTTCTCTCATGACAGACAATTACAGGTATTAGTTAAGTCGCGATTTTTGCAACTACGAATTGGTACCAATATTACGTTTCACCGGTAAAATCAATTACTTACACTAAATTATTAGAACAGCCGCAACATACTCTTTCAGTGCTAATGTTTCTTTCGTACAATAAATATTTTTCGATGGTCCATAAAGTGTTGCTAATTTGGTTTTTCGTCTGCGTCAATCTATTAAAGAATGAATGACTATTGTAAACCTAAAACCATATCTACATATTGTACAGTAAACCATCATAACGTCAAAGCCAGCTGTCACCGGTCTTTGCCAACAATTAAACTTACCTACGTGTCCACTGAATCCAAACCTTACAGTAGCAAGATTGGTCAGTCAGTATATGATTTAGTAGCCTGAGTAGCCATGTCTACTAAATTAAGGTTAGACCACACTAGGACGTAGCTGCAGCGGAGCGGCGCGGCACTGCGCGACAAATTTATTTATTTATTTTATTGAAAAGACGAACACAACAGTTAACAACCAAATAAGAACAATATAACAATATGTTAAGATTAGATCCAGGCGGCTAACCAATTTAGTGGTCGTACAGCTATACATGCAGCAAACTATGTTATATAATTTATAATAATGAATTATAATAATAGAAGTGGGGAATATGGAGCTGTGAAAAAATGTACGCAATTATTCATTGATTCTATCAAATTTGATTGATATCAAATGATTCTTTGTGTGAAAATGTATGAGAGGTATCGCACTGAAGCTGTAGCGGAGCGGTTCAATGTCAGTTCATACATTTTGACAGATTTTGTCGCGCAGTGTCGTGCTGCGCCGCGCTGCTCCGCTGCAGCAAACGTCCTAGTGCGGTCTCACCTTTAGTAGGTATAGCAGCTGGTAGGTGAGCCAGCAGTGAAGCAGTGAAATTGTGAAAGCGCGCGCGTTGACCCCTGGCTTGTCATGCGCAAGATACGCCTTTCTTCTAGGTTTTCTTTGGTTGTAATACCTACTGCTGTTGTAGTGGAAACTTATATGAAATACGTACAATTGGAACAGAATTCGCAGAACGTTCGAGTTTTGAGTAATTTCAGGTAAACTATGAATTTCAGTTCAAAACTGCAAACCTTGTACAAAAATTATGCTTTTAGAGTCTTGTAGTCAGCTGCATTTGTTTTTGTTATATCTTTTTGTTTTATAATTTAACAGTTACAAACAAAGATATCCTCAAATAATTTAGGTCAGAATGCCCAGATACGACGAGGGACAAATGAAATAAACAAAACACCTTTGTTGCGAATTTATTTTCTTGTGATACTTATCAACACAGCAAGACATCTGACACTGCCTAATCTGATATAATCTTTGTCGTAACGTTTTCCAACAATAAAAGGATTTTATTTTTCCGAAACTTGTTTCGTATCTATTTCTTAATATTACACAAATGTTATTTTTTTAAATGCACCACAATAATATTTCTATTCATTTAATAAACTAGACATTTCGGTAGTGACGGGTTTTCAGCCTTTTGGGTCATTTGGTCATACTTATACCATTTACCCGAAAATCCCACTCGATAAGAAGAAACCCACCGAAAGTTCTACATTCATTCACATAATCACGCCTTTATCCCTAATGGAGCAGGCAGAGCGTCAACGACCTAAGCAGAGGTTATTGCGACACGTCTGACAAGTATCGAGGGTTATTTCAGATAGATCTGTGTATTGCTGTAGTGACAAGTTGCCAGCCCATCACCTAAATTACAATAAGATAAGATAAGAATATACTTTATTGCACAGAAAAGATACAAGAGAAAATAAAATTAAATGAAACAAGTACAAATAGGCAATACACAGAAACACCCAAAACACTCAGCTGGTTTTTACAGTATACCCAGGAGGAGATGCAGCTGGCACATTCTATGTTATTTTATTGCTCCCAGTCCAGCATGCAAGAGAAGAAGAAACTTCTACAATGACATTAAAATATCCCGAAAGTCTCATTAAAACTTTTATTCTAACCGTGGTAAGAAAGGAGCAAGAAAACTTCACTGAGAATCTTCTTTAGACTTACTAATTTTTTTAACTTTAAAGCAAGTTGTAGAGGTATCTTAGTCGTATAAATCTTTATAGCGGGGAATCTTTAAAGTATATTATTAAATACTATACAATAATACCTATAGGGTGTAAGGGAAGAGATAATAAAAAAGACTTTTCCATACAATATGTTCACCTCGATCAGACAATTGGTATGGAAAATACATATTTTTAACATCCTGGAAAAAAAACCTGGTGATAGTTGTTTAGTGTCGTTAACTGAGCAACCTCTATGAGTTTGCAGGACGCTGTACCTGACACCTGGTATGCTGTATTGCACCATAAACAATCTGTAAATAGCGCAAACACTTGGGCACTAAAAACTAGCCCTGCGTTGCGCAGTTGGCTGATCTCTGGGATATTGGACGCCATTACCGAAAATTGGTGGTAGGATAATTATTATTAGATGAACCCTAAGAACATACATAGGTACATACATATCACGCCTTTATCCCTAACGGGGTACGCGGAGCGTGAACGACCTAAACAAAGGCCGCCACGTCTGACAAAGTTTTAAGGGTTATGTAAGATAGATTTGTATGTATATTGCTGTAGTGACAAGTTGTGAGCCCATCGCCTAAATTTCAATATACAGAAACCTTCGGATAGCAGAAAACTTCGATCGGCCTTAGCTGATTTTTACAGCATGCCCGGGACGAAATGCAGCTGGCCCATTCTATGTATTTCTCTCGCTCCCAGTCCAGCATGGAATAAATAAACCCTAAAAAGATTTCTACTTCATGCCTAAACAATTTACAACAACAACTGCCGTACCTGTCTGACTTATTGAACTGACTTGATTTGACCTATTTCAGAGCGCTGGCTGCCAATCACCAAATTCTGCCAATAACAGGGCTTCCACGAATTTCCTGGGTCCTGGGTTCAGTGAAATTTCATTTTGCATTAAAATCGCAATTCTGAATCCGAGTACAATTTGTTGGTTGTTTTCTGTTAAAGTTTTTTTTATATCAAAAATGGGTTTGCTTTTGACTTTAGACACAAGGTCAGGGATGACAGTGACAGAGTCGACGATGGAGCGAGCTCACCTCTGGGAGATGCCTGTCATGGCACTGTCATTCTCACTCACCGACGGAACACATCAAGCTGTTTGGCGCCGGACTCCTGTGAGAGGGGGTGGGTTAATTTCATTTCAAAACCATAACGTTAGTATACAAAAGTTATACCGAAACGCAAAATGCCACTTTTTGCATTGTCTTTACTATTATAAGAAATTGTGTAAAAGTAACGCCATATGCCAGTTATAATATAAGAAAAACAGTACAAACACAAAAAAGTGTCTATAGTATTTCCAACTCCGATTTAGAATAAAGGGAAACAAAGTTTCATGTCTTTTAATCGAAGACCTTGTTACTAAAATAAGTTTTAGCTATTAGATATGACAACATAATGAAATTGAATTTTTAGTAATTTAACTAATATGCCAACACGTATCATTTATTTTTGTAATGTGTTTTTGAATAAAAAGACGTGAAACTTTGTTTACCTTTACTCTAAAACTGGGTTGGAAATACTATATAGATTTTCAAAAAAAATAATAACTATCTAATGGTATTTTCCGCAAAACATTTTTTTGTACTTCAAAACTTTAAGAACAAACTTTATTTAAAGATAATACTAAAAGGCACTACAAATAATAAAGATAAGCATGAAGCATTACATCGCCCCATGCCATACCCAATCCAATTTACAATCTGACATTTCATTTCATTCGAAAGCGTCAAATAAAAGCAAATACTGTCACGACCAAATCTACTCAATTTGAGTTTGTCACTCGTACAATGCAGTGACATTTCCAAACCGTATGTCATGCATTTAGATTGGCATAAGCTACTGATGTTGTCGCGTTATCTACATTTACATACAGTTTGCGCTTTTACTTTCATTGTGTTTTGAAATTAAGGTTCTCAAAATGTTGTATAAGTAAGTCACTTCGATCTAAAGGTCGCTTCGATTGTGGCATCATGAGTCAAAACAATAGAATGTACCAGTTGCTTCTCGTTCGGGACATAAATCCAATAAATTGATCCGAAGGAACCCAACACTGCATCGTCTGGACCTGAATAAGTATAGGTATATAAAATATCTCTCGAAACGTGATAAGCGACGCTACAATATAATACAGTTTATGAACAATTGTTTCATTTTATTCTTCTTCATTTCATGCCTTGACTTCAGTAAATAACCATTTAAGTTATAATATTTATAACTTTCCCTATCGATTCTCATTTCGAGTTCGTGGACCTTAACAATGGAGTAGGAAGTGAAACGCACTATCACGCACGATCCGGATAGATCACTGCGGTGACGACAGAACCTCGTTTGTATTCAAAAAGCGGTAAATAAATAACTAACTTTCTTTGCGACACGGCCAAAGCTGTCACTTGAACACCTGTAAGACCAAAGATATAGTATGTAAGGCCCGTAATTATTAACAGCACTTGAGACTGACAGATTGTTTGAGTCCGTATCAGAAATGTAATTTCAGTTACAAAAAGACCTGTCAAATCCATACTTAATATTACCTACTCTCAATCTTGAGAGCGTTTTATAAATACGACCTGAGACATACATACAGTTGCTATCGATTCGTGGAGAGCACAACTTAACTAAATTTATTGGCGTCCCATTCTTTTCTCTCACGACAGTTAATGACAGTTATAGACTTATATTAGTTACTAGCGACCCGCCCCGGCTTCGCACAGAAATTATCAGTGTATCTCTACTATATTATGCATGTACTATACATATAAACCATCCTCTTGAATCACTCTATCCATTAAAATAAACCGCATCAAAATCCGTTGCGTAGTTTTAAAGAAATAAGCATACATATAGGGATATAGGGACAGAGAAAGCGACTTTGTTTTATACTATGTAGTGAAGTCGTGACTTTTGCTACTAGGAATTGGTACCATTGTTTGCTTGGTAAAAAGATTAATTTAAATAGTGAGACAGTGCGTTTGTTCCTTTTTTTGTTCGTTTCTATTTTTTGCGACAGGTTGTCTGGCCGTCGTCGTCGCCTCGAACATGCCTCAATCATTTCACTGAAATCCTGTCAGATTGAAAATAACCAGTAGTCTTGTATAGTCTGGTTGAAATCGCTCAGACCCCCTTAGTAAATCCCGGAAAATTGCTACAAGAGATTTTATTATATTAATGTTTTGAAACCCCCTCCCCACTTATAAAAAACTTCGTCAGGGTGGGGAAACTAAGACAGTCATATTGGGCAATAAATAAAGCCATTAAACAATAAAATACCTCGTAGCAATTGCTGTCGATTCTCGCAACATAATCCTAATTCTAATTCTTAGCTAGCGCTGTCACTTTCTTAAGTTTGACATAAGACCAGGATAGCAAATAAACACATGACTTTGACAATCCTAATCTGACATAAGACTGCTTATTTGACGTAAAATAAGGAAGCATGCTCTATGCTCAGTTCTTATTTTAAGCGTCTTACGTCAAATAAGAAATGTCAAGTCATGTGTTTACTTGCTATCCTGTTCTTGTGTCAAACTTAAGAAAGTGACAGCGCTAGTTAAGAATGAGAATTAGGATTATATCGCGAGAACTGCCTCGGTGGTCTTGTGGCTAGTGCCATGGACTCCTGATCCGGAGGTCCTGGGTTCGATTCCAAGAGGAAAACACAAAGTTGATATTTGAGAATTTATCACTTTGTGATTTTTTCCCCAGTTTGGTTAGGACATTGCAGGCTGAATCACCTGATTGTCCGAAAAGAAAAAAAGATTTCGTGCTTCGGAGGGCACGTTAAGCCGTCGGTCCCAGTCGCTGTCTTTGATAGTGGTCGTTACTCAAACCATGTCAGAGGTCTGATAGTTGTGCTACTAGGCGGTTTAAAAACTCTGACACCAGGGTTCATCGGGTCGATAGACTCGATACCCACTCGAAAGAAGAAGATCGCGAGAAACGATGCCATTTTCTGGCCGATCCGAACGATTCCTACAAGCCTAGTAGGCCGTTTGATTAATGTGATGACTGTAGGCGCAAGTAGCGGATATTCGCCGCTTATTTGGCAACGGAGTTAGAATTTTCCACCGGCTCAATCTCAACATTCCGGCTTTGTTTACGAGCCGGCTTCCTGCGATTGTTTCCTATCGGCTGTTTGGTAAACTATTGTTTTTATTAGTGGTATCGATTACGCAGTTTCGATGCAGTCGGTGGAAATAAAACATAGAGTTGCGTATTCTTTATTGCAATTTCGGCAAAATTACTGTTGTTCGTTCAGAGAGATAGCAAGTCTGGAGGTTTAATAGGGATATCGTATCATGAAAATTCTATTCAAATAGCGATGAGATGCCTCAGTGGCGCCCACATCAGTAAAAAAAAAAACATAATTCTTTATTGTACTTTGATAGTACAGTTTTGCTGCACAATTTCGGCACAATTACTGTTGTTCGTTCAGAGAGATAGCAAATTAGGAGGTTTAATAGGGATATCGTATCATGAGGATATCTATTCCCATAGCGATGAGATGCCTCAGTGACGCCCACATCAGTAAAAAAACATTATTCACTAAAAACGCAGTAAATCGAAAAACCGGTCCAACAGACACAAGTAAGAATAGTAAGGTTCTAAATTGTCTTTATGACTATTTCTTGAATCTGTTGGACCGGATTTTTAAGACTTTTTCACTGATGGGGGCGCCACTTAGCTTCTATAGTCACATTAATCAAAAGTAACCTATCATTCCTTAAACACACATAATTATCAATTGGCAAAAGTTATCGTAATTCATATTTCTACTTTGGCAATACCTCGTGAAAAGTAAATACCGAATGAATATTTTTTCTAAGGTATTAAGGGATCCGAGGGTTTCAGTATATTGTAATTTAGGCGATAGGGTGGCAAACCTATCAGTATAGCAATACACCTACAAATCTACCTTAAATAACCCTCAAAAAATTGGCGAAGCAACCTTTGTTTGGGTAGTTTACGCTCTGCCTACCCCGTTAGGGATAAAGGCGTGATTATATGTCTGTATGTATTAAATATCTTTATTTGATCTTCCATTACTTCTCAGCAGGCACAGTACCTGCTCATATTTATCTTCGCATATTTCATGAGAAAACTAAATAAACTCGATTATGCTTTTCATAATATACAGCGTGAGCTCGGGATATTATCACACGCGCGCCGCAATCTCATTATCTTCTTCTTTCAGCCGCGGTCACGCATGGAAAATCAACACACTGTATATATCATTATATAGTATTTATAAGGGATCTGAGGGTTTTAGTATATTGCAATTTAGGCGATGGACTGACAACCTGTCACTACAGCAATATACGTACAAATCCATCTTGAATAACCCTCAAAACTTTGTCAGACGTGGCGGAACGACCTTTGTTTAGGTCGTTTACGCTCTGCCTACCCCATTAGGGATAAAGGCGTGATTATATGTATATGTATGTAGTATTTATACAGGACGTTGTACAAAATAAAATAAAAAATATACTCTGCAAACTGGGATTTTCTTCGTTTAGTCGCACAATGTTTAATACAGGAGGTTGTACATTTTAAAAAAAAGCACTAAGCGAGTCGCCTTATGTCCTCTACACCGGGGTGGTTTACACTAGGACAGTTGTACGGAGCGGTTTACATTGGTAAGTACAGTTGGTAAGTTGGCTTTCAAGCGGGAACATTTGCTTTGAAAAGCAACTTGAATGTCAACTTCATAGTCAACTGGCACAACCGTTTACACGTTTCAACTTACCTACTATACTTACAGCTTGATCCGTATTAACGGGCCTTGTACAGTGCATAAGTTGGTAAGTTGGCTTTCAAGTTGGTAAGTTGGCTTTCAAATTGGTAAGTTGGCTTTCGAGTTGACGTTTACACGGTTCCAGTACAGAGTTCTATTTTGATTCAAGTTGAGGGCGGTTTAAACGGTTCAAGCTGTAAGTATAGTTGAAACTTGTAAACGGTTCTGCCAGTTGGCTTTCAAATCCAAGTTGCCTTTCAAGCCCATGTACCAACTTGAATGCAAGAGCTCTGCTTATGCACTGCACTTACAACTGTCCTAATGTAAACCGCCCCTAAGTCATCAAACTCTCTACAATCTAAAATGATAATCCGTTTCCCGTGTTTGTAACTGGCAATGCGCAAACCGCGTCACGCCAAAAAAAGAAAGAAAAATGATTACTCTACAACCACAGGTTCAAATCCCAATTTTCTGATTCAGGAAACCTTTTCGTTTTTTTTTACCTACAGCAACACCAAATTATAAAACAGTGCATTTAGGCTGCACATCAAAATGCAGGCCATTCGTCAGCAGAGCATCAAACATCTAACTAAAAACTATAGTACAGACCTACCTTTCACTCGGTGTGTACACTGTTGCGTCACAGTGACGTCACAAGCCGAGTTCACTCACTTGTTGGTTTACGACATAACTAGATTTCGTACGGATAAGCGTGGTTTTTCTTTTGCAAGTATTTTAAGACAGCTAGGCGACTATAGGGCTCGTATTAATAAAGCAATCTCAAGATTGAAAGCAATATTAAGTATGGATTTGACAGGCCAGTTTGTACTGAAATGACATTTCTGATACGAACTCAAACTCGCTGTCACTCGTGAGCGCTGATTATGAATACGTTCTTAGGTTTGTAAATTTACTTTTTCAGTCAGGTGACAGAGAATAATATTGCTGAGAATCTTTGTTGAAATGAAACTTCTTTAGACGCGTTGAGATTGAGAGTGAAATTTCTAGGTCGCGTCACGGCAATACCGTCACGGCGTAGCGTCATGATGAGGCTGGGACGATTTTGCAAAAGAAGTCTCACTTCTTTCTGACACGTGTGTTTGGCATACACGCTCTTTTAAATTTTGTTATAGTTGTTCTAAATAACAAAGAATAAGCAATACAATAAAATAAACCATCTAGCACTGATTACTACATACATACATACATATGATCACGCCTTTATCCCTAATGGGGTAGGCAGAGCGTAAACGACTTAAACAAAGATCGTTCCGCCACGTCTGACAAAGTTTTGAGGTTTATTCAAGATGGTTTTGTACATATATTGCTGTAGTGACAGGTTGTCAGCCCATTGCCTAAATTGCAATATACCCTCAGATCCCTTAGCTGGTTTTTACAGCATGCTCGGGAGGAAATGCAGCTGGCACATTCTATGTTTTTCTCTCGCTCTCAGTCCAACATGGAAGAAACTGATTCACACTGATTACTCTCTAAGTTTAAAGTTCTTCGACACTGTCGCCATTTCCGAATTAAAAACTGTAGAAAATAAAGATTACCACTAGGAGCACAACTTTGTGGTCCTGGAGGGCCCATATACACGTAAGTTGGCATGAAACTACCCTACTTAAAAATACAAATCTCTATAAAGTTCCCTCAAGTATAACAACCCAGAGGAATGCTCAACTACCCTCTTCACACCACAAGAGAGGATCGTCAATTAATTATTCAATAGTTTTGCTTTGTGCCGGCTCGTAGCCACAGATTTTAAAAAAAATGGAAGCCACTGCATGTAGAGCCTCTTTGAGTAGGTAAATAACTTATCTAAGTACTCTTGAAAATCTAAAGTACCTACATACATACATACTATCACACTTGTATCCCTAATGGGGTAGGCAGAGCGTGAACAACCCAAACAAAGGTCGTTCCGCCACTTCTGACAAGTTTTGAGGGTTTTTCAAGATAGAACTGGATATTGCTGTAGTGACAGGTTATCAGCCCATCGCCTAAATTACAATATACCCTCGAATCCCTTAGCTGGTTTTTACAGCATGCCCGGGAGGAGATGCAGCTGGCACATTCTACGTTATTCTGTCGCTCCCAGTCCAGCATGAAAGATAAAGTAGCTTGTTTATATATAGGGTGTAAGGTAAGAGTATAATGTAGGTACCCGAAAGTATGTGAATCTACTCTATGGAATCTACCCATGAAACTGAACAACTTTCCCCTAGGAACATAGATCGAAAAACATATTTTTTTCGTTTTTCGGCCGATGATCCTTGGGGAAAATTGTTCAGTTTCATGGAGAAATTAACATCCTTTCATCATATACTCGTACCCTTTCTGTTACACCCTGTATAAGCAAGTAAATAAAATACGTAAGTAATCTGGATGTATATTGAATGCTACTTGGTAGAGCTACAACATATCTATTAATAATTATATCTAATAATATCTATATATATACAATAATCACGCCTTTATCCCTAATGGGGTGGGTAGAGCGTTAACGCCCTAAAGGAAGGTCGTTCCGCTACGTCTGACAAAGTTTCGAGGGTTATTTAAGATAGATTTTTAGGTATATTTTTGTAGTGACAGGTTGTCAGCCCCTTGCCTAAATTACAATATACTGAAATCCTCGGATCCCTTAACTGGTTTCTACAGCATGCCCGGGAGGCAATGCAGCTGGCAATTTCTATGTTTTTCTCTCGCTCCCAGGCCAGCATGGAAGAAATTATATATATCCGATATATATATATATATACCTACCTAGTATAGATTCATAATTAATTTGCGTGAAAACAGGTAGGCAAAATGAAATATTAATTACTGTTCAATAATTAATTTCAACAGTTGAGGTTTCGTTTAGTTCAGTATAATTAAAAATAATAATATTTATTTCAGTTTCATAGTTTACATAAAATGAGTTGGGAGTATCTATTTAAGCTAAAAGAATCACTTGTAAGTAATAATAAATGTATGGTTTTAAAAAACTCTGCTTGCGGAAGAGAAAATTAGAATAATCTTAGAAAAGGTCTTTGTAACAGTAAAGTCTTAGAACCATACTTATGTCGCAACTATGAGCTATGAGACAAAAATTTACACTACTTAACTATTATATCGAATGTTTTTCGGTTTTCGAATTTCATTTGTACGTTTATTCTGCGCTTTTTCCGTGCTTCGGAAGACACGTTAAGCAGTTTGTCCCGGTTAATATCGTTTAATACCCTAGATATCAGTGTGTTAGCCATGTCAGAGGCCATTGCTGAACATTGGCGGCTTGAAAACTCTGACCTAATCTAGGATTGGGTCTGGTTACCCTTCTGGGTTGCGGAGGTCAGATGACAGTCGCTTTGTGTAAAAACCAGTACCTTCGTTCAATCACCTATTAGGTAGCCGACCCTGTGACATACGGGATGAGGCTAGGGAGATGATGATTTTATCTACATACATACATACATAAAATCACGCCTTTATCTCTTACGGGGTAGGCAGAGCGTTAAACGCCTCGTAAAAGGCGCTTTCGCCGCGTCTGACAAAAATTGAGGGCAATTTTAGATTGTAATATGTATTATATGTGTATTGCTAATGTATAGTGACAGGTTGTCAGCCCATCGCCTAAATTACAATACACTGTAACCCTCGAGTCCCTTTTGCTGTCTTCTACAGCATGCCCGGGAGGAAGGGCAGCTGGATCATTCTATGTTTTTCTATCTCTCCCAGTCCAGCATGGATTATCTATGTAATATGTATAGTAGAAATAAGAATCGTATAAACATAAGAAACGCCTGCATCTACTAAATCCCATACAAACTTAGTTCTGTTCTCATTTTTGGGTTTTTAGGTTTCGTTGGAAAATATCGACCACGAACAAAATAATGGCGGTAAAACGATTATGCGTGTAAATGGCCTAAAATTTTATTTGCTCTCTTATTTTGTATTTGGTTAATAGTTATTATGATACTAAAATAGATATGTTGCATTAGACCTAAGTTTGGTGAAGTTTGGTCTAATACCAATTTAAATATTGAAACGTAAGCTAATTACCGTTTGTATGGGATTCGATTTCCGAATTCCCACTGTAAGGTCATTGGCCTTCATTACTTACACTATAGACAATTATTATTTATTCTGTGGTTTAGATGCCTTGTTTAATATTCTGTAGTCTGGTTGGCTAAGAGGAGAAAGTCAAACCCAATTAGCATGCCAACGCGAACACTGTGTGTATTATTGCGTCACTTCACGGTAAACAATACAATACTCGAAATAATACAAAGTATTGTATTTGGGGAATGAACCTCGTGTGAAGATAAACAATTAAAATGCTTGTTTGTTTGGCTTTTGTGTGGTTTTCAGTCCGAGTTCTGATTACCCCTCTCTGCATTTCATCTCTGGGGCACGAGACGCCGGTTAGGATTCCACCCTGATGTTGTCGAAATTCCAAGTTTTCGCGCATTTATGTGAACGGCTAAAGGACACACACACTCACTGCCTGCGGAACCGTTTCGGTACACCATAACCTAGGCATTTCCAAGGCGTGAGTGAACAGGCACTGTCTAGGGAATCATGCTCCATTATAGTCGGTAACATCACGTCCCATCAAGTAAGATGGCGGACAAAAAGACTGCATATAAACTGCATTGAACGGTACGTTTGTAGTTGAATTGCAGTCCGTTTGCCTATTAGCTCTAACATGAAAATATACTATAAAAAGATTGCACTGGTTTTATTTAACACTATCACAGGTGTATTACTTGAATACCTGGTGCATTAGGATTCCGAAGGGCATCGCTGGCAGCCGCGGGAAAGCCCGCAATAAGTGGCGCGAGGACGAACGCACACGCATTTAGAGCTGTCGATGCTACGATTGATTTATCGATACATTCATCATAAAGTAAGTCGTTGTGAAACAATAGTATAGAATCAGTGGTCTGTCAGGTCTGTCTGTCCAATTTTTGTAGACAACGTGACAAAATTATGAACAAGTTGAAGATTCTGATTCAGAGAAAACCACCCCATCTTTTTCTTCTTCTGCTCAGCCTTTTCCCGGCCTGATGATGGGGTCTGCTTTCCAGCTTTTTCTACTCCACTTTGCTCGGTCTTCGCTCCGCATCCGTTGGTGTTGTGTCATGTGCTTCACTTCAAAAACCACCCCATATAAAAAAAATGCATCGGGAATACCTTGGATTCACACAACCACAGCAAAACTCTAGAATTTACTTATCGAATGGTAAAGCATTACTCATAGTATTGAAGGAAGTCCGCAACAAGTGGCGCGAGGAAACACGCATACGATACTTAGGTTGACCTGACCATGTGGTTATCGATAAACTGTGTGTACTAGAACGTATTTTAAACGGTTGATACATACTTTATTACCGACGCATTTCTTTTGTTTTTTTTTGTTTAAGATTTTGCTAAGCAATGCACTTTCAAAACTGTGAATGTGAAGACTGCAAA
Organism: Scrobipalpa costella; assembly: GCA_949820665.1. Lineage (NCBI taxonomy): Eukaryota > Metazoa > Arthropoda > Insecta > Lepidoptera > Gelechiidae > Scrobipalpa > Scrobipalpa costella. The sequence continues at coordinate 4,846,426 of OX463314.1, forward strand.
ATAAATGCCAATTTCACGTTGCGTTCTTGGATTTCTCATTACGTACGTAACTGCCTCCGTGGTCTAGTCTGAGCCATGGGGTTCGATTTGGGGGAACACAAAGTTGGTATTTATCAATTTATCACTTATCATATTAAGGTTTTCCCCAGTTTGGTTAGGACATTGCAGGCTGAATAACCAGATTGTCCAAAAATAAAAAGGATTCCGTGCTTTGGAGGGCACGTTAATCGTCTTTGACAGTGGTCGTTACTCACACCACGTCAGAGGCCTAATAGCTGAGCTACTAGGTGGTTTCAAAGCTCTGACCCCAGGGTTCATCGGTACGTTGTTCGACTCGAAAACCCGCTCGCTAAGAAGAAGATTACGTTGACTTCCCATTCTCATCTAATGACTATTAATAAATATTTTCATAAAAAACCTTCGATATATTTTTAACACTTTATAAATAATCGTCCCACAGCTCTACCTACGTAGCCACCAGGAACCCACTGACGCGATGTGCATCCTGATGATGTGATCAGATCAGTAATTCCGCCGGCCACCAACGCGCATTGTTTGTTTTAAGACTGTTTTATGATGGGTGTATGATCAGATCATCAAATAATTCAAACCTCGGAATAGATTAAGGCGCCAGCGCTTCAAAGTAACAAAATCTGAGAACTCAATGGAGGCAATTCATAGGTGCACAAAATCACTAAATATTGTCTTAAATCATTATCATTGGTACCAATTCGTAGTAGCAAAAGTCACGACGTAACTAATATAAGTCTAAACCTGACATTTTCTGTCATGAGATAACAGAAAGGAACGCCATTAACTTTAGTCAAGATTTAGTTAAGTTGTGCGCTCTACGATTTGATAGCATTGTCTAACATAAGAGAACAGAAAGGGGCAACAATTTTAGTCAAGATTTAATTAAATTGTGTCCTCAAGGAATCGGTAGGTACTATTGACTATTCTGCAGTATGGCATTAGAAATAATAAGCTGTTAAATTAATACCTAAGTATATCTATCTACATAATTTATTCAAAACCATAATCTTAATCTTTACTTTTATGTGGTACCTAGATATAAGCATGGCATTTCATTTCAGAGTTTTTAGACCACCTAATAATACACTGGTAGCAATTCGTCAATAATCACGACTTAACTTATTAAAGTCTATACCTGTCATTTTTTATCATGAGAGAACAGAAAGAGTCGGCAATAATTTTAGGCAAGATTTGCTGAAAATATTACTCTACTCAAAGCAGCCTTTGTCTACCATTCTACGGTCCATATTACATCCTCAGTGTGCAAGAGTCCTTACGCCATTAGGAATCCGATTCTATAATGGGTGGCGATGTGGTGGCGATCAAATTGTTACAAGGCTGTTCCATCTTCGGAAAGTCTGCGATTTGTATGAGTCGCGTATCGTCTGTCAGGGAACTACAGTGACTGATGTTGTGATTAGGGCTGACATCACCTAAATTGACAAAATCGTACAAAAAACTTAAATAGGTAGAATTGCAATTTAGGCGCTGGGCTGACAACCTGTAACTGCAGCAATATACCTACAAATCTATCTTAAAAAACCTCAAAATTTTGTCAGACGTGGCGGAACGACCTTCGATTAGGTTGTTTTTATTTTATTTTTATTTATTTTATTTCACAAAAAAAGGTATTTACAGAATTACATGTTACATTCTCGCCAAACTGCGAAAGCAGTTTGTTGGCAAGGTAGCACTCGTTACTTAATGGCTAACAAATACCTATCTTATATTCTAGTATCTTATAAAAAAAAATAAAAAAAACATTATAAAAAGAGTTTAAAACTATGAAATATGGAGAATCATTAATGTGACACATTTACCTAATATTATTTCGAAGAACAGTTTTAAGTTTTTTGTTTAGGGTTATCTTCGACTTTATTTTATTGTGTCTTAAAAAGTCTAATCTATTAAATATTTTTGGTATAATGAATTTATTTGTTCTTTGGCCATAATAATTTTTAGCTTTTGTACAAATATACTTCTTTTCTCTCATTCTTCTTGTATTATATCTATTATGAACAATAACTTTATGATCTTCTTTATAGTAATTTTCTATAACCAATAAATAATGTAGTTTTGTTTTTACCGGTAGAATTTTGGTTATGGGATACAATTGATCATAATCTCCTTTGCAGGGATTTTTGGTTTTACGACTAACTAGATGTTTTAAAAATCTAGTTTGGAGATTTTTAATGTCGTTGAGATATGTGTCGAAAGTTCTTCCATAACAGCTTAAGCCGTAACTAAGCGAGGAATCCACTAATGCGTAATAAATCATTCGCAGAGTGCGTCTATCTAAAATAAATTTAAGACGGTAAAACTTATCTAAGGATCCTTAATTTCGCACATACTTCACCGACATGTACTTTCCAACTGAACTTACGATCAATGTGTAACCCTATATACCTAAATGTGTCTACAAACTTTAAAATATCGCAGCAGCACTGTGTACTTACGGCTAGTAAGCTTAACGTTAAGCTTTACGTTCTCCCTACCCCATTAGGGATAAAGGCGTGATTATATGTATGTATGTATGGTAGAATTTGAAAACAAAACAGCTTGGACGGACATATGGGTGAAATTACGCAGTTTTTTTTCTAGGAAGCTGGCTAAACATAAACATACTACAAAATTTGACAGATAATGTTCAATTTTGGGAAATTTAGGTGATGTTTAATGCCAAGGAAACCCAGTCTGGCACTATAATGACAACTACCCCATAGAATAGAGTCTATTCTTGATATATCTATTCAATTGAGTAAAATTTAATAGGGGCAGCCCTAAGCGTGATGTGTCTATGTTGATGACTTGATCGTAGCCGGTAATCCAAGGTCTGAAGTGATTCAACGCTTCAAGCAGGATAGTTAGGCAATTGGTTACGAAACTAGTCGGTGTTACGAGGAAAACCCCGGTAGAATTTTCGTGATAGATTTTTCGATCTTTTCATGAGTAATGTTTCAAATATCAGCTTTTGATGCGGCTGACTTGAGCCGTGACTCAGGAGGTAGGTAATAATAAATAATAATAATAATATACTTTATTCAGAAAGTATTGCATGGGCATGCGGATTGGGAGTAAATCTTGTTCCAGAGAGAGGCAGTTTTATTTTTCTTACATTAGATTTTTCTAAGGAAAATGACACGCCGATGTTTAAATACATACCTACATAGAATCACGCCTTTATCCCTAATGGTGTAGGCAGGGCGTAAACCACCTAAACAAAGGTCGTTACGCCACGTCTGTTAAAGTTTTGAGGGTTATTTAAGATAGATTTGTAGGTGTATTGCTGTAGTGACAGGTTGTCAGCCTATCGCCTAAATTTCAATAAACAGAAACCCTCGGATTCCTTAGTTGGTTTTTACAGCATGTCTAGGAGGAAATGCAGCTGGCACATTCTATGTTTTTCTCTCGCTCCCAAGCTATCATGAAACAAACTATCACGCCGCAAAAAAGGAATCATTTTTAAACGTTGCGTTATGTTTTTAAAGCAACGTGTAAAGTAAGGACAGATAAACACATTTATACAGATAACTTGTCTGTTATAATACATACATACATACATACATAAAATCACGCCTTTATCCCTTACGGGGTAGGCAGAGCGTTAAACGCCTCGTAAAAGGCGCTTTCGCCGCGTCTGACAATAATTGAGGGTAATTTTAGATTGTAATATGTATTGCCATAGTGACAGATTGACTGTTATAATATTACTTTACAAGTCCTGGTTACAATTAAATTGCATCACTGCGTGCTCTAGAATAAGAATATAATAATGCTAAGTCCGGCATTATGCAGTATTGCATTGGAAACTGCAGGTTTTGTAATACAGGATACAGACAGACCTTTTCTAAGAGCTGGGTGAGTCGAGTCGTGACACGGCGTCTTCACGGGTTTTAAAGCTAGGTCGGCTTTTGGCATACCTACATAGGTTCTCAGTCCATCGCCTAAAATACACTATATTGAAACCCTCGGATCCTTTAGCTGGTTTTTACAGCATGCCCGCGAGGAAATGCAGCTGGCACATTCTATGTTTTTCTCTGGCTCCCAAGCCAGCATGGATTTTTTTTTGTCTGTTATGTACTTAGTACCATTACATTTGTTAGTCTCTTACCGTTCAAATATTATATAGGCAGCAACATAAGCGACTTTGCTTTTAATAGGTACCTAGGTACTTTAAGCAAGGATTTTGAGAAAAAGTTTTATTATCATCTGTGATGTACTTGTTAAGAATACTTCGTGGAAGAGTTGCCGCTCTATTTCCTTAAATAACGAAGGCCCCTTTTTGGGCACCATTTTGGTAGCGGTCACGACAGGCATCAGTGCAGAGGATATGTATTTAGCCAAGCAAAAGATTCCCTATAGTGACGGCCATTTAACTGGTATTTATATCTGTGGCCATAGTAATAGGAGAAATTAGTGTCTATCCAATAACGCTTTATCAGTCGCTAAATACTGGTCCACACAAATATAGTTTCGTCAATAGTACTGTCCAATGGTCCGGCGGGGTTTAGTCAAGTCGCCACGCTAATAAGAAGGAGAAATATCTATCCTACCATCGAGTCGGTAACTATCTCTATGACTATCTAGCTAACGTGTGGTTTATTTTTGTTGCAGAGTGTTCCTGTGTGATGCAGCGATGGCAGAGAGGGCGGTGAGGGCGGTGTTGCTCTGCGCGTGCTTGTTGTTGGTGCAACAAGGTATTATTTTTATTATTCATTCTAGTTGTTTCCTCAATGCAGAGGTGAGGATCGTGATCATTCTTCTCCATTGATTCCCGTTCTGTACTGGTTCCTTTATTCTGCCCTCCAGTCGACTCCTTGACTTCGTCCACCCATCTAGCCCGCGCTTTATTGTCACTTTTTTTGAATAGCATTTCGATTTGATGGGAAGAATCAAATCCACATCAAATCGAACAAGTTCCTTCATGTACAGATCGACCGCGATTTTTGTTGAGGCGGACAAATTGAGAACTACAAAATGATGGTTGCTAATTGTAATTTTTTTTGTACAAAACTCGATCTGTAACATGAGACAAACAAATTGAACCTGCCATACTTACCCGCTAATAGTGTTAGCTGATCACCGTGTACATATGATAGCGTAAGCCTTTATTGGGCCCATGTCAACTTCAGTTTGTAGACTGTTCAAGCACATTCATATTATAAATCAGTTAAGAGGAGGGCGGCGATCTAGCGTGCGCATAACTTGGCGACACGGTATGCGCGCACGTACACTTTCACATGCGCTTGCGTCTCATCTACGTTGGGCATCGCAGATAACACGTTATTAGACAGTAGACAGACATCGGTATGCCCATTACGCTATCGCTGATTTAGAGAGGAGTAAAGTAGTTATTATTTTTATAGATTCGCATAAATAAATGCATGAAAATGATGCAGTAGATCTATTACTCACTAGTTTTCCGCCGAAAGAGTTGTCCAGTGATAACGCTCGACTTCTATCTAGGTGGGATAAACGGAACATACAGACAGACAAAACGTCTAAATACCGTATTCTTGGCTTCTGTAGCACTTAAATTATTTCTTATTTGTTTCCTATGTAAATGCATCGCCGTTTAAAATTTCGCTTACCAATACGAATTGTCTGAACAAAATGGTAATTTTGTATCGGAAATTCAAAAAAATAATTTCAGGAAACAAAATATTTTTTGGTCAAAGTCATTGACTGAGCAATTTCTTCCAGTTTGCTGGGTAGCTGTCCTTTCTCCGTGGTCTAGGGGTCAGAGTTATGAGCTCACGACCTGGAGGTCCCGGTTTTGATTCCCAGCGGGGGACAATGACTCTTTGTTGTTGTTTCTAGTTTGGTTAAGACATTGCAGGCTTTTGTTTGTCCGTAAAGTATGATCCGTGCTGTCTGATGAGCATGTTAATATTCGGTCCTGCGCCTAACTTCTCTATGGTCGTGTCAGTCAATCTGTCCCATCAGAATAAGAGATTGAAGGTATAGAGAGTGAATTTGTGTGTTGCGCAAACACTTGGGCGCTAAAAACTTGTCCCGCGCAGTTGGCCGAAAATTGGTGGGATCTTTAAACGCAAAGCTTTTAAAGCTTGTCCTTCCTGCCTTTATGACCACAGGTGTGGTTGTGAACTTTACTCCCGCTCCCGCCTCGACTCAGTTTATGACGCGTGCATGAAGGAATGCGTGGTATGGTACTTTACCGGCGTCTGGCACCATGTTACCGCGACGTACTTACACAAAGGTGATACTTACCACTAGTAGGGTCACCATACGTTTGTTTCTTAAAGGGAAATAGGAACAAGTTGTAGTCAGTTGCGTCTTAGATATTTATTAAATTGGCAGAAGATAATCTTCTCTAGCCTATTTTCGCAATCAAATAAGTCAAGTAAGACCAATTTTGAAATTAAAGAGACCTAATGGATTTTATGTGAAAGAACGATTAAAATAGGTTCTGTATAGTTTCACAGTTTAACGATAATATAATAATAAGTATTTACATAATAGAGGTAAAGCAAGGAATTTGAGGTAAATAAATTGTCTTAAACTTTTTCATTTGGTAAGAGTTGAGAAACAAAATTTATTTATTTAAATATTAATAGCTCTTCAATGATACTAGCAGGGAGAGAAATATAGGCACACTCTATAATTAATTTATCTTTGTTTGTTGACTCAAATTAATCGCTGGTAGTAATTTTGATATTAGCTCTCTGTTATTGTGTAACTTGAGCCAAGGGCGGATTCAGGATTTTTATTGGGAGGGCACAAGTATATCTGGGGTATATACTGTGTTTCTTAGTGTGTACTGTGATGGAACCTCTACAGTACAAAAATCACCTTTTCTAAATCCGCCCTTGATTTAAGCAATATTGTGGTTACCCTACTCGACGCAGTATTGTTCTCATATCAGACATCTCACGGAATATATGGAATGAGGATGTCTTTTGTTATACGATTTATAAGTTTACGTAGAGACATCTTTGTGTCTTACTTACTTGTTGTTTATTTTTGTTCTGTTTTGTTTGGTGAGTAAAAGCACAGGTACCTAGGTTAAAAGGACCTGATTCTTTGGTTTAGTTAATTTGGGTAATTTTATTTAATGATGATGAATGATAATAAGAAGACTATAATCTATCGTCTAAATTTCATAAAGAGTCCTTCTAGTCTAGATAAGCACTGCCTTTTTAAAAGTATGAAAGGATTGAGGATAAAGGAGTAACTGGCGCATTCTTAATTTATTACTGTTTCCAGTTAGGTACTAAACACCAAAAAACCTGCTACGCTTTATGTAGGTATCTCGTAAATATGGTACCATATTTTTTATTTCGCTATATTAGTACCATATTTTTTTAATAGGCTGTCAACCTGTCAGTACTGCAATATACCTACAAATCTATCTTAAAAATCCCTCAAAACTTTGTCAGACGTGGCGGAACGACCTTTGTGTAGGTCGTTTACGCTCTGTCTACCCTATAAGGGATAAAGGTGTGACAATATTTTTTTTTTTTAATGAACCGTGAAAAAGTACCTCATCTACACTGGACTTGAAATCGCTGTCCGAACCGAAAGCTAGTTTTATTTCATCAAGTGAGACGTTCTTTTAAAAGATGATTTTTCTGATTGCAGCTAGCGCGGAGCTGAGAGGCAGATGTCCGGCGGAGGAGGGCTCGTGCCCGGCGCGCGCGCAACCTTGCACCACAGATGACGAGTGCGGCGAGCAGATCTGCTGCAAGACATCGTGCGGGCAAGCCTGTGTCGACCCGCTGTTTACTGGTACGTAGCAGAACTTATGAGCCAGTCAACTAATGACAAAGGCCGTCCCTGGTCCGCCGGTATTTAGCTCTTCACATCCAAAACTTTCCAGCCACCGTATAGATATCGCCCCATCTTGAAAGAGGGCGGTAAGCAGAGGTATAAGTACTGTATGTGATGTTTTTATTCTTGTATGTTATTGTGGAGAAAATAAAACATTTTATTATTATTTTATTATTTATTATTATTTATACATTTAGATGGCATGCGATTGACAGATGAGATGAGAGACATTATTGCAAACAAAACTGCTTTTGATGTGCAACATTGCGACATTTTAACCTTTCAACTTACTTTGCCCCCAGGCTGTGAAAACATAAAGCTATCAACGGAGAGGATATCCCGCGCTCTGGCCGCGGAGAACAGTCGCGGAGGCAGAGGACTGTTGAAGGCAGTCCGTTCGCCGAGATGCAGACAGATTGATGGAGAATTCGAGGAAGTACAGTGCGACAACGAGATCGTCAGTTCTTGCTGGTGTGTCGACCAGGCTGGGTTTGAGGTGAGGAACCAATGAGAACAGTTCTCGAGACCGAGAGTTTTTGAAGGCAGTTCGTTTGCCGAGATGCAGACGGTTAGTTAGGCAAGTTATAAACTTAGGTGCACAGAGAGGAATAAAAAAAAAACAAAAAAAGTGCCAGCGGCTTCTCTTTCCTGGTAATGTACTGTTCCAGTACCTACATTCCAGGTCATTGAATAAGGTAGAAGAAAACTGATGCGTAACGGAGCTGTGTATGTAACAAGTATACGCACACACATGTATACACATAAAACTCCACTGTCTTTGTATCCAGGTCCCTGGCACCCGAGCCCCAGCAGCAGGCTTAGTAAACTGCACCCGAGTGGCTCCCTGTGCGGCACATACCTGCCGTATGCTCTGCCCGCTCGGATTCGAGCTGGACGCCCAGGGCTGCCCGCTGTGCAAATGCCGCGACCCTTGCAGCTCCATCACCTGCCCTGGACAACTGTCCTGCCAGTTGGAGGAAACGCCGTGTCTGAAGCCGCCTTGTCCGCCTGTGCCTACTTGTAAGTCTAAGTACGCTGAGAGGTTCCCGCAAAACGTTCGACTTTGTTCAATCCATATTTAAGGGTTTTCTTGCACTAGCTAGGTCAAAGGCCGTTGCGACCAGGTTAACCTGTGTTTCTGTTCTATGAGGAAAAAAAAACACATATCGTGCACCAGTCGCTGTGGCCATTGGCCATCTACTGCGTTAAGTGCCTTACGATACAATTAACATTTTATCAAAGCCAGACATTACGAGTATTGTAAGAACAATTCAACAGCCAATTTCTGTAAATGTTTTCAGGTAAACGAGGCCGTAGTCTCCAAAACATCTGTCCCGCTGGAGAACCCCTGCTGATCTCAGAAACCAGCCGGCCATTCCTTTGTGGCACTGACCCCGGAAAGCCCAACTGCCCACCGCTATACAGATGCCTAGTTGAATCAGGTAATTAAAATACAAAGAGTGGCTAGTCATAAGCATAAGCACCCATTGTTGACAGCCCAATGCAGCTAAACGAATTCTGATCAAAATTAATTATTCAAAAGGAAAACAACGAAGAATACTAATTAAAATGTGAGTCACATAGTTCTAAGTTTGAAGCCGGACAAATTTAACTTGTCATCAGAACCAAAATCTAGAAATCCAGTCTTAGCAGATTAATCCCTCAAATCCTCAATATACCTGGAATTTTAACCTTACAGGAAACGACTACGGAGTATGCTGTCCAGCTTCACTAGAACTCCAGAAAGCCGGCACTTGCCCAGCTCCGTCAATCAAGGACCCTGACTGCGGAACCCCCTGCGCCCACGATCTCGAATGCCCTTCAATGCAGAAGTGTTGCGACGGTGGAGAATGCGGGAAGCACTGCATACTACCCAACAATGTGACCATGTGTACCCAGCAGAAGTTGTTGGCTGAGCTGTTGGTGGTCAGCGAGAAGGAAGGTAGAGGATACGTGCCTCAATGCGCTGCTGATGGATCGTTTGTGTCGAAACAGTGTTCGAGAAATGGATTGGTTTGCTGGTTAGTAAACTTACAACCTAAATTACGTACGTGATAAAATTACCAATGTATGGCCCTAGGTTATTATTACCTGTTTGTTTTAGCCGTGGTCGTTTAAGGTCCGTATCACAGCAAGTTTGAATTTGCCTTAGATATGTCATTTCAGTACAAAGCGAACTATCAAATCCACACTTAATATTGCTCTCAATCTTGAGATTGCTTTATAAATACGACTCTCAGTAACAAACCGATAGACATATCACGTTAAAGGATTTGACCTGACAACTCAAACCTACGTCAGAAGAAGTTATTTCACCAATTATGTCATTGGTAATGTGGCTAAAGCCATTTCGGTACCTAATGCAGACAAGAGCCCACACCAGTTTAGGAACTTACTGCAGCAATAAGAATAGTCAGTTCATATGCCGTCTCTTCCCCACAGGTGCGTGGACTCCGAAGGCAACAAGCTCCGCGGCTCGATGGCTCCAGCTGCCGTGGTACATTGCTCTGCCACCCCGCAACCAGCTCGTAGTGGCGCTAGAAGTCTGGGAAGTGGCTGCGCTAGGGCACTTTGTGCAGGTAAACATTGATATAATTCATACAGTCATCGGAATATTTGTGCGTAAGACTAAAGACAACATTACAGCTTAATGTTGAAGGAAGGAAACTTGAGCACCTATGGGAACTATCTAAAAGAACCACGGCATGAATTAATGTGTTGCGCGCGGCGGGGTCTACTCGTAAGAAAATCTGTATCTAGTGCTAAAAAAGAAAACACTTTTTTCCAGGAGTCTGCGAATACGGCTACAAGACAGGTTCAGACGGCTGTCCAACGTGTGAGTGTGATGACCCTTGTGCCGGGTACCCCTGTGGAGCTGGCGAGGAGTGCGTCAGGGTCAGGGATGCTGACTGCACCGGCGAGTTCTGCACTGGATACCCTGTTTGTGAGTTTCCGAAAGTTTTAGGCTTTTCTTTTGATGAATGAATCTGACTAGATTCCAGGAAATATTCATAATCTATTTGATAACATCACGTCACTAAGCCAGTTCTCTTTCCCCGCCCCAACTGTAAAATACATTGATGCTGTCTTTGTTGAGGGTTTAACGTAATTTTGGTAATGAGCTTATCAGCTATCGCCTATCCCTAAATACTTAAGAAATACCTATAAGAGACGTGACGTAAGCGGATACTGCTCTGCCTCCTAAGAAAGGGTGTAGATTGCGTGTAGCAACTCCCCGCCTTAGCCCGGTGACGCATTAAATACACTTTGTAGTAGTTTGTAGTATTTTGCAAACAGGTCCATTCAAAAAAAAAAAAAACTGCCTAAGATGCTCCTGAGCAACTCATCTATACGACTTTTCCATCTTCCAGGCCGACCAAAACAATCGTACGAGAACCCTTGCGACGTCGGAGTGCCAGCCACCGACGTGGAAGGCTCCGTCATCAGATGTGGCACCGACATGGACTGTCCCGGTGACCACATGTGCATGCACACGCGTAGAAGCGGTGTCACCATCTGTTGCCCTGACATGAAGTTCCTTGAAAACAGCACGGATACTGATACGGAGGTAGGAATGAACTGGCAATTTTGGAGGTGCTGGTCAGTAGTCATATTATATTGGTGTAGACATACATACATAAATCACGCCTTTATCCCTTACGGGGTAGGCAGAGCGTTTAACGCCTCGTAAAAGGCGCTTTCGCCACGTCTGACAATAATTGAGGGCAATTTTATATTGTAATATGTATTGCTTTAGTGACAGGTTGTCAGCCCATCGCCTAAATTACAATACACTGTAACCCTCGAGTCCCTTTTGCTGACTTCAACAGCATGCCCGGGAGGAAGGGCAGCTGGAACATTCTATGTTTTTCTATCTCTCCCAGTCTATCATGGAATGTATTGGTGTAGATCAGTGGTGATAGTGGCAGAGTCAACGATGGAGCAAGTTAAAGGCTAACTGGCATGACCTCACACCACCCACACACCAATAAATGACTGCAAGTTGAATGGCAACGAGAGTCCAGTGGGAGGTGGTCATAAGCAAAACGGGTCCTTCTGGGCATATCACTTCTAACGTGGATTAACCATAGTCAAGTCATATCTTCAATACCTTTGCCTGTGGCGGACCGATAGAAAAAAATCTTAAGTCCTGTTCGTTCCCACAAAACACACGCTGTAATCCAACGTGAACCATATTTATATTATTTTTTTCTGCCAGATCGTATGGTTATAGAACGAAACTTCCTTCCAGCTGACCTTCGAATCGTGCGGCTCGGAAGCCGAGGCCCTTTGCGGGCTGAACTCCACCGCCATTTGCCCCGAAGGCGCCTGCGAGAACGACCAGGTGTGCTGCGCCACAAACACCTGCGGGCCTGTCTGCATCGACCCGGCCAAGATGCGATTACAGACAGACAGAGTTGATGACACTCCTACCAGTAAGACCATTGATTTCTCTTTGGCGACAATGTACCTACATCCGAGTTCAGAAGGATTTGGTATCATGTAGGCACCAATGCTTTTCGTAGAAATTCTTTAACAAATTAGCAGCATTTGCCTGATTGATTGCTCCCTGCTGATTTCTTCATGTTTGTTGAATATTGTTTGTATTTAAAAACGCGCTGTTTACTATTTTTCCTTCTTATATAAGTCACATTCACACGATACCTAAGAGGGTAATTTCAGAACTTCTTATAGGATGTAATCGCTTACCAAAACAATATTATATCATATCATTTTTATTGGTAAATATTATTTACACGTCATTTTACAATATTATCATTTAAAATAATATTAAATAATCTCATTTAAGTAATTTATACATACAATTCATTTTTAAAATTAATACATTTCTAAAAATAATCCATAATAATATTTACAATTTTACTCAATATATATTTAAAAGTTCATCAATTGAGTAGAACGCCTGCTCAATTAACCATTTTTTGAGCCTATACTTAAAACTATTGTCACTTGCATCAGTAACATCTGGAGGCAATTTATTGTATACTTTTGGCCCGACAACATACTGATAATGACTTATTTTGGCTTGTATTTTACGTGGACGATTTCATTCCAGTGTGCGAATACCTCCGAGACTTCGACGAGAAGATGGAAGGTACGGTGGACGGTATGAAGCTCGCGCTGCCGGCGCCGGTCTGCCAGCAAGACGGCTCCTTTAGCCCCAAGCAGTGCTCTTCGGGGCAATGCTGGTGCGTTGACTCCTTCGGCACTGAGATCCCGGAAACGAGGAACAGTAACGTTTCTGCTGTAGATTGTGACAAGTGAGTTGAGTATACTTATAATAATAATAAATAATAGTCCTCCCACCGATTTTCGGTGATGGCGGCCAATCTCGCGGAGATCAGCCAACTGCGCAAGACTTGTTTTTAGTGCCCAAGTGTTTGCGCTACACACAGGTGCACTCTATATTCCTTCAATCTCTTATTCTGATGGGACAGATTCACTGACACGACCAGAGAGAAATAAGGCGCAGGACCGACTATTTACATGCCCATCCGACAGCATCGATCATCTTACTTTTCGGACAATCAGGTGATCAGCCTGCAATGTCCTAACCAAACTAGAAACAACAACACAAAGTCATTGTCCCCCGCCGGGAATCGAAGTAGTCACGGCTGGATCCTTTACGAGGTTTAAGGGTTCACAAATGACCAACTAGGTATGTATATTGCTAAAGTAGTGATAGATTGTCCGCATTCGGCCTAAATTGTAACTTACCTTAGAAACCAAATAATAGGTCATTCTTAGGTCTACATCTGGATACATTAAAACCAAAGACGATAGAATGATCCAGCTTACTGTACTACTAACCTCTAAAAGTCCAGGATTATGAGCCCCTACTAAAATAAGAATACACGCCATACCTCACCTAATAACGCTTGACAAAGAGCAGCCCATTCTCCAATATTCTATAGATCAAGTGGCTGTAAATGTTGTATTTTGGTATCCAGAGTACGAGAGCAACTCGAGTGTCTGGACCTGACCTGCCGCATGGGCTGCGACTACGGCTTCGAGCTGGGCGCCAACAAGTGCCCCACGTGCAAATGCCGTGACCCCTGCTCGGGGGTCACGTGCCCCACCGGCCGCGCCTGCGCAGTCGTCGATGTGGCCTGTGACTCAGATTACTGCCCTCCTGTTCCTGCCTGTAAGTATAACAAAGAACAGCAAACAAGCATAAGGACTTTCAGTCAGGAAATGCCTGTTTTAATATTAGGACCTAAGTCCTTAGCCCCAAGAAGTTCCCGAACTACAAATGCGATCGTATGGAGCGTCGATGAAACGTATGAGCGTTTTTGCTCTGCTCCGTATTCGATTTGTATTCGTGAAAAATTATATGGATTGGCGCGAAAATGTATGACAGCTTCCATATATTTTTTCACCGATACGAACCGAATACGGAGCAGTGCAAAAACGCCCTATGGATATCCCCCTGATTCCGAATATTAGTAGCTTACGTAATGTAAACTAAACATGTACGTCGTTTCTGCCTCTCAGAATGCTATTTCACTAGCCTAGGTCTGCTGGAAGAGATTTATTTTTAGAAATAAGCTGTGCCTGTTGTGTTTTTGTTTTATATGTATATGTTCTTTGTATTTTATTGTGTACAATAAACTGTTAAATAAATGTACTATACTGCAAGAAATTGTAAACAATCATGAGGCTTTTCTAATAAAAATAGCTTTAAACAAAAAAAAACACCACCAAAGTTCTTGTTTCCTTCCAGGTCTTCCCCGCAAGGCCGGCCAATGCCCCTACCTGGTGCCCTCGAACGGCGCATGTGATTGGTCGTGCCGCTCTGACGCAGAGTGCGGCGTCAATGAACGCTGCTGCGCTACTGGTTGCGGCACTGCTTGCACTCAAACTGTGCATGAAACTGCTTGCCAGCAAAGAAGGTAACTTATTTTCGTGCGATTAAATGATCAGGCATATTCTCGGGTTTTCATTTTGCTTTTGATTGTCAAAAGATACATCCCACTTGGAGAACAATTCCAAGTGGGATGACCATCATCATTCCTTTGCGCTAATCCCATTATCTATTTGTATGATTTCTTTCTCCATTCATCCCCGTCGACACTCACGCCTGTTTTCGTCATATCATCTTTCACACAGTTCATCCATCTTTTCTTTGGTCATCCTGTCCCAACATATCCGTCCACATTCAAATTCAATTCCTTTACCTATATAACTTTCAACCCTCCGCATTACATCTCCGTACCACGCAAGCCGATTTCCTCTCATCTTCCATCCTATTTAATTTCTGCGTATCTTCCAGAGCGTCCGCCCTCCACATGGCAGCCGAGAGTGGCCAACCACCATCTTGGAGCTGGATCCCGCAGTGCAAAGACGACGGTTCCTACGAGAGGGTGCAGTGCAAGGCAGCCGAGAAGACCTGTTGGTGCGTGGATGTCTCTGGCACTGAGGTTAGTCTACTTATACGAGCTATAAAACTCTGAAAGATACACAGCAGAGCAGCAGAAGTCATTGTTGTTTTATATGCCTTAGTTTCTTAAGGATCTACTATCTGATTCCTACATGTGACGTCTTCTTCTACTTCTTTCGTGTCGGCAAGATCACGGGATAAATATTGCTCGATCAGAAAGCAGCTACCGTAGGTAGATCTATAGTTGTTGATGTGATATGACGCCAAAGCAACAAACAAAGAAAATACGGACTGTGACAATTATCCTGTAATTCTTGTATTATATATTATACCAGCGACCCGCCCCGGCTTCGCACGGAAATTATCAGTTTTTCTCTACTATATTATGCATGTATTATACATATAAACCATCCTCTTGATGGCATCAAAATCCGTTGCGTACTTTTAAAGATTTATGCATACATAGGGATATAGGGACAGAGAAAGCGACTTTGTTTTATACTATGTAGTGATCAGGCTCAAAACCATTTTTTTCAATCCAGGTCCCTGGCACCCGAGTGACGAACTCCACAACACCTCCATGCGACGCGCCTGCCACCTGCCCCGACCCTGGCTGCAAGGATACCTCCTGTCCTCACGGCTTTGAGCTGGACGTCCACGGCTGCAGGACCTGCTCCTGCCTCGACCCTTGCAAGAACACCCAGTGTAGGGAGGATGAGACTTGTGAGGTCGTCCATGTTGATTGCGAGGTAATAACCCATTTGTCATGATAAGACCGGCTATATAGGTACCGGATGCCTAATGAATGAACGCCTTAGCAAAAAGCCGACAAACGTTGTGGTAACAAATTCAGATGCAGATAGCGAGGTGTTCTTGCATGCGAAGACAGGATAGAGACGAGATCAATGAAAAAAAGAGAAGTAGGTCTTTCCCGAGAAGTAAAATTCTGATGGATAAAAAAGACAAAAAACCTAAGCTATAAGGTCTGTCAATATTGTACACTTACCATATTTTTCTTCATCAGGGAGAATCCTGCCCCCCTCTAGCCCGCTGCGCTCCATCACCTCAATGTCCTGGAGGCATGGAGCCACTCTTCACTCCAGACGGCCAGGGTCCTCTGGTCTGCGGCCCCAACGCAGCAGCCTGCCCATTCACCCATGCCTGCAGATTCGCGCCTCATGACTCCAAGCCTTCGGTCTGCTGTCCTAAGCCACGTAAGTGATTTGTTAGGTCGTTGGAATCTTCAGTAATTTATCAGTTTACTATCAGCTTTAGTAATTTACTTTATATGAACTCAAAAAGTAAGCAATATTACGTACATAATCATCAATCAATCACTGAACTGAAACATTATCATCATCATGAAGCCAAGATATCATAATATCACTGACGTGTTCGTCTGGACTCCAGCCAATGATAGTGTTAAATAAGGCTTCTGAATAATCTCTGTCACCACTTATCCAAGCCCGAGTTAAGATCAACAACTAGCAAATGGGAACTTAAACATTTCTAAGCAGAATCTTTTATTAGTGAAATCTTCAGAATCTTATCTAGCATTATCAAAATTGCACTTGTACTATACAGGATCAGTCTGCTTCGAAAGCAAAGACGACGGCGTGTGCAGCAACGGCGCCGGCATCAACGCAACTCGCTGGCATTTCAACCATGAACGTAACAGATGCGAGCGGTTCCGCTACTACGGCTGCTCCGGCAACCACAACAACTTCAGGTCTAAGGAGGAGTGCAACGCCGTCTGCCCTGGTAAGATTCCTTCTACTTCTATACCAGCCACAATGGTCCATAGATACTATTAGCCTTCCTCGATTTAACCACGAGAGAGACCGCTGCGAAAGGTTCTGCTACTACGGCTGCTCCGGCAACCACAACAACTTCAGGTCTAAGGAGGAGTGCAACACCGTCTGCCCTGGTAAGATTCCTCCTACTTCTATACCAGCCACAATGGTCCATAGATACTATTAGCCTTCCTCGATTTAACCACGAGAGAGACCGCTGCGAGAGGTTACGCTACTACGGCTGCTCCGGCAGCCACAACAACAGGTAGGTAGGAGGAGTGTAACACCTTCTGTCCTGGTAAGCGATCATACCTCTAGTCTTCTTCTCTTCTCGTCTGTAAGTCGTCTTTCACAAACTGTTTGCTTCTAGAGCAAGAACGATCTGATGGAGATTGCAGGTCTGGCACTGGCATTTAATGCCCGCTTAGTCTCGATCTGGCGGTTACTCTAACATTATGATCTGGACAATGTAAGCAGAATCACTGAATCCAGTTGAATCATTGGTGTGTTTATTAGTCGACAATCCAAAAGACAGAAGATGCGTTTTTATTTAATGTATTCAAACGATCCATTGTACAGTACCTAAGCCCGTTTATTATGGTGTAGTGTTCCTATCTAATCAATTCCATGGAAAATTGTTGTAAATATTAAATATTGACCATAGTTTTACATTTCTCATAACAGTGAAGGAGCGAACCATCCATATTTTTAAACATGAGAACATTATGGACCACGTGTACCCCAAACAGAAAGGTAGTCATGTGTCTGTGTTTATTCAATGTTCACAATGAAATTCGATTCGTCTTAGTGCCGAAGGGGAATGAGTCTACCCAGGAAACTGAACTTTCCCCAAAGTGCATAAGGGATCAAACTTTTTCGTATTTCGATCTATGTTTCTGGTGGAAAGTTGTTCTTTTATGTTGTACATCCTTCTTCGGCTGTAAAACGATTCAAACTTCACATTGTTTGTTTGCACGGTGTCCAATATTTTTTATATTGTAAGCACAATGTTCTAACATTTATCATCCATCATCACATAAATCTACAGAAAAAGTGATTTACTATTGTAGAACACATTCGCAAAACTGGAAAAACGTAGCACCAAGTAGAGGCATCTAAACTAAACCTTGCTAAGCAAATACCACGCAAAGTCATCTGGTTATCTGGTCTGATTGATTGGCTATGCCTACCGTAAGGAATAAAGGCGTGATTATACAGATGTTATCTTACCCATGAAACTGAACAACTTTCTCCAAGGAACAGGTAGAAATATATAAAAATATCAAATGGTGTCAGCGACTCCTGTCATTTTCGTATGGGTGAACCCAAACGATCTATGTTCCTTAGGGAAAGTTGTCCAGTTTCATGGGTAAGATTACATCATATCACACCCCGCCACTTTTTTTTTATTCCCTGTATGTAATGCAAGTATACCCGTAATTAATGCCACCATCTTATTTACGCAGTACTAAGTCCGTGCGAGAGACTCCGGGAGAAGAATGAGCTGCAGGCGCAGAAGTACGGCAAGGGTACCTTCATCCCAGTCTGTGATGCTTCGGGGGCTTGGGAGCCAGTGCAGTGCATGTCACACATCGGTAAGTAAAAGGAAATTTCAACATGAAAATTATAACTTTGATAAACGTTAAAAATAGGCAAGCATCATTCTAAATTCCATCATATGCTTCTTCTTCTCCAACCCGTTACTGAGCAATTCTAATTTCTTCTCTTCCTTCCAGCTACTTTGACTCTATTGATCTCCACTCTAATACCTTACCCCATCGGCCATCTAATCTTCATCTAAAATTCTGATCATAACTAGGCCCTAAATGTGCCCCTCCACCTAAAATTTGAATAAATTTAAAAGAGACAGGACAAATTTGCAAGGATTATACTTTTTGTACATTATTTGAGTTTGTATAATAGCAATAATGTTTTCCCAGACGTATGCTGGTGCGTGAATGCTCGTGGTGAGCCCCAGAAAGGATCCCTGGTGCGCGGGGCCAAGCCAACGTGTAACTTCAGACAGGCGCGCAAGTGGGTGCACAGGGACCCGCTGGACGAACGGGCACGAGCTGACGAAGGTACCTATTCTCTTTATGAGCAGTTCACTAGATTTACCACTCACCAGATGTGTTATTTTACTTGACCTTTGGTTTTTGAACCACGCTCCTAAATAGAGGTCGACACGCTATTTTCTCTCTATCGCGTCAAATTTTCTGCTTTATCAGAATTAGATATTGAAGGAACGTTACTTATGGGTAGCACTGTGCACCAAGCAGAAAACAGTTTTTCTCAATAACCATTTGTAAGACTTAACAAATTATTAACAAAGTTATTTATTTCTAGTATTAGAAGAGCTCATCAGACAGATGACAGCATACAAGGTCGAGGAGTTCGAAGATTACGAGGAGGACCTGGACGCAGACCTGGAGGCACAAGCCAAAGAGCTGGATGAAACCAGTCCCACAGCCTCATCTTCCACCACCAGCTCCTCAAATTCCCCTCAAGAGGATGCCAATGAGACTATTACCATTTCTGAGGAGGTGGAGAAGAAACCAGCAGAAACGACGAGGAAGGCTGAGCAATCGATCGAGGTTTTGAAGAAGGAGAAGACTATATTTAGAACGAAATGCCAGCTCATGCAGGAAGAAGTTGAAAATGGTATTCTTTGCGTGATTACTTACATATTGATTTTCTCACACCTTTTTATGTTTATCTATACCGAACTGCAGCTACGGCAAGCTAGCGTTAGGTTTCATTACATATCGGGTGTAAGGGACGCAAACTGATTTGAGTAGCTTAGTCCACAAAACAGAAAAACACGAAACCAAACAGGGAATTCTTTCAGGAGACGAATTTTAATTTTTACTTTCTAATTTCCTGAAACAATTTCCTGGTGATAGTTGTTCAGTTTCGTTGACTTCTTATACCTCGTATAAAATCATATCGCACCACAACTACAGAATATATAATAAATAGTATGTCACAACTAGTAAAGTTAGTCTAGTCTGTTGTCCGTAGAAAATTCTCAAGTATTTTTTGACAGTCAACAATTGTTTAGCAAACTGATCGAGCAACTGTTAAGGTTATACCTTTTTATAACTTACAATTTACCTTACAACTATTTATTTCAGGTGGCGAAGGCTTGCGACCCCGCTGTTTATCCGACGGGTCTTTCGCGCCGCGGCAATGCTCGCGCGGGCGATGTTGGTGTGTTGACGCGGCGGGACAGCGACGCACACTAATTGGAAGCGTGGCAGACCACCCAGCGCCCGATCCATGTGGTAATACACCTGAAATAATACCAAGGAATACTTTTCAATATTCGTACCGCCGCCATACTATTTGAACGGAAGTTTGTTTCGTTCCCGCCAAAACCTATCGTACATATGGCAGAACTTTTTTCTCTATCAATCAGAAACCACCCATACACAACACATATTGAAGGCATGATTGAAGGAGAATATCATTCAAACCTACAAAATAAGTACAGTCGCATAGTGAAGCCTCTAAAATATACTTTGTAATCTCTTTCAGAACAAACACAAATAGAATCAGCACAGATGGAACTAGAACTGATCGGCGTGGACAGTACAGCAGCGGAGCGCGCAAGAGCTACATTAGCGGCAAAATTGACAGAGTTGGGTGCGCGAGTGCCAGTCACAATCATCAAGGACAAGACGACAGCAAAACTGCGGGCAATGCTTACTGGTGCGCGATCAGTAGACGTCGTTTATCAGGTGGAAAATATGGTAAGAGATCAGCGCTGTCATTTAATGTTATGAAACTTAAATTGCACGTGATCTGTCCTGTCACTGAATAGGTACTTAAATACTTTTATTTTTTCAGGTTAAACAAGAGAAACTATCAAAAGCCACTAATTCTGGAGAAGCTGGCGTGCTAGGCGCTGATTTCATCCGCAGTGAATATAGATTAGCTTCTCCTATGCTTTCTATGCAACAGAGGGAAATACTCAGCGAATCTACAGTAAGTATACTCACATTTGTTATAGATATATTTTCAAAGTACGCGAAGGTCAAATTAATGGGCGTTGTAGACGTCGTAGTATAAAAAAACTAGAACTTAACACCATACTTTTCTTTTTCACAGGTTTCAGCAGCAACATCGTACCACACGGCGCTGATTGTCCTGGCGGCGACATCAGCGTTCATCATTAGCGTGTTGTGCGTGCTTGTAATGCTCTACCGCGCGAGGTTACAGCGAGAACCTCACAAAGCCGAGAGGTTCTTGCCACCGGCACCACCAGTATACGTCCTCTCTGCAGACGAAAAGGCTGAATTAGCAAAAGTTTTGCATCCTCCCCCTATCCCTGCCCCTGTCCCCCCTCAAATGACTGATGAGGACAACACGAAAGTATAATACTTGTCTCCACATTGCATTTAAGTTACTCGAACTCAATTGAAAACATTTGTAAATTAGTACAGGAACTTTTTTAGGGTCCAATAGTTTTGGTAATGGTAGTTTTGAGTAACTTAGATGACAGAACTGTGTAGTTTGTTCTATTATACTTATACTTTTAATGAGAATTGATCGTGTACTTAAATAGTATTGGTGACCAATAAATTTATGGGAATCAAAAGGAATAGAACATAACCTTATGGTTGGCCTTATCTCTGTATAAAAGTATATTTAAATTATTGATGAATTTTGTTAAGTTGTTTTAAACACTTCAATTTCTCATTAAAGAAACATTCTTGTTAAGTTTTTGTAATGTAAGTACTTTTAAGAATAATAAAGCGCAGAGGCGTACATCGGTTGATGCGACGTACGCCTTTACGCACCTTTAGTTCCTCTCGTTGAGTCTCGTTCTTCCACAATTTTAATATTTATCATTCAATTCAATATAACATACCTACTCACTTAAATATTTGAAACAGTCTCTAAAATCCTTTATTATTGATCGAGCGAGACCTGACTCGACGTAGAACTAATCTAGTCTATTTCTCTATATTTTTCTAATCTCAGATTTTCTTCATCACAAGATTTTGAATAATTCATACATTTGTAAATAATTATACTTATAGTTATACGCATTAAATATTTTGTCTGACCAACTCAAACTTGAACCTTTTACCAATTTGAAAGTAATTGTATAAAAGATTTTTAGATTTAATGATGACCTGAATCATTCTCTCAAATACCCAGTTGTTCTTATTGAGAAGATAGAGAAAGAATTTATTGATATGTATAGCAATCCACTTGAAATAAAATAATTTTATAATAATGACATTATTTTATTTTGTTCTTACCTACACACCTACCTGTACGGAAAACTAGAGGGTTATGAAAACATGGGCTATTGGGCCTTACAACACCAATACAATCCGTGCTGAACCAACTGAGCCTTTTCATGCCATTCGACGATATATTAATAATCTTCTTAAACTCCTATCTACGTCTCACGACTCCTCGACGTACAGCACCTTAAATCTAAACACTTGTCGACCGAACTGTACGCAGCACAAATCAAGATTGCGAGATTGTAGAATATTAAGTACTAGAAATCATACGCTGTGGCTCGTTTTGTCTTCAGCCGTACGCAGTAATGGATTGACGGCATTCACGTCAATCCCGTCAATCCATTACTTCAATCGAATAATGATTGTAGGTAGAACGTGTAGACGTCCTATTTTCTGCACATGGGAGGTTTTGTTATTCAAATGCATGTCTTTTAAATATAAATGCGTATAAATAGTATTTTTTGAA
This sequence comes from Scrobipalpa costella, assembly GCA_949820665.1. Lineage (NCBI taxonomy): Eukaryota > Metazoa > Arthropoda > Insecta > Lepidoptera > Gelechiidae > Scrobipalpa > Scrobipalpa costella. Next base: position 4,869,172 of record OX463314.1, read on the forward strand.
ATAAATTAAACTAAATTAAATATACCATTTATTTAAAATACTATAAAACAATACAAATATTTTGACTTTGTAATGATTTTTAGAAAAAAGTTAACAGCATGAGTTGTCAAAAGTTTGACATTTCGAACGGACGATGACATTTCATTTGACAAGTCGCAGAGGACCGTCCGTGAGGAGAAATTACTTTCAGAATGAATCAAGGAGGCGTACTTAGGAGTTGCGCCGTTTGCAACCAGCAGACGCATAGACGATGTGGTCGGTGTCTCAGTGTTTATTATTGTAATACGGAACACCAACGGCAAGACTGGAAACGGCATAAAGCGGAGTGTGCACCGAAGGAATCTAAGCGCGAACCGAAAATCGTGCAGTGTTCCACAAACAGTGAGTCCGCGAAAGCGAAAGATCAAACGGTTAACAATACGGAAGATAGTGAAAGTAAACTAGCAAACCAACAAGGTACTTCGAGTGACAAACGTTCGAAAAAGTCCAAGAAAAAATCTTCCAAAAAAGAAGGTATCAGTGAAACTAGTGACTGTAAACAAACCATTCAAGTTCACACAGAAAACACCGAGCAAGGTGACGGTGATAAGGCAGGACCGAGGAAAGATAGCGTAATTTCTAGTGTAGTGTATAGGGATAAGAACTTGTGTTCATCAAAGGAGAGTGCCATAACCTACGAAGGGTCTTCAGAGCAGGAGATCCTGAGCGAATCGGCGCAGCAGCTTAGCACGGTGGAGTTTGGCGCTGCGGGGCCCTCCAACGTGCTGCGAGCTGTCAACCGCACCCCCATGAAGATGCCCGTCAAAGAGTACCCCGAGGCCTCACTCAAAGGCAGCGGGGCCCCATTCAGCAACTTACCTAGTAGTTACTACATGGACCCAAGTGATCCTCTCTATGAATTATGCCACAGAGTGATCAGAGATATGACGCAGTACGGTGTTTGTGTTTTAGACAATTTCCTAGGTAAAGACCGGGGACAGTTAGTGTTAAATGAAGTTTTAGAAATGTATAGATCTGGAGTTTTCACAGTAAGTACCTTTTGATTAATAGAAAATAATATTTCTAGTGTATCATTAATTTAGGGAACAGCTTAATTTTATAATTTTCAAAGTTATTTCATAAAGCCCAGTAACCACTTAATAACCAATTATATTAAATTAATTATGTGTGAACATAAGTGTACAGTCTGTTGCTCACATTCACATGTATTGTGACAGATTGTAAACAAAGTTGAACTATTTATTTCCAACTTGGTTTTAGAATAAAGGTAAACAAAGTTTCATGTCTTTTTATTCCAAAACACATTTCAAATATAAATTATACATGTTGGCAAATTAGTGAAATAATTATTAAAATTGCTATTTCATTATGTTGTCATATCAAATAGCTTAAACTTATTTTAGAAGCAAGATCTTCGATTAAGACTTGAAACTTTGTTTACCTTAATTCTAAAACTGAGTTGGAAATACAATATGTTGTCTATATTAATATGTTAAAGAGGAAAGATTTGTATTTATTCATTTGTGTGACAGTTTATTGCACATATGTATATACAGAGGATACAGACATTAAAAGAACATACTATACCTACACAAATACATATTGTATTTTTGTGTGTGTGTAATAAATATATTCAAAATCTACAAGACCAATTTCAAAATTTCTTTCTCCATTAGAAAGCTACATTCACCCTGAGAAATGTAGGCATTTTTTTTACATCATTCCCACAGGAAAACTTTTTAAGCAGCGGGTGAAAGAAAGCTAGTTTCTAATAAAATAATAAATCATGTGTAACATTAACTTTTTATTTTAAACTTACTTACTATTTGATTTTCTACAAAGATATTTTGTTTGCAATATGCTTTGCTAAATTAAAAACATTAAAAAAAAAAGCTTTTTGTCATTTGTGTTTACTCATAGGTAAGTAATTTCACAAATTTACAAATTTCATCCAGATATTTAATTTGTCCTAGTTTATACTAAATATTAAAATCCCAATCTGTTCAATTAATTCTGTGAAAAACTTACATATTAACTGTATACATAAAATCTTATGTTTAACTACTACACTCTTTCTTGCAGAGATTATTTGGACATTCAAAAAAGGTAAACTTATACCAAAACAAACAGATATAAAATACACAACAATACACATTCTACAATATATGTAAGGCAAAAAAATAATATGAAAATTCTTTAAATAACAATAAATTATTTTTATCCAATCAATTAATTTATAATAAATTGTTTTAGAAAAGTTGTGTTTTATAATACTTTTTATTAACCAATAAAATTGTCCAGTAGCTGTATCATTCAAATCTTTCCACTTTAAAATATTACAATAGATTTCTAATATAATATTAGTATAGAATATTTATTCCACAAACTGGTTCATAGTAATTATTATTATAACAAAACATCTGAGTAAAAGAATTGGTGCAGTGTGGCGTGTGGCGGCAGTGTACTTGTGACGAATGCCGTAGGGATCCGTAACTAGTTTAGCTTATACAAAACTAGCGACCCGCCCCGGCTTCGCACGGAAATTATCAGTGTTTCTCTACTATTTTATGCATGTATTATACATATAAACCTTCCTCTTGAATCACTCTATCCATTAAAAGAAACCGCATCAAAATCCGTTGAGTAGTTTTAAAGATTTATGCATACAAAGGGATATAAGGACAGAGAAAGCGACTTGGTTTTATACTATGTAGTGATGAGGTAAATATGTATAACTGAGATCATTCTTCAGATCAGCTTTCTCTGTCCCTATATCCCTAATATAGGGACAGAAAAAGCGACTTTGTTTTATAATGTGTAGTGATAAATAAAATATTTTCTTACACCCTATTTCTTGTTATTATATATAAATAAACTTGTTTGTCTCCATCAGGCTGGGCAGCTAGTATCTACACCTGTAAGCACAGAAGCACAGACAGTGAGAAGCGATCGCATCACGTGGATAGATGGAAAAGAAACGCACTGCTTCTACATCAGACAACTTATTAGTTATGTAAGTATTCCTTATTATTATTTATGAGCCTGTGGTGTCCCACTCCAGGGCAAAGGCCTCTCTCCCCTTCTTCCATTTCTCTCGATCCAGTGCCAATTCCCTCCATTCCGCAAGATATGTGTCTAGTTCGTCTCGCCACCTCTTTCGGGGTCGTCCACGTCTTCCCTTAGCATTCGTGGGCTGCCATTCGGTAGTTCTTCTAGCCCATAGTTCGTTTGGCATACGAGTAACGTGGCCGCCCCATTCCAGTATTCCTTACACATTTTAATTTAATCCAAATATAAATAATACTTACCTTTAGGGCAGTATTGCACTGCTCCGTATTCAGTTCGTATCTGATTGGTATCCGTGAAAAATCCATATGAAACTGATATGGATGGGTGCACAAGCTGTCATACATTTTAGTAAATAAGTAAATAAATAAATTCATTTACTAGGAAGGCCAATTTGGATACGGAGCAGTGCAAAAACGCCTTTATAGGCCCATTTTGCATTTTATCTTGATTATTTTTTGGTATCACCACAACAGCTTCAACAGCCTACTTAGGTATAAGATAGGCTCCAAAAAATCGACTTATCTATAAAAGTAACATTGTATGAAATAAAATCATTCTCACGAAATGAGTTTATTTTTAGTTTCATACAATTTTGCGACCGAATTTGCGTAGTAATGCCGATGTTGTTTCTGTGACGGCATCCTTAAAATGCAGAATGTCTTGCAACATTTATTTGGTAATTCGGCGTCATAGAAATTTTTTCTGCAAATTCTGTTACGAAAATTGCCTACTAAAACTTAGGTTACGCATTTATGGATTGTTTGACTTCTTGGGAAGCCCGATGGTGTAGTGGATAGGGCCGCTGCCTTCCGAGCGGGAGGTTGTGGTTCGAATCCCACCACGTACCAATGTGGTTTTCGGTTTTCGAATTTCATATGTTCGTTTATTCGGCGCTTTTTCTGTGCTTCAGAAGGCACGTTAAGCCGTTGGTCCCGGTTAATATCGATTAATACCGTAGATATTAGTCGTTAAGCCATGTCAGAGGCCAGTGCTAGCATTGGCGGTTTGAAAACTCTGACCTAATCTAGGATTGGGTCTGGATTCCCTTCTGGGTTGCGGAGATCAGATGGCAGTCGCTCTGTGTAAAAACTAGTACCCTCGTTCAATCCCCTAGATTAGGTAGCCGACCCCGTGAGATACGGGATAAGGCTAGGGAGATGATGATGACTTCTTGTGAAGATCCATATAATGTGTATATGTTTTTAAGCTGATAGATTATAAATCCCGGACCTATATTCAAATTACTTTGCTATTTTCTTATCTATGGCGTTTGTATGATATCGTATCAATTTTAAAACTGACTGATAAGAAACAAGCATGAACTACATTAGGTATTGGAAATGTCAAAGACACGGCTAAACTATGTACCTAAAGCTAGTATTTAAATGACTCATTGTATTCTTCTGTGGAATGGGTATCGAGTCTATCGACCCGGTGAACCCTGGTGTCAGAGTTTTTAAACAGCCTAGTAGCACAACTATCAGGCCTCTGACATGGTTTGAGTAACGACCGCTATTAAAGATAGCGACCGGGACCGACGGTTTAACGTGCCCTCCGAAGCACGAAATCTTTTTCTTTTCGAACAATCAGGTGATTCAGCCTGCAATGACCTAACCAAACTGGGGAAAAATTCACAAAGTGATAAATTCTGAAATATCAACTTTGTGTTTCCCCCCTGGAAATCGAGCCCAGGACCTCCGGATCGGGAATCCATGGCAGTAGCCACTAGACCACGGAGGCAGTTGTATTATATATTACTCATTGTATTAATGATGTAGTTAACATTTGTTGTATTTTATTTATTTATATTAATTAACTTCCATGCTGGCCTGGGAGCGACAGAAAAACATAGAATGTGCCAGCTGCATTTCCTCCCGGGCATGCTGTAAAAAACAGCTAAGGGATCCAAGGATTTCATTCAATATATGGTAATTTAGGCGATGGGCTGACAACCTGTCACTACAGCAATATACCTACTAATGTATCTTAAATAACCCTCAAAACTTTGTTACACGTGACCTTTATTTAGGTTTTTTATGTTCTGCCTACCCCATTAGGCATAAAGGCGTGATTACATGTATGTATGTATTTATTTACTTATTTTACCTCGTAATGCCAATTAAAACTAGATGTACTATATAAAAGTAAAAGATAAATAGATATTTGGTTGAAATGTGTCCCGTAGTTCCATACCTACCTGTCTTAAATCATAATTAAGCATTAGTAGTAAGTATATTTTTACATTGTAATGTATAATTAAGCGAGATTCTGATCTCACAGTCAAACTGTATGTACAGTTTTGTGGGGCAATGTTTAGAAGTTAAGTTTTACCCTGTACCTTATAAAATAAATAAATAAAATAATAATAATACGGTTGTTCCACATCTCACTGTTCTATATAGACAAGTAAAACTCCTCTAGAAAATCACTACATAGTATAAAACAAAGTCGCTTTCTCTGTCCCTATATCCATCCCTATGTATGCATAAATCTTTAAAACTACGCAACGGATTTTGATGCGGTTTCTTTTAATAGATAGAGTGATTCAAGAGGAAGGTTTATATGTATAATACATGCATAATATAGTAGAGAAACACTGATGACTTCAATATATATATTCAATATATATAAAATAAATTATATTTAAGAGACGAACCGATCGTATATTACAAACAAAACGGAACGAAAATAAAAAAATATCGAATACAATGAATGACTTGAATGGCCATTCTGATTTTAACAATAGCCATTGTAACTTCAAAGTCGCCAAAAATTAGACTTCTACATTTGGAACGCTTTTGCGATAATTTTGTAAAATGACCAGGCACACAAACAGGCGGAAGCTATCCGTATTGTATTAATTTCTTTGTGTTCATTGCTCTACTAAAATTTTATGATGAAGAGCAGTTTGTTTCATTTTTATTTATAGAAGACGGTTTGATCTTGATTTAGGCTAAATCTAGACGTATGGTAGGCATCGAGTGGCATTCCTACACAGTTAGATGTATATTGTGCAGTAAATACTGATATTTCCCTAAAGAACTCGATTTTTTGTGTCTACTTATTCAACGCGAAAAAAATATTATAGTTACCAAAACCCTAACCCCGACCTGAATCTATAAAACACTATTTATTTATTGCAAAGCGAACGCAATTGGGCTTACGGGTATACCAGAGAAAGAACAAATGCGAAGAATCTATATTTAAATTAGGATTATCTCGCAACTAATTATGATAATTTACTTATGACACGCCGCAGACCTAGATTAGAATAGATTCCGCAAGTCAAAACGTCGTGTACAGAATAAACTCCGACTCATTGGAGTTTAAGTCCAGCTAAAGCCAGCTACGGTCTTCTTTCGTCCATTGCAGCGTTACATATCGACATCGAGGGCAATTGCCAGTTCAGTTCAATAGTACGAATCAACTAAATCGCAACAAAAAAAAATCGTTCTCAGATGATAAAAAATTACAAGTATGCACTAAGCACTTATTTTGTAACGCCAAATTGCTCCATCGTTATCAAACAGCGAAAAATATTGTAGTTGTAAAATTTTTACTTGTAAAAGTGCCGCAAATAATACGTCGAAATTGAGATATTTCCTAACAGTATAAAAAGTTACACGCTTGTTTTCATACATTTTGAAGTAGTTGCGGTTGCGGTGTCTAATATAAACTATGTCAGCATTAATAACACATTGAACTAAAGTCACGTATAAAAAGTACGATCAAATTATCTCACTATTAAACTACTATATCCATTCCGGGTATTTTTCCGCCGGTAAATTGGTATAGAAATTAACATCAAAATGTAGTTTAATACCTTTAATGTTTCTTCCAAGTTGAACTAGGAGCGATAGGAAAATAGAATGTTCCAGCTGTTTTTATACTGTAGAAATCAGTATATGGGAGGCGAGGGTATAAGTATATTATAAAATAGGCGAAAAGTTGTCGGCTTTCCACTATAGCAATACATAATATACAGTGTAGGGGCATAAACTTCGTTCTTTTAGCATTGAGTTATCGAAACAAACTTGGTTTGCGGCCCGTTAACAACATTTTCTTTACAACTTGGTAGAGATTCAAGTTTCAAAACAGCAATAATACTAGAATACCTTTATTACAAATGTTACATATATGTTTTGCGTTTTCTATTTATAATTTCTTTTAATTTGTAAGTAAATTAAAAAACAATGTTGATGACGATCTGTTAATCCTGTAAGAAATACAGGCGTGTCTATACAAGGTGTTAATTTAACTTCGTGCCATAGCGTAGGGGCAGATGTGTCGGTAACGTAAAAAGTACCTATATTTTTTTTTTAAATCCATCTAAAAAAATAATTAGTTCGCTAGTTGTTAGGTATTTATAATGATTCCCAGAGCTAAGTCTGGCCGTCGCGCTAAAACCAATCCCGCACTATGCCACTCGCGCGGGCCCTGTAGCTCGGCGGCCAGACGAACGGAACATAATAAATACCGACTACTGTTTTTTTTTATTGGATTTTATTTTTTATGGATTCCTTTTACGTTACTGAAACATCCCCTAAGTTATGGCACTCAATTAAATAAACAACCTGTAGTTATGTATTTAACGTTTCAGGTGGACAATATCGTGCTGCGAGCGAACAAAATGGCCAACAACGGTAAGATGGGCGACTATGTCATCAATGGCAGAACTAAGGTAAATATATAGTACATTACTTAAGAGGCCGAAAAAAAGGCAATATATGGTCAAGTAAATTTGAAAGGCCAATACGCAGACGAGGGAAAAATATATCGTGATTCGTGAACTCAAAATACTAGTGTGTTAAGACTTTGTGTAGCGGTCGTTAAAGGATATAATTGTCGTTAAGATTGCTGGCTGCTATGAACTTGAGTACCGAAAGAGTGGAATGTACCTATTCTTTATTTATTTTTTGGTTTTTTTTCTCCCACTTTCTATTTTCCAAGTACATACAGTCCTGTTAACTAAAAATATGACAAACATACATACATACATATAATCACGCCTTTATTCTTAATGGGCTAGGCAGAGCGTAGGTCGTCCCGCCACGTCTGACAAAGTTTTGAGGGATATTTAAGATAGATTTGTAGGTATATTGCTGTAGTGACAGGTTGTCAGCCCGTCGCTTAAATTACAATATACTGAAACCTTCGGATCCCTTAGCTGTTTTCTACAGCATGCCCGGGAGGAAATGTAGCTGGCACATTCTATGTTTTTCTCTCGTTCCCAGTCCTGCACTAGAAACATTTGCATCGAATTTGCATTTATGCAACTGAGGAGTATCTGTGTATTTGTCAGTAGGTAAATAAATAGTCTATTTTACTCGCCGCATGGCACGTAGTGTCTTTCCTCACTTCGGGAAATACCCTTTTACTCGTAAAATACGCAGTTCACTGCTGTATAAATAACTAGATTTACATTCATTGACTATTTTAACTACAGATTTTATCTTTTCATTTGCCTGTTGTAGTAGAGTTTTGTTTCTTTAATACTATTCGGTTTAATCGTAATTTTTTCTTGGTATTTTGGCTAAAACTATCTTGCGATTTACAGCTGGCGGCCTAAATGACGCAGCGTAGGTAATTATTATAGTATTTTCAGGTCTTACAGCTATATATATTTTTTTTACTTGACATACCTACAATCTACATCATCATCATCATCATATAATCACGCCTTTATCCCTAATGGGGTAGGCAGAGCGTAAACGACCTAAACAAAGGTCGTTCCGCCACTCCTGACAAAGTTTTGAGGGTTGTTTAAGATATATTTGTAGGTATATTGCTGTAGTGACAGGTTGTCTGCCCATCGCCTAAATTGCAATATACTGAAACCCTCGGATCCCTTAGTTGGTTTTTACAGCATACCCGGGAGGAAATGCAGCTGGCACTTTCTATGTTTTTCTTTCGCTCCCAGGCCAGCATGGAAGATACAATCTACATACGTACAATAAATAGTTGTACAAAAAATCTAAACTACAAAATTATGCAACAAAAAATAAAATCTTTTAAAGGAAGTCATACTCTTGTCAGTCCTTGCTTGGTTTTTAATCGCAAACACTTTTTAAACTCAAGAGTATTTTTATCTCACGATTGCTTTTCGACTATACTTGTGTGTGTAAATGTATGTTCACGCATATTGCCATAGCAAAACCTGTACTTACGCACACCAAGGCGTGTCCGTACGCACTACCACAAGTATGGCCGACCGGTAGTCGTGAGATAAATATACTATAGCTATGTACTTATCTTGGAAGACCAGGAATGAGTACATGAGGGGAAGCTTGAAAGTTGCGCCCATAACAGATAAAATGAGAGGAAATCGGCTTGCTTGGTATGGACATGTAAAGCGGAGGGATGAAAGTCATATAGGTAAAAGGGAAATTATATTATTATTGAAATTGAAGGTGGACGGATATGTTGGGAGAGGACTACCAAAGAAAAGGCGAATGGACTGCGTGAAGGATGATATGTTTAAAACAGGTGTAAGTGTTGAACTGACGGCTGACAGGGATGAATGGAAGAAGAAAACGTACTGCGCCGACCCCAAGTAAATGGGATAAGGGCAAGCGAATGATGACTATGTACTTATCTTGCTATATCCCTCGCAATTGCATTCGTATGTTTATCAAGTCATTAATCGGACAATAATATTTTTTGTTACTCATAATGTTTACAGTTATGTTTACTTCCATGCTGTATTGTTATTGATAGAAAAACATAGAATGTGCCAGCTACATTTCCTCCCGGACATGCTGTAAATACCAGCTTAGGGATCCGAGGGTTTCAGTAAATTGTAATTTATGCGATGGGCTGACAACCTTATACTACAGCAATATACCTACAAATCTATCTTAAATTACCCTCAATACTTTGTCAGACGTGACGAATCGACCTTTGTTTAGGTCGTTTACGCTCTGCCTACCCCATTAGAGATAAAGGCGTGATTATATGTGTGTATGTTTTTATCTACCTATCTATATCCCTCGCAATTGCATTCCATGTTTATCAAGCCGTTAATCGGACAATAATATTTCTTGTTACTCATATGTTTACAGCGAAGTTTGCCTGCCATGTGTCACCCTATACCGGGTGTAAGGGACAGCGTCCGGCAAACTGATAGGGGTTGCTCAGTCAACGATACTGAACAACTTCCACCAAGAAATTCTTTCAGGCAGTAAATTAAAAATTAGCTTTTCCATACAAAATGTTCACCTTGATTTATTTAACAATTTATTGTATACAAAAAACATCATAAACACAGGACATAAAAAAACAAAGACACAACAGGCACTGCTTATTTCTAAAAAGAAATTTCTTACAGCAGACCTACAGAAGTGATAATTTTAAAGATACGCGGATAAAACAGACTTGATCAGACAGTTTGTATAAAAAAGCCAATTTGTTTCCACTTCCTGGAAGAATTTCCTGGTGGAAATTGTTCTGTGTCGTTGACTGAGCAACCCCTATCCGTTTGTGGGACGCTGTCCCTCCCTAACACCTGGTATGTATTCATTGACGATAAACGAGATATTGCAGAATAATAATAATAATAAAAGCCATCCCACAGAATTTCGGTGATGGCGGCCAATCTCTCAGAGATAGACCAACTGCTTAGGACTAGTTTTTAGTGCCCATGTGTTTGCGCAACACACAAGTGCACTCTCTATTCCTTCAATATCTTATTATGATGGGACAGATTTATTTATTTTAACTGCCTCCGTGGTCTAGTGGCTAGTGCCATGAACTCCTGATCCGGAGGTCCTGGGTTCGATTCCCAGGGGGGAAACACAAAAGTTGATATTTAAAAATTTATTACTTTGTGAATTTTTCCCCAGTTTGGTTAGGACATTGCAGGCTGAATCACCTGATTGTCCGAAAAAGAAAAAGATTTCGTGCTTCGGAGGGCACGTTAAACCGTCGGTCCCGGTCGCTGTCTTTGATAGTGGTCGTTATTCAAACCATGTCAGAGGCCTGATAGTTGTGCTACAAGGCGGTTTCAAAACTCTGACACCAGGGTTCATCGGGTCGATAGACTCGATACCCACTCGACAAAAGAAAAAAAAAAGGGACAGATTAACTGATACGACCAGAGAGAAATCAGACGCATGACCGACTATAGTGAAATTTAATATCTACTTACAACACACGAGATGAAAAACTACATCGTTAATATTGTAGGTATTCTTTTTACAAGTTACATAAAGTTAATTAGTTTATTTTCATGCGATTATCGATTCGTAGCGGGCACGACTTAACTAAACCGTGGCTAAAATTATTGCTGTCCCGCTCTGTTCTCTCATGAAAGATAACGACAGGCATAGACTTATATTAATTAAGTTTATATTAAGATTTTACCATATCCGTTACATACATGCATATAATCACGCCTTTATCCCTAATGGGGTAGGCAGAGCGTAAACGACCTAAACAAAGGTGGTTCCGCTACGTCTGACAAAGTTTTGAGGGTTATTTAAGACAGATTTGTAGGTATATTGCTGTAGTGGCAGGTTGTCAGCCCATCGCCTAAATTGCAATATACAGACACTCTCGGATCCCTTAACTGGTTATTACAGCATGTCCGGGAGGAAATGTAAGCATGGAAGTATGTTTTTAACTATGTTTATTAGTATGTATCTTCTTTCTCTGGGTCATCGTTAGCTATTTTTCGACCAGCCAGATAGCTTCCGCAAAGAAAGAGTTCGTTTCTTAGTCGATCGATTTTTGAATGCTATTCATCCATACAAACCCACGTATTACCCTTTTCAAGATTTTACCATATCCGTTATATCCTATATCTTTCTTTACTATGAACATGTTTACTGTGTTTTTTTTTCTCTGGGTCATCGCTAGCTATTTTTAGACCAGCCACATAACTTCCGCAAAGAAACAGTTCGTTTCTTAGTCGATCGATTTTTTTACTTACTTTAATTTATTTGTCGGTGTAACTGTTGTTGCATGCTAGACTGGGAGCGATATAAAAACATAGAATATGCCAGCTACATTACCTACCGGGCATGCTGTAAAAACCAGCTAAGAGGGTTTCAGCAATATACCTACAAATCTGTATTAAATAACCCTCAAAACTTTGTCAAACGTGGCGGAACGACCTTTGTGTAGGTCGGTTACGCTCTGCTTAATCCGTTAGGGATGCAGGTGTGATTATATGTATGTATGTGTAGCTGATTTTTAAGTTTGTGCGTAAACTCTTCTTTGTTAGAAGCTTATTTATATATTTCGGTTCGATAGTTTCCTTTGATCTAAGCGATGATGGTTCTTAAACGAGATTTTAATTTATTTTCCATACGACTATAATATTGGCATTAATACCTGGTTTGATAAATATGTTTATGATCAATCAAATCAAACTGCCTCTCTCGTTTAGTGGTTTGACCATTGAACCCTCGATCCTAATGTAGTAAGTTCTTACAAAATTCATATTATCACTATCCGAGATTATTTTAACACTAAACGATAAACAAGAGTTATTCATAATGAAAACAGATCGGCTTACGTGTTTCTTCTCTCCTGATGAAGATCCTCGTATAGGATCGAAACGTCGAGGGCTAACCCAAGGAGGGTCAATACAAACAAGTAAGCCGATCAGTTTTCTTTACTATTCGAGATTGTTTCCTGTTTGGATAGGACAATGCAGGATTAGCCACCTGATTGTCTGAGGAGCCCTCTGACGCTCCCGTTTGCCGTCTTTTCATCTTTGATCACACATTTAGTTCATTAGAAATACGACACGGTTCCCAGAAATTGCTCCGAGTATGCCGAATATCTAAACTTATAAACCCACTAGCTTTCCGCCCCGCGACTTCATGAGTTTTCCCATAGGAATCAGATATTTCCCCGAGGTAAATAGTAGGCTATATCGTCATCTGTCATCATTTCAAGTTTCATCAAAATCCGTGGAGCAGTTTATGCGTGAAAGAGCAACCTACAAACAAACAAACAGACAGACAGACAGAGTTACTTTCGCATTTATAATATTATCTTATCTTATGTAGCCGTTATGTGTCCCACTGCTGGGCAAAGGCCTCTCTCCTCTCCCTCCATGCCTCCCTATTTTGCGCCTCTTCCGGCCATGACTTGCTGAAGGCGTCCAGCTCGTCTCGCCATCGTCGTCTCGGTCTGCCGCGTCGCCTTCTGTCAGTCGGTGGCTTCCACTGTGTAGTGATTTTTGCCCACAATTCATCCGGCATGCGGCAGACGTGGCCGGCCCAATCATACTTCAGCTTAGCAGATGCGTGGGTCACATCAGCAATTTGGGTTTTAGAGCGCAGTACAGTGTTCCGGACCCTGTCGATTCGTTTTAGACCCAACATACTGCGCTCCATGGCTCTCTGGCAAACCGCGAGTTTGGACCTCTGAGCTTCCGTCAAAGACCAAGTCTGAGCTCCGTAGGTAAATACTGGGAGAATGCATACGTCCACGAGTTTACGTTTTAAAGACAAAGGCAAGTCACCTTTCATGTGTTCTTTCATCGACCAATAGCTCTTCCAGGCATTTTCGGTGCGTCGAGCAACTTCTTTGTCTTGTCGTGCCTGGAAAGAGACTATTTGGCCGAGATAAATATACTCGTGGACATATTCCATTCTCCCACCATCTAACGTCACTACCCTCTTCGAGCTGTTCGTCATAAGCTTGGTTTTTGACATGTTCATCATTAGTCCAGCTTCGCGGCTTGTTGTGCTGAGGTCTTGGAGCATTAATTCTAGTTCAATTGCTGACGACGAGAATAAGACGATATCATCGGCGAAACGAAGGTTGGTAAGCTTCCTTCCGCCAACGTCTACACCCTTTTCATTCCACGTGTGCCCTATTTTCCTGAAGATTTCCTCCAAAGCGCATGTGAATAATTTAGGGGACAGCGGGTCTCCCTGTTTGACGCCTCTTTCTATGTTAAATGATGGGCCTGTTGACTCTAGTTTTATAGTATTATTAGTATATTTATAATATTATTATGGATAATAGTATCTGCTGGTATTGGTACGTTGACGCTTTTCCTACCCCGTTAGAGATACAGGCGTGATAGTATGTATGTGTAATATCCGCTCGTACAAAATTTAAAACGTGCACGACATTCCGCAAAATACCTACTTACGTACCTACCTACTTTAAACTTGATTCATTCAACTCCAAAACCGTGCCAAAACGCCAAAACACTCATAATCGCAGGCATCGCAAAATGTTAATCCCATTGACATTCCGATAAAACCAAGATAACTTATCAGCAAGTACTACCACATTCGAAATGTTTCAAGTTGTGTGTTGCCAGATCAGAAATAGTTGTGTAAATCTAGTTTGATGACTTTAATAGTTAATTACAGGTGAAAAGTATAAAAATTTAGAGGTGTGAAAATCTTTCATGCTGGACTGGGAGCGAGAGAAAAACGTAGAATGTGCCAGCTGCATTTTCTCCCGGGAATGCTGTAAAAGCCAGCTAAGGGATCCGAGGGTTTTTGTATATTGCAATTTAGGCGATGGGCTGACAACCTGTAATTACAGCAATAGAACTATAAATAACCCTCAAAACTTTGTCAGATGTGGCTCACGCTCTGTCTACCCCATTAGGGATAAAGGCGTGATTTATATTTATGTATGTGAAAAAGACAGCCATATATTTTTAATTTGTGATTGTGGGACAATCTGGAATTGTATTTTGTTACTAAAGTGTATTTTTCTTTTATCGCGGTAAGGCAAACAAATAAGATTTATTTTCCACTCATTCCTCAATTAAATAAATGTAACTCAGTCAACGAAAATTATTCCAGGAAATGAAAAAAGAACTCTCAACAATCAGACAGAAAAGTAATTTTATTACTTCCTGAAAGAATTTCCTGGTGGAAGTTGTTCAGTGTCGTTAGCTGACCATGAGCAACCACTATAAGTCCTCCCAACAAAAAATTGGCCTTCCCATACAAATTTACTCGAGCCGCTAACACCATATTTTGTATGGGATGGGAAGGCCCATACAAAACTCGAGCCGCTGTCATTGTATTTTGTATGAAAGGGGCAATTTTGTTTTTCATATTCCTTTGGTTTCACTCCCCAAATTATATAAAAATAAAACGTAATTCCGAAATAAAAATCCTTGTAGAACCATCTTCCGATCTGGCATCCCCACGCGTCGCAGCTGTATCGTACCGGCGCATGCGCTCTGGCGGTTTGCGTACGTGACTCGTAGCATGGCAGGCGCCGGAGGGGGGCGTGTAAACACACGGGCGAATCCCACGCCGCCACCACTGTTTACTAATAGCTAGACTTGTAAAACTGTCAACGAAGAGATACGGTTTCCAAATTGTGTGTTATTTGGTAGTCAGCAAAGGCGATTGCTGAGCAGGGCCGCTTGAAACGAATGAGACTATTTCTGTAATTTGTAATTATCGTATTGTATATTTGTTGCAATCCATCAATTGCAAGTATACAAAATTTCATGATAATTCAAAACTATTTTTCTGAAATAATCTCTTCCATTGTTAGCGGGTCTGCACAGAAACAAGTAGAAATTAAGTCTTATTTTTTTTTCAAATTTCTCGACAGTTGTCCCATTTTTTGTCTCCTTTGCTGATTGTACGTCGAGAAATTGGTAACGAAAAAAAGATTCAATTTTTACTTGTTTCTGTGCTTGAAACAGTGGGTTACACTATAAAGGTTAATGCAAACCATAGAGTTAAATGTATTTACTAGAGAGAACTAATACCAATCAAGATGGAGGATGAATTAGATCATAAAAATTTGGAGGATGAATTAGATCATAAAAATTAATTAATCCAAGAATTAATTAAAAGATAAATTGTTTTAAGTAAATCACATATCATTTAATGTTAATCAAAAGTTTATTTATTTATAATCTATCTATCTACTACAAGTTTTTATTTACTACCGCAATTAAGAATACCTAAGTAATCCCCAACAAGAAATAAATTTGTTTTCAAATTCTTTAAGCATTTTATCCAGCCAGCGCATAAGATGTTGTGATACAGGGTGTTAATTTATTTGGGTGTCATATAGCTATAATATATACTATTATTATATTTCAGCAACGTAAAAGGAGCCTATAATAAACATTATAAAAAAACAACTAAAAAAAAGCAATACTCTGTAGGTATTCGTAGAGCTGTATCTGGCCGCCGCGCTATAATCATTCCCGCGCGACGAGCCAGTTGCTATCGACTAGTGACAACGAATCGCGCTGGCTCGGTTATAGCTCGGCGGCCAGACAGCTCTTGGAATCATAATAAATACAGGCTGTTGTTTTTTTTATATTTTTGCGTTGGTTTTTTATGGGCTCTTTTTACGTTATTGAAACATGGCATGGCATACTACATACTATGACACGCATTTAAATTAACACCCTGTATAGGTGGGTGGTATCCCTGTATTAGTGGTAGGTATTCCTGGTCCAATCCGTTTCAATGTTGATGTCAATTCTGTCTGCATGTTGATGTCAATTCTGTCTACATGTTGATTTCAATTCTTCATTAGCCTAACCTAGACAATGGTTGTTTACTAAGCAATTAGCTCATGTTTGTCTGTCTGTCTGTTTGTTTGTTCACGTACAGTTGTACAGGAAATCCGTAGAGTACAGCAACGTGTTGTTTAGACAACTGACTAGGCACGACTTGTTTTTCATATGCCTGTTCATTTATTGGCCTTTTTAAAATACTGTCGCATTCATATCGTAGAAAACGAAAGAGATTAGCACTATTTAGGAACATGAAATCAAACTTCTTTATTCGAATAATTCGGTAGTCTGAATAATAAAAGTCAGGTAATTTGTTTTCAGAAGAGATTGAGAGATGCTAACCCGGCATCTTAGCCCTTCATTTGTATTGGATTTTATCCAAATCCAAGAATAGCAAATATCTTTGTTAGTTAAAATTTTCGAAAGACAAGATTATACGGGGTGTAACGACAACGTCCCGCAAACTGATAGGGGTGGCTCAGTCCACCAAACTGAACAACTACCAGCAGGGTATTTTATTTCAGGAGATGAACAAAAAGTTTGGTTTTCCATACAAATAGTCTGATTGTTCATTTTGCATAGGAAGGTCAATTTTTTTTATCTCCTGAAAGAAGTTACCGGTGAAAGTTATTCAGTTTCGTTGACTGAACAACCCCTATCAGTTTCTGGGACGCTGTCCCTCACACCTGGTATTAAACTATTTTCAGACACTAAAGTCACCTTCTGTAAATAAATCAATATTAATAATTAATTCAATGTTACTTTACATTGCTGTATTTGAGTCTGGTCTCAGTTGTACATATTTACCTCATTCTTTTATTTATTTTATTTTTATTTAATAGTTATAGTTACAGATACCAGACCAAAGTGTACACTAAAATAATAAAAACTTAAACTAATAAAAATCTGTTATCCAACTAAAACTATACACAGCTTTCACTTAAAAACACAGAGATAAAACATTAGAATTTTTTAAACATATTAGTACAAAAAAGGTATAAAATAACATAATTATTGTGAATAATTAAAACAAATTTAGAATTCTTGTTGAATTGAACGTTTGAATGAAAATATCATAATAACTGCACATTCTCATTAATGGATAATTTTTTGAAGTATTATTATTAGAGAATGGAAGGGCAAATACTAAAAATTAAGTACCTATCTACTTATGAATTGAATCATACTTATCATAGGGTCAGGCCTTGTCCTTCCTCAAAGCATAGCTTACGTGATGTTTGGCACTACAGCTGTAGAATGATTATATAGGAAACTAGCGACCCGCCCCGGCTTCGCACGGAAATTATCAGTGTTTCTCTACTATTATTATGCATGTATTATATATATATAAACCTTCCTCTTGAATCACTCTATCCTTTAAAACCGCATCAAAATCCGTTGCGTAGGTTTAAAGATTTATGCATACATAGGGATATAGGGACAGAGAAAGCGACTTTGTTTTATACTATGTAGTGATAATTATAAAGAAAATAATTCTTCTGTCGTATGGGTATTGAGTCGATCGACTCGATGAACCCTGGTGTCAGAGATTTTAAACCGCCTAATAGTACAGCTAATAGGCCTCTGACATGGTTTGTGTAACGACCACTAACAAAGACAGCGACCGAGACCGACTGCTTCACGTGCCCCGTTTTCTTCTACATAATCAGGTTGATTCAGCCTGCATTGTCCTAACCAAACTGGTAAAAATCTCACAGAGGCAGTTAAATAAAATACAATAAAACCACAAAATAAACAGCTTTATTTATTTTTTGCCGTGCTGGACTGGGAGCGCGAGAAAAACATAGAATATGCCAGCTGCATTTCCTCCTGGGCATGCTGTAAAAACCAGCTAAGGGATCCGAGGGTTTCAGTATATTGTAATTTAGGCGATGGGCTGACAACCTGACACTACAGCAATATACCTACAAATCTATATCCCTTAAAACTTTGTCAGACGTGGCGCGACGACCTTTGTTTAGGTCGTTTACGCTCTGCCTACCCCATTAGGGATAAAGGCGTGATTATATGTATGTATGTATAAAGAACACTCTACCACACGGCGCGACCTAAATTCTATTATTTTCGTGGGATTGTCAGAATCACTTACGCGCGGTATGCGTTTTGGCTCGAAGACAGTATTGTATACATACGGACATACATATAGTCATCCCTAATGGGGTAGGCAGAGCGTAAACGAACTAAACAAAGGTCGTTCCGCCACATCTGACAAAGTTTTTAGGGTTATTTAAGATAGATTTGTAGGTATATTGCTGTAGTGACAGATCGCCTAAATTACTGAAACCGTCGGATCCCTTAGCTGGTTTTTACAGCATGCCGAGGGGAAAATCCAGCTGGCATATTCTATGTTTTTCTCGCGCTCCCAGGCCTGCATGGGAGAACAGTATTGTATTATTAGGTAAATAAGATGTACTGATTTGTTTTGATTCTTATTATCAGTAAAACAACTTTGTTTACATCTTCTCATTGTCTGAATTTCTGTCATTCTGTTTATTTATATATTTACTATACACAAGGAATAACGACACAACAGGTACAGCTTATTTCTATTCCGATCCGAGGGTTTCAGTATGACAACCTGTCCCTACAGCAATATACCTTTGTTTAGGCTGTTTAGACGCTTTGCCTACCCCATAAGGGATAAAGGCGTGATTATATGTATGTATAAACGTACAAGTGTATCCATTGTTAACAAGACTTTCAATTTCTTCAGTGAATGTTATAATATTATATTATCTGCCAGCATCAAGTACTTCCGAGGATTATTCACAATGCCTACGTGATTTCTAACAGCAACAATTTATCATTACTGTCTAAACATTAGAGTCATTCATTTACTAGGCTGACTCATTTTTATGGTTATTGCGGTATAACCACTTAAATGCAGTCGGCTTCAACTATGACATAATGAAAGCAATTGTTATATTACTTTTACGTGCATTTTGGCTCGTGGCTCTTGAGCACGTACTTAGTAGCTTATATGTTGATACAACTTTTTCCTGCTTCTATGCTGGACTGGGAGCGACAGAAAAACATAGAACGTGCCAGCTGCATTTCCTCCCGGGTATGCTGTAAAAACCAGCTAAGGGAGCCGAGGGTTTCAGTATATTGCAATTTAGGCGATGGGCTGACAACCTGTCACTACAGCAATATACCTACAAATCTATCTTAAATAACCCTCAAAACTTTGTCAGACGTGGCGGAACGACCTATGTTTAGGTCGTTTACGCTCTGCCTACCCCATTAGGGATAACGGCGTTATTATATGTATCTATTTTATCATACAAAGCTCGGGAAAGCATGTTTTTGTTATCCTTTGTTTTGTCTGTTTACAAATACTTCTATTCTTTCGATCGTAAGCTTTTCTGATTCCACTTTATATCTACCTTTCGAGGTATGTTAGTGATTGCGTGTTTCGCCGCACGCCATCCTCGAATCAAACCCACGGTTTCTTAGAAACTAACAACATTGCCTCATAAAACACTGGTTAGCGCTTTTGTTTGTATACAAACTGCTTGTTTATACGACTGCTTTAAATATGTATATGATTAGAAGTCACCTGTGTGATGCCAGCATCTATGAATAGGTAATATCTTTCACTAAGCTTGAAAGTCCACCTATAGGTAGTGGTAGAATAAGTTAAATGTCCCAAAGAGATGAAAAACTTTTGCCAAGTATCTCCGGAGATCCCATTTAATTAGGCATTAGCATAATAATAATAATAGCCTCCCACCGATTTTCGGTGATGGCGGCCAATCTCCCGGAAATGGGCCAACTGCGCAGGACTTGTTTTTAGTGCCCAAGTGTTTCAAGCGCTACACGACCAGAGAGAATTCAGGCGCAGGACCGACTATTTACATGCCCATCCGACGGCATGGATCATCTTACTTTTCGGACAATCAGGGGATCAGCCTGCAATGTCCTAACCAAACTAGAAACAAAAACACAAAGTCATTGTCCCCCGCCGGGAATCGAAACCGGCACCTCCGGTTCGAGTGCCCATGGCTCAGAACGCTAGACCACGGTGGCATTAGCATAACCCTTATACAGAGCATAATCTAAATCAAACCTTCTTAAATCAAACAAATATTCAAATACGGTAAGCTGACGTTAGCGGCAATTTTCGCGGCACTATTAAGATAGCGCTGTCACTTTCTTGATTTTGACATAAGAACAGGATAGCAAATAAACACATGACTTTGACATTCCCAATTTGACGTAAGACGTTTAAAATAAGAACTGAGCCTATAATCTATAGCATGATCTCCTTTTTTTTACGTCAAATAAATAGTCTTATGTCAGATTAGGAATGTCAAAGCCATGTGTCTGTTTGATATCCTGTTATTGTGTCAGAGTTAAGAAAGGACAGCGCTACTAGAATTATATCGCGAGACTACAGTAACCTTAACTTTTCTGTAATGACATTATAGTCGAATCACGCCCCACTATTGTTGACATACAGACCACCCACAGATCTTATAGCAAAGCAGTGACATTCGCACGTGACATTCTGCGCTATGTGTCGAAATGCTTACAAGTAAATATGTTTAGGTTTTCCTTATTCATCATAGTTTACTTGTATTATTAACACAGATAATAAAGTGCAGATTTATACGCTGGTAAAAAGTTCTATATTACTTGATTTTTCCTTGTAACTTAAAAAACTGAATTTATTTCGTAAATCTGATGATTTTTAAATAACAGAACGGTAACACAGATTCAAGCTCAAATATGTTTCCAAATTCTGTCAACTTCAAAAATAATTTAGGTACAAGTATCTTTAAAAAAAAAGAAAAAAAAAGAGGCATGATCTGCCCAAAACGACGATTAATAAACTCAATACGAGAGCCGTAGTTGTCTGGTTGGTTATGGTGTTGAGACTGTTTTCCAAAAACACGGGTTCAAATCTTGTACATACATACATACATATAATCACGCCTTTATCCCTAATGGGGTAGGCAGAGCGTAAACGACCCAAACAAAGGTCGTTCCGCCACGTCTGATAAAGCCTTGAGGGTTATTTAAGATAGATTTGTAAATATATTGCTGTAGTGACAGGTTGTCAGCCCATCGCCTAAATTACAATATTATACTGAAACCCTCGGATCCCTTAGCTGGTTTTTACAGCATATCCGGGAGGAAATGCAGCTGGCACATTCTATGTTTTTCTCTCGCTCCCAGGCCAGCATGGAAGAAATCTTGTCTACCGTTTTTTTTTTGTTGTTTCTCATATTTTGAATGTTTAGCAATATAGAAGTTGTAGTAACTTGTCTACCGCCATTATTACTTTGTTACAAAGATATCTATGAATTCTATAGATAAAATGTACATAATCCTCTGTCCTTGCTCCAGGCGATGGTGGCAGTATACCCTGGCTGCGGCAGCCACTACGTGAAGCATGTGGACAACCCGAACAGGGACGGCCGCTGCATCACCGCCATTTACTACCTCAACACTGACTGGGACGTCAACAAGTGCGGCGGCCTGCTCAGGTATGCTTTGTTTATTTATAAGGTCGTTTGACTCGAGAATAAAAGATGAAGACAGGTGTATTAGGTTGGCTGGCAGAGATCTCTTATAGAGATAAGCTCGCCTGTTGTTTATTTTTTAAGTTAAACTGTATTTTTTATTTTTAAAGCAATAAAAATATAATTAAATTATTTATGTCAATAAACTGAAAATTTAATTTCAGTACCATTCTTTATTTTATGTATTATTACAAAATTAATTTAATAGTAGGCTGTATAAGTCTCTACTCCAAGCCTCAAGTCGGCAGATTTAAAATTAAAATGGCGGGAATTAATTGTTTAGTTTATTTACAATATTTTTGAAGAATTTCCTCAATTTTCCTCGCAATGGAAGTGAAAAGCAGAGTTTATAACTCGTGCACAAAACCATTTCTGTCCTCGATTTTATCAGGGCGAGGGCAGCTAAAAATCTTGGACATATTTGTTTTTTTTTTGTGCACTTGTCGTAAAATCTACTATACATCGTTACTGTCCAAATACTCGATTCGTTCTCCGCGACCCGAGTGCATTTCCTACGCGAGTATAAACACCGTGCCACTGATTTCATAACATCCCACAGTTGACATGTTTTCGTACTGTATGTTATGGCGTGGCTTTATACAAGACACGTGTAGCGTTCGTGGTAGGCGTCTTCTTAGCGGAGGATTCTCGAATCAAACAACGGCCCGATGAACCCTGGTGTCGAGTGTTCATATATATAATCACGACTTTATCCCTAATGGGGTAGGCAGAGCGTTAACGACCTAAACAAAAGGTCGTTCCGCCACGTCTGACAAAGTTTTGAGGGGTATTTAAGATAGATTAGTATATATTGCTGTAGTGATAGGTCAGCCCATCGCTCAAATTGCACTATACAGAAACCATCGGATCCCTTAGCTGGTTTTTACAGCATGCCCGGAGGAAATGAAGCTGGCATATTCTATGTTTTTCTCTCGCTCCCAGTCCAGCATGGAAGAAAAGTTTATAATATTAGAAAACGAATTCAAAATTCGTTGTACTGTTTCCAGGGTGTTCCCGGAAGGAACGGACCAAGTAGCTGACATTGCTCCCATCTTCGACCGTATGCTGTTCTTCTGGTCGGACAGACGGAACCCTCACGAAGTCCAACCCGCCTACGCCACCAGGTAACTTTTCTGTGTTTCGGAAGGCACGGTTCAGCTGACATTGCTCCCATCTTCGACCGTATGCTGTTCTTCTGGTCGGACAGACGGAACCCTCACGAAGTCCAACCCGCCTACGCCACCAGGTAACTTGTCTGTGTTTCGGAAGGCACGGTTCAGCTGACATTGCTCCCATCTTCGACCGTATGCTGTTCTTCTGGTCGGTCAGACGGAACCCTCACGAAGTCCAACCCGCCTACGCCACCTGGTAACTTGTCTGTGTTTCGGAAGGCACGGTTCAGCTGACATTGATCCCATCTTCGACCGTATGCTGTTCTTCTGGTCGGACAGACGGAACCCTCACGAAGTCCAACCCGCCTACGCCACCAGGTAACTTGTTGTCTGTGTTTCGGAAGGCACGGTTCAGCTGACATTGCTCCCATCTTCGACCGTATGCTGTTCTTCTGGTCTGACAGAGGGAACCGTCACGAAGTCCAACCTGCCTACGACACCAGGTAAATTATACAAACATAGACGTCTTTATACGGGCCAGGCAGATGTTCAACGGCCTATTTTTCATCTCCCTAGCCTTATCTTGTATAGACGGTACTTGTTTTTACACAGAGCGACTGCTATCTGACCTGCGCAACCCAGAAGGGAATCCAGAACCAATCCTAGATTAGGCTTTTTCCGGGTTAATGGCTGACCCAGCTCTCAAGAGTTTTCAAGCTGCCAATGCTAAGCAATGACCTCTAACTTGGCTTAACGACCGCACGGAAATTATCAGTGTTTCTCTACTATATTATGCATGTATTATACATATAAACCTTCCTCTTGAATCACTCTATACATTAAAAGAAACCGCATCAAAATCCGTAATAGCGTAGTTTTAAAGATTTATGCATACCTATTTATATAGGGGATATCCCTATATTTAAGGGACGATGTTTTATACTATATAGTGATTTTTTTAATGAAATTTTTATATCTAACATAAGGTCAGATATAGCGGTAAATTTTATATATAATAACAAATTGTTAACAAAAAAATAATAATTTGGCAGTGGGCTAATATAGGCTAAATAGATAGATAGGTCTAAATATTTGTCTATAGATAATTTATCAAGGTAGTAATAGTGATAAACCGTGCTTCGGAAGGCACGTTAAGCTGTTGGTTACATAGGGGATATCCCTATATAATAGGTATGCATAAATCTTTAAAACTACGCTATTACGGATTTTGATGCGGTTTCTTTTAATGTATAGAGTGATTCAAGAGGTAGGTTTATATGTATTAGTTCTTCCATGCTGGACTGGGAGAGATAGAAAAACATAGAATGTTCCAGCTGCCCTTCCTCCCGGGCATGCTGTTGAAGTCAGCAAAAGGGACTCGAGGGTTACAGTGTATTGTAATTTAGGCGATGGGCTGACAACCTGTCACTACAGCAATACACATTACAATCTAAAATTGCCCTCAATTTATGTCAGACGTGGCGAAAGCGCCTTTTAGGAGGCGTTTTACGCTCTGCCTACCCCGTAAGGGATAAAGGCGTGATTTTATGTATGTATGTATGTTTATATGTTTATACATGCATAATATAGCAGAGAAACACTGATAATTTTTGTGCGAACCCGGGGCGTGTCGCTAGTATATATATATATAAATTAATTCATGCATAATATATTATATCAAAGGGCAGGCACTCCATACAAGCCGCCGATTATCGTACTACATGCGCAAAAACGTGTTGGTACAGGTTTGAAGTGTGTTTGTGTGCGTGCTGCCTAGTCGAACCCGCTCGCGTACCCGTTGGCGCGGGGAGACGAGGTGAGGTAACATTTCAGATCGGGGGGGTAGGAGTGCCTCTTCTTTATACCTGCCATAAAATAATATATTTTTATCCGTCTAATATTAAACTTCCATGCTGGCCTGGGAGCGAGAGAAAAACATAGAATGTGCCTGCTGCATTTCCTCCCAGGCATGCTGTTAAAACCAGCTACAGGATGCGAGGGTTTCTGTATATTGCAATTTAGGCGATGAGCTAACAACCTGTTACTACAGCAATATACCTACAAATCTATCTTAAATAACCCTCAAAAATTGTCAGAAGTGGCGGAACGGCATTTGTTTTGGTAGTTTACGCTCTGCTACCCCATTAAGGATAAAGGCGTGATCATATGTATGTAATATTAAATTCTGCTTTAAATTTACTTTACAGATACGCCATCACTCTTTGGTATTTCGACGCCCACGAAAGAGAAGAAGCGCGTCGGAATTACAGTAAGTATTTTATTTATTACTAGCCTTTTACGCCGCAATTTCACCCGCGGCTTACTTAATGAGTTTTCTTTGGCAATCAGATATTTCACCCGCGGTAAAAAGTAGCCTAAGTTACTTAGGGTGAACGAAACTTTCTAATAGTGAAAGAATTTCTGAAATCGGTTTAGTAGTTTTGGAGTTTATTCGTTACAAACATACGTACTCACAAAAATACAAAAAAAAACTCTTTATTATAAATATAGATTTATATCATTTAATACAAAATAAAAACAAATAAAAAAAACCTTTTTTACCTTTACTTCATTCAACAAATCTCAGGTTTCTAGAAAGTACTTAGTACATAAAGTTTGATGACTCGAGTGCAATAAGTACTTGTAAAATGAGTACATACGTACTAAAGAGAGTGAATCAAACAATGACTCAAATAGACATTCCATAGGTATTGCGAATTGCGCAATAACGGCGGGAATTTACCTAAAAGTGCTTACCTTTAAAAGTACTTGCAGGCTATAGCCATTTCTTTTTACCCGACTGTCAAGAAAGAGTTATATTTTTCGCGCGTATCTTATATGTATGTATTATGTACTGATATTTCTTTATTATCTCGCTACTCCGAAACAGCTGGATGGAATTCGACAATTTGGGTATCGTTCGATTGGTCTCGAAGTGTCCTTAGATAGGTGTAAATTTTCAATATTCAAAATGGCGGATTTTAGGCGCTCATATTATCTATCGAGTATCAAAATTCGAATTGAAAAAAATCAATATAATTATATTTCGGAAAACATCCATAGTTGTTATCAAAGTTGAAAATTAATTAATTTTAGGTAGTGTTAGTAAAACTTAAAATTTAATTAATAAACAATTTCATAAATTTCATTACTACATAACAATTTCATTACATATATTATATTATCAAAATAAAGGTGATTAAATTTTGGAACAATTAATGCATTAAAACATGTTTTAATAGGTACTACAGTCGGGTTGTGTGATTTTTTTTAAATACTTTTTTGTTTTGTAGATTTCTTTATTGATTTTTTTTTAATCACTACTCGGATGTATAAAAGTTGATAGTCGGATAAAACGAAATCCAGTCCCCTCTCGGTACGCCCATGCTTCTGTGGCCTCATTTAATAACTACAGTCGGGTTATTTGAATTATTTTCAATACTTGTTTTACTTTTTAGAGCTTAGATTTTTTCTGAAATGAGTACTCGGATGTACAAAAGTTGACAGTAGGATTAAATTAAATCCAGTCCCCTCTCGGTACGCTCATGACTCTGTGGCCTCATTTAATAACTACAGTCGGGTTGTTTGAATTATTTTTTAAATACTTGTTTTACTTTTTAGAGCATAGAATCTAAAATCACTACTCGGATGTACAAAAGTTAATAAATAGTAGGCTAAAACTAAATCCAGTCCCCTCTTGGTACGCCCATGATTCTGTGGCCTCATTTAATAACTACAGTCGGGTTGTTTGAATTATTTTCAACACTTGTTTTACTTTTTAGAGCATAGATTTTTTCTAAAATGACTACTCGGATGTACAAAAATTGATAGTAGGATAAAATGAAATCCAGTCCCCTTTTGGTACGCCCATGACTCTGTGGCCTCATTTAATAACTACAGTCGGGTTGTTTGAATTATTTTCAACACTTGTTTTACTTTTTAGAGCATAGATTTTTTCTAAAATGACTACTCGGTTGTACAAAAGTTGATAGTAGGAGAAAACTAAATCCAGTCCCCCACGGTACGTCCATGATTCTGTGGCCTCATTTAATATTCCCCTGTTTGTTTCCAGAAGAGCGTGGCGCGCCTATCCAGCCATCCTCCAGCAAGTAGCAGGACCCCTCCTCGCGGACACCTCACATGTTCAAACTAAACTATTATATTGTAAGCTCTATGTAAAGTTAACCATAAATATGTGCATATCTCAATCATAATCATCGGTGTTGCCAGAAAATATTGAACTGTTGATATACTGGCGACATAATTCACTTTCTTAACTTTGACAAAAGATCAGAATGGCAAATAAACAAATTACTTTGACATTCCTTATCTGACGTAAGACTGCTTATTTGACGTGCTATAAGCTTAGTTATATTTTCAAGCGCCTTACGTCAAATTAGGAAAACCAGTCATATTTTTATTTGCTATCCTGTTCTTACGTCAATGTTAAGAAAGTGATAGCGCTATGTCGCAAGAATCGACAGCAAACGATAGTATTGTGACCTTGAGAACATGAAAATAGTAAGAATGTCGATAGGATTGTATCGATAGGGTACACCAATACTATGGAAAACGTCCACTATGACCTTGCGAGTACATAAAAAAGACTATGGTAAATTCGCCACAGCCGCTACCGCCTCGGTAGCTCAGTTGGTAGAGCGACGGAAAGGCAGGTTTAAGTACTGCCCGAGGCGAATTTATTATCTCTGTTTTTCACTTCTATGTCATAAACGATACTATCGATAGCATTGACTTGTCACTATCGATAGGCTTTTCGATATTGTTACTATACTTCAAGGTCAACTATTGCTATCGAATATCGATAGTTGGGCAACACTATATCATCTTTATTTTGTATGCACACTTTTAGTCAAATTTGCGACAGTCTATAATTCTTATTCTGATATACACTGCATATCGAATCAAGAGTAAAGAAATATTTTCAAATTACAGTTAAATAAATAATCAGGACGATAAGAAATATAATAAGTTGTATTAAATTCATGCCTGATTTTTACAGTAAATTAAAAAAACATTGACCTTGCAATAATATGATTACATAGCAATATTGTAAAGAAAAACATACTATACATGATTTGATTATTTTGAACAAGGTATCCACATAGACAAAGCAAATAAATCCTAATTTTACATATAATTAGGTTCATAGTTGTAAGTCTGTCTGAGCGACAGAAAAGTCATATAATTAGTTCGTAAGTAAAGTTGTATAGAGTTTGTTGAAGCCCGAAAGTATTATGTTTTGTTAATACCATGATTATTTTAATGTCTCGTCTATTAATAAATGTATCGTTATCTAAAAAAAATAACTATATTGATACGTTTGTTAATATTTATTTACATTTGTCACTATCTTTCATTTCTCTTCTATATATCTTGTAACGTTACTATTCTACACTTATAGGTATGTTTTTACCTGATTAATCTAAAAGTTGCTACCTTATGAGCGAAAGTCTCTAAATATTTTATTTAAAGCATGTGGGATCGCTATAAATGTATTTGCTTCACTACGTGTCATTGGCAGAATTGTAATTACACAAAGGCCACTTAAAGTCAAATAATTGATTTTTAAAAATATTCTCTCCTAGTCTTAACTACAAGTTGCATTTGAGCAAGGTCTTAGAGATTTTATAGTCTCAGAGCTTATGACCGATTTGTAGTTTAGATCGCTTTGCATTTGCGAGTCCCACTGCTCTAGTTGTGAAATAAGTTTTTATTTATGTAATAGAAAACTGTGACGTTCGCTTATTTGGGTGTTTAAGACTGAACTATACAAACTTAGACGAGATTTCACTAAATAGGTTTATTTATTTCACTGTTGTTGAACCTTTTTTCTTATTAATATATATTTATGGTAAAATCAGCAATATTTACTTTTTTAACAGTCACAAAGTATGTAGAATATTTATTTCATACAAATATAATTTAATTTCCTTGCCGACAACTTTTGACATGATATTATCACAAAGTATATTTATTTAAATGTAGATGTATAAGTAAATCTAACCATAACTATGCCTTTCATAGATAAAGCTGTTAAAAAATAAAGTATTGAATTTTATACGAAAGTAGGGTAGATAATTTTTATTTTGGGGCTTTTGGAGTCCTTTTGAAGATTCTTTTTTCCTTTCTGTAACGGTTTTATTCTCCAAAACCCCCCATTTTTAATCATAGACTAGAAGAATTAGTTATTTGTTATTTTGCGTGTGATATTATAACTTGTTATAATCACGTTTACCTATATTTTAATTAAGATTATTTTCAATTAATCTGTATGCTATGTGCAAATATCAACTTAAACACATAAATTATTTTGTGAAAGAACTGGTATTAAACATTTTCATTGGATCAATCTTCTTTTTCTTTCTAGCTTAGTAGTACCTTAGTTGTTCCACTTTAAGCTTATTACATTGTAAAAAAAACAAGCTCTTATCAACTTACATAAAATCATATACATACATATATATAATCACGCCTTTATCCCTAATGGGGTAGGCAGAGCGTAAACGACGTAAACAAAGGTCGTTCCGCCACGTCTAACAAAGTTTAGAGGGTTATTTTAAATTGATTTGTAGGTATATTGCTGTAGTGACAGGTGGTCAACCCATCGCCTAAATTACAATATACTGATACCCTCGGATCCATTAGCTGGTTTTTACAGCATGCCCGGGAGAAAATGCAGCTGGCACATTATATGTGTTTCTCTCGTTCCCAGGCCAGCATGTAACAAAATAACCACATTTTAATTTCAAAATAAAACTTATTGAGAATCGTGTCCACGAACTTAAAACACTCGAAAATAGAACGACACTGTAAGACTTATAGACTTCCTATAAGCCCTTCTCTATGGTACATACCTCTATGACGTGTCTTTTTTTTAGTCACCGGTAAGGCAATAATACAATATGCACGAGATATGTCTAAAATAACTCGAGCTCTTGGTCTATGTTCTGAAATCAACTCAGAAAATGAAAACTCCTTTTATGATGACCAAAATATGACTGCTCGGCTGATCTGACCTTTTGGCATAGCATTGGCATATTATTTGTCACATTTAAAATCAATTTCTAGATATTTATTATTTTCGATTTAATTATAATTATTACTACTATTATAAACCCTGCATAATATTTGGGTTTTTATAGATTTTTCTATGATTTTTAACATTTTCTAAATAATATTTGCTTTATTATTTTGATATAATGCCGAACGCTTGTTGTGAGGACGAGGAGAAACTTCTGATCATCACAGAGCGCAATGAACGAGGGATTCAGAAGAGCTCCAAAACCAGCGAGGGTAGTGACAGCTCGAGCGAGTCTGAAATCAGGGTTTGCCCATTAGGGGTTGGTATTTACCGTTCTGCATTTAATTACACCATCAGCCTTGAGAAGTACACTGCTGGACATAAGCACCCACGTTCTCCACTCTACCAGGCCTGTCCCATTTCGCACTTTAGGTAGTTACTATTCTGCCCTCAGAAGGAAAAAAACCATAACTACAGATTTTAGCGAAATCTTAAAAACTATTCAAAATATGCAAAATCTATGTAAATCAAAAAATAAAAGAAATAAAATGCTTCCTTTTAAAAAAAACCCTGTACCTTTAAGTTTATTTAACCAAAGGATATGATAGTCGAAAGTCTTGCATTTTACGCGCAACATGGTAGGATGCAGTTATGGTTTTTTTCCTTCTGAGGGCAGTATTATACGGGGTGGTAAGGGACAGCGATCAGCAAACTGATAGCGGTTGCTCTGTCAACGATACTGAACAGCAGTCACCAGAAAATTATTTCAGGATATAAAAAATAAAATTACTTTCCCATACAAAATTACCACCTCGATCAGACAGTTTGTCATCATCTCCCTAGCCTTATCCCGTATGTCACGGGGTCGGCTACCTAATCTAGGTGATTGAACGAGGGTACTCTCGGTTTTTACACAGAGCGACTGCCATCTGACCTCTGCAACCCAGAAGGGAAACCAGACCCAATCAGGTCAGAGTTTTCAAGCCGCTAATTCTTAGCACTGGCCTCTGAAATGGCTACGGTGTTAAATGATATAACCGGGACCAGCGGTTTAACGTGCCTTCCGAAGCACGGAAAAAGCAACGAATAAACGTTCATATGAAATTCGGAAACCAAAAAACACATTGGTACGTGAAGGGATTCGAACCACGACCTCCCGCTCCGGAGGCAGCGGCCTTATCCACTACACCATCGGGCTCTTATCATCGAGCAGACAGTTTGTATGGAAAAGCATTTTTGTTTTTATTTCCTAAACAAAAATCTTGGTGATAGTTGTTCAGTTTCGTTGACTGAGCAACCCCTATCAGTATATTCTGTGCTTTAGGTATCATCATTATTTGCGTCGCGCGGTAGCCAACCCTAACACGTGTACCTCTTGTGTGCATATTTTTTTACCATTTTATCTATATTAGCGAGGGTTGTAGGGGGTGAGACTTGTGTACCGTTAGGTACTATTTATTATTCTGTGACTCTGGCACACCACAGAGCACGGTTTTAGGCTGACTGCATCCAATTGCGGCCAGCACCTTTCACAAGGATCCTCCTAGCACTACCTGCTCCTCACCTCACCGACGTATTCAAAACGGTTGAAGCCAATTGGCTTAGTGATGTTGGATGGGAAAAGCTAGCAACCCGCCTGGTCGGGTGTTGTGACCAGGGGACCAAAGTCCAACGGGGCAAGTTTGGAACTTGTATATCTGCAGATCACTGAGGAAACTTCGATACCGCGTTTCAGAACTTGTGTTTCTTGATGTGGCGCCATCTGTCGGCTAGAAATCCTTAGTTGTTTACTCGCAACTTTTGGCAGGCGATCGCTGATATTCCTGGATTCATATTAGGATATTTGCTTTTGTATCGCTCGACCGGTTCGGAAGTGAACAGACATTATTATTGCTGACTTGGCACCATGACTAGTAGTAGGTACTATTATATATTCTGTGCCATAACTAAGTAAAAAAATCTGAACTGAAGTAACGCATTCTAATTTATTTGTATTTCAGGCTGAAGAAGATCTGGAAAGTGACCCATTCTTTCAGTAAGTGTTTCTATCAAAGTGGATACCTATACTTATTTGTAAGCATCTATTTATTTATGTGGCATCCGGTACTAAATTGGTATTTACGTATGTGATGTGTTTCTTTGTGCAATAAATAATTTTGTATTGTATTGTATTTATTTTGCAGACTTCCGCTGTTCTCAAGTCTGCTGCACGCAACCATTTTGGAAAACGTTATCATATCATGTACCATTCTCAGTAAGTGCCTACACAATTTGTCAATTTATTAGCCCTCCGATGCACAGATATATTTTTTTTTTCAAATATAGCGTTCATCTTGGTGGAATAGGACATAATCATAGGCTACATTTCACCAAAATGCCTACCAAATTGCCTTTTTCCAACGGGAAAACCAACGGGGCGAAAATCTCCCATGGTACGCCACTAAGCTCGGTCTTCAGGCGTTTCCATCCTTACGAACATCATCATCGCCCCACCACCCCACCTAGTTTCAGGGGCAAAATCTAGTTCTAAACAATCTCTAATCCTAAAATGGACTATACAACGAGTAACATAAAGGGTATATGCATAGTGAAATGTTTGAATCTACCCCTCAAACTGATCAACTGTCCCTAAAAATAACACGCGCTATCAGCTGATACTTTTGTAGGAAGGTCAAAATTTTATTTTTCGTTTTTCAAACTATATTCCTTAGGGAAAGTTGTTCAGTTTCATGTGTAGATTCACACCTATCTCGATATTGATGTAATTGGTGGTTGGCGGTTGGAAGTATGGTAAAACACGATATAACTTCACACACAGTTTATTGTCAAATCCACAAATCTTTATTACACCTTTGGAATACGCTATTATCTATTTTAATGAGTTCTAGGCTAAGTATTAAAAGAAAACTATACAGGGACTGGTTGGCGTGTCGAACATCAAGAGAGAACAGAACCACAGACTAGATAGAATGACAAGTAAAGGGTTGCCACACTTAACACTCGATGCATATACCCTTTGTGTTACACGTTGTAGATGCATGCAGCAACCACCTGCGACTGTTGAAGACCTACCATGATCTACCAGTCATGCTCTCGAACAAGTATGACGTCGCGAAGCCAGCTATCGAACCTGATGAGCTGGATCTGATCAACCCTAAGCGACTCAACTGCGATGAGTACCAGCTGTTTAAACTTGAGAAGGACAGGTGAGAAGACCCGAGTTTGGAGAAGGACTGGTGTAAATTATTAATAATACCAGCAAAGTTTGCAGTGTCAGTAACATACCGGGTGTAAGGGACAGCGTCAGCGGCGTGCAGCATGATACTTGGCAGACGAAGTTGCGGATAAAAGCTAGTAGTATTATAAATGTGGAAGTAACTCTGTCTATCTGTCTGTCTGTTTGTTTGTTGCTCTTTCACGCTTAAACGGCTTAACCGATTTTGATGAAATTTGGCTGGACGATAGATAGTAATTAGTAACCTAGAGACGGATATAGGCTACTTTTTATCTCGGGAAAATATTGCATACCCCGGGAAATCTCATTAAGCCGCGGGGCGGAAAGCTAGTTTCTAATAACTTCTTCCAATCATTGAACTTCTTCCAAGCTAATTAAGGTAACATTTTACAGAGACCTTCCATGATGGACTGGGAGCGAGAGAGAAACATAGAATGTGCCAGCTGCATTTCCTCCCGCGCAGGCTGTAAAAACCAGCTAAGGGATCCGAGGGTTTCTATATATTGCAATTTAGGCGATGGGCTGACAACCTGTCACTATAGCAATATACTTTCAAATTTATTTTAAATAACCCTCAAAACTTTGTCAGACGTGGCGGAACGACCTTTGTTTAGGTCGTTTACGCTCTGCCTAACCCATTAGGGATAAAGGTGTGATTATATGTATGTATTTACAGAGACGATGTCACAAGAACCATGAAAGAGACATACCGAGGCATGGTATTGTCGAAGACCTTCAGGCCTCTCTGGAACTTCTGTCAAGACGCTATGGAGCTGGAAATGTACAGAGAAAATGTAATAAATGACACGGCGAAAAATAAAATGTTAGTTAATTACCTTCGTAAATTATTGACTGCAAAAATTTGCAGCATTTCTTATAATCTCATAATTTAAATGAATATTTTTGTGCCTACTCCTCAAAAAACAACTTTGTTGGTTGGCCACTAACCTGACAAAAGCCTTATATAGAATTGGGTCTGGTTTCTCTTCTGGGTTACGGAGGTCAGATAGCAGTCGCTCTGTGTAAAAATCAGTATCCTCGTTCATCCCCTAGATAACGTAGCCGACTCCGTATGATACGGGATAAGGGATGATGCTATTCTTCCAGTCTGGCGAGGACCCTGCACCGGCAACTGCGTCAGCTGCGCGTGCAGCATACCACCACGAACTACGAGACCGACTCCGCTGACGATTATCTCAAGAAACAGTTACAGGTGGTTTGACGCGCAAAACAAAAGCACACACTAAAGTAGCTAAAAAAAACGTGCTGGAAATGGGTATCCATAGCTGGGTTAGCCACTAACCTGGCAAAAGTTTGATTAGGATCGGGTCTGGTTTCCCTTCTGGGTTGCGGAGGTTAGATGGCAGTCGCTCTGTGTAAAAACCAGTACCCTCGTTCAATCCCCTAGATAAGGTAGCCATCACCGGTGAGATACCGGATAAGGCTGAGAAGATGATGATGAGATTTGGTATTTGCCACACTTCGTAAAGGGGTTGCAGAGCGAGCCTTGCTTGAGGTTTTTTGAACAGAGAACGCTGATGTACCTACATTCCCTGAATATTTCATATTTAAAAAGGGTTGTGATTTTAAGCTTTACTTTATTCAACATGTAGGTTTAAGGCCATTTCAGTAAGAAGCGAACACGACTTAACTATCTCAGCTAAAATTATTTCTGTCCTTTTCTGTTCCCTCATGATAGAATTTCCCCTACATAAGGCGGTAACTGAGAATCACGGAAACCTTTCAGGACGCGGAACATATGGCATCAATCAAAGAGCGATACTTAGATAAGTGGCAGTCGGCCCGTACTGAGCAGCACGGTGAGGAAATCAGCCAGAAGCAAGCAGCGTACTCCGACAGCATAGAGTATCACAAGAAACGGTCGGAGCAGGAAGCCGTTGTGCATCATGAGATTGAGATGCTAGTCAATATTGCTATTCAGGTAAAATATTTCTTAGTATTAGGGATTCATAGTGTAGGAACCCGTTCTACTTTAGTTAGAAGCAAGCGATGTACTTGACAGCATAGAGTATCACAAGAAATGGTCGGAGCAGGAAGCTATTGTGCATCATGAGATTGAGATTCTAGTCAATATTGCTATTCAAGTAAGATATTTCTTTGTATTAGGGATTCATAGTGTAGGAACCCGTACTACCCGTGCAAAAAATTTGCAAATCAAGATTTTGTGTAAAATATTCAATTTAATACGTTACGTTTCTTACGTATGTACCTACTAGAAAGCTTGAGGTCAAATCGTCACGATAATCAAGAAAGAGAGGCATTTTTTATTTATTTATTTATTTAACAGTTTATTGTACACAGAACAATTACATAGCCATCAAGACATAACAGGTAAGACTGCTTATTTCTAAAATGAAATGTCTTACAACAGACCTACAAGAGATTGCATAAAACGTAAAGCGGATAAGTCGTGCACAATAAAAATACAAATTAGGTACATGAAGAGTAAATAAGAATATACCTACTTAAATATATTAGTAAATAAAAATATATACTACGATCATACAATTACTAAATAAATTATAATACCTATAAACTTATTAAATATTCTATAACTAAAATAAATAAATATATACATAATATATATATATATATATATATATATATATATATATATATATATATATATATATATGCAATAAATAAATACATACTACGGATTACGCAGAGATAGATAATGTTCTTTGATTCTCTTTTTAATTATTTGTATTTCTCTTCTATCGAGAAAAATTCAAGTCATCGTGTTTCTAAGACATAATATAATTAATAATACCTACTAATTTAATGTAAATACTCAACTATTGTACATATTAATTTTATAACTAACACTTTGGCAGGAACGATAGAGCACATCGACAAAAATGTAGTAATTTTGTTTTGCTCACACCTACGCCTACGCTTGAGCTACGACTACTTGTAGCATCGTAGTATCTACGATGCACTACGCCTACTTGTAGCATCGTAGTACCCATGATGTGTGCTACGCCTACTTGTAGCATCGTAGTACCTACGATGCGCTACGCCTACTTGTAGCATCGTAGTACCTACAATGCACTACGCCTACTTGTAGCATCGTAGTACCTACGATGCGCTACGCCTACTTGTAGCATCGTAGTACCTACAATGCACTTCGCCTACTTGTAGCATCGTAGTACCTACGATGCGCTACGCCTACTTGTAGCATCGTAGTACCTACAATGCACTACGCCTACTTGTAGCATCGTAGTACCTACGATGCGCGACGCCTACTTGTAGCAACGTAGTACCTACGATGCGCGACGCCTACTTGTAGCAACGTAGTACCTACAATGCGCGACGCCTACTTGTAGCAACGTAGTACCTACAATGCGCGACGCCTACTTGTAGCAACGTAGTACCTACAATGCGCGACGCCTACTTGTAGCAACGTAGTACCTACAATGCGCGACGCCTACTTGTAGCAACGTAGTACCTACAATGCGCGACGCCTACTTGTAGCAACGTAGTACCTACAATGCGCGACGCCTACTTGTAGCAACGTAGTACCTACAATGCGTGACGCCTACTTGTAGCAACGTAGTACCTACAATGCGCGACGCCTACTTGTAGCAACGTAGTACCTACAATGCGCGACGCCTACTTGTAGCAACGTAGTACCTACGATGCGCGACGCCTACTTGTAGGAACGTAGTACCTACGATGCGCTACGCCTACTTAAAGTTCTGCCGGAGTAGTGAAAACCCATTCAATTGTAGTTTCGCTTTTATTCCTAAACAGTAAAAATAAATGCATCATATCTATACTTCTAATTAGGTTTGGTTTGAAAATATTAAGCATAAACAAAATAAGACCGAAAATACTTTTGTACTTGGTTAAAATGTTCAATCCAATCCTAATTAGTAGCATAGATATAATGCATTTGGTCATATGTACGGAGTTTGGTTAAGTTTGGTTTTACTGATAAGTTTGTATGGGTTTGTACTACTCCGGCAGACCCACCGGGAGGTCGTTAAAGAACCTACAGGTGCTACCCAGAGTGCTACGAGATGTATTCGCTTCGAATAGTACCTAAATAACTGCCTCTGTGGTCTAGTGGTAGCCATGGGCTCCCGATCCTGAGTTCGATTCCCAGAAAGAAACACAAAATTGATATTTGTTAATATATCACTTTGTAAGATTTTCCTCAGTTCAGTTAGGATATTGGAGACTGAATCACCTGATTATCAGAAAAGGAAAAGGATTCCGTGCTTCGGGGGGTACGTTAAGCTGTCGGTCCGGTCGCTGTCTTTAATAATGGTCGTTGTCATTGGTCTATTAGCCGTGCTATTAGGCGGTTTAAAAACTCTGACATCAGTGCTCTTCGGGTCGATGGACTCGAAACTCATACGAAGAAGTACCTCAATGCTACTAGTTAATTAATTTCCGTTTGTCTCCAGGAAAAGCAACAAAGAATAGAAGAATTAATGATAAAATATGAGGAGGATACGGAGAGGATGGACCTCAAGATTCAGATAGCAATGTCGGACCTTAACAAGATGACAGAGAAAAGGATACGATTGACAGACTTGGTATGATTATAATTTTAGGGTCAGGTGGGGTGGAATGAGTGGTGGATATACCTCCTACCGATCCAGGTTAGGACAATGCAGGCTGAGTCAGCGGGTCGCTACCTAAAATATGACTGGTTTGGTTAGGACAGTGCGGACTTAGGTGGTAGTTGCCAAAAGTTAAGATTATTCCTGGTGTGTTTAGATTTAGACTATGAAGGTTTAGCTGATTTCTCCCAGAAGTTAAGATTATTTCTAGTGTGGTTTAGACAATGCAGTCTGTCACCCGCATATGACATTCTTACACCGCATTGAGTCAAAAAATTTGCAATAAACTCACATAGTACTTATCACCGACAGCTAATCAGGCGTACCCAGGAGATCAAGGATTGGGTCAAGTTCAAAGAAGACCGAGCTGAATCCAGGAAGTACCACAACACCATGACTCGATCAGCCATTACCGTCCAGGCGTGGTGGAGGGGAATACTTGTAAGGAAACAGCTGGGACCTTACCGCCAGAAGAAGCAAAAGAAAGCCGGTAAGAAAAAGGCCGAAAAAGAAAAATAATGACTCAGTGATGAGTGATAGAACCTTACCGCCAGGAGAAACAAAATAAGGCGGTAAGAAAAAGGCCGAAAATTAAAAATAATGACGCAGTGATGGTTTGATACTCCACGTTTCTTAACTTTCGACTCTACTATTGTAGGTAATGAAAGTTGGCGTAATGCGTCAGTTGGCGTAATATCTTCGGTTCTAGAATGTATATTATTTTTTTATAAGCTTTGTCTTTAAACGTTGTATCTTGTTTTTGTCTTATATTTATTTGTATGATGATTTTGTAAGCCATGAAGCGATCAGCCGAAATAACTGGGACCTTACTGCCAGAAGAAGCAAAAAAAAGGCGGTAAAAAAAGGCAGAAAAAGAAAAATAATGACGCGATGCTGGCTTGATACTTCACGTTTACGAAAACCGCCGGTTGGCGTAACGCATCCGCTAATGAAATGCGCCAGTTGGCGAAATATCTCCGGCTTTAGAATTTATTTTCACTTTTTTATAAGCTTTGTCTTTAAACATTATAATATTATTGTAGTACCTGTTAAAGGTATCTTTTTTTTCTGATATTTTAATTTTATGTCAATTTTGTAAGCCGTATCGTATAATATTAGTTTTATTTTGTAATTTGTATTATTGATTATTTTATTACGATATAAAATATACTTATTCGTAATTAAAAGCTTGGGGTTTTATTTACTATATT
This sequence comes from Scrobipalpa costella, assembly GCA_949820665.1. Classification (NCBI taxonomy): domain Eukaryota; kingdom Metazoa; phylum Arthropoda; class Insecta; order Lepidoptera; family Gelechiidae; genus Scrobipalpa; species Scrobipalpa costella. Next base: position 4,908,462 of record OX463314.1, read on the forward strand.
TTCCCATAGACATAAAAGAAAATGCTGGCCGAATCTCCTGATTGTATGGCAAGAAAAATATGCGTATCTGCTTCGGAAGGCAAGTTAAGCCGTCGCCGGCCACGGTCGTTGCAGATCCTGGTAAAAAAAAAACGCTCTTGGAAGAAGAAGAAGCCATTGTAATGGAAGTATTAAATAGGAGTTGAAAGATAGTAGTGCTGCTCTGGCTAGCTGGTGTTGGCTGGGTTCAAAAACTTGACGCTAGGGTTCTTCGAGTCGTTCTGGTTCATAACTAAATAAAATAAAAAATAAATTTATTTTCTCTCTTTCTTTCTTTCTTCTAACTTGTTGTTTGTTTGTCCATGTCGTTTCTCACCACTTCCGCGCTAAGAAGAAATAGTTGGGTTTGCAGACAACATAAGTGGGCATTATACGGTTGAGAGTGATTATTAGATTTCCTTTCGCAGGATTAGTCCTTAGACTTTTCGAAGTTCGGCTACCTTGATTATTGAGAACTGTTTTTTTATTTCCGCTTTCCAATAAACAATGGTGATAAATCGAGTGTGGTATCATTTTTGTATACACAAAGGATGCTGAACTTAATTCTAAAATCAAACTTGCATTATTTTGAAGTAATAACCGACAAAATAATATTTTAGTAACTTTGACTCACTTTTTTACCTCCAAATGTTTGTAACTTTTTTAACACTTCGAATTTGGAAAGAATTCACCTCATAGCCGTGTTATTGTTTATTATACATATTATATTTTATATCATTACAACTTGTTTAAAGTTACCTATATAAAATAAAACCATTCTATTTATATATATATATATATTTATTAAAGGCTTAGGAGTCCAGCTAATCTATCAGAGTTACGGAGGAGTCACCATATCAAAAGTTGTTGAACTTAACTATGACTTTCCGTTAATGTACTAGCATTTGAAGATCTAAAGTATCTGACGAAGAAACCTAACAGCTCAGCTAATCTACCAGAGTTGCAGTCCTTATCAAAAATTGTTAAGCTTAATGAGTAGTTTTTGTTGGTATATAAAATATGAAGATTGGGAGTAAGGACCTGACAAAGAAACCTAATATTCAAAGAAATTAAGAATTTTATACTTTTAATAGAACTTTGAACAACTTATAATGATATCGAATATATTTTTTATAATAAGAAATAAAACAGCCTACAGAACTAAGCTCAAATGGCTTCCCATTCGCCTTCGTAAAGATTACCATCTTTTATCTTTTCTTTATTCTATTCTCTTCAATCCTACGTCTCCGACTTATCTTAAAGAAAGATTCCTTTTCCACTCTGTTCTTAATCGCACATTTCGCCCTTCGCGTTATCTCTCTCAATCTTACTATCCCATCTCATTCCACCAATTTTTACTCTAATTATATTTAGTTAGGCATTGGAATCTATTGCCTGCGTCTGTAAGGCAAGCTCCTACCTTAGATTCTTTTAAAAATCATCATAAGGCTCACATATTTTCTCTTCTTTAATACACTTGCGTATTTCGCGGATTAATTGGTTTATTTACGTATACAATGTATTGCCTGAAATTGTATACAAGCCCACTAGTTCAACTTTTATTTTCCTATGCCCTAAGGTTGCGTGGAAGAAATTGCTGTGTACTACTATTAAACAATTTGTCTACTATTTGTTTTTTTTTTCTTGAGCGATTTCTGTGCTATAACGTATATTCTTATCTTAATTATTATTGGGTAATATTTTTATTATTTTCAAATTGAAGCTGTTGAATAAGTAATTTAAGCATTTTAAGGCAAAAAAAAATTCAATATTACTGAAATATAATTTTGCAGGTCATTACCTCAAAATAATGTAAATTTGATTTCAGAATCCATGCCGGACTGGAAGTGATAGAAAAACATAGAATGCGCCAGCTGCATCTCCTCCCGGGCATGCTGTTAAAATCAGCTAAGGGAGTCGAGGGTTTCATTGTATAGCAAATTAGGCGACGGGCTAACAACCCGTCACTATAGCAATATAATACTTATATCATCTGTAATAACCCTCAAAACCTGTCATACGTGGCGGACGACCTTTGTTTGGGTCGTTTTTTGCTCTGACTACTCCATTAGGGATACAGGCGTGTTTATATATATGTATTAATTTTAGAGCTTTATTTATATTTATATTGAGCTCAACACCTTTTGTTTATACGGAAATGATACCACACTTGCCCTTATTTAACCATTTATTGTAAACAAAAACATATATTTTTTACACAATTATTAATTTAAAAATAAACTTAACTAAACTAAACAATCATAAACACAGGACATAAAAAACAAGTATATATAAATATATACCCTAAACACGGATTACCTTGTTGCTTAACTACGGACATCACCAGGATTTAATAACAAGCTGACCCCCTCTATAACTGATCTTAAAAATCAAGGTGACCGTTCTTCGAAAATCAATGATCAGGGTCTAATCCTGCCAAAGGAAATCTAATAATTACTCTCCTCCGTATAATAAGGCTTCCAGAGCCAACTAAAACCAAGCATTTGGACAAAACTGTTTCTGATTGTGAAGTTTATTAGGGAGGTTCCACCAGAACCAAGAAATACTGGTTGATAAAAACCAAATGAAAGCACTTAGACACTATTTTGACACGTTGATGGACACAATGTCATCAGAATGACTCTGACATTCGCAGAAAAACAGTAATTTTACAAACGCGATAGGAACGTGTTGAAAATTGATACCTATTTTTTGAGAAACTTAGCTTTTATTGTAGTTATTTATTTATTTGTAGAAAACTTAATTTTAGTTGTGGGAAAGGTAAGTATAATCTATAGGCGTAATGGCGGGCACAATGGCGATAATAAGTGTAGTGGATTCCACGATGGAAATGATGGGGACGACTGGGGAGGGGCTGCCAGCGGAACAGAAACCTTACGGCCGCCTGTTCAGTACCATTGCCCATGAGTCGTGGGGAAAAGCCAGTATCTACGACGTGGAACCGGAAGAGGAACCTGAACCCGAGCCCCCTCCAGAAAAGGCAAGAGTAAGTATATTTTTCAATTTTTATTAGGTCGTTTATGTTCTGCCTACCCCATTAGGGATAAAGGCGTGAGTATATGTATGTATGTATGTTTATTAGAAATGGGTTTGCTCTTGACTCTAGACACTAGGTCAGGGATGACCGTGACAGAATCGACGATGGAGCTAGCTCACCCAGAAGATGCCTGTTATGGCACTGGCAATCTCAGGCATTGACTGAACACAGCATGCTATTTGGCACCAGACTCCGGTGAGAGGGTGTTTTAATATACATACATACTATCTCGCCTGTATCCCTAATGGGATAGTGAAATCCCCATACAAACGTAGTTTCGCTTTTATTCCTAAACGGTAAAACCAAACTTAACCAAACTCTGTACTCATAATCAAATCCAACATAGCAATGTTTGTAATTAGGTTTGGTGTGAAATATTAACCAAGTACAAAATTAGAAATTTAATTTTAATGAAACCCTCGAAGCCCTTCGCTAGTTTTTACAGCATGCCCGGGAGGAGATGCAGAGCTGCTGGCACATTCTATGTTTTTCTATCGCTCCCAGTCCTGCATGGATTAAATTAAATATTTTATCATGAGGGAACTATAGTAAATCAACGCTTTAAATCATGAACGAATAAAACGAGTATTTAGTCCATCATCATATGCTTCAAACTTGATGTGACGACGTTTCGAATGCAGGCCGCAAATTTTTCCACGAAAGTACATACGTAAATGATATCACTTTGATTTTTGAACTAAACGAATCTCGGTTTTAGAAAAGGTAAACAAAGTTTCATGTATTTTAATCCCGTTTCTAAAATAAGTTTTATCTATTAGATACAACAACATAATGAAATGGTCGTTTTAGTAACTGAAGTAATTTGCCAACACGTACTATTCATTTTCGAAATGTGTTTTGAATAAAAAGACATGCAACTTTGTTTACCTTTATTCTAAAACTATATTGGAAATACTATATATTGCCCAAATTCTTGACCTCGCTCATGTTCAACTATAAATAAAGCCCATATTGAGGTGGGGAATGTTGGCAAGAGGTTCAGATAACTTTGCCCGCCAAGAAAATCTTTAAAATAACGTTAAACACGTTAATCATATTTAATGTTGATTTACACTAAATTTTACTGCACCAATCGTTCATCGATGTATCTTAAATCTCATAGGAATTTTAAAAAATCAAGGCTTCCATAGGATTCGAGTATATGGGGTGTGAGGGACAGCGTTCCGCAAACTAATAGGGGTTGCTCAGTCAACGAAACTGAACAACTATCACCAGGAATATATTTCAGGAAGTAAAAAAATAATATTTGGTTTTTCCTACAAATTGTCTGATCGAGGTGGTCATTTTGTATGGGAAGGTCAATTATTTCACCTCCTGAAAAAAAAAAACCAGGTGTAAGTTGTTCAGTTTCGTCCCATATCAGTTTGCGGGACGCTGTCCTTTCCAACCGGTATAATAGTACTACATAACTGTACATTACTACAATATCGTAAATTATACGCCAAGTTACATTAATTAATACATGTATGTATCAATGTTTTAGTCGATTCGAAAATCGTTAGTTATTCAAACGAAGATTTCTCAAGTGGTTCCAGAAATACCAAAAGAAGAAATAGAAAAAGAAAAACTTCGGAGACCAGCCTCTGTCCATTCTGATGAAACCGAAGAAGAAATAATAATATTTTGGCTGTAAGTCAAATGGTTTACATTAAGACATGCACACATATAATCACGACTTTATCCTAAATGAGGTGGTCAGAGCGTAAACGACCCAAAAAAAGCTCTTTCCGCCACGTCTGACAAAGTTTTGAGAGTTATTTAAGATAGATTTGTAGGTATATTGCTGTAGTGACAGGTTGTCAGCCCATCGCCTAAATTGCAATATACTGAAACCCTCGGATCCCTTAGCTGGTTTTTAGAGCATGCTCGGGAGGAAATGCAGCTGGCACATTCTATGTTTTTCTCTCGGTCCCACTCCAGCATGGAAGAAATTACTTTAGGATAGTTGTAAGTACGAGGCGTTTATCGCTCTGCCTACCCCGTAAGGGATAAAGGCGTGATTTTATGTATGTATGTAAGTACAGTGCATAAGTTGGTAAGTTGGCTTTCAAGTTGACGTTCACACGGTACCAGTACCCATTTCTATTTTGATTCAAGTTGAAAGGCAACATTTACTTCAACTTGAAAGCCCACTTGCAGAACCGTTTAAACGTTTCAACTTACCAACTATACTTACCAACTGTACTTACCAACTGTACTTACCAACTGTACTTACCAACTGTACTTACCAACTGTACTTACCAACTGTACTTACCAACTGTACTTACCAACTGTACTTACCAACTGTACTTACCAACTGTACTTACCAACTGTACTTACCAACTGTACTTACCAACTGTACTTACCAACTGTACTTACCAACTGTACTTACCAACTGTACTTACCAACTGTACTTACCAACTGTACTTACCAACTGTACTTACCAACTGTACTTACCAACTGTACTTACCAACTGTACTTACCAACTGTACTTACCAACTGTACTTACCAACTGTATTTACCAACTGTACTTACAGCTTGAACCGTTTAAACTGGCCTTAAGGGACAGCCTCCCCGCAAACTTATGTGGGTTGCTCAGTCAACGAATCTGAATAACTTTCACAAGGAAATTCTTCCAGAAAATGAATAGAATAGCTTCCCCAGATAAAATTACTACTTTGAGCAGACAATGACTTGGAATTTCTTCCATGCTGGCCTGGGAGCAAGAAAAAAACATAGAATGTTCCAGCTGCATTTCCTCCCGAGCATGCTGTAAAAACCAGCTAAGAGATCCGAGGGTTTCAGTATATTGTAATTTAGGCGATAGGCTGACAACCTGTCACTACAGCAATATACCTACAAATCTATCTTAATTAACCCTCAAAGCTTCGTCAGACGTGGCGAAACGACCTTTGTTTGGGTCATTTATGCTCTGTCTACCCCATTACGGATAAAGGCGTGATTATATGTACGTATGTATGTGTGACCTGGAAGGATTTATTTGTGAAAGCAACTCCTTTCTGTTTGCGGGACACCGTCCTTACACTCTGTATTTTCAATGTAATTCTAATGTTATTCCGATACCCACTATCCCCCAAGTCAGCACCGAAATCGAGGTATTATTTGCCCATAACACTTAGATTAATGTTTGTAAGAAAAATAATAATAATAGTCCTCCCACCGATTTTCGGTGATGGCGGCCAATCTCCCAGAGATCGGCCAACTGCGCAGGACTAGTTTTTAGTGCCCAAGTGTTTTCGTTACACACAGGTGCACTCTCTATTCCTTCAATATCTTATTCTGATGGGACAGATTGACTGACACGACCTGGCGGACAAATAATTGCCTATCAAATATATAAAAAAAAAAAGAGTGAAGTCAGGCGCAGGACCGACTTACATGCCCATCCGATAACATGGATCATCTTACTTTTCGGTCAATCAGGAGATCAGCCTGCAATGTCCTAACCAAACTAGAAACAACAACACAAGTCATTGTCCCCCGTCGGGAATGGAACCCGCGACCCCGGGTCGAGAGCCCATGGCTCAGACCGCTAGACCACGGAGGGGCAGTACAAACAAAAATATTGTACTAAACAAACGATATTCTCTATTTATAGCCTGCCTTTCTTTCAATCATCTATGATGGCAACGATTATTGAAGATACGATCACTCAACTCAGAATTTTGAGTAAGTATTTTAAGGTGTATCCCCCGGCAGATGAGCAGGTAGATTTTGAGATATGCAACCATCGCCCGTTATGCCTTAGAATATCGTTCAAATCAGCGCGCGCTACGGCGTGGCGGTTACTTCCGTGACCGCGTCAAAAATGGGCGATAAACTCGCAAAAAAGCAAATTCCATAAAAACTACGAATCTGATTAAAAACAGCTATGTTGTGATTTTAGATAATCATAGTGAGGATAATTTTCCCGAAGGAACCGTGAAAGCCCTCCTAATAGATTAGAAGGAATATCGATTTTACTAATTAAAACAGTTTTACTTCCAGGTATTTTTTAGGATACTTATTTATGAACTAGAATATTTTTAAATATTGCAATTGCAGGCCCATAATTTGTTGTTATTATAATTTTCCTATGATTTGATTTGGATAAATTAACTCTTGAAAACAACCATCTTCCGGGAGGAATCACCCTTAGGAAGGAGTCAAATATATCAAGTTTTACACTATGGAAACCATACGGAATTGTATATTTAAACGTCCTTAATATGTTATTGTTGGGTATGTGCTTGGCTGTGTGCATGCGCGCCACATTTTTCTATCTGCCCATTAAAGTTAGTGTGCAACTGACCACTGTGTTTGCTAGTCGTGCTACCCCAACCCTTGTCTATTTAACAGTTATAAACTAAAACATTTCAATTTTCAGGTCTACTTTTCTGTGTATGATTCCTGTCCTGCTTGACTTTCAGGTGAAGGCAACAATTCGTTGAAAGTAATGAAAACACTGGCGGACATGCCACAACTGCTAAGATTAAAATATGATGTAAAGCAAAATGCTATAACGGATGAACTAGAAGGAATTGACCCTAAAAACCTTGGATGTATGGAGTACAAACTGAACAAATTATTAGCTGACAGGTAGTTTTTTTACGTTTGGTATAAAATCGTCGAATACAGCAAGAAGCAGTAAAAAATTGACGGCAGTCGTTCGTCACCGTGCCCAGCTATCCAGATAACAATGAGTTATCCCTAAGAAAGTTACTACTAATATATTTATTTAACAGTTTATTGCACAACGATAATACAGAGAACACAAACATAAAAGAAAAACAATAGCACAACAGGTACAGCTTATCTCTAAAAATATATTTCATATTTTATTTTAGCCATCAGTTTTAAGTATAAACGTTTTAAATTTTTTTAGCCACCTAGTCAAAATGTCTATTACAACAAGGATTCTAAAAAGATTTCAAGCAACCCTACTGTAGTGCCCACATTTTTTTTAATGAATTAATTATTATAAAATTAAGCTTTAGCATATGAATCATATTGTATGTATATTTTTTGTAATGTCTTTTAATTACTTCTATTTTGATACGCAACTCGATAGGTTCAGTGGAAAACAAAATTTAGCGCCGAAAATCCGCCACTTTGAATTTTGATAAATTACACCTAACTAAGAACACTGGTGCTTGAGGCCAATCGGACGAAACCCTAATTGTCAAATTCCATCCAGGCTTGAATGAATGAATGATTTATTGAGTACTAGTAGTAGGCTTTTCGGTGATACGAGGAAATAAAGAAATATTTAAACACATACATACAAGACACGCGCGATAAAAGAACATATTTGACAGTCGGGTGAAAAAGGGCAACAAACAAATATTACTTGTTGATGTAGAATTTATTTTACAGGCATACTGTAACTGACATGTTTATAAATCTTTACATTGAGTTATCGACTGAAAAAAGCTTCATCCCCATCTTGGACTTCGTGACCGCTGCTCAGGACAAAGTGATCTACGCCATTCGCCTCGAAGAAGAAGAGGCTAGGAATAGAATGTAAGAAATACCTGTGTTTTATCGTTGAAATAAGCTTGAAGATGTGGAATGTAAAGGACAGCTTCTCGTAAACTGTATTCTCGGTCAACGAAACTGAACAATTTTCACCAGAAAATTCGTTCAGGCAACGATTTTTATTTTCTTCTCCATACAAAATGACCATCTTGATCAGATAATTTATATATAGCCAGAATATTTCTTCATTTCCTGAAAGTGTTTGCTGGTGAAAGTTGTGTTTCATAGACTGAATAATACCTGTCAGTCTGAGGGAGGCTGGCCCTTAAGGTGACGATACAAGTGGTGCAAAAAAACATATTCACTAAAAACGCAGTGAATCGAAAAACTGGTCCAACAGAATCAAGTTATAGTAGTTATGATAATTTATAACCTTATAAATTAGCGATTCATAGTTCGTTGTAGTAACAGTAAGAAAAAAATGCGAATAACGGCCACCAACGTGCGATTTTTCCTTTCCTTTTCCTGTTACTACAACAAACTAAGAATCGCTAATTTGTAAAGTTCTAAATTATCTTAATTACTATAACTTCATTCTGTTGGACCGGTTTTTCGATTCACTGCGTTTAAGCGAATAAGGTTTTTTTTTACTAATGGGGTCGCCACTTGTCTAGTATCGTCACCCGGTATTTAATGTATCTAAATGCCCTTTGACCGTTAATGTAAGTTTTTTATAAAAAATAAAGAAATTTATATGTCTCTTTTTTTAATTCAGTCTCCGCAGAGAGTTGGCCAAACAACTGCGGCAGCAGAGAAACCACCACAAGACCGTCGCGTACGACGTGGAACAACTTATTGCATCTCTGAAGTCACAAGTAGAAGTAAGTAGGCGAAATAAATGTTACGCTCAATTCCCGATTTCGCTCATTGGCTGAATATATACATACATACAATCACGCCTCTATCCCTAATGGGGTAAAAAAGGTCGTTCCACCACGTCTGACAAAGTTTTGAGGGCTATTCAAGATAGACTTGCAAGTATATTGCTGCAGTGACAGGTAGTCAGCCCATCGCCTAAATTACAGTATACTGAAACCCTCGAATCCCTTAGCTGGTTTTACAGCATGCCCGGGACGAAAAGCAGCTGGCACATTCTATGTTTTTCTCTCGCTTCAAGGCCAACATGTAAGCATAAAAGGTACATTTTACGGATTGTGCATTTTAGTCAATTTTTAGTAAAAAATACGCGGACCAAACTTTATGGTCTGAACCCATACAAATGAGGCTTGGACACGTAATTATTTTTTAAACAGTCTGTGTTCCTTGGGGAAAGTTGTTTAGTTTCATATAATCACGCCTTTATCCCTAATGGGGTAGGCAGAGCGTAAATTACTTAAACAAATGTCGTTCCGCCACGTCTGACAAAGTTTTGAGGGGTGTATAAGATAGATATTTAGGTATTTTGCTGTAGTGACAGGTTGTCAGCAAATCGCCTAAATTACAATATACTGTAACCCTCGGATCCCTTAGCTGGTTTTTACAGCCTGCTCGGGAGGAAATGCAGCTGGCACATTCTATGTGTTTCTCTGACTCCCAGTCCAGCATGCATTCAATGACATTCTACGTTCATATTCGTAGTATTCTTTTTTTACACCATAAATAAAAAGTCTTTTCTCTCAGTCTAAGCTTGTGATAGTATCAGACAGATCAATAGTAATAAAACCAATAACTCATGAAGACACACGGCAGCGTGTCCAAGCCAAGTTCGAGCCAAACGAAGAGAACTGGCCAGCAGCACCGTGTGTATAAGGAGTGTAAGGGACATCGTCCCGCAAACTGATTGGGGTTACTCAGTCAACGACACTGAACACCTTCCACCAGGAAATTCTTTCAGGAAGTGAATATAAAGTTTGGCTTTTCCATACAAAATGTTCACCTCGATCAGTCAATTTGTATGGAAAGCCAAATTTATTTTTCTCTTCCTGAAATAATTTCCTGGTGGAAGTTGTTCAGTATCGTTAACTGAGCAACCCCTATCCCTTACACTGTCCCTTATACTCCCTATATTTAGACCCCTAAATTTTATAAATACTGCTCAAACGGTTATATTAAATATATTTTTTACAGGATGCAGGACTGATAGCAGAGACCAAAGGGCGATACATCGACAATTGGCAAGCAGCTCGCACTGAGCAACACAAGCTAGTTATATTTGAGGCAGAGAGCTTATTCACCGACAGCACAGAGTATTACAAAAGGAGGTCTGACCACGAATCCAGGGTGCATGCAGAAGTCGAATCACTGACTAACATCGCTATCAATGTAATAATACATACATATAATCACACCTTTATCCCAAATTTTTAACGAGTTCTATGTGACAGGATTATAATAAGATCGTTTATACTGGTACCAATAATAGTAGTTGCAAAAAGCACGAATTAACCTTATTCATTATTCATAGCACTTAACTAATATAAGTATATAGTTGTCATTTTCTGTCATGCGATAACGGAAAGGGACGCCAATAATTATAGTCAAGGTTTAGTTAAGTTGTGCGCTCTACGAATCGATAGCATTGCCATACTTTTCTGTTCGCTCAAGACGGCGAGTAACTTACGCCATGTCCAAAGCATTAAATATAATCAACTGTTGTGTTAATCTTTTTTTATCAATAAAGTGACAGGACGAAACTAAATCATCTCCCTAGCCTTATCCCGTATGTCACGGGGTCGGCTACCTAATCTAGGGGATTGAACGAGGGTACTGGTTTTTACACAGAGCGACTGCCATCCGCAACCCAGAAGGAAAACCAGACCCAATCCTGGATTAGGTCACCACACAGCACGAAACTAAATATAGTGATAAAATCATCCAAAACTTTTTTTTATTTATCGTGTACTATTTGCTCCTGATTAATACGTCCGTGAACTTTATACCTAAACATTTTAATAAAATATATTATTTGCAGGAAACTTTGAAATCTATAGAAGAGTGGATGGAAAAGTATGACGTTGACACAGAGAAATTGGACTTGAAAATACAAATACAAAAGAATGAATACCAAAATATGTTCGAGAAACGTGTTGAAATAGAAACACTTGTAAGTATACCGGGTGTAAGGGAGAGCGTCCGAAATTGAACAACTTTAACAAAATAAATACCTTTCCATATAAATAGAACAACTCGATCAGACAATTTGTATGGAAAACCATTTTTTTCACTTCCTGAAATTAAATCCTGCTGGTAGTTGTTCAGTTTCATTGACTGACCAACCCCTATTAGTTTGCGGGACGCTGTCCCTTACACCCGTTATTAGTTTTTGAAGGATATATGCGCACGGCCACACGCATGTTTTTCTCATGTGATGTGAATAAAACTTGTAAAACTAAAACCATGCCATAAACCATTTCTTCCATGCTGGCCTGGGAGCGAGAGAAAAACATGGAATGTGCCAGCTGCATTTCCTCCCGGGGATGCTGTAAAAACCACCTATAGGGTTATATTGTAATTTAGGCGATGGGCTGACAACCTGTCACTACTGCAATATACTTACAAATCTATCTTAAATAACCCTCAAAACTTTGTCAGACGTGGCGGAACGACCTTTGTTTGGTTCGTTTACGCTCTGCCTACCCCATTAGGGATAAAGACGTGATTATATGTATGTATGGATGTAACTAAAACCAGATCCTTTTTATTTCAGTATAACAAGCGCGACAAGGAGATGAAGGACTGGATCAAATTCAAGGAAGAACGCGAGAAGGAACGGGAGTACGCGAACAGGATGACCAGGTCTGCGATCACGGTGCAAGCCTGGTGGCGCGGGCTGCTCGTTCGCAAGCAACTCGGCCCTTACAGAAAGAAGAAGGGCCACAGGAAGAAGAAATAAGCTACTATTTGATTAATAGCATTACTATCCTGCTACATTGTATTCTACCTACTTATATTTATTTTGGTTTAATAATAAATTATAAACTAAAGTGGACGTTGTGGCAACTTATTTTACGAGTATCACGACTAATAATATTAAGGTAGGTGTGCCATACAACACCCAGTTCTCAATAACGCCCAGTAATCGAAAAACCAAGGGCGGATGCAGGGGTGGTAATGACATGACCACCTCTGGTCTGGTTCGTTTCTTGGTCGAGGATAGCTTTACCTTCCTTTCGTATTTATTCTATTACATATACATACATACTTATAATCACGCCTTTATTCCTAATGGGGTAGGCAGAGCGTAAACGACCTAACCAAAGGTCGTTTCGCCACGTCAGACAAAGTTTTGAGGGTTATTTAAGATAGATTTGTATATTGCTGTAGTGACAGGTTATCAGCCCATCGCCTACATTGCAATATACTGAAACCCTCGGATCCCTTAGCTGATTTTTACAGCATGCCCGGGAGGAAATGCAGCTGGCACATTCTATGTTTTTCTCTCGCTCCCAGGCCAGCATGAAAGAATTACATATCCCTGTATTTATTTTTGGGAAAAGTGGAGCTGATATTTTTTAATTCTTCAGCCTGTTTGTTTTCGTAAAAAGTAAGGGTCGCTTCGCTCGCCTTGCGGTATGTTTCATTTTTGCCCGGGTTTATCTTTTTATTTACGCGAAAAATCGAGCTCGCTTCACTCGCGTTGCATTTTATTTCATTCTTTTGCTTGTTTATCTATTTGTTTTCGTGAAAAGTCGAGCTCGCTTCGCTCGCGTTATGTATCGATTCTGTTTTGGTTATATATCGCGCTTACGGATTAAAATATATTTCATCTTTAACTTGAAAATAGGTTGATGATGTAGGATAACAGCGAAAAATTACTTGTTTTTTTATACGAATACAAGTAGTGCTTACTTGCAACTTAATGTCCTCCTAAATGTCCTGTTTAATATATAAGTATTTTAATTGAAGTAAGAACCTAAAGTGAAGCTGTTTTGTTAGTTTGTCTACATATGTAAAACCGGTGACAACGCCATATTATGATACCAATAAGCTGATCTAATGATGGAGCCAGCAGACATGCACAGGAATTCCACCATAGAAAGTGCTGTGTTAGCCAAATTTGGGTTCATTAGTTTTGTTACTTTAGGCACTACCTTTTTTTCCCGTAGCACAACCCGCTTGACACAACTAGTAGTGCCATAGGAAAATATCTCTCCCGTGACACTTTTTCATTTTCATTGATGGATTATGCCCATACTAAGAATCACCCGTGAGCTCCCTCATTACCCATGACACAACTATGCAAAACTGATCTATAATGCAAAATGCCAAATTGTACTCCATAGGAGCTCCCCCCACTAGATGGAGCGACAATCTGCGCAAAGTAGCTGACAGTGGTGTGCCTTGCGAGTGATTTTCTCTACAACTAATTTATTAAAAAACTTAACAATATTCTTATCAAGTTATCATTTTTAATTAACGTCAACAAAAAATATCTTCTACTTAATACAAATTAAATAAACTTAACTTAAAATCAGCTTTACCCAGCTTAAATAAATTTGTTTCTATCTTAGCAATAAGCGGGTCGAGAGCAGTTCGTCCCAATATTATTGGGACAAGCTGCGAATTTGTAACCAACCTATCGCAATTTTTCCAATGTGCATCCGATAGAGATTTCGGCGTTAATAAATTCCAATAATATTGACATTATATAGTCATCATCCTGAATGGCAATTCTAGAACGCTTTGTATTCCGGAGATTTCTTAACTTTCTTCTTTGAAAGTCCCTCAACAGTTTCAATAGTCGCGCTAATGTTACTGTGCCTTTAGTAACACGTTTATTAATTTTAGAGTGCCACCCCTCTAAAACATTATTGGTTCGATGGCGCTCTCCAAACACACTCAAAATTTGCTGAAAATCGTTTCTAAGCCAGAAACGTTCAACGTATTTTGTAAATTTTTGCATTTTCAAATCGTGACTTTGTTGTTTGACATATTCCCAACCTTGCATTAAATCTCTGGCTGGCAAAAAGGGAAGCGCTGCCGTTAAACCAATAATACGTTTTTGGCCTTTATTTTTATCACAGCTAACTTTTTTTGCCTTTCTCCAAACTGCTCGCTTCCAATGGTAAAAGCAGCCTTTTAGTTCAATGGCAGGGAAAACAGTTGATATAGCATTGATCGCAGCCAATTCAAAATCACAATGAAAAGTGAGAGGTTCAAAATCCGGCAATTGTGATTTTATTAGGTTGTACAATGTCAAATATGTAATTTGCTTTTTATCTGGTAGCAACGCGAAAATTAGTGGGATCACATTTGTTGTAGTCATTGTGCTACCTACGTCACCATGAATGCTATATACAATTCAACGAACGGTCGAGGACAACTAAATGGCGTCGCCAAAGAACTCGTGTATACCACTAATTAATTGTCTGCATGCTGGTGAACAAAACACTAAAATACGCGAGCCCTCGAAAAAATAGTCGGCCAAAATGAAATCTTCAAAATTGATGGGCACTTGTACATCTTCGAATTGCTGATATACAGTTTTTAAAACACCCATTGTTCTATTTCTCATATTGTACAGTGAATGTTGTACACTGGAAAGAGGAGGTAATTCTATGCCCAAAATTGGCAGGCCTGTGTCCTCAAATGTATCACAGGCTTCGTCATACAATTGAGTAATAGGTTTATTTGATTGTGTTACTTTTTCTTTTAAAGCCGCTACCCCTTTAGCAATGGCACTCCTTCCTGCAACACTTTCACACGTATGACTTTTTAATGATGTTTTGGCTAAAATTCCGTCCTAAAAATCAAAATAAAAATGATTAATACAATTTAATTTTAATAAGTATTTCATAAAGTCATATAATGACTATGTGCTCACTTGAATCGTTATAGTGGCCGGACATTTTGATTTCTTATAGTTTGAACACCGCCATATCCATGATCTGTTTTTTAACATTCGTAGTTTATGATATTGGTAATCATTATGTAAAAGTACCCTGCCGCCTTTATATTGCATGTAAAATAGATCTTCATCGGTATCCATTTTTCAAATACAGGGTGGCTCAAAGAGTGACGTCCAAAGGAAAAATTTTGATTCCTTAGGTCAAGGGGTAGCCAAATCACCCCCATGTATGTTCAGCGATTTTTAGTAGTTTAGGAGTTATGAATTTTTTTGTTAATTTTCTAAGAAAATTGACCTCAGTGGATTAATTATTTTTTATTATCTTTTTGGATAACTTTTTTTTATTTTTTTTTATTTTTGTGACATCCTCTTAAATTGTTCTTTTAAAAATAAAAGTTTCAGCTTCCTAGATGTAATGTAAGTTAGTTATTTTTTATCGAAAGTTCGAATTTTACGATCGAGCTAGTCTGCTCTGAATTTTCAACTTGAAATAAAAAAATTAAAAAGATAATCTCATGGTCCCTTATTAATTTTAAAAACTCCACAAGCTTTCAAAATTACATAAAAATAAAAATTAACTATTGCTTAATGGGGTATTATTTGCAGAAAACAGCCTTCAAAGGTACTTGGGTGGAATTTACAAAAGTTCATTTATTGCAGTTCGTTCGTTTTATTGGTTTACTTAAATTTATTGTCAATTAGCGGAGAAGAGGTGTGAGGGAGATAGCAACTATGTTTAAAGTTGAGTCTAAGCACGTATGGTTTTGATAGACATAACATAACATTAAGATAATAAATGCATGACCCACTCCGAGACATTACTTTGAGTTGCATGAGAGTCGCAGTCGCGAATTTACTGGAGCGGTAAGGTGAGCATGTTGATCTACCCTCATTTAAGAGTTGATCATGCCACCCTGTTTTTTTTCCGGTAGCAGTTTGTTTGCTTCTTGGTGATTATCTTACCACGAAAACAAACTTTGCTTTGCCCACGGACCTTGCTGCCTTCTTTTTGTAATTAGATTACTTGTGCTTGTATTTAAGACTTTGCTTTATCAACTTGGATTTTGATGACTTGGAAAGTGTTGTGATCTTTTATGTTCAATGACGCTGGCTGGCTGAGGTGCTGGCTGGCAAACAATGACTGATGGACAGAAATACTATCTAGAAAAATAAAATTTGAAGGAAATAAAAAGACAGGCAGAATTTGTAAAATCGATAGTCGTGTCGTAGTTTTCTTTCAAGTCACGGATTATTATTATTACGAGTATGAACTACACGTTGGCCGAATATGCAGAAATGCATTATTTTTATGGAGTTGCTCAAGGCAACGGCCATGAAGCGGCAAGACTTCATCGGGAGCAACTTCAACGCCGTGGAGGACCGCAGCCTAATAGGTATCCCGACCATCGTGTTTTTATTAACACACACAACACTTTGATGGCAGGCCGCATTCCTGGTCGAGAAGGCAGGCGTGAAGGTATCCCAATAGTTGATCCGGGCCGTCGAAACCTCGTATTGAACGAAGTAGCTGAGCACTCTTTAACAAGTACAAGAATAATGGCTCGCAATTTGAACATCCCCAGAACATCAATCCAAAGAATATTGAAAGTCGAAGGGTACCATGCATATCACATTCAACGGGTTCAAGCTCTAATGCCTGCTGATTACCAACAGAGAGTTGATTTTTGCCAGACTATGTTAAGGATGGAGAGAGACGACCCGGGATTATTCGAAAAAGTTTTGTGGACTGACGAGTCGCGTTTTGAGCGCACAGGAATATTTAATATTCATAACACCCACCACTGGGCAGTAGAGAATCTCCACTTGACCAGAGATACTAGGTTCATACAAATTGTTTCTCGAAAATGATCTTCCCTTGTTATTGGAGGAAGTCAACCTCGATTTACGAAGACACATGGTTTTCCAAAATGACGGTGCACCATGCCACTACGCAGCACAAGTGCGTAATCATTTGAATGAAACGTATCCCAACAGGTGGATCGGACGAAACGGTCCAATCAGATGGCCTCCACGATCGCCTGACCTAAATCCGATTGATTTTTTTATTTGGGGTTATTACAAGGACATAGCTTACGCCCGAGAATCTTTAAATGAAGAGGAGCTAAGACAGCGAATTGGAGAGGCCGGAAATGTCGTTAGAGGAAACAGAGAAGCGTTTAGGCGACTTAAAGAAAATTTCTTGCGTAGATGTAGGTTGTGTATTGCTGTGGGAGGTCGCCATTTTGAAAATTTATTGTGAGTAAATGTGTAAAAGAATTATCCGAGTTTATTTACTTATTATTAATAATACAATTGTCTCATAAATCTTACAACTCACACTAAAACATTTTACTAAGAATTTTCATTCAAAAATGTAACTTAAATAACATTTTTTAGTAAATAATTTTATTTTCCCTTTAATTTGATACATTTTCTAACTTAATTAGTCCTTAGTAATGACATAACAGGAATCTTTCAACTTTCTGAAACAATTTACTAATTAGGTAATTTCCACCCAAGTACCTTTGAAGGCTGTTTTCTGCAAATAATACCCCATTAAGCAATAGTTTATTTTTATTTTTATGTAATTTTGAAACCTTGCGGAGTTTTTAAAATTAATAAGGGACCATGAGATTATCTTTTTAAATTTTTAATTTCAAGTTGAAAATTCAGAGCAGACTAGCTCGATCGTAAAATTCGAACTTTCGATAAAAAAATAACTAACTTACATTACAGCTAGGAAGCTGAAACTTTTATGGTTAAAAGAACAATTTAAGAGGATGTCACAAAAATAAAAAAAAATAAAAAAAAGTTATCCAAAAAAATAATAAAAAATAATTAATCAACTGAGGTCAATTTTCTTAGAAAATTAGCAAAAAAATTCATAACTCCTAAACTACTAAAAATCGCTGAACATACATAGGGGTGATTTGGCTACCCCTTGACCTAAGGAATAAAAATTTTTCCTTTGGACGTCAATCTTTGGGCCATCCTGTATAAAGCAGAAAATTATTTAGGTAGTGATAAAAACAGTCCTTCAGCGAGAGCAACGTGTCACAATGACAGTCACAATGTCAATATAATACTTATTTATGGGAACCATGAAGTATTTGTTCCTCAAGTGTTTATAATCTCCATTCATTAATAGAAAAATGACTCGAAACCCACACGGCAGAAGAAGAAGAATAGCAAAAGATTAGATTACCCGGTAGTGCCACGGGACATCGATTTCCTTTGGCACTACTGGCTTTAAAGTAGTGTCACGGGAGATGCTATTTTACCCGTGGCACAATCAGTAGTGTCACTGGAGAGATATTTTCCTATGGCACTACTAGTTGTGTCAAGCGGGTTGTGCTACGGGAAAAAAGCCTTTATATTACACAATATGATGACGAGGGTGTTATGATAGAGCCGACAAATAGCCATTGGAACTCCCATATGAAAGATGCTAAGATAGACAAGTTCAGCTCATTAACTTTATTTTGAGCACTTTCTATTACACATGATGACGAGGGTGTTATGATAGAGCAGACAAATAACCATTGGTACTCCCTAGTGGAAAGGGCTAAGATAGCCGAGTTTGGACTCATTATCTTTGTTATCTTGAACACTTTCTATTACACTAATTATTTCCAATGAACTCGGACAATATGGTAACTAAAAAGTAAAAAATAAATTAAGAGTTAAAAATATTTAGTATAAATAAGCTTTTATTTAGATACGGTAAAAAGAATAAAATTAACTTATCCCATATAGAATTTTTACCATCAACTTATTATAACGTCTTCATGGCACAATTTATTACGATACATAGACATAGAAAATCTTTATTCTCAGTTACAAAACAACATAGCACAGAATTAAGAATACAGAAATAAGATTAGGATACAGAGTAGAAGGTAAGAGTATACCTATAAAAGCTTGTCGTTAGACTTACCTATGTAGGTAAAATAAATAAGTTAGTGAAATATCTTCCATGCTGGACTGGGAGCGAAAGAAAAACATACCTACAATGTGCTAGCTGCATTTCCTCCCGGGCTGTAAAAACCAGCTAAGGGATCGGAGGGTTTCAGTATTTTGCAATTTAAGCGATGGGCTGACAACCTGTCACTACAGCAATATGCGTACAAATCTATCCCAAATAACCCTCAAAACTTTGTCAGACGTGGCGGAACGACCTTTCTTTAGGTCGTTTACGCTCTGCCTATGCCATTAGGAAAAAAGGCGTGATTATATGTATGTTATTAAGTTATTATGTACGAAATAACTATGATCTATGTACGTATGAAATAACTTATAATGATTATGTTTTGTTATTCTCGAACTAAGTCAATACGAACAAGTAGGTACCTAATTAAAACTCGCGACAAGTTTTTATAGGAATCATAATAAATTGTGTAATGAAGACATTATAAGTTGATGGTAAAATTCCTATATGGGATAAGTTTATTTTATTATTATTAGGCCTATCTAAATAAAAGCTTGTTTATAAAAAGTCTTTTTTACTATTAATTAATTATAGGTTCGTCTTCTATTTTATTTGAACGACAAATTACTGAAGTAGATTTAATGTTAGGTGGGCGCTAAATGGCGCCGGTACCTTATTATATTTGTAATCGAATTTCAAGTAATCCAGTACCTAAATATAAAACCATGACACTTATAAATCATCGTGCAGATCACTAATCCAATATTTAATAATTAGGTAGTTTGTATTGATTTCGGTGTCATCTATACATATAATAAATCTCTAGAAGGGTCGTGTCTGAATATTTTTACAAAAAAAAGAATTGCAGCAGGCGTTATTAACGATATAAAAATGAAAGTCTGTATGTCTGTCTGTCTGTCTGTATGTTACCACATCATGCCAAAACTGCTGAACCGATTTCGATGGGACTTTTTTTATTCATCTGTGTGTTACCCGGGTTGCAACTTAGGATACTGAAAATCACGCTACCTGACTTAGGGGGTAGGCAGGAAATTAAAATTTGGCTGTTTTTAACCGATCTTAAAGGGACTTTTTAATTGACTGAGTTTTTTAATTACCTGGTGTCCAGCCTAGGTTAGAAATAATCACGCAAACCATTCTAATATTGAGTAAGTACCCCTGTTTGTAGGGAAAACACGCGAGTTTTCAAACCGGGCGTACGAAGTAGCGGGCACAGCTAGCTAAAAATAAATGTTTGTCTTTTTATTACCTCACTTTGAGTAATAAAATAAACGAGATAAGAGGTTGTTAATCCACTGTGCAATTCCTGGTGCGTTAGCTCTGTTTGTTTTCGATATTTACTTAAAAACATTGACTTGAATTTCGTGGCGTTGATTTCTCTGGTTTTCCTGGCGAAAAATGCCAGAGAAATTATTGATTTGCTAAGAATATACTCTCTACTGCCAAAAAACATGTGGGAATGATATAATTTCCTAAAATTACTACTTACTATATGATAGTCGACTGCAGGGCAGCAGCTTCCCGCGACCTTCACCAGATCTTCGTGACACTATGTGCAGAGCCTAACATGACCGTGTTTAGTATGTATCAACCCATGACTGAAACACCATGACTGAAACAAATAAAGTTCAAAACAAATAAAGTTCTGATTCTGATTCTGAAATTAAGTTTTGTTCTAAAAATATGCATTTTAATCCTGTGCAACTCAAATTAGGCTAGCTTTTCTAGATTTCCCACAATTCCCTAGTTACATTATTGCTTAATTCAGAATCAACAATTGCAATTAAGCGAATATATACTTTGCTGTATAATATACAAACGTGAAATAAAAAAACCGGCTTTCTAACCATGATACATAAATGCATACGAGATAAGTATAAACGTACCAATCCTCCACCAGGATCAATTTCTTAAGATTTATAGCCAAGAATGAGTAGGGGAGGTGACCTGGTGTAGAAGAAAGTAATTCCGACAAGAACCCAGGAAAAGATTCTACAAGAACTTGCTTCTTACCATTGGGACTTGCCAGCTTTCCTGCCTTCCGCTCATGGTGTTTTCAAACTTATCACTAGTATTTTATCTCTTGTAGGTTCAAACTTATCACTAGTATTTTATCTCTTGTAGGTTCAAACTTATCACTAGTATTTTATCTCTTGTAGGTTCAAACTTATCACTAGTATTTTATCACTTGTAGGTTCAAACTTATCACTAGTATTTTATCTCTTGTAGGTTCAAACTTATCACTAGTATTTTGTCTCTTGAAGGTAGCAATGTTGACATTCCTTAGTGAATACTGCGGTGGTCTGGTCGGCGAAGTGTCCTTCATTTTACACAAAACACACATGTACAATTCCAGTGGAACGACCATCGGAAGCCAAGCACTTATGATGATGGAGTCAGATTCAAGAAAGGCCCTGGTGTATTACAGAGCTGCAATTTGCCTGGAAACTAGAGTATGGCTTCAAGCTCTTCCATCTCCCTATCTCATATATACTTATATATATATAATGACGCCTTTATCCCTAAAGGCAGAGCGTAAACGACCTAAACATAGGTCGTTCCACTACGTCCGACAAAGTTTTGAGTGTTATTTAAGATAGATTTGCAGGTATATTGCTGTAGTGACAGGTTTTCAGCCCATCGCCTAAATTGCAATATACTGAAACCCTCGGATCCCTTAGCTGGTTTTTACAGGATGCCCGGGAGGAACAGCAGCTGGCACATTCTATGTTTTTCTCTCGCTCTCAGTCCAGCATGGAAGAGTGTGTTACAGAGCTGCAATTAGCCTGGAAGCTGAAGTATGGCTTCACGCTCCTCCATCTCCTTATCTCCACAGCATAGAACCTTTTCGGATCATGGGTTCAGTTACTTCGAGGTTTGCCTGGGAACCCTACAGTTGTAGATGAGGTAAGTTAGTGGAAACCGATGGTTTTCACGGTTTGAGCTGAAATGAAATATCGGAGATTCATATCGATGGATAGGATTCTGCTGGACTGCGAGCGAGAGAAAAACATAGAATGTGCTAGCTGCATTTCCTCCCGGGCATGCTGTAAAAACCAGCTAAGCAATCAGAGGGTTTCAGTATATTGCAATTTAGGCGATGGGCTGACAACCTGTCAATACAGCAATATATCTACAAATCTATCTTAAACACTCATTTGAGAAGTCGCTACCGCTCCCTAAAAATTCTTTTATTTCAGACAAGTAATTATTGCACAAAAAGCATTTTTTTTTTTCAAAAAGTACTACTAAGCGGCGAATTGTGCAAAAATTGGGCATGACTGAGGTAAGGTTACAAGCGCTTTGACAGATATAGGTGTGGAGCGCCTATTAGTGGCTCGCTTGTCAAACTCACATCGCCTTTCTATCGGGGAGCGCTAGCTTTTACTCTTCTGTGATCTTAAATAACCCTCAACACTTTGTCAGACGTGGCGGGACGAGCTTTTTTAGGTTGTTTACGCTCTGCCTACCCCTTTAAGGATAAAGGCGAGATTATATGTATGTATGAGATTTCACCGCCATCACATGCTTAATGATATGAAACAAAAAATACAACAGTCCTGAAACGCGGTATCAATGTTTGCTCGGCGATCTGCATACTATATACAATTCCGAACTTATCCAGTTGGACTCCTGTCCCCTGGTCACAACACCTGACCAGGTGGGTGATTACCCTTTTCCCATTCGTCATCACTCGCCCAACTGGCCTCTCAAGGAAATGCTCCTAAAGGTCTAGCCCAGCAGACGGTAAGCACGCAGATGACCTGACTCTGGTGCCTTGAATCTGCGAGAGCTGGAGGGCACAGATGATGATGAGGGCAGGGATTTGCAACTACGAATTGCTAATACTAAGCCATGATACTGCTATAATTTATAATCTCAGAAGCTAATAGTGGTACCGATTCCTTGAGGACACAACTTAACTAAATCTTGACTACAAGTGTTGCCATCCCTTTCTGTTCTCTTATAATAGAAAATTAGATTTAGTGATTTTATGCGCATACGAATTGCCGACATATCTGTAAAAAGTTAAATACTCTGTTGTAAACTGATTCTTCTATGCTGGACTGGGAGACATAGAAAAACATAGAAAGTTCCAGCTGCCCTTCCGCCCGGGCATGCTGTAGAAGTCAGCAAAAGGGACTCGAGGGTTAGTGTATTGTAATTTAGGCGATGGGCTGAGAACCTGTCACTATAGCAATACACATTACAATCTAAAATTGCCCTCAATTTTTGTCAGACGTGGCGAAAGCGCCTTTTACGAGGAGTTTGACGCTCTGCCTACCCCGTAAGGGATAAAGGCGTGATTTTATGTATGTATGTAAACTGATTAAAACTTTTTGAAACACTATTTTTTGAACTAGTCGGAACACTCTTCTGTCATCAAAAGGTTAGAGCGCACTAGAACGACGCGACGCAACTAAACACGGCGCGGCAACTAAATTTCATACTGGCGGAATCATCACGGAAACGCCAAACAACTAAAAGTTGAAGTTGAAAGCTAAGAAGGTTATGGAGTGCATCTCTCTAGCTGCGGAACGCTAACCTGGACCTTTTCAAGGAGCCAGTGAATAGGCATTATCTAGGCAAACATGCTCCATTATCGTCTGGATCATCTCCTAACCGGTCCGCTGGTTTTGGAGCAGAGAATTGTGTTCCTTACAGGATTGTTTTTGTCACTCGTTATCAAACCTTGAATTTGGACTTTTGTGCCTCCGTCAAAGATCATGATTGTGTACCGTGCTGTACGTTTGGATGGACAGAATACACATGACTCCAAGTTTTCGCTTCATTGACAGTGGAAAATCTCAAATCAGGAGCTCTTCTACGCGTTGTGGATTTGTCTTTCGATCTCTTTGTCCTGTCTGTATTGTTAATGTAATAAAACAAGTTTAGTTAGTTTAAAAGGAAATTTTGTATTAATTATTGAAATGCTTACTTAACGTAGGTATGGATGTAGTCAACATTGCTATCGATTCGTAGAGCGCACAACTTAACTAAATCTTGACTAAAATTATTGGCGTCCCTTTCTGTTCTCTCATTACAGAAAATGACGGGTACTTACTTATATTAGTTAAGTCGTCATTTTTGAAACTACGAATTGGTACCAATATGGGGTAATTCAACCAAATACTAACTTGCGGCAGTTTCATAACATTTAAGTCAGTCTTTTAGAGATTTTAAATCTAATGAGTGTTTATTTGGCGCTTCTTCCGTACTTCGGAAGGCACGTTAAGCCGTTGGTCCTGGTTAATATCGTTTAATACCGTAGATATTAGTCAGTGCTAAGCATTGGCGGCTTGAAAACTCTGACCTAATCTAGGATTGGGTCTGGTTTCCCTTTTGGGTTGCGGAGGTCAGATGGCAGTCGCTCTGTGCAAAAACCAGTACCCTCGTTCAATCATCTAGATTAGGTATGAGGCGATGGATAAGGATAGGGAGATGATGATGCTCAGAGAGCAGTTCACTTCTACTATCGGACATCTAGACCTATGTCTAGACGCACTGTCAGATCCTATCCATACTTAGTTACTAATCCACCAACCAGACTGCGCTTTCAAACATATAATCGTAACGCGAACAGCAAAACAGTTTAAACTCACTATCTGAGTTTGGTTCCAAAGCCATACACCCCTCAACTGTTTTCCTCTCAAAACTTTTGCTTTTTAATTAGTCGATTTGATTTACTCTGCGGTGCCGGTGACAAATAACACACATGGGTGGTATTTACTACTGCTACCTGCCTGCCATTGTTACACCTAAGAGAGGTAATCTTCTATCGCGTAAATAGAGCTATCTCTTTCTAAGAAGTTGTGATAAAGGGAAGCGTGACCTGTGATAAAGCCCCACTTTCAGAAGGACGGTACGCATTTTCTGTCTTGTCCAAGGCTGTGTTGCGAACATATGGTCTGTGAACTGTGAGTGAGTCTAGTAATATTGAGCTACATAGAAATTTATCCTGCTTACATTATACTGCTTGAATACGCTGCACAAATCTGCCACATACAAGTAAAATGATGTACTATAATACTTATGTACCGTCAATTTAAGTTTTACATACAAGACAAGCGATTTTATGTTTCGCTTCATAATTTTAATTTATAGTTAATAGCAACCTACCCCTCCGGGAAAGAATAATGACAGTGTTTAAATAAGTGTGTTTATAACAACGTTCAAACATAAAAAGACTTATACAACGCTTAATATTTTCACTAAATTATAATCGATTTGATTACTAAGTTTTGAATGTCGTTTTTTTTTTTAATAAAAATATAAAATAATGTTAAAAGACATAACATTGTATAATATGATTAGTTACAAACTCTAAAAAAATGACTTTGAGAAACGTTTTTGTTAATTTAATTCTATAAAACGAAACTGTTTTACAATGCATAATAAGAAATAAAAGTGTTTTTTTTTAAATCACATAGTGGTTTTATTGACAAAAAACTTTTCTTTTTTATATTTATGTGGTAGTTTCATTGACAAAAATCGAAACAAAGCATCAAAACACTATCTCAACAAAAATGCATATAGTTTTTTAAAAATTCCCGATTCCCGGGATTCCCAGGAATTTCGTTATTTTTTTACAGGGTCCCGGGAACGAGAAAACCCCGGGAATTCGGAAACCCTAAAACCGACCCTATTCACTGAGGGAGTCGAACGAAACTCAAAACCCTAAATATTCACATGTCACATGCTTATTATTTTCTTTTGCATTGGGTGAAACAGGGGGTTAGTACAAATTGTAATGTCTGCTATTATTTATACTGTTTGATTACTTACTAATATTTCTAGTAAAACGGTACATTTCTTTCCCTCAGTTCCGTCAATACATTTTTTATGTTCTCAAATTAGTTACATTACAATTCTTTTATACATTACGACATTACATTTCTGTTCTCATTTCCGTCACAAAACATGTTAAGGTACCATCTGGTACAAGTTTTGTTGTACATTTTGTTGCACATCTTCTTTTGTTGCCTATCTCGTTTGGGCTGGGTGGAGAGACGCACTCCAAGTGTGAAGCCGCACCTGATACTACTGAGCGACATTAATCAGTTCACGCCATCATTTAACAACAGACGAAAAAGTACCAAATTAATAATAAATGCCTATAGATCATTATTAAAACCCTTACTATTTTA
This sequence comes from Scrobipalpa costella, assembly GCA_949820665.1. NCBI lineage: Eukaryota > Metazoa > Arthropoda > Insecta > Lepidoptera > Gelechiidae > Scrobipalpa > Scrobipalpa costella. Next base: position 4,934,960 of record OX463314.1, read on the forward strand.
TTTTATACAAAGTTTTAAAATATTTTAGGAATTTAAAATTTTCTCGAATTGACGGAAGTTCTTGAGAATTCTTTGTCGAGAATTCTCGAGTTTTGTTCGAGAAATAAAAAAAGTCGAGAAAGAGAAACCCTACAACGAATGAATTGTCGGCAAGTGTCGCGTCGCGTCGTGCCCCGCCGCGTCGCTCTAGTGCGGTCTAATAAATTATATGTCTTGTCATCAAAGAGTATGCTTGCCATATTCTTGTCAGTGTCAGAATAAGTATTTTATTCAACTTTTTTTGCAGTTTACATGTGGTTAACATAATTATATTTTTTTATTTGTTTATTTTATATTTTACCTTATTCCGATATAAAACAAGGATGCGGAGACAGTCCATTTATTGTTTACTAGTCATTATATTTATTGTAATCCTTTTACCTAGCGGTACTGGAAAAGGCGGTCGCGGTGGTGGTGGTGGAGGTGGTGGTGGTGGAGGTCGCGGTCGCGGTGGTGGTGGTGGCGGCGGTGGTGGTGGTGGTGGCGGCGGTGCTAAACGTGGCGGCGGTGGCGCGGCCAAAGGCAAGGCCAACGCTCCGCGAAAGGCGGGCACCTTCGGCAAAGCTTACAATAGATTATTCAAAAAGAAACGAGGAGCAAAAAAAGGGGCAGCAGCATGCGACTATTTTTCAAACTCACTGTCAAAACAGAAATCATGCTTACACTATAGACGCTCAGAACAAAATTATAACACATATTGCACGACTGTGAATAAATGGGTTAGTCAGTGTCGAGGATCACCTAATTCAGGGTCAAAATTCAACAACATTCAATCCGAATGTAGCGGTGCAGCAAAACAAAACTATTTGAAGACTTTTCCTACCAGTGGACCTAAATTAAGTAACTTGAATAAGAAATACAAAGAATCAAAATGTAGGAAAGCATTTTCTGGAGGGCACGCCGTGACCATTGATTCGCTGACTTTGGCTATGTTGTTAGTTTCTGTTACTCAGCTGTGCTTACTAAATTGAACTAAAATAAAGCTATGAATATAAAGACATTCTTTGTTGTTTTGAATAATTTTACTACAGTATCCAAGTGTCAGCCTATAATATTTAAACGATAACGCCTAAACGATCGACACGATAAGAAGAAGAAGCCTATAATATTTCCAAGTCAGAGGTGAACAAAGTTTCATGACTTTTAATCGAAGATCTTGTTTCTAAAATATGTTTTAGCTATTAGATATTACACCATAGTGAAATAGTAGTTCTAGTTATTTAACTAATTTGCCAACACGTATCATTTATTTTTGAAATGTGTTTTTGAATAAAAAGACATGAATGAAACTCTGTTTACCTTTATTCTAAAACTGAGTTGTAAATACTTTAGTCAGATTTGGCACTAGGCGCACTTAAATGTCGGAGGCCAAGATCAACGGGTACCTGAGCCAGTGGAGTAAGCATCCAAGTTAATTCAGGCGAGCAATCCTGACCTTAGAATAGAATAGAAAATATTTATTTGCCACCAATATACAAGTATTAAACATTTTAAAGGTTACAAACGTGTTCTTAAACGACACGCTCAGTATTAATGCCTTTATTTTCCGTGGTGCTACCAGTTCTGCTACCAGTAGTACCACGGGTAAAAAAAAATACCGTTGTGCTACTAAGCCATCGAGTAGCAGCACGGGAAGTTTTTTTGCTATGGAGCTGTAAAACACCGCCACAGCGCTGATCTTCCATGTAACCGAGAATATAAAAAAGTACAAAAAAGAACAATAAAGAGTATAATATATAAACAAACAAAACTATATTTAATAGTTTTTTTTTAATAACATAAAATTATAATTAATATATTTAATGCTAGCAGCCCGTCCCGGCTTCGCACGGGGTAGAAAATGAAAAAAGTTGTTGTAGTGACATAACTACAATAGTTGGACATATGCTACCGCGGAGTTTTTTGTGGACATTATGATGTTCTTCAAAATATTGTTGTACATTATTTTGTTCTATCGCTAATAGTTTCGGCAGCGCATTCGACGAAAGACATTTTAAGACTCATTTTTCTACACCTTCGGTTACATTGTTCAAATTTTACCAAGGATCCCTAATTTTTTTCAAAATGAAATGTAGCCTATGTCAAATTGGAAGAATGTAGCATTCTATTAGTGAAAGAATTTTTTTAATCGGCCCTGTACTTTTTGAGCCTATTCATTACAAACATACAAACATAGGTACAAATCTTTCCTCTTTATAATATTAGTGTAGATATGCTTCCTTCCGATCCGATCACAAGGTTAGACCGTACCGCGCCGCAGTACTCAGCAGCAGCCACGTCCTAGTTTAGTATAACCTTAAGATGTATCCCAACGGCAGATGCGCAGGTAGATTTCAAGATATCCAACCATCGCCCGTAATGCCTTAGAATAATTTTCAAATCAGCGCGCGCTACGGCGTAGCGGTTACGTCCGTGGCAGTGACAAAAATGTGCGAAAAACGCACAAAAAAGCTAATTCCGTAAAAACTACGAGTCTCCAACAAAAGCTATGTTACGATTTTAGATAAACACTAGCTGTGCCCGCGACTTCGTACGCCCCGAAGTATAGAAAACACGCAGTGTCGAACATGCTGAAAACGCTTCTCCGCGCGTGGGAGCGGGATCTGCTGCGGGTGCAAGCAGAAGCGTGTTTCGTATTGTCTGATCTTTGTTTTTGTATGGAAAACAAGATTATGCATGTTCGACACTGCGTGTTTTCCACACGAACTGGGGTACTTACTCAATATTAGAATGGTTTGCGTGAATATTTCTAACCTAGGCTGGACACGAGGTAATTAAAAAAGCTCAGTCAAATAAAAAGTCCCTTTAAGATCACTTAAAAATGATCAGAGTTAAATTTCCTGCCTACCCCCTAAGTCAGGTGGAGTGATTATTTGTATCATAACTTTGAATTTAAGTAATGCTCAGTCAAACAAAAAAGTTCCATCAAAATCGGTTAAAAACGACGAAAATTCAATTTCCTACCTACCTCCTAAGCCATTTGGCGTGATTATTTGTATTGTTACTTTTATTTTAAATAATGTTCAGTCGAATAAAAATAGTTCCATAAAAATCGGTTAAGAAACAGCCAATATTTCAATTTCCTGCCTACCCCCTAAGTCAGGTAGCGTGATTTTAGGTATCCTAAGTTGCAACCTGGGTAATAATAAGACGAGGAATCTTTCAGGGTGATGCGCTTAGCCCGCTATGGTTTTGCCTCGCATTGAATCCTCTCTCACACATGCTGAACAACTCAAATCAGAGATTGCCTATCACTAACCAAAATGACAACAATAACGGTTTGCTCACACATCTCATGTATATGGATGATATCAAATTATATAGTAACTCAACAGCATCACTTCATAAATTAGCAGACATCACACAAACATTCTCACAGGACATATGTATGGAATTCGGGATAGACAAATGTAAGACGTTCACTATAAAAAATTGTACTATCATTAATATCAATTACAGACTAGAATCTGGTAGCTGCGTAGAGTCTCTGGACGAAAACAGTTAATTAAATACTTAGGTTTCCAACAAGCCCGACAAATACAGCAAAAACTTACTAAATCAGAACTCAAAAGGAAGTATAAACATAGACTAAATATATTACTGCGCTCAGAACCTAACTCTCGCAATTTAATTAAATCTATAAATTCATATGCCATACCAATACTTTCATATTCTTTCGGAATCATCACTTGGACACAGACTGGTCTCCTCAAGCTACAACGATTGATAATCACCTCACTTACATCCGCCCGCAAACATCACCCAAGGTCTTGCGTACAAAGACTCACATTGTCTAGGAAAGAAGGCGGCAGGGGCGTCATATACATTATCAATCTGCATAATAATCAAATTAAAAAATAGAAAAAATTAGAAAATACTTCCACACGCGCTCACAGGATTCAAAATTACACAGTCAAATAGCCCAAGTAGACAAAAAAAATTACACCGCTTAATCTCCAAGATCAAGCTGCACAACGTAACGAAAAAACTACTGAATCAAAAGACAAAATTACCGCATAGGAGCAGAAGTCTCTTCATGGAAGACACCGTCATGATCTCAAGCAACCTCACGTCGACTTAGCTGCGTCGAACTATGGTTGCAGAGAGGTGAGCTCTTCCCGGAGACGGTGAAGCATTCATGTTGGCAATCCAGGACCAGATTATAGATACCCGCAACTACCAAAAATATATATATTAAAATCATTTAACCTACCTACAGATTCTTGCAGACACTGCTACAGCAACTCAGAGACGATTCAGCATATCACCGGCGCCTGTAAGTCCATAGCCCAGACAGACTACAAGCACCGCCACGACCAAATTGCAGCAGTTATACATCAAAATTTAGCTTACCAATACAAATTTCTAACAGAAAAATTACCATACCTACTATAAATATCAACCAAAATATTGGGACCGCACAATCGTCACTGACAAAACCATACATTACAATAGACCCGATATAACTGTTTTAGATAAAAATAACAGAACAGTAATACTTATTGACATTGCAATATGCAACACACACAACTTATTGACCACACATACAGAAAAAATGCTAAATATACAGAACTGTCTATAGAAATAAAAAAACAGTGGCATGTTAGCTCTATCAGAACTATCCCAATAATTATTTCCAGTACTGGAGTCATTCCAATAAACTTACATACCAGCCTACATACACTCAAAATGAACACATCCACACTTATACTCATACAAAAAGCAGTCATTCTCAATACGAGCAGGATAGTACGAAAGTTTTTATCATTAGATTCACTATAGCACGTGCCAGTTTAACTCTTCGGAGAGATACAAAATTGTATAAAACAAAATAATAATAATAAATTTATTTCATAAAATTTGTTTACAGTTATTACTTACGGACTAATATCAACTACAAAATTACTTATTATTTAATTAAATTATTTGCTAGAAAATAAAAGGAATGTAAACAATTGGCCATATAATTATATTACTACTTATACTACTTAACATTTATTATATTAGATCTGAAAATTTGTGTTTCGATACCTAAACTAAGTAGATATTTACCTGTATCTTAGGTATCTCACACTTGTTACGATCCTGCAATACCTAGGAAATGCCGACGCACATACATACATACATATAATCACGCCTTTATCCCTAATGGGGTAGGCAGAGCGTAAACGACCTAAACAAAGGTCGTTCCGCCACGTCTGACAAAGTTTTGAGGGTTATTTTAAGATCGATTGCATCGCCTAAATTACAATATACTGAAACCCTCAGATCCCTTAGCTGTTTTTTACAGCATGCCCGGGAGGAAATGCAGCTGGCACATTCTATGTTTTTCTCTTGCTCCCAGGTCAGCATGGAAGAAATGAAAGAATGCCGACGCACGACGACCTTAATACAGCGAGCGCATCATTCGACCAGCCGGACACCGGACACTCGCCGAGAAATCGATTCCGACACTTCTGTTTCTAGCATCGAGCGTTAGTCACGGACTTTTAGTTTGTAATTTTTATATGTAACTTCCTTTTGAAAATAAAATTTTTAGTTTCACATTTTGTTTTTTTTTTGCATCCATCTACTGTCGCTTTTGTAATTGGCGCAGACGGTAGGATACTCGCGGTTATCCCGTGGGCACCGTAATTTTCAAAATCGCGAAAAATCGAGAAAATCGCGCTCGCGAATCACCGGGTGGCGTTTTCGCCGTCTTCGAGTATCCGAACCTACGACAGCTGCGGCCGGCGGAGTATCCAGACATAGATACCGCAGAGGGGACCAAAAATAAAAGAACGTTGGAAGATGTACTTTGAAAGGTTAATGAATGAAGAAAATGATTGGAGCGGTAATGTGAGGGACATACCGATAAATATTGGACTAGTGAGAGAAATTTGTGTGGATGAAGTAAAAATGGCTGTGCGAAGTATGAAAATGGGAAATCGGTTGGGCCAGATGGAATACCAGTTGAAGTGTGGAAGTTATTGAGTGCGGATGGGTGGGTGTGGCTGAGTTTATTTTTCGGTAAGTTGTTGCAAGAAGAGACGATCCCTGATGAATGGTGCAACAGTTTACTGGTGCCCATCTTTAGAAACAAGGGTGATGTGCAAGAGTGTAACAACTACCGAGGAATAAAACTCATGTCAAATACTATGAAAGTCTGGGAGAAAATAATAGAAAGAAGAATAAGAGAAGAGAGTGATATAACACAAAATCAGTTTGGGTTTATGCCAGGTCGAGGGACAACGGACGCCATTTTTGCACTTCGCATACTATGCGAAAAATACAAACGTGCTCACAAAAACTTGCACATGGTGTTCGTTGACCTTGAAAAGGCATACGATCGTGTACCCCGAGAGATTTTGTGGTGGGCTATGAAAGAGAAAGGCGTGCCTGGGAAGTATGTGGCGCTAATTCGTGCTATGTACGAAAAATCCTGTACTCATGTCCGGTCAGCTGCAGGCACTAGTGACGAGTTCGGTGTGGCTGTAGGCTTACACCAAAGGTCGGCTCTAAGTCCTTACCTATTCCTGTTAATAATGGACGCCTTGACGTCGGATATTCAGGAAGAGGCACCCTGGTGTATGCTGTTCGCCGATGACATCGTTCTCGTCGGCGAAGATGGACTCGAGGTACAGAGCAGGTTGGGGAAATGGCAACAGAAACTGGAGAATGTAGGCTTGAAAATCAGCAGAACAAAAACGGAGTACATGTTCTGCGATTTCGGCGGTTTCTCCAGTCCTGTGTGTGCTATGACCCTTGATAGGGTAGCATTACCGGTCTGCTCCGACTTCAAGTACGTCGGGTCACAAATTCAAGGAGATGGTGAGATAGACAGAGCCGTTACGCACAGAATTAGCGCAGGATGGATGAAATGGCGACAGGTTACAGGAACAACTTGTGACCCCCGAATGCCCTTCAGGCTGGAAAGGGAAAATCTATAAGAGCGTCATAAGACCTGTCGTCATGTTTGGATCAGAGTGTTGGGCTATGAAAGTGATGGATGAAAGAAAACTTCATGCTGCGGAAATGCGAATGCTGAGATGGATGTGTGGTGTAACAAGAATGGATAAGATAAGGAATGAGTACATAAGAGGAAGTCTGAAAGTTGCGCCAATTACCGACAAAGTAAGAGGAAATCGCCTTGCGTGGTATGGCCATGTATGCGGAGGGATGAAAGTCATATAGGCAAAAGGGTAATGAATTTGAATGTGGATGGATATGTTGGGAGAGGACGACCAAAGAAAAGATGGATGGACTGCGTGAAAGCTGATATGTCAAAAACAGGTGTGAGTGATGAATTGACGGCTGACAGGGATGAATGGAAGAATAAAACGTACTGCGCCGACCCCAAGTAAATGGGATAAGGGCAAGCGAATGATGATGGACCAAAAATGCGCATGTGAGTATTTTAGAATTGTTCTGAGTTGCTTCCTTTTTCTTTGTGTAATCCGTATCCTTATAATTTTCCAAGATTTTCCACCCACGGCAATCGAGGACCCCTAGGTTAGATAAAAATAATAGAGTTACTTTGCAAGACGCGAATAGGAATATAGAGTCAGATAGTGAAACTGAGTCTTTAGATAATTCTGTAATTATTAACTTGAATATGTCTGAAAATAAAGTAGAAATCATTTTTAAAGCCCTTCGCTTGTTACCAGATTTTGACGGGAATCCAAACGTTTTAACTATTATACATTTGTGTGACCAATTAGTAGAAGAATTCGTTGGAGATACGACAGAAAATAATTTGAATAATTTGGCCCTTATAAATGGCATTCTTAATAAGATTACTGGACCTGCTGCTCGCCTGATAAACTCAAATGGCATTCCAGAGTCCTGGTCAGGGATTCGCAGCGCTTTAGTACATAATTTTGCTGATCATCGGGACGAGACTTCTCTTTACAATGATCTCGCCCTTCTTACGCAGGGTTCTTCATCGCCCCAAGAGTTTTACGAAAAGTGTCAGAACATTTTCAGCACCATTATGACGTACATTTCCCTACACGAAACGGTTGCTTCCACTACACAATTAAAGCGCGAATTGTACCAGAAACTGACTATCCAAGCTTACTTGCGCGGTCTGAAGTTTTGCGTATTAGATGCATGCGTCCCATAGAAGAGGCTTTGGAATTTGTTCATGAAGAAATGAACACTTTATACATGCAGCATCGTAATGAACACATGCCTGAAAAGAAAACTGCTAATCAGCAATTTTTATTGCCGAAATTTGGTATGAATCAAACTCCAATGCCTTTATATTCGCCTCAGAGACCCTTTAACTTTAACATGCCAGGTCCATCCCATTAAAATTTTGCACCAATAGTTCAGAAACCCCCTGTAATGTGGAAACCAAATTTTAATCAGGGACCCAGGCCTCAGGGTCCAACACGCACTCAACAGATGTTCGCTGCTCGTCCTCCTAATTATAACCCACAGAGCAATGTATTTAGATTGCCTCAAAGATATTCAGCACCTAATGCAAATTTTAATCCTCAACGATCTCAACCTATGAGTGGGGTGAGTCACTACGTGACTAAGCAGTTACCATCTGGTGGGCACGACTGGTCCAGGCAAGGCAATCTACCACCGAGCAATTATTTTAAGACCCGGGAGATGATTTTTAATGAGTGCTATGATTATGACAATGATGCTTATGCTCTTTATGACAATTATGAAAGCTACCCCGATGAATACTATGGTTACGAGACCTACCAATCCTATGATGTTCAACCTGTCTATGAAGATACCCAACCAATGTACTCTGAAGTTGCCGAGTATCAACACCGACAAGAATCCCGTGGCGCGCCTTCTTCCTCTCGCACTGAGGAAAATTTTCCGAAGCACGAAGTCAGACGAATTAAAATAGAGATTAATTTGCATACACAGCGTAAATTACCCTATATAGAAATTTTGAACCCTCCAATTAAACTTTTAATAGATACAGGTGCCAACCAATCTTCTATAAGTCCTAAAGTTGTAAAAAAATATTTTCCTCAAATTCCTTTGATATATGACAATATTCATGGCACTAGCAGTAATGATTACGCTATTTCCTTACCCTGTTTTTCGTAAGTTAAAGGGAACGACAATGTTACATTTATACATTTATAAATTTCACGACTTCTTTGATGGGTTAATAGGATGGGATCTTTTAGACAGATGGGGATCGAACATTGATTTGAGATCTTACACCTTATTTACAAGAAACTCCGCAAATACGATTAAATTGTATGATTGTAAAAATTTATATTTATACGAAACCATTATTCCGGCTCATTCTTCTAAATTAATTAAAATCCCAATCAATGCTCGATCCGGGGACGTAACAGTTCCTGAACAATTTATCTCGAATTGTTTAATTGTTGAAAGTTTAACTAAAGTTGACAATAACCGAGGTTTTCTCGAAGTTGTAAATCCTACACAGAACGATATAATTTTTTCAATGGACCGACCTGTCAGTGCAGAAATTTTTCATGCTGTAAGCTCTCATGCATTTAAAATACCTGAAGGGCGAGTTAATGAGGTGCTTTCTCGCCTTAGAACTGATCATTTAAATGCAGAAGAGCGTGCAAATTTAGAATCACTTTGTGCCCAGTACGCTGATGTATTCTATATTGAAGGGGAGCCACTTACCTTTATCAATAAGATCAAACATAATATTCGCACCACAGATGAGGTTCCTATATACACCAAGAGTTACAGATACCCTTACATTCACAGACAAGAGGTGCAAGACCAAATTGGCAAATTGCTAGATTAGGGTATAATCCGTCCTTCGGAATCAGCATGGAGCTCTCCCATCTGGATTGTTCCTAAAAAAGCTGATGCGTCAGGAAAAACTAAATGGCGCTTAGTAGTTGACTTTAGAATACTTAACGAAAAAACGATTGACGATAAGTATCCTATCATAGTATATCCTATCATAGGATAGTATCCTTCATTGTACTTTAATTTTTATTTAATTTGTTCTAATTCCTGTTGTTTTTGTTTTATGTGCAATAAAGAATATATCTATCTATCTATCTATCTATCCCTAATATAAATGACGTATAAATATTTTACGACTTTGGATCTTGCAAGCGGATTTTACCAAGTAAGACAAATGTAAGACGTTCACTATAAAAAAATGTACTATCATTAATATCAATTACAGACTAGAATCTGGTAGCTGCGTAGAGTCTCTGGACGAAAACAGTTAATTAAATACTTAGGTTTCCAACAAGCCCGACAAATACAGCAAAAACTTACTAAATCAGAACTCAAAAGGAAGTATAAACATAGACTAAATATATTACTGCGCTCAGAACCTAACTCTCGCAATTTAATTAAATCTATAAATTCATATGCCATACCAATATTTCATATTCTTTCGGAATCATCACTTGGACACAGACTGGTCTCCTCAAGCTACAACGATTGATAATCACCTCACTTACATCCGCCCGCAAACATCACCCAAGGTCTTGCGTACAAAGACTCACATTGTCTAGGAAAGAAGGCGGCAGGGGCGTCATATACATTATCAATCTGCATAATAATCAAATTAAAAAATAGAAAAAATTAGAAAATACTTCCACACGCGCTCACAGGATTCAAAATTACACAGTCAAATAGCCCAAGTAGACAAAAAAAATTACACCGCTTAATCTCCAAGATCAAGCTGCACAACGTAACGAAAAAACTACTGAATCAAAAGACAAAATTACCGCATAGGAGCAGAAGTCTCTTCATGGAAGACACCGTCATGATCTCAAGCAACCTCACGTCGACTTAGATGCGTCGAACTATGGTTGCAGAGAGGTGAGCTCTTCCCGGAGACGGTGAAGCATTCATGTTGGCAATCCAGGACCAGATTATAGATACCCGCAACTACCAAAAATATATATATTAAAATCATTTAACCTACCTACAGATTCTTGCAGACACTGATACAGCAACTCAGAGACGATTCAGCATATCACTGGCGCCTGTAAGTCCATAGCCCAGACAGACTACAAGCACCGCCACGACCAAATTGCAGCAGTTATACATCAAAATTTAGCTTACCAATACAAATTTCTAACAGAAAAATTACCATACCTACTATAAATATCAACCAAAATATTGGGACCGCACAATCGTCACTGACAAAACCATACATTACAATAGACCCGATATAACTGTTTTAGATAAAAATAACAGAACAGTAATACTTATTGACATTGCAATATGCAACACACACAACTTATTGACCACACATACAGAAAAAATGCTAAATATACAGAACTGTCTATAGAAATAAAAAAACAGTGGCATGTTAGCTCTATCAGAACTATCCCAATAATTATTTCCAGTACTGGAGTCATTCCAATAAACTTACATACCAGCCTACATACACTCAAAATGAACACATCCACACTTATACTCATACAAAAAGCAGTCATTCTCAATACGAGCAGGATAGTACGAAAGTTTTTATCATTAGATTCACTATAGCACGTGCCAGTTTAACTCTTCGGAGAGATACAAAATTGTATAAAACAAAATAATAATAATAAATTTATTTCATAAAATTTGTTTACAGTTATTACTTACGGACTAATATCAACTACAAAATTACTTATTATTTAATTAAATTATTTGCTAGAAAATAAAAGGAATGTAAACAATTGGCCATATAATTATATTACTACTTATACTACTTAACATTTATTATATTAGATCTGAAAATTTGTGTTTCGATACCTAAACTAAGTAGATATTTACCTGTATCTTAGGTATCTCACACTTGTTACGATCCTGCAATACCTAGGAAATGCCGACGCACATACATACATACATATAATCACGCCTTTATCCCTAATGGGGTAGGCAGAGCGTAAACGACCTAAACAAAGGTCGTTCCGCCACGTCTGACAAAGTTTTGAGGGTTATTTTAAGATCGATTGCATCGCCTAAATTACAATATACTGAAACCCTCAGATCCCTTAGCTGTTTTTTACAGCATGCCCGGGAGGAAATGCAGCTGGCACATTCTATGTTTTTCTCTTGCTCCCAGGTCAGCATGGAAGAAATGAAAGAATGCCGACGCACGACGACCTTAATACAGCGAGCGCATCATTCGACCAGCCGGACACCGGACACTCGCCGAGAAATCGATTCCGACACTTCTGTTTCTAGCATCGAGCGTTAGTCACGGACTTTTAGTTTGTAATTTTTATATGTAACTTCCTTTTGAAAATAAAATTTTTAGTTTCACATTTTGTTTTTTTTTTGCATCCATCTACTGTCGCTTTTGTAATTGGCGCAGACGGTAGGATACTCGCGGTTATCCCGTGGGCACCGTAATTTTCAAAATCGCGAAAAATCGAGAAAATCGCGCTCGCGAATCACCGGGTGGCGTTTTCGCCGTCTTCGAGTATCCGAACCTACGACAGCTGCGGCCGGCGGAGTATCCAGACATAGATACCGCAGAGGGGACCAAAAATAAAAGAACGTTGGAAGATGTACTTTGAAAGGTTAATGAATGAAGAAAATGATTGGAGCGGTAATGTGAGGGACATACCGATAAATATTGGACTAGTGAGAGAAATTTGTGTGGATGAAGTAAAAATGGCTGTGCGAAGTATGAAAATGGGAAATCGGTTGGGCCAGATGGAATACCAGTTGAAGTGTGGAAGTTATTGAGTGCGGATGGGTGGGTGTGGCTGAGTTTATTTTTCGGTAAGTTGTTGCAAGAAGAGACGATCCCTGATGAATGGTGCAACAGTTTACTGGTGCCCATCTTTAGAAACAAGGGTGATGTGCAAGAGTGTAACAACTACCGAGGAATAAAACTCATGTCAAATACTATGAAAGTCTGGGAGAAAATAATAGAAAGAAGAATAAGAGAAGAGAGTGATATAACACAAAATCAGTTTGGGTTTATGCCAGGTCGAGGGACAACGGACGCCATTTTTGCACTTCGCATACTATGCGAAAAATACAAACGTGCTCACAAAAACTTGCACATGGTGTTCGTTGACCTTGAAAAGGCATACGATCGTGTACCCCGAGAGATTTTGTGGTGGGCTATGAAAGAGAAAGGCGTGCCTGGGAAGTATGTGGCGCTAATTCGTGCTATGTACGAAAAATCCTGTACTCATGTCCGGTCAGCTGCAGGCACTAGTGACGAGTTCGGTGTGGCTGTAGGCTTACACCAAAGGTCGGCTCTAAGTCCTTACCTATTCCTGTTAATAATGGACGCCTTGACGTCGGATATTCAGGAAGAGGCACCCTGGTGTATGCTGTTCGCCGATGACATCGTTCTCGTCGGCGAAGATGGACTCGAGGTACAGAGCAGGTTGGGGAAATGGCAACAGAAACTGGAGAATGTAGGCTTGAAAATCAGCAGAACAAAAACGGAGTACATGTTCTGCGATTTCGGCGGTTTCTCCAGTCCTGTGTGTGCTATGACCCTTGATAGGGTAGCATTACCGGTCTGCTCCGACTTCAAGTACGTCGGGTCACAAATTCAAGGAGATGGTGAGATAGACAGAGCCGTTACGCACAGAATTAGCGCAGGATGGATGAAATGGCGACAGGTTACAGGAACAACTTGTGACCCCCGAATGCCCTTCAGGCTGAAAGGGAAAATCTATAAGAGCGTCATAAGACCTGTCGTCATGTTTGGATCAGAGTGTTGGGCTATGAAAGTGATGGATGAAAGAAAACTTCATGCTGCGGAAATGCGAATGCTGAGATGGATGTGTGGTGTAACAAGAATGGATAAGATAAGGAATGAGTACATAAGAGGAAGTCTGAAAGTTGCGCCAATTACCGACAAAGTAAGAGGAAATCGCCTTGCGTGGTATGGCCATGTTATGCGGAGGGATGAAAGTCATATAGGCAAAAGGGTAATGAATTTGAATGTGGATGGATATGTTGGGAGAGGACGACCAAAGAAAAGATGGATGGACTGCGTGAAAGCTGATATGTCAAAAACAGGTGTGAGTGATGAATTGACGGCTGACAGGGATGAATGGAAGAATAAAACGTACTGCGCCGACCCCAAGTAAATGGGATAAGGGCAAGCGAATGATGATGGACCAAAAATGCGCATGTGAGTATTTTAGAATTGTTCTGAGTTGCTTCCTTTTTCTTTGTGTAATCCGTATCCTTATAATTTTCCAAGATTTTCCACCCACGGCAATCGAGGACCCCTAGGTTAGATAAAAATAATAGAGTTACTTTGCAAGACGCGAATAGGAATATAGAGTCAGATAGTGAAACTGAGTCTTTAGATAATTCTGTAATTATTAACTTGAATATGTCTGAAAATAAAGTAGAAATCATTTTTAAAGCCCTTCGCTTGTTACCAGATTTTGACGGGAATCCAAACGTTTTAACTATTATACATTTGTGTGACCAATTAGTAGAAGAATTCGTTGGAGATACGACAGAAAATAATTTGAATAATTTGGCCCTTATAAATGGCATTCTTAATAAGATTACTGGACCTGCTGCTCGCCTGATAAACTCAAATGGCATTCCAGAGTCCTGGTCAGGGATTCGCAGCGCTTTAGTACATAATTTTGCTGATCATCGGGACGAGACTTCTCTTTACAATGATCTCGCCCTTCTTACGCAGGGTTCTTCATCGCCCCAAGAGTTTTACGAAAAGTGTCAGAACATTTTCAGCACCATTATGACGTACATTTCCCTACACGAAACGGTTGCTTCCACTACACAATTAAAGCGCGAATTGTACCAGAAACTGACTATCCAAGCTTACTTGCGCGGTCTGAAGTTTTGCGTATTAGATGCATGCGTCCCATAGAAGAGGCTTTGGAATTTGTTCATGAAGAAATGAACACTTTATACATGCAGCATCGTAATGAACACATGCCTGAAAAGAAAACTGCTAATCAGCAATTTTTATTGCCGAAATTTGGTATGAATCAAACTCCAATGCCTTTATATTCGCCTCAGAGACCCTTTAACTTTAACATGCCAGGTCCATCCCATTAAAATTTTGCACCAATAGTTCAGAAACCCCCTGTAATGTGGAAACCAAATTTTAATCAGGGACCCAGGCCTCAGGGTCCAACACGCACTCAACAGATGTTCGCTGCTCGTCCTCCTAATTATAACCCACAGAGCAATGTATTTAGATTGCCTCAAAGATATTCAGCACCTAATGCAAATTTTAATCCTCAACGATCTCAACCTATGAGTGGGGTGAGTCACTACGTGACTAAGCAGTTACCATCTGGTGGGCACGACTGGTCCAGGCAAGGCAATCTACCACCGAGCAATTATTTTAAGACCCGGGAGATGATTTTTAATGAGTGCTATGATTATGACAATGATGCTTATGCTCTTTATGACAATTATGAAAGCTACCCCGATGAATACTATGGTTACGAGACCTACCAATCCTATGATGTTCAACCTGTCTATGAAGATACCCAACCAATGTACTCTGAAGTTGCCGAGTATCAACACCGACAAGAATCCCGTGGCGCGCCTTCTTCCTCTCGCACTGAGGAAAATTTTCCGAAGCACGAAGTCAGACGAATTAAAATAGAGATTAATTTGCATACACAGCGTAAATTACCCTATATAGAAATTTTGAACCCTCCAATTAAACTTTTAATAGATACAGGTGCCAACCAATCTTCTATAAGTCCTAAAGTTGTAAAAAAATATTTTCCTCAAATTCCTTTGATATATGACAATATTCATGGCACTAGCAGTAATGATTACGCTATTTCCTTACCCTGTTTTTCGTAAGTTAAAGGGAACGACAATGTTACATTTATACATTTATAAATTTCACGACTTCTTTGATGGGTTAATAGGATGGGATCTTTTAGACAGATGGGGATCGAACATTGATTTGAGATCTTACACCTTATTTACAAGAAACTCCGCAAATACGATTAAATTGTATGATTGTAAAAATTTATATTTATACGAAACCATTATTCCGGCTCATTCTTCTAAATTAATTAAAATCCCAATCAATGCTCGATCCGGGGACGTAACAGTTCCTGAACAATTTATCTCGAATTGTTTAATTGTTGAAAGTTTAACTAAAGTTGACAATAACCGAGGTTTTCTCGAAGTTGTAAATCCTACACAGAACGATATAATTTTTTCAATGGACCGACCTGTCAGTGCAGAAATTTTTCATGCTGTAAGCTCTCATGCATTTAAAATACCTGAAGGGCGAGTTAATGAGGTGCTTTCTCGCCTTAGAACTGATCATTTAAATGCAGAAGAGCGTGCAAATTTAGAATCACTTTGTGCCCAGTACGCTGATGTATTCTATATTGAAGGGGAGCCACTTACCTTTATCAATAAGATCAAACATAATATTCGCACCACAGATGAGGTTCCTATATACACCAAGAGTTACAGATACCCTTACATTCACAGACAAGAGGTGCAAGACCAAATTGGCAAATTGCTAGATTAGGGTATAATCCGTCCTTCGGAATCAGCATGGAGCTCTCCCATCTGGATTGTTCCTAAAAAAGCTGATGCGTCAGGAAAAACTAAATGGCGCTTAGTAGTTGACTTTAGAATACTTAACGAAAAAACGATTGACGATAAGTATCCTATCATAGTATATCCTATCATAGGATAGTATCCTTCATTGTACTTTAATTTTTATTTAATTTGTTCTAATTCCTGTTGTTTTTGTTTTATGTGCAATAAAGAATATATCTATCTATCTATCTATCTATCCCTAATATAAATGACGTATAAATATTTTACGACTTTGGATCTTGCAAGCGGATTTTACCAAGTAAGACAAATGTAAGACGTTCACTATAAAAAAATGTACTATCATTAATATCAATTACAGACTAGAATCTGGTAGCTGCGTAGAGTCTCTGGACGAAAACAGTTAATTAAATACTTAGGTTTCCAACAAGCCCGACAAATACAGCAAAAACTTACTAAATCAGAACTCAAAAGGAAGTATAAACATAGACTAAATATATTACTGCGCTCAGAACCTAACTCTCGCAATTTAATTAAATCTATAAATTCATATGCCATACCAATATTTCATATTCTTTCGGAATCATCACTTGGACACAGACTGGTCTCCTCAAGCTACAACGATTGATAATCACCTCACTTACATCCGCCCGCAAACATCACCCAAGGTCTTGCGTACAAAGACTCACATTGTCTAGGAAAGAAGGCGGCAGGGGCGTCATATACATTATCAATCTGCATAATAATCAAATTAAAAAATAGAAAAAATTAGAAAATACTTCCACACGCGCTCACAGGATTCAAAATTACACAGTCAAATAGCCCAAGTAGACAAAAAAAATTACACCGCTTAATCTCCAAGATCAAGCTGCACAACGTAACGAAAAAACTACTGAATCAAAAGACAAAATTACCGCATAGGAGCAGAAGTCTCTTCATGGAAGACACCGTCATGATCTCAAGCAACCTCACGTCGACTTAGATGCGTCGAACTATGGTTGCAGAGAGGTGAGCTCTTCCCGGAGACGGTGAAGCATTCATGTTGGCAATCCAGGACCAGATTATAGATACCCGCAACTACCAAAAATATATATATTAAAATCATTTAACCTACCTACAGATTCTTGCAGACACTGATACAGCAACTCAGAGACGATTCAGCATATCACTGGCGCCTGTAAGTCCATAGCCCAGACAGACTACAAGCACCGCCACGACCAAATTGCAGCAGTTATACATCAAAATTTAGCTTACCAATACAAATTTCTAACAGAAAAATTACCATACCTACTATAAATATCAACCAAAATATTGGGACCGCACAATCGTCACTGACAAAACCATACATTACAATAGACCCGATATAACTGTTTTAGATAAAAATAACAGAACAGTAATACTTATTGACATTGCAATATGCAACACACACAACTTATTGACCACACATACAGAAAAAATGCTAAATATACAGAACTGTCTATAGAAATAAAAAAACAGTGGCATGTTAGCTCTATCAGAACTATCCCAATAATTATTTCCAGTACTGGAGTCATTCCAATAAACTTACATACCAGCCTACATACACTCAAAATGAACACATCCACACTTATACTCATACAAAAAGCAGTCATTCTCAATACGAGCAGGATAGTACGAAAGTTTTTATCATTAGATTCACTATAGCACGTGCCAGTTTAACTCTTCGGAGAGATACAAAATTGTATAAAACAAAATAATAATAATAAATTTATTTCATAAAATTTGTTTACAGTTATTACTTACGGACTAATATCAACTACAAAATTACTTATTATTTAATTAAATTATTTGCTAGAAAATAAAAGGAATGTAAACAATTGGCCATATAATTATATTACTACTTATACTACTTAACATTTATTATATTAGATCTGAAAATTTGTGTTTCGATACCTAAACTAAGTAGATATTTACCTGTATCTTAGGTATCTCACACTTGTTACGATCCTGCAATACCTAGGAAATGCCGACGCACATACATACATACATATAATCACGCCTTTATCCCTAATGGGGTAGGCAGAGCGTAAACGACCTAAACAAAGGTCGTTCCGCCACGTCTGACAAAGTTTTGAGGGTTATTTTAAGATCGATTGCATCGCCTAAATTACAATATACTGAAACCCTCAGATCCCTTAGCTGTTTTTTACAGCATGCCCGGGAGGAAATGCAGCTGGCACATTCTATGTTTTTCTCTTGCTCCCAGGTCAGCATGGAAGAAATGAAAGAATGCCGACGCACGACGACCTTAATACAGCGAGCGCATCATTCGACCAGCCGGACACCGGACACTCGCCGAGAAATCGATTCCGACACTTCTGTTTCTAGCATCGAGCGTTAGTCACGGACTTTTAGTTTGTAATTTTTATATGTAACTTCCTTTTGAAAATAAAATTTTTAGTTTCACATTTTGTTTTTTTTTTGCATCCATCTACTGTCGCTTTTGTAATTGGCGCAGACGGTAGGATACTCGCGGTTATCCCGTGGGCACCGTAATTTTCAAAATCGCGAAAAATCGAGAAAATCGCGCTCGCGAATCACCGGGTGGCGTTTTCGCCGTCTTCGAGTATCCGAACCTACGACAGCTGCGGCCGGCGGAGTATCCAGACATAGATACCGCAGAGGGGACCAAAAATAAAAGAACGTTGGAAGATGTACTTTGAAAGGTTAATGAATGAAGAAAATGATTGGAGCGGTAATGTGAGGGACATACCGATAAATATTGGACTAGTGAGAGAAATTTGTGTGGATGAAGTAAAAATGGCTGTGCGAAGTATGAAAATGGGAAATCGGTTGGGCCAGATGGAATACCAGTTGAAGTGTGGAAGTTATTGAGTGCGGATGGGTGGGTGTGGCTGAGTTTATTTTTCGGTAAGTTGTTGCAAGAAGAGACGATCCCTGATGAATGGTGCAACAGTTTACTGGTGCCCATCTTTAGAAACAAGGGTGATGTGCAAGAGTGTAACAACTACCGAGGAATAAAACTCATGTCAAATACTATGAAAGTCTGGGAGAAAATAATAGAAAGAAGAATAAGAGAAGAGAGTGATATAACACAAAATCAGTTTGGGTTTATGCCAGGTCGAGGGACAACGGACGCCATTTTTGCACTTCGCATACTATGCGAAAAATACAAACGTGCTCACAAAAACTTGCACATGGTGTTCGTTGACCTTGAAAAGGCATACGATCGTGTACCCCGAGAGATTTTGTGGTGGGCTATGAAAGAGAAAGGCGTGCCTGGGAAGTATGTGGCGCTAATTCGTGCTATGTACGAAAAATCCTGTACTCATGTCCGGTCAGCTGCAGGCACTAGTGACGAGTTCGGTGTGGCTGTAGGCTTACACCAAAGGTCGGCTCTAAGTCCTTACCTATTCCTGTTAATAATGGACGCCTTGACGTCGGATATTCAGGAAGAGGCACCCTGGTGTATGCTGTTCGCCGATGACATCGTTCTCGTCGGCGAAGATGGACTCGAGGTACAGAGCAGGTTGGGGAAATGGCAACAGAAACTGGAGAATGTAGGCTTGAAAATCAGCAGAACAAAAACGGAGTACATGTTCTGCGATTTCGGCGGTTTCTCCAGTCCTGTGTGTGCTATGACCCTTGATAGGGTAGCATTACCGGTCTGCTCCGACTTCAAGTACGTCGGGTCACAAATTCAAGGAGATGGTGAGATAGACAGAGCCGTTACGCACAGAATTAGCGCAGGATGGATGAAATGGCGACAGGTTACAGGAACAACTTGTGACCCCCGAATGCCCTTCAGGCTGAAAGGGAAAATCTATAAGAGCGTCATAAGACCTGTCGTCATGTTTGGATCAGAGTGTTGGGCTATGAAAGTGATGGATGAAAGAAAACTTCATGCTGCGGAAATGCGAATGCTGAGATGGATGTGTGGTGTAACAAGAATGGATAAGATAAGGAATGAGTACATAAGAGGAAGTCTGAAAGTTGCGCCAATTACCGACAAAGTAAGAGGAAATCGCCTTGCGTGGTATGGCCATGTTATGCGGAGGGATGAAAGTCATATAGGCAAAAGGGTAATGAATTTGAATGTGGATGGATATGTTGGGAGAGGACGACCAAAGAAAAGATGGATGGACTGCGTGAAAGCTGATATGTCAAAAACAGGTGTGAGTGATGAATTGACGGCTGACAGGGATGAATGGAAGAATAAAACGTACTGCGCCGACCCCAAGTAAATGGGATAAGGGCAAGCGAATGATGATGGACCAAAAATGCGCATGTGAGTATTTTAGAATTGTTCTGAGTTGCTTCCTTTTTCTTTGTGTAATCCGTATCCTTATAATTTTCCAAGATTTTCCACCCACGGCAATCGAGGACCCCTAGGTTAGATAAAAATAATAGAGTTACTTTGCAAGACGCGAATAGGAATATAGAGTCAGATAGTGAAACTGAGTCTTTAGATAATTCTGTAATTATTAACTTGAATATGTCTGAAAATAAAGTAGAAATCATTTTTAAAGCCCTTCGCTTGTTACCAGATTTTGACGGGAATCCAAACGTTTTAACTATTATACATTTGTGTGACCAATTAGTAGAAGAATTCGTTGGAGATACGACAGAAAATAATTTGAATAATTTGGCCCTTATAAATGGCATTCTTAATAAGATTACTGGACCTGCTGCTCGCCTGATAAACTCAAATGGCATTCCAGAGTCCTGGTCAGGGATTCGCAGCGCTTTAGTACATAATTTTGCTGATCATCGGGACGAGACTTCTCTTTACAATGATCTCGCCCTTCTTACGCAGGGTTCTTCATCGCCCCAAGAGTTTTACGAAAAGTGTCAGAACATTTTCAGCACCATTATGACGTACATTTCCCTACACGAAACGGTTGCTTCCACTACACAATTAAAGCGCGAATTGTACCAGAAACTGACTATCCAAGCTTACTTGCGCGGTCTGAAGTTTTGCGTATTAGATGCATGCGTCCCATAGAAGAGGCTTTGGAATTTGTTCATGAAGAAATGAACACTTTATACATGCAGCATCGTAATGAACACATGCCTGAAAAGAAAACTGCTAATCAGCAATTTTTATTGCCGAAATTTGGTATGAATCAAACTCCAATGCCTTTATATTCGCCTCAGAGACCCTTTAACTTTAACATGCCAGGTCCATCCCATTAAAATTTTGCACCAATAGTTCAGAAACCCCCTGTAATGTGGAAACCAAATTTTAATCAGGGACCCAGGCCTCAGGGTCCAACACGCACTCAACAGATGTTCGCTGCTCGTCCTCCTAATTATAACCCACAGAGCAATGTATTTAGATTGCCTCAAAGATATTCAGCACCTAATGCAAATTTTAATCCTCAACGATCTCAACCTATGAGTGGGGTGAGTCACTACGTGACTAAGCAGTTACCATCTGGTGGGCACGACTGGTCCAGGCAAGGCAATCTACCACCGAGCAATTATTTTAAGACCCGGGAGATGATTTTTAATGAGTGCTATGATTATGACAATGATGCTTATGCTCTTTATGACAATTATGAAAGCTACCCCGATGAATACTATGGTTACGAGACCTACCAATCCTATGATGTTCAACCTGTCTATGAAGATACCCAACCAATGTACTCTGAAGTTGCCGAGTATCAACACCGACAAGAATCCCGTGGCGCGCCTTCTTCCTCTCGCACTGAGGAAAATTTTCCGAAGCACGAAGTCAGACGAATTAAAATAGAGATTAATTTGCATACACAGCGTAAATTACCCTATATAGAAATTTTGAACCCTCCAATTAAACTTTTAATAGATACAGGTGCCAACCAATCTTCTATAAGTCCTAAAGTTGTAAAAAAATATTTTCCTCAAATTCCTTTGATATATGACAATATTCATGGCACTAGCAGTAATGATTACGCTATTTCCTTACCCTGTTTTTCGTAAGTTAAAGGGAACGACAATGTTACATTTATACATTTATAAATTTCACGACTTCTTTGATGGGTTAATAGGATGGGATCTTTTAGACAGATGGGGATCGAACATTGATTTGAGATCTTACACCTTATTTACAAGAAACTCCGCAAATACGATTAAATTGTATGATTGTAAAAATTTATATTTATACGAAACCATTATTCCGGCTCATTCTTCTAAATTAATTAAAATCCCAATCAATGCTCGATCCGGGGACGTAACAGTTCCTGAACAATTTATCTCGAATTGTTTAATTGTTGAAAGTTTAACTAAAGTTGACAATAACCGAGGTTTTCTCGAAGTTGTAAATCCTACACAGAACGATATAATTTTTTCAATGGACCGACCTGTCAGTGCAGAAATTTTTCATGCTGTAAGCTCTCATGCATTTAAAATACCTGAAGGGCGAGTTAATGAGGTGCTTTCTCGCCTTAGAACTGATCATTTAAATGCAGAAGAGCGTGCAAATTTAGAATCACTTTGTGCCCAGTACGCTGATGTATTCTATATTGAAGGGGAGCCACTTACCTTTATCAATAAGATCAAACATAATATTCGCACCACAGATGAGGTTCCTATATACACCAAGAGTTACAGATACCCTTACATTCACAGACAAGAGGTGCAAGACCAAATTGGCAAATTGCTAGATTAGGGTATAATCCGTCCTTCGGAATCAGCATGGAGCTCTCCCATCTGGATTGTTCCTAAAAAAGCTGATGCGTCAGGAAAAACTAAATGGCGCTTAGTAGTTGACTGTAGAATACTTAACGAAAAAACGATTGACGATAAGTATCCTATCATAGTATATCCTATCATAGGATAGTATCCTTCATTGTACTTTAATTTTTATTTAATTTGTTCTAATTCCTGTTGTTTTTGTTTTATGTGCAATAAAGAATATATCTATCTATCTATCTATCTATCCCTAATATAAATGACGTATAAATATTTTACGACTTTGGATCTTGCAAGCGGATTTTACCAAGTCGAGATGAATCCAGAAGATATTCCCAAAACTGGATTTAACGTGGAACATGGAAAATACTACTAATAATACTAATATTTTTGAGCATGCCCATGGGGCTCAAAAAATCGCCTTGTACATTCCAGAGAGAAATGGACAACGTCCTTAGGGACCTCCAGAACAGGGTTTGTCTTGTGTATTTAAACGACATTATCGTTTTTAGCACATCTTTGCAGGAACACATGATAAGCTTGGAGAAAGTGTTCCAACGACGAAGGGAATCTAATTTCAAAATCCAGATGGATAAGTCTGAGTTTTTGAAATTAGAAACCGCTTATTTAGGACATATCATTGGTAAAGACGGCATAAAACCTAACCCTGACAAAATTAAAGCTATTCAGAAATTTCCTTTACCGCGAACTCCGACCGAAATCAAACCATAAAAAAATATTAATTTAGTTTATGATATTTTAAATGAATCTTTCGTTGCATAATCGTTCGCAGCTCATTGAAAATAGGAACAAAGATAGGGAGCCTGAAAAGAGTATACCCCAGACCAACAAGTATTTGTACGTAATCCCCTAGCAAATAGGCAAAAACTAGCTCCGCGCTATACAACACGGACACGGTTTTAGCTGACCTCCCAATTCATATCTATACTAAAAAGAAACGAGGTCCCGTTGCTAAGTCCCGTCTTAAGAGAGTTCCCAATAGTTCGCTTTTGTTGCAGAACTCTCCTGATTCTTCACCTAACCTCCCACCTGATGCGGGCGCAAGATCTAACACTTGAGTCCTTGGATGACGGACCAGGACTACTTCCATTTAAACTTGGATCTACAAAAATAATATCCCGATACCATTCCTTCCTAAAGTTTATAGATCTTGATGATATTGAGTCTAAAATTTAAATAGTTAGATCGCACGCAACTATATGACTTTCGACCCCAATTAAATAATAAAACGTTATCCCTTTACGAACCGCATTTAAAGTATCTTGAAAGTAAATTCGACGACCCTCGCAGCCTAGTTGGCCTGCCTGCTACGCAGAAGGTCCCGGGTTCGATTCTCGGCCAGGGCAGACATTTGAATGATGAGTTTAAATGTCTGTTTCTGGGTCTGGGTGTTCTTTGTGGTTGTTTTATTTTATTTTTTATTTTATTTTATTTGGATAGGTACAATTACAGACTACAGACTAATAACAAGGTAGAAATAATAAAAAAAATATATAGAAAACATTATAAATCTGAGGTCCTATTACAATTGTACACAACATTCACCAAACAGTTAAGATATAAAATAAAAAGAGAACACTTATAAAAAATAACGGTTTGAAAGTGATTAATTACAAAAAAATACAATAAAGGAACCTAAACATTGTTTTTAATACTGTTATACAGTTGTGACTTAAAAGAATTTAGACTGCAATTGAATATGTCAGTGTGAGCGCATTCTTTATTATAACTTCTACACATTCTCCATAAAGGATTATTGTAAGAAACATTATTATTTGAAGACGGTAACCTAAAAACTTGTGGAATGCGCATTGACCTAGTTGGTACACTAAAGTTTAATTTTGCCAGCACGTAATAGTCAAAATTGCCATGTACAATTTTATGAAGAGTACATAATTCCGACACCCATCTTCGATGTTCAAGACTGAACAATCCAAACCTAATTAGCCTATCATTATACTCAGGAATTTTTCGCCTCAATCCTAACCTAGCACATAAGATCCTTAGAAACCGGCGCTGAATTGACTCAACTCTATCCCTATGAACGTCATATATTGGAGACCAGACAACGGAGCAGTACTCAAGGATACTGCGTACCAATGAATTGAAGAGCAGGATCCACGAACTCTCCTTTCTGAAAGGTTTGGCTGTACGAGTAATGAAGCTCAGCATCCTGTTTGCTTTGATGCAAATCTGATCAACATGTTCACGAAAAGACAGTGCTGAGTCAAACATAACACCTAAGTCTCGTATTATACTGACGCGTTCCAGCACTATACCGGAGATTGTATAACTGTTTGTGATTGGGTTTTTATTTTTTGTAAAAGTTATTACTTGGCATTTTTCTATGTTTAGAATCATACGATTGTCCATACACCACCGATCAACTGTATCAATGTCATTCTGTAACCATATACAATCATCAACGCCAGTTATTTCACGGAAAATTTTTATATCATCCGCGTAAGCCAAACAGTTACTTTTAATTGTGCCCAGTAAATCGTTAATAAAAGCTAAGAACAAGAGTGGACCAAGATTTGAACCCTGAGGCACGCCTGATGTTGCTAGAAAAGGGACAGACTCAAAACCACTTAAAGCAACAAGTTGAGAACGATTATATAAATATGTTGCAAACCATCGATGAAGACTGCCTTGAATACCCATGTGCTGCAATTTTTTCAAGAGTATAGAGTGGTTGACGCGATCGAATGCTTTTGAAAAATCTGTATATATAGAGTCGAATTGAGTCTTATTGTTAAAGGAGTCACATATGTGGGTAGTATATACTAATAAATTTGAGGCTGTCGAACGACCTGGTATGAATCCATGCTGAAACGGACTTAAAAGGTGTTTAATATGATTAAATGTATGAGAGTAAACCAGACTTTCAAAAATCTTTGCGAACCAACTAAGAATACTTATGGGCCGATAATTTTTCACATCCGTTTTATCACCGCTTTTAAATATTGGAGTTATTTTTGCTATCTTCCATAAGGATGGGAAAAATCCATCGTTTAACGATTTATTATAAATAAGTGCTAATGGTTTCGCTAAAGCTCTCGCACAAAGGCGTAAAAATATCGGGGGAATGCCATCAGGGCCAGCGTTTTTGGATACATCAACCTGCTTAAGTATGAGGTGTACACTCTCTGGTGAAAGCTCTATCGTGGAAATAGAGTAATTTGAATGAGGGAAATCGGGACTGTAATGAACACTCACGTCATCACTATAAACGGATGAGAAACTATCAGCAAAAAAATTAACTATATCTTTGCCATCCGTAGCAATACAACCATTATATTTCATCACTCTAGGATAGTCATTCGTGATTCTTTTGCTTTTGGTATAGCGCCAAAAGGCTTTAATATTAAGTACAAGATCACATTCGATATGCGCAATATATGAATTAAAACACTCATTAATTAGTATCTTGGCTCTTAATCTTAACATAGAGAATGCATCATAGTCCCGTGGATTACCGTGAACTTTGTAGCGATGATGAAACTTGTCCTTAGCTTTAATTAACCTTATGAGTGGTTTGGAAAACCACGAGGGATAGTTGTTCCTACGCATTTTTTTCTTCGGGGTGTATTTTTCAATGATCCCATACAACGAATTGTAGAAAAATTTAACAAAGTCATCACAGTTAAGCAATAATGCTTTCAGCTCCCAGTCAATCTCCTGCAAAGCTCCTATGCATCGTTCATAATTAGTTTTATGGAAACACAGTTTCTCCAAACATACGTCATTTACCCTTAATGTGGAAAAATTTTCGCGTTGCAATGTGAGCTCAAACGGGGGGTGATGCTTATCCAGCTTACTAACAGGAACTGCCTCCGTAAATAAAAACGACTCTGAAATATCAACAATCGCTAAATCCAAAATGTTATTACTGGGATTTAGTATGTAATTTAATTGTTTTACTGAAACTGTATTAAACATATCACATAACGCTTTAGATTGCTTTAGCTTATAATCCAACGGACAACCAGTCTCATTCGACCACACAATATCTTTTAAATTAAAATCACCTATTATGCATATTTTATGATTTGGGTGCGAATCAATAATTTTTCCACACTTCTGTATAAAATCAATAGTTATATCCGAAGGTATGTAATCTGTTATGTAAACAGTACATAAATTCATAGTAGTATTGGCATTAATCTCTAACTGTATCCACACATCCTCCACGAATTCAGAGGTCCAATCACTACGCAGGACGAATTTGTACCGTTTAGAGATGGCTATTAGTACACCACCCCCATAGCTCTTATTAAAACGTTTGAGATATTGATCATTCATATTGGAAACATTTGCACATTGTAAATCATATATTTTAGAACAAATACTGCATGTGAGATATAACCGATTTATGATTGGCTGTAAGCACCCAGCACAAGTTATTGAACCCTTGGGCGGCATCTGCAGGCAGGCTCTGATACTACGATTGAAGGCAACTAATACAGTTCGGCTGCTCAGTTAAAAGTTCCGTAGCAACGCGGTAGATGGCGTTGGAGTCGTAGATGTGCACGGTTGATCCGTGGAAGCAGTAGTTATACAAGATAGCGGTGCAGGATTTCGCAGCGCTGCGTCACTCGCTTTGTAGCGTCGTCGGCCGACCGCAGTCTTCCGTTCAAGAAGGGCCAGGTTCGATCCTCCACTGGGGACACCGATGATTCGTCAGACTTACTTGACTTATCGATGCTGAAGACAAAGAGGTCCGACACAGGTAAATATGGCCGCCGCGTCCAATGGACTTTCCCTCAAGCCAGAACAGGAGCCACCGATAATTGCGCCGAACACCACACCAGCAGAGCGAGATGCACCGAGTTGACGAGCAATGGCCGCCGGGTCTTATGGACACTTCCACAAGAAGAAACGAGAGCCACCGATGTAAGGCCCAAATCGAATTTAGAAAAACAAAATTAAAATTAATTGTAGAGAGACACAGTCAAACACGTCCGTACGGATGAACGATCGGGCGAGAGCACGAGCAGTTTCTGTGTATGTCCATGGCACCCCGATACAGGGAATCCTAGTGGGGCTATGAGTGTGATCGTGTTTTTTTTTTTTATTAGTTACAATTTTAGAACAGTTACAAAGTGTTGAGCCTGATCGTGTAAAGAGAGGACATATAGACGGTCTAGGTTCAGTCATTAAAAGCATTTCAGGAAATTTGGACCAGACAGACGCAGTAATCTATAATAATGCCATTAATACTCTCCAACATAACGAAAATAAATTAGAATCAAAAATTAATAGTCAAATAAGCCTCTCAAAGGAGTGGATGTCCCAGCACACTAAAGTATTAGATAATATAGTAGAAAATCAAAAGAAGATGTCAAATGCTATTAACTCAATACTATATATATACTTATACGTAGCGATACAGAAAGGGAAACGGACTTAATAAAATATGCACATCTTGCCCAATATTTGTTAATAATAGGTGATAATATAGAGGATCTATCGGTAGAACTACGTAACATAGAATATCTTTTAGCTTTTATTCACGCACATAGTACATTTCATTCTATGCTGAGTATTGTTTCTCTAAAATCTATGTTAGATAAATTAAAGACTCTTTATATGAAAGATGAAGTACTAGACGTAGAACTTCGCGAGCTATATAATATAATTAAGTTAGGTTCTTATTATGTAGACAAACGTATAGTTATAGTTTTTAAGTTTCCGATTGCTCTGCCCCTAACCTATAACCTTTACAAATTATCTGTTGTTTCTAATAAAAACCATCAAATCCTTATACCTACCATACCTTATATAGCAATTCAAGGACATAACTCTATGTACATGGAGGCAGAATGGCCTAAGTCCAAATCATGGTACCTCTGTGATGGCACACTGAAACATCGAGAAGGAGACCAGGCTGACTGCATTCGACATCTCATCACGGAGCAGCAACTCATCTCTACTTGTACTCCCACATTAGTTTCACTGAACAAAGAAGCCCTCGAACAACTCGAAGAGAAACACTACACACTGAGCTTTCCGAAAGTCTACCAATGTCCAGATATCCTGCAATCAAGAACAGTACAAGATTCTTCAAGGAAGTTATTTGGCTACCATCCCTACCAACTGCTTCATGAGAACTCAAGAATTCACCCTTACGAACATACACAATCAAATTAGAGGACAAGTCGTGAAGATAACTAACTTACCACCCCTGAAAGAAAATTCAACTCAGAATCAACCATTCATCACTCTACACTCAAATAATCTCGAGAATCTGCACGCTATGAATACTAAGATAACTTTACAGCCACAAGTAAAGTTAGATCAAGTCGATAATCTAAGTCTTTATCATACGACCGTACTTATCTATGTGTTAATGCTTAGCTCAGCTGTCTTAACAATTGGCTTTAAATACCGACGACTTCAGATAAGAAAAATGAAGAACCTGAAATCAACTGATGAACCTCAAGATACATATGCCCAGATTTCAACCCCACGACGACCACAGATGAAGATATCCCAGCGAGATAAAGATAGATCCTCATAACCTCCCAGCAACATTCTCGAAGTCTATCAAATAGTTGCTGATCTGCGGGGGGAGGTGTTACGATCCTGCAATACCTAGGAAATGCCGACGCACGACGACCTTAATACAGCGCATCATTCGACGTGCGGGACACCGGACACTCGCCGAGCCATCGATTCCGACACTTCTGTTTTTAACATCGAGCGTTAGTCACGTACTTTTAGTTTGTAATTTTTATATGTAACTTTCTTTTTAAAATTAAAGTTTTAGTTTGACATTTTGGTTTTCGTAATCGGTTCAGTAGTTGATGCGGTAACATACAGACAGACAAAAATTCTAAAAATAATCGTTTTGGTCATTATATCGTTAATAATATATAAAGACGACCCTCGCAGCCTAAGTTGGCAGTGTACCTGCCTGCTACGCAGAAGGTCCCGGGTTCGATTCTCGGCCAGGGCAAACATTTGAATGATGAGTTTAAATGTCTGTTGCTGGGTCTGGGTGTTCTTTGTGCTTGTTTCTGTGTATGTCCATGGTATCCCGATACAGGGAATCCTAGTGGAGGCTATGAGTGTGATCGTGTTTTTTTTTTTCGTGTTTTTTTATAATGCCTACTGCAATTATTTTTTTGTAAATGTATTCAATGTACAGACACGACCCTTAGGGATATAGGGACAGAGAAAGCAACTTTGTTTTATACTATGTAGTGAAGATCCTCTAGATAAACAAGTACTCCATTTTATAAACATAGATCAAACGGTTATTTAAATATTAATTCTGAAAAATCGTATTTTTTTTATAACTGATTGACTGACTGGCTGACATACATATCAAAAATCAATTAATCAAAAACCCTACTAAGGAATAATTTGACCTGTCACCTACAACAACGGCCAAGTCACATGAAATTAACCTTATTGAAGAGCTAAGAATTACTATAATAAACAGAAGACAAAGGAGCTAGACTAGGCTCCCTCTTTATATCTCACAACTTTTTGTGCAATTCCAAGACCACCATAAACTTGGCTTTCACTTTTACATTTATGTTTTTGGTGGGATATAAACCAGGCCACTCAGAAAGTATTGCGATAAATAGTTTTTATATATGGCAGACTGGCCGGTTAGAATCTTTTTTGAAAATATGATTACTTGTAAGTAAAAATATGTGTGTTCCATTTTCAAAATTTCCCTCCACATTTTTTGCGAGCCAATTCAAAGTATCGTGTCTTACTGAAAAATGGATCTGCGCCGGGAACATTTTAGAGCTATGATTTTTTACGATTTCAAGTGTCGCCTGAAACCGGATGAATCTTTCGAAAGACTTCAAATGGCATTTATGGATGAAAGCCCCTCCAAGGCAACCGTGTATCGTTGGTATAACGAATTTAGGCGCGGTCGACCAACCTTGGGGGATGAAGAAAGAAGCGGTCGCCCTTTGACGGCTATTACGGAAGAAAACGTGCTAGCAGTGAATAATTTAATCCAAGATAATAGGCGAATTACATATCAGGAGATTCAGCACATATTAAAGATTGGATCGGGAAGCGTTCACGAGATTCTACATGGGCATCTTCGCGTGAGGAGGATAGTATCGCGCTGGGTGCCGCACTACCTCACCGACGCTCAGAAGCAGGCCCGGGTGGAATGGTGCCGTAATATGCTGAACAAATTTGAAGCAGGCTCGTCTCGCCGTGTTTACGACATCGTAACAGGTGATGAGTCCTGGATTTATCAATACGATCCAGAAACCAAGCGCCAGTCGACAGTTTGGGTGTTTCAAAATGAACCAACGCCTACCAAAGTGAAGCGATCTCGAAGCGGGGGGAAGATTTTGATTGCCAGCTTTTTTAATTTGACTGGCCACTTGGCCTCAATTCCCTTACGAGATCAAAGAAGCATTAACGCCGAATGGTATACTACCAAATGTTTACCAGAAGTTTTTTTCTGTTGTGAGCAACAAGCGACCAAACACAGGGCTCCGCGGACTACTGCTCCACCACGACAATGCGCCTGCACACACCGCGCTTAAAACGAGGGACTTCCTGGACAGCACACCAGTCAAACTCCTGGGTAACCCTCTGATCCTGGGTGATCTAGCACCGTGTGACTTCTTTTTATTTCCAAAAATAAAAAAAATCAGCTCAAGGGGATACAATTTTCGTCGCCGGAAGATGCGCTGGCTGCGTTCGAGCAGGCTGTAAACGAGGTGTCTACGGCGGACTGGAAAAAAACTGGAAAACTGGTTCAGACGCATGAATCTTTGTATAGAGGCTGGTGGAGAGTACTTTGAAAAGATTTAATAAAAATATATGTACCTGTAGAACAATTTTTTTTAGTGTCGCAAATCTTTCTGAGTGTCCCACGTATATTTCTTGCTCGATGATTAGGTACTTGTCAGAATCACGTCAGAATAATTTGAAGTATTTTATTTTTTGTAGTTGTATTTTGCAATTTGCACACAATGTTGTTTTTAATTTATTTGTACATTATTTTATATTTTACTTCTTATTTCAATATAAAGCGAAAATGTGGAAACATACAATCAAATCAAATGAAATTATTTATTGTTTATTAGTAATTATTGTAATCCTTTTAAATTTGGAGTTTATCGAATGCAGAAGACAAAGGAGCTAGACTAGGCTCCCTTTTTATATCTCACAACTTTTTCTGCAATTCCAAGACCACCATAAACTTGGCTTTCACTTTTCCATTTATGTTTTTGGTGGGATATATATATTTCTTGCTCGATGATTACTTGTCAGATAGACGTCAGAATAATTTGAAGTATTTTATTTTTTGTAGTTGTATTTTGCAATTTGCACACAATGTTGTTTTTAATTTATTTATACATTATTTTATATTTTACTTCTTATTTCAATATAAAGCGAGAATGTGGAAACATACAATCAAATCAAATCAAATTATTTATTGTTTATTAGTAATTATTATAATCCTTTTAAATTTGGAGTTTATCGAATGCATCAGAAGACAAAGGAGCAGGGGGGGCAAACACGGTGGCGGTAGCGGCTGGCTGTTTGACAAATACATCGGTAGTAAAATATTCAAGGAAGCGGTAGAACCATGCACACGTTATTTAATCTCAATGCCAAAACAGAAATATTGCTTACGCTATAGATTCTCAGAACAAAACTTTAACACATATTGCGTTACTGTGAAAAAATGGGTTAAAGAGTGTCGAAAAGGAGCTAATATGTCAATGACAATTAGATACCAAAATATTGAATCCGAATGTAGTGGTGGAGCAAAAGAAAAATATTTAAATAGTTTTAAAAGCACCAGTCAAAATAAATTAAGTAGCTTGAAGAAGAAATACAGAGAATCAAGATGCAGGAAAGCATATTCTGGAGGGCACGTCGTGACCTTTGATTCACTGACTTTTGCTGTGCTTGTTAGTTTTTGTTACTCTATTAATTGAACTAAAATAAAACTATGAATACAAAGTCATTCTTTGTTGTTTTGAATAATAGCATCCAAGTTTTTATGTGTGTGTGGTGTGAGTGGCCACCCCTGGGAGAGGCAAAATAACTATACCAATAATTATTACTTCTTCTTCTTGTCGTGTCGGTCGTTTAGGCGTTTTTATATTAATTTTGAACAGTACTATGCCAGATTTATTACTAGTCTAGCTGGGCATTTTTTTTAAAGTGTTCCGTAGGTTTTTGGCGTGTCCGTTGGTTTCTAGCTCACTTTTGTCACAATTTTAAACCTGAATTGTGTTTCAGAGTTTTTACAATAAGAAAA
Source organism: Scrobipalpa costella (assembly GCA_949820665.1). Taxonomy (NCBI): domain Eukaryota; kingdom Metazoa; phylum Arthropoda; class Insecta; order Lepidoptera; family Gelechiidae; genus Scrobipalpa; species Scrobipalpa costella. The sequence goes on from OX463314.1 coordinate 4,968,417, forward strand.
CATATAATTAGTGTTTAAAAACTTCATAAAAGCATAATTAAAATTATTTTATTCAGATGAACCGCCAATTTTTTGTGTCCGTAGTAGTCGTTGTAGAAAAAAAATTACGATAAGTTGAGTTTATTAATAAATATTCTATTATAAATAGGTTCTGGCAATATTTTGAGCGCTCTTTTTTTTTGCAAAATAGCCTTTATAGTGGACAGATCAAAGCACAAAATATCTTAAAATCTGTTTTTATGTTGTCCGACTAATTTGCAGAAGTGCAAAGCACAAAATATCTTAAAATCTGTTTTTATGTTGTCCGACTAATTTGCAGAAGTGGAATTCCTCGTTATCGTACTTATTTTTACCTGATTAAATGAAAATTACTACTAAATGATGCGTTTTTTTTTATTCTGGCCACATATTTCTTAATGTAGCAATACTAAATACACGAAGTCTCACGCAGTTCTGCCAAGTGCGGCGATTTATCGCCATTTAGGCTTTCTCGGGGGGTGCTGTGACGACCAAAAATTTACATTTGCGACCGGTCGCAATTTAGGCTATCTCGAAAAAAAAAATTAGGCTACTTCATCATATAGGATAAGAATACGAACAAAATGGGCCCAAACTCTAGGGCTCGAACCTCGGCTTATGGCATTGCCTTGGGAACTCCTTATCTACCCGGTACGTGCCGGTAAACCCCAAAGAGGGAGCAAAGGAGGGACCACCGCGACCCCGCCGGCGGGGTGCCCGGTTGCTGGAAGGTTAAGTACTGAGTGTGGCTCGACTTGTATTGGCAGCATTAAATGCACGAGTCATTTGGTCATCGCCGTCGGTAAGGACATGCCTAGGTCTTCGTTTGTATGTTTGTAACGAGTCGCAGGTTGGTGGAAATTTCTACCATCCACCCATAATCCACCCTCTTTGACTCAAGATTTTGAGATCGAAAAAAAATATTTAAATAACATCCCTACTGAAAAGAGTCTTAAGGGATAGGAGTCAAGCATTTAATATAGTAGTAGCTAGCATTTAATATAGTAGTAGCTAGTAGCTATTTAGACGATTCGTAAATGATTTAGGCGATTTTAGGTTATTTCACCATGGGCGACTTTTAGGCGACTTGAAATTTACTTTTCGGCGATTTCATCCTAAAATATCTTGGCAACACTGGTCTCACGTCAGTTTGCGTCCAAATCTGAGAAAAAGTGGTGGCGAGTTTCCGGTGCACTTAAATTTCCATACTACCGTAACCAAGGTTTGTCCAATATTTTTCCTTAATTTAAATACATTCTTCAATAAAAATTGATATCCTACGGTAATTTAATATTCACTTTAATGAAGTATTACTCAGGGCAGTAGATTTAGCATGAAAAGCATATTATTTTTGATTTTTATTCAATGCCATGTTGTTATTCCGTTACCTCCATTTCGTTACTAACCGATAAGTAACGTATATGGGAGTAACGGAATGGAACGGTAAAGGCGGTACCACACGTGAGGTATTTAAGTACTGACCACCTGTACAGCGTAGTTGGTAGTGCGCAGGGGTCCCGGGTTCGATTACCGGTCGGGCAGATATTTGAATGATGAATTGTTTATGTTATACAGCGAATCGTAGTGCGGTTGTTTATTATAATTTATAACTTTATTTCCTTACAAAAAGAGAGGATGAAGTATTTGTAGAGTATCCAGAGTAGAAAAAAAAATGTTCTTAGATTACATTTTTTATTGGAAAACCTGACATAATAAAACTAAATTAAGACAATTTGTTTTAGAAATGGCGCTTACAGCCGCCGGAAAGCAAAAGCGTTATAGAGAAAGAATTAAAAATAATCCAGAAAAACGTGAGATCCAAAAATAGAAAGAGTTGGAGATATTGAAAAAGACATGTAAAAAGATTGGAGACATGACTGAAGAGGAAAAAGAAAACCAAAGAAAAGTATGGAGAGAACGAAAGAAGAATCAAAAAGAAAGAAGAAGTACATGCACTGCAGAATAATGAAAAAAATCGATAACTACAAAAAATAATCGCAAACGGCAAAACAATATAAGACAAATAGTAAAAAAATATAATGCAGTTATAGCAAGAATAAGTAGTTTAAAAAAAAAAACATATCATACCACGCAAAGAAAATACAAAAACCGCCCATACCCTTTCTAATACTTTTCACACCACAGGTCATTGCATTAATCGGCATTTTTTTTATACCGTGAGTATTATTGTATTTTCGTAGGGATACCTATTTTTTTAGATCAACCTATGTTACTCGCTGATAATGTCACTTTTTAAAGGTCAAAGAATATTTAAAATCTGGTGAGCAGTGTTTTGAGTTTATCCATTACCTACAAACAAACAAATCATTTATCTTTATAATATTACTGTAGACGCTTCTTGTTCTGCTTTGCGTTTTCCCAGCCTGATGCTGGGGTCCGCTTTCCGGCTTTTTCTACTCCACTTTGCCCGGTCTTCAGCATCCACTGGTGTGAGATCGTTCTCTTCCATGTCCGCTTTTACGACGTCAAGCCAGCGCTTCTTTGGTCTGCCGCGTGATCTAAGGACTTGGACAGTGAGATCGAGGCATCTCATTCCGACGTAGTCTGGCGGTCTGCGACTTAAATGCCCATACCATCGCAGACGAGTTTCCTGCAGCTTATCTGCTACGTCGCGGACTCCAAGGCTGCCACGGATGTGCTCGTTACGAATGCGATCTAATCTCGTAACGCCGCACATCCATCGCAACATCTTCATCTCTGCTACGTGAAGCTGCTGGACATGTCTTCCAAGGACAGGCCAGGTCTCGCTGCCGTATAGTAGGATTGGTCGGGTGATACTCTTGTACACAAGGCCCTTAAGCTTCACTGGTATTCTGCGGTCGCAAAGTACACCAGTTACTTCCCGCCATTTTGCCCAAGCAGCGCTGTTTTGGGCTTAGACATCGCAATCAATTACACCAGGCTCGTCCAGCACAGACTCAAGGTATTTAAATTTATCTGTTTTTGAAACAAGTTCATCTCCCACCTTTATGGGGTTGGGGTCTGTGCTGCCACATGCCATGTACTCGGTATATATTAGTGTAGACTACTAATAAATAAATAAAAAATGCTTTGATTCCGTTAACCTATATAGCCGCAGCCTTATGATTCCGTTACCGTTCCCTTATACGTTACTGTCCGTTCCAAAGTTACTGTTTTTAATTATTTATTAATTCGTGTTAATTCCTAATTTGATTTTGTTTATTCGAAAAGATTGTTCAATAATTTAACTTCAAATTGTAAAAAATATATTGTCATGATATCTTTACCATTATTATTAACATAGAACATAATTTGTAATTTCAGCTGTTTGGTAACGCAATATACACAAAAGAGCCTTAAAATAAGTAATTTATTATAAAATAATAGCAAATTAATGGTTTATTAAAGTCACAAGTTTCTATTTTTACCATTATGAAATATAAAAATACAATTTCATTGTTTTTTTCTGTGATTTATTCCCTAAAATAACCCGTAACGAAGTGGAACAAATTTTTGTGGTAGGCTTGATAAAAATAGTTATTGTAGTAATTTGCGATATGATTCAACGATAATTTTATAAAAAATAGATTGCTGGTTATTTTTATAATCATATAACATCATGAAAATATTGACTTAAAAAAACTGAATTTCTGACCAGGTAAGTAGCACTTTAGAAAAAATTGCCCAGCTTAAAACAATTGGATCCAGGAATTTGTAGGAGTACTACTAATCTACCATAAATAACTCTTAAAACTTTGTCACACGTGGCGGAACGACCTTTGTTTATGTCATTTACGCTCTGCCTACCCCATTAGCACACCACATAAATCGAAAAACGTTTTTCGTAAATATTTCTTTACTAGCTTTTACCCGCGACTTCGTCTGCGCAGTTTTTTTTTTTCTCCTTCGTCCACCCGTGGTTATCTGCAGCATCTTGTGGGTCCGGTCCGAAAACGTGACGATAGTGGCGGTGAGAGTAGTGTCAAACCCCTTCTTCCGTCATCGTTCCTCACGTACCTACCACACGTTCCCCCTTGTCCTACCCGTCACACGCGTCCCTCCTCCTCCTCCTTTCGAGTGGGTATCGAGTCTATCGACCGGATGAACCCTGGTGTCAGAGTTTTTAAACCGCCTAGTAGCACAACTATCAGGCCTCTGACATGGTTTGAGTAACGACCACTATCAAAGACAGCGACCGGGACCGACGGCTTAACGTGCCCTCCGAAGCACGAAATCTTTTTTTCTATTCGGACAATCAGGTGATTCAGCCTGCAATGTCCTAACCAAACTGGGAAAAAAATCACAAAGTGATAAATTCTCAAATATCAACTTTGTGTTTCCCCCCTGGGAATCGAACCCAGGACCTCCGGATCGGGAGTCCAGGGCACTAGCTACAAGACCACGGGAGCGTCCCTAAACAGTCATCATGTATGTCCAGTCCTCCCATTAATTCCCCCCATGACTCTCTCCAGTCGCTTCTGTTCCCTTTCCTCTCGTCCATCCTGAACCTTATGTCGCTCTAGTACACGTGTATAAAAGGTTCACAAATTATCAATACACAACACACATTATGAATTGAATTGCTACCAACATTTTAACAACATAGCGTCATGCACTTCATAGCACTCTTTATTCTTTCTGCCTACCACCCCAAGTAAAGAAGCGTGATGAAATGTATTCTAAGTTATTCCAGGTAACACAGAATTAAATAAAAAAGGTACCGTCATATTCGGTTTAAACACTCATTTTTTTCCCTGCCTACTTCCTACATTAGATGGCGCGATGATATTATAAATCGAGGTAGCACTGAGTAAATTGAAAAAAGTTCTATCAAAATCAGTTGAAATCCATATTCAATTCAGATCCCTGCCTACTGCCTACCCCCTAAGTACGATGGCGTGATTAAATTTATCGTTAGTTTATGTTTAGGTAAAACTCAGTTGAATCAAAAAAGTCCCATCAAAAACGGTTAAAGACACAAACTAAATTCAGTTCCCCAACTACTGCCAACCCCCTAAGCACAGGAGCGTGATTAATTGTATCCTTAGCTTTTGGTTTATTATCACTTAGTCCAATAAAAAAGTCCTATCAAAAACGATTAAACATCACAGTACGGTGGCGTGATTATATATAGCCTATGTCCGTCTCCAGGTTACCATCTATCACCGTACCAAATTTCATCAAATTCCGTTCAGTCGTTTAGGCGTAAAAGAGCAACAAACAAACACGCAGACAGACAGACAGACAGAGTTATTTTCGCATTTATAATATTAGTATGGATTACTCATTTTTTTTCCCTGCCTACTTCCTACATTAGATGGCGCGATGATATTATAAATCGAGGTAGCACTGAGTAAACTGAAAAAAGTTCTATCAAAATCGGTTGAAATCCATATTCAATTCACATCCCTGCCTACTGCCTACCCCTTAAGGGGTGGAAATTAGTCGGAATCTACCTCCCAGTGGTCAACCCCGGGCAACGTCTTCACGAGTTCCGTGCACGTGAAAACGGCTAAAGATTCTGACTCTCATCGGCGTGCTGGATCTGCTCCTTAAGAGACTCCCAGCGTTATTTGCGAACCTAAACCAAGAAATGTCTTCAAAAGGCCCTTCTAAGGGCTCTCTGACAAAGAATCTTGGACCTTCTGTCCACATTCTTCAGCTTAATATAGAGGGATCCTCTAGATCTAAGTGTGACTATTTAGCCAGATTGGCAAAAGATTTGAGTGTCGATGTGATTGTTCTGCAAGAGCACCACATTGACAATATTAGTAGCCTTGACACCCGGGCTCACATACCCGGTTACAACCTTTTGGCATTTACGCTGTCACCTATCTATGGGTCGGCAGTGTATTCAAAATCTAATCTTGATAATGTTTTTGTCATTGGTAATAGCAACGATAACAATTTAGAAATAATAACTATTAAACTTGAAGACATAACTTTAGTATCAGTCTACAAACCGCCCGGTAACACCTTTGCCACCCCTCCACTCTGCATCCACCCGCACCCTTCCATCAATGTCGGTGACTTTAATAGCCACCACACCTCTTGGGGTTACTCCACTAATGATGTGAATGGGATCACTTTAGAGGACTGGGCAGAACAAGAAAGGCTACATCTCGTTTTTGACCCTAAGGGCAAAGGGTCCTTCCATTCAGCCCGATGGCAACGAGATACAAATCCCGATCTCTGTTTCACTTCAGAGAGCCAGCGTGGAACACCTCTGCCCGCCACTCGTGTTATCTTGGACAGTTTTCCAAGAAGCCAACACCGGCCGGCTTTCATTAAACTAGGACTAGAAGTGCCACTAGTTAAGTCGGTGCCGAAAGCTCGTTGGAATTTCTCGAAAGCTTCCTGGAAATCATACGAGGGGAGGGTAGATTCTACCGTCCGGTGGTTGAAGCCAACTGCAGAAAACTACGACCGTTTCTTTAGGGTTCTGCTTAGCGCTGCTAACCACCATGTCCCGAGAGGATGTCGTAGGGAATATACCCCGGGTTGGAATGAAACGGCCGAAGAGGCCTATGAGGAGTTCTTGGTTTCCGGAAACTCAGACGCGGCTGACAAACTTATTGCTGCTCTGGATGAGTCCAGGTGACAGAAGTGGGTGGACCAGGTGGAGAAAATGGACTTCACGCACTCCAGCCGAAGAAGCTGGACGTTACTCCGCAAGATGGGCGGTGCCGCTGCACCGATACCCGCTGAAACGGGTGTCCAGCCTGACGAGATAGCACAACGTCTCCAGCTTCTTACGAAGAGTGGCTCACTCGACAAACACTTTGCGAAAGATACCCGTCGCAGGTGTGGGGAAAAAATTCGATCACTGCCAATCAACAACACCTTAGGTACTCCTTTTACACCTGACGAGTTAGAAATTGCATTAAAATCTTGCAAGTGCGGCAAAGCGGCAGGGTTGGGTGGCATATACCCAGAATTTCTGGCCCACCTTGGAAAGCGAGCCAAAAGATGGCTTACTAATTTTTATAACAGTATCTTAGAAACTGGTATCCTCCCGCCAATCTTCAGGAAGGCCAAGGTAATAGCCATCCTAAAACCCGGCAAGCCTGCTGACGATGCTGCAAGTTACCGTCCCATTTCGCTCCTGAGCGTGCCGTACAAACTGCTGGAACGCTTGCTGTACAACCGACTGTACCCCGTTGTCAATCCCAGTATCCCTGCAGAACAAGCGGGTTTCAGAGGAAACCGATGTTGTGCAGATCAGGTCCTGGCTTTAACATCTCACATAGAAGCCGGTTTTCAGAAGGGATTCAAATCTTTTGCCGCCTTCGTTGACCTCAAGGCGGCCTATGACACTGTGTGGGTGGACGGTCTGCTACACAAGCTGATCGAAATTGCTCCTTGCAAGCGAGTTCTCTCCCTCCTTAAAAACATGTTAGGCCCACGCCACATAAAGGTTACGCTTGGCACGAGAGAAAGCGGCTATAAACCAATAAAAAATGGACTACCGCAGGGTTCCGTGCTGGCGCCACTTCTGTTCAACGTATATATTAGCGATATGCCCGCAACTCGGATCTGAGAAATTTGCATACGCTGATGACTTGGCGCTGACCTTCCAAGGGAAACATTTTCACGAGGGTGAAACTGCTCTCTCCAAGGACCTCAAGGTTCTCGGCGAGTACTATAGATGGTGGCGCTTGTGTCCCAACCCCTCGAAGACAGAAGTGACAGCGTTTCATCTGTCAAATAGTTTAGCTCGGAGAGAGCTAGAAGTGTTCTTTGATGGTGAGAAAGTGTAACACAATTGCACTCCTAAATACCTCGGAGTAACTCTCGATAGATCACTAACCTACCGGAACCATCTAGAGAACACCGCCCAAAAGACCAAGTCACGCGTTAACCTGATTGGACGTTTAGCGGGCACCACGTGGGGCGCCCGAGCTGATGTGCTGAGGACATCTGCACTGTCTTTACTCTACTGCGGAGTACTGTGCTCCGGTCTGGTACCAGAGTGCACACACCTCCAAAGTAGACGTGCAACTTAACCGAGCCATGCGCATCATCACGGGTGCTCTGCGACCGACCCCCACATCGTGGTTACCCGTACTCGCGCATATTGCCCTACCACACCTAAGACGCTCACAAACAGCAGCTGTCGAATGGGCGAAGGCTGAAAACAACCAGCTCCCTCACAAAATGCCGATCAGAAAGACACTAAATTCTGTCATCCCCGAGCGTCTAAAATCACGCAAACCTATCTGGTCGGATACTGATATTCGACAGCGTCCTGACATCCGCTCAGCGTGGCTAGCGGAGTGGCAATCCCTGGAGTGGGCGAGGGATACTTCAGTGCAAGACCCAAGCGTACAATTACCAGGTTTTAAGGCCAACCGGCGCAACTGGACTACGCTAAACCGAATCCGGACTGGAGTAGCCCGATGCAATTATCACCTGCACAAGTGGGGCCTAAAAGAATCGCCAGAGTGCGATTGTGGAGCGGCATTGCAGACCATCGCACACATTGTGGAGGAGTGCCCGTGCACACGGTTTCCTGGAGGCTTGGAGGAGCTCAATAAACTTACCCCGGCGGCTGTAGACTGGCTACTGAATCTTAATTTGAAATTGTAATGTATTAAAATGGCCGAACGATAATAATAACCCCTTAAGTACGATGGCGTGATTAAATTTATCGTTAGTTTATGTTTAGGTAAAACTCAGTTGAATCAAAAAAGTCCCATCAAAAACGGTTAAAGACACAAACTAAATTCGGTTCCCTGCCTACTGCCTACCCCCTAAGCACAGTGGCGTGATTATTTGTATCCTTAGCTTTTGGTTTTTTAACACTTAGTCCAATAAAAAAGTCCCATCAAAAACGATTAAACATCACAGACTAAATTCAGTTCTTCGCCTACTACCTACCTTCTAAGTACGGTGGCGTGATTATGTATAGCCTAAGTCCGTCTCCTGGTTACCATTTATCACCATACCAAATTTCATCAAAATCCGTTTAGCCGTTTAGGCGTGAAAGAAATCACTAACTAAATTCAGTTCCCTGCCTACTGCCAACCCCCTAAGCACAGGAGCGTGATTAATTGTATCCTTAGCTTTTGGTTTATTATCACTTAGTCCAAAAAAAAAGTCCTAACAAAAACGATTAATAATCACAGACTAAATTCAGTTCCTCGCCTACTACCTACCCTCTAAGTACGGTGGCGTGATTATATATAGCCTATGCCCGTTTCCAGGTTACCGTAAATAATAAATAAAGTAAATTCCGTTCAGTCGTTTAGGCGTGAAAGAGCAACAAACAAACAGGCAGACAGAGTTACTTTCGCATTTATAATATTAGTATGGATTATTTAATCTCCGTATTTTACACAGAAGAGTAAAAGCGAGCGGTAGCGACTTCTCAAATCAGTGGTATTTTACTTAGTTAAGCTTTTAGTAGAACTTGTAAAGCAATTTGTAAAAACAAATTGAGAAAGTACTTCCGACCGATTTTGTAATAGTGACGTTTAAATGTGGTCCCTCACATCACACGACAGCTTTTATACCGGGTGTAAGGGACAGCGTCCCGCGAACTGATAGGGGTTGCGCAGTCAACGAATCTGAACAACTTTCACCAGGAAATTCTTTCAGGAGATAAAAATAAGATTTGACCTTCCCATACAAACTCGATCAGACAATTTGTATGGACAATCAACATTTTTTTTAGCTTCCTGAAAAAAAGCTAGTTGATAGTTGTTCAGTTCCGTTGACTGAGCAACCCCTGTCAGTTCGCGGGACGCTGTCCCTTGCACCCCGTATATACGTATTATAACTACTTCACTAAAGGAATACTAGGAACTAAAATGTATCTTCTATGCTGGCCTGGGAGCGAGAGAAAAACATAGAATGTGCCAGCTGCATTTCCTCCCGGGCATGCTGTAAACACCAGTTGAGGGATCCGAGGGTTTCAGTATATTATAATTTAGGCGATAGGCTGACAACCTGTCACTATAGCAATATACCTACAAATCTATCTTATATCTTAAGATAGATTTGTTTTAATAACCTTCAAAACTTTTTCAGACGTGGCGGAGCGACCTTCGTTTAGGTCGTTTACGCTCTGCCTACCCTATTAGGGACAAAGAAGTGAATATAAATGTTAAGCCACACTCAAGGTCTCGGATCGCGCGATAATATTGACAGTGCAAACGATGCCATTGTATTTATTTAGTAAATAAGGTGTTTCTATAATAATTGCTTACTAGCCAAGCTTTTTATTGTTTAGATTAGGTTATGAAAACTGAAGAATTAATACTCTGAAGACTAGGCTGCATGGGCCTATGCTACTTGCTTTCCCATATCATGGGAGAATTATAAAAAATAATAGAAACGAAACGTCAACGGACATGGTCACGTGACCATATTTCACCAATCACGGAGTTTCATTTGACAGGCAAAATAAACAACTTCATGTTGGATGCATCTCAAAAAGTTGTATTTTCAGATTTATTTACAAATTTATTATGCCGAAAAAAGAAAAGGTGAGTCCGCAGACATGCCAAAAGTTGTTTTTTCGATTGAGTTACCTAAAACAAGTTAGTAAGCGTTAAAATAATTTATTTACTTCGTTCGGCAAACCGTACAACACATCACGGTCGTCCCGTAACGTAACGTAAGTTTACTATGCCATGTCAGTTCGTTGTGGTATGCGGTTCTGAATAATTAACGCGTGTAAAAATCGTTTGCTGTGTGATATAGAGAAAAAAAGTTGGTGTTGTGAGAGTTACAGTACGGATTGTCCTTCGCAGGAGGCGATGAAGACCAAAGTTGACAAGAATAAGGCGAATGGCGACAGCGATCCTGAGGTGAGCGAGATAATAATTCCTTACAATAGCTCGGTATCCGCTAACGGTGAACCGATATCCATTTCATTATAAGTTATAACACTTCCAACTAGTTTCATCTAAAACGTACCAAATTGGTTATCATTTCAAGGTGCCCATTTATTGCTAAGTAGTAGGTAGGCACATACATGTCCTAGAAATTTCTAATAAGATGACAAACTTGCCTGCGAATTGGTTGAGTTGACAAGTAAGATTTCCTATTCTGTGGGTTACTATTATTTGTTAAGATTATAATGTAGTACAGAACTAAAGTTGGGACCTAGAAGTACTTTTCACATCAGCTGATTGTCTTGTAGCCAAAACTTTTAAATAACAACAAATATCAATAAAAATATAATTTAAAAATAAATGACTGCCTTCCATGCCTTGATAGGCCTGGAAAGACTCACTAAAAGGTAACAAATGATTGTGTTATTGTACTGCACTTTAAAACATGATAGGTACTATTAGAACTTTAACATACTTGATTGTTAGCTTTGTAGTTGATTTATAAAACTGACATCAATACATATAATTATTATGCTTGTATCATTCTTCTATGCTGGCCTGGAAGCAAGAGAAAAACATAGAATGTGCCAGCTGCATTTCCTCCCGAGCATGCTGTAAAAATCAGCTAAGGGATCCGAGGGTTTCAGTATAATATAACTTAGGCAATGGGCTGACAACCTATCACTACAGCAATATATGTACAAAATCTATCTTAAATAACCCTTAAAACTTGGTCAGATGTGGCGGAATGACCTTTGTTTAGGTTGTTTACGCTCTGCCTACCCCATTAGGGATAAAAGCGACTGTATGTATGTTTAGTTAGGGCGCTTTTGCACTGATCCATATTTGGTTTGTATCTGATTGAAAAATGAGAATTGAGTATCTGATTTGGCCTTCCTAGTAAATGTATGACAGACAGCTTGTGCACCATATCCATTTTTATGTTTTTTTACAGACATGATTTGGATACAAACCGAAAACAATATCACATAAATTACAAAACCTCAGCTTTTAAATCCCTCCATCTACCTTTTTTATTTGCCTAGAAAGAAATTAAACTGGTACAGCGGACTTCGCTTTACAATGGATAACAACATATGAATACAATCAAACACAAATCTTATCATATCATACTGACTGATAATATTTTATCACTGTCATGTGCTACTTAAATATTACTTCAGCAATATTAAGGGTTGGCTATGGCTTATTTTCCTTATTTATTTTTGCTCCTACACCTGGTTGGAAATATATGTAAAGTTCTAATCTAGTGGCAATATGTTTCTAAATGTTTGGATACATATCTGAATTTGAATTTTCACAATCATTTCTGATATCTTCTTAAACATGTTCCTTAGTCTAATATTTGTTCTTAAAATTGTTTATTAAAATTGGGGATGACCCTTCCCCTCTGCCCATGGGGGTATGTTTCGTGTTTTGTTTATGAGCTGGAGACTCAGCTTGTATATACATGTTTAAGCAGGGCTATGATGCACACTGTAGACTTTAATCATGTGTAGCAGGGATATGATGCATACTGTAGATTTGTCTTCATGCGTTGCATACTTCACTATGATTAATGCCTGTCATTTAAGGACATAATCTGTATACAAACAAAGTCTACTGTGCCTTTTTTATATGTCTTTTATCTGTATACTTTGCAAGGAATTCTAATTTAATAATAATAAAATCCTTATTATTTAGAGATTCCAAAAAATCTAATTTATAGTTTAATTATTCATACATATAATCACGCCTTTATCCCTAATGGGGTACGCAGAGCGTAAACGACCTAAACAAAGGTCGTTCAGCCACATCTGACAAAGTTTTGAAGATTTGTAGGTATATTACTGTAGTGACAGGTTATCAGTCCTAAATTACAATATACTGAAACCTTTAGATCCCTTAGCTGATTTTACAGCGTAATTTGTTTAATTAAATTTGTTGCAAAGTTTAGAATCTAAACAAAGCCAATCCCTTTGTAGCGCTCTCCCACTACTGTCACAATACAATTTCAAAAGAGGAAATTACTATTTTATCTGACTATTAGAGAAGAGTTATATTATGTTTTTCACACATCTTGTATGTATGTACTAATATTTCTTTATTACCTCATATCTCCGAAACGTCAGGATCAAATTCGATAATTGGGATGTCGTTTGATTGGTCTCAAGCACCCAAGTGTTCTTAGATAGGTGTTATTTTCCAAAATTCAAAATAACATATTTTAGGTGCAAAATTTTAAGTTCTCAAATATTTTTCTTCAACTGAACTTATTGATTGGGGTATCAAATTTAAGGGTAATTAAAAGGCGATTACAAAAATGTATGATTGATATGTTAAAACTCAATTATAGAACAATTAATGCATTAAAACATGTTTTATAGGTACTACAGTTGGGTTGATTAAATTATTTTTTATATTTTATAATATAATCTAGGTGATTGAACGAGGGGAACGATTACACAGAGCGACTGCCATCTGACCCAATGTGTGTGTGTGTGTGTGTGTGTGTGTGTGTGTGAACCCAAAACACATTGGCATGTGGTGGGATTCGAACCACGACCTCCAGCTCAGGAGGCAGTAACCACTAAACCATCGGGCTCTTTATAATATAAAGACAGTTGTAATGAAAATTATCAATAAACCTTAAAGAAAAAGTGTTGACATTGAGAATAGCTGTTTGTGCAAATACTGTTAATTATGGTAGGTAACTGGTAAATATTTATATAGCGAACTTACAGTACTATTTAATTTAGTACTGTATCATAGAAATCCTTAACCGAAGTTTATTTCATTTGCTAGATTAACCCGGCAGTAAGGCAAAAAAAAACATACAGATCCAGTTGTATTGAAAAGTTGCTTATTTTATTTTATACAAATTCAGGATGAAAATGAAATGAAAACATGTATTTGCAAGGCATAGCACAAAAACATAAGTTAGGGTACATTTATGCAAAATAATTATTAGCTGGCTGACTGCTGGCTGCTAAGTCGTTTATACTCTGCCTACCTCATTAGGGATAAAGGCGTGATTATATGTATGTATGTTATATGTATGTAGCTAAATTTGCTTTAAGATTTTAATAAATAAACTCCCCCTTGTATATCGGGTGTAAGGGACAGCGGCCCATTGATAGGGGTAAGCTCAGTCAATGAGACTGAATAACTTCCACTAGGAACTTTTTTCAGGAATTGAATAAAAACATTGGCTTTTCGATCAGGGTAATTTTTTTTATGGAAAACCATTTTATTTTTTCACTTTCTGGAAAAAATAACCTGGTGGTAGTTGTTCAGTATCATTGACCGAGCCACCCCATCAGTTTGCGGGACGAGGTGTAAGGGACCTCGTATATTAAGACGTTTTGTGGTTCCCACCGCGCGAATTGTCACCGCATCGAAATGTCCAGTGGCCGTGCGGCGAACTGTTACGCTTGAACGTTATCTGCGCGTACGCAGAAGACGCCGACGCGTGTTCTCGCGGCTTTCGCTATCGATAGCAGATCGAATCGAAAATTTATGGCGTTGGTTGATATTGGCATCCGTATGACTGTATGTATATAACTGTTCTTCCATGCTGGACTGGAACGATAGAAAAACATAGAATTTACCAGATGTACTTCCTCCCGGGCATGCTGTAAAAACCAGCTAAGGGATCCGAGGATTCCAGTATATTGCAATTTAAGCGATGAGCTGATAACCTTTCACTACAGCAATATACCTACAAATCTATCTTAAATAACCCTCAAAACTTTGTCAGACGTGGCGGAACCACCGTTGTTTAGGTCGTTTACGCTCTTCTTACCCCATTAGGGATCATCATCATCATTGGCCTCATACGTCTTTGACAGACAATATATATCCCATTAGGGATACAGGCGTGATTATATGTATGTATGTAAAAGTACCTCTTAGACCTCTAAATAAAAGTAGCCGCCGGTTACTTGTTGACTTATATTTCACATTTATTTACGGATCAAATTAACGTAATGTAGATCAATCAACCAATTAATAAATTTTCCATTATCACGCGACCTTCATGGGATCACAAACACAAACAAGACAATAGGGTGTGAATAAAAGGCAGAGCCATCCTTTTACACTAATCATAAAATATTTTCCATGCTGGACTGGGAGCGAGAGAAAAACAAAGAATGTGCTAGCTGCATTTCCTCCTGGGCATGCTGTAAAAACCAGCTAAGGGAACTGAAGGTTTTAGTATATTGTAATTTAGGCGATGGACTGACAGCCTGTCACTTCAGCAATGTACCTACAAATCCATTTTAAATAACCCTCAAAACTTTATCAGACGAAGCGGAACGACCTTTGTTTAAGTCGTTTACGTTCTGCCTATCCTATTAGGGATAAAGGCATGATTATATGTGTGTATGTATAAACTGTACAAGCATATGAAATTTTGGCTAATAATATAAATACGTGGGACACTCAGAAAGATTTGCGACACTAAAAAAATATGTTCTACAGGTACATATATTTTTATTAAATCTTTTCAAAGTACTCTCCACCAGCCTCTATACAAAGATTCATGCGTCTGAACCAGTTTTCAAAACACTTTTTCCAGTCCGCCGTAGACACCTCGTTTACAGCCTGCTCGGACGCAGCCAGCGCATCTTCCGGCGACGAAAATTGTATCCCCTTGAGCAGATTTTTTATTTTTGGAAATAAAAAGAAGTCACACGGTGCTAGATCAGGGCTGTAAGGAGGGTGACCCAGGAGTTTGACTGGTGTGCTGTCCAGGAAGTCCCTCGTTTTGAGCGCGGTGTGTGCAGGCGCATTGTCGTGGTGGTCCGGCAGTAGTCCGCGGAGCCCTGTGTTTGGTCGCTTGTTGCTCACAACAGAAAAAACTTCTGGTAAACATTTGGTAGTGGCGTTAATGCTTCTTTGATCTCGTAAGGGAATTGAGGCCAAGTGGCCAGTCAAATTAAAAAAGCTGGCGATCAAAATCTTCCCCCCGCTTCGAGATCGCTTCACTTTGGTAGGCGTTGGTTCATTTTGAAACACCCAAACTGTCGACTGGCGCTTGGTTTCTGGATCGTATTGATAAATCCAGGACTCATCACCTGTTACGATGTCGTAAACACGCCGAGACGAGCCTGCTTCAAATTTGTTCAGCATATCACGGCACCATTCCACCCGGGCCTGCTTCTGAGCGTCGGTGAGGTAGTGCGGCACCCAGCGCGATACTATCCTCCTCACGCGAAGATGCCCTTGTAGAATCTCGTGAACGCTTCCCGATCCAATCTTTAATATGTGCTGAATCTCCTGATATGTAATTCGCCTATTATCTTGAATTAAATTTTTCACTGCTAGCACGTTTTCTTCCGTAATAGCCGTCAAAGGGCGACCGCTTCTTTCTTCATCCCCCAAGGTTGGTCGACCGCGCCTAAATTCGTTATACCAACCATACACGGTTGCCTTGGAGGGGCTTTCATCCATAAATGCCATTTGAAGTCTATCGAACGATTCATCCGGTTTCAGGCGACACTTGAAATCGTAAAAAATCATAGCTCTAAAATGTTCCCGGCGCAGATCCATTTTTCAGTAAGACACGATACTTTGAATTGGCTCGCAAAAAATGTGGAGGGAAATTTTGAAATTGGAACACACATATTTTTACTTACAAGTAATTATATTTTCAAAAAAGATTCTAACCGGCCAGTCTGCCATATATAAAAATCGCAATACTTTCTGAGTGGCCTGGTATATATATTCTTTATTGTATTAAAAATTTACACATACAGTTGAACTTAAATCTAGGACACAACAGGCGAGCTTATCTCTATAAGAGATCTCTTCCAGCCAACCTAGTGGGGATGAAAGAAGGGAAAAACACGGGAATAGATACAATAAGTAAAATTAGAAAATCTGATAAATTATAGTAATACTAATTAATACATATATAACAATAATAGAAAAAAAATACGAATACATAACAAAATAATATATAAGATATATACGTATATTATGATAGATATAAAATGAATATAATACAATATTATTAACATCAAAGAGAGGTCATAAAATGCTCTTTGAGTCTCTTTTTAAAAGTGAATACTGAATGACTGTCTTGAAGTGGTTTAGGAAGTTTATTCCATAGTTGGCCCGGACAGTAAAAGAATTTAAAATAAACACCTGAGAAAACTTCATATCGTAGAGAGCCCGATGGTGTAGTGGATAGGGCCGCTGCCTCCTGAGCGGGAGGTCGTGGTTCGAGTCCCACCACGTACTTCGGTTTTTGAATTTCATATGTACGTTTATTCGGCGCTTTTTCCGTGCTTCGGAAGGCACGTTAAGCCGTTGGTCCCGGTTAATATCGTTTAATACCGTAGATATTAGTCGTTAAGCCATATCAGAGGCCAGTGCTAAGCATTGGCGGCTTGAAAACTCTGACCTAATCTAGGATTGGGTCTGGTTTCCCTTCTAGGTTGCGGAGGTCAGATGGCAGTCGCTCTGTGTAAAAACCAGTACCCTCGTTCAATCCGATTAGGTAGCCGACCCCGTTAGATATGGGATAAGGCTATGGAGATGATGAGAAAACTTCATATCGATTTGGAGCGGTCCTCGTACCCTAATTCCTTTGTTGACTGTACATTGAGCCAATCAACTGATTAAATAACTCAGCTGGCTAATGTTTGCGGCAAATGTTTGTGTCGGAACATGTGTTCTTGCTGGTTCTCCTTTCGCTTGCGAGTCGGCTAAATTGGCCTCAATTTACCAACAAACTCGACAATATTACTTTTTATTTCGGTTTCTTTCTTGTTTATTTTAGCCCGTAGTAAACTGAAGTAGTTCTTTTAAAATCCTTATAGATAAGAGATTGTATTTTTTCCGTTAACCGCGTAGATAGGAAACTAACAAACAATTCGCGCGAATCCTTCCATAAGTGTACCACGGTACTAATAGGAATAAATCCAGGGAATTGCCAGCATTCGCTCAATTCTTCTTCTATCGAGTGGGTACCGATAAACCCTGGTGTCAGAGTCTTTAAACCGCCTAATAGCACAGCTAATAGGCCTCTGCCATGGTTTGTGTATCGATCATTATCAAAGACAGCGACCGGGACCGACGTATTAACGTGCCCTCCGAAGCAATCTTTTAATCCAGACAATTAGGTGATTTAGCTGCATTGTCCTAACCAAACTAGAAATCCATGCATACATATACTCCCACTCACAATACCACACACACACACACACACACACACACATATTTTGGCACTACTTAGTATTTATTAATTGGAAACTGGTTTTAAAAGAAGTCCTATTTAAATTTCAATTGAATTTTAATATTTTGATATACTAAAAATAATTTAATTGATTTTCGTGTAAAAGGTTTTTATTTTGAGTTTGAATTGAATATTTAATATGTATAAAATACATTTTAATTACCCAAAATTAATTATTTACTTAACATTGGAAGAGCGGTGCCTTCTAGCACAGGCCCTTAAACTTACCAGAAGGCACCGACCCTTAGATAAGTTTTATCTGTATTAGCATTTAGCTACCAATAAAAACACATTTTATTTATAATTTTTTATTTATTTAAACTGGGGAAAATCTCACGCAGTGATAAATTAACTAATTTCAACTTTTTGTGTCCTGCGAATCGAACCCAGGACCTCCTGATCTGGAGCCCATGGCTCAGACCTCTAGATCACGGAGGCAGCGGCATTCTCTCAATAATACAATAGTATAAACTGCGCTCGCAAATTCGTCAGCCAAGCTTGGCGTGTATGGCAAATGCTTCTAATCCGAGACACCTATGTCCTTTAATAGAGTTTTAGTGGCCGTTATGTTATAGTGGTATTTTATTGGAAGTGCTTCACTCTGGTGAGCTTAGCTTGTTTGGATCGGAACGGAATCCAACTCTTTAGGAGCCGTTAAGCATGATCTCCGCAGAGTGGTCCTCCCCGCAAGGGGGCCCTTTCCCACGTGTATCCCTGTCGAGATAATGAAATGTTTAGTGTAAAGGCACTTTAGCCTTTGAACTTCCGCATCTGATGAGTCGAAATGAAACAGTTTTCAACAAACGACGAACAGATGCGAATTGTTTTCTTTCACAGTCATCACAAAGGCTGGTTTTCTGACCCCCCCTTACTGCTAGCTCTGCATTATCAACAAAAACAATCCACAACAATAACCACATAACCACCAAAGCTACGATTTATCGGATATTTTTAGTTTTGTTTGCTTTCTTCTCAGCGTGGGCAGTTGCTGCTAATTACCTAGACTGTAGCACACAGGATAACTACAATACAGTAAATCAACTTTATACAAGACCAAAACCGGCTATAGGCTGTTCCAAAATTATTATAGGGAAAAAAATATTCTAACTTCCACGCGTGTAAAATTTGAGACTACGATCTTGGATTATTTCATCGCGATCTTCAACTGAGCTACCTGACCTAGTTGAGGTCGTCCAAGCCAAGTGATTGTGAACTGCGGGGTGAAATCTATTGTTTTGCGAACCCAGATTTAATGTGTATCAATGTGCAGTCCACAATGTTTTTTAGATAATTTCAATAATACACTACCAAAATACTGTATGCTAATAAAATAAAATTATTATCTTGCGAGGAAGTATAGTTCGTATTTTTAACGTTGAGTAATCGATCGCAACGTGTTTTGCGGCCCATAAACAGTTTTTCTTTACAGTGTAGCAGAGATTCAAATTTTGGAGCCGCAGACGATAACCCTGTTACAGACATTATGTTTTGCGGTTGACTTTCTTTTAAGTTGTAAAGCAAAAACAGGTTATGGGCCGCAAAACAAGTTGGTATCGATAACGCAACGTTAAAAAAACGAAGTTTATTAACATCAATGCATGTTGTGCGGGACAACTTCGTGGATGCCCCTCATGCGCTTTTGTATGAGTAAGGGCGGTTCCGATCACTTTTGCTATGCAGATGTTATACTGTTTCCTTCTTCTACTATGCCCAGTAGCCACTACTAGCTAAATCATGTGCTGCCCCGTCTGGATATTTTCACGGCCAAATCGTCTATTGTGCTTTGTGTCGAAGTTTACTTTATTATTTATGTTCTCTTATCGTGTGGGTGCTAAAATATTTAAAAATCTATTTTAGTAAAAGATGGTCTATTTAAGTCTCCTATGCTGGTCTGAGAGAGAGAAAAATATAATGTACCAACGTCACGTTTGCATAGAAGATAAGCAGTTGGTACATTCTATGTTTCATATCATATGAAAGAAAGAAAATAATAAATTATTTTCTTGTAGGACTCGAACCTGCGTCTCTGGTATGCCGGTTCATTACTCTACCAACTGAGCTACAGAAACGGTAGAGGGAGTATCGAATTTATCATAGTCTGTCATAGCTACATCTAGCCATTCGAATTTATTGTTTTCTTTCAATAATAAATTTTATTTTATTTTCTTTCATATTATATGAAATAAAAATAGCATTGTGAGTGCTAAAATCCTCAAAAATATGTAAAAAGAAAGGCGATATCATTATTTATAAAGCCCTACGTAGTTCTTAAACTACATGGCTAGATGTCGCTAACGTCGCTATCACGTATGCATAAGAAAGACTATGATAAATTCGTCACTCCCTCTACCGTTTCTGTAGCTCAGTTGATAGAGTAATGGATCGGCATTCCAGGGACGCAGTTTCGAGTCCTGTCAGAAACGAATTTATTATTTTCTTTCTTTCATATGATATAAAATAAAAATAGCATTTTGGGTGCTAAAATCCTCAAAATTCTATGTTGTTTTGTCACTCCAAGTTACATACATACATATAATCACGCCTTTATCCCTAATGGGGTAGGCAGAAAGTAAACAACCTAAACAAAGGTCGTTTCGCCATGTCTCACAATGTTTCGAGGGTTATTTAAGATAAATTTGTAGGTATATTGCTGAAGTGACAGGTTGTCAGCCCATCGCCTAAATTACAATATACTAAAACCCTCGGATCCCTTAGCTGGTTTTTACAGCATGCTCGGGAGGATATGCAGCTGGCACATTCTATGTTTTTCTCTCGCTTCCAGGCCAGCATGGAAGAACTCCAAGTTCGGCATAAAAATATGATTTTATCGCTTCAATATTATGCAAAATACTTTCTTTACAGTTTTCTCTCTATAAATACGGATATGGCCAATCACATCTGGCTGGTTTTCTCGTACGAAATGTAGGCAATGACGTCATCCATATATGTTCACTCGCTGTAAACAGCACATATCCATTAGGTGTTTGATGTTCAACCGATAAAGGTTTTTATGATGTATCCGATAGGAAGAGTCTTTCAATTGAAGATATAGTTGGTCCAGTGATTCTAGATTTGCCTCTGTTGTCTAATGGTCTAAGTCGTGGGCTTTCGATCTGGAAGGTCGTGTTTTTGATTCCTGTGGGGCAAATCTTCTCAATTTGGTTAAGGTACCTTAAAAAAAACTCCATCATAAAAAAAATATAACTACCTAGAAAAATTGCCATTGGTGGCCGTTAATCGCAATTTTTACCTGTTATTATAACGCACTATGAATCGCTAAAGTATAAGGTTCTAAATTATCTTCATTTTTATTACTTGAGTCTGTTGGACCGGATTTGCGACTCATTAGGATTTTAGATTTTCCAGACATCAGGTGATTCAGCCTGCACTGTCCTAACCGAACTAGATAAAATTACACAAAGTAATAAATTAACAAATATGTTCATATCAACTTTGTGTTCCCTGGGAATCGAACCCAGGACCTCCGTATCGGGAGCTTATGGCTCAGACCACTAGACCACGGAGGCGGTTGTCTTACCTGACTCATACGATCTGGTTTTAGGAACCCACATTTTCGAACAGCGAATCTCACTTTCATCTGGTATTCCGAATATTTAGAGCTAATCCGGGTTACGGAGATTTATAGAATACGCTATTTTACTACTAGTCAAATCAGCAACTTTTTATGAAATGAACAGGGAAAATAGTGGGTTATGACGTCACTCGCCAGTAAATATTGACTACTCAAATCAATTACTTCTATACTCGAATATTAAATCTAAATATGCATTTAAAAATAATGATGATTGAGATCCACAGTATTTTTAGCCATCACTTTTAAGTATAAACGTATTGTTTTTTTTTTTCCTCCCAGTCAACATGCCTATGCTTTGATATTTTGTTACTGGGTTGCTCAGATCGAATACATACCTACATACATATAATCACGCCTTTATCTCCTAATGGGGTAGGCAGAGCGTAAGCGACCTAAACGAAGGTCGTTCCACCACGTCTGACAAAGTTTAAGGGTTATTTAAGATAGATTTGTAGGTATATTGCTGTAGCTACAGGTTGTCAGCCCATCGCCTAAATTACAATATACTGACACACTGTGGCGGAATGACCTTTGTTTAGGTCGTTTGCGCTCTGCGTACCCCATTAGGGATCAAGGCGTGTTTATATGTACGTGTGTATGTATGTACTGCGGTTAACTGTGTACGTTCATCTTAGTATTGTTGTGCCAATAGTGACATTTACATGCACGATAGAGCAAATCACTCTGAATATTAGCGGTTTGTCACCGCAGCTCGTAACAGTAATATCCCGATGTTTGACGGCGGTTAGCTTTTCAAAGGATAAATGTCTGTTGTATTTTAGAATAAATATTTACTTATAGAGTTACATTTGTTATGTATGATGATGTATTATATCCATGGTTATCATCTCCCATCACCCCTCCCTAGCCTTCTCCTGTATCTCGCGGGGTTGGCTACCTAATCTAGGTGATTGAACGAGGTACTGGTTTTTACACAGAGCGACTGCCATCAGACCTCCACAACCCAGATGGAAAACCAGACCCAATCCTAGATTAGGTCAGAGTTTCCAAGCCGCCAATGCTTAGCACTGGCCTCTGACTTGGCTTAACGACTAATATCTACGGTATTAAACGATATTTACCGAGACCAACGGCATAACGTGCCTTTCAATGCACGGAAAAAGCACCGATTAAACGTACATATGAAAAACACATCAGTTCGTGGTGGGATTCGAACCACGACCTCCGTTCAGGAGGCAGCGGCCCTATCCACTACACCATCGGGCTCCCATATATTGCATTATTTATTATTCAATAGTTACATACTTTCTTAAAAAAACTTGAGCATCTAGTTTATTGATACCTTGCGTTGTGAGTAAATAAGGCTAGATTCACACTAAAACTTGTTGAAGATTGTATAAGGATAGCAAGCTTCATTTGCTCTCTTCTATCTCCACTTGGTGGAGATTCTGGTAAATGTCAAAAATAGACGAATCCTTTCATTTGTTGTTTGTCATATTTTATAGATTGAAAATCAAGTTGTCAATGATTATTTTTAGTAGTATTCACAAGCGGAGTTTAAAATTAGTTTTTCAGTAGTAATATATACTTTTATAATGGTGTAAGAGTTTTTAAATGAGTTTGAAATTTAATGTTTATTAACATAAATAAAAATAAGGATATTTTCTCTTTGTTTTTATCATAAAATAATGCCGATATGCAGTTGTCTTTACATCGGCAACAGGTTTCGAGTATTGTTGCAACGCGCTAATTGCAGGAAACCGCCTGTAAATCTTCGCCGGGAACTAGAAACCCAGTCCTTGCCTTGCCAATACCACCAACAGTGCGCGAGCGCATGTGTCCGTGTACACGCGCCGTTTTTGACGATTTATTTTATACCTTTTATTGGGACAAGAAATATTTGTAGATTTATGCAGTGTTGTGTTGACTTAAATTACCTTGAACTGTACATCTTCACTTCTTCTGTCGAGTGGGTATCGTCGAGTCTATCGACCCGATGAACCCTGGTGTCAGAGTTTTTAAACCGCCTAGTAGCACAACTATCAGGCCTCTGACATGGTTTGAGTAACGACCACTATCAAAGACAGCGACCGGGACCGACGGCTTAACGTGCCCTCCGAAGCACGAAATCTTTTTCTTTTTCGGACAATCAGGTGATTCAGCCTACAATGTCCTAACTAAACTGGGGAAAAATTCACAAAGTGATAAATTCGCAAATATCAACTTTGTGTTTCCCCCCTGGGAATCGAACCCAGGACCTCCGGATCAGGAGTCCATGGCACTAACCACTAGACCACGGAGGCAGTTCTTCACTGTGAACTAGAAACCCAGTCCTTGCCTTGCCATAACCACCAGCAGTGCGCGAGCGCATGTACCACGCGCCCTTACTGACGATTTCTTTTATTGTACCTTTTATTGGACGGACAAGAAATATGTGGTGTAGGTTCATGCAGTGTTCTGTTGACTTACCTAAATTACCTTGAATTAGTGCATCTGCACATGTACCCGTCTACACACGGCCTTATCCACCAGTTCAACTTTCAGTAGAACATATGTGTGGGTTTGTGCTGAGCATGTGAGGTGTTGACTGAAATTACCTTAATATTTTTTGCCTAAATTGCAATATACTGAAACCCTCGGATAACTTAGCTGGTTTTTACAGCATGCCCGGGAGGAAATGCAGCTTGCACATTCTATGTTTTTCTCTCGCTTCCAGTCCAGCATGGAAGAACTGAGCTACAAAGTGATGTCATTTGACCATGATGGTCAGAATCTCGCAGAAGTGAATATCGAGATAACCGGCAAGTACTCACCTCGGGTTGGCAAGCTAATTTACACCGAGGATTATGAGATTACTGCGGTTGACCTCATTACCAGCTGCCTGTGCAGAACTAGCGCCAAGATTATCAAATTTCCTGAAGGTACAATGTACTTATGGGCTACTCTCTCTTCCAAAGTATGCTCACATTCATAACATTTTGATAGTTACCTTCTACATTTTCAATTTTCATATCTAAATGGCATCTTGCACTGCTTTACACAATCACAAACAATCCTAGAGAGGGCTCGGAGTACGGTCGTTTCATAATCAAATACATGACGCTGATTCAGCACCATCAGATCTGATCTCCGCAGAGCGGTCCTCCCCGCAAAGCGGCCCTTTCCCACGTGTATCCCTGTCGAGATATTGCAATGTCTAGTGTAAAGGCATTTTGGCCTTTGTGATGAACGTGGGAGAAAACGAAACGCATCAGTTTTACGTTTTCTTCTTCGGCCTGCTTGGAATATAGTCCGCTAGGTATGATGTTTTGTCTAAACTGCCTGCTGCCTAAAATATACTTTGCGCTAATTCTGCACCAATCACACTACCAAAATCCTAGAATGGCGAGACTACCTCGTCTCTAAAGTTTTGCGTTTATTGTGCCTACTGGAAAGCTGTCTTTTAGTCCGCTTGGCTGTTTGGATGGAAGCCTTTGCTTTGCCTTTTGGTAGTGTGTTTCCTTGTCTACTTACTGTTGGGTTGTGTATCGTGTTTTCGGGAAGAAAAGCTACAGTAAGCGGTCATGATGAGTAGAATTTGAGTGTTCTTGTGGAGTTCTTTATTTACGTTATGTGGTGTACGTTTCAACATACATACATACATACATATAATCACGCCGGTATCCCTAATGGGGTAGGCAGAGCGTAAACGACCTAAACAAAAGTTGTTCCGCCACGTCTGACAAAGTTTTGAGGGTTATTTAAGATAGACGTTTCAAGCTAATGATTTTCTAATAGATTGATCCTTCGATTTGCCTTTTGGTAGTGTGTTTCCTTGTCTACTTACTGTTGGGTTGTGTATCGTGTTTTCGGGAAGAAAAGCTACAGTAAGTGGTCATGATGAGTAGAATTTGAGTGTTCTTGTGGAGTTCTTTATTTACGTTATGTGGTGTACGTTTCAAGCTAATGATTTTCTAATAGATTGATCCTGGTTGTTCATTTTCTAATCTATCGTTATATACTAATATTCTCACATCACATTATTCGGTGAACGAATACTTTAGTGACAAACACTAAACAATATTTGCATATCGAAATCGATGGAATACATGAGGCTCAAAACCTACTTTGTAACACCTATCCTTGCACTATATTCTAGCAAATAAACGCATTGCACTTCATTTACCGTGATTAGTGTTTTCTAATTAATCTATATTTGCTCATCATTTACCGGAGAATGTTAATGAATATCAATCATCACATCATCAAGAAATTCTTTTCTCAGATGACCTCATCCCATCTCATCATCAAAAATCATGGAGTATTAACTTAGCTCTAGTAATATTTGTAAATATTAACAGCTGACTCATGTAGTAGGTAGATTAAACCAAACTTGTAGAGAAAGTATGGTCCGAAACCTGGTAAGAGTATTGAAAGGTTCTTGGAAACAGGTGAAACGTGTGTGACGGCAACTTGCGATTGTGGAAACATAAGCGTACATGAGAAACGCAAGATAAACTAGCATTTTCAGATTGTTCTCTAAGATCGAGATCCTTATCCGTTACATGTCAACTGGTTGAATCACGGGTCATCTGCTCTTAGTCATTATACCTACTTTCTTTAAAAATAGAAATCTGACACCATTCAGTATTGCAGACAAAATTTATTACCAAAGTATGGGGCATAAAAAAGAAAACAGTATCATGTTAATAGTGCGAAATCGACTATGAAACATAGATTAGTGCAGAGCGACAAGTGAAAATGTTAGTGTCTTCAGCCAATTTCTCTGGACATTCCTTGTCTGCTATCTTCAGGAGACGACGGAGGAGAAGTGCCTCAAATTTTTCGGTAAGTTATCAATAAATCTCACTGCCTCCGTGGTCTAGTAGTTGGAGCCTTAGGCTCTTAATTCGTAAGTCGTAAGATCGATTCCCAGGAAAGCAACCAAAAGTGGCCTCTTTCTGAGATACTCTCAATTTTCGGCAATCGTAGCAGAATGACCTAATGCTTTAGCAATAAATACATACTATTATACCCGTATCGTGATTTTGGAAGGCACGTCAGACCAATCAGCTAACGTGAATATCTTACGCGACCATATAAAGTTATTCGTCGTTCAAGTGTGACTATAAAATGCTAATATTTCTGTGATATCGTAGATTAGAAATATTCAATACTGGTTTCATAGACGGGTTTTTTGTAGTATGAAATATTTTATTACGTCAGTGGTACAGTATGTACGCCTAGAGTAGTCGCTATAGGGAGACACAATTATTTTAATTTATTAATAATATTATTTTACCTCCATGCTTTGACTTTGTAGTTGATGAGCCCGATGGTGTAGTGGATAGGGCCGCTGCCTCCTGAGCTTGAAGTCGTGGTTCGAATCCCACCACGTATTTCGGTTTTTGAATTTTATATGTAGAAATAGAAAGAAATAGAAATAGCGCGTTTATTCGGCGCTTTTTCCGTGCTTCGGAAGGCACGTTAAGCCGTTGGTCCCGGTTAATATCGCTTAATACCGTAGATAATAGTCGTTAAACCATATCAGAGGCCAGTGCTAAGCATTGGCGGCATGAAAACTGACCTAAAATAGGATTGGGTCTGGTTTCCCTTCTGGGTTGCGGAGGTCAGATGGCCGCTCTGTGTAAAAACCAGTACCCTCGTTCAATCACCTAGATTAGGTAGCCGACCCTGTGAAATACGGGATAAGGCTAGGGAGATGATGATGAATTTGATTTTGTAGTTTTTACAAACATACATACATATAACCACGCGTTTTAATAATAATGCCTGAAAGCAACTATTCTTTAAAAAAACTAGAGTTACAAAATCGTGTCTTTGAAAATTAAATCTTAACGTGTTTGTAAATACCGCGTTTATTTTATACAATGACGTATGCTTTGTGCCAATTAACAATTATTCAAAATTTTTGTTGCTAAATTGCTTTAGGAAAAAACCTCAAAAAACCTATTGAAAATATTATATTATCTTGTACAAAACGAGTTCTTAAACTTATATTGTGTGCGGTTCTATTTTTACAATGAATTGTTTACATCGCATATTGTAGAGGCTTCTTTGTAAAATTACGTAAACATACTTACCGTGGCGGCTGGGGTCTTAAATGAACTGAACAGTGAAATATAGTGTTGTGAAACGGTAAAAAATTGTATCGATGACGACTAAATCAAAATCAAATTTAAATCAGTCCTGTCATATTTCTTCTAAAAAATAGTAAAGTGATACAAATAAACAGCTACTTAACTTTACGGCGGTCAAAGTGAGTTATGTTAGTTGTACCCTTTAGTTTAAGTATTTAATTGATTGTCGATAAGAATGGGTCTCAAACGTAAATAATTTCAAAACAAATAATAATTACGTAGCTTAAATCCCTGAATAGATGTTTTATTAAAAGAAATGGACTATTTCAGTGAACCACCGCTGCTCTCTATACGAGGCCTAAAAACTGACACCAGAGTTCTCCGGGTCGCAAAAACTACTCGATAAAAGAACAGATTTTCGATATCGATAGTTTCATAAGAAGGAAGACAGCACTATTCTATGTTGAAAGGCAACTGGTGTTGGTTACATAAAGTTACTTCGCCTTGGCATTGATCTTCCAGATCGAATGCATTAGTTAGGTACAGACTGAAGAATGTGGCGTAGGTGATTGCTTTTAGTTTGTAGAATTCTAAATCTGCCTGTATTATTCTTCTTCTGTCGAGTGGGTATCGAGTCGATAAAACAGAGTTTTTAAATCGCCTAATAACACAGATAGTATGCCTCCGACATGTTTGTAGAATGACAACTATCAAAGATAGCGACAACATCAGATCACTCCAGCGGCCAAGGACTGCCCTGAACCTGAATATCGACATATAGGATCTACCATACGACATGATGATAAAAGACAGCAACCGAGGCTTATCGTGCCCTCCGAAGCACGGAATCTTTTTTCTTCCGAACAATCAGGTGATTCAGCCTGCATTTTCCTAACCAAACTGGGGAAAATCTTACCAGGACCTCCGGATGGCTCTCACCATGGAGGCAGTTTAATCTGCCGGCGTAGTAGATGCGTATAGAAATTCTTGCCATATGTTTCAATGTTTTCACGTCACTTTGCTCAAAACACGTATTGATTTTGCCAAAAGCATATCACAAACAACCGTCCGAAACTAAAGCGAAAATTGGTTCGTATGATTACTCAATGCATTCATACAGCAAACATCCTTTACACGTGTAACAGAACGGGTATATGTTCCCGAAAGGATATGAACCAGCTCATGAAACTGAACAACTTTCCTAAAGGAACATAGATCGAAATACGAAAAAAAAACTTGTCATACTACATGCGCCTTTAGCTAATGCATTTTGTATGGAAGATCAATTTATTTTTTCGTATTTCGACCTATGTTCCTTTGGGAAAGTTGTTCAGTTTCATAGGCTGGTTCATATCCTTTCGGGTGCATTATTCCCTTTCTGTTATATGTTTACTTACTGTATATCTTGCGTCACGCTGTACATTACTCTATGGCATCTAAACCCGTGTAACACGCTTTAGGTAAAAGCAGCAATAGATACTAATACAACAATACCAGGTGTGACGGACATCGCCCCACAAACTGATAGGGTTTGCTCAGTCAACGACACTGAACAACTTTAGCCAGGAAATTCTTTCAGGAAGTGAAATAAAACTTTGGCTTTTTCAAAAATGTCCACCTCGATCAGACCATTTTTATGATCAAAGATTTTTTTACTTCCCGAAAGAATCTTTTAGTGAAAGTATCGATGCCTTCCTCAAAGCTTGGCCGGAAGCAGCACAGAATATGGATTCGTGGAGAGATCGGAGGGAGGCCTTTGCCCAGCAGTGGGAAACTAACGGCTAAATAAGATAAGATCGATGACTGAGCTGAACAACCCTTATCAGTGTGTGGGACACTGTCCCTTACACCCCGTTTATGAGGTAGGCCTACTACGTGTACTCAGTCAGTTGTAGGATAGGTAGGTATGTCATAAATTGAAACTAGCTCTATCCAAGCGAAGCCACGTGAGACAATCACTCAAACTACGTATAACTCCATAGGTAGGATTATCATTTCACTAGCGACCCACCCCGGCTTCGCACGGAAATTATCAGTGTTTCTCTACTATATTATGCATGTTTTATACATATAAACCTTCCTCTTGAATCACTCTATCCATTAAAAGAAACCGCATCAAAATCCATAGCGTAGTTTTAAAGATTTATACATACATAGGGGTATAGGGACAGAGAAAGCGACTTTGTTTCATACTATGTAGTGATTTCACTAACAACTTGTCTCAGGTTTCAAAATTAAATGAAAGCAACTTAATTCCACTAAAATAGGATTAAGTGATTATTAAGTAACCCACGAAGGATTTGAGTGATTTACATAACATGTCGTTACAATGGGATACAATTAATTGCCCGAATTTTAAGAAGATTGTGAAGCAACTTTCAACTATAAAAATTATTGGCATCTGAAATTTGCAAATCTTCCATGCCGGACTAGGAGCGAAAGAAAAACATAGAATGTGCCAGCTGCACCTCCCGGGCATAAAAAAAAAATTGTTTCGGTGTATTGCAATTTAGGCGATGGGTTGACAACCTGTCACTACAGCAATAAACGTACAAATCTGTCTTAAATAACCTTCAAATCTTTGTCAGATGTATTGAACGACCTTTGCTTGACCTTTACTCTGCCTACCCCATTAGGGATAAAGACGTGATTATATGTATGTATGCACTAAATAAATTTTATTGTAAGCAATATTTCTTAATAATAAAAAAATACAAATCTAGTTTTTAAATATATCTATATAATTTCCAAAAAATATAAGAATCCGACTATATTTACGGGGTGGGAACCGTTATCGCATTTTGTATGGAAAGTTGCATCTTCACACTCTTCTTAATTAAGGTAATGAATTTCATTTACAGTCGTGAAAGTGCCTTTGGCTTAATAATAATTCTAATGAATTCAGGGAACAACTTTGTTGTTTCTAAGTGGTAACAGTTTCAAAGTTTAGAATAATAATAATAAAGTACACCCGGTGGTGCAATCTATGTCTCTGTATTCGTTGTTCTTACTTCAGGCGTTGAGAACTTAGAATAAACAAAACAGTCGCAAAATGTACCATTCGTAAAAAGGACTAGTCATAAAAGTATAGTTGTAATATTATGACATATATCGCTAGCGTCCACTTGACAAGTAATAAATCATCTCCCTAGCCTTATCTCGTATCTCACGGGGTCGGCTACCTAATCTAGGTGATTGAACGAGGGAACTGGTTTTTACACAGAGCGACTGCCATCTGACCTCCGCAACCCAGAAGGGAAACCAGACCCAATCCTAGATAAGATCAGAGTTTTCAAGTCACCAATGCTTAGCACTGGCCTCTGACATCGCTTAACGACTAATATCTACGGTATTAAACGATATTAACCTGGACCAACGGCTTAACGTGCCTTCCGAAGCACGGAAAAAGTGCCGAATAAACGTACATATGAAATTCGAAAACCGAAAAACACATTGGTACGTGGTGGGATTCGAACCACGACCTCCCGCTCAGGAAGCAGTGGCCCTGTCCACTACACCATCAGGCTCTCCGGGTCACTAGTCATAATAGTATAGTTGTAATATTATACAACAGATGTCGCTAGTACCAGTAATAAATAGCATAGCATTAATTCGTCGCTCAGGACTGGCTGTTGTAGCTTAGTTGGTTTAGAGCGTTGGGCTGTTTTTCCAAAGACGCGGGTTCAATTCCTGTCAGCGGTTGAATTTTTGTTAAAATAGCACTGTGACTGCACAAAACTATAAGAAAATCATTCGCAAAATGTAGCCTAGCTAGTTTACTCGTTTTTTAAAACCTAATTTAAATTTGCTCTAAAACTATCGATCGCAGAAAACAATAAAACACAAGGTTATTTACCGATTTAAGATTTTAATAAAAAAATATCCCAAACTCAATAGATATGTCTTCGAATTGACTATTTATCTTTAAAATACTATACTGTTTCCTGTTTTGTCTATATTTAGTTATGAACCGCAGTTGTCAATGAGGAAGTCAATTTAAAATGCATTAAAATCACGAAGAAGACGTACATAATTCTTCTTGTTTGTCTTTAACCATGTGAAGAAAAAAAATTACTGAATATTTACAAAATTATCTGCGTATTTTCTATTTTACGAAAGGACCTTAATTTTGTAACTATATTATTTTTATAAACCGTATACATACTTTTTACTTTTTCCCTAATGGGGTAGGCAGAGCGAAAGCGACCTAAAAATGGTCGTTCCGGCACGTCTGATAAAGATTTGAGGGTTATTTAAGTAGGTATATTGCTGTAGTGAAAGGTTGTCAGCCCATCGCCTAAATTGCAATATTCTGAAACCCTCGGATCCCTTTGCTGGTATTTACAGCATGCCCGGGTGGAAATGCAGCTGGCTCATTCTATGTTTTTCTCTCGCTCCCAGTCCAGCATGGGAGATAAAAACCGTATACTATACACACAAACCAACGAAATACGAGTTGACCTAAATCTATGTTGATGAAATTTTTCACGCTGGACTGGGAGTGCTAGTATAATATAGAATGTACCAGCTGTATTGCATCCCGTATATTTGTACCTAAACATTTATCCACCAGAGGGTTGATGTTTTTTTGGGGTTTATCTTATAATTTAAGCGATAGGTTTAAAATTTATTACTGCATTGTAGTTTTTTTAAAATGTATTTGTTAACCATCGGGTTAACCTTATGATTTCCCCATTACTATTTTTAGTATGTTACAGAAAGGGTATATGCACCCGACGAACAAAATTTCACAAAGCAACAGGTCGAAATACGAAAAACTATTGACCTTCCATAGAAAATGCATCAGCTGATAGCGCGTGTACTATGGGAAGATTGGGTAGTAAATTTTTCTCTCGAATTTCGACCTGTTTCTTTGGGAAAGTTATTCAATTTCATAGACTGGTTCATGGTCAGATGACAGTCGCTCTGTGTAAAAACCAGTACCCTCGTTCAATCCCCTAGATTAGGTAGCCGACCCCGTGAGATACGGGATAAGGCTAGGAAGAAGGAGAAGACTGGTTCATATACTTTCGGGTGCATATACTCTTTCTGGTACATGTTGTATTTTCTCCAGCTCATTCCGCTTCTACCGCCCCGGATTGCTTGCTAAATATAGCAGCCACCTTGATCGCGTTGATCTAGTTCATGGCCGATAACTTTGACATTGGCTTGGGGTAGGATTAAAAACGGACGTATACATTGACGATATTATACATAGTATGTTAAAAATAGAATCCTCTTATTTGTATACTAAAAAAAGGTTCATTAATGACGAAGTTATGAGGTAACATACATACAAAAAAAGCAACAAAACAAGACGAACAGAGATACTTCTTTGTTTTGAAGTCGGCTAAAAATACGGTAACCCAAGACAAAATAGCTGATCATCTTCTGATCCTGTCCAGTTTCAATTTTATTTAGCTGATTATGGCAGGATTAATTTGATTTCGTGAGTAAGTGGCATCCAAAATTAGACCCAATATGTCATTCATTAATAATAAAATATGGTACATTATTATTAGCAAACATTGCGCAATGAAAAATAGGATTTGTGGCGAAATCTTAAGAAAATATCTTCATTTAGCAGTGTTTTTAAAGAAACTGTTTCTCTATTTGTTGATGAAAGAAGATAAATTATTGCTTGGATGTATTTTAACTTACCATACCTACCTATCTTGGACCTAAGTAACCTGAAACACTCGTAAATCGTGAAACTGTACCGGGAGTAAAAAAAAATGCTGGCCATATTTTAGTGGGTGAACCTACCCGTGAAACTAAACAACTTTCCCCAAGGTACATACAACAAGGTAGAAGTACAATACAATACAAAATTCTTTATTGCACAAAGAAACACATACAACAGAAATAAAAAGGAACAAACGTGACAGTACAATATAGGCGGCCTTATTGCTAAAGCAGCAATTTCTACCAGGCAACCTTTGGGTATAGAAATTGTACAAGAAGTACAAGGTACAAGGTACGGTCGAAATATGAAAACAAAAATTAGCCCTCCTATACAAAATGACGAGAGCCGCTGACCCCATTTGCGTGGGAGAGCTAAATTCTTTTTTAATATTTCGTCCTATGTTTGTTTGGGAAAGTTGTTCATTTTACAGACACCACATCACCCCCAAATATGGCCTGATATTTTTCTACTTCCTGTAGGTACAAATATATACATGTATTTTAGGGCAAATTTGGGTCACCTAAGTAGGTATTCACTAGGGCCGTCTCGTAAAATTAAACGCGCGAACAATCTACTGGGATCTACCTGCGCCACTTTCCTCAGATTATTCACTACTGATTATTTAATCACGTTCTATGTATATCTAGGATCATGTATTTCTTAGCTACGTCTTATATTGATACACTTGTGAAACTATAAGTAAGTAGGTATATGAAACATCTATTTACTTATATTTTAGGGCAAACCTGGGTCACCTCAGTAGGTATACTAGGGTCGTCTTGCAAAGTTAAACGCGCGAACAATCTACTGGGATCTACCTGCGCCACTTTCCTCAGATTATTCACTACTGATTAATTAATCTTGTTCTACGTAGATCTAAGAAACTCTACTTCTTAGATAAATAAGTTATTGATCGGGTATTTGCGTCAGGTAAAATCGTGATACATATGTATGGGGGTTTACGACATTAGTACATACATACGAACATATAGTCACGCCTTTATCCCTAATGGGGTAGGCAGAGCGTAAACGACCTAACAAAGGTCGTTCCGCCACGTCTGACACAGTTAATAATATAATAATAATAATAATAAGGGTTATTCAAGATAAACTTGTATGTATATTGCTGTAGTGACAGGTTTTCAGCCCATCGCCTAAATTACAATATACTGAAACCCTCGGATCCCTTTGCTGATTTTTACAGCATGCCCGGGAGGAAATGCAGCTGGCACATTCTTTGTTTTTCTCTCGCTCCCAGGCCAGCAGGGAAGACCAAATATTGGAAGACGAAATTTGTATATTTATAAATTAGTACCTACTATCTACCAAGAAACGACTTTCCTATATTCCGGTTTTTATAGTTCTACTAAAACTGCAGATTATAAAAGACAATTTCATAATAACTGATTGAAATAAACTAATATGATTGATCGGATTGACAACCGCTAAGCCATTGTTTTCATTATGTAATATATGAAGTTACCCGTGGGATAAGGGATCCGAGGGTTTCAGTATATTGTAATTTAGGCGATGGGCGGACAACCTGTCACTACAGCAATATACATACGAGGGGTGGCTGATAAGTAATCTACCTAACTATGAAAGAAAAGACTTTGATGGCTAGTTTATTTTTTATTTTTCTATATAGTCTCCTGCAAGTGAAATACACTTATGACATTTGCAAATAAGTGACATCATGCCGTTATAATCGTATTTTTTATTTTGCTCGTCAAAATGGTCAGTCACAGCCTCTTTCATTTCTTCGTCCGTCGAAAATCTGCGACCCCTCAATTTTTCTTTAAATCTTTGAATAAGAAATAGTCACAGGTAGCCAGATCTGGACTAAAAGGTGGATGGTTAATTTCTGTGAAGCCGTTTTTGCTCAGGGCTGACCTCGCCGTTAAGGCTGTGTGTACAGGAGCATTGTCTTCTAAAATCAGAACACCTTTGCTGAGTTTGCCTCTCCGCTTTTCTTTGATTTGTTCACGAAGCTAGTCAAGGAAGTTTGCATAATATTCAGCATTCATTGTTGTATTTTTAGGCAAATAATCTATCATCAAAATCTCTTCGACATCCCAAAATACTTTGGCCATTAGTTTTCCACCCGACGGCCGAACCTTGAACTTCCTTGGCGGCTTTTCTCCTTTAAATTTCCATTGCATTGACTCTTGTTTGCTTTCCGGATCCCACTGGCGAATCCAAGTTTCATCACAGGTCACAATTCGAGAGATAGTCTCTTCTTCTTTACCTTTGAACAGGTCTAGAAATGCCTGACAACATTCTACTCGCCTTTGTTTGTCAAAGGGGGTCAACATTCTAGGGACCCAACGCGCGCTGACCTTGGACATGCCCAAATGTTCGTGAATATGATTTTGCAATGGCCAGTTCGATTTTCTAAACTTTCTTTAACAAAGTAGATTTTATATCAGCCGCCCCTCGTACAAGTTTATCTTGAATAACCCTCAGAACTGTGTCAGACGTGGCGGAACGACCTTTGTTAGATCGTTTGCGCTCTGCCTACCCTATTAGGGATGAAGGCGTGACTATATTGGAGACTCAGCACTGGTTGAGGCAAAACTACAGAACCTTGAGCACCGTCGCAGAGTGGCGTGCATGTCGGTATTTTACAGGATACATTTCGGGGAGTGCGCGTTAGCACTTCATGACCTTATACCCCCCTCCCCTTTCCATCTCCGGAGCACGAGGCGTGGACAGGGGTTCCACCCTTATATCGTGGATATACCACAAATTCGCACGAAGCGGTTCGCTTCCACATTCTTAATGCGAACGGCTAAGGAGTGGAACTCCCTGCCGGCGGATCTGTTTCCGGAACAATATAACCTGGGCCTTTTCAAGGCGAGAGTGAATAGGCACTACATAGGTGAGTATGCTCCAACATAGTCCGCATCGTCACTTTCCACCAGGTGAGATGGCGGACAAATGCTCGCCTATATATATAAAAAAATAAAAAATAAAATAAATATGTATGTATGTATGTACAAATGTCGTAAATCCCCATACATATGTATCACGATTTTACCTGACGCAAATACCGGATCAATATCTTATTTATCTAAGAAGTAGAGTTTCTTAGATCTACGTAGAACAAGATTAATTAATCAGTAGTGAATAATCTGAGGAAAGTGGCGCAGGTAGATCCCAGTAGATTGTTGGCGCGTTTAACTTTGCAAGACGGCCCTAGTGAATACCTACTGAGGTGACCCAGGTTTGCCTTAAAATACAGGTAAATAGATGTTTCATATACAGTTTCACATGTGTATCAATATAACACGTAGCTAAGGAATACACGATCCTAGATATAGGTAGAATGACATTAAATAATCAAAAATAAATACATACATACATACATACATATAATTACGCCTTGATCCCTAATGGGGTAGGCAGAGCGTAAACAACCTAAACAAATGTCATTTCGCCACGTCTGACAAAGTTTTGAGGGTTATTTAAGATATAATTATAGCTATACTGCTGTAGTGACAGGTTGTCAGCCCATCGCCTAAATTACAATATACTGAAACCATCGGATCCCTTAGCTGGTTTTTACAGCATGCCAGGGAGGAAATGCAGCTGGCACATTCTATGTTTTTCTCTCGCTCCCAGGCCAGCATGGAAGTAATAAATCAAAAATAAATAAATAGAAAAAATAAAATAAATTAGTGAATAATCTGATCAAAGTGGCGCAGGTAGATCCCAGTAGATTGTTCGCGCGTTTAATTTTACAAGACGGCCCTAGTGAATACCTACTGAGGTGACCCAGGTTTGCCTTAAAATATAGTTTCACAAGTGTATCAATAACCTAACCTACCCTATTAGGGATAAAGGCGTGATTGTATGTATGTATGAAATAACTTAGATAGTACACACACATGTGTGTATGTTTTGATCTTGGTTTTGATTAAGAATAAAAGAAAAATATACGTCACTGCTCCGAAATGTTTACGCCTGCGTCTCGCCGATGTAAATATTCAATCATTTCTTGCAAACATGTGGTTTTCCTAGAAATTGTCAGGTAAAAATGTTTACAGGGTGTAAGGGATTGCTTCTGGCAAACTTAATTTAACACAATTTGCTCAATTAACGAAACTGAATAACTCTCATAAAGAAATTCTTTCAGGTTTTTTTTTTAAATGGCATGCCCATACAAATTGTATGATCGAGATAGTCATTTTGTGATGGAAAATCAATTTTATTTCGCGTCGTAAAAGGATTCCCAGAAGAAAGTTGTTCAGTTTCATTGACCGAGCAACGTACGCTGTCCCTTACACCCGGTATGTAGAGTATAGCTTTGGCATCAACATCTGGAATTGCGGAGTCTTAAAATACATACATAATCGTTGCACATGCCAACACGTGTCGCTCCAGGCCCAGGCTAGATTATGATTGTATCTATTAGATGAGAGCTGGGAGACGACCATGAGCTAGGAACACACAGCAAATACTACATTAATCTGTAGAATATATGTGGAACATATTTTTTTTTTTCAAAGGAGAAGTAGTCCCCTTCTACAGAGCTTCTATTATTCTCACATTCGGTGCAGTATCACACATGAATGCTATTATACCGGGTAGTATTACGATATCTTTTGGTAAATGCATTTTGAATGTACTTCATAACTCGCTGAAGCATTAGTCTACCTTCCACCACGAATCGTGGTTATCAGATCGTGAGTGCCAAATACTTACTGCAATATTGAAATTTTCATGCTGGCCTGGGAGCGAAAGAAAAACATAGAATGTGCCAGCTGCATTTCCTTCCGGGAATGCTGTAAAATCCAGCTAAAGGATCCACTGGTTTCAGTATATTGTAATTTAGGCGATGGGCTGACAACCAGCCACTACAGCAATATACCCACAAATCTGTCTAAAATAACCCTCAAAACGTGGCGGAACGACCTTTGTTTAGGTCGTTTACGCTCTGCCTATCCTCATTAGGGATAAAGGCGTGATTATATGTATGTATATTGAAAATACATTTCCATTGTTGCAGAGCCGGCCAGAGAAACCGCCATCATTGGCGAGCGGTCCGCCGCCACCCGCGGCGATAGTGCCGCGGTCAGCCGACGGGCCGAGACCGCCGGGCTGGACCGGGCAGCCACGCCGCCACGGCTCCAGCCGGTTCAACGTGCACACGCACAACCAGGAGCTCGTCAAGCTGCCTCCTATCAAAGGTGAGTGGTGTACGATAGTGCCGCGGTCAGCCGACGGGCCGAGACCGCCGGGCTGGACCGGGCAGCCGCGCCGCCACGGCTCCAGCCGTTTCAACGTGCACACGCACAACCAGGAGCTCGTCAAGCTGCCTCCTATCTCCTATGAGTGGTGTACGAAGGGCGCAATGTCACAGGTGGCATGATACCTGCCACATTAGCAATGGTAGCCTTTGCAAAGGCTTGCTGCTGCAAATAATTACTTCTAACGAGAGAAAATATTTGTAATACATAAATACATAATCTCAGATATTCGGGCGCTACTGCTGCATCTATTTGAGTTTAATTTCAAACCGTTTAATAGTAACCTACAGAACAGTCCTGTACTTAAGACTTTAGTTAAATTGGCTTTGAAACAACAGCATGGAGAGAAGCAACTGACGAAACTTTAACTGGAAATGTTTTAGTTGCATTTGCCCACAATATTGCACGGACCTTTACACACAACGGCGGCGGGTGTGCCGCAGGGACTGCAGCATCGTGTGTAATGGCTCTTATTATTCAAATTGTAACACAGACAAAAGTGAAATAAATAATCTTCCGTACTGGACTGGGAGAGAAAGAAAAACATACAATGTTCCAGTTGCCCTTCCTCCCGGGCATGCTGTAGAAGTCATTAAAAGGGATTCGAGGGTTACAATGTATTGTAATTTAGGCGATGGGCTGACAACCTGTCACTACAATCTAAAATTGCCCTCAATTTATGTCAGACGTGGCGAAAGCGCCTTTTAGGAGGCGTTTTACGTTCTGCCTACCCCGTAAGGGATAAAGGCGCGATTTTATGTATGTATGTATGTACAAAAGTGAAATAAATTTAAAATTGTATTCAATTATTTGTTTTGTTTAGCGTAGGCGCCACGTTTTGCATAAGAAATGCCAAGGCTAGTCTTCTTGAATAATAGGGACGAGTAGTTTGAAATACGCTCGCGAAGTTTTCATAATTTTACTCCTCTGTTGTGCCGTCACCGTAAAATCAAGTGCAAATATTTTAAGAACGTGTTCGAGTCATGAAACTGAACAATATTTCCCAATGAAAATGAAAGTAATTTAGTCCTAGCATTTAATAGTGTCAACCATTTTCTATGGAAGGTGCGATCAATTTT
Organism: Scrobipalpa costella; assembly: GCA_949820665.1. Taxonomy (NCBI): domain Eukaryota; kingdom Metazoa; phylum Arthropoda; class Insecta; order Lepidoptera; family Gelechiidae; genus Scrobipalpa; species Scrobipalpa costella. The sequence goes on from OX463314.1 coordinate 5,008,157, forward strand.
TCATATTCTCACCTTTTTTTTCTGTTACTGAGTATTTTAAAATTTAGATTTCTGACTGTCTATATTCAGAATTTTGTTTTGATCTATTCTTAGTAGCAACCGTTGTTTTACTCCAGTGATGAATGAAGCCTAAACAACATGGAATTCCGTATATTTTGAGAAAGCTTTGTCTCCTTTGAATTCTTGACTTTTTCTTTGATTGTGAAATGTTTAACTGTCGCTCATCGTTTGTAGTTTGTTTTTAAATCTACAACCACATAGTCATATCAAAAGCGTGTACGACCACACTAGACCGAAAACATGTATTTAATATAAGCGTGTACGACCACATTAGACCGAAAACATGTATTTGATATAAGCGTGTACGACCACACTAGACCGAAAACATGTATTTGATATTATTAAAATACCTAAAAACACGCCAGACGCCGTTGGCGAGATGAGCTCGACTCGACTCGAGGAGTGGCCGGAGGAAGCACAGGATAGAGAGTCGTGGAGAGACCGGAGAGAGGCCTTTGCCCAGCAGTGGGACATTAACGGCTAGACAAGACAAGACCTAAAAACACACACTACAATACACTTTTAGAGTTGTACAGTTGAACACACCTTTAAATTTGATCTAAAATTACTAACATTGACGCAAAACATATTGATTACATTTTAACGACATTTTAAAGACTATCAAATAATTACGTCTGGTCAACTTAATGGTAATGGGCCTGGCTTTGTATGATCATCTTGTAAACACAAAAACACCTTACTATTTTGGGCACGCGTTTAAACTGCTTGTTGATTAGTTTGATCGACCAGGTGTAAGGGACAGCGTCCCGCAAACTGATAGGGGTTGCTCAGTCAACGACAGTAAACAACTAGCAGCAGGTTTTTTTTTTCAGGAAGTGAAAAAAAAGGCTTTTCCATACAAATTGTCTGATCGTGGTAAAAAAATTATATGGAGTAGCTAATTATATATTTTTTCAGTTTTAATCAGTTTGTGGGACGCTATCCCTTACACCTGGTATACATCATCATCATCATCTCCCTAGCCTTATCCCGTATCTCACGGGGTCGGCTACCTAATCTAGGGGATTGAACGAAAACGACCTGGTATACATATGTATCTTATTATTTCAGCTTAAAATATCAATTTATGAAATATGATAAGTCTAGTCAGCTATTCCTCTGCCCTACCCATTTTGATCCTTGGGATCATTGTCAGGCTATAAAGCCATTAAATTGCGTTTCTTTTCTTTGTCCCCTATTTTTAACCCTTCCACGTTTGTCTTTCGCGTGACGAGCGACTTTCATGAATAGCTTGATATGCATTTTTTTTTCTTTTTGTTTTTTATAGGGGGTGTTGTCTTTAGAGTTGTATTGTACCTCGCAAAGTTATGATTATGAAAAACTTTATTAATATCGAAAAGTTGTTTCGTGTAGAATCAACGGAGATGATACATCAATCACACACACACACACAACCTGTATTTTAATAGATTCAGTGGTGGGGATTCACACGTGACCCCAACCTTCGGTGCAAATGCGGAGCTGACCCACAAACCATGGCCCACCTAATATCGTGATCTATTTGCCCTACCACCTGAACTGGAGAGCAAGAAGATGTAGTGAGAGTTGCCGACTACTGGGCTAGAGAAAGTTGAGATTGGGTTTGACTTTCCGTCAACTTTATAGAAGAAGATTTTAATAGATTGCTAAGAATGTACGAAATTACTATGTATTCGTAAGTCGTAGTAGAACCCATAAATTAAATGCACGGGGCATCGTGTGTATGGAATGGAAAATGTTATCCCGTATCTCTCGGGGTCGGCTACCTAGTGTAGGTGATTGAACGAGAGTACTGGTTTTTACACAGAGCGACTGCCATCTGACCTCCGCAACTCAGAAGTGAAACTAGACCCAAACCTAGATTAGGTCAGAGTTTTCTGCCAATGCCTCTAATATGGCTTAACGACTAATATCTTCGGTTTTTAACGATATTAACAGGGACCAACGGCTTAACGTGTGTTCAGAAGCACGGAAAAAGCGCCGATTTAACGTTCATATGAAATTCGAAAACCTTAAAACATATTGGTACGTGGTGGGATTTGAACCACGACCTTCCGCTCAGGATGCAGTGGCCCTATCCACTACACCATCGGGCTCTGAAAATTGAGCATTTTTACTAAGCGTGTTTAAATAGTTAGCTTTTTGGAAAGAATGTAGATGAATTCTTATTAAATCAGTTTCTTTTTTTATTATTTGTTTTGCAAAAAAAATACAGAAAACAGCTTCATTATCTAGTTTTCAGCATATAACTGCCGGATGTATTCTATCCTCCATAATAATGTTGAAATCTTCACTCCTATGTAAAACGCAGCATATTATCAAGTGCACACGCTATGTGTTAGTTTTTCAACCGTCGCTAATCTGTAGTCCAGTCAACGGCGGAATTCTGTGACGAAACGTTGCAGAAAATATACCGGGTATACAAAACTGAACAACTATCACCAGGAAACTCTTTAGGGAGATAAATAAAAATCAACTTACCATACAAAATTAACACCTTATCAGTTTGCGGGTCGCTGTCCCTTACACCCCGTTTGTATGTAGATCTTTGATTATTTGTTGTCTCATATTATGTGCTTCTCCTACTTTTAGAGGCCATTTATGTTTATTTCGTATGGAGATTGTTAAAGTTCTGGAAAGAAACGAAGGCTTTTTGAAGGAAATTTCTTGTTCCCAAAACTGCGTCTGAGTTTGATTCGATTTTGTAACACCTTTATGACCATTGATTGCCGTCGTGAATTAAAGCATATTTCGTTTTTTTTCCACTGATGTTGTCTGATGTGACATCACTGTGCAGTTATTGAGATGATCTCAAGTTCTTAGGTTAGGGCTGAAATAAATGAGTAATAATAATTACGTAGGGCTTCATACAAAAATAGCGCCGTTGATTGGACTATGGTTCGGAAAAGAACCCGTGCAGTCGTCAATTACAGCTCGTTGCGTTTTTTTTCTCGCTCGCGTCGGAACTAATGATGTTGTCTGATGTGACGTCACTGAGCCGTTAGGAAAATCTCGTAGTGGACTTTGGATTTCTATATACGTACGAGGATGTAGGTACATTTTTTTTACATTTCTTCCGTGCTGGACTGAGAGTGAGAGAAAAACATAGAATGTGCCAGCTGCATTTCCTAACGGGCATGCTGTAAAGACCAGCTAAGGAAACCGAGGGTTTCAGTATATTGTAATTTAGGCGATGGATTGACAACCTGCCACTACAGCAATATACCTACAAATCAATCTTAAATAACCCTCAGAATCTTGTCAGACGTGGCGGAACGACCTTTGCTTACGTCGTTTACGCTTTGCCCACCCCATTAGGGATAAATGCGTGATTATATGTATGTATGTAAGTACCTTATAAAAAAAAATAGGCATTGCTCTTGGATAATATGAAAATCGTCTCCAGGCAACGAGTCTTGGCTCCAAGTTTGTTCCAGCAAGTTTTTTTGATGAATAAGCCTAAAAATAACTAAAACACCTGAGTTTAAAAGTATACTTAATAATATACCTACAAATCTATCTTAAGTGACCTTTAAAACTTTGACAAACGTTGCGGGACGACCTTTGTTTAGGTCGTTTACGCTCTGCCCAGCCCATTAGGGATGAAGGCGTAATTATATATACGTATGTATGTATTCTTATGTTTCTCGGAAGCAACCGCTGAGTAATTTCCTTATGCAACCATGAACCGCCGCCATTGTCTTCGCTAATGATGGAATGGCAACACTAATGTCGCTATTGACATTCGCGCTGATGGGGCGCGCAGGCCTTGACTGTGTGTGCACTTACCTTAATCAATTGTTCATAGGTAACTTACCTTACATACGAGTACCTTACCTTCCATGCTGGCCTGGGAGCGAGAGAAAAACGCAGAATGTGCCAGCTGCATTTCCTCCCGGGCATGCTGTAAAAACCATCTATTGGATCCGAGGGTTTCAGTATATTGTGATTTAGGCGATGGGCTGACAACCTGTCAGTACAACAATATACCCACAATTCTATCTTAAATAGCCCTCAAAGCTTTGGCAGACGTGGCAGAACGACCTTTGTTTGGGTTGTTTACGCTCTGCCCACCCTATTAGGGACAAAGGCGTGATTATCTCACTCACTTTACTATGGATATGTATGTTTGGACTACGATCCGAAAATCGTAGGGTGTTCTTATTGAGTGGGTTGTTGGAGTTTTGGAATTTTTGTTACCGATGAACCCTAGTGTCAGAGTTTTGAAAACAAGCGACCCGCCCCGGCTTCGCACGAAAATTATCAGTGTTTCTCTACTATATTATGCATGTATTATACATATAAGCCTTCCTCTTGAATCACTCTATCCATTAAAAGAAACCGCATCAAAATCCGTTGCGTAGTTTTAAAGATTTATGCATACATAGGGATATAGGGACAGAGAAAGCGACTTTGTTTTATACTATGTAGTGATGCAGTCTGGAAACCAGCTGGAAACCTAGTTTTTTATTTCTAAAATCTGAATGCTTGTAAATCGGTCCTAAAACGTTTCGTGACTAATATATACCATGTATGCATGTACAATGTAAACGAATGACATAAACGACCGTAAAGTTTACATTACCGCGATCATAGTCCTCATTTAACTGTATGTTTACGAATTACCAGCATTCCGCCTATAAATACTCTTTATGACTTATCTCTGGCTATTTATATCTACTTCTTCTGTCGAGTGGGTATCGAGTCTATCGACCCGATGAACCCTGGTGTCAGAGTTTATAACCGCCTAGTAGCACAACTATCAGGCCTCTGACATGGCTTTGAGTAACGACCACTATCAATGACAGCGACCGGGACCGACGGCTTAACGTGCCCTCCGAAGCACGAAATCTTTTTCTTTTTCGGACAATCAGGTGATTCAACCTGCAATGTCCTAACCAAACTGGGGAAAAATTCACAAAGTGATACATTCTCAAATATCAACTTTGTGATTCCCCCCCTGGGAATCGAACTCAGGACCTCCGGATCAGGAGTCCATGGCACTAGCCACTAGACCACGGAGGCAGTTTGTGTTTGTTATATCTACTTATTCGTATTTAGATTAGACCTTGAATAGTGCATACAAATTATCACACTTTGATCCTTAATGGCGCAGGCAAAGCATATACGACCTAAACAAAGATTGTTCCGCTACGTCTGACAAAGTTTTGAGGGTTATATCGGGTGTAAGGGACAGCGTCCCGCAAACTGCTAGGGGTTGCTCAGTCAACGAAACTGAACAACTATCACCAGGTTCTTTTTTTCAGGAATACTTTTTTTTTTCGTCTCCTGAAAGAGTTTCGTGGTGAATGTTGTTTAATAGCGTTGACTGAGCAACCCCTATCAGTTTTCGGGACACTGTCCCTTGCACCCGGTATAAGGTATTTATGTAATTTCTGTCAAAGACAGCGATCGTGACAGAATTAATTCATCTTTGGTCCCAAAGACCAGATGAACCAGCCAGCATAATCTTAAACAAACTAGAAAAAATTTCGCCACCACAATACTTTTCTGGCGCCTATAGCAGCATTTCGCTAGCCGCATTCTTATTTTTGTGTCCTTTGCCCCAGTTTATTATAAGAAAATTTCATTCTGACCAGTGCTTGTTACGGCCTAGAATCATAACTCGCAGTTTTTCTTGTTCCATATAAATATTCTTTTCTTTTTCTAAATGTTTCCGTTCTTGTGTCGCGTCATCTCAATGAGCTATTACTGCTGGCGAGCTGGTGGAGTGGGGGGGAGAGTCGCTTTTTGCCGCGCCGCCGCTTTGTTCCGAGTTTCCTTTCCTCCCCGCATGAAGGAAGTGCTCACCTACTGATGGGGGCACCAGAGGTGCGTTCGTCGCCATTTCTCTAAAGACCGTTAGTGTTTTTAACCTGACAGCTCGCGCAAAACCCGCGTTTATGCACACACCTATCACGGTCATGTGAAATTTTCTTTCATTCTCGACCTTATTACCACGAGAAACTTTCCCCAAATGTCACTTTGACATTAGTTTTTGTATGGTTACTCTGGCTAGGAGAACCGTTGAACTCCCCCCTGAGCCACAACGAGCGATTTTACTCTAAACCGCTTATGAATTTTCTCTTGACTTGAATTCAATCGATGTTGAAACCACCTCACAGAAACTCCAAAGCAAGTCGTGTGTTATTGTTCAAATAAACAAAAAAAAATTACCTGAAGTCATGACCAACTCGCTAGGTGCAACTGAATAATGATTCTCAAGCCTAACTCAACGACCGAAGAACATTGAGTAGAAGAAAATGAGTACTTATTTTGACGACTTAAAATTTGTTGGAATTTTAAATTGTGAAAAATAAACTGATTTGGCCTTATTTCTTTCACGTCTGAAACTCTTTCTAGGTCAAACGTATACGCTGAACGAAGTCAGGCGTGAATAAAAGCACTGAGCAGACGCGCTCTTAATTGAACACTTAACGTCTTAAGTGCCTTCCACAAACTGATCAAGCGAATAAAATGAGTAAAGGAGAAAAATTAAACGAATAAAACTAGTAAAGGAAGAACGTAAAATCATAGTATTAATAATTCTAGAGAAGAAATACATTAAATTAAAGTACACACTTACATACATTGAGGGGTATTTCAGATATGAATGTAGCTAAAACACTATCACCAAAATGTCTCGGACCTCTTCTCCATACTATCATTATATTCCTAACTTTTTCCGAATTTCACGAGGTTACCCAGCTACCTAATCTAGGAGATTGAACGAGGATACTGTTTTTTTACATGACTGCCATCTGACCATCACAACCCAGAAGAGAAACCAGTCCCAATCGTAGAACAAATACACTGAAATTCCTCTGACTGACCTCTTCTCCAAACGTTTCCAATGTTTGTTTTCCATATCACACTTACTGAGGAGAGGGAAAGAGGACGAATAATAACTTTAAGAGTACAAAAAAAGCAAGTGCTACAGCCTATGTATTTTACTTAACAAACAATCTTAATGTGAGTAATTATAACAACCTTGCAGTACTTTTACTCAAATCCCTGAACTGCCGAAACTCCCAATGTCAAGTTGAGGGTTATTTTCAGGTCGTTACGCACTAACACGGCTATCTACTTAAAAACTTACGCGTGACGTCACAATGGTGCGTGTTACATCGCTACAATGTACTATAGAGGCCGGCTATAGGCTTTGTAAGTCTTTAAGCACGTGTAAGGCTGAATAGGGTTGTCACTTGTCAGTATTGTGTGAAAATATTCTTTTTGTTCTTTTATCCGCTCGTCTTTTGTTGCCTTTTTCTAAAATGCGGTATATTATGTTTTTTCAACTTCCTCTGTGTATTATTGGTGAGTTCGATTCTTATGAGACGATACAAACTTTGTAACATTATTTTTAGTTTGGTTTGGACGATGCAGGCTGGAAAACCTGATCGCCTGACTAATCGTAGTTTAAAAACAAACATGACAGACGAAAGTAGATTATAAAATGCAAGTTCAGCTCAAAATTAAGTCGAAGCAATAAATCTAGTGTTCTTATTCTAATTTTACTTTCGGTCAGAACCACAGCTATTCAGTAATTAATTCAAATACTAGCTACAAGACCACGGTTTTACTTGCGGCTGAATGATATTTTGTTTCCTAAACAATTATATTGCCACAGTTGAATGAAGCCTATACCGGGAGTATGTAGTACTATTATATATTCTGTGCCGGGAGTAAGGGACAGCGTCCCACAAACTGATAGGGGTTGCGCAGTCAACGAAACTGAACTTCTAATTATAATGTTAACGATTTGCTTAAAATCAGTCTAGTGTTTTTAAGTTTATTCATTACAAAGTAGGTTACGAACAAAAATACAGTCTCTTCTTTTTATTGTTAGGACTTTCTAAGTCGAACTTGTCTTGGAAGCTCGCGGATTTAGATATCGATTCGGCTCTGCGACAGAATACTTAATTTATTTATTCTGTGGCATTTCCTTGTGTTTTTAGGGTTCCGTTGTCTACTAGGATTACTTATCTGTTCGTTTGTAAGTGAATTTGAAAAAAAAACTCAAATTTAACTTGCATGCAGTTACTATTTAAAGTAAAGAACTTTATTAAATTAACATTATAATAAATAAATATTATATTATTATTTATTATATATTGAACGAAAACCCGCCCTCTAAAGCTATGCGTAGTATACCTGCCACGGTATTTTTTTTCTATTTGTTAAACATGCATACATACATATAATCACGCCTTTATCTCGAATGGGGTAGGCAGAGCGTGAACTAAAGAAAAGGTCGTTCCGCCACGTCTGACCAATTTTGAGGGCTATTTTAGACTAAAATGTGTATCGCTGTAGTGAGAGGTTGTCAGCCCATCGCCTAAATTGCAATACACTGAAGCCCCCGAACCCCCTAGATTTTTACAGCATGCCCGTGAGGAGATGCATCTGGCACATTATAGGTATGTTTTTCTATCACTCCCAGTCCAGCATAGAAAAAAAAATCGATTAAAATGTGGTGATTTTTTTGAATGAATATAAACAGCATAAGAACCTTTAGTAAGAAAAGCACAATGACGACACACTCTTAGCCATTTTTTTCCCCTTTTTTTATCGGGATGGGTAGTTATGAAAACAATGCTCCCCTGTCACGCGAACCGGGAAGACCCCGGTACCATTCCAACGTAGGAACACATTCCCTACATTGTTGAATATGAAATACGTTGTACGTGGACTTGATGGAAGGTAAAATGATGTATGTACACGTGTATTACAGGAGGACACGTGTACATGTAAATGTAAATTTAATGTGCCAATACGTGGTAGCAGATGTATTAGAGTAGATGTTGAATTTGTTTTCGAATCATAAAACTTTGATTTTGAATGAAAACTGTAATTAGTCATCTGCGTTTCAGGTATTTTGTGTATCGCACTATCGTATTTCGACAATGAACAGAATCAACTTAGAAATCTAGGTTCTGTTAAAGTAATAAAGCAGCCAGATTACTTGTAAAAATAGAAATAACTAGCCTTATACGCATCAGTTTCACCCGCTGCTTACTTAATAAGTTTTCCGTGGGAATCAGATATTTTCCCGCGGTAAAAAGTAGCTTATGTTACTCAGGGTGAACATGGCTTTCTGAAAGTGAAAGAATTTTTGAAATCTGTCCAGTAGTTTTTGAGTTTATTCGCTACAAACATACACACAAAAATACAAATCATTCCTCTTTATAATATTAGTATAGATTATGAATTCGAAAAATATGGTGTTCAATTTTAAGTCTTTCCACTGTACGTATGAGAATTCGAACTTGTTGACGTCATCGGCAGACGACATGTTAATTATATGTCTCGATTCTTGACCTCTACCATGTCGAGGCTTAATAATAATCGATATTTGACTTAATCGATACGTAGGCCTTTGGAAAAGTAATCGACTTACTTACGTCTTGAAACTGTTCTATAGTTAGAGTCCTGCTTTTAAACAATGCGACGACGGAATAACGAGTTTGAATTTTAAACGACTAGAAAAAGTTATACGTAGGTAGTTTTCATCGAGGAAATATATTTCATTCCCATTTGCCATTGAAACGTTCATTCAGCCGTCCGGAACTTTTATTTTTGTGACACCCCTAAATGTCTCCGTAACAAGAAGCGCATAGTTAAATAATTAAAAAATAACGAGAACATCCTATGTCGCTTATCTCAAGTATCACTGAGGAAAAAGTAACTTATTAATTTATTGTGTCTAGGCATGAAAGGGATTTCTAATCGACCTTTTTTCATGTCTTGGTCTTTATCTCTTTTATGACCATTTCGCTGTATATGCGAAGGGAAATGTTTGTGAAACCCTTCCACTCTCTGCCCCGCGCGGGTATGTTTTGGTGCGCTGGAGTCACAACTTTAGGTAGTAGAAGCAATGTTGTGGTGAACATACTTGCCTTAGATACTTGTTCGAATTAAGAGGGTCAAGTCACGTTGGGGCGTTAATTCGTCTAATTTCGTCGAGCACGCACTAATCCGGCCTTTTATCTCAATTACCGGCTCGTGTTTGTTTTGTCTTCTTTATACTTACACGATGGCCAATAAAGGCCTGAGAGATGCGTATATCTGGAGGATGGTAGCTGTTACAGATGCCATTCCAATATAAAAACGAATGAAAGAAATTGGGGTGGGATAGGATCTACCTTCTAATGGTCTACCCCGGGCAACGGCAACACAGGCTTGCCTGTGAATAAGTCCGGCTAAACGATCCCTACAAAGCGGTGGTAGGCTCCGCAAGGGACCGACTGGCTCGCGGCCTCACGGGGTACGGTCCAAACAGCTTGCTGTGTTCCGTCGGGGCGTGAGACTGCCAGTGCTATAACAGGCATCTTGTGGATGAGCTCGCTCCATCATCTAATCTGTCACGGTCATCCCTGACCTTTGTGTCTAAAGTCAAAAGCAAACCCATTTCAAGCTAAAAAAAGCATAGAAATTGCATTACAGCTAATATCTTACAGTGTTTCGAGTATTTGTATATAATAACGAATGATCCCCAGATTCGCTCATGGGCCGGAAAATAGGAACATTTCGCGGTTTGTGCGTTTTGTCACTGCCAATTTGCGAAATGATTCTTTAAACCGGCCAATGAGCGAATTCGGGGATTGTGCGTAACAGATTAGGTGTAAGGGACAGCGTCCCGCAAACTGATAGGGGTTGTTCAGTCAATGACACTGAACAACTTCCACCAGGACCGTTTTTCTGGAAGTGAAAAAAATGGCTTTTCCATACAAATTGACCGATCGAGCTGAACATTTTGGTGGAAGTTGTTCAGTATCATTGACTAAGCAACCTCTATCCGTTTGCGGGACGCTGTCCCTTACATCTGGTATGTATTCATCAGCAACAAATAGCCAGACCAGAATGTGCACTTTTTGCTGTCAGACATTTCTGGCGATAAAGCTGTCCGTAACTAAAAAAAAACCTGTTTTATCTAATTTGTTAGCCTTTTTAGTAGATTCAAGTTTATTTTCTATGGAAATTTATATAACCTTTTCTATCGGGAATTTCAGCTGAAATTATGTTACAAATGCTTTCAGATTTATAATTTAGGGTCAGTTAGACGAACACTAGTAAGAAACGACTCTTTGTGTTTTCTACTTTAATATTAAAAATGTCTTCGTAATCTATATGCGGATAAAAATTTATCTTCTGTTAAAACTACTTCACAATCTCTATCTTTAAAAACGCTTACCTTGCATTTTCTCAAAATTCTGAAATACCTGAGAGGTAGGAGTAGTATTTTCAGGAGTCAATCATTTTTGCGATCACGTTCTATTTAGTCGTGTAGCTTCAGAATAGAGTACATATACATATATTCACGCCTATATCCCTAATGGGGTAGGCAGAGCGTAAACGACCTAAACAAAGGTCGTCCCGCCACGTCTGACAAAGTTTTGAGGGTTATTTAAGATAGAATTCTAGGTATATTGCTGTAGTGACAGGTTGTCAGCCCATCGCCTTAATTACAATATACTGAAACCCTCGGATCCCTTAGCTGGATTTTTATTATGCTGGCATGGGAGCGGGATAAAAACATAGAATGTGCCAGCTGCATTTCCTCCCGGGCATGCTGTAGAAACCAGCTAAGGGATCCGAGGGTTTCAGTATATTGTAATTTAGGCGATGGGCTGAGAACCTGTCACTACAGCAATATACCTACAAATCTTTCATACATAACCCTCAAAACTTCGTCAGACGTGGCGGAACGACCTTTTTTAGGTCGTTTACGCTCTGCCTTCCCAATTAGGAATAAAGGCGTGATTATCCGTATGTATGTTTAAAATTGTCGAAATTGATATTTATCTTATTTATATCCCATATATAGACATGACCTGTTACAATTTTATTATATGTATGTATAGATATTTATTATGTATAGACTAGCGGATTATATTAGATTTCCTATGCGGACTTTGTACTGTATCTTCGACCTTCGTAATTTAAGAATAGAATAGAAAACATTTATTATTCATGACGTCACAAACACAACACAATAAATACATTTTTAAACAAACACAAGTGAAACAAAATAATGATATAAAGAGTAACTATTATCTAATATGTGATAAAGGTACATAATGCTACCTGAATGTGCGTGTCGTGACGTCACAATAAAATGTAGAAATTAAGCAGATCGATGAAAACCAATACATGTCCCGATAGAACTAGTTAATATTTACACATACATAAATCACGCCTTTATCCCTAATAGGGTAGGCAGAGCTTAAACGACCTTAAAAAGAAGGTAGTTTCACCACGTCTGGCAAGTTTTAAGGGTTATTATTCTTACAGATAGATCTGTATATTGATATAGTGACAGGTTGTCAGCCCATCGCCTAAATTACTAAACACTGAAAACCTCGAATCCCTTACCTGATTTTTACAAAATGCCCGGTGCAGCTGGCATATTCTATCTTTTTCTATCGCCGGACTGAGAGTGAGAAAAAAACATAAAATGTGCCAGCTGTATTTTCTCCCGAGCATGCTGTAAAAACCAGCTAAGGGATCCGAGGGTATCTGTATATTGCAATTTAGGCGATGGGCTGACAACCTGTCACTACAGCAATATACGTACAAATCTATCTTAAATAACCCTCAAAACTTTTGTCAGACGTGGCGAAACGACCTTTGTTCAGGTCTTTTACGCTCTGCCTACCACATTAGGGATAAAGGCGTGATTATATGTATGTTTGTATAAATCTCTACATAGTATAAAACAAAGTCGCTTTCTCTGTCCCTATAGCCCTATGTATGCCTAAATCTTTAAAACTACGCAACGGATTAGGATGCGGTTTCTTTTAATGGATAGAATGATTCAAGAGGAAGATTTATATGTATAATACATGCATAATATAGTACAGAAACACTGATAATTTCCGTGCGAAGCCGGGGCGGGTCGCTAGTCTAATATAACTTATATTATTGTATAAATATTTCTATAAGCGCAAGACTTTATAAATTCAATTCGTACAACTTTACTAATTCTTAAATTATATAAAAAATCTACTTGAATACTAAACTTTTTACAAATTAGCTATAATATCAAGTGGTCAAAAGTGGTCATAAGATATCCAAAACCGAGACACCTGCCCTAGTACCATTGGTTATTCAGCCGACTTGAAGGTACAGGTAATTACTAAAACTGATATAAGTAGTACCTATGAACAGTGATAAGTAGATAACTTTACAGTGATAGATATCTAAGTTCTATTTAAAACAATGCGTCTTAAAATTTGTGAGATGCGACGAAAAATGCGCCTTTTAACGCTCTTCTTTTCGCGGTATCGACCTAGTTCTTTGAAAACAAACACTGAACTAATTTACTGTTTATTTAATCCACTAGTAAATAGTTTAAACTTAAACCCCGTTCCAAACTGTCGCCCTGTTTGCTCCAAAAAAGATTTACGGAAGCTCGCCAGACGATTTAAAGTCAATTAACGATCCCGGAAGTTGGCACGGCCCGAGACTGAACCCGCGCCCCTGGGTGGAGAAGGGCAGGGAGCACCCAAACAAACCCCCGACACTTTGTTCCCAAAGATAATACAACTAGGGGGAGAGGGGTCGAAGATGGTTCTTTGTAGCTTAAGACTATCGCACATCAACTTTGCGCTACGTAGACTCTATTTCAACTCGACTCATTGTGTTGTTATTGTAGAGAGTGCCAGGCACTGGATGAGTAGAACTGAAGTTCGGACTCCGTCAGTCACACGCCTTTTTAGAGGCCTATGTTCAGTTTTCCAGCATATAAACCGCGTTGTGAATCAGTTGTGATCAGGACAGGGCGTGTGAGATTATTCCCTAAACATGAAAGTTAGGTGTTGAATTAATATCGATTCAATGTAATGTGCGGAGACCTTTATGTTAAAAAGTTTTCCCCGAATTTGTGTGGTTTTGCAGTTTAGTAGTTCGTGGAAGTCTGGATGAAAGTTAACGATTAGTTTTTACCGTAACAAAATCTCGGATGAAACTAAGTTTATTGTCGTTTGGACACAGTTTTCTGATATCCAATGTTATCTTAACTCTATCTTTAGCTTTACCTACGTAGTTTAAAAAAACTGAGCTCATCTTCATTATCATTAGTAAGGATAATGCTTCCCACATTAAAAATAATTGTCAAGTGAATTGTCTCGTAGAAAATGAGGCTTAGATAAATAATAGCGCTGCGCTGCCTATACCTTCATTGACTTTGTGTTACACATTTAGAACTTTTGTGAAAAACAATAAAGGCCATCCGACTGATCATTTTGTTTTACATACGTTTATGAAATCACGCCTTTATCCCTAATGGGGTAGGTAGAGCAAAAACGACCTAAACAAAAGTCGTTACGTCACGTCTGACAAGTTTTGAGGGTTATTACAGATGATATCATATTTCTATAGTGACAGGTTGTCAGCCCATCGCCGACGGGCGGTTGGCGTCGCCGACCATTGGAGATCGACCATTGATATGAAAAGAACAAGAAGCCCATCGCCTAAATTGCAATACACTGCAACCCTCGAATCCCTTACCTGGTTTTTACAGCATGCCCGGGAGGAGATGGAGCTGGCGCATTCTATTGTTTTTCTATCACGCCCAGTTCAAAAAAAATGTTTTACCTCGAAAACATTTTTCGACAAATGTTCACTACCACGCGAATAAAACAATATCCGATAGACTGGCAACAGTCAATAACGAGATCAAAACATGTTTTCCTCTCTACGGCGTATTTCATTCGATTTGAATTCCTCTTGTAGCGGTCGTAATGCCTTATCGTACCTACGTGATTTGCAGGCTGTCTTCGCCATAGAAGTCAGAAGTAGAAAAAGGAGGATTTCAGTGTATTGAAATTGCAATATAGGTGACGGACTGACAACTTAGCACTAGTTTTTATTTATTTATTCAGAAACAAACAGTCTTGCATATTTGTATACAATACGTAAACTCTTTATGAAACATAGACCTACAGTTTCCTATATTTGCAAATACATACATACATAAAATCACGCCTTTATCCCTTACGGGGTAGGCAGAGCGTTAAACGCCTCGTATAAGGCGCTTTCGCCGCGTCTGACAAAAATTGAGGGCAATTTTAGATTGTAATGTGTATTGCTAATGTGTAACAGGTTGTCAGCCCGTCGCCTAAATTACAATACACTGTAACCCTCGAGTCCCTTTTGCTGTCTTCTACAGCATGCCCGGGAGGAAGGGCAGCTGGAACATTCTATGTTTTTCTATCTCTGCCAGTCCAGCATGGAATGGAATACATCTTTTATAATATTTAAGAATTAAATAAATAATAATGATGAAGCAACATAATGTTGTTAAAATTTTGAATTTGAATTCATAGATAAAAAGAAACTTATAATTGCATATCTATTCAGTTTGAATTTCAGAATGATTAGAAAGGCAATACAATGTTAATCTTTTGAAGCGTTTAAGAGATTCACTATATAACTGCCTCAGTGGTCTAGTTGCTAGTGCCATGGACTCCCGTTTCGCAGGTCTTGGGTTCTATTCCCAGGGGGGAAACACAAAGTTAATATTTGATAATTTATCACTTTGTGAATTTTGCCCCAGTTTGGCTAGGACATTGCAGGCTGAAATTGAAAAAAAGTCCGAAAAATTGTCCGAAAAGAAAAAGATTTCGTGCTTCGGAGGGCACGTTAAGCCGTCGGTTCCGGTCGCTGTCTTTGATACTTAAAAAACCATGTCAGAGGCCTGATAGTTGTGCTACTAGGTGGTTTAAAAACTCTGACACCAGGGTTCATCGGGTCGATAGACTCAATACCCACTCGACAGAAGAAGACTAAATAAATCTAAATTTACCATTTTATCATTGTACAACCTGCCAGCACGTCTTATGAAACTACTATCTATAGGAATACACAATTCGTTCTTTCAAAAATTACGCTCTTAAGGCATGCGGGAAAATGCTTATAATAGGTTGTTGAAGCTGTCTGTCCTGTAAAATCAAATAAAAATAATCACATGAAAAACACCTCTATAATTTTAATTAATCATTTTGTGGGGCTGTGCAACAAGCAATGTCCGGCCAAAAAATCTTTTTCTGAAAAATATTCTCTTCATCACGAATAAACCTTTAATAGACAGTCAGCATTTCATTTGATTTGAATTCCCCTAGTGACGGTGGTATTGCCTTATCGTACGTGATTTCCAGCCTTTCTTCGCCCCTCCCTTAGCTCCCCTCGTGACGTCACAACAACCCTCTTTCCCTCTAAATTTCAATGAGTAATGCCTCCGCTGTTTTATTTAGACGGCTGCAAGACACATATCAATTTCTTTGCTGTTATCGAAGAAGATCTATTGAGGTAATTTACTTATTTTAGTAAGTTTTTTTTGTGATTACAAAATGAATTTCTTTGTTTGTTTTTATAACGCATGTTTTAAATTTTTAAGTAGTTGTTTACGAGTTGCCCTATACAGTTTTTAGTCATCATTTTTAGCAATGCCGCACAAAACCACAAAACGGAATCATGTCATCAAACAGGTATTTTAGTAGATACGTATATCGCTGATTACGAACTGATTGTGCGATAAAGCATGACGCACTATCTACGAGTATCTTTGATATCGACCATACACAGCTGATCGTTCCGGCGACTCACAATATTTGCCTATCTTTCCTTTGATATGCGTGTTTACCGCCTACTGCCTATGCGACCCCTGACCCCACGAATTATGGAAGCAGGGCTGCAAGAATACTTATGCTCTCTAGAGCAATTAGGACGGGACATAATGGACACTCCAGAAACGATTGGCGTCGAGAGCGCTTGGTAAATAGCATCAGTTTTTAATTTGCAATGTCGGAAAAATAAAAACTACCTAGATGCTGGTATAAAACTCGCCTTCCGTGACGATATCTCGACGTTTGTCGAACAAAAGCTCAATGAAGCGTAAAGATAGCTAGTAGTGCAGTTATTATGTATGTTATGTAAATTTCCGTGCCAGCCCTAGCGGAAGGTAGTATAGAGCGGGCGAGGGTGCGGCGGGCGGGCGCGGGGAGATTGCGTGCGCAGAGCAAGAACCACGCTGCGCACACCAGCGACGTAGCGAACTTCGTCATCCAATGCATGCCGTAGCCGACGCTTGGACGTGACGTGTGCTCTGCGACAAGTAGTGGACTTTGATCTGCGAGGCATTTCGCAACCGTGTGTCCTGGTTGTGTTGGGGCGGCGTGCGGCGGGTCGGCGGCGCGGCACGCGGCAGTCCGGCCGCCCCCGCAGCTCACTCCGGTTCCGGCGCCGCCGGGCCTTCGCTCGGATGCCGCTGCCGGCCGCCGCCTGCGATGGTCCACGCCGGGCCGGCGCCGCGAGCTCCTTCTCGCGCGATGTTCACCGCCGCTGAAGCCAAGCCGCGTCGCGCCGTTTCGCCACTCGGAATCCCCAAGTCCCCCTCGTTTCACTCCGGGCTAGACCTCGTCGCGAACCAAACTACCAAGCGCTCCGAGAGCGTGTCGGACGTCGCTCGTGCATTCCGCTTTGCGTTGTTCGGCAACGGCAACGGCATGGAGGGCCAGGGCCCGCCGCAGCAGAAGGCGCCCTCGCCGCCGGACGCGCGCAGCCCGCCCCCCGCGCCGCCGGCCGCGTCCCCCGATCGCCCGCCGATCCCCACCGATAAGGAGAGTTTGATGGTGCAGCTGCCGCTACTGAAAGGTTCGTCGCGTCCCCCACTCGGCACGCCGTCTCACCGTTTACAAAACACTCACCTTGTGCGCGAGAAACTACACCAATGTTTACGATTCACCGTTTACTGAACGCCGATATCCGGCTGCGAAACTATGTCTATTTCTGGTCGATCGGCACGCAATAAATCGTAATGGGCTAGATTCCGGTCTTAGATAGTTTCGGATATGGTAATGAAGGCTATTCGTAGTGATAATCGCTGACGTGGTAGCGTCGCCGGCGTGTGGCGCCCACGGCTGTCGTCACTGGCAACCTTGAGGCCGTCCCAAAACAATACAGATAGCAAACTGGAACGAATCATTAGTGACATACGTTTCACTACGGTCAGTGTAATGGCGAAAACGCCGCAGAAATATATCGACCGGGTGGTGTGTGTATGTGCTCGATGCGGCGTCCTTGCGCCCTGCACTGTTTCCCATTGACATTATTCATGCAACTCCATATCTAGGTTGCTTTTCCACTCGCTAATAGCTCTCATTATTCTATTACGATCGCCTGCAGTCTAAAAAGCCTTATGTTGTTGTCGATTTGATCTAAATGAGCAGCCTTGTGCCGGTTTTCCCATATTGTTTTACACTTACTTTGTCTTATCTGTTTATTGAAGACTTAAATGAATTAAGCACGTGATTTTTTATTTGAATCGTTTCGTTCAAGGCTAATTTTGTTTTGAATATCTTGGACAATATTAAAAGTAGCGGCATACTTGTTTTCATTTGCGGAGGATTTACGTTTTTTTCGACCATATGATGATCTTCATCTGGAGCACGAAGATGACAAATTGATGAGATGAGATTTTTTACATATATACATATAATCACGCCTTTATCCCTAATGGAGTAGGCAGAGCGTAAACGGGCTAAACAAAGATCGTTCCGCCACATCTGACATAGTTTTGAGGGTTATTAAAGTTATATTTGTAGGTATATTGGTGTAGTGATAGGTTGTCAACCATCGCCTAAATTACAATTTATTGAAACCCTCAGAGCTGGTTTTTTCAGCATGCCTGGGAGGAGACGCAGCTGATACATTCTATGTTTCTCTCTCGTTTCCAGTCCAGCATGGAAGAGGATAAGATTTTTTAATATAAATTATGTTTTTTTTATCGTTTAATTATGTTTGAAATAGACTGCAGTGTAGAACAGCATGCCCTCGTAAAGTAGTATAATAGTTCAAAGGCTAATTGATTAACTGGATTGACTAATCTAGTTAAAACTGGCTTACCCAGACCGGTTCTAATCTTTACTAATTCTTCCATGCTGGCCTGGAAGCGAGAGAAAGACATATAATGTGCCAGCTGCTTTTCCTCTCGGGCATGCTGTAAAAACCAGCTAAGAGATCCGAGGGTTTAAGTATATCGTAATTTAGGCGATGGACTGACAACCTGTCACTACAGCAATGTACCTACAAATCTATCTTAAATAACCCTCAAAACTTTGTCAGACGTGGCAGAACGACCTTTTGTTTAGGTCACTGTTTTAAAATCTCTGAAAACTCACACGAAAGAGTCATGCATTTAGGTTTTATAACTTTAATATAGTTGCGATAGTAATACTTTCATGTCAGACTGGGAGCGATTCTTCTTCTTAGCGAGTGAATTCTCGAGTCGAACGATCCTATGAACTCCGGTGTCAGAGTTTTCAAACCTGCTGTGCTACTAGGCATCTCTGACATAGTTTCATTAACGACCACTATGGTAGCGATAGAGAACATAGAATTTTCCAGCTGTTTAATTTCCTGAGCATACTGTAAGAGTCGGTAGAGGGAAACGCGAATGGTTTCTGCAGTTTGCAATTAAAACTTTTTGAATTTTCTTCCATGCTGGCCTGGGAGCGAGAGAAAAACATAGAATGTGTCAGCTGCATTTCCTCCCGGTCATGCTGTAAAAACCAGCTAAGGGATCCGAGTGTTTCAGTATATTGTAATTTAGGCAATGGGCTGACAACCTGTCACTGCAGCAATAAACCTACAAATCTATCTTATATAACCCTCAAAACTTTGTCAGACTTGGCGAAACGACCTTTGTTTAGGTCGTTTACGCTCTGCCTACCCTATTAGGGATAAAGGCGTGATTATATGTATGATTATATATGGTACTTATATATTAGTCTATTGTACCTATTCCTATTTATGTAACTAGTATGTACATAGTCTTTGTATGCTATTTAAATTTATAGAAATAGTAACTGCACTCTCCCGCATAATATTAGCAAACTCCTTTACCCAAAGGCAACCCTAGCAGAAATTACAACCCTAGCAATAAGGCTGCCTGATTGTACTCTGTTTGTTTTGAATGTTTGTTCCTGTACAATGTGTTGTATATGTGCAATAAGGAATATTTGTATCGTATTGTGAATAAGCAGAATCTGTATCGAGCCGCCTACGCTTCGTACGCCTTGTCGGCGATGAGCGGAAATTGAACCCGTATCTTCTCATCTAATATCCAAGGAGTTTGCCGATTTGTTTGTTCATGAAATAATATTCCAAACACAAAATAATAATAATAATAATTCATTTATTTAATCAGATTACACAGATCCATTTTTGTTAGTAAAAAACACTTAAAAACTATGTTCTTTTATTATATATAGATTTAGTATTTATTTATTTATAACCAACCAACCAATAGAATAACCAAGTATGCTTCACATATGTGAATAGTAGTGGAATAGCAGAATCTGTGTCATGAACTCCGCCTACACTACGTACGCCTTGTCAAAGTCAGCGATGGGCGGAAATTGAACCCGTAACTTCTCATCTAATATCCAAGGAGTTTGCAGATTTGTTTGTTTATGAAATAATATTCCAAACACAGAATGACCATGACATATGCTTCACATATGAGAATAGTAGTGGAATGGCAGGATCTGTATCTTAGCTCCGCCTAAACTACGTACGCCTTGTCAAAGTCAGCGATGGCCGGAAATTGAACCCGTAACTTCTCATCTAATATCCCGGGAGTTTGCAGATTTGTTTGTTTATGAAATAATATTAAAAACACAGAATAGCCAAGTTTGCTTCACATATAGGAATAGTAGTGGAATAGCATAATCTGTGTCATGAGCTCCGTCTAGACTAAGTACGTCTTGTCAAAGTCAGCGATGGGCGGAAATTAACCCCGTATCTTGTTATCTAATATCCTGGGTGTTTGCTGATTTGTTTGTTCATGAAATTATTTCATGAACAAACAAATCAGCTCTATTCCAAACACAGAATAACCAAGTATGCTGTTCATGAAATAATATTCCAAACACAGAATAACCAAGTATGCTTCACATATGAAAATAGTAGTGGAATAGCAGAATCTCTGTCACAGGGCCCGCCTGTACTACATACGCATTGTCAAAGACAGCGATGGGCGGAAATTGAACCCGTATTTTCTAATCTAATATCCCGGGAGTTTGCAGATTTGTTTGTTTATGAATTAATATTCCGAACACAGAATGACCATGTATGCTCCACATATGAGAATAGTAGTGGAATGGCAGGATCTGTATCTTGAGCTCCGCCTAAACTACGTACGCCTTGTCAAAGTCAGCGATGGGCGCAAATTGAACCCGTATCTTCTCATCTAATATCACGGGAGTTTGCAGATTTGTTTGTTTATGAAATAATATTCCAAACACAGAATAACCAAGTTTGCTTCACATATAGGAATAGTAGTGGAATAGCATAATCTGTGTCATGAGCTCCGTCTAGACTAAGTACGTCTTGTCAAAGTCAGCGATGGGCGGAAATTGAACCCGTATCTTCTAAACTAATATCCCGGGTGTTTGCAGTTTTTTTTTGTTTATGACACAATATTCCAAACACAGAATAACCAAGTATGATTCACATATGAGAATAGTTGTCGAATAGCAGAATCTGTGTCATGAACTCCGCCTACACTACGTACGCCTTGTCAAAGTCAGCGATGGCCGGAAATTGAACCCGGTATCTTCTAATCTAATATCCTGGTTGTTTGCAGATGTGTTTGTTTGATTATGATATAATATTCCAATTACAGAAGAACTAAGTATGCTTCACATAATGAGAATAGTAGTGGAATAGCATAATCTGTGTCATAAGCTCCGCCTAGACTAAGTACGTCTTTTCAAAGTCAGCGATGGGCGGAAATTGAACCCATACGTTCTTTTCTAATATCCCGGGTGCTTGCAGATTTGTTTGTTTATGACACAATATTCCAAACACAGAATAACCAAGTATATGCTTCACATATGAGACCAGTAGTGGAATAGCAGAATCTGTATCACGGGCTACCGCCTATACTACGTAGACCTTGTCAGCGATGAGCGGAAATTGAACCCGTATTTTCTAATCTAATATCCCGGGAGTTTGCAGATTTGTTTGTTTATGAATTAATATTCCGAACACAGAATGACCATGTATGCTCCACATATGAGAATAGTAGTGGAATGGCAGGATCTGTATCTTGAGCTCCGCCTAAACTACGTACGCCTTGTCAAAGTCAGCGATGGCCGGAAATTGAACCCGTAACTTCTCATCTAATATCCCGGGAGTTTGCAGATTTGTTTGTTTATGAAATAATATTAAAAACACAGAATAGCCAAGTTTGCTTCACATATAGGAATAGTAGTGGAATAGCATAATCTGTGTCATGAGCTCCGTCTAGACTAAGTACGTCTTGTCAAAGTCAACGATGGGCGGAAATTGAACCCGTATCTTCTAATCTAATATCCTGGGTGTTTGCAGATTTGTTTGTAATAATATTGAGGACCCGTCTCAAGTTAGAAAAAGCATATAATATATATATATAATGGTGTTCCTTTCACACCTTTATGTACAATACTTTTTAAATCATCGAAATCGGTCCATTGGTTGCTAACTTAAATGTGTACCTCTATAAAATTATGTTGCTTGTATGTAATACATTTATTTTTACGTATAAGCAGTCTCTGTTCTGCTCTATTATTTATGTGTCTTTCCTATGAATGACCTGCTCCTCAATAAGGGTTAACCAGCCAGCAGCTATGTAACACTATGTTCTTTGCCCACAGATGCGCCAGCAGCGGAAAGAGAACAACTATTTGTTCAGAAACTAAGACAATGTTGTCTACTATTCGACTTTGCGGACGAGCCTCTCTCCGACCTCAAATGGAAGGAGGTGAAGAGGGCCGCGTTATTAGAGATGGTCGACTTCGTGACGTCACAAAGGGGCGTCGTCACGGAGGCGATATACCCGGAGGCTGTCAATATGGTGAGTAAATTTTTTTTATGAAAGAGGAAGGCAGACAAGCAAATGGGTCATCCGCAACACCTGTGGGGTTGCAAATGCGTTGCCGAACCGTTACGAACTTCCTTTTGACCCATTCCCATCTTCTTGCCTTATCATTCTGTATTTCTTTTTCTATCGAGTCTACTGGTAATCAGAGGTATAAATATCTTAAAAGAAATCTATTAACGCAAGTTAACAGTAGTACCTGTCCGTTTAACAAGGTTTTGTGTCTTTGAAAACGTCAAAGTATTGCAGAGATTTGGTTCCAGTCATGAAAGTATTCAGCAGCTAGAAACTTTTTTATCGAACTCTGATATGAATCTTGGTTTCCTCATCAACCAATCTAACCTATCCTCTCATCCGCAGTTTGCCATCAACCTATTCCGGACGCTGCCTCCTTCGTCGAACCCAAATGGAGCGGAGTTCGATCCTGAAGAGGACGAACCCACGCTGGAGGCAGCCTGGCCGCACCTGCAGCTGGTTTATGAGCTGTTCCTCAGGCTACTCGAGTCTCCGGACTTCCAGCCCAATGTAGCCAAGAAGTATATCGACCAGAAGTTCGTCTTACAGGTGAGACATTACATTTGAGGAGTGTTTAGTTATGATATGCCCTGAAATGGACGAATCTACGCTGGAGGTAGTCTGGCCGCACCTGCAGCTGGTTTATGAACAGCTCATAACCTCAGGCTACTGGAATCTCCGGACTTCCAGCCCAATGTAGCCAAGAAGTATATCGATCAGAAGTTCGTCTTACAGGTGAGACGTATATTTTAGAAGTATATAGTCATGCCAGGCCCTAAAGAGGACGAACCCACGCTTGAGGCAGCTGCAGCTGGTTTATGAACAGCTCATAACCTCAGGCTACTGGAATCTCCGGACTTCCAGCCCAATGTAGCCAAGAAGTAAATATATCGACCATAAGTTTGTCTTACGGGTAATGCAGTTTACGTGTGGACATGGCATGATGGACTGGGGTCAGTGAAAAATACTATGGAATGTACTAGCTAGTTTTCTCCAGGGCATACTGTTAATGTGAACAGAATCTAGGGTTTTGGTCTTGGTTTCGGTGTATTGCAATGCAATTTAGGCTACCTGTCATTGTGACAATGCCCAATTTTATCTGCAATGGCCCTCAATATTTGCGTGCCGAATAGTTTTTAAAAAACGAAAACATGACCGAACAAAAGCCACTCAAATTTACTTCAAATATTTAACCTGACTACTTTACATGCAAACACTGCAGATTGCTGCATATATAAACTGAAATACGCTATAAAAAATATGCTTGGTGCAGTCATTTCATTACCGATTAAGTTTGGAGCAGCTTAGGTGTTGCATTTTACTCGTCCAATCAGCCAAATCTTTCTTCATTCCTTCCATGCTGGACTGGGTGATAAAAAATATAGAATGTGGCAGCTGATTCTCCTCCCAAGCATGCTGTAAACACCAGTCCAATCCCTTAGATTCGAGGGATCCAGTGAACTGTAATTTAGCTATGGCTGACAACCTGTCTGCCATCCGAAATATCCCTCAAAACATGTCAGACGAGGCGGAACAACTTTTCTTTAGTTGGTTGACGCTCTGCCTACACTATTAGGGATAAAGGCATGTAAGTGTTATGTCTGTAATCAGCCAAAAGCTTGCAACATGACATGGCGCCATATTTTACATTAAACAGACTAATGGAACCATTTTCTGATTAGATAGTAGGTACACTTGCCTAAACTCTATACGATGCAGCTATCTTAATCTATAACCTACACGAATTTTGTTACGAGAAAAACTGACTCCTGGGTTCATCGGGGCGATTGACTCGATACCCACACGATAGACGAAGACGAGATAAACTTCGCATTACTAGTTTAGTAACAGAGTTATACATTTTACCGCGGGAAAATATCTCATCACAAATATTATGGGTGGCATCGCAGTCCAAGAATCTCAATGAAAATATAGGTGAAATTAATGTAA
The DNA here is from genome assembly GCA_949820665.1 of Scrobipalpa costella. Lineage (NCBI taxonomy): Eukaryota > Metazoa > Arthropoda > Insecta > Lepidoptera > Gelechiidae > Scrobipalpa > Scrobipalpa costella. The sequence goes on from OX463314.1 coordinate 5,033,106, forward strand.
CTATTTTAATATTGTCGTTCTTGGTGTAAAGTTGAAAGAGCAATGAAGAAAGACGTGGGAATTCAGCTAGTTTTTCATAAGGCTTTCACAAAACAATGCAATTCATTAAATGCAATAAATAAACATTTGAATATTGCGTGTATAAAGTTTGTGGTGAAACAAATCATGTCAGATGTGGAGTTTTACAACCTCTGACAACCCACACGAATTGGAAAGAATCATACGTATGTACAATATAGATTTTATAATTCCAATAACGTAGCGATACAGTTTGTTTGCTTGCGTTATCAATTAAGCGGAGTGCTTATTTCCCATAGCGGTATGTTTGTTGTTGATTCCTATACTACGAACCATGTCAGTGGTTTTTACGCTGTTCTACAACCTCTGACAACCCACACGAATTGGAAAGAATCATACAATATAGATTTTATAACTCCAATTACGTAGCGACACAGTTTGTTTGCTTGCGTTATCAATTAAGCGGAGTGCCTATTGCCCATAGCGGTATGTTTGTTGTTGATTTCTATACTACGAACCATGTCAGTGGTTTTTACGCTGTTCTACAACCTCTGACAACCCACACGAATTGGAAAGAATCATACGTAGGTACAATATCGGTTTTATAACTCCAATAACGTAGCGACACAGTTTGTTTGCTTGTGTTATCAATTAAGCGGAGTGCCCATTGCCCATAGCGGTACGTTTGTTGTTGATTTCTATTCTACGAACCATGTCAGTGGTTTTTACACTGTTTTAAAATCTCTGAAAACTCACACGAAAGAGTCATGCATTTAGTTTTTATAACTTTAATATAGTTGCGATAGTAATACTTTCATTCCAGACTGGGAGCGATTCTTCTTCTTAGCGAGTGGATTCTCGAGTCGAACGATCCTATGAACTCTGGTGTCAGAGTTTTCAAACCTGCTGTGCTACTAGGCCTCTCTGACATGGTTTCAGTAACGACCACTATGGGAGCGATAGAGAACATAGAATGTTCCAGCTGTTTCATTTCCTGAGCTTACTGTAAGAGACAGCAGAGGGAAACGCGAATGGTTTCTGCGTTTTGCAATTTAGACGATGGGCTGGCAACTTATCACTATAAGCGATACACAGTAAGTTCTTTCTAAAATGACCCTCAAAACTTGTCGGGCGCGGCAAAATCCTCCTTATGAGGTTGTTGAAGCGCTGCCTACCCCGTAATTAAGAGATAAAGGCGTGCAGCAATGTTTATATGTATAAAGTAGCGACATAGTTTGTGTTATTATTATCAATTAAGAGGAGTGCCCATTGCCCATAGCGGCTATGTTTGTTGTTGATTTCTATTCTACGTTTCTTGGAAACGTTCCAAAGCAACGTCGCTTTCCCCTTCCGGAGACTTCGCAACACTACCTTCCGACTGTTACAAGAAACACATGCAACAGAAATAAAAAGTAACAAACGTGACAGTACAATATAGGCGGCCTTATTGCTAAAGCAGCAATTTCTACCAGGCAACCTTTGCGTATCGAAATTGTACAAGCAGAAAGCATGCATACATAAATAAAATAACACCTTCATCCCTAATGGGGTAGACAGAGCGAAAATGACATAAACAAAGGTCGTTGCGCCACGTTTGACAAGTTTTGAGGGTTATTACAGATGATTTTAATGTATATTGCTATAGTGACAGGTTGTCAATCCATCGCCTAAAACTGCACTATAACCTTCGAATCCTTTTGAGACGCAGCTGGCACATTCTATGTTTTTCTATCACTCCTAGTCGAGCAGAAGATATTATAGATTAGCGAAAGTAAATAGCGAAATATGGTGGTTAGTTGTTTATTGTTGCAAACGTTTTTTTTTGTTAATATTGTTAGAAATATACAGCCATAAAGTCAAACATATATCACTTACGAGGCTGAGTAGGCTGGAGTAGGCAATACATCAACGCCATATTGCGGTGCTTTTGACTTTGAGGGGACTTTCAGATGGGGTTTTGTTTGTTGTGTATTGCTGTAGTGACGGGTTGTCAGTAGCTACCCAGAATATATTTGTAAATGCCGAAACCTTAATTCACTGTAAGGGACCCAGCTGATATATCATATTAGTATCCTCGTTTGGGACTGGAACTTTATATTAATTGCTATGCAGTGGGTCCCGGGTTCGATTCCCGGCCGGGGCAGATATTTGAATTATGAATTTAAAAGACAGTTAAATTTAAAAGGTGTCTGTTGTTTGTGGTTGTTTCTGTGTATTTCCATGGCACCCTGATACAGGGAAACCTAGTGGAGGCTATGAGTGTAATCGTGTTTTTTTTTACGTTTTTGACTCATTTACACACAACTTTTGACTTGCTTAGAATGTATTTACAAGAGGTGACAGGTCTAACTTCGAGCCACTTCCAGGGCATCATGTCAACCGCAACTTGGGTCATTGGCTTATTGTTTATAAGTCTAACTTTCCGCCGTATAATGAAGATGTTACACGGAGATAGCGTAGTACGTTTCCGTGGCTTATCACAACTTCTCGCGTAATTAGGTCAGGCAGGCTGGCTTTAAAAAAATACAACGTTATAAGGATCCAACTATTGCTTCAAATGGCCTTCTTGGTCTGGTGATCTGAGCCATGGGCTCCTGAACTGGAGGTCAGAAAGAAAATAAAATAAAAGGAACACAAAGTTGATTGTATACTTTCTAACTTCGTGATATTTTCCCCAGTTTGAGTTAGTATCCGAAAAGAAAAAGAATTCCTTGCTTTGGAGGGCACGTTAATCCGTCGGTCGCGGTGAGGGTCGTTACACAAACCATGTGGCCTATTAGCTTCTACTAATAGCCGTGAAAGACGGCAGATGAACAAAGGCAATGACAGAGTGGGCATGGGGCAGAATACGCCCAGTAGGCAGACCAACAGCCTGATTGTCAGACGAAGCACTCTGTGGTGGGAAAAAGATGGATGCGGATAGCATAGAATCGGAATGAATGGCGCATAAAAGCAGAGACCTATGCTCAGCTGCGGGCTAATATAGGCTCAATAGATAGATAAATAGAATAGCCGGCTTAAAAGCTCTGACACCAGTGTACTTTGAGTCGATGAGAAGATTGCTTGAAATGCTAGACAGCGTTTGATGTTCTCATCTTGCACTGTCCTGGGTAGAGAAGGGTCTGACCTCGTTCGTCCCTTATTTAAAAAAAAAAGAATTCACAACACTGACTAAACAAACTTAAGTACTCGTAAAAGAAGTTCTGTTCACCTCTCTCACTTTTTGCATATAATTTAGGAAAAGACAAGTACAAACGTTTGTAGTTACATACATACATATAATCACGCCTTTATCCCTAATGGGGTATATTTATACCTATTTTATCTCTCGCCAGAACACTCGCTGCCAAATGGCATGAATAATCTAATTTCCGAACGTCGTTATTCAAAACTATCTTCTTCAAGTCCTTTTTTTATTTAGGGTTGGCACTTCAAATGTTTCTTCTCTAGGTATGTACGTACATTCGTTTCTTCATTGTCGAGAAGTTTACATAGTATTTTAGACATCTTTCTTATCAAATGTTGTCCATGCTGGACTGAGAGCGAAAGAAAAACACAGAATCTGCCAGCTGCATTTCCTCCCGGGTATGCTGTAAAAACCAGCTAAGGGATCCAAGGGCTTCAGTATATTGCAATTTAGGCGATGGGCTGACAACCTGTCACTACAGCAATATACCTACAAATCTATCTTACAAAACCCTCAAAACTTTGTCAGACGTGGCGAATCGAGCTTAGTTCAGGTCGTTTACGCTCTGCCTACCCCATCAGGAATAAAGGCGTGATTATATGTATGTATTCTTATCAAATGACATTGTTGTTAACACATGTTAACCGGGATCTGCCAAGGTTTAGGTCCAGATGTTCCAATACATTACATTATAGTTTTTCAAAAGATGGTGCGTAGTACAAATGATTCCTTACGTGAAAATATAGAATATTGCGTATTTGTAACTAGGCTAAAGCAAATCCGATATAATATATGGAAGGCTTCCGAATGTGACACTGCCAAATCGCGAGTAATGTGATTTCCGAACGCTATTATACAAAAAGCTTGCTCATCGTGATAAATCAAGTTGACTTAGTCCGTGTGAATATAAATGTTAAGGTGAAATAAGCTAAACTTGATCTACAACAGTATAGCAGTAACGTTCGCTATTAGTTTAGTTAGACTCTAGACACAAAGGTGAGAGATGACCGTGACAGAGTTGATGATGGAGCGAGCTCACGCAGAAGATGCCTGTTATGACACTGGCAGTCTCACGCACCGACGGAACACAGCAAGCTGTTTGGTGCCTACCTCATTCACAGGCAAGCCTTTGTCGCCGTTGCCCGGGGTAAACCACTAGGAGGTAGATCCCATCCCACCACAAAAGTAGATGGTATAATTAATTTATATTTTATATTTGCCACGAGCTTACTCTAGAATAGACTACAACCAAGATATAGTCAAAAAGTTCGACGGTCGACGATGAAGCTAGCTCATCAAGCCTCAAAGCTATTGACTAGCTAGAACCATACATTCACACTGACGGAAAACAGCAAACTGCTCGCCACGGGAATCCGGTCCGAATAACTAAAACAACCGAATTTGCAATTATTTTAGCATATTCAGCCTCCGTTTCTAGGGTAAAGGCAGAATAGGTACCTACCTGTATTTTATTGGTGCTTAGGGTTTATTTCATTGCGTCTATAAAACCTAATTTCATAGGCACAACGTTGTTGCTATTTCTTGATGGAAATAAGCGCTATAAAACTTGATAGTTAATGGACCCGCTACTGAATTGGACCGAAAAGATTCTTGTTGATAAAAACCTTTTTCTTGTCTGTTATTCAATAATCTTTCTTCAAAGTCAAACCATTTTCAGATTGTTACATTAATGTTCATTTCGTTAGAAATATTGACTTACTTATTTCGCTGGCTCAGCAACCCAAAGCAAATCTGAGCCCCCGACATTAAAATAGGAATATTTGCTAAAGATATCAAATAAAACAAGTAGTTTTTAATAACTGATGCAAGTACTAGTATCTAATCTAGTTACTAGAATAGAAAATGACGTAACAACTGCTCAAAACAACGGACACAGGTAACAATAGTAGAACGCTTTACATTATTAAAGGAGCTTGTGCCAGCCAGCCTTGACCGCTACCAGTGGCAGCCATGCTGGTATTACTGAATAATAGAAGGTGGTGGCTAGAAGATTTATGTTTTTATATTTTTTTTATGATTGGTTTGCCAAGTTGCCAGTATCTGATGAAAGGATTTCGAGGTGCTATTGACAATCTGCATTGTAGAAGGTGGCTTGCCAATGCGGCAGTGAGGTTCAATCAGTAATGGACAAACTCAATGGAATGCTTTCGACGTGCAATTGTCAATCTTGATTGACGGGTGATTGCTGTTTGAATTAACAGTAATATTGCGAGTTGTATATAGTTAGAGTAGATTAGACACAAACCTCAATATAAATGTAAAATCATTATTTGGGTTTAGAATTGTGTGATTAGTTCCATCGGTGTAAGAGGCTTTAAGACTGCTGGGTAAGCTAGCTCCATCGATGCCTCTGTCTAAGTCACTTCTGGTGTAGATACGTGTCAAGTAAAGGCAAGACCAAACCCATCACAAAAAAAATATCTACTTATTGATTGATTTTGAAGAGGCTTTAAGACTGCTAGGTAAGCTAGCTCCATCGATGCCTCTGTCTAAGTCACTTCTGGTGTAGATACGTGTCAAGTAAAGTCAAGACCAAACCCATCACAAAAAAATTATCTACTTATTGATTGATTTTGCACAGTTTTGGTATCTCCTCCCTTATTGTCATACGTTATCTCAATCATGAGTCTCCTGACAGCAGGTAGAAAATATAAAAACATCACAGGTGTGAAAGAGACTCCTTTTTAATTGTCAAAAAATGTATGCATTTAGCATGTGTCAGGATGATCATGCTATGTGAAAAAGGGTTTAGATACTTGACCGTTTCGGGCGCTTTATACATGGGTTAAATGATTTGTTGACCAACTCGCAAGCTCCTTGCTTACCCTAATAACCAGTTAATCAGTGAGCAACGACATTTTGCCGCACCCGCTTCAGTCGTAAACCACGCTACTGAAAGCTATGCCGATTGCCAAACAGCTGTTTCAGTCACGGTATACATCGTTGGAAATTTAATCGAGGTTTAGTTTATGTATTGATAGATTTTATACTAGTTTGAATAACTTAAGTCCACCAATCATATTATGGATATTTGTGGTTGGTGGAGTAAACTTCAATAAACAAAAACCTATCTAATTAGTCGTTGGTTAATTATTTAATTTTACAATTGTTTTTTATACTTCTTGACATGTCATATTAAGACTAAAAATAAATATGGATCTGAACTGTGGACATGAATATCTATAGTGACCCTATTTTTCAATATTTAGGAGTTTATTGTTGAAGCATATAGGCTTAGTGATGATGGATAGGAAAAGGGTAGTTATGCCTGGTCGGGTGTTGTGACCGGCCACCGAAGTTCAACCGGCCAAGTTTGGAACTTGTGTATCAGCAGATCGCTGAGAAAACTTCGAACCAAATATATGAGCCTGACTTCAGCATATAAGATATCAAAGTTCTAAGATAACCAAAGCCTGATTTGAATGCAACAAACGCGAGATTTTCTCTACATTAACAAGCACATGCGCATGTATTCTATTATTATATTCTTTTGTAACGTTCTTACCTTTGTAACGGAATCGGACGTAAGAATCCTTTGACTATGCCTGCAACAATCTTACAAAGGATGTACAATCATATTGTTATATGCCTTTTCTGTTCGGAACTGTGGCCTACTTTGCTGCCTAGTTTTGCCTTTGTACAACTTGAACCCCAGAAATCTTATGCTGTTTCAGTTTCAATAAAGAATTGTTTTGAAATAATTTTAAGAAAATTCTTATATAAGTTATACCAGGTGTAAGGGACAGCGTGCCGAAAACTGATAGGGGTTGCTCAGTCAACGACACTGAGCAACTATCAGCAGGATTTTATTTTAGGAAGTGAAAAAAAATGGCTTTTTCATACAAATTGTATGATCTAGGTAAACATTTTGAATAGAAAAGCCATTTTTTTTCTCTTCCTGTCCCTTTCACCTGGTATAACAAGCACAACGTAGTTATACTTAGAAAAGGCGTTTCTACGTGAGAACACTGTGATTTTATTACCAAGTCTTCATCTTTCGTATTGGTTTCGAGTTGGTCGACCCAATGAACCATTACCAATAGTATTTACAGTAAGCCCGCAAAATGTTTAATCTGGATTTCCCTAGGGATACAGGCGAGATAGTATGTACGTATGGTTTTTAATGGTACCAATTCGTTGTTGCAAAAACACGACTTAACTAATATAACTCTATACCTTTCTGTCATGAGAGAACGGAAAGGGACGCCAGTAATTTTATCCTAGATTAAGTTAAGTTGTGCGCTCTACGAATCGATAACATTATAAACTTTTTTACTCATAAGATTAGTGCAATTCTAATATATCCCGCCATAACAAGGCAAAACATTGACAATTTCTATAAATATGTTTGTATTTTTGTTCCAGTTACTAGAGCTGTTCGACTCCGAGGACCCGCGGGAACGGGACTTCCTGAAGACGACACTACACAGGATATACGGGAAGTTCTTAGTGCTAAGAGCCTACATAAGGAAACAAATTAACAATGTATTCTATAGGTGAGTTATTTTTAAAAATTACTTTCAGTTTGTACTTGTGTCGATTCGATCTAACGTTTTACACGTTTTTAAACTCTTCCCTCCATCTAAAGATGTTGTTTAGGCGTCTAAAGTAACTTATTTATTCCTTAAAAATTCAGGTTTTTTTATATTTATTTACTAAACCTTTTATATTTCTTTTTTTAGGATTAGAAAATGACAGCTCTAATTATAAATTAGTTATTAAATCTGCAAAACATAATGTTGTTATGAAAACACGCATAATTACAATTAACAAGAACTGTTTCAAATTACATTGGCGTAACTTGAAACAGACGTAGGACATCATACCGATATATCAGCCCGATGAATACATAGTAGTGTAACTAAGGCAATTCTCATGTAATATGGTGAGTGTGGAACATATGTGCCGCTTGTATTCCGAATTACGGGCAGCCAGCCAGAAGGGTTGGGTTGGCTGAACTTAGCTGCAGTGAAAGGATATTGTACTGTGTTATATACTACTATATCAGACGCGACCAGCTGACGCGGTCCACTGCTGGACATTAGCCTAATTGGATCTATACTCACCACGCAGACAGAATTGGGAACATATTACATACATGATCCCATAAATTGAAAAAAAAAAAGAATTTGTTTTTGCCACCCAGTCAACTCGCCTATTCGCCACTCTGACGTAACCCGCAGGCATCTCTGTACTGAAGACAGAACGCTTTTACCAAAGACGTATTCCAATACCAATATTAGATTATGTGTATAAAAGATGCGAGTACTTGCCTATTACTTATTGATTCCACTTTTTCAATGTTTTTAGTAAATAACTTCCTCATCCTCCGATAATGTGGTATGAATCTCTTTACTTTGCACATGGCTATGTGTCTCTATGCTGCTTCGCTTACGGGATGTATAGGGTTATTTATATCCACGGACCTTCCAGCGACAGATACTCTGAATAATTTAGGATTCCACTTGGATTTGATGTGTTAGGCTTTTGTGGCTCTGCGTTGTTTTTTATACTGATTAACCTAAGCGAAGATTGGACAGTATGGTAAAGATTTAATTTTATTTCTTTATTTTGGTTCCTTAAATCCACTTCTCCATGCTGGAGCGAGAGAAAAAGATAGAATGTGCCAGCTGTGTTTTACTCCCGTGCATGTTGTAAAAACTAGCTAAGGGATCTGAGGGTTTCGGAAAAATATTGTTATTTAGGCAATGGGCTGACAACCTGTCACTTTAGCAATAAACTTACAAATCTATCTTAAATCACCTTCAAAACTTTGTCAGACGTGGCGGAACTACCTTTGTTTAGGTCGTTTGCGCTCTGCCTACCCCATTAGGGATAAAGGTGTGATTATATGTTTGTATGTATTTTAAATCCACTTCTGGAATAGAAAACCTTATGTGCCCATCATTAAATTTGTAATAATATAACTCATTGCTACTTTTGTGCTATATTTAAATACAGAATATCCTGATACATAAATTGTGGAAAGATCACTATATTAAAGTCGTTTATTACAGAAATAATTAACTTATTTGCTTAGAGCTGTCAAATAAAACCATCAACTTTAAAAGATTTATAGTATCGGTTCCTATCAAGCCTTTATCTAGAATGCTATTTATAACGAAGGCTTACATCTATTCACATGTTATCCTCATTTCAATGACAGGAAAATGGCCGATAACAATTACCCACAAGTCTTTATAAAAACCTATTCCCATAGAAATATAATATTATAGAAGCGCCACAATGGAAGTAATTTCTTTGAGAAAGATCGATAATCAGGAAACTGGTTATTATTCCATTGTGACGTGTTATGACGTACAGTGATATGATGTGTGCAAATGTGCAGCTGCTTCTAAGTTATATGGTTGGGTTACCTTCGAGAAGTTGCGAATAGTTGCCTTATTAATGGAAAGTTGTTCACGGGACATGGGATTGGGAGATCTTCTAGGTAGATTATCCAGTTTATCAATTACACATAAAAAAAAAAGTTTTTCTTCACACTGTATGTATTTACAAGACATTGCTACATTTTTGCCACAAATCTCAGCCAGAGGAGACAACGAGGATGGATAAAGTACAATGAAGATCCTACAAAGACATAGGTATTTCCTCATTTCACTGTCTCCGTGGTCTAGTGGTCCGTGCCATGGGCTCCTGATTTGCAGATTCTTTAGGGTTCGATTCCATTAGTTAATTTATAACTTCGTGAGGTTTTCCCCAGTTTGGTTAGGACATTGCAGGGTGAATCACCTTGTCCGAAAATAAAAAAGGATTCCGTGCTTCGGAGAGCACGTTAAACCGTCGGTTCCGGTCTTTGATAGTGGTCGTTATTCAAACCATATCAATGGCTATTAGGCCATTGTTTGAAGTTTAGAAACCACCTAGTAGCACAACTATACTAGGTGGTTTCTAAACTCTGATACCAGGGTTCATCGGTTCATTGTTCGACTTGAAAACCCACTCGCTAAGAAGTAATTTCACACACTGATGGAGCAAGCTCCAATGTTCCAATGGGACTGACTACCAGGCGACCCCTTGTGGATTTGTGGATCCTTCCACCACTTAAGTGGTTCATTCAGTCGAAATTGTACCCACAACCAATGTTCTTTTCTGGGGTAGAACACTAAGACCCACTTCAATCAGGAACCCAGAAATGCGAGCACATATAATACCTCATTCGTTTTTAAGAAATAATTCCCGTCATACTAAAACTTAGATTTTGTACGGCGAGAATTATCTCTTAGAGTGAGCCCTACCTTCAAATGTTTATTAGAATGATGTTTCATTTACAATGTTGTTTTGTTCCAGGTTTATATACGAGACAGAGCACCATAACGGCATCGCTGAGCTGTTGGAGATCCTCGGCTCCATCATCAACGGGTTCGCGTTGCCGCTCAAAGAGGAGCACAAGATGTTCCTGCTTAAGGTAAGATTAATCATCATCTCATCTCCCTACTGTTTCTTCCATGCTGGCCTGGGAGCGAGAGAAAAACATAGAATGTGCCAGCATGCTGTAAAAACCAGCTAAGGGATCCGAGGGTTTCAGTATATTGTAATTTAGACGATGGGCTGACAACCTGTCACTACAGCAATATACTTACAAATCTATCTTAAATAACCCTCAAAACTTTGTCAGACGTGGCGGAACGACCTTTGTTTGGGTCGTTTACGCTCTGCCTACCCCATTAGGGATAAAGGCGTGATTATATGTATGTATGTCATCTCCCTAGCCTTATAAGTAGCGAGAAATCTGCGAGAGTATTATGACGTCATCTACATTTCAATCTAAAATCTTTTAAAGTTTATTACCTTTTCACATAAAAATCGTCTAAACAGATATAAAAAAAATAGATATAGACCTGACAATGGTGGAAAAATGCCTCATTTTCGCGGGTACATTTACCTCATTAGGCCGCGGAAGGGATATAAATGTACGTAATAATATACGTGAATATTATTATATCCTATTGTATTTTTTTTTGTATAAATATACATCATCATATCCCTAGCCTTCTTATCCCGTATCCCACGGGGTCGGCTTCCTCATCTAGGTGATTGAATGAGTGTACTGGTTTTTACAAAGAGCGACTGCTATCTGACCTCCGCAACCCAAAAGGGAAATCAGACCCAATCCTAGATTAGGTCAGACTTTTCAAGCCGCCAATGCTTAGCACTGAACCCTGATATGGCTTCACTACCAATATCTAAGGTATTAAACTATATTAACCAGGACCATGCAATTGCTCAAGGTGCCTTCCAAAGCACGGAAAAAGCGCCGAAAAAACGTATATATGAATTTTGAAAACCGAAAAATTGGTACGTGGTGGGATTCGAACCACGACCTTCCGCTCTGGAGGCTGCGGCACTATCCACTACACCATTGCTCTTCTTAATTTCATTAAATTAAATTTTATTATTGATCTTCTTAAGAAGAGCTAGTTATAGTCTGTCAACGTCGTGCTTACCGCGCCCTAGGGGTACAGACGTTGGCGGGGACGCGGTAGCACGCGGCGATTGCGAACATGAACACATTGCGTCGTGCTCGCTCACCCTCCTGCTTCACCGCCCGCACCCCCGTTACCGCGTCCCCGCGCACGTCTGTACCCCTAAGGCGCGGTAAGCACGACGTTGACAGACTATAAGAGATAGTTTAATTTAATGAAATTAAATTTTATTATTGATCTTCTTAACAAGAGCAATGGTGTAGTGGATAGTGCCGCAGCCTCCATTGAAGAACCCAGCAATTTTTTTCAGACGGTGGCCAATCTTATAGATATGAAACTTTTTCGCGAGACTTGTTTTCAGTGCTGGAGTATTTGCGTTACACGAGTGCACTTTCTAATCTTTCAATCTTCTAATGTGATATTAACATGACTAGAGAAAAATCGAGCAGCTGACTATTTACATTCCCTTGCAATATCATGGATCATCTTACTTAGCTGGTGATCAGCTATTTCCTATTCATACTAAAGACCACTGCACGAAGGCTTAAGTATACACTAGTATAGATTAGGTGTTTTTTAAGTTCACAATATTATTCTTTAAAGGCAGAATGCGAATAAAAGGAATGAATGACTGAAAAATATTATGGAGGAATCGCAAGTTTGATATTTTTTTTAGTTCATGTTTTGTTATAGTTTCGTCGCGAAATACTAGTTCCAGCCAAAATAGCAATGTATGGTCCCCTTTACATTGGAAGGTTGTCGAATGTTTCTAGAAAAATTACTTAGCCCTCCGGGAGTCGAGCCCGTCCTTCGAATCTAGAAAGATTCACAAAACAAGCAGTAGGATCATACATACTGTCTGTCTACTTAGCTGGGCCAGTACTTATTTAACTGCCTCCGTGGTCTAGCGGTCTGAGCCACGGGCTCTCGACCCAGAGGTCCCGGGTTCGATTCCCGGCGGGGGACAATGACTTTGTGTTGTTGTTTCTAGTTTGGTTATTCCATTGCAGGCTAATCACCTGATTGTCCGAAAAGTAAGATGATCCATGCTGTCGGATGGGCATGTAAATAGTCGGTCCTGCGCTTGATTTCTCTCTGGTCGTGTCAGTCAATCTGTCCCATCAGAATAAGAGATTGAAGGAATAGAGAGTGCTCCTGTGTGTAGCGCAAACACTTGGACACTAAAAATAAGTTCTGCGCAGTTGGCTGATCTCCGCGAGATTGGCCGCCATCACCGAAAATCGGTGGGAGGACTATTATTATTATTACTTATTTAAAACGAATTTTGTTGACAGGTACTACTACCGTTGCACAAGGCGAAGTCGCTGTCGGTATATCATCCGCAGCTCGCGTACTGTGTGGTACAATTCCTCGAAAAGGACCCCTCGCTCACACAACCCGTAGTTAGGTAAGTGGGAAAAAGACGGGAGTTCATTGGGAGAGAATTGCTTTAGGAACAGGAACCAAAAACCATTTAGTATTTCCACGATAGACCGGGATCGAGAAAAAAACATAAAATGCCTACTTACAAGGTGCTCTTTCTTTCCTGGCCTGCATAACATCTAGTAGAGTTTCAAGAGTAGTATTGAAATCACCTAACAACTTGTCACTACACCTTAACGCCCTTTTATGGGGATTTTGACATTCTGCTGACCCAATAAAGGATACGGACGTAACTGTTATGTATTTATGGTTTAATAAACTGTTCCAGAGCATTATTGAAATACTGGCCGAAGACCCATTCGCCAAAGGAGGTGATGTTCCTCAATGAGATGGAGGAAATACTAGACGTGATCGAGCCGGCCGAGTTCCAGAAGATCATGGACCCGCTGTTCCGGCAGCTGGCCAAGTGCGTGTCGTCCCCGCACTTCCAGGTAAGACATTGGTAGCAATTCGTAGTTGCAAAAAACACGAGTTTATACAGGGTGTAAGGGACAGCGTCCCGCAAACTGATAGGGGTTGCTCAGCCAACGAAACTGAACAGAACGTTCCTCCTGTAATTTCTAATCATGAGAGACCAGAAAGGTACGGCAAGAATTTTAGTCAAGATTTTGTTAAGTCGTGCCCTTAACGAATCGACATTAGCAGATTTACTTATTGGCTGAGCGAATGTGTATGAACTATCAATGGAAGCAAGATTAAACCAATCAAATTCGGAAGTTGTAATAACATTTTCTCATGAAAACTTAGATACCGTGTTTTAGAGCTTTCTATTTGTGGTACCTATAATGGCGCTACACGGTTAAACTGCTGTTCTGATTGCTAGTCGAGTGTGTCTACTTCTTGACCTATGAAACTAGATGTCAGTTTTTTAAGGTGGAACGATGAGCTCAGTGCTGCCCCCACGAGTAATTAATTAATTTGGCATTTTCATAAATATTTTATGATTTGCGCAAATCGCTAGTATTTTTTTTAAATCCATAATACAACAACTTACATTTAATGCCTGAGCTTTGAATGTCGATTACTTGTGCTGAAAGTGGCAAGACGTGTAAGTCTTCGCTAATGAAATAACTAGCAGATCAAAATCCAAGGACGTGAAATTTCTGTTTAACCTTACGGATCCGGTTACTGGCAATACGCCAGCTTGTAATAAACTCTCGAGTAAATATCATTAAACCGGGTGCTTTAAGTTATAAACGCAACGGCTAACCCGTTTGTGGCGAAGCGTCTATTATATTATTTAAGACCGTTTTAACCTTGACCTCTTAGACTAGGTAGACTTTGTTCATTCATAACAGAGCAAGTCATAAAAATATTAATAATTTTACGGACAAAATTATTATAACAATACATAATTACAGCCCGATTAATTGTAATAATAATAATTGTAGCCCAATGGTGTAGTGGATAGGGCCGCTGCCTCCTGAGCAGGGAGGTCGTGGTTCGAATCCCACCACGTACCAATGTGTTTTTCGGCTTTCGAATTTCATACGTACGTTTATTCGGCGCTTTTTCCGTGCTTCGGAAGGCATGTTAAGCCGTTGGTCCCGGTTAATATCGTTAAATACCGTAGGTGTTAGTCGTTAAGCTATGTCAGAGACCAGTGCTAAGCATTGGCGGCTTGAAAACTCTGAGCTAATCTAGGATTGGGTTTGGTTTCCCTTCTGGGTTGCGGAGGTAAGATGGCAGTCGCTCTGTGTAAAAACCAGTACCCTCGTTCAATCCCCTAGATTAGGTAGCCGACCCCATGAGATACGTGATAAGGCTAGGGAGATGACGAATTAAAACCCACAAGAAAATTGGTAAAAGAAATAAAACTTAGGTTAGGAAAACATAATTACAACCTACAAGAAAATTGACAAAAGAAATACAAACTTAGGTTGAGAAACAATCAGTCCGGACGAATTTCTGCTGAAGTATACGTAAATAATTGAATAAGCCATCAATTTGCCAGGCCGTCATGCCCATGGGAAATCTCAACCCGCCACAGGTGAAATTGATTGCTGCTGAAAGCTGGTTGTAAATACAGTTTCATTATCATTGCCGTATTGCAAAGTCGTTTGTTTAAACTCTTCTTTACACAGTACAGTTGCTCTGGATATTTCACATCAATAACTCAGGCATAATTGTTATACTGAAAAAAAATAAGGTACATACATACATATAATCACGCAGTTCTCCCTAATGGGGTAGCCAGAAAACTGGTTGTAAATACAGTTTCACTAAAATTACTGTATAACGGAGTAGTTTGTTTAAACTCTTCTTTACACAGTACAGTTGCTCTGGATATTTCATATCAATAACTTAGTCATAATTGTTATACTAAAAATAACTAAGATACATACATACATATAATGACGCCTTTATCCCTAATAGGATTGACAGAGCGTAAACGACCTAATCAAAGGTCGTTCCGCCACGTCTGGCAAAGATTTGAGGGTTATTTAAGATATATTTATACGTTTATTGCTGTAGTGACAGGTTGTCAGCCCATCGCCTAAAATACAATATACTGAAACCGTCAGATCCCTAAGCTGGTTTTTACAGCATGCTCGGGAGGAAATGCATCTGGCACATTCTATGTTTTTCTCTCACTCCCAGTTCAGCATGGAAGAAGATGGTAGCTGTGACAGATGCAATTCTATGTATTTTCAAAATATCCTTTTGTTTTCCTTAGGAATGGCATCTGCCGTAGCTTACAGTTTTTCATGTATATTAATTATAGTAAGGTCATGTCTTTAATAAAAATGGCAATTTTCCTTCCAGGTGGCCGAACGAGCGCTGTACTACTGGAACAACGAGTACATAATGTCGCTAATATCAGACAACGCGACACACATTCTGCCCATCATGTTCCCCTCGCTATATCGCAACACCAAGAGCCATTGGAACAAGACCATTCATGGGCTGGTGTATAACGCCCTAAAGTTGTTCATGGAGATGAACCAGAAGCTGTTCGATGAGTGCACGCAGCAGTATAAGCAGGAGAAACAGAAGTGAGTTGCTCTAAAAAGATTCTTAAACAAAATACTGAAATAAACTCTACGAAAGAAATAAGAATATGACGTAGAAAATAAGATTTTATAAACTCTTTGATTAAAAAATATATTTATTCACGTAAATAAAAATTAAACTTTATACAATAACAACTTAAGAGCTAACTATGAATAGTAAATGGCCTCCAGAGCGTCCCCCTGAGGCATGGTGCCCAGTACACAGCAACTCTGTGATTGATTCTTATCATTTGATTTTATTTACTTAGGTTTGAATGGAGACAACTATAATCGCAAATATTGACCTAAGCTACCCACATGGTACACAACTTAAAAGTATTTATACATACATACATATAATCACGCGGCTATCCCTAATGGGGTAGGCAGTGCGTAAACGACCTAAACAAAGATCCTTCCGTCACGGCTGACAAAGCTTTGAGGGTTATTTAAGATAGATTTGTAGGTATATTGTTGTAGTGACAGGTTTTTAGCCTATCGCCTAAATTGCAATATTCAGTATACACCTCCCTTAGCTGGTTTTTACAGCATGCCTAGGAGGAAAAGCAGCGTTTTTCTCTCGCTCCCAGTCCAGCATGGAAGTAAAAATATTTAATACAATCGCGGGTAGACCTACTGTAAAGATAAAATTGGGTTGGGACTTATTCAGTTTGAATTTGTCTTCAGGGAGCGCGAGCGCATACAGCAGCGCGAGGAGATATGGCAGCGGATAGAGGAGAAGGCGCAAGTGAACCCCGCGTACCGCGACGCGCCACCCGCGCGCCCCGCGCCGCCCTCCGCCCCCGGCGACGACGACAAGCAGCCGCCAGACCTGTCCTACTCGCGCATTGAACAAGAGGCACAGGAGGTGAGAAACATACATACATATAATCATGCCTTTATTCCTAATGGGGAAGGCAGAGTGTAGGTGAGAAACACTTGGGTCATTTTCAGTTCATTCGTATGCCCTTTGATCTACTTAATGCACCCTCGACCTTTCGCACTCGCGTTTTGAATAACAAGGGCAAGAGGTGAGAGACACGTGGTCTTTCGTTGGTTATTTTCAGTTCATTCGCATGCCCTTTGGTCTACTTAATGCACCCTCGACCTATCGCACTCGCGTTTTGAATAACATGCGCAAAAGGTGAGAGACACCTAGTCTTTGGTTGGTCATATTCAGTTAATTCGGATGCCTTTTGGATTACTTAATGCACCCTCGACATTTCATACTCGTGCATAGAACAGAAAAGAACAGATGTGGAAAAGCTGGTTCTAGCTAGTTTATTTTTTAATAACTTCGCATAAAAATAATCACTCGTTTCATTCAGCCTTCTTTTTCCTTCGGTGCTTTGATTGTTTTACTAGGTCTACCTTTACTTCTCTAATGATTCATCGACCAAACGAAGTACTCGTTTACAATTTCTACAATCACAATTACTCCGCCTTTCTCTCTTTCCTTCGACGTATCAAATGTACCTTATTCTATTTTCTTCAACCGTTTTCAACAATCTTCTATATCAGATGCCAATGATGATGATTCAAATGAGTAATACAAGATGTCTCCCTTCAGGTGCGCAAACAGGGCTACACCAACGCGAGCAAGCCTCTGTTGCGCAAGAAGTCGGAGCTCCCGGCCGACTCGTCCACCGTCCGCGCGCTCACCGACCACAAGCGCGCCGACCCCTACTTGCCCCCTCTGCCCCTACCTACCACTGACAATCACTGCTAGCGACCACACCCATCCTCGCTAGATGTAGGCTGGCCGGTACATAAGAAGGCCAAGACTACCACGGATTGAGATAGTACCCGGATTCTACTTAAACATATGTTGGCCGTAGCCAATCTTTAACAGGTCAAGACTACAACAAATTTAGAAAAGAACTAAGCATCTACATATTTCTGGCTCTCTCTTGAATACATGTACCAAAAAACAGATGTTTTCTAACCACTTGTACGTCAAATGGGGACCACCTCTCTACAGTCCAAGCCTCCTAAATTAGAACCAATGAAGAAATAAACAAATAGCAACATAAGAGGGGTATACTACTCAACTATAGCTGCCATTCTAGCAAAAATTCGTTCATCCGTTGGGAAAAATATGTGGAACAAACGGAAACAACCTACGCCTTAAAACGATCACTGTTAGCGACATCTGACATCGCATCACTGCAGATGAACCGGATAAGAAGCAAAGGTATGAAAAGTAAAGAGGCGATAAAAAAACGGAATTACTACCAGAAATAAAGAAACAGCTGTCACTACTTACGTAAATACTGCCTTTATTCGAAGATATAAAATGTATTCCTTTTTGGGAGAACAAATAACTAAAATATGATATCAAACCCTGGACATGACGTTTATTTTATCCATAAAGTGCTTTTGTGCGCAGGTTTGATAGGCAAACCCGTGAGTTGTAGTTTCGCTAAAGTATAGATTTTATTGCCATTTTAAATGGTGTTTCCATTAATATGCCTAATCCATATCTGACATCTTGCCATTCCAACATAAAGCATTTTGTACTTTTACATATTTTAGCGAAACTTCCATCTCATGCGTAAGCAAAGTGAGTGCGAGCGAGAGGACGCTATTCGAGTGACAAAGATGAAGCGACGCATTGTGGTTTATATTGAATACTATAGAATATTATAATAAATTGTAGTAGACCTTTGTTGATGTTTTATATTCACTCGCGAGGCAAAATTACCGTTGAACAAGAAAAATTGCTGCAGTGGGAACTGTTGACACTATTGCCGTCTCTTTTACCCTTTTAAATGTTTACCTTTAAGCGAATGAGACAGTTCTAGTTTCATCGGATTCCAGTGACTTATTTTTCTAGTTCTTATAAATAAATAAGCTGTTTGTCCTTATATTTTATTTATTGTGGAGTTTCAATCAAAATAAGTTTTGTTATTATTGCAATCTACAATAAATGAAATGTTCAGGCATTTATTTAGATAGGTAGATGTTAAAGACCATCACTGCACAGTTCATCTCGAATTCTGGGCTTAATAAATGTTGCCAATATGTGGTGTTCCTAAATAAATGTGTCCGTTGTTGTTTATGTGAAATATGGTGCGATGAACGACCAATCAGAGCGCTTCTTTCACGCGTACTCGCGCCTGATTGGACGCTCGGCGCGTGATGATCGAGTGATTCCCGCTGAGAAGCAATTGGTAAGAGTTACATTGATAACTGCAATGCATTTTCTATTTATTAGCTGATTTATTTGTGAATTCTTCAGAATTAAATTATGAATGAAATGGCAAATTTTAACGTTTTTCTTTTTTAAGTATTAACATATTAATTATCTCTATATTTTAAAATATATTTACGTATAATTACTCTAATATTTATTGAAACTGTTTATTTTTTGTCAATGTAACTTTTATCTCTGGGTTCTCTATTGTAAAAAGTATACAAAATTATGGAGTGACTGAGACATTAATTAGTTTAATTTCCAACAATGTGCATCACAAAGAGCCTATGCTTTAGTTATAAACCTTAAATACAATTGGATTTTCGGTAAATGATCATTGAACATGACCATAATAGATGATAGGGCTAATTTCTAAATTGTATCTACGTTCGATAGGAGACATTATTGATTTAGTGTGATGTTTGTGGCAACCCTTAAAGATATTTCGCCGAACGATTAGACCTAAACTATTCGATTCTACACGTAAATACAAACCCAACACTTGGCACCTAATTTTTGTCTAAGGTGTCCCGTTACCGATATATTTTCTCTAAATTGCGATATCTTTGATTTAAAATATCTCGGTAATCTGCCGCGTAAACAAAAAAATACTACTTAAGGATATTTGTGATTTCTATTTGTAGAATCGAATCCTTTTGGATTTATTGTGCGCACTATGCCAGGCTCCATACTAAAATGTTACATCCCCTTTATCTTTTTGTTTACTATCCGGCAAGGGACGAAACGACACACATCTTTGTGTGTCAATTGAACCTAGTAAGAACAGAAGGACTAGTCACATAATAGTAAGATTATGTAAATTACTATCGAAACTAGCGCATTAACATACATACATATTATCACGCAGTTATCCCTAATGGGGTAGGCAGAGCGTAAACGACCTAAGCAAAGGTCGTTCTACCACGTCTGACAAAGTGTTGGGGGTTATTTAAGATAGATTTGTAGGTATATTGCTGTAGTGACAGGTTGTCAACACATCGCCTAAATGACAATATACTGATGCCCTCAGATCCCTTAGTTGGTTTTTACAGCATGCCCGGGAGGAAATGCAGCTGGCACATTCTACGTTTTCTCTCGCTCCCAGGCCAGCATGGAAGCACATTAATTTTATCGAAAATCCATTGTAGGTTTGTAAAACATGTTAGTGACATAACGTACAGCCTATTTAAGTTATTTTGGCACTCTCAAAAGTGAAATTAAGTAACATTTGCCTTGCGGCAAAAATCACCAGTAACTTTTAAATGACCTTGTTTTACCAAGGTTGTTAAGATTTATTTGTTGTTTTACATTATTTCACTAACACTGTTTCCCGCATTAAAATATTTCTACTTCATATAAGTATTACATGTCACCATTCCACGAAACCACCTACGATGTACGAGTTCTAGCTGAATCATGTAATAATTTAACTATAAACTTAGTTTTAATCATGTTATACAACAGCCATGATCTATGATTAAAATATTATAATTTATTGTTTGTATAACGGGTCGTTGTAATATTATTTAAATCTTATTCAAGTACCACCTTTTATTATATAAAACAGCTGAGGTTTGTTGCACATTTAAACATGGTGAAGACAATATCTATCAAAGTTTCGAAACGACTATATAAAAGTCTAAGGTGTAAGGGACAGCGTCCCGCAAACTGACAGGGGTTGCTCAGTCAACGATACTGAACAACTTCCACCAGGAAATTCTTTTTTTCCATACAAGTTTTCCGATCGAGGTGAACATTTTGTATGGAAAAGCAAAACATAAAATTAAGGTCAGACTCGTTGACTGAGCAACCCGTTTGCGGGACGCTGTCTCTTACACCCGGTGTAAAGTATACATAGGCATTTGTGTGTGTAGCGATCTCAAAGATCCTTCTTGATGTTTTGAGAAATATTTGTAAAGGGAACTGAAGGCATTGTATTTTGTTTAAAAAAAAGATGGTAAAAGCAATATTTTGTTAATATGTACCTAAATCTACTGAGTTTACTATCAAAATGTAGTAAACTCAGCAGTTATCAAAAAGTCTAGTGAGTTTACTAACATTCATTGAGATAAATTACCCATTTCAGGTATAAATTGGATAATAAGCTGTTTTATACTTGATGCCTTCAGTCTTTATAATAACATAATTATAAATATCAGGTAACGGTCATTTATTTATTTATTTTAATTAATTTTATTGTTTGAATGTAGTGCCAAATGAGATTCTGGTAATCAAATTTGTGTGTGGGGGAGAGTCAACTATACTTCACAGTGGTGATAAGCGTGAAAGAATTTCTAACCTTATAATTATATTATAACCATTAAGTTGAATTCCACGAATATTCAATACCGGGAATGTTGATTCCACGAATGATGAAATCTACGTATGTTAAAATACCACGAATGTCGATTTTTAAATTTTGTGACTGGAATTCAGCTTAATAATCCTATACATAATACTATTTCAAGGTGTGAATATGTGCTTTACCATGGCAAGTAAAGACCGTACGTCTTCAAATGGGATTACTAAAGTAACTTATCTGATTTGAATATGTAATTTAATTTATAACAGATGATCTATGCATGTAACTCGAAAGGCAAATTTCATGTTGTTCAGAAACGCTCTTCTTTCGCATTTATTTGCATGTTTTTAATTTACGTAACATCTTCCTGCACCCTGTTCGCATTTCGTTGTCGTTTCCCCCACTCGTGTTAGATGTATTCTTGTTTCGTGTATAAAATGTTTTTAACCTTGCGAGATTTATATTTTATTTATTTTTTTATCTCTTGACTAAAGTGATAGTAATGTGGTAACCATGTTAAGTAGTATTCCTCCTATGCAATCATTTTGTTGAGTACACTTGGCCAGAATTTAAGAGACAGATTTACTTTATTATTTTATAAATGAAAAAAATTATATCATACCCATTTTTTTATATGTTAAAAGTGGGGCGATATCATTATTGACTTGAAATCTTAATTTGAACTGGTCAAGCCCTACGTAGTTCTTAAACTATATGGCTAGATGTCGCTAACATCACTATCACGTATACATAAGAAAGACTATGATAAATTCGTCACTCCCTCTACCGTTTCTGTAGCTCAGTTGGTAGAGTAATGGACCGGCATTCCAGAAACGAATTTATTATTTTCTTTCTTTCAAATTATATTCCCTAAATAGTTGAAATATCATTTATAGCCTATCACGTCTCTTAAAATTGGATTAAAAGCGTAATATAAGCACTACTACTATGCATTCATTAACCTCGATCTTAAAATTAAGAATCCTTTTTCATTTTCTGTCCAAAATTATGAGTATCCTTCTGCAGCAGAGTTGTATTTTATTTATAGTCGTACGTATTTTATATTATAATAGATTGAGCAGCAGCGAGGGACTATTCAAGAGAA
Organism: Scrobipalpa costella; assembly: GCA_949820665.1. Lineage (NCBI taxonomy): Eukaryota > Metazoa > Arthropoda > Insecta > Lepidoptera > Gelechiidae > Scrobipalpa > Scrobipalpa costella. Next base: position 5,055,818 of record OX463314.1, read on the forward strand.
ATCAGAAATGTATTGTAAAATATCTTTAGCTTGTGAATGAAATTATTTTTGCAATTGAAGAAAATAGATGCATACTCTATTGAATTCTTGAATAGTTTCTCGCTCAGTATGAAACAGATCTTCCTTGTAATTGAAAGACACTTGCTGTAATACTATAGTTAAAATTTTACTGCGTTGCGTTGAATTTTCAGATTTCAGCTTTATTTTATAAATTTTCAAATATTTTTGCTAAGTTAGCTTGCGCCACCTTCATATAAAAATACCCGCTAACTTAATATCTACTATTTAACTTTATATGTACGAGTCAATCCCATTGTTGTAGAGAAAATTATCTCTTTGAAATAATGCATTTTACATCTCTCCGCCTGCGACTGCGGTGCAGTACAAACCATGGCGCACTTAACATGGTGCCCGGCGTGCCCCAACACCTGCACGCCAGCGAATTTAATGGACGGCATTCAATCCCCAATACATAGACTCGATACCCACTCGACAGAAGAAGTGGCTGAATTCTTTGCCACTACGATGTAATTACTCGTGTTCTATCGACACGCTAAGAAGCATACCATTTATCGTCCTGGCAAATATCATCAAAATCGGTTTAGCCGCTTAGGCGTGCAAGCAACAAACAAATAAAGTTATTTTCGTATTTATAATATTATATTTGGTGTCTTTCAAATACAAGGTATTTATGAATGCGGAGTGTAAGCGACCTCACAATAGCGTACTACGCAAGCTGTTCAACAAAATGATGAATAAATTTTGTATAAATATTTATAACGGTAATGTAACTGTTGGAAACAAAGTATTGTAACAGAGGACATATTATAAGGTGCTTATGATTATCGTTATAATACAAAGTTGTGCATATATCTCTGCATTTTTATTTCTACCCAAATAGATAACATACAAATAAAAGAGCCCGATGGTGTAGTGGATAGGGCCGCTGCCTCCTGAGCGGGAGGTCGTGGTTCGAATCCCACCACGTACCAATGTGTTTTTCGGTTTTCGAATTTCATATGTACGTTCATTCGGCGCTTTTTCCGTGCTTCGGAAGGCACGTTAAGCCGTTGGTCCCGGTTAATATCGTTTAATACCATAGTTATTAGTCGTTAAGCCATGACAGAGGCCAATGCTAAGCATTGGCGGCTTGAAAACTCTGACCTAATCTAGGATTGGGTCTGGTTTCCCTTCTGGGTTGCGGAGGTCAGATGGCAGTCGCTCTGTGTAAAAACCAGTAGCCTCGTTCAATCCCCTAGATTAGGTAGCCGACCCCGTGAGATACGGGATAAGGCTAGGGAGATGATGATGATGAGATAACATACAAATATGTATAAACACATACATACACGTCTTCATCCCTAATGGCGTGGGCAGAACGTAAACGAACTAAAAAAGGTCGTTCCGCCACGTCTGTCAAAGCTTTAAGAGGGTTATTTAAGGGGCTCTCCTGGGCTAAGTGGTGCCCTAATCAGTCAAAAAAACATAATTCACTGATAACACAATCAATCGTAAATTCGGTAATAAAATCAATCGTGAATGTTAAAGCTATGAAGGTCATTAAGAACTTATAGTTCTTTGTAGTTACATATAGAAAATTTGCGAAAAACGGGTAAAACTTCAGCACTTTTTTCGGGTTTTAGCACTTTTGCTATCTGTAACTGCAGTGAATCGGATTTTCGATTAATTGCGTTTTCAATGAGTAATGATTTTTTAGCTGACGAGGGCGCTTGCGTGCACCGAAAATCCCCTTAAGATAGATTTGTAGGTATATTGCTGTAGTGACAGATTGGCAGCCCATCGCCTAAATAACAATATACTGAAACCCTCGGATCCCTGGCTGAAAATGCAGCTGGCACATTTTATGTTCTTCTCGCTCCCAGGCCAGCATGGAAGAGTATGTAAAAATAAAACGAATATATTCAAAATTATGACATTTTATTCATAATTAAATATATTTATTAATCTTAATATATACATACAATGTATAATGGTATACCAAAACATTTTATACACATAAATAGCTAGGTGTTTACACAAAGTGAATTCGATTTCTACATCGCTTAAAAATAAATGTAACATTAATTGGACTGTGACTTGTATTACAAGTCTTAAAAAATATAAAATAAGCCAAAATGTTTGTGAGGAATACTCTGATCCAGGCCTTCGATTGGCCGAAAATGTCTGTTAATAGTGCATAAAATATTCACTAGCCAATTACTAAGAACAACTTAGGCCAATTTATTATTGAGAATGTTTAGGGTAGGGATCATAAACAACTATTGAATAACAAAGCTGGCAACACTTCGTAGCTATGTAGCTACTAGCACTGATGTCAGTGTTGCCAGAGAGTTCTAGCAAATGTGACAAAAGCAGACAAAGGGGTAATTTCAAGATGCCATAATTTTTGTCTGTGTCTCTAAAAAAGAGAAAATGCCCATATTCTAGCTAACCAATAAAAAATGGTTAGAATTATTAAATTAGAACTGTTATAATATATATTTTTTTCAATTAAAAGGAGTTTTAATATTATTCAGGACTAATGTAAGTTAGCTTTACTAAGAAATATAATGGATGTGAAACAATTTATTTGGAATAAGAATGTACAAAAACGCCAATTAAAAAAAAACCTAAATTAGATCCATAGTTCGTTAAAATTATTGTATCGAATCTTATCTTTGGGTAAAACACTAAATAATTTGCCTAATCTTGGTAGACAAATAGATAAAACCGTCCAAATTTCACTATAAATATCTCATTGCACAATAATAAATAAGCTACAAACAAATTTACACAAATTTAGAGAATGTTTTTTTTTACAAAGTATACATGTATTTAACAGTTATATATTTCTTTTTTTATTTTTAATCGATCAGACATTGTTTGCATCCATGTATTAGATGCACAGTGCATGCAAAGTATAAAGCATCGAATCGTATGTTAAAAAGAAAGCCCTCCAGATGAATTGAAAGTGTGCTGAAATACCAATACTTAGTGTTCCAAACTTTTGGAATTTAGCACGCGAATACACATTTGAAAAAGACGCAGTCGATATCCTTAAAATAAAATAAAAAAAACTACATACACTATTTTTCTTTAATCTGTAACTTGGTCAAAAAGTCAGTACGTGTTTTAACTGAATAAATTAAATCAAAATAGTTTGTTTTCCATTCAAGTTTTATATTTCCAAATTACATACTGGATAATATAGGAAGCTAATTGTTTTATAAGGTTATCATTAGTTATAATAGAATGACTCAAATGAATAGATAAGAGGTAAGTTCTATCTAACAAATAAATTATAACACTGAAAATATCAATATCAGGTCCAATGTAACTTTGAAATACTTATTAAAAATACAATAATTTTAGGTTTATTTGTCAAACTTTATAACAATTGGACTAATTATTTTTTATTATTTCACAAGAACTTTAGAATACCAGATTGCTAGCGTCATCTAATAGGTCGACCTCTTACATATTGCCAAGTTATTGGAAGGTAATTTATACAGGTTGTCAAAGAACAATGTCTTTTTATAATAATATAAAAATAACATACAGAGTGTAAGTAGAATAGAGAGACACCAGAAACATCAGGTCTAGCAATAAGTCTACCTTTCAGAGGGTCGTTTCATAAAACTACAATTTTACAATCCGTCGATGCCAGGAGGAAATGCCTAACATCAAAATGTTCGCATAAATTGTAGCTACATGCAGCGTGGCCCAATCTATGCCGCCCCAGCAGGGCTATGATGCGCTCTGTAGACTTCGATTTGTCTTCACGCGTGGCATACTTCACTATGATTAATGCCTGCCATTTTCCGTAGTGAAGTGCGCAACGGAACACATAATCTGTAGACAAAGCGAAGTCTACAGTGCGCATCATAGCCTAGCTGATTGTCTCAAGACTACCTGTGTAGATTACCATATCTCGGCTACTTCTTCCTGGTGCTGAGTTGATGCCTCAAATATTCTATCTCATCTTGCTGGCTCGCTAGCTGGTCATTGAAACCGGCCACGTGCTCCGTCAGGACGGACATCTACTCCTAGCAGTTCACCAGGTGGATAATAGCCTGTACTCGAAAATCTGTATGATAGTGATCTCGATTCTAGATTTGCCGACTAAAACTAAAATTAAAATCTATTTGTCACTTTCAGACTAATAACATTGGAAAAGGACAGGAGATCTATTTATTGTGTCTGGTTTTTGATTTATAGTCGGTGGTTCTATGCGTTATCTGTAATTTTTATCCGCCATCATATGACCTGGCGGGGAAACGTGCAAAAGCGCGTCAAAATCGTCGTCAGAGTCGTCGACGGCTGGGGGAACGGCGTAGACGTAGGACTGTTGTAGGGTGGAATAAACACGTCAGAGATGCTCACGCGTAGGCCAGGCAGAAATACCAAATATGGATATGGTTAGGTGAACCAAAATTTGGTCGTGTTTTTAATGAAATGTGTGAAAGTCGTAAAATATTTAAATCGCGTTTAAAATGGTGTCAAACTCACGAAAACCAAATCAAAATGGATATTTTGGCTTCGCATCACTCTAAGCAAGATTTCCGGGGTTTTTGGAAAGAGACCAACAAGCTTAGTCATTGACCTGGCCACCCCGTTAGAGTCAATGGAGCGAGTGACCCTAAAGAGATTGCTGATATATTTAAATCGCATTTTTTTGTACAATCGCCACTAGGATTGGACCGGGAGGTGTTCAGTGGCGATACTCTGAGTGGAGAGGTTGCTACAAAATTTTCGGCCAAGGATGTTGCCAAGATTATTAAATCATTATCAAGCGGTAGGTCACCTGGCCACGACGGTCTCGGTATTGAGCACCTTCAGCATGCCGGTCCCCATGTATCTAGAATTCTAGCAATGTTTTATAGTCTCTGCGTTAGTCATTCTTACCTGCCATCCGATATGTTGAAAACCATTGTGGTACCCATAGTCAAAAATAAGCTGGGTGATATGTCAGATACGAAAAACTATCGACCTATTTCACTTGCAACAATAGTCGCAAAGGTGTTTGACGGCCTGCTTGATACACATTTAAATAGATATCTATCCTTGCATGACAATCAGTTTGGGTTCAGACCTGGATTAGCAACGGAGAGTGCAATATTGTGTGTCAAGCATGCCGTCAGGTACTACACAGATCGTAAGACTCCCGTCTACGCCTGCTTTCTTGACCTCTCGAAAGCATTTGACCTGGTTTCATATCAAATGCTTTGGAAAAAGCTTCAAAAACTTTCTTTACCGAATGACCTTGTGAACATCTTTAAGTATTGGTATGAAGGCCAGGTCAACAATGTAAAATGGAGGGATAGCTTGTCCGATCCCTATAGGTTGGATTGCGGGGTGAGGCAGGGGGGGCTGACCTCGCCTGCCTTGTTTAACCTTTATGTTAACGCGCTAGTCGAGGAGCTCAGCAGGACACATGTCGGCCTGCATGTTGATGGCGTGTGCCTAAACAACATCAGTTACGCTGATGACATGGTGCTGCTGAGTGCATCGATATGCGGACTTAGAAAGCTGCTTCGTATTTGCGAACTGTATGCAGTAAACCATGGGTTGTTGTACAACGAGAAGAAAAGCCAGTTCATGGTCTTTGAGACCAAATGTAGGCGTCATATGACTGTTCCTGAGCTCACCCTTAATGGAGTGCCTCTGGAAAGGGTGGAGCAAATTAAGTACTTAGGACATTTGCTTACATCTGGTCTCGAAGATGATGCTGACATAGAGGGAGCGAAGGGCTCTATCTGTAAGAGCAAACATGATTGCCCGCAGGTTTGCACGTTGCTCACGGGAGGTTAAAATTACTCTCTTTAGAGCGTATTGTACATCTTTTTACACGTGCAGCCTGTGGGCAAAATTCACTCAAAAATCGTATGGGGCAGTTCGAGTCCAATATAACAACGCTTTCAGGGTGTTGTTGGGGCTGCCCCGCTACTGTAGCGCGTCAGGGATGTTCGCCGAGGCTCGTGTTGACTGCTTTTACACGATAATGCGAAAGCGAGTGGCGTCCCTGTTGTGCAGGGTGCGGGCCAGCTCTAACAGCATCCTGACTATGATTGCGGATAAGTTGGACTGTCCGTATATGCTACACTGTTGCAGGCTGCATAGTGTTGGCTCGGTGCGGTCTGCAGCATTGGGGCGTGTACGGACGGTATAATGCTGCATTTAGATAGTAGTAGGTACCTAATTAATGTTATTATTTTTTAAGTTCACATTAGGTTTAAGTTATTTTTAATAATTATGTGAGTCTATGCTACTTGAAATAAATAAATTATTATTATTAAAATCTAGCGTACATAGTATTGTCCTTTTTAAATTTTATTATTTTGAAAGTTACAGATAGATTTCAATTTTAGTTTTAGCCCGTGGTATCTAGAATCGTGCCCGAGCTCTGTGACTGTGACAAATGCCATTCCTAGGGAAAACAAAACAAAATGTATTTAAAATCCATAGAAATTGCATCTGTTATAGCTACCATCTTGCAGTATTTTCTAGTATAACCGACTCTGCAATCAACAAACTCTGTAGTTATTCAAAGTGGCCCAGGTGATTCAAACAGACTACCTTTCGGCGTGAACAACTGCCCATTGCTACTTCTTTCTGGTGCTGAGTTGATGTCTCAAGTGTTCGATCTCGTCGTGCTGGCTCGCTAGCTGGTCGTTGAGGCCGGCCACGTGCTCCGTCAGGACGGACATCTGCTCCTCGTAGTTGTGGGACGTCGAGTGGAGCTCTTCCTCCTAAGGGAAGGGAGATATAGTTGTTTAGGGTATGTAACACTTATGACATAGTGTAAATTGCGACCCTTATATTTTACTTTTAAAAATCGGCACATGATAAGACTTAAACTATTCGATTCTACAGTTAGGTAATTAAAATCTAAAATATAATTGGTGATTATTGTCTTAAGCGACAGATTACTAATGTATCTAATTTGTATTCATATTGTGCACGTCTTATCCGCTTTACGTTTTATGCTATCTCACTTCTTAGGTCTGCTGTAAGACATTTCATTTTAGAAATAAGCAGTACCTGTTGTGTCTTGATTCCTATGTAATTGTTCTGTGTATGTTTTTTGTGTACAATAAACTGTTAAATAAATAAATTACTATGATATTTTCATTTAAATATAGATTTTTTGAAATTCCTATAACTTATGTTAAGTTAGTTTGTAATAAGGTTCCGGTTGAAAATCAGCGCAGATACACATATATGTTCAATACAGCGGTAAGTATACATATAGTTTGTCGGTGATAAAAGTAAAACTGTTTGTCGATAACAGGTTAAAAATATCACAATTCCGGTATAGTAGGTAATATGATATATCAATATCACTTACCAATCTACTGATGGTATTGTGTTTGACGTCTAACGTCCGCGCGTCCGTCTGCCTGTCTTGCTCCATCACTTCAAACCTTAGTTGGAGCATCTCACACTGAAAATGTAAAAAAAAGGAAACAATTTTACTTCTACAGCTTTTAATTGTTGACCCGCGCAGCCTAGTTGGCAGTGTACCTGTCTGCTACGCAGAGGGTCCCGGGTTCGATTCCCGGCCGGGCAGATATTTGAATGATGAGTCTGTGTATGTCCATGGCTCCCCGATACAGGGAATCCTAGTGGGGGCTATGAGTGTGATCGTGTTTTTTTTTTAAAATAGGAATGTAAGTACTATTTGCAAAACAAACAATTTCTACATTAAAAAGTCAGGGTAGAGCACCAAAGGGATATTGCAATGTTTTCCTAACACGTTATGCCTCGATATTTAAAACTGTCGTAGGTTGATTTGCTAATTCGATTCTTCGCGAAAATCCTAGGGATTTTGCGAAAACACGGATAATTAGGCAATGGTGGCACTATTCTCAAAACTTACTGTAAGATGACAGGTTTTTTGCGAAATAACTCATCGTCCTTAACATTTAATATAAATAAGTTAACTGAAATAAGAACACTGATTGATATCGATCGGTTAGCGCAATCAAAACAAGATCTCCTCTGATTGGTTGACTTTTTAAATGTCAAGCATAAACGCATGGTTTTTAACCAAACAAAATCAGTAAGTAAAACTCTAGCCAATCAGAATTAAAGATATATTGAGAATATCAAATGTTACTAGAACGACGAGTTTTATCGCAAAAATACTGACTTTTACCAGTAGGATTTGACGTTTTCACCATTGTCTAATTATCCGTGATTTCGCAAAATCCCTAGGATTTTCGCGAATATTCGAATTATAAAATCATCCTACAATATATCGATTTTCGCCAACACATTCTATCAAGGACTCAAGGTGAATCAATAAATAAACAGCTGATATAATCAGCTGAAAAAAAAAGGTTTTCTAATAAAAGAAGTGACGTTAGGACAATTTTGATACTAAATTCGGAAGTTTTCAGAATGACGATAGCCAGCATCTAGACCTAGACCATTATTATATCTCTATCTTACAATACAATAATATTTAACTTAATTGCTTACAAACAAGACATTACAAAGAAAAAATATTACAAAAACAAAGTACCTATTAGGCGGCCTTATTGCTAAGGTATTACCTTATATACCTTATTGCGTGTGGTGCCGGGTTAGAATAGTATCACCCCATAACTTCCCGTGGGTGTCGTAAAAGGCGACTTAGGAATAAATCCAGGGAATGGGCAGCAGCGTTCCCCGTGAATGGAAAACTTGTACTGCGCTCACCAACCCGCCTGCCAAGCGTGGTGGGTATGGCATATACCCCCAATTTTGAGGAGGCCCATGTCCAGCACTGGACTGTTGTGGCTGATGTTGATTGCTAGGGTAGCAATGTCTACTAGGTGACCTTTGGGCAAAGGAATAATGTGATAAGATAATGTAAATTCTTACCTCTTTAACATAATGGTCAGCCTTACTCTTCAACATTTCTCTCTCCGCCTTGAGCTCGCTAATCTTATTCCTAAAGTACGTCTTCATACGTTCCTCCCGTGACTCGATCTCGTGGTTCAGTAAGAACGGCACTTCTAGACTTCCTGTGGAGATAAAGGGTGAATTTAGACACAATTTAAGCAAGATATATATATATATATATATATAATCTCTTCATAGAAATAAGCAGTGCCTGTTGTGTTTTTTCATGTCTTTTATTGTGTACAACTTTTACTGTTAAATATTTACATGAAAATAAGTACAAATACGTTGAAAAATTATCTGCTGCATTAATACTCTGAAACTGAATTTCAACAAATTAACAGAGAATGTTGCATACATACGGTAAATAGGGCATTATTTTTCAAAAGAAAATATCTATATGTAGCTTCATTTATATATAAAAGAAATGCATGTCTCCTCTCTCGGTGCCTACAGTCGAATGATTAACGCTTCTTTATTCTACGCTTTTACCATTTAGCAAACGTTAACAATTATGCGCCTGACTGAACTAAGGGCTCTCGGTCTCATATTGCTTTACAAAACACTTCAACCACAAGCAGAACCACCTATGATATGATACTATACAAAACTTCTAACATAGTTTTAGAAAGTCTTCGTTCGTAACATTAAGTAATTGATGCGCTCGCTTTCTGTGTAAGTATAAAAGTGCAAGTGTCAGAGTATTATTAAACCGCCTAAAAGCACAGCTAATAGGCCTCTGACACGGTTTATGTAACGAACACTATCAAAGACAACGACGTGGCCACGTTCTGGGCGTCAAGGATTTACAGCCATTGACTCAAGAAGAAGAAGAAAGACAGCACGAAATATTTTCCCTTCCTGACAATCAAGTGAATCGGCCTGCATTGTCCTAACCAAAATTACCTAGCAGGCCGGTGACTCTGCCCTCAGCGTCGACTGTGGTCTCGCTGAAGTTATTGAAGTCCCCGCTGTCGTGAGTGTCCCCGCGCCTCTTCTGCGAGGCCGACACGTACTTGCCCACTTCTAGTTTAAGACTCTCGTTCTCTATTTGTAAGAGTCCATACTCCATTTTCAGTTTTTGGTTCTCCTAAAAGAGAGTTGAAAATGTATTATGTAAGTGTGATATAAGAATTTTCAATAGGTCATTGATTGAATAATATTATAGAAAGTTGAATAATAAATATTACAACGCAAGTGGAATCACAATGTTATCATCAGTTTTTGGTTCTCCTAAAAGAGGGTTGAAAATGTATTATGTAAGTGTGACATAAGATTTTTCAATAGGTCATCTTTCTGATTGAATAATATTATAGAAAGTTGAATAATAAAAATTACAATGAAAGTGAAATCACAATTTTATCATTACAAAACATATCCTGGTATAATAAATCATCATTTTACTAAATGTAAAAAAAAAACTTGTAATGATGTTTCAGTAAACTTTGAATGAACTCGATAGACATAGATTACTTTTACAGCGAGAAACGTCTTATTCCTATGGAAATAAATATCTTATTCACATTCTTGAAGTCACAGGTAATCCCAGGTCAGTAAGTTGGTAATTCCCTAAACTGTATATCGGCCGACATTATGAATAACAAACAAAACATTATGGGTGTAAACGGAAGCGAATATTTTTAATATAAAAGATGAATGTGTTACCTGTTCAAGCGTATGTGTTTTCATGCTAAGTTGCTCATTAATATTTAAATCGTCTACAGAACTAAGTGCGTCCTCACTTCCGATCTGAAAAATGAAATGAACATGTGACTAGCTGCAACATCACAGGTATACTCGTTGAATTAAGCCGAGTCTCCAGCGTATAAACAAAACACGGAACGTACGCCCGCGGGCGGGGCAGAGAGGGGAAGGTTTTCTCAAACATTTCCCTTCCCTTCTCTGCCCCGGGGGCTAAGTTTCGTGTTAACTTTTAGAGCAGGAGTCACGGCTCTATCAATACCAACTTGTATTGTAGCCCAAATTGCTTTTTCCTTACAACTTGAAAGAAAGTAATCGGCAGTACAAATGTAGGTAACAAGTTTATACTGTCCAGTTCAGGAATTTGATCCTCTGTTAAGTTGCAAAGAAATTTCTGTTTACGGGCCGCAAATCACGTTGGTATCGTTAACGCAACATTAAAACAATTAACTATAGAAAATTAAGTGAGAGGTATTTAGCAAATTAGAATTTAGTTTGGAAAGAACTAATAGGTGGATTAAATTCAGGTGTTATGAAAAATTTATGAAGGAAATAAACGTAATGTATGTAATGTAATGTAAATCTTTGATTAAAATATCATCTTCATTTGACATCCTGCTAATGAATTTTTAATTGGATTGGAAATGCAACATAATAAGTCTCATCCATACATTAACAATTGTTATGCAATGGTATTTATTACATCATAAAACTGTATGTAAAAAAGTACAAAACAACAAAATGAATTTCTGTTTTTAAAACATTTTGATGATTTTGTTTTGATACAATTATGTATAGTGCAAAAATTATATGGGCATAAATAATAACATGATTAATAATGATATGACACCCAAAAATACAGACACTCAAAAAACATAAGAGATCCCAAACTGGATATTCAAATACTTACAAGACTGCCTCCTTCTGACAAGAAGTCCCCGTTACAACTAGCTGCTTGGCTGTTAGAAGGCGCGTGATGTGCTTTACTGGGAGTCCCGCTTAGTCGTTCTTTCTGTGCTTCCTCCAGCGCAAACTGTAACTCTTGGTTCTTGTTACGAAGCTTTGCAATCTCACACTTGTATTTGCTATCACTTTCACTGATCAGCCTCTGATAGTCTTCTAAGGAGGCCATCAGTTGCGATATTTCGAAGGTTTTGTCTGAAAGCTGAATTTGATATTATCACTTACCATTCGCAAATAATTCTATGAAAAAGAAAAGAGATTTTTGGTGAAATTACAAAAGACATGTATCTTAATTTAATACTACTACCTCTTTTGTACTGTATGTTTATAAATACTTTAGGAAGACCCTAAAGACTGTATGTAGCACAGTTTCAACTAAAACAGTCCTCTTGTGTTAATTGTAAGAAAGTATCAATGTACAATTTTAAATAAAGATTACTTATTTCAATTACATGGACTGATCTAACAGTTTTAGTGGTCTGTACTAATTTACCACATAAACACATACTTTTTTTAAAAGCCAATACAATGCAGAAAGATTTACTATTATTAATAGCAGATAATGCTATTGATTTGTAGAGCACACAACTTAACTAAATCTTGACTAAAATTATTGACATCCCTTTCTTAGCTCTCATGACAGAAAATGACAGGTACAGAGTTATACTAGTTAAAACGTGATTTTTGCAACTATGAATTGCTACCACTGCCATATCATAAATAAATTAATAATAAAAAATAACTACATATGTTACAGATTTTTTTGTTTTGTTTTCATTTCAATGATCAAAATTACCTGTGAAGCAAACTGTGCATTTTCAACAATTTTCTTATGAAGTTCTTCCTGCAGCACTCCCATCAGACCAGTATCAGCCGTGACCGCCCCACTGGTTGTGGCATGGTGCTTCTCATCACTCTTGCCTTTCGACTTCTTTGTAAATTTCAACTGCAGAGATATAATAATTTAGCTTTAAGAAACATACATACTTACAATCATGCCTTTATCCCCAATGGGGTATGCAGAGCATGAACAACCTAAACAAAGGTTGTTCCGCCACATCTCACAAACTTTTGAGGGTTATTTAAGAAAGATTTCTGTAGTAACAGGTTGTCAACCCATCACCATAATTTCAAAAAACTGAAATCTTCAGATCCCTTAGCTGGTCTTTACAGCATGCCTGGGAGGAAATGCAGCAGGCACATTCTATGTTTTTCTTACGCTGCCAGTCCAGCAAAGAAGATAAATAAGGAAACAGGTTTTATAAAAAATATACTACAATAAGAATTAGTCTATACTGATACAATAAACAGAAAACCTTTGTTTATGTATTTGTTATGGAGAAACTCAAAAACAACTACTACCAATTTTTAAAATTCTTTTAGCATTAAAATAGCTTGAGTTAGCTAAAGCTAGTCTTTGCAAAGGAATCAGTTTCATTTCTCAAGAAAGATTATTTGTTTCATAGATGAAAACAGAAAACATTTTATTAGGTAAGTACAGGGTGAGTACATCTAATTCTGCTGAACAAATTCATTAAAGTTTATTGTCACAGCAACCTTTTTTAATTCCTACCTGAAATGATAAGTTAGTCAGCTCAGATACAAAATGATGAATCACTAATAAAACAATGCTGATAGCTAACATACTGATAAAAACACCAAACATTCTGTATTTTTTGTTCACCATTCACCATCTGTTGTTCAATAAACAAACTTAGACTTTATTTACTTATTGGTTCAGACTTAAGACTTAAATCATTTAAATATATTGAACTAATATCTTCATCTTCTTATCTTATTTAGCCCAAATAGGGATAAGTGGAAGGAGAAGAGGGAGGCCTATGCCTAGCAGTGGGATTCCAATAATATACATCTCAAAAAAATATTCTAATTTAATCATAAATTGTATTTGAATCTGATATTTCTATTACACTGATCAAATACAAATCAAATAACAACAATACAAAAGTAATATTATACCTACCTATAATAGTTTGGTAAACAAAAAAAGCAAGGCTATATTCTTAAAACTAAACAAAGAGTGCGACTGACCTGTAGAGACTCCAGCTCATCCTGAAGGACAGACACGCGACGCGTTAGCTGCTGATTTCTAAACGTTAAGGAGTCTATCTCGAGCTCGCCTTTCCTCAACGACTTCTCCTTATCCTTTAACAAATCCCGCAGCTCATTTGACTTAGCTTGCTCGTCTAAAACTCCCTTCTTCAATACCTTTACATGCACCCTCAACTGTAACAACGGAAACAACGAATTTATACAAATTGCCGACTGTGTTACTTTGAAGTGTAATTCTCGCCGATATTACCTTAGAATACTCGGACGCTAGCTTCTGATACTTCGCCTGTATATCACCCGAAGGTATTCCCTCCATGGCTGAGTTTCATGAAATCATAACTGGTCAGAGTTACGGTATTTTTACTGTTTATTTGGTAATTTCACTGTGCGTTGAACACCCACTTTTCAAGAGAATGACAGGTGATTTGACGTTACGGATGACGGTTTCATGGATGTTCGGATACGCACAAAATTGTAGAAAATATGGATGAACGAATGAATGAATGACGAAAACAGCTTTCTTCTTTAAATATTTTTTTGTGCATGGGTGTCACGATGTTTTTTTTAATTGATTAAAATGGCAACACTCTCTATGTTGATGTGTCGTGATTTTCCAATGTAAAAATTTTAATAATTTAGAATTTATGAAAGAAAAACAATAATTTCTAACTTATTTTTGTTATTTATACACTATTAAACATATTCCATCCATCAATGATACAGTCATGGAAGATAGGTGAGGTTTTCACTCGAAATTTTTCATCTTGAATTGCAACAGGTAAAACTAAGTTTTAACAAAGTGAATTAGGAGTAAAACGGTGTTATTCTTCACAGGATCATGCAATCGAGCAGCTCTACGTTTAGCGATATGGAGGGTGATCATTCCAAGGCAATTATACACATCGACATAGACTGTTTCTACGCTCAGGTGGAGATGTTGCGGGCACCCGAGCTGCGCGGCGTACCGCTCGGCGTCCAGCAGAAAAACATCGTCGTCACCAGCAACTACGAAGCCAGGAAACATGGGGTCCAAAAATGCATGCTAGTGACGGAAGCTTTAAAACTTTGTCCCAATTTGAAATTAGTAAATGGAGAAGACTTACACAACTACAGGGCAGCTTCGAACAAGATATTTGCAGTTTTACAGAGTTGGAAGTGCCCGGTGGAAAAATTGGGCATGGATGAAAACTTTATTGATGTCACAAACTTAGTTCAAGAAAAGTTAAAAAGTATGAATGTTGAAGGCATGGTGGTTTGCGGTCATGTATACCAAGAGCCAAGCCTGGAGTGTCCTTGCGGCTGCCATTCGAGACTGAGGATAGCATCACAAATAGCCAGTGAAATGAGGAAGAAAATATTGGATGATTTAGGTTACACTACATGTGCAGGGATTGCACACAATAAATTGTTGGCTAAACTGATCTGTCCATTACACAAACCCAATGACCAAACTACTATATTTCCAGAGCATGCAACAGTTTTCATGGCAACTCTGCCTAGTGTACGTTCCATTCCAAGTATTGGTTCAAAAACAACTGAAACTTTAATATCTCAGAAAATACTTACTGTAAGTGACTTGCAATTAGTGACTTTGGATGTATTGAAGAAACATTTCAGCAGTGATATGGCTGTGAGACTGAAAAACTTAAGTTTAGGAGAAGATAATACTCCAGTGAAGCAAACGGGGAAACCTCAGAGCATTGGTCTGGAGGACAGCTTTAGGACGGTCAGTGTGAAGGGAGAGGTAGAGGAGAAGTTTGGTGCACTGCTGCAGAGGCTCCTTGTGTTGGTGAGGGAAGATGGAAGAATCCCGGTCTCTCTCAGAGTCACACTCAGAAAGAAAGATGCTAAGAGAGTGAGCAGCCACAGAGAGTCAAGACAGTGTCAGATCTCCCCGTCCATCTTCACCATCACCAGCGGCACCCTGACAGTCACAGAGGCTGGCCAGCAGAAGCTCATGACCATTATAATGAGATTGTTCAATAAACTCATTAATTTATCAAAACCATTCCATTTGACTCTAGTTGGACTGGCTTTTACAAAGTTTCAGGAGCGCATGACTGGTCGGAGTTCTATTGTTAACTATTTGATGAATGATATTTCAGTTCAGTCTGTGCTCAACCTTCAAAATGACTGTGACATGTCATCATCTTCAATGGACTATTCTGCTGTATCTCCTAGCAGTAGTACAACCACTGATCTGTCCGATGCAGAAGTGGAACCTTCTCCAAAAAAGCCTAAAAAAGTTAACTGGATTGCTAAAAGAAGATGTCTGGCCAAGGAGGAAGTTGCATCTCCAAGTAAACTGAAGGTCGGTGAGCTCAGGCTTAACTCTAAAGAGCTAGAGAAGGTTTCAGAGTTGAGACTGAACTCACGAGACAGGTCATTGACCCCCAGAGCAAGTCCTGCTAAAGAGTGTCTGTCAGATGCTTCAGACTCTATGAAGGATATAGCTGAAGGAGGCAACTGTGACAACTGCCCCAGTTATGTTGACAAAGAAGTGTTTAGTTCTCTCCCTGAGGAGATGAAGCAAGAATTGAAGACCATGTGGAAGAATCCCTCCAGCTCCAGCATGCCCCGGAGTAGCCCCAGAACAAACAAATCCAAACCGAACACACTTTTGAAATACTTTGTTCCACATAAATAGTATTAGTAAGATTTTTATCTCGTTAATTATTTTAAGTGAAAAGTGAATGGTTTCTATTTTTTCAAATCATACAATTTTTATTCAGCTGATCAAATACATGTTTATGTTAAAACTTGCCATCTTTTCTTTGAAACCTCATTAATGGTAATTAAATTACTTTCCATTCTTTCAATTCAAACTAAGATACTAAACACAATGGAGAATAGGATTCTTATCATGTAGTCCATCAAATTAGAAATGAAACAAACTTTTAGTGATAAATAACTGGGCATATCATTTAATATCTATATTTTTTACAGCATCTGTTATCATTGACTGTAGTTCAGTAAACTTGTGCATGGTATTTACATTAAGGCGGAGGGACTCTGCTAGTTTCCCGTAAGATACCACATCCACATTGAGTTGCAAGCGTATCTTGTCACCGTCTGTGACTCCTGCTCCATCATTTGTTTGCTGAGATGTCCGCTCCCTTATTTGCTTCAGTCTTCTCAGTGATTCTTCCGTTTTCTGGACTGATGTTAAAACATCTTCAACATACTTGTAGTATCTATAAAAGGAAATACAATATTATCGTAATTGTTTATAAAGGGTCAGAGAAATAATTTATTCATCAATTTAGTAGTAGTTAAAGACAGTGCTGTACCCAAATATGGTAGCTTGTCATCAGTTTAAAATTATTATGTATCTAGGATACACAGGAAAGGGCTTATCAAGAGCAATAATTATATGCTGTCTGTACCTACTTACTTATTTCAATTTGTAACAGAAATATAAGTAACAATGTGGATACTTACGAAACAGTCATAACATTAAAAAGTGCTTCAAAAAGTTCAGCTAAAAATGCGTTATCAAGTCTTTGCGACGCGTCCTCATTGAATTCCTGTATTGCTTTGGTTATCACTTCGATGTACGTGCACGGCTTCGTCGGCACACTGCGATTCGTCTTTCTGTACAACCTTGGTATATCACTCACTTGCTTCAACTGTATGTTAAAGTGATCATACAGCTCACTGACTATACACTCTCTTATTTTATCCTTAGTGGATCTCAAAGCAGCTTCAGACTGGTCAAGACTGTGCCTCAATATATCTGTGTTGTGAATTGGTATTTTGATTTCAACAAGCTGTAGGAATGCTGGCAATCTTTGTAGCAGTGTCTGCATGTCAACATAGATGTTAATACTGTTATCAATGAGGGTTTTATTTACACTGGTAAGCTCTGACTTTGATGAATTTCTCTGTAAAGAAAAAAAGTGTTTATTTAACTACACTAAACTTTCACAATAAATTGAATAAAAATAATAAAAGATTGAACATAGCAGTCTGTGTTACCTTGTTAAATGATAACTGAAAATAATGTAAAAAAATAATTAATTTTATGATAGATTACTTTTTTTTAAATTAAAGTAATGTTTCAAAAGGCAAGTTTAATTTATGTAAGTATATCTCTTACTTGTGCACAAAAAGTTCTGGTCCATGTTCCATATCTTGATAGTAATTGAAGGGAGAGCTTCCAGAATTTATGAGATAAGGCTTCAATGTAAATGCCATCTGACCAACATTCCTGCAAAGCTTTCCAACATCTGTAGGTTTCCTTCAAAGCAAAACCGTCATTTGCCTCTACTGTAGGCTCCTTTTGTAAAACAGCTTCATAGGTTCCTAGAATAATTTTAATGGGTAAGTAAATGTCTTATTCTGACTAAAAACAATTGAGTATTAAAATAAATAATTTACCTGCAATTTCTTGGAAGCGGATCTGGAAATATACTGGCAAATTCCACCTTCTTTGAAAACTCTTGTATTCTGGAGTGGACCTGAGCAACCTGACCATATCCTTATCAGAGCAATGTTCATCTTCCAATCTCCTAACAAATGCCATACTCTCACTGTATCTCTTATAGAATACTTGGGGGTTGCCAGGTGCAAATATTGAAGCTAGATTCACTTCAAGTCGACTCTCAACTTCGCACCAAAAACAGTTTACTAAAAACCTATACTTTTTAACCAAGAATGTCAGCTTGGAATGTTGGGTTACTGAGAGCAATAACTTTAATTTTGTGTCTAATATGGACAGGACTCTTGTGTATATTCCTTTGAGACCTTCGGGACTTCTCTGCAATGCAGGTTCATTGATAATTTCTACCAGCAAGGGAGCTACAGCTTTCTTTCTCATTAGCATCTCTGTCTCAGAGACTCTGTCCAGTGAAGCTAAAGTTATGAGAGCTTTCAGCAGGTTGTCTTCATCATTATCATTCCAAAACTCAAAAAGCAAGTCATTCAGAGTCTGGACCAGCCTGTTACCAACTTCATCATATTGTAATTTCTGCTCAGACTTGACTAAATTCTCACATTTGGATATTGAGAACTTCAATTGATTGTATTGCATTGCTGCTCTGTCAGCTAACATGATTTGATCTTGTTTCTTTTTATCAGAAATGTTATTTAAAATGTTTTCTAATGTTTTCAGGCAATTCACACTTTGGCTGTAATATTTTAGAAGCTGCTTCTTTTTTTGTAGCGCATGGCGTTGGTTGAGCCACATGGAAAGGTCTTTCATTGCATCTTCTAGACATTTTTTAACACTCTGCAAAATCAAAACAAAAATAAGAGTTAAAGTCATAAACAGCATCAATTTGAATAACCCTAAGTTTTGGGAGAATAATTAGGGAACAAACACAGGTTGATATATTGTATTTATGATTTCTAATCCTCAAAATAAATAAAAATAAACATACCGAAACTTCTTCATTCAGCTGACTCAATGGCACTTGAATTTTCAATATAGCCTTATCGAATCCGATCAGAGTGGCGCATAGGTTGACAAAATTCGCATAGTCCTTATTAATAAGCTCGATCATCGCCAGCCGAAGGACCTTTAAATACACACCCAGGTCATCGCGCATAGCTTCCAAAGAAGCCACATTTTGGTGCTCCACCAGGAAATTATCCACGGAGAAGTTTGTCTAGAAGGAAGAACATGACATAGAGTACACGATAAAGCAGTTAATAGGCGTTTTTATTAGTGAAATGTAGTAAAACTCATACAAAATACCTTAACGAAATCATTACGGTTAAAACACAAGCCGCGGGGCGCCGGCGGCAATGTGAATTCTTCGGGATCGTTATCCATGCTTGCGCACATTTAGTTTTGCATTATAAAGGCACCATAACTGAAAATAAATAACTTAAACACAGAAATTATCTATCGAAATCACTTTTCTTTGCGACCATTTTTTGACAGGTCGAGTGCATTGACGTAAGCCTGACACATCACACGTCAGTTGTAATGTTCGGATACATGGCTTGAAACTGTCTTACTTTCTATTTAGATTTACGAATTTAGGTTAGGTCCTCAAAAATCTTATGCTATAATAGCTAAGAGACACCTTTGATTTCTAAAAACAAACAACTTTTTAAAATAAATTTATAACATTTTAGAAATTAGTGGTAAATTTTAGATTATAAGGCAGCACTGAACTACCGACCAATCACACGATTTGATTTCGACAAATGTTGCCAGTCATAAAGATATATCCTACTTTTAGGGTATTTTCTACAAGCGAACAACTACCCGCAAACGGCATTTAAATGTTTCGACTAAACTAGCTAAGCTTTATATATGAATGTACAATAGGTACTTTAACAATTTCACTTCCATGAATTGCCTACGTAATAAACTAATTACAATAACGGTAACGACAATATTATCTCGATCGAGTCACTGACCTATCCCTCATTATTCTATTACTTAAAATTCTTTCCCCTGGTATAAAAGCTTTTATTCGTGGTTAAAAAAGCATTTAACAAAATGTGGTCTCCTAGACTATTGTTCTGTATAGTAACCTTAGCTGTTGCATTCAGAAATAGCAATGGATTTTGGTTTCCTTCGTCATCATCATCACTGAATACGGGCATAGAATCTGTTAAGAAAGCACCACGATGTAAGCTGAATATTCTTCTCTATTCCAGACTTATAGAGGCGACATAGGGTGATTTTGCACTGCTTCGTATTCGTATCAGTACCCGTGAAAAATATATGATAGCTGACAAACATTTTCGCGCCAATTCATACAATTTTTCACGGATACAAACCAAATTCTATACGGAGCAGTGTAAAACTGCCCTTATTGCTAAACCATTTACTTACAGTTGAAATAGCTACGTTTTTTTTTAACTTTTCAGGGAATATACCTTGGCTGGGCGTGGGCATGTGGTGCAACGGGTGTCCTGCCAAGGGCTGCGAGGAAGATGAAGCGATCATACACGGGTACTGCTGCGGATGTGCCAGAGCGCTTGGTGAGTTACATGCGTGATTTGATTATGAAGATGATCCGTACGTGCTTTGGAGGGCACGTTATGCAGTCGGTTCCGGTCGTTGTATCTAATAGTGATTGTTATTTATAACAGATCATGTCAGAGGTATATTAGACGGTTTAAAAACTTCGACAATATTTGTATTTTTGTGTGTTTATAAGTATGTTTGTAAAGCCGTGACTCCTGCCCTCAAACAAAACACAAGACATACCCCCGCGGTGCAGAGAGGGCCCTTCCCCTTCCCCTAAACCCTTGTTTCACAAACATTTCCCTTCACCTATCTGCCCCCCCGGAGGGTATGTTTTCTGTTATCTTTGAAAACAGGAGTTACTTACTTAACGGAGGGCTTAACGAATAGACTCAAAAAGTACTAAACCGATTTCAAATTTTTTTCACCAATAGAAAGCTACGTTCACCCTGCGTAACAGGCTCCTTTTTACCGTAAAAAATATTGAATATCTGATTCCCACGGGAAAATTCATTAAGTAAGCCAAGCCGCGGGTGAAACTGCGTCGTAAAAGGCAAGTGTTAGATAATGATCCATTAAACCTTAGAATGTCTGACACTGGAAATTAATTCCATGCCGGGCTGGGAGCGAGATAAAAACATAGAATGTGCCAGCTGCATTTCCTCCCGGGCATGCTGTAAAAACCAGCTAAGGGAACCGAAGGTTTCAGTATATTGTAATTCAGGCGATGAGCTGACAACATGTCACTACAGCAAAATATCTACAAATCTATCTTAGATAACCCTCAAAACTTTGACAGACGTGGCGGAACGACCTTTTTTTAGGGTGTTTACGCTCTGCCTACCCCATTAGGGATAAAGACGGACACCCTGTATACTTAATTTCACCCTGATTGCAGATCATCTCCCAGTGATGTGTCCAGACTTCCTACAGTGCCCTCTCAACCTGCAAGGACTTTGTCACGACTATGAGTATATGCTACGATGCTGTTGTTAAATATCATTGTCTTCTTTCGATGGAACACGAGAAATTACATCGTAGCGGCCCAGAATTCAGCCACTTGTATTGCGAATTGACTGCCGTTTATTAAATCCGTGCAGGTGTTGGGGCACGCCGGGCACGATGTTAAGTATGCCATGGTTTGCAATTTAATGTTATTGTGAACAATCTAATGTCCATATGGGGTGTAAGGGTCAGCGTCCCGGACACTGATAACCCGTTGCTGAACAACTATCAGCAGGATTTTTAAGAAGTGAAAAAGTAAATTTGCTTTTCCTCCAGACTGGCCTCCCATAGCAAAGGGAAACCAAGTTTGGGGGTCAGGTAAACACGATTGTAAACCGTAAGTTACAAATAAATACCTTTAAAAAAAAAAAACATACAAATTGCCTGATCGAGGTCATTTTGTATGGGAAGATAAATTTTTTCATCTCCTGAATTTCCTGGTGAACGCTGTTCAGTTTCGTTGACTGACCAACTCCTATTAATTTGCGGGAGGAAAGATTTATATTTTTGTGTGAAAACTACTGGAAAATTCTTTCACCAGAAGAAAGCTACGTTCACCCTAAGTAACGTAGGCTACTTTTTACCGGGAAAAGTACATTATTTCCACGAGAAAACTTATTTTGCAGCGGGTGACACTAAATAGAAAGCTAGTTAGATATAGAAATCTAGTACTTCTAAGAAAGTTCTTGAAAGGTGTAGTTCTTATGGAATCTACCGTTAATAAGATGGTTTATCCCGCCCGTCATCAACACAGTAAGGAAAGTTACTTGCTGATCTAAATACTGTGCATTATGAAATATATATTCTATTAAAAAAGAAGTAGCGCTAACATCAGGGGATAAACCACCTTACTTATGCGTGTGTAGCTTACATTACGAGGCTTACAATGTAATTAAATAAAACATCCTTTAATTATAGCATACTGTTTTAATTTCTAAGAAACCCTCAATACAGAATTACAGTGGGTTAGCGGATTGATTTAAGTAAACTTAACTTTCACGTAATAGTACAAAAATAACGCCATACATGAGTAAGATGTAAATAGACTGATAATAAAAATAATTTATACACGAAACGATATCTCAAGCACCGGAGGGCAATCTATTAAACACACTATCTTCTTAATACTTTTAAGTAAGAAATTATCATGAAAATAACTTATAATATGTCGACCATCCGCGCCGGAGATACCGCTCCTTAGAATTTAAAACTATCACAATATCTCTGTGATATTTATATGAATGTCTTTTATTTAATACTATGTTCCCGCTGTGTTGCAATCGATGGCTACATACGTTAACTATAACAATATTATCTGTCTAAATTATCTAAGGCCAATTTGCTATATCTACAATTTTGTGTTAAGACGAATTCAAGAAAATGTTATAACACAAAATTTTCTATACAGCACAACCCCAGTACGCGTCGCTATAGAATTATTATTCCAGGGCTTTCAATTCATGTAAGTTTGTAACTGACTGTTTCTACTAAGTGTAATAACTTTACATTGAAAAAAAAAAGACATTTGTGATACTAAAATTGTCGCATTTAATAGAATCAGCTGATCACCTGTTACACGAACTTTTAGACCCGGTATAGTACATATAGAATAATATAAACACCCAGTGCATACGTAATTTTATAATTAGTACCTCAAGTGATAGAAATAAAAATTTAACATAAGCTGAAATAAAATCAAAATTAGCCTACATAATGGACAGCTGAGGATAAAAAATCGACTTAAATAACTTTACATCTAGCTGTTACCCGCAAGGTTGATATAGGTCGGGCCAGTAGCTAGAGTCAGTGACCTTACGAACAAACACCGTATCCATAAACCTCACATACATTGCCTACCTGACCTGCATCGCATTTTGGAAACAGCACAAATTAACCTACGATATTCATTATATATATAAACATGTATAAACATACGCCCATCCGCTTGTGTTCTGTAGACCGGGAATGGAGGTTTGTACTATGCACAACTGACAGGCCATATCACACTTCGAAAATCTGTAAGACGGATTCAATTAATATGGATCTTATAGCATAACCAACCACTGACTAAAAATACAAGAAGAGTGAAAGACAGAGAAGGAATAAGAGACGGACTTATGCACTTCCTACAAGCCCTTCTCTATGGTACTTCAAGGTTTTCGTCACCGGTCAAACTATATACTGGCGTCGATTCTCGCGACATAATCCTAAATCTAAGCTATCGCTGTCACTTTCTTAACTTTGACATAAGAACAGGATAGCAAATAAACAAATGACTTTGACATTCCTAATCTGACATAAGACGCTTTAAATAAGATCAATCAATCAATCAATCTTATAGGTTATGGCGTTTCCACTATGATTTCGCCAGTATCCAGTTGTTATAAAGTTGACTCTGCTTGTACACGAAAGGCTTCGTGAAAGAACAAGGAGTTTCTTATTAATTGGCGCTTTAAATAAGAACTGAGCATGCTCCCTTGTTTTACGTCAAATAAGCAGTCTTATGTCAGATTAGGAATGTCAAAGCCATGTGTTTATTTGCTATTCAGTTCTTGCGTAAAAGCCAAGAATTAGAATGATGTCGCGAGAAACGACTCCATTTTAGTTTGTTTTCGTTCTGAATGGCATCTTTCACAGCTACCATCCTAGGTTTTACACAGTATAAGTGTAATTTCATTGCATTTCGCTTACTGACTCTGTCATGCACCAGGCACTTTTGAATCGTAGACTATGTTTTATGTAGTATGACCCTTATAAATTATAACGCTACATTCAGCCTTCTTGCTTGCAACATATAACCTAATGCATCGGATAGTTCTTACGACTCGAAAATCCACTCTAATAAGTGTTTAGATTTTAAAATTTCCCTCAGTATCAGGACGTGGCAAAAACCCCCATTGACTAGGTGTTTAACGGTCTGCCTACTCCGTAAGGGATAATGGCGTGACTTTGTGTATGCTTAGGCTTCCATAGACGTCTTTCAAAGCCTATCACGTTGTGCGTAGTACAATCCATTTAAGATTTGTTTGAAAGGTAGCTTACTATGGCTCGTATTGATAAACAACACTTGGGACTGACAGCTGGTTTGAGTTCGTATCAGAAATGTAATTTCAATACAATATGGCCCGTCAAAGCCGTACTTAATATTGCTCTCAATTTTACCAATTCGTAATTGCAAAAATCACGACTTAACTAATATAAGTCTAATCCTGTCATTTTCTGTCATGAAGGACAGAAAGGGACGCCAATAATTTTTAGTCAAGATTTAGTTAAGCTGTGCTCTCTACGAATCGATAGCAATCTTGAGATCGCTTTATAAAAAAAAGCCTACGCAAGGGCGGATTCAGGATTCTTTCTGGGGAGTCTGTACTGTGCTTCTAAGTATATACTTCTTCATAGCGAGTAGACTCTCGAGTATATACTGTGGTGGAACCTCTACAGTACAAAAAACACCGTTTCCGGGGTGTGGCACGTGCCCATGTGCCCTCCCCCCCCCAACATCCGCCCTTGAGCCTATGTATAGTGAGTGCGGAGATGCCGCGGGGTTTAACTAGTATGTATCATTATGTTGTGAATGCGGTCAGTATGTGGTGTGTGTAGTTTGTTGTTGCAACTTGCATTCTGCTTGCGGGTGCGGCCGGCGTTTGCGATACCCACTTCTTATGCGTTTTGCCGCCAGCCTGGAATAGAATAATTATTTTAATAGTACATTACTACGAAGTCGAAAAAGAAAGCGATATACGGTCGAGTAAATTTGGAAGGTCGAGTCAGTCAAACGAGATCTTAAATTGCTATTTCGGCTGAGAGAAGTTACTTTTCTTTCATTTTGCGAGGAAACAATAACAATACATTTAAAAACAAACATTAAACTTGCGATTGCCCCAATATTTTGACATTTAGGATTTGCATGGCACCTTTGACTACCACCACACTATTTTATTCGATTTGGTTAATTTTAAAAGTTGTATGCGCATTCAGCCTTAAAATAATCAATAATGTGAGCTAAAAAACTCCTAAACCATACTATTGTATCCTTAAAGACTTCGTGAAGCGGTCGTTAATTTCATTGTTGTCTTTTGGGGAAATTGCTGGCGTAGTGCGAATATGAGGACCGAAGAGAGTGAATGCAGTTTTTTTTTAAATAATAAATATTTTTCCGAGCAAATGGGATAAAACTACATAGAATACTTTCGTGCCGTGCTGTACTGGGAGTAGTACACACAGACAACTCCCCTTAATCTTTACTCTATACTAATATTATAAAGAGGAAAGATTTGTATTTTTGTATATGTATGTTTGTAACGAATAAACTCTAAAACTACTAAATCAATTTCAAAAATGATTTCACCCATTACAAAACTACGGTCACCCTGAGTAATTTAGGCTACTCTTTACCGCGGGAAAATATCTGATTCCCTCGGAAAAACTCATTAGGTAAACTGCGGCGTAAAAGGCTAGTTTATAGTATAGACAAAGGGCTGCTGGCAGCCCGTTACTATAGCAAACTTATCTGATATGCCCCTTAAAAATATTCTAATAGATGTGGCGAAAAAATAATGAAATTCTCCCGATTAATTGTGATGATGGCCGTTATTGATACTAGTTCTTTCCTTCAAGGATAACGGTTATTAAATACGTATCCTTACAACCAATCTACCGCAAACCAATCCAAAAATAGGCTATTTTATTTATTAACTTTATCAAAATAATACAATGTTAATAGGATTTCCTTAAAAATCTAAATTACCAATCTCATATGAAATTATACAAAATCTGACCTAATCTAGGATTGGGTCTGGTTTCCCTTCTGGGTTGCGGACGTCAGATCTAAATACCAATACCCTCGTTCAATCCCCTAGATTAGGTAGCCGTTCCCGTGTGATACGAGATAAGGCTAGGGAGATGATGATGAAACTATACAAAATTAATAAAAATAGCAAAATTGTTTACATTTCATTGTATTATATTATTGTATACCATCTCACGCATCAGGTAAACTTAAACAGGTCATTGCGTTGAAGTGTCCCTTTATCTCGAAAGCTGTGAGTAAAGCACATTGGTACTGCGTGGTATATCGGACATTGACCTCAGATATCAGTGTCATATGTTTAAAACACGTATACTAGTAGCACATAGCTGGTTTATGAAGGTCAACTGGTCTTAGGACTTGACTATCGAAAATGATGCGATCTGTCCAAAGTACAAATATTATGTAGTTTTTATAATAGCTTAGTACAACAAGACAAACTTTGCTACGTCATAGGTATCTTCTTACACATTAGTATTTTCAAATAGCTTCTAGAATGAAGGTAAACAATATTTCGAAAATCATGTTTATAAAATAAGTTCTAGATATTAGATTTGAAAACACAATGAAATAATAGTGTTGGTAATTTAACTAATTTGCCAACACTTATCATTTATTTTAGAATGTGTTTTTGAATAAAAATACTTGAAATATTGTTAACCTTTATTTTAGTGGCTTTTTGGAAATACTATACGTAGGTAAAGTGACGTGAAGTAAACGAAAAATACAAATGTATTTTTCGTACAAATAAATTATATTGAAGCTATTGATTTGATATGACGAAATAAATCCATTTGTATATTCACGAACATTCCATCTAAAATTTGACTATTTGTCAGGCCGTTGACGCTCTGCCTGCTTCGTGAGGGATATTGGACTGATGTATAAAGAAGAAAGTAACTGACCTGGCGGGTGGCATTCAGCAGCAGGAGGACTTTCCGGTATCAATGGGGCGACCCTGAAAAAAAAAACCATACAGATAACATACATACATATAATCACGCCTTTATCTGGGGTAGGCAGAGCGACCTAAACAAAGGTCGTTCCGCCACGTTTGACAAAGTTTACAGGGTTATTTAAGATTGATTTGTAGGAATATTGCAGTAGTGACAGGTTGTCAGCCCATCGCCTTAATTACAATATACTTAAACCCTCGGATCCCTTAGCTAGTTTTTACAGCATGCTCGGGAGGAAATGCAGCTGGCACATTCTATGTTTTTCTCTCGCTCCCATACCAGCATGGAAGATGGACATACAGATAAATAAACAGTATAGCAGGGTTTTACATACTGCAACATAAGTTGACTAGAAAACATAGGTATGCGTAAAATTGTGATTGAGATAACAAGAAACAGAAATAATACTACACGACTAGGTACACATAAAAGTTATTACAGCAGTCATTGTTGGTCATTTCATTTCATTATGGTATCAGTCATTTCATTTCTTCCATACTGGTCTGGGAGCGAGAAAAACATAATGTGCCAGCTGCATTTCATCCCGGGCATGATGTAAAAAAAGCTAAGGGATCCTACGGTTTCAGTATATTGTAATTTAGACGATAGGCTGACAACCTTAAATTAAATTACCCTCAAAACTTTGTCAGACGTGGCAGAACGACCTTTGTTTAGGTTGTTTACGCTCTGCCTACCCCATTAGGGATAAAGGCGTGACTATATGTATGTAAGTACTAGGTACACATACAAGTTATTACAGCAGTCATAGTTGGTAATTTCATTTCATTATGGTATCAGTCATTGATGTGATGATCATAACGACAGTAGTCATCGTCGACCATGATGGCGGTATAGTGCGCGCGCGCATATATAACACAAACCAATACTATTACTTTCATGACAGCTGTCATTACTGATCATTGCGACAGTAGTAAGTAGTAGCTTTGTCTTAGGTTACCTGGTCGATCTGACTTTGTAATACTCATCGGTGGTAATTATGACAGTAGTCATCTGAAGTAATGGTCATTATGACACTTGTCATCGGTGGTAATTATGACAGTAGTCATCAGTGGTAATGGTCATTATGACACTAGTCATCAGTGGTAATGGTCATTATGACACTAGTCATCGGTGGTAATGGTCATTATGACACTAGTCATCGGTGGTAATGGTCGTTATTACAGTAATCATCGGTGGTAATAGTCATTATGCCAGTAGTCATTGATGGTAATAGTAATTATGACATCATTGGCAACAATTATTGTTCTATACCTGGTCGATCTTAACGGCGGCCCCCTGCGGCGCGGCGCCGGCGGACGGCGGGCCGACGCGCGCTTTGATCTCCGCCGCCATCGTCATGAACGCCTGCTCCACATTGGTGGAGTTCTTGGCTGAAGTCTCCAGGAACGGGATGCCTAGTTGCTCGGCGTATTGCTGTACGGAAAAATACTCTATTAATAATAATATAATAAAAAGCTTTATTTAAGCAAAAAATATAAAAAAACCTAATGCACTTACATTTAGTTACATAAAGTAAAACTTTGGCTATCGCTTGTAACTCCATAATGCAAGATACGACAATCTTTCGTCTTTTTGCCAATTTAAACCTTTGAAACTACGTAATAAATACGCCAAAAATTCTGTAGTAAAAAAAACATTATCGTGTATTCTGTTTTCTAGTAATCAAAATAGTTCCCTTTCGCGTCGATAATGTAATTTATTTTAAAACCTATTTACTTAATAATAAATTTATTTATTCAAGTAACATAAGACTATTTAAAGTTCTTCTTAGAGAATATTAATTAGTTAATAATCCTATCTCCCATTAGCATAATATGTATTAGTTTATTATAAATATAGTTTATTTTATTTATGTATTTATTTAGTAGTATTTATATTGTTTGAGTATTAAGATGAACTTAGTATGCACTATCCCGCTATCTGCTGTGTACTATCCTAATACCCAAAGGTTGCCTGGTAGAAATTGCTGCTTTAGCAATAAGGCCGCCTATATTGTACTATTATTTTGTTCCTTACTTTTCTGCTGTATGTATTTGTGTATCTTTGTGCAATAAAGCATATTGTATTGTATCAAATGGAACACTAATAAATTAAGGAACTTCTATTCTAACATGCGCATTTAATTAATGTTTCTGATAGATAATAGACTGGGTCAGTTTAGTAGAGCATTTCGTGACATAATGACTTAGTGGGCAAGATAAATACACCTATAACATTTTATTTATTTCCCCTATTATGTATGCATTAACAATAAAGTGCATTGCTTTTATTTTTCTGCGGTAAAAACTAATGGGGTTGACTTCTTCCTCCTCAAAAAAATATTATTAAATCAGCCTGAATAATAATTATTTCCTACATAATATATCGGTCACAACAGTCCACAGAGAGGGGAAAATGCCATACTCACCACGCTTGGCAAGCGGGTTGGCAAGTCCAGTTCAAACAATCTAAAGCAGGAAATGCTTGAGATAGATAGATAAACTCTTTATTGCGCATAATCAATACAGTTTAGACAAGCTTAAAAATAAAAATTTACGCAAAGGCGGCCTTATCGCTTCAAGCGATCTCTTCCAAACAACCCTGCATGTCAGAAAGAAAATAATTACTGGAGCTGGCCCATTCCCAGGATTTAACCCTTGATCGACTTTTACAATACTCACGTGAAAATATAGGTAAAGTGAAGCTATTCTAACTTACAGGATCCTCTTATACTGGACATCTTAGGTTACAAATGGCGGTACTTATACTCACGTTGGCGGTGGTGTAGTCGACCACTTTCTTGGTGGTGAGGTCGCACTTATTGCCGACGAGCAGTTTGTTCACGTTGTCGCACGCGTAGCGGTCGATCTCCTCCAGCCACTGCTTCACGTTGCTGAATGAGTCCTGGAAGCAGTAACACTATTTAGTAGTTCTTCTTTCTTCTGTCGAGTGGGTATCGAGTCTATCGACCCGATGAACCCTGGTGTCAGAGTTTTTAAACCGCCTAGTAGCACAACTATCAGGCCTCTGACATGGTTTGAGTAACGACGACTATCAAAGACAGCGACCGGGACCGACGTCTTAACGTGCCCTCCGACGCACGAAATCTTTTTATATTTCGGACAATCAGGTGATTCAGCCTGCAATGTCCTAACCAAACTAGGAAATAATTCACAAAGTGATAAATTCTCAAATATCAACTTTGTGTTTCCCCCCTGGGAATCGAACCCAGGACCTCCGGATGAGGAGTCCATGGCACTAGCAACTAGACCACGGAGGCAGTTTCGGTTATTTAGTAGTGATTTATATTTACATTTAAGGACTGTCGTAGACAGGGTGTAAGGGACAGCTTCCGGAAAATCGATAGGGGTTGCTCAGTCTGAACTGAACAGTTTTCACAAAGAAATTCTTATAATGAAAAAGGAAAAAGAAAATTGCATCCCCACACAAATTGTCTGTCGAGGTTAGCATTTCGGACAATCAGTGCTATTTTTTTAATAATGGTGAAAGTTTTTAGGTTTAGCGGACTAACTAACCCCTGTAATGCGGGAACCTGTCCCTTACATCCGGTATATGATGGTAGTTTTACTAGGTGCTTTCCCTGGCAGGGTGAATATGCATGCCACGATATCACTACATAGTATTAAACAAAGTCGCTTTCTCTGTCCCTATATCCCTATGTATGCATAAATCTTTAAAACTACGCAACCGATTTTGATGCGGTTTCTTTTAATGTTTCAAGAGGAAGGTTTATATATATAATACATGCATAATATTATCTTCCATGCTGGACTGGGAGTGAGAGAAAAACATAGAATGAGCCAGCTGCATTTCCTCGCGAGCATGCTGTAAAAACCAGCTATGGGATCTGAGGGTTTCAGTATATTGTAATTTAGGCGATGGGCTGACAACCTATCACTACAGCAATATACGTACCAATCTTTCTTGAATGGCCCTCAAGACCTTGTCAGACGTGGCGGAACGGCCTTTGTTTAGGTAGTTTACGCTCTGCCTACCCCATTAGGGATAAAGGCGTGATTATATCATCATCTCCCTAGCCTTATCCCGTATCTCACGGGGTCGGCTACCTAATCTAGGGGATTGAACGAGGGTACTGGTTTTTACACAGAGCGACTGCCATCTGACCTCCGCAACCCAGAAGGGAAACCAGACCCAATCCTAGATTAGGTCAGAGTTATCAAGCCGCCAATGCTTAGCACTATCCTCTGATATGGCTTAACGACTAATATCTACGGTATTAAACGATATTAACCGGGACCAACGGCTTAACGTGCCTTCCGATGCACGGAAAAAGCACCGAATAAACGTACATATGAAATTCGAAAACCGAAAAACAAATTGGTACGTGGTGGGATTCGAACCACGACCTCCCGCTCAGGAGGCAGCGGCCCTATCCACTACACCATCGGGCTCTCAAAGGCGTGATTATATGTATGTATAATATTGTGGAGAAACACTGATAATTTCCGTGCGAAGCCGGGGCGGGTCGCTAGTATTTTGTTAAGTGTATAAAAACTATTCACATCCAACGTACGTAAAGAATTGACGATGGCATTATGTCGTTCCGCTTGTGTTAGCTATGCAGAAAGAAATACCTAAGTAAAACAATACTTTAAAGTAAGCTTACTGAGGCTCGTATTTATGAAGCGATATCAAACTTGAGAGCAATATTAAGTATGGATTTGACAGGCCAGTTTGTACTGAAATGACATTTCTGGTAAGGATTTAAACTCGCTGTCACTCATGAGAGATGGTTATAAATACGGCCCTAAGTAGACATATTACGTGTGATGAAGTATTTAATGGGTTACACACACCATTGTTTTATGCTATCGACGACTATGTGATGTTGAGAAAACTTGATTGATTATTTACATTGTAAATACTGCACTTGGCATGTTAATCATGAATGTGTGGCAAATTGTATTCCAAGTCTGTCTGCATAAATTCATAGAATTATTCTACATTCAAATAAGTACATCGTATTAATCATCTATTAATAATAAATCTTTTAGTTCTGCTTTTAGTTGACTTGTTTATATTAGGTAGTTTACGCTCTGCCTACCCAATTATGGAAAAAGGCGTGATTATATGTATGTTTATATTATAAGTTAATATAGGAGTCCTACAACAAGAAAAAATTATGATGATTTCCATTTTCAGAAAAATCGGAGCGTGAACGTATAATGGCGATAATATTAGCTAATTAATGTTTTAGTGATTAGACTTATCTTAACGCATATGAAGCTTGAAATTTCTTAGTAGAAATAAGCTGTACCTGTTGTGTCGGTATTCCTTGTGTATTGTCTTTCTCATGTTACTTGTGTACAATAAACAATAAATAAATAAGCTTAACCCCATAGCTTAAAGAAGATAGATAACGTGCTTCGGAAGGCACGGTATGCCATCGGTCCCGGTTAATATCGTTTAATACCGTAGATATTAGTCGTTAACCCATGTCAGAGGCCAGTTGCTAAGCATTGGCGGCTTTAAAACTCTGACCTAATCTAGGATTGGGTCTGGTTTCCCTTCTGGGTTGCGGAGGTCAGATGGCAGTCGCTGTGTAAAAACCAGTACCCTCGTTCAATCCCCCAGATTAGGTAGCCGACCCCGTGAGATACGGGATAAGGCTAGGGTGATGATGATGGCTTAAAGAAGATAGATTGGAGTCGCGCCTTAAAAAGGAATTTACGTGGGAAAGTCGAACGGAAAAGGTACTGTTGTAGAACACCGCGAATATTGCTGAATTAATGAATGGATAAAACAAAACTCCAGCTTCAACAATCCCAATGGCGACTTATGGTATGCTGAGACAGCTGGAGGCTTCTAGTATCACAGGTCAAGGTTCATTCCGGGTCACTGAGACATCGCATTTAGTAGTTAAGCATTCCTTCAGCACTATCCTGTGCCTAATGCTCAATAATACTTTATCGAGCTCATAAACCGCCGTAATAAAGTGAATATCCCAAGATGTGTATGCAAATTCGCGGCATGTGCGAATGGGCAGTAAATTGAGCGTTGGCAGGAAGCCAATGTTAAGGAGTGGCCATAGTTTGTAAACAAAAGCTCTGGGCACTGGGTCGTGTCGTGAAACATTGGTCTGGTTTAGGCGGATAGATGGAATATTCTTCCAGTATTTATGATGATAATATAATATTTTTATTAAGACTTAGACTTCATTAAAATTTAATATTTGCTAAGTTAAGATAATTAAAAGAACTTCCAGATCTCTTTTAAGACCAAATATTAGGACTAATAATTAAATGGCTAAAATAAAGAGTAATACAAATCAGTCTATTGTGGTGATTTTTTATGATAAATAATATTTTAACTTTTCTTTAGATGAAGCTTTTTTCTGGACTAGTTTTTAAACATTTTGGCACACTGTACACACTTTGTGCAGCAAGGTCAGGCTAGCCATTTTTTTGTGCTCGCATCTGTGTGAGTGAGAGTCAAGTTATAATGGCCTTCATGATATTAAAAATAACCAAACTAATATTCTATCAAACTTGTGAGTAACTTGGTTCTTTCTTGCAAAGTACGCAATTGCAATATTTATGACGAAAGACAATGCAATTTGTACCTTATCAAGTTCATAGAATATAAACAAAGCATGTCAAAAAGTTTAGTCAACTCTATCATGCATTTAAATATATAAGCGTCAATGTAGATTTGTCAACATTACAGAAACAAACATCACAGAACAACCATACATTTTGTAGCAAAACTGAGGAACCCAGTTATTGCTTTCGGGACAGCTGGAACAGATGTTTAGTGTTACAAAAACTACTCAATAGCGTGTCGGATACGCCCATTGTATACCAAATTGACAAGCAGGTATAGATAGATAAAGGAATTTTGAAATACAGTTAGTTGTAGTCCTCAGTTAATATAGTTTTCCTTCTAACTAAATAATATTTTATGATTTCGACATGCCTAATCTGCTAACTATTTTATTATTTAAAATGTTTTAATTTTTCCTTAGTAATATAGTATCTAATCATTCCCTAAATAAACCAAAGCTAATATTTTACTTCTTATCTGTGTGTGTGTGTGTGTGCATGCGTAGTCAGAATAGGTCTCAAGTTATTTAAATCATTGAATGAATTGGTGCTGTGATGTGTGTCATATAGTTCTTGATAAGATCTGAATAAATTACAGGCTATTTGCAGGTCATGCAGTTACCCTATACTTCCTTACAATGTAAAATGTATATCTACAGATAAATGAACTTTATAACATGAATAGATTTAATTAAGTTTTTTGAGTCTTTTGAAAAAAACAAACTGAATGCCTGAGAGGGTGAGTGATTTAGATTTGAAGACAGCAAATTACTCATTTATATACTTTACTTTGCTCTCCAAAGGTAATTGTTTGAAGAAAATAGAAATTAGGGTATTTGACTGATATTGCATGGAAAGGTCAGGTGGTGGTATTACAGATAATTCACCTCTAATTGATACCAATTATAACATATTTTACTATTTAAATTTTACAAAGATGAGATAAGGGGTAAAAGAAAGTATGTACCTAAACACTGTTTTCTATATAAGTAAAGAAACCAAACATAAAATAACATTATAATGCTATAAATAAATAGGAGGTCAAAGATTAGGTTTAATATCAAGAATATTTTGTTGACATAGAGAAAATGTATGTTACAATTTTCTAGAAGCTGCTTTAGAGAGGCTAAAAATATAGATGTTATGAATTTTAAGCCTTTTGTTTTATTATTGGTCATTGTTATATTGAGATAACTTTAATTGAAGCCATTAATTTAGCCTTGTGATAAATACTGAGTAGTTTAAAATATACTGTTCTAAGAAAGATGAAAATGTTATGATAAGCAAAATTAGTTCTTGATGGACAAAATGGCCACCTACATAAACAGGTTTTAATATTTTAATCTAATTTACACAACCAATTTTGGGTAAATTTAACTATAGATGAATTCCTGAACTAAGGTATATCCAGGTGATAACCAACAATTTTCCATAGCTAACACAAATAGGCTAAAATACACACATCCAAACAAGTTATGATCAGCTGATTGAAGCACCATAGGTAGTAAATATTCATTTTGCATTGTCAGTCAGCTGATTGCAGTACTATTTCCAACTCAGATTTAGAATAAAGGTACACAAAGTTTCATGTCTTTTAATCGAAAATCTTGTTTCTAAAATAAGTTTTAACTATTAGTCTATTAGGTATGACAACATAATGAAAATGTAGTTTTAGTAATTTAACTAATTTGCCATCATTTATTTTTGAAATGTGTTTTTGAATAAAAAAGACAACCGTTTGTTTACCTTTATTCTAAAACTGAGTTGGAAATAGTATATACATATATTATTTTTTTCTTTTACATTCTGACCTAAGTGAATTTTAAGTTTTAGTGAAGTATTACCATCACCTGCATACCACAATCAAAAAGTAACAGCCATCACACAAATAAATAGTTCTTCCATTCTAGCCTGGGAGCAATAGAAAAACATTGAATGTGCCAGCTGCATTTCCTCCCGGGCATGCTGTAAAAACGAGCTAAGGGATTTGAAGGTGTCAGTGCATTGTAATTTAGGTAGACAACCAGACGGGCTGACAACCTGTCACTACAGCAAAATACCTACAAATATATCTTGAATAACTCAAAACTTTGTCAGACGTGACGGAACAACCTTTGTTTTGTTCGTTTACACTCTGCCTACCCTACATAGGGATAAAGGCGTGATTATATGTATGTATGCAAACAAATATTGTTTCCTTACCTGATCTGTGCAGTCGTAAACAATGATAATGCCATGCGCTCCTCTGTAGTACGATGAAGTGATTGTTCTAAACCGTTCTTGACCCGCTGTGTCCCATATCTGTAGCTTTATTGTCTTTCCGTCTAATTCTACAGTCCTAATTTTAAAGTCCACTCCGATAGTACTGATGTAGCTCTCTGTGTATGTGTCGTCGGCGAACCTGAGCAGCAGACATGACTTGCCCACTCCAGAGTCACCGATCAGGAGCAGCTTGAATAGGTAATCACTGGAAAGAAAGTATTCATTCAAATACAATGATTTGATTATGAGAATAAGGGGTTGAACCATACATCCCAAGAACTATTGTTGATCTATTCAAATAAAATACATAATAAGCATCGTAAACAAAGATGCAAATTACAATCAGGAACTGTACGTATGAGTCAGTAAATAATAGATAAACGCGTTAACTTCTCAAAGGAGGCGTATCTTTGTCTGTTAGTTCAATAAACAAAGAACTAGCCCAGTTTCGATGGCGTGATATCTACACAAATCGATGCTCCTCACCACGGAATGAGGAAGTAAGCATCGCGATACAACCGAATGATCATAAATACGCCATTCTCGAGCCATACGATTACGTTTTTACGTAGACTTTGGTGTAAAGTACCACGAACACATAATGAGTCACCAACTCCATACTTAGCGTATTCATCACCATAACAGTTTTAATGAACTAACGATAGCAATAAATACCACACGTAAAACTAAAATCGAAAGTTAGGACAATGAATTTGCGAAAAAAGAAAGATTATTATTGCCCATCCTTATTCCAAGACCCGACAAAAAATTAAGTATACTCACTATTCTGGATTCATTTTTGTACTTTATATGTGTCGTATTTGAAATTAAGAAGTGGAGAATTAAGTTTTAACAGTTCAGTTCTTTGTTTCGAAGCACTAAACAGCAAAAAAATTAAAATTATACGTAGAATAATGGCCGCCGACACTGAAACACCCACACTGACGTAAGTACGTAAAGTCAGTCGACAAGACAGGAGTGCCACTTGGCAAAAATAAAACTGCGTTCAAGATAACCGCTAATAACGTTATTGTAATAACGTTTCGTTATTTCTAAAAATACAAGGAATAAAAATCTGTTTAATCAAAGGTAGGATTGAAGTGTGTAAAAAGTCTTCTTATGCTCCTACTGCACATCAAGAGGTCTTTATTTTTCATGATTATTTTAGCACCTTGAGGACCTTGAAATTGAGAAGCAGCTATCGACGTTGCTGTCGCGCATGCGTATGTTTGTATGGTTGCACAAAGTGCTGAGTAGGCAAATAATCTTGCAAACATAATAAGGTGAAAGAATTTACTTTGTCTAAGGATAAGGAATCATTTTAACTGAACCAACACCCTGTATTCTTCGCGTAGTGGGCCACTACACTATGTGGCGACAGTGAAAATTGCACAATGTTTCTTACAACTTGCACCACTGTAGGGAACTGCTCTGTTACGAACTACACGACAGCAGCGAAGTAAAGCAGTGTAGAAAATAAGTGGCCAGAAATAAAATAAATAAATAAAAATCTTATCAGCCAAAATGGAAGACAACGAACAGAAAGCCATGCAGCTGATAGCTACGGCCGAGAAGAAGCTAAATTCTTCACAAACCTTCTTCGGGTCAGTTTTCGGTGGTTCATCTTCACAGGGGGATGCAGTGGATTGCTACCGTCGCGCAGCAAACCTCTTCAAAATGGCAAAGAAATGGCCTCAAGCTGGCCAAGCCTTCTGCAAAGCTGCCCAACTCCACTTAAAAGATGGCAGTCGCCATGACGCTGCTACTGACTTCGTCGACGCATCTACTTGCTTTAAGAAGTGTGATCGTAACGAAGCTGCTACCTGTCTCCTGAAAGCTGTGGAACTTTACACCGAGATGGGTCGGTTCAAAGCGGCCGCTAGCCAACATCAGAGCATTGCTGAGTTGTACGAGACGGAGAGCGTGGATTTAGGCCGCGCTATGCAGCACTACGAGCAGGCTGCAGACTACTTTCGCGGCGAAGAGGCGACTTCGTCAGCCAACAAGTGCATGCTAAAGGTTGCCCAGTACGCCGCTCAGCTGGAACAGTATAATAAAGCCATCGAGATCTACGAGGAGGTAGCCACATTGTCGCTGGGAAATAGCTTGATGAAGCACAATGCTAAGGAGTACATGTTCCGCGCGGCGCTTTGCCACCTTTGCGTGGACATCTTGAATGGACAGTTGGCTGTCGAAAAGTTCTGCGGCTTGTACCCCGCCTTCGCTGACAGCCGAGAGTGCAAACTTGTCAAGGAACTCACAGACAATTTGGAGGAGCAGAATGTCGACGCATTTACCGAAGCCGTGATAAATGCTAACATCACGTCTCTGCAGGACCAGTGGTACCAGATGATGTTTATGCGTATCAAGAAACAGATCGACAACCCCGAATTGTGTTGAATCGTTATCATATCAACTCAACGATACATCGAAAAGTACGCGCCGCGTATTGGATGCAGTGTGCGCTTACCTTAATTTTTTTTGCGATTCCTTGTGCTTCGCTCATAAATCTCATAATATTTAAAAATGTTAATAATGTAGTATTAGATTATTTAAATATGTTACATAATTATGTAGTTGCAGTAATAGTATTTATTTTAATAAATTAAATACATCACATAGCTTTGTTTTTCGATTCTGGTCGGCGGCTAATTTCATTAATTTCCTTCGAGTGTTCATCATAGATCGTAGAGCCACTTCGTAAAGAAATAAACTACCTAGCCAAACTACTTTTTTTTTCGAATACAAATTGACCTAATAATTTTAAAGAAATAAGAAAGACCACCTTGCCATCTGCCATTATCCCAACAGTTAGAAGTGCTACAGTTAATTTTATGAAATAAATAACGTGTTTTTAATTAATAAAACAACTTTAATTATATACAAAGTACAAACTAAAACGTACTGTGTTATTCTCTAAATAAACAAAATACTAGTGAAGTTTATTTTGGTTCTCTACAATACAATATCATAGGAGAGTAGCTAGACAATGATAAAATCCATAAAAGTTATGTGCATTTATAAAATCATCTCTTGCACAATTGTTAGTGGGATCTTCCATATGTATAAACTGCGGTCCTTGTAACCAGCAATAATCTGCAACAAGAAATAACATCATTTATATTTCAAATAATATGAAACGCTTCCATGCTGGACTGGGAGCGAGAGAAAAACATAGAATGTGCCAGATACATTTCCTCCCGGGCATGCTGTAAACACCAGCTCAGGGATCTGAGGGTTTCTGTACATTGCAATTTAGGCGATGGGCTGACAACCTGTCACTACAGCAATATACCTACAAATTGAACTTAAATAACCCTAAAATCTGTGTCAGACGTGGCGAAACGACCTTTGGTTAGGAAGTTTACGCTCTGCCTACCCCATTAGGGATAAAGGCGTGATTATATGTATGTAGTATGTATGTGCCAGCTGCGTTTCCTCCTGGGCATGTAAACACCAGCTAAGGGATCTGAGGGTTTCTGTATATTGCAATTTAGGCGATAGGCTGACAACCTGTCACTATAGCAATATGCGTAAAAATCTATATTAAATAACCCTCAAAACTTTATCAGACGTGGCGGAACGACCTTTGTTTAGGTCCTACACGCTCTGCCTACCCCATCAGGGATAAAGGCGTAATTATATGTATGAAAAAAAAAGAAAAGGTTAAATTCGTTTCTGGCAGGACTCGAACTTGAGTCCCTGGAATGTGGTCCATTACTCTACCAACTGAGCTACAGACACGGTAGAGGCCATGACGTGTACATATGAAATACTATGATAAATTCGTCACTCTCTGTCCTTCTACCATTTATGTAGCTCAGTTGGTCGAGTAATGGACCGGCATTCCAGTGACGCAGGTTCGAGTCCTGCCAGAAACGAATTTATTATTTTCTTTCTTTCATATTATATGAAATAAAAATAGCATTATGAGTGCTAAAAATCCTCAAAAATATTATTTCTATTGTTTTACGAACACAGTGCTGACTCCGTGGTCTAGTGGTCTGAGCCATGGGCTTGCGATCCGAAGGTCATGGGTTTGATGCCAAGGTTAATATTAATCAATTTATCACTTTGTGAGGTTTTCCCCAGTTACGTTAGGTCCTAACTGTTAGGACAATGCAGGATGAATCACTCCATAGTTCGAAGAGAAAAAGGATTCTGTGTTTCGAGGGGCATGTTAAGTCGTTGGTCCTGGTCGCGGTCTTGATAAAGGTGGTTGCAGAAACCATGTCAGAGGCCTATTAGCAGTGCTAATAGGCGATTTAAAAACTCTGACACCACAGTTCATCGGGTCGATTGACTCGAAAACCAACACGACAAGAATATGGTCTTCTTCTCTTAGCAAGCGGATGGTCGAGTTGAAAGATCCGATGAACCCTGGTGTCAGTTTTCAAACCGCCTAAGCACAGCTATATAGGCCTCTGACATGGTTTAAGTAACAACCACTATCAAAGACAGCGACCGGGACCGCCGGCTTAACGTGCTCTCCGAAGCCGGCTTAACGTGCTTTCGGAAAATCAGCTGATTCAGCCTGCAATGTCCCAACTAAACTGGGGAAAACCTCACCAAGTGATAAATTGCTAACTACTTTGTCCAACCTGGGAATCGAACCCAGGACCTCCGGATCGTAAGCCCATGACTCTGATAAATAGACCGCGGATAAGATAAGATAAGAATATACTTTATTGCACAGAAAAGACACAAGAGAAAATAAAATTAAATGAAACAAATAGTAGTACAAATAGGCGGCCTTATTGCTAAGCAGCAATTTCTTCCAGGCAACCTTAGGGTACAGGAAAATAAAAAGTTGAACTAGTGGGCTGGTATACATTTTAGGCAATATATTGTATAGGTAAGTAAATAAGCTACTTAGGTGTAAGCTACGGAGGCAGTTAAAAGAATACATACATACATATAATCACGCCTTTATCCCTAATGGGGTAGGCAGAGCGTAAACGACCTAAACAAAGGCCGTTCCGCCGCGTCTGACAAAGTCTTGAGGGCCATTCAAGAAAGATTTGTACGTATATTGCTGTAGTGGCAGGTTGTCAGCCCATCGCCTAAATTACAATATACTGAAACCCTCGGATCCCTTAGCTGGTTTTTACAGCATGCTCGGGAGGAAATGCAGCTGGCACATTCTATGTTTTTCTCTTACTCCCAGTCCAGCATGGAAGATAAAATAACACAGTACCTTAGTGCCGAGCACGGCTAGTGACAGCAGCATGAGGCCGGGCCCGCGCAGCTGCGCGAGCGGCGCGCAGTCCCCCTCGCGGTAGATGTTGAGAATACAGTACCTTAGTGCCGAGCACGGCTAGTGACAGCAGCATGAGGCCGGGCCCGCGCAGCTGCGCGAGCGGCGCGCAGTCCCCCTCGCGGTAGATGTTGAGAATACAGTACCTTAGTGCCGAGCACGGCTAGTGACAGCAGCATGAGGCCGGGCCCGCGCAG
The DNA here is from genome assembly GCA_949820665.1 of Scrobipalpa costella. NCBI lineage: Eukaryota > Metazoa > Arthropoda > Insecta > Lepidoptera > Gelechiidae > Scrobipalpa > Scrobipalpa costella. The sequence goes on from OX463314.1 coordinate 5,097,440, forward strand.
CTGCGCGAGCGGCGCGCAGTCCCCCTCGCGGTAGATGTACACGCAGCCGTCGTAGCAGCCCGCGAACAGCAGCCCGCCCGCCGCGCGCAGACACACCGCGCCCTTGCCGCCCGCGTGCGACCCCATGTGGGAACCACTCTGGAAACCAGGCAATGGTATAAATACCCATAGTATAATACTTCCATGCTGGACTGGGAGCGAAAGAAAAACATAGAATGTACCAGCTGCATTTCCACCCGGGCATGCTGTAAAAACCAGCTAAGGGATCCGAGGGCAGTATATTGCAATTTACACGATAGGCTGACAACCTGTCAATATTAAATAACCCTCAAAACTTTGTCAGACGTGGCGAAACGACCTTTAATTACGTCGTTTACGCTTTACCTACCCATTAGGGATGAAGGCGTGATAATATCTATGTATAATAATAATAATCCGATTGTACCTCCCAGAGATTGGCCAACTGCGCAGGACTTGTTTTTAGTGCTCAAGTGTTTGCGCTACACACAGGTGCACTCTATATTCCTTCGATTTCTTATCCTGATGGAACAGATTGACTGACACGACCAGAGAGAAATCAGGCGCAGGACCGACTATTTACATGCCCATCCGACAGCATGGATCATTTTCCTTTTCGGACAATCAGATGATCAGCCTGCAATGTCCTAGCCAAACTAGAAACAACAACACAAAGTCATTGTCCCCCGCCGGGAATCGAACCCGGTACCTCCGGATCGAGAGTCCATGGCTCTAGCCACTAGACCACGGAGGCATTAAAACATTATTTATAGGTAGACCAGTCGGCTTGTTTGAATTCTTTTTTAAAATACTTGTTTCTGATTTATCTCTGGTCGTGTCAGACCCGAGGGTATCAGTATATTGCAATTTAGGCGATGTGCTGACAACCCAAAATTCCCAGGGGTCCCCAAACCCGATATATATAGTTGGTGTGAAGGCCAGCTCAACTAATCATACATACATACATATAATCACGCCTTTATCCCTAATGGGGTAGGCAGAGCGTAAACGACCTAAATAAAGGTCGCTCCGCCACGTCTGACAAAGTTTTGAGGGTTATTTAAGATAGATTTGTAAGTATATTGCTGTAGTGACAGGTTGTCAGCCTATCGCCTAAATTGCAATTTACAGAAACCCTCGGATAGCTGGCACATTCTATGTTTTTCTCTCGCTCCCAGTCCAGCATGGAAGAATATAAAGAAATTTAATTACGTAGTTTTAAATTGTTATGTAAGACTACTCACAGCATAGTCAAAAACGTATATCTGGTGGCTACTGGTCCCGCAGTAAACCTTCCCATCTTCAAAGAGAAGCGTATACACAGTCATCTTGGGCCCCTCCAGGGTCCTCAACAGCAACCCGGTCTGAGCATCCTTGATGGTGACGTTCTCAGACCTGGCGGCGACCAGGAGAACCTTCCTAGGACCTTCCTTCATGGCTCGTAAGGCCAGGATGGACTGGTCGGAGAATTTCACCGTGCTTACTGGGATTAGCATGTTGTTCTGGAAATAAAATAAGAGTGAAATTAACATACATACAATCACGACTCTTTCCCGGAGGGGTAGGAAGAGACCACATCTTTCAACTTGCTACGATCCTTACATACTTCTTTCGCTTCATCCACATTCATTAATCTTTTCATACATGCTCGTCGGTTTAGGGTACTCTTGACCTGACCTTTCTTTAGAACTTCCCCGATTTGATCCAAGTACGTGCGTCGAGGCCTTCCCCTTCCAACATTTCCATCCACACTCGCCATATATGTTTGGTCAACCTGCTTTAGCTCATCCTCTCAACATGTCCAAACCATTTAAGCATTCCCTTGTCAATACCTGTCACTATATCTTCTTTCACCCCACAACCAACGGACCCTAATCACACTATTTCGTATCCTGTCACTCAATTTGACTCCAATCATACTTCTTACGCTCTCATTTTTACTGCATTTACTCTGCTTTCATGCTTCTTCTGCCATACCCAACTTTCACTCCCATACATCAGTGTTGGAACCAACACCCCTCTATGCACAGCCAGACGGGCCTTATCGGACACCTTCTGACTGTTCATATAAAGGCGTGCAACGCTCCATTCACCATGTTACTGGCATTCACTCTCCTTTCAATATCACTATCATTATTTCCATCTGCTGTAAACATTGATCCTAAATACACAAACTCTTTCACTTGCTCCACTAAAATTAAAGCATGAATTTTTAATTGCCTGAAGGTTTCGTTGACTGAGCAGTCCCTATAAGTTTGCATCCCTTACATACATATAAGGTCATTTTAAATCAAGTGCAAATATTCAAATTCAAAATAATTCATAACAATTTTTTTTCTGAAAACATCCATAGTTGTTAGCAAAATTTAAAATTAATTAATTCTAGGTAACGAAATTGAAACGTGTGAAAATGAACAACTTTCCCTAAGGAACATAGGTCGAAATACGAAAAACAAAAATTGACTTCCCGTACTAAGTGCGCTATCAGCTTGTGCATTTTGTATGGAAGGTCCAATATGTTTAATCATTTTTCGACCTATGTTCCTTAGGGAAAGTTGTTCAGTTTCATGGGTAGATTTATACGTTTTAATATTTGCACTTGATTTAAAAAGACCTTATATAATCACACCTTGGACAGAGCAATGTCGTTTCGCCACGTCTGACAATTTATTGAGGGTTGTTTAAGAAAGATTTGTAGGTATATTTCTGTAGTGACAGGATGTCTGCCCATCGCTTAAATTGCAATATATAGAAACCCTCGAATCCCTTAGCTGGTTTTACAGCATACCCGGGAGGATATGCAGCTGGCAGATTCTATGTTTTTCTCTCGCTCCCAGTAAAGCATGGAATGAAGAAGAACAGTCCTAGTCCAGCATGGAAAGAAAATTAAGAACTGTCCCTTAAACCTGGTATTTGTAGAAATTATCGGGCTATGCTAATCAGTAATCAGCAACTTTATATTGCTGCCTTCGTGGTGTAGTGGTCAGAGCCATGGGCTTACGATCCAGAGGTCCTGGGTTCGATTCCCAGGGGGGAGCACAAAGTTGATGCTTGTCAATTTATCACTTTGAGAGATTTTCCCGCGTTTGGCAGAATCTACCTGATCATCTAGAAGAAAACGGATTCAGTGTTTCGGAAGGCACGTTAAGCCGTCGATCCCGGTCACCGTTTCTAATAGTGGTCGTTACATGTCAATGTTGCTCCACGTCTGTAGGAATTACCTTAAAAACCCTACACGTGACCTCGAGCGGTGCTAAAGGTACAACAATATCGCTGCTTCACTGGCCTCTGGACCTCGCAGCAAATAATGCAATACGATAAATAAATAAGTGGTATATAGCTTTTGATTTTCCACGTTGTACGAAATGGACGATTATAAAGTTAAAATTTTAGTTTTTTTTATCGATGGGTGATTTGACTTCGCGTACTATTATTATTGCTCAGCAACGATTTATGACTGTTTGTAGATTTTACCTATTTCAAACTCTCAAACCTTAGATATTTATTCTAGCTAGTAGGTAAACAAAACATGTATGTATAGTATTTAAAACTCGGTTTTAGAATAAAGGTAAACAAAGTTTCATGTCTTTTAATTCAAAGACACAATTCAAAAATAGATATTCGCAATAAATTACTAAAACTACTAAGGTAGTTAGTTACTTTTTAAGGTACAAATGATGATTTGTTTCCGGTGATGATCACATCATCAATCATACATACATATAATCACGCCTTTATCCCTAATAGTGTAGGCAGAGCGTAAAAGACCTACGCAAAGGTCTTTCCACCACATATGACAAGTTTTGAGGTTTTTAAGATAGATTTGTAAGTATATTGCTGTAGTGACAGGTTGTCAGCCCATCACCTAAATTGCAATATACAGAAACCCTTAGCTGGTTTTTACAGCATGCCCAGGAGGAAATGCAGCTGGTTCTATTCTACGTTCTCCTCGCTCCCAGTCCAGCATGGAAGAAACATCAGTAAAAGTTATAATTCTTTTGTCTGGGCGTTAGATAGATAGATAGATATATTCTTTATTGCACATAAAACAAAAACAACAGGAATTGAGAACAAATTAAATAAAAACTAAAGTAGAATGCAGGCGGCCTTATTTAATTATTTTATTTATTTATTTAACTTTATGCACAAAAATGGTACATGGGCGGACTTAACGCCGAAGGCATTATCTACCAGTCTACCTTAGGGCATGTGGAAATGACAAGGCAGGTGCAATTTTTTTATTCTAATAACCAACAAACTTAGATTAAAACAATAAAAACAAAATGTATTATTGCTATGGTAGTAATTTCTACTAGGCAACTTTGGGCGTTATTAGTAAAAAGTCATACTTCCATGCTGGACTGGGAGAGATAGAAAAACATAGAATGTTCCAGCTGCCCTTCCTCCCGGGCATGCTGTAGAAGACAGCAAAAGGGACTCGAGGGTTACAGTGTATTGTAATTTAGGCGATGGGCTGACAACCTATCACTACACATTAGCAATACACATTAAAATCTAAAATTGCCCTCAATTATTGTCAGACGCGGCGAAAGCGCCTTTTACGAGGCGTTTAACGCTCTGCCTACCCCGGAAGGGATAAAGGCGTGATTTTATGTATGTGTATGTATGTATGTAGTAATTTCTACTAGGCAACTTTGGGCGTTATTAGTAAAAAGTCAATGTAGTTTGTTTTCCACTAACCTTGCACTCAAACTGCAAGACGAATCCGGTCCTTGTCCCAACGAAGACCGTGTCCCAAGCGCGGTCCATCGTCTGTATCGGCGAGAGCACATTACACTCTGGACCCTTCTCCATACCACTCTATAAACATATACATACATACATTATATTTTATATTATTTTTATTTATTCAAAAACCATGCATCCATGCTGGCCTGGGAGCGAAAGAAAATCATAGAATGGGCCAGCTGCATATCGTCCCGAGCATGCTGTAAAAACCAGCTAAGGGATCCGAGGGTTACAGTGTATTGTAATTTAGGCGATGGGCTGACAACCTGAGACTACAGCAATACACACTATAATCTACAATTGCCCTCAATTTTTGTCAGACGTGGCGAAAGCGCCTTTTAGGAGGCGTTTTACGCTCTGCCTACCCCGTAAAGGCGTGATTTTATGTATGTATTATGTATGTATTCAAAAACATGCGGTTTACAGCATCGCAAAACACCAGCACTTTTAAACTACAACGCTTATAAAAATCAATAAAAATATTAATAAATTGTAAATGTCTTCAACTCATATAAATAACAGTTTTAAAATACATATACATAATCACGCCTTTATCCCTAATGGGGTAGGCAGAGCGTAAACGACCTAAACAAAGGTCACTCCGCCACGTCCGACAAAGTTTTGAGGGTTATTTAAGATAAATTTGTAGGTATATTGCTATAGTGACAGGTTGTCAGCCTATCGCCTAAATTGCAATAAAGAAAAACCCTCGGACCCCTTAGCTGATTTTTACAGCATGCCCGGGAAGAAATGCAGCTGGCACATTCTATGTTTTTCTCTCGCTCCCAGTCCTGCATGGAAGTAAGTAGTAAGTAAGTCTATAAACATACCACAATTATACAATAATTAAGTGGACAGTGACTTGGCCTTATTACAGGAAACATAGGTTCAATCAACACATCAACATAATGTTTGATTAAGACTGATGCAACTCTGTCGAAACGTCGGACAAAATTTATTTATCGTTTTATAAATGCCTGACCCGTGTTATACATTTATAATATCAGCTCTGAAACAATTGGCCCAATGTTGAAGAATTACCGCTCAAAACTACATTATCCAAAAGTAACATGAGGCTACTTTTAACGGCGATAACTGCCTCCGTGGTCTAGTGGCTAGTGCCATGGGCTCTCGATCCGGAGGTCCTGGGTTCGATTCCCAGGGGGTAAAACACAAAGTTGATATTTAAGAATTTATCACTTTGTGAATTTTTCCCCAGTTTGGGTAGGACATTGCAGGCTGAATCACCTGATTGTCCGAAAAGAAAAAGATTTTCGTGCTTCGGAGGGCACGTTAAGCCGTCGGTCCCGGTCGCTGTCTTTGATAGTGGTCGTTACACAAAACCATGTCAGAGGCCTGATAGTTGTGCTACTAGGCGGTTTAAAAACTTTGACACCAGGGTTCATCGGGTCCATAGACTCGATACCCACTCGACAGAAGACGGCGAAATTATCTCGCAGGAAAATTATCTCTCATTTAGACGACAACGCGGTTTTACTCACATCCAGATCGTAATAACGTATCCTGGAGTCCAAAGAGCCGGTGTACACAGTAGTTCCATACTTCTCCTTGACGATGGTGAGGCAGGTCACGGCCAGGTTCGACCCTCGGAGAGTGTTCAGCAGTTTACCCTCGCTGCTGAAGTAATACACGTTGCCGTCCAAGCAGGCCGCGATGAAGTTGTTGTCTATGCACTGGAAGAGGGATATATGCAAGGGTTATGTAAGGCAGAAGGTCGTCTATGTAAAGTTTTAACTGCTAAACTTTTAATGTAATGGCGCTTTGGCCTTTGTGATGACTATGATAGAAAACGAAACGCATCGGTTCGTCGTTTGTTGACAACTGTTTCGTTTTCATTTCGATTTATCAGTTGCGGAAGTCAGGCCAAAGTGCCTTTACACTAAACATTGCATTATCTCGACAGGGATACATGTGGGAAAGGGCCCCCTTGCGGGGACGACCTCTCTGCGGAGTTCATGCTTAACGGCTGCTCCTGAAGATTTGGATTCCGTTCCGATCCAAACAAGCTAAGCTCACAAGTACGAAGCACTTGGTAAAGTTCTAGCTAAATCGCTGCTAAGTTGGTGGTTTTATAAGGTAGGAGGTCCTCGACGTAAAGTTTTAACTGCTAAAATCGTTGCTAAGGTGGTTTGTGTAACGACCATTGCTGGTTATAGGTCCACCACTGTTCTCGGTCTTCAGCATTTTTCATCAAATTCCCGCTCGCCGCCTTGCGCATGCGCATATCATCATAACCCCCCACTTGGTGTCACATCTACCTGAAGAATTATTGCTAAAATTTTACTGCCTATGAAAAGTAGTATTTCCTAAAAGTTGCATGATTAGAAGTAATAAAAAATGCACTCACTTCTATTGCAAGTACAGCGTCACCATTCCCGGAGACTGTAACAGAGTCGCGTCGTAGATTCTCATCAGCAGAGTAATCGTACATCTTGCATTCGCTGCTGCTTTCCTTCGCGGCTGCATCGTCCACCAATGACTGACTATTGTCAAGGATAATCTCCTCGCTTAGAGCAGGCGTCGATCTATCGCTCGCCTCTTTCTCTTCAGATTTTAGCGATACTTCTTCGCCTATAACGATGTCTTCAGATACATCGAGCATATCGAACTGAATGTCGTTTATGACTTGTTCGACTATCTCTAGCGTTTGAGCTGATGATGTTTCGCCAGCTTCGGATTGGTTTAGTGGTTGTGGGGATTCGGGAGCAGCTGCCTTAGGATCTGGTGACTCAAGATCAGCTCTGCCTTCAGTTGGGGCTTTGTCTGCACCTACTAAAACTGGCTCTAAGTGAGCTTTAGCATTTGATGCCTTTTTTAATTTCTGTAAGAACTTGTGTACATCAACTCGTTTTAATAACACAGAACATGGTTTGATATCATTATTTGCAATACTATGAACAGGCTTAGTAACTTTCTTCTTGGAAGAGTTTTTCTTTGGTTTGGATTGCGCTTTATGTGACCTCTTTTTAGAAGTTGGTACTTCAAAGTCGTCTACTGGTATTATGTCTTCTAAAGGCCTATCGTCAGTTACGTTTTGTTCTAAGAGAGATATGTTTGGAGTCTTAGTTGCCTTTTTACATAGTGAGCTAGTAGTGCTCGTGGTAGTACTGAGAGAGCTATCCCTTCTTTTCCTCCCTTCTTCTTGCAGTTTTCTCCGCCGACTTTTCCTTTCAGCTTGAGCAGTTGCTTGATTTTCTTCTTCTTGAACACTCTCCAAAGCAATCTGCTCCAATTCTTCCACTGGTATATTTGTAAAATCATCCACGACCATGTCTTCAGATATGGAACTTTCATTCTCATTTGGATCGACAGGCGCAACATTCAAGACTGCCATACCCAAAGATTGCATTGTGTTTGTACCTGACTCCTTATTTTCTAGAGAGTTGTACAGTTTGAATTTTTCTTGGAGTAGAGCTTGTATTTCCATGTCAATTTCCTTCATTCTTTCCAAAGGTTCTTTCGACTTTGATGCTGCTTTGAATGATATAGGCTCTGTTTGTGCGCCTCTAGTTATCAACTTTTTCCTTTCTGTTTGACAGAATTTGGAGCTACTGCTTTTGCTCTCAGTGGTTTGTGTTTCCTTTGATAAACATTTTCTTACGACCTGAGTGGCAATATGCCTCTTAGATAACTTACGACTTATGACTACTGGTTTAAGTTCTACTGGGGCATGAGCAGAGGTGTTCCTATTGGCTGAATGGACACAGGGCTTTTTTAAATGGTCCCCAAACATGTCAATAGGCTTTAATTTGGTTTGACTGTCTGCTTTATTTGGAGTGTGACTTATGCTAGTATTGCTTACATCTGTAGTATTAACAGTGGAATGATTTGACGAGCTGGAATCATGCTTCTTCTTAACGTCAATATCTTTATCTTTAGAATTCCTAGAACTACTGCTATCTTTTTCTTTTCTCTTAACATATTTGTCTGAATACTTTTTATCAGAAGAGTCAACTTTTTTAATGTCTTTTGAGGCTTCTTTCGCGCTGTTTTCTTTAGAAAAGTATAAATTGAAAATAGATTTTTCTGAAGTTTTAGCAGCACAATCACTGACATGAATAATTATATTTTTATTTAAAATTTGCTTCTTTGATGTGTCTGGTTGGCTCGTTTCGCTTTTTTTACGTTTTTCTTTACGATGCGAAGGTTTAAGGTCAGTGGATCGTTTCCGAGAATCCATAGGTGCAGAAGATTTGTCATGACTTATTATTTCAGATTTGACTGTAGTTGTATTGGCACTTTGTGGTTCTGGCGCGTGCTCATGGCTGATGGGCACACTTACTGCATTCTCCTCATGACTCTTTCTATGTTTCGGCGGTGTAGGTGTTTTACAGGAAATTAATTCCTGTTTTATCTCTTCTTCCGATTTCTTGGCCGATGTTTCTGAACCTGCCGCACTTTTAGGTGATAAAAATTCCAAAGGTGATTGGGCAATATTCTGCAGCTGGCTGTCAATTTCTTCTTTAACTTTAGGTGGTGGTCTTTCAGGAGTTTTAATACTTAATGGGAGTTGCAGTTTATTTTCAATAGGGTTTTCAGGTGAAGGTACTTGACAGGGTATTTCTCTTTTAACTACAGGAGACTGAATTCTACTGGGCCTGTTTGGTGGGCTAGACATGTATTCATTTTCAATGAAGTTGTGATCAACAGCAACATGGTACTGTCTGTCTAGTTCAGCAAATGGATCTTCATCATCTGATAACTGTTCAGTATTTGAATTGAATAGAGGTCTTGGTGTCCCACTTCTTCTAACACTCTCAGGATTTGATTCAAATAGAGATCTTGATGTACTTTGTCTCAAATTATCAGAATTTGATTCAAACAGCGGCCGTGGTGTCTCACTTTCAACATTCTCTGGATTAGATTCAAATAGAGGTCTAGTCTCACTGAATCTAGAGTTCTCAGTATTTGATTCAAAGAGAGGTCTAGATGGCCCCCTTTGAACTTTCTCAGGACTTATATCAAAAAGAGGTCTTGTACCTCTTCTTAGAAGTTCTTCACATCTGGTATCAATACTTCTCCTATCTTTCCTTCTTTTTTCTTCACTAGACTTCCTCCTCTGACTGCAATCACTGCTTTTTCTTGACCTACGACGTTCAAATAGAGGCTCACCATCAAAACTGCCTTGTTGGTTATTGCTATAATCTTCATCGTTTATATTTCTATAGTTTGGACTATGGGGCCTGTCAAAGTTAGGTTTCTGTTCATAATAATCTGCTTGCTGATCAATGGGACTGTAGGGCTCAAAGTCATTGTAGTTATCATAGCTTTCTAGAGAGTAGTGGTCATAATGAGTTTGATCTTGTCTTGAGTAAGAATACTCTTCTACTTCTTGTTTTAGTTGTATATCATTCAACTGTAACACTTTACTAAGCTCAGCAAGTACCATAGGTTTGATATCTTCAAGCAAGATTGTGTCCTGAGGATCTAAGATGCCTTGCATTTGTTTCATGAAGGTGTCTTCATAAATAGTATTGTTGTCATCATGAATAAACTCACTGCTACTTGGGCCACCCAGAGATTTTTCAGCAACAGATCTTAAATGTCTATTAAAACTATTCTGTGATTCAGTGACGAGACTGCTTATAGCATACTCGAATTTTGAGGAGGAATTAGGGTTGTCCATTAGCTTGTGTATCCTGTCTTTATCCATCATGAACAGTTGTTGAACAATTTTGGTTTTTATTTTGTCACAGTTAGATTTTATGTTTTTTAATTTGTGTGGTTTCTTTTTGGTGGGTTGGTCTTGTTGTACATTCGAGAATCTGCTGCTCATAGGTTCTCTCATTTTGTCAGTATTATCATTCTGATTATCAGATGGGCTATCTAAAAGAGGTTGTGACTCTCGGTTTAGCAGCCGTTTTCTGACAATGTCCACAGTGTCATCAACTGAACGGCTGAAGGTATTGGAGTTGTCCATGGTAGAGCCATGATTACCACTATAATGATCAGACGCTGGGGGTCTGTGACCAGTGAAGTCTGATTGAGGTATCTTATTATGCTCATTGTCTTGATGCCTATAAGATTTTGTTGGACTTCTATCTTCAAAGGCACAAGATGTGCTTGCCCACGGCAATGGTCGGCTAATGGGCATGTTTCCTGGGTTGCGATGATCAATATCTCCCATACTGTTTACGGTTTCCCATGGTTGATGATTTTTGTCAAAGTAGTTTGGGGTATCCTGAAAGTTGCTATGATGAGGTAAGTCCCCTTGCTTCATTCTATGGAGTACAGGGTATATTTGTCTGTTACCCTGGTGATGGTACTGGCCTCTGTCATGTGGCCTGCGAGGGTTTCGACCGCCTCGGTAACTGTGTCTGTCATGATGTTCAGGTTGTATGTGCTCATTTCCTGGCACATTGGGAGGATATGGGGCTGAGCCTAATAGTGGCCTTTTTCCAGGTGCCTGAAACCTGAAATTGTAAAACAGTTTTAATTAATATTAACAAAAAAATTAAAAATCTAAATTTTTGATACTCTATATAGCCTTCTGGTAATTATTTACAACTGCAGAAATGTAATGTAACATAGTTCTACCTAATACAATTAAAACTGTTTAAAATAAGATGTTATTATGAAATCCTAACAATATATTTTTAAAAGATTGTCAAATTGGAAACTATTTTATTTTCTAATATGAATTGAATGGAAAATGAGTAGATGAATAGATTTTATTCATGTGCAAGTAATTAAATGGTTTTTATATAAATTATGGATACATAAATATTGGTTAAATTATTTGCTTGAATTTTCTTTCCTTTCCTTTGAATGTTCAGGTAGGTAATTAACAAAAAACGTAAATTGAAATACCTACGGCACATCTACAAATGTGTACACAAGTATTATGCGTGATTGTATTGTAGTTGTAATACGTCTCAAATTACAAAAGTTTTTTATTGTAATTTCGGCGTATTGTATTGGATATACTGACTTGAGCACAAGCATTGACAAGTTAGGCGGGAATCATGGTGCAATGGAAGTTAGAGATTATAGAATTAAAAAAGGTATTGGATTGTTTACCTAGGAGCGTCCGAGTGTCCGTAGGCTCTAGGAGGCCTAAAATGCGGCGTTCCGCCACCTCTGGGCCTGAAATGCCTCGGATTCTCATTCCGCCATCCACCGATTCCTGGATGACCTCGTCTCATATTGTCACTTTTAAGGCATACTAGTCCACTAAAACACTGGCACTAGGTCGAAGTATTGATTGGTAGGTATACGATTTACTATTTGTCGACACTAAATAACGAAATAACAAGCAAAAACAAATAAGTTTGGTCGATCGCTGTACAAAAATACGACTCGGATTTTGACATTTTCAATTTGGTGTGTTGCCATTTTAGTAAAAACAAATAATTATACGGCTGCGTTCATAGGAATAACGGTTACAAGTAACGCGTTATTCTGGCGCCCTCTGGCTGTTAGTCAGTTATTTACTGGCGCGGGGTAATTTGAAAACAGTTTTAATATTTCTGTTCTACCTATTCTCTTGTTTTGTCAACAGATTCGACCTGCTTCAAGGTTTCGGAGGTTGTTGGGAAGTTGATGATTTTATTTTTACCTTTCGTATCCTGAGGTGTTTGTGTCGGATAAGTATAAAAGATACACAATGGTCTACTCATCTAACATTTTTATTAGTAAACATAAAACTATAAGTTTCCTTCTAAGCAAATTAATAACAAATACATCTAACTTGTCAATTATTATAACATTATGAGAAGTATCTCAACTTTTATATTCCAGCAAGTATGGAAGTAGGATCTTCAACTCCGGCTTTTATTTTCCTAAGGAACAGCACGGCCTCACGTCCGTCAATCAGCCGGTGGTCGTAGGAGAGGGCCAGGTACATCATCGGTCTTATTTGGACCTGTAAACACAATTCAATATTTAATCTAATCTAAGTAATAATAATAGTCCTCCCACCGATTATTGGTGATGGCGGCCAATCTCCCAGAGATTCGCCATCTGCGCAGGACTAGTTTTTAGTGCCCAAGTGTTTGCACTACACACAGTTGCACTCTCTTTTTCTTCAATCTCTTAATCTGATGGGACAGAATGACTGACAAGACCAGAAAGAAATCAGGCGCCGGACCGACTTTTTACACGCTCATCCGACAGCATGGATCACTTTTCGGACAATCAGGTGATCAGCCTGCAATGTCCTCAACAAAAGAAACAACAACGCAAAGTCATTGGAAGTCAAAGTCAAAGGGAATCGAACCCGGGTTCTCTGGGTCGAGAGCCCGTAGCTCAGACAGCTAGATCACGGAGGCAGTTAATCTAAGTATTTAGGTGGTGACGTTGACGTGTTTATCCTATCGTACACATGATCTTTTTCTTATACTCTGGTGTCAGATTCTCGTCTCTAATAAATAGACCTCTGACATAGGTAATACAGAGATTATACTAACCAAACCGGGAACAATCTACGTACCTATGCTAATATTATAAAGAGCAGACATTTATATTTGTGTGTATGTTTATTACGACCAAACTCAAAACTACTGGACTGATTTGAAAAATTCTTTCGCCATTAGAAATCTACGTTCACCCTGACAGGCTACTTTTTGCCGCGGGAAAGTACACCAATCCCACAAGAAAAATATTAAGCAGCGAGTGTCACCGCTGACAGAAATAAAAGTGGTACTTATACCTTATTGATTTGATGTGTTCTGCGGAGGAATCAAACCTACAATCTCAGATTCATATTCGTACAAAGAGCCGACCCCGTGAGATACGGGACAAGGCTAGGGAGATGGATGGAGATGGATGGATAGGTATTCTTTGTTTTTAATATTTTATACAAGATGTATTTACTACTATAGGAAACTGTAGGTCTATGTTTTATAAACAGATATATATGGCGAGTGTGGAAGGAAATGTTGGAAGGGGAAGGCCTCGACGCACGTACTTGGATCAAATCGGGGACGTCCTAAGAAAGGTCAGGTCAAGAGTACCCTAAACCGACGAGCATGTATGAAAAGATTTATGAATGTGGATGAAGCGAAAGAAGTATGTAAGGATCGTAGCAACTGGAAAGATGTGGTATCTGCCTACCCCTACGGGAAAGAGACGTGATTATATGTATGTATGTTTATAAAGAGTTTATGTATTGTATACAAAAATGTAAGATTGTTTGTTACTGAATAAATAAAAGTAAAAGTAGATATGGTAACTTGCCTTCTTCCCGACAGCGATTGGTCTCTGCTGTATCGCGTGCATGCCCAAGATGGCCGACTGCGGCAGGTTGATGATGGGCATGGAGATCAGCGAGCCGAACACGCCGCCGTTGCTGATAGTGAACGTGCCGCCTTGCATGTCCATCGGAGTCAGTTTCCCTGTTGATTATCTCGTAGTATGATTTGATATTACTCCTTCGGGAGCGAGAGAAAAATATATAATGTGCCAGGTGCATTTCCTCCCGGTCATGCTGTAAAACAGTAATTCTGTATATTGCAATTTAGGCGATAGGGTGACAACCTGTCACTACAGCAATATACCTATAAATCTTAAATAAATCTTAAAAACTTTGTCAGACGTGGTGGAATGACGTTTGTTTTAGGTCGTTTACGCTCTGGCTACCTCATTTGGAATAAAGGCGTTATTACATGTATGTATGATTTGATAATTCAAATCTTCGCGAAAACCCTAGGGATTGTGCGAAAACACAGATAATTAGACAATGGTGACACCATTGTTAAATCTTACTGGAAAATGTCAGGATTTTTGCGAAAGATCTCGTCGTCCTAAAACATTTGATATCTTTACCAAAAATAAGAACGCTGATTGGTCGGTTAACTCACCCAACACAAGATCTCCTCTGATTGGTTGACTTTTTAATTGTCCAGCATAAACGCATGTTATTAAACCAATCAGAATAAAATTAAATCTAGCAAATCAGAGTTAAGAATATTCTCATCTTCTCTTCGTGCCGGTGGGAAAAGAAACTAATCCTTTTTTGGACCAGTGGTCAGCCACGCGCACGGCTTCATCGGTGACTTTTCACATGTCTTCCAACGAGCAGGTGTAAGAGCAAGCTGGGCACACCACATGTACTACAGTTGGCAGTATTGCTAAAGCCCCACCGAAACAGGTTTTCCTTGTAGCAGCTTACCTGTGACCGGAGTCGGTTAAGCGATCTCCATACCGGCCAATCTAGCATTGTTATTTTTCTGAGGACAGATGTTCCTTCTGTGGAATAAAAGAGTCCACCGCGAGTGTCTCTTTCCGCTGCTTTAACCTATAAGCCGACGGTTCCTCTGAAAGGCTACGCTATTTAAAAAGTTTTTACGGCTTTTTAGCCTTCATCGGGCTGGACTATAACCGTACATTGGATGCCTAAGGTCCGATTAGGTACTACTTTGTCTTTTCAACTGAGCTCGCCGTTTCTCTGCGAACACTGGGAGGAGCAATTTATTCCTGCTAGTGAATATAACTTACTTGTAGGAGTCGGTTTCAAGCATCCAGTTATAGCTCAAGCATACAGGTACCGTTGAATGCTGTATCGACTTGCTTGGTGTGAGCGGACCGACTCCATACTAGGCTTGCAAATTCACCAGCAGAATAGCAGAGTGCTAAACCCGTCGTTCGCAGGAGTTCAGGCGATGCGCCCTATCTGGTCGAAGTGAGTTTTTTCAGAAGGTTGTTACGGGTAGTCACTTTCCGTCTAATGGACTCACAGTTTGTACGTTAACGCCCTATCCAGTATTATTCCTAAGTATTTTGGATGACTGCAGTGGGCAATAGGAGTACGCTGCTAGGTGATGTTGAGATGGCGATGTGCCTGTCTATTGCGAAGGTGGAATACGCAGGACTGTGTATTAGATGGGTTGGGCTTAAACAAATCGTTAACATAGTAATGGCCAAGATATTACCACGACAAGTTTTGTCGCAAAAAGTATGACCATTGCCAGTACGTTTTCACCATTGTCTAATTATCCGTAATATCTCAAAATCTCTAGGATTATTCGAATTATCAAATCATCCTACGACAATTACAAAATCATGTAGTCAAACATTGAATATTTTACACGTAAGGGTATTTTTTTACTCGTAATGTCATAATGTGATCGGAGTACCTATTGGTACTATAGAAGCCAGTGAAGTTAAATTCTGGCAAGAGACAATTATTTATAACTTAACAAGAAGAAGAAGTAAAGGCACCCGAAGGTTTCTGTATATTTTAGTCAAGATTGGCTAAAAAATCACCACAGCAGTTCAATTTTCGAAAATTTAAACTTGTTGTTAGATGTATTGAACTAAGCTGCTGGCTGATGCCCTGCCTGCATCGTAAGGGATATAGTCATAATTTGATGTAGTTACCGGTCCTAGCCTTCTCAGCGAGCATGTTGAGGGCGAGTTCGATGCGGGGATAGTCCATAGAATCTACGTTTCGCAGGATCGGCACCACAAGACCTCGCGGAGTTGCCACTGCTACTGATATGTCCACGTAATCCCTGTAAAAGAATTTGATTTGAAGCTGCTTATGAATTTCAATCTGCGTTTACACCGCCTTTGCCCCAAGATTCCGCAAACTGGTAGGAGTTGCTCAGTCAACTATACTGAAAAACATTCACCGGGATTTTTTTTAGGAGATGAAAAGGAAATGATCGTCCCATATAAAATTACCACCTCGATGAGACAATTTGTATGGAAAGGCCTTTTTTTATTTGTTCCTGAAAAAAAATATCTGTTGATAGTTGTTCAATATACGTACAAATCTATCTTAAATAACTCTCAAAACATTGTCAGACATGGCGGAACGACCTTTATTTAGGTAGTTCACGCTCTGCCTACCCCATTAGGGATAAAGGCGTGATTATATGTATGTATGTATGTATGATAGTTGTTCAGTGTCGTTGACTGAGCAACCTCTATCAGTTTGCGGGACGCTGTCCCTTACACTGGTACAGTTCACTATGATACCTCTGCGGCCCAGTGGTATGAGTTATTGGGCTACCGATGTTAGATCATTGCAGGCTGATCAGACCTGATTGTCCGAGCTGACCCACTTATGTCGGTCCGGCGCGTGATTTCGCTATAATTGTGTCAGTCACTCAGACCCTTCAGAAGGATAGAACGAATAGAAAGGTATTGTGAGTCATTCTGCCCCATCAGATTTGGAGATTTAAGCAACTGGAAGTACACTTGTGTGTTGTGTAAACTCTTCAGCTGTCACTGGTTTAGACTAGAGTCAGTCAGTCCCATTCTATGCATCATACATATACATACGCATACATATAATCACGCCTTTATGCCTAATGGGGTAGGCAGAGCGTAAACGACCTAACAAAGGTTGTTCCGCCACGTCTGACAAAGTTTTGAGGATTATTTAAGATAGATTTGTAGGTATATTGCTGTAGTAACTGGTTGTCAGCCCATCGCATAAATAACAATATACTGAAAGCCTCGGATCCCTTAGCTGGTTTTAATTGCATGCCCGAGAGAAAATGCAGCTGGCACATTCCATGTTTTTCTTTCGTTTCCAGTCCAGCATGGAAGAATTCGATGGAATTCATGAATCAGCTGCATTTTTTTTTGAGAATACCTAAAAAATGCCGTTTTACCTATAAACGATGTTGTCTCCCACGATGAAGCTGTTCACGACTGGCTGGTCCATCAGCGCGTTGGCTGAGGCCTTCAGGAACGGAGACATGAAGGAGAGCTTCACGCCGTACTTCTTCACGAATTCCGGTAAATTCGTTTTCCGGAACTCCATTAGTTTGCTGAAAGAAGAAGTTTCAAATAATTATGCACTAAAAGATGGAATTGAAGGTCACCTGGTTCGATAAACTGGGATCAATGAAAAATCAATAAGCTGCTTTTCTTCTACCGGGTGTAAGGGACAGCGTCCCGCAAACTGATAGGGGGTTGCTCATTCAATGCTACGAAACAACTTCCACGAGGAACTTTTTTCAGGAAGCGAAAAAAAAAAGGCTTTTCCATACAAATTGTCCGATTGAGGTGAACATTTTGTATGGAAAAGTCATTTTTATTCACTACTAGCTGTGCCTGCGACTTCGTAAAGATTGTCTGATCTTTGTTTTTGTATGGAAAAATCGCTTCCGCGCGCGAGCTAGCAGATCCCGCTCCTACGCGCGGAGAAGCGTTTTCAGTATGTTCGACACTGCGTGTTTTCCAGACAAACTGGGGTACTCAATATTAGAATGGTTTGCGTGATTAATTCTAACCTAGGCTGGACTCCAGGTAATTAAAAGAACTCAGTCAAATAAAAAGTCCCTTTATGATCGGTTAAAAACGATCAGAGTTTAATTTCCTACCTACTACCTAAGTAAGGTGGCGTGAATATTTGTATCGTAACTTTGAGTTTAAGTAATGCTCAGACAAACAAAAAAAGTTCCATCAAAATCGGTAAAAATTTACCGAAATTCAATTTTCTACCTACCTCTTAAGTCATTCATAACGCGTGATTATTTGTATCGTAAATTTGATTTTAAATAATGCTCAGTCAAATAAAAAATGCTTCATAAAAATCGGTTAAGAAACAGCCAAATTTTAATTTCGTGCCTACCCCCTAAGTCAGGTAGCGTGATTTTAGGTATCCTAAGTTGCAACCCGGGTCACACACAGTTGAATAAAAAAGTCCGATCGAAATCGGTTCTGTAGTTTTGGCGTGATGTGGTAACATACAGACAGACAGACAGACAGACAAAAATTCTAAAAAAGATCGTTTTGCTCTATATATCGTTAATAATGCCTGCTGCAATATTTTTTTTGTAAAAATATTCAATGTACAGACGCGACCCTTCTAGAGATTTATTATAGGTATGTATAGATTAGACACAGCTTATACCTGGTATACGTGGGGCATACTGTAGAAGAGAGTAGAGGGATTTGAGAATCTTAAGCAGTATGCGTGGTGGGTGTGCCACTCATTCTTTTTTACATACATACATATAATCACGCCTTTATCTTTTATAGGGTAGGCAGAGTGTGAATGACCAAAACATAGGACGTTCCGCCACGTCTGACAAAGTATTGAGGGTTATTTGAGATAGATTTGTAGGTATATTGCTGTAGAGACATGTTGTTAGCCCATCGCCTAAATTACAATGTACTGAAACCCTCAGATCCCTTAGCTGGTTTTTACAGCATGCCCGGAAGGAAATGCAACTGACACATTCTATGTTTTCCTTTCGCTTCCAGTCCAGCAAGGAAGAAGATTAGAGAGTCTTACACAATATGCGTGGTGGTAGTGCCACTCACATTTTTTTAGACGTTGAGCATTGTACCGATGGGGTGGAAGATAAGGGGCATCCCTGGACGTGACTTGTGTATACCAACCTCATATCACACTCGTTGAAAGTGGTCAACATAGCGGTGGTGTTCTGAGCCTCTTTGAGCCGCTCGGCGATGCGCTTCCGCATCCGGTTCATAGGCACAGGATGTTCAGATCTCGTGCCAGATATGGTCTGCGTCGGGTCACCGATCTTCAGCGCTGCTAGCTGGAAGACAAAGAAGGAAATGTAGTAACAGTATTCAAGAAGCTATTTTCTTTAATTGAAAGTGGTTTGCCTTTTGGGCTAGTCCTTGTTAGTACTATTATATATTCTGTGGTCCAGGATAGGTTAGGTTACATAGACAGAAGATACACTCCTCGTACACAGACATAGTCGACGATGAAGCGAGGTCACGAAAAGGATGCTGTTGACACCCGCTTTGAAGAGGTTCGGTTCGATGTATTCGGAAAGACATCTCCAATTAACGTTAGTATTTTCTTAATTTTCAAATTCTACTTATTTATACTAACGGTTACATTGTGATTATTACACCGTTTCGATTTATTTTTTCACATGCTTTAGTTTTGCGTAATACACAAGTTTAATTTTAATTTTTCGACTACTCGATCGAGTACATTTCGAGTCTTTTTCGAGTACTCGTAAACACAACTCCAATTAACGTTAGTGTTTTCTTAATTTTCAAAAGCAACTTATTTATATGAACGGTTACATTTTGATTATTACACCATTTCAATTTAGTTTTTCACATAGCTTTAGTTTTGCATGATGTACAAGCTTTTAGTTTAATTTTACAGTATACCAGTTCTCTGACAGTAAAACCTTACAGTAGGTCCTTTAGCAGTCTTGACGGTGACGGCGGCAGGGCCGGCCGGTCGCGCTGCCATCACGGGCGCCGCGGCTGGCATGGGCGCTGGCGCAGCTGCCGGGGCAGGAGCAGCCACTGCTGGCTTTGGCGCTGCTGCTGCTGGGGCCGCTGCTGGCGCTACGCCTGTGATGTCCACCTGGAATATATATATTTTTAAGGAAGATAACCGAAAAAAACGGTAGAAGACCTAAGGTAGGTCGTTATTGAAATTAGACAAGACCGTGTTTCGTGGATCTAAATCCAACAGTGCAGTGTAATGGGGTTTTCTTCTCAATAAAATAGGCGTTGGGAGACTGCCACCTGAGAGTTTCCGAAGAACTACTTAAATATGGGAATGTTCAAATACCATCTGTCCAAAGAAATAATTCCAATTGAAGTTTCTGAAATTAAAGACTCTAGGCATATAAACAGTTTTAGTCTGATCTATGTTTCTGTTCTACCACGCTACATATATTTACCGTGAAGCAAGGTTGCTGTGACTTGATCTTGTCCCCATCTTTCACCAGAAACTTGACGATCTTCCCGTGACCTGGCATTAAGTCACCGGGAGCGGTGTCGTGTCCGTATTTATCTTGTTGTACACAAGCTACATATTTACCATAAAGCAAGGCTGCTGCGACTTGATCTTGTCCCCATCCAGGAACTTAACGATCTTCCCGTGACCTAGCATTGCGTCACCGGGAGCGCTGTCTTGTCCATCTTTATCTCGTTGTACACAAGCTACATATTTACCGTGAAGCAAGGCTGCTGCAACTTCATCTTGTCCGGTTTTTTAACCAGAAACTTGACGATCTTCCCGTGACCTAGCATTACGTCACCGGGAGCGCTGTCTTGTCCGTATTTATCTCCTTGTACACAAGCTACATATTAACCGTGAAGCAAGGCTGCTGCGACTTGATCTTGTCCCCATCCTTGACCAGGAACTTGACGATCTTCCCGTGACCTAGCATTACGTCACCGGGAGCGCTGTCTTGTCCGTATTTATCTCCTTGTACACAAGCTACATATTAACCGTGAAGCAAGGCTGCTGCGACTTGATCTTGTCCCCATCCTTGACCAGGAACTTGACGATCTTCCCGTGACCTAGCATTGCGTCACCGGGAGCGCTGTCTTGTCCATCTTTATCTCGTTGTACACAAGCTACATATTAACCGTGAAGCAAGGCTGCTGCGACTTGATCTTGTCCCCATCCTTGACCAGGAACTTGACGATCTTCCCGTGACCTGGTGACATCACCGGGAGCGCCGTCTTGTCTGTCTCTATTTCCATCACGATCTCGTCCATCGCTACTGCGTCACCTTCCTTTTTTATCAACCTGGAAATTAAAAGATTCTGTTCTGTAGTGTTATGCAAATCCTAGAAGACCAGTTTATAGTATGTTTAACAAAAACCTTACAATATTTTGTAGCTTCATGCTCAGGCTAAGGACGCATATTTTCATCAGAGCTTATTTGATCATCATGATTATAAATGATAGGCCACGTGATACGAAATGACGAATTCTTAAAAATAACATCATAGAAGGGAAATTAGAAGGAAGGGGAAGACCGAGACGCAGAGACTTTGACCAAATTAAAAAGAAGGTGAATGTCAAGTCATATCATGGAGTGAAATCGTTGGTAGAAGACAGAGATAATTGGCATTTACTCCACCGACAAGTGCCCAGCACTCAAATTTAAGAAGAAGATCATAAATTCTTAGATGATAATAAGCCAAGATTTTGAGCCCTATTGAATAAGCCAGCGGCTCGCGTGGTCTTACTCTTACCACGATAACGAACATATTTAATTCGTTTTCGTATATATTTAAAACTATATCTTACTTGGCGTCTCCCGTAGTGACTGAGTCCGGGAAGTTCGGCGCCTTCACCTCTTCGACGCCGCGGAGTGTGGCTGTAAAGTGGATAAACCGCCTTCCCGCATGATGCGACACTGGTGTTCGTGTGATTGTGTTTGGGAATCTGTTGAGAAATCTGTTAAGGATTTTGTTTTATTCTGCCAGGCGATCACGCTCCTCTACTTGTTTGTTGTTTCTGTATGTGATTTATTTAGTGTGCAATAAAGTATATTCTATTCTCTACTAGGTTATCGACGTCATCAATCATCATTATCAGTTCGTCCACTGTTGGACATGGTCTCTCCCAAGCCGTGCCACTGAGCTCGGTCTAAATCGTAACTCAGCATTCCATTTGGCAGGAGGGCGTCGATAGTAATAGATAAAACTGCTCGATTACAAACATAGATATAATCACGTCTTTATCCCTAATGGGTTAGGCAGAGTGTAAACGTCCTAAACAAAAAGTCGTTCCGTCGTGTCTACGTCTGACAAAGCGTCTATATTGCTGTAGTGACAGGTTGTCAGCCCATCGCCTAAATTGCAATATACAGAAACCCTTGAATCCTTTATCTGGTTTTTACAGCATGCCCGGGAGGAAATGCAGCTGGCACTTTCTATGTTTTTCTCTCTGCTCGATTACCAGACCAGATGTTGTACTTGTTTGCTACTTCTATAGATTCAACTCAACTCACACATTTGACGTAACCCTGTATCTCCGATGGCAAATGGTGCTCACCACAGCTCTCACATGGCGATTCTTTATTGAAGAACACATAAGTTTACCGACTGAAATCTGTAAGGAATATATAATAACATTGTTACATTTTCACGTCCTTAACTAATTTACAAAATGTATGATGTGATGATATTTTACACACCCAATGGTTTCCCAAAAATAAAATAAAATAAAATAAAAATCTTCCATGCTGGACTGGAAGTAAGAGAAAAACATAGAATGTGCCAGCTGCATTTCCTTCCGAGCATGCTGTAAAAACCAGCTAGACTCTATACCTACTCGACAGAAGAAGAAGGATATTGTAATTTAGGCGATGGGCTGACAACCTGTCACTACAGCAATAGTAGTAATACAAGTATATCTTAAATGACCTTCGAAACTTTGTCAGACGTGGCGGAACGACCTTCGTTTGAGTCGTTCTTCTTCTTATCGTGTCGATGGAACACGCAACTATCACAATGTGGCGGCCCAGAACGTTGCCACTTGAATTGCGGATCGGCTGGCGTTCATTAGATCCGCTTGCGTGCAGGTATTAGGGCACGCAGGACACGATGTCAGATGTGCCATTGTTTGAATTGCACCGCAAACACAGTCGACCTCGGAGTTTCCCGAGAATCCCCACCTGACCATGTTATCTTTGCTTCTGCCGACCTGAGACCGAAGTCTATTTAAAGACTTCCAGATGGGCCACGGCAGTTCATGCCCAGGAGGCAGATTCTCGGAAAGCGGAACAAATTGGGCAGGTAGAGAAACTTTTTCACGCCAAAGGTTGCACCTGGCTTGTGCGGGTTCGATGGTAAGCGGAGTGACGCACTTGAAAAGTTACGGCGGCTCTTCAACCTTTGAGGCACAGGATTGTAGCCGTGCAAGGGGTGTCGTAGGTCACGGTCTGCGTTGGCCATTTCAGTGGTCTACCCCATTAGGGATAAAGGCGTGATTATATATATATATATATTATATATATATAATGGTTAACAAACGCCCGGGTTATTAAAACAATTTTGTGCTACCTTTTACATATCTAAGCTTAGCTCATATTTAAATCCCATTTACTTACAATAGGCCCTATCGTACGTTTCAACATTTTACTCAATAGAAATCATTCAGTGACCACATATTTCGCGTAAATTCGTAAAATCATTCAATTCAATTGAAACTACAAATAAATTGTTTGTCAATATTTGTCAGTAGAAATTCTGTCATAATTCCCATAATTCTGTCAGTGAAAGCTTTTACTTTTTCTATATTTTTGTAATATAAAGAGTTTTTATCAATTACAGAAGTTCGCCCATCATCTCCCTAGCCTTATCCCGTATCTCACGGGGTCGGCTACCTAATCTAATTGAACGAGAGTACTGGTTTTTACACAGAGCGACTGCCATCTGACCTCCGCAACCCAGAAGGGAAACCAGACCCAATCCTAGATTAGGTCAGAGTTTTCAAGCCGCCAATGCTTAGCACTGGCCTCCGATATGGCTTAACGACTAATATCAACGGTATTAAACGATATTAACCGGGACCAACGGCTTAACGTGCCTTCCAAAGCACGGAAAAAGCGCCGAATAAACGTACATATGAAATTCGAAAACCGAAAAACACATTGGTACGTGGTGGGGTTCGAACCACGACCTCCCGCTCAGGAGGCAGCGGCCCTATCCACTACACCATCGGGCTAATTACAGAAGTTCGCCATTGTATGATATTTTGTAGCTGGGACTGAGCTGGCTCCACCATCTCCGATGCACATCCTTAGCTTATATTGCTTTACTTCTCCTAAGTTATTCTATAGTTTTAATAATGGGAAAAACTAAGTTAAAAATGTTGAACAAGAGGTCGCTCCAAAAAAATACTTATTCGTTATTAATTGTATTCGTATTGGAACGTTGCTTTCCATCTTGCTATATCAAGACAACGTCGACCAAAAGGCGCCAGTAATTACATAAGTATAATAAATTAATAATACAAAAAACTATTTCCTCCATGCTGGCCTGGAAGCAAGCGAAAAACATAGAATGTGCCAGCTGTATTTCCTCACGGGCATGCTGTAAAATCCAGCTAAGGGATCCGAGGGCTTCAGTATATTGTAATTTAGGCGATGTGCTGACAACCTATCACTACAGCAATATACCTACATATCAGTCTTAAATAACCCTCAACACTTTGTCAGACATGGCGGAACGACCTTTGTTTAGGTCGTTTACGCTCTGCCTACCTCATTAGGGATAAAGGCGTGATTATATGTATGTATTAAGAAAACTTTACAATAATGAATACCTAATACTGCTACTTGCCACAAGATGGCATCACTGTCATAGAAGATGGAATATCCATACACAATATTGCCAACAATAATCACTATTCATTCCCATTAATTAGTCCATCAGAGGCCGGCCAAAGGGCTGCGGGGTTTCTGTGATGATTGCATTACCAAATAGCTGTATAATGGCTGTGTAAGGGCTCTTTGAGACGTAGTGGTGTCCACTCAAGACTCGCGCCGACTCCTTGAGACGTGCAGGGCTGCCACTCAGGTGAATTAAAACTTAGTTTATTTTATTTAGATTTGATGACTCTAGTTTTTTTTTGTTTACTTATTTATAGAGAGGACTTTGCCCAGCAGTGGGACACTATCGGCTAAATAAGATAAGAAGAAGATATTTATACATACATACATATAATCACGCCTTTATCCCTTATGGGGTAGGTAGAGCGTAAACGATCTAAATAGAGGTCGTTCCCCAACGTTGACAAAGATTCGAGGGTTATTTAAGATAGATTTGTTACTTCCATGCTGGACTGGGAGAGGTAGAAAAACATAGAATGTTCCAGCTGCCCTTCCTCCCGGGCATGCTGTAGAAGACAGCAAAAGGGACTCGAGGGTTACAGTGTATTGTAATTTAGGCGATGGGCTGACAACCTGTCACTATGGCAATACACATTACAATCTAAAATTGCCCTCAATTTTTGTCAGACGCGGCGAAAGCGCCTTTTACGAGGCGTTTGACGCTCTGCCTACCCCGTAAGGGATAAAGGCGTGATTTTATGTATGTATGTATGTAGATTTGTAGCTATATTGCTGTAGTGACAGGTTGTTAGCCCATCGCCTAAATTGCAATATACTGAAACCCTCGGATGCTGGTTTTTACAGCATGCCCGGGAGGTAATGCAGCTGGCACATACTATGTTTTTAAAATTTCTTAGATGTATATTTGTTTAGCATTTTCCAATGATTCGGTTAGGAAAAATAAGCTCTTAACAACAACTATTTGCCGTTAGGAATCACCTTAAGTACAAATTCGAGATATTCAGCTCATGAATGAAAAACATGCGGAGGCACAGGTTGTTTTTAATTATTTATCACCAAATACATACATACATACATATAGTCACGCCTTTATCCCTAATGGGGTAGGCAGAGCGTAAACGACCTAAACAAAGGTCGTTCCGCCACGTCTGACAAAGTTTTGAGGGTTATTTAAGATATATTTGTAGGTATATTGCTGTAGTGATAGGTTGTCAAACCCATCGTCTAAATTGCAATATACTGAAACCCTCGGATCCCTTAGCTGGTTTTTACAGCATGCCCGGGAGGAAATGCAGCTGGCACATTCTATGTTTTTCTCTCGCTCAAAGGCCAGCATGGAAGACACCAAATGCCTGGTACAAAATAATGTTATGTGCTTTTACGCATACGTCTCTATGTGAGTCTCTGCATTGACAAGTACAAAAAAATATGTATTTATTTATGGACAGCCCTATGCATGAAGGGGAGCTCCCCTAGTAATTTGCTAAGATTCTCCCGCCCGCATCTTTGATTAGGAATGTATGGCGAGACGGCCATCATGCCACCGTATCAGATCTGTGAGGAACCTATCGACTGCTCACTTGACTATTAACAACTTGTACATTAGTGTAAACATAACTACGAGGAATGGTTATTGATTTAGGGGTCCCATAAGTAAGTAAGTCATTTTCTTTTGCGTAGTCATGTAGAGTTTCAGATTGATTGAACGTGACGCAAAAACTGGAGCAGAGACTATTACATTGATCTTCATGTAATTAAATGTAATTTTCTAGCACTTGCTCGAAAATAGCTTCATTTTTTAAAAAGAGAATGTATGCTACATTCACTCTTTTCGGTACTAGAGATCGCAACGGCCGGCAATTTCCCTAACGACAATAATGAACATTGCATTGCCGACCGCTGCGCGTAGTCTTTAAAGTATTCGCTAGTATGGATTAGGTGTTCTCAAGTTCCCAATATTATTTCTTTCAAGGCAGAATGCGAAAGTTAAAAAAGGAATAAATGAATGGAATGTGCGCCTGTCAAAGGCGCCATGCGAAATTTAATCAAAATGTTATGTAAATCGCAAGTTTGATGTTATTTTTAAGTGTAGGTATTGTTGTTGTTTACTCGCAAAATGAAAGAAAAGTACTATACTTCTATCAGCCGTAAAAGCAATGTACGGTCTCGTAAACATTTTCTAAATTTACGCGACCATACATGTCTTTCTTCCGATTTTTAAAGTAATGTCTTTACTATTAAATGACTGATAGTTTTGTACTACGTACAAAGAAAGCCGTAATCTACATAGTACGAGAAAAAGTTTTATCATAGAACATTGATGATGACATGACGTTTTTTGATGCCATAGTTTTATTGTGTAAGCACGATGATGCGCTGACATACATACATATTGTTACGCCTGTATCCCTAATAGGGAAGGCAAAGCGTAAAGTCCTAAACAAAGGTCGTACCGCTACGTCTGACTTCGAGGGTTATTTAAGATAGATTTGGATATTGCTGTAGTGACAGGTTATCAACCCATCGCTTAAATTGTAATGATCCCTTAGCTGGTTTTTACAGCATGCCTAAGAGGAAATGCAGCTGGCACATTCTATGTTTTTCTCTCGCTCCCAGTCCAGTCTGGAAAAAATACATTGATACGTTTTTTTCACGAGCATTGTTTCAATAAGGTAAGTAGGTATTATACATATATCCTTTATATGCCTAGTTTGTCCTATTTTCCCTAATTCGAACACTCTGTGGAAATATTTCCCGCCCAGCAGGCCGAGCAAGTTGCGAAGTCTTAAGTTATTAATACTTCGGTGTACTGTTTAGGAGATCGGGCGCAAACCTGGCTTACTAAGTAATACTACTTTGTTATAGACGGAGGTAAGTGAAAATTTTCTGCCTTAATAAGAGGATAAATTATTATCTCTAATGGTTAGACCGCACTGTAGCGTAGCTGCAGCGGAACGGAGAGGCGCGGCGCGGTACGGCACTGCAGCAGCGCGCAACTGCGTCGAAAGCAAATTTGTCATAATGTATGAACCTG
This sequence comes from Scrobipalpa costella, assembly GCA_949820665.1. Lineage (NCBI taxonomy): Eukaryota > Metazoa > Arthropoda > Insecta > Lepidoptera > Gelechiidae > Scrobipalpa > Scrobipalpa costella. Next base: position 5,125,259 of record OX463314.1, read on the forward strand.
ATATTGCCGCGTTGTGAAACGTCGTAAAGCGCCGCGCCGCGCCCCTCCGCTGCAGCTCCAGTGCTGTTACAGTGCGGTGCCTCTCAATCATTTTCATACAAATAATCATTTGTCGCGCAGTGTCGCGCCACGCCGCTCCGCTCCGCTGCAGTTACGTCCTAGTGTGGTCTAACCTTTAGAATGAGATATTTTCCCGCGATAGCCTATTCTACTCTTCAGCCCTCGATCAGATAGAGGCTCTAAAAATGTCACACATAGAATAACAGATACCTAATTGGAGAGCGGCAAATAGCAAAGGCATTTTTTAGCGGCAAATAGGACAATATCGAATAACGATTAGAAAATCCATCCACAAAATATTTCGCAATTAGTGTAATATCACAATTTTTCCGAAGACTTACCGTCGACTATCTGCTTACACCTTAAACTATAAAGGCGTGACTTTTTTAACGTAAGTATTTAATTTATCACATAAATCTATCGTGAATATAATATTATACGCTGGAAATACGATACAAAATTTTCAAGTAGGACTATTCTCTATGATCTGAATAGTCATGTACCTCCTTATGCGAGTGAAACGATCTGTGGAGCAAGTTGTGCCATCTCAGGTAATAAGTAAGCTACTGTTTCAGCTTAAATGCTGGACTTGCCGGCCAAACACAGCATCGGCGCCGCTAGGGATAGGACGCAGTTTGATTGAAATAATATCGATATCGATAAAACAGTCAATTTACATACTTATGCGAGTGAAGCGATCTGTGGAGCAAGTTGTGCCGTCTCAGGTAATAAGTAAGCTACGGTTTCAGATTAAGGGCCGTATTTATAATCAGCTCTCATGAGTGACAGTAAGTTTGAGTTTGTATCAGAAATGTCATTTCAGTACAAACTGGCCTGTCAAATCAATACTTAATATTGCTCTCAAGTTTGATATAACTTCATAAATACGAGCTTAAATGCCGGACTAGCTGGCCAAACACAGCATAGGCGCCGCTAGGGATGGGACGCAGTGGGATTGAAATTATATCGACATCGATAAATCAGTCATTTTACCTACTTATGCGAGTGAAGCGATCTGTGGAGCAAGTTGTGTCATCTCAGGTAATAATACTATTAATTTACGAGATAGAGCGTCAATTTTGTGGCTTACAATATGTTATAAAATAGTAAAATGCACCTTTATTATTCCCACTGCTAGACAAAAGCCTCCCATCCTTCTTCCACCTCTCTCGATCTTTGGTAACCTCCCATCAATCATCACCAAGACAAATTTTCCGAGGTCTACCTGTCCGTCAGGGGGACCCATTAGTTGACCACATTTTGCTGCACCTACATAAATGCACCTACCATACTTAAAATAATTACGTTTTTCACAAAATTTGATAACTAATTCATAAGTACAAGTAGATGAGATCTAAATTGTGATGTCGTATTTGAATATCACTCTAGACTAGTAGGTACATTATTCAATCAAATTCCTTACTAGAGATAGGTCAATTTTTAATACTAGTTAAGGGTAAAATTGATATACGTATTAAACTTTTATTGTCAAAAGTACTTTTATAAACTTACAATACACAATCGCACAATGTATCGATATCAAAATATTTGCTTGCTCCCCCAACCCTACCGAAGCGGGTCGGTCAGCAGGAGTTTCAGTACTTTCTTTAACCATAAGTCCGGTCTTTGGCGAGTTGGCAACTTGTCGATTTATTGTACGTCTACAAATAGTTTGTAGTTGGCAATAGATTTATCGTTTGTCTTACCGACAAAGCGCTATAAGCAGGATTGTTGCCAACTCTCACGTTGGCATAAATCGACGATTTGGACAAGTATTCGACTTGAATTGTACTTGTAAAGTAAATAGTTGAGTGACAAATTGAGATGATAGATGTTGAGAAGCTAACGAGAAGTTTATTTTAAGTAATTTCCTTTGAGTTAACTATCTCTTATTATTTCTTCCATGCTGGCCTGGGAGCGAGAGAAAAACATAGAATGTGCCAGCTGCATTTCCTCCCGGGCATGCTGTAAAAACCAGCTAAGGGATCCGAGGGTTTCAGTATATTGTAATTTAGGCGATGGGCTGACAACCTGTCACTACAGCAATATACTTACAAATCTATCTTAAATCACCCTCAAAACTTTGTCAGACGTGGCGGAACGACCTTTGTTTGGGTCGTTTACGCTCTGCCTACCCCATTAGGGACAAAGGCATGATTATATGTAAGTATTTAATTTATCACATAAATCTATCGTGAATATAATATACGCTGGAAGTACGATACAAAATTTTCAAGTAGGACTATTCTCTATGATCTGAATAGTCATGTACCTCCTTATGCGAGTGAAAAGATATGTGGAACAAGTTGTGCCATCTCAGGTAATAAGTAAGCTACTGTTTCAGCTTAAATGCCGGACTTGCCGGCCAAACACAGCATCGGCGCCGCTAGGGATGGGACGCAGTTAGATTGAAATAATATCGATATCGATAAAACAGTCAATTTACATACTTATGCGAGTGAATCGATCTGTAGAGCAAATTGTGCCGTCTCAGGTAATAATAATAATATTAATTAACAAGATAGAGCGTCAATTTTGGGGCTTACAATATTTTATAAAATAGTACAATGCACCTTTATTATTATTATTAAGCTTATGCCGTCCCACTGCTAGGAAAAAGCCTCCCATCCTTCTTCCACCTCTCTCTATCTTTGGCAACCTCCCACCAATCATCATCACGCCATATTTTCCGAGGTCTACCCCGTCGACATTGCCCGTCAGGGGGGACCCATTGGTTGACCACATTTGGCCATTGCTGCACCTACATAAATGCACCTACCATACTTAAAATATTTTATGTTTCTCACAAAATTCGATACCTAATTCATAAGCACAAGTAAATGAGATCTAAATTGTGATGTCGTATTTGAACATCGCTCTAGACCAGTAGGTACATTATTCAATCAAATTCCTTACTAGAGCTAGGTCAATTTTTAATACTAGTTTAGGGTAAAATTGATAGGATATACGTATTAAACTTTTATTGTTATAAGTACTTTTATTATTATTTTATATTTTTTCTTATACTTTTCTTCCTAAGAAAAAGAAAGTGAAATTTTGAATGATTCTTTTGTATTAATGTTACTTTTTTTATCTTTTATTAACTTACAATATACAATCGCACAATGTATCGATATCAAAATATTTGCTTGCTCCCCCAACCCTACCGAAGCGGGTCGGTCAGCAGGAGTTTCAGTACTTTCTTTAACCATAAGTCCGGTCTTTGGCGAGTTGGCAACTTGTCGATTTATTGTACGTCTACAAATAGTTTGTAGTTGGCAATAGATTTATCGTTTGTCTTACCGACAAAGCGCTATAAGCAGGATTGTTGCCAACTCTCACGTTGGCATAAATCGACGATTTGGACAAGTATTCGACTTGAATTGTACTTGTAAAGTAAATAGTTGAGTGACAAATTGAGATGATGGATGTTGAGAAGCTAACGAGAAGGTTATTTTAAGTAATTTCCTTTGAGTTAACTATCTCTTATTATTTCTTCCATGCTGGCCTGGAAGCGAGAGAAAAACATAGAATGTGCCAGCTGCATTTCCTCCCGGGCATGCTGTATAAACCAGCTAAGGAATCCGAGGGTTTCAGTATATTGTAATTTAGGCGATGGGCTGACAACCTGTCACTACAGCAATATACTTACAAATATATCTTAAATCACCCTCAAAACTTTGTCAGACGTGGCGGAACGACCTTTGTTTGGGTCGTTTACGCTCTGCCTACCCCATTAGGGATAAAGGCATGACTATATGTATGTATGTTAACTATCAGTTAGGTAGATCTATCGGTTACTGTTAAGCAAATATTTTTCATTATGTATTCTACGATCACGAACCGAAGAACTTACTACGATAAAAAAAACAAAAATATTTATTGCAGTATCATAATTAGTAGTACATACATATAATCACGCTTTTATCCCTAATGGGGTATAACGATAAACATACCGTTACAAATATTTTAGACGACTAGGTTTTGAACCTCTATAATATATCGGTTGCTTTATTGCATAGAGTCGTTTTGCTTATGAATAGTGTGTGCTTCGTCATGCATCAGTTTTTTTTAAATTTATTTTTTTATTTTTCGGTTTGCTCTTGACTCCAGTCTATATCGGAAGCGACTGAGACGGAGTCGACGATGGAGCGAGTTCACCCAGAAGATGCCTGTTCACTCTAACATCGAAGCGATGGAATGGATTAAAGGCATTCGGAAACACAGACGCAGGTAGTGAGTTCCACTCTTTTGCCGTGCGCATTATGAATAAATGTTGGAAGCGCTTAGTCCGTATTGGTGGAATATCGACCAGGTACGGATGGTATCCTGCGGTGCGTCTAGATGTCCGATGGTAGAAGGGAGCTGGCGGGATAAGGTCGTGGAGCTCTTGAGCACATTCACCGAAGTACAGCATGTAGAAGACCGACAAGCAGGCAACCTTACGGCGATGTAAAACTTGTAAAACTTGTTCTCTAGCAGTTTTAATATCGCCAATGAGCCTCTTGGCTCTGCATTCCACCGAATCAGTTTTACAGAGGCTTCTACTATGGATCAGTTTTGAAACAGCTTGTATAAGAGTATACGCATAATGTTAACCTATACCTAATCTACTTACCTACTAACATGCTGGACTGGGAGCGAGAGAAAAACATAGAATGTACATTGCATTTTCTCCCATGCATGCTGTAAAAAACAGCTTAGGGAACCAAGGATTACTGTATATTGCAATTTAGGCGACAGCCTGACAACCTGCCATGCTGGCCTGGGAGCGAGAGAAAAACATAGAATGTGCCAGCTGCATTTCCTCCCGGGTATGCTGTAAAAACCAGCTAAGGGATCCGAGGGTTTCAGTATATTCTAATTTAGGCGATGGGCTGACAACCTGTCACTACAGCAATATACTTACAAATCTATCTTAAATAACCCTCAAAACTTTGTCAGACGTGGCGGAACGACCTTTGTTTGGGTCGTTTACGCTCTGCCTACCCCATTAGGGATAAAGGCGTGATTATATGTATGTATGTCTGACAACCTGTCGCTACTTCAATATACCTACAAATCTATCTTAAATAACCCTCAAAACTTTGTCAGACGTGGCGGAGCGACCTTTGTTTAAGTCGTTTACGCTCTGGCTGACCCATTAGGGACGAAGGCGTGACTATATGTATGTATGTATTTTGATACTCTACTTCTCTGTACACCCAAGGAGGCTTGTCGCGAGATGAATAATGTGCGCAAGTGTAAGGAAGTTCTTAATACATTCAGTTGGTGGGACGATGTGTGCCGGAAACGGATCCAGAGCCATTGTGACGCCGGAACTAGCGAAGACTTCCGGTTGCAGATAAATTTGAATTTGGCGCGCGCTTTTGGCAGTCTCCTCGCGAGGGTGGAGATGTTAATTTTGTTGAGATTTCTTAAGATTTTGGGAAAGTGATTAATGTGTAAAAAAATATAACTATTTGTAATGATGTTCGTTTGTCTTTGTACCTCTATTATATTTAAGAGAACAAAGTTTACGACTCTTTAAATACTTAAATTGTGATTTTACTTTTGTTTACTAAACTATATAATACGTATAGTTAGATTTAAAAGAGATACCTATCTTAAATCTTGAGCTGGATGATGAGAAAAGAATCTAAAGATCTCTCTATTCTCTTTCATTATGTTGTTACGGTCATAGATACCGGGTGTTAGGGACAGCGTCCCGCAAACTAAAGGGGTTGTTCAGTTAACGAAACTGAACAACTATCACCCCGATTTTTTTTCAGGAGATGAATATGTTTGAACTTCCTACATAAAATGACCACCTTGATCAGACAATTTGTATGAAAAATATATATTTTTTACAATTCCTGATAAAAAATCCCGCTGATAGTTGTTCAGTTCCGTTGACTGAGCCACGTCTATCAGTTTGTGCGACGCTGTCCCTTACACCCCGTATATATACGTAATAATTAGTAGGGGGTTACGGTCATATCTCCTAAATGTTAAAGTGAAGGTACTCAATGAAGAAACAGTTGAAAATTAAACTCTTTGACATTCAAAATAAGAAATAAAAGTTTCAATGAAAATCTAAAATTGTCAAAAAAGTAATTTCGAACGCAAAAGTTGCCAGCATCAACATTAATTCTTTTTTCGAAACAAGAAAACGAAATGGACTAACGAGCGCCCAGGGCGGCGGGCGGCATACTGGCGGGAAAGTTCTTAACCTCATTAAAAACAATAATTTATGCCGCCATTTACATAAGGAAAAGATAAAGACAAGACGCTAGAGTGCGGTTCTGCCGCCGCCATTTTTGTTTTTCAAATATCGAAGGGGGGCTATTATGGGGTCGCTATTTATACCACCGTATCGAGACTGGCGAATTTATTGCGCCCGTTCAGCTCTCGTTTCATTGCGTAATTTCGACAGGGGTATTTTTTTTGCTCCCCTCTTGGCGAAACTCGTTGATTCGCCAAAGTTGCTGCGCTTGCTTTTCGGGTTTTTATTTCGAGCAAGGATTTGAGGTGGAATAAGTATTTGCCTTGCTAGTTTTTATGATGATGCAAGCTCAGTGGAAGGTAATCTACAACGAGTCCATAGTTGTATGAGAGAGCTATCAATTTTATTTTTAACTGACTTCAAATTCAAAAATAGGAGGGGGTTCCCAATTCGGCTATGTTTTTTAATGTGTGTATGTTACCTCATAACTCCGTTATTCATGAACCGATCTGAAAAAAAAAATATTTGACTCCCGGGTTGGCCCTGTTTTCATCAAAATCCAGTTTTGATTTTGGGACCCATGAAGAATTGTTATCAGTCTGTTTACAACAATATATGAATTATTTACACTTCCGCTATATACCAATAATACAACATTTTATAACACTAGAATGTGCCGTACCTATAACGAACTTGTTGCCACTAACTCAAGTTTAGATATATTCAAACCAAAATTATCTAAATTAAAAAAATAAGTCAGAGCATTCATCAAAGAAACTGAATAAGGTATAGATTACATACATTAACATAGTCTGTAAGACAAAACTAACCCTCGTATCCGTTTTTATTTGAAACCTAAACTTACTGTGCATACATGTGAAAAGATATAGTCCAGTTTTATATGTATACAATGTAAAACCTCAATTCTGCTAAACGTATAATGACTGTACCTTGTTTTGTGGCCTATCAAATAAATAAAGAATCGAACTTATTTTAATTACAGTTATCCCTTTTGTTCAATTTATATTTTACTATTATTTATGTTGGGCAAAATGACTGAGACAAGAGTCGATGATGTACGTAAGCGCTCACACAAAACCTGAGATTTCCATACAACAATGACGACGGAAATATTCTATACCGAAATATTCATCGCGTGCCATAATTAATCTCCATTTGGCCCTCTTAGATACCCTTTCAATACCAGCAACAAATAATCAAAATATGTCTGAACCATAATCACAGAACCCTCTTTAAAGATGGTAGCGAGCCGTATTATGGTCCAGCCATCCTATACACTCGTCAAGCCGCGGCCCCGCTGTGTTGAGACGAGTTACTTGGACATACTACAGTAGTTTAAGTCACAAGCTACGTGACTGAAACACAACCTCTATTTTTGTGTTATATTTGTATGCCTTCTATTTGTCCTATTATGATTAAATGGTCAGTAGCACCTTAGTAGCAAATAGTTACTATGCTACGTGGTTTACAAATTGATTGCTATGCGGCGGCGTATAGGCTAATGATAATTTATTTTTAAAGAGCATTTCATTACTAGTACGAAAAAAAAACAATATATGGTCGAGTAAATATTGCTATTTCGGCTGAGAGAAGTATCGTACTTTTCTCTTATTTTGCGAAGAAACAATATTAATATACACTTAAAAACAGAAAACTAAACTTGCGATTCCTCTATAATATTATAACATTTAAAACTTGCATGACCCCTTTGACGGGCGCACATTCCATTCGTTCATTCATTCTATTTTGTAAGTTTAATAAGTAGTATGCGCAATCAATAATGTGAACTATAAAACACCTAAACCATACTAGTGTATCCTTAAAGACTTCGTATAGCGGTCGTTAATAGTCATTGTTGTCGTTTGGAGGAATTGGTAGCGTCTGCGAATTGGAGAATCGAAAAGAGTGTAAGGATGGCCCGCATACTTGGCAAGTGATAAGATTATATTCCGGCCACTGATGACCCAACACGTGACCACAGGTACACATACACTCTAATTACTTACCTACAAATACACCTCTATCCCTAACGGAGTATGCAGAGCGCCAACGACCTAAACAAAGGTCGTTTCGCTAGGACAGATAACTTTTGAAAAATACTTTTTAAGATGATCTGTACTATATTACTGTAGTAAAAAGTTGTGAGTCTAATTGAAACCCTTGAATCCCTTAGCCGGTTTCTACAGCATGCCCAGTAGAAATAGCTGGTACATTGTATGTTTTTTTGTCGCTCCCAGACCATTCATTGTAAATAATTACATCAGTGTAATATGACTGTATTCTTATGAATTGCACCAGCAGCTATGAACACCGTGGCCCGCCTACTTGGCAAGTGATAAGTGGACAGCGGACAGGTCGTATGTGGGCTTATACCGGCCACTGATGACCCAACACGTGACCACAGGTACACAAACACTGTTTACAATTTATTTATGGGGTTCATATGTAACAGATTGAGAAAAACTGTGAACTGAAAAAAAGATTGAATCGGGTAATATATGGCTATTTTGGAGTTTGTGTCAACTGAAAGTGGTTGCTTATAGGGTCAATTTTCAAAATTCTTCTCAAATTTTTTTTTAAGAACTATGATCGGATTAGCCTCTTATTATTATTAGCCTAGAGGCCTAATAGCTGTGCTACTAGGCGGTTTGAAAACTCTGACGCCAGAGTTCATCGGGTCGTTTGAATCGAGAACCCACTCGCTAAGAAGACGATTATTAGCCTACGTGAAAGTATTTTTTTGCGACTTGGTTCCGAAATATGGTATATACATACATAACGTCACGCCTCTTTCCCGGAGGGGTAGGCAGAGATCACATCACACTTGCTACGGTCCTTGAAATATTGTATGTGTACGATAATTTAGTCTTCCATGCTGGCCTGGGAGCGAGAGAAAATCATAGAATGTGCCAGCTGCATTTCTTCCCGGGCATGCTGTAAAATCCAGCTAAGGGTAATCCGACGGTTTCAGTATATTGTAATTTAGGCGAAGGGCTGACAACCTGTCACTACAGCAATACACATTCAAATCTAGCTTAAATAACCCTCAAAACTTTATCAGACGTGGCGGAGCGACCGTTGTATGGGTCCGTTACGCTCTGCCTACCCCATTAGGGATAAATGCGTGATTATATGTATGTATGAATATAAACCTGGGCCGACAAAAAATTCTACAAGGTGGAGAAAACCGTTTCAAAATTCATTGCTTGGTGCAGGAGGAGTTAAAGTTTAAATAGACAGATATCCGGAAAGTGACTTAATTTTAACATACATACATTTATATGGCAGCGATAGAAAAACATAGAATGTGCCAGCTGCATTTTCGGCGTGCTGTAAAAACCAGCTAAGGGTTCCGTGGGTATCAGTATATTGTAATCAGTATAGTAATACTGTATAATGTAATTCACGCCTTTATCTCTAATGGGGTAGGCAGAGCGTTAACGACCTAAACAAAGATCGTTCCGCCACGTTTGACAAAGTATTGCGGTATTGGTATTATTTATTTAAGATAGATTTGTAGGTATGTATTGCTGTAGTGACAAGTTGTCAGCCCATCGCCTAAATTACAATATTCCGAAACCCTCGGATCCCTTAGCAGGTTTTAACAGCACGCCGGAGATGCAGCTGGCACACTCTATGTTTTTCTATCGCTCCCAGTCCAGCATTGAATATTTACTTTATTTTAAAGTTTGTATTTGTTTACATCTAACTAGACATATGATGCCATCAAGAAACCAAATTTCCTATCAGAGATATGTCTGCAATGTGATTAGTGAGCCGCCTAGCCGATGTTGACTCACATTTCCGCCCGCCCCGCCCGCTGGCCGCGGGGGAGGGGAGAACGACCGCTACTAAATCTAAACAAATCACGCCTACATAACTTGAAGGGTATACAGAGAGCTGTAACGGCTAAATAAAAGACAATGTTGATATTATGTTGACTCACATTTCCGCCCGCCCCGCCCGCTGGCTGCGGGGGAGGGGAGAACGACCGCTACTAAATCTAAACAAATCACGCCTACATCTCTTGAAGGGTATACAGAGAGCGTTAACGGCTAAATAAAAGACAATGATGATATTATGTTGACTCACATTTCCGCCCGCCCCGCCCGCTGGCCGCGGGGGAGGGGAGCACGACCGCTACTAAATCTAAACAAATCACGCCTACATCTCTTGAAGGGTATACAGAGAGCGTTAACGGCTAAATAAAAGACAATGATGATATTATGTTGACTCACATTTCCGCCCGCCCCGCCCGCTGGCCGCGGGGGAGGGGAGAACGACCGCTACTAAATCTAAACAAATCACGCCTACGTCCCTTGAAGGGTATACAGAGAGCGTTAACGGCTAAATAAAAGACAATGTTGATATTATGTTGACTCACATTTCCGCCCGCCCCGCCCGCTGGCCGCGGGGGAGGGGAGAACGACCGCTACTAAATCTAAACAAATCACGCCTACGTCCCTTGAAGGGTATACAGAGAGCGTTAACGGCTAAATAAAAGACAATGTTGATATTATGTTGACTCACATTTCCGCCCGCCCCGCCCGCTGGCCGCGGGGGAGGGGAGAACGACCGCTACTAAATCTAAACAAATCACGCCTACGTCCCTTGAAGGGTATACAGAGAGCGTTAACGGCTAAATAAAAGACAATGTTGATATTATGTTGACTCACATTTCCGCCCGCCCCGCCCGCTGGCCGCGGGGGAGAACGACTGCTACTAAATCTAAACAAATCACGCCTACATAACTTGAAGGGTATACAGAGAGCTGTAACGGCTAACTAAAAGACAATGTTGATATTATGTTGACTCACATTTCAGGAGGGCACAACGACCGCTATTAAATCTAAACAAATCACGCCTACATAACTTGAAGGGTATACAGAGAGCGTTAACGGCTAAATAAAAGTTATATGATGATATTATGTTGACTCACATTTCCGCCCGTCCCGCCCGCTGGCCGCGGGGGAGGGGAGAACGACCGTTACTAAATCTAAACAAATCACGCCTACATAACTTGAAGGGTATACAGAGAGCTGTAACGGCTGACTAAAAGACAATGTTGATATTATGTTGACTCACATTTCAGGAGGGCACAACGACCGCTATTAAATCTAAACAAATCACGCCTACATAACTTGAAGGGTATACAGAGAGCGTTAACGGCTAAATAAAAGTTATATGATGATATTATGTTGACTCACATTTCCGCCCGCCCCGCCCGCTGGCTGCGGGGGAGGGGAGAACGACCGCTACTAAATCTAAACAAATCACGCCTACATCTCTTGAAGGGTATACAGAGAGCGATAACGGCTAAATAAAAGACAATAATGATATTATGTTGACTTACATTGCGGGGAACCAACTAAGGGTTCTGAGTGTTTCAGTATATTGTAATTTAGGCGATGGCAGACAACCTGCCACTACAGCAATATACCTACAAATCTATCTTAAATAACCCTCAAAACTTTGTCAGACGTGGCTGAATGACCTTTGTTTAGATCGTTTACGCTCTGCCTACCCCATCAGGGATAAAGGCGTGATTATATGTATGTATTATTATTATTATTAAATTCTTTATTGTTTTAAAAAAATTAAACATAAAAGTAAACTTAAAAATTAAAACAAAAGGCGAGCTTATCTCTATAAGAGATCTCTTCCAGCCAACCTAATGAGGATGAAAGAAGGGAAAATCACGGGACAGATATAATAAACGTAATAACATTAATAATTATAGTAATACTAATACACACTAATATATTTCAATAAAATAAACTAATACATAACAATATCAATATGATATATAATTAAATGGTATAAAAGATATTGAAAATGAATCTAAATATATAAATGTCATAGAGAATTAATAAAATGCTCTTTCAGTCTCTTCTTAAAGGTGAAACTCGAGGGACTCTCTTGTAGAGTTTTTGGTAATTTATTCCAAAGTTGTATGGCTCTTACAGTGAAAGAATTAAAAAAGAATTTGGTGTTCGATCCAGGAACCTCCAACATCTTTGTGATGCAGGCGCGCCTAGATCGAGGGTCAGGAAGTAATAATCGGAATCGGGAGCGGAGATATTCAGGAGAGGAAGGGTCATTAAGGATTTTATACAGGACAGTGAGGATGTGCACATCACGACGAAGTCGGATAGGAAGCCATTTAAGTTGAGCGCGAAATTCTGAGACGTGATCAAATTTGCGAAGTCCAAAAATGAATCTAATAGCTAGGTTTTGTAAGCGCTCAAGTTTGTTTAGCAGCTCCTCAGTCGCATCCAGATAACAGACATCAGCATAATCGAGGATGGGAAGGAGAAGAGCTTGTGCAAGCATAATTTTAGTGTGAAAAGGAAGGAAATTTTGGAGTCGTTTGAGAGAATGGAATGAATAATGCATACGTCTACTAACCTCATTCACCTGTGCCGACCATGATAAGTCACAGTCCAAAATCAACCCAAGATTCTTAACTTTGTCAGTATAAGGAATGCATATGTTGTTATAAAAAATCTTAGGTAGATCTGCAACCTTAATCCTACAACTGAGCCTGCTGCTACCGACGATCATTGCCTGAGATTTGGTAGGATTTACAAGTAGCCCAAAACTCCTTGCCCATTCCTGCACAGCAGCAAGATCTGCATTGACAGCATCAACTGCCTCTCTAACGTTAGTCAAAGAAAAATGACTGTAAATTTGTAAATCATCTGCATACAGATGGTAGGGAGAAGAAATGACTTTAGAGATGTTGTTTATAAATATTGAGAAAAGAAGAGGAGAAAGAATGCCGCCTTGCGGAACACCAGCAGATAAGTTTGACCAGTCCGATGATCCATCATCTGTCTTCACACACTGCTGGCGCCCATGAAGATAAGAGTGGAACCATTCGATCACAGCAGGAGCAACGTTAAGAGAACGGAGAGAACAAAGAAGGATATCAAGGTCAACACAGTTAAATGCATTGCTGAAGTCTAATAATACAACAATGGTAAGTTTGGTATTATCCATAGCATGACGGATATCTTCAGTAACATTCAGCAATGCACTAACTGTGCTGTGAGAAGGACGGAAACCGGATTGAAATGGGCATAGGAGATGATTAGAAGTAAGGAAGGAATACAATTGATGAATGATGTATGTATGTAATTAGAACAGTATGTTGTCAAACGTGGCGCGTTAAAGGTCTAAAAAGCTTTCACCACCCAAATATTATCAGATGATTCAGCGAGATGAAGAATCATACTTTTATATTTCACATCACTACATAGTATAAAACAAAGTCGCTTTCTCTGTCCCTATATCCCTATGTATGCACAAATCTTTAAAACTACGCGACGGATTTTGATGCGGTTCCTTTTAATGGATAGAGTGATTCAAGAGGAAGGTTTATATGTATGATACATGCATAATATAGTAGAGAAACACTGATTATTTCCGTGCGAAGCCGGGGCGGGTCGCTAGTTTAAGTATATAGTAGCAATAACGATAATTTTATCTGTATTTATTATCTCTTACATTGCTGCAGGTAAAATGGCCGACCACGTGAATGTCCAGTCAGTCCAGTCGGCTTAATCGAGACATTTTATTTATAGAATAGGCCGCCAGCCGCATGTTTCTACTTCCACAGCTGTTTTCTTTCAGAAATACAATCATAACAGAGTTACGTGATTAAAATTATTGGAAAGTTATTATATGTGGACAGTGGTTTCCTACGATAAAAAAATATGTGACTGAAATAAATATGATTCGTCTATACTACTACTTTTTCACATGGCACGAGCATCCTGACACATCGCACCTTTATAAATACATACATATAATCACGCCTTTATCCCTAATGGGGTAGGCAGAGCGTAAACGACCTAAACAAAGGTCGTTCCGCCACGTCTGACAAAGTTTTGAGGGTTAATTAAGATAGAATTCTAGGTATATTGCTGTAGTGACAGGTTGTCAGCCCATCGCCTAAATTACAATATACTGAAACCCTCGGATCCCTTAGCTGGATCTTACAGCATGCCCGGGAGGAAATGCAGCTGGCACATTCTATGTTTTTCTCTTGCTCCCAGACCAGCATTGAAGTATGGAAGCACCTTTATAAATAAAGTGACTTAACTAAAAAAAAAATGATTTGGACTTTCTGCAATAAAACGATCTTTGAAAACATAACCTCACAACCCTACAAACTTGGTTTTTATTTTTGAGTAAAGTGATAGATAATATTCTAAAAAATATTTCAAGTTTTTAGGGTTCTAACTAATAATTTTACAGGTCGTTTTATTGCAGAAATTCGAAATTCCATTTTTTGAGTTAAGTCACTTTATTTGTAAAGGTGCGACATGTCAAACGCATTATTTTTTGACAGATATAAAGGAGTCTCTTTCGCACCTGTGATGTTTTTATATCTCCTACCTGCTGTCAGGACAGTCATGGTATTTGAAAAATACTATAGGTAGTAAGTTTTTGTATCTACTCAGTTCAGCAATACTAGATAGACAGACATGATAGGGATACAGAAAAACATATAAGTAGTTTATAAATGTGCAGTAACTGCCTCCGTGGTCTAGTAGCTAGTGCCATGGACTCCCGATCCGGAGGTCCTGGGCTCGATTCCCGGGGGTTAAACAAATACAAAGTTGATATTTGAGAATTTATCACTTTGTGATTTTTTGCCCAGTTTGGTTAGGACATTGCAGGCTAAATCACCTGATTGTCCGAAAAGAAAAAGATTTCGTGCTTCGGAGGGCACGTTAAGCCGTCGGTCCCGGTCGCTGTCTTTGATTGTAGTCGTTACTCAAAACCATGTCAGAGGCCTGATAGTTGTGCTACTAGGCGGTTTAAAAACTCTGACACCAGGGTTCATCGGGTCCATAGACTCGATACCCTCTCGACAGAAGAAGCTTTTCTTAAAATAGTCCTCAGGTAGACAAGTTTCTGAAGTCCGGAGAGGGTTTCAGTGTATTGCAGTTCAATGGGCTGACAACTTGTCATTATCGACAGAAATATACAATCTTACTCGAAACGCCGCTCAGAATTTGACCGAGGACGGAACGAAGATCCTGTTACGTGAATGTCGGTATGTGGGTATGTATCTAAAAATATCCTTGTTATTCAAACATACATACATACATATAATCACGCCTATATCCCTAATGGGGTAGGCAGAGCGTAAACGACCTAAACAAAGGCCGCGTCTAACAAAGTCTTGAGAGCCATTCAAGAAAGATTTGTACGTATATTGCTGTAGTGACAGGTTGTCAGCCCATTGCGTAAATTACAATATACTGAAACCCTCAGATCCCTTAGCTGGTTTTTACAGCATGCTCGGGAGGAAATGCAGCTGGCACATTCTATGTTTTTCTCTCACTCCCAGTCCAGCATGGAAGATCAAACATACAATGTTGAAAGTTATAGTAATGTTCCATAATACAAGTTTAAGTATCCGTCTAGATGTTATTACGAAGATTTATGTTACGGCCATTATCCTCCCCTAAATTCCGCGGTTATAATCAAATTCAAATATCGAACCAGCCCCCACTATCTACTTATTTGATGTATTTCTTATAGAGAAGGGGCTTCAGTCAACCAGCAAGATTTATTGATAGCTTGGAAAATTTACCACAGACTAAAGAGTGTGAAGAGCATCATAACATAAAAATATACATACATACATATAATCACGCCTTTATCCCTAATGGGGTAGGCAAAGCGTAAACGACCTAAACAAAGGCCGTTCCGCCACGTCTGACAAAGTTTTGAAGGTTGTTTACATTATTAGATACGAGTAGATTTGTAGTTATATAGCTGTAGTGGCAGGTTATCAGCCGATCGCCGCTTAACTTGCAATATACAGTAACTCTCAGATCACTTAGCTGGTTTTTACAGCATGCCCGGGAGGAAATGCAGCTGGCACATTCTATGTTTTTCTCTCGCTCCCAGGCTAGCATGGAAGCATAAAAATATATTTCTGAAAATATGAGAAATATATTTTGAGAAATAACAAATCAAAAATTCAACTGCTCACAGGTTTTGAACCCGCGTCTTCGACCAAACCGACTAAGCTACAACGTACCAATTCCGGGTTACAGAATATATAATTAGCCAGAGTGTCGAATTAGTGATCTGCTATTTATTACTCGTCATAAGTGCACGAAGTTAGATTTTTTATTTCTCATATTGTGTTATTATAGTGGGAAAGCAAGAGGGAAACCACCACACTAAGGGTCGTATTTGTAATCAGCTCTCAAGAGTGACAGCGAGTTTGAGTTCGTATCAGAAATGTCATTTCAGTACAAACTGACCTGTCAAATCCATACTTAATATTGCACTCAAGTTTGAGATCGCTTCAATAATACGAGCCTAAATTTCCCTAAAAAAGGAGTAATATGAACAGGGTTAAAGCTGGCGATTACTCCACCGACAAGAGCAAAGCTCTTAAATTTATACATACATACATACATATATTCACGCCTGTATCCCTAATGGGGTAGGCAGAGCGTAAACGACCTAAACAAAGGTGTCCCGCCACGTCTGACAAAGTTTTGAGGGTTATTTAAGATAGAATTCTAGGTATATTGCTGTAGTGACAGGTTGTCAGCCCATCGCCTAAATTACAATATACTGAAACCCTCGGATCCCTTAGCTGGATTTTACAGCATGCCCGGGAGGAAATGCAGCTGGCACATTCTATGTTTTTCTCTCGCTCCCAGGCCAGCATGGAAATAAATAAAAGTAAATAGTAAGTAAATAAATCTTAAATTTATGATGATGATATAAGTGCAAAGAAAATATATCAATCATGCAAAATAATCTTCGTAATTTAATCATGGTTATCTGTCGATTTTAAATATTTAAATAATTTAAGGATCTAATTTCTCATAAATAAGATCTTTGTAGATACATTGTAATTCTTAACATAATACAGAGTGGTTTTCATGATCAAATTTTTTTTTTCTTCTATGCTGGACTAGGAGTGAGAGAAAAACATAGAATGTGCCAGCTGCATTTCCTCCCGGGCATGCTGTAAAAACCAGCTAAGCGGTCTGAGGGTTTCAGTATATTGAAATCTAGGCGATGGGCTAACAACCTATCACTACAGCAATATACCTACAAATCTAACTTAAATAACCCTCAAAACTTTGTCAGACGTGGCGGGACGACCTTTGTTTAGGTCGTTTACCCTCTGCCTACCCCATTAGGGATAAAGGCGTGATTATGTGTATGTGTGTGTGGTTAAAAATATTTAAGCTTAGAATTCTAACCAGGATGCTGATATTTTTTAAAGAAGAACGATATAAAGTGATTCCCGTAAACTTTCTAAGTTTGTCAACTTTATTTGTCAAACTGTTTTGATTTGTATACAACTTATGTTCCTTGGCAAAAAAAAGTTAAGTTTCATAAGTAATACACGCACACACGTTCACATATAAAAATAAATATCTTATAACTAACATAAAAATTATGGAACCCGAATTTTATACAACTTTTCTTCGTTTAAACGTAGCCCCCACAGTCCTCAAGAGAGCGGGGTCTCAGTCAAAATTATCAAAATTTCACAACCCTTCTAAGACGACACTTGAAACGGGTCCTACCGTACCTTAGTGCTCCCTTCGAACCCTTGAAAAGGGAAGAAAAAATCACAACTAAAGACGCAATTACTCTTCGACCAACTTAACTTTGCGTTTCGTAACATCAACTTCACCCAACAAAAGAACGCAGATAAGTTTCCACAGATGCAAATGTAAAGTTGTATTTTCGCAGGGCTAAAAGCAGGCAGCTTCAAAGAAATACGTCTAATGATTCTATTGATAGGTAGGTATGTATGTATTTGTAAAGTATTTTTTAATACACGGACGTCTGTCTGTGTGCGCAAGGAGGGGAGGCTAAGAGATGCTTTCTTCGGCCCCTCGTTTCTTAAACACCGACTGATATGATTTGATAATATTCCATAGTTATAAGCACAGAGAAATTAATAATGATTTAATCAGCAATCAATTATGTTTTAATATCCACCCCCCCTGTCCCTAAATAATACTTTTTTGTCTTGGACGAGTTTTTTGTATATAGATATGATTTCAAAAAAGCACACCATTGCACCATCATGCGCTTTAATATTGTTAATGTTGAGACAAACGTTTCAATCGAAATATTTTGTTTTTATTTGTTTATCAACTCGACGTTATGGCTACGAAGTGCTACGGCGTAGACAAGGTAATCTGAAAGTTGTCAATATTTTTCATTATTTGAAATTTCATCTTGATCTTGATTTTAATTTTACACATAAATTAGTATCCCTTACTGGATAATCATTGCGTCACTGACCGCAATGTGTCGTTCACAACGCTTTACAGGTTCCTTCTTAAAAATACTATATAAATTGTGATTGGTTGTCCTTGTCAGTGATTTGCTTAAAAAATAAGAATATATATATATATACAAACTATCACGCCTGTATCCCTAATGGGGTAGGCAGAGAGTCCACGTACCAAATAAAGGTCGTTCCGCCACGTCTGACAAGTTTTGAGGGTTTTTTAAAGTATATTGTTGTAGTGACAGCCCATCGCCTAACTTACAATATGTTGAAACCCTCGAATCCCTTAGCTGGTTTTTACAACATGCTCGGGAGGACATGCAGCTGGCAGATTTTTCTAACGCTCCCAGACCAGCATGGAAGCTCCTATTATAAGATAATATTGACATAAAATAACTACTGGTTTCCATTTACGAATCCGCGAAAGTATCAAACCCTCCCGCTCCGTTATCAAATCACTCCCCTTATTTCACTCAGCGATCGTCTCCAAGTCGACGCACACACGCACACCGCCACTATTCGCACGCACGCACACACTGACACGCACGCACACACCCACGGGGCCCTTTGCCAACTCCTCCTTTATATTTTCTTTGTTATGTAAAAAAATAATAATAGGAGAAAGGGGATCTTAAAATCGATAGTCCATTGGTGGTATGGGTATTGAATGGTAATTTTTTTGGAGATTTTTTTATGGGCTCATTGCGACATGTATTATTGTATTTGCATTGATTTATAGTGGGGGTAATACTATTGTGACGAATCGCATCACTTGCGTTTTTAGCTATGGAGTTAGTTATTCGTAGTTTTTTTTTCTATCGGCTAGAACGGTTTCAACGGTACCGGCAAAAGCCTAATCTAGGATTGGGTCTGGTTTCTCATCTGGGTTGCGGAGGTCAGATGGCAGTCGCTCTGTGTAAAAACCAGTACCCTCGTTCAATCCCCTAGATTAGATAGCCGACCCTGTGAGATATGGGAGATGACGGTAGACTCCCAAGATTTTTTGTATAGCTGCGCTGAAACTAGGATTCGTATGTTTAAAATAGTATTTTCCATCACTACACTTACATAGAGATTTATTTTTCTTGGTCATCAAAATTGTGATGATGATTCAGTAAATAATAATAATTTAGTTTTCTAACTAGCTGATACGTAGACTCAAAGTTTTAAAGTAAGAATTAAAAACTATTAAGAAAAAGAACAAAAATCAAAGTAGATAGTGTTTTAACTCAAAAATTTGAATACAAAACAGAACAGTTTTTTTTTATTATTAAAACTGTGTTTTCTTTTATTAATCTGCCAAGTGTTTTAACACAATGTCTGGTATGAAGTGTCTGACCTTCGACCCGAAGACCAAATTAAGGCCCGTATTTGTAAACAGCACTTGAGAGTGACAGCGAGTTTGAGTTCATATCAGAAATGTCATTTCAGTACAAAATGACCATCCATACTTAATATCGCTCTCAGTCTTGAGATTGCTTTATAAATACGAGCCTAAATATGCCATACTTATTATTTTGCGGCATTAAAACATTTACAATATCACAAAAGTAAGGTCCGTATTTATAAATAGTACTTGAGACTGACAGCAGGTTTGAGTTCGTATCAGACATGTCATTTCAGTACATGATGACCTGACAAATCCATACTTAATATTGCTCTCAACCTTGAGATCGTTTTATAAATACGGGCCTAAAATTCATTAAAATACTCTTGTTTATTACACTTATATAAATGTTTCAACTACTATAACCCTACCAGTAATGTATCATAAATATTGTTTGCTAAAATGGGCGTTTATTAAGCTGTTGTTACTATGCTTACCACGTACGGGATAGAGGAGTGATTTTATGTAAGTATGTAATTTCTTTCACACCAATTGATCGGGGCGTCGATAAAATGAGTGCCACCCACGTTAATCGATCGATTTATCGATATTTATCGATCGATGTAAATGGTGGCACCCATCATCTAACTAGCCTTATCCCGTATCTCACGGGGTCGGCTACCTAATCTAGGGGATTGAACGAGGGTACTGGTTTTTACACAAAGCGACTGCCATCTGACCTCCGCAACCCAGAAGGGAAACCAGAACCAATCCTAGATTAGGTCAGAGTTTTCAAGCCGCCAATGCTTAGCACTGGCCTCTGATATGGCTTAACGACTAATATCTACGGTATTTAACGATATTAACCGGAACCAACGGCTTAACCAACGTGCCTTCCGAAGCACGGAAAAAACGCCGAATAAACGTACATATGAAATTCGAAAACCGAAAATCACATTGGTACGTGGTGGGATTCGAACCACGACCTCCCGCTTAGGAGGCAGCGGCCCTATCCACTAAATGGTGGCACCCGTAGACTTTTATTTCAACTGCCTCCGTGGTCTAATGGTCATAGTCATGGGCTTACGATCTGGAGGTCCTGGGTTCGACACCCAGGGGGGGAACACAAAGTTTATATTTGTCAATTTATCACTTTGTGAGATTTTTCCCAGTTTGGTTAGGATATTGCAGGCTGAATCACCTGATTGTCCGAAAAGATAAATGATTGCGTGCTTCGGAGGGCACGTTAAGCCGTCGGTCCCGGTCGTTGTCGTTGATAGTGGTCGTTACTAAAACCATGTCAGACGCCGTGCTACTACTACGCGTTTTGAAACCTCTGACACCAGGGTTGTTCGACTCGAAAATCCACTCGCTAAGAAGAAGAAGATGGGCTTTTATAGTGCAGTGAAACTACTAATATTATAATGAAGATTGTTATTGTGTTGTAATCGGACTTACCAGATCCCTGTACAACTGAGAAACACTTCAAACTGACACCCTTTTTCTAACACCAAAAAAACGAACATCTTGTTCGAAAATCAAATTTAAACTGCGATCGGAATCGCCGTTGCTGACCCACAAACTGCTATCGAGAGACCAATAAAGAAAAAGCACTACAAAAAGAACCGGTTACCATACATTGTCTTTTACACAAAATACACAAAAGATTAGTCCAGATGCTAACGGACGCAGCATCCGCGAGTATTTTTATACAAAAAAGGGAATAAAAAAACTGGTTTTAATAGTGATTGTGCTTTTGTCAGATCGGTTATATTTTGATTTATTCGATTTTTAGTACGCCGGTGTATGGTCGTATGGGAACAAAAAGACGGGAGCTCAACAGGTACCGCCGATTGGAAAAGTGTTAAGTATCGAACTGCAACATTTAAAAACAGAATAGGTACTTTATTTTAAGAATTACCTAATTAAAACAACAATGTCTTTAATTTCCTTTTATTGAATTCACAAATCTTATTTTTTAACACAGAATACTAATGATTAAAAAACATTTCGAATTAGTTATAGGTACATAAGAAGATAATTGTTTCTTTAGTGCCGAATATTTTTACGTAAACAATTTCTTAGTTTAAAACTTTATTTTAAGTTTTTTATATTGATCTAAACATGCAAATAACTTATCAATTATGTTCAACAAACCAGAATGCTTACAAAAGGGGCTATGATAATCTACACAAGTTTAAATTAAATGAAGTTTAAATTAAAAAATATATATCTAAAAGTAGTTT
The DNA here is from genome assembly GCA_949820665.1 of Scrobipalpa costella. Lineage (NCBI taxonomy): Eukaryota > Metazoa > Arthropoda > Insecta > Lepidoptera > Gelechiidae > Scrobipalpa > Scrobipalpa costella. The sequence goes on from OX463314.1 coordinate 5,147,419, forward strand.
CTGTGGTGAATTTGTAACACTTTTGTCGTTAGTTGTACCGAAACCACTTTTTACTTATTTCTTCGGAGTGGATTCCTGTGCTGGCGCCCAGTTCGAGTAAACGCCACGGTTTCAGTGATTTCATTCATACACTTTCTGTCAACGGGCTGCTCTAAACGGTTACGAGAAATACATTCGAAATTCAAAAAAGTTTTGCACGGTTTGAAATAGGGGGATCAAATTAAAAACAAAACTTCTGCGTCATAGAAATATTGAAGGATTTGTAATTTCAGTAACTACTGTGGTTTAGAAATTATGGTTTTATGAATTAGTAGTTAAAAAATAATGGAATTTGGTTTGTTTCGTCTTTTTGGGTCTCAGTAAGAAATAAGTAAAATGCGTTCACAATAAAATAATTGAAACAAAATAAAAGTTATTGGTTGATAATTCCTATAACTTTTACCACAATTATCTAACGATTACAAAATAAGCTGGAGAACTGTTTTTATTTTATACAGACATGTTCTTTAATAGTAATAATGCCAATAACAATAAATAGTTATACAAAAAGTATATCACAAGAATTTTAAATTTATCATAATATCAAAACATTTTTAACAGATGCTTCTTTTCTTGTATCTGGTTAGGAATCGAACCCTTGACCATTGGAGAGTAAGACCGGTCCGGCAGCTGTCTACGATGCTCTTTATTGACCTCGCCGTGTTTTTAAACATTTTAGGGTGAAATCAGGAAACGGGCCCAATTTAGATCATAATTTGTAAAATTTTAGCTGGCCTGATAGGAGCGAGAGAAAAACATAGAATGTGCCAGCTGCATTTCCTCCCGGGTATGCTGTAAAAACCAGCTAAGGGATCCGAGGGTTTCAGTATATTGTAATTTAGGCGATGGGCTGACAACCTGTCACTACAGCAATATACTTACAAGTCTATCTTAAATAACCCTCAAAACTTTGTCAGACGTGGCGGAACGACCTTTGTTTGGGCCGTTTACGTTCTGCCTACCCCATTAGGGATAAAGGCGTGATTATATGTATGTATGTATGTTGTAAAATTTTTAAATGGATCAAAGATAGATAAATTATTTTTAGCTTTATCTTCCTGATGTTTAAATCCAAAACAGTTTGGAAGTATTTTTGAATGCAGTAATGCTTATACGTATAAAATAATAAAGAAAGCAAACGATTCATTTTTGAAATTATAAATGACTATATAAATATTAGTAGTACTAATAAATATTTTTTGATTGATTACACTGAAAACTGACGTAAAAGAAAAATTCGTATAAAAGATTTTTTACATAGCATAAAGCCCGTGAGCGAAATGAACTTATTATTTCTTAAAAGTGTTTTCATTGATATTTGAGGGTAAAAATGTTATTAAGAAAAGAATAAACATACATACCTATAATAATAAAATATAAAAAAAAAACATTTTTTTTTTAACTGATAAATTAAATAATATACGTACATACATAAATATAATTAAGTTTCAATATTCTTTATCAGGCACTGGTGCGGTTAGTTTTGAAACTGACTTTGATCGACATTTGTTGGAAATGCTGTTTTTGTAATAATAAATAGATACTTAAATAAACAATGATGCTGCGTTCGTAATTTTTAATTTTTCATAATGACTTACATTATTTTGGTATCTAAAATGTATTTTGATTATAACACTATTTTTTTTGTAAAGAATTACATTGATATCATATTATTTACCTCTGTCAGAAAAAGTATTTAATTGGATCTACAAATTTCACAGAATGTATAACAAAACATGGAGAGGGTTTGATTTTGAACATAAAATAGTGTTGTTTCATGTTCACTATGAATGAGTAATCCATTATGAATGAAGCATCCGTGTACTGCACGGCTTTCAACGTCACCTTCAAAGTTTAGAAACTCACCCTAACGCTAGTACGGCTACTCGACACCAGAGGACGATACTGTTCTAAATCTAAATCGACACTAGCGCCTCTACGGTCATGTTTTAGAATTAAAATTAGTTGTGGCGCTCCTTGATGGCGAATAGTGAAACTATACATGCTTTTTTCTACTCAACAAGAGATGGCGCTATAAGGTTTAGAATCAGATGATACAGACAATAGTTTAGAATGTTAGAAGTTTTGCAAAAGTATGTTTGATGATAATAATAATTTATGTACTGCATATTGTTAGAGGGAATTGAAAGAGGAGTTGACTTGTGGTTAAGATATTAAAAATGAAGTACAGCTAATTATGTTTTTGGCCATCTTGTTGTATAAAGTAGGTATAGATACAAAATATTAAAATAACCTAATTTTAAACCCAAAAGATTACTGATTTTTATTTATTTAATTTTTAATTTGTTTCTTAGGTTTGGTCACCGAGCTGAGTTTTATAACTTGAGCCTGAATTAAAAAAAAATGTTCTATTAAAAAACTGGACATTTATCTAGGTCAAAGAATGGGTGTCGAAATAACCTTAAAGTGTCCCTAATACGAGGGTATTTATTTTTACTCAGTCTATTTCAAGCAGTTAAGTTGTTCCTTTGTAAAAATACAATTTTTCGCGCCATCGGAGCGTTCGAAAGAAAATTATCGAACCGCTGTAGCCTAAGCACCCTTACCAACTTAAATTTACGGTTGGAAAAAATGTTTCTTCTTTATGCTTAAGACTTAAGGTTGATTTTTCAGATAATTGCGTAGTCAGTGGGTGCAACGTGTCGTGGTAGTGTTTAGGCATTATCTGCCATGACCTGGTAAACACAAATACGGTTTGAGTCCCCTTATTGAGGGTAATTTTCGGCTAGTGAGCCTTTAGTGGTGACAGCTGATGAGCTGTGTCCGTCGTGTTCACTTGGATTGAAGGAAATTTGGAGAGAGCCAATCGGTGGTCTTCATTGCAGCATATTGTAGTTTTTAAATCTGCAAAGAAATAAAAATCTGTTAGAGCAACCATCCCATATTTTATCCATTTACTGGCTATTTATATTGTAATTATAGAAACTATTGGTATACCACATAGTCTTATGTTAAATAAATAAAAATAATTTCTTGTTCATTAGTAAAATAAAAAATATATTTAGAATTCAGATAAATATCTCACATAAGGTGAGTTTTTCCCACTCTTATCTAAGTAATCCTAAAAAAATAAAAAATAAAATAATAACAATGTTAATTCTAAATTTTATTCGTCGTGTTACCTCTGTGTTGCATATTATAAAATGATATACCTCCGGTACCTTCCCTTGCATAAACACTTACCTAGGAAGCAATAAAAAAGTGCACTTTATAATCAACGTTTTTAATTGTATTTTTTTAAACGAACTCAGATTTGCAAACGAATGTCCACGTACGCATTGTCATGTACTCATTAAAGTATTATTATGAATGAATGACCGACTCTGCCCGGGTCCCTTTGCCTTTCTGATTAACATAACGACGAAATGACGGAAGCTGCACTCATATATCACAGCGCGAATATTACAACAAACAAACAATTCGCAAGGGCTTAAATATTATAATTAGCATAGGCAGTCCAGAAACAAAACAGGCTTTCATATTTTCTTATTAGATTTTCCATACTTACTGGTATCCCTATCAACCTATATTAGAACGAAACTATCTCTATAAATGCACATTGGCATAAAACAATCTTGCCAACATCTTCCTAATAATTGTACGCCATTTTGTTTTAAAAATAAATCTGTCTTCTAATAGGTGGAGACGAATAAAATTAAAAAGTGAAATTATGCATTCTAAATTTAAATCGTCCCGCGCTTGAAGAGGGTGGAGAGAGGGTGAAGTTTTCACACTTTTTCCCGCGAAAAGTCGGCGAGACGGCGGCAAGGAAGCGTGGAGGGAATAATTTATTTAAAGTTGGTTGTTTTTTATTCACATTTGAAAAGGAAAACTGCTAAGTTGATACATAAGTACTTGCGTACGATGAAGATTCTAGTTGGATTTGCGAATATAATGCCTAGGTACTTATTTGTAAAATTATTGTTTTAAAACGTCAATTACATTGTTTACTAGCTTATCATGAACTAATTAGTTGTCAGTATTCTTTTTTTAAGACTGGTTAATTTGTGATCTGATACCAAAACTAAGTAAGTATTTATCTACTTTTAGGTATCTTAAATTTAAAGAAAGAATAAAGCATATTTGAAAGCCTGAAAATATTTTTAATAGTAAATTTAAAATCATTAGAAGTTTCGACTTTTCACTCATTTACTTTCGACTTTTATCACTGAATCTTTTCTTTGTTACATAAATCCTCAATTCAGAATATATAGGCCATTACAAAACCCTAACCCTACAGTGCTCTAAAACAATAGATAACCCGAACTTCATATTGATAGAGGCCTGAAATTTAATATGAAATATTCGAAACGCACACTCGCGCAAAACTACTGAACTAAACCCACACAGGCGTAGCGAATACAGTTCGGTATAAGAGGGGTGTCTTTGTTACACATTAAGGAAGAAGGGCATGAAGACGGGGTTGGGAGGGGGTGGGGTAATGGGCGGGGAGGGTTGCTGTTTTGTATTCTGCCCGGTTCGCCGTTTACGATTTGGCGCGGGACTCTTGGAGATTTCCATGGTGGTCGGTGGAGTGACGCGCCACTACGCCGGCTACAACGAAATGAGGTCGGGTTGCGTTAAACTGGGTGACTATTTTGCTGTATAGGTGGTATTAAGTAGTCCGAGGTTTGTGTCGGTAGTTTTTGAGATCGTAAAGTGTGCCAACTCAAAGATAAAAGGAAAACTTCGTAAGCAAAATTGTAGGATTATTTCTCATGAAAGTATAAAAATTTGGTATGCAATCACACCTACAGTATTGGCAGAGTATCAACAGCTCATTTTGCTGTGTGTTAAAGAGAGACATTTCTACTCGCGACCATGTACAGACTTCATAAAATTCATAAAATTTCCATACTGGTAAAAAACAGTTTAAAAATGGCATTTTAAATGCAGAGATTTCTTTATATAAAATACTTGTCAACTATACTGATCAACTTATTTACAATTACATACATATAATCACGCCTTTATCCCTAATGAGGTAGGCAGAGAGTAAACGACATAAACAAAGGTCGTTCCGCCACGGCTGACAAAGTTTTGAGGGTTATGTAAGTTACATTTGTAGGTATATTACTGTAATGACAGGTTGTCAGCCTATCGCCCTAATTTGCAATATACAGAAACCCTCGGATCCCTTAGCTGGTTTTTATAGCATGCCCGGGAGGAAATGCATACATACATACATATAATCACGCCTTTATCCCTAATGGGGTAGGCAGAGCGTAAACGACCTAAGTAAAGGTCGTCCCGCCACGTCTGACAAAGTTTTGAGGGTTGTTTAAGATATATTTGTAGGTATATTGCTGTAGTGTCAGCCCATCGCCTAAATTACAATATACTGAATCCCTCGGATCCCTAAGCTGGTTTTTACAGCATGCCCGGGAGGAAATGCAGCTGGCATATTCTCTCGCTCTAATGTTTTTCTCTCGCTCTCAGTACAGCATGGAAGTAATTACAATTAACCCGTTTAAAAACTTGTTCCGTTATGCAATAAAGTATTCTATTCTAACCTAATAAAATGTATTTATCAGACTACCTCCCTGGCAACTGGTGACAATCAGAGGAATTTCTTTATTAGAGGCCGGTGTATCGGAGGGCCAGGAATGCGAGTCTCATTCCTCCACGTAAATCCTGACAACTGAACCGTGCAATTCCCAGTTATCTCCATTTAAACGACGATTAAAACTTAATAATGGACGGCCATTCGATGCCTAAATATTTGGAAGCGATAAAATGGAAAAGGAAATGCCTACGCGCACGTACGTACTTAATCTTTTGACATTTGTGTAGGTACATAAATTAAGACAATACCTATTCCATACGGGACAGGCAGTGCGACAATGGCTTCATAAAAACTATTTTCACTACGCCAATCAGAAAGGTATCGCTGAAATAAAAGGCTAGCTATAAGTTCATCAAATCCCTTTGACCCCTGGATGGTAAATTATTTATTTATTTATTTTATAAGGCACCCAGTCTAGTATTAAAGTGATATAAGTAAGCGTAGTCTAAAATAACATCTAGATTCTAGCATCCATCTAAGTTGTACCGGTACCTAATGTTAAAAATACTCGAAACCCGAATACGAAAAGAAATAACGAAAGCAAAGAGTAAAAAGTTCTAATTTATGAAAATTAGAGGGGGTGGTGAGTCAGTAAATTGAAAACACCCTCAGATTAAAATAAAAAGGAAGGAAAATAAAAAAAAATATAAGTATAAAAACTCGGCATTAGGCAACGAGCGAGACCTTATAAGAAGACAATTTTATGCAAATCTTTTTCCGCTACTTTAGCATTTGAGCAGCAAAATGTTTTTCTTTTTTTTATTCTCAGGGTTGCTGCGACTGTAACTTTTTAACAATCAGCGTGTTCGTATATTTTTGAGGATTTTAGCACTCACAATCTCATGTAATATGAAAGAAAGAAAATAATAAAGTCACCTCGGCAATCGTAGTTTTTACTGGCCAAGCCTTAAACTACACGGCTAGATGTCGCTAACGTCGCTATGACGTGTACATAAGAAAGACTATGATAAATTTGTCACTTCAGCTACCGTCTCGGTAGCTCAGTTGGTAGAGTGATGGACCCGAATTCCAGAGTCGCAGGTTCGAGTCCTGCCCGAGGCATTGTTTTTTCTTTCATATCAAACGTTTTTGTAGTTCTAGACTCATGTACGGTATTCCTCTGTAGTTTAGCACTGTGAGTCTTGGGGCTTGCGATCTAGGTGGTCATGTTTCGTATATAGTGATATTTATTCACTATGGTTGAGGAATCGAACTCTATTCGCGTCTTCCTTTTTGTATATTTTCATGATAACAAAAAAAAATCGGATTGTTCTCCTGTTTTTTAAGACAATGCAGGATCAATCAGCGCTTTTTTGGCCCTAATTTTTTGCTATATTAATCTGACAATGGGACACAAGAGACTGATTTGTAATTTTAACAATATCGGGGTACTGGTCGAAATTAATATAAAAACGCCTAAACGATCGACACGACAAGAAGAAGAAGAAAAAGTACTTTAGGCGCGTATTGGTAAACGGCACTTAAGATTGACAGTTAGTTTGAGTTCCTATCAGAAATGTCATTTCTAAATACGAGCCTAAATAAATAAATAATAAGTCACAGCCCTATTTAAAGTGTGCCGCGTGGAGGCGACACGCGGGATTATTTTTCTTCACATTCTCGAGTCTTCCCTTCCCTTTCCTTCCCACCCGCATCTCTCTGTAAGGACAGTCATTTGTTTTTTACATTTACAAGAAACCCTGCAAGATATTCTTTGTGAATCTGCATTATAATGAGCATTCTATTTTCATACTAGTCTTTGTCTTTGTTCTCTACGAAGGTTCGGTTTTAGTTCAGTTTTTGTATAGTTTTTTCTAAATGTAAATAGGTAGAAAGAAAGCTGCCTCTTGATTTTACAGGTTACTTATAACTGGAATATAATCTTTATTTAGGTAGGAATCTGATGCCATGCTGGACTGGGAGTGAGAGAAAAACATAGAATGTGCCAGCTGCATTTCCTCCCGAGCATGCTGTAAAAACCAGCTATGGGATCTGAGGGTTTCAGTATATTGTAATTTAGGCGATGGGCTGACAACCTGTCACTTCAGCAATATGCGTACAAATATATCTTAAATAACCCTCAAAACTTTGTCAGACGTGGCGGAGCGACCTTTGTTTGGGTCGTTTACGCTCTGCCTACCCCATTAGGGATAAAGGCGTGATTATATGTATGTATGTATGTGATTTAATCATCCATCGCATTAATTAATCTTCACTTGTTTTGCAGAACTGAAGAAAATATTGACTGTAAGAAAACTTTTTGTGACTTATTTTATATATTATGTATATCCTTTATTGCATGAACACAAGCGAAATGTTATTTACAAACATGGTGTGCAAGGGCGAACTAATCTCTATGAAAAAATCTCTTCCAGCCAACCCAATGGTAGTAAGTGAAAGTTGATAATTTTGAGGGGCCAAGAAAATGCAACATTAACAGATTAGTCTCTGTTACACAAATAAAATATAAAAATATAAAAAATACAAACAAAATAAATACCAATATACCTACACATAGAATAAATACATACCATATATTACTATGGAACTAAGGGATCCGAGGGTTTCATTATATTGTAATTTAGGCGATGGGCTTACAACCTATCACTACGGCAGTATACCTACAGGTATATCTTAAATAATCCTCGGCTTTTGTCAGACGTGGCGCAACGACCTTTGTTTAGATCGTTTACGCTCTGCCTACCCCATTATTGATAAAGGCGTGACTATATGTATGTATGAGAAAATTATAAAAGTCTGGTATTTAGTTAAAAGTGCGGTATTTAGCTTCGCCCCACACCCCACGTGCTCGTCTCCAGGAATTAAAGAAGTGCTCCTGGACGGAGGCGGAATGCTAAATCAGGGGCTGACGGCAGGAGTGCTGCATTTAAAATGGATTTCAGCGCGACTGCATTTTTCACATAAATAATGTAAATATGAAGTTTTTGAAAGGTTGAATTTCTTCCAGTCGGTCCAACTCAAACACAAAAATATTTGTTTAAATGGTTGCGAACTTTTAAATCATGACAGCTTATAGGTATTTAAATAGAATAAGGTAGTTTACCGCCCGAATCAATGTACCTAGTCTTTACTTGTAGCTAGATGTTGAAATATGTAAGTGTAATAAAATATATAAATAAATATATTCTGCTCATTAGCATCATTTCTTCCATTCTGGCCTGGGAGTGAGAAAAAAACATAGAATGTTCCAGCTACATTTCCTCCCGGGCATGCTGTAAAAACCAGCTAACGGATCCGAAGGTTTCAGTAAAGTGTAATTTAGGCGATATGCTGACAACCTGTCACTAAGCAATATACCTTCAAATCTATCTTAAATAACCCTCAAAGCTTTGTCAGACGTGGCGAAACGACCTTTATTTAGGTCGTTTACGCTCAGCCTACCCCTTTAGGGTTAAAGGCGTGACTATATGTATGTATGCTCATTTGCCGTATCTACTGTTCTTGTCTTGGCAATAAACCGAACTATAGAAACTACTATTTACATTTCAAAAACAAGCAACAGCAAATCAATACAGAAGCTCCAACTATTTACACAGTAACGAACTCCGAACAAAGAGAGGACAAGCAAACAGAGAGCCGATCTCATCAAGCAGAGCACGTACCGCGATAACCATCTCTCCTAATGAAAAGCACTTCCCGGCCTGATTGCGACCCCACTAAACAGTCTTAAAGTTGAGGAGCCCACTCACACAGAGAAATCACCCCCCGAACCCCACCCACTAAGATATAAACTCTTCCATTCGAGTTGGAGCTACGCCGCCCCCCGCGCGCGTGTTGAAGTGGCTGGTATTACGAACCAGCAATGAAGTTTGGAAGTTCATCGCTGAGTGGTTGGTTGGAGGGTGGGGCGATAAGGAACGAAAGAAGAAACTCCCGGCGAAACTGGGATGGACGCCCCCGCAAGGAGCGCCGGAGGGTTGCTACGTTGCTCCTAATTTCCAAGTTGGAATTTCAAGTTTTTGCCAGGTCGACTTTGTATATTGGTAGCGGTTTTGGCTTTAATTATTGCGATAGTGTAATTTTATTATTTAGTGGTAGGCATAATGAGAATAGCTGGTGACCCTGACTCCTAACTGAGGTTACCTTCAGGAACATTAAGTCGAATTCTACTGTGCTTTGAAAATCTATCGAAGTTACATACATACATAATATAATCACGCCTTTATCCCAGGCAGAGCGTAAATGCCCTAATAAAGGTCGTTCGCCACGTCTGATAAAGTTTTGAGGGTTTTTTTAAAGATAGATTTGTGGCTATATTTCTGTAGTGACAGGTTGTCAGCCCATTGCCTAAACTGCAATATACAGAAACCCTCGAATCCCTTAGCTGGTTTTTACAGCATGCCCGGCGAAAAATGCAGCTGGCACATTCTATGTTTTTCTGTCGCTCCCAGTCCAGCATGGAAGAAAAATAACCACGATTAAATAAAAGTAAGATTATTATTTTGATTATATATATTGTTAGGTACCAATTTGTTACCTCGATATTTTATCGCTGTTTCATGCGACATGGTCACGAGTAGACAATACAGGTTACAATAAATATAATCGTCTTAGTAATCACGTTTAAAATAATAATCTTATTCTAATGAACAAGCGCGAATGTCTCAAAACTTATAAATAAAAGTACTCATATATAGTATCATAGTAGGTAAAAGAATGATAAAAAGTATAATTGCTTGCTTGCTTATCTATACATATAATAAATCTCTAGAAGGGTCGTACATTGAATATTTTTACGAAAAAATAATTGCAGCGGGCATTATTAACGATATAAAGACCAAACGATTTTTTTTTGATATTTTGTCTGTCTGTCTGTACATCACGTCAAAACTACCGAACCAATTTCGATAGGACTTTTTTTATTCAACTATGTGTTACCCGGGTTGCAACTCAGGATACCTAAAATCACGCTACCTGACTTAGGTAGGCAGGAAATTGAAATTTGGCTGTTTCTTAACCGATTTTTATGGAACATTTTTTATTCAACTGAGCATTATGTAAAACCAATGTTACGATACAAATAATCACGCCACCTGACTTAGGGGGTAGGCAGGAAATTGATCTCTGATCGTTTTTAACTGATTTTAAAGGGACTTTTTACTAGACTGAGTTTTTGTAATTGCCTGGAGTCCAGTCTAGGTTAGAAATAATCACCCAAACAATTCTAAGATTGAGTAAGTACCCCAGTTTGTATGGAAAACACGCACTCAGACAATACGAAAGAAGCTTCCGCGCGCGGGTTATCAGGTCCCGCTCCTACGCGCGGAGAAGCGTTTTCAGTAAGTTCGACACTGCGTGTTTTCCATACAAACCGTGCGTACGAAGTCGCGGGCACAGCTGGTATCTTATATAGTACTTCGGAAATAAATGGCAATGTGTGTGCGTATTTATCCAGGAATATTTTTGTAGCATCTATTAATCTATCTATACTTATATATTCTTGCAAATTTCTCTCAATCTCTATTCGCAGAATAACATCAGTTGTTCATGTATAAAATACCTAGATTGAATGTTTTGAATAATTTTAGTAACGCAGTATGTATCTGTGTAACCCTGGCAACATTTGGAGACTTAAAGTGTCCCTTTATCGACCCGACCCCTTCTTAATGCCCACTTTGTCGGTTGTCATTAATAATGCCCCGTCGCGTCGGACGCGAACGTTTCCACCATTGCTGTAGATTTAAACCGACAAACTACTAGTTTTGGGAAATTGTATTGGGTGAAAAATATATAGGAATAGCGAGTAGTTTTCGAGCTGAAAATAATAATAATTTCACCGAAAATAATCACGCCTTTATTCTTCACGTGGTTGGCAGTTGCCCACTTTGTCTGTTGTCATTAATAATGCCCCGTCAGACGCGAACATTTTCACCATTGCTGTGAATTTGACCCGACAAACTTCTAGTTTTGGGAAATTGTACTGGCTGAAAATTACATTGGAATAGCGGGTAGTTTTCAAGATGAAAATAACACGATTCCATGGAAATAATCCCGCTTGTATTTCTCACGGGGTTAGCAGTTGCCCACTTTGTTGGTTGTCATTAATAATGTCCCGTCAGACGCGAACGTTTCCACCATTGCTGTGGATTTGACCCGACAAACTTCCAGTTTCGGGAAATTGTACTGGGTGAAAATGATGTACAAATGGCAAGAAGTTTTCGAGCTGAAGATAGGATGCACATAAGCACTCCTATATTCCTTACGGGTTGTATTGTTTCTAAACACATACAAAAACAAATATAACGTATAGTAACAATCATGAATGACAATTGCCCAGAGAAGCAGAGGTATTATGATTTGAACCAAAAAATAATGTTTGGGAATCGAACCCGCGTCATCCGTATCGAGGGTTCAAGGCTGACACCACTAGCCAAAAGAGGGCGAGATTTTTATGATGTCAACTATGGCCTACGCTAACTCTATATTTATCACTTGGTGCGTCGCTATTTCGGCATCTCGAGTGGCGAATTGAATCGAACCCGCGTCATCTGGATTAAGTGCCCAAGGCTCACAGCGCTAGACCAAAGAGGACGAGATTTTTATGATGTCAACTGTGGGTATTTATCACTTGGTGCGTAGCTATATTGGCATCTCGAGTGGCGATTAGCGCGGGCATTAATCAAGTCGAGAGAGTAAGGCGAGACGCACGAAAGTATCGCGTTCCTGGCCATGGAGGGAATATTCTGATGATGTAGATTTGAAAATATGTAATGCCTTAAAAGGCCGCCGCAAAAAAGAGATTTAAATAGGATATATTAACGGACTACGTAAAGTTTTGAAATCATCTTCCATGCTGAACTGGGAGGGAGAGAAAAACTTAGAATGTGCCAGCTGTATTTCCTCCTGGGCATGCTGTAAAAAACAGCTACGGGATCTGAGGGTTTTTGTTTATAGCAATTTAGGCGATGGGCTGACAATCTGTCACTACAGCAATATACCTACAAATCTAAATAACCCTCAAAACTTTGTCAGACGTGGCGGAACGAACTTTGTTAAGGTCGATTACGCTCTGCCTACCCCATTATTGACAGAAGCGTGATTATTTGTATGTATCTTGGGAACTTTGCTTCGATGTGGCGAGCTGGACGAAATATTTTTTCTATAGTTAAACAAACTTTATAGTTAAACATAGGGCTCGATTCCAGATACCACCGGCTAAAACTAAATATGAAATCTATCTGTCACTTTCAGAATACTAAAATTAGAAAAGGACAGGCAATTTATGCTCTATGGTTTTACATTTTGTCCGCTAGATTTTGACGCGCTTATGCACGTTTCCCCAGTATTTCCGCCGTCATACGATATGGCGGTTAATATTGACAGATAACGCATAAATAAAAATCGGAGAGAATAGATCTCCTGTCCTATTCCAATGTTTTAATCTGAAAGTGACAAATAGATTTTAACTTTAGTTTTAGCCGGCAAATCTAGAATCGAGCCCATTATTTATTCTCTTCTTCTTAGCGAATGGATTCTCGAGTCGAACGACCCGATGAACCCTAAAACAGGAAATTCTAATAGGGATAAATTCAATCAGAATAGGGATGTTGACATCATCCCCTTAATTTGGCCAGGGTTGCTCTCAGGTGGCGCGACATCTAATAGGGTTGTGTGTCATTAATACATCTACCTACAAGATACGGTATACCTACTCTCACACGCAAACACTAAGATAAATCTACTGTAAAAATTAATATTGGGCTCAATTCTGGATATTTCGGCTAAAACTAAAATTAAAATCTAATTGTCACTTTCAGACTAAAAAAATAGGAAAATGACAGGAGATCTATTCTCTCCGGTTTTTGATTATACATACATACATATAATCACGCCTTATCCCTAATGGGGTAGGCAGAGCGTAAACGACCTAAACAAAGATCGTTTCGCCACGTCTGACAAAGTTTTGAGGGTTATTAAAGATAGATTTGTAGGTATATTGCTGTAGTGACAGGTTGTCAGCCCATCGTCTAAATTATAATATACTGAAACCCTCAGATCCCTTAGCTGGTTTTTACAGCATTCCCGGGAGGAAATGCAGCTGGCACATTCTAAGTCTTTTTCTTGCTCCCAGGCCATCATGGAAGAAAGAACTTTAGAAAGACTTTTGATTATAGTCAGTGTTTTTATACGTTATCTGTAATTTTTAGCCGGCGTCATACTATATGGCGGATAAAGTTGACAGAAATACTGGGGAAACCTGCAAAAGCGCGTCGAAATCTAGCGAACAGAGTGTAAAACCATGTAATAGATATATCGCCTATCCTTTTTCAATTTTATTATTTTGAAAGTGACAGATAGATTTTTATTTATCACCGTCTATTGAATTGTTTAAGGAGCAAACAAGAAAATTATATTTAGGTAATAATGTGTAATTGGTAGCTGTCTGATTCATAAGTATCGTTTAAGTAAGTATAAATAACATACAGTTTCCCGTCTTATGTAGCATATATTATGTATTAGTTTATCATAAGATATATATAAGTATATTTTATTGTTTTTTTTTAGTCTAAGTATTATATGTAGTAATATTCACTATCCCGCTTTCTGCTTGTACAATTTCTGTACCCAAAGGTTGCCTGGTAGAAATTGCTGCTTTAACAATAAGCTGCCTAAACTGTACTGTCACGTTTGTTCCTTTTTATTTCTGTTGTGTGTGTTTCTTTGTGCAATAAAGAATTCTGTATTGTATTGTAATTTTTAGTTTGAGCAGGTGGTATCTAGATTCATACTTATAATCACGCCTCCATCCCCAATGGGGCAGGCAGAGCGTAAACAACCCAAACAAAGGTCGCTCCGCCACGTCCGACAAAGTTTTAAGGGTTATTTAAGAGAGATTTGTAGGTATATTGCTGAAGTGACAGGTTATCAGTCAGTAAATTACAATATACTGAAACCCCCGGATCCCTTAGCTGGTTTTTACAGTATGCCCGGGAGAAAATGCAGCTGGACATTCTAAGTTTTTCTCCCACTCCCAGGCCAGCATAGAAGAAATTCACAATGGGAGTAAAATATACTAGTGACCTCTACCAACGCTATGTACTATTCTCGGCCCATACATAACTACCTATAATACACTCCTTAGCGAAGAGTCCTCAGAATTGGGCGCTCCTTACCCGGGCGCGGGGGGTCCGCGCGGGGTGCGGGGCGGGGGGCAAGACACTCGATCAATACCGACCCGACTTTCAAACTGCTTTCACCCTCACGAAAGTCGCCCGGTCTCTACCCGAGCGGAGCACTACGGATTGACAAAGAGCTGATACTACCGCCTTGGGACGAAATTGGCCACGATTCGACATAAACTGGATTTAAATAAAATAAAACCATACCCGCCCTTTTCCGTCTTGAGCAAACAGAAAACAATGGCAGTATAGACAGACTTATTATAATACTGTCAGTTCAAAAATCTATGCAGTGTTACGTAAAATAGTCGTGATGTGAACGATTAAGTGATTTTATATGACAAGATTAAGTATGATAAGTCCGACAATACCGGAATCTTTTTCTGTTCGTTCAAATCGGAAAATGCCAGAACCAAACTAAAATAAGTTAAGTTGTGACTGCTACAGAATCGGGCAGCATTGAACTCGCAAAAGATTTGTTGGAAAATTTCACCGAAACGTAAACAGTCCGCCGTACATCATCTAAGTGCACCAATTTACTTTTACTAAAACATCCGATAAATTTCAATAAGGTTAATTTTATTACCTTTTAATGAATGGTGGTACGACGGTATCAGACATCTTCTAAAATAGGTAGCCAAAACACGGTGAAAAAATTTTCTGCTCTGCTCATCTTTGAAATGGATCTGAAACAAAGAAACAGGTATTCTTACAAATGTTTGACTACAATTTCCACCATTTTTTGTCGTGTAATTATTTTTCTCAGTGAAAAGTTACCTGGGAACTACTTATAGCATAGCCTTCCTAGAAGAGAAAGAGTTTTTGTAATCAGGAACGATTATTTTTGATTATTGATATTTTTTTAAAGAACTTTAACTTTATTATTAGAAATTGAAGGACCTAATCGAGTAACGTTAGTTTAGGATACATAAACCCTCAAAATTGCGGCAATGGTAGCAATTCGTAGTTACAAAAATCACGACTTAACTATACCTGCCAATTTCTACCACGAGAGAACAGAAAGAGATGGACATCGTTTTGGTCAAGATTTTGTTAAATTGTGCGCTCTACGAAACGTTAGCAATGACTCTGTTTTAAGCTTAAACTGGTGGTATCATCAGCTCTGTACAATTCCTGTCACGTCTTCGCAGCAGTCTTCACGCCTCCCCTGGAGTCGCCCGCCGCCCCCGCGTCTTATCGGGCTCCACATTACACATACCGACATACATACACACTGTTATATATGTGTAATTTCTAGACCTTTATGTGAGAGGGTTATTTCGGGCCGTGGGAATTCGTCAAGGAGAATTTCTGCTTTACAGAGTTTCGCTAGAGAAGACTCTGATGTTTTGTCTGCGTTAAAGTTATTTGTGTAATATAAACAGCAAAATACATACATATAATCATGCCTTTATCCCTAATGGGATTGGCAGGGCGTAAACGACCCAAAAAAAGGTCGCTCCGCCACGTCTGATAAAGTTTAGAGGGTTATTTAAGATACATTTGTACGTATATTGCTGTAGTGACAGGTTGTCAGCCCATCGCCTAAATTACAACTAGCAACAGTAAACTAGATCTATATCGGTAAATCGCTTTGTGTCCTTAGTTAAAAATAATACTAGCTTCATGATGGTAAAAGTATATCTTAAATTAGCAGTTTTATTCAATGTTTTCTTATCGATTACAAACAAATTAATGTTTCGTTTTTGTTTTGTTAAAACTTACTACGATAATCTATACAAGTCATCATCATCTCCCTAGCCTTATCCCGTATCTCACGGGCTTGGCTACCTAATCTAGGGGATTGAACGAGGGTACTGGTTTTTACACAGAGCGACTGCCATCTGACCTCCGCAACCCAGAAGGGAAACCAGACCAGATAATCTATACAAGTCTATACCAATTATATAAAGAGGAAAGATTTGTATTTTTGTGTGAACGAATAAATTTAAAAACCACTAGACCAATTTTTAAAATTCTTTCACTGTTGACAGAAAGCTAGTTCACAAATAATAAAAAACAGAGGTACGTGTCTCAAAAAACAGGTTACTTGAGAACTGATCTTAAATTCTTAACCGTTAAACGGGATGCTGTGGGAACTAAGGGTCACTTTGACCCTAGGTCACCGAGACCAATACAAAAATACCGTTTTATCTGAACTTAATACCTGTTACTACTGTACAGTCCCGTAGTAAGGGAGATTGAATGAACCCTGTGGATGCAGCGCCTTGTGTGAGAATGTAAAAAAAGGGGTCAGTTTGACCTCTGGGTCAATGGCAGCATCGCACCGCTGGGACAAATTCTTGTTTTCTTTTTAAAGCGCTTTTAGAAACGTAGATGCAGTTTTTATGTTGAGTTTGGCAATGCTATCGATTCGTAGAGCACACAACTTAACTAAATCATGACTAAAATATTGCCGTCTCTTTTTGTTCTCTCATGATAGAAAACGACAGGTATAGACTTATATATAAGTCGTGATTTTTGCAACTACGAATTGCTACCAATATAAGAAATGAACTTGTGATAGAAAATAATGATTGAATACGAAGTCAACTGATGTATATGACGAATTTATGTGGAAAAGCTCTACACTCGCTCTGAATCTCTTTTGTGGTGGTAAACTACCTATTTCCCACAAAAATAAACTAAGGTACTAGTATCTAAGTTTGCTTGTACTGTTGGCTATCTTCATCATATGAAAAGTGGGTAGTTGACTATAGGCATATCCAGTCAAAACCATTATTTGATCAACGTGGTGATCTACCAACACTTGATATTTATAAAGAGGAAAGGGAAAGTATCATGAGCTACTTTTACTCTTCTTCTTCTGGCTAGTATTTTCCCGGCCTGATGCTGGGTTCCGCTTTCCTGCGTTTCCTACTCCACTTTGCCCGGTCTTCAGGATTCACTGGTCTGCCTTTACCACGTCTAGCCAGCGCTCCTTCGATCTGCCGCGTGATTTTGGGCCTTTGACAGTGAGGTCCGATGACATGAGCTACTTTTACTGTAGTAAAATATGTAATTCCTACGAGAAAACTCATGTGTAGCCAAGGGTAAATCAGCGAGGCGAAAACCTCGTATAATTATACGGGGTGTAAGGGACAGCGTCTTGCAAACTGATAGGGGTTGCTCAGTCAGTGAAACTCGACAACTATCAGCAGGATTTTTTTAGGAAATGAAAGAAAATTTGCTATTCCATGTAAATTGTCTGGTCGCGGTGGTCATTTTATATGGGAAGATAATTATTTTTTTTGTCTCTTGAAAGAATTTTCGGGTAATAGTCGTTCAGTTTCGTTGACTGAGCAACCACTATCAGTTTGCGGGACGCTGTGTTACACCCGGTATATAGTGCTCTTGTGTGGAGCTTAAAATCTTAATATTCAGGAAACTTATATCTCTTGGAGTGGCTTGGCACGCCTTATCTCGGCCGGAGCCAGGAGCCAGCACAATAAAACCGTCGCCATCTCGATTTTATTACAACCTCGGCCCCGGCGTATAAACTACTAGCAGGGGTACGCAATAATTTCTACTGGTCAATTTCTAATAGAATTTACAGTAAAAGCATTCGTCCCATCCCGTCACCCCTGATATTGATCGAACTACAAAAATAATCTAAATATAAAAGCCGAATGTGGCGCGCCGCTGATGTTATTCATAGATGAGAAGATCCTACTACGCTTTTTACTAGACGATAAAGCAAAGTTTACATCATTAATATTTTTTATACAGCCATACTTAACTGAATTAATCGTAGCCGAGAAGATCCTATCCTATCCGTAGATGTTAGCACACGTACTTCATAATTATTATGTACGGCTTACTGACAAAAATAACTCAATATAAAACTAAATCCGAATGGTATATACGGACCCCAGATATTGATCGCGTATGAGGAGATCCTTTCTACATGACGATTAATAACAAAACTACATGAAATAATCTAAATAAAATTTGAGCCAAATGTTGCGCGGTTGAGAAGATCCTAGCACGTTTTTTACTCGACGATTGAGAACAAAACTACACGAAAATTGCACAAAATAATCTAAATAAAACTTTACCAAACGTTGCTTACCCCTGATATTGATCGCGGATGAGAAAATAATAGCATGCTTTTTACTCGACAATTAAGAACAAAACTACACGAAAACTACATAAAATAATCTAATTGAATCTTGAGCAAAATGTTGCTTACCTCTGATATTGATCGCGGCTGAGAAGATGCTAGCACGCTTTCTACTCGACAATTAGGAAAAAAATACATGTAAACTACATAAACGAATCTAAATGAAACAGAATCCGAATGTTGCGTACCCCAGATATTTATCTCGGCTGATAAGATCCAAAAACGCTTTCTACTCGAAAAAAATACACGAAAACTACATGAAATAATCAAAATGAAACTGAATCTAAATATTGCGTACCCCAGATATTGATCGCGGCTGAGTTCTACTCGACGATTAAGAACAAAAAAAACTATACGAAAACTACATGAAATAATCTAAATATAACTGAATCTAAATATTGCGCACCCCAGATATTGATCGCGGCTGAGTTCTACTCGATAAGATAAGATAAGATAATCATTTATTTGCTCTTAAACAAGGTACAACAGGTGTTACAAATTATGTATTAAGAATCACTTGTTTAACTATTTACAATAGCATGCAAAAAATAACAACATTAATATAATACATTTCTTAATAATAACAAAATATAATGTCAGTTAACAAAGGCAGTATAGTGATGACACACCTTGCCAGTCAATAGGCAAAGGGAGAGAAAAAAAAAAAAAAAAAAAAGGGAAATAATTTGTCAAATACTATTTTACAAGACTGACGATTAAGAACAAAAAAAACTATACGAAAACTACATGAAATAATCTAAATGAAACTGAATCTAAATATTGCGTACCGCAGATATTGATCGCGGCTGAGTTCTACTCGACGATTAAGAACAAAAAAAACTATTCGAAAACTACATGAAATAATCTAAATGAAACTTGAGCCAAATGTTGCTTTCCCCTGATATTGATCGCGGCTGAGAAGATCCTAGCACGCTTTCTACTCGACGATTAAGTCTAATTGCTGTGAAATTTATCGCCCACTGGGTCGCATTTGCATGAAATCTTATTTATTGGACGCCTATTTTGGCCGCCACCTTACTCGACTTTGCTGCTTAAAATATAGATTTAGTTTGAAGATACAGGGTGGACTACGTCATAACTAATATCTTTGTGATACGGTTGCCAAGCGAATGAAAGGCGTGTTGACTGGGTAGTTAAAAATATAGAAGTCATTGATTTGATTAGTACAATGTGCTGAGTAGTACAAACTAAAATTAAAACCTAATCTGTCACTTTCAGACTTATATATATTCTTTATTGTTTTAAAAATACAGTTCAACTTAAAAAATTAAACAACAAGCGAGCTTATCTCTATAAGAGATCTCTTCCAGCCAACCTAATGGGGATAAAAGATGGGAAATTCACGGGAACAGAGACAGTTAGTATAATTTAATTACAGCCATGCTGGACTGGGAGAGATAGAAAAACAAAGAATGTTCCAGCTGCCCTTCCTCCCGGGCATGCTGTTGAAGTCAGCAAAAGGTACTCGAGGGTGACAGTGTATTGTAATTTAGGCGATGGGCTGACAACCTGTCACTATAGCAATACATATTACAATCTAAAATTGTCCTCAAATTTTGTCAGACGTGGCGAAAGCGCCTTTTACGAGACGTTAAACGGAAATGTATATATGTATGTTGATATATATAATAATACTAATACACATATTAACATACTATAATATAATTATATGATATGAATATATTTATAAGATATATAAATGATAAAATAAAATATAATTATATACGTCAAAGAGAGATCATAAAATGCTCTTTCAGTCTCTTCTTAAAAGTGAAGCTCGAGGGACAGACTAAAAACATTGGAAAAGGACAGGAGATCTATTCTCTCCGGATTTTGATTAACAGTCGGTGGTTTTATGCGTTATCTGACATTTATATCCGCTGTCATATGAAATGGCGGATAAAATTGACAGAAATACTGGGGAAATCTAGCGGACAAAGTGTAAATAGTCTGTCCTTTTAAAAAAATCTATTTTGAAAGTGACAGATTTTAATTTTATCTTTAGCCGGTGGTATCTAGAATCGAGCCCAATATTTACCAAGGAGTGACGTCATAACTCGCTGTTTTCATACAAAAAAACGTCTTTGACATTACATAAAAAGTTGTGGATTTGCGGAAACTTGCGTCTTCATTGGTCGTATTTTTTAGATTTTGAATAGGTTTATTAGTTTCCCATTTTGCTATTAGAACTGATCTTCTACTTTTTGGGCTAAACTGCTAAAAACACTACCTTAGTGTGGTGTCATTCATTATGCTTAGATCATCACCATAGTCATTTGATTCAAGCAGTGATTGCAATACGCTATGATTATGCTTAAATGAGTATATTATATTATACAAAATCATCGAGTATCAATATTTATATACATTATACAGAGGAAGTAATATCTTTACGTTTCGTTTTAACGAGTTTGCAGTGTAAACGGTAAATTCTAGGAATTATCTTGGAATCTATTGTGCTAGTAAAATGGAAGTAGTAAGTTGTAAACATACGTACAAGTCTGAGTATTGTGCGGCCAGCGGGATAGTTACACGGTAGAGCTGTGGAAATCACCGGTAACGGTAAAATACCGGTAATAACGGTACCGGATTAATATTCGTATCTCAACATGTAAAGATTTTAACAAGGTAAATATAATAGTACTTCACTTTACTCGTAATAAACGGCATTATATTTCTTTGAAGTTATTGAGAATCAATTCCTATATTGTATAGTAATGTTACTAGTATCCTACTATTTTATGTACACCTAAAATGTACATTACGAAATTAATGAAAAACGCGCTACGAGAATCTCACCGTAGCACTACGTAACCCTGAAGTACCAGGTTTCGGCGTAGCACCACGTTACGACGTAGTCCAGGCTACGCCGTAGTACCACGTTACGACGTAGCACCAGGTTACGCTGTAGCACTACGTTACGAAGTAGCATTGTATTTGCTACAATGTTCTTAGGACGTATTATGGTTATCAATTTCACTTTATGGGTTTTAGGACACAGTTTCAATATAAATGTTCTACCTCATTACGATATTAACTTATCTTCCTTAATCAAATTTGCAATTATTATGATAAAATATACTATATTTGAGTACTACAATAAGCTTGATTTTCAAATTTTTTACAGCTAGTAACACAAAATAATATTATTAAGGAATTATTTTGAATCCGGTTTTTACCAGTTTAAACAGGTTGCATCCAACTCTTCGTAAAGCAAATAACAAACTTGCTCGCTCGGCGGTTATGCTCGACTGCTATTACTTTGCAACTTGCTCTTACTTGTTTCCACAATGCGTATGTATTCAAGAACTACACTCAGCTATGTATGAATGTATGTACGATAGGCACATAACCAAGGCACATACTTATCGTGTTAAGTTTATACATAACTAGCGACCCGCCCCGGCTTCGCACGGAAATTATCAATGTTACTGTACTGTATTATCACTCTATTCATTAAAAGAAACCGCATCAAAATCCGTTGAGTAGTTTTGAAGATTTATGCATACATAGGGATATAGGGACAGATGAAGTTTATAGGGCAGGTGTCTCGGTTTTGACCATCTTAAGACCATTTTTGCCCACTTGATATTTTAGTTAATTTGTAAAATGTTTAGTATTTAAGAAGATTTTTTATAGAATTTATGAACTAGTACAGTTGTACGAATTGAATTTATAAAATCATGTGCTAATAGAAATATTTATACAATAATTTAAAAACATAGTGGCCAAAAAAGATACACTGGCCAGAATCGGGACACCTGCCCTATTTAAGTGCGTATACTTCATTTTAAAGTAAGAGCCCGATGGTGTAGTGGATAGGGTCTTTGCCTCCTGAGCGGGAGGTCGTGGTTCGAATCCCACCACGTACCAATGTGTTTTTCGGTTTTCGAATTTCATTTATTCGGCGCTTTTACCGTGCTTCGGAAGGTACGTTAAGCCGTTGGTCCCGGTCAATATCGTTTAATACCGAAGACATTAGTCGTTAAGCCATATCAGAAGCCAGTGCTAAGCATTGACGGCTTGAAAACTCTGACCTTATCTAGGATTGGGTCTGGTTTCCTTCTGCGTTGCGGAGGTCAGATGGCAGTCGCTCTGTGTAAAAACCAGTACCCTCGTTCAATCCCCTGTATTAGGTAGCCGACCCCGTAAGATACGGGATAAGGCTAGGGAGATGATGATGACTTCCCTTTAAAGAGTAAAGATAAAATAGATTTGAATAGAGCCCATCTTACAAAGGCCTAGTTATTTAAATATTATTTGTCATAAGTTTATTCAAATGATGTTGTAAGGACCGTCATAACAATATCGTTAAGTCATAGTAATTTATAATTATGACATGTGTATTTCTTATTTTCGACACAAAAAAATGATAATACTAAAACGACATTGGTGTTTGCCTTCGTACATACATACATACAATCACGCCTCTATCCCTAATGGGGAAGGCAGGGCATAAATGACCTAAACAAAGATCGTTGTTCCCAGTCCAGCATGGAAAAAAAAGTTTGCCTTCGTAGTAGTTCATTATAAGCTGGTCTTAAAGAAAGACCAGCTTACTTCCATGCTGGACTGGGAGCGAGGGAAAAATATAGAATGTGCCAGCTGCATTTCCTCCCGGGCATGCTGTAAAAACCAGCTATGGGATCCGAGGGTTTCTGTATATTGCAATTTAGGCGACGGGCTGACAACCTGTCACTACAGCAATATACCTACAAATCTATCTTAAACAATCCTCAATACTTTGTCAGACGTGGCGGAACGACCTCTGCCTACCCCATTAGGGATAAAGGCGTGATTATATGTATGTATGTATGTATGTCTTAAAGAAAGGATCCCAGCCTCCAGAGAAACTGGAATCCCGCGCGGAAGATTCACGCGCACCCTACCTAACTTGGAACTACTTACTACTGACCACGCTTGACGTAGCGAATGTAAAGCTAAAAACTAGTTTTAGCACTGTAAACTATATTCTATAGCAGGTAGTTATAGTATTCATTAAAAGAAAGCCATGTTCTTCAAACTTTTGAACATGTATTTGCTAAGTAATTTATAACTTTAATTCTCTTCTATGCGAGAAAAAAAAAGAGTGTGCCAGCTGAATTTCCTCCCGGGCATGCTGTTAAAACCAGCTAAGGGATCCGAGGGTATCAGTATATTGCAATTTAGGCGATGGGCTGACAACCTGTCACTAGAGTAATATAGCTACAAATCTATCTTAAATAACTCACAAAACTTTGTCAGACATGGCGAACGAAGTTTTGTTTAGGTTGTTTATGCTCTGCCGACCCCATTAGGGATAAAGGCGTGATTATATGTATGTATGTAATGTATGATTCTATGGAATTCATAACCAATTAGCAGACTACTTCTACTTTCAAAAACTTTTCAATTAAATGTTTTCTAGATTCTGGTACGTAATTTCCCACCTTATTTATTCATCAATTTCCAACTCGCTGCTTACCTACATTCCTAATTAATTACAGCCCAAACAAAATGTTTCACAAATCCTACTTCAATTTAAACTTGTAAAGAAGGAAGGCCGGGGACGGACAAAGGAGCGGGTGCGAATTTAAATGTGGCCCACAGATGTGGAGACCTTAGAAACAAACAAATCGACCCCCCCTGCCTGGGGGGAGGGGGGGCGCCTTATACGACCACATCTTACAGGCCCCAATTTCTACTTCCTTTCCATTACACGCCAGCCAGGGCCGGATTGAGGCATCTGGTAGTTATTTGCATTGTTTTATTGTGTCGTTTTGGAAATAAGTGTTAGTTGTGGTTGCAGAAACTTTGTTACCAATGCTTGTGGATGATAATATTTTACACATACATACATACATACATAAAATCGCGCCTTTATCCCTTACGGGGTAAGCAGAGCGTTAAACGACTCGTAAAAGGCGCTTTCGCCACGTCTGACAAAAATTTAGGGCAATTTTAGATTGAAAAGTGTATTGCTATAGTGACATGTTGTCAGCCCATCGCTTAAATTACAATACACTGTAACCCTCGAGTCCCTTTTGCTGACTTCAACAGCATGCCCGGGAGGAAGGGCAGCTGGAACATTCTATGTTTTTCTATCTCTCCCAGTCCAGCATGGAAGTATTTGCATTATTTTATTGTATCTTTTTGGAAATTAGTGTTAGTTGTGGTTGCAGAAACGTTGTTACCAATGCTTGTGGATGATAATATTTTACAAATCAGTATATTTTTTACACTCAGCCATATCCCATCCGACTGATTACAAAAGTTTATACTTTTATAATCAGTCGGATGGGTATAATATTTATATATTTAGTTCTTGAGCCGCAGTAAAAGACTAACTTAAAAAGGTAATAACTAGTCCTATTCTTAGCAGTCCTTAGAGGGATGTGTTACTACTAATTAACTTTAACTTTGACATAAGAAGAGGATACCAAATGAACACATGACATTGACATTCCTTATTTGACGTAACTTTAAAAAAGAACTGAGCAATATTAACTAATAAGCAGTCTTACGACAAATTAGGAATATCAAAGTCATAAGTCAAGGTTAAGAAACCGACAGCGCTACTGAGAATTAGGTCGCGAGAATCGACGCCAATTCCTTCACGAGCTGAAACTTTTCAAAAACAGTAAAAAATTCTAAATCCGACTCTGACTCTCGCTGACTAAACATAATCGCCGAACTTCCTTACGACTGTACCCTTCCTCCGGACTGCTCAGCCCGTACACACTCAAATCCAATCTTTATTACCAGCTAACAAGGCTCACTTTGCCCCAGCCAGTTACGCTACTATCATTACTGGATGCCGTTGGGAACTGGAACTAATGCTGATAGGTTTAGGGTGTATTTTAGAGTGGGAGGTAGCTGGATCCAATTTTCCTAGAGCGACCGCTGAAGCGGCGGAGTTAAGAACAGCTCCGTACGAGAGGGACGATTCTGGTAAGACTAATATTTGCAAATAATAGTATCCGTTGCTTGCTAGTGCCCATGCTGGATTGGAAGCGAGAGAAAAACATAGAATGTGCCAGCTGCATATCATGCTGTAAAAAGAACGACCTTCGTTTAGGTAGTAAACTACCGCTCTGCCTACTCCATTAGGGATAAAGGCGTGATTATATGTATGTATGTATTGCTTGCTTGTGTAGTGCTGAGTTAGAATAGCATCACCCCATATGAAATGAAATGAAAAATGAAAAGGCCAGCAGCGTTATTTTTGAATGTAACTCGCAATTTGCTCTTTAAGCGTGGGGCGATGAGACAATCACCCTTAAGCGACATACCTATACTTACTTTGAGTTGGTTTAAGGTAAAGTTTAGTTATGTATTTATTAAGTAGTATTTATATGTATTAAGATGAACTAAGTATGCACTATCCCGCTTTCTGCTATGTACTACCCTAATTTCCAAAGGTTGCATACATACATACATATCAGTTTCGGTTTATTTTCTCCACAAAATTACAGTTTCATAAATTAATTGGTAACAGAAGTGGTCATATAATCACGCCTTTATCCCTAATGGGATAACCTAAACAAAGGTCGTACCGCCACATCTGACAAAGTTTGAGGGTGATTTAAGATGGATTTGTAGGTATATTGCTGACAGGTTGTCAGCCCATCGCCTAAATTGCAATATATTGAAACCCAAACCCAAAGGATGCCTGTTAGAATTTGTTGCTTTAGCAATAAAGTCGCCTATATTGTACTGTTTTGTCCCTTACTTTTCTGCTGTATGTATTTGTGTTTCTTTGTGCAATAAAGTATCTTGTTTTGTATTGTAAATAACCGATGATTGATAATAACATCTTAACGCGGTTGTCACACTGGGAGCAGATCTGCCTTCTGTGATTGTCTATGGATTCCGTAGACAATCATCAACTACTTCAATTAGGTAGATATTCGCGCTCGAGTTTGTGAAATACCTTAGGCTATCATGTCACAGTAAACCGGTATTCTATGACACATTTTAATTCTATTTTCAACTGTTAGCAGAATATCATCCAAGAACAGTTCAGTCCAAGTTGCGATGTTACCACGGACTGTTTGAATAGCAGTCGCGTCGAAACTTGTTTGCAGGATTGTGCCGGGTCCAGCGGGTTTCTTACCCGGGCCACAGAGCAGATGAAAAGAGTAGCATTAGTTTCATACATACATATAATCACGCCTTTACCCTTAATGGAGTAGGCAAAGTTCTGACAAAGTTTTAAGGGTTATTTCCGATAGATTTGTAGGTATATTGCTATAGTAACAGGTTGTCAGCCCATCGCCTAAATTACAATATACTGAAACCCTCGGATCCCTTAGCTGGTTTTTACAGCATGCTTTTGAGGAAATGCAGCTAGCACATTCTATGTTTTTGTTTCGCTCCCAGGCCAGCATGGGAATCAATTCCACAACACGAAATCATCATTATCATAATCATTTTTCCCATATCTACCTGCTGCAGTCTGCAGGATATAAGCCTCACTCTCGCGTGAAAACCAAAAGAATGCGCGGACGATGTGACTTAGGACCCAGCAGGTTATGTTGCGTTTTCATGGTATATTATAGAATGCCAGCTAAGAGTACTTTAACGTTTTGCGTTTTTGCAGAGCTTCTGCAATGCTACTAGGAAACTATTTGAACGAATTTGGAACCCTCCAAGCGACGACGCGTGTGTGACAAGTATACTGCGCAGGTGGGTCCAGTCTAAACTTCTGGCATCTTCTGGGTGAGTTGGCTCCATCGTTAACTCTGTCACAGTCATCCCTGACCTAGGCACCTATTGGTAAACAGCACTTGAGGCAGAAAGCTAGTTTTAGTTCGTATTAGAAATGTCATTTCAGTACAATACGGCCTGTCAAATCCGTACTTAATAATGCTCTCAATCTTGAGTTCGCTTTATAAATAGAGACCTAGTGTCTAGAGTCAAGAGAAAATCCATTTCTGATAAAAAATAAAAAACTAGCATCCCGTCCGCGTCCGTCGCCCGCCTAGCAGATCTGCTGTGATAGCAATGACTGGGTGGGCTCTTACTGTTCTCTTTTCTTCTACTGTGGCCGGGTCCAACTTGTTTCTTACCCGGGTTGACCCGGGTGTCGGGGGGAGGGGGTGATAAATGCTCGGGTATTAATACCCGGCTGTATAGTTTTATGATCTTAGTTGGGTCGTAATATAAATCTGGTCTTCCGGTTCGCCTCACCATTGTTTAGTTTTAGTACGTACTCCAATAGGAGCTTCAATATTATGTTTATGCCCTTGCGGTCGTTATGTAAGGATCTCAATAAAAACTTACGTTATGTGGAGCTGCCTTGTAATAATGTAAATATGTAGATAATGGGCTCGATTCTAGATTCCACCGTCTAAAACTAAAATTAAACTCTATTTTGACGCACTTTTGCACGTTTCCTCAGCATTTCTGTCAATTTTATCCGCCATATCATATGACGGCGGATAAAAATGAGAGATAACGAATAAAACCACCGACTACAAATCAAAAACCGGAGAGAATAGATTCTCCTGTCCTTTTGCATTTCACAAATAGATTTTATTTTAATTTTAGCCAGAAAAGCCCCTTTATGGAAAGTTTTTTTTTCATATTTATGTGAGACTTCTAATGCAACATGATTGTTTGCTAGATAACTAAATATTAAAATTTTCTTTGCCTAAGAATATTATTATATATATCTACTTACCTACCTACAATGTATGCTTTAACAATAGTTGCTGTGTCAAGTTTGGGAACCGTTATAAAGAACAAACTATTGGCCTAAGCCCCTCTAGCAACAAATTAGTTTATTTAGGATTCAGATTTTAGTCGCACTTTAAGTTCTCGTAAAGTATTTCTTGATAAATTTTCATACATTAATATCAGGCCTTTTCACGGCGTGATTGTAGCTAAACGAAGAGAATTTGAGCGTGATCTTTTTATATATATCCTTTTGGCATTTAATTATGAAACACAAGTCAGCGACTATTGCCTCAAACTGCCTCCGTAGTCTAGTGGTCGGAGCCATGGGCTTACTATCCAGGTCCAGGGTTCGATTTCCAGATAGCTAACACAAAGCAGATATTTCTCAAGTTATCACTTTGTGAGGTTTTCCCCAGTTTGATTAGGACATTGCAAGCTAAATCACCTGATTGTCCGAAAATAAAAAGGATTCCGTGCTTCGGAGGGCACGATAAGCCGTCGGTCGCTGTCTTTAATAGTGGTCATTATTGAAACCATGTCAGAAGCCTTTAGCGCTACTAGGCGGTTCGAAAACTCTGACACCAGGGTTTATCGGATCGTTCGACTCCAGAATAAGAAAAAGAGCGACTCTTGCCACTTCTGAAACTGAAAAACTTTCCCAAAGGAAAATTAGTCGTAATACGAAAAAATACGTTGTGAGAGCCGATCTTTTTTTTAAAATTAAACCAGTTAGTTTTATGGGAAGAATAGCCCTATTCAATTTGTGAAGGAACGTAATTTCCCCATGTATAATATAAGATCCATGTATACAGGTACCTCCTGCTCATGCATGATAAACGCGGGTGCTGAAGCCAAGCAAGTTTTAATGAGAAACACTACTTCGTAAACACTGTACCTACATACACCCCTGTCCTCATAACACCTACCTGTCTATACGTATTATCTAGTATTATCTATGTTATTAACATTTTCAGCTTCCATGCTGGACTGGGAGCGATAGAATAACGTAGAATTTGCCAGCTGCATCTCCTCCCGGGCATGCTGTAAAAACCAGCTAAGGACATCGAGGGTATATTGTAATTTAGGCGATGGGCTGACAACCTGTCCCTACTGCAATACAGTTCTACTTTAACCCTCAAAACTGGTCAGACGTGGCGGAACGACCTCTGTTTGGGTCGTTGACGCTCTGCCTACCCCATTAGAGATACAGGGGTGATGGTATGTATGTATTAATATTTTGTATTGTATTGACTTACGTATTGGCCTTAATTCTAGATTCAACTGGCTTAACCTTAAATTAAAATCTAACATAACATCAAAATATTTTATTGCACGTAATAATACAACACAACAGATAACAACAAAAGACAATCTATCTGTCACTTTCAGACTAAAAACATTGGAAAAGGACAGGAGATCTATTCTCTCCGGTTTTTGATTTGTAATCGGTGGTTTGATGCGTTATCTGTAATTTTTATCTTCTATTATCTTTCTATATTATTATAATCTAAAATTGCCCCCAATTTATGTCAGACGTGGCGAAAGCGCCTTTTAGGAGGCGTTTTACGCTCTGCCTACCCCGTAAGGGATAAAGGCGTGATTTTATGTATGTATGTATGTATTATAGTTAATAACTATGATAGCTTCTTCCATACTGGCCTGGGAACGAGAGAAAAACATAGAATGTTTTGCTCCGCCAGCTGCTTTCCTCCCGGGCATGCTGTAAAAACCAGCTAAGGAATTCGAGAGTTTCAGTGTAATTTAGCCAATGGGCCACTACAGTAATATACCTACAAATCTATCTTAAATAACGCTCAAAATTTTGTCAGACATGGCGGAACGACCTTTTGTTAGGTCGTTCACGCTCTGCTCATGGGTTATCGCAATAGGGATAGAGGCGTGATTGTATGTATGTATATATCTTTTATGCACATTACATAGATTTTGATACCTATTGGTTCTTCCATATTAGTCTGGGGCACAGAACAGATAGTACGTAAGCTGGGGGCGATAAAGAAACGTAGATTTTTTCCAGCTGCTTTTCTTTCAAGACTTACTGTAGAAGCCAGTTGAGTTGAATCAAATGTTTCAGTCAATTGCATGGATAGGCAATGAAATGGCAGACTGTCTATTAGATATTCTCAAAACTGGATGCACGGCACGTCAAATTAGGAATGTCAAAGACATGTGTTTATTTACTCTGTCCTCATGACAAAGTTAAGCAAGTGACAGCGCTACTAAGAATTAGAATATGCTATGTTTCCTACAAGTCAAATCAGTAACTTTTTATTAAATGTAAAAAAGGCTTTTATGTATTAAAATAGCGATTTATGAAGTCATTCGTTTTTAAATATTGCACTACTCAAATCAATAACTTCTATATTTTTATCTTAATTATTAAATCTAAGTGTTTGTTTCTTTTTAAATGATGTATGAGATTTATAATATTTTAACCATCACTTAAGTATAGCCGATATGTATTATAAAGATTGTCTTCCAATAACTTTTCATCAAAATCAAAAATCGTGTTTAATTGTTTAAAAATCTTCAATTTTGATTTGATTTAAACATCATAGAGGGTTCATCTTGTAACATTATAGCGCTGTCCCTCTTTCTCGTAACGTATCAAATTACAAGACCTTACCCTCAGTACTGCTTACGAAGGAGATAATTTAATTTTGTGAAACCTTTCTACAAAGGAAGGGTAAGGGCAAGAATGAGAGCAATCTTGTGGTAAGTGTAGTAGGCACCTCTGAAACTATTGCGTTACATGTATATTATAAACGTGTAAATACATTTATACAGGGTGTAAGGGACAGCTTCCCGCAAACTGATTGGGGTTGCTCAAACAACGAAACTGAACAACTATCAGCGGGTTATTTTTTCAGGAAGTAAAAATTAAATTTTACTTTGCCATTCAAATTGTCTGATCGAGGTCATTTTGTGCGAGATGGTCAAACTTTTATTTCATTTCCTGAAAGAATTTCCTGGTGAATATTGTTAATTATTGATGACTAAGCAACCCCTATCAGTTTGCGGGACGCTGTCCCTTACACCCAGTATTATAAACATGTATCATTTATATAGACATGTAACTGTCAGGGGTGTAAGGTGAATGAACTAGAGAAATGTGGTTGGGTTTTCTGTCTCTCCTGGGAAAGTGATATTTTCTGCATGTATAGTATACTATAAATTGATATGCCATGCTGGACGGGGAGTGAGAAAATACATGGAATGTGCCAGCTGCATTTCCTCCCGAGCATGCTGTAAAAACCAGCTAAGGGATTTGAGGGTTTCAGTATATTGTAATTTAGGCGATGGGCTGATAACCTGTCACTACAGCAATATACGTACGGATATATCTTAAATGACCCTCAAAAATTTGTCAGACGTGGCGGAACGACCTTTGTTTAAGTCGTTTACGCTCTGCCTACCCTATTAGGGATAAAGGCGTGATTATATGTATGTAAAATTGAGATGCAACGGCATACAAAATTAAGATTCCCACGTCTGACAATTTCCATGTGTAAGTAATTTCAGCAACAAAACAAAGTGATGGGTTGAAAGCCTATAGTTTAAATTACATAAGCCCTTGAATTATTCTACTGATTGTTACAGTTTGTAAATTATCCGGCTGATACATCTAAGCTTTGTTAAATGTTCCGGTTCGTTCGTTTGTCTAATATTACAAAATCGATCATAATAATCAGGTCAACTACAAAAACGAGTAAGCAACTGAAACGTAACCGAAATCATTCCACAGTTTTTCCCAAGTAGGCCAGCTGGGCACTTAACCCCTTCGCCGCCGAGGGCCGCCCTAGCGAGGGTCCGGTAGGCCTCTCAAGGAAATTGGGTCATCTGCTTCAACACTCACTCTGCAAGATCTCTTCCAGGGGACTGGTTTTTTGTTGTAAAGTAAATACTTATGAGCGTTTGTTTGTTTTTATAAAACTGTGAACCCTATTTCCATGTTGAATGTAAGATGTGTTTGAGAGGTCGTTTTGTACAGAAATTATATTCCTGATACGAACTCAAATTCTTTGTCAATCTTGAGAACTGATTATTATCTAGGTCCGTAAGTTACGTATGTTAGGTATAATACATACATAAATCACGCCTTTATCCCTTACGGGGTAGGCAGAGCGTTTAACGCCTCGTAAAAGGCGCTTTCGCCACGTCTGACAAAAATTGAGGGAGGATTGTAATATGTATTGCTATAGTGACAGGTTGTCAGCCCATCGCCCAAATTACAATACACTGTAACCCTCGAGTCCCTTTTGCTGACTTCAACAGCATGCCCGGGAGGAAGGGCAGCTGGAACATTCTATGTTTTTCTATCTCTCCCAGTCCATCATGTAAGGTATAAGTACTTCTAAAAGAATGAACTTAATACCTACAATAAATATTGTATTTAGATCTTCAAAATTGTATGACAATCACCTATCACAATAATTTTAAAAGTATCTTTACATATTTGTTATACATATGTATTCTTATAATAGTTTTTTTTTATACTTTGTCGTACAAACCCGCATCATACTTTTTTTATAGCTTTTCCTTACTGCCTGATTTCTGGAAGATATTGCTACCTTAGCAATAAGGCCACCAATTGAACAACTTTTCTTTTGATATACCTGTGGTGATTTATTTTCTATAAGCAAGGCTTTTTCTTTCCGTCAAATCTCTTTGGCTCGTATTTATTAAGCGATCTCAAGATTGAGAGCAATATTAAATTCGGATTTGACAGGCTGTTTTATATTGAAATGACATTTCTGATACAAACTCAAACCCGCTGTCACTCTTGAGCTCTTGACCTGTCTCTCTATAATTACGAGCCTTTGTATTGGTTTATAATAAACATAATTTCAGTAAATATTTTAATAATAATACATTTTAATTAGAAACATCCGCAGCGTCCATGATGGCTCATAAAACTATATTGGGTCTTACCCTTGCCCCCACCCAACTATCAGTTCTTATTCACCCTTCTTCTGGGGTGGGACCGTACCCCTGCCCACCCGCCTTGGCCCGGGGGTGAGAGGGGGGTTGTATCAATCTAATCGCGCAAAACATTGGGGGCTGCCAAATTAAGAAGAGGGTGGTTCTCTGCCAAAGAAATGGGGTGGTCGAAATGGTGACAACTATTGACTTTGAAGAGTAATATAATAAAAAGAAGAATTAGATAATCTTTCTGTACACCAAAAATAAAAGTTCTATACTACAGAAATAAAATAAATTTGACAACCAAATAGAAATAAAAGTAATATGAAGGAAATACGTGTAACTGAAGCAAAAGATTATTTTATTTTAAGGTACAACTGTTTTAATTTATTAAAAAGTTACTCATTACATGAATTACATTGTTTTTTAACTTCCATCAACTCAAATTTAATGTACTAGCTGCTTCTAAGCTTGGGCATACCGACTGTAAAATGTCGAGGGTGAATTTTGCTCCCAGGTTTCACTATACTTTTTCCAATTTAGGCGATCGCCTTATGACCATAGTTCCTACAGAAAACATACATACATACATACATATAATCACGCCTTTATCCCTAACGGGGTAGGCAGAGCGTAAACGACCTGAACAAAGGTCGTTCCGCCACGTCTGACAAAGTTTTGAGGGTTAATTAAGATCGATTTGTACGTATATTGCAGAAAACCTCTTCAAAATAGGTCAGACACGTAGAAAACTGCTTTTAAAGGGTTCTTAACACTCTTCCTACGTCGCAAAGGACAATGCTTACGTAGATCATTTATGTTTGTATCAAATAAGACCTATTATTTCAAAATCTGTGAAAGTACTATTGTATGAATCAGTTAAGTAAAACATTAGATACTGTTTACTAAAGTTTACTCTAATTAAACTTTTAAAATAACAAGAGACGCAGCTGATACTAGTCTAGAAAAGTGACTTTATAACACAAATTTGCTATTTCATAAATAAGAGACAAGGAAATTACATACATACAATCACGTCTTTATCCCTAATGGGGTAAGCAGAGCTCAAACAACCCAAATAAAGGTCGCTTCGCCACATCTGACAAAGTTTTGAGGGTTATTTAAGATATATTTGTAGGTATATTGTTGTAGTGGCAAGTTGTCAGCCTATCGCCTAAATTACAATATACTGAATCCCTCGGATCCCTTAGCTGGTTTTTACAGCGTGCCCGGGAGGAAATGCAGCTGGCACGTTCTATGTTTTACTCTCGCTCACAGTCCAGCATGGAATTATTCAAGCGAAGTATGGAAGCATATAAGGAAATTACTTATTAAAATGAAAGCTGGGACCTCATTAAACAAGACTAGAGGGCGGTATTGTCTCTCAACAACAAAGTGTCGTAAAACCTTTACGTGCCGGCGAATAGTTCCCACTCACGTATCTTCAGTATTATTTATATTTACATATAAATTATATGAAATATTGCTCAAAGTTGGGTCCTGGGCGGTAGTTAAGGAGGAGTTTCCGATGAAATATGTCTTGGGGGGTCCGGCTGTGACCCCCCGACCCGTGGGGGGTAAGGACGCCTTAAGCCCGCGCATTAGGGGGTTAAAACTTAGGGTGGAGGGGGTTGTTTCGCCTGGAAGGTAACCGACTAAATTCTCCGATAAAATGACTGGCGGCTTGGATGTTCGTCCGTTTCGGTAATTTTAGATGTTGGACTCAGTCAATATTGTACGGTATTAAAGCCATATTTTGAAATAGATTTTGCTTTGCTGGAGTTATTCAAGCGTACAAAGATAGTTATAGGTACTAGTGTTTCAAATATAATTTGGTGCTTCATGAATCTTTGTTATCTATTCATTGGATTAGTATAATACTACATTCGGTTACGACCTTTTTCCCAAAAGATAGGTAGTATGTACTTTATTTTGGCTAGGTAGAGCAACCCTTGATAACTTCTTTCCTTTTTATCAAATTCCTCAATCTTCCATGCCTAATAAAAAAATAAACTTCTGTCTAAGTACTTCTTATAGGCAATTGATACTTAGCTAATAAGGAATTTCCTTTTTTTAAAATTCGATCTTCGTTTACTTTCTCGGGAAAAAATGTTTGTTTTCTCTATACTATACGAATATCACATGATTTTATAGGCAGTCAAATTCTTGTCACCCAAGTAAGTCCTGGGTGCAGTGCTTAGTGCATCTGAAAGTGCACAAAACAAGTACTAGCGGTGGGGAGCTGAGTCGTTAGTGGCCGGACCGATTTGTCGCGAGTTCCGCGTTGCTCGAGACTTCACTGCACTTGATTACTTGCTTCCTAGCTTCAATTTTAGTTATCACTACAAAGTTTAAAACAAAGTCGCTTTCTCTGTCCCTATGCATAAATCTTTAAAACTACGACACGGATTTTGATGCGGTTTCTTTTAATGGATAGAGTGATTCAAGAGGAAGGTTTATATGTATAATACTTGCAAAATAAAGTAGAGAAACACTGATCATTTCCGTGCGAAGCCGGGGCGGATCGCTAGTAACTGTATAAAGATAAAATCACGCCTCGTTAAAAGAGCGTGAACATCTGAACATATAGCTGACAAATCTTGAGAGTACTTTTTGTTATATTTGTAGTACTGTATCTTTCCTTCCATGCTGGCCTGGGAGCGAGAGAAAAGCATAGAATGTGCCAGCTGCATTTCCTCCATACATATAATCACGCCTTTATGTCTAATGGGGTAGGCATAGCGTAAACGATCGAAACAGAGGTCGTTCTGCCACGCCTGACAAAGAGTTTTGAGGGTTATTTAGGATAGATTTGTAGGTATATCACTGTAGTGACAGGTTGTCAGCCCATCGCCTAAATTGCAATATACTGAAACCCTCGGATCCTTTAGCTGGTTTTAATAGCATGCCCGGGAGAAAATGCAGCTGGCATATTTTATGTTTTCTTTCGCTCCCAGTCCAGCATGGTATTGTATTAGACAAAATCAAATAAATGGACTCTACGAAAGCTTGGTTACATAACAAGTCGTCATATAGTACGTAGTTTGGAAGCATCTCCTCACAAAACCCGACCATCCATTATTCCACGTTCATTTACTTGAAACGCGGCTTAAGCTTTACACCCAACCTATTTATAAGCAGAACTAAAGGTGCCGGCCCGAAATGTTTACGAAGCATTTGCTTAATAACTAGAACTTTAGGGTTGGGTCGAAATTCTCTTAATACCTCTATTCTCTGTGTGGGTAGCGTGCGCCTGTGTGCGTGGGTCGCGGTTGCCATGGCGACGTATCTTAAAGATCTCCCCCTTCTCTCAGTTTTCTCCTTTCTGCGCGCGTTTCTTGTAGGAGGGGGGTGTAGAGTTAGCAGGGTTGGCAAAAAGGGAATTATTAATTGCTGCGAAGTAGCTGCGCGCTTCGGCGTAGCGTAGCTATAGTTTTACGGGATTAAAACCTACGCGTAGATTTACGCTAACTTCTGCAAATTTTGCTGTAATATTGTTATTGGATGCCTATTTGAATTCTAAATAGACATAATTAGAACTTGTATCGTATAGATTATTTACCATTAAGGTCTCTTCAAACAGCGGTCGTAAAAGCGTAATCAATGTCAAATTTTTAGCTCCATTTTTGTTCCGCAATCACAATTTACTTACGAAAAAACGTTATATTTTTCTTTATTTGTAACTACGCTTAACGATAAATAAATGAATTTACAAAATAAATAAATCCCTTCAAAGGTCATCAAGAAAATCCCTACGTCCTTGATCAACAAACTTTTCTGCCCACCATCGCCAGGGTTGCCCCCTCCCCAAACACTAATGGAGAGGCGACGAGGCCCCCGGTCCCGCGGGTTTGGGCCATAAAATAGTAAATTAGTGATGAGACCACAGGCCACTATCGATCTATCGGCACTTCGGACACTTTCCGAACATGTTGTCAAGCTACGGAAGATGTTTGGTAGAAATAGTGAGGGCTGGCCGGGGCCGTAAATATAAAATAAGTAAGCAAATAGGTTCGCAAAATTTTCAATGATACTAATCAGTTTTTGATTGTATTGTTGTAAACTACTTGTTGCAATAACACTTTAGTGAAATTCCCATTTCTCTGGGTACTTTTTGAGTAAAAATGTTTCTCCCGTAAAAAAATATTGGCTGGTGAATTATTTTTGTTTGCAAGTTGGAAAAAATATTTCAGTTTCAGCATTAATTGTGGCTAGGAAACATACACATAATTATTTGCAATTATCTAGAGCATTAGGCATTACGCAACAAAATTCTATTTAAACTTTCTATTCTCAGTATCTAAATGGGCACCAAATGTCGTCTACACTGAGAAATGATAAAGGCAAATGGTTAAAAGCGACTGGCAGGCAGCTGTCTTCTCGCAATTATGAATTAGTGATGAGCTATCACCAGCCATATTTATCGATTTAATGGTAAGGGTAGTTGTGACTCAGAATCAACAGTGTTGCTTTATAGATCTTTTAAAATTTGTTGAAAGAAGTGCAAAATATTTAAAAAAATTACTGATATGTTGGTCAAGTCCAGGTTTTTGATTGCTACTCGTAGGTTCAATATTTGAGATCCTATAAATATTATAAAATAAATTGGATGCTACATATAAAAAATGGATGTTATGATCAACATGAAGTAATGTAGTAATTATATACAAGTATTTTTTATTTTCTTTTCCTGATATTTACTTAATGAACAAGTTTGTTTATAAATAAAATTAGTAAATAAAATATTAAGTAATTTAAATTACTATAAATAATGTGATTCTTGGTAGATTTTACGCACAAAAAGTGTTGAATAATAAACGTATTAGTATAAGATGTCAATATCGGTATAGTTTTAAATTGACTCACCTTTGAATTTTTTCAGCTACATTTTTCACTTTTAACTTGTGAGTCTCGTCACCACAGCATCTTCCCGAAGACTGACCAGTAAATCTCACGTATCGAAATCCAGTCAATTCATAAATATTTATTAGTGTCCAGTTTGGTCAAGGAGTTATGATAATGGACCTGAACATTGTCCAAAAACTGGTTCTTTCACCTTTAAATTAGGGGTGCCACATCATTGGCCACGTTACGTTTACGACCCTTTTTCACACTGCGAAACTTATATATCAGTAAATAAGGTTGACATTTCTACATGCTTGTGTTTTCTAAGTGAATGCAGTAAGTTGGTGATAAGTAAAGGTGTGTGCATACAAAATGAGATGTGCTGCAGCATCCGTGTATTGAAGGGTGGTATTGGTGGAGCTGAACTTTGTTTGTCTGACCTCTGCTCATTCTCTGACGACGAGCAAATGTCGTGGGACTGACACAGAGATGGAATCCTGTGGGAAAATACTGAATGTCTAGAAACGAAGGGGTATAGTGAATGCGTATTTAGTTTTAGCTGCCAGGGAGAATTAACTATTAACGAAGGTATGAAAAGTGATGTCTGGAAAATATTCAGAATCATAACCACTACGAAATAGATAAGATCTTAGTACGAAATAATTATATCTTTATAGGCTACCTAGATACAAAAAAATACATTCACAAACACGCCTAAAGCTTTTGCGGGGTAAACAAAACTCGAACAGTTTAATACTTTCTTAAAATCAGATTTCAAATTGTAGTTTTTTTTTATATTGCAAATGGATTTGCTCTTTTTGAATTCAGTCAAGTCTTGTCGGTAAATACTCGTAGTTAATATATATTGATTATTCATGCATTGACAAGTAGTCATTGTTGCAATATAAAAAAAATATATCTCGGGTCTCTCAAATAACTTTTATACATTCTTAGTTCTTAATTGACAACTACCAACAGCCTAGATATACCTAACACGAGTATGAGGTGTAGTCGGTGCGACCTCGGCCCTCCCCCCTCTGTTCGGGTTCATTTCCGGCTGCTAATCGTCTTGTCGCCGCTTCGACTCCCGGCAGTGCTCGCTCCTTTGCGCATAACCTATTTCGTCTCGCTTGCTTCTGTGAAAAGCTTCATAACTTGCTCTTATATTAAGTTGTCAAAGGCGCAAGGAGATAAAGCAGGAAACTGCTTTTGAGTTTGAGGCATAAAGGAACTAAAATGGTGACTTGTGAAAATTGAGTTCATCTTCTTAGCGAGTTTTCTTCCATGCTGGACTGGGAGAGATAGAAAAACATAGAATGTTCCAGCTGCCCTTCCTCCCGGGCATGCTGTTGAAGTCAGCAAAAGGGACTCGAGGGTTACAGTGTATTGTAATTTAGGCGATGGGCTGACAACCTGTCACTAAAGCAATACATATTACAATCTAAAATTGCCCTCAATTTTTGTCAGACGTGGCGAAAGCGCCTTTTACGAGGCGTTAAACGCTCTGCCTACCCCGTAAGGGATAAAGGCGTGATTTATGTAGCGAGTAAATTCTCGAGTCGAACAACCCGATCTTTTTCTTCTTAGCGAGTGGATTCTTGAGTTGAATGACCCCTAGTGTCAGAGTCTTCAAACCGCCTAGTAGCAAAGAGGCCTAATTGAGTTTGTTTTTGTAATTGTACCTACAGATAGTTTTAGATTGAACGGTACGGAACCTGCGACGAATCCCATTCGATATCATATTTGGTTTTCATATTTTTATGTTTTACTCTTTATTAACAGGTAACTTTCTAAAATGGTTCTCCAATGCGTTATAAAAATAGCAATAGAAGCAAGACGCCTCGGCGTCACGCCTCAACGCACAACCGGGGCGGACAGGGTGGAGAGGGCGCACGCAATACGCACGGCTGTATAGAATAAACACAGGAGCCAGGAGATTTTATTTTCACTCACACTCTTATTGATATGGAAATATCATTATATTGTTAAACTTACCTATTGTTATATTAATAAGGATCTCTAAACAACTTTCCATTATAAAACTAATGTCGTTTTGTGAGAAACTATTTATAGCTCTCTTATTCGCTGATCGAGTTATTTTGTATGGTGTTTTAATTTTTATTTTTTCCATTTTGGCCTGAAAGAGAGAGAAAATCATAGAATGAGTCAGCTGCAATTCCTCTTGGGCATGCTGTAAAACCTAAGGGATCCGAGCATTTCATTATATTGTAATTTAGGCGATGGGATGACAACCTGTCACTACAGCAATATACCTACAAATCACTACATAGTATAAAACAAAGTCGCTTTCTCTGTCCCTATATCCCTATGTATGCATAAATCTTTAAAACTACGCAACGGATTTTGATGCGGTTTCTTTTAATAGATAGAGTGATCCAAGATGAAGGTTTATATGTATAATGCATGCTCAATATGGTAGAGAAACACTGATAATTTCCGTGCGAAGTCGGGGCGGGTCGCTAGTCTATTTTAAATAACCCTCAAAATTTTGACAGAGATTTGATTAGGTTCTAAAACAATTTTTCAAGCTGAGATGGCACATGTTTACTGCTTTTTTATCTACTTTCTTCCATGCTGGACTGGGAGCGGGAGAAAAACGTGCCAGCTGCATTTCCTCCCGGGCATGCTGTAAAAACCAGCTAAGGGATATTGTAATTAAGTCCTACCTGTCACTACAGCAATATACCAACAAATCTATCTTAAATAACCCTAAAAACTTTGTCACACTTGTATTTAGGTCGTTTACGCTCTGCCTACCCCGTTAGGGGTAAAGGCGTGATTATATGTAATATGTATGTATGTGATCTACTGTGGTAGATTCTACTGCGCTCTTGTAATGACGAGCTAGTCCATAAAAAGCTAGTCTAGCGGCTATCTGCTAAGTGATCTGCAAACGACGGTCGAACTAAACACATAAAATGTGGCTGTACGCGCATAAAGTGTTTATCTGTGCGACGCCTTAGGCGGGCGGAGGGAAAGATGGTGGTGCAAGTCATGAGCGTAAGCGGGGAATAAGTGATCTGCAAACGACGGTCGAACTAAACACACGAAATGTGGCTGTACGCGAATAAAGTGTTTATCTGTGCGACGCCTTAGGCGGGCGGACGGAAAGATAGTGGTGCAAGTCATGAGCGTAAGCGGGGAATATGTGATCTGCAAACGATTGGCGAACTAAACACATTAAATGTGGCTGTACGCGCATAAAGTGATTATCTGTGCGACGCCTTAGGCGGACGGAGGGAAAGATGGTGGTGCAAGTCATGAGCGTAAGCGGGGAATAAGTGATCTGCAAACGATGGGCGAACTAAACACATAAAATGTGGCTGTACGTATAAAGTGTTTATTTGTGCGACGCCTTAGGCGGGCGAAGGGAAAGATGGTGGTGTAAGTCATAAGCGCAAGCGGCGAATAAGTGATCTGCAAACGACGGTCGAACTAAACACACGAAATGTGGCTGTACACGCATAAGTGTTTATCTGTGCGACGCCTTAGGCGGGCGGACGGAAAGATGGTGGTGCAAGTCATGAGCGTAAGCGGGGAATAAGTGATCTGCAAACGATGGGCGAACTAAACACATAAAATGTGGCTGTACGCGCATAAAGTGTTTATCTGTGCGACGCCTTAGGCAGGCGGAGGGAAAGATGGTGGTGTAAGTCATAAGCGACAGCGGAGAATAAGTGATCTGCAAACGATGGGTGAACTAAACACATAAAATGTGGCTGTACGCGCATAAAGTGTTTATCTATGCAACGCCTTAGGCAGGCGGAGGGAAAGATGGTGGTGTAAGTTATAACATACGATTGGCATGCAAATAAAAACACGCACTTAACACGGTAGATTAATTTATATCTGAAAATATTTGGTAAATGTGTGTTGTCATGGCGTACCCAGGTTCCGGGCCAAGGGCGGGGACAAATCACTACTCAGATGTATAGAAGTTGATAGTTAGTAAGAGAAATCTAGATCCAGGGGGGCCTGCCACCCCCCCTCTCCCCCTCGGTACGCCCGTGTGTGTTGTGTATTGATAACTTCTTTTAAGATACTTACTTTAAAGTACCTAAGAACATTTTTATACTGACATCCAAATAATAGCATCCAAGTTATCCGAGTTTTTAACGTAGATAAATCCATTATTATAGAGTCGCAGGCCGCCAGACTCCATTAGACAAAGCCACTGGCAGGCCAAAAAAGCGATGGTTGCTGCGGGTGGTAAAAAAATATAAATATAAATCTCTCACCAAATGATGCAAAAGACCGGGCATTAAGGCTAGTATTTATAAAGCGATTTCAAGATTTAGATTGATATAGATTAGATTGATATAGATCTAATATTACTATTAGATAAGGATTTGACAGGACGCTTTGTACTGAAATGTCATTTGTGATACGAACTCTCAAGCGCTGTTTATTAATATGCGCCTAAGTGTGTAAGATGAAGCGGAGAACGCCGTGCAGAAGAAAAGAGATTCACCGCTCACCGCTTGTATCATGGACACGGCTGAAGTCGTTTACACGGCGCGATAGTAAAGTGGCGTTATGGTGATTACATTGTAGGGACAACACTACGCTTCTAAGTAGTTTCTACGCGCCTAAGGGAGATTAAAACCTTATCTCCAAATACACCTTTAGATATACGTACGTATATAGGTACCTAGACTTCAAAGATAACCTACCTACGTCGGTAGGTCTTATTCAACGTTGAGATTAAAATGTATATTTAAAAAAGGTAAAATTAATCTTTGACAACATTTTGATACCTATAAAATATATACATACATATAATCACGCCTTCATCCCTAATGGGGTAGGCAGAGCGTTAACGACCTAGACAAAGGTTGTTCCGCCACGTCTGACAAAATTTTGAGGGTTATTAAGATAGATTTGTAGGTATGTTGCTGTAGTAACAGGTTGTCAGCCCATCGCCCAAATTGCAATATAGGTACAGAATCCCTTAACTGGTTTTTTCAACATGCCCGGGTGAAAATGCAGCTGGCACATTCTATGTTTTTCTCTCGCTTCCAGTCCAGCATGGAAGAAAATATATATACCTACTATGTCTTCCTATCATACCCACTTATTGAATGTAGAACGACAGCTATCCGTCTCTGATATAGGATGTACAAAACAAACCTACTTATACCACATGTTTAGTAAGGATACCTGATTCACCTG
Source organism: Scrobipalpa costella (assembly GCA_949820665.1). Lineage (NCBI taxonomy): Eukaryota > Metazoa > Arthropoda > Insecta > Lepidoptera > Gelechiidae > Scrobipalpa > Scrobipalpa costella. The sequence goes on from OX463314.1 coordinate 5,190,968, forward strand.
ATTGTCCGAAAAAAAAAAGATTTCGTGCTTCGGAGGGCACGTTAAGCCGTCGGTCCCGGTCGCTGTCTTTGATAGTGGTCGTTACTCAAACCTTGTCAGAGGCCTGATAGTTGTGCTATTAGGCGGTTTCAAAACTCTGACACCAGGGTTCATCGGGTCGACAGACTCGATACCCACTCGACAGAAGAAGAAGTAAGGATAGCCTCTGACAGGGTTTGAGTAACGACCACTATCAAAGACAGCGACCGGGACCGACGGATTAACGTGCCCTCCGAAGCACGAAATCTTTTTCTTTTCGGATAATCAAGTGATTCAGCCTGCAATGTCCTAACCAAACTGGGAAAAAATTCACAAAGTGATAAATTCTCAAATATCAACTTTGTGTTTCCCCCCTGGGAATCGAACCCAGGAACTCCGGATCGGGAGTCCATGGCGCTAGGCACTAGACCACGGAGGCAGTACTAAACCACGGAGGCAGTACTGATAGTTGTGCTACTAGGCGGTTTAAAAACTGTGACACCAGGGTTTATCGGGTCGATATCGACAGAAGAAGTAAAGATAGCAAATAAACTTTGCAAAAGCATAAAAAAAACTAAATAGAACCATATTAAATTGTAGGTGAAATTACTTCCATGCTGGCTTGGGAGCGAGAGAAAAACATAGAATGTGCCAGCTGCATTTCCTCCCGGGCATGCTGTATAAACCAGCTAAGGGAATCGAGGGTTTCAGTATATTGCAATTTAGGCGATGGGCTGACAACCTGTCACTATAGCAATATACCTATAAATCTATCTTAAATAACCCTCAAAACTTTGTCAGACGTGGCGGAACGACCTTTGTTTAGGTCGTTTACGCTCTGCCTACCCCATTAGGGATAAAGGCTTGATTATATGTATGTATGTATGAAATTAATAGTGTTGTACCGAGATGGTGTATAGTTTTTTGTGATTTGGGTAACTTTTTTGTTGTCGTTATCAGTTCAGTTAATTTGTTTCACAATTAAAGGTTACAGAATTAAATTAAAATATAATAAATATTGTTTTGGTCGTCGTCAAATTTAGAACATGTGGTGGAAAGGAACATAGAAATTTCTTAGCCCCTTTACACGTATTTATAAATTAATTCTTAAGTCCAACAAGAACGAAACACTGGCTAATACTTTATAATGGCCTTAGCAAAGTACGCGTTTGTCTTGTATCGCAGGTGGACTCCGAACTCCGGCTTAAAGCGGTTATAACAAGTTACGACCGGCGGGATGGGGCTAACTAGATTCCTCCCAACTTTCGCGGGCTAGATAATGATCTTCGCTACGTGGGTGAGCCGAGTGGACCGGCGGGAGAAACGCCGCGGTTGGAACGCTCGTGTGTAAAAGAAAGAAAGAAAGAAAATACACTTATTCAGTACCCGATATAACAAAACATGAAAAAATACAATAAAATACAAAACATGGACACTGAAAAGGGTACCCAACTCAGCGCATGCTGCAGTTTAAAGCTGCAGCGCTGGTTTTCAGCTGGGCCCATAGCATTTTTTTTTACCCAACATACACAAGTGCTCATACTCAAAGCTCTTACATATAACTAATAACTACACAAACTGAACTCTAAAAGGTAACGATACTATTAAAATATGACCTACTCAAATCTAGTACTTACTCTTGCTAACCTAACGCTATTAATATACTATGACTAAAACTATAAAACCATGTAACTATATCTATACTTATACTACATACATACATACATATAATCTCGCCTTTATCCCTAATGGGGTAGGCAGAGCGTAAACGACCAAAACAAAGGTCGTTCCGCCACGTCTGACAAAGTTTTGAGTGTTATTTAAGATATATTCGTAGGTATATTGCTGTAGTGACAGGTTGTCAGCCCATCGCCTAAATTGCAATACACTGAATCCCTCGGATCCCTTAGCTGGTTTTTACAGCATACCCGGGAGGGAATGCAGCTGGCACATTCTATGTTTTTACTTAGACTATCCATTAAAAAAAAAAAAAAAACAAAAGCAAAAAACATTACCAAGCAGCACGTAGAGGGTGGCTTGCTAGATTACCTACTAAATTAAATTAAATTAAATGAGTAGTAATATCTTGTTGTTGTAGTTCTAAACAATACTTTTTGAGTTGAAATCTGTGTGTGTGTTTTTCTGCTAAACATCATCATCACTACAAAGTATAAAACAAAGTCAAAATCAAAGAGGAAGGTTTATATGTGTAACACAAGCATAATATATTAGCGAAACACTGATGATTTCTGTCCGAAGCCGGGGCGGGTCCCTGTACAATACGATACAAGATAATTTATGGCACAACACATTTACTTCCAAGCTGGACTGGGAGCGAGTGAAAAACATAGAATGTGCCAGCTGCATTTCCTCCCGGGCATGCTGTAAGAACCAGCTAAGGGATCTGAGAGTTTCAGTATATTGCAATTTAGGCGATGGGCTGACAACCTGTCACTACAGCGATATACGTACAAATCCATCTTGAATAACCCTCAAAACTTTGTCAGTCGTGGCGAAACGACCTTTGTTTAGGTCGCTTACGCTCTGCCTACCCCATTAGGGATAAAGGCGTGATTATATGTATGTATGTATTTATGGCACAAAAAACACAAATACATAGGTGCAGCAGAAAAGTACGGAACAAAACAGTACAATATAGACGACCGTATTGCTAAAGCAGCAATTTCTACCAGGCAACCTGTGGGTATTAGGATAGTACACAGCTGAAAGCGGGATAGTGCATACAAACATACTAAAATACAATCACACCTTTATCCCAAATAGGGCAGGCAGAGCGCAAACGCCCCAAATAAAGTTCGCTCGGCCACGTGTGACAAAGTTTTTAGGGTTGTTTAAGATAGATTTTACTAAACAAATGTAATATTTTATCGGTATAATTTAAGAAATTGAAACGGAGTATGTTAATACATACATACATATAATCACGCCTATATCCCTAATGGGGTAGGCATAAACGACCTAACCCAAGGTCGTTCCGCCACGTCTGACAAAGTTTTGAGGGTTGTTTAAGATAGATTTGTATAGATATATTGCTATAGTGACAAGTTGTCAGCCTATCGCCTAAATTGCAATGTACAGAAACCCTCGGATCCCATAGCTGGTTTTTACAGCATGCCCGGGAGGAAATGCAGCTGCCAAATTCTATGTTTTTTTCTATGTATTTCTTTCGCTCCCAGTCCAGCATGGAAGTATGTTAATAAATAAAGTAATCAAGTCTCGTAGCTGTTCCGTAAGTGTAGTTGTATCTACCTGGTACAACCCCAAACTAAATCCACTGATAAAAATACTTACCTACTAGGATGAAATGATTTCAGATATTGACATGTTGAATAAAAATACTTCCATGCTTGACAGGGAGTGAGAGAAAACCATAAAATGTGCCAGCTGCATTTCCTTCCGGGTATGCCGTAAAAACCAGCTAAAGGATCCGAGAGTTTCAGTATATTGCAGTTTAGGAGATGGGCTGACAACCTGTCACTACAGCAATTTACCTACAAATCTATCTTAAATAACCCTCAAAACTTTGTCAGACGTGGCAGAACGACTTTTCCCTTTGTTAATATCGTTTACGCTCTGCCTACCCCATTAGGGATAAAGGCGTGATTATATGTATGTATACATACTAAAAAAAAAAATTTAGAAGATAAGGCACAAGTGTTCGGTAGCTATTAAAAATAAACATACAAAACAGATAGTGCTATTATTAAAATCATCCATCACCCGGTGACTTTCAAAAATTGATCTCCTGCAAAGGCACTGTCCGGTACAACAACGCAGCATCTCTGAAGATGATTAATCGACCGAGAGCTTTATCGCAAACTTCGTTGAGAATAGGGATCAGCGACATTTATATTAGGTATCTTTATAATTTTTTTTTAATTTACATACATACATATAATCACGCCTTTATCCCTAATGGGGTAGGCAGAGCGTAAACGACCTAAACAAAGGTCGCTCCGCCACGTTTGACAAAGTTTTGAGGGTTATTTAAGATAGATTTGAATGTATATAGCTATAGTGACAGGTTGTCAGCCCATCGCCTAAATTGCAATATATAGAAACCCTCGGATCCCTTAGCTGGTTTTTACAGCATGCCCGGGAGGAAATGCAGCTGGCACATTCTATGTTTTTCTCTCGCTCCCAGTCCAGCTTGGAAGTACTAAGTACGAAGTTTTTTAATTTATTTAGTCGAAAATCCTACTCGATAGCACCACAGAGACAGGCACGCTGGAACTCAAAGAACAATATATAGGTTTAAACACCTGTAACCCTTACAGGGTAGGTAGAACGAGAACGAAATACTAAAACTCATAATGTCATCATGATTTATAAATACTGCTAAGATTAAGACGCAAAAATAACACCTTATAATTAGATCTACTCGTAGCTGAGAAGAGATTATTTGAATAGTGAAAGTAAAATAAATGTATAGGTGGGTAAAAAAGTGGGGCTAAAAGTGCTATTTTGTGCAGGCTGTGAAAGTTGTGAAAATTGAACTTTGTGCACAAGGGGAATCCACCATTTATCGTATGTGTTAATACCCCTGCCATCGTAGATGTAGTTTTTAGACAAGTATCTCAAAAGCTTGGCCATTTGCATATCTTAATCAGTGAAAAGGCGGGGTGAAGATGATTTGGCGAAATTACCCCCTGGCGCTCCATCTCTCACCCCCGAGGAGGGGGTAAAGATCCCCCCGGAATAAATTGCACTAAGAGGGGAGAATGTCTTATGAGCTGTTACATTATATTGCTTTACGGAGAAGTACATTTCTAGAATAGGGGTTCTCTAGAACATCAAAAGCTCTAGCTTTGTTAGACGGTACAAAGTGTTTTGTACATAAATACATATAATTACGCCTCTATCCCTAATGAGGTAGGCAGAGAGTAAACGGCCTAAACAAAGGTCGTTCCGCCACGCCTGACAAAGAGTTTTGAGGGTTATTTAAGATAGATTTGCTGTAGTGACAGGTTGTCAGCCCATCGCCTAAATTGCTATATACAGATACCATCGGATCCCTTACTCATAGCTGGTTTTTACAGCATGTTAGGGAGGAAATGCAGCTGGCACATTCTATGTTTTACTCTCGCCCCCAGGCCAGCATGGAAGTAATGTTGCAATAAATGTAAGTATTGTTGCAATCAATTTATTATTTCAACCAAAAGCATTAACATAGTTATGATAATAAATTGGTAATTCTTATAGGACAGTATCCATCATGAAATGAAAAAACAATTTTGATTTTCTCTAACTAAGGTAGTGGTATATTTCTAGCTAAGCACTTAGCAGTGTGCAAACTGCAGAATACAAAGAAATATTTAGTTATAGTAAAGTTAAAGGAGATCAAATAAAAGTACTTTTTTTAGATAGTATAGGTACACTGGTCTCATAAATAGCCCAAATTAAAATAATTATGTGGGTTACTTTGCTCGTATAAAATTAAGTAAGTACAGTTCACCAATGTAAAATACACCCATCCATATGCAACATCTAAAAGAAAGTTGCGTACTGTCAAACCCCACGACGTAGATAATTCGATTGGCTGAGGGATAATTGCGTCTGCTTTAATCCGATGTACCGTATTTTGGAAATATGCAAACTAGATGTCTTGGCTTTCACTCCGGGGAAATTTGGGTATTTTCATCCGGTCTGTCGTCTGTTACCCGTTCTTATGGGATTGGGTATAATGCCTCCAGCGTTTTAAGCGGATTAAGGATTTTGGACTCATCTAAGTTGGGCGAAACGTACAAGGTTCTGCTTATAAGGAATACAACACAGCACAAGTAGGTACAAAACTTTGAAATTATCCTGCATAAATCAACTTTACTAAATAAAGAAATTTAGTAAAGAAATAGTAAAAACTTTTCATTACAAAATATTGTTTGATTATTTGAAATCGGTTTATCTAATATCTAAATAGCTTCACTTTAACATTTATCCTAATTAGAAACGTATTCTCATAGGTTTTTTGTCACATCCATCTTGTCAGAAAATAAAGTTCTTACTATTTCCATCTGTTTTCGAGTAGCGGAACTAAAAAGTTCTACGAGAAAGTGGTGTGCATGAAATTGATGGATATCCATCTTTACATTAATGTTGAAATGGTACACAAGTAACCTTAAAATACTTTAACATTTATTGAACGTATTTGATAGTTGTATTAAGAAAAAACCTAAAATATGTATCTCTACACTTTTTTTAGTTCCGCTAGTTGATGAGAGATGGCGCTAAGCGCGGCAATTTGAGTTACGAGTTGTGTAAACAGGGTGATCGGTGCGGCTCAGTTTACTGATAGGGGGGTAACCTCTTGACTAGAACGCCGATTATACAATTTGCACCGAGGTTTAGTAGTAGGTTATTTTTCTTTTTCATAATTCCAGAAATACTTAATTGATGTTCATTATGTTCAAGCCAGAAGGATAAATTACATATCTAATTGATATTAGCACAGAGTAACTATAATACTACGTATATTAGTTTACTTATTTAATGGCAACTGCCTCCGATGTCTAGAAGTCAGAGCCATGGGCTAACGATACGGCGGTCCAGGGTTCGATTCCCAGGCGATTCTAAAGGGAGCACAGAGTGGTTATTTGTCAATTTATCACTTTGTGAGGTTTTCCCCAGTTTAGCTAGGACATTGCAGGCTGAGTTACCTGATTGTCCGAAAAGCAAAAGGATTCTGTGCTTCGGAGGGCACTAAGCCGTCGTTCCCGGTCGCTGTCTTTGATAGTCGTCGTTACTGAAACCATGTCAGACGTCGAATACCTGTGCTACTAGGCGGTTTGAAAACTCTGACACCAGGGTTCATCGGATGGTTCGACTCGAGAATCCACTCGCTAAGAATTTAATTGAAGTAAATTAAATTTAGTTCTTTGTATGTGATATATAAGAATGTATGAGATATACCACACTGCAACGGAATTGCAGCGGCGCGACACGGCGCAGCAAAAACTGTAAAAATGTATGAACTGATATTGAGATTGCCGTGCGGCTTAGTAAAAAACATTATTCATTAAAAACACAGTGAATCGAAAAACCGGTCCAACAGAATCAAATTATAGTAATTAAGATAATTAAAACCTTATAAGTTAGTGATTCACAGTTCGATGTAGTAACAGGAAGAAAAATTGTCGATGGTGGCCGTTATTCGCAATGAATCTTCCTGGTACTACAACGAACTATGAATCGCTAATTTATAAGGTTCTAAATTATCTTAATTACTATACATTGAATCTGTTGTAACGTTTTTTTGATTCACTGCGTTTTAGCCACTTGGCTTGTATCGTCACCTTAAGGTCAAATAAGAAACGATAATGAATGAGTCAACTTGGTAAAAAAACAGCCGATTCAGCGGGATTCTTTTTTACAAGTCAAACAGCAATTCTCCATAAAACGTCAAAATATTTGTGGCGTGAAATTAATAACACAAAAATAAATCACATATTTTATTGTCAAATGCATGTTACAAATAAAAAGTTAAAATTGTATCTATATGGGTACGTAGAGAAAATAAGTTTTCCATATTTCTCATATTGTTAGAAAAATTAGTAGTACTTGGTAATATTCATTTACAAATAAATCATCAAATACGTAGTTAACACTTTTCTACACCGGGGTGTAAGAGATATCGTCCCACAAACTGATAGCGGTTGCTCAGTCAACAAAACTGAACAACTTTCACCAGGAAGTTCTTTCTGGATATGAAAGTTTTCAGTCTTTTAGTCAGACAATTTGTATCGAAAATCCAAAAAATGTTTCACATCCTGAAATAATTCCCTGGTCAAAGTTGTTCAGTGTCGTTGACTGAGCAACCCATATTAGTTTATGGGACGCTACCCCTTACTTACATTCGGTATTTAATAATAATAATTCAATGAAATATTTTAATAATAACAATTCAATGAAAATGCTACTTTTATTTAATCCAAATAAGTCTTATATTATCAGTACATCGATTATAGATATCAGTATTAAATGTCATGTAGGTACATATGTATCATTTAGACACTGGTATGATTTACGTTATATATTTGTAGCAGGATTATGATGAAATTGTTTTTGTTTAAAAATGGATTTTGATTTAGGAGTTTGAGAAAATACTAGTCATAATTCAGAGAAAAGTCTAGTTTTTTATCAAAACCCTGATTTCGTCATTATCTTGCAACATACATATATTAAATAGGTAACGTCAAACTGTATTAATTCTGATATTATTTGTATTTATTAAGGCTCGTATTTATAAAGCGATCTCAAGATTGAGAGTAATATTAAGTATGGATTTGACAGGTACTTTTGTATTGAAATGACATTTCTGATACCGTCTCAAACTAGCTGTCAGTCTCAAGTGTTGTTTATGATTACGGGTCTAAATAATATAATATCAATTTTAAATTCAAAAAAATCCGTATATTTGCGGTATTGTAATCCATACTGGACCAATATTTGTTACTATTATGTAAATGAGTTAAACATCTATTCTCTCAATAAATCACACAGAAGAATTAACGTATTATGTCTACACAAGTTTAATATATAGAAATATATATTTATGTATTATTTATTATAATCTAGCTAGAGGTTGTTGAATAAATAAAAATAAACTAAATAAAAATAAATAACAGTAACAGTGGTGACAATTCTGTTGCAGACACAACTAAACTGATCTTAGTTAAGCCATCTTCTAAAATCTAAATGAAATGGAGACGGAAATACAACAGCTGATTATAATCCTGTCAAATTCACGTCACAAACCTTAAATAGTACGGATTCCTAGTCTTATTTTAAGTTCTCATCGGATCGATCGACTCGAAACCCATACGACAGAATTTTAAGTGCTAAGTATTCGACACTCTGACAGGGCTATAAATGTTGTATTTTTGTCTCAGTTTTATTCAAATTTCAGAAAGTGACAGTGACGTAGTGATAGTTGTGTCTGCAACATAATTGATGTTACTGCAACAAATTAAAATAACATACTTCTAAATTAAATACTGAAGACGTATCTGCTAGAGAAGTATGATAGGATAAAGTATATTATTTTGTCTATGTCACGTTATATAAATCGTTTCAAGTACCTATCTTAGTTTACCTTCAAGCATAATTGTCTGCTCTGGGTTTATCAAAGGTTGAATGGAAGAGATCCCTTAACAGGATAAGTCCGCCTGTGTGCCACTATTGTCTTAATATTTTTGTATTTTAGTTTTAAGATTTTTAAGGTACATTAAAGAGCTTACATACATACATACATTATAGGTCACAATTAAAAGCTCTCACCCCATAGTAAAAATATACATTATACATACAAACCAGGTGTAATGACAGTGTCCCGCAAACTGATAGAGGTTGCTCAGAAGAATTTTCTTGTGATAACTTATTCAGTTTCGTTGAATGAGCAAGCTCTATCAGTTTGCGGGACGCTGTCCCTTACACCCGGTTTAGTTGATGTGTGTGAAGTTGAAATAAATGAATTGGACATAATAATTTTGTAAGGGAGGAATCATTATTTTCATATTTCGACTTTCGATCTATTATTATGTTTTGTGAAAAAGACTATAATCATTGTACAAAATGCAAAAGTACCCTGTGTCACTACTTCAGTCTTCTTCTTCCTAGCCTTATCCCGTATCTCACGGGGTCGGCTACCTAATCTAGGGGATTGAACGAGGGTACTGGTTTTTACACAGAGCGACTGTCATCTGACCTCCGCAACCAAGACGGGAAACCAGACCCAATCCTAGATTAGGTCAGAGTTTTCAAGCCGCCAATGCTTAGCACTGGCCTCTGATATGGCTTAACGACTAACATCTACGGTATTAAACGATATTAACCGGGACCAACGGCTTAACGTGCCTTCCGAAGCATGGAAAAAGCGCCGAATAAACGTACATATGAAATTTGAAAACCGAAAAACACATTAGTACGTGGTGGGATTCGAACCACGACCTCCCTGCTCAGGAGGCAGCGGCCCTATCCACTACACCATCGGGCTCTTTGCTCTCTGTGTCACTACTTCAGTATTATAAAAAATTAAACTCCACGGTAAAAAAAAATAACTAGTATGTCTTCTAATTTATATTGTTTTTATTTAAATTAGATAATCCATACTATACTTTAGTATTAAAGCTTTCATGCTGGACTAGGAGCGATAGAATAACTTATAAAATAACTCCTTCTGGGCATGCTGTAAAAACCAGCTATGGGATTCGAGGGTATATTGTTATGTAGGCGATGGGCTGACAACCTGCCCCTACAGCCATATACAGTTCTATCTTAAACAACCCTCAAAAGTTGTCAGACGTGGCGGAACGACCTTTGTTTGGGTCATTGACGCTTTGCCTACCCCATTAGCCTCTAGCCCACCTGAGTAGATTTTGACAGAAATAAACTGAGGACGGACATAGACTACTTTTTACCGCGGGAAAATATTTTATTCCCACGGAAAACTTATTTGACGCGAGTGAAACCGCGGGAGGAAAGCTAGTCTTCTTCTTCTGTCGAGTGGGTATCGAGTCTATGGACCCGATGAACCTTGGTGTCAGAGCTTTTGAACCGCCTAGTAGCACAACTATCAGGCCTCTGACATGGTTTGTGTAACGACCACTATCAAAGACAGCAACCGGGACCGACGGCTTAACGTGCCCTCCGAAGCACGAAATATTTTTCTTCTTTTCGGACAATCAGGTGATTCAGCCTGCAATGTCCTATCCAAACTGGAGAATAATTCACAAAGTGATAAATTCTCAAATATCAACTTTGTGTTTCCCCCCTGGGAATCGAACCCAGGTCCTCCGGATCGGGAGTCCATGGCACTAGCCACTAGACCACGGAGGCAGGAAAGCTAGTGTAATATAAAAAGAAAAACAACACTGTTCGAGCAAAACCAAACAGTTGATGGCGATTTGAAACTCTATTTCAGTATAAAATACTTAGTTCAAATAAAACGCCCTGTGGTTTCAATTTTGTTTGCAATACATACATATAATCACGCCTCCATCCCTAATGGGGTAGGCAGAGCGTAAACGACCTAAACAAAGGTCGTTCCGCCACGTCTGACAAAGTTTTGAGGGTTATTCAAGATGGATTTGTACGTAGGTATATTGCTGTAGTGACAGGTTGTCAGCCCATCGCCTAAATTGCAATATACTGAAACCCTCAGATCCCTTAGCTGGTTTTTACAGCATGCCCAGGAGGAAATGCAGCTGGCACATTCTATGTTTTAATTTCGCTCCCAGTCCGGTATGGAAGAAAAGTTGTTTGCAATATTTTAATGTAAATAGTAGAGCTAAATTTAAATTTGTACTACGTAAATCAAAATGAAATCCTAGTTCATCATATTTTATATTGCACCCATGTATATGTTTATTTTCTTCCACGATGGACTGGGAGCGAGAGAAAAATATAGAATGTGCCAGCTGCATTTCCTCCCTGGCATGCTGTAAAAATCAGCTAAGGGATCCGATTGTTTCCGTTAATTTCAATTTAGGCGACTGACAACCTGTCACTACAGCAATATACCAACAAATTTATCTTAAATAACCCTCAAAACTTTGTCAGACGAGACAGAACGACCTTAGTTTGGGTCTTTAACGCTCTGCCTACCCCATTAGGAATTAAGGCGTGACTATATGTATGTATTTGTTTCTATCATTTAGATATAGCGTCTACTACTGAGAGCAGTGATTGCAGGATTGAAAAGTTTATTGAACAAGTATTATGCTTTCTCTACATAGGAGCTGCTGTTTTCATTAGCTAGCTACAAAATGACCAAGGCCCGAGCTTATAAAATACTTGAAATCAACGGACGAATTAAGCCGAAATTAATACCAGTCTTCGGCGGCCGACGGGCTAGCATGGCTGCCACTATCGCGGCCGGCACCTCCCCTCCGCCGCACTCCGCTCACCCGCACGACCCGCGCCCCGCGGTATCTAACAACCCCCTTCCCCGGGCTTGCTTTTTTGCGAGCGAGAGAGACCTTCCACTCTCAAATGCTTTCGTTCTAAAATATTTTCTGAGACTAGATCAGCCAGAGCAAATTTCAACGCTGTGCCCAAGTGATACGGTTGAAATTTCAATGCACGATACAGGGTGGTTGCGCCCTATCGACAGTGTGGCGCTCAGATGAAAAGTGTGAAAAAGTGAAAGAGACGGATAGAGGCGGTCTCCTCGGGCGGGGCGCAAGTTTTCGTGAGTCGTTCGCAGTTTAGCCGTCGCTCTGCTCGCTCCGGTACAAAACGAACGCGAAAAAAAGAGACAGAGACATTTTTCTCGTTTTCTTTTTTTATTTGGTCTTTATCTTGTGGGAGAAAAATGGTGCGTTAGGGGTGGCCAGGGGGTGAGGGGGTAACGACCGCGTAGTTGCGTGTAATGTTAGGGGGTGAACACATACATACAAAAGTATAGATAATGAATAGTGGCGTAGAATGTTTAATCACGGTTTTTGGAGGTACTTTAGCTTCACTGTAGAAATATGAGATAATTACGCCCAAAATGATTTTCGATTTTGCTGATGAAAATTGGGAATTGATAATTTCCCGGCAAAAGAGACTTTGCCGTTTAATTATCTAAATGGGAATAGTCACTGTTTAACGTTTTATTCAACAAACTTTTCGACTAATTTGGAAACTCATTTATTTCGCTGTCAATTTTCATTGATGTGGCATCATTTATATTTCTATCAAATTTTAGTTCTTAAAAGCTTTTGACATTATTAGTGTGAACAGAATTAACAATTATAATTCCGTTATACACTTTGCAATTACAAAAAAAAACTCTTTCAATAAGAATCGTGAGAAGATAGGATCAGAGGTCACAAAGACCTGTTTCTGGAATATTCATGAGTTGTTAAGGTCACGACGTATGACCCCGCGTGTGCCACAGAATATTAACTAATAATAAAATAAAAATAGTTGTCCGTCTGAGAGTCTGAGAACGTTCCCGCATTTGCATAAGCTAAATTTTAATAGAGTGAATTAAAATTTTAAATTCTGGACTAAGTCTGGCTCAGTTCTTGACTCGAAATGAGCTCTAAGTGACTTTTTGCTTAACTCTTTTGCTGCTAGTGGCAAGGGTGTGGGAGACTGAAAAATATCTAGGGATTACCTATTAGGTGTCAAAGTGAGCTACATTGCTGTCCCACAAGTGGTCAGTTAGCAGGCTAAATGACGGTTTTTTGAATTCATGAAGTAACTATAATAATTATTTTGGATCCTAGGTTTGATTTCAAATTTCAGAATAACTTCCCAAGATTGACATTTCATGACAAATTTTCAAACATCTGCAATACGGGTTTAAGGGACAGGGTCCAGCAAACTGATAGGGGTTGCTCAGTAAACTAAACTGAACAACGTTCACCTGGAAATTCTTTCAGGAGATAAAAAAAAAATCACCTTCCCATACCAAATGACCACCTCGATCAGACTATTATTTTTTCATATCCTGAAATAAAGACCTGCTGATTAGTTGTTCAGTTTCGTTGACTGAGCAACCTCTATTAGTTTGCGGGACTCTGTCACTTACACACCGTATAATGCAGAACAGAATTTTTAACTAATAATATTACCTAACATGACAGAAAACATGACATCATAAATCTCCTTTCCATGCATTATGAACCAACATTCAGAAAATCACGCCTATATTTCTTAAGCGGTAGGCAAAGTATCAAATGCCTGATATAAATCTTTGTCATAAAGTCTGACAAATATTGATAAAGATGAAGAGCGGTGCCTCCCAACACAGGCAAATTTTGCTTACTGCGAGACTCCATCCCTTAGTTTGGAAGTGCACTGTAATTTACTTAGGTAAATAAAGAATTCCGATAAATAAATATGAATATTAGAAAATAGTTTGTATTACAGACAGAAACCATTCCGTGAGAAATTCCCGTAATATCTGGAATTAAAACTGCTAACTGAATTCTTAATTTTTAAATTAACATGACAGATAACATGCAAATCTTAAGGTCCAACATCACCCCTTTCGCGAGTGACCCCACCTGACGCTAATAATCATCTTCCCAGGCTGGAACGGATTAAATCACACCTAGATTCTTTACGGAGTAGGCAGAGCATCATTTATACCATTTATATGCAGGTGTTGAACGTAACGGCGACGATTGTCTAGTTTTGGCCAGAGCTCTCCATACAGCACCGGGGCGGGCAGAGCATCAACAACCTAGATAAATGTGTCTTCCTCATTTCTGACCAATTAAGGTTATTTGAAGAAATGAAAGGAACCTGTACCTATAATTAGTCTTCTGTCGAGTGGGTATCGAGTCTATCGACCCGATGAACCCTCGTGTCAGAGTTTTTAAACCGCCTAATAGCACAACTATCAGGCCTCTGACATGGTTTGAGTAACGACCACTATCAAAGACAGCGACCAGGACCGACGGCTTAACGTGCCCTCCGAGGCACGAAATCATTTTATTTCCGGACAATCAAGTGATTCACCCTGCAATGTCCTAACCAAACTGGGGAAAAAATCACAAAGTGATAAATTATGAAATATCAACTTTGTGTTTCCCCCCTGGGAGCCGAACCCAGGACCTCCGGATCAGGGGTCCATGGTACTAGCCACTAGACCACGGAGGCAGTATAATTAGTGTCCTGTACATACTGACAGTTAAGAGCCGTTCCGTGAGAAATTCCTGCAATTAGAACTGCTTACTGAATTATTAATTTGTAAATTACCATTACAGACTGCACGTCTTATGGTCCAGACGACCCCTTTTGCAAGTGACCCCACCTGACGCTGGTGTAAGTGTAGAGTCCAGCGAATTATCATAAAAAAAACTAGTTAGAGATCAGAGATTTCTCTCACGACTGTTGCAGTTTATTAGCATTTGGTAAAATTAAGTGGTCTAAGAAATTTAGGGCCGTATTAATAAACAGCACTTGAGACTGATAGCTGGTTTGAATAAGTATCAGAAATGTCATATCTTTACAATATGACCTGTCAAATTTATACTTAATACTCGTCTCAACCTTGAGATAGTTTTATAAATACGAGCCTAAATGTTTCATAATACTTTTAGCTTAACTCTACGTACATAGAACATATTTATGATGTTACATAATGTTACTCAAAAACTGCCAAATAAACTGTCTTCTTCTGTACATTGGGTTATTGAGTTAAATTAAAAACTCCACAAGCAAAACAATCGGCAACGGACAAACATTTACCGATGAAATTGTCTATGGTTTCTTGAATGGGCCGCTTTATATTGAGTTAAATTATCATGAAAAAATCATAGAATGTGCCAGCTGAATTTCCTCCCGGGCATGCTATAAAAGCCAGCTAAGGGATCCGAGGGTTTCAGTATATTGTAACTTAGGCGATGGGTTGACAACCTTTCAGTATAGCAATATACCTACAAATCTATCTTAAATAACCCTCAAGACTATGTCAGACGTGGCGGAACGACCTTTGTTTAAGTTATGTTTAGGTTGTTTACGCTCTGCCTACCCCATTAGGGATAAAGACGTGATTATATGTATGTATGTATGTATTACCTCTATTATACAAAAAGCCACCTGCTAATACAAAAATATAAAGATAAAAGTAATACAAAAAAAGTTGACAAAGATATTCGTAAGTAAAAAAAATGTATTGCTGTTCCAGATTTTTACCGACTACCACCACTTGTCAGATTTAAAAAGATAAGAAATTTTCTACTAAGGTTATCGTGCTTAGTGTCTTGTTTATTTTTTATAATCTCCACGAGGTTAAATTAAGCTAGGCAGCGGTAGGATACATTAGATTCACGCCGAGATAACGCGGTTAGCGTAAGTGAGCAAGCGATAAACTAAAGTTATATACTTAAGTTATCGATAAAACGTATATTTCTCGTACCTATTTGTAAAGCTATCTCAAGATTGAGAGCAAGCCTTTTTGTACTGAAATGACATTTCTAATAGGAACTCAAACTGGCTGTCAATCTCAAGTGCGGATCCTAAATGGGCCTTAGATACTTTTTCAAAGATCAGCTATACGTTGGGTTTTAGCCTAAGGTTCCAGTACCTGATTATTGAAATTTAGGCGATGGGCTGACACTAGTTTCCGCTGACAGTCAGAAAAGTCTCTATCTGCAAAACGCGATAAAAATAGTTTTATTAAACCGTTCATGCTGTACCAACCCCAAAGCTCTGAAAGAGATTTGGTAATTTACATCTGTCTTGGCCAGAATCTGAACTACAAAACCCTTTTGTGCCATCTTCTTGCACTTTCGTGAATATTAATTCGATCTCGTTTGAAGATGACCCTTGGATTTGCATTCTGTTTGACCCTCACTTGTTTTTAATGTGAAAATTAACATAACTTGTTTTTAGCTTAACATTTTTCTCACATATTTGCAGCTTATTATAATTTCGCCCTAACTAACTGTGGAATTTGTATGGTTTTAAGATAAAACGGTTTTAACGAATACTTTTAGTCTGGCAAAGGGTTAGCACTTGTTAAGTCGTTGAGACATTTTTATAGAAGTGGTTTAGCAGTGCGGATCTTGAGCATTTCACGGTAAGTACTTAGGTATAACATGGTTGTTTAAATACCAGGTGTAAGGGACAGCGTCCCGCAAACTGATAGGGGTTGAGCAACGGAAAATAAATTTAATTTTTGAATTGTGAAGGTATTTTTTTTTCACATGCTGAATGAATTTCCTGGTGAAAGTTGTTCAGTTTCGTTGACTGAGCAACCCCTATCAGTTTGCGGGACGCTGTCCCTTACACCCCGTATAAATAAACTAAGATATTTGGAAATGCAGTTGTTATGTCTATGAATAGTTACGAATAATTTCGATCGATAAAGGGGTGATAATATGTATGTAATCAAATTTTAGAATAATTTCCAATGAAATTCTAAAAGATGTAAACTAGTTTATAGTTGCCACGTATACCGTATGTAGAGAGATTGATAGTTGTATATTAAAGTGTTTTCTTTTGTGAAATAGTATTTTTGTTGCCACTTTATGGTCTCTGTTGTAGTCAAGTGTAAGAGCCTGTATAGGTACATATACAGGGTGTCCAGGAATTAATGGATAACCCTTTACTGCGGCTAGCTTGATCGATGCCCTTCTTGTAAAAAAATTATGACCTCAGTAAAAGTGTCACTACTTTTTTTTTTCAGTGTAGGAGGTCAAAGACAGAATGTACTAAATATTTTGCCTAATTTTTTCAATAAAACTTATTTTTTAATTTATTTTCTTATAAATAGGTACTAAAATAGTGTATTCATTTTAAGTATCAACTAATAAGGTATATTAAAAAAAAAAACCCAAAAATGTTGATATTTGATGAAATAGCATGAAAATAACTGGAGTAGGGAGAAAATTATAAAAAAAAAATGGTTTTTGTACGATATTTCGAAAACCGTGACACACTTTACTGAGGTCATAATTTTTTTACAAGTAGGGCATCGGTCAAGCTAGCCGCAGTTAAAGGGTTATCCATTAATTCCTGGACACCCTGTATATACATATATTTAAAGAATTTTAAATTATTAAAGGGCTATAATTTCGTAAAATAAAATCTCTGGCCTCCCGCCTCACACGTCCACAAGGCGCGTCCCAAAACCCGCATTATCTTGATTCCCTTCCCCCCTTCTCCCCAACACCCTTTGGGCCCTACCACATCCCCACAAAACCCTTCTTTGCGTGGAATACAGTAGGTAGGAACCAATTGTATATTATGGCCGTAATATCTGATTAGATTTGTTATTTCTGATATGGACCTCTCGCGTATTTATTTTGTGTTGTTTTGTAGCCATATAATCTCTCTATTTATCTAAAGAGAGTAACTTTGAGATCAAAAATGAATATGTTAAGTACTCAGACAGATAAACAAATAATAATAAAATTGATAATTTTCTCTCAATTATACTAACTTATCTAAAATACAGATATGTAAAAATTACTATTGAGTTTACAAATAATAGGTATTTTCCGAAGTGTGAGACTGGTGCCTAAACTAAGTATTAAAAATACGAGTACCTGTATTATTAATATAGGTATGATAAGTGGCACCAATAATAGAATAGGTATCGTTCCATCACTGAACCACCGCAGTTTTTATTTAAGACGGCATTTGCATCATGAGTGGATAATACTGGATATTAGTATATCTTAAAGTTCAGAAATATTGAAGGTTTTCTATAAATAAGCCATGTTGACTCCAGTGTTCTAGGTTCATAACTAAAGCTATTTTGGCAGCAAATCAATGAGTTTGTTCTTCTTCTGTCGTGTCGGTTTCGAGTCAATCGAACCGATGAACTCTGTTGTAAGAGTTTTTAAACCGCCTAATAGCACAGCTAATAGGCCTCTGACATGGTTTGTATAACGACACCTACCGGGACCGACGGCTTAACGTGCCCTCCGAAGCACGGAATCCCTTTTTCTTTTCGGACAATCGCGTGATTCAGCCTGAAAAGTCCTAACCAAAGTGGGGAAAATCTCACATAGTGATAAATTAACAAATATAAACTTTATGTTTTCCCCTTAGGAATTGAACCCATGATCTCCGGATCAATAGCCCATGGCTCTGACCACTAGACCGCGGAGGCAGATCGATGAGCTTAGACGACTGACAATAAAGTATTCACCCAGCGCACATACGTAGATTTCAAGTAATTAGGCGGCCAAAACTCGCTATTCAAAAAAACAACTAAAGATAAGATAACCATTTACTCAGGTAGTAAACAGTTCCGGGAATACAATGGGCAACCCCTCCCACCCTTCTTAGATGCGCAAGAGCTTCCCTATAGCAGTCGGAATTCGATAGTCGCTTTACGTGTACGTGTCTGTTCTCGGCGCTCCTAAACTTACAACTTTTGAAAAATTTGTATTTGTTTTCCAACTACTTCTTTTCAAGTGACAGTGATGGATTGCAGTAATTCAGGTAAGAACCTTTGTTTTTCAACAGTAACTTTTTTATTTTCTACTGCCCTTAATAATCTTTTTAGTTTTTAAAGATAGCTCTTGAAAAAAGTCAGTTTTTTTGTGTTTCTAACAATGAAATATGTCTTTTAACTAACTTAAGGGTCCGTCCGAGCAATGTTTTCTTTATTTTTCAATACTTTACTTGTATTTCTATTATACCAGTAAAAAATTGGCCGCGGAAACCCGCGCGTTTCGAAAATAAGAGCATTTGAATGTAAGGGGTCAAAATTGAGAAAAAATACCACGTTCGTGCAAAATTGTATTAATTCTAATTATTTTTTGTTTCAGGTCCATCTGGTGCCTCGGGTACTAAAATAGTGACTCGGAAGTACTTGTTTGAACAAGTGCAAGAACAAAATTTACCAAGTTTAAGGGAAAAACTCGATTCGTATGAAGATTTTCTTGTGATACGTTATGGGGACACTGAAAATGCTAAAAAACGTTTGAAGCAAAGGTATTCCTTTATCAAAACCGAATTCATGAAAAGATGGAAGAAAGCCAGTAAACACGAAAAAGTTTTCCTAGAAGATAACCGAGGTTGGTTAGAAGGAACTTTCGAGATTCCGATGGAATCGGCTTCTCCTCAAGGTAGACAAGCAAAATCTTTCGAAGATTTAAGTGAGCGAAGCAAAAGAAGAAAAACCGAAGAAATTCGTGCGACTTTGGAGCATGACGTCATCATCCACGCCGCACAATCTGTTTTACAAAACACTGGGCAAAGGAATGCTTCAAAAGTTCTCAAAGAAATTACTAATTCGCCGAAACGAGCCAGCAAATATAGATCTGCCTATTCTAAAGTGAATAACGACGACGACATGTTACCTCCGCTGACGCCTCTGCAAGCACTTCAGATGTTCGTGGAAGCTGATCTTTCAAGACGGCAATATGAAATTATAAGAGCAACAAACCCAAAACATTTCCCTTGCTACGACTTGTTGCTAAAGGCGAAACAAGAATGTTATCCCCCACAAGAATCCATGAATGTTACAGATACTTCGGCAGAAAGCAACTTACAATGCTTAATAGATCTTACTGTGACACGCCTCTCAATATTCCTGGAAGAGGTGCTTATTACGCTGAACGAAGAAGAAAGGAAGTCGTTAACGATTATCTGTAAATGGGGTTGTGACGGCTCTCAGCAATCCAAGTTTAAACAAAAATTTGAGCATGACACTGACTCTGATGGAAACATTTTCTTGAGTTCTTTTGTGCCGCTACGCATTGTTTGTAGAGAGGAAAACAAAAAAGTAATATGGCAAAACCCAACACCATCCTCGTCACGATTTTGCCGTCCTATCCGATTTCGGTATGCAAAAGAGTCTACAGATGTGACGAAGAACGAAATAAATTATGTGCAAGAGTCAGTTAGGCTGCTCAATAATACGATAGTCATTTTAAACAACCAAGAGTATCAGTTTGGCCATGTGCTTAAAATGACAATGGTAGACGGAAAGGTGTGTAACGCGGCCATGGACACGAAATCAACTTCGAAGTGCTACATCTGTGGAGCTACTTCTAAAAGTTTCAACGATTTAAACAAGAGGAATGATGTGAGCTCTGAAGCTCTAGAATTCGGATTATCAGTATTACATGCTAGAATTCGGCTTTTCGAAAGTATACTCCATTTAGCATATAAATTACCTGTGCAGAAATACAGAGAGAGGAAAACTACAGAAGAAAAGGAATTGGAAGCACAAAGAAAGTCCGAAATTCAAGTCAGATTTCGTAACGAAACTGGACTTCTTATAGATATGCCAAAGGCTAACTTTGGCAATACTAATGATGGCAACACGAGCAGGAGATTCTTCGACAACCCTGAACTGGCATCGGAGATCACAGGAATTAGCTTTGAGCTTATCTACAGGCTCAAAGTTATATTGGAGACTGTTTCAAGTGGTCATGAAATTGATGTCGCAAAATATGACAAATACGCATATGACACTGCGAAATTGTACGTGGACCTGTATGGATGGCATCCAATGACGCCGACTATGCACAAAATTCTGATGCATGGTGGGCAAATCATAAGTCACTCGTTACTTCCTATTGGCCAGTTATCTGAGGAGGCAGCAGAAGCCCGGAACAAGCATTTTCGATCGTACAGGCTTAACTTTGCAAGGAAGTTTTCTAGAAAGGAATGCAATTTAGATGTATTTAACAGGCTTTTATTAACATCAGACCCCCTGATCAGCTCAAGCAGAAAAATCAAGAAACCTTGTCACAAAGTATTCCTTCCTGAAACTATGGAAATGTTGATGGCTGCCAAACCAAATACTTGTACCTAGAGATTGCTTACTTTGAAGTAGCTTACTTTCTCTCAAAGTAAAATATGTGTTTTATTTGTGATAAGTGTATATTTAAGATATAGATACATGACATTTTACCGTATTTATGCTTGTAATATATAATTCGTAAGACGTTTTTTTATTTTTTTGGTAATTGTAAAATAATATTAATTTTTTGGTATTTTATTGATGTAAATATGTTGCATAATCAATAAATATATTTTTTCGAATCAAAAAGGGTTTAATTTAATTTCCTATTGTACGTATAGCTATTTTAGAGAAAAATATATTTTTGGCCGCCTAAATAATTGAAATCTACGTATGTGCAGCGGTCGATATACCAGATCTGTTCGTATACCGGTTATACCTACCGGTACCGATTTGTTAATTCACCGGTAATTGAAACGGCACAACCCGCGGGTTAGTTACGGTTTCCTTTTTGGATATAAATGGTGTTGAGTTTAGTTGCGGTGTTAGTTTGGTTTGCTGGTTTTAAATCGATTCATTTGAGGTTGCGGCCTGTTGTTTAGGTATCTAGCTCTAACTTATTCACACTCACACGTCAGAATTTTCTTTTCCCTTACGGGGTAGGCAGAGCCTAAAACGCTTAGTGAAAGCTTTTACGCCACGTCTGACAAATATTGAGGGCAATTTTAAATGGTAATTTGTATCGCTATAGTGACAGGTTGTCAGCCCATCGCCTAAATTACAATTAGAAACATAAATACATATAATTACGCCTTTATCTCTTTCTCTCTAATGGGGTAGGCAGAGCGTAAACGACCTAAAAAAAGGTCGTTCACCACTTCTGACAAAGTTTCGAGGGTTATTTAAGATAGATTTGTAGGTATATTGCTGTAGTGACAGGTTGTCAGCCCATCGCCTGAATTGCAATTACAGAAACCCACGGATCCCGTAGCTGGGTTCTACAGTATGCCCGGGAGGAAATGCAGCTGGCTTATTTTATGTTTTTTCTCACTCCCGAACCAGCATGGATGCACGTACAAATACCTATTAGGTTCCCACAATTTACTGGTCTTTTCTTTTGCTGTACTAGTATTACTGTATATGCAACGACGACTCTATATCTTTCTTTATTCATATTCTTCCCGTGACTACCACTTATCTATATTTTTTTTTCACCTTTTTCAAGGAGCAATTCAGACTTTGATAATCGGTAAATTGAAATCGACGCAGATCAAGCTTTGAATGCCATGGTACATGATGGGCTGTATTTATAATGAGCTCTCATGAGTGACAGCGAGTTTGAGTCCGTATCAAAAAAATAATTTCAGTACCAACTGGCCTGTCAAATCCATACTTAATATTACTCTCAAGTTTGATATCGCTTCATAAATACGAGCCTATGTCTCCTCAGACTTAAGATCTATATAGCCCGTAGCTCAAGCAGACCGATGATCGACCAGAGCCATAACCTTCATAAGCAAACCCCGAAATTGGAAAAGTGAAATCTGCTAAAAGACGAGTGTTTCATTCATCAGCTGACAGAGCATTCCGAAACGCGTCCCAGATCCGTTCCGAAAGCAAGCAAAACACTTTCGGCGGGTATGATGCCCCATTCAATATTGGGTTTGGGAAAAAGGACCGAGAAGTGACCTTGCCTCCTCGCGCTTTTTCCACCGCAGTGGCGCAGGCGCGGTGCCTCGCCGATCAATGCCCAAAAACGGGGGTTGTACGCCGCGTCCCACAGGCACGGACTTAGGAGATTAGATACATACATACATTAATCACGCCTTTATGTCTTACGAGGTAGGCAGAGCGTAAAACGCTTCGTTAAAGGCGGGTTTGCCAAAAAATTTGGGCATGTTTTGATTGTAATGTGTATTGCTGTAGTGACAGGTTGTCAGCCCATCGCCTAAATTACAATACATTGTAACCCTCGAATCCCTTTTGCTGACTTCTACAGCATGCCCGGGAGGAAGGCCAGCTGGAACATTCTATGTTTTTCTATCTCTCCCAGTCCACCATGGAAGAAATATAGAGATTAGATATCTGTTTGAAATAGAAAAAACAATCCTAGATTCTCACACAAAACAAGAAATTAGCATCGCATCACAAATAATGTGGCTGTTTGTACCTATTTTTCACGATGCGTCGCAAATTGGTAGTTTTGTGTTTAACTTAACCCCATTAAAACTATTAGTTCTTATTTTAGACATAATGAGGTATAGAAATGGTGAGGGTGTAGTAAATGGAACCCTTAAGTCTTTTAGCTATTGTTTATTTTGCTCCTGAATCTTATGTCGTCAATCATAGCATAAGGTTGTAGCATAGTTGGAGTATGATTGGTAAGCGATATAGAAAAAAGCACAGTTAGAAATTTCTAGGTAGGTACTTCTCTGGCAATAACCTCATACATTTGACTAATTTTAAAAGCCTTCAAGTTTCCTGGTCCGGGCCTGAGCGACCGCAAAGTAAGCGGCTCGCGGCATCTGAAGGGTTTAGGCCCTGGTTGCTAGGATACCGCACCTCTTTGCCTCGGTCGATATCGCCATTTTCTTTAATCGCCGCTTATCAAAGGGACCGACAAAGGGTTTGGGGAACATGTAGATATGCCTATTTATACATACATAAAATTATTTTTATATTTGCAATGGTTTGGGATGTTATTAAAATTATTAGAACTGTTGTTTTTTCTACTTATCGTTTACGTAAACACAAATGCTAATATCATGTAAGTCAGTTAAATTACAATTAAGTAGCCGGATATTTAAAATATAATTTTATGCATCTCCTATATATTAAAATACATACACACATCGTACATATAATCACGCTTTTATCCCTAATGGGGTAGGCAGAGCGTAAACGACCTAAACAAAGGTCATTCCGCCACGTTTATCAAACTTTTGAGGGTTATTTAAGATAGATTTAGAGCAATATACTTACAAATTTGTCTTAGATAACCTTCAAAACTTTGTCAGACTTGCGGTGCGACCTTTGTTTAGATCGGTTACGCTCTGCGTACCATATTAGGGATAGAGGCGTGATTATATGTATGTATTGAAACGATTGAGATAATAATATACCTTTACCATAATAATATACTAATACCTACCTATGTATCAAAAACTAAATAGTCGATGGATTTTCATTTAGCTACATTTTCAGGAAATCGTTATATAATACGAGTATCAACATTATTTCCCGCTAGCTGGAAATGTGATATTTTATATTTGGATCATGTTAAATTTATTTTGGCTGGAGAGGCCTTTCCCCGGCCTGATATTCAATACCCGTAATGTTAATATTTTTTTAGTAACTAGTTTTCATCGACCATTGTTTTGTCAGTTTGCACAAATTTTAAAAACAAGTCTAGATTTATTTTTTTGCTGATGGTAGGAAATTGTTTGTTTTTGATTGTATCATCATAACTTACTGATGCCGAACGTTTCTTTTGTATAGAAATAACTATTGTGGCTAACTTTTTCAAACGCTCAGCGTCAGATAGTTTTTCAAATTCCAAAAATAGAAATAGAGGGCAACATTACTTCTAAGCAATAATTTGTTTGTTGTCATTTGTTAAATATTGTGATTTGTTACTTATATTTTTATTTATTCTCTTTTTTTTTATGGATTATTTTTATTTTTATATAGCTAGTTTACCTTGTAACGTTTTAGCGTACACTTAGTCGTTCTTTCTTGTCTACCCAGGAGGCCGATTCTCGTTTTAGCAGACATAATGTCGTAATCGACTTAATCTCTGTCGTCAAATGTCTACCGACATGTCACGCAAAATCTCTATTGAAATTAAAAAGCCTATTCTCGAAAGTACCAGACATTAATGTCGTGCACTATCTTACAATTTACCATAGACAAATAAAATTCACTGTGAAATTACGTTCCGTTTTCTCGATTGTGTTGTTTTCATAATCGAGGAAAATATTTTGATAGTTTTGATAAAAGTTGTCTTGTAAATTAAGCGTGTAAAGAAAAGACAGTTGACAGATGTCATCTTCTCTCAAAAAATGAATACCTATACCTAGCAGACATTGAGGTTATAATTTGACATCATACAGACCTTTGTTTTGAGATCAAATTCAGTCTTTTTATTTTGAACTGGTTCAATTATTCTCATCAAGTTTTGAGTTATTTCTTTGCTAAGACGAAATTTTTTTTGGAACAATCGCTCCCGTTCTGAAAATGCATCCTTTCTATATTTGCATTGCCGACGAAGATGCAATGCAGCTGCTATTTCTGCCTCCTCCACCACATTATTTACGAAAGCTGCTATAAAATCGTCTTCGGCCATATTTTTCTTAATTTTCTTATTTTTTAACTCTGAATTTAGTTTACTTCACTCACTTTCACTTGTTAATTTTACAGCTCAATTATCTTAAATGCACGTAAATAACCTCAAAATAGAAGAAATTATCTTAAATTTAATTAAATAACCTCAAAGCAGAAGGAGATGACATAACAAGTCGCACACGACATGTCATGTCGACTACAATGGACCATGCGTTGCATGTCGAATGCTAGCAATAGACATAAGTCTATCGTGAGATTTTGAGAATAAGCTATTATGTTTTCAGGCGACATCCGCCATTTTTTTTCGACATATGTCGCATGCGACATTATCTCTATCAAACGAGAATCGGCCTCCAGTATTATGTACCTAAGTATTATGATTTATTAATATTAATTCTGTCAGGTACTTGTACATTTGCATGCCGCTGTAGCCTATAATTAGAGTAGCATTAAGCTAATTTTTAAGGAGATTTTGTTGTGCATTGTAACAATGAATACTCTGTTGGTTACCTAATAAATAAATAAATAAACATACAACTTCAGTTGCGTCACCTGCGTTGATACGCTAGCATCGTCTCATGTCAAAGCAGTCAACAGGCAAGCGTAGCAGCCGCTTACGTTGAAAAGCTCAAAATCAGCTACTTGTTTCTACCGCTGGGGTTCGAAACTATGGGTCCTTGAGGGCCGGATAGAAAGAAATTTATGAAGGACCTTTCAGGGCGTCTTGCTGAGGTCACTGGTGACCGCAGGGCTGGCGGCTTCCTTGCGCAGCGGATTAGCCTCGCCATCCAAAGGGGGAATGCTGCCAGCGTGCTGGGCACCATGCCACAGCAGGACGCTCTGGAGGCCATTTATTACATATGATTAGATTTAAGTTAATTTTGTAAATACATTTAACGATTTTTGTAAATAAAAAGTTTGACCTCAGTTTTAATACTTACAAAGAATATCATAAAGAATTAAGTGTTTGGAAATAATATTTGGTTTTAAGATACTACATAAGGAACCCACTAAATGCACTCTCCATTTTGGATAGAACTTAGAACATCACCTACCCAGATAACATATACAGCATTCTGCTTTCCAGTTAAACCTAGTTTAGTTTGACCTTAACCTGCAATTCATTGAGCTAGATCTTAGCCTGCCGTCGTGTCTAGGTTTACGTCTAGACGGCTTGACCTAGCCTAGGCAACGCTAATGGCTGCACTACCTACATAGCATATAGTGCTATCGATGGCGAGAGTACATAACATGAATAGGAGGGTTTTGGAATCTATTCATGTGACTTACTTAGTAAATGTTAGATAGACAGTTTACGTACAGTTACATCAAGTAGGTAAGTAAAATGCAAATCAAACCATTTGAATAGCGAGAAACAATTCAATTGAAACTGCTGATTTAAAAGTTACATACATACATATAGCCACGCCTTTATCCCTAATGTGGTAGGCAGAGCGCAAACGACCTAAACAAAGGTCATTCCGCCACGTCTGACAAAGTTTTTAGGGTTAGTTAAGACAGATTTGTAGGTATATTGCTGTAGTGACAGGTTGTCAGCCCATCGCCTAAATTACAATATACCGAAACCCTCGGATCCCTTAGCTGGTTTTTACAGCATGCCCGGGAGGAAATGCAGCTGGCACATTCTATGTTTTTTTCTTGCTCCCAGGCCAGCATGGAAGAGTTAAAAGTTAGTTTTAAAGAATTCGAACACCCCATAATAAGAGTTACTGTCGAACTAACTTTACTATGTAAAGTATACCTTATTTTTGTAAAACATGTTTGAATCAGGTGTCATACTACTAGTATCAAATAAATGGTCGTAATATAGTTATTTTATTAATAAAATTTATACTCAACAGTAGGTATGTTCTGGTGATAACAAACACTTTTTTTCAATGTAATTGAGTCCATAATTATAACAGTAGCAACATTTGCATTATGAGCCTGTTACTGTTCTCATTTCTCAATTAGGTTTTAAATCTTTGTTTGACTAAAATTCGATTGCGTTTCATGAACATAACTAAATATAAAAATATTCGTATGTGTGGTTGTGGTTAAGGGATCCGTGGGTTTTCAGTATATTATAATTTATGCGATGGGCTGACAACCTGTCACTACAGCCATAAACGAGCGGAACGAACGTTTGTTTAGGTCGTTTACGCTCTGGCTACTCCATTAAGATTATAGGCGTGATTAAATGTATGTATGGTTGTGGCTTCCAACACAATGAATAGTGAGAGTATTGCTGTCTCCTCAATGGACTAACATACGATACACGATGATAGGTATACGGGGCGCAAACTGATAGGGGTTGCTCAGTTAACAAAACTGAACAACTATCACCATGTTTTAAAAAAAAAATTAAACACAAAGAATGGTTTTCCATACAAATAGTCTGATCGAGGTGGTCCTTTTTTATAGGCAGGTCATCTTTTTTTCATCTCCTGAAAGAGTTTACCGATGAATGTTGTTCAGTTGCGTTGACTGAGCAACCCCTATCAGTTTGCGGGACGCTGTCTCTTACACCCGGTATACAGTCGACTATGTAGATAACAAACTCAAGATATAAATCTACCGTAGGTAGAGCCAAGCTAAGACCACGAAACGACCACAGGCTGTTAAGATAGGAGCAATATGAGTAAACTGACTTAAGGCCCGTAATTATAAAGCGATCTCAAGATCGAGAGCAGTATTAAGTATTGATTTGACAGTTTGTACTGAATTGACATTTTTGATACGAACTCAAACTCGCTGTCATTCTCAAATGCTGAATATAAATACGGGCCTTGTCAATATTCATTGTAAAAGATTGATAGGTACAATGTCTCTGTTTTTTTTTATTTTTTTTATTAGCTATTTACTTAATGAACAAGCAATTGTTATAGGCAAGTATTTCCAATATTTAGTACCCTTTCTATTAAGTCCACTTGACGTAAGCGTGCCACTAGTTGTTATTACCCAGAATTGGACTGATTGGGTCTGAAACAAAAGAGAAATATACTTATAAAATAAATAGTCTTTTTCAAACTCTTACAATTATCAACATTATAATGATTAAAAACGGAAAATATACCCTGGTTTTCCATTTTTGTGTCTGATATTTCAACGCAGTTTTATGCGTTATGATCACGGAGCGACTGAGGAACTTGCGAGCTGTATAAAATAAATATACCTAGTACTTAGTTTAAAATATTTACTACTGTCATAATATTAATTTTATTTTTCATTTCTCGATATTTTTCGAACGTCGTTCTAGCATTTGTGAGGTTGTGATAGCCGAAATCTGCCGGTAGGACCGTCATATTCTATTTTAAATATTTCTAGATATAAATAGGAGCGCCTCTTTCTTAGCCAAGATATATTTCTTTATTCATTTAAGTAAATTAAAAAAAAACATGCTGGCCTGGGAGCGAGAGAAAAACATAAAATGTGCAAGCTGAATTTTCTCCCGGGCATGCTGTAAAAACCAGCCAAGGAATCCGAGGGTTTCTGGATATTGCAGTTTAGGCGATGGACTGACAACCTGTCAATACAGCGATATACGACAGCGACAAATCTATCTTAAGTATCACTCAAAACTTTGTCAGACCTTTGTTTAGGTAGTTTACGCTCTGCCTACCCCGTTAGGGATAAAGGCGTGACTATATGTACGTATGTAAAATATAAAAGTCATTTGAATAATATTTTTTTTGTTACAAGTTGAAATAATTTCTTTTATTGATATTTCTTTTCAGATTGGCATCTGAACACCATTGACCTATCGTATTGCGATACTGAAGGCCATGTTCACCGTAATGGCCAGCTTAGCTGTGTACCTATTTGTATCGGCAGTGAAAGTGGCCATTATGTATAGCGTCACGTGGCCAATAGCATTAGCCGGACGTTGTTTAGACGTACGGTCAGCAGAGAAGTGAGTTAGACCTTAGATGTAGTCCAATTCGGCCGACGCGTCCGTCGTGCGATCGTGAATGACTGACAAATGGATAAACTAACGCTAAACATACTTTCGCATTTGTAATCTTTGCAAATATTAAACCAAATGTTGTTTTCTTTAAGTTATGCTTTATAATTTAAATGGAGTAGCTAGGTGCATACGCACGAAATAAAACTAAAATGTAGCAAATATCATGAAGATTAAATGTCAATAATTATTAATTATTTGACGTTTACTAAATTAGAAATATGAAATCATAGACACTTTGTACGGAATATGTTTCTTATAAATGTGCGGTCAACAGGTTCTTTTTATAAATATTTAAATACTGCAATTTGTACAGGTTTTATTAAACCGATATTATTATATAGGTAGGTCTTGAATTCGCAATTAGTAAATAACGAGTGTAAAGGACAGCATGACGCAAACTGATAGGGGTTGCTCAGTCAACGAAACTAAACAACTATCACCAGGAAATTCTTTCAGTAAATTAATAAGAAAATGGCTTTTTCATTCAAATTGTCTGATCGAGGTGGCCTTTTGTATAAGAAAGCAAAAAAAAATAGTTTCCTGAAATAAATTCCTGGTGATAGTTTGTTGACTGACAAGCCCTTGATAGGACGCAATTGATTGAATTTGCAGCACGCAATCCCTTACACCCTGTAGAGTCAGTTTGTGTGTTAGACAGTCTGTTTTGCTATCTGTACAAGTAGTCTGTGTACGTAGTAGTGGTATACACAATCACTTCACCTGTTTCATTGAGTACCACCGTACACACGGCGGCATGGTGAGAGGAACAGAAACCAAATATATACTTGAAGCTTATTTATTTATTTAACAGTTTATTGTACACAATAAAATACAAAGAACAATACATAGACAATAAAAACACAACAGGTACATCTTATTTCTTAAAATAAATTTCTTCCAGCAGACTTAGGCTAGAGATATGCTATCATTTATACAGATGTATAGACATAAGCTTTTGACAGATTAGATAAATTGTGTAAGTAAATACTTTTAGTGCTTTGAGTATTTGCTTCTTAACATTTTTTTACGAGAATTAATAAAAAATGCGAGCTATATATGTACAGCGCTGCTATTAGAAAATATGTTTAGTATTTAGCAGTAGGTAGATTGCACATACTAAAAAAAATTAACATTGGTAAATAGTATATGAGTAAAATAATAATAATTGGATCTCAGAAACAAAATCACATATCAAATTTCTACAACTTTGTATGGCAAGTAATTTATTTCTATCTTATGTACTTTGGTAAAAGTTGTTTAGTTCATTGGCAAAATTTAATATTAATTATTTTCGTTATCAAAGCGATTGACTTCTCTCTTCTGATATTCACCGTTTATGTGTAAACATGTTTTAGTGGGTATAGTTTGCGTTCCTCAATTTTCGCCGGCGTGTGTACGTTGTTTGGTAGTTAGATGGTTTAATTACATTCATTAGATGATATTATACGAAACAGCTGACTGTGTTCCATTCTAGTTTGTAAACACAATTATTAATAGGTCATTGTATTGTTCTGCGGTTAATAATATGGTTATAGTGAATACAAATTCTAGTTTCTAGTCGGAATTCACTTTCACTATCCATAAATTTATTATAACTTTAAAAGTGAACGTTTTAAGCGTAAATAATATAAATACATAACGAAGTACCATAAAAAATCAAAGGCTTGAAAAGTTATACTAAACTCTTAGACCAAATTGATGCAGGATTCTATAAAAATAGTCTAGCTATTTACGTCTATTTGTATTATATTTAAAAGGCCTGAATTCTATATAAGTGGGAACTTGTTGATGTAGAAAGAAATGGTCTTTTCACAAGGTAACGCTCAAATTTAACTTCTCCGCTACTTACATAAGACATTAAAGCTTCAGCCAAGCGACACGGCGAGTGGAAACAAGCAAAAAACGTCTGTTCTTGTTATATATCGTGAAGGCCTGAAGCTCTGTTCAAGAACAATATGCATGGCATCTGCCTTGCAACTGAACATCTGTCTTTGAAGTTCTTTACTTTGGTGGGCTTTGATTAAACATTATCGGAAACTAGCTTCTTCTTCTTCTTAGCAAGTGGATTCTCGAGTCGATAGCTTAGACCGCGCAATAGAGAAGAGACGTATTTTTCCGAGTTCTATTTGAACTTTTATTGAATGCTGGCATTACCTAGCCTATGCACACTAAATACTCCTTTGGCACGTCCCACTCCTGGAGTTTTTGAATCACTCGAATCAAATTCGCATACGAAAAACTAAAATTTGCATGGTATTTGTATGAAAATCGCGCATTGGAGTTCGAGTTATACAAAATACGGACTTGGAGCCGTATTTTTGAATCACTCGAACTCCAATGCGCATACGAAAGAATAACTTTCGTGTGGCAAATTGTATGAAAATCGCATGCGAAAATTACTCTTAAAGTTACTCTGGTCGCGTGTCGGCACCTTTAATCTTTCACGTCGTACAGCACCCGCGGGCTTGCGCAATTTTTCTCGCGCCATTTACCCGACGTCCATCATTGCGAGATTTCACGGAGTTTACCGACTGAAACGCGCCCGGAATGAGACGCCCAAATGCAAATCATGGCAGCTACAGTGTTAATAGCCTTCGTCTGCAGAGCTAGCGCCGGATATCGATAAAAATTGTAATTCGCAACTTTCGGATTTGTAAAAGTTTATACTTACATTTCCCTAGAAATATTTTTATTTTCTCCCTCGCCATTTACCTGACGTCTGTCGTTGCAATATTTCACGGAGTTTACCGGTTGAAACGCGCCCGAAATAAGACGCCCAAATGCAAATCACGGCAGTTACAGTGTTAATAGCCTTTATCCGCAGACGAAGGCTGTACCAAAAACATATCACTCGAATTAGATTTATTTGAAACTTTTATTTACACTTCTCTAGAAAATAGTCCCAAAATTATTTAAAAATTCCTACCTAATTAATTCACGAGCCAATGATCCCATAAGTACTTACGAAAAAAAAACCGTCAAAAACGGCCGATCTTAGCAAGAATTACGATAAGCAGCAGGGTATTTCTATATAATCCTTGGGACTATTTCTAGAAGGAAGCGTAAAAAATTAATACAATAAGTACCTATAAGTAGTACGAGTTAAGTGGCGCCACTGTCAAAGTATAAATGTTGTTAAATACTTGTGGAGGTATAGATACGGGTGAATGGTGTATTTGCTTCTGTATTATCGCTGTGTAATATTATTCATGAATTATGCGTACAAGTCACGCTTCAAAGTAATTCGTAGGGAAATAGACGTGTTACATTTTGCATGTTTATACATTGGAGCGTTTACTAGAGTAAATATAATAAATGTTTGCTCATAGTATTTCAGATTTTGTTAGACCAACTTGTACCTATTACAGAATGTACTTATTGAATTATGTACATTCATACGTACATACTATCACACCTGTATTCCTAATGAGGTAGGCTGAGCTTAAACGACCCAAACAAAGGTCATTCCGCTACGTCTGACAAGTTTCGAGGGTTGTTTAGGATAGATTTGTATATTGCTGTAGTGACTGGTTGTCAGCCCATCGCCTAAATTACAATATACTGAAACTCACAAATCTCTTAGCTTATTTTTACAGCATGCCCGGGAGGAGATGCAACTGGCACATTCTATGTTTTTCTATGTTCCCAGTCCAGCACGGAAGAAAGAAGAGATGGATATAGGTACCTTTAACATTTGCGTGCTACGTTTACTACGGTTCATAGCTTTAGCTACATCGTAGAAACCTACGTAGATAATTTTATGGAATCTGAAAATGAGCGACTCTGTTTTAAGAGATTTAGCGACTAAAATTGGCTTTTATTTTGCCTTATCGGGTAAAAATAGAAAAACATACTACCCCACCCTCCTAGCCCATACACGTGCCGAAAACCCTAACCAACCAAATATTTTAATTCAGCCAAAACATTCAAAAGAAACTCATTATGCTTCACGCCGCCAGATACCTTTCCCTTTCACCCTAATAATAACCTCCCTGTAGGGAGGGTCGTAACGAGCCCTCCGAAATATTCTTTCAACAAACCCTTCGTAAAAAAGAAAACGCTGCATCACGGTCGTTTTTAATTTTAACCCTAACGATGCCATTGAAGGCATTTAGCTGGGCCCATTAGACCTGGTATCGGCGGCCATCTTCCCTGCTAAATGACCGGGAAATACGGCGCAGGCAGCAGCCAGCAGCGGGTTTTGGATGAAAAGGAATTTAACGAGGTCATCTACACAGGTTGCACTTTTGGTAGCCGATATTAGAAACCCTTAAAAGCAGGGTTCGAGGATTTATATCAGCGGATAGGTATATATATTCACTGATTTTATGATAAATATCAATGATATAAGTATATCATAATATCCACTGATGATTTACATAAAAAAAAACATACATAAAATCACGCCTTTATCCCTTGCGGGGTAGGCAGAGCGTTAAACGCCTCCTAAAAGGTGCTTTCGCCACGTCTAACAAAAGATGAGGGTAATTTTAGATTGTAATGTGTATTGCTATAGTGACAGGTTGTCAGCCCATCGCCTAAATTATAATACACTGTAACCCTCAAGTCCCTTTTGCTGACTTCTACAGCATGCCCGGGAGGAAGGGCAGCTGGAACATTCTATGTTTTTCTATCTCTCCCAGTCCAGCATGGAAGATTTTTTTTTTTAAAATTAAAATCGGGTTTTGTAGAACCCTGCCTAAAAGTAAATGCTTCTCGAGTGACGACCAATAATTATACTATAATTGTACATAGATACATTGATCAAAATAGCCAGTAAAACTAGGGTTGAGGGTAAAATAAATGTGAAATTTCTCGTATCTTACAAATATGAAGTCATTTTATGATAGTGTTTGATGGATTGTGTTGTAACTTTATAGAAGGTAGGCATTCAGGTAAATATACAGTACTCAATTATTTTTCTTCTCATCGTTTTTGCCCTTCCTCCCGGGCATGCTGTTCCTTCCATGCTGGACTGGGAGAGATAGAAAAACATAGCATGTTCCAGCTGCCCTTCCTCCCGGGCATGCTGTAGAAGTCACCAAAAGGAACTCGAGGGTTACAGTGTATTGTAATTTAGGCGATGGGCTGACAACCTGTCACTATAGCAATACACTTTTCAATCTAAAATTGCCCTCAATTTTTGTCAGACGTGGCGAAAGCGCCTTTTACGAGGCGTTTATCGCTCTGCCTACCCCGTAAGGGATAAAGGCGTGATTTTATGTATGTATGTATGTCTTATCGTTTTTAGGCAATCGTCGACGTTTTTTATCTACAGTAAACAAATGTATTCTTTTTATCCACAGAGCTCTTACACTTTTTGCCTTTAATCCCTAACCAACAACGTATACATAGTGTTCCTTTTCGCTTATTAACGGTAAAATATATCGCCGGGTATCTTCGGGCGTAATGACAAGTAAACACGGGGTAGGGCGGGGCGGAGTGGCTACCTCGCAAATGAGCCCGCGATTATTTGCGCCTAAACCGTGCCTGTTTGCCCCGGCCTCCTCCACTAATTGATGCGAGCATTTGTTCGGGGCAGGGATAGAGGTGGGATAGGTGCTAGAACGATTTTAGATACAGTAAATCCGTTCCTATTACCGCAAAAGTCTGATCATAATATTTATTTCGAAAAAAAAAGCTCCCAAGATTATGTAATTTTTTATAAATTTTCTTTCTAGGTACATTTATTTCCCCTCCCCACCAAGAGGCACTCACGAGTTTGACTTAGGCTCGTATTTGTGAGCTATCTCAATATTGAGAGCAATATTAAGTATGGATTTGACAACCCATTTTGTACTGAAATTACATTTCTGATACGAATTCAAACTGAGTGTCAATCTCAAGTGCGGTTTATAATTACGGGCTTTAATGTTGACAATTACACTTCATTTGCATTGCTTGCTCATAGGCTGTAGTAGGTGTTTTTTTTGCAAATATATTTTACGTCAAATGTAAGATAATATAAAATTCTTGGTTCATAATTAATTTATCGATATAATGTGTGTCCTTCTCTACAGCTCAACGTTTTTTTCCAAGACCACTGTAATGGGCTCTTTCGAGTGAAATATCTTTTCGGTTTTTGTTCCTGAACCCTTTTTTAGGCGAAGGGTAGATACGAGCCCTATATACCCTCCTACGTATGTTAATATGGGTTGGGTTGCTAGGCATGAGTATTTAGAAAGGGTGTTATAAAGATTTTGTAAGTCATATGTTATAGTTATAATATCTAGCTAAGCGTATTACGGTCACAATAATTTATTTTACAGATCGACCGGGATTTTTGTACAGCTGACAACGGTTCTGTAGTCAAGAAAAGTGTTGTCATTGTGTCGTTGACTGAGCAGCCCCTATCAGTTTGCGGGACGCTGTCCCTTACACCCGGTATAAATTTAAGCAAAATAAAAAAATAGGCAATACTTTTTTTATATATTCCTTGTTTTTGGTTCCACTTCCAATATAATATGACCTCAGGCAGAGCCATCTACTTTTCAAGGTACATTATCTATTTTTAAATATTTCATTATTCGTAGGACCTCATATGCTCTTACTTGTAATATGGTATATACACGTCATGGTATATATATATATAAAGGGTTTGTTTGTGAAGTAATTACGAAGCGGGTCTTACCCAGTCAGGCTCGATTTGTACCCGTTACCCAACCAATCCTACTTCCAACCAATTTAACTTTTGTTTTTAAGTCGAAAGGAACATTTTAACAGGGGCACATTGCTTTTTATAAATAACAAGCAGCCCGTCCCGGCTTCGCACGGGGTAGACAATTATTTATTTTTGGAAATTTGGATATAAAACACTTTTTTAATAGCATGGTTTGAATTTGGTTAGCATTTTCATTAATGTTTAAAATGAAAAAAGTTGTTGTAGTGACATAACTACAATAGTTGGACATATGCTACCGTTGAGTTTTTTGTAGACATTATGATGTTCTTCAATATTGTTGTACATTATTTTGTTCTATCGCTAATAGTTTCGGCAGCGCATTCGACGAAAGACATTTTAAGACTCATTTTTCTACACCTTCGATTACATTGTTCAAATTTTACCAAGGATCCCTAATTTTTTTCAAAATGAAATGTAGCCTATGTCAAATTGGAAGAATGTAGCATTCTATTGGTGAAAGAAATTTTTTAATCGGCCCAGTACTTTTTGAGCCTATTCATTACAAACATACAAACATACAAAAATAGGTACAAATCTTTCCTCTTTATAATATTAGTGTAGATTACTAATGTAAAGTCAGCACTTGGATTGATTCGGTAAATGTTAGGAATTTGTAGCATCCTTGTTATTTGACAAGAACTAGATAGGTAATTTATATAATTATGATAATTTAAAATGTTACACTAGGAATCAATTTATGTATAAGGAGTTCAATTCTAAAAACGTAACCTTAATTAAAACGTAAATTTAATTCAATTTTAAATCGGTCAGTTAAACCCCCTCAAACGGAGCCTTTTCGGGGTTTTTGGGTAATTTGTAAAATAATTTAGTTTACTGAGGATAAGGCGCACTGCATAATGGAAGAGTCAAAGAGGCATCGAGGCGGCTACGAACAGTTATACGTCTACGAAGCGCAGCTTCAAATCTGCAGTTGTCGCGGTGACGAACATCGGTATAGAAAATCTGTTGAAACTGTCAGTGCCACCGTTTTGACACCGCCGCCTCGACTCTTTCTGTATGCCGTGCGCCTTATAAGCCTATGGGTTAGATTCTAGACTTGCCGGCAAAAACTAAAATTAAAATCTATTCGTCACTTTCAGACTTAAAACATTGGAAAAGGAAAGGAGATCTATTTTCTCTGGTTTATGATTTTTAGTCGGTGGTTTTATGCGTTATCTGTCATATCTATCCGCCGTCATATGATATGGCGGATAAAATTGACAGTAATACTGAGGAAACGTGCAAAAAACATCAGAATCTAGCGGACAAAGTGTAACAGCATTGTGTATAAAGTGCCTGTCCTTTTTCAATTGTATTATTTTGAAAGTGACGGATAGATTATAATTTTGTGTTAGCCGGCGGAATCTAGAATCAAGCTCATTATATCGAAAGAATATCAGTTGGAAATGTCAGTGCCACCGTCTTGACGCAGCCGCCTCGACTCTTTCCATATGCCATGCGCCTTATGAACCTATATGTACCTACTATAGGTAGGTGGAGATGTATCCAACTCGCCTTCCGAATAATTTGCGCGTGAATTTACATGTGTCGACTTAGGGCGCTCCGTGATTGATTGCGATGGGATATTATATTAGGGCGCTGCGGGAAAAACCTTTTTGGGTTTTTAAGCGGTGCTGATGATAGGTGACTGGGCGCGTCGACAGAAGAATATATAAAGATTATGTTAAATTGTACCCCATGTTTTTTACCTCCATTTCTTGCATGCTAGACTGGGAGCTAGAGAAAATCATAGAATGTGCCAGCTGCATTTCCTCCCAGGCATGCTGTAAAAACCAGCTAAGGTATCCGAGGGTATCAGTATATTCTAATTAAGGCGATGGGCTGACAACCTGTCACTACAGCAATATACCTACAAATCTATCTTAAATAACCCTCAAAATTTTGTCAGAGGTGGCGGAACGACCGTTGTTTAGGTCGTTTACGCTCTGCTTACCCCATTAGGGATAAAGGTGTGATTATATGTATCTATGTAATGTATGTTTTGTATCTGATTATTTTATTTTACCACTAATAAAAATAACTCGAACAACGTAACTAAAGTGTACCGAATATATACGTAATATTTCAAGTTCATTTCTCATTCTCAATTTTATGATGCATTAACTTTTTATGCTGATCGTGTCAGTAATAGAGTTATTTATTAGTGATAATGACGTTAAGAAAGAGGTCACACGGAGGAGGGGGCAGTATGTTACTTTTCATCGTTAAATTATTCCTGTTACTTTCCGTTATGAAAAAAATATAAGGAAAGAAGTCTAATTTTATGTTGTTTTATGATTCAAAATTGCCAAAATTTCTGTTACATTTTACCACAAACTTTTTAAACTATATTCAAAGGAATAGTGTCAGCATTGATGATGATCAATCAATTAGATCAATTAGAGATGTCTAATCTCGTTTCAATTATATTAAACGGAACGTGATAAGATCAATTTCAAATATGGGTAACTTTGAAAAGTGTCATATAGAATTGAATCCACTTTGTGTTTCTTAAGTTTAAATAGAGCTAATCGGATTCTACGAAACCTTGTAAAGCCGCCGTTTGATATTTTGTTTTTTTTTTACTTTTGTTACGAATATTTTTCAGTGTTCAATGTATATATGTTGCTGTATGTGTATATGTTGTAACGTTTTTAGAGGTAGAAATAAGACAATTTTCTTAATCTATGTTTAGACTGCGTTGTAAGTTCAGTTTTAGAATATAGCTTTATTCCCAGGAAACAGTGAAAGTTTACAAAAATTTAATTATTACTTGTGCACATTGCACAAGTAATAATTAAATGAATTTTAACTATACTACTGCCCAAGGAAAAGGGACTGACTCAGCATTAAGTTGCGAAGAGTACTACATGTACCCTCTTAGCAACACTGATAATTCTGTCAGTACCTAAGTTACGCTAAAAGAAAACGTGATATATAAATCAAAATTGCCAACAAAGTCTGTGTCGTATCTACTCATAAAAAAAATAGTTAATTAACAAATATACTCGTAATAACAAGTTTAAATAATTAAATTATAATTAACGAATATACTAACAAGTTTAAATAAGAGTATAGATAAATACTACTTATACTTCCATGCTGGTCTGGGAGCGAGAGAAAAACATAGAATGTGCCAGCTGCATATCCTCCTGGGCATGCTGTAAGAACAAGGTAAGGGATCCGAGGGTTTCAGTATATTGTAATTTAGGCGATGGGCTGACTGACAACCTGTCACTACAGCAATATACCTACAAATCTATCTTAAATAACCCTCAAAACTTTGTCAGACGTGGCGGAACGACCTTTGTTTGGGTCGTTTACGCTCTGCCTACCCCATTAGGGATGGAGGCGTGATTAAATGTATGTATGTATAGATAAATGGATTTTTAGTGTGTCGCCGTTGAAATAAGGTAAGATGATCATTTTTGCCCACGATAATAGACTTAGTATAATCACTCGATATTTTGACAGCCATAAGTTGGCTGACAGTTTTTATTATTATTACAATATAAAGTATTTTCTGACTTGCAATGCTTAAACCCAATTTTTTGGGCTCAAATCTAAGCTTGTTCTGGCCTAATCTTTTTAAACGCGAACAAAGCGGACAATTTGGTCCGTCGCGTACCCGTTAATTAGAGTTTTAATTAAAATTAATTGGTTATTATGTTTGGCGAAATTTTCAAGGAGACTAAAATTTTAGTAGGGTCAGAGAGGTAATTTAACTGGGGACTTTGGGTTTTAAACACGTAAGCTGTTTAGGAGGGCAAGCGGAATTCTAAAGTAATTTCACATTAATATTATTTTGCGATGTTGTAGAGAGTATGGAGCTACTCTCGTTTATATATAAGCAAGAAGCAGGTACAGACAGTATGAGAAGAGGCTTAAGGTAACGATACTAGGAAGAAAAATTGCGAATAACGGCCACCAACGGCAGTTTTTCTTCCTATTACTACAACGCAGTTTTTCTTCCATGCTGGACTGGGAGCGAGAGAAAAACATAGAATGTGCCAGCTGCATTTCGTCCCGGGCATGCTGTAAAAACCAGCTAAGGGATCTGAGGGTTTCAGTATATTGCAATTTAGGCGATGGGCTGACAACCTGTCACTACAGCAATATACGTACAAAATACAAATCCATAATGAATAACCCTCAAAACTTTGTCAGACGTGGCGGAACGACATTTGTTTAGGTCTTTTACGCTCTGCCTACCCCATAAGGGATAAAGGCGTGATTATATGTATGTATGTATGTACTACAACGAACTCTCTCTTCTTCCTTTTCTTACGAACTATGAATCGCAAATTTATAAGATTCTAAATTATCATAGGCTCGTACTTTTGAAGCGATCTCAAACTTATGGATTTGAGAGGGCAGTTTGTACTGATATGACATTTCTGATACGAACTCAAACTCGCTGTCACTTTTGAGAGCTGATTACAAATACGGCCCTCAATTATTAGTATCGTCACCTTACCGGCATCACATAAATATTGCGTGCATGTCATAGATAACGGATAAGAAATATAGGATATTAACTTTCCTAACTGCAATGACATTAGAACAATAAGACAATGTTATCTATGAGTAACTGGAAATGAGCTTTTACCGCTGGAATATATTATCTCTTATTATTAAAATTTCTAAGGCCCGTATTTATAATTAGCACTTGAGAATGAGAGCAAGTTTGAGTTCGTATCAGAAATGTCATTTTAGTACAAAATAGCCTGTCAAATCCATACTTAATACTCTTGAATTCGCTATATAAATACGAGCTTAAGACGCGGTCCAGGAACTAACAAACAGTATGACGCGGTTCACAATGAGCGTGCACGGGGGCGCTGCAGTATAATGACAACTGTCAAATCTTATGATAGTGGCGTTAGTTCCGTTTGTCACCATCGCCACGTTCATTTAAAAATAGTGAGATGCAGGCGTGTTCTAGGCCCATATTTATAATCAGCTCTCAAGACTGACAGCGAGTTTGAGTTCATATCAGAAATGTAAATTCAGTACAAAAGAACCTGTCAATTCCATACTTAACATTGCTCTCAATCTTGAGATCGCTTTATATATACGAGCCCTAATGCTTGTGACCGCAGGGCTAGGACCGCGGGCGCGAGGCGCCGCTTCCACGGACCGATCGGCAAAAAAGCCAAAATTCTCACGCGTGAAAGTGGCCGCTTCTTTTACCTTTTTCCAATGCTATCGACGAACCGCCTTTCGATTTCATTACGGACGTCCGACATTTTTTATTTTTAAATCACGCCGCGCTCCACGCAGCTCCGTTTTTATTTCCCGCCCAGTTTTTCTCTGTATTTTTTTCTCGTTTCTGTTTTTTATGCATGCGGCCCGCAAACAATGCCATCGTGGCCACTGAATTAACTCCCAACTTTTTGCCTTTTGGCGCCAATAAAAATATTTTAATTCGGCAGAAGCGTGTTAATTATTAATTAATATTTTCGACGGACGGCATTTACCGGCCCGGTTTAACACGTGTTTCGATGAGATTGTTTTTTTGCGCATCGTTTTCATGAATGGAATGATGACGTAATAGGATAATGTCAGTGTCGGCAATTTTACGTTTTTATTGGGCGCAGTGTTGTTGGTTTTTTTCGGCCGCGGCCGGGCCGGTCGCCAGTCAATGGGACGACTGCATTGGATTTTAATTTTCAATGTCATTATCACTTTCACAATGAGGTCACGTGATTTAAAATAAAATTGCAACGAACACAATTGCTTTTTAAATTGTAAAGCTTTTTTTTGTGAGAGCTGTTTGCGATACCAGTTCGGAGGTATGGTTAAACGTATTCTGATTATGTGTGACCTCTTGGGTCCCCTAATGCTTGGAACTGGTTTCTTGGTGGTCAAATAGAGCAAGTTCAATACGGGGGTCAAAAATCGGTTGACCTTATCCCGTGTTTGTACTGTGAGCTATAGTTGGGACCGGTCGGGGTAATTCGGGCACGCGCGACCGTTTCGGAGTTGATTTCTAATGCTCTTTTTCGAAACCTACATCGCGTGTGTACTTGATTTTGAAACGGGTTCAAATTTTTCAATTCATATTGCTTTCAATCTGGTATTGAATAGAGCTATTTTCAATTTTAAAATGAATTTATCAGAGCCTATTCTTCTTCTTA
Source organism: Scrobipalpa costella (assembly GCA_949820665.1). NCBI lineage: Eukaryota > Metazoa > Arthropoda > Insecta > Lepidoptera > Gelechiidae > Scrobipalpa > Scrobipalpa costella. Next base: position 5,233,285 of record OX463314.1, read on the forward strand.
GCGTGTCGATGGAACACGAGAAAATACATTGTAGCGGCCCAGAATATACTACTAAAGTAATTTTTAGAATTTTTTTTTTCTTGGCATGACGATCTATATACGATGGATGTTCGATCTAGATATATAGGTTAGGTAGGTACCTCTCTATCTATCAGTGGCGAAGGGTTCATATAACACGATCCCCGTCGGCTTCCCTTTTGAAATCATCCAAATGGTAGACATTTGTTTTGTTATCTTAAGAAAATGATTTATTTATCCTTGTTGTCTTGTTAGGTAGCGAAACTATATTTTTGGATATTGGTGTAGAATTTAAAAATTAGGTATAAGGAATAATTTGTATGTATTTGTGTTTTACTCCAGCTTCCGTATCGATAAAATTTACCTTTCGCCTCTGCTATCTATATAGATCAATCCTACTTAGCGACGGAAAATGTATTACTAAACCAAACAGCGCAAATAATTAAAATCTGAAGCTTACGAACTATCTCTTGGTAAGCATAAACCGCAAATATCCGAGGTGTTTCAACTTGCGACTCCTGCGCTGAATTTCCAGCAACGACTCTCCAGGGTCAACTGAAGGGGCGACCGAGCAAAAACCGTGCATTTTAACTAAGAAGGGTTCTCTAGTGAAATGAATACGTAATTTTGTAGAATATTTAAATTCTCGAGAGAAGTCTTTTAAGAATTTAGACGAAGGACATTAAAATGCGTCAGCAGGTGAAAGGAATGTTTGTTAACATGTAATTTATTCTAAAATAAAATGCTCATATTCTGGTCCTAATGTTTCGCTGTAGGTATTTGCTTTGCCTACGAAGTTTTGTAGAAAGGACTATCCAGTGTATTTTTGCGAGCAGTTTCATACGAATACTTGCGAATTTACTGTCTTGTATATGAAGAATTATGTTTAATTTTTAAGAAGAGGTTTAATATATGTTTTTTTAGATTGGGTATTACAAGAGCATAAGGTGTTTTTGGAACAATCACAGACCTTTTTAAAAAGTAGCTACAGAATATACAACTATATATATCCACCTCGATTTTACCCTATCTTTCAGTCTGAGTCTGCCACTGCTCTCTTATTCTTACCTAGTAGATTGTCTAGTTTAAAGACCTGATGAGCCCTGCTCTCTTATTCTTACCTAGTAGATTGTCTAGTTTAAAGACCTGATGAGCCCTGCTCTCTTATTCTTATCTAGTAGATTGTCTAGTTTAAAGACCTGATGAGCCCTGCTCTCTTATTCTTACCTAGTAGATTGTCTAGTTTAAAGACCTGATGAGCCCTGCTCTCTTATTCTTATCTAGTAGATTGTCTAGTTTAAAGACCTGATGAGCCCTGCTCTCTTATTCTTACCTAGTAGATTCTCTAGTTTAAAGACCTGATGAGCCCTGCTCTCTTATTCTTACCTAGTAGATTGTCTAGTTTAAAGACCTGATGAGCCCTGCTCTCTTATTCTTACCTAGTAGATTGTCTAGTTTAAAGACCTGATGAGCCCTGCTCTCTTATTCTTATCTAGTAGATTCTCTAGTTTAAAGACCTAATGAGCCCTGCTCTCTTATTCTTATCTAGTAGATTCTCTAGTTTAAAGACCTGATGAGCCCTGCTCTCTTATTCTTATCTAGTAGATTCTCTAGTTTAAAGACCTGATGAGCCCTGCTCTCTTATTCTTACCTAGTAGATTCTCTAGTTTAAAGACCTGATGAGCCCTGCTCTCTTATTCTTATCTAGTAGATTCTCTAGTTTAAAGACCTGATGAGCCCTGCTCTCTTATTCTTACCTAGTAGATTCTCTAGTTTAAAGACCTGATGAGCCCTGCTCTCTTTGAGGTAGTAAATAGGTTAGACGCTTGCTCTACGGATCTGCAACGGACACGTGCTGTATTTTAAATCTTCTTCTTCTGTCGAGTGGGTATCGAGTCTATCGACCCATTAAAACCTAGTGTCAGAGTTTTTAAACCGCCTAGTAGCACAACTATCAGGTCTCTGACATGGTTTGAGTAACGACCACTATCAAAGACAGCGACCGGGACCGACGGCTTAACGTGCCCTCCGAAGCACGAAATCTTTTTCTTTTTCGGACAATCAGGTGATTTAGCCTGCAATGTCCTAACCAAACTGGGGAAAAATTCACAAATTGATAAATTCTCAAATATCAACTTTGTGTTTCCCCCTGGGAATCGAACCCAGGACCTCTGGATCAGGAGTCCATGACACTAGCCATTAGATCACGGAGGCAGTGTGTTTTAAATGAAGCTACAGAATATAAAACTCTATAAACCAACTCACTCTTACCCTATCTTTCAGTCTGAGTCTGCCACTGCTCTCTTGGAGGCAGTAAATAGACTAGACGCTAGCTCTAGGGACCTGCAACGGACACGTGCTGTATTTTACACTAGTGTGTGCTGGGAGAATTCTCTCTATGAAAATTACAATTTGTTCTTAGAGTTCTCTGATTGTTTGCCTTTGTTGAAAACGTACGGAATTCAAGGCAATATACATAGCTCGTGTTTTGCGCTTAATACACGTCTGTTTTTAAAATTAAGTTATTACAATGATTTCATTGTTTAGTCGGCATAGTGAATCGGACCGTTGGGTTGAGTGAAGACAAAAACACGGGGTGTAAGGGACAGCGTCCCACACACTGATAAGGGTTGCTCAGTCAACGATACTAAACAACTTCCACTAGGAAATTATGTAAGGAAGTAAAAAAATGGCTTTTCCATACAAATTGTCTGATTGAGGTAGACATTTTGTATGGAAAAGCAGATTTTTATTTTCACTGTCTAAAATAATTTATTGGTGGAAGTTGTTCAGTATCGTTGACTAAAAAAACCCTATCAGTTTGCGGTAGGCTGTCTCTTACACCCAGTACAAGTATTTGTCTCCGGAGATTTCTAATAAATTGAAGTTTAAGTTTATTTAATACTCCTCCTGTAGGTATAACATTAACCACAGAATTTTAAACCCAAAATCCTACACAAGCACCATCCAAGTAAAGTTTAAATTTGAACCCTTTATCGTACACGCCCAGGAAAGTTCTAAACTGGAGTTAGGACCGCAGAGGGTAGTGTGGGGTGGAGTGGTGAGACAAATCGCCTCCGCCCGCGGGCCGGCACGCGGGGCAAGACGACCCTCTAAGCCCCGGCCTCCCCACGCACCCTCATTACATACAACGATAGTAAAATTGCTACCCACTTTCCCCCAAAATGGCTACGTGTAATTTTGTATTGGATTGCGAATCTTTGAATTAACTTTGTATTCTAACTTTCATACGAAGTGTAAGGTCACGCATATTGATAGGGGTTGCTCAGTCAACAAAACAGAACAACTATCAGCAGGATTTTTTTTTTCAGTAAGTAAACAATAATAATTTGCTTTCCCATACAAATTGTCTGATCGAGGTGGTCATTCTGTATGTGACGATCATTTTCTTTTCATCTCCTGATAGAATTTCCTGGTGAATGTTGTTCAGTATCGTTGATTGAGTAACCGCTTTCAGTTTGCGGGACGCTATCCCTTACCCCGGTATATTTTTCCTACTACGGTGTAAAGTTTGTTACTCCATTCGTTACTGCTGGTTTTTTATTTGTAAAAGAATATTTAAAACTGGTCCTTTAATTTTTGAATTAGTATTTCGATTCGAAACTAAAATAATATGTTTATTTTCATATTAATATTGATGTACAGAAAAAGGAAAGAGACAACAGAAACTTATAAGACAAGGATAATTATCATAATTTCAAACCCTTCGAAAAAATATAGTTAAATAAAAAATCTTTAAAGGATTAAGTGGAAATATGAAATATTTTGAGCATGTCCCGTCTAATTCCTTCAATAAAGTGCGGCATTAGGGCGTATCTAACGTTTTACCGTCGAACCTCGGCCCGACCGACCCGCGTACCAGGGCACGTCGTTTGTAACCATTTCATTACTTACGATAACGTTTTACTGCAGCTGTCCATACCAGGATAGGGACATCGTAAAAATGCAAATTTCTTTCAAGCAATTTCTGCGATTAGTGTAAAAAAATATTTTCAAGGCTGATTAATAATAATAAAATGTATTTATTTCCACACACATAAAACAATAAGATACAATGGAATCATTAGTTACATAATAAATTATTGCTTTGAGATGATACATAAGTATAATAATGTGGTGGCCATTACTGCGGCTATGATTAACCCTGTCTCTCAAACCTGGAGCCCTGTATCCTGAGAGGTAGTGTTCAGTCGTAATATACAGCTAGGCAGACGGTGCAACCTTTTGTATCATTATTACAAGTATTTGTTTTTATGCAATAAACATTTGTCTATCCATCTATTTTAAAAATAGAATAAATAATAAAAAAAATGGGTATTTAGCATAGGTATTTATTTATATTCGACGATGTGGATATGTTTGAGTGAGTATGCGGGTGTGTATAACGATTCAAAGACTCTTGATTCATCATCAAGAGCCTTTGAATCGGTTATGGATCTGTTTGGTGAGCACAATTCAATGCTAAATCATTAAATAGTCGTGTTTTAAAATTTAAGTATTAGAAAAACACAACTTTTAAAACATAAAAAGAGCACCAAAATATCAAAATGGTGATAGCGGAAAAAATGCATCGAAGATAATTAAACATTTTCGTTTAAATAATAATTGCTTGTAACGCCAAACACAACTATTCCAGTTTCAATTCGCAACAGAACTCATTAACATATTTTGCCAAAACAATGGAACCCCCAGCGAAACATGGAGCCCCCAGCGAAATTAACTCCTGTAATTCTGGCTTGGAGGAAATTTTAATTTTGGAATTTTCGCCGGAGCGTTCCACTCCTGATAAGTCTCCCTGAAGGGAGGTCCTAAACCCTTCCTAAATAAAACCTTATCCTGACACCCACACAGGGATGGACTCGGATGAAAAAAGGAAATTAATGGTTGTTTGGGAGGCTCAGAAATTCCAGTTTTGATAAGTTGCTGGCCTTTTTAATTAAAAGGTTCTTTGTTAATTTATCTGTACTAGCTTTCAGCCCTGTGGTTTTGCCTGCGGCTGAAGTAATGTTTGTGTTATTTTAAGTAATATTCTACCTATTTTTACAATATTTTTCACCAGATCGGTCTAAGCTTAAAGAAGTAACAATCATACCTACCAGCACAGGCACATACAATTTTTTTGTATTTATAATAATGATATCTACGTGGATGATTAACGATTTAGAAATTGCTTCTATAAAAGAAATAGTCTATTAAATGTTGTTTCTTCTTAAAAATCTCGTACGTCCCTTTTATATTCCCGATAATACCATGTTGAATACATAATTTCTTTTTCTAATTCCAAGGGCCCTCCCGCCCCCACCACCGTCCACCCATAGGATTATTCGCGGAAGATAGTTAAAACCCGCCCTTAACAAATTCAGGCTTCAATAAAACCCCTTTGTCCCTTAAAATAAAGGGACGGGATAGGGATGTTTTTGTTATCTTGAGGATTGCCTAATTTGACAATAACAAAAGGGTTTCCGTTTTGGGAATTGTGGGATGACGCTGGTGTAATACTAGAGATACGGTGTCAGGTGAAGCCGAAATGAAATACTACTAGTGGCGTTGTGTTTTGAAAAATACCCTCATTTGCCTAAGAAAAACAACTAAGTAGTTCCAAATGCAGAGAAAAACTTAGAAGGTACAGGAAAATTAAGATACCTTCTTGAGACAAGGTGTGATAACAAACTGATGTTCAGTCAAGTCAAGAAAAGTCAGAAGAATATGATTTTTACTGCCGTATTTGTAATCAGCTCTCAAGAGTGACAGCGAGTTTGAATTCGTATCAGAAATGTCATTTCAGTACAAACTGGCCTGTAAAATCCAAGTTTGAGATCGCTCAAAAATACGAGCCTAAAACCGTATTGATAAAGAACACTTGAGACTGACAACTAGTTTGAGCTCGTATCAGAAATGTTATTTCCGTACATTTTACCTGTCAAATCCATACTTAATATTGTTCTCAATATTGAGATCGCTTTATAACTATGAGCCTTAAAGTGTTACGTAGTTTCACCCCTGCGAAACACAATAACTCTTTTATAATGCGCACGGCAAAAGTGTGGAACTCACTACCTGCGTCTGTGTTTCCGAACGCCTTCAACCCCCAATATTTCAAAGTAAGAGTGAACAGGCATCTTCTGGGTGAGCTCGCACCATCGTCGACTCCGTCTCAGTCGTTCCCGACCTAGACTGGAGTCAAGAGCAAACGCATTTTTAATAATAAAAAAAACACACACATTTATAATTTTCGGACATCTAAGTAAGATAATCAACATTTTTATTTTTATGAAAGGCCCAAGCCCAAGGTACTTCTACGCTTTCGTTTGCAATTTGCTGAAAAATAAACAAAGGTCCAACGGATTCGGTGGATATGACTCTTGACTTGTTTTTGAGGGCTAGAGGGGCATATTATATATTAAAATGTTCATAGGGTGGTCACTGAGCGTGATGTGATCATATTAACATAACATTGCTTGTATAATTTTTGCAATACATTTAACAATGAAAACTGGCTGTAGTGTGCATGAATTGATAATTTTATTATACGGGGTGTAAGGGACAGCGTCTCGCAAACTGATAACTGAACAACCATCATTAGATCTTTTTTCAGGAAGTTAGAATATCTTAGAATATTAGAATATTAATAAAACTAAGTACTTTGGTGAGAGCTGGTTCCTGATAAAGGCACTGCAAGTTAAAGAACAAAATGATTTCCATACAAATTGTCTGATCGAGGTGGTCATTTTGTATGGGTAGTTCATTTTTAATTGTCTTCTCCTGAAAGAAATTCCTGGTGATAGTTGTTCAGTTTCGTTGACTAAGCAACCCCTATCAGTTTGCGGGAGGCTGTACCTTACACCCCGAATATACTTTATACTTTTATACGATATCGGTACTGAATGCCAGCATTACCCTTAACAAAATTTAGCGATGAATAAAAATAATTTGCATGCATTTCCTCCCGAGCATGCTGTAAAAACCAGCTACGGGATCTGAGGGTTTTAGTATATTGTAATTTAGGCGTTGGGCTGACAACCTATCACTACAGCAATATACGTATAAATCTATCTTATAAAACCCTTAAAACTTTGTCAGACGTGGCGAAACGACCTTTGTTTAGGTCGTTTACGCTCTGCCTACCCCATTAGGGATAAAGGCGTGATTATATGTATGTATGTATAAAAATAAAATGACACAGTCTTAGGCCGTTTGTGCACTCCACATCCAGATTAGATTCGTATACAGTTGGTATCCTTATTAAGCTCGTATGGATAAACAGCACTTGAGACTGACAGCTAGTTTGAGTTCGTATCAGTAATGTAATTTTAGTACAATATGGCCTGTCAAATCCACACTTAATATTGCTCTCAATCTTGAAATCGCTTTATAAATACGACATCTAGTAATTGTATGAAAGCTTGTGCACGCATCAATATACGTGTAATATTATTTTATTCGTGATACGAATTGGATACGGATCTACACAAGCTCGCATAAGCGTCCTTGCCCGAATCATCTTCCAAACGTTTTGTTATTGATGGACATAGGTGTGATTTGAGTAGGCTGCTAAGCTTACGGGTAGGTAATTAGCAGGGCAGCTATTATGGTCAGTCACTTGAGTAGCTGGCGGCGACACCTGACATCTTCAAGAACCCTCCGCCACCTGCTGAACGGTGAGACCCTCGTTGACATGTCTACCTGCACTGAACAGTGCTAGTGACGTTAGGGAATGAAGGGGAATTTAGGTTTTTGAGCATGAAATGAAAATTAAACTGAAACGACTTTATGCATTTTTGTTTATGAAAGAGAAGAGAGATAAAAAGACATTAACATACAAAATGTTTACCGCGATCAGACAAATTTGTATTGAATTTAGTCGTTTTGTACTGAAATATCATTTCTGATACGAACTCAAACTACCTGTTAGTCTCAAGTGTTGTTAAATTATAGCATTCCATGTATTTCAGTTTTTAAGTAAAACAATAAAATAATTTTAGCTCAAGTTATTACAATTTCTTGTTTCTTGTTGGTTTATGATTAAAGTGCTTCTCAAGAATGCCATCAATTTGGTACGTCAGCTCAGCTATGCTACTTAAAGCGACAATAATGAAAACAGTTCTCATACATACATACATATAATCGTTATAATCTTTAACTGCCTCCTTGGTTTAGCGGTCTGAGCCATGGGCTCTCGACCCGGAGGTCCCGGGTTCGATTCCCGGCGGGGGACAATGACTTTTTGTTGTTGTTTCTAGTTTGGTTAGGACATTGCAGGCTGATCACCTGATTGTCCGAAAAGTAAGATGATCCATCCTGTCGGATGGGCATGTAAATAGTCGGTCCTGCGTCTTATTTCCCTCTGGTCGTGTCAGTCAATATGTCCCATCAGAATAAGAGATTGAAGGAATAGACAGTACACCTGTGTGTAGCGCAAACACTTGGGCACTAAAAACAAGTCCTGCGCAGTTGGCTGCTCTCCGCGAGATTGGCCGCCATCACCGGAAATCGGTGGGAGGACTATTATTACATATAATCACGCCTTTATCCCTAATGGGGTAGGCAGAGCGTAAACGACCTAAACAAAGGTCGTTCCGCCACATCTGACAAAGTTTTAAGGGATTTTTAAGATAAATTTGTAGGTATGTTACTGTAGTGTAGTGGTATTTATGTTATAGATTTACATTATATAAGTGTTTTACAGTAGGAATATTTTATTGTTGTTTGTTGTGCACGTTTTATCCGCGTATCATAAAAAAAAAACACTTATGTAGGTCTGCTGTATGACATTTCTTTTTAGAAATAAGCAGTGCCTGTTGTGTCTTTGTTTTGAATGTCCTGTTTTTATGATGTTTTTGTGTACAATAAATTGTGAAATAAATAGTGCTTAATTAAACTTTTTACTTATGTAGGTCTGCTGTAAGAAATTTATTTTTAGAAATAAGCAGTGCCTGTTGTGTCTTTGTTTTGTATGTCCTGTTTTTATGATGTTTTTGTGTACAATAAATTGTTTAATGAATAGTGCGTAATTATAAATGCGAAAGTAACTCTGTCTGTCTGTCTGTTTGTTTGTGGCTCTTTCACGCCTAAACGGGTGAACGTATTTTGATGAAATTTGGTACGGTGATAGATGGTAACCGGAAAACGGACATAGGCTATATATAATCACGCCACCGTACTTAGGGGGTAGGTAGTAGGCAGGAAACTGATTTTAGATAGTGATTTCTTTCACGCATAAATGGCAGAACGTTTTTTGATGAAATTTGATATGGTGATAGATAGTAACCTAGATACGTACACAGGCTATATATAATCATGCCACCGTACTTAGCGGGAAGGTAGGTAGGCAGGGAACTGAATTTAGTTAGTGATTTTTAATCGTTTTTAATGGGACTTTTTTATTGAACTAAGTATTACACAGACAAAAGCTAAGGATACAAATAATAACGTCCCTGTGCTTAGGGTGTAGGTAGTAGGCAGGGAAATCTTTTTCTTTTTCGGACAATCAGGTGGTTCAGCTTGCAATGTCCTAACCGAACTGGGGAAAAAAATCACAAAGTGATAAATTCTCTAATGTCAATTTTGTGTGCTCCCCTGGGAATCGAACCCAGGACCTTCGGATCGGGAGTCCATGACACTAGCCACTAGACCACGGAGGCAGTTTGGTAAAAGCTAGTACCCTATAATTGCTCACCTACGTCGACAGATTAACAGTTCACCTACAAATACAATCAGCATACTGCCAAACGGTCAGCAAATAAAGAAGCACCGCGACGCGACTCGCTGCCGGGTCAGCCGATGCACTTGAACCCAATGTTAGTGCGTCCCGCATCGCGCTGTTTAAAAAAACAAGCCGCGGCGGTACTACGGACTCCATACTCACTGTTATTTACAACTAGCGACCCGACCCGGCTTCGCACGGAAATTATCAGTGTTTCTCTACTATATTATGCATGTATTATACATATAAACCTTCGTCTTGAATCGCCCTATTAAAAGATACTGCATCAAAATCCGTTGCGTAGTTTTAAAGATTTATGCATGCATAGGGATATAGGGACAAAGAAAGCGACTTTGTTTTATACTATGTAGTGACATAATGGTGTCGATCAAGAGCGAACACGTTTTTTAATAGGTTCTTTTAATATTCAGCACTCCGATCACGTTCTCAAATAGAAAATATTAAAGCATCAGTTTATGGCATCATAATTGTGTAGTTTTATGCATCAAACATCACTTTGACACGCATACAGTCCTCCGATGCAGTCAGCTGTTGATTTTATAGATCTTTTACATTTATTATTTGACAAAGTGACATATATTTTAACAGTGAAAATTCACAAGTTCATACTGCAGTACCTAGACAGTAGTAGTTATAGAAATCGACACCAAAAAGCATGCATTTTTCTCCCATAATAAACAGAACGAAGAAGTGCAGTGAATCCGGTGCAGTTTTGAAGAGTTGTGTCCACGGAAGGTGGTCCTTGACGTCCATTCCCTGCCATCGCACTTTGCATGCTGATTGTGCATTCGTCACTTTCTTTTTGAGAGAGTATCTTACGTCCAGCAAGCATGAAAATATAGAAATCAAAACCTTCATAAAACTGGGGTAGATCACTCGTATTCTCAAAATATATAAGTCCTTAAAAGCTTGTATATCTAGCTATATATTATGGTGCCTCTGATTTAGGTCACTATGAATTCTGCATTATTAACCATACTCTCCCCATTTCCTTCTGTCAACCTTATCAGCTATGCTGTCCGAACATCGTCACTCAAAGTCAGAAAAAATTGGGTTCAGTTAAATCTTGTCGGTTTTTGGAGCTATATTTCTCAAGGGTCACACACGTGGCAGGGGGAGGGTCGGAAAGGGTCCGAGGGAGGAGGCGGGGATGCCCTAATTTTTTTCATTATGCGAATCGTACGAGGTAACTTGAAAAGAGGCCTCTGCGTTCCAAGTGTAATTTATTTATGTTTTATGCAGAGATCGGGGACCTCTGAGTCGTTTGTGAATACCTAAGTTGGGAAAGCTTTTTGAAATTTTGAGATATAAAACTGTGAAATGAATAAAATGTTCGTACCTTATACATACATATTTTATTTACTCTAGAAAAATTATGTAGTTATAACTGTAACCTCTACAATGACGTAGTAGAGTTTGCTACGTATTGACAGTTTTTTTTTATGTTGACCTGCTAGAGGGCCAATGTTTAGAACATTTGAAAAATAAAAGCCGTGTTTAAAGAAAACATACATACATACATACATAAATCACGCCTTTATCCCTTACGGGGTAGGCAGAGCGTTTAACGCCTCGTAAAAGGCGAGGCGTTTTCGCCACGTTTGACAAAAATTGAGGGCAATTTTAGATTGTAATATGTATTGCTATAGTGACAGGTTGTCAGCCCATCGCCTAAATTACAATACACTAATACCCTCGAGTCCCTTTTGCTGACTTCAACAGCATGTCCGGGAGGAAGGGCAGCTGGAACATTCTATGTTTTTCTATCTCTCCCAGTCCAGCATGGAATTAAGAAAAAGTAAACAAAATGGCTTCTTTTCTGAGGGGGAGGTATATGTATGGCCATATTCCGTGGGATAGTCAAGTTATGTCTAACGAAGCAACCTAATCCCAAATTAATGATGCAAAAAACGATAAATCAAAACCAGCACATGCTACACGAGCCGCCCATAAATTACGAAGATTTAATTAATATAACCGAACAAAATCTTACGGCGGCCATGTTGGATCCCTTACCCTCCCCGCTGCCGCGAACAGACGATTACTCTCCCGCCAACTTTGTTTTACCGCCAGCAATTTGAAATAAAGAACACTTTATTCGAAATTGTTTGGCATAAGGTTGAAAAAGGGTTGTAACGAACCGGCCAGTGGCTTCCAGTATGAACCAGGTCGTTTGTCTCTTTTGTGCCAGTCCTTCCGTAGGCATAATTAGGGAGGGACCCTCCGAGATGAGATTTTCGGAGTTTAAATTGATTCAATCGGGTCTGATGTTTCGCTCGAGAGGCTTGGAAACGTTTTCGTTTTACGCAGAGTCCAGAATGTTTAGGAAGGAATTAATTAGGACGCTTGTCCGGATTAGGTAGGTGTAGGAACAGTCAAATTGATTGGATCGGGTTTGTACAAAAATCTAATTAGTTGGATGGAGTTTTAACCTGATTCAGGTTAGCTTTGCATGGAATTGGGTGATAGAAAAAGAAAACAAGGGCTACCTACTGATTATCTGCTGGGTACGTAGGTAACATTGGTACAAACATGTACAAATATATTATTTAAGATTTTGCGCATTGAAGTGTCGTTTGGTATCCTATATTTTTAGAATCAGAGAACCTTCCCTGAATATAGGTATAGACAATAGATAATTTTCGCACATTACTAGAGCGTAGTTCTTATTACCTTGAAACATTAACAAAATATGTTGAACGTTAATAAAAAAAACGTCCTGTATCGAATGCCACTTCGTAATATGAAATTCCTAGCTTCCAAACTTAAAAACAACAAAAGCCAACAAAAAAGGTTGTCTTAAACTTGTCCACCTTATTCTAATTAAACCGTATCTTCTCACTGGCTGGTTAACCGCAGCGAACCAGTACGGACCGGTTAGCTGCAGCCGCCCGGTTAAATAATTTAGCGCCAACTCTCAGCTATTTCCCCGCGGAACAAAAGCAGGGCTTAGAATTATATATGAGCGAGCTTAAAGTTTAGAAGCTCACTGTGCAAGTCTAAAAGCTTAGGTGCTGTGCGCTACCAAGGTTGTAGAACAGACAAAAATGAATAAATAATAAATGTAGAGCAAAATTCTATAATACACAGATCGAGATTGTGAGAGCAAGAAGGCAAAGATTCGGTATAGGGAAGGATCAATTTGCACAAAATATCGATAACAAATTGTTCTTATTGGTTATAATCTTGAATACTCGGCCTCCACGAGAATTTTAAACGAATGAATTTTAATATTAAATAATAATAATTAACTTCACACTTCTGTCTACAGGTTGCTAGCTCTACGAGGTGCAGTCGGCAGAACATTAGCAGAGTCCCACTTCGACCTGACGCCTTAAATGGGGGAAACTTAAATAAATAAGAAATAATATTTTACTTTAAAGTTTCGTTTACAGGTTGCTATCCCTACGAGGTACAGTTGGCAGAACATTAGCAGAGTCCCACTACGACCCGACGCCTAAAATGGGGGAAACTTAAATAAATAAGGAATAATAATCTACTATAAAGTTCTGTCTACAGGTTGCTAGCTCTACGAGGTACAGTCAGCAGAACATTAGCAGAGTCCCGCTCCGACGTCTGTCACGGACCGACGCCTAAAATGGGGGAAACTTAAATAAACTCACTATGCTGTTTGGAGTTTGTTTGTAGTGTGTCGTGATTATATAGAGGTATGTTAGTTCAAAGTTTTTATATAAGGTAAAATAAAGTGCGAAAAAAAGCAAAGATGTTTACCTACTCATGAAACTGAAAACATACCCGTTTTCGCCACACCGATCAAATTAATATAGATTCTTAGAAAAATCTGCCCTTGCATAAGATGCAGTACACACTGGAACTCTCGGCCTTCACAGGGCCATTGAAAGATTTCCAGAGAAAAAAGCAGGATTGTCTTTTTCTCCCCCAGTTCATCGTGGTAAACCATAAGTGCAGGAACACACAGGCGTCACTTACTGCAGGGTTGCGTTCAACACGCTTTCAATGCTTTTTGCATTGCCTACAACATGCTGGACTGGGAACGAGAGAAAAAAATAGAATGTGCCAGCTGTAATTCCTTCCGGGCATGCTGTAAAAACCAGCTAAGGGATCTAAGGGTTTCTGTATATTGCAATTTAGGCGATGGGCTGACATCCTGTCACTACAGCAATATACCTACAAATCTATCTTAAATACCCCATTAGGGATTAAAGCGTGATTATATGTATGTATGTATATACAACCAACATGCGTCACCTGACGCTCTACGCGCGCGTACTAGCAGAGGGATGCGCCGACGACGAGTTCATCGCTACGCACGCGTAGAGCGTAAGGTGACGCATGTGGTGTTGTAGGCAATGTAAAAAAACATTGACAGAGTGTTGAGCGCAACCTTGCACGCAGTAAGTGATGCCTGTGTGTTGCTGCCATAAGTTTAAATATAGGTACATATAATACGTATGTATGACCAACAGAGCCATAACTTAGCATTTAAGTAATCCCAAAAGTAGCAGGTGCAAAGAAAATCATAGTAAGTACGACAAACCCAGGCGGCCAACAGCTTAGCGCGAACAAAGTAGAAAAATGTAGCACATTTGTTCTTTTTACGGCGGTACAAGATTCGTTTTAGCTTTTAAGCTTGCTTGTAGGACTGCGGCGAAAATGCACAGTCAAAAGATGATAGTATTATGCAAAACTAAAAAGAAATTCGGTAGTTTAGTAGTTCTCCTGATTGTTGGAAATGACACGAGTATGTTTCGTGATAAAACATAACATTAGAATAATTATGCAGCTACAAGCTTTTAAATGTGAATTATATATAGCTTCTTGGATGTGGGTCACTTTATTTGCAAAAATAAAACAGCTTTTATGTAATAGTGATAATAAATTCCGTCAAATCATTTCCGTCAAGGAGAACAACTACCCAGTAATAATGGCGATTTTTAGACGGTTGATATTGAAGGTGATGAGCATGTGCTGACAGAAGAAATGGTGCTAAGTTAATTGTTATTAAAACCTAAAAAAATAAAAATTTACTTTGTAATATTTTTATCTTTGTAATATTATTATCTTCCATACTGGACTGGGAGAGAAAGAAAAACATAGAATGTTCCAGTTGCCCTTCCTCCCGGGCATGCTGTAGAAGTCAGCAAAAAGAAAAAAAAAAAAGGTTTCGAGGGTTACAGTGTATTGTAACTTAGGCGATGGGCTGACAACCTGTCACTACAGCAATACACATTACAATCTAAAATTGCCCTCAATTTATGTCAGACGTGGCGAAAGCGCCTTTTAGGAGGCGTTTTACGCCCTGCCTACCCCGTAAGGGATAAAGGCGTGATTTTATGTATGTATGTATGTAATATTTTTACCCATTCGGTGTCCCTTATACGCATATTTTAGGGTACACTTTTTTATTTATTGTATGTAAGTGTACTTCGACATCAGGGTTCATCGGGTCGATTGCCTGATACACGACAGAATAAGAAGTGTACTCCTGAAGATGTCACGTTGGGTTAAAAAATAAATAAATTATCAGTAGTGCAAACAAGTGTCTTCGTTGTTATCTTAAATTGTTGTACCTATTATTTATTAATTCTGTAACTTAAAAATAGGAATAGAATATCTCTTTACGGTACTACGTAGCTCAAGCGCTCCTGAAAAATGGAATCTATTCGTCTACGTCTGAATTTTACAGAAACACTGTAAAAAATTCAATGGCAAACGAAGTGTACCGGTGCTTGAGCAATGTTTTTTTTGTTTTATTTCGGGCACATATTATATAACGTTATGAAAAGTTTTAAATGAAATATACTATAAATTAAATGTAGGTATTTTCTATATTACTTAAAAACGAGTTTTAGTCGGAATCAAAACTACATAATTTGGTTCGCGTTCTACTAGCGGTTGAGCCGATTGGATTTATATCGAACTGTCATGCTCTTCAAATCTATTCTTTTTTTTTTTAGCATAATTAACTATTTCGTTGTTTATGTTGAAATCTTTCTAGTTCTGTTTATTTTCAGCGGAAGTAAAACGCTGGCTTCATAGTTTTTAAACCATCTAATAGCAATAACAATGAACTGAAATACATATAAAATTGACAGACAGTAAATTATCAAGTCGAAATTGAGTACTTAGACGATATATTTAATTAATCTTGGAAGAGTTTTTGACATTCAGTCAAAAAAAAATTACATTGCATTATCTCGTGCGGTTTCATTCTGTTGATGTTGAAAAGTCCTGTTTATTTTCAACGAAGTTAAAGGAAGCAAAGTTTAAACATGTTACTGTCAAAAAGTAGACTAATTGGGTATGGTGTTTTGGCAATCACAGGGTGATAAATAAAAGACCAAGGCTCAGACCTGAAAATGAAAACGAATATGGATGTACGTGTTAAATACGCACAAAAAGCAGGACGATTTTCTTCCATGCTGGTCTGGGCGCGAAAGAAAAACATAGAATGTGCCAGCTGCATTTCCTCCTGGGCATGCTGTAAAAACCAGCTAAGGGATCCGAGGGTTTCAGTATATTGCAATTTCGGCGATGGGCTGACAACCTGTCACTACAGAAATGTACCTAAAGATCTATCTTAAATGACCCTCATAACTTTGTCAGACGTGACGGATCGACCTTTGTTTAGGTTGTTTACGTTCTGTGTATAATCACGCCTTTATTCCTAATGGGGGATAAAGGCGTGATTATATTTATGTATGTAAAAAGCAGGACTCTCAGGGCCGTATTTGTAATCAAAATGTCATTTCAGTACAAACTGGCCTGTCAAATTCATACTTAATATTGCTCTCAAGTTTGAGTTGGCTTCATAAATACGAACCTCAGTCACTCACAATAGATGATAAACTTTCCATGAATCATACCCGCCTATGCCACCATGAAATATACATACATAACATACAAACAACCACAACAATTTCAGATCATATTACTTAAAAGTTTTTAAACTGTCTCTCGCTCTAAAATTTATTCCCAGCAAAAGACGTGCGATAAATCCTGCCACAGAAAGAGAATAGTTTAATTAAAATATCTGTGGAGGAGACATTATTCACAGAGTGTCCAATTTCCTTCGCCGCGACCGAAACGCGGAGTTGGCACTTCTATTAGGTGCACTCCACATCGCGCGCGGGATTTCTTCTCTGGTTAATAAATACGGTGTAGTGTGTAACAGTGGTAAAGAATACTGTCATTCTTATTGCAAGTAGGCAGCGCTATCTCAAGACACAGGCACACATTCTATACCTAGTTGCATTAGGCACAAAACAGTGGTAAAGATGCTGTCCGGTTCGTCTTATAATAACCATGCCTATAAAATTTGTACGCTATATTTTTTAGGTATGGGATTTATTTTTTATTTCTAATTCAGCATTCTTCATATAACCAACATTTTAAATTTCTTTGGTAAGTGGTTTTCCTTCGGATCATACATAGAACAGAGTATGTAACTCGCCGTAGGTAACTAAATCTTGAACGAATATGTCAAGTAAGTAAAACAAGTCTTGAAACAGGTTACTATTATGTTCCTTGAGGAAGTTTGTTCAATTTCACGTTTTCATTGAGATGCTCGTCTTCTCACATAACGTTCTTACTTTAATCTCAATCTAAATCAGGTTCCAATTGGAGTCCGTCTGCGAATCTTTTGTATCCAGCTGGCTTAGCAGCCAGGGCTCCTACTGAGCGGGTTTCAATTTAGCGCAGGAGCTGTTGTCCTATTCATACCTAATAAGAGTTGTATTCTCAAAGATAACGTTGTTTCTTTTATTTCAATCTAAATTAGGTTCCAATTAGAGCCCATCTGCGGAACTTTTCCATTTAGCTGGCTCAGCAACTAGGGCTCCCAATGAGCGAGTTTCAATTTAGCAGAGTAGCACCTGCACAGCGCTGTAGCAGATTTTTTCGTCACTCATAATAAGCGTTGCTTCTCAAAGCGAACGATACTTTTTCTAAATCAGTCTCTTTGTCTGCAAGTTCCAATTGGAACCCATCTGCGGAACCTTTCCATTCAGCTGGCTCAGCAACCAGGGCTCCTAATGATCGGGTCTCAATTTAGCGCAGGTGTTGTTTTCCTCATTCATACCGACTTAATAAGAGTTGTCTTCTCACAGAGAACGTTCTTTCTTTTATCTCCATCTAAATCAGGTTCCAATTATAACCTTTCCATTCAGCTGACTCAGCAGCCAGGGCTCCTAATGAGCGAGTTTCAATTTAGAAACACCTGCACAGCTGCTTTTTTTCCTACCTCATTATAAGCCTATCTAAGCTTATCTGCCTCACTTATGCACTGTCACTAACGTTGGTCAGCTGGAAGAAATTTATTTTTAGAGGTAAGCTGTACCTGTTGTGCTATTGTTTTTTTATGTTGGTGCCCTCTGTATAATCATGTGTGCAATAAATCGTTAAATAAATAAATAAGAGTTGCTTCTCAAGGCAAAAGCTTTTTTTCTCTTAATCAGTCTCTTGTCTGTGAGTTCCAATTGGAGCCCATCTGCGAAACCTTTCCATTCAGCTGGTTCAGCAACCAGGGCTCCTAATAATCGGGTCTCAATTTAGCGCAGGTGTTGTTTTCCTCATAAACACCTACTTAATAAGAGTTGTGTTCTCACAGATTACGTTCTTTCTTTTATCTCCATCTAAATTAGGTTCCAATTGGAGCCCATCTGCGGAACCTTTCCATTCAGCTGGCTCAGCAACCAGGGCTCCTAATGAGCGGGTTTCAATTTGCGGCACCTGCGCAGCGCTGCAAACGCTTTTTTTCTACAGCGGAGATGGAATTGTCACCGTGAATTGTTTGGTCAGTAGAGTAATTTATTTGCCAATGTGTTGCGTTGAGTGACTGAAGGTCGGGATGCATGACAAATCTTTTCCGAAAAGCTCATATTTGTAAGGCACATTAAATAAAATGAAAGAGGATATTCCATACATAGTATCTAATATAAATAAGGTTCAAATGGATAATTTGTAATTAACCCAGACCAGACACTATGGCGAAATATATGTCTCTTCATTAAAGTTCCTTTTCCTACCCGTGCTTCATATCTTTAAATTTGTAATGTAAATTAGAACTTTAAACGCGTTTCGTTTCCTTACCTTTTTCGAACATCATAAAAGCACCTGTCACTATAGCAATACAGCGCCTTTTACGAGGTGTTAAATGCTCTGCCTACCCCGTAAGGGATAAAGGCGCTAGACCACGGAGGCAGTTAAATTTAGAAGGTTATTTATGATAGATCGGTAGGTATATAGCTGTAATGACAGGTTGTTAGCTCATCGCCTAAATTGTAATATACTGAAACACATGGATCTCTTCGCTGGGTTTTACAGCGTGCCTGGGAGGAGATGCAGCTGGCACACTCTATGTTTTTCTCTCGCTCCCAGTCCAGCATGGAAGCAATTTACTATACTTACCGACGTAATAGGTACAAAGCGTTCATCACTCTAATTACTTACCCGAAGATAGAATCGCGTTATGAAACGTTTTATCCTTGAGCGCTGAACGAAAATATCTTATGAAAGAATACATAATGAGAGGGGGGTTGGAACAAAGCGGCACGCAAGGGTAGAGGGGGGAAAGGATAATTGATATAAATTTTCCGCGGAGGCTTCAACGTAGGTTTGGGACAAAAGGAATGACAAACAAGGCCTTCAGTTGATGACAGACCAGATAGCTGACGGGCTTTGCGGGTAATATGGTAATTTGAGTGAAAAAGGAGCCTTTGTGGTGAGAAATAATGAGATCATTTTGTATGGTGTACGCTTGCGTGGATATCAGTCTATTCCATCGGTATGTGGCCGTGTAAATGGATTGAATGAATGTTCTGCCAGAAATCCATATTATGAGGAAATTTAATGATTTCTTCTGCCGCCTGGGAGTGATTGAAAAACACAGAATGTGTCAGCTGAATCTCCCCCTTCGAGGATTTCAGTATTGTTATTTAGGCGGTGAGCTGAAAAATTGTCACTACAGCAATATGCAAATATATCTTAAACAAACCTCAAAACATTTCAGACTTGACGAAACGACCTATGTTGGGTCATTGACGCTCTGCCTACTCCATCAGGGATGAAGGCGTTATATATGATCGTCATGTATGAATGTTGTGATAATTTTACTTTCTTCAAATAAAGCTCCTTAGTGTGATCCTACTTATATAATACTTTTGTTCCCCCTAGAATCCAATTGATTGGATCCTGTACCCTGGACATAGGTACGTGAGATTCAAAACTAAACATGCAACCCATCTTTATGTAGTTATTGGACTCGATTCTAGATACCACCGGCTATAACTAAAATCTATCTATCACTTTCAAAATAATAAACTTGAAAAAGGACAGGCGATTTATACTCTATGGTTTTACACTTTGTCCGCTAGATTTTGACGCGCTTTTGCACGTTTCCACAGTATTTCTGTGCATTTTATCCGCCATATCATATGACGGCGGATGAAAATGACAGATAACGTATAAAACCACCGACTATAAATCAAAAACCGGAGAGAATAAATCTCTTGTCCTTTTCCACTGTTTTAAGTCTAAAAGTGACAAATATATTTTAATTTCAGTTTTAGCCAGCAAATCTATAATCGAGCCTTGGGTCATTTGTCGACACGATAAAACATACAAAAAGTAAAAATTAAGAATAAAATTCATCATCGACTGCTTAATCTAGAACCAAACAGGCTGAAGTTGCTGTACCATCTACGAGAGTTTTCATCTGCACGCATGACTAAACCAGCTTACGCAATTTAAGTCTCTGAATAGCCTGGTCGATGGCCATCAGCACCAGCTTCAAATACACTAAACTAGCTGTTACCAGCCTCACAGCCATGACTGGTCGAAACCACGCTCCAAATTCATCAACATAAAACAAATAAATGCAGCAGCCATTCTGTCAGCAAAGTCGCCCTTTCAAGTTATCTGGCGGGCGGCTCGGCAGCTTCATACAAATTGTCGCATAATCGAGGTGCGTGCTCGTGTCATTTTAATGAGGAATTGTGTGCGACGGCACGCCAGCCTGTGGAGGACCAAGTTGTAGGAGACTGCGGCATGTTGCGACTATGTAAGGTCACGGGAGGAACCGGTGCTGTCCTGCAGCAAACGTAAGGGTACTACAAACTGCATGGTATGATGTACAACTGCGCTATTTCACTGTGCGGTACTATGAAGCTACTTCTGTGAACATTAATAATGTAAGAAATCCAAACGGATAGGCAGTAATCAATCTGTCTATAAGATAAGATAAGATTCATTTATTTGCAAGTAAAAAACCAAGTTTACAATTGGTATGCAAATCTGTGTACAATAGAAACATAAATTTAATTAGTCATAACAATAATGACCTCCTAAGCGGGAGGTCGCGGTTCGAATCCCACCACGTACCAACGTGATTTTCGGTTTTCGTATTTCATATGCACGTTTATTCGGTACTTTGTCCGTGCTTCGGAAGGCACGTTAAGCCGTTGGTCCCGGTTAATATAGTTCAATACCGTAGATATTAGTAGTTAAGCCATGTCAGAGGCAAGTGCAAAGCATTGGCGGCTTGAAAACTCTGACCTAATCTAGGATTGGGTTTGGTTTCCCTTCTGGGTTGCGGAAGTCAGATGGCAGTCGCTCTGTGTAAAAACTAGTACCCTCATTCAATCACCTAGATTAGGTCAACCTCGAGAGATACGGGATAAGGCTAGGGAGATGAGTCATAATAATAACGAATTATGTACATAATTTATAATTTCATATAGATAAGTATATCAAAAATGAAAATTAATTAATTAAAGAAACTCTATCTCTAGCACAATCGATTCTAGATAACATGGGCTTTTTTCTTTTTTTGTCTTATTGTCGGATCAACGAACTATACTCGATGTACCTGGTGCAGAATTTTTACTTAAGAATTTGAAACATGGATGCTGATTATTCGAGTATGTATCGGGTGTAAGAGATAGCGTCCCGTAAACTAATAGGGGTTGCTTAGTCAACGAAACTGATGAAAAACATTGACCTTCCCAAGTAAAATGTCGGACCTCAATCAGACAATTTGTATGGAAATCCATTTTTTTCACTTTCTGAAAAAAAATACATGGTGACATTTGTACAGTCACGTTGACTGAGCAACCCCTACCCCATTGGAGCGGAGCAAACATGGAACATCCTCTTGCCGCGAAGACCTGCAGTTGCTGGCTCATACGAATGAGATGCGAAAAAACTGCACTAGATCAACGCAGAATATGCTGGAAAAACCTGACGCATATCCGCTGGTCATTTGTAACTTGAAATAGCACTTTACTTCAATGATGTATGCGTGCCTTAGTGATGAGCTTACGACGGACTTTTTTTATAACCGTAAGGGATTACTGTATTTCTGACGATACATCTTTTTATGGAGCTTTCGTTATTTACGTAAGCCCTGAAAATTTCATGAGTTGTGTTTTTTTTACTATACTCAGTAGGGACCTGTTTAACATTGTGAAAATTCAATTATTCTTATTTGGTAAACTATCTTAAATAATATTAATTTCTCACAAATACTAAACTAATTTTAAAATATTGTGAGGAGTTTGTAAATTTACCGCTGCTGGTATATAATATTAATAGTGATTCAAATTCGATACTGGCACATATTCGATTCTTAATACGAGCATTGAATTAAAAGTTGAAGTTGAATGTGTCAAAAGTCTTGGATCTAATATAATCCACCTATTTATATTTAAAAAAAAACAAACAACACTTGATGCACGTAGAAAATGGATGTTTTATTTTGATCTGAGGTAGAAAAATGCGAATACTTTTTTATATATAAATATTTATACACATACATATATACCATCACGCCTGTATTCATAGTAGGGTAGACAGAGCGTCAACGACCTAAACAAAGGTCGTTTTGCCATGTCTGACAAGTGTTGAGGGGTTGTTTAAGAGATAGTAACAAGTTGTCAGTTCATGGCCTGAATACCAATATAATGAAACCCTCGTATCCCTTGGCTGGTTTTTACAAGATGCCCGGGAGCAGATGCAGCTGGCACATTCTATGGTTTTTCTATCGCTCCCAGTCCATTTATGTATATTTTATTCAAAGATATGATGACGAACTTACAAATACACATGTATTTTCTTCAACTTCATTGCTACATTAAGTTTATATCTGAACCTAATTTAGACCTACCTATTTAACATGGATTTAGTAGGTACGTACATATAACCCTCCTTTACATAAGTCGGTCCAGGATTTATATTCAGTGGGCACTTCGCTGGACCCGAGAGGCCCATAAATAACAGGAGGTCTGAACCCCCGACTTTTCTACCCTTGATCCCTCCCGGCCCCCCGGGTCTGAATTCAGGGATGGGAAAATTATTGACTCTTATGAGCTGATTCGAATCTTGAGTCAAATGAACCAGCCAGCTATGATGGTTTGAAAATTTTAATTACTTCTATAATTTGGCTTAAATTTTGAGTCAAATGAATCAGTTTGAAGAATTAATAGTCCGGTAATTAGTTGAATTATTTAAATTTAGATTTTTATTAGGTATGAAAATGCTCATCTAATATATTCGCAAGGAGTAATTGGTTATACATACATACATATTATCATGCCTTCATCCGATATAGGCATATTGCTATAGTGACAGGTTGTCAGCCTATCGCCTAAATTGCAATATATAAATTGCTATAATTGCCCTCGGATCCCTTAGCTGGTTTTTAAAAATGGAAAAAGGAGGAAATGCAGCTGGCACATTCTGTTTTTCTTTCACTCCCAGTCCAGCATGTAAGTAATTGGTGCTGGGTTCCAAAACTATTACAGATACAAACATCGTCTAATGATTCGTCGATTCCAGCTTATTCAAATAATATTGTAAAAGATGTCTTATAATAAGATAAATACTGAATTAAGCATCACTACATAGCAAAACAAAGTCGCTTTCTCTGTCCCTATATTCCTAAGTGTGCATAAATCTTTAAAACTACGCAACGGATTTGATGCAGTTTCTTTTAATGGATAGAGTGATTCAAGAGGAAGGTTTATATGTATAATACATGCATAATATAGTAGAGAAACACTGATAATTTCCGTGCGAAGCCGGGGCGGGTAGCTAGTATATGATAAACGTAGTTCAGAATGAAAGAAAATGGCAATAAAATGACCAAAAACTAAAGATTATGGAGAGATAGAAAATCTGATCTTATTTTATCTAGCCATTAGTGTCCCACTGCTGGGCAAAGGCCTCTCTCCGGTCGCTCCACGACAATAACCTAGTGACTGTAATTAATTAATCAACTAATCTGGCACAATGAGATTTTGATGACTATAATGTTAACATAACTAATACAAATTTATTCACCGTTTGTTATTTAAATAATTATCTTAGTCCTTAGCATACATACATACATACATAAAATCACGCCTTTATCCCTTACGGGGTAGGCAGAGCGATAAACGCCTCGTAAAAGGCGGTTTCGCCACGTCTGACAAAAGTTGAGGGCAATTTTAGATTGAAAAGTGTATTGCTATAGTGACAGGTTGTCAGCCCATCGCCTAAATTACGATACACTGTAACCCTCGAGTCCCTTTTGCTGACTTCTACAGCATGCCCGGGAGGAAGGGCAGCTGGAACATTCTATGTTTTTCTATCTCTCCCAGTCCAGCATGGAAGGATAGTCCTTAGCATTAGAATATATATTTTCGTAGCAATTTAGGTTCCTACGATACAAGTACTTACTTTACATAAGTACTTAGTTTAGGCGCTTTAATATAATTATTAGTTAGATAAATAGCGAATATACAGTTTTATAATCAAATGCGTAACGTGCTTACTATTGCATAAATTGTATTGTATTCTGTGATTTTACCTAACCTACATATCTACTTACTTATACTATGTATCTGAGGCTCGTATTTATAAAGCGATCTCAAGATTGAGCCAGTTTGAGTTCGTATCAGAAATGCAATTCCAGTACAAAATAGCCTGTCAAATTCATACTTAATATTGCTCTCAATCTTGAAATTGATTTATAATTACGACCCTAACCTACAGCTAAGAACATAGTAATAATGAATTATGTTATCTAAATGATTTTGAATTTGATATTTATTATCTTTTGATGTAATGACTTGAGTCATATGAACTTATATTAAAACACCTCATCCCTACGAGTACCCCCGCAGCCTGCCCGCAAACGACTAAGGTTACCCGACTGGGGAAGATGAAAGAACCCCCATATATCTTTTTCAAAGTGTAGATCGTTTGAGAATTTTAATTTTGCAAAAGGTCGAAGTTAACGCCGGCCCGCGGTTTCATTTGGCGAACGCTCATTTTATTTATTACATGCCACTTGTAAGGGTTATTTGAGCACATAGTTTTTTATTTAGCGGTTTGCCATGAAAATTTGCGGAGCTCCGTAAAAGTTTTAGAAAAATGGTTAAGTAAATTTTTATCGGAAGTTGCAATTTTGCTTAGGAATTTCGTGAGCGGTCTTTCGATGGTCTATTATATTAGGAAAACGATAAGAAAAGTCTGCTGACTCAAGATTTTCTATTATATTTGTGATAAAAACCATGTATTTCTAAGTAGGTATACCACCGTAATCAACATAAGTAATTAAGTGTAGGTCCTAGAGGGTCACTTAATTAAAATGCTGGCGCAAATACGTGGGTTTTATTTGCTTCGGTCCCCGCGGCAAGAGGCAAATAACATGTCAAATAAATAAGGCTCGACGGGCCTCATTAGGGGAATTCTTTCGACCAGGTACGGCCAAAGGGGTAACGGGAAGGGGGGCAAAATTTGAGAACCCTGGGCTTGGCCGAACTGAACAAATATATACCGTTTGAAGTAGGGCTGATTCCCTGGCGTGGCAGAATTAAATGGGCTCGTCAATTTATCTTCTTTGAGATAATTAAAGCCGCCGGGTCCTAGATAAATAATATTGAATGTTGATGTTGTGCGTGAAGCCCACTTTGTGTAACAGCTTTTTGTTAATTAGCTAGCAGCGGAAGAGAATTAAACATTTTGAAACATATACCGGCGTTTTTAAAAGAGTTCCTCTCCATTAGTTAGTCTTCCATGCTGGACTGGGAGCTAGAAAAAAACATAGAATTTGCAAGAGGCATTTCCTCCCGGGCATGCATGTCAAACCAGCTAAGGGATCTGAGGGTTTCTGTATATTGACTCTCTGCCTACCCCATTAGGGATAAAGGCGGGATTATATGTATGTATGTATTCTTCTACATATTTCTTAGAATTTCCTTCTCATATTAACTGATAATTTTTGTACTAGATGACTTTTACACATTTAAAATAAATATAAATTTCCTACGCAATAAAAACAAAGGCGCGGTCTTCATCACAGGTCCTTGAAACAACAAAAAACAATTCCTGTGAGGGAAAACAGGAAAAAACAAAAGGTTAAAAGTTGTCCTTATTTGAATTTTCATTAAAACTTTCTCCCGTCAGGAACAAAGAACATTTATATTAAAAAAGTCCGGCCGCGGCCAGATAAATATCTGTAGTCTGGAGAGCGGCCGAAATTCAAATTTGCTCATAGAGTAACGAGAAAATATCAGAAAGAACAATCGTGATTAACTTTAAAAAGTGATCCGATCGATGACATTTGAGCAGCCGCAGTTTGAAAAATACAAGCAAGCATTGTGATATGTGCTTCTTACTCTGGTTGATCTAACAATTCTTAAATAAAAAATTCTTCGATAAACAGCACTTAAATGTGACTGCTAGTTTGAGTTCATATCAGAAATATCATTTCAGTACAAAACGACCTATCAAATCCATACTTAATATTGCTATCAATCTTGAGATCGCTTTATGAATACGAGCCTTAGTAAGTTGGTTTGTAGGTATAGAGAAGTCGACTAAGCACAAAGTTACTTGTAAAAACTCATTTGCCAAACGTGGTAAGTGATCAGCAATGGACTTTTGGATATGAACAGTACTGCTGCGGTGTGGGACGTTGTTGGTATCTCGACTAAGGGTCTTCTTCTTCTTCTTCTTAGCAAGTGGATTCTCCAGTCGAACAACGACCCGAAGAACCCAGGAGTCAGAGTTTTAAAACTGCCTAGCAAAGCTATTAGGCCTATGATATGGTTTGAGTAACGACCACTATCAAATACAGCGACCGGGACCGAGGGCTTAAGGAAGCACGGAATCCTTTTTACTTTTCGGATAATCAGGTGATTCAGCCTGCATTATCCTAACCAAACTGGGGAAAACCGCACAAAGTGATAAATTGACAAATATCAACTTTTGTGTTCCCCCCTGGGAATCGAACCCAGAACCTCCGGATCGTAAGCCCGTGGTTCTGACCACTAGACTATAGTTTGTTTATTTAACGTTGACTTATTGATACCAACTTATTTTGCAGCCCATAAACTGTCTTTTCCTTACAACTTCATAGAAAGTAAACAGCAAGACATGTGGTTGTAACAAGGTTATAGTCTGCAGTTCCGAAATTTTAACCTCTGTTAACTTGCAAAGATAACTCTGTTCACTTGCCGCAAAACACGTTAGTATCGATAATGCAATGTTAAAAAAAATAAATATACGGAGGTAGACTAAGGGTGAAACCAAGCGTGAACATGACCCCAACATGCCCTCTGTGGATTGTCTTTTGCTCAACTTCAAAATATCAAAAGCAGACATTATTTAATCTGCGCAATAAATATCTTGAAACTTACTTGGTATGCTTTAGTACATCTCCCTAGCCTTATTGGCTTAGCATCTCACGGGGCGGCTACCTAATCTAGGTGATTGAACGAGGGTACTGGTTTTTACACAGAGCGACTTCCATATGACCTCCGCAACCCAGAAGGGAATCCAGACCCAATCCTAGATTAGGTCAGAGCTTTCTTAGCACTGACCTCTGACATGGCTTACCGACTAATATCTACGGTGTTAAACAATATAAACCGGGACCAACGGCTTAATGTGCCTTCCGAAGTACGGACAAAGTACCGAATAAACGTATGAAATTCTAAAACTGAAAAACACATTGGTACGTGGTGGGATTCGAACCACGACCTCCTGCTCGGGAGGCAGCGGCCCCATCCACTACACCATCGGGCTCTTGGTATGCTCAAGTAAGTCCGAATATATATGAGTTGTCATATCTGCGCTGCCTTTACGGCGTCCACTCATTACTGGCGCCACAAGACTCCAACTTTACCCGTTTCACGCAGACTGTGTCCACTTGCTACTAACATTTTGGTCGTTTGGGTGAATGAAAATTATAAGTTATTATTTTTGTAGTTTAAAGTTGTAGTAAAAACGTATTCTGCTGCAAATAATTCTCAATTTCAAATGGTTGTGATAGCAATAAGTATTTGTATAACGTTTGGAATGGTAATAGGCTTGTAAGGCGCATCGCAAATAGAAAGCGATGAGGCGGCGGCAAAGCGGACGCGCGCCTCTTTTGTATAGAAATCTTCTACGTCTACGCAGCGTAGCTTGAGTAGCGTAGCTCACCGCCTTGTTATTGATATGAGCCTAAAATGTTTTGTAAAATTTTAATACTCTTATATACTCAAAGTCTAGCTTCAAAAAGTAACTTATGTACGGTACATCATTGCAGTATTTTTTAAGATTTAATTGACAGATATTTCATATGAAAAATGTGAGATCTACATATCTGTTGCAGCCTTCTTGTGATCAGAATAGACCGACGCATAATAAATTTTACCCAATGCAACAACTGGATCCATCTGAATTCTAAAATGGATCTACTTGGGCAAAGAGACCAAAGGGCTGGCAACTTGAAACCCATCCCATTTGGAACGGAAGTGTAATTTAAATTCTAATTAGAGCCCGATTGGTGATCACAATCTGAAGGGACGGGTGTCCGTGATTTGATTCTGGGCCTTTTGGGTCCTAACCCTGGGTGCTTATGAGCACAAGTTACGACAAGGCACCAGGTGCGGGGAAGGCTTAATTTGTTGGGGAAAAAGAAAGGATTCCGAGTGTGATTTTGGTATTGTACCTATAATATCGGGCGATGTAGATTATACCGTTATATTTCTTTTATTGCATGGATACAGGTTTTTTAATTTGCGTTCTTTATGTAAATCGCTGTGTAAAAAAAGATATAAAAAAAGTTATCAAGTCAGTAATTAATTCAGTTATTTCGTCATAATAAATAAGTAAAGACCTAACATTAAAAATTCAAACTACTCTCCTTTTCTACATCATTAAATTAGTAGGAGGTAGAGCAATGCCTGTCTAGGTGCTAGGCAATGTAACAAGGAGCTAGGTATAGAATTTGAACTGAAAGTAGTCAAACCGCAGCGTTTTCTCCGCCGTGGCGCTCCGTGTGAAAGGAAGCGTGAACAAATTCACCATGGCTGACGATCTAAACTTTTGTGCGATTACCGCCTGGCTCCAGCTAGTAGCGTCAGCAAAGAACGGGAGCTAAGTTCTTAATAAAAAAAAAACTTTATATTGTACAAGTATTACAAGGTCAATATTTATACTATAACATATTATCTTACTTCCATGCTGGGAGTGAGAGAAAAACGTAGAATGTGCCAGCTGCGTTTCCTCCCGAGTATATTGTGAAAACCAGCTAAGGGATCCGGGGGTTTCAGTATATTGCAATTTACGAGATGGGCTGTCAACCTGTCACTACAGCAATATATACATACATACATACATATAGTCACGCCTGTATCCCTAATGAGGTAGGCAGAGCGCAAACGACCCAAACAAAGGTCGCTCCGCCACGTCTGACAAAGTTTTGAGGGTTATTCAAGATAGATTTGTAGGTATATTGCCGTAGTGACAGGTTGTCAGCCCATCGTCTAAATTGCAATACACTGTAACCCTCCGATATATGCCAGCAATATATGTACAAATCTATCTTAAATAACCCTCAAAATTTTGTCTGTTGTCGCGGAACGACCTCTGTTTAGGTCGTTTACGCTCTGCCTTCCACACTAGGGATGAAGGCGTGATAATATGTATGTACATAACATATTATCAATGATATAATATTTCAAAGATAAATAACAGCATAAATAATAATATATTTGACATTTAGATGCGTTGCTAAAAGATTTATCCGACACAATGTTTCTTCATAAAACGATGGTATCCGAAACGCTAGGTATATTTTTTCGGAAGCAGTCTAGAGTGTCGACTTTAGTACTACCTTACACTACACACACGTTTTCTGATGGGTAGTATTTAATAAACGTCTGCGTTGTTTGTTTCTTTTATCCTGGCCTGGGAGCGAGAGAAAAACATATAATGTGCCAGCTGCATTTCCTCCCGGGCATGCTGTAAAAGCCAGCTAAGGGAACCGAGGGTTTCAGTATATTGTAATTTAGGCGATGGGCTGACAACCTGTCACTACAGCAATGTACAAATCTACCTTAAATAACCCTCAAAACTTTGTCACACGTGGCGGAACGACCTTTGTTTAGGTCGTTTAATCCCTGCCAACCCCATTAGGGATATAGGCGTGATTGTATATATGTATGTATGTTTGCAAATCCATGCCCAAATTTTTTTAGTTTTATCCCCCATCACGATCTTCGCATTTAGGTGACGAAAAGAAAAAAAAATTATCCCTAAATTTCTGAGCTTATTAATTAATCTCCTAGAGTTTTAAATAATTATTAATAAGTTGTTCTCCAACGATGTACATGCTACCCCTACCGCGTAGAAGTTAGGCACACATAAATTATGGCCGCCAAAGGATACCGTTGTCTAACTTTGCACTTCGTTCGTATTTTACACATATAATGGATCTCAGAGTAGGTTTAACTTCCCGACCTAACTTCCTAATTGGTAGTGCGTCTAGGCAACCTGGGTAGTGGCTACCTGGCTAGGAAATAGCTAACTTTCCACCTCGTGAGTAGTTTGAATTGCGATACGATTTTGTTCAGTGGTTGGTAGTTTTAGCGGTGGACTGATAGGTAAGTGACCTTATAAGTAAGTAGGTTGTATGTTTGTACATAATATTTAGAGATACGTACAAAGTTTATCCTATCTATAATTAGTTTATGTATTAGTTTATTATATACTAGCTGTGCCAACGACTTCGTACGCCCCGTTTATATGGAAAACACGCTGTGTCGAACATACTGAAAACGCCTCTCCGCGCGTAGGAGCGGGTTCTGCTAACCCGCGCGCGGAAGCGTGTTTCGCATTGTCTGATCTTTGTTTTTGAATTACATACATACAAACCGGGGTACTTACTCAACATTAGAATGGTTTGCGTGATTATTTCTAACCTAGGCTGGACACCAGGTAATTAAAAAAACTCAGTCAAATAAAAAGTCCCTCTAAGATCGGTTAAAACGACCGAAATTCTATTTCCTACCTAACTCCTAAGTTATGAGGCGTGATTATTTGTATCGTAACTATGATTTTAAATAATGTTCAGTCGAATAAAAAATGTTCCATAAAAATCGGTTAAGAAACAGCCAAATTTAAATTTCCTGCCTAACCCCTGAGTCAGGTAGCGTGATTTTAGGTATCCTAAGTTGCAATCCGGGTAACACACAGATGAATAAAAAAAGTCTCATCGAAATCGGTTCAGTAGTTTTGACGTGATGTGGTAACATACAGACAGACAGACGGACAGACAAAAATTCTAAATAGAAACGTTTTGATCTTTATATCGTTAATAATGCCTTCTGCATTTTTTTTTTTGTAAATATATTCAATGTACAGACACGACCCTTCTAGAGATTTATAATATGTATAGATATATCTATGTAGCAGCTTGTACCTTGCTTATGTATTTATGTAATATATTTAGGATGTTTATTTGACTAGGTTAGCACTATCCCGCTTACGAGGCATTTTTCTTTTACCCAAAGGTTGCCTGGAAGTAATTGCTATCTTAGCAATAAGGCCACTTATGCTGTACTTGTCTTTTGTTGTTATCTATTGTGTTTTATGATTTGTTTTCTTACGTGCAATTAAGTATTTTTTTCTTACCTTAAGTTTACAATAATTTTATCACTATATTGAATTATTCCAATCAGAATAATAAATAGGTTTCTATCAGTGTTTTCTATAATTTGCGCTAATGTTACTTAATATCCGTAATAATAATTAAGCTGTGTTTCTAATTTACTTTTAATAAACATAACGTTGCTAACGCTTTACGGAACTTTACTTTAACTACTGTTTTATGAAACGAAATCATATGAATTAGATCATAGAAAGGTAAAGTAAAATACACGTTTTATATTTTAACCTCTCAATTAAATATAACATATCATATAAAACTAAAAACAATTTAGAACACTGAAACGTTCGAATGAAACTCGAAAATAGGAATTTCTCATATTACAAACAGTTGTGGGCTGAAATTTCTAGAAATCGTGTAATTTTGATATAGTTTGTGACCGCAGCGACTACTGGCAAATAATTTCGCGAATAAGGGGCTCCCATGGGCTAAGTGGCGCCCTCATTAGTAAAAAAAAACATAATTCGCTGAAAACACAATCAATTAAACATCCGGTAGATAAGATTGAGGTTAAAGTAACGAAGGTAATTTAGAACCTTATAAAGATGCAACTTGTAGTTCGTTGTAGATAGATTTTTTGTAACAAAAATTCGAAAAAATGCTACTTTTAGATCTTTTGTTATCTGCAACTGCAGTAAACACTGAATTATTAATTTATAATGCTTAAAATAAACTTCAGTACCAACCTATACTTCAATCTGATCTACCGGATTTTCGATTAATTGCGTTTTCAGTGTCTAATATTTTTTTAACTGATGAGGGCACTGGTGTGCATAGGGGATCCCCTTAATAAAGAGGTGGCTAATTCACTCCCTGCGCGGAGTTGTAAGCCAATGTATGTAAAATGTTTGCTGCTTTCGACAAATATTAACGAGTTATGGTGGAAGTTGTTTAGGGAGTTTCGTATTTAAATTAGAAAACTGGTCTCTTTTGGAACACTATCAAATTATAAACATATTTAGATAGTAGGTACTTTGAAATACATAAATACATATAATCACGCCTTTATCCCTGATGGGGCAGACAGAGCGTAATCGACCTATACAAAGGTGGTTCCGCCACGTCTGACAAAGTTTTGAGGGTTATTTAAGATAGATTTGTAGGTATATTTCTGTAGTGACAGGTTGTCAGCCTATCGTCTAAATTACAATATACTGAAACCCTCGGATCCTTTAGCTGGTTTTTACAGCATGCTTGGGAGGAAATGCAGTTGGCATATTCTATGCTTTTCTCTAGCTTACAGTCCAGCATGGACGAAATTAAAATTTTAAATGTTAAGCATAAAAAAGTAAAGCCGCTGTTCTAAATACGTAACTGAGTTAAGGAATATGAATGAGAATGATGTTTAGTTTTACCAATGAAAGACTGTCAAGATGAGCAGATGATAAGACTGGTTGGGACATGATCTCATTGTTTCTGTTCACTTTTTATTCGCAAGATTTTCTTGGTATTTCCCGAAAAAATTGAAAAACTAATGAAAGACAGAACCGCGGGCTTGTTGCAGGTTTTTACTAGTTGAAATGTAACGGACAATGAATGAATAAGTTTACCAGTTTATATTTTAATAAATAAAATGATTTGAATATGTGTCGAAACAATTTATTCTCTAAACCCACTACAAAGTAAATGTTACGTAAACTTTAACGTAGAAACTTTTATTAAAAATGTATAGCCCCACCATCTAGCGGCGAGTGCGTGAACTTCGAAGAACAGAAAAGGGCTGGCTCTAGTATTAATTTCCTAAGGGAACTGTACACCGCAGCCTCTGTACCAAGTTATGCGGTCGTTTTTTACACAACAGTTTTTTCGAGCAGCAAGATAAGTTCTGTTTTAAGATATTAATGAATTATAATGAAAGTATTGTTTTGTCTTTGATGTTCTATATCTGTAGCTATACGTCAAAAAGTATAGCAGAAAATTTATCTAGGATTCAATATGTAAGTATTCAATTTATTATATTTGTTTGTGTAATCTCATTACGTACGTATCAACATTCTAAAATTGGGCGGTGATTTTAATAATGTAAATATTGTAAATGAAATAATCCCATCCATTGTTATTTTTGGTTTATGTGTAATTTTCATTTTTTTTACTATCATATTATTCTCTGACATTTTTATTATTATTCAAATGTAATTATGATACTGAAAATATGAAATAAAGGAATCGACTCTAATCATATATAATTTTCTTGAAGTTTTCAAACTAAATGGATCAGCCCGAACACTTTGTGAAAAAAAAATATGGCTACTTTTATAATTTATCTGTGACACTCACATATTGAAGGCACTCTTCAGTGTACTTATAAAAGTAAAAAGAAAACTGTGTATGCAATTTAAATACGAACAATATAATGTGTTTCTTTTTTAAACATTTAGGATAGAAATATTTTTATTTTATCATGTGCAAAGACGAAGACATATCAAAAGTATCACAGTATCCTGCTTTAAATCTTGTACCTTTTATATGTCTGTTTGAGCAATCTAGATAACATACTAATACGTAATTTTTGAATGTTCTAATATGTATTTTTGAGGATTTATTTTATAATAAACAAAAATTCCTACCCGTGGCGAGATTTTAATTTTTGCTTTTCATATTTACCGTGGGACACCACAGACTCATAAATAAATAATATTTACCCTATGTATTTTTGTTATTCTTAGAATTTCACACACTAAGCTGTCTGAATAGAACAATAGGCACTTCTGTCTACATACATACATACATAAATCACGCCTTTATCCCTTACGGGGTAGGCAGAGCGTTTAACGCTCTGCCTACTTCTGTCTCTATGTAAAAAAAGCTTCTTGTGCGTTTTCGAAGCTAAAAAAAATGTTACGTCGCTTTGTTATTCTTATGACTTCACACACTAAGCTATCTTACTAGAAAAATAGGCATTTCTATCATAAGTAAAAAAAAACTTTATGCATCGTTTTCGAAGCTAATAAAATTATTACGTCGCTTACGTATCGCTCGACCGTGGTACAGGGTGGGGCCGAAGCTTTATCTTCACTCGCGCGCGACTATCCCTCGGTAATGTAATTAAAAATTACGCCATCTGATACCACCCCCGTCTCACTGCTTTTTGCCACCCTTTATTATTAGATTAATTCTTGTTGACAACGTGGCGCGATCTATTCTCGGAGTTCTGCAGAAATAGCACGTTACATTTTTAAAATATATTTTTAGAATATTCTTACGTAATATACCGCAATATCTAATGCAAACAATTAATTATTACTTAAAATTGCATCTATATTATTAAAACGTTTTTTTTTTGCGACAAAATGTCAAAATTATACTTTCATAGTCAAATCTTTTATATTATTATATTTTAGTTTCAAATTTAGCTGGTTGACACTCCATCAACCCCATAAATTTAAAAACGTGTAATTATAAAATTACGTGTTTAATCAAGCAATGTGTTGATTGGGTAGCTGAAACTAATTTCATATAATTTATTTTACATCACATAAATTCGTTATTTTACTTAAAATTACTACGGTGTAGACGTAGCACAATCGTAGCAACGTAGACCACCGCTACGAGAAATGTAGCCGAGTGAACGTAAGATTCAGAGTCAAATAACAGGCCGTCAAATATATTATTATAGTTACATTCACATGTCAATAGATTATCATACGATCACTGTAAATATGTGTACGAGTACATACATACCTATAATCACGCCTTTATCCCTAATGGGTTAGGCAGAGCGTAAACGACCTAAACAAAGGTCGTTCCGCCACGTCTGACAAAGTTTTGAGGGTTATTTAATTTGGATTTGACAGGTTGTCAGCCCATCGCCTAAATTGCACTATACTGAAACACACGGATCCCTGAGCTGGTTTTTACAGCATGCTCGGTATGAAATGCAGCTGGCACATTCTATGTTTTTCTCTCAATCCCAGTCTAGCATGAAAGTACAAGTACCTTATTAAAAAAATCTAAAGAAGTGAATATTTTTAGTCTTATGGCAATTCTACAGGGTGTTCAGCAAAACGTTAAACATACAAAATGGCAGATGGCTGGGTCGTCTGCTACCCAGCCCAAATGATTTGACTTAGGTCGGTTTTTGGTTTGGTAAATCGTTTTTTGTCTAGCTGTTATCTACACCAAACAATAATTTTACACGAATCTATCTACAGTAGAGACTAAAACAAAAACAAAGTGTTGCCAGCTTCGTTTATCCTACATGAAGTTATAGGCCTTCAAGGTTATTTTTTTAAAAATAGGCTCGGTAGATAGTAGACGACCCCAGCTATCTGTTAGTTTCGTTATTTACACCAAACAATAATTTTAGAAGAATCTACCAACAGACGAGGTTTAAAATATAAAGTGTTTGCAGTTTTGTCTATCCGACATGAAGTTCAACTCCTGAGTCAGCATAGTTTTAATAGTACTATACTATTTTATTTTTAGGTCAAATTTTTTTTGTAGTGTATTTATAGTATTGTTTATTAGATTTAAGTTTATAATGTATAGTATTTTATGCATAGATATGGGCCTCAGTTGCCTGAAATAAAACAATGAATAAATATAGGACTTCAAAGTTATATAAAACTGGACTAGGTACATAGTAGATGACCCGAGCTATCTGCTAGTTTCGTATGTTCAACGATCTGTTCTACCCTGTATTTACCCAACAAAGGATGATTCTTTAAAGGTACATAGGCTCGTATTTATAAAGCGATATCAAACTTGAGAGCAATATTAAGTATTGATTTGACAGGCCAGTTTGTACTGAAATGACATTTCTGATACGAACTCAAACTCGCCCATATATTATAAATACGGCGCATAGACTTATCCAGCCATTTCTTAGTTTAACGATGTCTCATAGGAAATCAAGCGAATAATTATAACAGAATACTAAATACGGGAATCGAATCCCCGACTAATTGAGTCTATGCGTGATTTGCATACTCGCTGATTAGTAAACAACTTGTCTATGGATATTCACTGGCTAGTCGCAGGTTATTACAAATATGAAGGTTTGTTTACGTGTAAGTATTTATATGAGGTGTAAGGGACAGCGTCCCGCAGTCAACGAAACTGAACGACTATCATCAGGATTATTGAGAATTGTTTTCCCTACAAACTAACTGATCGAGGTGGTCATTTTGTATGGGAAGGTAAGTTTTTTTCATCTCCTGAAATTTCCCGGTAAAAGTTGTTCAGTTTCGTTGACTGAACAACCCCTATCAGTTTGCAGGTAGTTTCTACGTTGAAGTGAATGGACCGATATATATGAAATAGTGTACCTACTAATTAATTAAATTGGTTTACTTGAAAAATACATGGTTTAAGGGATAGTGTCCTGAAAACTGTAAGGGGTCGCTCAGTTAATGAAACTGCACAGGTTTCATGAAAACATTTTTCTGTATATAAATAAAAAACTTCCTCATACAAAACTAGAAAGTAAAAGAAAAAATGTGGTTCTACTTACAAATTTGATGAACACCTTTAAGAAAGTTCGCTAATAGATTTGCTAGGGCCGAATTTTTTTTTTTTTATTTATGACGAAGTATTTTTTTTATCTTTTTCATCTTTTCTTCTGAATGAGGTAGTATTTATTTATTTATTTAACAATTTATTGTACAAAGTTAATCAGTTTCGTTGACTGACAACCCCATCAAGTTTTTAGGACACCATCCACATCCTGTACCAACAAAAACAAAAGAAAAACTCTTACAATAAAGGAACATTTTAGTATGCTGATATTCTGCAATCTCTTTTAAGCGTGTCATATAAAATCATAGTAATATCCTATAAACTTCAATCTCTTTGGAATCGTCTTCAACCTCTCGCATCAGCCGAAGCAATGCGTCTTACCCCTCGAGCACGCCGACTACACTTGACCCCCACCCCACACCCCCCGGGGGGCCTTTTTAAACCCCTCGCCTTCACGTCTGACGTCGCCTTTCCACTCTTAAAAGACCCATTTTACTAACAAAAAAGAACACAATAATAGATTTTAAGCACAAGGAATAAGGTCCGTATTCGACAAGCATAAAAAGAGAAGTTAGATCCGTATCTAATGGGATAACGGGTCAGCAGAACTATACGTTCTTTGGAGAAATTTGTTCCTACGATTGATTACTTTGGTCACATTTTCGACTGAATTGCTTTGGGCATAGAGTGCACAAAAGGTTATCATTTGTCCGGGTGGTTGTGGCTGTTCTAATCGCAGAGGAAGAGAGGTGCAATAATTTAAGCAAAGGGTGGAAAGCGACGGAGCGTTCTTTTTGGAGTTTGTGCGAGTGAGATGTGCGTAGGTCGAGAGGGTGCGGGTTAAACGCGCTACAGGGCTGGAGCCAGGGATGGGGGCTAAGACACGTAGGCTCTGAGTGGGTCCCAGTTCTTAGACTAGATACAAACGAGTTTCAATTTATAATGGAAGAAAGGTCTAGAGTAAGGTTTTACATTTATTAATTACATTATGAAATTATTTAATTTACCTTGACACTTTTATATAACTTGCAACAAGTACTTCTTTCACTTTATTTTATTTGTAGTATTACCTATTTAAAGGCTTAGTACATATGTGTGTTTGTAAACTTACGATTTTCTTTATGTTTGGTTTCGATGTATGCGACTTGTTTGATAGGTCACGGCGGAGCACCACCACTGAAAAAGATAAATATAAAATATTAGTTTCAAAACAGCATAAGCTATCAAATTACGCAAAATGTTGAATAAAGAGCGAACGTGCGTATAAAATATCGAACACGATATAGTTTTAATTATTTCGAACATATTTGTTTACCAATCCCCCCTCAGTTCCACCCTGTGCTCCATCAACACCCCAAATAGGCCGACTCTGAACGCTAAAAACAGTCCCCTTGCCTCTCACCCCGATTTTTAAGCCTACCCGTCCCCCTAACACCCGGGTTAGCCAGAGGTACATTTATGCGCAATAAATTTTGACCACCACCGCACGCCCGAAACGATCGTAATACCACCCTGGATCAAACCAAATTTTCTACCTTTTGTTTCAGTGTTTAAGGTTGGATTTTCCTCGTTCACATTTTAGAAATAAAGTCTATGTAAAAGAAACATTTCCGAGTTTTGAAACGGACTGTTTTGCTTTTCGAAATTTCACCTTATTTTGTCACTTGAAAGGTTAATTTTGCGTATTTTTGCACAGTTACATGTAAGTAAATAGGGTGTATGTTGTCTATATCTCATTTGTCTTGGATAGTGCGGTAATAAAATGTTGGCGACCCCTGGCGGCACAAAGAAGGAGATTTATAAACTAAGAACAAAGGACTTTGATTACTACGCTACACAAGTGGTTTTGACGATACTATTAACATTTTATGTTAGTATTATAAGCTGTATTTAATCTGATATGAAGTATTTCCTATATTATAAAATATAATGTAACGAATGTCTACAAAATAATTATCATACGGACATTTGAAAGAATCGTCCAACTGCTAGTAGTCAAATCAGCAAACAATCTTTGACGTATAAAAAGGTACGTCGTAGTCTCCTTTTTGTTGGAAATAGAAAATTACTTTCTTTCTGTGTACACTTTTATTTTTGTATTTTATCCCACTAAGCCGGTTTTCGGTTCTTCGTATCCAGTTCTCGAGAGCCACCAATCGTTGATTATTGGCTCTATCTGCGATTGCATCAACGTGATTTCTATTCAAGAACTCGCGAGAAGCCGTTCTGAGTCCTAAATATTGCCGGCCCATCGCTACTTTGATGATATTTTACTTTCTGCGGTAAGAGTTAACCGCAGAAAGTAGAATAACTCTCAAAATAAGCAATCTGAAGTAACATGCAATGAAGCAGAATGCATAAAGGCGTAGATGCGTGTAGCAACTCCCCGACTTTAGTCCGGTGACGTATTATATACATTTTGTAGTATGGTGCAAATAAGTCCATTAAAAAAACTTCAATTGCATAAAAATAATTCTCACTAATTTCATAAAAGCAAGACTGGACAGACATTTGGGTGAGCTCGCTCCATCTTTGAATGTTTCTACTACCTTCCGTCTAGGTTAAATTGAAGAGCAGCCCCATTGTACCTTAAGTAATTACAAAGTACGGTAAAAAATAAAGACTTGCTTGCTTTGTTTCCTCAAAATTACATAGAAGGTTTTTATAAATAGTCACGCCCTTATCCCTAATGGGGTAGGCAGTGCGTAAACAACCTACACAAAGGTCGTTTCGCCACGTCTGTCAAAGTTTTGAGGGTTATTTAAGATAGATTTGTAGGTATATTGCTGTGGTGACAGATTGTCAGCTCATCGCCTAAATTACAATATACTGAGCCCCCGGATCCCTTAGCTGGTTTTTGCAGCATGCCCGGGAGGAAATGCGGCTGGCACATTCTATGTTTTTCTCTCACTCCCAGGCCAGCATAGAATCATCATCATTCAATGTACATTGTGAATGAATAAAGAATCAAAATTATTTTATAAAAATATCGTTTGTCATATCATACATAACAGAAACAGGAAATTATGAGCAACAAGAAATGAAATTCAAGATTCATTTTTAGACGCATATTTATATGCCATTGCCAAGCTCAAGTTAAGGCATTTTCATTCTACACGTCGACGGAACACGGAATGCTTTTCGCGCCGGATTCCGAAAGGAAGGTAAAATCTTTGAATGGGATATATATGAAAAAAAGGGTATTAAATACAACTTAATCATTTAACATATTGAAGGAACGACTTTCTACATTCTACAAGAACTGATTATTGCACAGGCCTATTCGAGCTTTTTATCTACCTATTTTATTCGCACATAAAACTTCTTACATACACAAGTAAAAAAAACAAAGGGCCATTAGTATCGGAAGTGAGGGCTCATCAAGATAAATAGAAACGTCACGATGATGGATTACTGCCCCAGGCGAGTACTACCATCCACATTTAGCCGTGTAATATTTATTATACCCACCTTATGTCGGTGGAATAAGGTTCAAACTTTAATATAAAATGTCAGAATATATGAAGATAAATGTTGGCTGTCGCAAGTCTGCCTGGCGTTATCTGCTTCAAGTAAATAAAGAGTTTATGTATGGTAGTGTTTTTCACGATAAAAACGTTATTTTGATTGCTTTAGAAGACCAATTCAAATGACAAATAAAAAAGCCAAGTTCATATTAGTTTTACTATTTATTTTGAACGTTTTGGGTTTCCCGAAATCAAGAATAACGTAGAAATTGAATGTGAAGAATTAAATTTATTGGTATGAGTATACAATGCGGTACCATAATAAAATAAAATATATTGAATTGGTAATTATTAAAGAACATATAACGATATCTAAGAAAAATTATAGTATCCGAAGGTAGACTTCAGGCTCGTATGTCAAGCGATTTCAAGATTGAGAGGAATATTAAGTATGGATTTGACAGGCCATATTGTACTGAAATGACTAAGAGATTCATGTGAACTTTTATCGTAGCATTTTGATACTTACGTACTTTCTACGCCGTAATTCAGTCAGAATCAAGTGTCCGAAATAGGCTGGTTAGATTCTTATAGCTAGTATTAATATATATAATATACAGGGAGTTAGGGATAGCGTCTAACAAACTGGGGTTGCTCTGTCAACGACACTGAACCACTTTCGCCAGGTAAATTTTTCAGAAAGAGAAAAATATTTTTTGCTGTTCCATACAAAATCGATGTATCTTGATCACATAATTTGTTTCAAAAGTATATATTTTTCACATCCTGAGAGAATTTCCTGATGAAAGTTGTCGTTGACTTCACAATCTCTATCAGTTTGGGGGATGCTGTCCCTTACACCCGGTATAATATTGCCAATAAAATGGATTTTTGTAATTTGGAATTAAAACGTGTTACCGGATCAAGGGATTTATATCAAACGTTTTTGATTGGAACGTTTGTTACATCCATTTGATCTCTATAAATGGAGTAGATTTTAAATTGAGAGCAGTTAAATTTGTAAAAATACTCTCCCTAATGGGGTAGGCAGAGCGTAGATCCATATGGGCTCGCTGGAGAGACGTCTCCCCAGCAAGCCCACAGATAATCGCGTATTACTCCTTTCATATTACAGTTTTGAAGTTGATTTTTCGGCAGCAGATTGTTCCAATTATGCTCTAAATCTAGAGATATAACACATTGCTCTACTCTCAACAGTACCTGAGATCAAGCATGGGCTCGCTGACCAGAATCTCCCCAGCCAGCCCACGGTTTTTAGGTCGCAGCGTCTTAATTATTAATGCTCCAATTTACTGACTTCAGTGTGTGGGTGCTCCAATTATGCTCTAAATCCTGATATATGATAAAAACACCTATCTCGTTTGGGCTGGGTGGAGAGACGCACACCCGTTAAACGGAGGTATTTCACCTTAACGGTATTTTGATAAAACGTAAGCTTAGTTAGGTACGAAATGCACGTTCTTATCGGTCACCTAAATAGTTATAGGTATTAAAGGTTTTCTCATACTCACTTATTTACTGAAATAGCAATGGTGTATATAGTCTCAGCAGACTACACATTATCCTTGGTTGTGCAACCTGAAAATGGAAAATAAATAGTCATATTTCATTAAAGTAACATTTCCTTCCATGCTGGACTGGGAGCGAGGGAAAAATATAGAATGCTGTGAAAACCAGCTAAGGGATCCGAGTAATCTAGGGGATTGAACGAGGGTACTGGTTTTTACACAGAGCGACTGCCATCTGACCTCTGCAACCCAGAAGGGAAACCAGACCCAATCCTAGATTATGTCAGAGTTTTCAAGCCGCCAATGCTTAGCATTTCCTCTGATATGGCTTAGCGACAAATATCTACGGTATTAAACGATATTAACCGGGACCAACGGCTTAACGTG
Source organism: Scrobipalpa costella (assembly GCA_949820665.1). Classification (NCBI taxonomy): domain Eukaryota; kingdom Metazoa; phylum Arthropoda; class Insecta; order Lepidoptera; family Gelechiidae; genus Scrobipalpa; species Scrobipalpa costella. The sequence continues at coordinate 5,275,849 of OX463314.1, forward strand.
CCTTCCGAGGCACGGAAAAAGCGCCGAAATAAACGTACATATGAAATTCGAAAACCGAAAAACACATTGGTACGTGGTGGGATTCGAACCACGACCTCCCGCTCAGAAGGCAGCGGCCCTATCCATTACACCATCGGGCTCTCAGCGTGATTATATGTATGTATGTATATTTCATGAAAACCATCAACGAAATATAAAGCATTTTAAAACTAATGAAAACGCATCTCAAATATCAACAAAATAGCCAATAGAAGACTTTTAAGCTTTCAGTCCAAAAATAAAGCAAAACGAAAAACTAGCTACACATAGAAAAAAAGGCACACACACAAAGAAGTAATTTTAGCTCGTAGAGTTGCACAAAAAACAAAATGGTGGTCGGGTTAGGAGAGTACGCATGTGCGTACCCCCCGTGCGGGGGGGGCGGCCGGGTTTTTCGCGCCAAGCCACCGGGCTAGGGATGCGACAAGATACCGCCTAAAAACGTGATGTAGGTAAGTATAGCGACTGAAACAATAACGAAACTGATATTCGAAATAACTGCTGTAACTACAATGCCATGAAGGTTTTGTGGCTCAGAGGCGTTATGCACTCACATGTCAAACTACTTTAATAGAATGCAAAGAAAGAAGAGATTTTAAAGGCAAGCGCTGAGCTTCTTTCGGCAATTTTGGAGTGAGTAAAGCAGAAAAACCACGATATGCAGATAAGCAGAGGCGATTCTAGAATACTGTTGCTGTAAAAGGACATCGCATTAATAATATTAGCAGATTAAACTGTACATTTCAGATACACGAACATCCCTACCCCATTTCTTGGCCATTTCCCTTCGGCATATAAATTTTGATGCGTTTTAATATTGAAGGTACACCTCTGCCTCGTCGTGTATGTGCGTATGTTCACAAAGGGTGTTTTGAGTTTGCGGAATTAATTAGAGGGTGTTTTAATTTTCGCCACGGCTTATGGTGTTTCGAATTAGGTGTTCGTTATAAAACATAGGATTTTCAATTTCCTTTTTGTTTTGGGTCAGCTTTGTTAGAAAAACGAATTTTAATGAGTTTCGGCGCTGGAGTGCGTGACAGTTATTTTTTATCTTGCTTGATTTAATCTTTAGAATACTGTCCAACTCGTTTTGATTATTTTTCTTGAGTAAATACTACTCTGTCAATGCGTAATCGAAATGTGACTAGCAAAAACGTACCTGGATTTGAACAATATTTACGTATTGTAGGTAGCTAACTATTTTCAAAAACGAATAATAATTTCAATCTCGTTGTATTTACCAAAAATTGTTTCCCAACAAAACGTTACCTAACTATCCAAAAAAGCCTACCATAGGGGGTGTATTTCTAAAGCCCAATTATTCACTTTGACGTGCCGTAGATAATCATCTGTCATAGGACGCGCGGCCGGGAAAACCGACCAGTGAAAGCTGACCCTTCAAACTTCATTTCCAGCCCCCTTTTGTTCAGATATAGCTGGGCATTTTGTGAGGGAGGGGCTCTGGTTATCATGGTGGCGGGAAATGGAAAAGCAAAGGACAGCGACAGATTTTGAGCAGGGTCGCTTTTTGTGCGTGCCTGTAAGATTGTGCGAGTGACATTATTTTTTGAAAGACGAGATAAATGGTGATAGACACTTTTTATTAGGACTTATCTTGTCTGTCCAAACAAAGCCCCTTGCGTTGTTTAATATTTAACAGAAAAACAGCAAATAGGTAGAAGCAACAACGCATCACAAACATTACTTCCATGCTGGACTGGGAGCGATAGAAAAACATAGAATGTGCCTGCTGCATCTCCTCCCGGCATGCTTTAAAACCGGCTAAGGGATTTGAGGGTTTCAGTAGGTATATTGTAGTTGAGGCGATGGGCTAATAACCTGTCACTACAGCAATATACCTACAAATCTATTTTAAATAACCCTCAAAACTTTGTCAGACGTGGCGGAATGGCTTTTGTTTAGTTCGTTTTGGATCTGCCTACCCCATTTGGGGTCAAAGCGTGATTATATGTATGTATGTGTAAACATTTGCAACAAACAGGTAGAAGCCGTGAAAATTCAGTAAAGCAATAGCGCATCACAAAAATAACTGCCTCCGTGGTCTAGTGGCTAGTGCCATGGACTCCCGATCCGGAGGTCCTGGGTTCGATTCCCAAGGGGAAAACTCAAAGTTGATATTTGAGAATTTATCACTTTGTGCATTTTTCCCCAGTTTGGTTAGGACATTGCAGGCTGAATCACCTGATTGTCCGAAAAGAAAAAGATTTCGTGCTTTGGAGGGCACGTTAAGCCGTCGGTCCCGGTTGCTGTCTTTTATAGTGGTCGTTACTTAAACCCTGTCAGAGGCCTGATAGTTGTGCTACTAGGCGGTTTAAAAACTCAGACACCAGGGTTCACCAGGTCGATAGACTCGATCATCTTGCAATCTTCTTCTGTCGAGTGGGTACTCGACAGAAGAAGATTGCAAGGCACTAGCAACACCGCAGCATATACAGTCGGAGTTACTCACGCAAACTATAATTTTAAACATAATGCTTAAGAAATAGAACCCTACAATTAAAAACAGCCCTCTTTCTCAGGCAGTTGGATAAAATTGGTATTATGTACAAGCTATATAATACAAAATTAAATGTCAATTTACAACTAGTTTTAAATGTAACGCAAGAGATAAATACTAAACGACTAATAATAGCATAAATTACGAACTTAGCCTGAAACACGCAAATCATCACATTTGACAGAAAGCTGTCCCGCTCACAGCGGGTGGGCAAGCAGAAAATGTTCATAATTTTAGGGATAATATTCCAATCTAGGAATGTCACACACATAGGCTCGTAGTTATAAAAGAATTTCAACATTGAGATCGATATTAAGTGTGGATTTGACAGGCCATTTCGTACAGAAATTACATTTCTGATACGAACTCAAACTCGCTCTCACTGCCAAGTGCTGATTAAAATACGAAATCTTTTTCTTTTCGGACAATCAGGTTATTCAGAATGCAATGTCCTAACCAAGCTGGGGAAAAATTCACAAAGTGATAAATTTACAAATATCAACTTTGTGTTTCCCCCCTGGGAATCGAACCCAGGACCTCCGGATCGGGAGTCCATGGCACTAGCCACTAGACCACAGAGGCAGTTCCATGGCACTATGTATAACTCAGTTAGGTAACACGATAGTTCAACAACAATAAAAAAGTCATTATTATATGACTCGCCCCATAAAAATTACATAAGTAATCAAATGACACCATTTTACTTAGAATAGGAAGTATTTTATTTTTATTGCGACTTATTTATATGTCGGGGAAAGTTGATTGTTTTGTGGACAATATTACACACAAAAATATGGCCAGCAATATTAATATTTAAATCTTATGCTCTCAATATGGAAAAGACCTCTCAGAATTATCTTATTGGTAAGAAAGGCGTAAAACTAACCTAAGTATCTCTAGTTATTACTTAATTGTCCTACCTTTGTGACGTGGCACACCTGGTCAACAAACTGATATAACAGGACAAATACTCCAGCTAATGGACCGACTTACTCGCATTACAGCAGTGTGCTCAGTGTGCTCCCAACCTTATGTCAATAAGGAAAGAGGCTATCAACTTACGTAGCTAGACGATATACTTACTACTTTTACGTGACGCGTAATATTTTAAGTCTCGTATTTTAAAAGCGATCTCAAGATTGAGGGCAATATTAAGTATGGATTTAACAAACCGTTTTCTACTGAAATGACATTTCTGATACAAACTTAGAGCCGTATTTATAATCAATTAAGAAATATCATTTTAGTACAAAAAGACCTATCAAATCCAAACTTAATAGTGCTCTCAATGTTGAGATCGCTTTATAAATACGAGCCTTAAACTCGCTGTCAATCTCAAGAGCTGATTATAAATACGGGCCCAAGACTATTATTCTGTACCCACGTTTTTTTTATGTTTATAAATGATACACATCTAACTTTTCCATTACCGATTTTTATCCACCTCGTGTAATTTTAATTTTGTTCGAGATACAAAATGGCGGGTCGGCAATTGTTCTCCTTTTATATAATCCGTAAAGGCCAAATAAAATTTTAGCACGTAACGGAAAAAAGAGGCTCCAAATAAGCGACCCTTTGCCGAAAAATGGAATATTTCTTTTTGATTACAACAATATATTGTGCCTTCAAATCAGTTTTGTGGGAAAAGAGCCAGCGGAATTCAGAGAGGTGTTTAACATTGATGTGGGCGTCATGAAGTCATTTTAGATTAGACGTAGACAACGACGTTTTAGACGTTTTTTTAAGTATTTTTTAAAACATTATGCGTAATTTTTAAAGCTTTTAGGTAAACGTATTGCAGATGGAAAACATGTCGGTATAAATTTACAAAAGTAAATTCTGTAGCATGATAAAACGGATATCTTTCCTTACTTGAAACTTGCACGACAAAATACAAGTAAATGTGTTGATCTGATAATTCATTAGCAACTTTTTATCAGTAGATATGCTCTTTTTTTAATGATGGGCAAACCATTTTGTCTGCCATCTCACCTGATGGAAAGTGATGATGCAGACGGAGCATGATGATGATTTATAATTATTTATTATATTAACTACTATGATATTATAAATTATGTCAGCAGGTGTAATTAACTCGTCGCTTTCGCTTATATTTTGTATCGTACCTACGAATCTAAAACCCTTTTTTTCCGAGTCTGGCAAATTAAGCAGGGACGCCCTTTGCGGCACGCGGCAAAAATTCAATTACCAACTTCGGGCCCATCCCAAGAGCTGCCTAAAGGCCCCGCTTTTCCCTCTAAATTTTTATGTGGCCCTTTACAAGGTCGTAAAAGGGCTGTTTTATGAATATTCCATTTACACCGAGCCTCCAGGGCAAAGATAGAAACATACAGCCTTATATATTCAAGTCGACGAAGGGGAACTTGTTTCCGAAACCCTTCGTTGTAGGTTTTGTAATCAACGCATTCAATGGGAATTTAGGAGATATCATATCGACTGAGCTAAATATTCTAGGTATATGTACTAAGGATTTGTTTCTTTTTGAACAGATTTTTATTTTCTGTTACAATTTTGATTCGCCTCAAGCATTCAAATGCATTGAGCATAATATTCTGTCGTTGAAATTCAACGAAATACCTCCTATTCACTTATTAAGATTAGAGATAAGGCCTCGATTTACTCTATTGTTATCTTATAAAGAGACTAGCGACCCGCCCCGGCTTCGCACGGAAATCATCAGTTTCTCTACTATATTATGCATGTATTATACATATAAACCTTCCTCTTGAATCACTCAAATTACTTCCATGCTGGACTGGGAGCGAGAGAAAAACATAGAATGTGCCAGCTGCATTTCCTCCCAGTCATGCTGTAAAAACCAGCTAAGGGATCCGAGGGTTTCTGTATATTGCAATTTAGGCGACAGGCTGACAACCTGTCACTACAGCAATATACCTACAAATCTATCTTGAACAACCCTCAAAACTTTGTCAGACGTGGCGGAACTACCTTTGTTTAGGTCGTGTACGCTCTGCCTACCCCATTAGGGATAAAGGCGTGATTATATGTATGTATGTATGTATGTTGAATCACTCAAAAAGAAACCGCATCAAAATCCGTTGCGTAGTTTTAAAGATCTAAGTATACATAGGTATATAGGGACAGAGAAAACGACTTTGTTTTATACTATGTAGTGATACAGTGATACGTCAATACGATAAAAAAAAACGATATCTGAACTAAACGGTGTGGGTGTAACTCAAGGATCAATATAACCTTCCCTTCTACTCCTTTAAAAAAAACCCTTATAATATTAATATCTATAAAAACAATGTTGTTATCAAAACATTTAAAATGTTTTATGTGCTGTGTATGCTGTGTATAAAATCCCTGATCATGCTATAAGTTAGCGAAACCGGTAGGATTAAATTATATAAAGTGAAACAAGTACAAGTGTATAAATAACAACATTATAAATATGCAGTTTCACCATGTGCCGACAATCGCAAGTATAAATTGTACCTATAGAAACCATTGATAGTGATAAGTTACAGCTTAGTAAGTATGTGTATGTGAGTTTGTGTTCACTCACGTACATAGCATTTAGTTAGTCGTACCTACCCATCCTACTCATGTATTAGGGGCACGCACTTTTCCAGCAATTTGTCACAAAAAGTCGGCAACTTTACCCCTGTACCCCGGGTTGTGTGGTCCAGCGTCATTTGTTATCCCCCCTTGATCCCCGCACCCCCCAAAGACCCTTTTCCCCTCAAGGGTTGGTAATTTCGCTCAAAGCCTTCGCGGGAATGCGTAATGACCAGCGACGTGACGTAAATCGTAGGGATTTACCCCTTATCTCTGTTTTGATGGGTATATGTAGGGGTACCTACACATTGAGGCTTACAGAATAGCTCGTATAGGTAGTTGTGAAGTGTTTACGATAACTTTTTACTAGTCTTCTTCTTAGCGAGTGGATTCTCGAGTCAACCTGAAGAACGCTGTTGTCAGAGTTTTTCAAACCGCCTAGTAGCACAGCTATTAGGCCTCTGACATAGTTTGAGTAACGACCACTATCAAAGACAGCGACCGGGACCGACGGCTTCACGTGCCCTCCGAAGCACGGAATCCTTTTACTTTTCAGACAATATGTGATTCAGCCTGCAATGTCCTAAGCAAACTGGGGAAAACCTCACAAAGTGATAAATTGACAAATATCAAGATAGTGTCCCCCCCTGGGAATCGAACCCAGGACCTCCGTATCGTAAGCCCATGGCGCTGACCTCTAGACCACAGAGGCAGTTACTAGTGACCGATGCTTTAAATTGAGTAAGTAGTTATATATATGCTGGCGATAAAAAACTTTGCCCTAGGTCAAAATATGAAAATACAAAAGAAGTTTCAAAAACGCGGTCATATAATAAAATTCTAAGCTTATTTTTGGCCGGCGTCTGCAAATCACCGAAGTTGCGGTCGACATATTTGCATAATGACTTTATATTATACCAGCGAGCACTCAGAATTTTAATGTGCCGCGTCCTCAACTAAATGGGTGCTTGTATGAGTACACAACGATAATGTGGGGTTATGTAAAAGGTTTTTTGGTATATAAGTAAGTATGTAGAAGCTTTAACTCGGTCGTTATGTAGAGAAATTGAGCTTACGGTCAAAGGTTTCTGCGCTTTTACAATGGTGTCTGATTGTCGCCATTAGAAATTTTGATCAAAATAATGTTTGCAGTAAAACTTGCAAGGTTAAGACACATCGATTGACGTAAGAATCATCAAAATCGGCCCACGCATTTGGTTGGTCTCTAGCCGCAAAGGAACAAACAAAACACATACGTTCGTAGGCTGATAAACACATTACACTTCTTTGCGTAGCGCAGTCGGTTAAAAACATCATCTCTTATTGACCAAAATAGACCATTCCCGCTAATCTGGACTAATTCAATCTATGTAAAAAACCTTATAAAAATTCGCGTTGTTCTAAACTGGAGCGTAAATAAACCCGGGCCGCCTTGTTTGTCCCACTTAATTAATTTTCTCATTTCCTATTAGCTGTATGTTTCGTTTCCACATCTGACAAATTTTGAGGGTCAATTTAGAAAGAACTATGTATTGCTGTAGTGATAGGTTGCCAGCCTAAGATGTAATTCACTAAAATCCTCGTTTCCTCCTACTGACTTCTAAAGTATGCTTCGGAATGTAAGCAGCTGGAGCATTCTATATTTTCCACCACTTCCAGTTCATCATATAATTGAAGAAAAAAACCAAACTTTTAATTAACATCAGGTACCTAACAACTAATACGAACTATGTCAAAAAAAACTGAGGTGAAGAAAATGACTTTACATCGTTGACGCTCTGCCTACCCTATCTTATAAATAAGGGATATATGCGTGGCTAAATGTATGTACGCGTACTATGTAAAAAAAAACTGTTCTTATAAAAACACACGTTGTTTGGGAGCCTAAACAAACCCGGGGCGGCTTGTTTGTCCCACTTAATTAATTTTCGCATTTCCTATTAGCTGCAGGGAGGATGCTGTGTGCTTTTTGTTTGTTATCTCTTTTATTATTATGTTTGTATGTGTGAATATGTTCTGAAAAAATATGGCTGATTTACCTGTTTCAGCTACTGCACTAACCATTACAGCCCAGTGAAGGACATGGGCCTCTGCAATATATTAGCTTCGCAGAAAAAATGGCTAGATATAAAAAATAATAATAAAAGGTTCGTATAGAGCGTTAATAAATTTACCTTTTTTTAATTACCCTTCATCCGAAGAGGTCCGTAATCTAAGGTAGGTATGCATATACCTCCCACGGCCTACACAACTGGAGGGTCACGTAAATAAATCCCCAGGCCAATCCCACCTCAGAACATAACTCTTCCTCGTAAGCCCTCAGGACCACGCAAAAACGGGCCGCTCCAATTATAAAAGGCAGCCCCCAAAACCCTCGGCTTTAGAAAAAAAAGAAAACAGAGAAAGTTATTTAAATAAAACCCGGGCAGCGCTGTGTCGCATAAATTGCCTTCATTAATTTCCGGCCCCGCAAAATATTGTCTTGAAAGGATAATCAAATACAAAAACGGGGAAATGGCGGTGCGTCATTTCCATAACATTTAGCCCCCTTGTGGACCCCTTTTGCCCCCTTCCGGCCCCTTTATGAGGCCTGCAATTACAGCACAACGATTGAGCTTAAGGCTGCATTAGGGAGGGCCGTAATGACAGCAATTAGACGGCTTAATATAGTATTAATTGCAGGTGTAGCTTTTTCCGGGTAATCTCGTCAAGAGATGAACTAAAAATTTCAAATTTCGAAACAAGTAAATTAAAGTAAAATATCACATTATCTGTGGCACCAAGGATTTAAGGGATTGTGTAGTGTAGGGCATAGGGCACTTTGGACTCCATGTTAAAATGGTCATAGACTGGGCACATAATGTAGGACTGGCTATAGACAGTAGAATATTGCTGGCGGATCACCTCTCTGATAAACCTAGACACGTATGACATTATTGTGAACCCAGCAACAAGAGTTTATGCTGAATTTAAATAAATAAGAAAGGTACTTATCTACCCAACTATCGACAATCGACATTGATTATTTTGAGATTCTAAAGTTTATTTATTTATTTATTTACTGTTTATTGTACACAAGTAACATGAGAAAGACAATACACAAGGAATAACGACACAACAGGTACAGCTTATTTCTACTAAGAAATTTCTTCCAGCTTACCTACGGAAGTGAGACTTAAATTGAGGGGCAAATTAGGCGTGCACAAATAAAGCTTAATATTAAAATAATACCAGAAAATTATAAATTACATAAATAACTAATTATATATATACTTAAAATCATAATAACAATATATACATGAATATGATATAAATACATTTATATAAATACTAATATACTATATACATACATACTAATACTATACGGAAAGTGAAAGGTAATGCTCTATTACTCTCTTTTTAAAGACAGCGACAGAAGGACTGTCACGGACCGTGTGCGGCAGCGAATTCCATAACCTGGCCGCATTGACAGACAGAAAGTTTTTACAGTTATACTACAAAAGTAATCAAAAAGTAAGGAACATTATTAAACCGATCATCCTTGTTAATATTTTCTAGACGTTTGAAGACCATAGATAAGTGATAGGCTTTTAACAAGATTAGTATCGATAGCGTTGCAGCGTTATTTTCATATCGAATTTCATTTATATGAGTTTTCCGAGGATATAATGCCTATAATGCCTTCCTTTATGGTATTATTCCGCTTCAAAATGTTTAACGTACATTTTTTTTTATTTGTGTTTATTTATCGGTAGTCCTTGACATCTAACATAATCCTTTCTCTTTTAAACATATTTTACAAATAGATTATATTAACTACAAACCACCTAACATACAAAAAAATAATCAAACACTAATCAAAACATAAATAATGGCATCGTAGGCACCGAACGTGTTAAACCAAAAACGGGCATAAAGCAAGCAAGGCACGTAGCGAAAAAAGAAATATCCAACGCAAACAGAATTACAAATCTTCCTCTGTTCCTTCCTTTATGAAATTATTCTCAAAATATATTATCTTCCTTTCCGCGGCGTTAACCGAAAGACACATGGTCAAACAATGGCAGACATGTACCATCTACTCTACATATAAAATATTAGGGTAACAGAATTGTCGGTGTTACGTTTCGCCGAAAACGTAACTCGAAATTTATCTTTGATTTTGACGCACAAATTGCCATAGGACAGAATTTTGCAGTTCATATTAAATATTTTCTAATGTAGTTATACTAAGGAATTTGAAATATATGATATTTTGATAGGATTTTTCTAAAAATGTGTTTGCTCGAAAAAAGTAGTAAACTGTATACAATCAGTCGCCGCACGTAAACACAAAACGCTCAGAAAGTACGATAAACATAAAATTCGGATAAAATGTGTTTCGGTGTAAAGATATAAAATGTCTGTATATGTAATTGGAGCGACGAAAGCACACCCCGGCCGCTTCTAAATCCCTATACTTAAAATTTTGCGTCCCTTTTTGTAAACACATCTGCAAAGAGAGCTGTTACCGAAATTGTACTCTATAACAACGGAGATAAGACTTCGCTTCAAACAAGAAGAAATGTAGCCAAAGCTAAATGCGGCGAAGAAAATATTTTGAGCTCTATTTTTACACCGGTAGAGCTGATTTTGAAAGACTATTCTATAAATGAGCCTTTGAGAAAACCCAACATTATGTAATAAAAACATTTATTTTGTCCGTTTCCGAGTAAATAGGAGTCCTCTTCCCCTTATGTACAGTGATTTAGTGCGCGCGAGATCGTTTTGATAACTCCTTTTCATATTTCGCTCGCCCGAGCGTTATCTTAGTAGAAAATGGGAAAAAACTGCTTTTTAAAAATGTTGTCTGACATTTTTGTTCTTCTCGCGCTTTCCTTGGCTTTTGCATTAATTAGTTCCAAAAATAGAATATGGTCTTGCTCTTTGTATTATTTGGGTTTTTGAATAGATATATTTTCTTCATAGAGTTAGAATGTACATTATAAAGAGAAGATGCCAATCATAAAATGTACCCGCGGAGATGTGACTTTTGACAGGTAGTGGATTTCAACTTTTTTATCTATGATTGTTATATACCAAAATGGCGGGACCGCGGAAGCAATAAAATTATATCCTCAAAAAATAATTTTGCTCACTAATATTAGTTTAGGTAACTCATATTAGTATTATGTAAAAAAAATATATCGGTATGTTTTTTTCTGTATTAATTATGTGAATACTGCAATTTTCATAATTAACATACATTTTTAAAACTATTAGTCATTATTTAGACGTGCAGTTGCATTGAGCTCTGGTGAGTATCTAAATGAGTGGAAGCTGATCAGCTTCAACTCATTGGTGAATATTTTAGGGCCGTATTTGTAATCAGCTCTCATGAGTGACAGCGAGTTTGAGTTCGTATCAGAAATGTGGTTTCAGTACAAACTGGCCTGTCAAATCCATACTTAATATTGCTTTCAAGTTCGATATCGCTTCCTAAATACGACCCTTAGTTCGTGATGCAACATATAGTGAATACGTAATTTCTCTATGTTTTTTTTTGTGCGCAAACTTTTATTACTTCATTTGAAACTACAAAATCTGATTTAGGCGTCGGTCTCTGAATGGTTATATTTTTATGGCAACAACTTGTAACCTGCCAGCTGCCTTTTTGATCATCGAACAATCAAATTGTGTTCGAATAAAAAGTTATCATTCTACAATGGCCAGTAAACCCGTTTGCGCGAATGCAGCTCGGAGTTTGCATTCCGCATACCTGCAAACCCTTGCTTAGCGAAAGCAGCCAACAACAAAATACAAAACTAGTTTCTTTCAAAGGTTTTTTTTTTACTTTTAAATAACGTTCCGGAGCAGGTTTCGCAGAATGCTGCATTCGCTGCGTTTTGCAAAGAGCTCGCGACTTGATTAGAATGGGGTTCGTTCAAATTGGCAATTGTGAACGCAATTGTCAATGCGACAATAAAACGTCGGCAATATGGAGACGTGAAAACAGAATTAAGTTTAGGACGGTCGCTTGTAGCTTTTGTTAATAGGTACAATATATTTTACATTGGACGATGGTCATCAAATGTTTTATAAAACGTATATGATACTTTAGGTAATAATAAAAAATAATTAAATAATAATAATATCGCAGACATATGACATCATTCTCATTTTATGAGATACGGGCATTTCAATATTTATTAATATTAAACAATAAAAATTAATTAAAAATAAAATAAAATAATAATATTAACTACTTTATATACAACAATGTTTCAATCATCCATGTTCTTTAAATATATTCAAATCTGTTGACAAGAACAGACGTAATTGGTTTATTTTATACACATAATAATTTGGGGCGTAGCGAAAACAATATCGAGACGATAACTATAAGAAGAGAGTTCATAGCATCTGACCATTAAATTTGAACTTATTTGCAATTGAGTTTTTTACTCGATAAACCTGAAACTAAAAAAAATTTAGCAAACACCAGTAGCAAATTGCGTTGCTTTAACACAGATAAATAATAGTCCTCCCACCGATTTTCGTTCATTGCGGCCAATTTCCCAGAGATCGGCCATCTGCGCAGGACTAGTTTTTAGTGCCTTAGTGTTTGTGCTACACACAGGTGCACTCTCTATTCCTTCAATCTCTTATTCTGATGGGACAGATTGTCTGACACGACCAGAGAGAAATCAGGTGCAGGACCGTCTATTTACATGCCCATCCGACAAAATGTATCACCTTACTTTTCGATCAGGTGATCAGCCTGCAATATCCTAAAAAAAGAGTGAAAGAGCACTTCCTATCGCAACAAAATGAGTATTTATGTATGTAGGTGTATGTATTAATAAATACATACATATATATTATTATTTTATATTATAGATGTTTATTTAAGTAATATATATGTATGTTTATGTAGGTTCTAGGTTATATGTAGAAGTCTATTGCGTATACAGTCTTGTCCCCGTATATATTGTTATCTCATATTCAGTTTTACAGGTTGGCTGAAAGAGATCTCTTTATAGAGTTAAGCTCACCTTTGTGAACTAAATTTAAGATTTTTTATTTATTGTAAACTTTTTGTACACAATAAAGAATATAACTAAACAACGGAACAAAGTCATTGTCCCCCGCCGGGAATGGAACCCGGGACCTCCGGGTCGAGAGCCCATGGCTCAGACCACGGAGGCACAGGGAAATATATATCTTATAAACCTGTGAGGTAATTTTAAGTTAAGAATGTGTACTACTGTTTGGTTACAGGGGTATAAAACCTATAAAATTTTAAACTTTAATTATATAAATTCACGAACTATTGTATTCCCTTCAATTCAGTTTGTCCGGGATACTTTAACATATTATGTTTTTACCAGGTTCGAGACCAACATAGAACTATTTAACGTTACGCGATGCCACAAACGAACAATTTTACGTAAAAAGGCGAAATCAATAGGGTCCAATTTAGCCGCAGTAATGTTGGCTAATTTGCATTTAGATTAGTGTGTATGCCATGTTCAGTTTTTGCCTACTTCCACACTGGCTGGTTTTAAAGTACGTGCTTGTGTGAGGGATGTGGGTGCGTTATCGATAATAAATAGTTTTTGCGTATTTTAGGACTTTGAAATGTGAATCTAAAAAGTTCTCCTAAAAAGGTGAAGTAGAGCAGAGTTTGTGACCGTAGAGTCAATGAGAAAGCTAGAGTACTTGAAAGAAACATTCATTTCTAGTTCATGCAACGATACAGCAGTAGCAAGATTCTATTTTTTTTAGGGCAAAATGCTTCTTCCATGCTGGCCTGGGAGCGAGAGAAAAACATAGAATGTGCCAGCTGCATTTCCTCCCGGGCATGCTGTAAAAACCAGCTAAGGGATCCGAGGGTTTCAGTATATTGTAATTTAGGCGATGGGCTGACAACCTGTCACTACAGCAGTATACTTACAAATCTATCTTAAATAACCCTCAAAACTTTGTCAGACGTGGCGGAACGACCTTTGTTTGGGTCGTTTACGCTCTGCCTACCCCATTAGGGATAAAGGCGTGATTATATGTATGTATGTATGTACAAAATGCAGAAAATGATGAGGAGCGATCCGTACCTTTAAGCGTCATATTATTGTGTTTGTGTCTATTCAAGTGGCCAAGGTACAAAATACCTATTTATTAATCTGACTTAATGAGCTGACTAGGGTTGGAGAGTACAAGTTATTTTGCTTTAAGTAGGAAACAATATGGTTGTTGTTCTCTTCTTTAGGTAAATCAAATTCTCTACCTAACTGAAATCCGCGGAGTATCTTTTATTCACTGGAACAACCCTAGCACGTATGTATGGCGCCCGCATTATAATGCCTACGTGCCCCCCACCCCCACCCCGCGGCCGCGGTTGGTTAGAATTAAAGAGCGGACTTTTAACAAATATTTCAAAATGCGCGGTTATTAACTAACGTACCCAGTACCGTTTAGTTGTTATTATTATATAAGTAACAGTATAGAGAAATCACTGTAGTTTCTGCCTGCTATCAGAGGTTTTCAAAGAGTTATTTTTCTTTCGGTTTCCACTCGTGATAATCGCTAGGACCAAATGTCCATATATGCCCTTGTTCTTTGTAGTCGATTATACATGACTGATCAAAATTCTGACATGGTTTGTGTAATGACCACTATCAGAGACGTCAACTACTGTCTACGCTTACATTCATACAATCGCGCCTTTATCCCTAATGGGGTAGGCTTACATGCCATCTGAAAAGCGGAATAATCTTACTTGTAATAATCAGGTGATTTTTCCAGTATTAAACCAAACTAGAAAAAAACATCTACGAACAACTGTTCATGTAAACATTTACATAATGTAGAGTTTCATGTTGTATATGTTCCTTACATGCTGGACTGGGAGCGAGAGAAAAACATAGAATGTGCCAGCTGCATTTCCTCCCGGGCATGCTGTAAGAACCAGATAAGGGATCCGAGGGTATCTGTATATTGGAATGGCGATGGCGATGGGCGTCAGGTTGTCAAACCTGTCACTACTGCAATATACCTACAAATCTATCTTTAATAACCCTCAAAACTTAGTCGGACGTGGCTAGGGTTTCGGAATTCCCCGGGTTTCCTCGTTCCCGGGACCCGGGAAAAAAATAACGAAATTCCCGGGAATCCCGGGAATCGGGAATTTTTAAAAAACTGTATGGATTTTTGTTGAGATAGTGTTTTGATGCTTTGTTTCGATTTTTGTCAATGAAACTACCACATGCATATAAATAAAGAAATGTTTTTTTGTCAATAAAACCACTATTTGATTTAAAAAATCACTTTTATTTCTTATTATGCATTGTAAAACAGTTTCGTTTTATGGTATCAAATTGACAAATACGTTTCGCAAAGTAATTTTTTTTTAGACGTTGTAACTCTTATCATATTATATAATGTTATGTCTTGTAACATTATTACATATTTTTTATTAAAAAATACAAAAAAAATCGACAGCCAAAACTGAGTAATCAAATCGATTATAATTTAGTGAAAATAAAACGTTGTATATGTCTTTTTATGTTTGAACGTTGTTATTACCATACTTATTTCAATACTGACATTCTTCTTTCCCGGAGGGGTATGTTGCTATTAACTAAATAAAATTTTTGAAGCGAAACATAAAATGGTTTGTCTTGTATGTAAAACTTAAATTGACGGTATATATAGGTATATGTATATATATAATCACGCATTTGTCCCTAATGGGGTAGGCAGAGCGGTACATAAGTATTATAGTACAATATTTTACTTACTTGTATGTGGTAGATCCGGGCAGCGTATTCAAGCAGTATAATGTAAGCAGGATAAATTTCTATGTCTCAATGTCACTAGACTTACTCAAAGTTTACAGACCAATTGTTCGCAACACAGCCTTTGACAAGACAGAAAATGCGTACCGTCCTTCTGAAAGTTTGGCTCTATCTCAGGTCACGCTTCCCTTAATCACACCTTCTTAGAAAGAAATTGTTCTATTTACGCAATAGAGGTAATTAAGTGTAACAATGGCAGGCAGGTAGCAGTATTAAATACCACCCAGGTGTGTTACTTGTCACCGGCACCGCAGCGTAAATCAAATCGACTATGTGAAGACAGCAAAAGTTTTTTGAAATTATTTACTGTATAATATATTCTGGTCCCAGTCATTAATAAAATATGTGTGTTTTCTTATCGTAAAATTGATGAAACCACAGCTCGTATAGTAGTAGTTTAACTCGTTAATTAAATTTTCGTAATTCCCGGGAATTTCAGTTTTTTCCCGGGATCGGGAATGAATATTTTCCCGGGTTTTCCCGGGAACGGGAACCCGGGACCGAAACCCTAGACGTGGCGCAACGACTTTTGTTTAGGTCATTCGTGCTTTGCCTATCGCATTAGGGATAAAGGCATGATTATATGTATGTATGATTGTTTATGTCCTACATCTAAGTTTTATGTCCAAGTTATTGCCAATTTCTTTCATGCTGGACTGGGAGAGATAGAAAAACATAGAATGTTCCAGCTGCCCTTCCTCCCGAGCATGCTGTAGAAGTCAGCGAAAGGGTTCGAGGGTTACAGTGTATTGTAATTTAGGCGATGGGCTGACAACCTGTCACTATAGCAATAAACATTACAATCTAAAATTGCCCTCAATTTTTGTCAGACGTGGCGAAAGCGCCTTTTACGAGGCATTTGACGCTCTGCCTACCCCGTAAGGGATAGAGGCGTGATTTTATGTATGTATGTATGTTATTGCCAATATTGAAAGTTAATTTAAATTCATCTTCTGTTTTCTTTTTATTCTTTCCTTGTTGTAGCACAATTAATAACCTCGTCACGTTTTCCACTGTACTTGGCATGGCAATTACCTTTGACTCTGTTTCTTTGTATGTCCATTTATTTCTTATTTTCCGTTCATAGATCTTTTTTATTTTTTATTCGCATCGAGACCCTTCCTCCGCCCTTTATGAAGCTAACCGCAACGTTGATTAGACATGCCTTACAAACAATGTATATTTTTATTTATTTTCAAAGTATCTAAATCTAAAGAATGTAATGTTTCCTGGATGATTTGAATGCGCTAATAAAGGAAATAATTTTTTATCGTTTTTTTGGGGTGTGGTGTGAAAGGTATAAAAATAGAGAGCCCGATGGTGTAGTGGATAGGGCCACTGCCTCCTGAGCGGGAGGTCGTGGTTCGAATCCCACCACGTACCAATGTATTTTTTGGTTTTCGAATTTCATATGTACGTTTATTCGGCGCTTTTTCCGTGCTTCGGAAGGCACGTTTATCCTTTGGTCACTGTTAATATCGTTTAATACCGTAGATATTAGTCGTTAAGCCATATCAGAGGCCAGTTCTAAGCATTGGCCGCTTGAAAACTCTGACCTAATCTAGGATTGGGTCTGGTTTCCCATCTGGGTTGCGGAGGTCATAAGGCAGTCGCTCTGTGTAAAAAACCAGTACCCTCGTTCAATCCCCTAGATTAGGTAGCCGACTCTGTCAGATACGGAATAAGGCTAGGGAGATGATGGTGTGAAGGTATAAAAATATGTATACAATGTTTTGCAGTAACACACAGGCGTTACTTACTGCGCGCAATGTTGCGCTCAACATGCTGTCAATGCTTTTTGCATTGCCTACAACACACACGTCGCTTTACGATGTACGCGCGGATACTGGCAGAGGGATACGCCGACGTAGAGTTCATCGCTACGCACGCGTACAGCGTAAAGTGACGCATGCGATGCAAAAAGCATTAACAGCGTGTTGAGTGCAACCTTGCGCGCAGTAAGTGACGCCTGTGTGTCACTTACTGCGGGTAAATAGAGCGTCAACGGCTTCATTTATGTAGTTCTTGCGACAAAAGTTTTAGTTAAACATAATCAAAACCTTCTACTTACCTAAGATTTCTCCAGAATTGATGAGTATCTACGAGTACCGTGCGATTTCACAAAATATAGGCACTAACCAAATCACGTAGCAAAATCTTCTGAAATGGATAAAACATTCTATTTAAAAAAAATTGCTGAGTATTAATAAAAATAGAACATCTATAAGTACACAAGGAGTACGAACAGCACGTGAGATAGCGGTCGTCTAACTCTTTCCCTGCCCTCTCCACGGACCCTTCGCATCGAGCTCAGCTCCGCAGCTATAGTGCTGCAAACTATATACTCATGTATATAGGGCCTTTTACCTTGGGAAATTATTTTTCCCGGTGGAAGAAGTGTTCAGTAAATACTTTATTTATTTATCTCACTTGCTATTAAAATATTACAAAAACTTGCTACTACTACTTTAAAAAATGAAAGAAAATGAATTGTACGCAAGATAACGGTTGTCTATCTCTTTACCTTCCCTCTCCTCTGTCGTGGCGCCGAAGGATTGAAAGGGCTACAGCTCAAATCTGCAGCTATACAGTGCTGCAAGCTATTTACTCAACCTAGAGGTATATAAGGCCTTTTATCGTGGAAAATTACTATTCTCTTTTTATAACTTACTGAGCCGTAGGCGGGAGACTTCAATTCTTTATCTCACTCACTGCTAAAATATTGCAAAAAGTTGCTGCTAAGATATTTACAAAAATGTACTTACGAGGTATCTCATAGTTTTAGCCTTCCTGAATGGAAAATTAACTACTTTTCTTTATATTCTACTACAACTTAATATTTCTTTTTTTTTTTAAAAGGAAATGAATTGTACGCAAGATAGCGGTTATCTATCTCTTTAGCTGCCCGCTCCTCTGTCGTGGCGCCGAAGGGTGGAAAGGGTTGCACCCTTCGCGCCGAGCTCAAATCTGCAGCTATACTGTGCTGCAAACTATATACTCAACCTACTTGAAGGGTATATAAGGGGAATGGAGCGTAGAGCATTCGATTGTTGAGAAAAATGTAAAGAAAGTGTACGAGATTTTTTTATAAAGTTAGTATGTAAGTAACACGTGGTTTAGTTTTAGGTATTTTATTATAAAAAGACGAAGACATTTTGTACACATTAGTTAAAAAAATAATAATGAAAACTGATACCGAATTTGAGCTCGTAAGTATATAACTACCAGGATTGTACAAAATTTATTTTATTCCGTTATCGCTTTCAGACTTCAGCTAGTTCAATCTATTTTTATTCTGTTTTTTTCTTAACAATAATATAGGTAGGTAAGTAAGTAATAAATATTTATAAAACGAATATGTAAACCGACATTATGGAAAAATAAAGAAAGCATTGAGTTTAAAGCGTACATAAATCGGATGAAACTTACAATAGTCCCAGTCTTATTTTTAAAACGTAGAAAAAGCTTTAAAAAATCTTGCGCGGGAAAATACGCGAACCCGGCCTCGAAGCGGATACAGAGACCCGGAAACAAGCAAACCACAGCGTAAAAATATTTGTTTATTTGTTTTTTATTTACTTGCGACAACGTAACAAGCAGACGCACGGCATATGGCCAGTGCGCAACGCAAAATGACGACATTCGATAGACAATGACCAAATTGTTTTTGTGTTTTGTGTACTCAAGCAGCCATCTTATTTTTTCTTTGTTTTCCGGCGTTCAACTCTTTGTTGCCAGTCTGTGTTCTGTTAGATTACTGATAAATATTTAAATGGATCGACTGGGTGTCTGGATAGGCTAGGACATTACGCGTGCCTACTGCCTACTGGGAGGGTGGGTTCAAGTGGAGACGAAAATGTGAAAATAAATTATTGGAGCTACAAAATAAATGGAACAAGAGAGTTTGGAAAGTACCTTCTCTTGATTTTTTATTCCAGAAAATCGTGGGCAGTTTGGACTTAATAAATTTGATCGATGTATCCATAAAGGTTACCTATAACCTACGTAAAACTATCCAAATTAAGTAATAAGTTAATTCATTTAAACAATTACTCTTATCTGATTTTAAATGATTAATCAGTAAAATCCGAGACGATAAAAGAAGATGTTCATGTTTATTTTCTTCCATGCTGGCTTGGGAGCGAGAGAAAAACATAGAATGTGCCAGCTGCATTTCCTCCCGGGCATGCTGTAAAAACCAGCTATGGGATCCGAGGGTTTCAGTATATTGTAATTTAGGCGATGGGCTGACAACCTGTCACTACAGCAATATACTTACAAATCTATCTTAAATAACCCTCAAAACTTTGTCAGACGTGGCGGAACGACCTTTGTTTGGGTCGTTTACGCTCTGCCTACCCCATTAGGGATAAAGGCGTGATTATATGTATGTATGTATGTATGTATGTTCATTTTTATAACATGGGCTATGGGTTTGATTCTCAGCGGAAAATTGGGACTATGAGTTCTTATTTCTAGTTTGGTGAGAAATGACTACTGTCAAATAAATAAGATGATGACTGTCAAATAGAAAATGGTCGCTATCGAATGAACTATTTTGCTGGATGTGGTAGTCAAAAATTGACCCCCGAATTAGTGAAATTGAGCATGTTGGTGTCTATTTTACTATTGCAGTTAAGTATGATCAGCCATACTATATAAACTGAAATTACATGTATTTGTTTTCGTTACTGTTTTATATTTAGAACTTTTAAAAAGTACTCACTCGTTCCCATAGCTTTGAGTTTTCTCATAACTGCAACGTTTGTTTACTCTTCAAAGATGAAAATATTCTGCGAGTCCGTAGCTTTTGAAGCCCGCTAAAGTAAACCTTTAACTTTAAATTATTGTTTACCCTAGCTCTACGCGTCACATTCAAATATAGAATGTGTAGACATGAATCCGTTTTATTTATCGAAATATAAATACTGGCCAGAAACAGATTCAAAGTGTAGCTTGCCATAAAATTCTGGAAAAGGAACTAAAATCATTTCATCTGTATCTGTAGGTAACACCTAAGTAGATTTCTAATGAATAATCTCAGGTGTTGCCATTATTGAGCTCTTTTGTTTTGGCGAGAATAGTGGCCTTTCCATTAATTTCTACAGTTTTTTTACGAAGCTTAAATTTAAAAATTCAAACCTATTCAATCACCTAATCCTAATTCGCCAACTCAAACTGGCCTCTTCGGTAATGTTGTTCACTTCACTCCATATGATGTTCCGAAAACTCCATTCTGTCGGTGAAAAGGCGCGAATTTCAAAAATGGAACAATAACAGCTAACTCGGCCACGGGCGCTGCAAAAAGACGACTCGACCAATATTTACTGACGATCGCCATTCGCTCGACACGTATATCGGCCGTTCTTTCATCGACTGCTTGACATGTGAGTATCGATTTTATATTTTCCGAGTTCGTGTGATCACTTGATCAGTAAACAGTTTTTAATACTGATTTGAAGGTTGGTCTCGTGAAGAATATTTGGAATTTTGATTGAGCATCAAATGTTGGTTACGTAAGTAGCAAAACAATTACGTATGACTATATTTTAAGTTTTTCATCTCTGAAGATTATTTAAAATATTTTATAGTAGATTTCTAGTTTCGCTTTTGCAAACAAGCAATTCAGCATGTGTTACTTTAATTTCATTACTCGAGTGACTGCCAAGGGTCCGACCGCACTAGGACGTAGCTGCAGCAGAGCGGCGCAGCGCGACGAATGATTCTTTGTATGAAAATGTATGAGAAGTACCGCACTGAAGCGTCACTGAAGCTGCAGCGGAGTGGCGCGGTGCTTCATGGTGCTTAAGGCGCGGCAATGCCAGTTCATACATTTTGACAGACAGTGCCGTGCCGCTCTGCGCCGTGCCACTCCGCTGCAGCTTCGTCATAGTGCGGTCTAACCTATCTGCTGTTCTGTCGACCCGTATATTAAATAGGTCTGTGTGTATTTATTGATTTTTCCGCAGATGGTCTTATTGATAATCGACAAACGTCCATTATAGTGACGTTTGGAGTATCGATTTCGTAATCGATTCGAAACTAGTTTGTATTTGTTTTCGGAGCAGATGTTGAACAGTGGACATTACATTATTGATGCCTAATATTGACGCCGTTTGATAGAAAACTGACAATTGTTTTTTTTTACAAGTACGTACCTAACTCAAGGTTCTCGTGGGAATCATTAGACACAAAGTAGATAAACTGAAATCATTTCTATGCATTCGTACAACTGCAAAAATATTTGGTAGACTTTGTGGGTATTTAAAGTTACATTTGACACTATTATTGACTCTCCATAACTTTTGGAAGTCGTTTATTACTGAATTTTCTCGATATTTTATAAAACAGTTTTAAATACTTACTTATAGTCAAAATACTTAGCTATACACCCTTAACGACATCTTACTTAAGCGTATTACGTATACGCGGTAAAAATATTCAAACAAAACAACGCAAAAACATCCCAAAATCAAATAATAGTAACGTCTAAAATTATACGGAAAAAGCGGCAGCCATCTTGAATTCGCGAGGCGTCACAAACGGGGTTTTTGCGAAAAAAAGGCGTAAGTGCGAGACTGTGTACATACCTACATGCTGCGAGGTGATTAAGTGTTCACCGCTGCTATTCAAAAAGGGGCTTTAGTGTAAGAGTGTAGGGTGGATTTTAGGTGGAGGGTATTTTTTTTTGTTTGGACGCGTAGGGATCAGCAGAGTATTTTAGCGGGGGTGGACCCTCTAGATTTCTTACATGGTGATATATTATTAATATCTCTAGGGTATGTTGTGGAAAAATGGCGCGATGTGGAAAGGGTTGGCACTTTATTGTGCCCGGTGTGCCAAATGGCTTGGATTATAATGGGCAACCCTTTATCTACCTACATTGTTTTAGGTAGGTAAGCATTTTAATCGGTTCGTTTTATGTAACATTTCTATGGACAATACATTCAAAAGTAAGCGCTTTAATTTTTTTGTGAATGGTAGGCGCTCGCTGGATTTTTTATTTTATTGAAAATGTACAAAAATAACCGTATAAAATAATGACGATCTTGATAGCTTTTATAGCATCGTAGTAACAAAATATCAGCTATATACATTAGGATGGTTAGGAAACAAGAAAATATTGAGCAAGTTGCTTCACATAGATTATCTGAGCCTATGGTGATTGCGGTAACTACCTTGAATATTTATTTGAGTGTTGTTATTGTATAAAGCGGCTGATTACGATGGTGAACGGAAATTACCTAATTGGGTACTCTTTTTTTGAAGTCTTAATAAAGGTTAGTCTAACCATTCAATATATTTAACTATAAACAACTTAAGTTTTTTTGGATATTGAATAATGTACCTCTGTACTCTACAAAAATGTCTTGTAAGGACGGTTTTGCACTGCTCCTTATTTAGTTTGTATCCGTGAAAACTTGTATGGATTGGCGCGAAAATGCTTGACAGCTTCCATATATTTTTCACGGATACGGATACGAACACGGAGAGTTGCAAAACCGCCCTAAGGATTCCCACAGAGTTGACTACGAGTACGTGCATGCAAATTATGTTGCAGACTCTCACACTTCCACATGCTATTTCGATTGATTGCCATCAAATGGTTCGTAAGTGACGACCTGCGCAGTCTAGTAGGAAGTGTACCTGCCTGCTACGCAGAGGGTCCCGGGTTCGATTTCCGGCCTGAGCAGACATTTGAATGATGAGTTTAAATCTCTGTTTCTAGGCCTGGGGTGTTCTTTGTATGTCCATGGCACCTCGATACAGGGAATCCTAGTTTCTTTTTTAATTTATTTACCATATTTTTTATATTATTTTTTGTTTCTTGGCAAAACTGAACAACTTAAAATAACATATGTATAGTCAACAACGTCTTTACGGTAATAGGGCTGCTCCAAACCAATGGAGTTTTCTCAGATGTTTATTTATGTATTTAAATAAAATTTAATATGCTTGTACAGTTAAATAACCTGCACAACTATACGAAATTTGATGAAAAAGCATATCCTGAGTAAATTTCAACGGTTTGGAACGGCCCTGTTACCCTAAAGAGGTTGTTGACTGTTCCAAACAAAATTATTGCAACTGTCACAACTGCACCACTGTCTTTTCGATATTTCGACATAATTATGACGTTCCTTGGATAAAGTTGTTCAGTTTCATGGGTAGAATGATCCCCTTGTACGTTCCACGAACATAATTTTTCTATGTGTGTATATAATTTTATTTAGCTGCATGCATAATAGACACCCTCGACTATTTTCTATTCGTCTATTGAATTAATGGGGTGGTCTATTAAATAGAAAAAGGGGAACTATTTATAAATTTGTATATTTGCTATTCAAAAATATATACGGTGATTGGTTAGCCATTCGCGCTTTCCAGTTTATATTTTATTTGTATCGAGGGAGGCAGTCAATTTATTCGTTGTACGATATATGTATTACTATATAATGAACATATCCTAGTTATTTAGTATTTGGTTAGGTAAATGATAGTGTAATTTAAATAGTACCTAGTATTAGTTTAGCAGAATATTGTGTTCTCGTTTATTTTTTTATTTTTAACAATATGATATTTAAAAAGTTCATCATGGAAAACTTCTTTAAAAATGAACAGCTTAAAAATAATGTAAAATGCATTTCATTTAAACTTTTTCGTTTTAAAAGTCCTTAATGGTTGACAAAAGTACTACAGGAATTATTTGTAAATAAAAATATTTCAAGTAACCTTACTACTTACCTTCCTAACTACTTATTACACACTAACACAAAAAAAATACTTCATTGATTTTGTTAATGATTTCAATCCGTTTGTTTCGTACTAGTCAAATCAGAAACTTTTTATGAAATGTCAAAAACACTTTTTGTATGAAAATAGCGAGGTATGACGTCACTCCTTGGTAAATATTTGACTACTCAAATCAATAACTTCTATATTTTTAACTCGACTATTAAATCTAAATGTTTATTTTATTGAAAATGATGAATGAGATCCAAAATATTTTAGTTATCAGTTTTAAGTATGAACGTTTTGATTTTTTAGCCACCCTAACTTGCCTATTCTTCTTCAATTTTGTAGGTGACTTTTATCTAAAACAATGAACCAAGCTGATAAACGAGTCAATAAGGGTTCATCCATAATTATTAGTTGATTACCTATTCCCCTATTATAATATCCTAATGGATCACTACGACTATAAACGAGGGGTGCGTGTGAGCTGACCACGTGACCATAACTACCTTAAACTCTTTATAAAAAGTTCACAAGTATTTCACTAGATGGCGCATTTTAAAGTTTACCTTTTATCACAAAGTATTATAGTTTTGCTTTTATCTTGTACATAAATAGTGAAATGTTTACAAGTAAAAGGTGTTTAACCAACTAATTGGAAATATTTTATTTCATTCATTGGAAATATTTGAATAGCAATTTTCATTGAACGTGTAATTATGTTTTATTACACATAAAATAGTCAATTAAATCATTCATAAAATATTTTTAACATCCAACAACATCATTCAATTGAAAATCTGAATAAATTTTTGATAGGTACAATTTCTAATATTTATTATTTTATCATAAACAATAATCAGTTGAATACAATGTTACATAATAATATTCTGCTGTCCAATAATAAAATAAAACTGGCGTAAATATACATGCATCTATTGACTTTACTAACCTACCAGTTTTTAGCGTGTCTACGCTTTATCGGTTTCTCGCTACTCGACACCAGATGTCGCCTACACAGTTTACGAAAGGATTACAGAAAAGCGAAAATCATCATTTATTTTGTACTTATTTCAATTAATAAGAAAACTTTTGTTATTCTTATAACATATTATAAAATAATATTATAAAGTGCGAAAATGTCTTGGAACCTCAAGCGAACTATAGTTCAACGGTCTAATCATAGATGGCGTTGGTCGCAATAAGTCGCGCCGTAGAAGTCTGCTACGAACTATTAGCGACGCCGCGTAGGCGGTGTGCGTTATGAAAATAAAAAGTCAAACGTATTGGTAGATAGTACGTTCCACGTGATAATCATTTCGGTTTTTTTTTATGTAGACTTCGTTACGACTTATTAAAAATATACGTATGCTCAGTTCTTTGACTTTGATGATTTGAATTAGGACTTTTCCAAATGACATTTATAGAGAGTAAAGAAGAGGTTTTCTACATTTCTAATAGAGGGCTTAGCGGAACATGATCTGTCAATGAGTTTATTTTTAATAAGCATAGAGATGTAAGTTTGTTTTCCATACAAATTTTGACAGATCATGTACAACTAAAGCTATCAGTTGAAGCTTTTAAAACGAAATTCGTGACATTGAAAAGACCATAATTAGATAAGTTGGTAATTTTGGGCAAATTAAAATTATGACTTTATCTTAAATAGTTATTCTCTAATTCCAACTGGACAAACGTATTCTGTGTTCCTTATAAGGTTTAAGGGACGGCGTCCCGCAAACTAATAGGGGTGGCTCAGTCAATGACACTGAACAATTATCAGCAGGATTACATCAGGAAGTGAAAAATATATATTTTTTGAATAAAATTCCTGCTGATATCTCTGCCCTCAGAAGAAAAAAAAACCATAACTACAAATTTTAGCGAAATCTTAAAAACTACTCAAAATATGCAAAATCTATGTAAATCAAAAAATAAATGAAATAAAATGC
The DNA here is from genome assembly GCA_949820665.1 of Scrobipalpa costella. Taxonomy (NCBI): domain Eukaryota; kingdom Metazoa; phylum Arthropoda; class Insecta; order Lepidoptera; family Gelechiidae; genus Scrobipalpa; species Scrobipalpa costella. The sequence goes on from OX463314.1 coordinate 5,302,476, forward strand.
TTCCTTTTAAAATGCTTCCTTCCTTCCTTCTGAGGGCAGATCTGTTCAATGTTGTTGACTGAGCAACTTCTATGACTTTGCGGGAGTCTTTCACACCTGATATTGATACTCTAGTTAGAATGATCCCGCTAGATATTCTTATTAGTTTTTGATACATACATACATACTATCACGCCTGTATCCCTAATGGGTTAGGCAGAGCGTGAACAACCCAAACAAAGGTCGTTCCGCCACGTCTGAATCTGAAGTTTTGAGGGTTGTTTAAGATAGAACTGGATATTGCTGTAGTGACAGGTTGTCAGCCCATCGCCTAAATTACAATATACCCTCGAATCCCTTAGCTGGTTTTTACAGCATGCCCGGGACGAGATGCAGCTGGCACATTCTACGTTCTTCTGTCGCTCCCAGTCCAGCATGGAACATATAGCTAGTTTTTGATGGTTTTGACAATTAAAACACTACGAGAATACTCTATATATTTTTAACATTCTATTAAACTAAATTTACCTGTCGAATGTAAATTGGAACGAATTTCAAATAACAGATTTGGCAGTTATAGGTTTTGCTGATTTTTCGATTTTATATGTAACTCGGTCATGATATCATTAAAACTGACGTGAACTTATTTGTCAAAGTTATTTTATCAAACAATACCGGGTGTAAGGGAAAGCCTGTTAAATCCATACTGAAACTGAACAACTATCAGCAGGAAATTATTTCAGGAGATGATAATCGAAAATTGACCTTCCCATACTAAATGTCAATTTGTATGGAATAGCATTTATTTTTTTATTTCCTAAAAAAGCTTTGTGCTGATAGTTGTTCATTTTCTTTGACTGAGCAACCCCTATCAGTATGCGGGACGTTGCTCCTTACACCCGGTATAATAAAGTACATTTGATATTGTACAAACAAAAAATTTAAATATGAAACAGTAATAAATAGGCATAAGGGTTCTTACTGGATACTGACGCCACTTAGTGAAATAATTATAAATAAAATATCATCACCCCATCTAAGTTTTCCTGTGAAAGTTGTTTAAGGCCCGTATTTATAATCAGCTCTTAAGACAGACAACTAGTTTGAGTTCGTATTAAAAATATAATTTCAGTACAAAACGACCTGTCAAATCCATACTTCGCTCTCAATCTTGAAGTCGCTTTATAAATACGAGCCTAAGTCGTCTAATGAGTAATGAACTGCCTCCGTGGTCTAGTGGTCAGAGCCATGGGCTCACAATCCGGAGGTCCTGGGGGTCGATTCCCAGGGGGGGAACACAAAGTTTATATTTGTCAATTTGTGACTTTGTGAAGTTTTCTCCAGTTGGGTTAGGATATTGCAGGCTCGATCACCTGATTTTCCGCAAAGTAAAAGGATTCCGTGTTTCAGAGGGCACGTTAAGCCGTCGGTCCCGGTCGCTGTCTTTGATAGTGGTCGTTACTCAAACCATGTCAGAGGCTTAATACCTGTGCTACTACTAGGTGGTTTGAAAAATCTGACACGGTGCTTGACTCGAGAATCCACTCGCTACGAAGAAGAAGTATAAAAACACTCAGCCAAGTGTAAAAACTTTCAGCTAAGTGTAAAAACTCTCAGCTAAGTGTTAAAACTTTCAGCGAAGTATGATAGCAAATGCTTCCAATAAGCACATGTCCGACAGTGGATATTCAGAATCATAATCTTTTCATACGCGAAGAGTCTTTTCTGCTTTGAAAAAAACATTTATTTATGTGAATGAACGCAGTACCTAGATATACATATACATAGAGTTTCAATTCCAAAGAACGAAACTTATTCTAATAGCTTTGTATTTATTTTTAACGAACTAGCTTGCTGTCATCAAAATTTCAGCTTAAAATTCAGTATTTTCCGCATTTCTACCTCGAAAAACCTGTTTACCGGCCTATACAAAACTGCATCCATGATTAGTCAACGTCAATATTATGTACGAGCTGCCTTTGTCCCACAGCTCTATTTGGTGGCACATAGCGGTGACATCTCATTATGTACACGCTAGTATATAATCCAGCGTGATCAACTATCTAGGACGGCTGCACGCAAAAATCTAGCACTAGGTGCATGCCCCCGGTGACCCACACAGCCGCACTCCCACCCAGCACACACACGCATCCAAGGAGTGAGACACCGCGCGAGAACAAGACAGGCATAAAAAACCCCCGCTGGTGTGAGGTGCTGCCCCCAAAAAAAGCACCAAAAACGCAATCTGCGCAACTTTCCGGCGCAGAATCGTTAACGACACCCGCTCTCTTTATCGTATACGCCGGGCCTCCTATATTTCTATTTTTTCTCCGTCCACCATTAGGCTTAAGACAATTCTTTAGACACCCAAATAGAAAACACATGCCTGCGCCATAAAGTTGAAAATAGAATCACAAAACGCCGGCAGTTACTGTGAGCGTCGCCGCCGAACGCACACACTCGCACCGGAACAGAAATAACGATCGCATTTTTGACCGAAAAGGACAGACAGATGGCTGAAAAGAGAAGAAAAAAATTACGACCATTTTGCTTGGCGGAGGTACGGCTGGCGAGGTTATGTATGCGGTCTTTTTTTGAGAAAAAAACCAACCAAAACAAATGCACGTGGCCGGGTGTTATGACCGGAGTCAGGGACGCGTTTGCCCGGCCGCGGAGAGATGCCGTTGCTAGCGGCATTTTTTCTGGACTCGATCTTTTTAGTTGCGGGAAAAAATACGCGGTGGCGCTCGCGTCGCCAGGTTTTTCAGGCTTGTTGTAACTTCTTGAATCTGGAGTTTTTGTTAGGTGACACTGAGAGTTCCTTGTAAGCTTACAACCTAGATTGAGCTTAAGATATTCGCTAGTTAGAGAAACTCAATCATTTACGTATTTATTAAAAAATAATTACTTGTTAAAATTGAGTGACAGATTTATTTTGACTGCGGAATAAGTTATCGTACGCCAAGCTAACTAATTTTCTCCTGTTGTGTGGAATGTTGAGTTGGACGACTGTCTTACATGATTTGTATAATGACGACTATTAACAAGAGTGACCGGGACTGCAAGTTTAACGTGCCCTCCGAATCACGAAATCATCTTTCTTGCCAGGTGATTTGTCCACAACCAAATTAGAATATACCTTCTTATGGCCTAAATGGGATTCAAATCCATGACTTTAGGGTTAAGACCTACCCACTAGACCAAAGAGACAGTCAAGTTTTGAGGTAACTTTGAAAGTTTAGAACTTATTTCTTTTTAGCTTTTTCTTTTTATACAATACAAAATCGACAGTAAATAGATAAATATTTATTTAAATTAAGCAGCGCCAAACCAAGCACACATTTAATAAAAAGGAAATAAATAAAATTGAAAGAAAATGAAACAAGGAATTGTTTTGTAACATTATTTATTTACCTATTTCTGCTTGATAATACAACCGACCAAGCATTATTTTTTATGAACTTACTACCTATCTATACGAGGTGTAAGGGACAGCGTCGCGCAAACTGATTGGAGTTACTAAGTCAACAAAACTGAACAACTATCATCAGGATTTTTTTTCCGGAAATAAAAAAAATGGCTTTTCCATACAAAATGTCCGCCTTGATCAGACACTTCTTATGAAAAAGCCAACTTTTATTTTGACTGCCAGAAAGAATTTCCTGGTGAAAATTGTTCAGTTTCGTTGACTGAGCATCTCCTATCTTTTTCTTAGCGAGTGCATATTTGTATAACAAGTACTTTTAAGTTCCTTGCAAGAAATGAATTTGAAATAACAGGAATTGTATTTTTTTGTAATGGCCATGACTATGACCACATGATAAAGTACCTTTGTGATCAGGTGATTACCAAATCAAGCCTCACAAATATACTTAGTACACACATATAATCCCGCCAATATCCCTAATGGGGTAGGCAGAGCGTAAACGACCTAAACAAAGGTCGTTCTGCCATGTCTGACAAAGTTTTGAGGATTATTTAAGATAGATTTGTAGGTATATTGCTGTAGTGACAGGTTGTCAGCCAATTGCCTAAATCACAATATATTGAACCCCTCGGATCCCTTAGCTGATTTTTACAACATGCCCAGTAGGAAATGTAGCTGGAAATTTCTATGCTTTTCTCTCGCTCCCAAGCCAGCATGGAAGCATCTGTTCATCAATTACGAGTAGTAACTGTACATAAATTATTTTCATGTAATTCAGAGATAGACAGCGAGCAAATATTGTATTTGAATTCTTTCAAAGTAGAAACTTTGTTTTTATTTATTGGCCAAAATTAGAAACGGTCCTCGTATACAAATATATGTAATACGCTGTTTAGTTAAGTTCAAAGTGTAAATTCTTGTGAAAAACCCCAACAGGTTAGCATAGTTTCCACGTCACGTGGTTCGGTGGAAAAACCAAATATCTATCCTTTGAATCAAAAATCACATGGAAGGGTTTTCTATGTCAAAAGTTCAAAATGTTTTACCCGTTTATTCCTATGGTTAGATTTTTGAAGTAGTTATCCTACAAATTTGATCTGCCTTTTAATAGATATATTCCTTTAAGTATAGTTATGTCATAAATTATCTTATTAGTATATCAGGTATTATGTACATGACTGAAGACAACTAAGTAGGAAAACAGATTTAGATTTTTTACTAATATATCTATGACTAAAATTCCCTACGAACTTAAGCAACTTTTATTGTATATTTACTTAAGACATAAAGTATTTATACACTATTCGCAGGCGATCAGGAATAGTATGAAACTATTCTTATAGGAAGTTATCTCATAGAACAGGCAGTTCCGGAAGTTTAGATAATTTGCTTCTAAGAGCATTGGCGGAAGCAGAAGCGCGCAGAAGCAAGCAGCAGCTCGCCAGCTCGCCCAGCACAGCTTAGCGCAGCTCAGCGCAGGTCAGACAGCTCAGCGCAAGCCAAGCATAAGGAATTGATGCTCACGGTTGTGTGACGCTGGATCCGAGCAGGTTCGGAGACAGAAAACAGCCTGGAATGTAAAAAATAAAGCCACTTTACTATGTACCTTACTTTTCATAGCTATAATGGTGTAACGTTACTATTTAAGATTTTTAATAATAATAAAGACGCATTTGCTCTGAAGAAGTATCTGATGGTCATCAGTAAAAAAATCATAACACTCTTAAAACGCAGTGAATCAAAAAATCGGTCCCTCAGACTCTAGTAATAGTAATTTAGATAAATTGGAACCTTATAAATCAGCGATTCATAGTTCGTTGTAGCACAGAGTAACTACGTTTGTAGTAACAGGTAGAAAAAATGCGTATGACGGCTATAGGGATAAAGACGTGATTTTATGTATGTATGTATGTATGACGGCTATCAACGGAAATTTTTGTTCCTATTACTACAACGAACTATGAATCGCTAATTTATAAGGTTCTGAATTAACTATTACTTGCGTCTGTTGGACCGGATTTTCAATTCATTGTGTTTTTAGTGAGTAATGATTTTTTTACTGATAAGGGCGCCATTTAGATTTTATAGACACTTTAAGTCGATACATTTTTTCTAAACCTTAACAGCACCTCAGCAGCAACAGCAGCAGCATGTAAGCGTTATTTTATGTAAAATTTATGAAATAAAGTTTTATATTATTTACTTAACAACCCTACAATATGAAAAGATCTTTGATGTCTCATAAATTAATTACCAATTTGACATGACGTGTCTACGAAACATGAGAAATAAAATATCTTACTTACATGAAGTTTCGATGTGAAAGATAGCATTGCAATAGATTTGACTATCGCTGAAGACAGCTGGACATGAACTCCTCGTTTTTCAGCCTTGGTTGTGGTCTGGAATAGAAACAAAAATGACTTTTTACAGCTTTGGAATCAAAGTATTTTTCACCTATCATGCGAAAAAATTCTTAATTTTTGTTATCTTTAACACATCATACAAAAAACCTAATTTTACTTGACTCGTTACTAAAGCAGTGTATTTAGAAGATTTATCATTCACATTAACTTCCATACTGGACTGGGAGAGAAAGAAAAACATAGAATGGTCCAGTTGCCCTTCCTCCCGGGCATGCTGTATAAGTCAGCAAAAGGGATTCGAGGGTTACAGTGTATTGTAATTTAGGCGATGGGCTGACAACCTGTCACTACAGCAATACACATTACAATCTAAAATTGCCCCCAATTTATGTCAGACGTGGCGAAAGCGCCTTTTAGGAGGCGTTAAACGCTCTGCCTACCCCGTAAGGGATAAAGGCGTGATTTTATGTATGTATGTATGTATGTATCATTCACACTAAGACAGGAACTAATTTATATTTATTAGCTTCTTACTTAATGTCACGGATTTAAAGAAAAATACCAACCTCGAGCTTTACATCCTACAGCCAAGTTGGTTTCAACAGGAAAAACATCTCAACAGTTGTACGCACCCACATCACGCGCCTTTTCCAGAAAACTCTATCTTTCTGAAAATAAAAATAAAATTATGTTTTAACAGGGTAAAAAAATATAAGTGTTTTATTGGTCTAGCTAGCTAGACAAAAATGCCCTTAAAACTTTTGATAGTAAGGTATTTCCTAAATTAAATTATAAGTAAGTAAGTAAATTGTTTATTTTTGTGTAAAGTTACAAACTTAGCCTATTTAATAAATCTACACTAAAATGGGAGCCACTCAGTGAATTTATGCTATCCTTTATTTTTTTTATCATAATAACAATTTTGGCTATAATTTATAAACGCATTAAATCAAAATTATAAACATAATTTGTGCCAATTTATTCCCTTAATTTATGAATACCATCAGAAAAGTATAGCATAAGAGCAAGTTTTAGCTATAACGTTGTCATTGGATCGCTACAAATGAATATACCGCTCTCCGGAGTGCCTTCCCAACTTTACCGGTGTCAAATTACCGAATTAATGACTAAAACAATAGTATCGCATTCCGACAATTACCGCCGACGACCAAAACTTAATGGGAATTAGGAGTCGTGCTGTCTCTTTTAGAAACTAGGAGTTAGAAGCATATAGATCGTTTGTTTAGGTGAAGTGGTGAGATCATAAACTTACAAAGATTTGTATATTTGTGTCATTTTCTAATAAATCTGCCCAAAAACATTATCTTTTGGTATACCAAGAATACAAATATAATTGTAAATTTGATATAATAATTTAATTACATATTTTTTAACATATCATAGATATTATTTTTTAGTGCTGACCTCTGCTACGGCGTTAATATTGACTCTAACAGGGTAAGCAGAGCGTCATAATTCTAGTATAGTTAAAACTGTTTAGTACGTTTGAAAAATATTGTGATTAATTTATGTAAGACATTTAATTTCTGTAAGACAAATTAATCCCTAAAATTACAGGAGGTCAGCTCATCGACTAAACTGCAATAAACGGAAATATTGAAAGATTTTACACTATAATCTGAGGCGAATAACACAATTTTAACGCTCCTTGTTCAGCAGGGAACTGACTCGTTTTACCTCTTTCTGAGCGACGAAATATCACGTTAAGAAAGTAATTAACCAAGACAGGTTTCACCAAAATTGCATTACCGGTACCCTAGCAATAATTGACGTTAATAAACGATTAAATTCCGAAAAATCGGTTCTCTTCCACCCCTTTACAATCCAATTATCCACAACCTAGTACATCCAAGACTACAATCAAATTTGAACCCTAAATCGTACGATATTGTTGTCTTTTTTAATAAATCGTTTTCTTTTTATCAAGAAAACGTGATTTGAATCTCATCGGAAACAACAGACGAAATTTTATAAATATTCATAAGGAATATCTACGATGGGCTTTTAATAAATTGTAAAGGGTGTGATAAATACATGAATTTACTTATTTGACGGACAAACCGATGCATTCTGTTGCCAGATATTATAATCAATTAAAAACGATCATTATCAAAGGCAGCGACCGGGACGTTCGCCTTTACGTGCCCTCCAAAGCACGCAGTCACAAAAACATCAAAACGTAGCGTTCTATATTTGACAAAACTTTAATGAATATTAACACAAAAAAATATATAGAAAATAAAAATAATATAACATTGACTTGAAATGGCACGTATTTCAGTGATGTGATCGTTGAATTACCTCAAAAATTCTAAAGACGGGATAACAAACTCCTTAATAAAACACGATGTATATATACTTGTACAGGGTGTGGGGTGTTCGTACGGTGACGATATACAGGGTGACAAATTGTGTAAAGTGTAAATATGTGAGGGTGTGAGCGTAGTTTTGGCCAAGCTCGCGAGCGCGACGTGTGGGCGGACTTTTGTGTAGTATTCGCAAAAAATACAGATAATGTTTGTTTTTTAATTATTGTCACGTTTTCTAATAGCGATAGCTTATTTGTCAATAATGAATCATAAATGCTGGAATAAAGATTTAATTTTAATAAAATCATCAATATACAATATACTTATTGTTTCTAAACAAATATCTTACTGTTTAAATCGTTTTTTTTGTTGTAATTTTAATGTGTATTCTATAATCACATCGATTTAATTTAGTAGTGGATCTTTAAATCTTGATTCCCACGAGAAACTACAAAAATCTCTAAATCCAAACAAAGACACGCCGTTACATCAACATAAGTACAATTTCCAGAAAAGCGAATAAATAAATAAATTAGACACAATTGAGGGAGATGGTCATCTTTCTAAAAGATGGACCGCGGTTGAAACCGGTTTCCGTGAGATCATAGTTCAATAGATATTATAATAAGGTTCCCACGTGCACGACCTTGGGTCAATTGTCAGTCTTGGGTCAGCCCTATGACTTCACCGTTGAACTATTAGAAGGGGTTTGTAAGAAACTGGACGGGAGCATTTATAAATATTCAATATTCTATTGATAATCTAAGATGCTGTGAAGACATTCGCATATTTAGATGAGTTCTGTGAGAGTTTTTATAACAAAGTTGAACTGATAACTAACTACCTAAAGAATATTTTTTAGTATAATTATAAATCTTTGAGAACAAGTCTTTGATTTCACAATATTAAAATAAGAACTCTTAAAATTGACTAAATTTCACGTTCAGTTGTGGACTTCTTGCAGTTACTAGGGTATGGTATAGTATAATAATATCCATCAAGTCTCAAATATAAATAGGTATTAATAGGTTCTATGCTGGACTGGGATTGAGAGAAAAAACATGGAATGTGCCAGCTGCATTTCCTCCCGAGCATGCTGTAAAAACCGGTTAAGGGATCCGAGGGTTTAAGTTTATTGCAATTTAGGCGATCGGCTGACAACCTGTCACTACAACAATCTACGTACAACTCTATCTTAAATAACCCTCAAAGTTTTGTCAGACGAGGCGGAGCGACCTTTCATTAGGTCGTTTACGCTCTGCCTACCGCATTCATTATAGAGGCGTAATTATATGTATGTATGTAGGTATTAATAGGTCCTTAACTTATTAAGGTTTTACCTGCAAATTGCGAGTGTTCTTTGAATCCGCTGGCCGTCGAGCGGTGAAGGCGAATCACTTGAGGACAGTGTGTCTGTGTGCACACATACATATTAGGACTTCGTGTGTTTATTATTCATTCAACTACTTAAATAGACTAGAATTTAGTCACTTGATTAATATTTCGAAAGATATGTCATAAAAAAGAAAAAATATTTTCTGTCTAATTCGCGCATTGTACATTACTGATAATATTAGTCTGAGTATATACGTACGTATGCTCTAAGATTGTTATTTGTAATAATCAGGCCCATTGTTTGGGCGTTTGTGTATTTAATTTTATTTCTGTTCTTATTTGTTCAGGTTGGTTTCAACCGCATGTATGCACAATAAAAGTAAGACGTCAATTAAGTAGGATGCTTGTCAGACATTAACATTGTACGTATGTTGTAGTCCCACATACAATTTTGTACATACTAAGAAATGCAATTACTTTAGCTGGCAATCTGCTAATACAATATTCTACTAATCAAGACTTATTACAAATTCAACAGAAACTATCTAAATTATCTTTATACATAAGTCCAGTCCGAATTACCTCCATCAATTCGGAGCTACAGAAATCCCGCATGGAATACCTAAAATGTGGTTTTCTCATCTCTTTGTAGAGCTCAAATTTGGCTTAGAATTTAGAAACTGATCTAATCCAGCGCAGCCCGCGGCGGCGTCTGTACGTCGCGTACATACATTACGGTGTGTGTGTGTGCGTGTGTATGTGGTGTGTGCTCGTGTGTGTGTAAGGAGAAGTTAGATCGTCCACACTTTACCGCGGGCCTCGATAGGAGTTGTACAGGCGAGTGGAGAATCAGGGAATATTACCTGAAATTTTTATAAAAACCGTGCCTCGTTCGGTACCTTTGAGGTTGACATGAAGGTTTATACTGAACACTGCTCATTTTAAAGAAAACGTATTTACGATAAACTGTGATCTATGTATAGCAACAATATAAGTAGTTTTTTTCATAGCGATTAAATTGTATTTTATCTCGCCTCTACCGTTACTAAGGCCCGTATTGATAAAAAGCACTTGAGACTTACAGCTAGTTTGAGTCCATATCAGAAACGTCATTTCAAATCCAATCTTAATATTGCTCTCAATTTTGAGAACGCTTTATAAAAACGAGCCTAAATTAATCAAGCGATAGGCAAAAGTGGATTTTTTTTTGCTGAATTTTACGAGTTTCAACACATTTCGAACTCGAGATATATTTAGCGCCCGACCATTCCTTACCACTCTCTACGCGCCAGTACTTTGGTCAGCTCCTAACATCATTAATCTAACTTTCGTGCTACCCTTTATAATAGTTCGGCCCTCCCAGAGGGTGCGGTGGGAGGGTGAGAGGGGGGTATTAACATACGAATTTGGACCCGTCGGTCCTGCCTTCTTCTTGGGGGGACGAATTTAAGTTTTGCGTCATGTATTGATCCTAGCTAGTGTGGCGTGGGATTTGAAAATTTGGCTCGTATTTTGGAGATTGTATATGAGATTCGGAGAATAATTTTAAAGTTATTTGAATTATTGATTCTTTAATTAATTTTATGCTTAGACCTATCTTAGACAAGATCTATTTTATTTAAAGTAGTGTAAATAAAGTAGTAGCCTTTTGATCGAATTATTAATCTTAGAATTATTTTTGTGACATATTTTCCTACCTGCTCCTACATTTAAATAATAATGGCGAAAAACACCTTAAGGATCATGGGGTCGAATTAAAAAAGAGATGTAACACATTAGAAAGATATTGCAAAGTATATTATTCGAGGAGTGATCGGCGCAGTGTACAAAAAAAGTACAACAAAGCATCGATCGCACGAAACACTTTATTTTGAAACACGAACGCCGATGACGATCTAATCAACAGAACCAGCAGCGAAAAATTAACAGACGATTTCATTTGGAATATGGAAACAAACTGGAGCGCGGTGTGTGGTAGATGGAGTGATTGGATCTCAGCAGAGAGGAAATGACGCAAAACGACGACGAGACGACGAAAGCAATCTGTACGCCTCAGCGCACTCCTTGGTATAGGCACAAATCGGGTATTTGGAGATATAGTGATACTCGATTATTTGAGACGTATGGCACAGGTATTTTAGATAACAAATCTACTGAAAAGAAAAACAGTGACACGACGCGACGACAAATGGAAGTTAAACACCTTAAAATCGGCGCAAATCGTGTATCTATTTGGCAATAGTGATACATGATATTTTACTATTTAAACAAACTGGAGCTTAGTGTGTGGTAGATGGAGTGTTTGGATCTCAGCAGAAAGGAAATGACGAAAACGACAACGAGACGACGGAAGCAATCTGTGTGATTCGGTGCACTCTTTGGTACATACATATCAATAATCACGCCTTTATCCCTGATGGGGTAGGCAGAGCGTAAACAACCTAAACATAGGTAGTGTTTAGAGTTTTGTGGGCTAATTAAGATAAATTTGTTGTTGCAGTGATAGGTTGTCAGCTCATCACCTAAATTGCAATATACTGAAACCCTCGAATCCTTTAGCTGGTTTTTACAGCATGCCCAGGAAGAAATGCAGCTGGCATATTCTATGTTTTTCTCTTGCTCCCAGTCCACCATGGAAGACATGCACTCCTTGGTATCGGTACAAATCGGGTATTTGGCGTTATACATTGTAATATTAATGGCTATTTTCCCTCTATATTTTTATCTGAGTTTAATAAAAAATGTTGTCAAAACGACGACGAAATGAAGAGCGATGACTGCTATACTAGACTCAAACTCAGCATCGTATATTCGGCGATATAAGTAGTATTCGTGATACATGACTCCATATTTTATTATTTAGAGTGTGGTAGTGTATTATATCGAGTTGTGTCGACCTACGAGATGTGTTAAAAGATCATTCAAAAATGTTGCTACGTTCAGTTATATAACCACGTCTAAAGATCGATCTTCTTTGAATGATCGGTCCTTATTGGTAGTGAAAATCAATTTCAAATACTACCATCTAAAATTATCCTACAAAATTATTGAAGCAGATGCTGAAAAAATATGTTTTAGGAGAAATCAATTTACTATATTCTGTATTATACTTCCATGCTGGACTGGAGAAAAACATTGAATATGCCAGCTGTATTTCCTCCTGGGCATCCTGTAAAAATCAGCTAAGGGATCCGAGGGATTCAGTATATTGCAATTTAGGCGATCAGCTGACCACCTGTCACTACAGCAATATTCCTACAAATCTATCTTAATTAACCCTCAAAACTTTGTAAAGCGTGGCGGGACAACTTTTGTTTAGGTCCTTTACGCTCTGCCTACCCCATTAGGGATAAAGCCGTGATTATATGTATTTATGTATATTCTGTGTTTCTTTACATGTGAATGGCGATGCCGTTCCATCTGTTCACACATTAACACTATTGGAGACACAGCGTCCGCATCTTTTGATCTGGTCCTCAGTTCACTGGCTCCGGTTCCAATGAATCGGATACAACATCTAACGCTTCTACTTCGCTGCTTTCGAGACCGATGCAAGCAATAAATCATGGACTGGTGCTATATAAACACCTCTAGCTGCTATATAAACACCTCTAGCGTGCTATATGAACACCTTTTCCTTGAATTGATTGGGATTCGGAAATTCTTATCTGAAGTTCGAAGACGTCAGAACTTAGTTTAGTTATACGAGCAACAATAATTTCAAATACAGACGTATTTAAATTACCAGGAGCGGTGTTTTCTAGTGTTTGAGGAAAAATCAAAAGATATCTTAATACATATATATATATATATATACATATAAATCACGCCTTTGTCCCTAATGGGGTAGGCAAAGCGAAAAAGACCTAAACATAGGTCGTTCCGCCACGTCTGACAAAGTTTTGAGGGTTATTTAAGATAGATTTGTAGGTATATTGCTGTAGTGACAGGTTGTCAGCCCATCGCCTAAATTGCAATTTACAGAAACCCTCCGATCCCTTAGCTAATTTTTACAGCGTGCCCGGGAGGAAATGCAACTGGCACATTCTATGTTTTTCTCTCGCTCCCAGGCCAGCATGGAAGTAGATTAATATTTACTAAGTCTTTAAATTCCTTATCTAAATTCATTGTTGTTTTGAAAATAAAGACTTAGATCATATATATATATAGATACTCGTATCATATCATACCTAACATAAGTAGGTAAACACGGCAACGTCTAAGTACGCGTAAGAATATACGTACGCTAGGTAGGTATATTCCATTTAATTTAAATCCGTCCCAAATTTGTCATAGATCCCCGACAACTCTTGTGATTAAAAGGGCTTCAAACCCCGACTATTCAAGGAATAGGGCTTCAAATAGGGCTGGCTCAAAGCCCTTCATTCCCTGGTGATGAAACGCTGCTCTGAAAGGATGTTTGCTGACACGAATAAATAAGACAGGGGCGCCTATTGGGACTGACACGTCTGGCTAGAAGCGCCGAATAAATTATTACTGCTTCAATTTTGACTTGTAAAGTTATTTTTAAAGTCAACCAAAGTATACGATTTCCCGCCTAATAGTAAACGATCTCAGTAACCTATAACCTATAACCACTAGAGATTTCTAATTCTAAATTCTGTGTTATTACGTAATTTAAGACTGTCAAATTAAAAACATTTCCCCGTATGTATCAAAGTCACACAACTCGGACCTTCATCTTTTCACCCACAAGTCCGCATCCAAAATAGCCTCCCCTTTTCCACCCCCTCCCCCCTCCAGATTACTCGAAGATCATCCGCACGCACTTCCCCTCTTTAATTGTGACTCCCCGGCTCATTATAGCTGGATCCTTACCCTCAGCTCGCTTATCTTTAGCGTGTGTATGTGTGGGTGCACCCTTCATTTCAGTGGAAGGGTTAGGATCACAGATCAAAGTAGGTTTGGCAAAGGAACGTGCTTAAGTTCGTTTTCTGGGATTTGTGGCCGCTTTATTTTAAGTTGATAACGTTGCAAATACAAGGTTATTCATACAAGATATAACCTATAGAGTTGCATCTGAAAAATAAAGAATAACTTTTACTTGATTCATACTTACTTTTAAAATAGCTTGCATAGTGATAGCAAATATTCTTCATTCTGATGCTGCATCGCGTCTCCTTATCTGAAGCATGACTTGCTATCTCTTGAAAGCGGTGGTAGTACTGGAATTTAAAAAGAAAAGGTAGGTTCAGTAAAATCCCTCTTTTTCGTAAATATTTCATTTTTTAGGTCATTTATCAATTTAAAAGATCTTCAAAATATACAGTGTAACTACTTTTCTTTTTTATACGCTATTTGCCTACTAGTCAAATCAGCAACTTTTTATAAAATATCAAAAATGCTTTTTTTGTATGAAAATACTTGGTTATGTCGTCACTCCCCTGACTACTCAAATCATTGACTTCTAAATTTTAACTCGATTATTAAATCTAAATGTGCATATTTTTTAAATGATGAATGAGGTTCACAGTATTTTTAGCCATCAGTTTTAGGTATAAACATATTGATTTTTTTGAGCCAGCCAGTCAACATGCCTATTTGGATCCACCGAAGATGAAATTATTATAGTTTCTTCCCGGGGCTCCTACAGTATTGATTTACATAATGTGTTGTGGGACCCAAGGGTAGCAATAATTTATACACCACGTTATTCAGAGTAACCGTTACAATTCTATGTATGTATGTATAATTTGAAAAAAAAAGTTATTTAGGATGATCCGGAATGACAGTTATGATCATGATCCTAGGCGTGGCAGGCATGTCATAGATCTTGCATATTGTATAATATTTGAAGTACAATACAATAAAGTACAAGATACTTCATTGCACACAGAAACACAAATACATACAACAGAAAAAGTAAGGAACAAAACAGTACAATATAGGCGGCCTTATTGCTAAAGCAGCAATTACTACCGGGCAAGCTTTGGGTATTAGGATAGTACATAGCAGAAAGCGGAATACTGTCAATTGCGTGCCATAGCTTAGGGGGTGTTTCAATAACGTAAAAGGAGCCTATAATACTTTTTTTTTTTAAACCAAGTAAAAATAAATAAAAAAGCTATAGTCGGTATTTATTATGATTCCAAGAGCTGCATCTGACCCCACAGCTATAACCGAGACCGCGCAAGTCGTTATAACTGGTCGATAGCGACACTCGAGCCACGCAGGATTGATCCTCGCCTTATCGCGCGTCACGCGGGTCGGTTATAGCTGAGCGGCCTGACGCATCTCTGAGCATCAAAATTATATTATTACAAATACCTACCGATATTTTTTTTTTTTTGTTAGATTCACTCTTCTATATTTTATAGGCTCCTTTTACGTTACTGAAACATACCCTAAGCACGCAATTAAATTAACAGTCTGTATTGCTATTTGTTTTCTCAGAAAAAAAAACAGTACAGAATCATAAAGTTCAAATAATGCAAAAAATTACTTCGCTTAGCAAAGCCCCTTATTTTCCCTCAATTTCCCTTTATTATTATTTGCATAAGAGCCAGCTTTGAGAGCCTTTATAGAACCTTCCGAACGAATCCCGAAGAGAATTGCCAAAGCAGCGTCTACTCCCGCATTCAGAAACTAACCACTATTCCCAGCCGCCATTTTGAAAATTAACGAATCCCTTACATTCTAACACTGAATACGAAACAACGCCGAAATATTTACTCCGAAAATGTCAAATCGACTTATAATAATATCCTCTTGTGCAATTTTAAACTGTAACACAAAGAACCTAGGATGAATTTTAAATAGAGGATAAATCCTTTGTTGGAAGATTAGAACAAAGTAACACGTATTAGGGAGCTAATGAATACCACAAGTCGGATATGTTTTAACTGCCACCGGAACGAGCAAAATTCTACAGGATAATTATTTAGTACTCGCTAATATGGGAATAACATGGAAATACTAGAAATGCACCTCCAACTATTCAACTTGTAGAGCTGTATTTTCTAAAGGAAACTACCTAACTTAAATACGGTGTGTGTCAGAAAAAAAACCTCGGTGGAAGTTGTTCAGTGTCGTTGACTGAGCAATCCCATCAGTTTGCGGGACGCTGTCCCTTACAACCGGTATGAACATAAATTGTCTATCTCCCATGCGATCAAAAATGTTCTATGCCCACAAACAACATCAACGTGCTACATTGTCAAAAAATATATAACAAAATATCACTTTTTATGGAAATTTAATTTTCTTCACGTCTGGTTTTCACATAAAAAAAACATGCAGCATGAATTGAATTTAAAAAATATTTGACTTTTTTGTACCATAGAATTGTACGTAAATCATCAGTGCGTCAACAAACGAACTATATAGGTAACCTTGAGACATTCAATAAAGACGGAGATTTAATACTTTATTTTTTGACCTCATGATGTTGCATGCATGTGTAGTATCAACATACTATATTTAGAAAAACAACAGAATATCAGAGTACATCCTGATTTTTTAATATAAGAAGTTTTCAGTACTGTCAATTTGCGAATCTAATCGTCCTCTAATCGTCCTCTAATCTGTTGACAATGCGATATACGCGAAGGACGCGGGGTGAGAGCAATGGCGAGAGGTAAGGCGTGATGGTGTGGATTCGGATGGCGCCTGCCGCTTCGAAATGGCGGGAAAGGCATGCGGACAGAACACCGCTTTGCACTAGGGTTGCTACTTTCAGCCTTTTTTGAAAAATAAATATTATAGAATTTCTATTATTATTCTTCCATTCTTCAATGCTGGCCTGAGAGTGAGAGAAAAACATAGAATGTGCCAGCTGCATTTCCTCCGAGGCATGCTGTAAAAACCAGCTAAGGGATCCGAGGGTTTCAGTATATTGTAATTTAGGCAACCTGTCACTACAGCAATATACCTACAAATCTATCTTAAATAACCCTCAAAACTTTGTCAAACAAGGCGGGACAACCTTTGTTTAGGTCGTTTACGCTCTGCCTAAAAGAAATCTACACTCCGTTCTGTAGATATGATAATCTTAAAAAAAAACATCACTTATAAAATTGGGTAGGTACTTAAATGTCAAGTGATGATATTTCTATGCTGGACTAAGAGCGAGAGAAAAACATAGAATGTGCCAGCTGCATTTCCTCCCGAGTATGCTATATATTGCAATTTAGGCGATGGGCTGGCAACCTGTCACTGCAGCAATATACCTACAAATCTATCTTAAATAACCCTCAAAACTTTGTCAGACGTGGCGGACCTTTGTTTAGGTGATTTACGCTCTACCTACCCCATTAGGGATAAAAGCGTAATAATATGTATATATATGTATAAGATATTTTAGCATGCAACCCTAGCGCCGGCGAATATCTCGCGAGCCTCCAGTAATTGAAAACATAGTGTGTTCCGACGGTTTTAATGGCCCTTACGTAATGTCCGACTCGATTTGCTGCTGTTACAACTTCACACAAATATATCTCCGTGTGTTGATTAGAAAAAACGAACTTCTCTACATTTTGACTTGCGAATTTTCACAGGAAACCTTTTTTAGTGAAAAGATTTTGGTACAATTAATTTATGTTTCCAACTTCAATGGGAGAAGCGCTGACTGAATATCGTAATACAAATCGTACATTAGCAGAACAATCTCACACTAGCAGATGCGAATGACTACCGGGCAAAGTGGACTAAACGAAGCCGGAAAGCGGATCCCAGCCCTACGCCGGGAAGCGCAAGGCAGAATTAGAAGTATAGGTCGTTTAATTTTGCTTGATAATATTTGTGATTTTTTCAGCAACTGACTCCGTAAACAATAAGTCACTTGTTTAGTAATAAACGCACAGATATACCATGCGCGCCGCTTTCATATTGCAATAACGGGGCCCATTTTAACAGAATTATGTTAAACAGCCAACTAACCGCTTCAAAAACAGAATAAACACACAGTTGCAAACTTCACCCTGCTTAGGTAATTGTTAAACCTAGCGTGAACGCTTTTTGCCACAACTGGGAACTCCACATTACGCCAACTTCAGAGCTGAACCAAGCGCTGCAAAAGTTCCCAACTGCTGCCAACTGCGGAACTAGAACTTTCTAGAAAGTTCGTAGACTATATAGCGTTCACAAAGGTACCGTATCAGCGCATCGCCGCTATCTGCTTTTGTATGCAAATGAGTTGGAAAAGTCCGACGGAGTAAGAAAACAAGCGCGCCGCGATAAAATGACGCTGTCCAGTCTCCAGTAGCTGTGGTCTGCAGATAGCCGCTTGTCATTGAAGAAAGTTGGGAGAAGTGTGCTGCAAAAATGTACATACATACATATAGTCACGCCTTTATCCCTAATGGTGGCAGAGCGTAAACGACCTAAGCAAAGTTCGTTCCGCCACCTCTGACATAGTTTTGAGGGTTATTTAAGATAGATTTGTAGGTATATTGTAGTAGTGACAGGTTGTCAGCCCATCGCCTTAATTGAAATATGCTGAAACCCAAGAATCCCTTAGCTGATTTTTACAGCATGCCCGGGAGGAAATGCAGCTGGCACATTCTATGTTTTTCTCTCGCTCCCAGTCCAGGATGGAAGAAAAAAAAAACCTGTCATTTTGAAATGAAATATACGAATGACATGATATGCATACCAAATGTTTGGATAGGGTAAGAAAATAAATGCCAGATTCTGCGCTGAAAGCAAAAGCCTTAACTTTTAAAAAAATACTTGTGAAATAATACTCGCACTATACAAGTGAACATATATGTGTGGAAAACATTCATACTGAATTGGTGAATAAATAAATCAAAGTGAAGCCAATAATTTGTAATTATCAGCAGATTGTAAAGGAACTGTGCTAGGTTTCTGAGCTTCTGCACTATACAGCCTGTGCGCAGGTCGGCAAAGTTTGCGACAGAGGCGCCGCCCACGACACCGCAATGGCCGAAGTAACGTGTGGGCGCAACTATTGCCTATCGTGTCGCTATTTACTCGAGCAATAGTGGAAACTATTAATGTATTCACCTACAGGGATAATATAACGCTATGTTAAGCATTTGTGATATATTTAAAACTTGGTGAACAAAGAACTGATCTATCTGTTATGAGAGAAGAAAGAAGAGGAAATATTTTTTATTTTTATTTAAGTATTATAGTTTTAATTTTTTCTGTTCATACATTGTCCTCTTTGTATATTATGGAAATTGTGAATATTATTCAAGATAACATTAAAGGTACAATATTTTTTCATAATAAGTCATCAGGTCATCACCAAAATAACGCTAAATATATCCTCACAGACTCTATAAATTATTTTATTGGACGTTATTAATTAAAAGTTTAAAATGGGAGTTTGTGAGTACTATTGCTGAGTGCATTTATTTCTAAACGCGAAATAAGCAAAGTTGTTCGTAGTGCATGTAACAAAGGATACGAATGTGTAATATAGATATCTACTAGAAACTACACAGGGTGAAAAATTTATAGTGATCACTATTCTACATACATATAGTCACGCCTTTATCCGTAATGGGGTAGGCAGAGCGTAACGTCAACCAAAATTTTGAGGATTATTTAAAAAGATTTTGTTAGTATTTTGCCGTAGGTTGTCAGAATGGAAGTTCTCTATTCTAGGTTTTAAAAATAAACAAAAATTTGCTGTGACCAAAATGTAAATACGAGTACGACCAATACCCATAAATGTTGAGTGGAAATCTTAACCTAGGTAATATTTTTTTTGTTAAAAAGGTAAGGAGCTACGTCTGTCTGTCTACTTTGAAGCAACAAAACATTCATAAGAATGTTATGTTTCCTATTGACTCTAATCTTGAGAAAAGAATATAATAAATTCACCGATAGAGCGAACTCAACCAGAACCCCAAAGGCTTCAAAAGCTTATTTATATCGACCATATACAGCAAGCATTATGGATAGTTTTCCAGCTATATCTGATACGTAGAACTCTTCGTTCCACCTTGTGTAGGAGAGCATGAGATAAATAATGCGAGAGCTATCGTCAGGCTTCTAACTTTGCAAATTACTTTCTCGCGCCACCACCGCCCAGCTCGGCGAGGAACTAGATATTGCTGAACTAAAGTTATCAAAAGTTGAGCTCGGTGTTTCGTTTTCGTTACATTTGATGTTTGATTGAGCCTGAGAAATGATGCTACTGCCATGAAAGAATTTCGTGGTGAGAGTTGTTTAGTTTCATTGACTGATCAACCCCTATCAGTTAGCAGGACTCTGTCCCTTACAACCCGTATAAAAATAGCTATCCATGTCGTGATTTAGGAACAACATTTTTGCTCGCAGTAAGAATTAGGTATGTCACTTTCAAGTCCTACCGACTAAAATTAAACGAATTGAAACTGAATATGATTTGGTAAAGCCGATTATAAATTTTACTACTGTCAGATAAAATTGAGCCCAATAACTACCCAACAGTGCGCTCAGAACTAAAATCAGGAAACCCTTGTAACGATCGCCTTCCCGTCTTAATTCGGGGGTCACCGACCTGAACCCCTTCCGATAAAATCCAAGGGTCCTGGGGTCAGCAAGACCCGTGACGTAGAGAAATTAAGATGACCCCTCGCCCTTTGCCATCTGTGACCCCAGAGGGGGCAAATATCTTTGCAAATGGTGTCGCTATTGTCTCGAAAGTGAATTTTTGGGTCCTTAATTTGGGGGTGGCAGTTTGGATTTTGCAAGGGGTGCGATTCCTTATGTATCTTACGTACTTAGTTTGGGTCGATAGTTTTTTTCTTGTTTTTGTTGTGTGGATTTAAAGATTACTTACAACGTAGAAAACAATTATTTTTTTTAGAAGAAATAAGAAAATAAATTAATAATAAGAAATTTTTTAGAAAAATTCTTGATATGTTCACCCTCAAAATATTTATCTTTATATGACCTAAGGTAAACATAATATCAAACTACATAATCAAGTAAATAATTCTCGACCAGTCTCAGACACAACAAGGACCGAAATTAAATTTCTAACTTAAACTTCGCTAGGTATTAGTAGGAAAACAAACCCCTTGTGTGTAGTGTTTGTTCGCCAACTAAAATTAGTTCAGCCACCCCTTGAGAATGAAATTAGAAACCCTCCCAGAATGGCTACATAGGGAGGGTATTAGAAATTACTGCTTTGTTTATAATGTTTAGGGTAATTGGAATAAATAGATTGCTCTGGAACGTATGTTTTACTTCTGCTGTGCTATAGCGTTTGTACTTAAGGTAAAAACTACTATGTAGATGGCTTCCTTATGTCGTTGGATTGGAATAAAATTAGAAAATAATCCCATGAGCAACGTCAAAGAAATTTGATTCAATTTGTTATAGATAAAGTTACTAGATAACGGAATATTTAGAGACCCTCATATTTTTCTAGTTTCGTGATTACCTATATAAAACTAAACTCTTTGGTACCTAATCGGACACTACCAATGCTTGATTTTAATAAATGGACCCAATTTCTTCACAGTTCTTAATTTTGCTCACATGGGAGAGGCAAACAGGACACAGCCCATACAGCCTAATCTTCGTAATAATTTCAACAAATTGTTCTCAGTTTTTAATTTTAAGTAAGCGGCAAAAAGAACAAAGTCCATACAGCCTAGTCTTCAGTAACAATTTCGTCTCATTTTACTTTTGATGGGAAACGGGTTTGAGTCACTGTCAACATATGTATGGTCATGTCAAGTTATTATTTTACATTATATATTAAATATGTACTTAAACTCTACAAGCACACTTCACAGAACTAATCAGTCCACTACAGAAACTACCTCATGGGGAGTTGGACCAGCGGCGGCTCTGCCCAACTTGTTCGAAGGTTTGCAATTAAAACTTCTTTGTGGCGCTTGGACTCGCGGCTCACTGCGGTGAGGAATGGGGAGAGAAGGGGGTCACTTGTGCCCATAATTGGAAAAGTTTTCTCGCCGCCTGATGAAGGTTTCTTGCGATAATGTGGCATGTATGAATGTGTACCTCGCACTACATTGTATTACGTTGTTTTACCTACATGTGTTCTTCTATATCTTTTTAAATAAGTATACATAAAATAGATATTTATCTCGCACAGTGGGATCAAAAGTAAGTATCATCATCATCAGCCGAGAGACATCCGCTGCTGAACATAAGCCTCCCCAAGGATCTCCAAATAGCGAGTAAGTAGGTATATCATCATTATTAATTTAAGAGCTTTGCTCTTGTCGGTGGAGTAATCGCCAGCTTTCTCGGGGTGTAGTATGTGGTAGATTGTTAAGAGTGCCGCTCATTTAAGGACAATTATCTCCATAGCATT
This sequence comes from Scrobipalpa costella, assembly GCA_949820665.1. Lineage (NCBI taxonomy): Eukaryota > Metazoa > Arthropoda > Insecta > Lepidoptera > Gelechiidae > Scrobipalpa > Scrobipalpa costella. Next base: position 5,325,180 of record OX463314.1, read on the forward strand.
ATTCCGTAACTCACGGGGTCGGCTTCCTAATCTAGATGATTGAACGAGGGTACTAGTTTTTACACAGATCAACTGCCATCTGACCTCCGCAACCCAGAAAAGAAACCAGACCCAATCCTAGATTAGGTCAGAGTTTTCAAGCCGGCAATGCTTAGCACTGGCCTCTGATTAGGCTTAACGACTAATATTTACGGTATTAAACGATATTAACCGGGACCAAGGGCTTAACGTGTCTTCCGAAGCATGGAAAAAGCGCCGAATAAACGTACATCTGAAATTCGAAAACCAAAAAACACATTGGTACGCGGTGGGATTCGAACCACGACCTTCTGCACAGGAGGCTACGGCCCTATCCACTACACCATTGGGCTCGCTCATTTAAGGATACCAATTTATTAAATTAAATACCTACACCCTATCAGTTTTAGTAACAATCCCGTAAACCTTATATAAAGCGGCTACGATATAAGTACTTCCATGCTGGCCTGGAAGCGACAGAAAAACATAAAATGTGCCAGCTGCATTTCCTCCCGGGCATGCTGTAAAAACCAGCTAAGGGATCCGAGGATTTCAGTATATTGTAATTTAGGCGATGGGCTGACAACCTGGCACTACAGCAATATACCTACTAATATATCTTCAAATAACTCTCGAAACATTGTCAAACGTGGCGGAATTACCTTTGTTTGGGTCGTGTACGCTCTGCTACCCCAGTAGGGATTATGATATATGTAGGTATGTATGAACGATATAACAATGAGTGTAGAATACATACACAAGACGAACAACTGATACCCTACCTCTTACCTATACCCAATAGTTTGTCCTCTTCACCACAAACACCTGAGCTAACAGAAAACAACACAAAGTGTCATTCTTGCACTTGAATACCTTTTGTCTTAAGTAATAGGTATTGAGACAATACCCACGAGATAGTGGGCGGGGTATTCACACGTAATAAAAGCACTTTAGTCTCCTCTTAAGACAATAGGAACGCCGCAATGGACGTACACCAGACAAAGGTGGCCAGCAATGAATAGCGCATATAATTAAAATACACGTTAGTGAGGAATGCTGTTGTCCTTTTCCCTCTTGTGAAATGAGAAGGGCAAAGATTTATTTACACAGTAAACAAATGTAGCTATAGAGGCTAGCATCTGCTAGCAAAGTATTTTTTTAAACATTTTTTTCTGTATTTCTTCAATTTCGTCTTTATTTCCTAACAGCTTACTCTTCAGTAAACAATATTTCCTTGGTTAAATAAGAACGAGAGTTGCAGGTAAAATCACGGGATAAAAGATAGTAAATAATAAAAAAAGTGTCACACGCACCGTTAATCGAATATCGTCGTATGTGATCATCCTACGAAAGTGTTTATCGAAACGTTATTTATATCCAAACCTTCCAATAAAAAAACAGTAAATTTCTGTTCAGTAGTCTGTAAAACGTCGCGTCTGATTTCGTTTCGGCGAATAACGTTGCATATCCACATATGCGCGTCGCGGCGTCACATATTACGTTGCGACTATGTTGGCTAAACTTGTATTGTCACAAGCAACGCTTTTAGCTGAAAACAATGCTTTTATTTTAAATTTTAATCAGTTACATTTCCAAGCTAAACCAGTAGACAATTAAAACAATTTTTAATCCTAGGAATATTTTGGCGTTTATTATGTCGTACATACGACAAAATATTACTATATGTTTTCGTAAAATAACGACTTATGTGCGACGTACAATTCTCTAAAATATTGATGTTTTTTTTTTAAAAAGAGGTTTAGCAAATTTTAACTAATTATAAATACAAGCAAAAAAAGTTTAGGAATGCTAGCGGTTTTTTTTTCACTAAGTTATGTATGAGCAATATTCAAAGTCAAAAACTTCAAACGATACTACTGAAAACTTCACATTTTGCAGATGTGACGGTATTCGATAAACGGTACGCATTTTATTTGTATTTATTATTACCATTGAACCAATACAGTAAAAGCATACCTTTCTTGATACATAGCCCAGAAATAAGTTAGGTTAGAACTTCAAACGTTTAGGACCAGTGTTATTTACGACTACGGTAACAATTAGCTAAAATTTAAATTTAGAATTTCGTAACGTTAAATATCGCGTAACGGAAACCTAAGCTAACAACAACTTGGTTTTCTGTTATTTAAACAAGCTGGCTTTAATTACCAACCAGTGTTTAGTGTTTACTACAAAATATTTGCAAGCATAATCAGTTGGTTTGTGTGTAGGTACTTAATTTTAAAACTCTAGCAGGGGTACAAACTTTTTGCATTTTGCCCTTAGGTACTTAATTTACTTTAAATATTTGGACCTTGTCTAATAAAGTAAACCATTTCTTTGAATAAAATCAGTTGCATTTCTGAAATGGACAAGTTTATTTAATGTTGTAATAAATAACCTGTAAATAATACTTGACATTGACTAAATCGCCAAAAGACTATAAAAGAATAAAGAAGAACTGTTACTTTGTTTTATTTTCATTTTTTCTCTTTTGGGAGAGGCAAAGAGAATATGGTACATGCAGCCAGTAGAAAGAGTAAAAATATTTCCAAATGGTATTTACACCAACAAATATTTATGCGCATGAAAGCTAGGTACATAAATCTGAATCAAGGATTTAAGCCATCTAGCACTAAAGGGCACAAAGAGATTGGTAATCGTGGGGCTATGAAGGCTGGATTAGTGCCTTCATGACGCCTGGACTCGGTCTTTAACCATTCCAGCAGCCAAGTCGACTGAGCGGACTACAAAGAGGCCGTCACGGTGAACGTCTGACAGGTTATTACTTACTGCTTGTTACGTATTGCCCTCATCATATTTGGGGGAACACAAAGTTGATATTTGTCAATTTATCACTTTGTGAGATTTTCCCCAGTTTGGTTAAGACAATTCAGGCTGAATCACTTATCTGGACGAAAAAATAAGCCGTGCTTCGGAGGGCATGTTAAGCTGTCGGTCCCGTTTGCTTTAATTTTAAAACTCTTTGACACAAGGGTTCAACGGGTCGAAACCCTCAAAAACCCACACAAAAAGAACAATTACTAATTTAATTTGTGTTTTTTATGTTTTCAGTCGATTAAAAAAAGAATCGATAGTTTTTTTACGCATATTATTATCATTTACAAATAAATGTACAATTAAACAGCAATTGCCAAAATTATTATTATAAATTTTTCGTTTCAGTCACGTTTCGTAAGGTAATTTTCTACCATTACATTTATTTCCAGATTTAACATTTATAAAAGTATGTCCCGCAAACTTTCTTTTGACATTTTCGTATTTATTTGAACTGGCTGGAAACACTGCATTGGCCGGTAATATTTGAACGAAGAAAAAAAGAACGGGGCGCGCTCGCTCGCTCGCGGCAGTGTTTTGTTTTTTATTGATTTTCTGTGTACGATTCTAAGACGTCCTTTGTTTTCTTGGAAGTTTTCATAAAGTATAGGTTTTTTTTTGTTCTAAAAAGCATTGGCTTTTATTATAATGTCGATTTACTAGTACTGAGCTACATAGATAGAGAAGACACTAGTCATTCAGTTATGTCCCGTTCAACATAAACTAATTTGTATCATGATTCAATTCACTCACTGGCTGTCATACGCTTTAAGGTTAAGACATTTTTTTAAATTAAAAAGGTGGTAAAGAGATCAGTGTTTATAATGTGAAAATAAAAATAAGTGATAATTTCCTCCATCGAGTAAGTTCAATAGTGGTACCTACATAATTTCTTGAGCATTCTCATAAACTTAAGAGTTTCCAATGATAATCCTTATTTTGTGTAAAATTCTCTATGTTTTATTGAAAGTTAAATATATTCAGTCGTTTGTTTCTTTGTACTATATTTATTCTCTTTACTGCGATGTTGACCTGATAAGAAGATGACAAAAGTTCCCTTCAATGGAAGAAGTTCTACGAAATTATTTTGTGCTTCTTGTAACTTATTCTTCCTAAGTTACTCAATTATTCAGTTAAAGTATTTTCATTTGTTTTAAGGAGTTGTCACGCTAGAATAAAATTTATTTTATGCCGGACTGGGAGCGAAAGAAAAATATAGAATGTGCCCCCTGCATTTCCTCCCGGGGATGCTGTAAAAACAGCTAAGGGATCCCAGGGTTTTAGTATATTGCAATTTAGGCGATGGGCTGACAACCTGTCAATATAGCAATTTACCTACAAATCTATCTTAATCACCCTCAAAACTTGTCGGAACGTCGTGGCGGAACGACCTTTGATTAGGTCGTTTACACTTTGCCTACCCCATTAGGGATAAAGGCGTGATAATATGTACATACGTGGTTTTTTTTGAGCTTAGGTGAGAAATTTGTCCAATGATATTTGATGTTATATTCTCTATTTCATTGCAAGTTATTTTCACCGTATGATTTTCTCTCTTGTTATTTGTATAGAACCGTATTTATTTTCTCTACAGAACTTAAACTGAAGGCGAGAAAATGGAGCTTATAAAGAAGAAGTTTTACTCGACTGTTTCCACTTATGACCTGTTCTTCTTGATAAATCAGGTGAGTTTTCTATCAGTATTTGCCAGCTAGTACATACATATAATCACGCCTTTATCCCTAATGGGGTAGGCAGAGCGTAAACTACTTAAAAACGGTCGTTCCGCCACGTCTGACAAAGTGACGTGGTTTAAGGGTTATTTATAATATTGCTGAGGTTACAGGTTGTTAGCCCATCGCCTAAATTGCAATATACAGAAAACCTCGGCCAGCCAGTACGTACGAGTTTATATTTTTAACTATCATCATCTCCCTAGCCTTATCCCGTATATCAAGGGGTTGGCTACCTAATCTAGGGGATTGAACCATCCATCTGACCTCCGCAACCCAGAAGGGAAACCAGACCCAATCCTAGATTAGGTCAGAGTTTCAAGCCGTCAATGCTTAGCACTGGCCTCTGATATGGCTTAACGACTAATATCTACGGTATTAAACGATATTAACCGGGACCAACGGCTTAACGTGCCTTCCGAAGCACGGAAAAACCGCCGAATAAACGTATATATGAAATTCGAAAACAAAAAAACACATTGGATCGTGGTGGGATTCGAACCACGACCTCCCCGCTCAGGAGGCAGCGGCCCTATCCACTACACCATCGGGCTTCCTCTTATATTTTTAACCAAGACCCATAAAAATATCTGCACATAAATACTGTTAGGCTTAAGTAGTTTACTAAGTTTTCCAGTGATATTTTAGGTTAGACCGCACTAGGGCGCAGCTGCAGCGGAACTTCGCGGTTAATGATTTTTTGTATGAAAATGTATGAGAGGTACCGCACCTGAAGCGTCACTGAAGCTGCAGCGGAGCAGCGCGGCGCTTCACGGCGCGGCAATGTCAGTTCATACATTTTTACAGATTTTGTCGCGCTGTGTCACGCCTCTGCAGTGCCGTGCCGCGCCGCGCCGTTTCGCTGCAGCTACGTCATAGTGCGGTCTAACCTTTAATGTGCAAATTGTCTGTTTCTTTCTTCTTATTTGTATTGAATTTATTTTTCTTTGTATGGACCCGTATTTATTTTCTCTACAGAACTGATGCTGCGGACGACGAAAACGAGCTTTTATGGATGGATAAGTTCTATGCAACCATTCTGCGTCTTGTGACTTGGTGTTCTGGATTATTCAGGTGCCTTTGCTTTATTCGTCCATGAGCGAGAGGAAACCATAGAATGTGCCAGCTGCATTTCCTCCCGGGCATGCTGTAAAAACCAGCTATTTGATCCGAGGGTTTCAGTATATTGTAATTTAGGCGATGGGCTGACAACCTGTCACTAAGGAATATACCTTCAAATATATCTTAAATAGCCCTCAAAGCTTTGTCAGACGTGGCGAAACGAAATTTGTTTGGGTCGTTTACGCTCTGCCTACCCTATTTGGGATAAAGGCGTGACTATATGTATGTATGTATGTATGTCTGTTTTATTTTTACATAGGTACCTACTGAACTGGGAGCGAGAGAAAAACATAAAATGTGCCAGCTGCATTTATTTCCTCTCGGGCATGCTTTAAAAACTTGCTAAGGGATCCGAGGGTTTCAGTATTTTGCAATTTAGGCGATGGGCTGACAACTTGTCACTATAACCATCTTAAATAACCCTCAAAACTTTGTCATATGTGGCGGAACGACCTTTGGATAGGTCGTTTACGTTCTGCCTACCCCATTAGTGATGGACTCTGTTTTATTTATTTGCCAGGCAGTATCTAAATATATTTTTAATTTTAAATACTATAAAAAGTCATAATAACAACTTGACAGATCATCATCTCCCTAGCCTTATCCCGTATCTCACGGGGTCTGCCACCTTATCTAGGGGATTGGACGAAGGTGCTGGTTTTTACACAGAGCCATCTGATCTCCGCAACCCAGCAGGGAAACCAGACCCAATCCTAGATTAGGTCAGAGTTTTCAAGCTGCCAATGCTTAGCAGTGGCCTCATGGTTTAACGAGTAATATCTACGGTGTTAAACGGTTTTAACCGGGACTAATGGCTTAACGTGCCTTCCGAAGCACGTAAAATGCACCAAATAAACGTTCATATGAAATTCGAAAGCCGAAAATATCTTATTGATACATATATACATACGTATAATCACGCTTTTTCCCTAATGGGGTAGCCAGAGCGAAACGACCTAAATAGAGGTCGTTCCTTCACGATTGACAAGGTTTTGAGGGTTATTAAGATAGATTTGTACGTATATTGCTATAGTGACAGGTTGTCAGCCCATAGCCTAAATTGCAATATACAGAAACCCTCGGAAAATATCAAATTGATAGGTGTAAGTAGTATATTTGTCGTAAGTTTCCAAATGTTGTGTCTCCTCTATGAGGCTCCTGAGATGGTTTGAACTATGCATTCCTGTCTTTAGCCAACCTAAGATCACCTAGTGGTTACTTGAATATCCTGGTTTCTTGTTATGTGATCACTGAGGAGCTTTACCACGAGATTATTTTAGATTTCGATTTGTTGATTTTGAAGTCCGACCCTCTCATTTTCTAGCTCGCTTTGGAGATCACTGAAAACTTTGAGTAAATTTCGTGATTTTCATCAACTTTGCTTATTCAATAATGTATATCTTTAACTGATTAACATTATATATACCTACCTATAAATAGTAATAGTACTATATTGACTGTCTAAGAGAAGAGCTAGATAAATCACATTAAAAGCTGGACAGTTTATCATTATTATAATACATTTATATTTTTGAAACGTAACATATTTGACCGAAAATTGATGAAAATTACTCCCCCTTAACTACCAACGAACTACCAAATTAATTATAAACACGTCAAAACAGCGAACCAACTCAGGCCCCATCTCCCTTCTGAGACGCACAAAAGCCGCCCCTTTTAAGGGTGAAAGGGGTATTTGGGACATACCCTTATCGAAAAGTCTAATCTACACCCCACCATCGATCTTAAGGGTGACTTGACCCTTAGGGTGGAAAGAAAATCGCGAGGGTTTTGGGCCGTTTCAGGGAGGGTTAGTTTTCGTTTGTCATGCCCGCACGCTTTTGAGAGGGGTTGATATTCTTGATGCCGAAAGCTGATAGACTAATGAGTGGAAACTTGATAATTTGAGTTTTCCTTTTCGGTTACCTTTTAACCGTAGGTATATTTATGTAAAGAAAAGATTTATATTGCCCAAAAGAGTGTTTAGTTATACGGATGATGATTATGGAGGTATTGTTAATACCGTTTTACTGTTATTATGCCAGCGCCTTCTGGTTAGCAATCATTTGTTTGTGTACTCATTCAATTAATCAACAAAAATATGTTGTTTATTAAAAAACTAAATGCCAAATTAAGTTTGTGGATGTGTTTGTTTCACTTCTTTTTAACGCCAATGGACTTGACAGATTTCGATAAAAGGTAACATAACGCGGTTACCCGTTAAGAATGCCATCTATTTTCTTCTTCTTCTTAGCGAGTGGATTCTCGCTGTTTTCTTTAAAAAAAAAAATAGGCACCTAAGCAATTCTATTTTATTAATTAAAATATATTAACTACTTTAGTTATGTAATTCCTATACGTACATATCTAAATTTAATATCTAATTTTGATTTTCTTAAACACTACACGAAATACTTTATACCAGTATGAATTCGCGAACATTCGTCGGCACCTCAGTGTAAAAGACTATCTAAATTGCTAAGCGAGTCACGTCACAAATCCCGTCCGGACGAAAATTGACCAATATAGTCTCGTCATCTTAGTGTGGGTTGGCGGGAGGGTTGGTGGGCAAGGAGGGACGAAGGAGGGTTTTATTATTGGTCCGCTGGCGGTTTGCGGGCTCGGACCCACTTCTTACGACCATTGCTCTGAGGGCTGCCAAAATGTAATAATAGCTAGACCCTTTTTTGAATATCACATCTTCACAACGCTCTGAGATAAAAAGGAATCGCACATTTTCATGAAATCGAAGCCCACACTGGATCGAACGATATTTGAGATGTGCTCGTCGAAAGGGAATAAACAGAAGTTACCACATTATACAGTATACTACACATTACCATATCCCAGCTGCGTTAGGACTCAAAATTCAAAAATTAAAATATGATAAACAAAAAAAAAATACGTTTAGATTGATACATTCCTAAATGATTATAATGCACAGTCAATTTTGATAGTTGGCTTTAAGTTTACAGAAAAAATATGGTATCTCTGTATACAATTTTTTGCTTTTTTTGTCACTTGCGCTACTAAACTTGATTGTTTGATTGTTACCTAGACTCGTTGAATGAGGTCTAACATTGAGTAAGTACCCCAGTGTGTATGGAAAACACGCAGTGTAGAACATACTGAAAACGATTCTCCTCGCTTGAGAGCGGGATCTGCTAGCGATTTCAGTATTTTCTACACTGCGTGTTTTTTAGACAAACCGGGTGAACGAAGTCGCGGGCACAGCTAGTACCTAATTAATAATTTCTGAAATATATAAAAAAAAAGTTTATTTTATTTCCCTTAAGCGTTAGCTTCACCTTTGTAGCACATTTCAGCCTACTACGAGCTATCTGAACTTATTTTATGTAGCTTTAAGGTCCCAACTTTAGTTCAAAGTGGTTATTTATTATTTCATCGGTACATAAGGTAGCGAAAATTATGCATTGGTTTATTAAGAATAAAAATATTTTTTTACCAAAACCACTCAAAAATAACAGTTACATTACAATAAAATCGCATAATGATTGTATGAGAAGCAGCGGACCCTGCACTAAGCAAAGCTTATATCGCAAGGACCTGATATTGATTATCAGTTATAGATTTAGTTTTTAAGCTGGTTTATTCTTTGAATTATCCAATAAACTAAGATACACGCAAAACAAAATGACGTCACAGCCCTATTCCGGGACACGTCTAGCGCTTATAAAATTGCCCCCCTCGGCGGCGGGCACAAGAAATTACATACTTTAATCTTATCACCCCAGCGAAATAGAATATTAAAACGGCCTGGTGCCGACGAATAGCCTGAACCGTACTAAACAACGAATGGTCAGGATAAACACATTCGATTTGACGGGACGATGGGACAACGGGACGGCGGGAAAGCGGGGTACAGTACGACAAGGCTTATATGAACGTGGTTAAAAAAAGAACTAAAGCCATTTTATCACTAAACGACGAACAAGTGATATTCATACTGAAAAATCAACGACTACTCACTTGTGCGTTCAACGGAAATGTTTGACCTTAATGTTTCGACTCTATACGAGAGTCTTCTCTAGTCGGAGAACACAACGGCGAGCAGTGGTGTGTGATTTTTCGCTCTCCTTGAAGAAGACGCTCGTAAAGAGTCGAAACGTTGAGGTCAAACCTTCGTTAAACACACAAGTCGTTGATTTTTTTTTAACTTAAGCCGCCATTATTGTCACTTCTCCAACGCAGCAGCGCCTTCACCACGTTCATTTAAAGCTTTGTCGGAGCGTAACCTCCATTGTCAACGGAATCTCTCTGAGAATGGCTGCGGAATTCTAATTTGAAGAAATTACGACCAAGAAATGTTTTGATTAAAAAGATCTGTTGGATCCTATTTTTGGTTTACATTCACGTAAATTAAAGTTATATTTACGTATATATTCACACTGCAAATTGAACACCCTATCTTTGAAGTAGGTATCATTACTGTACCACAGAATATAAGTGGTAAAATATAGCATATCAAAAACTGATACGCATTGCTCCGTCAAGGAAACTAAGCCCCGTATTTATAAACAGCACTTGAGAGTGAGAGCGAATTTGAGTTCGTATCAGAAATGTCATTTCAGTACAAAATGGTCTGTCAAATCCAAACTTAATATTGCTCTCAATCTTGATATAGCTTTACAAATACGAGCCTAAGCTATCAACAGGAAATTATTTAGGAAATAAATACAAATTAACTAATATCGATGTGGTCATTTTGTATAGATTTCATCTACTGACAGAATTTCCTACTGATAGTTGTTCAGTTTCAATGACTAAGCAACCCCTTTCGGTTTTCGATACACCGTACTATGGGTTCGGTATAATAATACATACATACATATAATCAAGCCTTTATCCCTAATGGTGTAGGCAGAGCGTAAACAACCTAAACAAAGGTCGTTCCGCCACGTCTGAAAAAGTTTTGAGGGTAATGCAAGATAGATTTCTAGTTATATTGCTGTAGTGACAGGTTGTCAGCCCATCGCCTAAATTACAATATACTGTAACCCTCGGATCCCTTAACTGGCTTTTACAGCATGCCTGGGAGGAAATGCAGGTGGCACATTCTATGTTTTTCTCTCGCTCCCAGACCAACATGGAAGCATACATACGTGGTGTAAGGGACAGCGTCCCGCAAACTGATAAGCTTTGCTCAGTCAACGAAAGTGAACAACTATCATGGTTATTTTTTAGATACTCGTAGCTTAAAAAATAATTTGGTTTTCCATACAAATTGTCTGATCGAGGTGGTCATTTTGTATAGAAAGTTCAATTTTGTTTTTCATCTCTTGAAAGAAATTTCTAGTGATAGTTGTTCAGTTTCGTTGACTGAGTAACCCCTATCAGTTTGCGGGACGCCGTCTCTTACACCCGGTATACATACTTATTTTTTGTTACATATGAAATCTTCGGATGATTTAAAGCTTTTTCCATCGAATTAAGAAAATTGCATTATTACTTAGATTTATCGTTAGTTTCCATTATGAATTCACCCCACACCCTAACCAAACTAAGCACACCCTTATTATTTCACAAAGGATTCTAAACATGGCACGTTGGCAGAGGACGCTCGCACACAGTCGCACTGATCCGTATCTTTTAAGGGTCGACATCGCACAAATATATCTAAGTGTCGGGGGCTTCGGCCAGTTTCTCCTTATCCTTTCCCCCTTTTCGCCACTATACCCCCCTGCACCCTATCCGCACCCAGCCCCTCATAAACAGCTAAATACTCGCGCAAAATTGTAAAATTTGGTAGCTCCATCTCTTTCGCTCTCCACCGCTAGCGCTAGGCGTCAATTTGCCAAGATAACATTGTAATATTGTCGGAATTGTTAGAAGCATCCGTTATGTAGGATCGAGGTATTAATTTGAGGTTAGCCATTGGTTTCGGAAATTAGCATCCAGCTGGGTTTCACTGGCCTGGCTAGTTAGCAGTCTGATGTCTGAGGTGCAAATAGTTTAGGAAAGTTTTGAGAAAGTTTGTCAATCAATGATCAAACTCTATAAACTTTAGTACATAGATGATTGCTAAGCACAGATTCTCTTACGGTTTAAAAGGGTCTTCCGTGTCAAAAAATTAATTACGTAATTAATTTTTTCGAGTCACCGATCAGATTTCACAACTTTTTTTCCTACCTAAGTATTATTATACAGAGTGAATGGGACAGAGCAACTTTTTTAGGAATCCTCTTTTTTTAAAAAAAAAGGTTACTTTTATTTCTTTTACACTTTACTAATCAAATGGAATTAGTTTAGTATAAAAGATTTAAAAGCAAGGATGAAAACGTCTCGAAATGCGGATTTTTTTAAAATATCGTATATTCTTTTTTAAAATAAAATAAACTATTTTCTTCGGATATTTTATATAAAATGTTCAACAAGACTGCGCTACATAAGATTAAGCAACGATAGTGCGATTCCCGGTTACCGACAGAACTGTAACGTCAACAATACTTATTACATACATAGACACGCACAAATCACGCCCATAATAGAGTAGGCAGAGCGTAAACGACGTAAACAAAGGTCCACGCCACGTCTGATAAAGTTTTCAGGGTTATTTAGGTTAAATTTGTAGGTACCTATAATGCTGTAGTGACAGGTTGTAAGCCCATCATCGCCTAAATTACAATATACTGAAACCCTCGGATCCCTTAGCTGGTTTTTACAGCATGTCCGGGATGAAATGCAGCTGGCACATTCTATGATTTTCTCGCTCCCAGGCCAGCATGGAAGAAACTTATTAGCTATAGAAAAAGATTTGAGAGAAATATTCAATTAAGTGTGAGCATTAATATTCTAGAGTCGCGGTCGTCAAGTGCCACTGGGGGGATAGTGCAGGTGGACCTCACTCCGCGACTGCCGCCCCACGGGTGGGGGGTGGGGGGGTTGGACCCCCCCCGGCCAAAATCCACGTTTTTAGGCCTACCCGGTTTTTAGTCGACGCACGTACGCTCTGTGGAAATTTCAGCGTATTTATTTAATACCTATAGATATTAGACCGCAGTTCCCATAATATTGTTTGCGTTTCCGATTATTTATTTTATGTTATGTTACTGCCTATGATTTACCAACAGATTTTAATTTTGTTAAAGCTATAAAATAATTAAGACATTTTTACGAGAAAAACTATCAAGTAGTAACTATTTGTTTATTTCAACATTATTTTTAGATGAAATCAAATAATCAAAGCAAACCCTCTCTTTAACGTTACTTTCTGCCACCGAACAAACCTGACAACCTGAGGACACATAATCTTAACTGAAATTATCGTCCCTGCCTGTTGAATTCTGGGCCGCTACGATGTAATTTCTCGTGTTCCATCGTCACGCTAAGAAGAACAATGATAGAAAGGTAACGATTTTACTCAAGATTTAGTGATCATGTGCGTATACGAATTGCGTCCATTGTTTATATAAGTGTCTACTATCTACACATAAGCCAACACCTGCCTAAATAACCCGATACCTTCATCTAACCCAATAGTGAATAGTTATACTACAGCCTTGCACATTAATCATAGAAAATGACGGGACATTGCGCCGGCCGATTCAAAATTGTGAAAACCTACCCAACGCACCGAACTAATAACGTAGCGCTTACACTTCCAGAGGGAACGGTCGGCAGAATACCTATTTCTTTATTTTTTTGAGCCTTGTCTTTAATCCTTTATCGTTTTAAGACATTTCATTTTACTTCTCGCCTGTTGGGGCACCCTCAATCAAAGTAAGTCCACGCCATTTCGCCACGTTTGACAGGAATTGACGAACGCTGTGCAGTGCCAGACAATATTAAAAAAAATATTCAAACAACCCGACTGCATTACCTATAAAAATATGTTTTGATGCATTATTTTTTCTAAAATTTACCATTAACATTGTATATATTTTTGTAATCTCCTTTAATTAACTTTATTTTGATACCCCACTCAATAGGTGCAGTTGACAAAAGTAGTTTGAAGACCTACAATTTAGGACCGTAAATCTTCCTTTTAATTTTGACAAATTACACCTATCTAAAAACACTCGGGTGCTTGATATCAATCGAACAATACTCTAATTGTCGAATTCCATCCAGCCTTTCGGAGATACGAGGTAATAAAGAAATATCAGTACATACATGCATACATACAAGATCTACGCGAAAAACATAACCCTTGTTTGACAATCGGGTAATGACAATCGGGTGAAAACGGTGCTGAAGTCCATTTGTAAGATCTAACGTAAACCGCGTAAAGACATCGGAGTGGCGCATGGCGCTACGCTTTTCTAATCAAGCCGGTTTCCACGAAAGCATCACGTGTCATCGTTTAAAAAATTATAAAATTTTCTATATTAATTCGCTAACGGTATTCCCAGATTGACGATGACGCCGCGCGTTCGTGGTTCGTGTGCGTGGCGCGTGTGTGCGCGTGTGCGTTGGCTTGGCACGGCCGGCGGCGACGTGATATATTGACGACGGCCGTGTCAAAAATCGCTTCTACATCTACGTCACTAGCTTTTATCTTTATAGGTTTTTGAAGCGCTATCTCATTTACTTTTATACCAGTTCTTTTCTAATAAGAACAGTTAGAAGTTCGAAGGGTTCACACTTCGCGCACGTAGGACTGCTGTAATAGTCAAAACTTAGTCAAACCCTTATATTTTACAAAAATATTTCGGCATACGATTGAACCTAAACATGTAAATACAAACTAAAATATAGGTACTCGATGATTTTTGTCTAAAGTGTCCCGTAACTGAGATGTTTTTATTTAACTATTTATTTTTCAAAATGTTTGATTTAAAATATCTCAAGTATATTTTTTATTTCTATTCTTTTAGAATCAAATTGTTTTGGTTTAATTGTACGCCGCGACATTCATAGAAAAATATAAGGGTCGAACACTAAGCCAGGCCCATACTAAAATGTTACATCCCCTTTATTTACAAAAAATAACAGAGTGGCTAAATAAGAAGGATACAATTTGTTTCATCGTATTTTTTATTATACGCTGAATTACACAGTTGATTGATATTTCGCTCATCTAGTACTACAAAGACGTAATTGACATTTTGCAAATTTTACAGGAGAGCGTTTTAAAGATTTTTTTACTGTTCTGTTTAGTTTTATTCTTTCACTTTATATTATTTATAACTGCAACCTGGATATATTGGATGTTTATATATAAAGGTAGAGTACTATAGCAAAAATATTTAAAAAAATCACATATTAGTATAAAAAAAACACTTGAAATGATTTGACAGATACAATTGTGTCATTGTTGCATTGAAACTGTTGTATTTTGGAAGTTGTGATACTGAATTAGGTATTAGTTTATTTTATTTAAATCACTTAATTTGAGATAATCATTTATTACAGCTTAATTTTATACTGACTAATTAACAATACTTAATGGCACGTAAATCAAAGGTGGATTTGTATTTTTTTTCCTTATTACAAACTAGCTACTTACTGAATAATTAACAGTCCTTTGAAATTACGCATTGGTACATAAATCACAGATTCATTTGTAAATTTTACCCTTTATCAAATTACTTATAGAAATAAACCAAGGCTATCGCTAATCACAGCTTTTTCATTGAAGTACTTTATGTTAGTTTCAAACCAAAGTAGCTTACAAATAGTAGGAACTAAAATCATAGGAATAAAATAAATGAAAAGTAAAACATAACAAAATTAAACGCTTCTCTAAGAAAGTAAAACCACGTGTCAAAATAAACCTTTTTAGAAAAATATATTATTATTTTTTGCCCAGTGTGAAAAGACAAAAATAGAATCATAGAAATGCTTATATTGTTTTGGAACAACGTGTTTGTCTATCAAGTACAACAAATCTTTTATCTCCTTCTCTGTAATTGGGATCTTAGAAAGATATGCAGGTATTAGTTTTACGATTTGAATAGTGTTTTCTGTTCGGATCTGCGCCCAGACCCAGTTTTAGCCTTGATTAGTAACTTTGTACAATCTTCTTTTTCGTCGAACGTAGTTTTGTACTCATAAGTGTCACTGTTTTTCTTCCATGCTGGACTGGGAGCGACAGAAAAACATAGAATGTGCCAGCTGCATTTCCTCCCGGGCATGCTGTAAAATCCAGCTAAGGGATCCGAGGGTTTCAGTATATTGTAATTTAGGCGATGGGCTGACAACCTGTCACTACAGCAAAATACCTAGAATTCTATCTTAAATTATCCTCAAAACTTTGTCAGACGTAGCGGAACACCTTTGTTTAGATCGTTTACGCTCTGCCTACCCCATTAGGGATACAGGCGTGAATATATGTATGTATGTAAAAATACACCGCCAGAATGAACCTGTAAGAAATAAATAATTACATAATGAAATTTTAAAAGACGTACATTATCCAAAACAAATTACTATAAATTGACATTACTTGTTTTTTTGCTGTCCACAGCAGTTGTCAGAATAAAAAATTACGTCACTGTTTGGATGAGATACTGCAATGTTTTATAAAAGTTTGTAAAATTTGTAATAGGAACGTGCGTTCCTATTTCGGTTGATCCACGGTTGCCTAAACTTTCATGCCAAAAGTAGCATGTTGTGCTTTTATGTTTGATATCAGTGACCTGAAATATAATGAATATTATTATATAATGAATATTATGACAAATTATTTTTTAAGATGTTGAATTATTTTGTCATTAGTTGGAAAAAACATTTTCAAACGTCTTGCTGCAACATAATAAGCTCATAAATTAGTGATAAAAGTTTATTTTATTATAAACATAACATAACAATACTTTATTACACGTAAGAATACAAATCATACAACACAACAGATAACAACAAAAGACAAGTACAACACAGGCGGCCTTATTGCTAAGGTAGCAATTTCTTCCAGGCAACCTTTGGGTGAAAGAAAAATGCGTAGCGGTAAGCGGGATAGTGCAAACCTAGTCAAATATGTATCCTAAATACATAACATTACATATAATACATTAACTAGGTACAAGCTACTACATAGATATTGTAAAATAAACTAATACATGAACTAATGGAAGATAGAATAATGCAAACTACAATCAGAACTAGACGAAGGAAATGACAGCAACAGCACAGGATATTTTTATAAATATTATTATCGAAGAAGACTTAGGGCCGTATTTATAATCAGCTCTCATGAGTGACAGCGAGTTTGAGTTCGTATCAGAAATGTCGTTTCAGTACAAACTGGCCTGTCGAATCCATACTTAATATTGCTCTCAAGTTTGATATCGCTTCATAAATACGACCCTTAATATTTAGGCTGAAGTTGCTGCGTACGCACCCAATAACTTGATTGTTAAGTTTTAAGATTACTTGCAGATTTTTGTGGTGAACCTTCGAGGGGTCGTTGAGATAGCAGCTTCTATGTCTGGCATTGGATGTTTGATATTTTTGTGAACAAAACATTTCTGTATACACAGTTTCTTCTTCAGCGTTTAATAGCAGCAAAGGGGTAGATGGACCTTTTATTTCTTCCCTTATAATCGATTCAATATCAGAGCATTGGTTTTCATCTACATTTTTGGAGAAATGAGAATTCGACCTTCTATGGCTATTGTTAACATTTTTCGATTGCGATTACTCGCCATTTTATTACCATTTAAAATCCTAGTTTAATTCACCTTACTTTTCTGAAAAAACAAAACCATTACTAACAAATAAGTCGATAGATAAATAGATAATATAATAAGATAATATAATATAATAGATAAATTAATGTTTTACTGCAGACACAACACACAAATAAGTACTTTTTTAAAACAAAAAAAAAAGATCTTAACTTGATGCTATTTATTTGTTCATTTACTTTTATTTAGATACTTCTCACTTTTTAAGTTACTACTTTTAGTAATAATGAAGAAAAACAAAACATGCAATATTTAATATTTTCAAATTACACAATTCTGTAGTGTAATGCTGACGCAAAGTAAACTATACTCATTGAGCTGTTGCTACTAGGTAGGCCTAGTATATGCTAGGAGCTTTAATAGTTAAACATTAACACAAAATACATACACGGTATTGTAGCTCACAAAATAGAAATTTTGTCTGTTGCTACAAAGACAATAATGTACATTTGCGGCATTGAAGGTTTCAAAATTTATTTTTTCTGGTGCTAAAAAGACTAAAAATACATTTACTGTACTGTAGTTCTCAATAAAAGTTTTCTTTTGGTGTTACAAAGACAAAAAATACAGTTACAGCAATGTAGCTCTCAAAAAAGTATTTTGTTTTGGTGCTACAAAGACAGAAAATACATTAACGTCGTTTGTCACTGAAAGAAGAAGGAGGAAGGAGAAAAAAAGGATGTCATAATTACCTAAACGACGATGTAGCACTCCAACACGACTGACTGTCACGGGGCGTCCCGCGCAACTGACCAATATGGCGTCGTTGCACTCAGGGCGAGTCAATTTTTGTACCGATGCAACAAAGACAGTGGCGCCATCTTACGCTCATTTGTTGAACAATAAAAACGACTTTGTAACACCATACGTATTGAATATTTTGGAACATTTTGGCATCATTAACTCATTTTTGCATTTTATGACAATTCCGTCTTTGTAGTACTAGATGAGCGATTTGTTAGTTACCTTGCATAAAAACGGAAAACTTGTTTTGAATGGTTTTTGGCTCTAAAATTGTGTTTTAATTAAAAAAAAAAAATCTTAAACTTAAATTGACCACAACTTTTTCTCATAATAATAAGGCACAGGCATTTTTTATCAAACAGAGTTGTGAGACAGTGGAACCAGCTGCCAGAAGATTTGACAAATTTAAACAAACTTCGAAATCATAAAGTGGTCAACTGGATACAGGCCTTATCAGTTGATAACAACTGCCTGCCTGTTTAAAATAATAATAATAATAAGCAAATCAACTTTAAAAAATGCGATAGGACTTGAAATTTGCGATCATTTCTCTCATTTTCACCTTATCTTTTGACTTTCTTACTAACCTGACCTTATTTTACCTAAGTTAAATTTACCTAGGTAAATGTAAGTTTTTTAATCTAATTAAGACTTGGTTAGGTAAGTGATTTTGCGACGTATATACTTATATTAAACGCCTAGAGGAGTTATTGGTCAATGAAGGACCATATGAAAAGTGAATTGCCTGTATCATTAAAACGACATATGGGGCTCAGACTTGGTCAGATGGACAACGTTTGAAACGCCATAATACGCTCCAAAACAGGTATTGCGGATGTAGCCCGTGCAGTAGCTAAGCTAAAGTGGGACTAAGCAGGTCACTTATGTCGCATGCCAGACGAATTCTGGGCCAAAATTACCACCGAGTGGATGCCCAGAAAAGACAAGCGCCCAGACGGCGGTGGCGAGACGAACTCGATGCCTTCCTAGAGCACTGGCCGGAACAGGCACAGGACAGAGAGTCGTCGAGAGACCGGAGAGAGGATTTGCCCAGCAGTGGGACACTAATGGCTAGATAAAATAAGATAAGAATATTTAATTATTTTAGCGGCCTTGTATAAGTAATAACTTGGCTGTTTTATTTGTACATACCTCAGTATGTTGAGAGAGTGGTTACATTTGAACTACAAATTAGACACGAGGAAACTACTCTTATCAGATTCTTATAGAAATCAGATGCAAAAAATTATATTACATATAAGTCTCAAATTAGTTTCACCATTTTATACCCTGTAAGATTATTCAAATAATGAATAGGAAATTCTTGTTAGAAAAGAATAAGTATAAACAGCTTGAATATAATAGATTTGGAAAAAAAAAGTTACAACTTATATATTTTTTTAAATTGGTTATACTTATACACATACATACATAATAATCACGCCTTTATTCCTAATGGGTTAGGCAGAGCGTAAACGACCTAATCAAAGGACGTTCCGCCACGTCTGACAAAGTTTTGAGAATTATTTAAGATAGATTTGGAGGTATATTGCTGTAGTGACAGGTTGTCAGCCCATCGCCTAAATTGCAATATACTAAAACCCTTGGATCCCTTAGCTGTTTGGGAGGAGATGCAGCTAGCACATTCTATGTTTTTCTCTCGCTCCCAGTCCAGCATGGAAGAACTGGTTATTACGTATACGTATTATATACATACATACATAATCACGCCTTTATTTTATAGTAGATAATAGAAAGACGCATTTATCGGATCAGGTAGCTAAAAAAACTAATATAGTCTGTATAAAGACGATATCTCTCACTGAAAATAGAGCTCACATTATGTGTTGTATGTAGGTATACTTTTGAATTTTATGCCTACCACGTACTCCGCCCATAGTGTGCGTGTAGTTTTTGCGTTGAAACCATTTTTTCAGACTCGTCAATTCGCCTCAGGCTTCCGAATTTGGTGGCATATTTGGTAGTATCAAAGAGGACGTGAGGGTTCAAATAGTATTGGTCGGGGTTATGTAGTGTGAGTTTAGTGTTGGATAGTGCAAGGGGAGGCCACCCCCGGCGCGTCATCGCGCTGACTATTGCGTCTGTGTTAGAGAATGAACATTTAAAATGCCCACCCCTTGACGATCACTGCGCAGCCATTTTTGTTTTTTTTTCCATTATTATTTTGGGTAGGTACGAGGAGAGGTACACTTATAGTTTTTAATTCGTCCTTCAAACAAGAATAAATCCCATTTTTAATAGGTACTATACTTGAATACCATCTAAGAAAGTAAAACTGTCTCCGTGGTCTAGTGGTCAGAGCCATGGGCTGACGATCCGGAGGTCCTGGGTTCGATTCCCAGGGGAACCACGAAGTTGATATTTGATCACTTTGTGAGATTTTCCCTGATTGTCCGCAAGAAAAAAGATTCCATGCTTCGAAGGAAACATTTAGACGTCAGTCCCGGTCGCTGGCTTTGATAGTGGTTGTTACACTAACCATGTCAGAGACCTATTAGTTGTATCTACGTTGTTAAACGATTTTAATCGGGACCAACGGCTTAACGGGCGTTCCGAAGCACGGAAATAGCACCGAATAAACGTACATATGAAATTCGAAAACCGAAAAAACATTGGTACGTGATGGGGTTCGAACCACGACCTCCCGCTCAGGAGGCAGCGGCCCTATCCACTACACCATCACCATCACCATCGGGCGCGTTTTCCATACATAGACAAAGATCAGAACATGAGAAATCAACTTTAAAAAAAAGTGTTTCTTCAGCTCGCGGGCTAGCAGCTTTCGTTCCTCCGCGCAAAGAAGCGCTTTCAGCATGTTCGACACTGCGTGTTTTCCATACAAACCCGACGGACACAGTCGCGCTCGCGGCCACAGCTAGTTAAAAATCGCCTAAATTGTATACAGAAACTCTCGAATCCCTTAACTGGTTTTTACAGCATGCCAAGGAGGAAATGCAGCTGGCACATTCTATGCTTTTCTCTCCACCATGGAAGAACGCTCCCAATACAGCATGGAAGAAAAATCACATTAAGATTTAATAATCGAGTTAAAAATATTGGAGTTTTTCATTAGTACATACATTATTTTCTGAGGAGTGACGTAATAACGCGCAGTTTTCGATTTTTAAACAACTCCTAAACAAAAGGAGGACATTCTCAATTCGGTTGTATGTTCTTTTTTGTGTTTGTTACCTCATAACTGATTTATTTTATTAACCGCTTATGAAAACTATTTTATATTTACAGATTCGTCCCGTTTTTATAAAAATCCGGTTTTAATGATGGGATCCTTGAGGAATTCACGGAACTCGTAAAATTTTATAGCCATAGGTACATAAATAAGATGATTTCAATAACGTAACATACGAGTCAATTGCATTTAAAATATGTAATTACATGAAAAAATTGAGAAATCAAAGAGCTGGAGTATATTATGTGGGACTGTATATCCCAGCTTAAAAGGTTGAAAACTCTGACACCAGGGTTCTTCGGGCCGTTGTTCGACTCGAGAATCCACTCGCTAAGAACAAGACTGAAGCCGCGGTAGTGAAACATTTTCAATGTGATGAGCAATTCCTATAGATTTATTAAAATCGAAGGTTTGGAGTACCTGATGTGGAACCCCACAGCCCTGCTACACTATCCGAGATACGGAAAAGTTGCTTTAATAAAAGTTTTTCAATGTTATGCGCACTTTCTAATGATTTAATGAAATCGACGATTTGAAGTACCTACTTGATGAAGAACCCTGGATCCCAGCTACATGACGCACCGTGAAATTAGGAAAAGTGTGAACGCTCCATATATTCAAATTATAATCGTTTGATTCGACTATATCGGTTTTTCATGTACTCTGGACTGACTTCGCCTTGTAATGATTGACTGTAATATTTTTTTTCTGTTGAAAGAACATTCAATAATACTACAGTTCGTTAAAATTGTGATTTTCGAAAGATGTGTCTTTCAATATTAAAAAAAATCCTGACCATCCACTAGTTATCAAATATGATATAAATTATATTGATAATTTGCTGTAGCAAATGTTGTTGAGTGTGACAAGTACTTTCTGTTGATATTTAAAAACTAAGATTTGGAGTTACTTGATGTGTACACCTCAAAAGCAGTATGCTACCAGGAATAAAGAGATAAAGCCGTCTTAGCTAAAGTTATTCAGTGTAATGAGCTGAGCACAAATACCAGGCCACTCAGAAAGTATTGCGATAAATAGTTTTTATATATGGCAGACTGGCCGGTTAGAATATTTTTTGAAAATATGATTACTTGAAAGTAAAAATATGTGTGTTCCATTTTCAAAATTTCCCTCCACATTTTTTGCGAGCCAATTCAAAGTATCGTGTCTTACTGAAAAATGGATCTGCGCCGGGAACATTTTAGAGCTATGATTTTTTACGATTTCAAGTGTCGCCTGAAACCGGATGAATCGTTCGATAGACTTCAAATGGCATTTATGGATGAAAGCCCCTCCAAAGCAACCGTGTATCGTTGGTATAACGAATTTAGGCGCGGTCGACCAACCTTGGGGGATGAAGAAAGAAGCGGTCGCCCTTTGACGGCTATTACGGAAGAAAACGTGCTAGCAGTGAAAAATTTAATCCAAGATAATAGGCGAATTACATATCAGGAGATTCAGCACATATTAAAGATTGGATCGGGAAGCGTTCACGAGATTCTACACGGGCATCTTCGCGTGAGGAGGATAGTATCGCGCTGGGTGCCGCACTACCTCACCGACGCTCAGAAGCAGGCCCGGGTGGAATGGTGCCGTGATATGCTGAACAAATTTGAAGCAGGCTCGTCTCGGCGTGTTTACGACATCGTAACAGGTGATGAGTCCTGGATTTATCAATACGATCCAGAAACCAAGCGCCAGTCGACAGTTTGGGTGTTTCAAAATGAACCGACGCCTACCAAAGTGAAGCGATCTCGAAGCGGAGGGAAGATTTTGATCGCCAGCTTTTTTAATTTGACTGGCCACTTGGCCTCGATTCCCTTACGAGATCAAAGAAGCATTAACGCCGAATGGTATACTACCAAATGTTTACCAGAAGTTTTTTCTGTTGTGAGCAACAAGCGACCAAATACAGGGCTCCGCGGACTACTGCTCCACCACGACAATGCGCCTGCACACACCGCGCTCAAAACGAGGGACTTCCTGGACAGCACACCAGTCAAACTCCTGGGTCACCCTCCTTACAGCCCTGATCTAGCACCGTGTGACTTCTTTTTATTTCCAAAAATAAAAAATCAGCTCAAGGGGATACAATTTTCGTCGCCGGAAGATGCGCTGGCTGCGTTCGAGCAGGCTGTAAACGAGGTGTCTACGGCGGACTGGAAAAAGTGTTTTGAAAACTGGTTCAGACGCATGAATCTTTGTATAGAGGCTGGTGGAGAGTACTTTGAAAAGATTTAATAAAAATATATGTACCTGTAGAACAATTTTTTTAAGTGTCGCAAAACTTTCTGAGTGTCCCACGTAGTTAGTCTTTATCTCTTTATCTCCTATATCCTACATACATACATACGTGGGACACTCAGAAAGATTTGCGACACTAAAAAAAATAGTTCTACAGGTACATATATTTTTATTAAATCTTTTCAAAGTACTCTCCACCAGCCTCTATACAAAGATTCATGCGTCTGAACCAGTTTTCAAAACACTTTTTCCAGTCCGCCGTAGACACCTCGTTTACAGCCTGCTCGAACGCAGCCAGCGCATCTTCCGGCGACGAAAATTGTATCCCCTTGAGCTGATTTTTTATTTTTGGAAATAAAAAGAAGTCACACGGTGCTAGATCAGGGCTGTAAGGAGGGTGACCCAGGAGTTTGACTGGTGTGCTGTCCAGGAAGTCCCTCGTTTTGAGCGCGGTGTGTGCAGGCGCATTGTCGTGGTGGAGCAGTAGTCCGCGGAGCCCTGTGTTTGGTCGCTTGTTGCTCACAACAGAAAAAAACTTCTGGTAAACATTTGGTAGTATACCATTCGGCGTTAATGCTTCTTTGATCTCGTAAGGGAATTAAGGCCAAGTGGCCAGTCAAATTAAAAAAGCTGTCGATCAAAATCTTCCCCCCGCTTCGAGATCGCTTCACTTTGGTAGGCGTTGGTTCATTTTGAAACACCCAAACTGTCGACTGGCGCTTGGTTTCTGGATCGTATTGATATATCCAGGACTCATCACCTGTTACGATGTCGTAAACACGCCGAGATGAGCCTGCTTCAAATTTGTTTAGCATATCACGGCACCATTCCACCCGGGCCTGCTTCTGAGCGTCGGTGAGGTAGTGCGGCACCCAGCGCGATACTATCCTCCTCACGCGAAGATGCCCATGTAGAATCTCGTGAAAGCTTCCCGATCCAATCTTTAATATGTGCTGAATCTCCTGATATGTAATTCGCCTATTATCTTGGATTAAAATTTTCACTGCTAGCACGTTTTCTTCCGTAATAGCCGTCAAAGGGCGACCGCTTCTTTCTTCATCCCCCAAGGTTGGTCGACCGCGCCTAAATTCGTTATACCAACGATACACGGTTGCCTTGGAGGGGCTTTCATCCATAAATGCCATTTGAAGTCTATCGAACGATTCATCCGGTTACAGGCGACACTTGAAATCGTAAAAAATCATAGCTCTAAAATGTTCCCGGCGCAGATCCATTTTTCAGTAAGACACGATACTTTGAATTGGCTCGCAAAAAATGTGGAGGGAAATTTTGAAAATGGAGCACACATATTTTTACTGACAAGTAATCATATTTTCAAAAAAGATTCTAACCGGCCAGTCTGCCATATATAAAAACTATTTATCGCAATACTTTCTGAGTGGCCTGGTACATATATTCACGCCTTCATCCCTAATGGTGCCTAAAATAAATTTATTTTCTTTCTTCTTTCTTTCTTTCTAATGGGGTAGGCAGAGCGTAAACGTCCTAAGCAAAGGTCATTCCGCCACATCTGACAAAGTTTTGAGGGTTATATAAGATAGATTTTTAGGTATATTGCTGTAGTGAAAGATTGGCAGCCTATGACCTAATTTGCAATATACTATAAACCTTGGATCCCTAAACTGGTATTTACTGGTTGCCCGGGCGGAAATGCAGCTGGCACATTCTATGTTTTTCTTTCGCTCCTAGTCTAGCATGGAAGTCTATCCTTTCCTTTCCCCTAGTTTTACTGGGTCGGCTACCTAATATGGGGAACTGAACGAGTATGCTGGTTGGAAGAAGGGAAACCATATAGATCAGGCTTTTTCCAGGTTAGTGGCCATGGCGAACCAGAAATCAATGTTTTTATGTCGCCAAGTGGCCTCTGACATGGCTTAACAACTAATTTCTACTATATTAAACGAGACCAACGGCTTAACGTACCTAAGTACGAAAACGCTTGTGTTGTTATACTACTACAGGTCACATATCCATGGCCTACCCACGGCGATGATTGCTTAACTTTCGTTATTGGAATGAATAATCACTAACCACTTTACCAGTGCTGTTAATATTAAAAAAAATAAACAACTGGTACATAATGTGGAAACTTTGTTAACATCTACACGCGGTTGCATTCAATATTCATTAAAAAGCAAGAAATAAATTTATATTTAACAAAAAAATAAAACGCCTCCATACTATTAAGTACGCAGTTGTACTAAAAAGTTATAAATATGTTTGTATTTTATCGACTTCAACAGCTTAAAACAACATGAATTCAGTAGAACAATAAAGAAAAAAATAATACATACATACATACTATCACGCCTGTATCCCTAATGGGGTAGGCAGAGCGTGAACAACCCAAACAAAGGTCGTTCCGCCACGTCTGACAAGTTTTGAGGGTTGTTTAAGATAGAACTGGATATAGCTGTAGTGACAGGTTGACAGCCCATCGCCTAAATTACAATATACCCTCGAATCCCTTAGCTGGTTTTTACAGCATGCCCGAGAGGAGATTCAACTGGCACATTCTACGTTTTTCTGTCGGTCCCAGTCCAGCATGGAAGCAAAAAAAATAAAATTGCCTACTTGTATTAATGGAAAAAATAATACAAGTAGGTAATTATTACTCTTCTTCCATGCTGGACTGGGAGCGAGAGAAAAAACATAGAATATACCAGGTGCATTTACTCCCGGGCATGCTAGAAAAAACAGCTAAGAGATCTGAGGGTTTCTGTATATCGCAATGTAGGCGATGGGCTGACAACCTGTCACTACAGCAATATACCTACAAATCTATCTGTCATAATGTTATCTATTAACACTTTGACGGACGTGGCGGAACGATTTGTTTAGGTTATTTACGCTCTGCCTACCCAATCAGGGATAAAGGCATGATTATTTGTACGTATGTAATTATTCATAGTTTTGGAGTCAACGCCAGCAAGTGTGAGGGACTCTACCTCATATGTCTCCTTGATAGGTACCTACATCAAGGTACATCTAGATACGCGGTAGCGTGTCCAAGTCAGGTTCGATCCAAACGAAGAGAACTGGCCGGCAACACCGTGTGTATATTTACAGGAACCATTTGGAGCCATTTTTGTCCCCTTCATAATAATTCGTAATACATATTACAATCTAAACTTGCCCTCAATTTTTGTCAGACGTGGCGAAAGCGCCTTTTACTAGGCGTTAAACGCTCTGCCTACCCCGTAAGGGATAAAGGCGTGATTTATGTATGTATGTATGTATGTTTGTCCCCTTCATAAATCGAAAACTACTTGACCTAAATACACCAAATTGGGTTTTTTATTTAGATCCAATTACTTATTTATTTATTTATTTAACAGTTTATTGTACACAATAAAATACAAATAACATATACATATAAAACAAAAACACAACAGGCACAGCTTATTTCTAAAAAGAAATCTCTGTTATCTTTTTAAAAATATTTTGTTATTTAAATATTAATTCTGAAAATTTGTAATGTTTATGACTGACTGACTGACACACATATCATAAAGTCATGCCCCTGTGCTTAGGGAGTAGGCAGTAGACAGGACTTTTTTTTATTCAACTGAGTGCTACTAACACAAAAACTAAAGATATAAATAATCACGCCACCGTACAGAAGGGATAGGCAGTGGCAGAGAACTGAATTAAGGTAGTCTTTTTAACCGATTTCGAGGGGAATTTTTTTATTCAACTCAAGTGTTACCAAGACACAAATAAAATATAAAAATAAACACGTCATCGTACTAAGGGAGTAGGCATTAAGCAGGAAGTAGTAGCAGGAGGTAGTAGGAACTGAATTATGTTATTGTTTTTAACCGATTTTCATGGGACTTTTTTTATTCAACTGAGTTTTACTTAAACACAAACTAAGGATAAATGTAATCACACCACCGTACTTAGGGGGTAGGCAGTAGGGTAGGCAGGGATCACAATTGAGTTTGTATTGTAACCGATTTGAATAGAACTTTTTTCAGTTTACTCAGTGTTACCTCGATTTACGATATCATCACGCTACCTAACGTAGGAAGGTAGGCAGGGAAAAAAAAAAGTCTTTGAACTGATTATGACGGAACCTTTTTATTTAATTCTGTGTTACCTGGACTAACTTAGAATACATGTCATCAAGCTTCTTTACTTTGCCTGCGGGGGCAGGCAGCCAGAATTAAGAGTGCTATGAATAGCATCACGCTATGTTGTTAAAATGTTAGCAGCAGTTCAATTCATAATGTGTGTTGTATATTAATAATCTATGAAACTTTTATACAATATGTGAAGCGAGTCATGGACGGGAGGACTGGACAGACATGATGACTGTTTAGGGACGCGTGTGATGGGTAGGACAGGGGGAACGCGTGTTAGGTACGTGAAAAACGATGACGGGAGAAGGACTTTAACCCTACTTTCAATGCCACCATCGTCCAGGGTACCGTAGTTCTTTAGTGGTAGGACGCTGGGACCAGACCCCTAAGACGCTGCAGATAATCACGGGTGGACGGAGAGAAAAAAATACTTCGCAGACGAAATCGCGGCTATAAGCCAGTATGATATAAAAATATCATTGTGAGTGCTAAAAACCTCAAAAATATTTACGTACCTACTCGTCTTTATCGTTCTATTCAATTGACTTTGTTTTAAGTTGTTGAAGTCGATAGAATACAAAATTATTTATTACTTTTTAGTGCAACTGCGTACTATGGAGGCGTTTTCTTTTTTTTGATAAGTATAAAATTTTCAATATACATTCAAAATCTATCTTAAATAACCCTCAAAACTTTGTCAGACCTGGCGGAACGACCTTTGTTTGGGTCGTTTGCGCTCTGCCTACCCCATTAGGGATAAAGGCGACATTATATCTATGTATTCATATATTTTTGCGCAATTGGCCGCTTAGTAGTACTTTTTGAAAAAAATGCCATTTTGCGCAATAAGTACTTGTCTGAAAAATAATAAAAGAAGTACCTTCAATAAAGAGGGAATTTCTTACCATCGGAAAATCATAAACACTATCTTTTCAAGAAATTGTAGAAATAAACGCAAAATAATTTTGATACATAACTAGTGTTGCTCCATGATCACTTTATTGAATTTGTCGATATCGATATTCGTTTAGCGGAAAATCTTACATTAATTAAGCGGAAAGTGCACAATTTATAAAAAATCAAACATTTTTTGTATTAACCTTTGCCTGCAACTTCCTGATATGTATAAAACTTTGGCCTGGACTTTAAGTACCTACACAATTCAATTTTACATATCTCGTGCTCTGTAAGTGGTCGTTGTTTCTCTAAAAGCCACAACCCAGCTATGGTATATCTCTTCACTAATCATCACTAATCCTAATCACCAACCACTAAATATTGTAAAACAAAGTCGATTCCCGCTGTCTGTATGCTTTGATCTTTAAAACTACGAAACCGATTTTGAAGCGATTTTCTTAAATGGATAAAGCCATTGAAGAAAAAGGTTTACATGTATAATAAATGCAAAATATAGTATATTAAGAGTAGGATAATTTAAGAGGTTTCTAATGTCATGTGGTAACACATTTTTATTACGCTTACATTGCAAACGCTGGCTGAACCTTTACGAAATATTTATGTACTACAGTATTGTTCACCTTACAAAAGTCAACAAAACTGTTCGCGATTGGTAAAAAAGTGTAAAAAAAGGGTCATTTCGCGGATTGGAAAATGCAAAATTCTAGGAACGAATTTCAAAACGTAATAAAATTGTGGTAGAATTTATAAAGCATATATTTTAAATATAGAACTGGCCACTATTGTTTACGTCACATGAAATGGGGCGGCGAAATAAAGAAACATTGGAAATATAATAAATTTGAACTCTGCGATTTTTATAACCTCAAAATAAGAGATTGTCGATATATTATTACTCAGTATATTAATATCAAACATCAAATATTTAGACAATCAGAATGTTGAACAAAATGCCAACTGCGAATTAGATAAATTTTCTAATGCGAATGAAGATATTTTGTATTGGATGAAATCATTCTTAGTTGAGTTGTTTTGCTTCTGATGCTGGCTCAACCTATTTTTAATACTATACCTCTATCTACGAGTATCTAACTATACAAAAATAATCATCTTAAATAATTTTAAACACCAAAAATATAGGTCTAATGAAATTCTTTTGAACTTTTCTGTACGTAAAACCAACGAGTTTTATCGATAACTTACAGAATGTTACCACATCCCTGGGCTGGGTTGCCAATGAAATTCGCAAAACGATACCAACGTGTTAAAGAATTTAGATAATGTAATAGACACTGATAGTTCTCATGTTATATTTATTATGTAAATTGAAAGATCAAGATAACATAAGTTCCATTTTTTCTGTGGTATATCGAGCAAGAGAACTGAATTAGAAATGTATTTTGATGAATTTCCCAACAACCCTAATTATATTTGCATAAGTAAGCATTTTTTAACGAAGGAAGCCATATTATCTTTCAACTTCCATAATTATAGTATAGTATCCCATAACACCAGAACGAACATGACACGAGGCGGTTCGTTGATT
The DNA here is from genome assembly GCA_949820665.1 of Scrobipalpa costella. Classification (NCBI taxonomy): domain Eukaryota; kingdom Metazoa; phylum Arthropoda; class Insecta; order Lepidoptera; family Gelechiidae; genus Scrobipalpa; species Scrobipalpa costella. The sequence continues at coordinate 5,355,308 of OX463314.1, forward strand.
CTCAGTAAATTTAACAATAATTGCGAAGATTTGCCAATTTGTAAAAGTCTATACAAACGGGAATCTTTTGAAGTTTGCGGTGTGAGAGATAATGTTTTTAATATAAATATTTGTTGCGTTTATCGTAATCCAGTGAATCAAAATTTTAATGAGTTTATGATACAGTTAGAAAATCTTTTATCGCACGCCTTTAACAGAAATTGCGTTATTGGAGGTGATTTTAACGTAAATTTACTAAGATTTGAAAAAAGTTAATTTGTATCATTGTTAGAATGTTATGGTTTCAGGCTGCTTATTAATGAGATAACTTTTAGACGGGGTGATATGCAGTCTTGCTTTGAGAATTTCATCACTAACTTACCAGAAGAATATCTACATGAAGTTATAGTTGATGATAACGGACTTTCTGATGGACATTCTGCAAAACTCTGTCAATTAGAATTAGAAAAAACAGATTTAGGTAAAAACAAAGAGGGAATAATATGGCGCAAAATGAGAAATTGTAATAATAAAAATAATTCAGATTTTAGGGAAAGCATTATTAAAAGTGACCTAATAAATACTAATGTAAATACGTTTTTAAATAGTCCTAGTGAAAATTTTAAACAGGACTATAGAAGAAGGAAAAAGAAGATCAATTTAAAAAAAGATCACAAGTTACGTTTTGTGTCTAAAGGCATTCGGGTTTCTAGTAAAATGAAACGCTTTCTTAATAATATGGATAAGAATGTAAATGATCAAACAATCGTTGACTATAGAATAGAGTATATTCAGATTTACCGTAGTATTCTTAGAACAGCTAGAAAGTTATCTGTTCAATCGGAGATAAGTAAAGCCCAAAATCGTAATAAAGCTATTTGGACCGTAATAAATAAGTATACTACTAAAAAAGCTATTAATAATAAGGAAAGCATAAAGCTCAAAGTAAATGATAAATTAACAGAAAGTGGCTGATGCTTTTGCAAATTAATTTGAACATAAGAATCATGTAGAACTAGGATACTACACACAAGCGACATCAATATTAAAAGAATGTGTGGATAGGGTACCGGATAGTTTGAATTGGGACAGTGTCACGCCTGAAAATGAAACCAAAAACTTCTTGTGGTCATGACGGCATACCAATTACGGTTATTATGTTGAACATTGAGTTGTTTGCAACACCTTTAGCAACTTTTTTCAACAACTGCTACGAGCAAGGCTTGTTTCCAGAACAACTTAAAATAGGTAAGATATTGCCAATTCATAAAAATGGCCCAAAATTTGAGGCAAAAAATTAAAGGCCTACTTCCATTTTACCAGTTTTATATTTTTTTTTTTGAGAAACTAATGACAGTGCGTCTGACGAGACACCTTAATAAATATAATATATTAAGTGATAGGCAATTTGGCTATAGACTTGGAGTTGGCACCTCTGAAGCAATTGACACCTTACTTAATTACAAAGTAGTTAAAATTAATGACCGACAGAGGGTAGCTGGACTCTTTTTAGATTTAAGCACTGCTTTTGATATGATTAAACATTACAAACTTATTGAAAAGCTTGATCATTATGGTACTAGGAATAAAGTTTATAATCTATTTAAATCTTATCTGCATAATAGACATCAATATGTTGAAATAAAGACTGTGATAGGTAATGAAGAAAAATAAATTCGTTCAAAATTGGTGAGAATCAAAAGAGGTGTTCCACAGGGCTCTGTTCTAGGTCCAGTGCTTTTCATCATGTTCACTAATGATCTGGTCAATTTTATTAAACATTATGCTTCCGGAACTTCGTTAGTAATGTTCGCCGATGATACCAATGCCGTAGTTACGGAAAGATCCATACAGGAGCTTCACGATAAACTAAATCATGTTCTGAACGGATTTCATCAATGGTTATTTTTAATGTTTTAAAGCTTAATATTAGTAAAACGAACACACTTTTGTTTAAGACTACGGCTCGGTCTAAAGATAAGTTTATAGTAAGATATGATTGTGAACCAGTAATGTGGACTCAGTGAAGTTTTTAGGTGTACACATAGATCCATTATTAAACTGGATACAAGAACTTGTCGCCTTAAGGAAATCAATAAATTCTGCGTGCTATGCTTTGAGGAGTTTAAGGGATGAGATAGTCATTAGTCAATTAAAAATAGTATATTACTCTTTAATAGAATCCAGGCTTAGGTATAGTATTATGTATTGGGGAAATAGTTTTGATTACAATATCAATAGCGCATTGGATCGCAAAACAAGGCTATCCGAACTATAGTCAGAATTCCACAAACTTCATCATGTAAAGAACATTTTAAGCAACTGGGAATTTTAACAGTTCCATGCTTATACATTCTAGTTTTGCTTAGCAATCTGTGTAAACACCACTGGAAATTTGAGACTCCCCATGAGAATCTGGTTAGAATTGAAAGTAGGAGGAAAGATCTTCCATATATCATCCAACCAAAAATAAAAGTTGTTAAGCATAGTGTGCGGTTTCAGGCTATGAAATTGTTTAACAAGTTACCCACTGATGTGAAGGTCTTGCTCGATAGACCCACAATATTTAAAAGTAATTTGAAGGCTTTCTTATTAGAAAAATGTTATTACTCTACAGATGAATTTCTTAATGATAAAACATGAATGAATATGGCTATAAAATTATAATTGACTTTTACATTGCTTGACATTCTGTTCTACTTATAACTAATGAATTATTACACTTATAGGTTGATTTTCTGTTTTAGGTCTATTTTTATTTGTATTATTATGCATGAAATTATTTTATTATGAATTGAAATGTTTTTAATTTGTTTCTAGAGTTTAATGGAATTGAGATTGGTTTGACATATTTTAAGATGTAATTTTATTTTTAAGTGATTGAATTGTTAAAGTACCTACCTACTTATTTTCTTTTTATGATTTATGTTTCCATTTCTATACAATGTACTTTGTTATGAAATAAATAACTTGAACTTGAACTTTGCGGCCCATAAACATATTTTTTCTTTACAGTTTAAAAGAAATTCGAATTAAGAATCAACAACAATATGTTTGTAACAAAATTATAACCAGCTGTTTCAAAATTTGAACCTCTGCCAAGTTTGAAAGAAAAAATAATTTACTAGCCGCAAATCACGTTGGTCTCGATTGTCAAATTCAACAGAAAAATATTTGAAAAATGCTTTAAAGCCTCTCGCACACTTGCGGTGGCGGTGGCGGACAATTGTGTTCCTCAAAATTGTATGAAGGACCGCTAGTTGTTTTCTTTCTTAAGGAATTGGTTTGGATCTAAAATAAGCGTCTATCTATTATTTTATTATGGATTCTAGTACTACTTGATATGTTGAACCTTATTCCAAGTGATGCCAAACTGGCACCCTCGGAGAAAATTAAATATCGGGACAATTAGGTCCCACTTTTACGTTTTCCTCTGATATATGTGCTTTTCTTTAACAGTCAAATAAGCCGGTAAACCTAAATATGGAATTTCCTTAAAAGTCCACACTTGTTCTGAGATGATTAGGCAACCCTGTGACTGTCCTGTAATTAAAAAAAACTTCAATAGTTCGCTATTTGGGAGTAGACATAGACGATAATTTGAATTGGGATGTACATGTAGAATCTTTAGTTAACAGAATTAGGAGAACAGCTTATATTTATGTGGATTTGAGGAACATCTTGGACAAGAGTACATTAGTGTCTGTTTATTATTCTTTGTCGCAGTCAATTTTACTATATGGTATTATTGTCTGGGGAGCTTGCACTTCTTCAAGATATTTCGCGTTGGAAAAGGCACAAAAAATGAACACAAAGGTTATTTTCCGTAAACCTAGAATGTTTCCTACTGTTAAGTTGTACAACATATCAAAAATCTTAACACCTAGAAAAAAATATATATGGCAATGTATAAAGTACTTTGCAAGGCATATTAATGAAGCGGTTAGAATGAATTATAATAGGAATCTACGAAAAACAACAAAAGTAACCTATAAATGTATTCCCAGGCGTACTGCGGCAGCCCGCAGACACTTTAGTTCTATAGCATCTAGAATTTATGAACACTTGCCAGAAGAAATTAAAGAAATCATTGAGACTTTTCAACCCTCTATCACTAGCCCAGAATTAGTATCACAACAATTTTCCCGTTGCCGCCAAACCTTAAGCAGAAAGATAAAAATGTACTTGCATGATTTAGAATATAGAAAGTTCGATGAACTGAATAACTCACTTTTTTAGTATTTGTTTTTTTTATAGATTAAGTTAAAAAAATGCCTCCTTTAATATTATTTTTTTAAACTCTAATTAGCGAAACATAAAATAGACAATACACAGAAAAACACGTCCAGTAGCTCTTCCTGTCATATAATTTACGCAAGTAGCTAACCCTAACACAGATCTCGGTCTTTTTTGGATTGCCACTGCAACACCTGATTGAGCGCTTACCTGTGTCATCTTGTTTTTTAAAGGTGTAAACAGTCATATTATTATTGTTATAAATAAATAAATATCAAAAATGGTGCGTTTTAGGAGAAAACTTGCGATGTCCACACAAAATCTCATAAATTTCTGTACAAAACCGTGGTACGTAAATAAATGATGATATTTTTAATCAGATATTATGTTTACAGTATAACGATGAATATATAACATAAACCCATACATATAATCACATCCCTAAAGGGAAGGACAGAGCGTCAATGACCTTAATTATGATGGTTTTCGCCAAATCAAAAAATAATTTATAATTTTATGAATATAATAGAAAGTTATGATGAAAAATAATAGCTTAATATTAGAATCAGAGTTGACACTTGACATGTTTTTTATTGCTATGTTTTTCGAAGTCTTCTTCTTATTGTGTCGATGGAACACGTAACTATCACAAAGTGGTGGCCCAGAACGTTGCCACTTGAACACACGTTGACTTTTTCGAAGTTGACTATAGAAAAGTATTTAATAACGTTTTTGTACAGAAATTTATATTATTATTATAGTTGAATCTAGTAGGTACATTCTAGTGGCATTATGACAATCTGCCAAAAATAAAATAAACCGTTAGACTAACTATAATTTTCATCCAGTGCATCCCCGCGAGATATGGTGCCCAGCAAACTGGCAGCATTTGACTAAAACTACCTACTGTAGCAAGTAATACCTACTTAACAACGCAAGAGCACGCCGCGTCGCGCGGTGTCGAATACTTTCTCGCTTGCACACTGACTATCTATCCCGCATGGATGACTTTGCCAACGTCAGCCCACGTCGACTGACGCAATATTACATCAGACGATGCAAGATAACGCAAATCAAGCAATTGTATTTAATTGCATCAGCGACGTCATGTAGGACAAGAATCTAAACATTGATTTTGGCCATCAGCATACGTATGAATATGAGTATTAGTAAGTCACGTACGTCACGTAGGTCTAATGATGCACCTTTTTTATTTTTTTGGGCAAAATAATGAACTTTTTCAATCAAAATTTGCCCGAAAAATACAAAATACTTCATTGTTTGCAACTTTATTTTTATATATTTTTCTATCACTTAAAAATACGTGGAATAGATATATTATTCAACAGAATGATTGCAACCAACAGCATCGAGCATTTTTGTGTACTGAAAATACAACGTATTTCTTTGAATGTGTGCGACTGGCGACGGCGGTTTTCATAGATTTTCATACAAAGTTGGACTTGACAGCCTATCTATTAGGGAGAGGTAGCGACTTCTCAAATCAGTGGAAAAAGCTATTTTGATATTTCATAAAAAGTTGCTGATTTGACATGGATTTGAAAAGTCGCTACCGCTTCCTAATTCGGATTTCGGAATTCTCGGGGTTTTCTCTTTCCCGGGACCCGGGAAAATTCTTTTATTTCTTATTATGCATAAAATTAAAAAAAAACTATATTGATTTTTGTTGAGTGTTTTGATGCTTTGTTTCGATTTTGGCAATGAAACTACCACATTAATATACAAAAGAAAGGTTTTCTTGGTAATAAAACCACAATTTGATTTAAAAAATCACTTTTATTTCTTATTATGCATACTAAAACAGTTTCGTTTTATGGTATTAAATTTTTTTTAAAAAAACGTTTCTCATAGTCTCAATTTTTTTACAGTTAACTCTAATCATGTTATATAATGTTATGTCTTTTAACATTATTATGTATTTTATATTAAAAATAAATAAAACGACAGCCAAAACTGAGTAATCAAATCGATTATAATTTAGTGAAAATATTAAACGTTGTATAAGTCTTTTTATGTTTGAACTTTGTTATTAACATACTTATTTAAATACTGTCATTTTCTTTCCCGGAGGGGTAGGTTGCTATTAACTAAATTCAAATTTTGAAGCGAAACATAAAGTCGTTTGTTTTGTAAGTAAAACTGAAATTGACGGTGCATAAGTATTATAGGACAATATTTTACTTGTATGTGGTAGATTCGTACAGCGTATTTAAGCAGTATAATGTAAGCAGGATCAATTTCTATGTAGCTCAATATCACTAGACTCACTCACAGTTCATAGACCAATTGTTCGCAACACAGCCTTAGACAAGACAGAAAAAGCGTACCGTCCTTCTGCATGTTTGGCTCTATCTCAGGTCACGCTTCCCTTTATTACACCTTCTTAGAAAGAGATAGCTGTATTTACGCGATAGAGGTAATAAGGTGTAACAATGGCAGGCAGGTAGCAGTAGTAAATACCACCCAGGTGTGTTACTTGTCACCGGCACCGCAGAGTAAATCAAATCGACCAATTGAAGAAAGCAAAAGATATTTTATTTATTATTTACAATGTAATATATTCTGGTCCTAGTCATAAATTAAATATGTGTGTTTTCTTATCGTAAAATACATGAAACCTCACCTCGTGTACTAGTAGTTTAACTCGTAAATTGAAATTTCGTTATTCCCGGGAATTTCAGATTTTTCCCGGGATCGGGAATGAAAAAATTCCCGGGAATTTCCGGGAACGGGAACCCGGGACCGAAACCCTATTCCTAATAGATCGGCTGTCAAGTCCAACTTTGTATGAAAACCTATGAAACCCAATGTCGCCAGTCGCACACATTCAAAGAAGTACGTTGTATTTTCAGTACACAAAAACGTTCGGTGCTATTGGTTGCAAACATTAATTTGAATAATATATCTATTCCACGTATTCTCATGCGATACAATATATTTTTTAAGTGTCTTGGCATAGAAAAATAAAATTGCATACAATAAAGTATTTTGCAAAATTTTCAGGCAAATTTTATTTGAACAAAGTTCATAATTTTGCCTTAAAAATAGAAAGGTGCTTTCAAATTCGACCTACGTGACGTACGTGACTTATTCATACTCAAATTCATACGTATGAATTCTTAAATCTTTGTTAAATCAAGTAAGGCATACGTATGCTAAAGGCTAAAATCCATGTTTAGATACACACTTGTCTGACATGACGTTGCTGTTCCAACCAAACGCAATTGCTTGACTTGCGTTATCTTGCATCGTCTGATGTAATATTGCGTCAGTTGACGTAGGCGGACGTGGGCAACGTCATCCGTACGGGATACATAGTCAGTGTGTGAGCGAGAAAGTATTCGACACCGCGTATTTCGACACTGGATAAAATGTATAGTTAGTCTAACGGTTTATTTTCTTTTAGCCACTAGAATGTAACTGTACCTACTAGATTCAGCTACGGTCAACTTCGAAACGAAACAGCAATAAAAAGGACGTTAAGTGTCAACTCTGATTGGAATATTAAATATTAAGCTATTATTTTTCATAATAACTTTCTATTGTACTGATATGTATATATTTTTGATTTGGCGAAAACTGTCATAATTAAGGTCATTGACGCTCTGTCCTTCCCTTCAGGGATGTGAATATATGTATGGGTTCCTGTTTTATAATTGTTACTAAAATATAAATTTATTATATTTTAGTAACAATAATAAATATAAAAAATTTAAAAAGTAGTACTAGAATAAATAATAAAGACTGCCGCAGACCGCGCCAGTGTGCAAGAGGCTTAGATCCATTTTTCATATGATTTTCAATTCAATTTGACAATTGAGACCAATATGATTTGCGGCTAGTAAGTTGTATTTTCTTTGAAACTTAGCCGAGGTTCAAATTTCGAAACAGCTATAACTTTGGTACAAACATATGGTTGTTGATTCTTAATTTGAATTTATTTTAAGCTGTAAAGAAAAAGCTGTTTGTGGGCCGCAAACACGTTGGTATCGTTTTGCGAATTTCATTGGCAAGCCAGCCCAGGGATGTGGTAAAATTCTATAAGTTATCGATAAAAGTCGTTCGTTTTACGTACAGAAAACTTCTAAAGAATTTCATTACACCTATACTTTTAGGTCTTTAAAATTATTTTAGATGAATATTTTTGTACAGTTAGATACTTGTAGATAGTGGTATAATTTCAAAAATAGGTTGAGCCAGCATCGGAAGCAAAACAACTCAACTAAGAATTACTTCTTACATAAAATATCTTCGTTCGCATAAGAAAATTTATCTAATTCACAGTAGGCATTTTGTTCAACATTCTGTTGTCTTAATATTTGATGTTTCTTATTAATATACTGAGTAATAAATAGACAAAATCTTATTTTGAGGTTATAAATATCACAAAGTAAATAAATATTTTATTTCCATACGACGTAAACAATAGTGGTTTAGTGGTTTAATAAATTCTAACACAATTGATTGGCGAAGATATATATTTTATTTAAGTTGTCAAATTTTTTTATTGTGGGTTATCCTTAAGATACACATAGACCAAACGCGGACAGTTTTGTTGACTTTTGTAAGGTGAACAATAATGTGATATGTAATTTTAATCTATTTCGTAAGATTCAGCCAGCGTTTGCAATGTATAAAAAACGTTTTTATTTACGACATGACATTAGACACCTCTTAATTTATCAGTGTTTCACTGCTATACTATGCATTTATTATACATGTAAACCTTTCTCTTGAATTGTTTTATCCATTAAATCGGATCAAAATCGGTTCCGTAGTTTTGAAGATTAAACAGACAGTGGGAAGCGATTTTATAATATTTAGTGATGATTAGTAAAGTGACATACCATAATTGGGTTGTGACTTTTAGGGAAACAATGACCACTTACAGAGCATCAGATATTATGTAAAATAGTATTGTGTAGGTACTTATAGTCCATGCCAAAATTTTATACATATCTACTTCCCGCGAAACGAATATCGATAAATTCAATAAAGTGATCATGGAGCAACAGTAGTGATGTATCAAAAATATGTTGCATTCAGTGTGTAGTGGTTATGACTTTCTGGTGGTAGGAGATTCCCACTTTACTTAAGGTACTTATTTTATTATTTTTCAGACAAGTAAAATTGAGGTAAGGTTTCAAGCGCTTTGATAGATATAGTGGCTCGCTTGTCAAACTCACATCGCCCTTCTGTGATTACCTACTCAATGCTTCTATCGGGGACCGCTAGCTTTTACTCTTCTGTGGATTTGACTAGTAGGAAACTAATTACCGTTCTTCTTTCTTTTCTGTTTGTGTTATTGAGGCGATCGACCCGATGAACCCTGATGTCAGAATTTTAAAACCGCCTAATAATAGCACAACTAATAGATCTCTGACTTGGTTTGTTGTGTAACGACCAATATCAAAGACAGCGAGAGGGACGGCTTAACGTGCCCTCCGAAACACGGTTTTTTTTATCGCATTACTGTTAGTATAGTAGAAAGTGAATTGGAGAAATATGATGGAAATTTTAAAGAACATAGGATAGATTCTAGATCTGTTGTGTCTTGATTCCATGTAATTGTTCTGTGTATGTTTCTGTGTACAATAAACTGTTAAATAAATAGATTATATAGGCAGGAGAATAATTTACGAACTTTACAGACTGCAGGAAACGGTAATAAAAGTCGGAGAGGAAACAGGAAAAGCAAGAATAAAGCAAGAAGTAAGACAAGGTTGTCCACTCTAGATGCTAATTTTTAATATTGTTATATAGACCGCAATTAAAAAGATCATGGATTCGTAAAAAGGAGGGGTTCAAATTAATGTGGAACAAATGCAATTTATTAGATTTGCCGATGACATAGCTGCAATAGGCAACAGTGCAATATAACTGGAAGAACTCAAAACCGGAATGGATAAAAAACAAATGAGAAATGGGATCAGGAAATTCGGATAAAAAAATATTATTATTTATATTTAAACTTTCGTTTTCTCGGCTTTCACCGGTTTACTGATATCTCGTGCCTAAGCTAAGTGCACATCAGGATCTATTCTAGTAGTATTAATGTTTGGAGTCGGTTGAGTGTTTAGAGATTGTGGATTAACAATAGACTGTACGATAGGTTGTGTGAAAGTTTGTGTGGAAGATAATGTGATAGTTTGTGCGGTCCGCTGTGTATTTGGGTGTGTTACAGTTTCGGTTTGAAAAAAATTTAAACTAGTAACATCAAAACACATACAAAAATAGACCAATTATCTTAAATAAAACACCTTCAGAAGAAGTCAAAGTTTTAAATATTTAGGCACTATCATTACCAACGATTCCAGATGTACATCTGATATAAAAGCAAGGATTGCGATGGCGAAGAAAGCTTTCAGTGGAAAGAAAAAAATACTTAAAGCCAGAATTTCATTACATGCTCGTAAAAACTTATCATGGTGTACGTCTGGAGTATCGCAGTGTACGGCTGCGAGACGTGGACCATGACGAAGACAGAGAACGCCTAGAAGCTTTCGAAATGTGGTGTTGGCGCAGAATGGAGAGGATAAATGGAAACACACTCAATATAATAGAAAAAAGAAGAGGAAAGATGTTGGAAAACCTGATACGACATGACGAGTTATTGAACACGATTATTGAAGGAATGATAGAAGGAAGGAGAGGAAGTGGAAGACCAAGAATAAGGTTACATCTATCTGATCGATGCGGAATGCAGGGAGAGTTGGCGTTCACTTCATTGTACTCATGCGACAAGAGCTAGTCTTAAATGAATGAACCGTTAGTATACTATACTAGCTGTGCCCGCGACTTCGTACGCCCGGTTTGTATGGAAAACACGCAGTGTCGAACATACTGGAAACGCTGCGCCCCGCGTAGTAGCGGGATCTGCTAACCCTCGTGCGGAAGCATTTTACGCATTGTCTGATCTTTGTTTTTGTATGGAAAACACGCTTCTGCTAGTTAGTATATTACAATATTACTCCATAGTATTACGCTAGTTCCAATAGAAACTGAGAAAAAAATATGGAAAATACAGCTTACTCACCATTTAATGTAAATCACACAAGGTATGTACTTTTCCTTCTACAACTTTTACGCACTATGAAAGTCCAATTTAAAATACAACAATTTTTTAACTTTTCAGTTTAAAACTAAATTCATTGGGATAAATCTTAATTTCTGCACTTCAACAAAAGTATTCAATAATAAAAAAAATACCCAACAACATGGTAAGAAGCAAGACATTTTCAGTGACCTTAATGCTTTGATGATCTAAGATGAAATGCTCCTTAACCCTCTTGATCATACTATGAGTGGTCATTTCATTCTCACATAAATTTGATTTTATTACCATAATAATGTGATCTTTGATCTCACGGCCTCTCGGTCAATTCAGGTGTACCATGCCACAAAACCGGTAACTTTTTTGTAAAATTTGAAGGGGAATCTTTAATAGTTTAGCTATTGAACTGATTGCTCGTCTAAAATATAAATAATAAATATAATAATATTTGCCCCTTATAGCTCTTTAGATCTATAAAAATACTTAGGTCTAAATCTAAGGAAGTAACAGATAATAGATTTGAAAATGTCTATATTTTGCGAGTAATGATTTTTTAACGAGTGAGTGCCCAGCAGTGGGACACTATAGGCTGAATAAGATAAGATAAGAAGATAAGAGTGCTCGCGGAGTGGCCTTTAAAACTAAATGTACATATCTCAAATAAACATGTTGCACAAAAGAATATACGGGGTGTAAGGGACAGCTTCCGGCAAACTGATAGGCGTTGCTCAGTTAATGATACTGAACAATTGTCACCAGAAAATTCTTTCAGGCAGTCCTCACTATGGATTCGGAGTTGTAGTACATGTCGCAGATAATAGTGAGATAGGTTTTGTGGCACACTCTTTCCCTTCAAAGCCCATCAGATCACCTGACGCGGTACGCAGTTGAAAACTTTCTGCAGATCCAGAACAGCTATGTGTAAGGGCTTTTTCTTCGCTCTGTAGGCCTTAACTCCTATATACGTATACTTATAGCAAAGATGGGATCGATGATGCTACAGCCTGGTCGGATATCATACTGATAATCTGAGATAGTGCACTCTTGCCGGAGTCGTGAGCCGATTATATGCTCAAACAATTTCAATTGTGTGAGTGTGACACATAACTTTAATACCGCGAAAGCTTCCACAGTCCTGTCCACTAACTTTGCCTTATGATGTCCTTCCAGACGTATCTGTCGACGGCGAAACCCTTAGCTTTTGTTAGCCTGGGACCTTGCATGGGCGCGAGCGTGACTAGCAAATCCAAATTTGGTTTTGAAAGTCCTATTGGTCAAAGCACAGTTCACTGAATCCCATCGAAGTTGTACATGTAGTTGTAGGTGGGCTTTGGAGCGTCAATCAAACACGGTGGTTAGCGATAGACTGGTTTTTATTATGTTACCCACAAATACACTACGCCTCTCCTTACTAAATTTGAGTTACACGTCTTAAGTTAAATTAAAGATACTAGATACATAATAAACTTCTAAATTAATTTATTAACTTCAGTAGCCTCTCCATACTGAATATTTAAATTATTCCAGCTCTTCTCCTTACTAAAATAACGTCACATGGGTAACATTAACTTAATCAATTTGTCTTAAGAATTTTTGTGCTCGCTGATACGCACGCAGTGCACGAGCCGAAGCATCTGGTGGAGGCGGAGTGAGCGCCTCAGTCGGCCCGGGCTCCTGCGATGTTGTAGGCTCACACGGGGGAACAGACTCCTGACTCTTATCCAGCTCAACCGCTTGAGCCGCTCCCCCCGCCCCACTATCTAATGTGTCCTCAGCCGACTGAGACATCGAATTGTCCATGACCCATATCCACTTTATAGGAAACAGGACCAGATTTTTTAACAATTGTGCCCTCTGACCACTTCTCCCTTCTCGCCGTATAATCACGAGCTAAAACCGTATCTCCTAACATGAGGCTACGAGGCGCCGCAGGTGCGGACAGCCCCTGACGAGCTTGCGCCGCGCTGACAGCTGCCGCGCGGTCGGGACGCAGCGCATCCAGACGCGAGCGGAGACGCCGCCCCTGTAGCGCCCGTCGTCGAGTGAGCACAATTGCGATATTGAAAAATAAACTTATTCAAAGCTATATCAACCTCTCCACCTTCATGCATTGCTCTTTTAATGGCTTTCTTAACGGACTTTACAGCGTTTTCAGCAGCCCCATTTCCTTGTGGTCTATAAGGAGCTGAGGTCACATGTCTGACACAATTTTTCTCATAAAAGATTTGAAATTCGTTTGATAAAAATGGTGAACCATTGTCTGTCACCAGCTGTGACGGAATACCAAAACGCGCAAATATACCCCTTAGCACTCTAATAGTAGAAACCGCATCAGTGCCTCTCATGACCACCGCCTCGATCCACTTTGAGTGGGCATCAACCAATATTAAATAACACTGACCGCCACAGTCTGCAAAGTCGGCATGTACGCGCTGCCACAGATGCATAGGAAACTCCCAGAGATGCATCGGCGCGCGTGGAGGTGCGTCTCGCACGACGCGGCACGACTCACAGCGCCGGCACACTCCCTCTATATCGCAGTCAATATTGGGCCAATAAACATAGCTCCTAGATCATTTTTTCATCTTGTTCATACCCAAATGCCCTTCGTGAATTTAGTTTAAAACTTGCTCGCGCAATACCGTAGGAATAATGATCCTATACTTATAAACAAGGCACCCCATTTCATGAACTTTATATTATATTATTATATTTTTATATCTTGTTTCCTAAAAAAATACTGTTTCTCTTCGTCACAGCTAGCGACTGACGACCAGCCAAACATAACATAACCTTTAATTTTACTAAGTACAGTATCACGCTCAGTCTCTTTGACTACATCTTTGAAATTAATTGGCATGGACTCTTGAACTAGATTAATATAATCTACCGATTCAATTGAGCGGCCCTCCTTCGGTAACGGTAATCTAGACAATGCGTCAGCGGGGCCATTATCGACAGACCTTACAAAAGAGATACTAAAATCATAGGCTGCTAATCGTGCCGCCCAACGCTGTAGTCTACTAGCAGCGGTCTGTGGAATGCCTCCTTTTTCGCCAAAAATGTACGTAAGAGGATGATCAAACTTCAACACAAACCGCCTTCCATATAGGTATTGATGGTGTTTAGTAACCCCATACAAAATGGCCAATGCTTCTTTATCTAATTGGCTATAATTGCGTTCCGCCGCGTTCAGAGTACGGGAAACACAGCTGACTGGACGCTCGCTGCCGTTGGGGTAGCGATGCGCCAGTACAGCACCTAGTCCATATGCACTGCTGTCCACCGACAACATGTGAGGCCGACCCTCTTCGTAGTGCGCCAATATATTCTCACTCAGGAGGACCCTCTTCGCCTTAGCAAACGCCTGAATGCATTTTGAGTCCCAATTTCAAGGAACATTCTTACGTAACAAATTATGAAGCGGATGCAAAAGTGCGCTTAAGTTTTTAATAAATCTGCCGTAGTAGTTCAACATACCTAAAAAGCTTTTGAACTGCGAAATATTTTCTGGTGCCGGTGCATTCGAAATGGCTTCTAATTTTAATGGATCAGGTCTTAATGGACCTTCCTTGTTAATTATAAACCCTAAATATTTTACACTATCTTGTAAAAACTTGCACTTACTAAGCTTAACAGTCAATCCCATATTACGCAACCTATCAAGTACAGCTCGTAAATTGCTCATATGCTCCTGTTTAGTAGACCCAGTCACGCACACGTCATCTAGGAAAACCACACATTTAGGCACCCCTCGCAAAGTCTCCTCCATAATCTTTTGAAACTTTTCAGGAATACATGACAGACCGTAAGGGGTTCTCCTGTACACAAAGGTTCCTACGTGTGTGGTGATCGCAGTATAACGACGCGATTCCTCTGTAATAAGACATTGTTCATATGCATGCCTAAGGTCTATTTTTGAAAATTGTTCACCACCGCTTAAATTCGCAAATAACTCCTCGATTCGAGGCAAAGGATAATAATCGCGTTTTAATTTAGAGTTAATGGTTACTTTGTAATCCCCGCAAATACGTATATCGCCATTTTCTTTAACGACTGGCACAAGGTTACTTTGTAATCCCCGCAAATACGTATATCGCCATTTTCTTTAACGACTGGCACAATCGGGGTTCCATAGTCCGACTGGTCTACTCGGTAAGTAGTACCATCGGCTTCGAGCCGAGCCAACTCGCGTTCAACTCGCTCGCGCAGCGCTAGTGGTTCCGGCCGCGCTCGCACCTAAACCGGTTCTTGGTTACTCAGCTGTAATTGAATGGTGCGTTTACAAGTACCTAGTTTATCACTAAACACTTCCGGAAATTCCGCGCACAAATGATTCACGAATCCATCGTCTATAATTGCATAGTTGGTGGAGGGCCAGCACATGTACCTAATCAACCGGCGGAAATAGCGAGAGGCGGACAGCCAACGATTCAAGAGTGCGCTAATGAAGCAAGCGGGGAGAATGGCAACATCGCGATCCTATCGAAGCAGGAGATCGTTGCCACCTGCCACGATTTATGCGGCGGCATCCTGAAGATTGTCTCCGGAAAATCTAGCCGCCTTAATAATAACGACGTGGTGGGTGTTGGAGTAAACGTGGAAAAAATCGGCGCCCTCGTTGCCAGCCTCACTGTCCGCCTGGCTGAGGCGGAAATCAGGATACTCAAGGCAGAGGCGCGAGCTCTAGAATCGTGCAGAACACCAGCCGGAGTAAAGGCGCCGCCCGCCCAGCCCATCGATACCTTCGCATCAGTGCTTCGAATGACCGGGCAGTCGAGCAGACCAAAGCCACAGCCGCCAGGGAGAACAATCGCAATCTTCCCGAAGGAAGGGGACAGCGAGATAAAGTCATCGGACCAGACTAAAGCAGTGCTGAAGTCCGCTGTCCATCCTCAAACCCTAGGAGTACAGGTATCGAGATTAAGGAAAGTCGGCAATGGCGGAATATTATTACAGGCCACTTCAGAGGAGGCCGTCAGCAAGCTCAAGAACGCGCTGCCAGCGAACTTGAGAGTGGCTGAGCCGATGTGCTGAGGTAAGGGGGCTGTCCTCCGAATATGTATAGGCTGCTTTCTTCATACTTCGTTGGCAGAAGGAATGGGATGTTTGCTGGGTGTCAACAGGAGTGGAAGTCGCTAACTATGGGTTGTCCACAGGGATCGGTCCTGGGTCCCACGTTATGGAACATTTTACTGGACGACTTACTGAGATTACCGGTGCCGACAGGCGTTAAATTAATTGCTTATGCCGACGACGTAACTGTCCTAATCGAGGCGGACACCAGGGCGGAGATCGAGGGTAAGGCACAGACTACCCTAGCGCTAGCGCTGGATTGGGGGAGTCGGAACCGTCTGCAGTTCTCCGGAACCAAGTCGGAAACGATTACCCTCAAGGGGAGGTTCAAACGGTCGCCTACCATTCGAATGGGAGATGGTCCGATTAGGGCCGCCACGGCCGTCAAGCTTTTGGGGGTCACCATTGACGCGGCCCAGTCATTCGTAAAGCACGCTCGTGACATCGGCGAACGTGCCGCCGGTTGTTTCGGGAAGATGTCACGCGTTTCAACTTCTTCGTGGGGCGTCCGGTACAAGATACTTATTTATCACGGTACTTTTGTTGCGACATTAACGTATGCTACTGGGATTTGGTATCACAGGGCGGGGTTACGCGTGGTACGCTCGAAGCTTCTGAGCACGCAACGGGGAGCCTTAGTCCTTCTGACTAAGGCCTACCTCACGGCAAGCACCGACTGCCTACCGGTATTAGCCGGAGTGCTGCCGGCGGATCTGGAGGTGGTAAGGGCGGGCAAGCTGGAAGAGCAACGCGTGAGAAATCCGTGTGGGGCGAGGGAGGGGCGTTTACGCAAAAAGGCGGCATGGGATGAGGCACTGCACTCGTGGCAGGAGCGGTGGGACCAATCGGACAAGGGCCGGGATCTCTACCGTTTCTTCCCTAGTGTCAACGACCGGGGGGGGCGTAGGTGGTTGGAACCAGACTATGTCGTCTCCCAGATGCTCACTGGGCACGGACACTTCAAGGGTCGGCTCCGTGACCTCGGGCTTCGGTCCGAGGGCACGTGTAATTGCGGGGAAGCCGACGAGTATAGGGACCACATTTTGTGGTCATGTAGGACGTATGTTCGGGAGAGGGCGGCTCTGTTGGGGGGTCTGAGCGTAGGTGAGGAGGGACCAGTTCATTTCGCGGAACTGGTATCTTCTTGTGCGAATTTTGCGTGTTTCAAGGAGTTTTGCTACAAATGGCACCGAAGGAGGAGAACTGAAGAGATCGAGGAACGGGTTCGAGAGGGTCGAGAAGTGACTAGAGAAGATCAGGATGTAGCAACTGATGAAAATGGAGAATCGAGAAGCGATTAAGGTGTGAGGAGAGTAGGGATCGTGAGGCGATCGGAGGAAAAAGGAAGAAGATAGGAGCTGTGCTGTGAAGTCCTGCCCCAGAGTGGGGAGAGTGCGACGAATTGTCCTGCTCCAGAAAGGGGAAAGTGCGACAGGGGACACTCAAGTCAGGAAAAAAAAAATTGTAGGGATAGAGAATTCAGGCAGTGCTTTAGCGTATGCTTTGTAAGTCCCCTGTACGTCCCGTTGTTTCGGTCTGATACGGTCCTGATGACCGAGAGGTCGGTAGGAACATGGGAGGAGGTGGGAGATGTACGTCTATAATTGCATTCAGATGTATCTGTTTAATCTTAAAAGCACGCAACCACTGTCTGCCTAATAGCGGACACGAACCATTTTTAACAACATAAAGCGGCAAAGTCCCCGAATTTAACATCAACCGAAATAAACCCGAGCGATTCGATTCGTGAACCAGAGTAGCTTCTTAAATTTAAGTCATCGGCCATAAGTTCTTTGTGACTAAACATTTTCCTGTATAACTGTTCGCCTATTGCCGTGATAGGACTACCAGTGTCAATCAGACATTTAAACACTTTACCGTCTATGTCCACGTTGTAATAATAGGGTTTGTTACCTTGCGCAGCTTCGGCGTAGATGTTAAACATGTCGTCCGAGTCATCATCACAACTTACGTAATTCTGCCGATTATTGCGACCGTCATAACCACGCACTTTTTTGCACATCAGTTTTTAATGGCCTCTTTCATTACACTCATTACAATTATACCGAATGAAACGACAACGCTCTGGACGATGCGCCTTCCCGCACGTCCAGCAGTGAGGCGCGCTGCCGCCTGCTGCGCCCGCGCCCGAGCTGCTGCCCCCGGCCGGCCGCCGCGCTCTCCGCGCCCTCCGCGCGCAAAATACAGACCGCTGCCTGACATGGTCGCGCTCACATCCGCGTGCTTCTCTGCAGCCTCTAGAGCTAACGCTAGCTCCACCGCTTCCTTGTACTTGATGTTTCTCTCAGCGAATATTCTAGACCGCATCGCTTCACTCGCTAATCCCGAGACAAACTGATTCCTTAAATTAATCTCGAGAGTCGAACACCTATCACACTTGCCAAAATTGCAAGTAGCCGCCAGATGCTTCAGCGATTGTAAGTAATCAGCGAGCGGCTCGCCGGTGCACTGCCGGCGCTGCCGGAACACGTGGCGCTCTGCAATTTCGGACCGCTGAGGCTCCAAATGATCACTCATTAAGTTCACTATTTCGTCATATTTTTTATCCTCAGGCAGATCCGGGGAACACAAATCGCACATTAACTCGTAAGTTTTATCCCCTACGGCGGTAATTAGCATCGGCACTTTCAATTCATCCTTAACATCGTTTAATAAAATATATTGATTAACGCGTCGAATATACGCTGGCCATTTGTTTGTGGCTCCAATTTACCATACGGCATGATTAAAAACGATTAACGAATTTATACACTGCACGCGTATCCCGAACTCGTTCCCAGTGGAGCGTCAATCAAACACGGTGGTGAGCGATAGACTGGTTTTTATTATGTTACCCACAAATACACTACAGGCTTGGGACTAGTTTTTCGGAGATGGCGTTTTGGCAACAAGATCTTCCAGAACGCTCCCGGCGTTCAAAATTTTCTAAACCCGATTTGATTGCAATTCGCCATTCCGTCTTCTGAGTACCAAGCTCCTCCAACGATTCACTTGAAGTGCCGATAGCAGTCAGGTGGCGTTTCAGAACATCCGTATACCGCAGATACTGTCAGCTAGGTTCACGTTTACCTGAGCTAAGCTCAGAGTAAAATATCTGTTTTTGCAGCAAGCGGACTAGAAGACACTCCATTCCGGTCTGTTTGGTTCGACGTAGAACCTCCGAGTTCGGTACACGATCCTGCCAGCTCAGCCGAAGAATTGCTCGAAGACATTTTAAGTGTAAGACGTCAAGCCTTTTGATGTCACCTTTATACAGACACCAGGTCTCCGAGGAATACAGCAATAAAGGTAGAATTATCGCTCTATAGACAGCAAACTTTGTATGGAGTTTCAGATTGTGTGACTTCCACACCCGTCGGCTTAGTCCACCGAACGCTGCAGCAGCTTAAGCGATCCGAGCAGAAATTTCTGACTCGAGACAATTATCACTGCGCACTAAACTCCGAACTTACTCCGTCCAGAGGCTTTCTTTTTAAGTAAACAGCAGTATCTTCCGCAGATTTCTCTTTAGCGGGTTGTTTAAGAATCTGTGTCTTAGAAGCGCTGATAACTATACCAAATTTGCAACAGGATTCATCTTAATTGTCAAGATAACTACAACTCGCCCAAACTATCAGCCATAAGGCAAACATCGTCGGCATACAGAACTTTTTTAATTTTGCGTTTCGCTCTGAAGCGAGTGAGGTCAAAGACACTTTCTTCCATTCGGACATTTATGGAGATCTGGTTATTATATATAAAGAGCGTCGTTCATGACTGAGCAAAATAGATGGCAAAGAGGGTCGGAGCCATGGCTTGCTTGACTCTGTTGGTGACAGAGAACTGCTCTGTAAAGTTGTTTTCGTGACGTACGCGGGCTGTCATACCCTCTTGAAACTGACGCATTAACTTTACAAACTTCACAGGACAGCTACATTTTTCTATAACTGCCGAGAGATCAGTCCTTGAAACGCAGTCAACGGCCTCTTCTAAGTCCACAAAACATAAGTATTCGTCCGGTGTTGTTAAAGACTTTTTTCCTGCATTTGCTTGACAACAAAGATTTCGTCAACCGTGCCTCTGTTGGGTCGAAACCCACATTGACTTTCTGGAAGGAAACTTCTAGCCAAGGTGCTCAGGCGTCTATTTATGATGTGCGCCAGTATTTTACCTGCTGTGAATAGCAAGGAAATGCCTCTAAAAGAGCTACAGTCAAAGAGATCTGCTTTGTCCTTGTACTTTTGCGAATAGTAGCATTCATCCAGTCTTGTGGAACAGTCTCAACGTTTCAAATCAGTTTTATAAGTTCAAACAGCCTAGACCTGATACTCGTTCCACCGTATTTGAAAATTTCAGATGAAAGACTGTCTGAATCTGGTGAATTACCGTTTTTTAAACGGTTTACCGCACTACTGAACTCCGCGATCGACGGTGGATCGTCCAAGCTTGTTACGAAAGGCAAGTTTTCTAATAGTTTATGTAGGACGGATCTGCTCCTTGAGTACCGGGATTTAACACTTCATTAAAGTGTTGAGGCCAACGTAGGAGTACCTCATTCGGATCTGACAATCTCTTTGATTTATCTCGGGAGTAAATTGGGGCAGTCTTTTTTTCGCGAGGTCCATAAACGGACTTCAGCCCTTCGAAAAACTTTGCAATTTGGCCAGTATCTGCTAGGAACTACAATTCTTCGGCTTTGTGGCGACACTAACTATCCTTCATTTCTCGGATCTTAACTTTGAGATCTTGTTGTATAGAGTTGCGCTGCTCCGCACTACGACACCTCTCAATGTAAGACGAGAATTTTCAACAAGTCGCCGTATTTCCACATCAGAATAATCGAACCAGTCCTGGTTTTTCTTTTGTGGTTAACCTATATATGCTGAGAAACATCGAACAGTGCCCTCGCGTAAGTACGCTATTTGGCATCTACAGAGGTAGTGTCATCAGTGCTGAACATCGCCCCATCAAATTCAATATCAAGCTTGCACCGCAGATCTTTATCACGGACAAGTTTCGCAAAAGCAAACCATGCCGGGACTTTGTATTCTGCTCTGCGCGGGGGCTTGTAGTTAAGCCTCATTTTGGATGTTATCAGGCGATGATTGGTCTAACCATGGGTACCACACATCGCTCTAAAATTAGTACAACTTTTCAATCTTGCCTGCGCACTATGATGTAGTCAAGGAGATGCCAGTGCCCGGACCGGGGATGCATCCAGGATGTTTTATATTTATCAGGCAGCCTGCAAAATGTATTGGTGATGCTTTGGTCAACTTCGTGTGTTTCGGAGCACAGAGTTAGTAATTCTATACCATTGGTATTGCACTTACCGACTCCATGTCTCCCGAGCACGTTCTTCCAGGCTATATGCTCCATCAACTCGCGCATTAAAGTTACCGAGCAGAATCAGTTTGTCACAGGCCGGTATTCGTTGCGAAACATCGACAAATATACGTATAGGTGGGGTTTATTTATAATGATCAATTTCCCGGAGTTTGGCATTTTGTGGCTGGTAAGTATGCGATTAAAAAGGTCAGTTAGTATGATTTGATTACACCACGAGAACCTATCGATTTACACGCTTCAATCGGTATGTCACCGATACTTCCTAGTGCGAAAACAATTGTTTACCTCGTTTGGTGTATTAGAGGCAACTAGTTCCAGGATTGGGGGGCAGTTCCGGAGGAGATATATTTGCATGTTGTTTTTACCTTACTCGCTTTACAGACCAGAGTGCCATTCGTTTCTTTGAGACAAGCTGAATAGTAAAGATGGATTTTTGGCCCTCCTTAGTTCCCGATGAATACAACGGTTACAATTGATCATGTCGAGTTTTGGCAACAGCTCGTTTTGCGGCACTCATGGCTTTTTTATACGCTTCGCAATTAAGAAATATTTTTTTACCATTTATTTCAGGTGTATGCAAATTTTATTTTCAAAGGAAAATATGCGTTTAATAAATATCGCTAACGTATACGTATAGTATCGCTAAAGTTACTAAAGAGATAAAGTCATATTAACTATCCCATCGGTAGCTCAGTCCAGTTAAAAATAACAACAAAAAAAAAAACAAAAAAAATAAGTATGACTTCAGTGTAGACGTATCAAATTTAAACAAAGATTAGAATGCCAGAATTTATTCACACGAGAAAAAAGATGTATCCAGATAATAGAAATAAAGTAAAATTAAAACTAGAAAAGAAACTCAGCAAGTGCTGCAAGGTGAGCGGCGAGTGCCAATCTTGACAACGAATTGTCTACGAGAAAGAACGCAAGCCTTCTTGACTCCTGACCATCCATATGGAGCATATGACGAGGAGCTTGCTCCTCCTGCACTAGCTGAAGATCCTGTGCCTTGTTCAACAATAACAACTGGTCCTTGTGGTCCGTATGGTCCTGAAGAAGCTACGGCAGCAGCTGATACTTGTGATCCATTTGATTCTTCAACAATCACGACTGGTCCTTGTCCGTTTGGTCCTTGTCCGTTTGGTCCTGAAGCGGCTGAAGCAGCAGCGGATGATCCTGGTCCTTGTGGTCCGTATGGTCCGTATGGTCCTTGTCCGTTTGGTCCTGAAGCAGACGCTGAAGCAGCAGCTGATGATCCTGGTCCTTGTGGGCCATATGGTCCGTATGGTCCTTGTCCGTTTGATCCTGAAGCAGATGCTGAAGCAGCAGCTGATGATCCTGGTCCTTGTGGTCCGTATGGTCCTTGTCCGTTTGGTCCTTGTCCGTTTGGTCCTGAAGCAGATGCTGAAGCAGCAGCTGATGATCCTGGTCCTTGTGGTCCGTATGGTCCGTATGGTCCGTATGGTCCTTGTCCGTTTGGTCCTTGTCCGTTTGGTCCTTGTCCGTTTGGTCCTTGTCCGTTTGGTCCTTGTCCGTTTGGTCCTGAAGCAGATGCTGAAGCAGCAGCTGATAAACCTGGTCCTTGTGGTCCGTATGGTCCGTATGGTCCTAGTCCGTTTGGTCCTTGACCGTTTGGTCCCTGTCCGTTTGGTCCTGAAGCAGATGCTGAAGCAGCAGCTGATGATTCTTGTTCTTCTTCAATGATGATAATTTTAGGTCCTGCTTCGTTTACAGATACTGAAGCAGAAGCTGATGATCCTGGTCCTTGTGGTCCATATGGTCCGTATGGTCCGTATGGTCCTTGTCCGTTTGGTCCTTGTCCGTTTGGTCCTTGTCCGTTTGGTCCTTGTCCGTTTGGTCCTGAAGCAGATGCTGAAGCAGCAGCTGATGATCCTGGTCCTTGTGGTCCGTATGGTCCGTATGGTCCTTGTCCATTTGGTCCTTGTCCGTTTGGTCCTTGTCCGTTTGGTCCTTGTCCGTTTGGTCCTTGTCCGTTTGGTCCTGAAGCAGATGCTGAAGCAGCAGCTGATGATCCTGGTCCTTGTGGTCCGTATGGTCCGTATGGTCCTTGTCCGTTTGGTCCTTGTCCGTTTGGTCCTTGTCCGTTTGGTCCTTGTCCGTTTGGTCCTTGTCCGTTTGGTCCTTGTCCGTTTGGTCCTTGTCCGTTTGGTCCTGAAGCAGATGCTGAAGCAGCAGCTGATGATCCTGGTCCTTGTGGTCCGTATGGTCCGTATGATCCTTGTCCGTTTGGTCCTGAAGCAGATGCTGAAGCAGCAGCTGATGATCCTGGTCCTTGTGGTCCGTATGGACCGTATGGTCCTTGTCCGTTTGGTCCTTGTCCATTTGGTCCTTGTCCGTTTGGTCCTTGTCCGTTTGGTCCTTGTCCGTTTGATCCTGCAGCGGCTGAAGCAGCAGCTGATGATCCTGGTCCTTGTGGTCCGTATGGTCCGGATGGTCCTTGTCCGTTTGGTCCTTGTCCGTTTGGTCCTGAAGCAGATGCTGAAGCAGCAGCTGATGATCCTGGTCCTTGTGGTCCGTATGGTCCGTATGGTCCGTATGGTCCTTGTCCGTTTGGTCCTTGTCCGTTTGGTCCTTGTCCGTTTGGTCCTTGTCCGTTTGGTCCTGAAGCAGATGCTGAAGCAGCAGCTGATGAACCTGGTCCTTGTGGTCCGTATGGTCCGTATGGTCCTTGTCCGTTTGGTCCTTGACCGTTTGGTCCCTGTCCGTTTGGTCCTGAAGCAGATGCTGAAGCAGCAGCTGATGATTCTTGTTCTCCTTCAATGATGATAATTTTAGGTCCTGCTTCGTTTACAGATACTGAAGCAGAAGCAGATGATCCTGGTCCTTGTGGTCCATATGGTCCGTATGGTCCGTATGGTCCTTGTCCGTTTGGTCCTTGTCCGTTTGGTCCTTGTCCGTTTGGTCCTTGTCCGTTTGGTCCTTGTCCGTTTGGTCCTTGTCCGTTTGGTCCTTGTCCGTTTGGTCCTGAAGCAGATGCTGAAGCAGCAGCTGATGATCCTGGTCCTTGTGGTCCGTATGGTCCGTATGGTCCTTGTCCGTTTGGTCCTTGTCCATTTGGTCCTTGTCCGTTTGGTCCTTGTCCGTTTGGTCCTTGTCCGTTTGGTCCTGAAGCAGATGCTGAAGCAGCAGCTGATGATCCTGGTCCTTGTGGTCCGTATGGTCCGTATGGTCCGTATGGTCCTTGTCCGTTTGGTCCTTGTCCGTTTGGTCCTTGTCCGTTTGGTCCTTGTCCGTTTGGTCCTTGTCCGTTTGGTCCTGAAGCAGATGCTGAAGCAGCAGCTGATGATCCTGGTCCTTGTGGTCCGTATGGTCCGTATGATCCTTGTCCGTTTGGTCCTGAAGCAGATGCTGAAGCAGCAGCTGATGATCCTGGTCCTTGTAGTCCGTATGGACCGTATGGTCCTTGTCCGTTTGGTCCTTGTCCATTTGGTCCTTGTCCGTTTGGTCCTTGTCCGTTTGGTCCTTGTCCGTTTGATCCTGCAGCGGCTGAAGCAGCAGCTGATGATCCTGGTCCTTGTGGTCCGTATGGTCCGGATGGTCCTTGTCCGTTTGGTCCTTGTCCGTTTGGTCCTGAAGCAGATGCTGAAGCAGCAGCTGATGATCCTGGTCCTTGTGGTCCGTATGGTCCGTATGGTCCGTATGGTCCTTGTCCGTTTGGTCCTTGTCCGTTTGGTCCTTGTCCGTTTGGTCCTTGTCCGTTTGGTCCTGAAGCAGATGCTGAAGCAGCAGCTGATGAACCTGGTCCTTGTGGTCCGTATGGTCCGTATGGTCCTTGTCCGTTTGGTCCTTGACCGTTTGGTCCCTGTCCGTTTGGTCCTGAAGCAGATGCTGAAGCAGCAGCTGATGATTCTTGTTCTCCTTCAATGATGATAATTTTAGGTCCTGCTTCGTTTACAGATACTGAAGCAGAAGCTGATGATCCTGGTCCTTGTGGTCCATATGGTCCGTATGGTCCGTGTGGTCCTTGTCCGTTTGGTCCTTGTCCGTTTGGTCCTTGTCCGTTTGGTCCTTGTCCGTTTGGTCCTTGTCCGTTTGGTCCTTGTCCGTTTGGTCCTGAAGCAGATGCTGAAGCAGCAGCTGATGATCCTGGTCCTTGTGGTCCGTATGGTCCGTAAGGTCCTTGTCCATTTGGTCCTTGTCCGTTTGGTCCTTGTCCGTTTGGTCCTTGTCCGTTTGGTCCTTGTCCGTTTGGTCCTGAAGCAGATGCTGAAGCAGCAGCTGATGATCCTGGTCCTTGTGGTCCGTATGGTCCGTATGGTCCTTGTCCGTTTGGTCCTTGTCCGTTTGGTCCTTGTCCGTTTGGTCCTTGTCCGTTTGGTCCTGAAGCAGATGCTGAAGCAGCAGCTGATGATCCTGGTCCTTGTGGTCCGTATGGTCCGTATGGTCCTTGTCCGTTTGGTCCTTGTCCGTTTGGTCCTTGTCCGTTTGGTCCTTGTCCGTTTGGTCCTTGTCCGTTTGGTCCTGAAGCAGATGCTGAAGCAGCAGCTGATGATCCTGGTCCTTGTGGTCCGTATGGTCCGTATGATCCTTGTCCGTTTGGTCCTGAAGCAGATGCTGAAGCAGCAGCTGATGATCCTGGTCCTTGTGGTCCGTATGGACCGTATGGTCCTTGTCCGTTTGGTCCTTGTCCATTTGGTCCTTGTCCGTTTTGTCCTTGTCCGTTTGGTCCTTGTCCGTTTGATCCTGCAGCGGCTGAAGCAGCAGCTGATGATCCTGGTCCTTGTGGTCCGTATGGACCGTATGGTCCTTGTCCGTTTGGTCCTTGTCCATTTGGTCCTTGTCCGTTTTGTCCTTGTCCGTTTGGTCCTTGTCCATTTGGTCCTGAAGCAGATGCTGAAGCAGCAGCTGATGATCCTGGTCCTTGTGGTCCGTATGGTCCGTATGGTCCTTGTCCGTTTGGTCCTTGTCCGTTTGGTCCTGAAGCAGATGCTGAAGCAGCAGCTGATGATCCTGGTCCTTGTGGTCCGTATGGTCCGTATGGTCCTTGTCCGTTTGGTCCTTGTCCATTTGGTCCTTGTCCGTTTGGTCCTTGTCCGTTTGGTCCTTGTCCGTTTGGTCCTTGTCCGTTTGATCCTGCAGCGGCTGAAGCAGCAGCTGATGATCCTGGTCCTTGTGGTCCGTATGGTCCGTATGGTCCTTGTCCGTTTGGTCCTTGTCCATTTGGTCCTTGTCCGTTTGGTCCTTGTCCGTTTGGTCCTTGTCCGTTTGGTCCTGAAGCAGATGCTGAAGCAGCAGCTGATGATCCTGGTCCTTGTGGTCCGTATGGTCCTTGTCCGTTTGGTCCTGAAGCAGATGCTGAAGCAGCAGCTGATGATCCTTGTTGTTGTTCAATGTAGATAACTTCTGGTCCTGCTTCGTTTACAGATACTGAAGCAGCAGCTG
Source organism: Scrobipalpa costella (assembly GCA_949820665.1). Lineage (NCBI taxonomy): Eukaryota > Metazoa > Arthropoda > Insecta > Lepidoptera > Gelechiidae > Scrobipalpa > Scrobipalpa costella. The sequence goes on from OX463314.1 coordinate 5,382,426, forward strand.
ATGATCCTGGTCCTTGTAGTCCGTATGGTCCGTATGGTCCTTGTCCATTTGGTCCTTGTCCGTTTGGTCCTTGTCCGTTTGGTCCTTGTCCGTTTGGTCCTGAAGCAGATGCTGAAGCAGCAGCTGATGATCCTGGTCCTTGTGGTCCGTATGGTCCGTATGGTCCTTGTCCATTTGGTCCTTGTCCGTTTGGTCCTTGTCCGTTTGGTCCTTGTCCGTTTGGTCCTGAAGCAGATGCTGAAGCAGCAGCTGATGATCCTGGTCCTTGTGGTCCGTATGGTCCGTATGGTCCTTGTCCGTTTGGTCCTTGTCCGTTTGGTCCTTGTCCGTTTGGTCCTTGTCCGTTTGGTCCTGAAGCAGATGCTGAAGCAGCAGCTGATGATCCTGGTCCTTGTGGTCCGTTTGGTCCGTATGATCCTTGTCCGTTTGGTCCTGAAGCAGATGCTGAAGCAGCAGCTGATGATCCTGGTCCTTGTGGTCCGTATGGTCCGTATGGTCCTTGTCCGTTTGGTCCTTGTCCATTTGGTCCTTGTCCGTTTGGTCCTTGTCCGTTTGGTCCTTGTCCGTTTGATCCTGCAGCGGCTGAAGCAGCAGCTGATGATCCTGGTCCTTGTGGTCCGTATGGTCCGGATGGTCCTTGTCCGTTTGGTCCTTGTCCGTTTGGTCCTTGTCCGTTTGGTCCTTGTCCGTTTGGTCTTTGTCCGTTTGGTCCTGAAGCAGATGCTGAAGCAGCAGCTGATGATTCTTGTTCTCCTTCAATGATGATAATTTTAGGTCCTGCTTCGTTTACAGATACTGAAGCAGAAGCTGATGATCCTGGTCCTTGTGGTCCATATGGTCCGTATGGTCCGTATGGTCCTTGTCCGTTTGGTCCTTGTCCGTTTGGTCCTTGTCCGTTTGGTCCTTGTCCGTTTGGTCCTTGTCCGTTTGGTCCTTGTCCGTTTGGTCCTTGTCCGTTTGGTCCTTGTCCGTTTGGTCCTGAAGCAGATGCTGAAGCAGCAGCTGATGATCCTGGTCCTTGTGGTCCGTATGGTCCGTATGGTCCTTGTCCATTTGGTCCTTGTCCGTTTGGTCCTTGTCCGTTTGGTCCTTGTCCGTTTGGTCCTTGTCCGTTTGGTCCTGAAGCAGATGCTGAAGCAGCAGCTGATGATCCTGGTCCTTGTGGTCCGTATGGTCCGTATGGTCCTTGTCCGTTTGGTCCTTGTCCGTTTGGTCCTTGTCCGTTTGGTCCTTGTCCGTTTGGTCCTTGTCCGTTTGGTCCTTGTCCGTTTGGTCCTGAAGCAGATGCTGAAGCAGCAGCTGATGATCCTGGTCCTTGTGGTCCGTATGGTCCGTATGATCCTTGTCCGTTTGGTCCTGAAGCAGATGCTGAAGCAGCAGCTGATGATCCTGGTCCTTGTGGTCCGTATGGACCGTATGGTCCTTGTCCGTTTGGTCCTTGTCCATTTGGTCCTTGTCCGTTTTGTCCTTGTCCGTTTGGTCCTTGTCCGTTTGATCCTGCAGCGGCTGAAGCAGCAGCTGATGATCCTGGTCCTTGTGGTCCGTATGGACCGTATGGTCCTTGTCCGTTTGGTCCTTGTCCATTTGGTCCTTGTCCGTTTTGTCCTTGTCCGTTTGGTCCTTGTCCGTTTGGTCCTGAAGCAGATGCTGAAGCAGCAGCTGATGATCCTGGTCCTTGTGGTCCGTATGGTCCGTATGGTCCTTCTCCGTTTGGTCCTGAAGCAGATGCTGAAGCAGCAGCTGATGATCCTGGTCCTTGTGGTCCGTATGGTCCGTATGGTCCTTGTCCGTTTGGTCCTTGTCCATTTGGTCCTTGTCCGTTTGGTCCTTGTCCGTTTGGTCCTGAAGCAGATGCTGAAGCAGCAGCTGATGATCCTGGTCCTTGTGGTCCGTATGGTCCGTATGGTCCTTGTCCGTTTGGTCCTTGTCCATTTGGTCCTTGTCCGTTTGGTCCTTGTCCGTTTGATCCTTGTCCGTTTGGTCCTTGTCCGTTTGATCCTGCAGCGGCTGAAGCAGCAGCTGATGATCCTGGTCCTTGTGGTCCGTATGGTCCGTATGGTCCTTGTCCGTTTGGTCCTTGTCCATTTGGTCCTTGTCCGTTTGGTCCTTGTCCGTTTGGTCCTTGTCCGTTTGGTCCTGAAGCAGATGCTGAAGCAGCAGCTGATGATCCTGGTCCTTGTGGTCCGTATGGTCCGTATGGTCCTTGTCCGTTTGGTCCTGAAGCAGATGCTGAAGCAGCAGCTGATGATCCTTGTTGTTGTTCAATGTAGATAACTTCTGGTCCTGCTTCGTTTACAGATACTGAAGCAGCAGCTGATGATCCTGGTCCTTGTGGTCCGTATGGTCCGTATGGTCCTTGTCCGTTTGGTCCTTGTACAATTGGTCCTTGTCCGTTTGGTCCTGAAGCAGATGCTGAAGCAGCAGCTGATGATCCTGGTCCTTGTGGTCCGTATGGTCCGTATGGTCCTTGTCCGTTTGGTCCTTGTCCGTTTGGTCCTTGTCCGTTTGGTCCTTGTCCGTTTGATCCTGCAGCGGCTGAAGCAGCAGCTGATGAGCCTGGTCCTTGTGGTCCGTATGGTCCGTATGGTCCTTGTCCGTTTGGTCCTGAAGCAGATGCTGAAGCAGCAGCTGATGATCCTGGTTCTTGTGGTCCGTATGGTCCTTGTCCGTTTTGTCCTTGTCCATTTGGTCCTTGTCCGTTTGGTCCTGAAGCAGATGCTGAAGCAGCAGCTGATGATCCTGGTCCTTGTGGTCCGTATGGTCCGTATGGTCCTTGTCCGTTTGGTCCTTGTCCGTTTGGTCCTTGTCCGTTTGGTCCTTGTCCGTTTGGTCCTTGTCCGTTTGGTCCTTGTCCGTTTGGTCCTTGTCCGTTTGGTCCTTGTCCGTTTGATCCTGCAGCGGCTGAAGCAGCAGCTGATGATCCTGGTCCTTGTGGTCCGTATGGTCCGTATGGTCCTTGTCCGTTTGGTCCTGAAGCAGATGCTGAAGCAGCAGCTGATGATCCTGGTCCTTGTGGTCCGTATGGTCCGTATGGTCCTTGTCCATTTGGTCCTTGTCCGTTTGGTCCTTGTCCGTTTGGTCCTTGTCCGTTTGGTCCTTGTCCGTTTGGTCCTGAAGCAGATGCTGAAGCAGCAGCTGATGATCCTGGTCCTTGTGGTCCGTATGGTCCGTATGGTCCTTGTCCGTTTGGTCCTGAAGCAGATGCTGAAGCAGCAGCTGATGATCCTGGTCCTTGTGGTCCGTATGGTCCGTATGGTCGTTGTCCATTTGGTCCTTGTCCGTTTGGTCCTTGTCCGTTTGGTCCTTGTCCGTTTGGTCCTTGTCCGTTTGGTCCTTGTCCGTTTGGTCCTGAAGCAGATGCTGAAGCAGCAGCTGATGATCCTGGTCCTTGTGGTCCGTATGGTCCGTATGGTCCTTGTCCATTTGGTCCTTGTCCGTTTGGTCCTTGTCCGTTTGGTCCTTGTCCGTTTGGTCCTGAAGCAGATGCTGAAGCAGCAGCTGATGATCCTGGTCCTTGTGGTCCGTATGGTCCGTATGGTCCTTGTCCGTTTGGTCCTGAAGCAGATGCTGAAGCAGCAGCTGATGATCCTTGTTGTTGTTCAATGTAGATAACTTCTGGTCCTGCTTCGTTTACAGATACTGAAGCAGCAGCTGATGATCCTGGTCCTTGTGGTCCGTATGGTCCGTATGGTCCTTGTCCGTTTGGTCCTTGTCCGTATGGTCCTTGTCCGTTTGGTCCTTGTCCGTTTGGTCCTTGTCCGTTTGGTCCTAGTCCGTTTGGTCCTTGTCCATTTGATCCTGCAGCGGCTGAAGCAGCAGCTGATGATCCTGGTCCTTGTGGTCCGTATGGTCCGTATGGTCCTTGTCCGTTTGGTCCTGAAGCAGATGCTGAAGCAGCAGCTGATGATCCTGGTCCTTGTGGTCCGTATGGTCCGTATGGTCCTTGTCCATTTGGTCCTTGTCCGTTTGGTCCTTGTCCGTTTGGTCCTTGTCCGTTTGGTCCTGAAGCAGATGCTGAAGCAGCAGCTGATGATCCTGGTCCTTGTGGTCCGTATGGTCCGTATGGTCCTTGTCCGTTTGGTCCTGAAGCAGATGCTGAAGCAGCAGCTGATGATCCTGGTCCTTGTGGTCCGTATGGTCCGTATGGTCCTTGTCCATTTGGTCCTTGTCCGTTTGGTCCTTGTCCGTTTGGTCCTTGTCCGTTTGGTCCTTGTCCGTTTGGTCCTTGTCCGTTTGGTCCTTGTCCGTTTGGTCCTGAAGCAGATGCTGAAGCAGCAGCTGATGATCCTGGTCCTTGTGGTCCGTATGGTCCGTATGGTCCTTGTCCGTTTGGTCCTTGTCCGTTTGGTCCTTGTCCGTTTGGTCCTGAAGCAGATGCTGAAGCAGCAGCTGATGATCCTGGTCCTTGTGGTCCGTATGGTCCGTATGGTCCTTGTCCGTTTGGTCCTGAAGCAGATGCTGAAGCAGCAGCTGATGATCCTTGTTGTTGTTCAATGTAGATAACTTCTGGTCCTGCTTCGTTTACAGATACTGAAGCAGCAGCTGATGATCCTGGTCCTTGTGGTCCGTATGGTCCGTATGGTCCTTGTCCGTTTGGTCCTTGTACAATTGGTCCTTGTCCGTTTGGTCCTTGTCCGTTTGGTCCTTGTCCGTTTGGTCCTTGTCCGTTTGGTCCTTGTCCGTTTGGTCCTGAAGCAGATGCTGAAGCAGCAGCTGATGATCCTGGTCCTTGTGGTCCGTATGGTCCGTATGGTCCTTGTCCATTTGGTCCTTGTCCGTTTGGTCCTTGTCCGTTTGGTCCTTGTCCGTTTGGTCCTTGTCCGTTTGGTCCTGAAGCAGATGCTGAAGCAGCAGCTGATGATCCTGGTCCTTGTGGTCCGTATGGTCCGTATGGTCCTTGTCCATTTGGTCCTTGTCCGTTTGGTCCTTGTCCGTTTGGTCCTTGTCCGTTTGGTCCTTGTCCGTTTGGTCCTTGTCCGTTTGGTCCTGAAGCAGATGCTGAAACAGCAGCTGATGATCCTGGTCCTTGTGGTCCGTATGGTCCGTATGGTCCTTGTCCGTTTGGTCCTGATGCAGATGCTGAAGCAGCAGCTGATGATCCTTGTTGTTGTTCAATGTAGATAACTTCTGGTCCTGCTTCGTTTACAGATACTGAAGCAGCAGCTGATGATCCTGGTCCTTGTGGTCCGTATGGTCCGTATGGTCCTTGTCCGTTTGGTCCTTGTCCGTTTGGTCCTGAAGCAGATGCTGAAGCAGCAGCTGATGATCCTGGTCCTTGTGGTCCGTATGGTCCGTATGGTCCTTGTCCGTTTGGTCCTTGTCCGTTTGGTCCTTGTCCGTTTGGTCCTTGTCCGTTTGATCCTTGTCCGTTTGATCCTGCAGCGGCTGAAGCAGCAGCTGATGATCCTGGTCCTTGTGGTCCGTATGGTCCGTATGGTCCTTGTCCGTTTGGTCCTGAAGCAGATGCTGAAGCAGCAGCTGATGATCCTGGTCCTTGTGGTCCGTATGGTCCGTATGGTCCTTGTCCATTTGGTCCTTGTCCATTTGGTCCTTGTCCGTTTGGTCCTTGTCCGTTTGGTCCTTGTCCGTTTGGTCCTTGTCCGTTTGGTCCTGAAGCAGATGCTGAAGCAGCAGCTGATGATCCTGGTCCTTGTGGTCCGTATGGTCCGTATGGTCCTTGTCCGTTTGGTCCTGAAGCAGATGCTGAAGCAGCAGCTGATGATCCTGGTCCTTGTGGTCCGTATGGTCCGTATGGTCCTTGTCCGTTTGGTCCTTGTCCGTTTGGTCCTTGTCCGTTTGGTCCTTGTCCGTTTGGTCCTTGTCCGTTTGGTCCTGAAGCAGATGCTGAAGCAGCAGCTGATGATCCTGGTCCTTGTGGTCCGTATGGTCCGTATGGTCCTTGTCCATTTGGTCCTTGTCCGTTTGGTCCTTGTCCGTTTGGTCCTTGTCCGTTTGGTCCTTGTCCGTTTGGTCCTGAAGCAGATGCTGAAGCAGCAGCTGATGATCCTGGTCCTTGTGGTCCGTATGGTCCGTATGGTCCTTGTCCGTTTGGTCCTGAAGCAGATGCTGAAGCAGCAGCTGATGATCCTTGTTGTTGTTCAATGTAGATAACTTCTGGTCCTGCTTCGTTTACAGATACTGAAGCAGCAGCTGATGATCCTGGTCCTTGTGGTCCGTATGGTCCGTATGGTCCTTGTCCGTTTGGTCCTTGTACAATTGGTCCTTGTCCGTTTGGTCCTGAAGCAGATGCTGAAGCAGCAGCTGATGATCCTGGTCCTTGTGGTCCGTATGGTCCGTATGGTCCTTGTCCGTTTGGTCCTTGTCCGTTTGGTCCTTGTCCGTTTGGTCCTTGTCCGTTTGGTCCTTGTCCGTTTGGTCCTTGTCCGTTTGGTCCTTGTCCGTTTGGTCCTTGTCCGTTTGATCCTGCAGCGGCTGAAGCAGCAGCTGATGAGCCTGGTCCTTGTGGTCCGTATGGTCCGTATGGTCCTTGTCCGTTTGGTCCTTGTACAATCGGTCCTTGTCCGTTTGGTCCTGAAGCAGATGCTGAAGCAGCAGCTGATGATCCTGGTCCTTGTGGTCCGTATGGTCCGTATGGTCCTTGTCCGTTTGGTCCTTGTCCGTTTGGTCCTTGTCCGTTTGGTCCTTGTCCGTTTGGTCCTTGTCCGTTTGGTCCTGAAGCAGATGCTGAAGCAGCAGCTGATGATCCTGGTCCTTGTGGTCCGTATGGTCCGTATGGTCCTTGTCCGTTTGGTCCTGAAGCAGATGCTGAAGCAGCAGCTGATGATCCTGGTCCTTGTGGTCCGTATGGTCCGTATGGTCCTTGTCCATTTGGTCCTTGTCCGTTTGGTCCTTGTCCGTTTGGTCCTAGTCCGTTTGGTCCTTGTCCGTTTGGTCCTGAAGCAGATGCTGAAGCAGCAGCTGATGATCCTGGTCCTTGTGGTCCGTATGGTCCGTATGGTCCTTGTCCGTTTGGTCCTTGTCCATTTGGTCCTTGTCCGTTTGGTCCTTGTCCGTTTGGTCCTTGTCCGTTTGGTCCTTGTCCGTTTGGTCCTGAAGCAGATGCTGAAGCAGCAGCTGATGATCCTGGTCCTTGTGGTCCGTATGGTCCGTATGGTCCTTGTCCGTTTGGTCCTGAAGCAGATGCTGAAGCAGCAGCTGATGATCCTTGTTGTTGTTCAATGTAGATAACTTCTGGTCCTGCTTCGTTTACAGATACTGAAGCAGCAGCTGATGATCCTGGTCCTTGTGGTCCGTATGGTCCGTATGGTCCTTGTCCGTTTGGTCCTTGTACAATTGGTCCTTGTCCGTTTGGTCCTGAAGCAGATGCTGAAGCAGCAGCTGATGATCCTGGTCCTTGTGGTCCGTATGGTCCGTATGGTCCTTGTCCGTTTGGTCCTTGTCCGTTTGGTCCTTGTCCGTTTGGTCCTTGTCCGTTTGGTCCTTGTCCGTTTGGTCCTTGTCCGTTTGGTCCTGAAGCAGATGCTGAAGCAGCAGCTGATGATCCTGGTCCTTGTGGTCCGTATGGTCCGTATGGTCCTTGTCCGTTTGGTCCTGAAGCAGATGCTGAAGCAGCAGCTGATGATCCTGGTCCTTGTGGTCCGTATGGTCCGTATGGTCCTTGTCCATTTGGTCCTTGTCCGTTTGGTCCTTGTCCGTTTGGTCCTTGTCCGTTTGGTCCTGAAGCAGATGCTGAAGCAGCAGCTGATGATCCTGGTCCTTGTGGTCCGTATGGTCCGTATGGTCCTTGTCCATTTGGTCCTTGTCCGTTTGGTCCTTGTCCGTTTGGTCCTTGTCCGTTTGGTCCTTGTCCGTTTGGTCCTTGTCCGTTTGGTCCTGAAGCAGATGCTGAAGCAGCAGCTGATGATCCTGGTCCTTGTGGTCCGTATGGTCCGTATGGTCCTTGTCCATTTGGTCCTTGTCCGTTTGGTCCTTGTCCGTTTGGTCCTTGTCCGTTTGGTCCTTGTCCGTTTGGTCCTTGTCCGTTTGGTCCTGAAGCAGATGCTGAAGCAGCAGCTGATGATCCTGGTCCTTGTGGTCCGTATGGTCCGTATGGTCCTTGTCCATTTGGTCCTTGTCCGTTTGGTCCTTGTCCGTTTGGTCCTTGTCCGTTTGGTCCTTGTCCGTTTGGTCCTTGTCCGTTTGGTCCTTGTCCGTTTGGTCCTGAAGCAGATGCTGAAGCAGCAGCTGATGATCCTTGTTGTTGTTCAATGTAGATAACTTCTGGTCCTGCTTCGTTTACAGATACTGAAGCAGCAGCTGATGATCCTGGTCCTTGTGGTCCGTATGGTCCGTATGGTCCTTGTCCGTTTGGTCCTTGTACAATTGGTCCTTGTCCGTTTGGTCCTGAAGCAGATGCTGAAGCAGCAGCTGATGATCCTGGTCCTTGTGGTCCGTATGGTCCGTATGGTCCTTGTCCGTTTGGTCCTTGTCCGTTTGGTCCTTGTCCGTTTGGTCCTTGTCCGTTTGGTCCTGAAGCGGCTGAAGCAGCAGCTGATGATGCTGGTCCTTGTCCGTTTGGTCCGTATGGTCCTTGTCCATTTGGTCCTTGTCCGTTTGGTCCTTGTCCGTTTGGTCCTTGTCCGTTTGGTCCTTGTCCGTTTGGTCCTTGTCCGTTTGGTCCTGAAGCAGATGCTGAAGCAGCAGCTGATGATCCTGGTCCTTGTGGTCCTTGTGGTCCGTATGGTCCGTATGGTCCTTGTCCGTTTGGTCCTGAAGCAGATGCTGAAGCAGCAGCTGATGATCCTGGTCCTTGTGGTCCGTATGGTCCGTATGGTCCTTGTCCGTTTGGTCCTTGTCCGTTTGGTCCTGAAGCAGATGCTGAAGCAGCAGCTGATGATCCTGGTCCTTGTGGTCCGTATGGTCCGTATGGTCCTTGTCCGTTTGGTCCTTGTCCGTTTGGTCCTTGTCCGTTTGGTCCTTGTCCGTTTGGTCCTGAAGCGGCTGAAGCAGCAGCTGATGATGCTGGTCCTTGTCCGTTTGGTCCGTATGGTCCTTGTCCATTTGGTCCTTGTCCGTTTGGTCCTTGTCCGTTTGGTCCTTGTCCGTTTGGTCCTAGTCCGTTTGGTCCTTGTCCGTTTGGTCCTGAAGCAGATGCTGAAGCAGCAGCTGATGATCCTGGTCCTTGTGGTCCTTGTGGTCCGTATGGTCCGTATGGTCCTTGTCCGTTTGGTCCTGAAGCAGATGCTGAAGCAGCAGCTGATGATCCTGGTCCTTGTGGTCCGTATGGTCCGTATGGTCCTTGTCCATTTGGTCCTTGTCCGTTTGGTCCTTGTCCGTTTGGTCCTTGTCCGTTTGGTCCTTGTCCGTTTGGTCCTGAAGCAGATGCTGAAGCAGCAGCTGATGATCCTGGTCCTTGTGGTCCGTATGGTCCGTATGGTCCTTGTCCATTTGGTCCTTGTCCGTTTGGTCCTTGTCCGTTTGGTCCTTGTCCGTTTGGTCCTTGTCCGTTTGGTCCTGAAGCAGATGCTGAAGCAGCAGCTGATGATCCTTGTTGTTGTTCAATGTAGATAACTTCTGGTCCTGCTTTGTTTACAGATACTGAAGCAGCAGCTGATGATCCTGGTCCTTGTGGTCCGTATGGTCCGTATGGTCCTTGTCCGTTTGGTCCTTGTACAATTGGTCCTTGTCCGTTTGGTCCTGAAGCAGATGCTGAAGCAGCAGCTGATGATCCTGGTCCTTGTGGTCCGTATGGTCCGTATGGTCCTTGTCCGTTTGGTCCTTGTACAATTGGTCCTTGTCCGTTTGGTCCTGAAGCAGATGCTGAAGCAGCAGCTGATGATCCTGGTCCTTGTGGTCCGTATGGTCCGTTTGGTCCTTGTCCGTTTGGTCCTTGTCCGTTTGGTCCTGAAGCAGATGCTGAAGCAGCAGCTGATGATCCTGGTCCTTGTGGTCCGTATGGTCCGTATGGTCCTTGTCCGTTTGGTCCTTGTCCGTTTGGTCCTTGTCCATTTGGTCCTTGTCCGTTTGGTCCTTGTCCGTTTGATCCTGCAGCGGCTGAAGCAGCAGCTGATGAGCCTGGTCCTTGTGGTCCGTATGGTCCGTATGGTCCTTGTCCGTTTGGTCCTGAAGCAGATGCTGAAGCAGCAGCTGATGATCCTGGTCCTTGTGGTCCGTATGGTCCGTATGGTCCTTGTCCGTTTGGTCCTTGTCCGTTTGGTCCTGAAGCAGATGCTGAAGCAGCAGCTGATGATCCTGGTCCTTGTGGTCCGTATGGTCCGTATGGTCCTTGTCCGTTTGGTCCTTGTCCGTTTGGTCCTTGTCCGTTTGGTCCTTGTACAATTGGTCCTTGTCCGTTTGGTCCTGAAGCAGATGCTGAAGCAGCAGCTGATGATCCTGGTCCTTGTGGTCCGTATGGTCCGTATGGTCCTTGTCCGTTTGGTCCTTGTCCGTTTGGTCCTTGTCCGTTTGGTCCTTGTCCGTTTGGTCCTGATTCGGCTGAAGCAGCAGCTGATGATCCTGGTCCTTGGGGTCCGTATTGTCCGTATGGTCCTTGTCCGTTTGGTCCTTGTCCAATTGGTCCTTGTCCGTTCTGTCCTTGTCCGTTTGGTCCTGAAGCAGATGCTGAAGCAGCAGCTGATGATCCTGGTCCTTGTGGTCCGTAAGATCCTTGTCCGTTTGAACCTGAAGCGGCTGAAGCAGCAACTGATGTTCCTGATCCTTGTGGTTTTCTTGGTCCAAGCAAATCGTTCAAGTTTCCAATTTGCCTACGCCCTCCACTTTTTGTGGATCTGGTTCCGTTAGGCAAGGTTTTAATAATGGTGTCCTCTTCGTACATCGCTTCATTACCATATTCGTCAAGTTCGAAAACCAACGTGGTAATCTTTTTTTCTCCATGTGCAAGTCCGGAATGTTGAACGCGATTATTCATTTTGTATGATTTGTACGTTCTGTCATATTCCTTTCCATTGCTTACTTCTGAACTCGCATACTCACTTGTTTCTTGATATCCGTTCCCATTTGCGAAGACGTCAATGTAATTTGCAGTTGAGAACTGAAATTTTTTGGAAAGTTTTAGATTACTTATTCATTTTATTCGAAAATATTCTGCACCCTTCGTAGATAAGTATCCTCTAACCTATATAGTCAATCCCTTAACTTGACTAAAATGATTCCCAAAGCAACGCCATAAGCCGAGGTTCAAGCCCAAACGGGCGCCCTTAGGCAGTTGCGATTTGCATTAAAGGTGTAGATTGTGTGTAGAAACTCTTGCAACAATTACAAACATTCTAGTTTATAATTAAGTATGCCAAATTAAGTAGCCGACCCCGAGAGATACGGGATAAGGCTAGGGAGTTGGTGATGAATTAAGTATGCCAAAAAAATCCGGAAGTAAAGCTGTTTTTACCAGGACATTTGGTATTCCTTCTTAACTATTAGGAGCGCTTTCACGGTTCCGAGGGGAAAATAAATCCGACTAGCAGTTTAGTCGCTTTCTTGTGCGATTTTGACGCGGCCACGGACGTAACCGGCACACCGCCGTAGCGCGCGCTGATTTGCACGATATTCTAAGGCATTACGGGCGATGGTTGCATATCTTGAAATCAACCTAAACATCTGCTGGGGGGATACACCTTAAGACAATGTGCTTTTAAGTATCTTTACTCACACAGGTGTGGAAAAGCGGTAGTCGTGAGATACAACTATTTATTTAAAAAATATCTCATGACAAACATAAAACATAGGCCTAGGTAGAACTATTGTATTTATTTACCTATACCGATTGTAAGGGACAGCGTCCCGCAAACTAATTGGGGTTGCTCAGTCACTGAACAACTTCCACCAGGAACTTTATTCAGGAAGTTAAAAAAATAAATTGCTTTTCCATACAAATTGTCTGATCGAGGTGAACATTTTGTATGGAGCATCCAAATTTATTTTTCACTTCCTGAAAAAAAAAAACCGCTGGAAGTTGTTCAGTTTCGTTGACTAAGCAAAGCAACACCTATTTAGTTTGCGGGACGCTGTCCCTTACACCGTATACTTGGTATTAAATTATGAAAAAGGTTAAAAAAGATAGTTTTCCATTATCTCTAATGGTTTATTATTAAGGTTCATAGTAGTTTATTTTAATATGAAACAAATTACTTAGAATAAGTTAAAGAATGAGTTAGGGGTCCATTTTGAATAGGTATTAAATGATTTGTTTGTTTTTTTCATGAGTTTTAATAATATTTAACTTACCTGCACAGCGCAGAGCAGGATCAAACTGGCTATTACTCTCATTTTGAGAGTTCGAAACCGAACTGATGCCGATTGAGAGGTTTCCAGCCTTTTTATACTCAAAATCCTGCAAGGTGCTGACGTATTATGCTTTTGGTCTCTATTTCACAAATATTTACTGAATATTGTCTTTTGTGCGAAACAATGTAGAGTAAAGTTAAATTACGATTTAAGACAATACCCATTAATTGTTACTTGATTAAGTTATTGTACACCGGTACAGGTGTCGTCGTTATGGTTCAAAACAAATTATTTGTACTAAGTTGTCTTCGATAAAAAAACTTTATTTTCATAAAGATTATTTATTTCAGATCAAATTGAACAAGCTCTGAATATTGGTTTATAAGAGAAAGCAAGGAAATTGACAGATAGATATTGGAACATTGGAACTTTCCTAGATAATCGCACTTTGTCCATAGCTGTCAGCCTTAGGTTAGGGCTAAAGATTACACAACCGCATATGTGCAGGTGTGGAGCCGTTGTAGACGTATTTGGACGTCACGGGCTGTCTTGCCAGAGAAGTGCTGGCCGTATCTCCTGCCACGCTATTCTGAACGACGTAGTCCGTCGGGCCCTTGCCTCAGCGAATGTGCCGTCATTGTTAGAACCAAACGGTATCGTTCGCTCTGACGGCAAGAGACCCGACGGTCTCACGCTCGTTCCTTGGGAGAAAGGGAGAAGTCTCGTATGGGACGTGACGTGTGTAGACACTCTGGCACCATCACATGTTCGCGCCAGCAGCCAACAGGCGAGCGCTGCAGCGGCGAACGCTGAGAAATTAAAGACACGGAAGTACACTGACATTACTGGCACATACATGTTTACGCCGCTAGGTTTCGAAACCTTGGGTCCCTGGGGCCCGTGTACAAAAAAAATCATAAAGGACCTTTCAGGGCGTCTCAGTGGGGTCACTGGTGACCGTAGGGCCGGTAACTTTCTGGCACAACGGATCAGCCTCGCCATCCAGAGGGGTAACGCTGCCAGCGTCCTCGGCACCATGCCCCAAGGGGACGCTCTGGAGGCCATATATTATTTATAGTTATTTTTAAGTTTTATTTTGTAATTTTTTTGAATATTTATAAATAAAAATTTTATAAACACTGAAAAAAAAAATTTGGTTTTGAATGTCCTATTGCAGGAAGCACAGTGAAGAATCCCATCGGAGTTGTATGTGTAGTTGTAGGTAGGTTTGGGACGAGTTTTTTGGAGATGACGTTTGGCATTAAAATCTTGCAGAAGGGAGCGTTCAAATGTTTCTAAACCCGATTTGATTTCGCCATTCCGTCCTCTGAGTAGCAAGCTCCTCCCACGATTCACTTGAAGTGCCGACACTAGTCAGGGGGCGTTTCAGAACATCGCTTCACCGCAGATACTGTCCGCCAAGTTTGCGTTTACCTGAGCTAAGCTCAGAGTAAAATATTGGTTTGGCAGCCTGGTAGACTCCATGCGGACAAGGTGTCCACACCAGCGAAGCGGACCTTTCATTAGAAGAACTCCATTCCGGTCTGTTTGGTTCGACGTAGAACCTCCGAGTTCGGTACACGATCCTGCCAGCTCAACCGAAGAATTGCTCGATGACATTTTATTTGAAAGACGTCAAGCCTTTTGATGTCACCTTTATACAAACACCAGGTCTCCGAGGAATACAGCAATAAAGGAAGAATTATCGTCTATAGACAGCGAGCTTTGTATGGAGTTTCAGATTGTGTCACTTTCACACCCGTCGGCTTAGTCCACCGAACGCTGCAGTAGCTTTAGCGATCCGAGCAGAAATTTCTGACTCGAGACGATTATCACTGCAAACTAAACTCCCAAGGTACCGAAAGGTACCTACTTCGTCCAGAGGCTTTCCATTTAGGTAAACAGCAGCATCTTTCACAGATTTCCCTTTAACAGGTTGTGTAAGAATCTGTATCTTAGAAGCGCTAATTACTAAGCCAAATTTGCGACAGGATTCACCTAAATTGTCGAAATAACTCTGCAGGTTGCCCAAACTATCAGCCATAAGGCAAACATCGTCGGCATACAGGACTTCTGTTACCGGAACGGACTGAATTTTGCGTTTCGCTCTGAAGTGGATGAAGTCAAATCCATACGGACATTTATGGAAATCATTACAGTTCTTAAGAGCGTCGTTCATTATAGATATTTTGATGACGTGCGCCAGTATTTTAGCTGCTGTGGATAGCAAGGCAATGCCTCTTAAAGAGCTACAGTCAAAGATATCTCCTTTGCCCTTGTACAATTTGCTAATAGAAGCATCCTTCCAGTCTTGTGGAACAGTTTCAACGTCATAATCATTTTTATAAGTTCAAACAGCCTAGACCTGATACTCGTTCCACCGTATTTGAAAATTTCAGATGGAAGACTGTCTGAACCTGGTGACTTACCGTTTTTTAAACGGTTTACCGCACTATTGAACTCCGTGATCGACGGTGGATCGTCCAAGCTTGATACGAAAGGCAAATTTTCTAAAAAGTTTATGTAGGACAGATCTGCTCCTTGAGTACCGGGATTTAACACTTCATTGAAGTATTCAGCCCAACGTAGGAGTACCTCATTCGGATCTGACAATCTCTTTGATTTATCTCGGGAGTTAATTGGGGCAGTCTTTTTTGCGCAAGGTCCATTAACGGACTTCAGCCCTTCGAAAAACTTTGCAGTTTGGCCAGTGTCTGCTAGGAACTGCAATTCTTGGGAATTGTGGCGCCACCAACTATCCTTCAATTCTCGGATCTTAACTTTGAGATCTTGTTGTATAGAGTTGCGCTGCTCCGCACTGTTGACACCTCTCAATGCGAGACGAGAGTTTTCAACAAGTCGCCGTATTTCCACATCAGAATAATCGAACCAGTCCTGGTTTTTCTTTTGTGGTTTACCTATACCTATAACTTGCTGAGAAACATCGAACAGTGCCGTCGCATAAGTACGATATTTGGCATCTACAGAGGTAGCGTCTTCAGTGCTGAACATCGCCCCATCAAATTCAACATCAAGCTTGCTCCGCAGATCTTTATCACGGACGAGTTTCGCAAAAGCAAGTTGTGCCGGGACTTTGTGTTCTGCTCTGCGCGGGGGCTTGTAGTTAAGCCTCATTTTGGATCTAATCAGGCGATGATCGGTCCAACCCTGGACACCACGCATCGCTCTTGTAATGAGTACATCTTTTAAATCTTGCCTGCGCACTATGATGTAGTCAAGGAGATGCCAGTGCCCGGACCGGGGATGCATTCATGATGTTTTATAAACATCAGGCAGCCTGAAGAATATATTGGTGATGCTGAGGTCAAACTCGGAGCACAGAGTTAGTAGTTCTATACCATTGGTATTGCACTAACCGACTCCATGTCTCCCCAGCACGTTCTTCCAGGCTATATGCTCTATACCAACTCGCGCATTAAAGTCACTGAGTAGAATCAATTTGTCACAGGCCGGTATTCGTTGCAGAACATCATGCAGATTTTCATAAAATTGTTGTTTGACCTCATCAGACGTTGTCATTGTAGGCGCATACACACTTACAAGATGCAAGTATTTTCCGGGTGCCATATGGAGTCGCAAGGACATGAGCCTATCATTAATACCTTTTTGCGGCTCAACTAGTGATCTGGCCATGTTGTTCCGGATCGCAAATCCAACGCCACTCGTAGCTCGCTCACTTGCAGGCTTGCCTATCCAGTAATACATGTATCCACCTAGTTTCTTACAGAGCTCACCGCTATCCGCTTGATGAGTTTCACTGATTGCGGCTACGTCGATGTTATACCGGGACAATTCACGTTCTATGAGTGCAGTCTTTCTTTCGGTACAAAGATTGTTATCATTGTCCAATAATATTCGTACATTCCATGCAGCTATATTAAGGATTTTATTTTTATTTCGTCTCTTTCGACCGCTTTTAGTTGGTGACCAAACGACTGCGGTTAGCCATCTGGTTTAGATTAAGGCAAGCTTTGTTTAGGCCACCTTTTCTAGGCCCGTCCCCGGATCGGGGAAAGCAGTGCCATCCCTAAATAGGGCTGCTATGTCGCCGGGTGAGCTGCCAAGCCAGTCCTCTTGCCTCGAATGAGTTCCGGAAGGACCATCACCACCCAACCGCCATACGTGCAGAGAACCAGCTAGGGACCACCAGCTTAGTCTCCATCGCCACAGGACTTGCACTCATAGTCCAGGTTCTAGCCAGGGGTCATTAGCGCGGGAAAATATTAAAGTGGATGAGCATTTGCGCAGACAAAAATCCACTCTCTTGTCTTATAGTCCCATTACTAGTGGAGCGGGGGTCCGCTACGACTAGTTACAACTACAAGATGCAGTAACTGGTTGCAAGTCACTCGCGGATTCCGACATTCACCCTTCTAGGCACGTCACAGATGCCCTGATGCAGCGCCACGTTTGCCGGGGTCGATGCCTTACTGGCGGGGCCCGCCTTTCGCACCACTGCAGATTTGATGCATTTAATGGGAGGATCAACCCATGGGAATAGACAGGCGCAAGGGAGGTTGGTAGGAATAAGATAGAGCCGTTTTTGAGTAATCGTAAACTTACGTAGTTGGTCCCAAAATTCTGTCAAATATGAAAAAAAACTAACGATTAGTTTTTAATAAATTATATGTCAATTGAATATACATTTAATATTGAATCAAAATAACTTAAAATTATTCAAAATGGCCTCCCTTGTTTTGAATTCAGGCCCTTAGTCGCCGCAGCCAGTCGTCTATCGCAGCACGCACCATATCCATGTCTATTTCAGCGACTGTTTTTATTATAGCTGACTCCAGGCTCTCCAAATTTTATAGGGTTTAGCACAGATTTTCTTCTCTTATATCTGCCAAATATTATAGTCCAGAGGATTAAGGTGCGAACTGGAGGAAGGCCAGTCTTCGTGTCTTATAAAGTCGATGTTTTGACGCTTGAACCAGGAACCATGAGTGGTCTTGGCTTTGTGTGCAGGCGCAGAATTCTACTTTAATACAAAGTGATGTCCTGAAAATTGCGTGTTGGGCAGGTCTTTGACATGCTGATCCAAAACTGTCTCTTAGTACACTTTTGCACTGGTTTAGACCCTTTTTTTGCAAAAATGAACCTCAGTTGGCCCGTAGTAGGAGACTCCAAACCAGACAATCACTGAAAATGGATGATGCCGCGGAACTCTTTTAGCTGCTTCTTCAGAGCTAATCTTAAAAAAAAATACACATACGTCCTAATCTATGTTCTGTTTTGAGAGCATGTTAAAATGACATTAATAATGCTCAGTTCGATAAAAAAAAACTGAAGAAACGGGTATTTTTGTACCGTTTTAGGCGTGTCCCATACCCAAAATTGAAATTAATCTATTTTATAACTTTTGATCCACTACATTTTTAAACAAAATTCTTGTTTGTGTATGTCAAGGGACGTATAAAGATAAATATATATTTTTTTAGATACATAAATCATTTTCTTGTGACACTGTTCGACGTTTTAAGATTTGTCCCAAGCTAACCGCCAAATTCCATGACAAGCCCAAATACTCGTGTACAACACTAAATACGCACGATTTCAATGTAACTGCTTGATTCATGCAATCTGTGAGTTGCACTCGCAGTGGAGTGCACGTGTGAGGTGTCGCCAATATTCGTAAGATTTTCAGATGAAAGAAATGCATGCCATTGATATCTCTGGAACTGTGAACTATTTATATGCCTTGTTTATGCTAAATTGTGACTCGTGTAAATATTGGTATGGTGCTTTTGTTTAAATAGTTGTAAATGATAATGCAGACGAGAAAATTCGATTTGCAACCTATTTTATCAATTACATGACTCTCAATACCGTGGGCAGACGTCCACGTCCACGGGATTGAGAAAATTGACCACGGATTTGAGATTTCCACATAAAAAACTAACTTTTTTTGTTTTATATGCTGAATTGTGCTATAAATATATTACACATTGCCCAAATTTAGCATATTAGTTTATTGCAGGATGATATTAATCAAGATAAATTCGACAAACTCTGGTGATACAGTATACTAATTTGTATAATCTATATTATCATTTTTAAAAGCTTTTCTTTAGCTTCACTTGTCCCAGCATTTGTTGGTCTATCTGTATGTCTTTCTGTCTGTATCTTACCACATCACGCCAAAACCAAAACCGATGATAATGAGATGGGTCATTTTTTATTCAACTCAGTGTTCCCTGAGTTCAAACTAAGAATACTTAAAAAAAGGTGGGCGGTGAACTAGTTTTAAAAACAGATAAATTTAAATACCTTGGGTCCGTGCTGCACGAGTCTGGTGAAATTGATTACGATGTCCAAGCCCAAATCAGCGCTGCTTTGGCAAAATGGCGGGAAGTAACTGGTGTACTTTGCGACCACAGAATACTAGTGAAGCTTAATTTCTTTGTGTATACTAATACGGCAGCGAGACCTGGCCTGTCCTTGGAAGACATGCCCAGCAGCTTCACGTCGTGGAGATGAAGATGTTGCGATGGATGTACGGCGTTACAAGATTAGATCGCATTCGTAACGAGCACATCCGTGGCAGCCTTGGAATCTGCGACGTAGCAGATAAGCCGCAGGAAAGTCGTCTTCGATGGTACGGGCATTTAAGTCGCAGACCGCCAGAGTACGTCGGAAAGAGATGCCTCGATCTTACTGTCCAAGGCCCTAGATCACGCGGCAGACCAAAGAAGCGCTGGCTTGACATCGTAGAAGCGGATATGGAAGAGAACGATCTCACACCGTTGGATGCCAAAGACCGGGCAAAGTGGAGTAGAAAAATCCGGAAAGCGGACCCCTGAATCAGGCCGGGAAAACGTTAGGCAAAAGGAGATACTAAGGTTTTGTTTTTATACAAAAAGTTATTGATTATCGAGTTTCAAAACCAACATTGAAATGTACTTGCAAATTGTTATTTTGTACCACGTTTTCCTGATTGTTTATTTTTATATATTGATTATTTTTATATAGAAAACATTAAGTAATCAAGAATCCTATTAAATATGGCAAGATAAAGCATAGAAAACCTTAAGAAATCCCTTGGAAATTAATATATTGAGTAATAAAAATGACTGAAAGAAGAATTAACACATTTGATTATTAAATATGATAAATAACTGCCGTTAAATAAGTATCTAGTAGCTTAGTAGTAGTAGCTTCCATGCTGGCCTGGGAGTGAGAGAAAAACATAGAATGTGCCAGCTGCAGTTCCTCCCGAGCATGCTGTAAAAACCAGCTACGGGATCTGAGGGATTTAGTATATTGTAATTTAGGCGATGGGCTGACAACCTATCACTACAGCAATTTACGTATAAATCTATCTTAAAAATCCCTTAAAACTTTGTCAGACCTTTGTTTAGGTCGTTTACGCTCTGCCTACCCCATTAGGGATGAGGGCGTGATTATATGTATGTATGTATGTAAATAAGTATTTGTTATTTTTATTTAATTTTTCTTATTACTTTATAAAAATACAAAATACATTCCTATGTTTTACAAAAATAAAAATTAAATTTTTAATTCCATGGTCAAATTTCTCAATTCCATGGGCAGCCAAAATTTAAATTCAATTAATTCAGAATCTACTGGGGTAATTCTTCGCAAATTAGCGCTATTTTGTTTAGAAAAATGCGTAGTATTTTTCGTTATGTATATTTAATCATAAAGTGAAAAAAAATTGGCCACGAAATTGAGAAAAATTTACCTCTCCCGTAGAAGTGCCCTTAACGCCCAGGATCTTTTGAGTTTTATTGCATTTTGTATGTTCGCATCTTAAGTTCTTCATTTAAAATCTTTATGACTGTTTTCCTACTGACCCCGATCTGCAAAGCCATCAGCTTCTGTTTTCGGACAGGATTTCTTTGAAGGCGCGCCTTGTAGTTTTGATCACTGCTAGTGTTCTTGTCCTCAATACCTGAGACTTCATTTTACCTATTAATAGTACGATACACAAACCTAAGCGTTATTTTAATTTTGTTGAGCAGCTTGAAAATGGTACTCGGCGAGTGCCCACAGCAGTGTAACGCTAAAACTGCTATTCGGATTCTTTTCAAGCTCCACTCCATCGTAATAAATCACAACAAATGATAATTCTTTATTTTATAATAATTCTCAAACACTCAGAAATTCGACTTTCATTATTATCATCAGGGTGAGTGACATTCGGAAAGTTGGTATGTCACTCCTAGTTTCAGAGCTCGTAGGGTTCCACCGACCACTCCAGCCCTTAAATTTTATACACCGCAATAATTGCTCATTGCACTGACTATCTTCTGTTACCTCCTCTTTTTCGTCAGCGCCTTAGATTAGCTGAACTCTTCGTGTTCTACATCAGGTACTCCAGATCATGAAAATGAAAGTGATTGTAATTTTACTACAAATAGTAAAATTGCCATAGAATTTGCGTTCTCTTAATTTCTCATGAATACCATCACAAGGTCGTAACGAGATGATCGGAAAGTATACCTACTCTTTCAATCAAACAAATATTTTTTCAGTCCAACCGCTTTAATTAAAATATTTTAATTTATCTGAAAGCGCTCGTCAAACTGGTTATATTTTGTTATCTCGACTTGTGCTGATAGTTGATAGAGCCAGGCTCCTAATGTTACACATTGGGTTGGTTACTCAACTTCAACTTCAACTTTTAGTTGTTTGGCGTTTCCGTGATGATTCTGCCAGTGTCAAGTTTGTAGGGCCTTTTAAGGAGGTAGGCCTATTACAATGCTTTTAAGGATAGGTATCTGTGAGAGAACAAGGGTAAGAAGGATGAGGTAAAAAGGAAAAAACAAAAGATAAAGAAACGGAAAGGATTGACTGCTGATTTACCTGAGGGTTGGTTACTCCAGTCCTTTATTTTTTATGTATTATCAGAAACTTGACAGCGAGATTTATATATTTTACACGGAGAAAAATGTAGTGGCTAATGGCGCCAGTTGTCAAATCGAATCAAGTGACAGTAGTCTGTTAGTGAAACGTCAAATGAAAAGTACGTTCACAAATAATGTTATACTAATGTTTGGCTAACGCCACAGGCTGTATGGCTTTGTACCGTTGCCTATCCGATAAGAATAATTTTAAAAACAACAACAACAACAATCTAGACACGCGGTAGCGTGTCCAAGCCAAGTTCGTGCCAAACGAATAGAACTGGCCGGCAGCACCGTATGTATATTTACAGGAACCATTTGGACCACTTTTGTCCCCGAAAACTACTTAACTTAAATACACCAAATTGGGTTCGTATTTAGATCCTCAAGATAAACAGCACTCCAAATTGTATATATTTTTTTTTTTTTTTTAATATTAATTCTGAAAAATCAAATTATTAGGACTGATTGACTGACTGACAAACATATCAAAAACCAAGTAATCAAAAACACAATGACCTAGCAAGCTGAAATTTGAAATAAAGTTTGATTATACTGATAATGACGCAAGGTTAGAAATTTAAAAATTATATGAATAAATAAAATTGGGCCTCCTACCATACAAGTGAAAGGGGGGCATTTTTTTAATTTTTTTAACTACTATATTGAGTGGGGTATAAGACAGGTATTAAAAAATTAGGTAGAGGTTTCTTTGAAAGTGCGTGCATTAAATGGGTCTATCTCGAGACATTTGCATTTAATGTTACCGTTCTTAAAAACAAAATAATAACCAAAAACTTAACCCACTTCCAAATGACCTAGGAAGTTGATATTTGGGATGAAGATCAAAAAAACAATTGGACCCCCTTCCCATACAACTGAAAGAGGGTAAACCACCAGAGATACAGTGAAAACCGATTGAGCAAAAAAAAATATAAGTGTGAGAATATGAGTATAAAGTTAGATCTGGAGTACCTGATCTCAAACTCCCAGCTAAACTTTGTAGCATACGGAGATACCATGTTAACAAAAGACGTTCAGTGTCTTTGGCACTTTCTGATGTCATATACAAATTTGTAATAAATTTGTAATAGTAGTAATAAATAACAAATAGGGATTAAAATAGCTTGTACTTTAAAAAAATGCATATCATAATAATACATATCAGCTCCCCGTGTTTATGGCCACAGTTTCTTCTAAAAATAACCTCTTTTAGGAGAAAATGCCCCCATGAAGCTTAAGCCATCAACTGGAAGCTGACGTCGGGGGTGCTTGACTACTTGCCGTTTACATAGAAAAAGATAAAATAACCTCTTTTAGAAGTAGGTAGTTAAATTAATACTATAATACTTCGACTTCAAGAGACTGTGGAAACTTTTTATAGAGGAAGGAAAGGGAAAATAATATATATACGTGGGACACTCAGAAAGATTTGCGACACTAAAAAAAATTGTTCTACAGGTACATATATTTTTATTAAATCTTTTCAAAGTACTCTCCACCAGCCTCTATACAAAGATTCATGCGTCTGAACCAGTTTTCAAAACACTTTTTCCAGTCCGCCGTAGACACCTCGTTTACAGCCTGCTCGAACGCAGCCAGCGCATCTTCCGGCGACGAAAATTGTATCCCCTTGAGCTGATTTTTTATTTTTGAAAATAAAAAGAAGTCACACGGTGCTAGATCAGGGCTGTAAGGAGGGTGACCCAGGAGTTTGACTGGTGTGCTGTCCAGGAAGTCCCTCGTTTTGAGCGCGGTGTGTGCAGTCCGCGGAGCCCTGTGTTTGGTCGCTTGTTGCTCACAACAGAAAAATCTTCTGGCGATCAAAATCTTCCCCCCGCTTCGAGATCGCTTCACTTTGGTAGGCGTTGGTTCATTTTGAAACACCCAAACTGTCAACTGGCGCTTGGTTTCTGGATCGTATTGATAAATCCAGGACTCATCACCTGTTACGATGTCGTAAACACGCCGAGACGAGCCTGCTTCAAATTTGTTCAGCATATCACGGCACCATTCCACCCGGGCCTGCTTCTGAGCGTCGGTGAGGTAGTGCGGCACCCAGCGCGATACTATCCTCCTCACGCGAAGATGCCTTGTAGAATCTCGTGAACGCTTCCCGATCCAATCTTTAATATGTGCTGAATCTCCTGATATGTAATTCGCCTATTATCTTGGATTAAATTTTTCACTCCTAGCACGTTTTCTTCCGTAATAGCCGTCAAAGGGCGACCGCTTCTTTCTTCATCCCCCAAGGTTGGTCGGCCGCGCCTAAATTCGTTATACCAACGATACACGGCTGCCTTGGAGGGGCTTTCATCCATAAATGCCATTTGAAGTATATTGAACGATTCATCCGGTTTCAGGCGACACTTGAAATCGTAAAAAATCATAGCTCTAAAATGTTCCCGGCGCAGATCCATTTTTCAGTAAGACACGATACTTTGAATTGGCTCGCAATAAATGTGGAGGGAAATTTTGAAAATGGAACACACATATTTTTACTTACAAGTAATCATATTTTCAAAAAGATTCTAACCGGCCAGTCTGCCATATATAAAAACTATTTATCGCAATACTTTCTGAGTGGCCTGGTATAATGTTTAGAAGTAAGTATTTAACACTACATTGCATCGATACTCCGGGATTAAGTACTTTCCAGCTTCAAAAAAGAAAAGAAGAAACCTCATTTAGAAGTTACACCTACATTGAACAAGGTTATCAATGCTTGGTATTGGGCATGGTGGAAATAAACATTGGGGCGTGTGAATGCACGATAAAAAGGCCCTGTCATGTAATTTTGAGTTTGGAACAGCTTCTTATCTTGCAAATAAATACTATCTATGAAATAAACTTGCATGTGAATTAGGATTTGGATAGTGCCGTTGTATTTTATGGGTAAAGTATTAGATCTAGTTTTCGATAAATCGGATACCTAAATACCTACAGAATGTAAGATGCAATAAAAAGCAAGAAGTAAAAATAATTTAAAATAACAACATAAGCAGCTGCCTTCAGGTTTCTTGTGAAAAGACATACCTACTGAGGGCTTTTTGATTTCACTTGCTTTAAATAAAATATACTATACAATTATTGATAATTTTGGAGTCGAAACCAGCTGTGGTTAACAAACGTGTAACAAATAACAATTTTGTAATTATAAAATATATTTCTTACCTACTATAGTTATAGTAGCTATACCTTAAGTGGGGTGTCATCATGGGTGTCATAGAAAGTTCATAAGCTATATGAATATAGATTATAATTATCAATAGAGAATATAAAATAAAAACATAAAAATATGTATGAATCAAATTATTTACTTACCTATAAAAAGTAATGATATCCTACCAAAAACATAAACGTAATAAATTGAGCAATAAAGAACATTTTAGTTATTATTATTTTTTTCAATTAGGTTCATTTCATGTGACTTGGCCGTTGTTTTCATATTTCCGAAAACGATTCGACTTTTTTTTTCTTTCCTTTATTTGTTTTTCAGAAGTTACAAAATTCATTTTAACAAACAGAATTTTATTTCACAATTTTTACTATTTTTAGGGGTTCCACGGAATGAAAACTTATACCTGGAGAACCTTGACTACGCAGACGATATAGTGCTGATCTCGTCCTTACGACCCGGTCTTCATATGAAGCTGGACTCATTACAAGAGGGAGCTCAAGATAAAGGCCTACGAATCAACGCCAGGAGAACCGTCGAGATACCTGTAATAGTCAAGCGATAATCGTACAATCCAGTTTAATGGTACACCGCTGGAATCTGTCGCAAAGTTTACATACGGCAGCACCGTGACCAACAGCGGCGGCTCAGTTGACGCCGTCAAAGTCAGGATAAAGAAGGCGAAAGGCGCACAACAAAGTCCAAGTGTTCATATTTTGGCCTAACACCATCAGCTACGAAGATCTTTGGAAGCGATACCAAATCACGATCAATCAAAAAGTCGCTCAATGCAAGTCGAAGTGGATAGGGCACACCCTTCGAAGACCAGGAGATAACACAGCCAGAGTGCAATAGACGGCTGGGCAGGCCGGCACACACGTGGCAAAGCACTGTCGATGCCGAACTAAAAAAAGGCGGGTTAAGTTGGAGTGACGCGAAGCAAGCCGCAAGATAGGAGCGGATGGCGACGAAAGCGCTATCACCAAGGTACCACTGGGGTACCGCAGGACAGCAACACACATTTGAAGGATTCCGTACCCAAAGGGGGCAAAACCGGACCCTATTACTGAGATTTCACAAATATTCAATATTTAACGTTAACTTATCATACACAGCTTTCAAAAAACATAAAAACAACTTTGACAAACACGAACTTAACTTTGACAGACTTGTGACAACTATAAATAAAAATTAAAAATAAGTAAAGGTACGTACTGTGTTAGATTCAAAATCGACAGAAGAAGAAGACGGCAGTTACAGATAGCATGAATGCTAAAAGTGCCAGTTTTTTGCAAATTTTCTATCTGTAACTACAACGAACTATAAGTTGCAACTTTATAAGGTTCTAAAATGACCTTCATTGCTTTTACCTTACTCTGATCTACCGGATTTTCGATTGATTGTGTTTTCAGTGAATTATTATTTTTATTGTCAGATGAGGGCGCCACTTAGCCCAAGGAAGCCCCTTAAGGGGGGTACATAGTAATACAAAAAAGGCAGGTCGATATTTACATACGTGCATGACCTTGCTTCATTACAGAGCGTCACAGATGGCGATTACTAAAGCAAAAATTAAAACATTACGGATACGGTCAAAATTAACATCACACTTCTACTACAACTACAACGACAGGGAATTATTATTTTTATTGTCAGATGAGGGCGCCACATAGCCCAAGGAAGCCCCTTAAGGGGGTACATAGTAATACAAAAAAGGCAGGTCGATATTTACATACGTGCATGACCTTGCTTCATTACAGAGCGTCACAGATGGCGATTACTAAAGCAAAAAATAAAACATTACGGATACGGTCGAAATTAACATCACACTTCTACTACAACTACAACGACAGGGAAGCCAGAGCTTAAAGTTAAATTTCTTTTATTACGGTTGAAATCTGATGAAACCTGGAGTCAGAGTTTTCAAACCGCCTAGTAGCATAGCTATTAGGTCTCTAACATGGTTTGAGTATCGACCACTATCAAAGACAGCGACCGGGACCGACGGCTTAACGTGCCCTCAGAAGCACGGAATCCTTTTTCTTTTTCAGACAATCAGGTGATTCAGCCTGCAATATCATAACCAATCTAGGGAAAACCTCACGAAGTGATAAAATGACAAATATCAACGTAGAAAGATATCCGTACACGGAACAGTACCTAAACATCTTTGGAACACAAAACTTTATTATTTCCGTTACACTGGGAAACATATGCGCGCCATGCCTGCTAAGCGTACCCACAATGTGACCCACAATCTCAAGCGCCGAGTGTGACGTATATCGGACTGAGGAAGGTAAGAGGGTGGCCATTCTGTATGTAGTACTATTATATATTCTGTGGTTACGTATAGAGTATTCAGCGATACCAACCACATAGTTCCAAGAGATTTTATGAATGATGTCAAAAACTGCGTTTGCAAACTCATCACTAAACATAGTGAATTGTTTGGTAAAAGTGAATTTGGAGTTGTTCGGTGACTATATAAAACAAAAGAGAAGGTTACCGGATCAAATCAATACCATATCATTCAATACCAAAAACAAAATCGTAACAGAAAATGATGGCCTATACTATTTCCACATCACGTTTAGAATAAAGGTACACAAAGTTTTAAGTCTTTTAATAAAAGATCTTGTTTCTTAAATAAGTTTTAGATATTAGATATGATAACAAACTTAAATAGCAGTTTTGTAACGTATAATGACAAAGTTAAATGGAACATAAGAAATCACGACCTCTAGTTTTACTTGTATACTAGAATTGTAAATCTAAGGAAAATAATATATTTTAATTCAATACTTTGAGTATTAATATTAAGTTATAATATTAATTAATAATAAGAACATAAATAACAAATTGTGTTCTTCATTATCATTCTTGTACATCTTATTATGGCGTTGCTTTTTTCAATCAGGACAAAGTCTGTCAAAACAATTATTAATTTCCTGAAAGATAAAAATTCTTTCAGTATGTTAAAAATAGTTTTAGTCAACCGCTATCATCTCTCGGGGAACTTACCCCTGTAAGTATTTCTTTTCATGTTAGGGGAGGCAGACGAGCAGATAGGTCACCTGATGATGGTAAGCAATCAATCACCGCTGCAGGAGTTCACAAATTCGCTACTGGCCTTAAGAGGCCTAACCAACTTTCGCGACGGGCTGAAGTGACACACTTTTACTGTATCTGTCACTTTCACGTCATTGTCGGTTGCAGCGCGATAGAAATGGAGAGTAGATTCGAAATCCCTCGGAATTAAAAACGTAAGCGACAAAATATTTAAATTATGAATGAAAATTACATACATATAAAAAAAAAAATATACGACGGATCAAGTTTAGAATGTTTTATGTTTTAAGAAAACTTTTAGGTAGTAGTTCGGTTGTCTTATTCATTAAAACCTGTTATAGGTGTTTCGAAGACCTGACTTTATGACTACTAACACTATTTTTACTGTGTTTTCGAAAAATTAGTCGGATGAAAATTATCTCCAAGAACAAGTTCACATTTTTTTCAGCAAGAGTAAGTGCTATACTTTTGCTAGAAAGCGTTTTACGCAACATCAATACAAAGGAGCCTTAATGAGAGAGGAGACATCTTGTTTATATTTACTTAATTATATTTTTCTCCCACTTGTTCGGAAAAAGCTTTATTTTTAAAAGAAATAAGCTAACATTCACTTTTTTCGGTACTCAAGATTATACATATGGTCATTAATATAGTAACGCTTTATACCTCATGGGGTAGGCAGAGCGTAATCGACCCAAACAATGGTCGCTCCGCCACGTCAGACAAAGTTTTGAGGGTTCTTTAAGATAGATATTGCTGTAATGATAGGTTGTCAGCCCATCGCCTAAATTGCAATATATTGAAACCTTCGGATCCCTTAGCTGATTTTTACAGCATGCCAGGGAGGAAATTCAGCTGGCACATTCTATGTTTTTCTCTCGCTCCCGGACCAGCATGGAAGATTGTCGCGCCCAGCAGTTGTACCAAACGACAATAATGACCATTATCGACAGCTACGCCAAGTTTATAAAGTATACATTAGTATGGATTAGGTGTTTTTAAGTTCACAATATTATTTTATTAAAGGCAAAATGCTAATATAAAAAAAAAAGTATTTATGAGTTTATGAAATGTGCGGCGCCTATCACAGGCGCCATAACAATTTAAAATATATTTTTTTTATTTATTTTTTATTTATTGAATTCGAAACAAACAGTCACTCAAATATAGTTTTAACAAGCATGTTTTAAATTGTAGACCTATAGTTTCCGATATGTTTTACAAAAATATTAACCTAAAGTGTAAGTTTAAATATCTTGCAGAAAATATCTCTTACTGATTACTTATAATTCTATTAATTACATAACATAACATAAAAATACTTTATTGCACTTAATAATACAACATACAACACAAAAGATAACAAAAAACAAGTACAACATAGGCGGCCTTATTGCTAAGGTAGCAATTTCTTCCAGGCAACCTTTGGGTGAAAGAAAAAAGTGTAGCAGTAAGCGGGATAGTGCAAACCTAGTCAAATAGGTATCCTAAATACATTACATAACATATAATACATAAATTAAGTACAAGCTACTACATAGATATTTGTAAAATAAACTAATACATAATATATAATAAACTAATACATAAACTAATGGAAGATAGGATAATGCAAACTACAATCAGAACTAGTCGAAGGAAATGACAGCAACAGTATCTACAGCACAGGATAAAAGTGAAGGAAACTAAAGATCAGTCAGTAATTATTTGTTCCAAGAAACGTTTTTTAATTCGGCTCTTAAAAGTCTCAGAGACGGTGCACGTCGAATATCTTCGGGCAATTCATTCCACAGCTTGATAGCTCGCACTGTGAAAGACTTTGCATAGAAGTCAGTCTTGTGAGAAGGCAGGTTAAGCGTCAATTTAGAGTTGGCTCGCAAATTGCGGGCCAGGGTGGCCGAATGAAAAATATACCGATCTTTAAGATAAGGAGGGGTGTTAGGGTGGGAAAGAATGGAGTAAAGGAGGGAGAGGATGTGACAGTCTCTTCTGCGGGTAATAGGCAGCCATTGAAGTTGGGACCTATAAGAAGAGACATGGTCATACTTACGCAGGCCAAAAATAAATCTTATACAGAGATTTTGCAGACGTTCGAGCTTGTTTAATAGTTGAACAGATAAGTCAGGATAACAAACGTCTGCATAATCCAGTATAGGAAGAAGAAGCGAATTTGCCAGGCTGATTTTTGTTTTGGTCGGCAAAAGATTTTTAAGTCGCTTAAGAGACCCGTACGCGGCAAACACCTTCCTGCTTACCTCTGATACCTGGTGATTCCACAAGAGACAGTCATCAAACATAACGCCCAGGTTTTTGACTTTGCGGCTGTAGGGAATTGGAGTTCCATCAAACATGATCTGGGGTAACAGGTCATGCTTAATTCGTGCAATACACCAATGGCTACCAATTATAATGGTTTGTGTTTTAGTTGGATTAACTTTTAAGCCAAAGGAACGACTCCACTCAGCAATACTGATGAGGTCTCTGTTGGTTGTCTCAATAGCGACTGAGATATCAGAAAGTGGAGCTTGTGTATAAACTTGGAGATCGTCTGCATACAAATGATAGGAAGAAGTGAGAGGAAGAGTGATAGAATTTATGAAAATAGAAAACAGAAGAGGTGACAGGACGCCACCCTGCGGAACGCCAGCAGAAGTATCACACAACGCAGAGAAGGTATCTTCAATGCGTATGCGCTGTCGGCGCCCATACATATAACTATGAAACCAGTCAATCACCGTTGGAGATATGTTATGAGAACGCAAGATACAGAGTAGAATATCAAAATCTACGGTATTGAATGCATTACTGAAATCAAGCAGCGTTAGCACTGTTAATTTCTGACTTTAGTACGGTTTTTACCCCTACCTCTACCCTACGTCTTTCATACTAGGTATGGTGGAGTATCACTCTCTGGAGATCAGGCGAAACTTGTCACTGTTGATGTATATATTTGAGCTAGTGCGTGGTAAGATCCACAACCCATTCTTACTAAACATAATAGGGTTTAGCGTGCCAAGATCGTTCGCTGTCCGGCCGTCCAGGCGAGAAGTGTTTGCTGTACCTTCCACGCGATGTGTATCTTCGAGATCTGCTCCTCTACCTAGAGCGCTTAAACTAATAAATGATATCTCTCTGACGGAGCCAGAGCTCGATATTTTTATATGCTCCAAAAATCAGTTTCTAGCGTGCAGCAGCCGTTACCTAGAATTGTTGACTAAAGCGAGCAGCGTTGTGGGAGCAAACAATGGATAGTTAAAATCATAAGCCTTTCCCAGAACTAATAACTATTTTGATAAGCAGCAAATATGTATCATTGCATTTAAATTTTATTATTTTATTACAATTCTTAATATTGACATTAATTTATTCGAATTCTTAAATTGACATTTATTTATTTTTTGTATGTAAATTTAACTTTTTTTTTATCAATTTGCATCCTAATTAATGTTATTTTCTATGTTCCATGTTTTAATATTATAAGTCTGTACTGTAATTTCTCATTGACTCAACATTGTGTGCGCCTGGTTTTTAAACTGTAAGCCATATGTTTCGTATTTAATAAATGAATTGAATTGAATTGAAATTGAACTTTCCATCCCCAGTCAGTTACTATAATGAACAAAAAAAAATATATATTATTGAGGCATCGCAAGTTTGATGTTTATTTTTACATGTATTGTTGTTGTTTCCTCGCAAAAGCGTCTTGGTCTTCCAAATTTACTCGATCATACATTGCTTTTTTTCGGCCTCTAAAGTAACGAACTATTGTTAAAACATATCATTATACTTGCTTAAATATATCATTTGTAGGTTTAGTACCATTAGTTTCCGCCATTTTGTAATAAAATATGTATGGTAAAAATATATACCTAACATATCAATAGTGAATATTATACTAAAAACATAATTATTCTTATATACCTACTTACTTATATACATGAAAACTATTCCATATATTTTTTTTCATATTGCGACCTATGTTTCTTGGGGAATGTTATTCAGTTTCATTGATAGGTAAACGCACATAAACTTAAAAATATAGGTATTGCAAAAAATTATAATAATAAGTCATGGAATGCACAGCCAATAATTCATGGTCCAACCTTATAGGGTCGTCAATTATCATGACTGTACATTATTGACTTGTCGCATGCTAATGTCGTTTTTGTCGTACGACAATTGTTGTACATCTATCTATACATATAATAAGTCTCTAGAAGGGTCGTGTCTGTACATTGAATATTTTTACAAAATAATAATTACAGCAGTCATTAACATTATTAACGATATGAAGATCAAAAGTTTTTTTTTATTATTTTTGTCTGTCTGTCTGTCTGTCTGTCTGTATGTTACCACATCACGCCAAAACTACTGAACCGATTTCGATGGGACTTTTTTTATTCAACTGTGTGTTACTCGGGTTGCAACTTAGGATACCTAAAAACACGCTACCGGACTTAGGGGTAGGCAGGAAAATGAAATTTATGTTTTTTAACCGATTTTTATGAAACTATTTTTATTCGACTGAGCATTATTTAAACTGAAAGTAACGAAACAAATAATTACGCCTCATGACTTCGGAGGTAGGTAGATAATTAAATTTGAGTCGCTTTTAACCCATTTAGATGAAAGTTTTTTTGTTTGTCTAAGCATTACTTAAACTCAAATTTACGATACAAATAATCACGCCACCTGACTAAGGGAGTAGGCACGAAATACTGAAAACGCTTCTCAGCGCATAGGAGCGGGATCTGCTAGCTCGCGCGCGGAATCGTGTTTTCCATACAAAAACAAAGATCAGACAATGCGAAACATGCTACCGCGCGCGGGTTAGCAGATCCCGCTCCTACCGTTTTCAGTATGTTCGACACTGCGTTTTTTCCATACAAACCGGGCGTACGAAGTTGCGGGCACAGCTAGTACATACTTATAGTTTATTTATTTTTTCTCAGACAACACTGATCCAATTTTGTTAGTATTCAATTATAACTTCGATATTTGATTTAACAGGAATATAATCACGCCTGTATACCTATTGGAGTAGGCAGAGCATAAACTACCAAAACAAAACTACAAAATCGTTCCGCCACAACTGATAAGGTGTTGAAGGTTATTTAAGATAGATTTGTATGTATATTTCTGTAGAGCCAGGTTGTCAGCCCATCGCCTAAATTATGAAAGAAAGAAAGAATATACATTTATTTTAGACACAAAACAGGTTACAATTTGTTATATGGTAAAATACAAGTAATAACATACTAAAAACGGTCTTCATTCAGCATATACAATTATAATATACTAAAACCCTGGGATCCATTAGTTGTCGTACGGCCGCAATAAGACACCGCTGAGGAACTCGCAAATACCTAACAGCTGTCTAAATAACATTGATTACTGTATTGAGATATAACAGTATAACAATGGCTATTATTTACCTGAGTTGTTACGCACGAACAACGAAACAAAACCATATTATCATGTTAAACAAAAACATTTTATTTCCAGTTTTCAATACAAATTAACAACAAGCGACACGCCCCGGTTTCGCATGGGTGAAATTCCAAGGTGAAATTTCGTAGTGCAAATTAGATAAAATAAGTGGATCGTATTTTGAATGATGACAGCACAGTTGTCCCTTTCCAACCAATGACAGAATGCACACATGTTTTTTTCTTTCTTTCTATCTTAAAATTTATAAATAAATCATGTTATACATGGTTATACGTAAAGTTGCAAGTACACCAATATACTTACAAATCTATCATAAATAACCCTCAAAATCGTCTGACAGACGTAGCGGAATGACCTGTTTTTTAAGTTCGTTTACGCTCTGCCTACCCCATTAAGGCGTGATTATATGTATTTTACTGACAACGTGATTCCTTGGTCGAATATATTTCTAATTTTGCATAGGTAAGCATTATTTTGTATGACTCGTATATACCTTTTTGGACAAGCTATGTCACGCGACGTGAAAAGCAAAACACCATAGAATGTCATCTATGAATTTGAACCTCGACTTTCCCTTGACGCAACAGATGTCGCTAAGAACTTTTTAGAACACGGCATGACTTTGTCCACGGCTCTTGTATAATTATAAGACCCCATACAATCCTGTTTTGTATCGAATCAGTCAAAAGTAAATAAAGTGAATAAATAGTCGTAATAGTAAACGTTAAGTAGTCTAAACTTTCCAAGGACAAAGTGGGACCTCTACAGTCTGGGGCCTCTCACATCTGGTGACCCACCGATTGGACACTTGTGGTATTTATGCCCGGTGGCGGAGAAGACAACGGCGGGCTTTTCGACGTTGGCATCAACAGCGGCGGCGGCGGGAATCTCCCTGCGCCGCTTGGCAGGAATCCTCGCGCGGCGCGGCGCATGCCTATAGCGCGGGGCCGTCCGATGTTTTCCGTGACGGCGTCTGCATACCACCATTTTGGTCGCAGAAACCTGCCGTGCGGTTCGCGCAAGTCGAGGGCCACTTCGCGCTCTCTGGCATCTCCGACGACCGCACAAAGTACCACTATATAGTATCGCAGTTAAAACATCGGTTTACTGCCGAAGTCAAGGATATTATAGTCGCTCCTCCAACTGTAGGTAAATACGAAAAATTAAAGACAGAACTTGTCAAGCGTATGTCTGCTTGCAGAGAGAAGGAGCTAAAACAACTCCTAACACTCTATCAATACTCCAAAGGTGGACAGTATCTCAAGGCGTGTGATATCGGATTCCTGAACAATACTGCCAAGATATACTTATCCAAACACTTGACACCCCGAGCCCGCCGATTACTTTACTTGGCAAAAAACTGGTAATGTGTATATCCGGAAAGCCGAAGGTCAACCTGCTCTTTTAGTGAAAGATGAAGAGCATCTTAAGCAGCTAGGAAAAGACTTGTGACTAGAATCTCTAAGATTAATTTACTGTTTCCTATTTCTCTTTGTATAATAGATAATATTGATGGTTTTGAAACTTCTGTAGTTAAACAATGTATCACAGACGAAGTCCCTAACTTCTTAAATGAACCCAATAAATTCTTAAAGCTTTTCTCTGTAAATATTTGCAGTATCTCTCAAAATTTTGACCATTTACGCACAACTCTTGTCCGTATTAAACACACGGAAAAGTTGTCCAAAAATGTAGCGATAATTAACACTGCATTTAAATCAAAAATATCGTTACGTCACAGCTCGGACACTCCTAACTACAATGTCATTTTGGTCACACATCGACAGACGGCATGTTGCACTTGGCATGCGTTTGTGTGCGTGTTATAAGGGTTGACAAATTTTGTTATACACACAGAGAAAATGTGGTTATACCGGTCGGTTAGGACTGTCCATTCTGTATATAGTACTATTATATATTCTGTGGTGGTGGCTAAGGGCAGACATATCGGTCTACCCTCTTTCGGTTGCGTTTTTCAATGTTTGTATTTGTATTACCTACACGAATGCTCCAAATGAGCACTAACACTTGGCACACTTTCACGACACACAAACTAACAGTATATTTTTTAGGTACACAATAGTGCTTAGCTAGTAGTAGCTTAATAAAGCGAGCGTTTTTTTTGCACATACCTATCACCGGATTTCACATACTTGACAACTTGAAACCATCACCTCTATTGAAATTTAGGTATTTCGCAATCTCAATTGCCTCTTTTATTATGCTTGGAGTGTAATGGCGTTCTACTGAGAGTATCTGTGGTTCTTCTTCTTATCGTGTCGATGGAACACGTAACTATCACAATGTGGCGGCCCAGAACGGTGGTTTATATTTATAAAATATTTTTGAACACCCTGTCACTCAAGTGAATATTATTTGAAAAAAAAATCAAACCTCTGTCTTCAAAATCTCTCAAGTGTTTCTTTATCGAAATATTTGAAACCGTTACACTTTGTTCCAGTCATAAGTAGGTATCTAGTACCTACCTATATCTTCTAACTAAACGATTTTTTATATTTCAATCAATGCCAAGTCCCGTACAAAAATCTTCAAAGACTTTTATTTATAAACAAACCTTATTACAAGTTTGGGGCCATATGGCGATATGTTCTACAGTCCAGTGACCGACGACCGTTGGTCACGGTAGCTTTCTCCAGTATATCTTGAGACCTGGAATTTTAAACACGGTATATCTGGCAGGGATCTTTTCGAAACGGTAAGCTCCCGATAAGATTCCAGCTGCATACGTAACTTGTGATTGGTGAACTAGTGTAGGAAATACAAATAAATCAAATACCTACCTTGAGCAGTTTTTTTATTATCTATAAATGGTGTACTTGCTTTTTGTGTAGGCACTGAGATTGATTGTTTGGATCAAACGAGACTCTAAGAAAAGTTTCACTTGAGGAAAGTTTTCTTCAGAAAGAATACTATTTAGTATAGTATACTAGTACTTTTCAAGACCGGTCCGAAAAAAAATAAGGAACACATTAAATAGTATTCCACATTACCAAAAAAACTGGCCAAGACCGTGTCGGACACGCTCATAATGTTCGGTTCTGTTGTAATTAAATTTAAGTCTTTAAGGACACACTAGTATGTTTGAAGTGTTTCTTAGTTCACATTATTGATTATTGGCTTAATATAACAATACAACTTTATAATTTACAAAATAGAATGAATAATTGAATAGAATGTGCATCTGTCAAAGGCGCCATGCAAATTTTAAATGTCAAAATATTATGAAGGAATCTTAGAAGGAATCGGAAGTTTGATGTTTGTTTTTAAGTGTATTGTTATTATTTCTCGCAAAGTTAGAGAAAAGTACTATACTTTCTATCTGCCAAGATAACAATATGTAACCTAGTTTACATCAGCAGTCTGCGTCTCGGCCTTCCAAATTTATTGTTTTTTTTGGCCTTGGAGTAATGGACTATTAAAATAACATTATTATATAAAAAAACGATTTGATCGATAGCTTTAAGGATTATTTCACCGTAACAGATATAAAATCTCTTTTTTTTTACCTCGTTCTAAACACAATGCAGTTCTATATTTTTTTCCAAATTTCCGTCACATAATCTACCAATTTTTATACCAAACATGTCGATAGACGAAAAACCGATACACTCTTATTTATATAGCCGGCGGCGGTGTGGCATACAGATAGATAGATAGGGCGTTTGTGCGTTCATCCATATGGATTCGTATTGTATCCAATTTGAATCCAATTTGACCTTCCTAGAAATTCTACGATATCCACACCTACATGTATTTTTTATGGAAACGGAGCCACCGGATCACTCGAAACGAACTTGCATACAAAAGATTCACCTGGTAGATTGTATGAAAATCGCATGTAAAATCTATTTCATATGCACATTGGAGTTCGAGTTATTCAAAAATACGGCTCACAAATTGGATACGAATCTAATATGTATTTTATGTTATGATGTCACAAACGCCCATAGATTTGAAAAAAAATATAAGGATTCCTAGTTAACTACGGAACGCTCGCCGCGCTCATGAGTAAACTATGACGGAACCCTGAAAACCTAAAACGAGAAGAGAAGAGTGGAGTCGTTACAAGACATGTTTTACCGGTTTTGTTCCCTTCTCTCTAGCTGTTTTTTTCGTAATGTTGGTTCGTCTAACGATTCGCCAACTGTTGTAGTATCAATCAAAAAAATATTAATTCCCTATGCATTGTAATTTTTTCTGACAACTTTTTTGTAGTTTTTGCCACACCAATCTTATCAATCAAGTTTTTTACTATGTTACTTGTGTGTTACCAACAGTTCCGCCTGAGCAAGCTGTAATTTAGGAAGATACCTGTTATTTTTTTTAATAATAGAAAACAATATAAACTGCGCCTTGTTTTCACTTCAAATCGCATCACATTAAAAGCAGCGGGCACATTCTATGAGAAAAACTTAGAATGTACCAGCTGCTTTTCCTCCCGGGCATGCTGTAAAAACCAGCTAAGGGATCCGAGGGGTTCAGTATATTGTAATTTAGGCGATGGAATGACAATATGTCACACTACAGCAATATACCTACAAATCTATTAAAATATATATATATATTTAAAAATAACCCTCAAAACTTTATCAAACGTGGCGAAACGACCTTTGTTTAGGTCGTTTACGCTCTGCCTACCCCATTAGCGATAAAGGCGTGATTATATGTATGTATACGTATGTATGTTAAATGGTTTATTGGTGCGTTTACACTGCGAGCATTCGCCTAGGTAATGCAGATGCGCGCGCATAAATCTTCAGTTTTTGCCAAATACTTAT
Organism: Scrobipalpa costella; assembly: GCA_949820665.1. Taxonomy (NCBI): domain Eukaryota; kingdom Metazoa; phylum Arthropoda; class Insecta; order Lepidoptera; family Gelechiidae; genus Scrobipalpa; species Scrobipalpa costella. Next base: position 5,419,994 of record OX463314.1, read on the forward strand.
TACAGGCTAATTGCTCGTAGTCGTAGTGAAAATGCACCTTATAATGCCTCTGATATGTTAGTGTGACGACCATAAAGTTAGCGAGCATAATATCAAAATGTGAAATTTGTTTTACTTGTCAGACAATCAGAAGAATCAGCTTGCCTTGCCCTAACCAAACTGGGAACAATTGCAAATTGTGTCCCTTTGGTAATAAAATAAATTGCTAAAATCTTGGTACACAACTTAAGCATGACTTGATTTGCCGAGTTGCTTGCTGAAGTAACTCGTAAATCTCTGGTCACTTAATTAGGACGACGTCTGTGCTGACCGCGGCCGTTTACGATGTGTACGGACCTTTACAAACAATTGCTCTTACCCCTATTGGGATCTTGTTTGGTAAGAGTTCTCTATAAGAAGAGATCAATCAATATTTTGATAGCCTAAGCTGAATAACAGTTTGGTTTAGTTTTAGGAGCCATTTTGAAAAATATTTCCTTTCATTAGACCCAGCGAGGTGATACAGTTTCTATTCCTGGGAACGACAAATTAGATATTGTGGCATCTTTGATAAGTAGCTCTATGATTACTGAGACATCAATGAAAACTTAAAATACTAATAGGTACTACCTAATAGTTACGATAAGACAAATCAAATTCAAAAAACATAATGTAAAGTTCGCGCCAAACGAAGAAAACCGCCGGCAGCACCGTGTGTATATTTACAGGAACCATTTAGAGCCACTTTTGACCCCTTCATAACTCAAAAACTATTTAACTTAAATACATCAAATTTCTTTTGTATAATAAGACCTTCTAGATAAATAAGTACTCTAAATTTTATAAACACAGCTCAAACGGTTATTTAAATATTAATTCTGTAAAATCATGATTTTTATGACTGATTGACTGACTATATAATATATCAAAAACTTAACCCACTTTCAAATGTCGTAGGAAGCTGATACTTGGTATGAAGATTGATTATAATGACGCAATGTATGAAATTTAAAAAGAAAAGTAACTGGACCTCTCCTACACAATTGAAAACATTTGTGTTATTTTTTCGTTAGACAGACCATATTTTAGGATGTTAAAGTTATTATTCTTTTCCCATGGAACAAAAGTCAAAATACATAAAACATATTGACCCTCCCATGCAAAGGGTGTCAGCGGCTCGAGTCAATTTGTATGGGAGGTGCAGTATTTTTTTATTTTTCGATCTATGTTCCTTGGAGAAAGTTGTTCACTTTCATGCATAGAATCACACCCTAAAATATGGTCAGCTATTTTTTTACTCCTTATGTAGTGGGAAATGAACGTTGATCACGATATTTTTCTTATTATTGTTTTTTTTTATTGTTTACCCGTATATCCCATATATATAGATAAAACTTATTATCGAACTTCGGGCTTTTACAGTAATAATGTATAGATTATAATTAAGTAGTTATCTATTTCGCGTTATTTTATTATTGATTCTATTATCTATTTTTGTACTTTTGGTTTTCTAAGATAATGAATGATGAATAATTAGTACCGTTCAAAACAAATTAATATTTAACTATTCTAAGGAAAGGCGTGATAAGCAAATTGATTGAAGCCAAACCATATGTTTGACCTTTAAAGGATGCTCCAATTTAGAAAGACGTCACACCAGACTGTTTATATTTTAATGAAGACGTTTGAACATATGGTGTCTCGACGTGTCACTTATGTACTGTCACAGAATACCTTATAGCTTCAAGGTACAGAAGACTCACTCTGCAAAAACATACAAACTTTTAATTTTAGTTATATATTTTATTTTCTGTTTTATATTTTTCTAACTACTCATACCGTTCTCGATAAGTATTTCTAAGTGTTGTGTATAGTTATTATAGGACCTCGGATTCAAAATGTTCCCATACTTAAGTTTTCATCTTATTATGTTATAATCTGTGTGTCTGTTACTATACCTATTGTAATAAAATAAAATAAACGAAAATAAATATTTTCCTGCACTGGAGTACTGTAGGTACTTTTACTCCCGCCGCCACACGGCAATATTTATTTTTGTTATATTTTGTCTTCGTATCATAGTAATTATCAATAGATAATTTAAGAATAATATTTTCAATTATTATTCAAAATGTAGGTACCTACATCTTCTTAAAATCTAAGTTAAAAAAATAAATCCTGTTCAGTGATGCCTTAATTTTATGAAATATGTACGTTAATTTAAACAAACGAATATTTCCGCTACAAAAAAGATAGGCAAAACAAAAAAATTGGGCAGGTAAAATTATCACGTCTTTAAAACAAAGTCAATTATTTTTTATTTATTTTTTAAATAATAAAATATCTTTAAACTAAGTTTCTAAGTGTCAAATAGCTCTATTAAGCCAAATACTCCCAGACTGCTTATACTCTATCTAGTCAAACAACGTATCTTAATCAAACTTACCAGCAGGTCTTCGATTACTGAAGCTAATCTAAACAGTTACTGCGACAACTTTACTCCTGCAGTTGACAGAATGGAAATGTTTAGTTAAACTGAATAGGAGTCGTATAATATATAATAGCGGTTGATAAAACCGCTATTATTAAAATGGTTGGAAAGTTCGTTGAAAGGCAAAAAGGTCTCCTGAGTTTTTTGTTCAAAATTATGGAGTTATTAGAAGCTGTTTGCAATCTGTTGCCACTGTTTGGTTTCTAATTGATTATGATGGTTCTTAGGCCGGTGCAGCGGGTATAACCTAATGATCCCTGTAATAACCAACAAAAGTAGTTTTTTTTATTTATTAGTTTCCTCTTTTAGTCAATGTTTGCGTAGGTATTACTTATTTTATCGCAATACTCGTATTTTAATCATAATCAAACCTTAGGTAGCCTTTTCGCGTCTAATGTACGTCCTTTGCGTTTCCATCGCGTTTTGACAGATTACAAATGACAAACTCGCCGAAAACTTGTGACTTAACAAAACGCGCAGAAAACGCGTGTATTCAGCGCGTTTCATTTGTTATTTATTACTTACTTTTCTTACTTGATATTTTTCCCAGCAAATACTGTTTAATCTTGACAAGATATTTATTTCTGACGACAACTGCAACTGTCAAACTAGAAATACACGTAACTCGGAAACTATGAATCCTTGGATATTCGTGGGTTAGGATAGGACTTAGGACAAATGATAGGTCTTGAGAAGATATTTCTTTCGGATGACGGTTATCAACATTAAAACTGACAATTCTCTAAAACTGTCGAGCAAAATCTTGAAAACTATCGTTCCTAGATTACTGGTGTGAGACAAATGATAGGTCTTGACGAGATCTATATTTCGAATAGCAGCTGTCAACAATAAATTCAAATATAGTTCCGCAAAAACAGTTTAAAAATGAGTAATATACTCACTGGTCCAAACGGTCCAGAATTCCTTTTAGTAAACGACACTCTTGCAGTTGATCGCTTGAGTCGTCCAACAAAATAAAGATGTAAAGTCTAAAAACGTTAAATAAAATGTATTTATTTATAGAACAATTTAAAAGTGTCAATAATTATACAATTCACATTTTATAAATAAAAAAAAACATCCAGTACACATCGAGGCAGGGTTCCAAGGAGGTTGGCAGCATTACCCCTCAGGATGGCTAGGCCTATTCTTGGGCAAAGAAACTTCCATCCCTCGGGTCACGCGTCAATGAGAGGTCTGGATAGATCATGCAGAAAACCTTTAGCGGCCGCACCCCATGGGCTCATGGTCTCTACCGCGAAAGGAATGAAAGTATATATGTCCCCTAGGCAAGAGTATTTTCTTCTTTTTAGAGTCTCCGCCAAAGATTCTGCGGCACCTGTTTGCGTGGAAGAGGAGTTATATGGGAAGGAGCCATTGCATCGACGCAGGTTGCATCCCATACTAGACTTTTCCCGAGCTTCCATGGCACTGGTGACATTCTATCATCAGCTGATATTTTAATAGAGCCGATCACTTTTATGTTTAATCTGGTGTTGAAGACGAGTGTTTATGTAAAAACCAGTACCCTCGTTCAATCCCCTAGATTAGGTAGCCGACCCTGTGAGATACGGGATAAGGCTAGGGAGATGATGATGAAGACGAGTGTTTATCCTTGAATATGGAAACAATCACGTGTTACCCCTATCCCTAAATCAGGTTCTAGAGCTGCGCTGGAGAATTACCGCCCGATAGCGATATTGAGTGCATTGGCTGAGACATTTGAATCTACTTTATACAACCGTATATTGCCGCAATGTCGACCCTTTATCACCGAAGCTCAGCACGGTCTTCTTCCGGAACGATCAGTGGCTTCTAATCTTGTCCATCTTGTAAATTTTTTATCCACTTAACTGAATGAAAACAATAGGGTCGATGTGATCTATCTCGACTTCCAGAAGGCGTTTGATAGGGTAGACAATGACGTATTGCTGCGAAAATTGGAAAAGATGGGCTTTACTCCCAGATTGCTAAAACTACATACATACATACATTTAATCACGCCTTTATCCCTAATGGGGTAGGCAGAACGTAAACAAACTAAACAAAGGTCGTTCCGTCACGTCTGACAAAGTTATGAGGGCCATTTAAGATAGATTTGTAGGTACATTCCTGTAGTGACAGGTTGGCAGCCCATCGCCTAAATTCCAATATACTGAAACCCTCGGATCCCTAAGCTGGTTTTTACAGCATGCCCGGGTGGAAATGCAGCTGGCGCATTCTATGTGTTTCTTTCGCTCCCAGTCCAGCATGGAAGAAAAATTTGCTAAAACTATTTGCATCTTTCTGAAAGGCAGCAATTCGTTAAGTATGGGTCATACATATCTAGCCCCTATCCAACGCGTTCTGGAGTAAGTCGAGGATCTAACTTGGGACCCTTACTGTTCGTGTTACTAATCAACGATCTGCCGGAAATTGTACAGGATTCGCTGGTGTTGCTATTTGCGGATGATATCAAATTAGTAAAGTCGGTTGAATTAAGGGATGATTCTGTGGCCCTGCAAAGGGTCTACGAATGGAGTATAGTTAACAAACTATACTTCAATCCGGAAAAATGTGAGACTGTCTCCTTTTCACGCTCGACTTCCTCACCAGAATTCACATATACCATAGGGGGAGTCCCGGTAGCACGAGTGGACCAAGTACGTGATCTTGGAGTTCTATTTGACAGAAAGCTTACTTTCCGTCCTCACGCAGAATCGGTCGCGGAAACATCGTATCGCCGCCTTGGTTTTGTGCTTCGCAACGCGTCACATGTCTCTGATCGAGCACTTCGCACATTATACGTTTCTATAGTGCGTAGTATATTAGAAATGAAAATACGGTAGCCTGGAGCCCACATGAGAGCAAATATGCTCTAAAAATCGAACATATAATATTCAAAAGGGTTTTCTACAAAAGAGGGTATGGTTATTACCCCTTTATGAACCCTACGCTGTTTTTACAGGGACATCTAGGACTAGACTCCCTCCAGCTGCGTAGATACATGGCCCTCACAAAATTCGTTTTGAACATACTTAGAGGAAAAGTTGATAGCTCATACCTAACGCAGCGAGTACTGCATTTATTTGTGCCGAACCGGTATTTGAGAGCGCGCCACCACGAGCTGCTGGCACAGCCGTCCGCGCGGTTGGTGGCTCATAAGCAGTCGCCAGTATTACGAGCTATGGCGTTGCTCAGTTCTGTCCTCGAAGCAGCACCACTGTGATTTGTTTGATAGTTCGATGAAATGTTTGCTTAATGAGTGTAAGAAAAGATTTGAAAGTACCAGGCCACGCAGAAAGTATTGCGATAAATAGTTTTTATATATGGCAGACTGGCCGGTTAGAATCTTTTTTGAAAATATGATTATTTGTAAGTAAAAATATGTGTGTTCCATTTTCAAAATTTCCCTCCACATTTTTTGCGAGCCAATTCAAAGTATCGTGTCTTACTGAAAAATGGATCTGCGCCGGGAACATTTTAGAGCTATGATTTTTTACGATTTCAAGTGTCGCCTGAAACCGGATGAATCGTTCGATAGACTTCAAATGGCATTTATGGATGAAAGCCTCTCCAAGGCAACCGTGTATCGTTGGTATAACGAATTTAGGCGCGGTCGACCAACCTTGGGGGATGAAGAAAGAAGCGGTCGCCCTTTGACGGCTATTACGGAAGAAAACGTGCTAGCAGTGAAAAATTTAATCCAAGATAATAGGCAAATTACATATCAGGAGATTCAGCACATATTAAAGATTGGATCGGGAAGCGTTCACGAGATTCTACAAGGGCATCTTCGCGTGAGGAGGATAGTATCGCGCTGGGTGCCGCACTACCTCACCGACGCTCAGAAGCAGGCCCGGGTGGAATGGTGCCGTGATATGCTGAACAAATTTGAAGCAGGCTCGTCTCGGCGTGTTTACGACATCGTAACAGGTGATGAGTCCTGGATTTATCAATACGATCCAGAAACCAAGCGCCAGTCGACAGTTTGGGTGTTTCAAAATGAACCAACGCCTACCAAAGTGAAGCGATCTCGAAGCGGGGGGAAGATTTTGATCGCCAGCTTTTTTAATTTGACTGGCCACTTGGCCTCAATTCCCTTACGAGATCAAAGAAGCATTAACGCCGAATGGTATACTACCAAATGTTTACCAGAAGTTTTTTTCTGTTGTGAGCAACAAGCGACCAAACACAGGGCTCCGCGGTCTACTGCTCTACCACGACAATGCGCCTGCACACACCGCGCTCATAACGAGGGACTTCCTGGACAGCACACCAGTCAAACTCCTGGGCCACCCTCCTTACAGCCCTGATCTAGCACCGTGTGACTTCTTTTTATTCCAAAAATAAAAAAACAGCTCAAGGGGATACAACTTTCGTCGCCGGAAGATGCGCTGGTTGCGTTCGAGCAGGCTGTAAACGAGGTGTCTACGGCGGACTGGAAAAAGTGTTTTGAAAACTGGTTCAGACGCATGAATCTTTGTATAGAGGCTGGTGAAGAGTACTTTGAAAAGATTTAATAAAAACATATATACCTGTAGAACAATTTTTTTTAGTGTCGCAAATCTTTCTGAGTGTCCCACGTATGATGCCTATAAGTTCAATACAATAGTTATATATTTCTAAAAATGATTAATAATGGATGTTTATGTAATTTATAAAATTATTTTTGTTTGATCTTTGTAATGCCATGGATTTTTGCTCTGTACTGTTACAATGTTTTATTATTATAAATAAATATCAGGCCTTTTGCCGTCAGTTCCTGAAATTCCGGTCGGTTCTAAAAGAGCTTTAATATTGACTGAGACCAAAGCTGGCCTGATGGAATCATTCAAAGAGACATGTCGTGGGATGCAACCTGCACTTCTTTGACAAGACGAGCCATGATAACCCAGCTCTCTAACCAACTCTCCACATATACATCGATGGGTCTCAAACGCTTTGATAGCCAAGCTTAGTCTTACTGTAAGAGACAAAGAAATGCCGTCTAACATGGTGCCAACATTGGAAATGGGTAGGCCTGCAGCCACAGACTTGACTCTTTCTCTATATCGCGCCCGCTCTGCTTGGTTTAATGAAGAGCTCGCCAGATTTTGAAGAGCAAGCTTGCAAAGGGGCTCATTCTCCTACCCCTGGAAGCTTAGAAAGACCGGCATTGCATCAGGGCATCTCAACTGCCACGCATTTCTGGCAACCGACAAACCCGACGCCTCCACGGTACCCAATGAAGCGTAAAGATTTTTTCCGCAAAGGAGGCTCGAAGCATGGCTGGATGAAAGAAATGCGGTCAGTGAGACGTCAGAGGTACGCCGGACTCCCAGGCCACCAAAACGAATGGGAAGAAATGCCTGGGCGTACTTTCGTTCGCGGAACTGCTACGTCGTTTGGAATCGCTTTATGGGTGATTTTACGTGTTTTTGGCTGACACGGAAGTGATATAGAGTTCTTGTCCCATCAGTAAACTCAATAAAAAAAAATATAACATTTATAGGTTTATTGTACAGTTCTTTACGTCATTATAAGCGAACTTTTACTCTATCTTTTCTTCTTTCCAAATTTACAATTTTTACTCAAATTTCAAGAGTTGATGAATCTGCAAGCCAGGCCATCCAAAATCTTAGAACAACATTTACTAAAGGAAATTATTTCCCTTAAGAAACATTAGGCAGTTCTGTGGTACGTCTAAGGATTCCATAAACATTTAACTTTATTGTAGAAGTATTCGAAGGTTACTCTTTGGCAGCACAATTCCAATAATTATGAACAGCAAATACTGTCGAATCGAATACACATATATTTAGTGATCGTTATCGCTATTGTGCAATTGTTTACTAGAGATTCAGTGTTTTCTTATCACTCTTTATTTTATTTATAGGCCAGTCATATGCTACATTCGAAATAGGAACAATTGCGGTAAACTTGCTCTTTTGTTATATTGTTTGGGTCTGCCTAGTTATAAGTAAAGTATAGTCTAAATTTGCAGCAGTCTGAAGTGCTCGCAAGGTGAGTATTTTTTTATTTTTTTTGTGTTAACAATTAATCGTCATTAGAAAGAGTGATATCATATGAAAGGGCATTTTGAGCTGATTCTAAAAGTATATCACACCGTAACAAATTCGTCACTAATTCAAAAAAATATTTTTTCCATGCTGGACTGGGAGCGGGAGAAAAACATAGAATGTGCCAGCTGCATTTTCTCCCTACCATGCTGTAAAAACCAGCTAAGGGATCCGAGGGTTTCAGTATATTGCAATTTAGGCGATGGAATGACAATATATCACACTACAGCAATATACCTACAAATCTATTTAAAAAAATATATATATTTAAAAATAACCCTCAAAACTTTATCAAACGTGGCGAAACGACCTTTGTTTAGGTCGTTTACGCTCTGCCTACCCCATTAGCGATAAAAAAAAATAAAAAAAAAAAATATATGTATGTATGTAATTCTAAATAAAAAGTAACTGGTATGACATCAAATTATTTTAGCTTTTATTTAGAATTAGTGACGAATATGTAACAGTCGCATATATGACGATTAATTGTTAACACAAAACTAAACAAAAAATACTTAGGTACCTCGCGAGAATTTCCGACTGCTGCAAATTTGGACTATTACTTATAACTAGGCAGACCCAAACAATATACCAAAAGAGCAAGTTTACCGCAATTGTTCCTATTTCGAATGTAACATATGACTGGCCTATAAATAAAATAAAGAGTGATAAGAAAACACCGAATCTCTAGTAAACAATTGCACAATAGCGATGATAACTTTCATATGATACCACAAGTGCATTCCAATGTGGATATGTTAACACAAAACTAAAAAAAAAATCTCAGCCCGCGAGAATTTTAGACTGCTGCAAATCTGGATAAATACTATCTAGGCGGACGCATAAGACCAAGTTTATTGCGCAATTATTTATATTTCAGTTATTCTATTTGTAAGATATGACTGATCTATTACGTCACAGACACAGATGTCGTTTATTGAGACTGGAGTATAGTTGGAAACAGAGCAGAGATGGCGCCCCCATTAGTAATAAATTAATTGTATCTGGAATACAAAAAATATCGTAAATATTTTACGATTAAAAGCGGCCACTTTTATCACATTAGTAATACAAAGTGCATTGAGACTAATCCATCAGATTACAATATAAAGAATTTCTTTATGTTGTGGCAAACCTTACAATAGTTATGAAAAAGTTTGTACTGAAAATACAATTTATTTGTTTACGGAAAGTGGCAGCATCTCTGCTCTGTTACCACCTTCAGGTACCAGTTTTCTACGTATACATCATCTGTTGTTCATCCAGAATTGCATATTGTAAAATTGGGCTACTTCAAGCATAATGGACTAGAACCTAAGTAAGTTAAAAACAAAACATCCATTTCGGGGACTTCGTTTTAATAACAGAATAAATTCATAATATGTTAATGCCACTTAATCCTTACAAAACCAAAAGCTCTTTAACAAGAGAATGATTAAGCTGCTGTATTTACACTGATACTTAAATGCTTACTTCGCGGCGAGAGTCAAACATAGAATGTGCAATTTCCTCCCAGGAATGCTGTAAAAACCAGATAAGGGATCCGAGGGTTTCAGTATATTGTAAGTTAGGCGATGGGCTGACATCCTGTCACTACAGCAATAAACCTACAAATCTATGTAAAACAACCCTCAAAACTTTGTCAGACGTGGCGGAACGACTTTTGTTTAGGTTGTTTACGCTCTGCCTACCCCATTTGGTATCATCATCATGGGGTGCCATCTTGATACTGAAGTTTGAGGTCAGCATTTGGTATAAAGGCGTGATTGCGTCTATATATTTACACCAAGAAGCTGTAAAAGTCATTGTGCATACTTGCATACATCTGCTCGCATAGATATCTCAAAGTTGTATAGAATCACTTTCAAGTTGAACCATTTGTCAAACTTACAACAAGTTAGACTAGTTGCAAACTGGACACTCCACAGACCTAGAATCTAGATTGTACATAGGATAGAGGAAACAAAAAAATCCGATTTGCAGTGTTGGCTTCGGCTAAACTAAAGACACTAAACTGAAACTGGACACGGTCTGTTTGCATTGGTTTGCGGTAATACGTGGTCAGTCGGTCAAAAATTGGTTATTTCGTGCCGTAACGTGGTGTAAAAATCAGCGCACATTGATAATAGCTGGACAGAATAATATCCATTCAATATCTCGACAGTGATACAAGTGGGAAAGGCCCCCCTTGTGGAGAGGAGCACTCTGCGTAGATCATGCTTAACGGCTGCTCCAAAAAAGTTGGATTCCGTTCCGATCCAAAAAAGCTAAGCTCACTAGAGCAAAACACTTGCAAACCAACTGTTATGCGGTCAGTTCCGTATCTGAAGAGTCGAAATGAAGACGAAACAGTGGTCTACAAAAAAGAACCGATACGTTTCGTGTTCATGTTCGTCACATTCATCCCTGAAAGGCCATAAGGCCATAAGGCCTTTCACGGTAATATCCATTCACAGAAGCAGTACCAAAAGTTTTGCACGCTTACATTCAGACAGTTTTGAAGAGGTTTCGTGATCTACTTCAATTTAGGTCTGCAGTACTCTACAGTACTCAATTAGGCTCAGATCTGACTTGGGGTGTAGTGTAACTGGTATAAGAGGATGTCCAGCTATCGAGAACTTTACAAATAGGATTGTCCCCCTTGACGAGTTTCGATTTGATCTAATTTGATTTCAAGTTTGCTAGTTAAATGATTGATGTTCAACCTTTGTTTAGGTCGCTTCCGCTCTGCCTACCCTATTAGGGATAAAGGCGTGGTTATATGTATGTATGTACAAGCTGGACTGGGAGTGCGAGAAAAACATAGAATGTGCCAGCTGCGTTTCCTCCCGGGCATGCTGTAAAAGTCGGCTATGTATCTATGTATGATTTGTACGTATATTACTGTAGTGCCAGGTTGTAGTGTAGAAGAAGAATAGTTTAAGAAAACAGGACATAATAGACATAGCCTTACTTAATTATTTACGGCACTGATCGGGCAATATAAAAAACTAATTGTAATATATTGCCTGTTTATCTTTTTCAATCCATAAAAGATTTTTTATTCCAGTGTCCAAACTATTATAGTATTTCCAACTCGGTTTTAAAATAAAGGTAAACATTGTTTCATGTCTTTATTTCTTTTCTAAACTAAGTTTTAGCTATAAGATAAGACAACATAATGGAATAGTAGTCTTAGTAATTTAACTTATTTGCCAATAATATAATAACTGATAATTTATTTTTGAAATGTGTTTTTAAAGAAAAAGATATGAAATTTTGTCTACCTTTATTCTAAAACTGAGTTAGAACTACGAAAGGTTATTTGTGTAATACCTTGTATTAATTTCCTTGCCACGTTTCGTAATCTAAAAAACGTCTTCAACTAGGGTTGTCACCCTTACTTCACACATAATGCACATCCTGCGCTTTCTTCGAAGAAAGCATTGACCATGACGACGAAGCGTGCTCAACATTGTGCAGTGCAACCCTTCTCTCAAGGGAATAGGGTTTATTTTGCTGGAGCAGTAAACTTAAAGTAAACTATGAACACAATTATGGAAATTAGACACTTCCGTTCGTGCGTATGGCACGCGTCTTGGCTTGTGGCGTTATGGGCGAATGTTCCTTCGCCCAGGTGGCCCGTAAGGCGCTGAGGCAGAAACGCAAAAATTTTAGGTAAGTAGTAACAATTCACACGCAGAAGAAAATATAATGTTTAACTTTAACTTTACCGGGTGTAAGAGACAGCGTCCCGCAGATTGATAGGGGTTGCTCAGACAACGATACTGAACAACATTCACCAGGTTTATTTTTCAGGGGGTGTAAAAAAATATATTTTCCCGTACAAAATAGTCATTTTTTTAGTCACCTCGATCGTCTGATCTTCATATTAAATATTATTTAGTAATATTAAACTGTCTAGTTGGTATAGAAAAGCAATTCTTTTTTTTAATTTCCTTAAAGATTTTTTTTGTGATAGTTGTTCAGTGTTGTTGAGCAACCCTTATAAGTTTGCGGGACGCTGTCACTTACACCGTGTATTAAATATGTTTCAGGGCATGGTTTGCTTACATTTCTTAAGTGCATATTTTTAAAATCACATTTTTGACCGACTGATTTTGTCTTGACCACGGTCGTAACCGCCAAGCTGTAGCGCGCGCAAATTTAGACGATATTTCAAGAACGTTCAAATATGTCTGAAATGTGTACCTCATTTTACATTTAACATCGCCTTAAGGGGAAAACAGAGCCGGTGGTGGTGCCAAATACAAACATTTTCATGAATATTTCACGTTTGGCGAAAATCGCAAGTAATTCTTCATCTTATAACCTATAATATAATTATTCAAACGAAACATTTAGAGCTTTGTATTACAAATGTGCTAAAATCAAAGAAAATATAATATTACATAACGTACTAAAAGTGAGCCAATTTAAAAATTATGATTTATCCGTAATGTCTTTTTACGTATAATGATGGTATGATATCCCAGCATTATCCGTAAAAAACTGATCTCTACCTATTACGGTATACGGTATAAAAAACACGTTTTCTTGCCCAGCTGTACTCATTAATTTTAGTTTGCCTAAACACTAAACTTACACCCTTTATTGAAAATTTTGTCTCCATAAAAAATACGTTAAGTTCCGTCTAGCTTCAGCGCACATTTTTAAATTTCGAAGACGCATAACGTTCAAAGTACAATATGGGCAGGGGTTTCAAACATAGGGTCTCCATTAATAGAAGAAGAAGAAGAAAGAGACAGCGTTCCGGAAACTGGTAGGGATTGTTTAATCAACGAAACTAAACAATTTCTTCAAAAAAAAAACTTTGAGTAGGAAAATATTTACTTCTCCATCTCCATACAAAGTGACCATCTGGATCAGATAATTTGTATGGGAACTATAGAATGCCAATTTCTTCGTGAAAGTTGTTAATTTTCGTTGACTTGAGCTACCTCTATTAAATTTTAGGAAGTTTATTGGAAATCCAAAACTTTTTCATTTCCTCTAGGCAGAGCGTAAACGACCGAAACAAAGGTCGTTCCGAAACATCTGACAAAGTTTTGAGGGTTATTTAAGATGGATTTGTCCGAGGGTTTACGTACATTGCAATTTAGGCGAGGGACTGACAACCTGTCAATACACAAAATATATCTACAAATCTCTCTTGAATAACCCTCAAAACTTTGTCAGCCGTGGCAAAACGACCTTTGTCTAGGTCGTTTACGCTCTGCCACCCCATTATGGATAAAGGCGTGATTATATGTCATAACTTTTTCATACTACAAAAATGTTTGTTACCCCTGGTTTTATCGCAGACACACGCCGACGGTCGACGGCGACCGTTAAAAATAAGTCACCGTGCAATACTTCCGAACACAGAGAGGCATTCAGTATAAACAAAATAAACAATGTCGCCTCTACCTCCAGTATTAGTATAGTACAATCTACTTAGCACTTGTAGATATTTTATGTAAAAAATATTAGTGACTTTTTAAATGATAATTCTGATAATCTACCTTTTAATTTAAGACTTAATATTTCCTAATTTCTAATGGGCATTTACATATTATCACATTGTTGACACAATAGTACCTACTGTAAAATTTTACTAATATTTGCATGTCACGAAAATGATGAATTTATGTGATTCTGATAAATTTTGACTGACATCTAATTGTACCATATTTTAAGCAAATAAATATAATTTAATTTCATTAAAACGACTATAAAATAATTTCCTGCATCAGATACAATAATAATGTTAAAAATTAAAATTTGGGCCCAGTTCCTAAATTTTCTACTCCTAGTGTAGCAGCTTGACCACTCAATTGAATTTTAAATTTGATCAAAATTTGATTTCAGTCGTATCAAAAAGATCTCAAAATTACAGTGCTTTTTATTTGATATTGTATCCTATACATTCTAGATTTTACTGTATTAAATAAATACAATTTTAACGATATTTATTAAGCGTAGAGACTTATTTTCAAATGCGGTCCTGCCTTCATAGTGCCACTTCATTATATTAAGGAACAACTGTGATCGTAAAGAAAGAACCCTTCTAAGCAAACAGTTTTTTGCTTTCGTTTGTATAAAATGAGTGAACTATATCGTCATTATTATAAAAGCTGTTTTCCATCAACCTTGACCAAGAATTTTGTAAAAAAAAAAGTATGTGTAGCATTTGTATTTTTGTTTATACAAGAGTGTATGCAAAAAATGCAAGAATACGTATTTGGAAGGTGCTCAAGGAACATAGGAACACTAATTTGTCAATAGATTAGACTAGAAGGCACGGTGACGGCAACGGTACCGTGGAAGAGATAATCTATGAAAACCAACGAAATAATATGGAACGCTTTTCCTATTGCCGGCACGGCATTGATTCCTACCGGTACCGTCGCCGGCCTGCCAAACTGCATTTGTTTTGTATTTGTATGAATCATGCGCGCGTGTGTGTGTGCGCTCAGATTGGAACTAGGTGGACGTTATCGGGACGTTGCCGTGCCGTCCAGTGGAAAAACAGAGCCACAGCATCATGACGGCACCATCGCCGTGCCGTTGCCGTGCCGTTACCGTGCCGTCGCCGTGCTGTCTAGTGGAAAAACGCCAACATAACATCATGCTGATCACATGTCATGAATGTTGTATTCATCATTTAGTAATGAGATGCTAACTTTTCTTACTACTAAGTATGTAGTACTACACATTACTATGGCAATACACATTACAATCTAAAATTACCCTCAATTATTGTCAGACGCGGCGAAAGCGCCTTTAACGAGGCATTTAACGCTCTGCCTACCCCGTAAGGGATAAAGGCGTGATTTTATGTATGTATGTACTAATGAATACACATGACTTTACAAAAGCTGTACCTACATAAATAATATTTTTTAATAAATTCATGATATGAATATTATTTAATGTGTGTTTTTAATAGCGCTTCGTTTCATAAACATATCTGCCTCACTTTTGCAATAAAGAGTGTCATAAAAACCCAGTACCTACTCGAACAAAATAACGGCCACTAAACAACACTGCACCTTTATCGCTTCACAAACGAAGGGAACCCAAGGGGGTCCGTAACGTCTTTTCGCCCTCAAGACGAGTTCCTTCCCGACCGCCGGACGAGCGGGCCGAACGCTCGCCACCCCTGACAAGCGCGCCAAATTTAAATTCCTTCCAAATTCAAACCAAGAAAATAAATATTTGTTCAGTAATAGGGTGCTAGTAATTTTTAATGAATTCGATTATGATTCAAAATTCAAGTAGTTTAGTGAAATTAAAAGTTGGTTGTGATATAGAATATTGTGCAATAATAATAGTGAAACAAATAGTCTGAACACCGAGTGCTTTAAATTAAATGTAGAATAATTGTTTTTTATTTGTTATTTGGATACAATATATAGCGTACAGGTAAGTTAAGAAACACAAATACAAAATGACAAAACTTTATTTTATAATAAACACTAAGCATACATTGCCTTTTTATTATTATATTGCGGACAACATCAGCATCTGAAACAAAAAAAAAGCATCAGATTAGGTATTTATTATGTATTATATTACACTAAAGTAAAGATCAATCTTCTTGAAATCATTCAAGATTTTTTTCCAATAATATAATATTCACACCTAAGGAGCGAACAGAGCGCTTGTCGCACAGTGGCGCCATCAGTTTTAAATTGATTGTGCTCGAAATATAAACAGTATTATGAATATTTTACAATTTGTACCAATTGGAACTAGCCGTCGCGGTTCTGTTTCCTCCTTAAGCTCTTGAATTTAAGGTCGAATATTCTATGCGCGGACTGTGTGATTCTTAATTTGGATAATCAAACTTTTGATTGAATAAAGAGCATGTAATAAAATATCTAATCAGTTCGTAATTGATGTGAACCTGGTGTGACTTTCACTGGATTTAATTAAATCCTTGTGTCCCTCTATAAGCAATAAGGTTCAATATTGTACAGGCAAATTGTCTCAGTCTTTGCTTGTTGAATAATGGCCTTTTATTTGATATCATAATTATGCTCTACATTGAAGCATTTCGTCTAAAACATACACAAAAGCAGCATTGGATTTATAAAAATATTGGGAGGAGATATACGGCAATAGTGCCGATAGATTTGGTTTTAGAGGCAACTAAAAATTAATTATATTTTCACATACAGACAGGATTATAATCAGCGGTTGTATTATTGACATTTTTAATTAAAAAACATGTAAATTACAGGAATAAACTAAAATAAGTAAAGTTGTGTTTACGACTACAACAACCAATCGAACCATTGGCAAAAATTAAGACCTATTTCGGCATACGTAGCGTTAAGTAGATGCATGCAGAGCGTAAATGTTCTGAACAGAGGTCGTTCTGCCACGTCTGACAAAGTTTTGTGGGTTGTAAGATAGATTTGTAGGTATATTTCTGTAGTGACAGGTTGTCAGATTGTCGCCTAAATTACAATATACTGAAACCCTTGGATCCCTTACCTGGTTTTTACGAAAAATATATTCTATACCATTTTGTAAAAACTCACCATAAACAAAATGATGTCTTGAGCTGAGTGGTGAAGAATTCTTTGTCTTTGTTTTTAGCTGCTACAGAAGGCCCTGGCTAGAGTCTAGCTAAACCAGCTACCGAGGTGATCAAAATCATCAGCCAATTGCAGTGAACACCACCTGAAACAATTTTAGGAGCAGTAAACACAGTACCTACACAAACCATGGCACAGAATAATAAATAATACCTTAACGGTACAGAAATCTGACTCCCCTACAACGCTCGCTCAAAAAGCTAAAGACATACCTTGAATTATAAATTCATGTTAAATTATACCTTACGCGTAACGCGGAAAATCAAATTCCGAAAATCACTCAAGCTAACGCACGCAATTAGGTACAGGTGTTAGGTTACAATCGTCTGCATCTATTTACTTCGAATTTGTGTCGCGCGTTAGCTAACCCTAAAGGTTAAACCGCACTAATGAGTCTTTGTATGAAAATGTATGAGAGGTACCGCACTTGAGCTGCAGCGGAGCGGCAATGTCAGGTTCATATATTTTGACAGATTTTGTCGCGCAGTGTCGCGCTGCTGCAGTGTACTAAATCTTTTTTCCATGAAATTGAACTTCCATGCTGGACTGGGAGCGAGAGAAAAACATAGAATGTGGCAGCTGCATTTCCTCCCGGGCATGCTGTAAAAACCCAGCTAAGAGATCCGAAGGGTTTCAATTTATTGTAATTTAGGCGATGGGCTGACAACCTGTCACTACAGCAATATAATTACAAATCTATCTTAAGTAACCCTCAAAATTTTGTCAGGCGTGGCAGAATGATCTTTGTTTAGGTCATTTACGCTCTGCCTACCCCATTACGGATAAAATCGTGTTATATGTATATACATACATAGATATGTATCTTTGTTTTTTGCGACTAAAACTTACTAGCTACACTGGTGCGAATTCTGTTATAGACACCACTTGACAAATTTTCGTTTAATCCTGTCACGTTGGAATATTGGAATGAAAAAGAGACAGCAACACAACAGCTGATTATAATTTTGTCAAAGTCACGTTTATCGCCTAAAATAAGATGCAAGATAGTGTCTTATTTACAGATCGCCCACTATTTTTGTTCACCTGTCAAGTCGCCATTACAGCTGTCATTGCTTGAATCGCGGTCAGTGGAACCTAGACGAAATCTAGTTCCTAATATTGCATCCTGAACAAAAATCGCGGTCGGCCGTAAAGCAATATACGACACTCTGACTGTTAAGCTGCTGTCTCTTTAATAATTTAAATGTTAGAACGTGACATGATTGTATATTTTTCAAAAATAACGGCTAACGTTTCTTATCTGCCAGCTGATTCGCCCTCTCCCGCGCAATCGTGCGGCCAGGTGTGCCGAACCGCCAAGATTTCTCATTCCTTACAATAGCGCGGGTTTTTTTACTTGGCTGATAGTCTGATAGGTGAGGTAAGTATACTGGGTATTAAAGTGTCTTTTTTATTTGAACCTATAAAGATAACAATATTTAGGTAATATTAGGAACTAGCTGTTTTTTAATAGCCTGTGATATCCCACGATCTAGCTTACGATCGTAATTTAATCTTGACTTAATTTTCTAGGTAAAGTAAATCTTAGAATGTGTCCATTATCACTTTCTTATTCTCTCTATTGAGGAGAAACTTTTTTTATGTGTATTATGAGTAGCAAGCACTCACTATAATCAGTAGAAAGTCTAGATACCTGCACAAATTAGGGCATTACAACCCGTAATGTTCTTTAACTAAATCCCAACTAAAATATTTGCTGTCCCTTACTATTCTCTCATAGGTACCCTTCACACAGTGACAGGTATGGACTATACCGATACAGGTAGTCTTAACTAATGTAAATAAATATAAAGTTAAGTCGCGTCATTTGCAACGCCGAACTGCTCTCATTGTTTTGGTTTTGTTGAAACCCTCGGATCCCTAAGCTGGTTTTTACAGCATGCTCGGGAGGAAATGCAGCTAGCACATTCTATGTTTTTCTCTCACTCCTAGTCCAGCATGGAAGAGAAGTTATTGTTCTGAGGCATGCAAAATAGAAACTCCACTTTTTATTACTATTAGAGCAAATGAGCTTTAATTTAATTGGTATACTTTTCTCTCCCAAGTAGTCTTCAAGTACAGTCGCGTAGAACGTAACGCGCTATCGTACAATAAGAAAATCATTACGTTCGTAAACCTACAGACCAAGAAAAATTTATCATTAATTAATATTAAAAATGTCAATGAACAAATGAAAACATAACGACCTTGACCCTGCATTCTGTAAAGTTATTACTACGTCATTCGCATCGAGCATTAACCCGGACGAATCAATAACTCATTACTTTTTATTTCTCTTTTTAACGTTTAAAAATAACACGCTTTTTTCGTTTCGCGCTCGCCCGCCCCAATTATTGGGTGAAGGTTGTACTATCGACAATTATGACGTCACCACCGACGTGACGCCGGTCCGTTGTTTTAATTAATTTTTATTTCTGTTGAATAATTTTTCATTGAGTACTACTGAGTTACTACGATCTGTTTTTTGTGGTATGCCGCACGTGGACACCGTACTTGTTTATTTTCAATTAAATCGGTTATCCTGGATTTTCGAAGTGAAAAGTCTATACTACACGGGGTATATGGGACGGCGTCCCGTAAATATATAGGGGTAGCTCAGTCATTGGAACTAAACAACTATCAGCAGGATTGAAAAAAAAAACTTTTTAATACAAAATATTCACCTGAGCTATCGGGCAATTTGTATAGAAATGCCTTTTTTTTCTGAAAAAAATCCTGGTGGAAATTGTTCAGTATCACCTGAGCCACCCCTAACAGTTTGCGGGACGCTGTCCCTTACACCTGGTATTATAAAGATAAACAAAAGTTTAAGTAGAAAAACAGACAGGTAAAAAATATATTTTTACCTGTCTGTTTTTCTACTTAAACGTTATTTGAGGTAAAAAATATATTTTTTACTGATATCTAACTTACCCTACTTCTTAATCATGTGGAAACTAATCTCCCTAAAACAACCTAATCTAAGATCCTGAATAAATCACGAGCGACCACAAAACGCACATTAGTACGTCCTCGGACGCTGTCTGCAAATTTATAGTGAACTTTCAATTTGGCGAACACGGGCCGGCCCGTAAATCTCGGCGACAATTAAACTGCTCCTTGCGGCCCTGCGGTTGGCCGCCCCTGGCTGGACACTTGGATTAATTTCGAAGATGTGTTATTCAAATTAAGAATGTTCGAAACGTTCGAATAGCTACCGGCGGCAGGGAGATGCTGGATTCTGGATACAGAGAAGTACCTACATACCGGGTGTAAGGGACGGCGTCCTGCAAACTGATATGGGTTGCTCAGTCAACGGAACTGAACAACAATCACTAGAAATTTCTTTCAGGAAATGAAAAAAGAATTGATCTATCCATACAAAATGGCCACCTCCATCAGACAATTTGAGTGGAAAAACAAACTTTTTTTTAATTTAAAAAAAAAAATCTTCTTGCTGATAGTTGTTCAGTTCCGTTATTTGAGCAACCCGGTTTGCGAGACGTTGTCCCTTACACTCCGTATAATCCTGTATAACCAAAAGTACATTCTAACCACGAGTTTTGAAATTAAAATTAGGTGACTCTATACGTAGATGATGATAGATAAAAAAATCGTCTTAAAAAAAAAGCAATTAGAAGCACAATATAACTAAGTACCTACCTACTATCAGTCAATTTTTATTCACCCTTCAACATTTTATTTGTAAGTAACTCTAACTTCAAACAGTATCTTTCGGCTTTTTAACTTATAAGTTCAACTTAAAAGGCCCATGAATACAGTTTAAGTTTATAAGTCCTTCGTTATAACTGCATTATTTCTCATTGTGAAAAGTTCTGTCGAAAGAACCACAATCCTTTGCAAAGTTCTTTGTAATTTGTAAAGTTCTTTGTGAACTTCTTTCCGAACCAGCCACTTGTCCTACTTGTTTTGGGGATTATTTATTACCCTCTTCCTTTTGGTAGCGGGCAGCCCTATACTTTTGTTTCTCGATCTAAAAGTGACAAGTCCAGTTAGTTTAAAAAAGCATTTGAATGGTACTGGCAAAGAGAATATAATATTAGCTGACGCTCCCGATCGCTGTCTTTGATAATGGTCCTTACAAACCATGTCTGAGGCCTATTAGCTGTGCTATTCGGCGGTTTAAAAACTCTGACACCAGGGTTCATCGGGTCGATTGACTCGATACCCACACGACAGAATAAGAAGAAGCTAATGTTAAAGAAGAGGCACTCCCACCCCCGATCTGAAATGTTACCTCACCTCGTCTCCCCCGCGCCAAAGGGTACGCGAGTCGTTTCGACTAGGCGGCAGCACGCACACAAACCTAGTTCAAACCTGTACGAACACGTTTTTGCGCATGTAGTACAAAAATCGGTGGTTTGTATGGAGTGCCTGCCCTGTGGTACTGACAATGTTACACGTCGAAGGAACATAGTATACTGCCCTTGGTCCCGGAATCCAATGAGCACCTGCTTTTAAAGTGGTTCGATAACCGCCCAAGTAAAAAAAAATGTGTCTTAAATACAAACATTTTCATAAATACGTGGGACACTCAGAAAGATTTGCGACACTAAAAAAAAATTTTCTACAGGTACATATATTTTTATTAAATCTTTTCGAAGTACTCTCCACCAGCCGCTATACAAAGATTCATGCGTCTGAACCAGTTTTCAAAACACTTTTTCCAGTCCGCCGTAGACACCTCGTTTACAGCCTGCTCGAACGCAGCCAGCGCATCTTTCGGCGACGAAAATGGTATCCCCTTGAGCTGATTTTTTATTTTTGGAAATAAAAAGAAGTCACACGGTGCTAGATCAGGGCTGTAAAGAGGGTGACCCAGGAGTTTGACTGGTGTGCTGTCCAGGAAGTCCCTCGTTTTGAGCGCGGTGTGTGCAGGCGCATTGTCGTGGTGGAGCAGTAGTCCGCGGAGCCCTGTGTTTGGTCGCTTGTTGCTCACAACAGAAAAAACTTCTGGTAAACATTTGGTAGTATACCATTCGGCGTTAATGCTTCTTTGATCTCGTAAGGGAGGCTTCACTTTGGTAGGCGTTGGTTCATTTTGAAGCACCCAAACTGTCGACTGGTGCTTGGTTTCTGGATCGTATTGATAAATCCAGGACTCATCACCTGTTACGATGTCGTATACACGCCGAGACGAGCCTGCTTCAAATTTGTTCAGCATATCACGGCACCATTCCACCCGGGCCTGCTTCTGAGCGTCGGTGAGGTAGTGCGGCACCCAGCGCGATACTATCCTCCTCACGCGAAGATGCCCTTGTAGAATCTCGTGAACGCTTCCCGATCCAATATTTAATATGTGCTGAATCTCCTGATATGTAATTCGCCTATTATCTTGGATTAAATTTTTCACTGCTAGCACGTTTTCTTCCGTAATAGCCGTCAAAGGGCGACCGCTTCTTTCTTCATCCCCAAGGTTGGTCGACCGCGCCTAAATTCGTTATACCAACGATACACGGTTGCCTTGGAGGGGCTTTCATCCATAAATGCCATTTGAAGTCTATCGAACGATTCATCCGGTTTCAGGCGACACTTGAAATCGTAAAAAATCATAGCTCTACAATGTTCCCGGCGCAGATCCATTTTTCAGTAAGACACGATACTTTGAATTGGCTCGCAAAAAATGTGGAGGGAAATTTTGAAAATGGAACACACATATTTTTACTTACAAGTAATCATATTTTCAAAAAAGATTCTAACCGGCCAGTCTGCCATATATAAAAACTATTTATCGCAATACTTTCTGAGTGGCCTGGTATATTAAGATCCTTTTGTAATCCATAAGGTCACAATTTAACCGCGAATCCTAATATATTCATGAATAAGTTTGTTTTTGATTTGAGGCACAATAAATTCACTTGTGGGGGCGCAACTGAGGTCATCGAACTGCGTTAAGTGGGATCGTTTAGCTTAGACGGATACGAGTTTAGTTTCCCGGTTTCAAAACATTGTAAAGTCCACTGCCAGATATTTTCCTAAATTGTTGTGTCGACGGACATACATATTATACATATATATTCACGCCTTTATCCCTAATGGGGTAGGCAGAGCGTAAACAACCTACACAAAGGTCGTTCCGCCACGTCTGACAAAGTTTTGAGTGTTATTTAAGATACAATTGTAGGTATATTGCCGTAGTGACATTTTGTCAGCCCATCGCCTAAATTGCAATATACAGAAACCCTCGGATCCTTTAGCTGGTTTTTACAGCATGCCCAAATGGAAATGCAGCTGGCAAATTCTATGTTTTTCTTTCGCTCCCAGTCCAGCATGTAAGTTGTTTATTATCTACTACAAATAACACGTTTACTGTGTCTTATAAAGCCCGTTTTAGGATGGTTTTACAGGTGTTTGTAAAACAAAGGAATAAAAACTTGGGTTTCGTTCACCAGCTCTCATAGGAAACCCATAAACGGAGTTTAGATTCATCCCTCACATTATAAGAGAATGCTTCACAATCACAAACCAGCTATTACGAAGTGTGAGCAATTTTTAAGAGAAGGGTTCTGTATATCGCCCCTATAATCCTGCTGGTTTCTTGATAAAAGTTGCTGCTTTAGCAATAAGGCCGCCTATATTGTACTGACACGTTTGTTCCTTTTTATTTCTGTTGTATGTGTTTCTTTGTGCAATAAAGAATTTTGTATTGTATAATCTGTCCAAGTAGGTATTTGATTAAAGTTAAACAATCTTTACACGTCTTTTAATCAAAGTTTTTTTTATTAAATAAGTTTTAACTATTAGATATGTAAATATAACTTAAGCAATATTTTAAATTGTACACGCATTATCTATCAGCCTCACTTATAGACTCTCACTTTCGTAGTTCAGCTGGAAGAGATTTCTTTTTAGAGATAAGCTGCACCTGTTGTGCTATTGTTTTTTTAATGTTTGTGTCCTTTGTATGATCATATAAACTATAAAATAAATAAATGCAATGAAATAATTTTATATAAATATTTTGGTAATTAAGTAAACTACTTCATAAAATTTATTTTAGAAATGATTTAAATAAGAAAGACATATCAAGATTGTTTACTTTTATTTAAATACTTACTTCATAGGTACCTACATTATATTTTTTTGCTTAACAGTATACAGAAGGGGTAGGGTATAAAATCTACCCATGAAACTGAACAACTTTCCACAAGCATAGCTTGAAATATTTAAAATATTTTTATATAATTAGTTCTACACCCAAATTAATTAAAATAACATGCTTGCTTAGTATTCGTCTTAGTAGTATCGTCATCCACTGGTCTGGTCAAGACAATTTAGGAGTAGAACTTTAGCGAAAGAACCCTAAGAAAGGTCAGAGGACAATATTCAAACGAAATGTGTGACCAAATGTATTTTGACTCAAAACGACGAAACAACAACCACGAATTTATAATAACCAATCTAAACACGTGGACATAAGGATTCTTTTACAAAAACAGCAATAAGGTGTTACACCATCCAAAAGTGCTAAAAATAAAACGGGTGCTACACAAATGGAAATTGACTTTGTTTCGCATACCAGACGGTTGAGATTCGTATGTTTTTATTCGTAAACAATAATAAAAACGTTCCAAATTCAAAGTTGTTCGAATTTGGAAACGCGAAACGTTAAAGGTGCGCCAATAAAAAAGAAATTTAGCATCTTACGTGCCATTACAAGGTGGAAAGCCCGAAGGTGACGTTATTTTTTTGAATTTACGCGTTTTTGATGGCCCCTTTGCTGTGACAATTTGACAAAAGCAATTTTCGCAATGTTTTTGGGATTTATTTGAAAGCTACTTTTACGTTCAACCATAGTTAAATAAATATAATACTCTATTTTTCTCTATGGCACTCCATTTAATCTAAAATAGAATATGTGCTCTAATGTCATAATCACAATGAAAAACCGTATTAATATTTTTAACACAAAATTGACTGAGACTTGTTTTGAGTTTCTGTTTACGGTACTAAAGGTAATGGGGTAGGCAGAGCGTCAACTCATTGAGTTCATATTTTTCATTAAACAATACACATACTATAAGTAATAATAACTAATAAGATGCCACCACCGAGATTTTTGTTCATCTGTAAGAGTCGCCCTAAAGCTGTAATACCAAGCTGTAACGGTTAGACCGCACTAGGACGTAGCTGCAGTGGAGCAGCGCGGCGCAGCGCGGCACGGCACTACAGTGTCGCGTTGCTGTAGCTGTACACTACGCGACAAAAACATTGCCGCGTCGTGAAGCGCCGCGCCGCTACGCTGCAGCTTCAGTGCTGTATCTAATGCTAATGGTATTTAACTGCCTCCGTGGTCTAGTGGCTCGTGCCATGGATTCCTGATCCGGAGGTCCTAGGTTCGTTTCCCAGGAAACACAAAGTTGATATTTGAGAATTTATCACTTTGTGAATTTTTCCCCAGTTTGCTGAATCACCAAATTTTCCGAAACAGAAAAAGATTTCGTGCTTCGGAGGGCACGTTAAGCCGTCGGTCCCGGTCGCTGTCTTTGATAGCGGTCGTTACTCAAACCATGTCAGAGGCCTGATAGTTGTGCTTCTAGGCGGTTTAAAAACTCTGACACCAGGGTTCATAGGGTCATTAAACTCGATACCCACTCGACAGAAGAAGAAGAAGTGCGGCATCTCTCATACATTTTCATATAAGGGATCATTTGTCGCGCAGCGCCGCTCCGCTGCAGCTACGTCCTAGTGCGGTCTAACCTTAATCGCTTCATTCCTGTCAGAGTAACCAAAGCCAAATAGTTCCAAATACCGCCACTTTCATTATTAGCTTTGTGTCATCTAGAGTCAAAATAATAGGATAATATGTCACATTTGACAGCTCTCATGGGTCCGTAGTAAAAATATGTCCTGGTCAGCATTACTTCCATGCTGGACTGGAAGCGAAAGAATAACATAGAATGTGCCAACTGCATTTCCTCCTTGGCATGCTGTAAAAACCAGCTAAGGGATCCGTGGATTTCTGTAATTTAGGCGATAGGCTGACCACCTGTCACTACAGCAATTTAACTAAAATTTTATCTTAAATTACCCTCAAAACTTTGTCAGGCGTGGCGGAACTATCTTTGTTTAGGTCGTTTACGCTCTGCCTACCCCATTAGGGATGCAGGCGTCATTATATGTATGTCAGCATAGAAATGTAAACACTATAACTTGAGCGTTAATGAAATGTATTCTATTTATCTTACCTATACTATAAAATAATAATTAATCTAATACACTTAAAAGAGTAACATAATTTCACCAAATAGGTAGGTACTATTTAAGAGGTACCTTATTGTTCTGAGATAACAATCAGACTAGCCCGTAGGCAATTAAATTACAGTAGCTAATAATAATAAGTACAAATAACGAGTATTTATTTATTTAAATAGATGCAGGTTTTTTTTTGCCACACTTTCACTGTGTGGTCGAAACCTTGGGCTATTGATTTTGAGGTTGTGGGTTCGATTCGCTCGACAGGGACACAAAGATACACGACAGTGAGAGACAGCGTCACGCAAACTGATAGGGGTTGCTCAGTCAACGAAACTGAACAACTGTCCCTAAGAAATTCTTTCAGGAAATAAAAAAAAAATGCTTTTCGATACAAACTGCCTGACCCAGGTGGTCATCGTGTATGGGGAAAGTATTTTTATGAATACGCTTCTCCCCACGTAGGAACGGGACCTGCTAGTATACTTGAGGCCGGCAGATGAGCAGGTAGATTTCAAGATATGCAACCATCGCATCGCCCGTAATGTCTTAGAATATCGTTCAAATCAGCGCGCGCTACGCGGTGGCGTGGCGGTTACATCCGTGGCCGCGTAAAAATGACGCACAAAATATCAAAGTCTATAAAAAAGCTATGTTGCGATTTTAGATAATCACAATATGGATAGTTTCCCGAAGGAACCGCGAAAGCGCTCCTTATACGAGTAGTTTAAAAATAATATCAAATTTACTGATAAGAACAGCTTTACTTCCAGATTTTGTTTAGCATACTTATGTATGAACTATTTTTAAATGCCACATTTGCAGGACATGAACTAGTTTCTTAGATGTATATTTTTGTAGAATTTTCCGATGATTCGTGTAGGAGAAATACGCTCTTAAAAACAACCATTTGCCGGTAGGAATCACTTTAATAGTTGATATAACCTTTGATACTTCTCCAACGCCTAGCAAGGTAATCTGTATCAAATAAAGGAAGGAGTCGACAACATTTTTATGACGTACTTGTCGGTTAAAATTACAGGGTAGCCAACTTTACGAGCGCGACCGTCTTTATACGGTAGGGGTGATCTTGTTAACGACAGTGGGTTTGATTGCCCACGAATGCTTATTTTACTATATTTAGAGGGTTCATCGGGTCGGTCGACTCGAGACCTACACGACAGAAGAAGAAGAAGTGCATTTTTATTAGTATTGTTTATAAAAACAGTTCTTTTTTAATAATTTTATTAGCATTATTATGACTATATTTATCACCTAAGCACCATCTTACGTAATAATTTATAATAATTTTATACACTTACTGTTTTTTTTAGTTGGTTACATTACAAAGGTCTTCCCAACATTTGTTTTTGATTTCAGGCATGAAGAGCGTGTGAATAATCTACAGCACGCTGAGATGACTTCTTTTTATTATGCAGTTTATTTAATTAGCTTTGCACTTATTTTGAACATTAAAAATTTGCATTCAATTATTTGATAAACTCTGCCATAAAAGACATTTTTTTAATATTTTAACTTTGCACACTTATTATATTGGGTGATAGTAACTTCTTTTTTATATATTATATATTTTTATATATGAGTATACAATACGGTATTGACAATAACTAAATAAAAAAATAAGTAAGTTATTTTTTGTTGCTAGATTCAAATCAACCGTCCATAACAGGAGAACACCCCAGTAGTGTCGTCAAGATTCGCACGTTAACGCGGTTTATTTAAAATAAGTAATTGTGTTCTGAGAGTTTACGACCCCTGCCTTTACTGCCACTCACACGGTACATCTTTTTTAAAACCGAATTTTATTTAACGCGTCGTCACCTCAACAGTGTATGAGACTGTAGAGGTTTTTATAAGTCGTTGGTATTGTGACTACAAAGTCCCTGAACTCAAATACGAAACAAAGTCTCTGGGAATCTTGCTTGATACGATTTCACGTTAGATACCTGGTTTTTTGTTACCATTTTACGATACGAGTATGTCTTCTTCTTAGCGAGTGGATACTCGAGTCAAACGACCCGATGAATCCTGGTGTCAGAGTTGTCAAACCGCCTAGTAGCACTGCTGTTAGGCCTCTGACATGGTTTGAGTAACGTCCACTATCAAAGACAGCGACCGGGACCGACGGCTTAACGTGCCCTCCGAAGCACGGAATCCTTTTTCTTTTCGGATAATCAGGTGATTCAGCCTGCAATGTCCTAACCAAACGGGGGAAAACCTTACAAAATTATAAACTACAAACATCAACTCAGTCGTCGTCGTCGTCGTCGAGGTTTGAGGGTTATTTAAGTTCAATTTGTAGGTATATTGCTGTAGTGGTTGTTAGCCCATCGCCTAAATTGCAATATACTGAAACCCTCGGGTATAATATAAAACAAGCAACTGAGGAAGTCTTTAAATAGCAATATTTTAGCAATCATGTAGTAAATGTGTTGATCATGTTGAGAAAATAGAACAAGAGTATTTTTATGAAATAAATTATTCTTATTCTAAAGGTTATTTGAGATGTAGAATTTATCAGAAGTACATTATGGATTTGCCGCTTTAAATCGGAGCCTATGAATAATAGATGAAAAAATACAACACTATAAAAAGACTTCCAAAAATACAAATATCAAATTTATTCAGGCATGGATGTTGCTATGTAAACGATAGTAGCCGTCATTTCTTTTTCAAAATTTTTATCTGGTCGACCTGTATTTTAGAACTAGATTTTTCATTATTGTGAGCCCGATGGTGTAGTGGATAGGGACGCTGCCTTCTGAGCGGGAGGTCGTGGTTCGAACCCCACCACGTACCAATGTGTTTTTCGAATTTCATATGTACGTTTATTCGGCACTTTTTCCGTGCTTCGGAAGGCACGTTAAGCCGTTGATCCCGGTTAATATCGTTTAACACCTTAGATATTAGTCGTTAAGCAATACCAGAGGCCAGTGCTAAGCATTTGGCGGCTTGAAAACTCTGACCTAATCTAGGATTGGGTCTAGTTTCCGTTCTGGGTTGCGGAGGTCAGATGGCAGTCGCTCTGTGTAAAACAAGTACCCTCGTTCAATCCCCTAGATTAGGTAGCCGACCCCGAGAAATACGGGATAAAGCTAGGAAGATGATGATGATTTTTCATTATTGCCTAATCTTAGGTGATAGATAGCCAGCCTGATAGGCCTAATAGAGACTTTCTACAGCACACCATGCATATTTTGTTTCACAATCCCTTTCCATTTCGAAAAATATAAGACGGAGTAAGAATCTTTTTAATAAGATTCATTCATACATATTTTGTGAGACACGTTCACTTTTAAGACTGGTAGCGCCATCTATCGTAATGAGATTAGAAACTAGTAATAATGCATGTTTATATTTTAATTATTACTATTTATTCTTAATACACTATAATTTTAGGTTACCTTGCAAATACGAGGCTTTCCCAAATTTAGTTATATTACGTAGGCAAGTAAAAGAATTATTTAATTCTGTCTATTCATTGTTAAACTGAATGTGTAGAGAGAAGGTGCGATATGATCGAACGTCTGCAAAAAACCAATGAAAACGAAAAAGAAACCTTCAAACGAAAATGGCCGTTGAATGCCTGGCAAAGTGAACGTTGCACTTTCACGATTAAATTAAAAAGTAAAAAATGAAGGCGCGAGAAAATGAACCGGCGTGAGGTTAGTTCACGAGGCGTCCGCGGCGGCGCGCTGTCGACGCTAAGCGCTTGTTAGAACTAGTTCCGCTATTCGACGCCGCGACTTAGTGGCAGCACTGCTCATAAGTTCCGACTTCGCGGTGCTATGGAAATATTCAGCAGCAAACAAATATTTTGTTATAATTATGTATTTTTTTATTTGTTTTTTTAATGTGATTATCTAGTTACTCGTCGAATAAATATTTTTCTTTTAATTTAACTGTTTCCGTAAAGTCCCAGGTATCCTGTTTTTGACAGTATTTCGCAACATTGAACATTTTGTTGGTGTAGGCCTAGCAAGTTTCTGATAGGATCGTGGATAGGCCAAAATGTTGTTTCCCATCCCTGTGAAACAGCTGCAACTCAGACTAGGCCAAAAAGAACGATGCACGCGTAAAAAAATATCAAAAACATTCGATCATGTGATCGGTGGACAGATCGAAGCGGGTCAAGCACAACAGGTGAGTTGCGGGGCGCATCAACTAAAAAATAAAATATCGAAATGCGAAAAAATAATAAAAATCGGCAAATATAGTAAATTGAAAAAAGTGTAGTTGCGTCCCGTTCCAGCGCGGGGTAGTTGCGTAAGGGTTTCTTTGTCGCGGGTGCGCGCACGTGGTTGTCGGCGGCGGCGGGGGCGGCGCGGGGCGCGGCGGCGGCGGCGCGGGGCCCGGGACGCGCCACATCCCGTCGCGGCCCGCTCCGACCGGCTGCGTTGCCCGTAACCTCCGAATGACCTCATTTTTTTTTCTTCAATGTAAATATTCGGCTCGTTTTGCCGCATAGTCTATAAGTGGTATTAAGTTCCTTCGCCGCGTTCCATTTTTTATTTACGTTTCCGGTTAATTAGTGGACGTTTTTATTGACTTTAAGCAGTGATTAAGGACTTTGATTAAGTGTTAATTTTTGCAGTGTAACGAACTTGGACTTTACTTTTCACCGAAATTCACAAAAAGCATATTTCAACCTTGTAAAAAGTAGTTCGTAAGTTTTATTGACTTTAGAACTCGCCCGATGTTGAATTATGTGATGTTGTTTGGGAAACTGGATTTTTGAAATTTATAAGTTTACGGACAAAATTATAAGTCAATATTTGCTGACCCTTTTGAAGACTGAAGAATTTAGTTCAACGAAATCCAGGTAAAATTGTGACTGTCGTAGATTTTTTCTTAGCCTGTAGGTAGTGTTATTTTTTTTGCTTTGTATAAAATTTTGTTTTGCTTAAAATATTTTTAATCAACGGCGATAGGTAAATATTGCATTATATTTTCATTATATTTTAAGAATTGTGTATTGTGTAAACATTGGTCCTATGAAAGATCAGAGAAAGATACCTACTAACGAAAGGTCCATGTTGAAAAATATCAATTGTCGAACTAGAAAATAATTTTGAACTTTTTAAAAGACTTATCATTTAAATATGGCAATTACTAAATATTATAATGTACCTCAATCAAAAATTTAAATGTGGTAAATAATTTAAAAAAATACGCAAAAAATTATGAGCGTTACAAGATTTTCGATAAATTGAAATTATATAACTTGACGTATACTTTATAAAATAACACACAAAAAAACTAAATATAAATATATATATTTTCATAAAACACGCTTCTTTTTTATTATAAAAAAAAATAAGTTCAATCGTAACCAAAATAAACCTAATTATTTTCTACGATTGTCGACTCTGACATTTGCTGTAGCGCAGCCGCTGCCCGCTACGCTCGCTACGCCGCCGTAGAGGACAAATAGTATTGCGAAGTGCGTGTTGATAAAAAAGATTTTAAAAAAATGTGTCTGAAATCAATATTTTTATTCTATTGCCTGATTCACTGTAACTTTTCACAACGAAAATAAATATGAAGACAAGTTGAGTAATTTAGCTAAGATACGTAACGTAGCAATAATAATTTAAACTAGTAATTAACACGTCGGTCTACTTCATATAAATTTTCGTTTTAAAGAAATCGCCTCCCTGTCTGTCCACTTGGTTAAAATCGAAGTCTGGTTTAAAAATCGTTGCGAGTTCACTGACCCCCGACGACAGCTGCTGGACCGCGCACTGATATAAGAATCATAATATTAAATCGTCCCGTTCCAATTTACAATGGACCTTAAAATCTTTTCGGTAGAGCCGGTTTTGCAAGACATATTTGTTTTAAGCTTTTTACGTTAAATGAAGCGAACGTAAATGATTTGTCGGTTGTAGAAAAGAAATTCAAATTCGTGGAAATTAAAGAACAATAAATCTGAAAAGAGGTAGCAGTACTACTGACTGATTTCGAAATCAAACCTTGTTACAAGGCAGAGCGTAAACGACCTAAGCAAAGGTCGTTTCGCCACGTCTGACAAAATTTTGTGGGTTATTTAAGATAGATTTGTAGGTATATTGCTGCAGTGACAGATTGTCAGCCTATCGTCTAAATTACAATATAATGAAACCCTCGTACCCTTTAGCTCATTTTTACAGCATGCCCGGGAGCAAATGCAGCTGGCTCATTCTATGTTTTTCTTTCACTTCCAGGCCAGCATGGAAGAATAATATATATATATATATATATTTTAATATATTTTTGATACATACCCTATATATTCTATGTAAGGTAGGTTCATTAATAGTGATCTATCTACAAAGTTTTCTTATCAAGTAAACTTGGTCATGTTTTTAAAATTAGCTCCAGTAAAATACACATTAATAATAAATTATCTCTCATTTTTATATTGAACAGTGAAAAACTCAATGCCACGTTGTTTCCGATAAATTCAGCGTACTACGTCATTTCGCGTAAAAAAAGCATAAATAGTCGAATACGCGTCGCTCATTGATATTGTCGGGCGTCGATTACGAGTTTTTTTGCCAATGATTGAATTTTATTTACAATTAACCCGGCCTCGGCGTCGGCGAAAGCGAGAGTGACGATTAAATGCCATTTAAAAATAAAACAGCTCGCCGGCATAACATTGGCATTCCAATAATTTATACATGTACATCGATATGTATGTCACTGTACTACAGCGGACTTAAACGGCTTCAATTCAACTGCATTAGCTAACCTACGTCACAACATACAAAAGAAGATAAAAGATAAAGATCGCATTCTGCTTTGAAAGAATCGCGTCGACGTCAAGTGGTAAGGCGTGAACAAAACGTCTTAGCTCTAAGAAACCGCCCCACAGCGGGGGAGCGGGCGGGCCGCCTAATTTGTCTTAGGCGGAAAAATCGCGCGGCGATTACAAGTGGCTCGTAACGAAGTCGGGCCGAGGGGTGGTGGGCGCGGGGGCCGCAGGGCGGGCGGGGGACGGGGCGCGGGCGCGGGTGCGCGGGGGCGGGCGGCTCGCGGACCAGCTCGCGTCTCAGTCGTCCGTCTGGAGTCGCGGCGGCCGGCCGGGCCGCGCGGCGCAATACACGTTCCTCGTGCTCTTGTGATTATAAATTTAATAAATACAAAATTCGAAAATTAAATTCAAATAACCGCGTATATTTGAAAATATTTTTAGGCTAAAATCCCTCGACCCTAACTTTTTCACCTAAACTGTTGGCAGTGGACAAAAAGTTTTTTGCAAAATTTTTAATATTTACGTCGGTTACATTTGTAAAGAGATTAAACGTTTGGCCGTTATTGAGAATATTTTAATTTAATAATTATTTTTCTTAACGAACGAGCGAGATCTCGAGTGAGCGATTGATAATTAAGTAATAATAACTTAATATTAAGCGTTAAATTAATATTAAAGACTTAGGTGTACGTGCTCGGATAAGACATTGACTGCCTCAAATATCTCTGAACTGTAAATATAACAACTATCAGGACTTTTGTGGTTTTCGGACTTTATCTCTTGTGTGAAAATTTTCATCTCTGGATCAAAAGGTTACTATTTAAAAAAAATCTATTATAATTACATTTTTTTTTTTTTTGCGTGTGTAATTTTATTTTTATTGAATAAGTAGTTAGTAGTTATTTTTTATTTGTTTTACTAAATTTAAGTTATTTAGTTACTTTTCTTTTAAAACTTTTGTGTTTCAATAGTCATTTACTGTTTTATAAACTGTAGATATTAGTAAGCTAGTTTTGATTGCGCTAATAGAGATCTTATGCCGTCGGACATTTTACGGAGCGCGGAGACGAGAGACGCAATCAAAGTTGGTGTTTCTAATATTTACCCGTAGCATTTGCCCAGTTGTCTTTTGATTATATTGTATTATAATATTTTACTCTGTAAAATATTGGATGGTACCTGGGTAGCTGCGACAGATACCATACAGAAGGAAAACAAAAGAAAGTGTATCTGAAATATATAAAAAATGCATCTGTCACAGCTACTATTTTTTTTTTTATAGTTAATAAAATGAGTGTAGTGACACCTATGTCGTTTATATACCGTATTGTTACGCTATTTTGAATAAACATTTTATTTTTATTTTCTGTGTTATTTTTTTTCTTTTCCGCTTGAGTTATTTGAAGCTTCTTATTTATTTTAACAGGTTTATATACTTTGAGAATGTTAATATTTTTCAAGCTCAACGTGTGAAAAAACATTTCTTGGCTCTACTTTCTCATTGTTCCCTAAGCGCATAATGAATTTGGAAATAAGATTTAATTTCTCTTGGTGAAAAGTGCTACGCTACTTGGAATATTTTTTATTATTAAAAAAAATATAAAATTTGTTTTGAGTGACACTATACATAAAGGAACTTCTGATAAATTCCTTATTCCAAACGTAACTACAAGTATGAAAAGAGGAACTTAGCTAATTTATTTTAACACTTTATTGAGTAATTATGTAAATTACATAGGCATCTAATGGTTATTATGACTACTTTTTGAATAAAGGTAATATTTTAATTCGATTTCATAGAAATATACCTACAAATCTATCTTAAATAACCCTAAAAATTTTGTCAGCCGTGGCGAAACGACCTTTGGTTAGGTCGTTTACGCTTTGCCTACCCTATTAGGGATAAAGGCGTAATTATATGTATGTATGTATGAATTCACAGTTTTTTCAAATTACCTATAATAGTAAAATTGCGTTTACCTACTCGCCTACGTGCCAAACCTTCAAAAAAGGAAATTTATTACAAAATAGTAACCATATTTATTACATTATTATTATTAAGATATTTTTTTATTAATTTATTTATTGTTCTTTTTGCTATTACTTGATTAATTAGTCATTTTTTAAAGGGACAATATAGTTTTCATGCTTAGATAATCTTTGACTCCTCAGTCATCGCACCGATCATTACCCATATTTGGCAAAGAATCTTATCTTATACATACATATAGTCACGCATTTATCCCTAATGGGTTAGGCAGAGCGCAAACGACCTAACAAAGGTCGTTTCGCCACGTCTGACACAGTTCTGAGGGTTATTCAAGATAGACTTGTTTGTATATTGCTGTAGTGACAGGTTGTCAGCCCATCGCCTAAATTACAATATACTGAAACCCTCAGATCCCTTAGCTGATTTCTACAGCATGCCCGGGAGGAAATGCAGCTGGCACATTCTATGTTTTTCTCTCGCTCCCAGGCCAGCATGGAAGACATCTTATCTTATCTAGCCTATAAATTATCCCACTGCTGGGCACTTCTCTCTTCTACTTCCTTGAGGCCCAAAATAGGGAAGAACAAAGAATAACGATTAATAATAAAATATCATATATTATCCTTAAGCTTTTGATGTAGTATTCATATTCTTTTCTTTTATTATAATATTGTTACTACATACTGTAATGTAGTAGTTACATTGCATTTTTTGAAAAACGAACTTGCATAGTATTCTTTATAACCATTTTATATTCAAATTACATATAATATCTCGTGTAATTTGATGTGAGCGTCATATATATCTGTATTTTAGATGTTATTTACATTAAAATTCCCCTCTTCTCTACTTCCTCCATGCCTCTACATTTACCACACTCTGACAGCGCCATCTATTCGTTTGCGGTTGAAGTTCTATACAATATAATACCACTTAACATTTCTACACACAACTAGGGGTAGCTCATTGCAAAAGTGCAAGTATTTGTTCACAGAGGGCGCTATATGCATAATCGCAAGCGCATCGACGAACTGGTAGCATTTAAAGTTGCTACGAGATTTTGGCATAAATCATTCACGATATAATTTCATATCAAATATTTTTTTAAATTGTTTAACCACATATCAGCGATACCTATTCATTTACAGTCGAAGTTCTATACAATAAAATTCCCCTCAACATTTACGCACAGGAATAAACCACGAGTGTTAGCGAGCGCATTGCAAAGGTGCAAGCCTTTTTACACAGAGGGCGCTTTGCTATTTGCATAAACGCAAGCGCATCGAGGAACAGTAAGCATGTAGAGTTGCTACGAGATTGTAGAATAATTCATTTACGATATAATATCAAGTCAAATCTTTTTGCTGGCCTGGGAGCGAGAGAAAAACATAGAATGTGCTAGCTGCATTTCCTCCCGGGTATGCTGTAAAAACCAGCTAAGGGATCCGAGGGTTTCAGTATATTGTAATTTAGGCGATGGGCTGACAACCTGTCACTACAGCAATATACTTACAAATCTATCTTAAATAACCCTCAAAACTTTGTCAGACGTGGCGGAACGACCTTTGTTTGGGTCGTTTACGCTCTGCCTACCCCATTAGGGATAAAGGCGTGATTATATGTATGTATGTATGTATGCATCGAGAAACTCAGCAAGTAGCGTTGCAAAGACATTGAAGCATAAATTGTATATTATTTTTATTTCATGTCAAATCGGTATTTTTTTTCTAGAATCACAAGCTTGCGCCTTCTATTCCTTAACACTTGAAGTTCTGTACATTAAAAATACAGAAACTCGTAGCACCATAGCTTGCTATGAAATAGTAGTTTCTTTTTGCTAAAAGTTCCGCTACCTGCTCATAGATGGCGTTATTTTCAAAATCGTAAGCGCATTGTTAAAACTCGTAGCACCGTAGCGCTGATGCTAGGAGATTCTAGTTTTTTGTTGTTGGTAAAAGTTCCGCTACCTGATCGTAGATGGCGTTGCTTTCGAAATTATGCATCGTAATACCGAAGCGCTGGTGCTACGATATTTTAGCTCTTTATTGTTGTTAATGGTTCCGCTACCTACTCATAGATGGGGTTGTTTTCAAAATCGCAAGCGCATGCTATTGTTACAAATAATCTTACGTAGGTGTCGCCAGTAACATCCTCTTAGATATAAAATAAATGTTGAACATGTACCTATTTCATTTTTAAATCGTATGAAATCCTCTTACACTTCACAAGACAATTTATCTACATTGTTAAATCAAATTTAAATCAAATTTAACAATGTAGATTTAAATACAATTTTTTTATTGTGCATAGCATGCCACACGTCTAAACATGGACTAGTAGAAGAAAGCCAAGCAATAATAGGTGTTTACTTTGCGCACAAAGAAAATGTTTAGGTAGAAGGCGGAGTCAGACGGCTAAACTTCTAAGAAAGGGGGCGTGGCGAGACGCGGGCGGGTTCCTGTAGTTTATTGGTTGAAAGATTGAAGATTAGAATCTAATGGGCAGTTTGGGACAGATATAAATAAATACCGAAATATTTATAATATTTGATAATAATTACAAACGAAAGTTGTATCTCACAGTGCAACGGCCAAATATTTTTATTTACATTGTCATTGTGTAAATAATTACCTAAACACTGTTTTGTTTTTATTATTGTATTAGTAACATAAGTGCATAGTAATTTATCCCGCAGAAAGGTTACAAAAAACGTAAACACATCCCGATGACGGATGCAATTATAAAATTTCATTCAATAAGGCAATCACCAAACATATAACATTCAAAATCAATTTACAGTCCTCTTTGTAGTCATAGTCGATACTTTTTCAATGAGTTTCTTTTCCCTATAACAGTAGGCTTTAAAAACACACTGTCCATTGTTCCCAATCGCCAAGTGAGTCAATAAGAAAGTGGGCGTCGATGCGCAAGGAGGTGCGCGCGTGCGCAAGACGTGAGGGGGCGGGGCCTAAGTTACGCCAAGTCGAGCTAAGTTGTCTGAACTACCCATGGGAACTACCAAAATACGAGCTACATAATACATACCTTGTTGTGACGTCACTAACACTTGTGACGTTATGTAGAAGATAACACTGCCTAAATAATTTACTTACAAGTTCATTCATATTTAAAATAACACTATACTAATGCAACACCCGTAAGCCCGTTTTTATAATTAGCACTTGGGAGTGAAAACGAGTTTGAGTTCGTATCAGAAATGTCATTTCAGTACAATATGACCTGTCAAACCCATACCTAATATGGCTCTCAATCTTTAGATAGTTTTATAAATACGAGCCTTAGGAGCCTGCTACAGGAGATTTTGGTTACACTCTTTGCGCCTCCCGTTAAAGTTGTCACATCAGATAAATCATCAAAATCAGAGTTAGAGTATATATATAGTTCTTGAGTGCATTCCAAACGAATAAAAACATTAGACACCAGATTTAGAAATGTCAACAAACTATCGTAAGGGAGGTTTCGCACTGCTCCGTATTCGGTTTCTATCTATCCGTGAAAAATTGTATGGATTGGCGCGAAGATGTTTGACAGCTTCCGTATATTTTTCACGGATACGGATACGAATACGGAACAGTGAAAAACCGCTCTATAATGACTTAAGTATACATACATATAAGTACCCATTATTTAAAAATACATACATACATACATAAAATCACGCCTTTATCCCTTACGGGGTAGGCAGAGCGTAAAACGCCTCCTAAAAGGCGCTTTCGCCACGTCTGACTGGGGGCAATTTTAGATTGTAATGTGTATTGCTGTAGTGACAGGTTGTCAGATCGCCTAAATTACAATACACTGTAACCCTCGAATCCCTTTTGCTGACTTATACAGCATGCCCGGGAGGAAGGGCAACTGGAACATTCTATGTTTTTCTTTTTCTCCCAGTCCAGTATGGAAGATAAGATAAGATAAGATTTAAAAATAAATATGTAAGATGTAGCTAATACCATGTGTAATTTTGCAGCTAATCCTGAACTACATCAGCGGGAAGTCTCCACTCTTTTTCCATCTTTAGGTAAGTAAAATAGAAACACAATATATTTTTGATAGAAAATCTTTTAAGTATTTTACCTCATATATTTGTGTAATTTTCGGTGCCCACCCAATGTTTCACTAGTTACACTAAGGTTTTCGTATAGTGTACCTATGTAGAGTTTTATAATTTAACATTTTTCCTCGTGCCATCCCAGAAAGTAATCAAAGGAACTAGATAATTAAAAAATACAACGTAGCCTCTCACACAAGCTTATAACAATTAAACATAAAGAATGAGAAAGACTTTGTCCACAACCGGTGGACAAAACTTTAAGATAAATAATATGAAAGACAATACTGAATAAAAACCGCTCTATTTTTTGTATTAACATGAAGGTAATGCATAATAATAGTTCTCCCACCGATTTTCGGTGATCAGCCAACTGCGCAGGACTTGTTTTGAGTGCCCAAGTGTTTGCGCTACACACAGGTGCACTCTCTATTCCTTCAATCTCTTATTCTGATGGGACAGATTGACTGACACGACCAGAGAGAAATCAGGCGCAGGACTGACTATTTACATGCCCATCCGATAGCATGGATCATCTTATTTTTCGGACAATCAGGTGATCGACCTGCAATGTCCTAACCACACTAGAAACAACAACACAAAGTCATTGTCCCCCGCCGGGAATCGAACCCGGGATCTCCGGGTCGAGAGCCCATGGCTCAGACCGCTAGACCACGGAGGCATTTAATGAAGGTAATGCATAGTAGGTATACTACGTACTATTTACTACGTGTACTTCTTCCGTGCTGGCCAGGGACCGAAAGAAAA
Organism: Scrobipalpa costella; assembly: GCA_949820665.1. Lineage (NCBI taxonomy): Eukaryota > Metazoa > Arthropoda > Insecta > Lepidoptera > Gelechiidae > Scrobipalpa > Scrobipalpa costella. The sequence continues at coordinate 5,459,896 of OX463314.1, forward strand.
ACATAGAATGTGCCAACTGCATTTCCTCCCAGGCATTCTGTATAAACCAGCAAAGGGATCCGAGGGTTTCAGTTTCCTGCTGCCTTCCTTGCATGTGGTAGCCGGTTCTCAGGCTCCCTCTCCGGAATCGAACCCTGATTCCCCGTTACCCGTGACAACCATAATAGTCGCAGAAACTACCATCGACTGTTGATAAGGCAGACATTTGAAAGATGCATCGCCGGTACTGGACCATGCGATCTACTAAAACGGATACATACATATAATCACGCCTTTATCCCTAATGGGGTAGGCAGAGCGCAAACGACCTAAACACAGGTCATTCCGCCACGTCTGACAAAGTTTTGAGGGTTATTTAAGATAGATTTGTAGGTATTTTGCTGTAGTGACAGGTTGTCAGCCCATCGCCTAAATCACAATATACCGAAACCCTCGGATCCCTTAGCTGGTTTTTACAGCATGCTCGGGAGGAAATGCAGCTGGCACATTATATGTTTTTCTCTTGCTCCCAGGCCGGCATGGAAGGCCACATTAAAAACACATTAAAACGGATACATTATGAAAATATTCCATTACAAAGAGTGTTGCGCACTTGCCTACATAAGTAGCGATATCGTCCCGAGATGGTATCTGGGCCGTCCAGGCGCGACATCCGCCCTCTATCGCTTCCGCTGATAACTCGGCCTTCGACGGCGTCTTGTCGCTACTCTGATTAAATTGCGTCTCTACCTACACGCTTGTTTTAATTATTTTAATATTTTTTTATTTATATCTTGTGTGAGAATGTAGAATTCACGACAAACAAGCTGGCAAGGGAGTAATAAAACATAATTTTATACGAAATTCTACTTCTCTAAATTTGAATCTGTTTGTGGACTGGACAAAACAAAAACTTTATGTAGATACACAATACCTATTATGTTTGCCAGAATAAGTGATTTTATGCCTTATGTTAAGGTTATGAATGTATTATTGTGACAAGCCTAAAATCATCGGTATTTTTTAAACCCTATAGACTAAACAACGAAACATTAAGAAAGAAATTTTAAATACAGTCCATACAAACACAGATTTTCAGGAGAATGTCTACAACGTACACAAATCTAGAATCCTTCATTCAACCGGTTGAAAAGTGAAATAAAAATCCAGTTTTATGTAAGAGACGGCCGTTCCGTTGCACGTAATGATCGCCAAGACTGCCGCTCCATCGCGCGCGGTTCTTAATTCGACGCTCTTAATGAGATCCAACCTTGCTTGGTGTCTGCGTACAATGGAACGCACGCGTATAGCTTCGTTTTTTTCTTTATATCAGGGTTCAGTGCACTTTTAACGAAATGCGTAGGTACATACAAATATCAAGAAAATGATTTCAAAAAAATACTAGCTGTTTCTACATTCATCATCATCATCATCATCAGCCTGTATCAGTCCACTGCTGGACATAGGCCTCTCCCATGGCACGCATGAGAATGGCTGAAGACCGAGCTGAGTGGCGTTTCTACATTATTTTTACCTAATAGGTACAGCTTGCAAAAATTAGATTTCGTCAGGTCACATTCAAACAGCAAATTAATAGAAAGAAAATGTACATAATAATGCCGATATATAATTTAGGCCTACACAGCAGAAGATTCAATCCACAAAAATATTCATGTAGAAATCAATCGTACTGAGTTCGATTTAAATAAATAATATTTAGCTCGCATCTGATGTGCAAAGTGCGCCAGACCAGATGTAGGAAAGTTAGATATTATGCAGAACCTTACCAGCGTTTTGTCAAGCTGCACTTGCCCAACCGTTTTTTTATTCTAAACCGATTCAAGAGTGGTGCCTATTCAGCCAGCGTTATAAAAGATGCAGTCTAAGTAATGATTCCGTTGAAACCTACGACTCCGGCTACAATTCTTATGAAAAGCGCTTAACCGTAACCACATACATCGCTGGTTTTAAAGCAAGCTAAATTATCAATTGTTTATGGTACACCGTAATGTATGCAGAAACTTTAAAAAAGTCAGTAAAGTTAGGAGCAGAGACAATTTAATTCCGTTAGTGGGTTATTGTGGAAAACACTGTGGAGGAGTTTCAGAAAGGAAGCTTTAAAAACGATCTTACTTAAGTTTTCATGCAATGAAAAAAAATACTTGTTTAAATATGAGCACATAAAGTTGTGTTTGTGACATAATGTTAAAAGTTAAATGAATCACGTTACTTGATAACCAGTCCCAAGCTCCTAATAATTTCAATTAACAGAATAATTTATCTCAACATTAACTTTATTGTCTCAATTATATTACTGGATGTGCTCGTATGTAAACAAGTTCTTTGATCAATTTAAGCAAGTTTTTTTCAGTATGTGAACTGTGGATAGAATAGAAATCACTCATTTAATAAGACATGTTTTTATACATGCTGTTACGGGAGCTTCTCCTAGGCATATAATAAGATCTAGTAAAGATATTTCAGTGTATTACAATTTAGGTGATACATACATACATATAATCACGCCTTTATCCCTAATGGGGTAGGCCGAGCGTAAACGACCAAAACAAAGGTCGACCCGCCACGACTGACAAGTTTTGAGGGTTATTTAAGATCGATTTTTAGGTATATTGCTGTAGTGACAGGTTAGCCCGTCGCCTAAATTGCAATATACTGAAACCCTCGAATCCCTGAGCTGATTTTTACAGCATTCCCGGCAGGAAATGTAGCTGGCACATTCTATGATTTTCTCTCGCTCCCAGGCCAGCATGATGATAGCCTACAATAAACACAAATACGCAGACACAGTGAAAAGGGCATTGATTAGTTCGTTGATGTTCTACCTATCAAATTAATTATTTTAATACTGATGAAGAATCATATCTCGATCTGTAGTCCCTATTCAGAGCAATAGAATAAGCAGTGAGTCTTTATTCTTCTTCTTATCGTGTTAATATGGAACACAGAGACATTTTAGTAAACTTCCAAATGAAAAACACATAAAAATACACCAGTTTGTTTCTAAACAGCTTGAAATCCGACTTATTTCCTCAACATACTTCGTTGGTACACTTTTAAAGGCAGTAATGGCAGAATTTCCGCATAAAGACAGTTTTAAAAGGCCTGGACGTAAAAGACGAGACTTTAAAAGGCCTGTCGTCAGTAATGGAGAGCATTATACGGAAAGCACTGACTACTTAAGATGGCGGAACCATGTCAGTCGAGGACCGGCACTTTTTACTTCGAGTAAATGAGGTTCAGGTTATATTCATCGCCGCGAAAATAGAAAAGGTTTAGCTGCGTTTGAAAAGAATTGCATAGTTTTCTCTCTAGCATAATGAACTTTTCCATGAGATCAAAATATTTTCTTGCTATACAAAATTTGCTGCGTTGATGTTCGTAATCACGCAAAAATATAAACAAAGAAACAAAATAAGTAAACAATAAAATTCCATCACACATCCTTATATGCACAGGTGTGGCAACTTAACGATATAATGAGCTCAGGAAACGGAAGTCAGCGGCCAATGGTGGGCGTTACGCTGGGCGCCCACGACGGTGTACCCCCACTCTTGACGCACCGGAACAACTTCTACAGGATTTTCCGGTGATTTTGTATAGATTTTTATCCATAGTAACATAGTTCTATAATAAAGAGGTACAGTTTGTTAGTTTGAAGGGAGTATTGTCGGATTAGGTAACGTTTTCGAAAATTCTTAGACTGTAACAACATTTTTGACCATTGTCATAAATTCATTAATTTAGGCGACATTTTATCACGAGAAAATCATATTGTTGCTTTATTTGTTATTATAACATTTTTAAAAGCCTAATGCTTTTTTAAGCTTAACCTCAGTTACTGAATTTCATATTTTACTTGTGGGACGTATACATACATTTGGCAGACTAATGCGAAAACTTTTGAGAAGAACACAAGAAATATTCGGGATGATTTTAATCAAAACTTGCACGTTCATATTTCGAAAACTTGTATTTTCCTCGAAAATTCATAAAAATGACAAGTAAAAAGCAAGTCACCTACTACATCTTAAATCAAGTTTAGGACAATAATAATATTACAAAGCAAAAGCATGTAAAACGGGGTAACTCGACAACTTCGCAAAACAAGTTAAACCAAAAATTACTTATATTGTTAACCCAGTAGCTCAAGACCAGGTGCTAAGGTGACAGATGCGTCGTGGTCGCGTGCACTACGTATAAATAATAATAAGCAATCGCCCTGCAACCCTTAAGTGTAGGGTGTGCAATGTGGTATACTTGCTCGAAGGAATGCGTACGGAATATGAAACATCAGCCCCGCAGGTGGAGGTAAAGCAATATAGTTTATTGTAACTTGTTTGAATTAGCATTTGAAATAAAAAATATATAAATACGAGTAACTAATATATCATGAAGATTGTATAAATTGCAAAAATTTCCAAGTGCAATTTCCAATGCGCCAAAATCACGAAGCTATTAAAATGGATAGTTTTTCTGTAGCTTTGATTAACATAAGTGCGGAATGATGGATAGGATAGGTACCTATATTATCAAATCTTAATAGAAAAGTAGGTATATCTATTAGAATTGTATAGCAAATATTTTACTCCATAATTCAATATCAATGCGTACTTAAAGAATTTTTTGAGATTTTTCCACAATTATATTTTATAAGAAAACCGATCTCCTTAAAATTTACAAATACAATGTGGGTAGTTCTCCTGATTGACGGAAATGACACGAGTATGTTCCGCGATAAAACATTACATTACAATAATTTTACAGCTACAAGCTTTTCAATAATAATAATTTTAAATATAGCTTTTTGGATGTGGATCCCTTAATATATTTGTTAAAAAAAAAACAGTTTTTATGTAATAGATGCATACATATAATCACGCAGTTATCCCTAATGGTGTAGGCAGAACGTAAACGACCTAACAAAGATCGTTCTGCCACGTCTGACAAATTTTTAGGGTTAATTAAGATACATTTGTTGGTATATTGCTGTAGTGACAGGTTGTCAGCCCATCGCCTAAATTACAATATACTAAAACCCTCGGATACCTTAGCTGTCTCGGGAGGAAATGCAGCTGGCTTATTCTATGTTTTTCTCTCGCTCCCAGTCCAGCATGGAAGTAATAGTGATAATAAATTCCGTCAAGGAGAACTACCTATATAATAAATACCTATATATGTAATATATACCTTCTTAACTCATCACAACAGTATCATCAAATAAATAATAATAAGCAGTGAGGCGGGCGCGTGGCCACCACCAGGTGTACCCTCGACCTCGTCCCCTTGTCTCTTCTCTTCTCTTACAATAATACTTATTATTACTCCTTTATTTTTATTATTTTCTTGTTTTAATTGTGCCCCGACTTGCCTTTTGGCCCTTTTGTTCGCGTTTAATGGCGTTTATTGTTTTTGTTTTCTCGCTTTTTGGGTTCGGTAGATGTTTGCAGAAGACCGTGTGCCGTTTCACTATAGTAAATTCGAAGTTTACATCGCACGTAAAAGTTCAACATTCATTCACTGTGTATATTTTTTCACATTACGTCGGTATAATCACGACTTCATAATGATTAGATAGTCTTTATCTGAAAACTTTTTGATATCATCTATTTATTGCCGGAAATCGAAAAAATTTGGTTTAATGAGTATTTCCGTAGTTTCTGGGATTATTTATTTGAAAAATTTAATTGTGTTGAAAGATTTGGCAGACGCATAAAATATTTTATTATTCGCTAGCGGAACTCAACCGTTTCTCGTCTCGACACGCTCTTGGCCGTTTAAAGCCGTGCGCGTGCCGGCTGCGTCTGTAAGAATGTTGAAGCTTCACGGGGAATTTAGTGGACGAGTGTACTTCAACTTTTAATATTACAGATTGATAGCTTTGTTCGGAAACAGTTGCGAGTGTAGTGAATTATTTAAATGGGTTAAAAAGTATACGCTACATGTTACTTTTAGCATACAATATTTTAAATAGTTAACTAAACTTTATCTTTCCTAGGTTAGTCGTAAATAGGGATAACTTTCATGTAGCTTGAGTATATTGTATTAAGATAATTTATACCAATTTACTCAACATTTTTTTTTTAATAATGATTTGCCAGTACCTCTAGACTCAATAAATCTTTATCTCACGCGCCATTCTGCCTATACTTGTGACCCTATTTTAAGATTTCCCTAAGTTAAATGAGCAAATTCCATGTGACCACGACGCGTGGTCTCGTGGTTCGGCGCAAGATGCTTGTAATTTTGTGGACAACTAACTAATTGATTCTGAACTAAATTCTGAACTTCGTGTGTGATCGAAGACGGGCGCGGTCTTAGGCCGTTTAATTACTTTTGGTGTTTTGCGAGTTGATCGGTTTTGCCTGACAGCGGATTGCTGCCTGATTCCGAATGTTGATATAATCTTAATGTTGGTCTGTAGCAGAATTTTACCATTCATAAAAAAATAAAGTTTGGATAACACCAAAATTAGCAAATACTTTTATGCTACGTATAGAATCCACTCGCTAAGAAGAAGAATATGGAAGGTCATACACGAAAGAAAATCATACTTAATTGACATTATTCGTCATATTTTTATAATTTTTATTTAATTCTTCAAAAATTTTAAAAACAGCCAAGCTCCACACCGTTTTCCACTTTTGTAATAAATATCTATATGTTATGTTTTTCTTGATTGTGTGTATTTATTTTTTGTTTTGTTTTGTGGAAATGAAGTGATTTGTACTTGTATTGAAAGAAATGTTATTTTATGTAAATTTTATTCAACTATACATTTATACTCGTACATCACACAAATACTAATTGAACAGATTTCTGTAGAAAAGTGAGTCACTCTGTGTGTCCGTGACTCGATCTCAATGCTTCGACCAGATGGCTCGGTGTGGGGTTTCCACACTCCCCATCACCACAGATTACTTATCAAACCGTACTTACAGGATAATTATAACATATATAGATACAGTTGACCACTAACGCTCGTATTTAAGAAGCGATCTCAAACTTGAGAAAAACAATATTAAGTATGGATTTGACAGGCCAGTTTGTACTGAAATGACATTTCTGATGCGAACTCAAACTCGCTGTCACTCATGAGAACTGATTTTTAATACGGCCCTTAGTAGTGATGCGTCTTAAATTTAGACCTTAAATTATGCTTATTTGGTAAGAGGAGGGTGACCTAAATTTTTTATACTGAGAGAAAAAAAAACTTGAAATATAACTTTAATGTATCAGAATGCTACTTCAATTTGATATTTTTTGTGGCAATAGATCGACTATTTTCCGAAATTCCTGATCGGTAACCAGTATACGCAAATAAGTGTTGCAGGCAACATTGCGGAAAAAAATAATGGCGGCTCTTCGTGTCCATTCAATCAAAAAATATGTGCAAAAATGTATCGATACAAAATCAATGCTACCCAAAAATCAACGAAGGCAGCCTAACAACATGCCGCTAACACGTTTGTTTCACATTCCAATTTCTCCCTCTTAAAAACCAATATACTCCAATAAACGAAAAAAAAGTCTTCACAAATACCCCGTCCGGGTAGAAAAAGATAACCTAACGAATTTCAACGTATGCCACAGTTGGAAAAAAGAGTTCATTGCCCTTTCGAGTGCCTCCTGTAGACGCAATGTGTTCCTGTTTGATATGTCAATATGTATTAGTTTTCAGAGACCGCGGTCTGGTTCAACTTATGTTCCGTGATAGAAAAAAGTAAATGTCGTGCTTTTGGGGTTGAGTCGTTTGATTTCGTTTTGTTTTTGTCGTAAGAGATTTAATCGGCAGCTGCTTGTTTTATCTGTATGAAATAAGATCGAGTACACAGACGTCTCAATTTTGTCTTGTATTGAAAATAAAATAATATGTCTAACCTACAGACACAAAAATGTAGAGGCGACTCTACGAAATGATGAAAACAATAATGTAAATATATTAAGTTTCTGAGTAGTTACACCTACATCTGAAGAGTTTTTTTTTATTAACTCGTGAGTTGCAGTTTTTTTCATGTTGGACTGGGAGCGAGAGATAAACTTAGAATGTGCCAGCTGCATTTCCTCCCGGGCATGCTGTAAAAATCAGCTAAGGGATCTGAGGGTTTCAGTATTTTGCAATTTAGGCGATGGGCTGACAACCTTTCAGTACAGCAATATACCTATAAATCTATCTTGAATAACCCTCAAAACTTTTTCAAACGTGGCGGAGCGAACTTTGTTTGGGTCGTTTGCGCTCTGCCTACCCTATAAGGGATACAGGCGTAACTATATGTATGTATGTGAGTTGCAGTATCAAGTCATTTCATTACAAACGATTATAGTTACATGGACCATAAAGGAAATATATCGGATGTGCCCTCAGACAGCGTGTAAAGATGATTTAGTTTCGCAAATGTTGTTAAAGGTGCAAGGATCGCACGCGCTCATCCAACATATGTTCCCATTCATAAATCGAAGCAAAAAATCATCCACAACAACCACTGAACCAAGGTGCGTTATCTATTTGACTTTTTGCATTAACTAAACAGCTTTTAACCACTTTTTCAACAATTTTTTGCCAACTTTTGGCATCTTTTTAACACGAGTGTTTGTTTACTTTTAATAGCTTCCGAAACCACAAATAGCTTTTTTCGAAGTCTTTTATTTAACTAACCCTTTAACCATCGGTTAGTTAGTGTATATGTAACAGGAATGAATGGATTTTTACAACGATATGAAAGCCAGTCGAGCCTAGACATATTTATATCTGACATCCGGGTTTGATATTTATAAATTGAATAACGTTTTGACAGTTTGTTTGCAAGTTTTAAAATATTCAGTAGGTTTTGGTTTAACCAAGTTAACTATCGAGGTTGGACCTAGCTTTTTTAAAAACTTCAGTTCCGTACAGAACATAGCTTGATACAAGTCAATTTTGATTTAGACTAAGCATTTGAGAAGTATTGCTAAAAAATAAACACGATTCACTAATGTTTTATGTATAAAACATTTACATCTCATTTTAGGTGCTCAACCACTATTATGAGCTTAATCCAATTTGAAGAATAGAAACTAAAAATACACGCTTTCTTTAATCAATAAAATATCTACCAAAATACCTACCTACACACACATTTGCGCTACAAGACAAATACTCATACAAAATTGAACAATACGCAAAAGATACAAACCGCAAGAAACACAAAACAACAATTTGTTTACTTTTGTAACCACATTCCGTGCAAGCACAAACACGGTGTTAACCCCTCAAATGCCGCGATTACGTGTTAACCCTGGAGGACAATGAGGGTTAAGAAACCCTCCGTCTTGAGACGCCGGGGCTAAACGCCGTAAACAATGCAACCTGCAGTGCTAGTGCTAGCTATTTTCATGGTATAAAATATAACAGGTATAAAATATAAATGCCATGCCTTACTTTAATTGTATTACCTATGGCTATAGTTAAAACGGATCTTTTGAAATCAAAATGCTTCAATTTTAGATTTTAGCAACTTGTGTCTGCTCACTCTCACCACTTATTTAAATTGATCTAGTATTGTAAAATTTATTTAACGATAAGGGTCACTATCTGGAATCGATGCAACCATTTCATTGGGTGACACTGTGATGACTATCTTCATCATTTAATTAGGAAATATTTTAATTATCTTCTTCCATCACAAGATGTGTCTATGGACTCGATTTTACATACACCCGGCTTAAACTAAAGTTAAAATCTATCTGTCACTTTAAAAATAATAAAATTGAAAAAGAACACGATTTATACTCTATGGTTTTACACTTTGTCCGCTAGATTTTGACGCGCTTTTGCACGTTTCCCCAGTATTTCTGTCAATTTTATCCGCCATATCATATGACGGCAGATGAAAATGACAGATACCGCATAAAACCTCGGTGGTTTTATAAATATAAATATATAAATCAAAAACCGGAGAGAATAGATCTCCTGTCCTTTCCCATAGTTTTTAGTCTGAAAGTGACAAATAGATTTTATTTTAGTTTTAGCCGACAAATCTAGAATCTAGCCCTGTGTTTTTTTTAACGCTACATGTAATTATTTTTTTATTGAAAGGATCTCGCGTTCACTAGCACCACACCTAAACACTTAAGTGGGTGTTTTCTGCTCGAGGGAGCGCGACGTGTGTTTCTTAAACTGTTGATCGTCGTGGGAGGGTGTTTTACGAACTGATTTTTATTACGCTTTTGATTAATCGCCATTTTATCGATGTTTTCTAGCGGCAAAACTTGCTGTCTACCTTCAAAAGTTGACAGACTTGGCGAAACGACCTTTGTTTAGATCGTTGACGGTCTGCCTACCCCATTAGGGATAAAGGCGTTTTTTTTTATTACTGTATCTGGTTTGCTCTTTAATCTACTTTAGTATAGACTAGTGGTGACCAAGACACAGTAAGCTTACACGTATATAGAAGCCTTAAAGACTTACTGATATTTTATTGTAATAATATATGTAGGCTGTTGTACTGGGTAATTTGTATGAAAATATCAGTGTCTAACGTTTTTAGAAAATCTTGATCTGATCACACCTTGCCTAGACTAGAGTCAAGAGCAGACACACTGCAAAAAAAAACACATCCATACATATAGACACGTCTTTATCCCCAATGGTGTAGGCAGAGCGTAAACGACCTAAACAAAGGTCGTTCCGCCACATCTGACAAAGTTTTGAGGGTTATTTAAGAAAGATTTGTTTGTATATTGTTGTAGTGACAGGTTGTCAGCCCATCGCCTAAATTGCAATATACTGAAAACCTCGGATCCCTAAGCTGGTTTTTACAGCATGCTCGGGAGGAAATGCAGCTAGCACATTCTATGTTTTATTCTCGCTCCCAGTCCAGCATGAAAGACATAAAAACACGTTTGTACTTTATAAACTGCAAGCGGCATGTAGGACACTTCTCATAAGATATCCTCTCTCAAGGAGGGCCCGCGTGTCCTTATCGCCAAGGGTTCTTACACTGTCCTTTTGCTTTTCTTACTTGGTGGTATTTTTACTTGTAGTACAAAATGGCATATAAGTATACGATCTTCTTTATAACCATAAAGTAAGTTGCAGACATATTTAATTTAATTGGTCTTCTGAGCTTGATTTTTATTTTCAAGTCGTCTTTTCTTTCCGTGCTTTGGATTTCATATTGGTCATTAGTGCATTTCTCTCTACGAAACCCATTAACTTTATCTGTTGTTAATCGACGATATGTTAAAAAAGATTCAACACTTTTTTTTACTGAAAACATTATTCAAATTTACATTAAATTAAACTCTCACTTCCGGTTCCGGGAGAAAGTGAAAATGTATCGATAAAAATATTTATTAATTGACTTTCTCTTCACCCTTTCACACTTTTTTGTGGAATATTATCGAGATCGGCTTTTATCTGTCAGATTAATTCTGTTAACGCACCATTATTTTTTAAACGCCCGATAGTTTTTACTCATTTATTTTATTATGAGGGTGGAATTTTATTCAGAGAATTAAAAATATTCATTTTCTCAATTCATCTTTGTTTATCGTGTGGATCGACAAATTACCCGATAAACGCTGATAATTGCGTTCATAATAGGCTTTTGACATGGTTTGTGCAACTACAGCGATCGGCGACAGTGACTGACACTTGCAAAATTTCAGGAATGCTGAATTCGTAGGCCTGAAAGAAATATACATACATTCATATAGTCACGCCTTTATCCCTAATGGGGTAGGCAGAGCGGAAACGACCTAAACAAAGTTCGTTTCGCCACGTATGACAAAGTTTTGAGGGTTATTTAAGATAGATTTGTAGGTATATTGCTATAGTGACAGGTTGTCAGCCCATCGCCTAAATTGCAATATACTGTAACCCTCGGATCCCTTAGCTGATTTTTACAGCATGCCCGGGAGGAAATGCAGCTGGCTCATTCTATGTTTTTCTTTCGCTCCCAGGCCAGCGTGGAAGAAATATACGGTCTAGTATTTGTCTTTCTGTTTGTACAGTTGTACACACAACATTCAATGCAGTTGGTGTTCTAGGCGATAGGCATAATAATGATAACTCGTCACAAATTATCATAATGATTCCCACATGCCCACTTCAGTATCAAACTACGACGCAACCAGTGAACGAAAGTTGGTACGGTCGGCAACAAAAGTGCTCCGGCGGCAACAAAGAGGCACCTAATCATTCGCGTGCTCGCTGCGTGGTGGCCCCGTTCCACACAATGCTGATTAAGAGGATTGTCTCCATCTCCTCGGTATATTAAAACCTTCTTCAATGCGCATCTGCACAATTGTACGATCGTGCAAACGTGAGCCATATGCTCGTATGCACACATTTTGCCAAGGGAAAGTTTCGCGCTGTTTTGTTTTAATGTTGTGCCTTTTTGTTATTTTCCGCTTTGGTTTTTTTGTTGGGTATGTGTGCAACATTAATTACATGTGACTAATGGAGTGTTGTATTCTCTACATAAAAATACTCAGAGAAATAGCTACTGAAAAGAAACAACCGATGCAAAAGCTTCAGCTAAATACTTACCTAAAATAAAAATATCTTCAGGGTAAACAGAATATTAAAAACCTGATTATCTTAACAGTTTATCCGCCCGTCGTGTAAATTGCACCAAAATATTAACGTTCTCAGATTTATCCGAGTAAATGAGACGCTGAAGATACAAAATTCCACTATGTTTTCACGTATTGTGAAAAAAAGTTAAACCTTAACACATCACAATGCGTACTAAGTTCAGTATTATCCAACTGAAGTCGCAGTAATCGCAAAAAAGAACAGCCACATACAAAGGAGAACACGCGAGAAAAATATAAAAAGAAAAAAGAAATCAAGTAGCAAAAAGAAGGCATACATGACACGGACGTCACTGGCAACTAATTAAAAATATAGACAAAGACAAAAGCTGCGCCTACGTTCCTTTATTGCGGAAAATCATTTGGGAAAGAAAAAAGCCGGGAAAAACACAATAAAGATACAATGTAAACAAGTTAGGGTGTACTTGAGTGGCTCATTACGTAGGAGATGCGCCGGTATTAGTGCGCGGGCCCATTGTACCGAGCTGCAGGGATGACGATACGATTTTCAACGTCATATTTTAGGGAGTCCAGCCTCTTACTTCTGAAATTCGTATATAACTGAAAATATTGATATAAGTAACGTTTGTTAAAGACTTTTGCACTTTGTACACATTATTTTATTATTTCTGATCTATGCACGGATTGATCTATCTAAATTATAAAATACCTTTGCCCGAAGTTTCGATTGTGTTACAACAATCGTGGTCACGAGCTGACTGGACCTATCTAAATGAATCCGTGCTTAGATCTGAAATAATAAAACTGATATAATCATTTACTGTATCAAATTGCTACCTAGTATTCCTAATAAAGTATTAGATGATCTATGAATTGTTTCATCATCTATGGTAGATTCAAGGGTGCCATCAGCTTAGTCTCGTCTATTTAAGAATAAGAATTCGTTTATTGCCATAACATAAAGTACATACAACATTAAAAAGAAAGACAAAACAAAACATAAATTATGGCAAAAGGCAGGGACTCAGTTGTTGTCAACATGCTGCCGGGGACAGCACTGTTGACACTGATTTTCAGCCCTTACCCTTTTCTTTCATTACTAAAAAAAAACAATGTACTTAAGCGATTTCGGTTTAGATACGATCCTTGTTCCGATATCGGAGGAGAATCTGATATCAGTGACCGCAGCTGAACTTCTAAACCTATTTCGGTTTAGATAATATTTTCATCCTTGTTCCGATATCGGAGGAGAATGCGATCGCGCCTCATCTCCCAGCTCAAGCCACGCGGCGCACGGCTCGGTGGCCGCGGCGAGGCTTTGTTTAACCTATTTCGGTTTAGATACGCTTTTATTGTGATGAGATAGCTTTCTATTAATTATGCTAGTGCGTTTGCGTGTATGCGTGGCGGACTTTAGTCTTTAGCTTACTTTTTCTTTGAGCTTTGGAATATATTATTCTCTGCTTTAAATTCTTCGCCTGTGTAAAGTATCTGAAAAATTGGTCCATTCTTCTTCTTCTTTTCGTGTCGATGGAGAAAATAAATAAAGCTAAACTTTTTGGACTAGTGGTCAGCCACGCGTACGGCTTCATCGGTGGCTTTTCACAAGTCTTCAAGTTCCATTGGTCCATTGTTATTTAGGAAAGTTTCGAAAGTTTCTGAAATAGTCTGCACAATATTTGCTAAATGCAACGAAAACGGCTACTGACGTTCTACCTATACGAGTGATTATTTGTAAGTACTCATGTACAAGCATTCCATTACTTAATCACCGTGCTTTCCCCCAATGGAGCCACGGAGCGTGACTCTGACCGGAAGTCAACCGCTTCCGTGCGCTATGGCTCCGTTTCCGGCTGGCCCGTCGCAACGTCTATCTAGATCTTGTTAGTCATTATAATATGGGGAAAGAAACACGTGTTGCACACATACACCTAGAGACCTAAACTACAGGGTAGGCAGAGCGTTAATGGGTAAAATTCGTTTAAACCCGTGACAAAGTCTGTGAAATATTTCAGCGTGGATTTATGTGTATTGCTGTAGTGACTGGTGGTTGGTCTTATCACCACTGAAAACTTCAAGTATCTCTACTCTCTTTTAACATGGAATATCATGTGTTGAAGTATATGTGACACGGGTAAGCTGTAATCCTATTTCTAGGAACGGCGTAACGGAGGAAACTCGTCTGTATGTATGTATGTAAGCTCTTTATTTTACCTTTAAAATATTAAAACTAAAATGCAAGAAAAAAAAGAGTAGTGGCACAAATGCGGACTTATTCCATTAAGGTATCTCTTCCAGTCAACCTTTGATAAACCCAGAGGAGACAATTATACAAAGTACGTATGCTTCTAAAAAAAAAAGTGTCATTCGATCGAGCAATTTTGTTAAGGAAATCTATTTATATATTTCGTGTATTGTTTTGTTGTCTTGTTGTTAATTGAGGAAAGTTGTACAGTTTTGTTGGTAGATCATCTTCATTCGGATTTAAAAGAGTGTTAAAATTCACCGCTTACGTATTTAAATGAAATACAAACGCACCCTAATTAAGTTCTGCTAAAATCAGATAGCTAAATTACATTAACAACGTGATCTAGACTAGATCTATTTTCACTTTCAGCAATAGTTAAATTCGAAATGGCGTCGAATAATTTTGTTGGTATTCAATTCAATATTGGTTTATCAATTCTAAATAATTTAGCTAATAGCGTTGCGTTGAATAAGGGAAATGGTTTCATTGAAGCTTGCTCGACAGGTGTAATAATCTGATTATATCGATAGTGTCACCGGGTGTAAGGGACAGCGTCCCACAAACTGATAGGGGTTGCTCAGTCAACGAAACTGAACAGCTTTCGGAACTGTAAAAAACGATACAACTATGGGAACGATAAAAAACATAGAATTCAATTTAATCAAAATGTATTCTTACATGTGGCGGTAAAAGTCATTTTTATCTATTCAGCAAGGAATAAAGGCGTGTTTTTTTTGCACTTATGTTGTGTTGATAGCGATAAGCTTACCGCTACGCATTTTTCTTTCACTCAAAGGTTGCCTGGAAGAAATTGCTACCTTAGCAATAAGGCCGCCTATGTTGTACTTGTCTTTTGTTGTTATCTGTTGTGTTGTATGATTTGTATTCTTACGTGCAATAAAGTATGATTATGTTATGTTATAAGTATTTCGCCGTTTCCAAAACCTTTCTCTCAACAATTGAAAGCAAATTAAAAAATGTGTCAAATTAACTTGATCCAAAATCTGTAAAAAGAGAATAGATCTTTTATTCCTACATACATACATACAATCACGCTTCCATCCCTAATGGGGTAGGCAGAGCGTAAACTACCCAAACAAAGGTCGATCCGCCACGTCTGACAAATTTTTGAGGGTTATTGAAGATAAGATTTTTAGGTACTTTTATTCTTCATTGAACAATTTCTTCCAACAAAACATTTTGCAGGAAATAACAAGTTACACTTGTCTGTCTCCATATTGAAGCATTCAAGTCCTACAATAACGTAATCAGATACATATTTCCGCTCAGTTTACAATCAACCCTGACTAGACTGTACAAAGAATTGCTTCAATTTATTCATATCGCAAAGGAAATAGCAAGTGCGGCACTTGCCGTACATCCTGCAACGCAAGTCCCGTCGTATCACACGATAGTATAATTATGTGTTTTCCGCGCATATCTTTGTGGTGCGGTGTGCTGCGCTCGGAGCTTCCTGTCTTGCGTGGATCAGGGGTGGTTCAAATTACAGGATTCAAAGAACTGTATTTTTATGAGGGGTTGTTGTAGGATCAGTGAAACGCAAGTGATGCCTTTCCAAGTTTTCTATTTCGGTAAAGCTTTTATGATATGATAATTCGTTCAAAATCAAACAGATGCAAAAAAAACTCTAGACACAGAAAAAGGTAAATTGTAAAAACGACCCGACATTTTCCAATATTAACATTATCACAGTTTATCCTAGTATGGACACCAGATTCTCACAATATAAAACTTTATTCATTTAACAAATTGTAGCTACATTTAAGTCTGTTTTGTTTGTGAGATAAATAATAAATATATTAATTTTCGTCCATTAAAACAACTTCATATAAGCAAGCTCTAAATATTTTTCTTATATTTAATTCTCGAACTATATGATCCCATAAAAATATAGCACTAAAATTGTGCTAACATATTTTAAACGCTATCGCTTACGCTTTGGGCCGCGGTATAGTGAATGTATGCAGTGTAATTGAAAGGGTGGCTCGGATTTAATTTATTTATTGATGGCAACTTGTTTGTCCACTCACTAATCGCGATGCGGTCTATTTTGCGTGACGATTTTTATAACGCGGAGTACCATGCTTTTTAACGAGATACCTTAATGGGAGGATAGCAGCGGGTTCTGTACTTGAGTAATTTTATTTCGCTATGAAGGTTTAATATAATAGAAGGTACAATATACCTACGAATCTATCTTAAATAACCCTCAAAACATTGTCTGACGTGGCGCAACGACCTTTGTTTAGGTCGTTTACACTCTGCCTACCCCATTATGGAAAAAGACGTGATTATATGTATGTATGTATGTGAAGGTTTGGACGAAATATCTATTATCCAATTTTATTTCTTTTTTTACACTGAAGACCACTTCTAGCCTATAAGAGCATTGCATTTCACTTCCTGAAAGAATTTTCAAGTAAAAGTTGTTCAGAGTCGTTGAGTATGAGCTGTTTCTTACACCCGGTAGTTTTTCACGTAAGATTGTTATAGTTTCGGGTGGTTTGGTAAAGTATTTGAGATATTGTATCAAAATAAAGATGACTGCACCTTCTTGTTAAAACTTCTTTGATATACCTATTTCCATAACAGCCAGCGGCAAAAACGGTACTGATATATTTTCCTTCGGATTTATTTAAAAAGAGAATTAGACATACCAAATCATACACAAACATTGGCACACTTCACAAATAAAACCGCATGTAACGCTTCAAAGAACAGCTTTTTATTTCAACCCCTAGATGGGGCTATTAAAAACCCTTTAATGAGTATTTAGGGTTGCGCTTGCGTTGCCAAATGTCATTCGACTGTTGAAAACTATATAAACAGATGGTGTGTGGGAAAGGAGTGATGAGTTGCCAGTTTGATGTAAACTCATGAGAAGCAAAGATATCGAATGTTCCTATTACAGAAAATTTAAGTCAGAAATTGCGCTTTTAGCAATTAGGGCTTTTATGTTTTAGGCACTTTTCTTTAATGTTGTTATTATGTTGTATGTTTTGTATTTCGTAACTGCAACAAAATATTTTCTTTTGAAAGTCTAAACCAAATAAAAGCCGTTCTCGCTACGTCGTCTGAAAAATATTGAGAATGATTTTAGAAAGGAATTTGTATTGCCTTAGTGAACGGCACTTCAGCAAATCGCTCAAAATTGACACTAAAAGCCTCTACCTACTCTCCACTTAACTTTATTGACTTTTCAGATACTACCTATTTTTATCGTTCTCAGTCTAGCATAGAAGCGTCTAAATTGTTTTGTTTCATCAACGACATCAGCCACAACCGTCCACTGTTGGACATGGGCCTTCCCAAAATTGGGGGTATATGCCATACTCACCACAATTGTTTGTTTTGAAACATATTTTATTTAGATCATAGAGGTATGTCTTATACCTAGATATATATATAAAATATTACCTTACTTGGAATTGTGTTTAATTTAGTCCAACGTGTGTAAATTTTACCTAATGGGACGTGTAAAGAAAAAAATAAAAATGTGGTTATTTAAGAGATTAACGCAATAATTATATCATAATCATATTTTCATGTTCTTTCTTCAAAGATCTAAAATAATAGAATTTACAACAAGTGCACAAAACTCGTCACTTGAGCCCGAGATTTAAAACCTGCTTTTCACTTTTTAAGTCTTTCGACGTGAAATATTAGGCTTGGGCGTAATAAAAAAGGGCGACCTTGTACAGCCTACTATTAAATTAATTCTGTAATAATGAATTAAACAAACTGTCGTACTTTAATTTCAATTTTAATCATCATTTTATGTTATTAAACCCAAAAGCCAAATAATTTAAAGTAAAAATTATAAAATAACAAGTTCTATCTATGAACTTTTTATTATGTTTGGCTGTATTGTCTTTGCCATAGAAGGAATAAAATTTATGAAGAAGATGCATTTATGAGTAGATACGCTATTGCCCTTGTCCACATAATTCAAATTCGTACAGCCTGCACAAAATAGCACTCTCAGGGCATGAGAAGCGAAAATATAATTTTCATAACTCAATATTGTGTACAGAAACAAGAGTAGGTACTGCTATGGGGCGGCGTCGTGGCGTGGCGTGCAATTTCAATGGTATCGATTATTTAGGGATGCAGATCGACCCACTGACATAAATTATACCTACTAATGGTTGTAACCTTCAAATACCATAAGGATGGGGTGATCCCATTTGTCCGGAACGACTATGAATTTCAAAGCTTGAGATAATAAGGCTACGAATTTAGATTGTGACATTTTTAGAAATTTCAATGGTATTTTCTACGTACATATACATATAATCACGCCTTTATCCAAATTTACATGAATTTCTTTAACATCTACTTTGCGATATAATATGAAAGAAAGAAAATAATAAATTCGTTTCTGGCAAGACTCGAATTTCTTTCATAATATAAAAATTGCATTGTAAGTGCTAAAAATCCTCAAAATACTTTGCGATGTGATGATTTTACAAAACTCTAGCAACTACTCTAGAATCCATTTGAAGTTCATTTAACTTTTTGATTGTTTTGTCTAAAAATAGTAGGTTTCACCCAAAAACATTGTTACTGAGAAATATAAAATCGTATTCATTTGAACACGTGTCTTCAAACCCACGTGGCACAGGTAAGAATCTTTGTACCAGAGAAAAAAAATATCAAGATGACCTACTTCAAAATTTGCACCTTTCATCGAAAGAGTTCTTTGACATGCTCCACCTTGCGACCACATGGTCTTAGACCATCTTGTACTGTCCTTACCCGCATCGTATCAAAGATATTTTTTTTTTCTCCGCCATTTTGATTAAAGTGGAGCAAAAAAAGACCATTTGGCATCGTGTGGGTAATCATTATTGTGGTTATCAAATGATGTGTGACAGTTTTGCATTTGGTTTAAGGCATGATGAAACATGAGGCAGTGTCATCTACTTAATTTAATTTGTAAGAAATAGAAAATCTTATATTTTAAGTTGGTGATCAACAAATTCATTTTTATTTTACATAAAACCACGCTTAATTAGGCTGCAGTCTACACATTAATCTTGTTTTTTCAATTCATACCTTAGGGCCGTATTTATAATCAGCGCTCATGAGTGGCAGCGAGTTTGAGTTCGTATCAGAAATTTTATTTCAGTACAAACTGGCCTGTCAAATCCATACTTAATATTGCTCTCAAGATTGAGATCGCTTCATAATTACGAGCCTTAATATGGTTCTGTTGTGGTCTGTGTTGCTGTTCAATACAATTACGTCGGATAAATAAAATATGTGCCGCATGACTATAAAGAAAATAGCGCACCATAAAACTAAGATTACAGCTCTAGCTGAATCTATTGTTACGATATTCGATCAATTGTATAGCCCCTACACTACATCGACTTTCTAGGGTGCTCTAACAATAGTGCGTTTTGGAGAAAGGGGTCGTTCGCTTGCACCTTTACTTTGCGCCATCTCTGCGGGTCTGATTTCTGTGGACACGACGCGTGCCCGGTGCATGGTAATCAAACTGGCACTCGGTATTATTACAGCTTTATTGTTATTAAACATACAATTGCAAGAGAAGTGTTGCTTTGCGTACTACATACATTACATACATATAATCACGCCTTTATCCCTAATGGGGTACGCAGAGCGTAAACGATCTAAATAAAGGTCGTTCCGCCACGTCTGACAAAGTTTTGAGGGTTATTTACGATAGAATTGTAGGTATTTTGCTGTAGTGATAGGTTATCAGCCCATCGCCTATCCAATATACAAAAATCCTCGGACCATGCCCGGGAGGATATACTGCTGGCACATTGTATATTTTTCTATCACTCCCAGTCCAGCATGGAAGTACGTACTACAAGACAAATTAAAATAAGAAAAAATGAAACAAAACATATTTTTTCTTGACCTACTCGTAGATAGGCACAATCTAAGTAAGAAGGTAATTTACGACATTTAATTCCATTAGTCCTATTTCACTTTAGTTTCCCGATAGAAATATATAAAAAAATCTTCAGTACTTTAGAAGAATCGATAACAAAACCGATCACAACTCCTCATAATATCAGAACAGATGTGAAATCAATACGGCGATAAATTTGCATTTTATTTCTAAATTGAGCACATTGAGTATAATGATACGTGATCTGAGGGGTGTAGTGTGAAAGATGCTTTATTTTTATTTCAGTTTAATAGATAGAGTCCGCGATTTTTAAAGCGAATCGCATCTGCTGCGCGTGCGGCGAAAGATGTTTCGCATGATTGATAGTCGTTTTGAGTTACGATCCTTACGATTTTTGATAATTGAATGGATATTATTAGATTTTTGTACAGAAGTATAATGACATGTGTACAAACATTATGTTATGTTTCCTAATTTTGACTTAAATTAAATACCACGAAGATTCAAATAGACAGTTTTTTTCTTCAAAGAGCAATACCACGGTGATAAAACATGTTTTGTTTATTGCTTCAAGAATTTGAATGGTACCAAAATTTATGCCAAACACGTGACCGAACTAATAATAAAACTTCAAGTAAACTTCCCTGTACTGTGGCGAAATTATCGATCGCAGTGCATCCCCTCGATCTTATACGCGAGTACGGCAGCTGCCATGCTCCTGCGCAGGGTCAAAGGTGGTGAGGGGTAGCATTGTGCCAAGTGGGCGACGAGTACGCTGTCTGCAGGATTATACGACGCCATGTTGGATCGATACCGGAACGTTCCAATTTTGAAAAACGTGGATTTTGTAGAATCGAGGAGTTTGGGTGTTATTTTGGCAAATCACGAAGCCGAAGCATAAAAAACCTTACAAAGGAAAGAAAAACGTAAAGATAACAGTTTTTCTACTTCTAAAGCGATAAGTAGTACGATATCACTATTTATGTTATGATTTTTTTATCAAATTTCTGAAAATGTTATGATTTTACAAACAAGAAGTTCATACTCAAGATGCATTGCAACAGAAACAGACAAAACCAAAACACACGGAAATGACACTTCTTATTCGAAAGCAGATGACAAGATGACCCGAGAAACACCTGGCCAATTGTCTTAGGCGCCATAAGAATGGACATAAAAAACGCGAAGACATTCGATACGCCCACAAAACACATTAAATCACCGGATCAAACAACATGTGCTTCGATATTATCTTCAACACACGTGGCCGGAACCTTCCCATACAAAAACCACCTTAAACTCTTCAGGTTAGAGATTCAAATCGCTCGATTTAAAAGGTGGAGATGGAGACCGTGAATGCCTTACAAGTTTTTCCTTTTTGTAAGGAATTCTCAACCTTAGCTCGTAAAGGTCTCGATATAAAGTCGCTAAGAGACCATTTTCCTTAACAATATTTACCGTAAGGTGCGGGCGTGCGATCAGCTGACTCAGTTCTTGAACGTTTCTTTCAACATATTCAACCTTAAGGTTTATTGGTAAACAAACTCCAGACGTTTTACTTTTGCAAGTTTGTACGATGAAGTTGCGGGACTTTGAGCTTTATTTTATAAGCGATTTGTAAGCGCTGAAAGGTGCATTTGTAGGCACACAATAACAGTTTAGAAATGTAGAGTTGCTTGATACTTTTGTACGTTTTCGGCGATTATGATTCTTCTCTATACAAAGTGAATCCCGGTGACTGAATTCGCACTGATGTAACGCAAGGTGTGAAACTGCAACCTTCGCGGTAACATATTTTATAAACTATTAAGGATGCTTATAATTTCTGAACGTAACAGCGATCGTCATATCGTTTCCTGACCTAAGATCTCGGGAAGCGGTTTTTGACAATGTAATAATACCATAAAAATCAGCGACCACTAATATAACCTTCAATAATCCTCGAACAATACAGAAACTAACAAAACAAGTAAGAGCATTACATTACGCGTTTTCTGTAGGGTGGCGCTCTTAGGGACATGTGCGCACGCGCCGCCAGTAATAATATCTAAAAAATAATAATAAATCCGGGTGAAGAATAAAGAAAATCACCCCCCTGGCTCCCCTTGCCTTTATCTTGCAAACAGACTTTGAAATGTTGAAGATAATAGGGGTGGCGCCCCCTCAGCGCCGTACCGCACACCTTTCACGGGGGACGCATGCGCGTGGGGCGACGCGACGCCGGCGCAACACAGGCCGTTGAGTTTGAATTTTTCGACGCGTCTTGTATTGCGGAACCTTTTGCAAACTACTGGTAAGGAACATAAATGAACAACAGATAAACTATGTAAGCAACAATTTTACGAGTAGAAATACTGCAGTGGAACTATACATGCCTGAAGTGACATTAATTTCTTACGAATAAGGTAAAGTTACTGCGCCAAATTCAAAATAACCACTCTTCAGACTTTCGTAACTGGTTTGGTCGTAACCAGCTACGAGAAAGATTTTTTTCCTGTTTTGTCCATTGATTTATGGGTATCAGTTACTTTTTCTACAAATAAGCGATACATAAACTCGATCACCCTTCACGAGACACGACCAACAGAATTCCCAAAAACAACAATAACAGAAGTAACTACAAAACCGTCATAAAAACGTAGACACAACGTAAATCGAAAGCCAATTACTGAGATATGAAACAAGAGCGGCGGTAGCAAAGGACTACGCTCAAAAAGCCAGATAGGCTTTGTCATCCACCTTTGATTACCTCTGGACTGGACAGAGCATACGTACGGCGCAAAGACAATGCGGATAAAAATGGGAGGAAGGATTAGTTTTTCTTTTTTATGCCGCGTTATTCGCGAGTTTTTAATTTTTTCTCGAAATTGTGTTTTTAGAGTCACGTCTGTTTTGTTGTACGTACATTGCGTTAGTTTAATGTGCGTTTGTACGAATTTTGGATGTGAAAGTAGGGATGGACAGTAGTTGTGGAACGATGTGGAAACGAAATTGCCATATTGTACTGTAATAAAAATGGGAGGAAGGATTAGTTTTCCTTTTTTTTGCCTCGTTATTCGCGAGTTTTTTTTCTCGAAATTGTTTTTAAAGTCACGTCTGTTCTGTTGTACATACATTGCGTTAGTTTAATGTATACCAATATTCGTACACACGTACATTAAACAAACGTAATGTAAGTATGTACGAAATTTGGATGTAAAAGTAGGTTCGGAAAGTATTGTGTTGAAAAATAACAATGTGGTGAACAACATTGCCATATTGTACTGTTATGTTAGCAGGGAGGTAAAAGCGGAACTGTCGTGGTATAGGTAATTACACGCGGGGTCATCGTCTGATCATCGATGAACCTAGTTTTTTTTTAATATAACTTTTATTCCAGGAATTAGTTTCGTAAATCCCAGTTATACGCATGGTGTACACTTTAAAGGATTTTCTATTGACCTATTTGTAAGGAAATAATGCGTCAAAATAAATAAAGTCCGCATTCATCTCATAACTATTAATTAGTCGTCAGTCGTCCCCCGATCGCCAGTAATCAAGCATAAAATTAAAACTTGGCACACGCCAAGCGCCCAACAAAGGTAAGGGTGTGTCCACGCCGTAGGAACCTTATGGCACGGCAATTTGTTCAAGACATCTGGCCTCACACCTGCCCGCACCCCTCATAACATCCCCTCCCCGCTCGTTCCATACCGATAGTGTGTTTTCTGATACAAGCCTGCTCCATAACAGCCCATTCCAATTTCGAAACCTCTCCAGTCTTGAAATAAGGTTGACAGTTGCACCGACTTTATTTTCGGAACTGTATCAAGTGAGGTGTGTATTATGGTTTTGGCACAGGGTCCAATGCCCCTGTCATTCAACGTAACATGTTCGCTCATTAAAATTCGGAAATGACGAACAGTTTTTCAACTCGAATTGTTCTAAGCTCGGTCAAGTGAGACTTTATGATGGATCTAATAGTTCGTACGTTGGCTCATTAGAAGTTGCTAGTTTTTAACGGCTGCGGCTGAACACGACTAAAACGTTTAATTTGGTCGTCCGGAACAGCAGACAGACAATTAGGAGGATGTCGCTTCTATCAGTTATGTTTGTCCACTAACCGGCTGGGCCGTCAATCTCAATAGTCGGGACGTATCTCACAACACAATCACGCCGTAAACACGAGGCGTACGTTCATTCACACTCAAACAGACGGCGAAGACGTGTACACACACGCGTAAGACTGTGTGCGTGTTCATTCAAGACGGGACGACCTTCTTGCGTCACTTCCGTAGACGTCACCGTCTTACAAGTGGGCGTGTGAGCGCGCGCCCTAATGACATGATACGTATTTTATGTTTTGACAGGTCACGTTTGTATCTGGTTGATAAAGTGAAGGGTTGTATTCTGTTCTGTAAGTTTCGAGTAACATGTAATTTCTCAATTACGCGTTTAGCATGACAAAGATATGTTTTTGAGGCGTGACCGATGCTGGTTTGCGCAATCGTCGACTTCCGGCCCATTGATCCGAATCTTGTCCTTGCAAAAAAGCTTTAATGGTTAATTTGTAAGTCTCGCAGCAGGAGGTGAAGGATGCGGGACGGTATAGTGGTAATTTGGAGCAAGTAGGCCAATTTCGCTGGTCTATTGTGCTGAAGGGGCTCAAGAATAGTTCCTTCAATTTGGTGCCGCCCGCATGCCTGGCGAATAAATATTAATGTCTGCTTGAGTGTCTTTGTGACATTCTGTTTCGGTTATCGTGTGAGCAAAAGACATGATTTCATCATATTTATGATTTTTTATTTTCGTTCAGACACTTGAAGAAGTGTTTTATATCTTTCCTAAATATCTTAAACTTTTTGATTACGTCGATTTTTTTACCGTTTTTTTACACTACTTGAGGATTGCGAAACTTCAAAAGAAAACATCTGCTTCATTGAATCTTAAATGGCTTAAGAAGCAATTTGTATAAAATTTTAAATCAGCAATACATTGAAATTGGCACGTAGCTCCTTGTCACCTAATGCGGTGATTCGAAATCTTAAATTGGGTAAGAACACTTAAGTTTTAAACACACTTATGTTTCAACTGTTTTCACAGTTTATGAATTTGGCTTACTTATTGCACAAATAGGCGAGGCAAATGTCACATGTCAATCAACTAATCAGCAAGTTTTTATGAAATCTCAAATTCACTTTTTTTTAATGAAAATAGTGGGTTATGATTATGACGTCACTAGTAAATATTGACTACTCAAATCAATAATTTGTATATTTTAACCCGATTGTTAAATTTAAATGAGATTTTTTTTTAAATGATGAATGACATTCTCAGTATTTTCAGCCATCAGCTTTAAGTATAAAGTATTGTTTTTTTAGACACCCAGTCCACATGCCTATAGTAAGTTTTCCTTTTATAAATGTCTGGAGATAGTTACATCTTAAATCTAATGGAAGTAAATATTTCATTACACAAACCTCACTTTCGCCGATAAAAAGCCACTAAAATAAATCAAGACCTCCACAATAGTAACACATTACGTCCGGTTGTATAAAACTTCCTTTACCTGACTATTAGCTGCATATTGGCTACTTAAGGCGTTATAAATGGGCTGCTAAAGAGTATTTAGCGATCAAAGAATCGATGATTTGAGTGAGTACAGTCAACAGACATTTGACAAATGTTTTATTGTTGCTTAGTTTGATAAAGTAAAATAAATCTTACAAAATTTATATTTCAAAAGCATTTTTTTTATTAATTTTACCTTAATGTGTATATTATTGTGTATTTTTTATTAAATGTTTTACTAAATATTTACATGATATTTGCTTTTGCTGACTGTACTTTTAAGATTCGCAACTTCTGGGCAGGTGATTGAAACATCTTGCAATTTATCAACTCTTTTGTCAAGAACTTCACAAACACACAATTAGTCAATACGAGTGAGCTACTAAGAAATGCAGTATTTTAAAATAATCGTGATTAAATTTTTATTTCGTTGTAGTTTTTAGTTCAACAGATTGGTAACAAAAAATAATTCTTTGGTTGTAGAGTCGGTTCCCATTATGTATGAATAGATACTTACGTGCCTATCTTACTATACCAAAATATTGATTAACCTACCCCCAAATCCACACGATAAGACACTAGCAGTTATCCGCGATCAACACAGCTATGCTACACCGTAGAGCTACTTTATCGATATCGATCAATAGGGGCGGCCACGTGCGCGACCACCCGGCGGCGGCGCGTGCGCACGGTATCGACAAAAAATTAAATATCGATTGTCTAGAGCTTTTGTTTCGAAAGATGAGTTTAGTTTGAAGAGAAATGGTGTTTTGTAATTGGAAGTGATAAATCTTTTTGGTGTCTGTAAAAAAGATGTAGATTCTCACCTTGAAACAATTTTACGGTAAAGTTATCGGCATTTACAAAATTATGTTGATTATTTTTATGAGTTGTGTAATAGTACATTACTCTAAAGTCGAAAAAAAAGCCATTTTAGGTCGAGTAAATTTGCCAATGCAAACGAGACCTTAAATTGCTATTTCAGCTGAGAGAAGTAGGTATTGTACTCATTTTGCGAGGAATCACTAACAATATACTTAAGAACAAAAATCAACCTTTCAAGCTTAATTCCTCTATAATATTTTTACATTTAAGATTTGCATGTCGCCTTTGACAGGCACATTCTATTCATTCATTCCATTTAGTAAATTTAAAAAGTTGTTTGCGCATTCAGCCTTAAAATAATTAATAATTAGAACTAAAAATCACCTAAACCCTACCAGTGTGTCCTCATGAAGCAGTCGTTAATTTCATTGTTGCCGTTTGCAGAAATTGCTGGCGTCGTACGAATATACGGACCCAAAAAAATTAATGTAGGTTTTTTTTTTTTATTATGAAGCTTTTTTTGAGCAAATGAGAGAAAAAACATTTGATGTCGTTACAAATTCAAGCTTAAATCTTAGCTAGGTATGCGGGCAGCAATTTTCCGATACAATATTAATTTAAATTGTGTTTTAATTTTGTTACAGATAACATCGGAGGCCACGGGCATATTTCTCTTTGAATAAGTGCTTCAAAATCATATTAATGGTAAGTCACAGTTAAAATTTAAGTATGTGAATAACTTACTAGCAACTTTCCAACTTTAACAATAAGTAAAACATATATTTGACTTTCAAAAATCGTTCAGCCTTGTAATATAACTTACATACGGGGTGTAAGGGACAGCATCCCACAAACTGATAGGGGTTGCTCAGTCAACGACACTGAACATCTTTCAGGAAGTGTTTTCTTTTGCTTTATAAAATCGTCTGATCGAGGTGGTAACTTAGTATGCTAAACTCTTCTTTTTTTTTCGGAAAGAATTTTCTGGTGAAAGTCGTTCAGTGTCGTTGACTGAGCAACCTCTATCAGTTTATGGGACGATGTCCCTTGCACCCGGTATAATTTCCGGTTATGTATAAAATCGTTCGTATTTATTTCATTATATAGGCGCCGTATTTGTTCTCGGCTATGATATGAATCTAATGTTTTAACTAAACAGCAGACAATACGTTTCGCAAATCACCTAAATAATCCCTTACAGCCGCTTAGTACAGACGAGAGGCCTGCCCCAAGCCCCAAACCTTATACGTTATACCTATGTCCGGTCGGGAATAAAACCGTCCGTATTTCAGTACATAGCCGGCGTATTTTGTCTGCGCACTGACTGGCTGGACGCCACATGAATTTTCGAATAATCAGAGCCACCAGTGGCGACACTTCGCTGCGACAGTCTTTTGTTCAGTCACAAAGCCCATGCGAGTACGTAGGTACATGTGGTTATTGGTAGACGCACACCGAAGAATTAATTTGTTAGCCTTCCTATATTTAAAAGTTATTTTTCTGACTACCTACTCAAGTAAACTGCAGTCAATGAACAGATACGTTTTTAGGAAGTATTAACTCGATGGTATATTAAACAAGTTTTTTGTAACAAGCAACTAACTTGAAACAAGTTATTCGACAGTCTGTCAAACATGTGTTCTTTGTGCGAGATGTAAAATACTATGACTCAATTCTATTAAAACAACTATCTATCGCCAAAGTTTACCATAGACTCTAGATTCACATTCATCGTATGGAAGTGTCATTCATAGAGTAATATTCCATTATACAGTAACAACAGTTACTATACATGAGTATAAGTGCGGGTAGGTAGTGTAGGGTAGATCTCCCAAATTCTGTCGGGCAGTTTTTCAGCCCCTCGTTGCAAAGTTGTGAATATTTGAACGCGGCATATTCGCGGGGAACCGACCGTGAACGCAATGTTTACCTTTGTTATCCTTGTTACCAGTTTCAAGTAAAATTTTATTTTAAATATAATATACATATAATCACGCCTTCATCAATAATGGGGTAGGCAGAGCGTAAACGACCTAAACCAAGGTCGTCCCGCCACGTCTGACGAAGTTTTGAGGGTTATAAAAGATAGATTTGTAGGTCTAAATGTACGCCTAATTTGCAATATACAGAAACCCTCACATCCCTTAGCTGGTTTTTACAGAATGCGCGGGAGGAAATGCAGCTGGCACATTCTATGTTTTTTCTCACTCGCAGTCCAGCATGGAAGAAATTATATCAGCCTATTTTTTATACACTAACTTTAGACATGTCAAACTTCTAAAATCCTGTCAACAATACTTCTAAATTCCATTTTGTTGAGTCAAATTGCGGCAACTTTCTAAAGATGACTCTAATCAGAAAACATATAATGTTTTTCTATGGAACTAAGTATTTTATAAAAATATTTACTTTGTCAAGTATCGAAAACGTTAAACTAAGATAAATCAGTCATTCATGTACCTTCTCGGAAATAATAAACTACCCTACCAATCATGCTCAATAAGCTAGAACGGATTTAAAAAAATAAAGAGCAATAATTAAAAAAAGCGCTAATCAATTCCTTCCCTGAATGCAATAACGCGAATCAACTTTGAATATCATTCACAAGGCTGTATGGGCGAAAATCCAAAGCCGAGCCGTAAGGAATTGATGAAAAGTTTGAAATGGAATTCGAAATTCAAATGTTTGAATCGGCATAGAACGGCGATAAGGCACATTAATCAAGAACGCAGTTTTGAATATCGACTCCGATCGTATCGTAAGCATGTTGCGATGCATTGCTGAAACATTCGCTACAATCCGCCCTTATGTTTACCAATATCATAAAAAAGGGATTATGGATCTCCATATTTTTAGCTATTCTCATAAATCTGCCGTTAAAGAAATCCCAATAGCCCAATAGTCACAACTATCCAACCAATAGCACAGTGTAATCGCCTTGTCATAGAAATTTGAGAAACTCCCTAAATAGTTATTAATGTCTGACTGGAGACAGAAGGAGAAGAATTTCAATTTATTTCGAGTTAAGCTGAATGACCGAATTTTAAAGACAAAATAAAAAAAATAGACGTTTCATGTAAGGAACAAAACAACGCTGGTTGTATGGCCCAACTTTGGGCTTCCGATAAGACTTGACGTGTCCGTTATATGAGGTTCCGATCAGCCTCGCGTTCGGAACGCCTCCTTGCAGTACGGTACATCGATATCGGTTTAGGGAATGCATACGAGCATGAGAACAACTGCTGGCAAACACACTATTGTCAATGAGAAAGTTTGTGTATTGATGTTTGTTACTTCTTCGCGATTTAAGACTGACTTTTTAGATACATACATATAGTCACGCCTTTGTCCTTAATGGGGTAGGCAACAACCTAAACAAAGGTCGTTCCGCCACGTCTGACAATGTTTTGAGGGTCATTTCAGATAGATCTATGTATTGCTGTATTGACAGGTTGTCAACCCATCGCCTGAAAAAGAACTTAGAACATGTGTAATCTTTTGTCGCTAAATGCAAAGCCAGCTTATAAAGTTCAACCTACATTTAGTTTCAGACAAAAAAAACGCAGAACTAGTTAGTAATGAAGAAGAACTAATTAGTAATTAGGTAAAACGATGGAGTTTTGCCCCTACACATGCAAATCTCTAGATAAACTAACTGCAGGCTTAACAAGCTTAATCAATATAAGTAACTGGCATTCAGACGCTGTAATTCCGTTAATAAAAATACAGAAGAGTTGAAAAGGGAGGTCGGGGGGGGGGCGGAAGCGCAGTGGGCTTCGGAAAATTCACCCGCTGAATGGGAAACGCCGCGATAGACAAACACGTTGACCCCACCGGGGGCTAAGGTGGGCTCACGTACTCGTACATTTCGAAATAATACCCCCCCACCCCACCTTTATTAGTGACGAGACCAATTTTTAATTTGAATTATTTACTCGAATTCGCTAGTTCACAAAATGAGTTTCCCAGATAAAAAGATTTTCGTAAAATTTGAAATTCCAGTTTAACCAAAACAATGGGAAATAATTTGAAGCATGAGTGAATTCCACTTTTTAATTTTTTGAGTTTCAAAAGCGGCCGGGACAATGGCGTTATCAATAACAGTACGAACTGCTGTGTCAGTTGCAAACGTACAATCTTACTAAAGTTAGCGCACGCACAGAGAGGTTATAAATCTCGTCGACACGAAATGGCTGACCAGCTCCATCCCCCTTCACCGAGCTACGCTATAGCATCCACGTCCAGCGTCCAGCCAGCATTGGACTGCAAAAGTGTGCGCTATAAATTTTATACAAGCACCAGTGTGCGGTAAAACTGGACTCGAGTCTATGTGTGCGAAAATTCGTGAGAGAAGTGGACATTCCCATTCGCTTTGTATACGTACACGTAGGCCTACAGTAACAGATTAATCTAAATGAATTGCTAGGAACAACCGGTATCAATGACGTGAGGTTAGTTAGCCGCCATTTTAATTGAATTGTCTTCGACCGCGCCGATTGGAGGTCGATAATTTGTGGAATCCACGCTGACTTTTTTAATCCCTTTGTTTTATTTTCTGTGATTGGCATCGACGGCACCGGAGAATGTTGCAGGGTGTATTATTTTTATTGTTATTGTAGGTTCAGAGCCAATTAGATGAACATTCATTTTCAAACTCTACATCTTCAAATTAGCATTTTTTTACTAGTGCCATGCTAGGCAGGAACTGTCTGTCAATAGAAAAGTTGTTGGAATCGTGATACCCTTACTCTCATGAAGTCGCCAACTGTTTTCTAAACCGTCGTTTTCATTGTTGTCTTTTTTGTCCGTAACGATGTAAACTCTTTCATGTTGGTTTCCGTACGACCGAACCCGTTCAGAGAGAAGACGGCCTGTGAGCAACCAGTCAGGTGTGCAACCCACACGGCGACCCGGCCACTTAGTCTGTCTAAAAATACCTACTTTAAAGCCTACGCCTAGGCAGACAACCCCCTAAATGCACACAGGAACACGTATTAAGCCCGTTATCGGTTACGCACTTATATTTCATAAACGTAGCTGGATAGGTACTGCACAAAAACGCATCTTTCCCCCCCATTTACCCACCCCCACGGCCGGCGGGCGAACGAATACATTCGACTAGCCCATTTGCAATGTCGCATTGTGTGAGTGTGTATCCGAACACGCCCGGTCGCCCGTGTGTGCGTGCAAATTCACACAGAGAGAGTTTGCTTAGCCCGTGCGTAGTTTTACCATGTACCTCCACTATGTACACGGTATTGGTTTTCTGTAGTACCGTTGGGCTTTAACAAATTTCAAATTCACAAAATCGTGATTGGTTGGTATTTTGTTTGAATAAGCCTACGCACCAGGCTTAAAATTTGCTACCAGTTAATTCGTTTAGGTATAAAATGATGAGTTTTACCCAATTTGTTTTCATGTGATTCCAATATATTATTTGCGCTATACGCTCTGATGTATCTGTCATTAAATAAGAGGATGTCTGTTCGCTGTTAAGTCCGTGACTAATGGTGAATTTCAATCATCAATAGAGCATAACTCCTCAAAGCCAAATAAGGAAACCGTACGCATGTCATCAATATCCTCATCACGAATTATCGGCCCAAATGAAGCAATTAAGGTGGCACGCGCCGCTAGTCACCCAAGACCGGAAGACAGACGCTCTAATACCCACCTAAGACACCAAATAATATCAATTTCTCAAAAACTATCCAACCGTGCCAACGTCGCGTCCGAATATTTGAATTCGGAACTCCGGAAGTGCGCTACAAAAACCCAGCCAATCAAGCCAAGACTTCGATTCGAAATTGAAACTTGTCGAGTCACAGTTCCTTTTCGGCCAGCATGACGGTGATAATTTGAAACTTTGAAAACAGAACAATGCATGGCTTCCTTGAAGACGATGTTGTTTAATTGGAAAGGGCGTAGAGTGGAAACTGATCGCACAGACCTTTATTTTACCCCTGAATAAACATATTGCTACATTCTCAACTCTGACCCAAGGGAATAATTTGTGATTGGATAGATGCATGAATTAAGCAAGTCACCATTCACAAAGCAAATGAAGTGAGCATATGGTATTGCTAGTAATAATAAAAAAAATGAAGCTAGGTATGTTTCTTTTAACTGCAAATACAGTGAGTTTTATCTTTTGGTGTGATTAAATGCAAGTAATACTCAATATCCATGCTGGCCTGGGAGCGAGAGAAAAACATAGAATGTGCCAGCTGCGTTTCCTCCCGGGTATGCTGTAAAAACCAGCTAAGGGATCCGAGGGTTTCAGTATATTGTAATTTAGGCGATGGGCTGACAACCTGTCACTACAGCAATATACTTACAAATCAATCGCACATTGAGCTCCGCGCTACGTCGGGTAGCGCATATTTGTCTATGCTCCATTGTTCAATCTTCTTCCATGTTCGATTTTCTTCCATGCTGGACTGGGAACGAGAGAAAAACATAGAATTTTCCAGCTGCATTTCCTTCCGGGCATGCTGCAAAAACCAGCTAAGGGATCCGAGGGTTTCATCATATTGCAATTTAGGCGATGGGCTGACAACCTGTCACTACGGCAATGTACTTACAAATCCATCTTAAATAACCCTCAAAACTTTGGCAGACGTGGCGGAACGACCTTTGTTTGGGTCGTTTACGCTCTGCCAACCCCATTAGGGATAAAGGCGTGATTATATGTATGCATGTAATACTCAATCCATTGCAACCCTTTTATTTTATTGACTACAAAACATTTTGTATTTATTATTAGCGTAATATTCTGCGAGAAATGCCTATCAAAATGTAAGAATGACTTAACAAACTGACTTTATTATAAGTACTAAATGAGTAGCTTAAGTTCAAATTTATAAAAATATATATTTGCTAAACTCGTCTTAAGCTATATATCTGGGGTATGTTAGATCTTTAACATAATTTTAAACCCATTCGTTATTATACCCATTCGTTCGATTCCCAGGGAGTGAACACAAAGTTGATATTTGTCAATTACTCACTTTGTAAGGTTTTTCCCAGTTTGGTTAGGATATTGCAGGCTGAATCACCTATTGTGAGGGTACGTTAAGCCATCGGTCCCGGTCATCTTTGAAAGTGGTCGTTACTCATACCACGTCAGAGGCCTAATAGCTGTGCTACTAGGCGGTTTAAAAACTCTGACACTAGGGTTCATCGGGTCGTTCGACTCGAGAATCCACTCGCTAACAAGAAGAAGAATACTAAAGGTATCTTTATCGTACTCTTAATTAATAGCAGCTTTCCTGAACTTAAGTAAGGTAGGAAATATAAAGGCTAGGTCACACAGCGTCCAACACCCGCGCGACAGATGCGCCGCGACCGGTACGGCACGGGCGGCGCGACAGCTTGCGGGTCCGTTGTATTGTAATTATATTCTGCTCCGTTACTACTACACCGGGACTTTAGAAAGTATTAGACCTGACTGAATATCATAGAATCCAATTAACCTTTATTTCCACGGGAAAACTCATATAACGCAAGTGTGAAACTAGTTCCAAATATAGAAATATGTAAATTGTTAGATTTTTTGCCTACCGCATTAGGAATAAAGGCGTGATTTATATATGTACCTATATGTATTGTTTATTTCTTACGCGAGAGTTAAGCGTTTTTGCTTGAGAAACTCCGAACTTCTGCAAGTCTGAAGTCTACCGTTTTTTCTACAATAATAAGATAGATACGGATTAGGCTTAACCATTATCGTTATAACTTTTACCAAAGCCGCTTATTCGTAATCTGCTTAGAGTAGAAGCCTTATAATTCTAATCAATCACGGGTTATATACTTAGTGAAAATTTGACTTGCTTAGCTACCGAAAATACACATACTATTAATATACCTAACCTAGATTTTATTTTTTTCTGTCTTGTGAACAGAAAGTGAATAATATTACAAATATAAGTAGTAACTTTATCCAGATGTCTCATCGATGCATCCAGTGACCCGAGGGCTGGCAGTTTCTTTGCCCAAAGAATAAGCCTAGCCATCCAGAGAGGCAATGCTGCCAGCCTCCTGGGAACCTTGCCTCGATGTGACGTCTTGGATGAAATTTCAAAGGTCTACGTCGTATACTCTACGAGGTTCGTAGCTCTATAGCGCTCAAGTTAACGGCGCGCTGCGATCGCCCGTGTGGACGCGCCCTAATGACACGCTCGCACGCGACGATTCTAATCTTAGGAGATTATTGTTATTTTTATATAAATATCATAAATTCGTAATAATTTGTAGTTCAAATTAAATGTATTTTTTACAATTGTGAAATAAATGTTCTAAATAGGTGTGAAGGCTGATTTCAGATCAAACAAAAGCATTTCTGAAAAAAGTATTAAGAATGTATAAGAAATGTGATGTGAATGTCAGCAATTTTTTTTTTTAAAGATTTACTAAATTTTACGTAATTTTACCTTTGACTCATAGCACATTTCATTAAACTGCGACAACATTATATTGAATGCTATTTATTATGTTATTTATACATGCGATAGTCACTTGGAGGGGTGGGTAATTATAATGTTTACTTTATTTTTTTTTGCACGTAGCCTTAATATATTATGTACGCAAGACCAGTGTAAATAATCCACCCTGAAGATACTGTATTAGCGAAACCGGTCGGTGAATAAACGAAAATTATTGTGAAACGAGTACAAGTGTTGTTACATACATCTATCCCCCGAAGTATTTTAAATGCCTTTACATGTTAAAATTTCCATCAAATCTACTTAAAGATCAATTCCACATAGCAACTATCTCAATGACGTCATTAACCTCTTTCCGACCACTTTTCCTCCATTTTATTTTTAATGTTCCTTTTGTGATCGTTCTTTGTTTTATCTGTGGCCAGTCTCACGGTGCTCCTTGCTCCTTAGGGCAACCGGGTAGCGGGAACCACCCTTTGTTTCAATGTACCATTGTTTAACAAGTCCGATATTCCCACGGGGATGAGGTATTAGTTACAACTTTATTTTTTGGGTAGTTTTAGGACTTGGACATAAGCTGCGTCAATATTTTGATGATCATTAATGACCATAAGGCATCAACAGCGAAATGTAGAAACATTTAAAAAAACTAGCGTCCACAACCCGCCCTTAAGAAGAAGACCCTACACATACTACAAACACATATAGTCACGCCTTTATCCCTAATGGGGTAGGCAGAGCGTAAACGACCTAAACAAAGTTCCACCACGTCGACAAAGTTTTGACGCTCATGTAAGATAGATTTGTAGGTATATTGCTGTAGTGACAGGTTGTCAGCCCATCGCCTAAATTGCAATATACTGAAACTCTCGGGTCCCTTAGCTGGTTTTTACAGCATGCCAGCGAGGAAATGCAGCTGGCAGATTCTATGCTTTTCTCTCGCTCCCAGTCCAGCATGGAAGAAAACTACAAACACATCAGTCGCTAAGTACTACTTAATCAACCTTATTACGTAGGTACTATTAATTATTCATATTATAGCGGTAAATGGAAATTTACATCGAAGTTCACTTAAAAGTTAGTAAAACTCAAATAGGATAATAGTTTTACTAACTTCTCTATAGATTGAATCTTTGTTGAACAGTATGTAAATAAATAAAAGAAGCAGTAAAGGTTTATTGGTAAAAGATCACGAAATTATTGGAAAGGTCCATCGGTTAAAATGAAACCGTGAAAGCGCAGCTTTCCAGTGAAATAATTGTTTAAATACTTTTCCGAAGCGGTTAAATAAAATTCTACAAAGAATCACTCACTTTAACGTTTAATTTTATTATAAAGAAAATGCTTGTGAGTCCGATACATTTTACTATTTTATTTTAAGCAATTTGTTCGGAGACAAACCAAGGTTCATCTACGCGGTAGGCAGCAAACTACGGGCCTACAGATTAGTTTTTTAGGCAATTATCTTTAGCCATCTTTCTTGCCTATTGGTATGTGAAATAACGATGCAGACGACAATAGTTCATACTCTTAGGCTCGTATTTATAAAGTGTTCTCAAGATTGAAACCTATATAAAGTATGCTTTTCATTTCATCATTTAAGTACCTTAGTTCAAGTGTAGTGCTAGGAGGAGTGAGTACACTCATTTCTTTTTTGTAATTGTTATTATAAGTAATCTGTTGTGTGCTGTGTTTAGTGTGAATAAATGATATTTATATTTTATTCTATTTGACAGGCCATTTTGTACTGAAATGACATTTCTGATACGAACTTAAACTCAGTTAGTCAGTCTGTCAGTCTCAAGTACTGATTATTAATACGGGCCTTAAAGTCACACGAGCTACTAAAAGCTCTTCATCCACAAAACCACCTACTTCCCAACTTCCGCATCCAATTGATACTCCAAGCACCTCATTATCCCTCTTCCGAGCCCTCGACGTTAGGAAGTCCACTTCCCATAGTTCTTACAATCAAAAAAAGATTTGTCACTTATAGTGGAGGGTGTGAAGAGTCCCCGGAAGGTCTGGTTCCCAGGCGGTCGGCCGGCAAACTATTATCGCCCTTAGTATTGGTTGCAACCGCGCGATGACCCTTTAAGGGCCGCCGGGTTAAGACGTGTTCGGATACATTAAATGAAGAGGATATTAATATTATATATTTTTCAGTATTATGTGTAAAAAGGGGTGTACAGTAATCTATATTTTCTTTTAGATAAATTGTAAGTAGAAGTAATTTGAATAGTAAGAAACTGTATTCGAACGATTTTATAGTTTTTCTCAAATCTATAATTGGAACCGTTTGTCGCTGTCTTTTCTGACCTCATTCCAATTTGCTATCCTATTGTAGACTGGCTCAAGATAGATTCATATCCAGGTCAGTTTGATAAAAATATTCGATTTCTCCTCATTATTTATGTTCTGGTCATCTAGGAGAAAAGAAAGGTTGTTTCTCTTTTAAAAATAGTGGTTTGGTTTTTAAAGTTAATTGCGTTTCTTTACTGTATAATAAAAGCTGAATGTTTGAAAAAAAAAAACATAAAAACATCAGTGTGCGTATCCGAACGTGAGCTGCGTAGACGCACCGCAAGCGACCAGACAGACAGGAAGGAAGTGTAAGTTGAGCCGTGAGAAGCGCGGGAGCCCCGTGAGAACAAGCTCTGACGTCAGGTGCGCTATTGTCCACCACATTATACTTACTTCATCTAATCGTTTTTTTGTACAAAAAGTATTTCATAAAGTCATAATCGTAATTGACGAAAGATGGGGCGAGCTTGTATGGGACATTGTAATGAATTAAGAATTTAATTTAAAGTATAAAGACGATGTATAGTACTGTAGGTAGAGTCATATTTAACAGACTCGTAATAATTCTAAGTTATTAGTTAATTAACAAGTCTTATTAAGTCTTACCTGAGGAATCATCAACTCACTACTAAATAAGATCCTCAAATCCTCATAATAATCTCAATAGCAAACAAAATGTTTGTTTATATGATATGCCTTTTTACGCAGTGATGATGACCTTTTACGTTTGATCAGCATGGGATGGCATGAGGTTGTCCTCCAATGCCTGCTCTGACTGCCGACTCGTTTGCACATCATAAATCACTCTCATAAACGTGTGAGTGAATGAGTCAACAATCGCGATCGGTGACAGTCGGCATGAGCCCAATAAAAGAGATCCGCACTCGTTCCGCGCGAAGATCACAGTGCGACGACCTTATTATAAACGGCTAAGGTTTAAGCTGCAGCGGGTAAATAAATGGGTATATCACTCAGTAGACCTATATTTCCTGTCCTGTCACAAAGAAAGTTTTCTACGTAGTCCACATTGATCACCGTTTCATCAACATGATCAATATAAATTACCTAATTTTTCCAATCTCTTACCTTTTCTTCAATCTCTTATCTCTTGAAGCCCTCTCCTCCTATTTCGCATCGCATGCTTCTTTCACCGTCCACTGGGAGGCACCGGAAGGATTCAGCGGGTACAATCTCATCTTTCCTCCGATGTCTTATGACTTGAGGTCCTATCCTCCCATCTCGCATCACTTGCCCCTTTCACCGTCCACTGGGAGGCACCGGAAGGAATCAGCGGGTACAATCTCGGCGTCCGGCGCGGCTTCCGGCGTCGCCGCCCGTGACTGCGCCCGCGCACCTATTGTCGTTAATTAGGGAGATATGGTGCGCGCGCAGGGAGGAGTTTGAAAATGGAATGTGTATTGTTTGCGGTATGTTCGGACTGTGGTGTAATCGGCTATTTAGGTTGAAATCGGTTGTAATTAGTCTTGTTGTTTGTAGAGTTGTCATTGACATATTTTGAAAGGTTTCTGAATTACGAGACATTATAATATTCTTCTCGTATTTTTGAAATTCGATATTACTGTGAGAATGTCATCGATTCATTCAGTAAAGATAGGCGGATATAAAAACAAAGTTAATAAACTGCCATAACAAGAGCGACGAAGTATATCTTACCAAAACAAAAAATCGCTTCTCTAATAAAGTTGTTAGTTGTTACAACATAATTCTTAATAAGTATGTGAATACCTCACCTGAATATCTCCATATCGACTACACCTCCCTCTTATCTCACGGTATAAACACCATCTCAGCAGGGATCAAGGGTAAACAGATTCAATGCCACCTCGATAAACTCATTACCACGAATGAAGACACGCAGAATCCGTCTCCCTTTATAAGCCAAGGGCTATTTAGACGACCATTTATTTCTGGAAGGATCTTCGCCTTTGTCCGTACTCGCCCCCGCTAAGATCCTATTTGCAGTTAAGCCCTGGGTGACGTGTGATTATAATAAGGTATGTAAACAAAGAAAGTCGTTGATCTTAAGTGTAAGGTGTAAGATATTAGATCTTTCTTCTTTGTCTTATGCTATACTTGGGATCTGCTTTATCCTGTGATGTCAAAATTTTGTGGACATCCATGTTGGCTGGTGACTATCTGGTTGTTGTTCTCTATTTTATTCATTGTAAAATAAAATATATTTTTCTATGCTGGAGAGCGAGAGGAAAACATAGAATGTGCCAGCTGCATTTCCTCCCAGGCATCTCAAATAACCCTCAAAACTTTGTCCGACGTCCGACACGTTTAGGTCGTTTACGCTCTGCCTACCCTATTAGGGATATAGTAACGTATGTATGTAAAATTTAAAAAAAAATCTTTTCACTAAATTATTGTTGTAATAAATGAGATCGTAGATCTTATTTCTTGCGTCCAACCATATGGCAATTATCTATTAAAATCATTTTTATGTATATTACTTTATAATTGACTACCCTATTCAAATAATATTATGACAAAGAAACAAAAGTAAGGTTGATACCTAAGATCTCTCCTTCACATTATGGACCGTCAAAAAGTGTTTTTTAGAAAACTTTTTTAACAATGTCACAATTATCCAACAAAGGGTCTTTTGTCTTAACATTACACCTCAAATTGTCTGAGAAGCTGTGCTCTGTTAATTCCCACACTCGAATCATATCGGGTGACATTCGCATTGTCACCAACAATTGTGTCCACTTTCTGTATCTTACCTCAAAGTCAAGAATCGCTTTCAGGTACAGTTGTGTGAAGCAAAACGTTTAAAAGTTTCATTTACTAGGCAAAGACTGATTGTGAACAAGGAATACCGAATCATTGAATAAATTACGTAGTTATTTACGTTGTTTTTTTATTATCATTATTTTAAGTATTGAATGTGCCAGCTGCATTTCTTCCCGGGCATGCTGTAAAAACCAGCTAAGGTATCCGAGGGTTGCAGAATATTGCAATTTGGGCGATGGACAATCTGTCACTACAGCAATATATCAACGATCTATCTTAAATTACCCTCAAAACTTTGTCAGACGTGTCGGGACAACCTTTTGTTTAGGTCCTTTACGATCTGCCTACCATATTAGGGTTAAAGGCGTGATTATATGTATGTATGTATTAATTATTCCTGCAAGAAAGTCATATTTTTTCTTCAATACCTCAAAAAAGACATCGACAGAAAATTGTGTAAATGCATAGCATTAGTAGAGAAATTATTCAACTTATTTTTAATATCAAAAGTCAACAAGAAGAAATGATACAGCTCGTATTGAATTGTTATCGACGTTTTTTGAAGCAAATGCAATATCTGCTTATATATAAAAAACAGGAAAATTATTGTGATAAAACTCCAAGTTATCTATTAAAATATTTATAGTATTTGTCGGAGTTGAGACATTCTGATGCTGTTCACCGGGCCTATGCGACGTTGTTTAAATGTCATTGCACACGCTTGCAACTAAAAAAATGGCGCTATCCCTCATAGAGCTTTTGTGTACATTTTTATCACGGCAAGTGTACAGGTGTGTAGAGCCGGCTGAACTTGATACATGACATTGCCGTCGCCACGCACGCGGAGGGTTCACCACCGAGACGATCCTCTTTTGTTCACTCTCGCACCTCCGCACCGCTTTCTTGGTATGTTTTTCTTTTTTGTGCCAGATTGGCCTGTTTAGAATGTTTAGTAGTGTCGCCTTGTTTTTTTTTAAACGATTAAGAAGGCTTCCTTTTTTGAAATTTCTTTTTTTTTGCAGTGAGTAATATCCTTATGGCCAATAATCATTTTCATCGTGGTGTCAAGTTCAAATAAAAACTCTTCCTCTCTCTCTTAGGCCTTAACATAAGGGGGTGTGGTCAAGACATAAGACATAATTTTTTGCTAATAATTACAAATACTAAAATATTATCCAGAAAATGGAAGTCAAAACCACTACCATCCCAGATGTCCTGAAAATTACAATAGGTCTATAGCTCTAATTTCAAAATAAAAGCCTGTGTTGTTTTCTGCAACTGATGCATTTTATCTAACTAAAATTTAAGGTGAATACTTAAACATATATGCATATAATCACGCCTTTATCCCTAATGAGGTAGGCAGAGCGCAAACGACCTAAACAAAGGTCGTTCCACCACGTCTGACAAAATATTGAGGGTTATTTAAGATAGATTTGTATGTATATTGCAGTAGTGACAGGCTGTCAACCCATCGCCTTAATTGCAATATACAGAAACCCTCAGATCCCTCAGTTGGTTTTTACAGTATGCCCGGGAGGAAATGCAACTGGCACATTCTAT
The DNA here is from genome assembly GCA_949820665.1 of Scrobipalpa costella. Classification (NCBI taxonomy): domain Eukaryota; kingdom Metazoa; phylum Arthropoda; class Insecta; order Lepidoptera; family Gelechiidae; genus Scrobipalpa; species Scrobipalpa costella. The sequence continues at coordinate 5,502,035 of OX463314.1, forward strand.
GTTTTTCTCTCGCTCCCAGTTCAGCATGGCAGAATACTTAAACCGTGATGCAAATTTTATTAAAGCACGTTCTTATTCGCCAACGTTCATAAATACCTTCTTATTATACCAAGGACTCGTTAATTGCTTTTCTTACGCGGTTCTAATTGGCGAGAACATGTGTATTAATTATTCATTAAGCCTACCCTCATTTGCGCCTTGAGAAACGCTAGTTAAACACGTAAGGGGCACTATTTTGCCGCCATGTTGGATTTTTGTACACGATTTGGTTTCCTAATTAATAAGCCGTAATTATAAGCGAAGTAGTCGGTAATGAGCGATTTTCTTAAGGACTTTTAGGCAAATATAACGTCACTTATTAATTCGATTTCGGAGTTTCATAACTCAAGTTTTAATTTCGTAGACGGCAGAGCACTATATCGGTGGCCAAGATCCGCTTTAGGTTGCTGAGCCAGCGAAGTAAGTAACTAAGGGCTGTATTTATAAACAGCGCTCATGAGTGACAGCGAGTTTGAGTTTGTATCAGAAATGTCATTTCAGTACAAACTGGCCTGTCAAATCCATACTTAATATGGCTCTCAAGTTTCAGATTGCTTCATAATTACGAGTCTAAGGCTCGTATTTATATATCGATCTCAAGTTTGAGAGTAATATTAAGTATGGATTTGACAGGTCCTTTTGTACTGAAATGACATTTCTGATACGGACTCAAACTAGCTGACAGTCTCAAGTGATGTTTATCAATACGGACCTAAGTTAGAATAGAGCACTTCATTGTAGATTTTTGCATTACCTACATAATATCTGAGACAATAAATTCTCAATATATTAAAATAAAACTATTATAATAAAACAAATAAGTATTGATACTTAAACTGCCTTCCAAAACATGGTTTAGTACATTAATTTAAAAAAATATATATTCTTCTTCCATGCTGGACTGGGAGCGAGAGAAAAACATAGAATGTGCCAGCTGTATTTCCTCCCGGGCATGCTGTAAAACCAGCTCAGAAGTGCGAGGGTTTCTGTATATTGCAATTTAGGCGATAGGCTGACAACCTGTCACTACAACAGTATACCTACAAATCTGTCTTAAAAAACCCTCAAAACTTTGTCAGACGTGGCGGAACGACCTTTATTTAGGTTGTTTTTGCTCTGCCTATCCCATTAAGGATAAACGCGTGATTATTACGTACATATATGTATGCTTCTGCTGCTCTAGGTAGGTACAAAAATACAAAGTTCTGAGACTGCAATTACGTGCGTCCCTTTTCGACAAAAATCTAGATAGTCTGTAGACAGGCTAGGGTGTCTTACAGACCTACCCCTTTACCCATTAGGGGGTGCGTGAGGCCCTTATCCGCAAGTTTGTTCAACGTAGTGTTCGGGGGACCCCTTTGGTAATGCATCTTGAGTCTGGGTGGCGGTGAAAGTACGGCAGTATAAGATGCAGCTAGGTGATTTGGACATTAACAAGTTTTTTTTAACAATTGTTTTTTTTTTTGCATACTTACCTATAATCACGCCTTTATCCCTTATGGGGAAGGCAGAGCATAAATGACTTAAACAAATGTCGTTCTGCCACGTCTGACAAAGTTTTGAGAGCTATTAAAGATAGATTTGTAGGTTGATTGCTGTAGTGACAGGTTCTCAGCTCATCGCCTAAATTGCAATATACTGAAACCCTCGGACTCCTTAGCTGGTTTTTACGGCATACCCGGAAGGAAATTCAGCTGGCACATTCTGTGTTTTCCTCTCGCTCCCAGTCCAGCATGGAAGTTTTATTTGTCTGTTACTGACAAACATTATTATAATTATTACCTATAAAAAACTATTAAGTACATAATAAAGCAATACTAAGCAAGCATGTGAATCTTGAATTCTTGCAATATCATGAAAAATTATAGCTGAAATCTAATATTATTTAGTGCTACGCATGAAGCAAATGTAGCCAGTAACGAACAACAGTTTGTATTTAAGCATACATTATGATAAGCACAAAGAGAAATTTGACTTTACCAAAACACATTTTATCCTGATCAGCGCTCTAGTTATCAGCCAACCGCAGCGAAATTACCCTTTATTCCGAATTTTCCGGGAACTTTTCCTTAAACCTCGTACAACTTTTCACCGCAACATGAGCCTACTACTTATGCGTGAATGCAAGTTGAGGATATTTTTTTTTATTTCTTCCCCCTGGCCTGTCTGGTCTCGGTTTTCATACGAAGAGAACTTCAAACGACCACCACTGATTATTATAAGGCTGAGGAGGAGATTTTGCTTTGTCTAGGTACCTAGAAATCATTGGGGCGGAGTGATCATCATAGAAATATTATCATAAAATTGATTCATCATAAAAACACATCAAAACTTAATTTAATTGACATAATGAAATTAGAAAAAAAAAACACAAGACAATGAATATTATTTTTGACGGTATTAGACCACCTTCGTCATTTCATGGTAACAGTCACCTTACGGAAAATAAGTTTTTAATTTTGTTTGTTTAAAACTTATTACAAATCTGCTGTCTGTCGCAGAGATATTATAACTTTTATGTTAATTATGTTCCTTTCAATGTCCATTGTCCATAAATACAAAAAGTAAACAAGCACAACTATTAAAAGAGCCAAACCAACGCAGAGGAAAACACAGTAACAAAAATACCTTCTCCCGTAATACCTCTCACGATTCATCGATCTTGACGAGTCGTCTGGAGTCCTATTAAAAAGTAATGGAAAAAATAAAAAATGTAGAGCCTAGGCCCCACTACTGAACCCTGTAATACCGCCTTGAGTTAAGATTGACAGACGAAAGGGTTGGGATGGGGTGGCCTTAAGATAGGGCTGCCAGATCATGTAGTTATTCAAATTAGTGCATTTTTAAATTCACAAAATTAATCTTTGTTACTGTAATGAAATTATCTGTAGACTACTACAAATTAGTACGTTCTGTTGGTAAGTTATAAATTGATTTTTAAATATATTAATTTACGATAAACTTATTTGACCTTCTATTTTATTTTCTTTTGTGTATCATATCGTGTCAAAACATCAACATGCTATAAAATATCGATAACAAAAATATCCTAATTAACTATAAACTATTTTATGAGTATCCAACGATTGCTTGCGAACCTGACTACCAAGTGACGAGTAGGTATATTCCAATATGCCAATGTCCAGCAACAGTCTTCCTCCTAATATTAGTCTCAAGTCTTGAGGCACCTGACAACCCTGCTGAGGGGGGAATTGAAACAGAGTGGAAAAAATTATACGTGCCGACCGACGCATCTTAACTTCCGAGACTGCACCGAGCTCGTTTAGCCAGGCCAGTGCACTGGAAACTGAACTACCGTGGTCACTGGGCCCGTGAACAACTACCTGTAGAAGCTACTGTCATTTGGAGAGTGGATTTTTAAAAGATGCAGCAACAAGGATCTCTCACCGGAGTACGGCGCCAAACACCTTGCTGTGTTCACGTCGGTGCGTTAGATTACCATTGCCATAACAGACATCTTCTGGGTGAGCTCGCTCCATCGTCGCCTCTGTCACGGTCATTCTTGTGTCTAGAGTCAAGAGCAAACCCGTTTTTAATAAACAATAATAATCAAGGGACTATGCACATAGTGATAAAGATAACTCGTACGTGGGTGTTTTGACCAAATGCCAATATCTTTTAAGGGACGCTAAAGTCTTCATGCCCATTTGTGGGGAAAATTAAAATTAAAATAAATTCAAAACGATTCATTACATTAATCTCAATTTTACTAAAAAAAAATACCAATATCAATAAAAATGTTTTCCTTTTGAAGATTAATGTCGCTTTCAGATATGCATTTAGGTGTCTCATACCATACATAATCGTAACTATCAACTTTTATATAGAACTCTTGCTCGTTAAGACATTCTATACCGTCGCCCCAGGGCATCCCACCACCCAACACGTGAGAAAATTAAAAAATAACCACGAGAAGCTTCGCTGACGTAATTAAAAAAATAAGAAAAATAACAAAAGTCCATGTCAACTCCTTGCAGTTTCCTAAGTATGAATTATGCCGCTCGGTGTATTCGTTAAGGGGCGGATCCATTCATTCTTTTTGTCCGCTGCCAGCAGTTAAGGAGACCCGGGGGGTGGCCGAGGGGGTGGGGGTGCCCCCCCTCAACTTGCTCGAGAATATTTTTTTTCTAGACCACTCGAGGACGCTGAAATCGACACACTTGGACGTAGTTTGCTCGCAATGACAGTTCGAGTGAGTGCCTCAAACGTTGCGATTTTTAGATGATTATTTTTTTTAGTACTGTCCCGTGGCTTTGACTTGGTGGATTAGTCCTTTTAGACTGTTAATTGGATTTTTGGTACTAAAGAAGAATTTCGTCGCTGCGTTTCAAACGGAAAACGAAACGATCGTTTATTTTAGATTCGGTGACTTCGGTGTAATATTTAATTTAAGTAAAGCATCTCTATCATAATATCAAAACAGTTTAACAAAGAAACAAGCATATTTAAAACACAGCCAGACTGGAAATTGGAAATCAAACCCACAAGAAAAACATCTACCAACTACATCGCATTAATTCACTAAGACGGTAATGAACCAGGTGTACCGCTCTTTGAATTTCAGTCGCCTCTCACCTCGGCGGACCACTTGAGCTCGCCTAGCGCCTTAAGGCTCTTAAGACCCGCATCTTTATGAACCAAACACTATAGCGTGAACACATTCTCAAAAGAAAAGTTAAGAAGGAATTTGATACCGGTAATGGAGGTATTTTTAGACTAAGAGGAAAATCAGACTGTATAACATAGTGAAGCAAAGACGGTAATAAACCAGATGTGCCCGCTCTTTGATTTTCACTCGCCTCTCACCTCGACCGATCTCTTGAGCTCGCCTAGCGCCTTAAGACTCTTAAGACCCGCATCTCTATGAACCAAACACCAAAGCGTGAAAACATTTTTAAAGAAAGGCTAAGGAAAAAATCCTCTTCTTTTAAAGATTTATTTACTAAGAAGAAAATCAGACTGCTTTATACAGTGAGGCCAAGACGGTATGAACTATATGTGCCCGCATTTTGAGTTTCACTCATCTTTCACCTCGGCGGACCACTTGAGCTCGCCTAACACCTTAAGGCAATTAAGACTCGCAACTTTATGAACCAAACACTACAGTATGAACACATTCTCAAAGAAAAGCTTAGGAATAGTTTAAATCTTCGTCTTTTATAGATTTATTTACTAAGAAGAAAATCAAACTGCTTAAAACAGTGCGGCCATGGCGGTATGTACTAGGTGTGCCCGCTCTTTGAGTTCCAATCGCCTCTCTCCACGGCCACTTGAGCTCGCCTGGCGCCTTAAGGCTCTTAAGACCCGCATCTTTAAGAACCAAACACTACAGTAGAACACATACTCGAAGAGAAAAGCCTTGCGAAAAAAAGTACTTATTTCAGGAGCTATATGAAATTCCAATTTGGAGCAAGAAAAAGTAAACGGCGCATGTGACAGAATCAGATGTCCATGTTCATAGGCAATTTTATTAAATAAGGCTTTATTTAATGATTATGTATGTAATTTCCCTTTCTTTGCAAACTGTACTGCAACTTCAATTAATCGAAGGAATGAGTACGTCAGACATCGTTTAACCGTCTGCCTGAACAACTCACTCGCAGAATTTGAATTTGGAGTGTAAATTCCGCACGAAAACTGGCGGATCTTTATCTACCGCACTTTAAACTTCAAGTTTTGATCACCGATAAAACGGTTACACGAAGAACTGGTTAGAACCGGTGCGTTTGATTTGCAGGTCGGCTAAATCAAAGTTCTTTGAAGTGCTTTACGTAAAAATTCATTTCTAATACTCATACATAAAACTACCATGATGAAATTTTATATTTGTTTCATGTTTAACCGCATTTTTGGCTATAACAGGAAAATCGTATCTTAATGGAATGAACTCGTTATTTTTAACTGTATACATTTGATAACATTTTATTTATAAATCTAATAACTACTGCGCGTTGTTTACATACCAATAATAATAGTATGACTATTTTCCATGCTGGACTGGGAGTGATACAAAAACATAGAGTGTGCCGGCTGCAGATCCCCCGAGCATACTGTAAAAACCAGCTATGGGATTCGAGGATTATAGTGTATTGCAACTTTAGACGATGGGCTGACAACCTGTCACTACAGCAATATACATCATCTGTAATAACCCTCAAAACTTGTCAGACGTGGCGGAACGACCTTTCTTTAGGTCGTTTTTGCCCTGACTACCCCATTTTATGACATACATACATATGTATGACTATCTTAGCATGCAAGTTAAACAACAGCTTAAGATGTTCCGGCTTATCTCGATCAAGTTATCGTATAACCGACCCTTCTGGCTAAGTTGCTGTAACTTGCGTGAACTTAGCAAGTTAAGATTAAGATTGTCTTAACTTCATAGTTTCAGTATGGCTCTGAGTTAGTTTAGTTGTAGGGGTCATGTGTGTCAAATATATGTTTGGGGTTCAAGGTTAGTCGCTCGGTTTGAACAATAAAATCTACATCGATAAAAACAACTGTTTGACTTCAGAAAAATATTACAGTCTTTCATAAATCGGCCACGTAAATCCATAACAATTTAATCGTTAAAAAGTGGTTTTCGTAAAGTCTGATAAAAGTTTTAAAAATGCATTTTTATTTTCTTAAGACAGCAACAAATTATTATTGTTAAATTATTTTACAAAACTTATGCTATTCATATCAGCATACACAAGCTGTGCTAACGATGATTTAAATATCCGAATAGTTCAAAATAGTTCTTTCCCCTTTGCAAAATTTTCTAACTTCTGCGTCGACTTCTAAATTCTTCTTATCTTACACAAAGCTTTCAAAATATGACACTCATGCGTCATACCCATCCATGCTTATTCATCATATGACGTGACACATCATTATCTGAGCGTGAACTTTAACAATTTTGATAATCTGTACCATGAAGGCTTGAAGCTAAGAACGAAGACGCTTGAAGTAAAGATTACAGATTTTGTTTTGTAGCATAAACTAAATAAAAATATTTATATTCTGAACTTGTCAATAAATCTAAAAAACTGTTATCCAATTTATTCCGGTTGTAAGGGACAGCGTCCCCTAAACTGATAGGGGATGCTGAAAATAAAAATTGGTTTTTCCATACAAAATGTCCACCTCGATCAGACAATTTGTATGGAAAAGCCCTTTTTTTCACTTCCTGAAAGTATTTCCTTGGTGAAAGTTGTTAAGTTTTGTTGACTGAGTAGCCCCTATCAGTTCGCGGGACGCTGTCCCTTACACCCGATATGACTCCAAGATACATACACAAAATATTCCCTCTTTGTCCCAAACAAGACAACTTGGAAAGTTTTCTGCCACCCACGACACTCATCTACAGGATGATTCAGCACTTAATCCTTGCTCCAATTATGACATCGCGTCGGAACCAAGACGATATAGGATGTGGCAAAGGTTAAATCCATATCGCCATATCCTCCCCGGCTTCCTACTTAAACAGTGTGCTAATTGTTCGGTGGCGTACATTGTTTGACACTCACTTTATTTTGTTGCAAACAGAGTACGTAGCAGTGAAAAAAAACATAGTAGCGTAAACATACTAACGGTATATTTATTTTCTTAAATTTACTTAATGTACAGGGTTTTTTTTGTTGCCTGTGTAATTTGTTGCAAACAAGAAATTATTATAAATAAAATATTTTACCCAGCGCGCCGCACCGAGGCAAAGTACCCAACACTCTGGCAGCATTACCTCTTTGAATTGCTAAACTAACGGTTGAGATATAAATTTTATGATGATTTAAATATATATACATATATATAGATTGCTCACTTTATCCATGTGAAAAGATTAACTATAACTTATTGTAAACCGTGACATGCTCTATGGCTTCTTTGAAGTCACGGCCATAGAGCAGCAGAACCATCAAGCTAAGCTCACAAGAGCAATGGTATATATTTTTTCATCTGCCCTGTGTCAAGGAGTACAGTATCCACATGCGTACGCGCACCGCGAATCGCCGGGCGTGAATTGAGCGCGCGGTTTAATTGCTAAAGAGGATATATCCTCAATGAGCCGAGTGACAAGCAAGACAACTTGTTTACGACACACTTTTGTTACTACAATGCACTTTGCTACTGTGGCAAATTATGGTCATTTGTGCATTTTTAGTTACAGCTGTTAAACTATTTGAAGTCTTGACTGGCTGATAATTATATTTATGTTATGATCCGAAAATTATAATCGGAAAATTGGCGCAAAACACATTTTCAGTTCATTCAGCTGAATAACTAAATGTAGGCGGCCGAAGGTGCTCGAAATTTATGCATTTCTCTTAAACATATACTAATTTGGCCGTCAAAATCGTAGCCTTAAAACGGAAAGATCGGATTGTACATCCTTGGAATATCAATTTTAAGATGCATGGGTATTTTTTGCTTTTATTTTGGAAATTGCTTGGAACCACACCGGTACAGTTTTCCGAATTCTTGTAAAGCACATTAGCTAATTTAAGTAGTGCCATATCATGGTCCGTAGTTTATACACTAGGTACCTACTACTATGAAGGCAGTTCAATTATCTGATCGTCTCTACTTAATATTATTTTTATTTCACAAAAGGAACTCATTCATTCATTAACCTTAACTACCTCAATGAGAAGTAATACGCTTAATTAGTCGTGTCTTGCTGAAACTGCTGAAACCGACACGTGTGAGTAAAATTCGCACTCGCGCTAGGACGAACTATATTTAGCAACGGAAGTACTTATTTGGCGGCTAGACTAATATGTCGGTCGTACTTCAATTAAACGAGGGGTTTACAAGTTGAGCATATATTTTAGTCATCTTCAGTTGGTTTGACCTTCAAGTTTTTTATGAAATGTTTTTTTTTTGTTTAGTAAAAATGCCTGGTGACGACGCAAATTTATTTGAAGAGATGAAGAGCGCGCACGGTATTTTCAAAACGAAGGTAGATCTTTAGTTTTCTTTTATGTTTTCATGATTTAGTTTACATACTTATTTTGAAAATTTTTGTGATGTTTTGTCTGGTTAACCAATGGGAAAATAAGGTCTCTTTTAAAGCGTGCTCATGCATGCTGTAAAAATCAGCTAAGGAATCCGAGGGTTTCAGTATATTGCAATTTAGACGATGGGCTGACAACATGTCACTACAGCCAAATACGTACAAATCTTTCTTAAATAACCCTTAAATATTTGCCAGACGTGGCGGAACGACCTGTGTTTAGATTGTTTTCGCTCTACATACCCCATTAGGGATAAAGGCGGAACCATATTTATGTATGTATCATTAAGTATCCTAATAGGTTATTGCATCTGCTAAGTGCTATCTTCACAATTTACCAGTATTACAGTTTTATTATCTCCAGTACAGCCCTCTGCAATTATAACAGATATTACACTTAGGAACAACGGCCATTGTGCTGGTAGGAACTTGTGCCGTTACATATGCATGCAGTTGTTGTGGAGTTGCACTGAGACATCCATAACCCCAAGTCTAATGCCGGCTGCATACGGGGCTGGAGGATGGCTAGCACCAAGATTTTAAATGCTGTTGCGCCTGAAGAGTTTGTAAGATCGACTATTAGATATTAACAATTACGCATTTAATACACATCTAAAATAATATATATATATTTTATTATTTTGAATTGAAACCTAAATTATACCAAATGTAAGGGACAAGGTCTCGCAAACTGATAGGGGTTGCTTAGTCAACACACGACGACACTGAACAACTTCCACCAAGAAATTCTTTCAGAAAATGAAAAAAAAACTTAGCTTTGCCATACAAAATGTTCAGTTCCATCAGACAATTTGTATGGAAAATCCAATTTATTTTTTATACTTCCTGAAAAAAATCCTGCTGATACTCGTTTAGTGTCGTTTACTGAGCAACCCCTTTCAGTTTGCGGGACGCTGTCCCTTACACCTGGTATTTGTGACTTTGAACAGCCATGTTAAAGCAGCCCTTAACATTTGCTTGTGTTAACATATGCACAGCAGATCTTTTTCTCAATAGTAAACCTAACTAGTAATCTAATGACGTACATGATTGTAGTAACCTATTTTCATCAAAAGGTGCTTAACATGTATGCCAAGCTTCGAAATTTTGACACATTTTCAGTTCCAACAAAATACTTGCCATTCGCAACGCCAGTATGTGTCCTTAATACCTACGTTCGCGTAGACTTCTCTATACTTTGGACGGTGGCCAGGAGTCTTTTTGGCCTCAAGATGTCGTTTCAACAACTTCGGCGATATACATAGGAATTCCTGCTTAGTGAGCCGTGTGGTAATACTCTCGGAATGAACGCTCTCTCAGATTATTGTTCGGCAAACTTGTATCGGAAAATGGGAAATGAAAACTTCGTGGACGTAATAGATCTATTACTACCATCCATTGACTAGTATTTTTATTGTTTAAAATGTGCGTTTGTTTGCATCGAGGGTCTAGCTTACTATATTTTTATGAAAACAAAACTTTTGATTTGCGATGAGTTTTGCCTTTGTTTAGTTTAGATCGGAACGCTGATGCTCTGCCTATCCTATTAGGGATACAGGCGTGATGATATATATGTGTGTGTGTGTGTGTGTGTGTGTGTGTGTGTGTGTGTGTATGTGTGTGTGTGTGGGCAGACTTCAAGATGGAGTAAGCATACCCAGAAGCCTTGCAGGCTATGGTGTTTCCATTTTTATTGCGAACTTCATTAAAGCGCTGTTCTATGCTGTCGTTTTGTTCTAAATTTGAGTTCGACAATCAAAAACTACAACAATGTCATTGTCCTTTAACCCTATCAGGTACGAGTGGCTCAACATGCGTGATCGTTAAATCCGGCCCCCTCACTATAATAGAGCTCGTCCTAGCCGTCAAAACAGGCCGCTGCTTGCATCGTACTTACTACTTCCACTTCTAAACCATCATCAAATTGTCTCTTCCTCCCACAAGCTTATGCATTGTTTACATTGGACTCTTTTCTATTTGGCTGTTTTGGGATTTGGCTAATTGGAATATATGTACGGAATAATGAAAACAAATAAGAAACATATTCAAGTAGGGTTCGCTTAGTTCTTCATCCTTGTCGTTCCCCAGATAAGTCAACGAAATGGACAGCAACATTCTTTATTAAAATAACATTGTGCTGCGCTGGCTCTACCTACCAAGCATAGTGAGTACGCCAAACATCCCACCCCAGAAATAGGTATGAAACTTAGTGATTTTGAGACGATGAGATTTCTCTCACTTATCGGTCTTACTATTTCTGGTTTACAGTTTATCGTTTTCCCAATATATTTTGGTTTACCCCGAGTTTGTATATGTCGTAGGATGATTTGATAGTTCGAATCTTCGCGAAAATCGAGATGACCGTTTTCAGTAAGATTAGACAATTGATTCACCATTGTCTGATTATCCGTATTTTCGCAAAATCCCTATGATTTTCGCGAAGATTCGGATTATCAAACCATCCTACTACATATACAAAATATACCAGATTTATCTATCCTTGTTTGTCAAGTATAATGTAGAGGTTCCCTATGCACAGCCGAGATTGGCTAGAGTTCCGTCGCAAGCGGAGCGCGTACAAGATTGTTTCCTCGTTAGGACGCAATTGGCGGTTCCGCTCCTTGCCTGCGGAACCCTACTCAATCGCTCAATTGCTCACTCAAGTGCGTACGCGCATCGGGAAATATGTCCTAGCGCATTTGTTTGTTTATCATTTCTACTATTATAAATTTCATAATCGAAATTATACAAAAATTGTGTCCATACTGAACTATCGATAAGTACGAGTATGCCAATGTTTTTATTTTCACATCATCATCAGTAGCAACAGTCTACTGCCAGTCATGGACCTCTCTCAAATTTGGAAATGGGTATCATAAAATATTTAACAAAAATAAATTAAAATCATAGCAGTACATACTACAATTTAAAAAAACTGACTTCTATTCCAATTTTAAAAGCTGACTTATGAGTCAGTTATGTTATGATAGTTCAGTTATGTTATGTTGTTATGTTTATGTTTATATATGTATAAAACCTTAATTCCCCATTGACACTTGAAACTTCAATGCTGATACCAAAGTCCACTTATCACATTGAAACTAATCGTTCAGACCACCCATTTAAAATATGTAATGAGTAATTTTACACATTTTCTAAACGACAAGCATGTGTGAATATCTGTCATCGAGTCACAGGACCGTATGACTAATATCAATAACTATTATGATATCGAAGTTGCGAAACATGCTTCGACGGTTGATATGACCAAAACTGGAGACAAGTTAGTGTAGACAGGTATCTTCATGTTTTGTGACATATTGCCACCTTTTTGGCCTTATGGGGTAGTTTTTGCAAGGGCATGACACATCTTGGATCCCATATTTATATTTAGGTATGTCATTAATGTCTTCGAGTTATTTAAAATATGTTTGAGCTATGTTAAAATAGGATGGCACTTCACCACATAATAAGGGCTGTGTTATTTTCACAAAACATATATTTCCCGCACTTTTTGTGTTTGTCTCTTTTCATAACACATCCTCTAATCTTTCATAATATTAAAATAGCTCGCTATCTGTCCTTGTTTGTCGCACGCCTGCGCAGAAAACGGGTAAAAACACTAATATCTGGTTACGTACAACATTGACTGCGCTCTGGACACAGGCCACGACAGATAAAGAGAATGACTGATGAGAAACAGTCCAAACAAAACATCATAACGAGTTATTGCCAACAGTGTCAAAATATGTAAGTTTAGGCAACACATAAAAAAATATTTATTATACACTAACCTTCATTTATGTAGAAAAAAATGTAAAGCTCACCCAGAAGATGCTTATTCATTGTTACTATAAAAACAAATAAAATTCTATGGTTGTAAGTTTACAGTTAATCCCTCAGAGAGATACCACATCTGTGTGGAGCCCTTATCAAATTCTGCTGTTTTTAAGAAAAATAACATTTATCTAAACCGTCATTATTCACACTTCCGTCCTTCAAGAATAACTGGTAGGAGAAATAAAACATATTAATTTGTTCTCGTTTCCTGTAGATAAAGGACTTCATGGGTATTTTATATTGGGTTTACCACTTTAATCAGGTCATATTCTTAGACGGTAATTTTTAGTTATTTGAAATAAGGACACGTTTTAAAATTGCTATAATATAAAAAAGATACTATTTTTAGACCACAGACAAACAAACATCTTTGTTTAATATCCTTACGTTACGCAGCTTATTATTACGTTGCTAAAAGACTAACAATACTCTAAGTACTTTTAGAACAATAAGCTGGCTTTTAAGCTGCAAACTCACACAGCAAAGAAAGACTTACGAACTACAATTGCATTCTCATAGAGAGCGCTCAAGTCTTCCTCATAGCCATATCCTTTGCAACGGCCAGCTACGAAGCGAATTCTAATTGCTCTCAGCATGTGTAGCTGTTCAAACAAAGAGGAACGAAGTAAACAACGGACTCAGTTTATTTCCTAACGCGTATTTTATTCAATGGTAAATAAATAAAGAAATATTATAAATGGCTGAATAGGTATTATATTTTATTAGAAAACTATGGAGAGTAATTTTCGCATACTCACAACCGATACAAATATTTAGTCACACCTTTATCCATATAGGCAGACGATCACCTCAAAATAGGATTTTTTTGTGTTACTTCATTAAAAAAAACCGGACTCCATATTTTCAACTATTTTCATGATATAAAATATAGAAGCTGCTGAAAAATCCAGTCGACACATAACCAAGAATAGGCCAGTAAAGGGTGAAGTCAAGCAATCATCATGCATAAGTGATGAGCTCAGTAGCGTGCCTCAGCCGCCATTACCGGCTTCTATGAAAAAGGACATTGGGGCTTATCGCGGATATCGCCAGAATAAAAACTCGCGATAAGATCGGCTAGGGCGGGGACACAGTGATGTTGTCGACTCTTTTAGTTATAGCTTTTTATAGTACTGTAAAGATTCATAAAGCCTTGCATAGGTGGAGAAACTGCCCCAGTACCCACTGTCCCATACAGAACCACAATCCTATACTTATTTTCTTGTTGAAATTATGAATGTACTAATAAAGAATCATCGGTAATATAATCTTAATCTTACTTGTCACATAAATTACATACAAGTATTTGAAAAGTGATCAATTCTTTTTGGGTTTTTAATATACCTACTTAGTACTTAGCTAAAACTTAATAAATATTTAAAACATCATTTCAAATTCTCTACTGTGCCTTCAGTGTCTTTTCTCATATACCAAATAGAAGCAGAATTCTTGTGCTATAACTATTCGATACCCAAATAAAATTTTATCCAAACGTAACTCTACTAAGCTATTCATATTTTCTATTTTCATCGACATACAGCCATCCCTGGCATGGTGTGTTGGAAGACAGGCACTTATTAGTCGTCATTATCTACAACGTGGTATCGCTGTGACATATGGCCAATATTGGACACGACTCGTATCTGCGATGGCGACATGCAAGACACACCACGCTACCCTTTATGCTGAAAAAACTTTAATCACCCTTTGTTCGAAAGGAAAATACGATATAGCAATTACAACCCGTAGTTTGATATATAGGGCCTAGATGGGAGCCTTGCGGTGCACAATAAGTATTCTATCTTTATGCCTGATAATTATACACTCTTTTTAATTAAAAATATTGCACTGGATACTTTCTTTGGCAAACCTGCGTTACTATGTATTATGTTTCAGTGTAATTTCTTAATTTGGTTAGAAGCTATCATGGTGAATTGTATCAAAAGCTTTCTTAAAGTATTTTTTTTTATAAATAATAGGTACATGTAAATTACTATTATATATAACATTCTACAACATTAATGACACCTTCATAGTATGCAGTAGGTATCTAGAGCGGCATGCCAGTACGATATTATAGTAAAGAATGGTGTGTATCACGCGATTAATTTACCCCATTACTAGACCTCACGTGCATTATCAGGTCATCGCTGCAACCTTCGGCGGCGTTTTGGTTTCTGCGCCATTTTGGTCTAATTGGTCCAAAACAAATTAAATTATTACACTATACATGAATATCGAATACTCTTATTAAATATAGGATAATTTCCTTGAAACTAAAATCAATAACAATAAAAACATAATATTTCGTAAACCATATTTCATAATAAGGATTGCTAAGAACGCAGGGTTCCTCTTACTAAACTTTGATGTGTATGTCGAAAACTATATTACTTAGCATCATCTTCCTAGTCTTATCCCTTATCTCACAGGGTCGGCTACCTAATCTGGGGGATTAAATGACGGTACGGTTTTTACACAGAGTGACTGCCATCTGACCTCCGCAACCCAGAAGGGAAACCAAACCCAATCCTAGATTAGGACAGAGTTTTCAAACCGCCAATGCTTAGCAATGGCCTCTGACATGAGTTAACGACTAATATCTACGGTATTAAACAATATTAACCGGGATCCAACGGCTTAACGTGCCTTTCGAAGCACGGAAAAAGCGCCGAATAAACGTACATATGAAATTCGAAAACCGAAAAACACATTGGTACGTGGTGGGATCGAACCACAATCTCCCGCTCAGGAGGCAGCGGCCCTATCCACTACACCATCGAGCTCTTCATATAATATAGAAAACTATATTACTTAGCAACTGCCTTTTATTTAAAAACATCATTAAAACTAAGACCGATACCATCATGGAACCATATGGCACCGGGGTCATTGTCTAAGGGAAGCAAGCAGGGTGTATGTATGGGAATTCGTGGGAAACATTCACCCTCGCAATTATTAACCATAGCATTTATTTATCTATAGCATTTCACCTTAATTCATGGTGACTTATGGTCAGTGGCCATATGTCGCTGTCATGCTATAACTTCGCTTGATTCAGTCAGGTGTACATTCTACTTTAGAAGGAGTAATAATTACTTTTCTTTGTCGTTTGTAAGTGAATACGATGTCTTCTATTTGATGAAATAATTCAATATTTTCAAATCTATTGACCTAATCTTTGATACTTTATACCTACAATGGCATAAGTGGCACTCATTTCATTACAAATACAAAGATTGTTGTTGCATGTTTTAGTTGAACAGTTAGCATTTATAGCAAATTACAGACGTGTGTGCACAATTCTGTAAATTTTTTGGTAGGAAGTACTTACCTGCAGTCGGAAAGAAATGTTTCCGGAAAAATATACGTCCCCAAGTCACGCCAAATTGAACAAGGGCGGGCTTCCAGGCTAGAGGCATATGTTTTTGTGGATTATTATCGATATAATTTCATGCCGTTCGTTTTAAAATACAAATAAAACGTAAACGTTTTCCAAAAAAGGCTACATCTTTATGTCGATGTTTTTATACGGTTCATGTAATTATGATGCTTTTAATCTTTTTAATCTTAAAACTTTATACGTGCAAACGGTAAACGTGCAAGGTGAGCGATTTTTCATGCAAAATAAACGCTTTTCTATTTTATGTCGTAGAATTTATTTTCTCTCAGTATGAGTAATGCCAAGATAATTCCATGCTGGTATGGGAGATGGGAGAGATAAAAAAAACACAAAATATATAAAATATTTGAAGATCTTGCAAAATGCCTTCTTCGTATCCGTTACAAAAGAATAAAAAAGTAAACAGAAATGTAGTGTATATCAGAATCGTAGTAAACCTTGAAGATATCGACAATATATCAAGGTTCCATCAGCACAGCACCTCTAGCGACGTACGGGCAGAAATCAACAGGTCGTGTCGTGAGCAAATGCCTGCACTGCGTTTCGTGGGTGCGTTTATGAATATCATACTATACGAATACGACTCGACGCACCTACAATTTGTATGCCAAATATAAAAAATACTAGGTACCTTATTTTGAAAGACTCAAAAGCATAGAATTAGGTCAGCGATGAGGCGACACGTCTTACCCATATAAAAACGAAAGTATCGACAGGGCAACAAACTTGATAGAAGAAGATTTCTTAATACATTTTTTACACGTTGTCAAATTTATAGTAGATATGACATTTTCAATGCTTAATGTACTTTCCCTGCCACTAAATCAGGGAAAGGTGTCTGTGAAATCGTTGATTGTAAACAGCTCACGGCCCTGTAAGCTATCACATTTGACAACACATTGCTTATTCATGACTATAATGACCGGAATATACCGGGCGATGGCATTACGATACAATAGTTCTAAACAATCAAGTGAGGGGTGGGAACCGTATGGGGTACGATATTAAGTGACTTATTAGTATCGCCTAAGACTGTTACTTCGAATTTTAAGACCACTTATCTACAAAAAAAAAAATCAAAAAAGATATGAATATAGGACAAAATATTTTTAATTAAATTATCGTAAAATGAAAAATAATAAATAGGAAAAAAAAACAAGAAAGAAAATAACATTTAAATTGGATAATAGATCGTACAATGGTCTCTGAAAACAAAATGAAAGATTAGAAAAAAACATCATACCAGAAATTATGCACAACAAATAGATTCAAATCATCAACACACATGTTCACTCATATATGTGTCGTAGGTACAATACAACATATTTTCCTATACGAACATTGGACTTTTCAGTTTTCTATGTCGTCCAAATAACCGGAAGTACTGGAACAATTTCGAGACGGTCCAGCTCACATCAGTCATCAGCCTTACAACACTATCATACTACATACACGGGATTCTGCTCTTTATCATTACCAAGCAGAAATGTAAAAATTGTGTAAACTACTCTGCCGGGAGTAGTTCCTATGAGATCTCGCAATCTCTAACGCAATCGTATTGAAATGACCACAATTTGGTCCAAAGGTGAAACACCGTGACGATGAAAACAAGTGGACAGCTATTCTGCCTACATAATTTGCTAGAAATTCGTTCAGAACATTGTGTATGTCTAATTGGAAAAATCACCAAAGCATAAAATTCCGAAATATGCTACCTATGGTGTTGGGTGTTGAAAGAAATTCTTCCTTAAGATGTAAAAAAAATCCGGTTCTCAAGGATCGTAGGTAGTTAAACTTAAACATTTGTGCAGACTTTTCGAAAATAACATACAAACATATAATCACGCCTTTATCCCTAATGGGTTTTAAACAAAGGTCGTTCCGCCACGACTGGCAAAGTTTTGAGGGTTATTATAAGATATATTTGTAGGTACATTGCTGTAGTGACAGGTTGTCAGCCCATCGCCTAAATTGCAATATACTGAAACCCTCGGATCCCTTAGCTGGTTTTTACAGCATACCCGGGAGGAAATGCAGCTGCACATTCTATGTTTTTCTTTCGCTCCCAGTCCAGCATGGAAGAAAAATAAAGTAATGAGAAACTAATTACATAACATAGGTAGATCTAATAGAGTACAGTCACAATCGTAAGCAAGCAATTGTGATCTGAACAAATAGCTGCGATCGCAGTTGTCCTCCCAACAAAATCTATATAATTATCCGCACACAGAGCAGCAAACTCTTTGATACACAAATGAGTGTGGACGGAGCCTGAGGCGGACCGTGTCCGTTGCAAGTGGCTGCCCACGATCGGAAGCGTCTATTGATACCATCTCATTGTGGCCCGGCAAATTGTAGCCGGATGTTGGAAGAGACGAGATATACGCGTGCCCATTGTGCCGCGAGATGCCACTTCAACATTTTATGTTCTGTGTATGTTGCACATGTAGATTTCGCGGAATTTATTGTTCGAACGATTCGAATGCTTGTCTTGCGGGCGCGTACGTTGATGATACTCTAAATTCTGCTGCTTTTTAATTATTGGGCAAGGAAGAAAACGCTAAAATAAAAGTAGATATGTATCGTATTGCAAATCAGAATGCTAATTTCTAATTGGAATTTCCATACAATAATTGTGTATTAGTATTAGGTCACAGTGGGATAAGTAGATGTACCTAATGTTTAAAGATAAAACTAGAAATTGATAAATACCATCGAGTAAATAATATAATAAATACCTAAGTTATTGTTTTCACATTTCATAACAAATAAAATTTTGCCTGTTTATTTGTGGTTAAAGTTTAATCTAAATTTTTATCATATTTTATCCAAACTTATGACAAATATTAATACTGGGAATTCCATCCAAATCAACAATGGATCCATACCGCGGCCGCGTGTCTCTCAGAATTATTTCTGTCATTTTTAGCTTCATTGTGTTCGTGAATGTACACGGAGTCACGCTCCAAAAGGACTTAATGCCGGTACATAGCCAACCTTTTGTCATGTACACATTATTCTGCGGGTACTTGTATTGTCTCATTAGCTGGACCACCTGTAGATACTCGCTCACGCAGTCTGTGGCGACTACATCAACCTCGAATCGAAACCTCGTTTAAATAAGAAAGATTTAAACGAGGCCTTCATTATTTATTACAATCTATGGTACCTTAGATACCTCGGTACCTTGAGTTCTAACTAGAGTCGCCATTACCAATATTATTAAATACTGCAATTTTTTTATCGATTGTAGATTATAATAGAACCTCAAGGACTGTTGAATGATGATTAATGCACTAAGGATAGGTCATAATAATTGCTCATTGTGTGCCTAAAACAATTGATAGTAGCGCTATTTATGTTATCTACAGCCTAGATCACTTGTCATATTTCTAGTGCTGTCTAATTTTGTGACATTACGGTCGGTCATTTAGGATAATTCCACATGTCAGCGTCGGTTCTAAAGCTATAGGCTTCATGTCTGACAATAATGCTTAATAGTCGATCGATTTTGCGATAAAATCTTCAAGCAAGTGTTCGGATTCCATGAACTCTAGCTACGTGTTCAACAATAAACTACTACACAAATCGCTTTTTGAAAAACGAAAGTCATTTGTAGAGTTTATCAAATAAATAAGTCTAAGAAGAAAATATTTTTTGTTTTATGGTAAGTTGTTAGTAGGTGTAAAAAAAATTTAGTAAAATTTGTATAAAAATGAAAATAAATTGTAGAAAGGAAAGTTGCTAGTAGTAAATTTTTTACATCATAATATTATTATAATATCGTAATATTATTCGAATGCATTTTATAAGGAAGTGGTTGGTCGTGCAATGCGCGCGGCGAGCACGCCGGGCAGGTGTTCTGATCGCGCTCCCCTCCTTGTTGCAGAGCGGGCGATGCGTCGCAAGTAGCGCGGTGGGGCCCAGCCCGCCGCCACCCCGGCCAATCGTGGCGCGTCTCGCTGATGATGTCATCGGAGGAGGAGGCCGACTCACACGCGCCCTACTCGGATAGACTGCTAAAGAAACAGAAACGCGCCAGACAGCGCGTGGACGCCGGCGAGCCGCGCAATTCTTACTCGACTCTCGCGACGAACGGACTCGCGCCCGCGCGCGCCGCACACATGAGTGGCGGACTTTACGGCGCCATCTTCGAGGGCCGCCAACACTTCGGTCTCTTCGGGCCGGGATACCCACACGCAGAAATGCTCAACGAGCTTATCGGACGAGGAACCAAGCAGGAGCAGGAGTCCAGTGAGGAAGCCGCCAACAGACACCTCGCAGATCACGTGCTCAGAGGCATCCTACAGAAGAGCAAGAAAGAATTTCTTCGATTATCCCCGGACAATAATAATGTTCTCTCGAACAACAATAACGACGAGCCTATCGAGAAACGATCACCGGAGAGGCCCGCGTCTCACGACTCCCGCCCGGACCTGGACGACGCCCTGCTGGCGCTAGACGGCGCCAGCAACTCTCGTACGTCTCCACCCCCGGCGCCTGCGCAGGCCGACCACCTGGTAGCGCCCAAGTCGGAACCCGAGGATCGCGACAGTGACGCGCAGCGGTCCTCCCCGCGACCTCTCGATGTGAAACGTGCTCGTGTTGAAAACTTAGTGTCGACATTGCGTTCTAGCCCCGTTCCCCAACAACCACAAGTGAACGGCTGTAAGAAAAGAAAATTGTACCACCCAGTGCAGCACGACGGTGCGGCGGAGCGATACGGAACCAGCCACGGCAGCAGTGCACATACCGTCTCGGACGACTCCGAAGACGACGGTGAGCGACCGCCCATTCAACAAAAGTTAGTAGAAAAGAACGCCTTAAAATCGCAATTAAGAACAATGCAAGAGCAACTCGCAGAGATGCAAGAAAAATATATGCAACTGTGTAACAGAATGGGGGAGTCAGAAACTATGGACAATGACGGTGCTTCTAGTGACGTTGAACAAACCGAGGACCCAGTTCCTAAGTCGGAGCCTGCATCACCAGCGAAAGAAGTGCCTCCGCAAATACCAAACAACATTGCTACACCTAACATGTTGTCACAAGTGATGAGCAAAGTGATGTCGGCGCGGATGCACGCGCACGCTGCTGCTCACCCGCACCTGCCGCCCGGGTTCAACGGCTCTCTGCCGCTCATACCGCACCTCCCGCCTGCCGACCACATGCATCCACCGCATCCACACCAACAACACCTCAACAACGCCGCCGCCATGTACTTGAACCAAAAACTATTCCTAGAACACCAAATGAAAGAAGCTGCTGAACAGCAACAGAACAACCAACAACAGAGGCCGCGATCGAACCAGCACTCGCCACAACAGAGACAGCTCGGACAGACAGCAAAGCCTCCGCTCTCATCCGAACTAGCCGAGCGATTAGATGCTCTACGAAGTAATGCCGGCTCAGTCGGGTCAGCCGCTGGGGCCGATCTAGAAGGATTCGCGGAGTTGCTCAAGAACGAAATAACCGCATCCCTAGCGAGCCTAATCGATTCGATCGTGACACGTATATTGAATCAGCGGCGAATGATGGGGAAGCAATCTGAAGCGGCGGCGGCAGCAGCGGAACAGCTGAACAAGGACCTGATGCGGGCGCGGCAACTGCTGGAGCGGAAATCGCCAGCGCCAAAGCTACCAGAAAGGCCATCGGGACAGATGTCAGGTAACCATAACCAACCCGTCCACCAAGCGGGCCCGCCTAATGGCATCCCGTTTATGTCACATAATCAGATGATGATGGCTCAGATGAACGGCCCCCGCGCGCCCGGCTCAGCATTCCCGCTGCACGCCGACGCGAGCGGGCCCGGACATGGCACTCACGTACGCCCCCCGACAGGCATGTTCCAGACGCCGCCGAAACCGCTGCCACCGCTCTACGGGCCGCCGATGAACGGGCACTTCGAGAGAGAGCCGAACCCGGAGCAAAACGAGGCACTGAGTCTCGTCGTCACACCAAAGAAGAAGAGGCATAAGGTGACGGACACGAGGATCACGCCGCGCACCGTCAGCCGAATCCTGGGAGAGGGAGTGGGGCACTCGCCCGAGAGCAAGTTCCCGGAGTCGCCGTCGCCGCGGCCGTACCCGGGTGGCATGGCACTGCCGACGTCGGTAGCAATCCCAAACCCGTCGCTGCATGAGAGCCAGGTGTTCTCGCCGTACTCGCCGTTCTTCGGCGCGGGCGGCGGGCTGGCGCGGTCCCCGCCGGCGCCCGAGCGCGACTCGCCGCCGCTGCCGCACCCGCCAGCGCTGCTGCACCCCGCGCTGGTGGCGGCGGCGCACCACGCCTCGCCAGACTACCTGCGCCTGCACCACCCGCCCCAGCACCACCCGCACCACCCGCAGCCGATGGACGCGCAGGACCCTCACTCCGACTGCAACTCCACCGAGCTCACCTACGACGGAGTTCAGCCTACTATATCCTTTTCAAATAGAATGCAAATGGACTACCAGGTGAGTTGAAATCATAGGCCATACTTTGATAATAATCTCTAATCATCATAATGTGCAAATCAGTTTTATCTCTTCATACAATTGTCTTTAAAACGAATCAATGTAAAAACGTTTGTTCATAATGATAAGTAGAACTATGAATCAAAGTTTGGCCAATGACTTCAATTTCACCCAATATTCACACACAAACATCCACATTCTTAACTCGCAGGTCAACTTGATACTAAGCGAAATCCGAGCTAATACCGATTACAAATCCTGCAGTGGCCACGGCATATCTTATTTCTGTAGTGTTTAACCTCACGACTGCCGCCTACTTCCTACTTAGCTTAGGTATTACGACTCTGGAAACCTTACAACTGCTGCGGTTTCTACGTTTTCCACGATCCTACCATTACTTGCCTATTCGTCTAAGTCAAAATCCATAACAACAGAATCAATTCTTAAAGTCACTAATAACTACAAAAAAAAAAGTTATACCTATCCTATTTCATAACTTGTACGAACGCAATACCTAAAGGTAAACAATTTATATACGTTACATATGCTATGTGGTAGATAGATGTTTACTCCACCAGAACACGCAGTACATAAATCATTGTAGTTGCTCGTATCTGCTAAGGCACATTATAAGATTAGATGCAAACGGATTACTTTCTAGTGCTTCCCGTAAAGCCTATCGCATAGAAATCCAGACCTAGGTACATAATGCCACTCTAACTTTTTTTCTAACAAACATGAACTTTTTAATGAAGTAAACACACTCATAAAAGTTTATGAAGTTTCCTGGATATGAAATTTGATATTTGTAGTTAAATCATAAAACATGATAAGTGGTAAATATAGCTTTTTATCGTAGGAATGTTTCGTTAAATGCCCTGATTTGCATTGTTTACGAGTTTCCCTTTCGTCAATTATGTTAATTAGATTCTATTGCTAACATTTTGATATTTTATCGCACTCATTAGGGTCTTTCTGCGCAGTTGTAAAGTTATGTAGGAAGTAGATAAATTATATTGAAGTCAACTTTTTTGATAAGTTACAAGTTATATGACCAACGCGAACATAATCACCACTAAAGTATCAAGTTCCATGTCACAAATACAAAAAAAAACACCTTTATCTCTTGTCAAAATTGCCCATCACTGATTAAAAATTCTCATCAAACACACGAATTTTTTACCTCTTGTACAATTTACCCATGTGCCAAAATTTGTCCAAATAAGGCCTTAACCACACTGCACTCGTCGACGCTGACGCCCATGCACCTGCGCAAGGCCAAGCTGATGTTCTTCTGGGTTCGCTACCCGAGCTCGGCGGTGCTCAAGATGTACTTCCCGGACATCAAGTTCAACAAGAACAACACTGCGCAGCTCGTCAAGTGGTTCTCCAACTTTAGGTGAGTCCAGTTTTTTTATACTTCATGTTTTTCTACAGCCCAGAGGCGAAAGGGTGGATGTTGAACGCAATTCTCGGCCTTTATTTTTAAATACTTTATATTGTTAAACACAATTACAGGAAAATTGCTAAAAATCCAGTTAAAAATATTGAAAGCAAAGTCTTTTCGCCTCTGCGCTGTAGATTTGTTTTTCAGAAAATTGTATCATCGTTATCAGTCACCTTAAAACGTCCTTTGGTGGACATGACAACAACAACTACCTACATTTAGGTATAACAACTACAAAAACGTTATCCTCAAGATAACATATTGACATTAAAATATCGTGTCACGCAGCATTTACCTTAACATAAATATTAACAAATTAATTACCATCTCAAAATCTAAAAATAAAAATAGTTGGTAACAAAATGTAATGATGCGCAAGAAAAAGGACCATTAGGTAAGACTTTTTCTAGAACTAATATAATATAAAATTGATGAGAAATGTCCACAATTATGACAGCCCACGTATTTTAAACACCCGGGTCCGGCACCCTCGCCCTTTGACGATGATTAGGAAATAGTGAATCTAACAACCCTTTGCTATGTCATTATTGGATTACAACACTATCTGTTAGAAACCGTGATTGCTGTTAACTATTTTACCTCGAATATAGGGTTAACGATTTTAAGTTACAAGACGATCTGTAGAATACACCTTTAAATCACAAATTTTGGTTACAACAGAAAAAAAATAACAGAGAATCGACCTTCGTGCGACAATAAATAATTTAAGAATACAGTAGAAGATGTTAATAAAAATAATATTCTAGGCCTCGAAAACGATGGCGTGACGATTATGACTTTTTCTACGAATAGAATTATTACAATGCAAATCTATTTATTTTCTTTTTATGTCGTGTGGATGTCGAAATTGTAGAAAAAAAAGCAAAATGTTTTGTCTATGGCGTAGCAAACGCATGCTACGAAAACATGCTACGGCGTAGACAGGTGCTACAGTCGCACCTTTTCTACGTGTTATTGAATATTCTTAAACCTACACGAGATTGAATTACCTATTGCGCATATTTTTGCAAACAGGAGCGTTATAAATATACATACCTTAATTGGTTAAAATTTAATAATAGGAAATAATAACTAAATACTTGTCATACATATCTTTTAGGACTACTTAATTAGACCACAGAGCTAAAAACTAGTTTCCTTCCTCATCTAAAATCAAGAAACTAATATGAACTAAATCTAAATTAACACATAAATTGGTATGTTTATATAAATTAAATAACTGGGTGTATATAAAATACGTATATAAATACAAGGTAATCATTGTATATGAAGAAATAGAAGTAACAAAATTGTACCCTCTGTTTAGCCCCAACAGAATAAACAATTTAAAAATTGCGATAAATTATATAAGAAAGTGGCGGTTCTAGCAAACAAATATAGGGAGACTTCGGCCTTTAATTTTCTTTTACTATCCACCCTATGATTGTGTTAATAAGGCTAGGAAATCATAGGAAACTTCTTACAATCACATTAAAGAATTATGAAAAATAAACTTGAATATGTCGAAGATATTTTATTTTACTTTTGCGAGTTGTTTTTGAGGATAAAATAGGATTTTCGTAAAACCTCAAAGGAGTACCTAAGCTATGGAAATTTTCCTCACCGAAGTATTGATTGAGTGGGTATAATATTGCGTTATCTAAGCCGGTGATAAGGCACCTGCCTGCCTCGTGCTTGTTTGATAAGCACACCCTTCTTCATATCGGTTTCACTATTCTGCGACTATTATAAAATAACAATTTTGTCCAAAACTACTACATACATACATATAATCACGCCTCTATACCTAAAAGGGTAGGCAGAGCATAAACGACCTAAAAAGGTCGTTCTGCCGCGTCTGACAAAGTTTTGAGGGTTATTTAAGATGGATTTGTAGGTATATTGCTGTAGCGACAGGTTGTCAGCCCTTCTCTTATATGACAATATACTGAAACCCTCGGATCCCTTAGCTGGTTATTACAGGATACCCGGCAGGAATACAGCTGGCACATTCTATGTTTTTCTCTCGTTCCCAGGCCATAAAAAATATAAAAATCTATTTATATGGATCAAATAAAATAACAAGCACGCGTAATGTTGTTCGGAATCGAATAGGTACGATTATTTTGTTTTATCAAAAGATTCCCAGAATAAGTCCCAATGACAATATGTGTACAACACTTGTGATAAAACTACTTTATATATTAAAGCTGTGCTATCTCAAGGTATTATCTTTATCTTAGATAAAGGGGAAAGCTGTAAAAGCTTTTGATAAGTTCAACACTAAAGTATTGCGCAGGAATGATATCAAGCCACTTTCACAACATAACATAAAAAAACTTTATTGCACGTAATAATACAACATACAACACAACAGATAACAGCAAAAGACAAGTACAACATAGGCGGCCTTATTGCTAAGGTAGGAATTTCTTCCAGGCAACCGTTGGGCGAAAGAAAAAAGTGTAGCGGTAAGCGGGATAGTGCAAACCTAGTCAAATAGGTATCCTTAATACATTACATTACATATCATACATAAACTAAGTACAAGCTACTTCATAGATATTTGTAAAATAAACTAATACATAATATATAATAAACTAATACATAAACACATATTACCAGAAATAATTATAACAGGAAAGGTAGGAAATTTCTTTCCATGAGGATTATTTTTATAATATATATTCACTCCATCGCAACCTAACTATGACTAACGAAAGTTATATATAAAAATTGTAGCTAATAACCATATTCTGAAGACAGTTTGAAATTGTAGCAGTTTCTTTGAATAGCTTCGTACAACTTAGTCCATTAGTATTGTCCCTTAATGGTCGCGTTGTGGACAACGGAAAACGGCCATTTCCTTCGCGATAAACATCTCTGAAAGTCCACCTGAAAGGGTCATTCCACAATCGCAGGGAGGCAGGGACGAAATCAGGGCGAGACGGGACGGCTTCATAAACAGTTTTTTTTTGTTAACAAATGCCTTCTGTTTTTTTTGTATGCTATTAATTAAAATGTTTTCTAAAGTAACTAATAGTGAATTAACTAAAACTAATAATATACATCATTTAATGAATAAATAAATCCAAATAATCAACACAACTTATTGTGTAAATACCTATTTACCCTTTAGTTACGTCACTTTAAAAACTCATGTTTTATAATTTAATTTGTAGTTAGTTTAGTAACAGTAAATATACTTAGATAATATGCGAGATGGTTCATAAAAAAATATTAATTCTCTAGCAATATGTAAATATAATTAAATATAAAATGTTATAATATTTTTTTTAATGATACTCGTACAAAATTAGGTCCCATAATCTAAAAATACTACGACTGTGTTATGAATTTTGGGGGCGACAAAATAAAGGGCGGCAATCTCCTCAGGGGTGCTAAACTCCTGAGTCCTGCACTCGTGCGGAAGGCAATTACAAGCGAAGGTGTCTCGAAGCGCCGGGGTTGAATAATAAATGGCATTTTAAATTTACGGAAAACATCGATTAGTGGTCAGCTACCCCTTTAATTAGCCCCACTTTTGTTGACTATTTTGTGTGCGTACTGTTTTAATTTAATAGTTTTGAGGGAAACAGCTACTTAGTAACCTACTTAATTAGTTGAAATATTATGTTAGATTAGAAAAAAATGCTAGTAAAAGTTTTAATTTAACTGTAGTTGGGCAATAAAATTAAAATCTATTATTTATTTATTTACCTTTATGCACAACATGTTACATGGTCGGACTTAACGCCAAAGGCATTATCTACCAGTCTAACTTATGGCATACATTATTCTATTTAATTAAATCTTTGTCTTTTTAATTATTTTTAATAAAACGTCTGTATTTGAAAAAAACCTCCGGCACCTTGCAAATGGAGAAATAAAATCTTGGAAAAATTACTAAAACGCGTAGTTTTGAAATAGTAGTGAAGGTGTTAGCGCAAGATATAAGCTCTCGACACTAGCCACTTATTCTCGTAGTCTTCAATGGCACTGTGGGCTCTAAGAGCTGCTTGTGCTTTTGCCGGCGCGAGTGTGTGCAAACCTTTACAATTTTGCTTTTCGAGAGCGACAAGCAAACTTTTAAACAACCTGCCAGTATCTTGGAGATGAGAACTTTCGAAAGTCGAACGAGTTTACGATACATTACTTATTTTATATTTATATAAACAATATTTGAAATCACCTACGTATTATAAATGTTAAATATGCTCTTATTACCAGAAAAGATATCGAAATTTCAGACAGGAAAAACAAAATTGTACATAGTATTTTACGATTATGTACCTAACTACCTCATTATGTAACAGTTAGGTTTTTACAGCAACGTCACATGAATCTCTATTACTATACGTACATTCCACTATCTACTCTAATGAGTTACGAAAATCCATCTCTACCCTTTACCGCATAAATGTCCATACATACATACATATAATCACGCCTTTATCCCTAATGGGGTAGGCAGAGCGTAAACGTCATAAACAAAGGTTGTTCTACCTCGTCTAACAAAGTTTTGAGGGTTATTAGTAATTTAAGATAGATTTGTAGGTATATTGCTGTAGTGACAGGTTATCAGCCTATCGCCTAAATTACGATAAACTGAAACGGATCCCTTAGCTGGTTTTTACAGCATGCTCGGAAATGCAGCTGCAGCTCGCTCCCAGGCCAGCATGTTTGTTGATAATTTATTTGTTATCAGTAGAGGTAAATCATTAAAAATAAACTATGATTCATTTACTCGTATGCGGTAATGGTCTAGATATCTGAAACGTACCAAGTCATATTTTTATTGTTGACTTTGTTCCTCAACTTTAGTTCGAGACATCGTAGTACCACCGCGGCTTTATCTCCTATCTCCGGCATGTTTTCGCTGCAACTCTCGCAGTTTCTCAAACGCAAAGACCGCCGGCACAAACATTTGCTTGCAAAGTCGTGGCAAAGACAAATTCTTTGCGCGGCCTCAAAGAAACTCGCCACAAAGACTCCTAGAATTAGCTACGATAGAACTAATTAGCGACGGTGTTTAAGTTATTTCGCTTAATTAAGTTGCGCAAGTGGTCTGCGGCAGGGTTACCATGTGGCTAGATTTGTTTAATACTAAGGGTTGTACTTTATGCGGGAGAGTCGAGATTGAAACAATTCATATTCTCATAGGTACACCAGCAATTTGGCTTATTCTTCAGTTTATTTGTTTGGAGTAGCAAAACTGTGTTTAAATCCAAACTTTAAAAAAACTCGGTAGTGCTTATAGAAAAAAATTGGGATATGTACAGCCAAGAAAATTCTAGATATTTTTAACACTGGTAACCCTGCAGGTGGGCCAGCAAGCAGCAAGGCGTTGCAAATTGTTAGACCGAGGCACTCCAATTAATCTTTTTACACATCCAACTAGTCGCACAAGGACGGGCACTTAGCGAACGTTTACACACGGCGACTTCCACTGCCACACTTGGCGCCAAGTGGAAGAACCGCCATTTTGGAGAGCTGGCTTACATGGAATTAAATCCGGAAAAATCTTGGAAATCTTACAATAGAATTAAAAAATAAATTTAAAATAGACTAGTGATAGTTCAAATGTGATTTGTACATTTGTATTTTGGTAAAGTTTTGAAAGTTAGATTCTTAATTTAAAAGAACAAATATGGCTTATACATCTGAGACAATCCTGATTATAGGAAAAGCATTTTTAGTTTAAAAAAAAATAGTTTCCTGTAACATTGAGTTTATATTTCTACAGAGCCGAGTAGAAATATAACGTTCTGTCGAGTAAGCGCTCTTACAGCAGTTGCAAACGGAAATGTTGCCTTACTTCGCAATTTCCATACGCCTTTTTAACTTAAAGGTAACTAGTTGCAAAAATTAAGTCCAAGTGTAATTAAAAACTAAAATGCTCTCATATAAATATTATTCAAGATGTGTAACATGGAATCATAAGGGCAAATAAAATGGCTGAAAATATTGCACTAATTAGAGTAATACCTGTTAATCCCCTAATCGTGTAGAGACAGCCTTAAAACTATGTGTAGTTTTTTAAAACGGTTAGCTAATGCAAGTCCGCGGTCTAATTTGCGAGTTAACGTTTTTAATAAGGCCGTGTTGAGGCGGCAAGTGGAGCCTCGCGGGCGGCAAGTGGTCGCCATTCAGCCGCCCCGCGCCGTGTGAACACCTCGTAATTAATACCGAGGAAGCTTATGAGTAGTTTTTTCCTTAAAAAAACTTGCTAATTACTCACGCACTTGAAATGTCGCAGCCAATCCCGTTTATGAGTTAATTTGTGGAGCTTAAGAATTTCAGAGGTAGGTTTAGTTGCCGTTCTGAAGTACGTTACCCGTATCCTGAGTTTGAACAAAAATTCTGTATTTAAATTGTCCAGTAAATGATATGGTCGCGTTTACATGTAAATAAATAGTATAAATTATCTTCTGATTCATTTAACTTCGTATTAATAAAAAAAAAACATCTTTAGACAAGAAAAAAATCATAACGAAGAATCTTTGGCACCCCGTGCGGTTTAAAACATGGGTATCTTTAGTTTTTCTTTATGAAACCAAAGGTATAAGTTTTAATCAGTTGACCACACCCTCGACTTTAAGCGTATAAAAATGTAGTTTCCGGCCACATACTTGTAGTTTTGTGGCAACTATGTCTTCACCTCCGAATTAGTCCACACGCGAACGTAATGGGCATTTGGGGTGTGGCAGAATTTACATATCATTGCGATACGAGGCATCATAAAATATTAGCCTTTCGGCGGACATCCCCGTTAATAATATAATTAAAACACGCGAGGCGCGGTTCTACTTATCGTGTAATCAAGAAAGAGCGTGAAACGGGACGTAGGGGGTGGTTTTTGGGCTTTCATTGTGACTACAAAGAAATTATTAATGAGTTTCTTGAAACGGAATACGCGTATGCTATAGTTTGTCACCGTCATGGTCATGGGCCATGGGTTACTGTTGTAGATCATGCGTTAAATGAATTTAAAAAAAACATTATATTTTTTATAAATACTGGCCAGTAACCTATCTAATCACTCGAACAATAAGTTATTTTCTGAAAACCTCATAATTAAAAAAATAAGCAGAGCCTCACTTATTAAGATGAACTAACTTGCTTCGTAAACATACATACTAGTACATATAATCACGCCTTTATCCCTAATGGGGTAGGCAGGGCGTAAACGATCTAAACTAAGGTTGTTCCGCCACGTATGACAAACTTTTGAGGGTTTTTCAAGATAGATTTGTAGGTATACTGCTGTAGTGACAGGTTGCCAGCCCATCGCCTTAATTACAATATACTAAATCCCTTAGCTGGTTTTTATAGCATGCCTAGTCGGAAATGCAGCTGGCACATTCTATGTTTTTCGCTCGCTCCCAGGCCAGCATGGAAGCACACTTCGTGAACACAGTTTCCATATTTAAATATCAACCCTCACACACACGCTACACACACACATCATGCACACGCACACACGTGCTCAATCCATCAGCTAATGAAGTGTAATTAGAAAAGTGGGCTGTCTTCCGACCAGCCTTATCTTGTCTTCGATGGGGCATTATCATTACGCGCTTTTTAATTACCCTTACCACCATAGCACACTACGGGGTGCCTCTATGCAACATGGAAAAAGATTATGAAAACGTCTAATGCTTTTATTTATTAATAGCATCTCTATTTATTCATTCTATTTTCACCTCGAAAAGCATTTTTTTTTCTCTTCCTGAAAAAAAAATCCTGGTTGTAGTTGTTCAGTGTCGTTGACTGAGCAATCCCTATAAGTTTGCGGGACGCTGTCCCATTCACCTGGTACTCGTATATGATGAATTTCATGCAAAGAAAATTGAAATTAACAATAATAATCTCGCTGAAATTTACGACACACTAAATAAAGCTGCAGATAAAATATTCCAATGTGCAGAAAAAAGATTGCATATGTTCGTTCGCTTTAGATTCATTTATGATGTGAAACCTTCATATCATAGAAAAAAAAAGATACTTTTTAAGGAAAAATAAATGACTCATTGCGTGACGTTCCCGCCCAAAACTCATATGTCATCAGGAGCGTAAGGTTTTTTAACGGTACGACACTAATGAAAGAAGGCGCGCCCTCTCCTTCGAGACTACGCGAGGTGCGCCGCGACCTCGCATGTTGAAACACCCAATGAACGCATGGTGTATAAAATCTTTATTGCCTTGTTTATTAAACATAATGAGCATAATTTGTTATATACTTTAATGGGGTAGCCTACTTACAGCTGAAGTAAAGGATACAAATCATTTTATGACACAATTTTTTCGCACCTAGGTTACGGACAACGTTATGTTCTCCGTATTAAGTTTCTAGAATTTATTTATAACAGAAATGAACTTTCTCTCATTTGACGTGTAATTAATCACATTTTCTTAAAAAATTGTTATTTTTTTGTCTAAAAAAATAAGAATAAGATAAAGGTTTTTTTTTGGTTTTACTTCTCACAAAATGTTCACCGAAAAGCACCTCTCTGGCTATAGTGGTAGGCAAATAACAACCTATTCTGGAGTCACGCCCAGCTAGAAGAAATCAAGTGAAAAGGCGCGGTAGGCTGTATACACATGGGAAATTATCCAAGTGCCCAACGACAGTCTGCACACGCCCTAAGACGTGATTAATTAAACGCAGAGTCGCTAGTGAAAATATGCGGGAATAAATAATACACATTAGTAGTAACTTCGAATTATTTAGCTTTGGAATTATGGATAGACGTTTCTTTTAAATGTAAATTATAATTGCTGAAAATTACATAAAGTTACTTAGTGGTACCTATTTACATATTACATTTCCCTTCTTTATGTGCAATTTGATCACTTACGTTGACTGAGCAAACCTTAACCCTTTTCAGTTTTCTGTAGACTGTTACAGTCCCTTAGAAACTATTTTTAATAATTTCCAGCAATTCACTTCCGAGTGCAAAAAAGCGAACAGACTCAAAGGTTTTTAAAAAAGTATCAAAAACTGTCTCCGAACAGTAATTAGCGAGTAATTCTGCAATCAAGTAGCCGTGAACGGTCAGCGGGGGCCCTTTAAACGTCTGTTTAACCCTTTTTTTCGAAATTTTAATACCGACTAGTTGGGCTAATGAAATCTCGACGAGCACTCAAATGAGCTGAACTTTTGAAGCGCAGCAAGACAGAGGAGGTCAGTTCGAGGGAGGAAAGGGGCAGGGAGGGAACTAGGCACCTTTCAGTTTGCAGGGAAAGCGTAAATAAAAACATACATACATACGCCTTTATCCCTAATGGGGTATGCAGAACGTAAACGACCTAAACAAAGGTCATTCCGTCGCGTCTGACAAAGTTTTGAAGGTTATGTATGGTAGGTATATTGCTGTTATGACAGGTTGTCAGCCCATCGCCTAAATTGCAATATACAGAAACCCTCGCACGGATCCCTTAGCTGATTTTTACGGCATGCCCGGAAGGAAATACAGCTGGTACATTCTATGTTTTTCTCTCGCTCCCAATCCAACATGGAAGATAAAAATATTAATCACATACATTCTTTGACAAGAGGGTGCCTCTAGTCTCAAGCCTCATGTGAATAAACGCATAAAATGTTATGTAAGAACTTAAATTTGGGTATTTTTCCTTATTTTGGGATAAATGCCTAATATGCTTATCTCATAGTATCAACGGTCACAGTGTTTCCCAAAACCACACGTACGTGATGAACCGACATCAAGCGATGAAAGTCTCTCGTTTTCCTGAATATATTTGAGTCGAGATATTCAGCCATATTTCTGCGTCAAACAACGAATATAACAATAATTACATTAGATTTTAAAAATACATATAATCACGCCTTTATCCCTAATGGGGTAGGCAGAGCGTAATCTACCTAAACAAAGGTTGTTCCACCACGTCTCGACAAAGTTTTGAGGGTTGTTTAAGATAGGTTTGTAGGTATACTGCTGTAGTGACAGGTTGTCAGTCCATCGCCTAAATTGCAATATACTGAATCCCTCGGATCCCCTCCAGGTGTACTGGTTTTTGCAGCATGCCCGGGAGGAAATAAAATGTTACTTTAGCCAAAATAAATCATGTTAAGGATGTTTATTTTTATACGTTATGCTTGCCTTATTAAGACCCGTATTGATAAACAGCACTTAAGACTGACAGCTAGTGTGAGTTCGTATCAGAAATGTCATTTCAGTAAAATGTGGCCTATCAAATCCATACTTAACATTGCTTTCTATCGTGAGATCGTTTTATAAATAAGAGACTAGGGCTCATATTTATAACCCGCACTTCAGACTGACAGCCCGTTTGAGTTCGTATCAGAAATGCAATTTCAGTCAAATGTGGCCCGTCAAATCCATACTTAATATTGCTCCCAATCCTGTGATCGCTTTATAAATACGTGACTAAGACTATCGCATTTAGGCAATTCCACTAGTTATTGCGGGTAAGCGAAATATTGGCGAGAAAGTTGACAAGTTGGCGAGTTGATAAGTCACCCGCATACGTCCAACAAATGCCGTACGACGTAACTGTGTTAGGTTAATAGACGGTAAACACCTTCGCTTGAATATATTACATACCAAAAATCATGCCTATTTTCCTCAGGGAAACCTCATAAAACCATTTTGAAACAAACGAAAAACGCACTTATGGAACGTTGAATATTTCTCTCTACTAAAACTACAGAAAAATCGAATTATTATAAATCGATGGTATTTTTCATTATATATCCTTGTCTATGTTGGTATCTTTGTTGAATTATGACGCGATGCAATAATTTAATTGAAACACCTCTCCGAAAATAGCTGCACTTACTAGTTAACATACCTACACTACCCCATCACGAACTTTTAACTGAATCCGGAACGCACGTCCCACACAACCCCCATTTCGCTTATTGTTTTACCCCTCCAATTTTATCATAGAAAGTAGAAAGTCCTGCATCATCATGACGTCACGCATGAGATAATTCAATTCCGGCTTGTCTAAATGCGGCCCTGTCCGGCCGGCGCGGTCTGAAAAAAAGTTTTTTCACTAACTGAAGCATTAATCCAGCCAGTATTAGTTTACTCGCTTTTACTTGCGCTTGTGTGTGTGCGTTGCGCGTGTGTGCACCCCGCCGTGCAACTTTCAGCACAGAGTATGCAAAAATTCAGAGCCGCCGAAGTTCGACCTTTCGACCGCCCCAAATTAAGTTCTTTAATAACGAGTGAATTTATGGGAGTTTTTGTTGTAGCATCATCTATCAGACATTAGGAAAAAAACGTTTAGTTTCCTCAAACAATGCTCATTTACGTAAAAATATTATGTTCTAAGAAATTTAAGATTGAAACCCACTGCAAACTCATGCTAAAACTATCTAAAAACAATATCTTCAGGACGTTTAAATAATACAAGAGACGTGACAGTCAACGATGCGCTGAAACCCACAGAGTCTACTTTTACTGCAACGCCCTTTTATTGTTATCTTAAATTTTAAAAAACAACGATTTCCTCATATAACTCATCTAACCACCTAGTGCAAGTCTAACAAAAAAAACGAAAGAAAAAAAAAAAAAGCACTTTCATTGTTATCTTCACTTAAAAAAAATATCTACGACTTCCTCATCTAAGCACCTAGTGCAAGACTAACAAAAAGAAAAAACAAATAAAAAAAAAGCAAATAAAGTAGTCTCCTAAGTTCCGATTACTCTGTCCGATGCAGCGGCCCGTTCCACCGTACTTCTCGAAAGCCGGCGGACGTCCACTCACACCACCCTGCACACAGCCTGTAGCTACGTACGAGAAAACCACCCCCTGTATCATTTGAGTCCACCATCAGGTTTTAATAACCATTGTATTTGGCAGCGATCGAAATGAGGGTAGACGTCTGCGAACTATTTTTTCGGACGCCATTTTTGAGAAAAGTTGAGGGTTTATTAGCTACAGTTTATTGTTTACTCAATGTGATATAATAGTGTATATGTGTGTGATTAAACTTTCATTTTAAAGAGAATAAAATATATTTGAAAGGAGAGTAATTTTCCTCCGTTAGTTTGTATTTTTTTATTAAGTTGAATAGGCAATCGTGTAGAATTTACACTGTCTAACTGTAAATATTGTCACACGAATATTCACCATTTCTTGT
Organism: Scrobipalpa costella; assembly: GCA_949820665.1. Lineage (NCBI taxonomy): Eukaryota > Metazoa > Arthropoda > Insecta > Lepidoptera > Gelechiidae > Scrobipalpa > Scrobipalpa costella. The sequence continues at coordinate 5,538,374 of OX463314.1, forward strand.
ACATTTTTAATAAAAAATATATCAAAAGCTACGCCTAAACGTGATCAAGATCTCGTAAAAACGCTCTACCGTTAATGTCAGATAAAAACAAAGCAGTTACTGTAATTGAAACAACTTAGCCATACATAGACTTGATTGTAATCTCCTGTATTCCCCAGTATGTTAGATACATACATACATATAATCACGCCTTTATCCCTAATAGGGTAGTCAGAGCGTAAACGACCTAAACAAAGGTACCAAGTACCGCCACGACTGACAAAGTTTTCAGAGTTATTTAAAATAGATTTGTAGTTATATTGCTGTAGTGATAGGCTGTCAGCCCATCGCCTAAATTATAATATACTGAAACCCTCGGATTCCTTAGCTGGTTTTACAGCATGCCCGGGAGGAAATGCAGCTGGGGCATTCTATGTTTTTGTCTTGCTCCCTAATCAGCATGGAAGTATGTTACACTAATATAATAAGATTACAGAAAGTAGGTTACGGCACAAGTCAGAACGCGCGGATTCTTTCATTATTGCCGTTACTTGCGGTATGTGACAGATGCGGGTACTTGGCACTTTCGCGATAAGAGGGTAAAAACACGCTTCTCTATCCAGCAGTTATTCTCGTATATTGAAATTACCAAGAAGTTGCAAATTCATAAATGAATCATGGAAATTTTTGAAAATAGACAGACCTCATCTCGTAAGAAAATTACTTATTTGAGTATCTTCAAAACCAGACTAAGGCCCGTAATTATAAAGTGATCTCTAGATTGAGAGCAGTATTAAGTATGACTGAGATGACATTTCTGATACGAACTCAAACTCGCTGTCAGTCTCAAGTGCTGATTATAAATACGGGCCTTAATTACATATGCAAAGGAAGATAGAAAGTATGCTCTATCTTCATCACTGAAAATTTTATGAGATTAAAACTTGCCTGTAATAAATTATCATAAAAATAATATCAAATTTTAAAATATTTTGTCTCTTTCTCTATTTCTTACTATTACCTTATCATAAGTAAGTAAAGTCAAATTGTTTATTGCAAACCATATGGTAAATTAAAGATGTTCACAAGAAAAATAAGAAACACATATGGACCCGGCAGGGCACAGCAACAATATTACAATAAATGTATGTAAAAGATAAATTAACATGGTAGCAAATAAATTAATTCAGATTGTAAAATAACTTCATAGAAAAAATAAATTCATAGTTAAAATAGATTCATAAAAAAATTAATTAGTAAAAAAAAAAAATTAACAATAAAATAAAAAGTTCAATACATCAAGGATTAAATTTAAATTAGATTAGATTACAAATTATTATAATTAAAATAGCATGCAGAATCCATTAAAAAGTCACATATAAAGCTTCGCTAGATTCCATTCCAGTTTATTTTTCATCAAAAAACTCTTGCAATGTGTAGAAACTTTTGTCAATAAGGTATTCACTTAACATTTTTTTTAACTTGATGATATCTTTCTCTCCTTGTATATCTTTGGGCAAGTTATTATAAACTTTGGCTGCCATCACAAGTGGTCCGTCACTTACCAATTTCATTTTAGTTTGGGGAAGGGCTAATCTAGTTTGCGGTCTTAAATTAGCTGGGCGTGAGTATGTGGGGAATAAGTCGGAGTTTTTTCTAACAAAAAGGCTCACTTCTTGTATATATAGTGAAGTTAAAGTTAAAATCTTATATAATTTAAAGTATGGTTTGCATGTTTTCATTTTGTCTATGTTAGCTATTATTCTTATACACCTTTTTTGCAATCGAAATATTTTTTAAATGTTAGTAGTAGGTACAAGTATGATAGTATTTTTCGTTTGACGAACAAAACTGTGTCTAGCATAAACATCAAAAGATCCTTAAAATCGCACCGAGTAAGTGAACAATGAAAGAAAGAAAATAAAAAAAGTCCCCGACCCTTCATCTAAACGTCTTGGCATTAACTTGTTCGTAGAGTTGACAATATTTTAGACACGGCTTAGAAATCAAGTATGGGGTAGGATAGGAGATGGTTGGAAAAAATGGTTGGGTGGGCAGGAAAAAGTAAACCTAATTGGTATCGTCATCAAATAAATTAAGTACATATAGGTATTTTTACAACATTTTTTGCGTCACAAAAACAATATACTGCTCTCATTGTCTGGCTTTTCCATGAAGCTAACTCTACATGTTCTATTTCTAAAACGAGAAGTTTGCTTTGTATTTAGTCAAATATTTGTCTCTATTTTGTTATCCTACCCCATACAATTCGTCTGATCGAAGTGATCATTACGGGAAAGTCAAAACGAAGATTTTCTTTGAAAGTTGTTCAGTTCATTTTGTTGACTGAGCAACCTCTTTTAGTTTTCAGTGGAGTCTTTTTAGTGGTCCACCGTCCCCTTGTCTCTTTATCTCTTAGTTGCATATTTCTTGTCTTGTAGAATCTTCCTTATTCTGCCGTGTCTTTACATTGTGAGGTCTATGTTCGTGGTGCGAGAAGTTCACACGGGAACCGTCTTGAGGGGACGGATACACTTGTGGTAGAATTGCCGCCGAGATTTACAATACCACCCCTTGGTCTAGCTAAGTAGCTGGCCGTTTTGGCGGCAAAATATCTTATTAAACCATTTGAGGACTAATAAAGCTGAATAAATTGTATCTCTATATCTACTAACTAATAGCTATTAACATAAAAGTTTTGCAAAGATGAAAAAAAATATGACGTTGAATCAGTTAAAATATCTTTGACGTAAATGACATGAAACTATTACTTAACTAAGTATTTTGTTGATAAAAGTTATTGGCAAGAAAAGAATCCTAAATCTTTGAGCCGACGATATTTTATAGCATGTAAAAAAAACTTGATCTGCCAAACAATGATACGATACCCAAGACGTTGGCCAGGTAACGCAAGATGTTAAGACAGACAAAAGCTCTTTCTTAGCTTCGCGAATGTTAAATAATAATCTTTACAACTTCGAATTTAAAGTTCAAAATCGATTTACGCAAATCTTTACCTGTTTGCAATTCAACTATTGTGAATTTTATTCGGCAAGATGTTGTAGTTTTATACGGCCATGGGAATGTAAACTTTATGGCATCTGCAAAAAGTTTATTTTCATGTTTGAAAAACAGCAAAAGACGTTGGGATATTTGAACAATCGAAAGTAGGAACAGCTGACTGTCGTAACGGTTTTATTTTTTTAAATTATGTGTGTCATAGTTATAGGACTGCGAATACTTCATGGTATCGCATTTTGAAGATAAAGTCTTCTTTCAATCTAAAATTGTTCTCTATATTTATCAGACGTGGCGAAAATGCCTTGCACCAGGCGTTTTACACTCTGCCTACCCTGTAGGGCCCGACTTTACATTTCACAAAAATTTGCTCTAACTATTTATCAGTGCCAGTCTAAAGATGCGTATTTTTTAGCTTATGATATTTCATAAATATTTCTTTTCTTTCTCTATATCTAGACACTTAGGCCCGTAATTATAAACAGTACTTGAGACTGACAGCTAGTTTGAGTTCGTATCAGAAACGTCATTTCAGTACAATGTGGCCTGGCAAAACCATACTTAATATTGCTCTCAATCTTGTGATCGCTTTATAAACACCAGCCTTAAAACATACATCATGCCCTCTCTACATGACGGTAACTACAGGACTGATTCGTTCACTTCTCTCCTTCTTTTTTGGAAACTCTTAATTGTCTTTCTTCTCTGTCGCTCGCGATTCTTTTTTCGAGTTTCCTACATTTTGCTTTCATTAAGCCGTAGACTACACTTTCTTTTTTATGTTTCACGTGCCCGCATATTCTCTATATGGGTACATAAGAGACGTTGGTTGCCTACAAAACGGTTAAGTACGTGAGCGATTCCAATCTGAAATCTACGAATATTGGTAGCAATTCGTAGTTGCAAAAATCACGACTTAACTAATAAAAGTCTATACCTGTCATTTTCTATGATGAGAGAACAGACAGGGACGATTTTTATCAATTTTTATCAAGATTTGATTGTGCCTCAACTCAGGGTATTGAAGAAATGATTTATTTTTGTATTTTAAAAATACATCAAACCAGTCTACACAAAGACTATTTCTGTTATATTTTTTTTATGTCATATTGACTTTGTCTCTTAAACACTTAAGACTATTACACGTATCTGTTAAATGCTTAAAGATTAATTTCTATGTCACATCTGAAGACACTTGAACTCTAAACGAATGACCGAACTATAATTAAAAATATGACAAACATGCAACCAATCAGAGATATTATGAAGAGGAAACTTGTCGTAATAACTAAGCTAGGCTAATAATAATAAGATATGAAGTTTATCCTTAAACTTTAAGTACAAGAAATAAATACCAACAATACTATAAACATTTTGCATATTTAAAAAAAATCACGACGAATTGAGAACCTCCTCCATTTTTTTGGAAGTCGGTTGGTAAAACTTTTTTAAAAACTTGTCATTCGCACATTGTACTCGCCACCTCTAGTGCTAGGCAAAAAAAGATGACTTATTATTGAGGCACTTCATTTACTTAGTCAATTAATAAGGTTACAATCTCACGCCAAGTGCCAATTAAAAATATCACCGTAGTATGCATGAGAGGAATTAAGTACCCATTTTTCAGGTGTTGGTTATTCAAAATTTTATTTTATGTTGGGAATGAACGTGCCCTAATGGAGAAAACAAAACATTAGCTACTGGCCGAAAAATACACAAAAAAACATGGTATTCTTTTTAACGAGTAAATTTTAAATAAACAAAGTAAACCGACTTAAAAACCCTAAAGCCGTCATTTCCAGAATCGCGAAAAACTGAATTAGCTTGTCTGAATGCGAACTCGTAAGTAATTAGCCTCGCGAGACACTCGATGCGCTCGACTCGCTCTCGTAAGCGAAGCGATGCGAAGATAGCGAAGCGATGCCGAGCCGAGTGAGCAAAAATGGCTAATCAAATCCTTTCCCGCCCTCAACGGGATTCGAGGGCTTTTTATTTCCATTGTGCCGTGAAGTGTCACACTGTGCAGCCTACCTGTCGTAGGTATACGCTTAGGTACGTCATTAGGCAATGGTGAATGCCTGCGACGATCTTTTTTCAGTCCTCTGTCACAAAGTTTCAAATCAAAACAGCGAAAAAGAATTTGCCCGAAAATTTAATTATTAGCCCCTAATATTTCACATAACTTCAACTTGTTTACAAGACTTTAGTGCGTACTAATTAATGGCTTAAAATAGATTAAGTTCGTTATATTTTTCCTTGAAGCTAAGGATAGCGATAATATTTACAAGGAAAAATTCTGAGCTTGACGATATCGTTCGCCACATTTCAAATAATATTAATATTTTTGTATACTTATTAAGTTGGTTAAAGTTCATGGAAAAATACTAGCACGATAAAAACGTTTTTAGCTAATCTTTGGCGGTGTGGCGAGAGTAAAAAACAATGAGGTATTATAATGTTGAACCATTAATTTGCTATTGCCCTAGCCATGTAATGCAAAAAAAACGGGGTATTTTGGCGTGGGCAGCGATTGGAAATTGACCCAATTAGTTACCACCGATACGAAAAGAAGAAACTAATCCTTACTCTTCTTCTTTTGCAGAGAATTCTACTACATCCAGATGGAGAAGTATGCGCGGCAGGCCATGAGCGAGGGCCTGAAGGCGGCCGAGGACCTGCATGTAGCTGGAGACTCCGAGCTCTACAGGGTCCTCAACCTGCACTACAACAGGAACAACCACATAGAGGTGAGCATCACGAGTATTTACAGGTAAAATTGACAAGAAGATATGTGGATGTCATAATGGATTTGGTGAAGAAAACAGTAGATCACTTCCATGCCCTCCCCCCGGGAATTTCCTTGCGCCCATGGAAGTGACCACTGGGTCACAATCACACAGGTAACTCTCCAAAGCAATAGCCCCCAAATTCAGTGCCAATGAGCATTGTTCAAAAAAAAATCATACTATAATTTTTGTTTCGGTTTCCAGGTGCCACCAAACTTCAGATACGTGGTTGAGCAGACTCTCCGCGAGTTCTACCGCGCGATCCAGGGCGGCAAGGACACCGAGCAGAGCTGGAAGAAGTCCATCTACAAGGTGATCTCGCGACTAGACGACCCCGTGCCGGAGTACTTCAAGTCGCCCAACTTCCTCGAACAGCTGGAGTGAGCGTCCGACCACCTCCACACCACATTCGGAATTTAAAAATTAAACATTGGACGATTGTTTCGCACACCAAAATTTTACGACACTCGCATTTAGGCCTTCAGATTCAAAATTATTGATAAAAAAAGTTAAATTATTAAAAAAAGTTTTGAATTTGTACGTTGGACGTCGGATGGTGCGGCCATAGGGTCGCGCCCGCGCTCTCCTAGGAAATTCATTAGGTTATACGAGTAAGAGAAAATTTAAGTCACCTAGAATTTTATTTCTGCACATAATATATTTCGCTATATATAATTATTATTATATTATTATTAAGTATTATCTTAAATGGTTTTTATAGTTGTGTATATCTTAAAATCATTTATTGATTTATTATTTAAGGAAAAAAACGATTAATATATTAACTGCTTAAGTTTTGAATATTTTGTTGTTTTTATTTTATTTTTATCCTTTTGTTTCCTATCCTGAATGTTTGGATGGTTTGTTCTTTAGCGTTGTAGTTCGGTTGGCTCGCCTCTCGCGGCCGAAACTTGTCAACCTTTACCTCGTCATCATTATTTTAGGAATAATTAACGGTAACCATAGTCATTAGTACAATAGAGCAGGGTTATTTTTCGATCCACAAACAAATATACATATTATAAATTATTTTTATACTGATAGCCGGTTTTGTGTTCGTGCAGAGGATTTTCAATAGGATAACTATAAACAGATAGCAAAATTCAAAAATTATTAAACATCTTCATTTTACGATTACAGTAAACATCCTTAGTTGTTGTTCAGATGTTTCGGCAATGTTCGGGTCGCAATTCAGTTCGTCCGGGCCGCCCCGGATCTAGGGTTAAGTTTATTTGTTAGATAAAACCACTATTTTCCGAAAATTCGCGTGGGCACATAAAGCTAACACTGCCGGAGCGTGGCGCTACACTTAGTTTAATTCAGAAATTCCAATTTTTCTGTCACTTTCTAAAAGATTTCTGAAAAGTATCACTCCACACTCTTATTCCTCTCGATTGTTTGAAACTTCTTACTTATGCACAATAGAAACAGAGTTTTCTACAGATTTGGTTTTGTCCACGAAGTTTTCGGCACCGTTCCACTGTGCAGTTGGCCACGCTCCGCTGCGGGCGCACCGCGGCGGCTTACATTTGAAAATAAACTAAACCAAACAAGCAATAGTTGAAGGCAATATGGAACAAGAAACAAAATTACGATATTTATCTCTGGCATCCTAAATTTCCAACCACATATTTTGGCAACAGTTCGATCACTTACAAAAAATGCACTGGGCCACCTGTCCGATCAGAAGTGCCTTCAAAATATGTTGATTTTTTTACGAGAAAACGTAAGAAAAACAAAAAGGCCCTCAATAGTTCCGGCCGTATAGCCGCTGCCTGCGCCCGCGCGCCTCACGCCATAGTTCGCCGTATCGAACGATCAGTATTCATACATACTTACTATTATACTATAGCAGAATAATTAGTTTGATTCGTAGATATATGTAGCGCGGTAGAGTCGACGCTTCTTTCCAAGCAGCAGGTTAGAGTGAGGTTTTGTCGTGTCTTAGAACATAGATCGCAGACAGATGCATGAAAACAGATAGGTTTGTTCGGAAAGGAGCGCCAAGCAACCGCTATTTCGATGTATTTGTTATACACGTAGTCGCCGGCCGCCAGCCCAGCAACGCGGATACAACTTTCAGTTCACATCCTTAGTTTACACAGGATACAACAAATATTAAATATCATTTCGCTTCTCAATATAGATATAAAACGATAAGATAGATAGTTGTACAGAGATGTATAGCAACATGTACATAATACCATAGTTTTAATACAGAGGAGATAATCGAGTAAACAGACTATCTTAGCGTAAATATATTTTAAGTAAAGAACAATAGTAAAATGGAAATTGTGAATTGATTTGCGGAATTGTCAAGTTAAGCCATCTTTAGTTTCAAGTAAGGAACCCGCGCTGGGCGGGCGGGCGGCCCTAGCTAAGCAAGTGTAAGCATTTTTCATTTCATATTACACGTTTGTTATCGTTTCATTTATAACCATTTTAAACTATTACGATAATATACTTAAGAGACTCTCAGTTTAGGATGGACCAGGCGTCGACTGGTGTGCTTAGAGTAGCGTACAGGTTAGGTGAGAAGAGAGATACGGAACCATTTTTGAGACATCGACACATATAGAATACACACGCAGCCTCCCCCTTTTTGGAAACAGGTTTTATGTTCGGAATTTCCCCTGGTCACTTCCGTGCGCCCATGGAAGTGACCCCGTGGTCACAATCACACAGCCAACTCTCCACAGCAATAGCCCGGGTTCATTTTCCAGTTCGCGTTGGTTCGAGGGTGTACGCAGTCGCCGCAGGGCTTATTCGAGATCGAGCATCGTTCCATGTTACGTTACGATCGTGTTTTGTTACAATGTTGTCTGTTTCGTTCGTACAAAATGGCATTTTACAGCTGAAGTGTACTCGTACTCGTATTATATTTATCACGGCCTCTAGTTGAAGTGAAAAGTGTTGCATGAATTGAAACAAGGAATTGATTATTCGATTTGAAAAGCAAGCTTTACCTAGAGGGTTATTATTAGATTGAAACTATAGTTACAGTAATCTCTCATAAATAATTCGTATTGATATTCACATAAAATGGACATTTAGCTATAAATTCTTCAGCTGTAAAATGCCACAGCTCCACGAGTATTATTCCTTGTATAGTAAGTAATAAATCCGTTATTCCGATCTCTCCATAGATTTCTTCATATCTATTAGAAGAGTTAACGCAGGCTACACTACACATATTACAATAGCAATGTATTCGTTTCCCATAAACAGTATTCAACCGACATGCCGTAATTTGCTGACACTTGGAGCCGAATATTTTAGACTATAGTACTTTCAGGAAAGGTTAAGAATCATTATTAAGATGTATGTAACTTAATTTAATTATAAGAACTTTTTATTACTTTTGTCCGGATTTTTTACTTGAGTGACTCACTTGTGCAGCGCTACGAGACCACAATGGATACGAGCGATCGAGCCGATTCTAAATGTATTCCGCTTTCGGATTATTTGTAAGTTATCGGATGTCATTTTTTTCTAAATTAATGTAAAGACTCAAGTTAAAAACATCGAAATATTAGTCCACAGTGATGATGGGGCTATCCCACAGAAAAAGTACAAAATTCGGTGTTGACTTTAAAGGTCATGTTTGTATGTATATGTATGTAGATGTATTTAAAATTGTCCTTTCGGCGTTGTCATTTCTTATTGTTTTGAAATTATTCTAACTTTAGATGATAGTTTATTTACGTTTCATGAAATTGTATCTACTGTTTTTGCTTTATACTTTTAGTATTTTGAGTCCGTCTACGAAATGTTTGGATAATCTGTAAAATTGATAAAGTATGTGATTATTTTCAAAATTAATATAATAAAAGAAATCAATATAATGTAGAATGAATTTGGTTCGCGTTTGGGTATTATGGTTCCTAAATTTTCGAAATTGTAATAGACTCTATTGTACGTAGCATTTCATTTTTGGGAGTTAGAAAACATTTAGGTGTACCAAATAGTTGTATCAACTTTTCTATACGTGAAAATTTCAATAAGGATTAAAAAGAATCTGAAATTAGGTAATTACGAAATAAGTATCGTTTATTTGTAATCTGATAAAAATCAAAATTGAGCACGGATATACTATTAGGAAGTCTTGAAACAAAAACTGCCGACGCTTATCAAGTTAACAGTAATATTAAGTAAGATAAGCTCGAACGCCCAATATTTTGAAATGTGAACAGTTGTCAATAAAATCTAAATAAAATGCCCCCAAGTAAGAAAATGTTCGTATTTTGTATTCAAGTAACCTGTAGTAGTAAAGTATTTTTAAATAATATCCTTGTGGTCTTCATTGGTAACAGCGATACACGTTCTTTTGTGATCTTGTGTGTAACGATTACTTTAACTTGTGTTCTTGTGAGCTGCAGTCCATTATTGTGGCACTATTTCGTATAATATTATATTTGAAACTACGACGAGCGGACGCGGATACTCGTGATAAAATTAGTTACAAAATTTAAAATTAAAATAAAAAATCGAAATTATTTTAGTGTGGTGGCGCGTGATTTTCTGTCCACGACCCGAGTCGCGCACCCACTGTGCGGACAGAACCCACGGTGGGGACATTAGATCACGGGCCACTGTAAAAAGTCTAGTGTTTAGGCATCGTTTCGGCATCCTCGCATTTCGGCTAAGTGATAAGGTCCGCGTCCTCTTGTTTCGATATTTTAGTACAAATTTCATGATGTTAAGGTTACGAGGCTCAAAGCTTTTCTTTTGTGGCGCTCGGTCCGCCGCCCCACTCCTGCGCCGGCCATATAATGAGTCGTGTATAAAATTTTATTCAAAAAGAGTATTTTTGTATTGATATTTCTAAAGTTGGTGTAAAGATCAAAATTCATAAATTATAGCGATGACGAAATGGAAAGTTAGGTAAATTTAGAATGTCATGCGTTTTTTGTATTTAATTTTAAGAATAGTGTCGGATATTAAACATTTAGGAGCATTTAACCATTTGTAAATAAAAAAGTTGTTCGGCGAGGAGAGGAGTGACGGGTCGCCAGCCGTTATATAGATAAAAATATTATAAATAACTCAAAGATGTTTATATGGTTCTGGATGTAAAAAAAATAAATTTAAAAGCAATTTTAAGGTGAAAAGTGAAAAATTGTAAGCGTATCCTCGGTATTTGTCTTGAATGGCTGCTAGGGTCACTATTGTAATCTGTGGGCCTCAGACAAATCATACCTAATGTCACGAAAACTAACCTAACCTAACTACGCATTAATTATTACGGTTCTTAATACTACAACAGTACTTATACATTAATATAATATCACATTGTCATAATGCTTATAATTTAACGAGCGTGTGTCTTTGTCCGTGAATGTTTTAGGATCTAACCACTGTTTGGTGTATTAGACATAAAGATTATTGTGGAAGAAATAAATTGTATCTAAATTACGTTTGTCAGTCCTCTGGGCTGCGCAGACGTCGCAGTCTGTCAGTCCCCTGGGCTGCGCAGGCGTCGCAACTTGCGTTCGTATATTGGAAACTATTGGCGGTTCAAAATCTGTTGATCTAAATTATCAAAATTATTCGATTGAGTAAAGTATTGTACGGTGAAACATGTTGTATGTCTACTAGTGACAGCAGAAACTTGTTCATACCGGTGACGGATGTTTCTTCGTGAATATAACGAGTAATAAAGCTAAGCTTTTATTTGACTTGTGCCTTTTATTTCATTGTTGTGCATGTATCCTATCCTACATAATAATTCATCTAATATGGTTTTTTTGGTTTTAACTTCCATACTGGACTGGGAGAGAAAGAAAAACATAGAATGTTCCAGTTGCCCTTCCTCCCGGGCATGCTGTATAAGTCAGCAAAAGGGATTCGAGGGTTACAGTGTATTGTAATTCAGGCGATGGGCTGACAACCTGTCACTACAGCAATACACATTACAATCTAAAATTGCCCCCAATTTATGTCAGACGTGGCGAAAGCGCCTTTTAGGAGGCGTTTTACGCTCTGCCTACCCCGTAAGGGATAAAGGCGTGATTTTATGTATGTATGTATTATGGTTTTTTTTTTTAATTCATGTTCATTCATTCATGAGAGTAAAAACATTTAGAACACTCAAAAAAAGCTATGTTGGACTGAGAAAATATATAAATTAAATGCTAGAAATGTAAGGTCTTTATGACCTGAAATTGCCCGTGAGTCCTTTCTAAAATTACCAGACGGTAACTTGATTTTGCCTACCCAGTATATGAGACATCGTAAATAATCGTAATAAAAATAGAAGCTAAATACCTCTATATAAGGTCATTTTAAATATAGTGCAAATATTGAAATGTGTGAATCTACCCATGAAACTGAACAACTTTCCGTAAGGATCATAGGTTGAAACATAAAAAACAAAAATTGACTTCCCATACTAAGTGCGCTATCAGCTGGTGCATTTTGTATGGAAGGTCTTCATGGGTAGATTTACACGTTTTAGTATTTGCACTTGATTTAAAATGACCTTATATAGGTATCCAGCAAGACGTACTTTAAGACATATGGTCAATGTCATGGTTCTATATTAGGCCCGTAATTTTAAACATCACTTAAGACTGACAGTTGGTTTGCGTTCGTATCAGAAATGTCATTTGAGTACAATATGGCCAGCCAAATCCATACTTAATATCGCTCTCAATCTTGAGATCTTTTTATAAATAAGAGCTTTAATGAGTTAATTTAATTACTTATTAATAAATTATAAGTCACCGATTTTTATACAGTTCCATCTATAAGCTCAACGCGAAACTAAATCGGACCGTTCTTCGTTGCCTTATTAAGTCACCATCAAACCCACTATCCAGTGCAGCAGGACAGCGAGTTTCTTAATCCTCTTCCTAGGTGGCGCTAGAAGTTGAGATAAATGCCCATTTTTTGTACACGACTCTAATTTAGTTAATTTAGGTATTTACGGTATTATTAAATAAATTGATAGGGAGTTTGTAATTATCTCTATCTTCTTGGTATATTTATTCATATCGTACTACTTACTACATTTGCAAACTTTGTAGTGTCCTAATCTACTAAACTACATTTCATTTAAGAAAAAAATATTTAAAGAAATTACACCAAAACAAATCCTTAAAAATATAAACTAATTCATGTTGCCTATAAAAATAATAACAAAGATAGATATATACTGGCGTTTACTTCATACTCCACCGACAAGAGCAGCGATGATAAAAATAATTAAACTATCTCATAACAATTTTGCTCTAAGCTAATTCGCAGGCACTTATGCAAATTTATTTCAAAGAGTTTCCACCTTAGTGCACTCCCTTACCTTGACTTATCAAATATTCAAAATTAAATGGCTTACTACAGCAAATTTTAAGCTGATTTGAGTATAGGAGGGGTGTTAAGATCCCCAGTTAAGACCTAATTTAAATCCAAAGGGCACTTCATACTTATTGGTATCCTTCTCCTTCATATTGTGGGTATTTTGAAGATGTAATTATGCAAAAGTGATGTTTAAGTATTACTTATACTCCTTCAATATTCAAAGATACAAATAGATTTTTTGTGCAGACAGACAAACTATTGAGAAAGAATTGAAGGTAGATTAAACCTTTTCGCCGCCAAGCAATACAGGTATTAAATTGCAAACAGCGCCACACCAATTTCTAGGTAAAGAAATACTCAATAAAATGGAGATGTCTAGCAGTTCATATCGATAGTAAATCTTTACTTTTTAAACCAAGTTTTAATTAATCTAAAACCATTATTTTGCTTTCTTATTATCAGTTATTCTTTCATATAGGTCAAAACAATAATGTATCATAGTGGTATAGTAAACAACACTTGGAATATTCAATAAGTTTATCTTTAGTTCAGTTTTCGAATAAGCACTGGCGCATCTCTATTACGCGTCTCTATACATCGCGTTGTTGAATTACTTAAAATTAGGAAGCAAAATAATGGTTTTAGATTAATTAAAACTTGGTTTAAAAAATAAAGATTTACTATCGATATGAACTGTTGGACATCTCCATTTTATTGAGAATTTTATTATTACCTAGAAATTGGTGTGGCGCTGGTTGCAATTTTTTACCTGTATTGCTTGGCGGTGAAAAGATTACCCACATTTTGTCGGCTGTAGCCGACCTTGGCGCTGATGGCAAGTCGCGCGTTGTCGGCTATACCCGACTGTGGCGGTGAAAAGGTTAAGAAAAACGAAAGCATGTATACATACTACATAGATATAGTCACTCCTTTATCCCTAATGGGGTAGGCAGAAAGTAAATAACCTAAACAAAGGTCGTTCCGCTACTTTTTCCAGCATGCCCGGAAGGAAATGCAGCTGGCACATTCTATGTTTTTCTCTCACTCCCAGGCCAGCATAGAAGTAGAAAACATGTTATTTAAGATATTATACACTATACAATAGCTAATTATAGTAAAAGTGAAGTGCCACAAGAGTGGCACACTGAAACATCATCTCCAAAAGACACACTCAATTTCTTTGTACAATGGAGCTACCAGATTCTAGGTCTCCAATTTCCTCTATGAGATTGAATCCCTATGTAGCAATTCGTATTTGCAAAAATCACAACTTAACTAATATAAATCTATAGGTACCTACCTGTAATTTTCTATCATATGGTAGTTTCTATAGTACCTACAGAAAGAGACAGCAATCAATTTAATCAAGATTTAGTTTAGTTTTCCGCTCTAAGAATCCATGGAAATGTGTCCTTAATATTTATTATATTTACATTTATAAAGTTAAAACTTACTTACCAAAATTTTATCAAGAATATCCATGCTGGTCTGGAAGCGAGATAAAAACATAAAGTGTGACAGCTGCTTTTCTTCCCGGCCATGCTGTAAAAACCAGGTAAGGGATCCGAGGGTTTCAGTACACTGAGTAGGTTATCACATTGTTTCAGTATATTGTTTTTTTTTATTTGTTATGGCACTAAAGACTACTTTTCTTCCATACTGGACTGGGAGAGAAAGAAAAACATAGAATGTTCCAGTTGCCCTTCCTCCCGGGCATGCTGTAAAAGTCAGCAAAAGGGATTCGAGGGTTACAGTGTATTGTAATTTAGGCGATGGGCTAACAACCTGTCACTACAGCAATACACATTACAATCTAAAATTGCCCTCAATTTATGTCAGACGTGGCGAAAGCGCCTTTTAGGAGGCGTTTTACGCTCTGCCTACCCCGTAAGGGATAAAGGCGTGATTTTATGTATGTATATGTATGTACTAAAGACTACTTTGTGCCTGTGTCAAGTTTTTTTAATTAAAGGTAGGGAAACTAATCTTGTTATTTAGGCGATTGATTGATGGGCTCAATTGACAACATGTCACTACAGCAATATAGAGTTCAGCCAGGAATACCTGTCATACAGGTACCATAGAGAAGGGCTTATAGGAACTGCATAAGTCCATTTCTCATTGTTTCTATTTTTCTCTATCATAGGTGTTTTTAATTCCTGGCAGCCTAAAATAGCTATACCAAAAAATCTATGTTAAATAACTTTCAAAACTTTGTAAAACATAGTGAATCGACCTTTGCGTTGTTTATGCTTTGCCTACTCTATTGGGGATAAAGGTGTGATTATCCAGAAATATTATTATTATTATTATCATTTTAAACAGACAGGCAGTTGTTATCAACTGATAAGGCCTGTATCCAGTTGACCACTTTATGATTTCGAAGTTTGTTTAAATTTGTCAAATCTGTTCTTGAACTGGTTATTAACCACAGAAACCACTTCTTCTGGCAGCTGGTTCCACTGTTTCAATATTCTTACCTAAATAACATCATGTTTGGAAACTTCAAAATGCATTTTGCTTGAAGATAAGAACATCAATTAATACTACCAATTTGTAAATATTCAATGATTTATATAGATATCTTCAGGATTTTTGTAGCTTTAATCTAATTTCAATGTTATTAGGTGTAGTTTATACAGTAAAACTATAATCCATCTGAAGTTTATGATTATTTATTGAGCCATAACATGTATCATATACAGTGGTCAGAGAAGGTAGATTCATTTGAGGTCATTAATCTATATTATGACTCTTGTGATGTAAGTATGTAAAACAAATCTACCTATTCAGATCACTGATCATATAACATGTATTTAACTCACATCTCTTAAATCTATTACACTGACAAATTCACTTAGTGTTTTTAATATTTCACAGATTCACTCACACTCTCTGTATAATTTTTTAGGAGTAAATTGTTAAAGCCAATTGGCATAGTGATGATGGATGGGAAAAGGTTAGCTACCGGCTTGGTCAGGTGTTGTGACCAGGGGACCGAAGTCCAACCAGACAAGTTTGGAACTTGTATATCTGCAGATTGCTAAGAAAACTTAGATACCGCGTTTCAGAACTTGTATTTCTTGATGTGTCATCATCAGCCTTACGTCCGACTTGAACTTTGGACGTTACATTGAGTCTCTGGCCACAACAGCTGCCAAAAAACTTGGTATCCTCTCGAAGGTGAGGCGATACTTCACACCGGGACAGCTATTGCAGTTGTACACAGCTCAAGTCCGATCGTGTATGGAGTACTGCTGCCACCTTTGGGACGGTTCAGCTAAATACCAGCTGGCTGCCTTAGACTCAATCGAGAAACGTGCTAAGAAGCTCATTGGAGACTCAGCACTGGTTGAGGCAAAACTACAGAACCTTGAGCACCGTCGCAGAGTGGCGTGCATGTCGGTATTTTACAGGATACATTTCGGGGAGTGCGCGTTAGCACTTCATGACCTTATACCCCCCTCCCCTTTCCA
The DNA here is from genome assembly GCA_949820665.1 of Scrobipalpa costella. Classification (NCBI taxonomy): domain Eukaryota; kingdom Metazoa; phylum Arthropoda; class Insecta; order Lepidoptera; family Gelechiidae; genus Scrobipalpa; species Scrobipalpa costella. Next base: position 5,554,932 of record OX463314.1, read on the forward strand.
TCTCCGGAGCACGAGGCGTGGACAGGGGTTCCACCCTTATGTCGTGGATATACCACAAATCCGCACGAAGCGGTTCGCTTCCACATTCTTAATGCGAACGGCTAAGGAGTGGAACTCCCTGCCGGCGGATCTGTTTCCGGAACAATATAACCTGGGCCTTTTCAAGGCGAGAGTGAATAGGCACTACATAGGTGAGTATGCTTCAACATAGTCCGCATCGTCACTTTCCACCAGGTGAGATGGCGGACAAATGCTCGCCTATATATATTAAAAAACAAAAAAAAAAAAAAAAAACTGTCTGCTACGCTACTCCCCTCTTAGAGTGGAGGTTGATACCAAAGTTGCTGTACATCCAGTCAGTTGGACATCTTTGTGCTGTACCCAGTGATTCGGATGTCATCGGTGTGGTGCAGTCAGGAGGTGTCATGCCTGTGACTGCATGGAGTTGTAACCTGTGGTCGCCAGACAAGTCCAAGTTGAAGATTGCGATGATGATGTCCGGTGGTGTGATACATTGTTGCAGGTCTTCGTCGGGGTCACCAGTTTGGTGTAAATTGTTGAAACCAATTGGTGTAGTGATGATGGATGGGAAAAGGGTAGCTACCTGCCTGGCCGGGTATTGTAACCAGGGGACCGAAGTCTCCAGATTGCTGAGAAAATTTTATACCGCATTTCAGAACTTGTGTTTCTTATGTGGCGCCGACTGTCAGCTACACATTTATCTATTTATCCCAAATTGTTTACTCTGCAACTCACTGATATGGAACAGCATTAGTTTTATATGTGCCTTAGTTTGAACACTCTGTTCTCTCAATACCCCTGCTTTATATTCAAAGCCTTTTATTCTCAAATCTAGGTATTTATTCGCTTCTTCTATTGAAAATTCAATGTAATGATTCAAACCCACATTCATAAGTAATTTAGAAATATCAGGTACTGTAGCTTCCATAAAGAAATTGCATCCTAGGTTGACTTGAGTTTTAAAACCATCTGGATGGGTGCTCTTATCACAAACCACTTTTAGAGTGTGTTTTTGCTGTATTAAGTCTGATAACTCGGCATTTACATCCTGTAATCTCATGTCGACCCGTCGCAGGTCTTCTCTAAGTACATCATTGATGAAACTCTCGTATTTTCGAATGTTTTCTTCAATATTAACCTGTGCCATAGTTCTGTCGCACTTCCAGATTTAATAATTAAAAGCGGAGTAACTTGATATGTAAACGAGCTCACTATACTTTTACATTTGTTAATTATGTCGGAAAAAACTAAGCGGAACTGTGATTTCAGCAGAAAATATTTGTTTTTAGATTTAATTAATATTTTAACCTAAAATAAAACTGTCACTCCCTATACCATTGCTCATAAAGTTATGAAATACATTTACAAAGCTTCGATGTCTACCAAATATTTATTGTTAATTAAAATTTCAACGTTAAAAACGTAAAAAGACAAACACCTTGTAGGTTAAGAAATAAATAAGATAATCAACCAAGAGATGTACATAAAAAACGGCTTAAATCAAATAAAATGTGGTGAGATAAATTGCTACGCTACTAACTACCTAACTTTATAAATACACCTATTGTATCTGAGAACGCCACCAGGCAAAATTTTGATGTACTTTTAAGTACTTGCGATTGCCATCTAGCGGATTTCATAGTAACTGCTTGCCTTACCACTGCATGTTTGTAGTTCTTGGATAAAATTGTAGATGGCAGTGTAGGATGTAAGAAGCGCCATCTAGCGTTACTATCTAGGACTTATTATTATTGTTTCAAACTTGTAGATGGCGCTGCGTATCGGAAGTTGTTCCATCAAAATTGGTCTTAAATACTTTCATCTTTTAAATCGTATACGTAGTTAAAAAAAGTTTCGAACGTGTTATGTACGACATTTTTATAGATTTTTGGACGTTAGAGGGATAAGGAATGAGGTAGTACAATAAAATGAAAACTGCAAAATTCATGAAACGACCACCGAATCGTTTATTTGACAAGAAATAGTTTAAACATCACTTCAATAGCTAAACAAACCCATCCAACACTTAAATTCTCTAATATTAACAGACCATTACGAAGAACAGGTACTTACAAATTTAATTTTAGGTTACTAGATTCACGAATTCGTGAGGTAAATCTAACCAAATGTAATCCAGTTATTTACGATAAAATATTCATTTACTTTGAAGTAGACACACTTTTTTTTTTAAATTATAAGGTTCCGGAACAAATTTTTAATAAAATCATTGTGGTCAAGAAAAAAATTTAGACAGTAAAAAGCTATTGTTCGAATCATACGCTGAAGTTGGACCTGTTTTCCCTCCTATCATTAATTTGGCATTCCCATCACTCCCTAAGCACCTAAACATGACCTTAATCTAACTTACAATAGAATGAATTGTTAATTTAAATTCGTTGACTATACTACTGTGATGGACTGGCTTACTCTAACTGTGCTGTTACTGACTTAATAATTCTATACAAAAAGGAGAAAAAATTGTATATTTTATTACACAAATATTTTAAAGGGACTTGAGACAAAAGCACCTGATATTAAATGGACGATTAATGAAGGTTTATTGTTTATTTAGTAATAACACCTTTGAACATGAAAGTCGCTGTGGCGGTAACATTTAAGGTAGAATCTACTTATATTTGTTTTTCTTCCATGCTGGACTGGGAGCGAGAAAAAAAGAGGATTTCAGTATATTGCAATTTAGGCAATGGGATGAAATCCTGTCACTACAGCAATATACCTACAAATCTATCTGAAATAACCCTCAAAACTTTGCCAGAGTGGCGGAACGACCTCTGTTCAGTTCGTTTGCGCTCTGCCTACCCCATTAGAGATAAAGGCGTGATTATATGTATGTTTGTATGTATGCATAAACCAGACACCTAGGTATACGGTCCACTTGGTGTAAAATCGTTATAACATTGCTGGATTTGCGACATCTCTATAATTTTAGAAATTGTCATGATAAAATATTTTCCCGCTCACAGTTTAAAAATAAAGAGTACCTACTGCTTGTGAAACTTTGGCATTCTAAAATATTTGAAAATTTCGCACATTCAAATATTTGAAAAATGTAACTTCAAGATTATCGATTGGACGAAATAGTTTTTTTGTGATGCGACGTAGTTTTTATTAAATGGAAGAAAGACTTAAATTGAAATATCTAGTAAGGTATTTATCATAAATCGATAAAGATGCTGTTATATCTAATCTTAATTTATTACAAGATCTTACAAAGTACTAGGATTCATTCACAATTTACAAGTACATATACTAAAGATACAATATAGAACTGTAAATAAAATCACTATATTTATTCTAAACAAAGTACACCATTATATTAAATTTGTTGTTTTTATTACAAAGGATTTCCTGTAAAAATTAAAACTTGAAAAAATGTTGCAGAATTAGAGGAATTATAATATTTCTTTAAATGTGCAACAAATATATGGAAAACACGATCTCATTCCAAGAAATATGTCAAATAAATATGATTTAACCATGTTTAAAAAGATTTTTGGACGAAATAAACACTTGACATATACACATTCTATTTTGTATTTACCGATAAAAAGTTACTCTAAATATTACTTGCACCAATTAGATAATAAACATAACCGTAATGTTTAAGAATTAGTTACAGGAAAACCTTTACACCTAAATAAATTATAAATCCAGTACTACTCTTGATTCTAAAACGTGCAGTTAAATGTAGTTAGCTACAGTTAATCTATCGAGAACTATTTTATCAGCACAAATAAAATGATTCAGTTGTTTTTCGTAATTGGAAAATGGTATAGTACTTCTTATCTATTTTTTAGAGTCACGCATTTGAATCACGCAATTTTACAGATATAATAGTCTTAAGGTGACAATACTAGCCTAGTGACGCCAACATTAGTAGTAAAAATTGCGAATAACGGCCACCAACGGCAATTTTTCTTCTTGTTACTACAACGAACTATGCATCGCTAATTGATATGGTTCTAAATTAGCATAATTACTATACCTTGATTCTGTTGGACCGGTTTTTCGATTCACTGCGATTTTAGTGAATTATGTTTTGTTTTACTAATGGGAGCGCCACTTGGCTAGTATCGTCAACTAAAACTTTGATGCAATGTGCCTTAAATATAATTTTTATTAAAATTTAATTACAAAACACACACAGTGATGATATTACGGGTTTATCAATGGTCGTACTTAACAATGTACTACTCCAGCTATATAAACTACTTAAGGTTAGACCGCACTATGACGTAGCTGCAGCAGGGCGGCGCGGCACTACGCGACAAATTATTCTTTGTAAGAATATGTATGAGGCGGTACACGCACTGAAGCGGCACTGCAACTGCCGCGGAGCCGCGCGGCGCTTCACGGCGCGGCAATCTCAGTTCATACATTTTGACAGATTTTGTCGCGCTGTGTCGCGCCGCTCCGCTGCAGCTACGTCATAGTGCAGACTAACCTTTAAATGAAAAACACCTAAGAAGAAAGGTAACATAAAATGACATACAAACAGAAACATTAAATTCTATCCAAATAACTAAACATACATAATATGCCCAACTCAATTAATATTATAGGCGTTTATATACAAAATATTTACAACAATTTACGATGTTACTTATATATGAATGCTCAAGATTAAATGTTAGTAAATGATCAAATAGAGGGCGCTTATCTTTACCTGATAGATAAAACTACTAAAAATGTTGGAACATTTCTTTATTTCGGTTAATATTTTATCAAAATTCCAATCAATTTTTAATCTTATATGATCCTAAGACGATTTTGGTGGAAAGATGAACGCCCCTTTTACATAACTACCTTTTTAAGGAATCTGAAGGGATAAGGTATCTTTTCCCTTTACTTAATTACCTATACAATGAATAAAATTTTAGAAAGTTTTTAAAATGTGTAAGTATATGAATAGGTAGCATCTACGAATTATAAAAATTAAGGACGAAATTTTTGAACGGTTTTGTTGAACAATTATTATCCAAAATGTATTTTAAGTCACTGGTTAATTTATAGAAAGTTTGAACTGTAATTTGTTACAGTCAGAAAACCATTTTCACCATTTTGACTAGCACTCACCTATATTAAAAAAATATGCATGTCCTTACAATATTTTATTCTCTAGTGATATCAACTACAGTTTTAAAAGTTACATGTTTTCTTTTTTAATACTTATAATAATATTTGTAATGTAATGAATTTTTAAAATCAAATAATAACAAATTTTAAAAACCAGTGAGATCAAATCAAATCATGAAATTCAATCATTATCACATAATGTCTATGAATCTATGAGAGAAAAGGGAATGGATGGAATGAATCAACACTCAGGCTCGTATTTATAAAGCGATCTCAAAATTGAGAGCAATATTAAGTTTGGATTTGACAGGTAGTTTTGTACTGAAATTACATCTCTAATTGAAACAAACTCAAACTCGCTGTCTCTTGAGAGTTGATTATAAATACGGCCTTTATATTTCGCGTTATATTTAATTCAATGAACGTTAAAATAGTGCTCGAAAATATTTTGCATTTCTACTCTAAACACAAAGTATATTGTGTGTAATTTTAACAAGTGAATAATAATTAGTTATTATACGGGGTGAAGACAACAGCGGATGGACTTGACGAGATGTTGGGAGGGTATCATTGTCACGGGCAATTTGCTAAGTCGGGGCACTATTAATAAACGCTGGTCGGTATTCATAATGCCCGACTGTTGGGCAATGTAATTTAAACAGCATGATTAATCACTTTTCCCGGTCATTAAGAATAATTCCCACCCTATCTTGGGCAAAGTAATAAAATAGGTGAACTGTAGTGATTTTGTTTATTAAATGAAATTAAACTTACATCGTCTTCATGAAAAGTTATCAAAAAATAGACTACTGAACATAGTAGTTAAACAGTAAAAATGTAACGCGGCCCAATATATCACATTGCCCGGCTACAAGTAGGGAATTATCCATACTGCCCGGTCAAAGTGATAAATTACATGGACCACGGGCTCTCGGGCATTATAAATAATGGCCGGTCAAAGTGATAAATTAATCACTTTGCCCGTCGCTTTTGAGCATTATTAATAATGGCTGGTTTTTATTAGTAATGTCCAATTAATCACGTTGCCCGTAACGTAATCATAATCAAACTACTTGGACGAATGAACTCAATCTAGGACACAACTAGGATAACATTTGCAAATGCTGTCATTGACCTATAAATTTGACAGGCCACTTTTCATTACTGTCAAAAAACCACATATCGCTACATGAATACCTGAAAAACGCTTCGTACATAAAATATAAGGTATGATTCAAAATAGAAACCTTGTTTTTCAGGATGCGTTTAAAGTTTTTTCCCTTCTTTCATCCTCATTAGGTTGGCTGGAAGAGATCTATTATAGAGATAAGCTCGCCTAATGTTTTAATTTTTAAGTTTACTTTTATGTTTAATTCTTAAAACAATAAAGAATTTAATAAAAGTTCACAAGTAATCAACATTGAAAATAAGACTTCATAGTCAAATAGTAATTTTCGTGAAAGACGCTCGATTCTATGCAATGTCTTTATTACCGTTTAGATTTATCTACACAAACGATATTCCTTTCGGAACAGGACATCCTTTGTGTATTTAGCTCTATAATAAAACAAATTACATGTAACAAAGAATACTACGCGTTTTAAAATAAAAAAATGCATTCCTAAACTTGAATTTACGGGGGTTTTACAAATACCTATCATGCATAAACGAAACGTTCGCGTGTTGTACGTAGAATGTATGCGTCAAGTTGAGCGTGTGTGTGAGGCCTTATAGACTAAAGCCAGAGATTAGTCAAGCCGGGTTTAGAAAGTAGGTTGCCTCGCGAGGCCGGGGAGGGGCGCGGGGTGGGCGGAGCTACGGGAGCCCCGCCTACCTCCTACCATACACCTCTACCACAGTAAAAGTAAGAAAACGTAGAACGTCTTCATAGAGCGTCCAGAGCCTGTCTAATACAGACCTGTATTTTTGAGTCGCTCGAACTCCAATGCTCATACGAAGGAGTAACTTTCACATACGATTTTCATACAATTTGCCATGCGAATGTAAGTCTTTTGTGTGTGCATTCGATCCGAGTGATTCAAAAATACTACTACTGATTCTTTGAATTACCTTCAGTCTTGATTCCTACTGCAAAATAATGGGTTTTCAAGGTGGTAAGCGAGTCTGTTAAGACAGTGTTAGTCGCTTCTATGAGCGTTTTACTGTACTTTACTTTTACTGTGCCTGTTACCTTTATACAGCCTGCATTTTTACATTTTATTAGGTTTTATGCTGTAATGGGCAAGCTAATGAGAATTGCCGTTAGCGTGGGCATATATAAATGTATATTATTCTTGTGAACAGCTTATTTTTTTAGAAAGATTAATTTAACTATGAAAACTAAACGTTATTAAAGTTTTTGCAACCAAACATAATGAACTCAGAACTTTCATTTTATAAGCCTGATTTTTAAAAAGTTTTTTTTTACTTGTGTTTGTGTATTATAGTATTTAACCCAGCGTTGTCTAATCTATTTCGTAGCAGAAAAATACTAGGTACAAAAAAAACGTAGCACGCTCTACAGCCCGTAGCGATTGTCTACGGTTTAATGGGCAAAAAATTAAATAGGGAATTTTGGGTCCGTGAAATAATATTTCATTTTATTTTAATGTAAATACGTAACAATGCTATTTATAAAAAAACTTTTTATTGAAATGTTTGCAATGCAAATAAAAGCGAGCTTTAATAATTTAAATATTAAGAGCGTTCATGCCGAGCGGAAGCGCCCTCACTCGTTAAAAAATTATAACGTTTTTGGCGGAAATTTCTTCATTATTTAATTTTTTTTTTAATTCTACACCAAAATTTAAAAAAAGGCAAAATTTAGCGGTTAATTCGTTTTTAACAACTGAGGGCACGCACCACCGCTCGGTATAAACGCTCTTAACTTCAAATATGATATTACTACCTCTTTTTTCTTAGCAATTGTTTCCTCAGAGATTTTATGAATTGAATTCGACACATTCCAAGTTAGTATTCCACGATTTTAATTATTTCTAGACTGTCAATTGGTAATATTATAATTATAATAACATGTCTAAAACAATTTTACCAATTAAATTATAAATACGCAAATGACAAAAAGTTAAATCATGATTTGTAAAATAATGCTCTTTCCAAAAGATTTTCCAGTATTATTAATAAACAGGGTCGTATCCAGGGGACTTGTGGGATGGGGCCATTGCAAGCCTTTCTATCTATTATGGTAATTGGAACAAAATATTTAATGCAAGTGATTAATGTTGTTCTTGTATCTCGTAAGTTATGAATTAAAAACAGTTTATGAAAATAAAAATAGGAAACAAAATATTGAAGATTGTAAGAGTGAGTGAAAGTAATCAAATAAGTCAAAAAATCGTATGGCGCGAGCTTAGTGCTCCTAATTTAATTTGAATCCAAAAAAATACTATAAAGTACATTCAAAGCTCCCAAAAAAAAATCACAATGTAAAATATGAAGAAAGAATACGTTAGAAGAATCTAGAGTGAATGGACGGCGCGTATGCTGCCTCAAAAACCCAGGGAGTTGACACAGGCGCAGTCACCTACCTGCCGCCGGGACTTACCTTACTTAAGAAATATAATAATATTATAACTTTGGCCTTCATTTGCAACAAAAATATAAAAATAACAAACATTTCTTTACATGTTTATAATTTATCACACCGCGTCAGACAACCCTCAGAGATACAAGAACAACAACAAAGTACGAAACCTTAAATCAGACATCTTTCACAGTTCAATAACATTAACGCTTAAACGATAAAAGAAACAAAAATAAAGGTACAGTGTCCACTGGTGTAACACGTATTATACACAGATCTAGCACTAGAGCAGTCCGGTGGCCCGCGCCGGGGAGCCGAAGGGGTCTCAACAGAGGGGCCCCCGCGCGGCCCTGCGGCTGAGGGGGTCACAACAGAGAGGCCCCCGCGTGACCTTGCGGCTACGGGGTCTCAATAGTGGGGCCTCCGCGTGGCCCTGCGGCCGGGTCTGGGTGTCCCGCGCCGGGCGTCGGTGCTGCGCTTACGACCCCCCAGCCGGCCCCGCCGACGTGGACGGCGGCGGCGGCTCGGGAGAGTCTTCACGCGCCAACTGGAAAAGGAAAGAACATGTTAGGTCGCAGTTTCAAAAATATGATTATTGTAACAGAAAACGTGGGCCGCAGTTTCAAAAATATGATTATTGTAACAGAAAACGTGGGCCGCAGTTTCAAAAATATGATTATTGCAACAGAAAACGCATCTACTACTTTTAAAATGTAGAGTGAGTGACTAGTCTAACGACAGCTGTTTAGGCTAAGAACAGTCCCGACATTCATACATTCTAATTAAAAAACTGTAAGATGGTAGCTGTGCTGTGACAGCCGCAATTTGTATGGAATCATTTACATTTTCGTTTGATTTCCTTCGGAGCGGCACCTGTTGCAGCTACCATTCTAAATTTTACAGAGTATAGTAAAAACTGGGATGACGTTTCTATAACCGGCTTGCGAACCCCAGTTTAGCGCGAACAATTCAGTTATTTTTTTTCTGTAATTAAAACTATAATTTATTGATAAGTAAAATGTTTACAAATACCAATGTACAATTGCACAGGATCCCGAGACTCGCTGCAGCATAAAAACAAACAAATAAAAACAATTACTACAAACATTCAACAATGTTGCAAACCTGTTTGCCAGGGCCGTATTCAGCAACAAGTTTTAATCTGCATTGCTGTAATAAAACTTTTACAGCGCTGTTTAGTGCTATAAATAAATGTCAGTAGTTTCTTCCAATAATTTATTAATTAAAATTAATACCGGACTTTACGACTAGATAGCGTTTGCTAGATACAATGTTATTGTCGTAATAAAATATATTTTTAACCTCAAGGGCCCGGCAATTTCTAGAAAACAATATAAAGGAGTATTTTTTAACACTATAAACAAAATTCAATAAAATAACTAGTAAACGGTTTAAGTAAACGTAGTTTTTTATTGTAAATTTACATTAGGGTAGGCCTTTGTCCAGCAGTGGGACCATTTATAAGCTATTAAAAAACAAAATTACATTGCAAGAAAAATGCTTACTTATGATACTTTTAGTCTAGACTATAAGTATGGCCTAGATAATCTGCAGGTATTATGGTGAAGAAGTTTTGACAGCTTCTGGTTAAAAATAGTTTTCAGAGAGTCAATAAGAGTCCATTAGTTTGCGTGACAAAGAGACGCGATTGATTCTAGGAAGTACTAAAATCTGTTCGCAAATTCGCCAATACTTTCAGGGAATAATCAGAAATTTCCTCCATGCTGGACTGGAAGCGAAAGAAAAACAAAGCATATTCTATGTTTTTTCTCTTTCCAGCTGCCTTACCTCCCGGGCATGCTGAAAAAACCAGCTTAGGGATCCAAGGGTTTCAGTATATTGCAATTTAGGCGATGGGCTGACAACCTGTCACTACAGCAATATACCTACAAATCTATCTTAAATAACCCTCAAAACTTTGTCAGACGTGGCGGATCGACCTTTATTTAGATCGTTTACGCTCTGCCTACCCCTTTAGAGATAAAGGCGTGATTATATGTATACAGTTTCGACAGTTTCAGGTTAAAAATAGTTTTCAGAGAGTCAATTAATTTGCGAGACAAAGAGACGCGATTTATTCTAGGAAGTACTAAAATCTGTTCGTAAATTCGCCAATACTTTCAAGGAATAATCAGAAGTGACTCAGGTTACGTCGAAGTCTGTTCCAAAAGCGTAACAGCGCGACACGTGCGTTTAAGCGTTTATTCTAGGAACATCTAAATTATTTAATATTTACCTCTATTTCAAACTATTTGTGAATAAATGGCAACCATATGCAGTATGATATACTTTCTCAGGCCATAATTCACACAAATTAATAAAAGTAAATGCGAAAATAACTTCGTGTAAATCTGTCCTTTTTGTTACCTGACCTATGCACCTACCTACCTATCTATGCAGGTTCATAAAAAATATCCTGGAGACGGACAAAAGTTACTCAATATTGCAGTAGAATAATAAAAAAGCAGGAAACCGCGGAGCGAAACGTTAGTAGTTATCTGCTATCTATTAATATCTATTAAGTACAATATATTTTCTGTGCTCGATTTGACGATCAAAGAATAGATTATAAATCAAGTTTTATAAATAAAAATAAACATTCAGTAGACAACCATAAATAATAATTCCAAATACAGCCCTGTCAATAACGGCACCACTTCAGTCAAAAATACTTGCTTGTCCGAAACTTGCTGGGCCGGCCCTGGTCGACACTGCTTCTTGTGCCAGGTTCGGATCGAGTCAATTCTGATCTTGTGTGATTGTATGTAACCTGATATGATATCGCATGTCAATTCTAAAAGATTCTGACATGATACTCTTGATTTACTTTTTCTGCGACATTTGCAATCAAATGTCATGTTTAGCTTTAAAGTGCATTGTACTATACCTATTACAAAAAAACAACAATAGTATTCAGTGACTTTACTATAATTTCTGTGATGATCTGATGATGTCATAAATATTATATAGTATCGTTACTTGACAAAAGAGTGAAAATAATACATACAATCACGCCTTTATCCTTAATGGGGTAAGCAGAGCGTAAACGACCTGAACAAAGGTTGTTCCGCCACGTCTGACAAAGTTTTAATGGTTTTTTTTTTAATTATTTGATAGGCAATCATTTGTCCGCCATCTCACGTGATGGTAAGTGATGATGTAGGGTTATTTAAGATAGATTTGTAGGAATATTGCTGTAGTGACAAGTTGTCAGCCCATCGCCTAAATTGCAATATACAGAAACCCTCGGATTCCTCAGCTGGTTTTTACAGCATGCCCTGGAGGTTTTGCAGCTGGCACATTCTATGTTATTCTCTCGCTCCCAGTCCAGCATGGAAGATGATCTGATGATGTCATAAATATTGTAAAGTATCGTTACAAAAGAGTAGGAAAAATATGATATAAATATACCTACGAGATAGCAAAACAGCCTCGGTGGTCTAGTGGTTAGAGCCATGGGCTTACGATCCGGAGGTCCTGTGTTCGATTCCCTTCCGTGTATCCCACACAAACGTTGATATTTGTCAATTGAGCACTGTGAGGTTTTCCCCAGTTTGGTAACGACATTGCCGGCTGAATCACCTGATTGTCCGGAAAGAAAAAGGATTCCGTGCTTCGGAGGGCACGCTAAGCCGTCGGTCCCGGTCGCTATCTGTGATAGTGGTCGTTACTCAAAACCATGTCAGAGGCCTAATAGTTGTGCTACTAGACGGTTTGAAAACTCTGACACCAGGGTTTATCGGGTTGTTCGACTCAAAAATCCACTCGCTAAGAAGAAGAATCAAAAACTTATGGTTCTCATCTCCCATGCTGGACTGGGAACAAAAAAGTATAGAACGTGCCAATTGCATTTCCTCCCGGGTATGCTGTAAAAACCAGCTAAGGGATCCGAGGGTTTCTGTATATTGCAATTTATGCGATGGGCTGATAACCTGTCACTGCAGAAATACACCTACAAATCTATCTTAAATAACCCTCAAAACTTTGTCAGACGTGGCGGATCGACCTTTATTTAGATCGTTTACGCTCTGCCTACCCCTTTAGAGATAAAGGCGTGATTATATGTATACAGTTTTGACAGTTTCAGGTTAAAAATAGTTTTCAGAGAGTCAATTAATTTGCGAGACAAAGAGACGCGATTTATTCTAGGAAGTACTAAAATCTGTTCGCAAATTCGCCATATCTTAAATAACCCTCAAAACTTTGTCAGACGTGGCGAAACGACCTTTGTTTAGATCGTTTACGCTCTGCCTACTACATTCTGGATAAAGGCGTGATTATATGTATGTATACTATGTATGATGATTCTTGTATGGACATATCTTAACAACTGCTGCCAAGATGTAAATCATTTGTCAACAGTTGAAGCCGATCACATTAATAACATCATCACGACTGTTGGATTTGCAAAAAATACGATGATCAATCAATCAATAACAAGTTAAGACGTATTCATCGAATAATTTCGTATTTAATATCATCGTTTGTAGTAATCTGAATAAAAAAACACTTAAACCAATTCACAAGAAGCTATATGAATTGCAAATCACTATCTTCTTGTCCAAAGTTAATAAGTAACATTAAAATTTAAAGTAAAGGTTTTACAACTTGCTATTCAATGCGAGACAAAGTCAATAATTAATTTAATTTGTCTGTTATTACGATTGATTTATCGGCTTGAATAATTCAGACATTTCAGGGTCCTTTATTATAATGAAGTGGTTAGGCAATTGATCACTTCTAGGTACAAAGAAACCTAACTGCTTATTTATTCCTTAACAAATGTGTTTAATACTTATTCTATAACAAAGTTCCACTGTTCAATACGATTAAGTAACATTATAAAGTTGAATACCTTTAAAGATAAAGGTTTGTTTATATGTATGTATGTATAAAGTTATTATTTTGCCGCCTAATTGAGAAATTACGTATAGTCTAATGACTTTACGCGTTGTTGGTTGATTTTAGAACAGCAAAACCAGGCTAACCAAACTAAACCATAAAAACGTGGTATGCAGAGCGTCAACTACTAGTAAAAGGTGTTTAAGTTCGTTACGTCTGCAAATAGAGAGTAGGTAGGTACTTTTTAAAATAAATATGTTGTCCGTTCATCGCCTTAATTACATAACTGTTCGTTTTACAAGTTTTTATAGGAAACATTGAAGTACACATTTTACAATACACATTATTATACATTATTATTTAAGTATAGATCTGAAAGGACATCGGCCATTTTCTTCAATTGATTGACTTGCAAGCGTCATTCATTGACAGGCAACCATCAACAATTCCTAATAACCTATAGATATATACCGGGTGATAGGGGTTGCTCAGTCAAGAAGATCAGAAAAATTCTTTCAGGAAGTGATGATAAAAATTGTCATTTCCATACAAAATGTCCACTTCAATCTGTCAATTTGTATGAAAAAGCCATTTTTTAACACTTCTTAAATGAATTTCCTGGTGAAAGTTGTTCAGCGTCGTTGACTGAGAAACCCCTAACAGTTTGCGGGACGCTGTCCCTTACACCCGGTATATATCTATGGGTTATTAGGAACTGTTAAAGGGTGATGGTTGGTATCAGTTTGTGGGTCCCTGTCCCTTACACCCCGTATAATGACTAATAACTACTTATGTAATAATAACAGGCAGTAGGTACTGCTACGGTTCATTTAGAGGTTCAAATTTAAATACGTCCTGTCATCTGCAAGTAAAATTGTAGATCAGTAATATGTACTACTAGCCTAGAGGCAAATGTAGGTGAGTGACACTTAGAATTACTGTTTTTTTTTTATCATTGACTAGCGACCCGCCCCGGCTTCGCACGGAAATTATCAGTGTTTCTCTACTATATTATACATGTATTATACATATAAACCTTCCTCTTGAATCACTCTATCCATTAAAAGAAACCGCATCAAAATCCGTAGCGTAGTTTTAAAGATTTATGCATACATAGGAATATAGGGACAGAGAAAGCGACTTTGTTTTAAACTATGTAGTGATACTAGTGTAGGGCAATGATACTTGCTGGTTCAGCTAGGCTAACTATCTCCGTGGTCTAGTGGTTAGAGCCATGGGCTTACGATCCAGAGGTCCTGGGTTCGATTCCCAGGGGGGAAACACAAAGTTGACATTTGTCAATTTATCACTTTGTGAGGTTTTCCACAGTTTGGTTAGGACATTGCAAGCTGAATCACCTGATTGTCCGAAAAGAAGCTTCGTGCTTCGGAGGGCACGTTAAACCGTCGGTCCCGGTCGCTGTCTATGATAGTGGTCGTTACTCAAACCATGTCAGAGGAATATTAGCTATGCTACTAAACGGTTTGAAAACTCTGACACCAGGGCTCATCGGGTCATTCGATTCGAGAATCCACTCGCTAAGAAGAAGAAGCTGGGCTAACCTAACTACATAATTTTGTCTTTACATCAGTCATTCACATAAAATAAGAGTATAACATAAAGTAGAGCCAAGATAGATCCATTAATGAAATAGATCGCACACATTTGACATTCAAGTTAATTCCTTTCCAAGGCTAAATTCCTTTGTTGATATATATTTTTATTATGGGTTAAGAACTGTCAAAAGTGATCTATTTATTATCTTGACTATAATATATATTATCTTTAGTAGTTATGCATTAGCATTCTTTGGAATATGTCACAACCTGTGTCTTTACCGCATAGCAAACAAAAGCGGCCCGAAGTTGACTGATAAATTGAAAAGCCTTTGTCTCATAATAAGAGACGAGAAGATCTTGCTTGCGAAACATGACAATATGACATATCATTACAGATTGCAATGGTAAAAGAGCACATCACCGTTTTACAAAAGAAAGTTTCAATCAGACTTTCACTTATATAATACCACCCACACACAACAACGACGCTTTACACTATTTAAATGTTTGTTGCTGTGTCAGTAGTTGTCACAGGCAATTTACTTGTCCAAGTGGTCTTGTACTTATTTTGAAGAGGCTGGGTGTCTCAACTACTGATCTAGATTAAGGAAGATACCGCCAGTCGAACTTACTTTGCGTGTACAAAATACTCCTTTTATTACTAACGGAGATTCAATTTCGAAAAAAGTCACCTTCGCTTGGTCAGATTTTATTTTGGTTGTTTTTGTTTTCTGTTTTTGTTTTTGGACTTTGGTACAATAACGAGTACCTACCCTATTGTTACCTAAAAAACATGGTAGTTGCTGGGGCTCTTAAGATCTTAGTTCTATCTACTAAAAATAAGTTGTAAAACTATTTCAATTAGGTATAAGCATGGACTAAAATATAGTTATGATCACCATAATGTATTAATGCAACAATCATATAAAGTAACTTACAGTAAGGACGTTTCCTAACTTATTTGCGTAAAGTTATGTAGGTACATAAATAAGTTAGGAAAGTTCCCCGACGATTTACTGTATAAAATATTTTTAATTTCCATGTGTACACGACAAAAAATTGCAAAATGCGGCTGTTGACCTAAGGATTAATTCCCGAAGAACAGCCCCCTGATTTACGACGTGAGTAATGTTTTGGGTTTTAGAGGTTTTCTGCCGAATCTTGGTGTTGTCATGGTAAGTTACCTGGACAAGTTTGGTATAATTTTAGTATAAACAAAGGGCGCGAACTAGTCCAAGGGACTAAATCTGCTAAAGAAAATGTCCTATTCCTTCTCAGCCGTTTAATAAGGGTTCCATATGCAATTATTACACACAAAAAAAAAAACAACTTACACAAGTAAATCGTCCTCATTTGAAAGTAAGTAGTTACGCATAAGTTACACGCTTACTCTCATGCAGTTAACAGGTTTGTTTGGTCTACACTAATCTAGATCTGCGGTGTCAACTCTTGCGCTGGGTGATTACTGAGCAACGAGACAAATGTTGTGGACACCTTCACGCGACAGCGGTTTCCATGACAACACGCAACCAGAGGAGGTTTTTTTATTGTTAAACGGGTAAAATTGTACTTATTGTAAATTATTTTCTCAATGAATGTCACAACTGCTAAGTGTTTAAGTACAGTTATGTCGAGATTTAAATATAACAATAGCAGATTTTTGACCACGGGGGAGTGGACCAAACAAAGGTGTGATTGTTGAAATGACGGCTGAAAAGTATGAAAGAAAGAAAAAATCGTACCGAACCGCGTGTTAATAAACCATACCTCAACTCAGCACCATACCGCGTTGAACAGTAGGATGATTTACAATCTGCTTTTGTGACATTTACCTCTTGAAACCCAACTCGAGTCTTGCGCTGAACGCGAGTTCCTGAGTCCTGAGCGCTTATTATCTAATTAGCGCTCGGGACCAACCTCGCGTTTAGCATTAAGGCGAGTAGTGTGAAAAAAAGAATGAAATAATTTAATATTTAAGGGCAAGAGTTACTAAATAAAATTATAATATGTCTGTCTGATGTAGAAATAACTAAATGAAATAGCTACCTAAACGAGTTTACACACATACATAAAGTCACTCCTTTATCCTTTACGGGGTAGGCAGAGCGTAAAATGCCCAGTAAAATGCGCCTTCGCCATGTCTGACAATAATTGAGATCAATAAAATTTTAGATTGTAATGTGTATCGCTATAGTGACAGATTGTCAGTCATCGCCAATTAATAATACACCTCGTATCCCTTTTTTTACATATATTTATTTAGTAGGTGATAGTAAAGTTACAAGGCGTCTAAGGCCATTTCATGATAGGAAATAATGGATCAATTAATCCAATGCAATTATTCAAGTACAACAAGTGAGAGTCAATTGCACTGTTGTATGCAGACTGCATTGCATATTGCATCACGTCTCTATGCGCTTTCCCATAGCACAGCTAATAGATCTCTGACATAATAGCACAGCGATTAGGCCTCTGACATGGTTTGTATAACGACCACTATCAAACACAGTGACCGGGATCGACGGCTTAACGTGCCCACCGAAGCACGGAATATTTCCAGACTATCAGGTGATTCAGCGTGCATTGTTGTAACAAAACTGGGGAAAATCTTAACTTTGATATTATCTTAGATGATAAATTAACAAATATTAACTTTGTGTACCGAACCCAGGACCTCCGGATCGGGAGCCCTTGGCTCAGACCACTAGACCACGGAGGCAGTCATTTGCACTGTTGCATGCAGAGTGCATCGCGTATTGCATCACTTTTCTACGCGCTTTCCGATTGTAGTTAACTAATAAATACACTTTAGAATAATTTAATTAGGAATCTCCTGACTGGGAAGGACACGGTAGAGGTAAAAAAGGTATAAACAGGGAAAATTACTTCATACGAGCAGCCCGAAAGTATAAATTAATATTCAATGCTATTTTGAAAAAGAAAACTGAATTTGTGATATTTTTACAATTACAAAATTCCGGTAATTTATAGTTATCAATAAATTGAGTTATTATTTGTCCAGCATTCCTTACAATAGACGAGTTGACTGGCTAACTAAAAAAAAGAAATCGTTTAAGCTTAAAACTGATGACTAATATATATTGGATATCATTCATATTTTTTTAAAACGTGCACATTTGGATGTGTAAAAAATGTTTGGCTTTCCATACAAATTGTCTGATCGAGTAGTAATTTTGTATGGGAAGGTCAAATATATTTTTTTCATATCCTGAAAGAATTTTCCGGTAAAAGTGTTTCATTTTTGTTGACTGAGCAACCCCTAACAGTATGTGGGGCGCTGTCCCTTACGCCCGGTAGGTCGACCGGGATTTTGTCAAGTTGCCACTAATAGCTGTCATTGTTTCAACAACAAAATTATGTGCTTAATATCGCCGCCTGAACAGTAATGGCGGTCGCACTATAGGACACTAAATTGAGTGCATTATAAGTAGTTTTATAAATATTTCTGAAACAATTTACTTAATATGACATACATTTATTATGACATTGTAAAATAATTACAGAAGTTTCAATTTTTATTAAAAAAAAACAAAAACTAAATTGTTCCGATGAAGTGATAATATGTTTATCTATGATTGAAAACTATGGCCTTTTGTGGCACCATCTTGGCCGTTCTTTCATTTTACTGAATGAAGTAATTCTATCGCAGCTAGTGAAAATTCATACGATTTACCTAGTAACGCACTACCACACACCTATGATAGTTTATGAATATCTAAGTTTTTCAATGTCTTCGTTTGTGTATGCGTGCACAGACAAACGAACAATTAGACACAATTATGTGTATGTATAATATTACACTTTTTGTAACTAACAGGAACTAAACGGTATTGCATGCCAATTGGATTTCAACACTTTATTAAGTATAGTGTTTGATCAATGAAGTGAGCAACGGTACCTACTTACTTTGAAACCAATAGCATAAACATGCAAAACAGTTCAATAACACGCTAAGAGTCTTTTTCTACACACATGAGGGTTTGACGGGTCGAATAAACCGATAAACCCTGATCTCATAATTTTCAAGCCGTCTAAAAAACTTCCTACGTGGTTCGTGGAATGAGAACTATCAAAAACAGCGACCGGAACCGACGGATGTAGAACTACTACTAATACCTATATTCTGTGCCAATGGCATAATTTTATTATGTCCTTCGAATATTTGGTCACACAATCTCGTAAATTGATAATATCTAACATCAATTTTGTGTAACCCTTGTGATAATCGAATCCACGACTTGTAAAAATATTGTCTTCCTCATAAGCCCGAACAACTAATCAAATATTCTCGTAAGTGTAAATCAAATGGCAAAGCAAAAGCATTCCGTACAAGTCGTTAAAAAATCGCATCAAATGTTATTTACGACCTTCTTCATACTCGCACTGTGGAACTTTTTAACGGCAAGTTTTATGACCACCCTATACTTATTGGTTATTCCACATTCTATAACTTTGGCTCGAAATTATCATATTTTATTGATAATAATGTGGAGTTTTCAAACACTTTAAGCTTTGACCCGGTACGAATAAGATGTGAGATTTTAATGTTTAAAGTTCTTGAGATTTTTTATTACTTGATGAGAAGTTCTAAAACAAAGTCAAATGTTATACACGGGAAATTATAAAATTTTCTACTTAATATCTGGTTTATATATAATACGCGCCAATTTAAAAAAATGCCTAATATTAGTTCAATGACGTAAAATTTGAAATTACGTTAAAAGAAACTACGTTACTTTGGTATAAAATTCATCATCTTCGGCAATGCAAAAGAACCGAATTTCTCCTACAATTATCAAAATAACATACCTACTGTGTAGGTAGGTAGAGTACATACCAACATAATATAGTTTGTTTTGTCTAACCTTACTAGTTATGCTATCGGTTCCATTGCAAAGAATATTTAATAAATAGACAATTATGTAAGTAAAATGGTTCCCGTGTAATATGGATTTCTGCAAAGTAGTGAGAATAAGGTTTTATTATTGATCTCCGCGTTGCATGATCAAACCATCGCTCATTCCGCCAGATACATTGCATCTCAGATATAAACATTCATCCATAACATGACCCCTCTTTGCATGCACAACTGTACGAAACATGGGTCTTGATAAATTAGTTTCGCTATAGTAACATTCTCAAGTCATGTTTACAGCTATACCTCAAACATTAGTGGTGTTAAATGTAAATCAATCCCTCATTACACGAATATTATTAAACATAAGTTGTCAGTTATTTGAGAAACATCGTCTAATATTACTACTAGGACAATCGGATAAAATTGTGGAAACACACCATGTTATTGTAAAATTACTCGTATGCAGGGAACTGACACAACAATGGAGTTTAATCACCTACATTCGATAATGGTCTTCTCAAATTAATTTAAATTGTTCCTCATTGTATAATTTCGTTGATAGAAGACATTATGGTTGACTGATCGTAAGACCTTAAGTAAGAATGGTAACATAACTCTTCTATTCTATTAATGTGATATACAGGGTGTAAAGGACAGCGTCCCGCAAACTGATAGATTTTGATCAGTCAACAAAACTGAACAACTACCTGCAGGTTTTTTTTTTCAGGAATGAAAAAAAAAGCTTTGCCATACAAATTGCCTGATCAAGGTGGTAATTTTATTATTATTATTATTTAATAATAGCCGAGCAGCAGAATTGCTGATGTGGCTATATCCGTAGCTGGTGTGTGCGCTAGTATTTGATTAAAGTCCATTGTATGATTCACTTGAATTTTGTATGGGAATGTATTTTATTTTCATCTCCTGAAAGAAATTATTACTGATAGTTGTTCAGTTTCGTTGACTGAGCAACCGCTATCAATTTGCGGGGTGTATACATAAGTATAAGTGCTTATGATTTTGACTTTTAATTTACAATTATGAATAAATTTATCTCTATCTATATCTTTATATCAAACAACTGTAATATATTCATATAATTAAACTTAAATACACGACACGACATGGCATTGATTTACTGGTTTATTTGAGTAACTAATTACCACTCCAATTCTCTTCGACCTCCCATGTTATTCATATTAAAGATAAAATAAATTATTAAAATATTCATTTAAAATTTACGGCTAAAACCTTAAATTACAAACTTTAGTCCTAAAACGACAAAATTAATGAAGTTCCCTGTCAGTTCAATCAGGCCCCATGAATCCAGCTTAACAACAAAGGAATAAAATATAGTTAAGAATAAATAATTCCCAAACATAATTGACGCCCAAATCGGTGAGAATAGTTCCAGGAAAGGGCTCAGACGGAATAAGTCTGCAAAATTGTCATTTTGGGTCGTAAACTTTACGACTGGAAATGACCTAGATTAGTATTTGTGAGTTTTACGACCGTCTCACATGTTGGCGCGCTTGTACTAAAACGGAAAAAAAGGTATATTTTGTTGAAGATTACCCTTTTAAAGTGGTTCTTGTAAGCAAAATTTAGAACCACTTTAAACAAGAATTAGAACCAATTTGTCCTTCCAACCGAGTTTTAGTAAAGATGGCTAAAGATTGTTTCCATGATGGACTGGGAGCGAATGAAAAAAAAACATAGAATGTGCCAGCTGCATTTCCTCCCGGGTATGCTGTAAAAACCAGCACGTCGGATCCCTGCTGGTTTTTACAGGGTTTCAGAATATTGCAATTTAGGCGATGGACTGACAACTTGTCACTACAGCAATATATCTATCTACAAATCTATCTTAAGTAACCCTCAAAACTTTATCAGACGTGGCGGAACGACATTTGTTTAGGTTGTTTACGCTCTGCCTACCCTATTAGGGATAAAGGCGAGATTGTATGTATGTATGTATGGCCAAAGAATCGACGAAGTCGTGAATTTAAAACATACGCGTGCGAAATTTTTGGTTTCAATATTTTCATGTTTAAAAATATGAAATAGCGCCAAATTTCGTAATTTAAATAAATTGGTCTGGGTTTCTAGTTTGAAATAAAACCTATGCAATGCAGTAACTTAAAGACTGCGGAAGTTTTATACTGCCTTAAGGTTAGCCGATCGTAAAGTGAACTTATTCCGGATAGTGCCAATCACAGACGGTACGCCAGCGGCTCTCAAACTGTAGAGTTGTGGGGTGGTTGGGTGGTCAAGGGAGGAACTATAGTTATAGTCCTTCCATAACTAATAGAAGATCTTTGTGGGAGGCTGGGAGGTCTACCGTAAGCGTAGTAGGATTAATCATGAATATTGCCTATTAAACGATCGTCGATTCTCACTAGGATTATATCTATGAAGCAAGGGGAAATTCCGTTAATAATTATAAATTAATTAGCTTCTTCCGGTTATGTAGGAAGGTATTAAAAATTTAAGGAATCATAAAATTCAAGTAATCCAATATGGCCATTAATTTAACAAAAGAAGACTGTGTAGTTGTAGAAAGATTGTATTCACCTAAAATAGTAAGGCCTGGGAGCGAGGGAAAAACATGGAATGTGCCAGCTGCATTTCCTCCCGGGCATGCTGTAAAAACCAGCTAAGGGATCCGAGGGTTTCAGTATATTGTAATTTAGGCAATGGGCTGACAACCTGTCACTACAGCAATATATCTACAAATCTATCTTAAAATAACCCTCAAAACGTTGTCAGACGTGGCGGAATGACCTTTGTTTAGGGATAAAGGCGTGATTATATGTATGTATTTATAAATTTTACCTAACTTTAATATTAGACGTAAACACTGCAAAGTTTGAGAACACCTCGCTTCGGTCGTAAAAAGTATAGAATAAACCACTTTAAATGAATATCGGCGAGTGTAAATTACGAGTTTGCATAGCTTACTGAGCTCGTACAGATGAAATTTAATTTAGCAGTGTTATAGCCGCATTGGGCTCGATTCGGTTAGCAAACGACCTAAATAAGTAAATTAACGTACATGTATTTTTATAGATAATCGACTTCTTTCAGTGCTGTCAGAATTAGATTCAAAATAGCAAAGGTTTAGCGTTACGAGTAGGTGACACTGACTCGTTCGATTGACATCACTATGCATAGATTCACGAAACATAAAATATTTCCAGCCGTTCCTTTTTGCTTTTCTATGACAGAAACTGACAGGTTTAGACGAAGCGGGATATTTATTCACCTGTCATGTCGTTGCTATAGCTGTCATTACTTCAGTCGCTGTCAGTGAAACCTAGCCAAATTTTAGTTCTTAATATCGCCGCCTGAACAGTTATGGCGGTGGCGCTGTAATTTAGTTAAGTCGTGTACTACCCAAATCGAAACCGTTGCATAGTTTAATCGAAGTTATGCGAAGATGCATAAAAGCGGTAGTAAACGCTGCATCCACTTAGGTTTATGGCTCAGAGTCAGACCTTAGCCGGGTGTTCCGCGAAAATCAGCTGTTATAACTCAATATATACGTACTTACTACAGAAGGGAATAAAGAAAATTGGACATGATTGTAGATGTAGAGGGTTGGTTGCTATGAAAGTAATTATTTTGTTTGTGTAGAACTGAGAGTGTCACATTCTTAACAACAAAACAAACCATTTCGGCTGTGTATGATACCAGAGTTTGGTAACCAGTATCATACGAAGAAAAAATGATCGTCATGGGATACTGGTATCCAAGTGATAGGATTTATTACTTTTCTGATACCCTTCATCATGTTTGGTAACCAGTATCCAGTAAGGAATATAACATTCTTCCCCTCATATTACGAAGACCACATAGAAAGTGAAAGTGCTTCCATGCTGGCCTGGGAGCGAGAGGAAAACATAGAATGTGCCAGCTGCATTTCCTCCCGGGCATGTTGTAAAAACCAGCTAAGGGATTTGAGGGTTTCAGTATATTGTAATTTAGGCGAAGGGCTGACATCCTGTCACTACAGCAATATACTTACAAATCTATCTTAAATAACCCTCAAAATTTTGTCAGACGTGGCGAAGCGACCTTTGTTTAGGTCGTTTACGCTCTACCTACCCCATTAGGGATAAAGGCGTGATTATATGTATGAATGTATGTACATAGAAAGTGATCATTGATTTGCTTCTGTCTCTACGTGGAGTGTGCTAGTGAAAACCAAAATAGTCGACGATAGAGCCCAGAAACTGGTGGTTTGCTCCTGTTTCTAGTCTAGAATGGCCCAGCGAAGACCAAGACAGAGGCATGAATGGAACGAGCTTGGCCAAAAATCTCAGAAATACTGACTAGCCTTCACACAATTGTGAAATACAGCAAAGCTTTTGCTATTAAACTCCAGAGGGAGGAAGTTCACATGATAACTTCCATTTTAATGCAATCATTTAGCTGGATTAATCCACTGGCAGGCTCCAAGTGGACTAAAGGAGGTAGAGCCTGTAAAAAATCCACCCCATTATGTGCGTGCGTAGTATGTTCCATTTTTATCTCATTATCTGAAAGTCTCTTCCATGCTGGACTGGGAGCGAGAGAAAAACATAGAATGTGACACCTGCATTTCCTACCGGGCATGCTGTAAAAATCAGCTAAGGGATCCGAGGGTTTCAGTATATTGCAATTTAGGCGATGGACTGACAACCTGTCATTACAGCAATATACCTACAAATCTATCTTAAATAACCCTCACAACTTTATCAGACGTGGCGGAACGACCTTTGTTTAGGTCGTTTCCGCTCTGCCTACCCCATTGCGGATAAAGGCGTGACTATATGTATGTATGTATCTGAAAGTTTTATATTGTAAGATAGTGGGTTTCGGAACCCACTCGCCATTTTTCCACCTTGCCATCTGGTGCTCTACTGTTTATTTACCCACACCCGAGATTCTTCAAAAACAAAGTGCCAAATAATTCCCGAAGACGAACACCCACTGTCATACACAGTACTAATTCCCTAATTTATAGCGATCGGGTTTATATCTCCAGACTGCCGGTTTACGACCACTCAGACCCTGTATAAGTTCGCTGAAGCGTCTACAGGGTGATTTAGTCAAATATGTGTTTGGCTAAGCTTTTTTTATATAATTATTTTGGTGATCTTTCTTCCTCGTGAGTGGATTCTCGAGTCGAACGATCAGGTGTCAGAGATTTCAAACCGCTTAATAGCTTAGCTATTAGGCCTCTGATATGGTTTAGAGAAACGAACACTATCAAATCAGTGACCAGGACCGACGGCTTAACCGTGCCATCCGAAGCACGGTTTGTTTCTTAGAGACTATCAGGTGATTTGGCCTGCATTGTCCTAACCAAACTAGGGAAAATCTCACAAATTGATAAATTGACAAATATCATCTTTGTGTTCCTATCTCTCTCGACTGGGATTCGAAACCAGGACCTCCGGATCGGGACTGACCACGAACGTGAGTTTTGAAAACTATGTACCTAGACAGACAATTAACTTTTTGGCAGACCATATTTTGTTATCTTGTTCTTTCACGTAGTACTTAGTTCCATTTCGTGCAATGAAATTGACTTTGAAATTTTAAATTGGGAGCAAACATATACCTACGTTTGATTTAGTATGATAAATAAACAGATTCAAATTTTGAAGAAGCATTTGGTGTTAGTTATGGCATTTGTATTTTGACATCAATCATCAAGTTTGATAGTGAAACTATTTTAAAAATCTTATATCAAAAATAACAAAACACAAAATAGAGCACCCTCTGCAACGTCAATACAATCAAACAAGTACACTTCATGAGCCGTGTTCTCGATGCGAGTGCCACATCCTGTATTTTATGACAGGTAATGTTATTAAAACTTAAAATCTCAAGAAGTGTACGAGTCCTATAAAACGGGTTCTGGAAAGTCATAAAGCAATTACTGGAAGAGCTGCTGCCTTACACCAACTACACTCATGTAACTATCTAGCTTCTTTGGAAAACGCTATTAGGCATTGGCTTATAAGTATAAATACATACATATAATCACGCCTTTATCCCTAATGGGGTAGGCAGAGCGTAAACGACCCAAACAAAGGTCGTTGCGCCACGCGTTCGGTCTCTAGAGCGCCACACAAGTTCAAACATACATCATACTTTGGCTGATAAACACACTTGCACATTAGTCCTTTGCGTTGGCAGTAGGGTAGAAAGAAGAAAAGGATTGATTTAAAAATTAGTTTTTTCTAAATTAACGAAAGTGTGCTTTACAATGTACCTAAATACATACATACATACATATAATCACGCCTTTATCACTAATGGGGTAGGCAGAGCGTAAACGACCCAAACAAAGGTCGTTCCGCCACGTCTGACAAAGTTTTGAGGGTAATTTAAGATAGATTTGTAAGTAGGTTGTCAGCCCTTCGCCTAAATTGCAATATACTAAAACCCTCGGATCCCTAAGCTGGTTTTTACAGCATGCCCGGGAGGAAATGCAGCTGGCACATTCTATGTTCTTTTTCTCGCTCCCAGGCCAGCATGGAAGAAATGTACCTAAGTAAATCAGTAATTTCATCATCATCATACATAATATAGTTTGTAGGTACAAAATAGATCGTAACTCGATCTATCAATAAGTAAAGTAGGTAATATCTATTAATTTGTATCGAAATTGCTACATAATAGGCAATATCTGCAATTATCTCGTAATAATGGACCACAAGTTACAAATAAACTTACTGGAGCAAGAGAGCATTTGTTTTTTCTGTGATCATCAATTTTACCAATTTGTGTAATTAGACATCTATTAAAATACTTCATAATGTAATATCTCTTGTAATGTTTCAAGTTCTGTGTAAAAATATACAATGTATACGTAAATGATCCGTTATTTTATAATTGTTTGGAAAGCCGAAAGGTTACAAACTACTAATGCTTCTAATGCACTTCCTAAGTAAGTCCGACACTCAAATCGAGCATGATATCTATTTTTGCGTAATATAAGAAATAGGCACCTTTTGCCTATTTCTAATATTACATACATACATACATACATACATATAATCACGCCTTTATCCCTAATGGGGTAGGCAGAGCGTAAACGACCCAAACAAAGGTCGTTCCGCCACGTCTGACAAAGTTTTGAGGGTTATTTAAGATAGATTTGTAAGTATATTGCTGTAGTGACAGGTTGTCAGCCCATCGCCTAAATTACAATATACTGAAACCCTCGGATCCCATAGCTGGTTTTTACAGCATGCCCGGGAGGAAATGCAGCTGGCACATTCTAATATTACAAGTAATTAATTTAAATTTGGATGGATATGTTGGGAGCGGACAACCAAACAAAATATGGATCGACTGCGTGAAAGATGATATGTCTAAAACAGTGTTGAACTGACGGCTGACAGGGATGAATGGAAGAAAAAAACGTACTGCGCCGATCCCAAGTAAATGGGATAAGGGCAAGCGAATAATGATGATGATAAGAAGTATTACTAGAGCTTACGGTACTTTGATAACACTAAAATCATGTGCTTATGGTTTATATCTTTCATAATTTCTAAGAAAGTAACGGGGCTAATTGTAAATTATTTAAGAGACGTGGTTCCCCAAATCAACACCATTATTTAGTTATGCATTGTTTAAGGATTCATAATTAAAATAAAACATTACAAATTATTGAATCCACGTGTAGGGCCAACATTAGATGGTAATAATTTATTTCTTTCGTCTGGCAATTTGCACTCTGAAGCAGTGAAATGAACTGGTGCCAATAGTATTGGATCAAAACAATGCACTAACTACAACCCAACATACAGGGTCTGAACATTAGTAAAAATTAACAGGTATATATAGGTATTATTATAAATATTTTTTATTTAATAGGGTTAATTAGTTATTATTAATTTAGTTTCCTTCACTTTTATCCTGTGCTGTAGATAGTGTTGCTGTCATTTCCTTCGACTAGTTCTGATTGCAGTTTGCATTATCCTATCTTCCATTAGTTTATGTATTAGTTTATTATATATTAGTTTATTTTACAAATATTTATGTAGTAGCTTGTACTTAGTTTATATATTATATGTAATGTAATGTATTAAGGATACATATTTGACTAGGTTTGCACTATCCCGCTTACCGCTACACTTTATTCTGTCACCCAAAGGATGCCAGGAAGAAATTGCTACCTTAGCAATAAGGCCGCCTATATTGTACTTGTTTTTTGCTGTTATCTGTTGTGTTGTATGTTGTATTATTACGTGCAATAAAGTATTTTTATGTTATGTTAATTATGCCAATTTGTTTGGTATATGACAATACATACATATATACATAAACTTTATTCCTTACAGGGTATGACAATACGCTGCTAAATAAACTTCCATGCTGGACTGGGAGCGAGAGAAAAACATAGAATGTGCCAGCTGCATTTCCTCCCGGGCATGCTGTAAAAACCAGCTAAGAGATCCGTGGATTTCTGTATAGTTCCATTCAGGCGATAGGCTGACAACCTACTATACCTACAAATCTATCTTAAATAACCCTCAAAAAATTAGCAGTCGTTGCGGAACGACCTTTGTTTAGGTCGTTTACGCTCGGCCTACCCCATTAGGGATTAAGGAGTGATTATATGTATGTATGACAATACGCAAGGGTTTCTCACAGTGACATGGATACGAGAGTCCCGAAAAAACAAATTTTAGGCTATTTTGACAAAAAAATAACAATTTAACGTAGTACTGAGCTTTGAGGTCTCTGAAAAGGCATTTTTTATTATCAGTTTGACCTCTAAATGTAGGACTTTAGGAATTTGGACTAAATAAAGTCTAGCGGAGTAAAATCACAAAATCTTGTTTTATCATTTTTCGCTAATTTTGCTGTGATTTAAATAAATACCTTAAAATTCATGCCCCTGTCTGTATAAAAATGGTAAATTTTGAAACATTATCATATACCAAACAAATTGTCATGATTGGACCTTTCAAATAAAAACTAATAGAATAAATAGAATTTTGTTAATATCTCACACACAGCTTGTTTTATTCCATTTCAACATCTACCAACCCTTAATGAAATACCCTATATCTACAAGAATCGAACCCCGAACCTGTCGACAATAGAAATGAATTAGCTGAAATATGGGTATCTAGTTGAACTTATTTACGAGAATATAATATAGAAAAAGAATAGAAAAAAAATTAAAAATATGGCGACAAAACGTGTGTTTCGCTCGCGGGAATCCAACCCACGAACACCAGAAAGACCAAGGCTCAGATCACAAGACCGCAGATTTAAAGCTTCCTGAGACCCTTTACTTTAGTATATTGTATTTCGTATCGTCGACCCGTGCATGTGACAAATCATTTCTTTGTTACTAAGCTGCGTGCACACTGGCGCGGCCGCTGTTTACGTTAGAAGCACGCGCGCGTGACCGGACCTCGCCGTTTATTTCCAAAACAACGTAGCGAGACCGGACCGGGCAAACCAGTAAAGCTTCGCACAGGATAAAGGCCCCGAAATTGCAAAATTGAGGCGAAACGTGAGATACTCACAATCATTTCACTTATTTTGTGGTTTTCGTCGTGTTATATGATTATATGTATGTATGTATGTATTGTATTAATCAACTGTTGTAATTTTCTCTTTTGAAGAAAGGCATTAACTCATCAATAACGTCACATTTAGCGAATAAAGAAGGCTACAGAAATGCATTTCAAAGAATATCTACAAAAGAACAAGAACAGTAAATTAAATTAATTGAGACATTATTTTATTTTTGTGTGGCTTTTGCACTCACAATGCATTTCTTTTTTGTTTAACAAAGGATAAGGAAAAATAAGAAAACATGAAATATATTTAATAGTATTTTGCGAGGTTGGGTTAGCGATGAAATATTAGGTATGGTAAGTATTTCAAGGTCGCAGGTTTGTTGTAATTTATATTTTTTACAAAAAAATATTTCTACTTTTTCACGAAGGACTTTTAGTTTACCCCTAGAAATCTGTCCATTCATGTGTCAACGTCCTAAACTTCCCGAGAAGCCATTCGATTATGATTTGTAGCGATGTTTGTCGGCCGGCATCCGGCGGCCGCGTATTTACAATCACACTTGCAATGTAGCCAGTGTACAATCAGCTTTAAAGCTCTAATCATAGTCGGAGAGCTTTTGGAAGCGATTCGTCATAGCAACATTAATTGTTTATAACTTGGTACTTATTTACCTAAACTAAGGACATAGAGACTTTAATGCTGGTCCCTCAAACTGAAACAAATAAAGTAAAATAAAAGCTAGTACCTAAAGTGATCCGAGTGTTTAATGTGGCAATTCAGGTGATGGGTTGACAACCTGTCACAACAGCAATACAAGGCCCTATACGAATCATCATCTCCCTAGCCTTAGGATTGGCTACCTAATCTAAGGGATTGAACGAAGGTACCAGAAGGGAAACCATATTCAATCCTAGATTAGAGTTTTCAAGCTGCCAATGCTTAGTATTGGCCTCTGATATGGCTTAGCGTGCCTTCCGAAGCATTGAAAAAACACCGAATAAACGTACATATGAAATTCGAAAACTGAAAAACACATTAGTACGTGGTGGGATTCTAACCACGACCTCCCCTCTCCGGATTCTATCCACTACACCATCGGGCTCTCTATGTCCTATACGAATCACTCCTATAAATTTGACATCACTTTTCA
This sequence comes from Scrobipalpa costella, assembly GCA_949820665.1. Lineage (NCBI taxonomy): Eukaryota > Metazoa > Arthropoda > Insecta > Lepidoptera > Gelechiidae > Scrobipalpa > Scrobipalpa costella. The sequence goes on from OX463314.1 coordinate 5,585,588, forward strand.
CAGGTAGGTGTCATAAAAATCGACTTAGCATTCCCTGTGAAGTAGTAATTATATCTTTCTGCCAAACATGGTAAGCATATTTTAAATACCTCATATCCAAATTAGGGGAGGCTCATGTCCAGCAGTGGACTGTTGTGACTGGTGAAGGCAAAGGAATTTACAAGGAATTTAACGGAGGTGAAAAGCAACTTAAACAGTTTCGACAATAACCACTTAAATAAGCTTTTTTAGCCTCCGAGACGATAAATTACTGTCCAAAATCGAACGCACAAGCAATAAATTACTTCGTGGGTTCTGCAATTGATCGATTGGTCAATCATAAGATCGTTACTTAAATTCTTTGCTCCCGGGCATAATAAATTGCTCCTGTTGGTAGCACTGTCATCATCATCGCATAATAAATTGTTCATGTTGGTAGAACTGTCGTCATCATCTCATGAAGTGTTATTAGGGCGGGAAAGCTAAAGGTAATTCCTGAACTTATTATAAGGTGCCTGACTTGTCTTTTTGGAAATGAAAAGTGAGACGATGTTACTAAATAATTGAGCATTAAAACGGAAAATCAGATTAGATTACTAATTAAAGATGCTCGCTTGGCATTTAGTGTTTACACATGTTGTCATTTCTGTATCTATCAGAAATTGTACTCCAAATTATCATCGTGTTACTCAAAAAAATAAAATATAAACGTTTATTTGCTATAAAGGGTTTTCAACAAGACACATAGTTACTTTAGAATTCCGCACTAGGTCAAGCCTGTATCGCAGCAGTCCATAAAAAATATCGGAATGTTTGTCATCCCATGCAAGGTCTAAGTATACTATAGTTTTATCAGTTTTAACTTTCATTAAGTACCTAGGTGGGTCTCCTTCTTCTTCCTCTAAAAGAGAAGAATAAGAATTGTCTTTAAGGACCAACATAGGTACTTATTATCAAGTCCTTTTTTTGAGCTTATTATCATTTCAAAACACATTGCGGGTTTCAAAAAATTCTACGTGATACAATCTTACACGTAGCCCTTAAAACCTCAATCTCAACAACAAAGCAACAGTCACACACCAACTTTTATTTCTTCTTAACGCGTGTCGGTCGCTGTGGACACGCCTATTAGTTTACTATTAAAGTCCCCCATAAAAACACAATGTATCCTTTCAATAACTACGAGTAACACTCACATAAAAATACACGTTCACTAGCCATCTTTATTATATGAGACACTTGAGCGTTAAAGTCCGTTTAGAAGCTAATACGATAAGAATTGAACAGTGAAAAATGAATGCTTGTGAAGTCAAAGAGCTAGAGCTCTTATGATATAACATATTTTTTTAAATAGTACTCCGCAGATTAATAATAGCAGCTTATCTATACATTTACCTAAAACTAGCAGATTCCGCTCCTACGCGTGGAGAAGCGTTTTCAGTATGTTCGAAACTGCGTGTTTTCCATTTATGCTTCCATGCTGACCTGGGAGCGAGAGAAAAACATAGAATGTACCAGCTGCTTTTCCTCCCGGGCATGCTGTAAAAACCAGCTAAGGGATTCGAGGGTTTCAGTATATTCCAATTTAGGCTGTAAGCTGCCAAGAAGAAAAACAATAAAATACTGGAACAAACCATTTTTTAAAACATTGTTCATAGTTAGAGAGGCTGTAAGCATTGTAATATTCCAGCCTTCAGTCCTGCTGGTGGAAGATAAAGCACGCGTGTCTAATCTATAATAGGTGAGCTCAAATATGTGTTACTTCAAGAGACGTACCTATAAATAATGCTCTTTGCTCAATTTCAGTTAATGAACAAAAACATTTTACTGTACTGGGGCGTTTAAAAAGTTACCTATGATAAGTAAGACAGAACATTTAATAAAGGATAGTTTAATAAAACTTCCATGCTGTCCTGGGAGCCAGAGAAAAACATAGAATGTGCCAGCTGCTTTTCCTCCCGGGCATGCTGTAAAAACCAGCTAAGGGATCCGATGGTTTCAGTTTATTGAAATTTAGGCGATGGGGTGACAACTTGTCACTACAGAAATATAACTACAAATCCATCGTAAATAACCCTCAAAACTTTGTCAGACATGGCGGGACGACCTTTGTTTAGGTAGTTTACGCTTTGCCTACCCCATTAGGGATAAAGGCGTGATTATATGTATGTATGTAGTTTAATATAATAAGCAAACTAAACTGTAACTTTTTAGAATGTAAAATAAGTACTTTATTATTACTCAAATGTCAGAATGATCATAGAAATAGGACCGGTTTAATTTAAAGAGGTTTACGGTTATTACCACGTCTATTGATGCATTGAACAATCCAGATGTCCTCGACAAAGAATTGACAAGTTTAACGATGGCTACTAAAAAGTATTTTGCCGCTTTGTCATTCAATCCTGTCGTAAAACTGAGAACATACTTGTTTTCTTACAAAAACGCGTCATCAAAATTAAATGTGTCGGAACAGTCATCAAATATTCAATGCTTATTACGAGCGCGACAAAGAAGCACAATAATTCTTTGCGTTAGAGTGGGAGAGATTATTTTTCGGAACTATTGAGTGTCTTGGTGGCCTGTTTATAATTGAGTCACAAGTAGTATAGTGTGATTTACGACTCAAGTCATTTTAAACACTTCTACTTTAGTGTTATAAGTGTCCGGTGATAAAATTGTGCTGCGTGACAAACGCAACACCGATGTGATAAAGTTTGGGAAAAATGAGTTTTTTGTTCGCAGTTCACTCTGAGTGAGGTCTTTTAATTTTTTTAAAGACTTTATGGAGTGTTTCTGGATTAGCTGTCGTTACAGCAATTATCAACGCGTTTTTGTATCATTAATTTGTCAGTGCCTATAGTATTTCCAACTCAGTTTTAATAAAGAATATAGGTAAACAAAGTTTTATGACTTTGTATTCAAAAACACATTTCAAAACTAAATAATACATGTTGGCAAATTAGTTAAATTACTAAAACTACAATTTCATTTCAATACATACATACATATAATCACGCCTTTATCCCTAATGGGGTAGGCAGAGCGTAAACGACCTAAGCAAAAGTCGTTCCGCCACGTCTGACAAGTTTTGAGGGTTATTACAGATGATCATGACGTATATTGCTATAGTGACAGGTTGTCAGCCCATCGCCTAAAATTGTAATATACTATAACCCTCGAATCCATTAGCTGGTTTTTACAGCATGCTCTGGAGGTGATGCAGCTGGCACATTCTATGTTTTTCTTTCACTCCCAGTCCAGCATGGAAGAAATTTTCATTTCAATATGTATACCTAATAGCTAAAACTTATTTTAGAAACAACATCTTCGATTAAAAGACATGAAACTATGTTTACCTTTATTCTATTTATTTATTTAACAGTTTATTGTACACAAAAAATATCTTCTAAAACTGAGTTGACTCTTGAAATGTAGAGTCTGTATGTGCGTATGGAATTACTGTTTTTTTTTAAACAACGTTTAGTTTGAATCTGTTAGGTTTAGATGGTTTTAAGTTTTAATGAAAAGATTTCGTTATTGTACCCACACAACACATCCTCTTATTTTACCCTCCAATTAATAAAATGCTCCCGCACATATATTTAAATAATATTCCAAATGAATGGACAAGAAATTACACAAACCCTATTAAATATAAAAACTAAGTAAAGATAACTAATACACGCAAAAATGCGTGTTTGTAGAGTAGGTTCGAATTTCTTGCGTAATTTTTTCTTTCCTACTGTTTTTTGTAGATTTTCATCGGGATGGTCACATGATACCTGCATGCAATAAGTACTGTATAGTATCTATGTTGAAGACTTTAAAATAAATTCCTTTTCTACTTATATTCTATTTGCCCCTACAATATTATTTAACAGAAAGTAGCAATTACTTGGACCACTAGGAGCGATAAAAAGTATAGAATGCTCCAGCTGTTTATATTCCCAAGAAATAGGAGACCCGCGGGCTTCGATACTTAGTATTTGCGATAGACATAAGTATCTTTATGAATTTTCCTTCAGCTTTCGCCATAAGAAGTCCTAAATAATTTTTAATAGCGTCAGCCTACCCTTTAGAAGGAAAAGGCGTGATTACACACATAATATCGAACAGAAACAGAGCAATGACAAAGCACGTTGTAAAGGCGTTTGTTTGTCTGTTTGTTTGAACTTTGAAGTGAGTAATTTAGTCTCGTGAATTATTAAAATTTGCCGGTAGGGTGTCGGCCGGAGCTCGGTAGACGTCGTTAAATTTTACGACCGAGACTCTCTGCCAACGTCCCTGCGACTACTCACACTTGTACAGACAGGGGTACGTGTGACACTTTTTTTTCAATGGGCCGATTTGCATAATACTATTAACAAAGTGTATACGGGGCGGCGTAAGGGACAGCGTCAAACTGATAGGAGTTGCTCTGCTCAGTCAACAAAACTGAACAATTATCAGCAGGATTCTATTTCAGGAAGTGTTAAAAAACATGCTATTCATACAAATTGTCTGATCTTGGAGGCTATTTTGTATGGGAAGGTATTTTTTTTTTCGTCTAACGAAAGAATATCCTAGTAAAAAAAAGTGTGTCGTTGACTGAGCAACCCCTACTAGTTTGCGGGGCGCTGTCCCTTACACCCGGTATGTAATGCTACACCGGACTAAAGGCGGGGTGCTACACGCAATCTACACCCTTAAATGCAAGTGGCAACTGCTTAAGGGCGTCCACTTGTGTGTCACTTAAGTCATTTTAGACATTAGGTGCCTAACTTATAGTCCTATTTATTTTACAGGAATAAATAACCTACGGAAACAACTTGTTCTGCCTAAACATAATCCTTTAGAACTAAGCGTTTAGCTGATCGTGAGAAGGGAAGTAAGTAGATTGTCTGATATATATGTAACTGCCTCCGTCGTCTAGTGGTCAGAGCTATGGGCTTTCGGTCCGGAGGTCCTGGGTTTGATTCCCAGGGGGAACACAAAGTTGATATCATCGGGTCTTTCGACTCGAGAATCCGAATTTATGTAATCATGCTGTCTCTCATGATCTTCTGACCTGAATGTAGAATAGGGATACAGAAGGAAACTAGCAAACGCTAGATCTAGACTTAGGATGAAGCAAATAAAGAAAAATGACAGAAACTTCTGGGATGGTGGATGATATGAGAAAGAAGCATTTATGCCAAATAAATACAAAAATACAATTCAATTACATATCTAGTTCGAAATAAAACAAAAGTGTGCACTCCTACGGTCTGTACAAAACATAGCTACAAACACAGCTCCTAACATTTTGCGAGCATTTCTAAATATATTGCCTTGCTAGTAGCAACTCTTTCTGTCATGTTTGCTAACAAAATACGTATAATCACGCCAATGGGGTAGGCAGAGCGTAAGCGACTTAAACAAAGGTCGTTCCGCCACGTCTGACAAAGTTTTGAGGGTTATCTATCACATACAAGTCTGTCAGCCCATCGCCTAAATTGCAATATACTGAAACCCTCGGATCCTTTAGCTGGTTTTTACAGCATGCCCGGGAGGTAATGCAGCTGGCACATTCTATGTTTTTCTCTCGCTCCCAGTTCAACATTGAAGAACTTTGGTAACAAACCGGCAGTGTATTCTAAAATACGAATAAAATCTTCTTTCGAGAGCTGTTGTTCGTCTAAAGTCGTATGCGCATAAAGATGTATGATTAGTTAATCTGTGGCACAGAGTGGTAATATTGTTGAAAGTCAGTCTATTAGAATCTAAGTCCTGTCGAGCAATAATTCTAGACATGTGTTCAGTGAAATAGTGGAAGACAGGCATAGCTCTGCTGAAAATTCCAATGGGCGTTTTTCCACTAGACGGCACGGCGACGGTGCCGTCATGATTCCGTGGTCTTCCGTGGTCTCTGTTTTTCCGTCCATTGTAAAGTCCCGATAACGTCCACCAGAAGTTCCAATCCAAGCGCACATTCGCACGCGCATGTTTCGTACAAATACAAAACTCATGCAGTTTGGCAGACTGGCGACGGTACTGGTGGAATTATATGGAACGCTTTTCCACTTGCCGGCACAGCAACGGCACGGGTACCGGTGGTACCGGTGGTACAATCACGCCGTCCAATCGTGCCGTTACTGTGCCGGCAAGTGGAAAAGCGTTCCATATAATTTCATTGATTTTCATAGATTATCTCTTCCACAGTACCGTCGCCGGTGCCGTGCCGTTGCCCTCACCGTGCCGTCTAGACGAAAAACGCCTATAGGAAAGTCCATTCCTTAGCTTAGCTTATAAAATGCGGTTGGAAGTATTTTCTGCAATATACCTATGTGTATGACATATGCTATGCTATATAAAATATCTTATACCAGGGTTAACCAGGTCGTTCGTCAACTCGAAAAACCCGCACGATAGAAAAAGGGTAAGATCACTAGTGTAATAGTTTTAAATAACTCAATGCATAATAATTCAGTAGGTAACATTAAGTAGCATTAAATGGGATGTATTTAATACCGATCATTATTCAAATTACCGTTAATAAATAGTCGAGCTGTTAAGCCAATATTGCTTCTGGTTTTTGTGTAGCTCTAACTCTATTATCAAATGTGTTCCTACTATTGGATTTGAAGTAGCTAATATTGATATTATTTCAAAGAAATTTGACTTCTGTTGAAATTTACATTTTATATTAGTTTCTAAGTATGCCATATAAGTTATTTCATTTCGCTGTGGAAACGGCCGGTTGTTAGTGCACGGAAGCAAAATGTTTTATAGCCGAATTAGGCAGTCGACTGAGAGAAAGAAGAGGTGACCTTCACTCTGATTCTTTCTTGGTACAAAGGTTGGCCACAGTGAATCAACGCGGTAATGCAGCGAGCGTTATGGGGACCTTTGCGCCAGATCGACCATGTGATTAGGATAAGTTTAGTTTTACGTGACATTTTTATTTGAATCTTGACATGTTGTTTATAGTACGACATCTATTTATTTTGAAGTAAAACAAATTATTATAAAAAAGTCAAATTTATGATTACGCTTACACAGAAAAACTACTAGCATTTGTGTAAATTTTGGACTGCAAGTGTTAGCTGGATGCTTATCGATTATCAACTTATTCACAGAACGAATCTTATTTCCCTAAATCCGCTTTACGAAATACAATCCTCGCTAAAACGAAGTTTATAACAAGAAGCCGTGCTGGCTGGCTGGCTGCTCCCATCAGGATCACCAGCTATAAAGTGACGCAGCAGCCGGTTTACTGCACAACTTGGATTGGATCTGAGATAAGGATCCTTCCGGCTTCCTACTTACCTTCAGAGTTACGTGTTTTGTTTATTTTTCCATTCCGTTTTGTTGCCCTTTGTATTTTGAAAATGAATTTTGTTTTGAATTTTAAAGTCAATTAGTGTTCTATCATATCATATACGAAACCACAGAATGTCAGTTGCTAGCATTAAATACATTACGTTCTAAAATTCATGATTTTTATAACAATGTGTAGGATAACAGTAGACCTATTCCACCATATGTAGGTACTTGAATAAATATTACAATAGCACATAGCATAGATAACCTCACAAAAGAAACGAAATACACCAGAAAAGAAGAAAAGGAACAGAATTATCCGTTAATTAAACTCGTTGATCCTTTTGTGAAATAATTGCTATTTATCGTATTTATTTTACACATGGTGGTCAGCACAAAAACAACTTTCTCTCAAAAAATATGATTTCCATGCTATAGAACGGCCTATTTATATTGTTAGTATATGTTATGTTTTTGTAATAAATGATAGTAAATAAATAAGTATATTTATAATAAACTATTTTCTTTATTCCTAAGCTATACAAAACATAGCTGTATCTCCGGACATACTTTAAGAAAAGATACATTTTGAGACTCTTATGGTTGTTCATTTTAATTAGATTGTTATTTTGAACGAGGTTAATAAACAATAAATGTAATAACGGTAAAAATCCCGTTCAAAATAACATTATTTTTAAAATACGTCAGGCAGCCTAGATATATTTTTTTAAAACCTTGCATAATAAAATTAATCTCACACAGTATCTGACCTACATGATCACCGCAATTTCTCTAAATGATGTCGGTGAGAACACTAAACACATGTTGTAATAGTTCCCCTCACTACGATCGAGTAGCGTGCAGATAAATTAGGGTTGTCCCGATTATTTCGTGGAACAGGTTGGGGTAAAAAACTAGTTGAACTATTCAATAGAAATTGAGCTGTTGCGACCGAAAGAAATATACTTCTTTTTTTTTCTTTTTTGGATTCTACATAACATTTTTTGTGTTTGGTAATGCGACAAAAACCGGCAATCTGGAATTCTTGCGATTCATTAGATAAAACACGCAATTTGAAGCAAATGTATAGGTACGGTCTCTCGTAGTACATTAACTAAACTACATACATGCATATAATCACGCCTTTATCCCTAATGGGGTAGGCAGAGCGTTAACGACCTAAGCAAAGGTCGTTCCGCCACGTCTGACAAGTTTTGAGGATTATTACAGATAATCATGACATAACTAAAATAGTCTGTATTAACTGGTACAACCACCCTACAAGAGACCTTTACCCACAGCCTGCGATCCTTATCAAAAATAAAACCTTTTTATAGACAATAAATAAAATACAACGAAACTACTGCCAGCCCTACTGAACCATAACCAATCAATATCATACTTAATTAACATTGTGGATAAACAGTTAATACACGATTAATAAGCATAAGCAACGGGAGCTTGGGAGGCAACCCTAGTGCAAAAAATGCAGATGGCACGACGATCGCCATAATCGGCGGGTAGGTGTCGGTACGAGGCGACTGCAACATTGTTGCATAGGACGTGGATGAGCCATGAGCGATTGGAATGATACGATTTATTTTGACTATCAAAAATGCTCATGACAGGACGATCGCCATAATCGGCGGGTAGGTGTCGGTACGAGGCGACTGCAACATTGTTGCATGGGACGTGGATGAGCCATGAGCGATTGGAATGATACGATTAGAATCATATTTTGACTATCAAAAATGCACATGACAGGACGATCGCCATAATCGGTGGGTAGGTGTTGGTACGAGGCGACTGCAACATTGTTGCATGGGACGTGGATGAGCCATGAGCGATTGGAATGATACGATTAGAATCATATTTTGACTATCAAAAATGCTCATGACAGGACGATCGCCATAATCGGCGGGTAGGTGTCGGTACGAGGCGACTGCAACATTGTTGCATGGGACGTGGATGAGCCATGAGCGATTGGAATGATACGATTAGAATCATATTTTGACTATCAAATATTAAAAAAAAAAAAAATTTTGATTGTCAAAAATGCACATGACAGGTCGATCGCCAAATTCGGCGGGTAGAAGTCGGTTCGTGGCGACTGCAACAATTTTGTACCAGACGTGGACACGAGAGAAACGCCTGCACAAAACTGCCTATCAACAAAGGAACCACTTAACCAAGTTTTACACTCATCACTTACACCAATGAACTATTTGTCGAAAATCGTCAAGTTGGCTTTAACAAAGCAATTTTAAGAAGAAATTTTAATCCTTGTCTAATGTCGAAAATTGGGTCAAATTGGCTTTAACAAAGCTATTTTGAATAGAAATTGTAAACCTCCTCGAATGTCTTTTATGACTTGAACCAGAATCACTGGGATGAGACTGTCGAACTGATCGTGACAGCAACAGGTGCCGGCTCCAGAGGGCGTTCACATCGCGACTTGTATCTACTTCTGCTTATCTCTACAATAATGACATTTATCATGCCATCTATGAGTACGAAAAGGGTTTTTGGTTCGACTCCCGGTTGGGTTAAGGTCGCTAAACCAAACTAGGCTAGGCTGGGTTCTTTGCTCGTATTGTAGTACAAAATTGTCTAATTTTTTTAATTTTAGGTATCAATTACATTACTTCCATGCCGGACTGGGAGCGAAAGAAAAACATAGAATGTGCCAGTTGCATTTCCTCCCGGGCATGCTGTAAAAAGCAGCTAAGGGATCCGAGGGTTTCAGTGTATTGCAATTTAGGCGATGGGCTGACAACCTGTCACCTCAGCAGTATACCTACAAATATATCTTGAACAACCATACATATAATTTGTCACATACATACATATAATCACGCCTTTCTCCCTAATGTGGTAGGCAGAGCGTAAAAGTCCAAAACAAAGGTCGTTTCGTCACGTCTGACAAATTTGGAGGGTTATTAAAGATAGATTTGTAGGTATATTGCTGTAGTGACAGGTTGTCAGCCCATCGCCTAAATTACAATATACCGAAACCGAGTATTAGGGATAAAGGCGTGATTATATGTATGTATGTACTATTTTAATGCTCATAGCCGTAAATATTTCATTAGGTCAGTTGAATCTTAAACTACGATACAACAGTTGTATGTTCCCTCATTCCCATCGCATCAAATGTATAATTTAGTTGATGGCTTTTACGAATATTTCAACCACAAATCGTGGTGCAACTGCTAGAAAAGAACTTGATTCTTCGTCCTATATTGTGCATGTGCTCTATGCTGTTCTGTAATGAGTTGGTCACGTCATTTCCATATGTGGTCTGTGATATAATAAGACTTAGAGGTACCAGGGGGTCCCAACAGGTGGGGCTGTACGTGACTCTCATTACTAACCGTTGACGAAATATAGGTATTTTAAATCGTAAGTGGAATAAATAATGAAATAAAATAGGTATATCTTACGATCATTATTTGTGCCCACGATTAAAAAAAAACTTTAAAAAATTATAAATAAATGTGTGTGCTGCTTTAATAAATAACGATAAAATTGCTAAAGTCAGTTATCCATTATATATATACGTAGAGTTTGATACCTATTCCTACAATATGTCTCCTACGGTACGCCATTACAACACTCTATGGACATTTATGAACATTCCGTACAACATTTAGGCCCGTATTTATAATCAGCACTTGAGAGTGAGAGCAAGTTTGAGTTCGTAACAGAAATGTCATTTCAGTACAAAATGGCCCGTCAAATCCATACTTAATATCGCTTTCAATCTTGAGATCGCTTTATAAATACGAGCCTAAATCCTTTTGTCATGTAGTAGCTTTGTATCTCAATTTGATAGGTACTAGGTGCTGTGAATGTGATAGAAATCTCAATTTAGAAATTATAGCCGGCAACAAACCACTAACCGGCAGACGGCACTTAAATTAAGCTGTCACAGGTCCAATACAATCAAAGGTTTCAGCCATTATTATTAGTCAATAACCAGAATACATTTCACAATGGCCGACAGAGGTGACAACTCTGTCCCGTTGACTACACTGCACTCACTTCATCACATCAAAAGATGTCGCCAGAGCCATCTGAGGCACTTTATTGGGCAATTAAATGTACATTTCTGGCTTAAAACGAAGCAGTCAAGCTAAGTTCCGAACTAAAACGAGCATAGATCATAAACCGATGACAAACTATACGAGAGGGGCATAAAGAAAAGTTCGTAATGCGTTCGGTTTATGCATTTCATTTTGCGGTTCGCCGCTTTATCGTTTACATTAAAACAATAGTGTCGTTTTGTGCGTTTGAACAGAGTAGTGAGTAAAATTATAAAGATAGTTATCATCATACAGAAACTTTAAAATTGGAGACACTATACAATTATAAGTAAGAACCAATAGTTTAACGTAACCAACATGTACAGAAAACGAATATGAATGTGTTTTATAACTAACCAAATACAAAGAGAATAAGTTCCAAATCTGAAAAAAAAATTGCTTCCTTGAAGGGGTAACGAAAATTATGATGTCTTGAATAACACAGAGGCAAATATATCTAATTATGAAGAAGACATATAATTGAATAGGAAACGAAAGACTGAATGTGATAATAAAATATCTACAAAGTCGAACAAGAGACCATCAAACTGAGTACCTATAATTAAACAAATTACTTCAAGAGCCCAACGCTCAAAACACTAAACCAAAGCTAAACCAAGGATGAATAGTGAAACAGAAGCTAACTAAAATGACCAGTAGCAGTATTTTAAGGTCTAACAACCTACAGACTAGCGCAGATCAACAATGTAGAACGAAATTGGCTTTAAAAGAGACTCCTGCGCACGTTTCATAAAACTACAATTTAGAAATAAGAACAATTCGATGCATATTGCGCGTAGTCGGTTAGGTGTTATAATACCAGTAGGATTAACTGACTACTGGCTGCTCAATGTACGACAAATAGTACTTAAAACCATGTAGTTTTAAGCTACGTACCCCAGGTAGTGTTATTACGGCGGCAACAGTCGCCGAGTTCCCTATTAACCTGCTCATATACTGCTACAGATAAATTCAAATACTCAGACAATATTTTACGGCTTATTTCATGGTAGGGTTGCCATCTTGCCAATATAAACGGTCGTTAAATTCGTCCTAGAGTTTCGGTCTAGGGCTAAATCAGAAGATTAGTTTACTAGTGTCTAGGCAGCTAGCTAGTGGTTGCTCTATTTGATAATTATTGCTGTAGATTAACTTCCAAGTTAAATAAACTACATAGTTGGTCCGAGATTTTTTTATTGAAGTATTGTCAGTGTTTGTTTGGATTTTGCTGAAAAAATTAGAATAGCAGGTAAAATAATATTTTGCTAGTTGACAAGTGTAATATGCATAAAATAACTTACCATCCCTTATGGGTTAGGCAGATTGCGAACGACACAATAACATTTTTTAAACAATCTACACAAGACTAGGTAGTTCTGAATTATGAATTGCTGGTTGTGTATTCTGTCTGTAGCTGTAGATACAAACAGTAAAAAAGTAATAAAACGTAGCATTTGAAACAATTCAAATTAAAATGCAGACCGTTTCGAAGTTTCTCGTGGTGGGCATCCCTATTTCCGTAGGTTTTACGACGGCAGACGGGATGCCTGGACGAATGTCTGCTAGATTTTATGGGCGAGACTAGTTCTAGAAACGTCTACAGCGCGATTGTTAACAAGCCCCAATGACTTGCGAACACATTTTCTTGATTATTTCTACAACTCTACAAATACAATTTATACGTATAAATAAAGTAACCTTAGTTTTGTTGAACTTGCAAAACGCAAAAATTAAAACGAACGTTCTTTTAAAAAGTATACATATTATTGCAATTTATTTGCCATAAAACGAATCCCATAATCTGTTTTCTAGCAAAGGTTGATGACCTTCGATTCGCAGAATGCGGTGCGTCATGGTCGCTTTCAGCGCTAAATCAATAGCTTTGATTAGACGGCGCGTCGGCCCAAGGGTGGCTTTACAGCGCTACAGCTGCTAACCAATGTCAATAGTGACGTTTACGCGCGAAAAGTTTTACGATCCTCAGACGACGCGTCAAATCGAATAGTGATGTACCTGGATGTGATTTATTGTGATTTGTAACATTCAAAGGCTATTAAGATGATAGTTAGTCTGTAAAATGTGTTTAAAGTAACATTAAACAGAATCTACATATCTGGCCAATAGAAATCTAAATTATGTGTATTTGATTTTAATATGCATTAAAAACTTGTTGTTTCTTATACTTAAGCCGCTTGCTATAAAATAAATATGATGAGTACACATTAACGAGTATTTCTGCAATTACGACTAGTACTTTGATTACGAACGTAATGAACTCTTATGGGTTGTTGAATTTATGAATCTATAAAATAACTAGTTTTATCGATATGATTACAAATATGTAAGGGACATCACTAAGGGTCGGTTTACGACCGTCTCGTCCTGGTGTTCCATTTTTAAATGGGTCTGTTGTTGTGGTAGGTCATTGGATATACCTTGGCAAGTTTAATATTCTTTACGTACGATTTATATTTATTAATAAAATCTGAACAAACTACGCAGTAAAATACTTCGTATCGAAGAATGCTACATAACAAAAGAAAATATTTTTATTATGATCACTAATTTTCTTCTTCTTTCGTATCGATAAATTGCTGACGGCCATTATTATCCAACATTAGTAAAAACTTACAACTATGACTTCACTTGTGAGCGTGGAAGTGTAACAAAACATAACAAAGTTTACTACAAGAAATACTCCAAAACATTAATAATATCTGATCATACTTTTTTTATGTTATTTGAAATACGATTAAATATATTTTTTTTTATTTTATTTATTCGTGTAGAATGCCAATGAAACCCTATTTATTGCTACTTAACCTAATGTTAACTTGTAACCCTGGGTTACATGTCAGGTCTTGTTTATTGTTCGGTATGTGAGGATCGCTAACTACTGCCTTTGTCTGACTGTGAAAGCCTGGATAATAGTCTAGGTAACATAGATGCCTGAACCTTGTCGTGAGAAAGAAACCACTAAATGGCTCTATCTGGTAATGTGATCTTTATTCTTGTAAGGAAAAGGAAATATTTTCGTGTAAGGGGAGAAATGTTGTCTATATCTGAAAGTCATTCCCACAATCTTGAAACTACGTTACACGATAATCCTGGTCACGGCACCAAATTATGTAAAAAAGTGATGGTAAATATTTTTGATATTATTCTTCCACGTCAACCAAGGCAAGCGTTTTCCTTATTTATTTTTTCACTCTTGAGGTATGTTACCAGTGCCAAGCTTCAGGGCCTTGTTTAGATGTAAGAATATAGTTAGCCCAGAGAGTTTTTATACATAGCTTAATTTTGGTATTCATTATCGTCAGGCAAGACGATACAACGAAAAATAAAATATGTATGTTCTTTGTCCGGCATTTCCTAAAACTAAAACAAAGGTGGGTCGGGTAGTCACAATTTTGGTGTTCACTATCCTCAGCCGGATAGGACGAGAAAGAAAATATGTTTAGAGAAAATACCAAGCCTTCAAGTTCTTTGTCCGGCGTTTCCTAAAACAAAGGTAGGTTGGGTAGTTGGCCACCAGTGTTAGCCCATCACTCTGGGTCGTAAAACCACCGGCGCGATATATCGCTATCTCGCATTTCCTTCCTCATAAACTTGCGTTAGAAAGAGACAGAATTTTTATGACCCTCCGACGGCGAAGTAATGATTTTACGTTAAACATTTTCTCGAAATTGTTCAACTGAATTTGTTTAACTTTTCTATTAAAAAATCCAATTACAAAACAATGATTACCTATAAACCCTTATCTTTGTATCCATTGTTTGCTCGATTAATGTTGTTTTCTAGCTTCTAATTGATATTCCAACGAGACATCTGCTTAGACATTACCTCAAGTAATGGTCATAATCATCATTAGTAGGCGCAAATATGACATAATCGTGCTTATATGAATAAAATTTCGAGTAAATGAAAATTTATGATTCGAGCAAACGTGTCCGAAAGATACCTCTGTATACCAGCCGTCGCTTTTCGCAACAAAAACTTTTATTGCGAAGTTGTCGTAAATTATACGCCATCTTAGCATAGTCTCAGGAAATTTTAAAACTATTTTCGTTTTATGAGTTTTGTATTGATTTCTTCTTTTACCAAGATTGGGTTTAGCCGTTTGAGCTTGTTCCGTCGCAAGATTCTTATAATATAACTTTACAATGTAGAAAATATAAAATAGTACTGTTTTTAAACCGCTATTATTTAAACAGCTAAGTACTATTATTATATGGTAAGTAAGGATTATCTGAAGGCAAAAACCTGCTTGAAACTATTTTTGTCAAAAATCTTACTATAAGGTACTACAAATATGAGTTAGTTTTTTACAAGTGAGCTATATACGATATTTAAAACTAGGAAAATGCAAACTTACATACATCAACATACATATAATCACGCCCTTATCTCTAAAGGTAGAACGTAAACGACCTAAACAAAGGTTGTTCCGCCACGTCTGACAAAGTTTTGAGGGTTATTTAAGTTAGATTTGTAGGTTAATTGCTATAGTGATAGGTTATCAGCCCATCGCCTAAATTACAATATACTGAAACCCTTAAATCTTAGCTGGTTTTTAAAGCATGCCCGAGAGGAAATGCAGCTGGCAAATTCTATGTTTTTCTCTCCTCAGTCCAGCATGGAAGAACTAACAAAAGGAACATTATTGCGCCGTTTCTAAATGGGACCGATATTCGCAGATCACCCATAAATTCTCAATCATAACTTAAAATTTACAACTGGCCAGTGTCATTAAAATCCTAATTTAGTTTGTCATTTTATATTCGGATGAATATAAAGGATGTCAGCTTTGAAAGATATATCGACATCTAACAAGATATTTCACTCAATATATCGGACCCTAGTTTATGGACAGTACGATATGACAGGATCCAAAATACAATGTGTAAATTTTAAATGATCTAGAATTAATTAAAGTCTGAACAGTTGATGTAACGTCTGAAACTGTTTTAGTTTATTAATGTCTATGCATCTACCCACGTGACATTAACAAGCATTTATCATTAGAGTTTGTGTGGAATAGAGCAGAATATTCATTTCAATCAAAGGAAGTGATTTCGGGGACATCAAAGTAAAAAAAATCGAATTAGTTTGTTACTTTTTCACGTCCATGATTGTAACCTTAGTATAGGTACTCATCATCTCCCTAGCCTTATCCCGTATCTCTCGGGGTCGGCTACCTAATCTAGGTGATTGAACGAGGGTACTGGATTTTACACAGAGCGACTGCCACCTGACATCCGCAACCCAGAAGGGAAACCAGACCCAATCCTAGATTTGGTCAGAGTTTTCAAGCCGCCATTGCACTGGCCTCTGACTTGGTTTAACGACTAATATCTACGGTATTAAACGATATTAACCAGGACCAAAGGCTTAACATGCCTTCCGAAGCACGGAAAAACCGCCGATTAAACGTGCATATGAAATTCGAAAACCGAAAAACACATTGGTACGTGGTGGGATTCGAACCACGACCTCCCGCTCAGGAAGCAGTGGCTCTATCCACTACACCATCGGGCTCACACCCACTACACCATCGGGCTCTCCCGGACCCTAGTATACGTACTAAGTATTTAAAAAAACACGATCACACTCATAGCCCCCACTAGGATCCCCTGTATCGGGGTGCTATGGACATACACCGAAACAACCACAAAAAACACCTAGATCCAGAAACAGACATTTAAACTCATCATTCTAATGTCAGCCCCGGCAGAGAATCGAACCCGGGACCCTGTGCGTAGCAGGCAGGTACACTGCAAGCTAGGTCGTGTTTGTAGATATAAAGGGCTTTAGTAGGTTTTTAAATCACAACCAAGAAATAATTTAGCATATTCCTGAAATTATACTATAGCTGAAGAGTCCATTTTAATAATGAAATAACATTTTCACACAGTATGTTTACTATTATTTAGCATACAAGGTACCTAATAACTCAGTTCAACTGCTTCCGTGGTCTAGTGGTCAGAGCCATGGGGTTACGATCTGGAGGTACTGGGTTCGATTCCCTGGGGTGGAACACAAAGTTGATATTTGTAAAATTATCACTTTGTGAGGTTTTTCCCAGTTTGGTTAGGACATTGCAGGCTGAATCACTTGATTGACCGAAAAGAAAAAGGATTCCTTGCTTTGGAGATCACATTAAGCCGTTGGTCCCGGTCGCTGTCTTTGATAGTGGTCGTTACTCAAACCATGTCAGAGGCCTAATAGCTAGGCGGTTTGATAACGTTGACACCGGGGTTCATCGGGTTGTTCGAATAGAGAATCCACTCGCTAAGAAGAGATAACTCATTCTGAACCATAGGCTTTATTGTTCTTACAACTTACATGCTGGACAGGGAGCGAGAGAAAACATAGAATGTGCCAGCTGCATTTTGTCCCGGGCATGCTGTAAAAACCAGCTAGGGGATCCGAGGGTTTCAGTATATTGCAATTTAGGCGATAGGCTGACAACCTGTCACTACAACAATATACCTACAAATCTATCCTAAATAACCCTCAAAACTTTGTCAGACGAGGCGGAACGACCTTTGTGTAGGTCGTTTACGCTCTGCCTACCCTATTATGGATGGAGGCGTGATAATATGTACGTATGTAACTGAGCAGAAGCTTCGTTTACACTGAGTAGCTTTCTTTACAGCAGTAAAGGCGAAGATAAAATTAAGCCAAGTGCTCATAAGCCATCAGCCCGCGAGTGTTGATGCTTATGACTTAGTTTAGTGCCAGTGTGTACCAGACTTTACAAGTTATGAGCATGAGCTACTGGATGCACTATCTCATTAGCTTTATATGAGGTTTCTACTATGTGCTTTTTATGTAAGGATTCTACTATGAGATAGAGATAGAGATAAATTTATTAATAATTGTAAATTACAAGTCAAGAAATTATAAGCACTTAAGTATATCACATTAATAATCATTTAAATTGTATTGCTTTTATTATCATTAAAATTAATAAAATCATTATAACTATAGAATGCCTGTTCGACAAGCCAACGCTTAAGCCGTGATTTAAAGCTATTTAAGCTTGGTGCCTGCTTGATTACATCAGGTATTTTATTAAATACAGCCGTGCCCATCACATGCGTGGTTCTGGCGGTCTTTTCCAACGTGTGCCTCACTACGTACAACATGTTCGCATGACGTTTTCTCCAAGTCTATAGCTTCTGCTCTGATACTGGTTCCTATTCTCCCACACGTACAGGGCTATATTATGAGCGTTTCATACTTCTTTTGGCATGCGACTTTTACTCTTTCGTATGCGCATTTCGATTCGAATCACTCAAATCCCATTCGCATACGAAAGAGTAACTTTCGCATGAAAATTTGTATGGAATTCGTATGCGAATGCTACTCTTTCGTATGCGCATTTTGATTCGAGTGATTCAAAAATAAGGCTCTTGTTCCTAGGTTCCTAAGGAATACGTATTTGGATGTTTCTCGCATATTAATTCTGACTTAATTTTATCAACTGAAATTATTATAACATTATTTTTTATACAATCCTAGACATTGAATGTTGCTTCAATAGATCGTCAGCGTGTTTTTATCGGGTCCTAACATTGGCCAGGCCGGTTTATCGGCCCTAACATGGCCCAGAGCGGTCTTCCCGCCAATTTTATTGTTATCGCGCAAAGGATTTCACCACACTCTGCCGCACTTTACTGCACCTTATTGCACTTTACTGCGTTATACTGCCCGTCATAGAACGTGCTGCGCGATTGATAGTGCAGTTTCCTCCAGCAGACATATTGCTGGTAAACGGTTTATAGCGCCAGTTTGTTCTAATAGGCTTAAGCTTTAAATTCAAGAATTAATCCGAGAGATCCATGTTTTGACAGGGCTCGTGAAAAGGCTTTGGAACTGGAAATATCTAAACATTGACAACGTTTAACAACTGCCAGTAAACTAATAAACCGACAGTCGCAACCACTATTTCGGTTTGAATTCGTTTTATCAATTACGCGAAGTCTGTAAAAGTAAGAGCAATTAGATCTACAAAGTTACTGAAGAAATGATAATGATGGATATATTATGTAATTATTTCTAAGAAATAAAAAATAAACCTTTATACCTACATTTGGATAAATCTAGGATAAGGAATCCGCATGACGTGAGGTTAGTCGCTGTCGTAGCTTCGCTACAAGCGAGCGGTACCGTAGCGACAGATGTCCGAGAATATTGGCACACACAACGTAGCGCAGCGAGCAGCAACTGTGCTGTGACCTCGCTCGCTTCGCTTGTGCGGGCTCGCTTCGCTTCGGGGTGCTCGTCACACGTACCTGCCGGGGCGCGGGCTCGCTTCGCTACAAGTGCGCGGGCGGCGGGGACGCGCGCGTGGTGAGCGGCAGTGGCAGCACGTGCGAGTACTCCGGCGCGATGAAGTAGCGGGGTGAGCAGCACATCGAGTAGGAGCTGCCCTTGCGCGCCTGCAGCTCCAGCAGCGAACACAGCGACCGCTCGTACATTCGCCACTGGTGGACCACCCATTGGGCTGCGGAAAGGAACTGGTCAGGGGTTACTTTGAAATGAACACGCTAAATACTGTAGGTACTGTATTATTTTTGAGCTGTTAGTAAAATGGTAGAGTATCTGCAAACTCAGTATATTACGCTTTATGACTTAGTGCAATGCAGGACTTTTTCACACGGAAGTCTTAAGGTCCTGAGTGAACAAATACTCGGGTGTTTATTATGCTCTACGGAAGTCATAGTACGGAACAATAATTTAATTTACCCATTTCGATTAAATTGTCAACCTGTTCATGGTCTACTATTAGCTGGATATCTTTTACTAATAAAATGCTTTATACCAGGTGTAATAAACATCATGCCGAAAACTGATAGGGGTTGCTCAGGCAACGAAACTGAACAACTATCAGTAGAATTCTTTTTTCTAGAACTAAAAAAAAACTTCTTTTTCCATACAAATTGTCTGACCGAGGCGGTCATTTTGTATGGGAAGGTAAATTTTTCTTCATCCCCTGAAAGAATTACCTGGTGAAAGTTTTTAAGTTACGTTGACTTAGCAACCCCCGTATCAGTTTGCGGGACGTTGTCCCTTACACCCGGTAGGTTTTGTCACTACATTCGCACGTAGGTAGACTGAAGAGGCAAACGACAAGCTAGTCTAGTAGTAGTGTGAAAATAAAGGTTGTTAATTTAATATTGCACGTCATAGCTTAGGGGGTTATTCAGTAACGATAGAAAAATATATAAAAACAAACATAGTATAAAATAATAATATCCATTAAAAAAAAGAAATACCCCTAAGAGGACAATGATCATATGACGTACGATAGTAGCGCGACGCTACAGGTCATTGCCCTCCATCCTGACATCCAGGATATTGTAAGAAATAATATAAATCGATATTTATTACAGTAAACCTACAGCTCATTTCTTTGTAGGTTTTATATTTGGTCATTACCACAGATAATAGTATCGCATTGTATGTTTTTTTACATAGGAAAAAAAAGTTTCTTTTATCAAATCTGAAACTCTCCCTAAGCTATTGATTCGCAATTAAATTAACACCCTATATACTTAAGTAGTGTAGTGTGCGAATACTCTAAAAGGAGCCAGCGAAAACGATATATATGACAACTTTATTCGCAATTGACCGTAATCAGTATGCATGATTGTAGAATTAAACTAGGTCAAATGCAAATTATATTATTAGACATTACATTAGTTTTCGCAATGCGGAAGAAAATATTTAAATAAAGGGTTCAATTCTAAATGACACTTTCTAAAGTTACATTTAGATGAGCCCTGTCACTTTCAGTGAAATAAAATTGAATAAAAAATGTACTAATGTCTTGGGTAACGCTGTGTTATTTTCGAGAGGCACTTGACACTCAATCTAGATAGTTAAATTAAGTTAAGGTCTAAGTGAAACCTAGAAATAAAACAAATAATAAAATATTTAAATAAAATCCCTAAACAATTAGTTATAAATTATTTGAAAAACCTAATTCATATAACATATTTATAGGTCTCTCTAACTTCTTCTGCCCGCTTAGGCACGTAATATTTAAGGGAAAATACATACATACATACATATATTCACGCCTGTATCCCTAATAGGGTAGGCAGAGCGTAATCTACCTAAACAAAGGTGTCCCGCCACGTCTGACAAAGTTTTGAGGGTTATTTAAGATAGAATTCTAGGTATATTGCTGTAGTGACAGGTTGTCAGCCCATCACCTTAATTATAATATACTGAAACCCTCGGATCCCTTAGCTGGATTTTACAGCATGCCCGGGAGGAAATGCAGCTGGCACATTCTATGTTTTTCTCTCGCTCCCAGACCAGCATGGAAGTACAAGAAGGGAAAATACAAGATAAACATATCCTATAATAATATTGTGGAAACTTATAGTAATATTTGTAATCTTCCATGCTAAACTGGGAGCGAGAGACACTTCCATGCTGAGTTCAGCATCTCTGGGAGCGAGAAAAAAACATAGAATGTACCAGCTGCATCTGTTCCCGGACATGTTGTAAAAACCAGCTAAGGTATCCGAGAGATTCAGTATATTATAATTTAGGCGATGGGCTGAACACCAATCAATACAGCAATATACGTAGAAATCAATCTTAAATAACCCTCAAAACTTTGTCAAACGTGGCGGAACGAACTTTGTTTAGGTAGATTACCCTCTGCCTACCCCAATAGGTATAAGGGCGTGATTATATGTATGTATGTATCTTTTTTTCGCGCATCTAATAATGTCATTACCTATATCTTCATTTCAATAAATAGATAGATTTTTTATTTTTTTTATAATAATAGGTTTGCTCTTGACTCCAGTCTAGGTCGGGAACGACTGAGACGGAGTCGACGATGGTGCGAGCTCACCCAGAAGATGCCTGTTCACTCTTACTTTGAAATATTGGGGGTTGAAGGCGTTCGGAAACACAGACGCAGGTAGTGAGTTCCACACTTTTGCCGTGCGCATTATAAAAGAGTTTTGGAAGCGCTTAGTACGTATTGGTGGAATATCAACCAGGTATGGATGGTATCCTGCGGTGCGTCTAGATGTCCGATGGTAGAAGCGAGCTGGCGGGCTATAGATATATAAACAGGCATGCAGAGTTACTTTCGCTTTTCTTATATTTGCTCTGATTAGTCATCCATTGATATAGTCAACAATGTTGTTATAAACATTGCATATTTAGAACATAAATTGTAATATTAACGCGCGTTCAGTGGCGTTGATTTCCACAACATTTCAAATGTCATCGATTTTGACACATCCTATAACCTCAAAATAATCCCGCGACATTATTACCAAAATAAGGAAGAGATAGTCATAAAACCGGTACCAAATAGCAACTAAATACAATGTTGCAGTGCATATTTAAATCTGTAATACCGATATCAAACTATATCTATTTTTATTACGTGACCCACACACGCATAAAATTATATCAACAGGGGAAAATGAACTTCAAAATGTAGGACATACAGTAGGAAATGTAACACCGATAGTGTTGTCAGATAGGTCGTTTTACGCGGCTAGATAAGTGGCATTCGTGTGCAGTGTCAATGGTGCCAACTCATTGGTTGTATATACCAACCACGTGCCGTATTATGTGTGTATATCTGTTATTGAACCAGCTTATTAAGACCTCCGCGATTCCCAGTTATTCGCAATATTTAAAAAACTGATGATTAAAAAAGTATTGTATATAGTTTAGGCGTCTACATACATACATATAATCACGCCTCTTTCCCGGAAAGGTTGGCAGACAAAGGTCATATTTTTTAGGTGCCTATCGCTGACTATCAAATTCAACAGTGATTGTCTACCTTCGATGACCCTTACCAAGAGAAAATTGTATTGAAGAAAATAATTTCAAATTGCATAAATCGTTATCATGCCGAGACTACATTCCTTAACTGCCTTCGCAGTCTAGCGGTCTGAGCCATGGACTCTTGACCCAAAGGTCCCGGGTTCGATTCCCGGCGAGGAACAATGACTTTGTGTTGTTGTTTATAGTTTGGTTAGGACATTGCAGGCTAATCACCTGATTATCCGAAAAGTGAAATGGTTCATGCTGTCGGATGGGCATGTAAATAGTCGATCCTGCGACTGATTTCTCTCTGGTCGTGTCAGTCAATCTGTTCCATCAGAATAAGAGATTGAAGGAAAAGAGAGTGCACCTGTGTAGCGCAAACCCTTGGGCACTAAAAACTAGTCCTGCATAGTTTGCCGATCTCTGGGATATTGGTCGCCATCACCGAAAATCGGTGGGAGGACATTTATACATTACCTTAACTCTATGTTCAGGAAAAGTGGGGGGCAGGGAAGGTCAATGAAAACATGAAGTCCATGTGCGTTATTTACATAAACAATTCAATTTATTAATCATCGCGGTCATATTGACTTTATTGTAAAATTATCAATTTAACTGTGGTAATGATAATTTTAACCCAGTTTCCTGTCGTGAGGTTAAACTAATGTTATATTGTGTTACTAGCGACCCGCCCCGGTTTCGCACGCAAATTATCAGTGTTTCTCTACTATATGTATTATGCATGTATTATACATAGAAACCTTCCTCTTAAATCACTCTATCCATTAAAAGAAACCACATCAAAATCTTTCGCGTAGTTTTAAAGATTTATGAATACATAGGGATATAGGGACAGAAAAAGCGACTTTGTTTTAAACTATGTAGTGATTTTGCATAATACAGTTTTAAGGTTTTATTTAAACATGAGTTTAACTGTTTAACTTATTATAAAGTACTTTTCGTTTTCGTGTAGTATTCTCGATTTGTACATATATATATATCTAAGTAAGTAGAGCATTTCTATGAAAAGTATCTAGATATATCCCGAAATATCGATAAATGGCCGTCTTCATTGCTACGAAAGAGGAGTGAGGTATGGGTACCCGTATCGAGGGTATAATATATAGGTAGATGTTTATTTTAATTGAAGTTTCTTCCATGCTGGCCTGGGAGGAGAAAATCGTAGAATGTACTAGCTGCATTTCCTCCCGGGAATGCTGTAAAAACCAGCTAAGGGATCCGAGGGTTTCAGTATATTGTAATTTGACAACCTGTCACTACAGCAATATACCTACAAATCTATCTTAAATAACCCTTAAAACTTTGTCAGACTATTTTAGGTCGTTTACGCTCTGCCTACCCCTTTACGAATCAAGGAGTGATTATATGTATGTATGTTTATTTCAAGGATTCTACCGTAAAGAGAAGATTCATAATTTGTCTACTGTGACTATCTAACCTCGTAACTTGCAATACTAAGTTGTTATCATGTTCATAACCTTTCTCTCACCAATTACCTACAAGCCACTCTTTGTTGGTTAAAAAGTAACGTATTATCAAACAACACTACACTGTTTACTTATCAAAGCAGAGGTCATCGACCTCTAAATAATTCTTAAGACAACCCCTGCTTTGTGAATGAGATAAAATTGTCTCATACTTCACCATTAAAAATTATCTACTACAAAGACAGTTACTTTGTGGCCAGTTGATAAACTGTAATTTACTCTACATTCTACATTGTAAGTTACCGATGAATCAAGCCATTCATTCATGGTTTTTACATTGTTTTAAAGTCAGTTCTTCCATGTTGGACTAGGAGCGAGAGAAAAACTAGAATGTGCTATCTGTATTTCCTCTCAGACATGCTGTAAAAACCAGCTAAGGGATCCGAGGGTTTCAATATATTCCAATTTAGGCGATGGGCTGACAACCTCCCTCAAAACTTTGTCAGACGTGGCAGAACGAATTTTGTTTAGGTCGTTTACGCTCTGCCTACCCCATTAGGGATAAAGGCGTGATTGTATGTATGTACTATCACGTGTCAATATCCACGTGCTGGCACGTAATCCCCGTTCGATTGATGACCCTATGATATAAGTGTAACATATTAGTAGACAGACGTATGGCAGCCGTAGGAATTCCTAACAAGTTTCGCGCTTCACGTCCGAATGTATGACGTACGCTTAAGCATGGCTTGTCTACATCAAATAAGTTTATAGAAACTTTCTTTCTTTCCTTCCATGATGGCCTGGGAGCGAAAGAGAAAAATAGAATGTGCCAGCTGCATTTCCTCCCGGGCATGCTGTAAGAACCAGCTAAGGGATTCGAGGGTTTCAGTATATTGTAATTTAGGCGATGGGCTGACTACCTGTCACTACACCAATATACCTACAAATCTATCTTAAATAACCCTCAAAACTTTGTCAGACGTGGCGGAATAACCTTTGTTTAGGTCGTTTACACTGTCGTGATTATATGTATGTATGTTCTTTCTTTCTACGAGACTGGCTCTATCAAATATGGAATACCACTTGGTTGTTTTCTTCGTTAGCTTCGATGATTATTAGTATAACCTACACCCAATATCCCTTGGGTAGTTGTATCCTAGTAAGGACTGGGAGCAAGAGAAAAACATAGAATGTGCCAGCTGCATTTCATCCCGGGCATGCTGTAAAAACCAGCAAAGGGATCCGAGGGTTTCTGTATATTGCAATTTCGGCGATGGGCTGACAACCTGTCACTACAGCAATATACATACAAATCTATCATAAATAACCCTCGATACTTTGTCAGACGCGGCGGAATGATCTTTTGTTTCGGTTGTTAACGCTTTGCCTACCCCACACATAAAGATCACGCCTTTATCCCTAGATAACGGCGTGATTATATCTATCTATATTAGTCTAAATGGGAACTTGACTCCTACAGTAGAAACTTTAAAACAGGGCAGGATAGTAGAATGTACTCGTATGTAACAGTCCCAGCAGTTTACTAGTTGACATGAACTTCCAACAATTGGGAAGCAATTTACATTTTCGCTTATCAAAAGTACAACAACATTGTATAAAACAAAGTCGCTTTCTCTGTCCCTATATCCCTATGTATGCATAAATCTTTAAAACTACGCAACGGATTTTGATGCGGTTTCTTTTAATGGATAGATTCATTCAAGAGGAACGTTTATATGTATAATACATGCATAATATAGTAGAGAAACACTGACAATTTCCGTGCGAAGCCGGGGCGGGTCGCTAGTTAGCAATAAGTCTCTACATTATAATACTGTTTTATCTGGTCTTTTCGTAGTTTATTTCAATAAATATATTTTGTATCTTTGCTTTTTCGTAAACATAGGTCAATAAAACAAACTGGATTAGAATTTGATACTATTATTAACGTCCTGTACAGTACACTAACTTCCATACTGGACTGGGAGAGAAAGAAAAACATAGAATGTTCCAGTTGCCCTTCCTCCCGGGCATGCTGTATAAGTCAGCAAAAGGGATTCGAGGGTTACAGTGTATTGTAATTTAGGCGATGGGCTGACAACCTGTCACTACAGCAATACACATTACAAATTGCCCCCAATTTATGTCAGACGTGGCGAAAGCGCCTTTTAGGAGGCGTTTTACGCTCTGCCTACCCCGTAAGGGATAAAGGCGTGATTTTATGTATGTATGTACAGTACACGATATAGGAAGACCTTGAATCTACACGCGTTGCATTGCACCATATTCCTAAAATAGCCATCGCTAAAAAGGAGTTCATACAATATATTAGTTACATAAAAGAGCATCGCTCCCTGTAAACCACAGAAGAATAAAATTCCAGTAAAACGTCTCACACAAACGTCTGGAAACGGCCTTAGACAGACCTCGTTGCTTCTATGATAACCGATTATTTTCCGAATAATTCCGAATCAACATTCAATATAAGAAGCAGCATAAGGCCGAGTTTTGTGGCTTGCAAATATGTTTTACTTTAATTTTCCTCTACTGTGCGACATAGTCTGGACCGGGGCCAAATCTGCGATCTGATTGGTTGGTTTAGTTACAGTGCTGCTAGAGCTAGCAATCAACTCTCTAATTGATTTAAATTGGAAATGCTGAATGACGATCATAGGCTACTGGCATAGATACTGAAGTATTTGTACACTCTATTCATGTAGTCCCGCTATTTTCCTTTAAAGAGGGGTAGAGTCAACTACGTTTGCTCAAAGATTCTATAATTTTCTAGGACCCTTCTTATACAACAGTTTTTTTTTTTTTAGCTAGCCTGTTCTGTCCCACTGCTGGGCAAATACAACAGAATAAATAATAAAAATCAAGTATATGCCCTGACTTATTACGATCTCAGAACAAAGGATTATGAAGATACCGAATCTCTCCTAACAGTGGTACTCAGACGACCAAAATAATAATAGTGTATTTTTTATCAACTTGTGTACGAGATGTATTATTTTTTTTATTTAAAGTATTCATCACTTATTGATACGCTACAAAAAAACCTGCAAAAATCCGACATAGACGCCGAAACAGCACAAGATAGAGATAAACGGAAGAGGCTGAAGATAGAGATAAACGGAAGAATAAAAAGATTAATCAATAAGCTATGTATTAAACAGCAAAGGTAAATAATAAAGATATTTTATTTTCATGAAAATGACAAAACAGCTGAAGCTACTCATCATAATCAGCAAACCAATATTTCAAGATTTTGACGTCAATATCCCATACAAAAAGGTAAAAAAAATACATCCCGGCAACAAAAACGTGGATGACACAAACCTATACAAAAGAAATGAATACGGGTAGTAATTAAAATAGTACACGCGACTACAAAGTAGTGTCAAGTTCGCGGGGTCAGTCAATGCAAGCAAATACGTAACCAGTGCCTCGCACAGTGGGTCGGAAATATCGTTTTATTGGACTTAATCGAATTTTAAAATAATTATTAAAATAGTACATTAAGTAGTGTCAAGTTCGCGGGGTCAGTCAGTGCAAGCAAATACGTAACCAGTGCCTCGAACAGTGGGTCGGATATCGCTTTATTGGACTAAATCGAATTTTAAAATAATTATCAAAATAGTTCATACACGCGACGACAAAGTAGTGTCCAGTTCGCGGGGTCAGTCAGTGCATCGCACAGTGGGTCGAAAATATTATTATTGAAGTTGAACTGTATTTTTATTTTTTAAAACAATAAAGAATATAATGAATGACAATATTTAAATAAACTTGGTAAAATTAAGTAGTGGCTTTAGTAGTATATAAATAGAATTAATATTAGGAGACAACTATAAATAGTTATCTATAGTTCTACAAATTGTTCAAAAAGTTATAAATTACAAATTAGGCATTGTCTTCGAGGTATAAATCAAAAAATACTTTTTGTAAGTAAAAATTTACAGGTATTTAAAAGGAATAAAATATTTAAATGTTTCTGTGTCTTATTATCAGAGGTCGGAAATTCGGGTGCAAAAAAAGTAAAAACCCACTGTTGGAGCTACTAAAAGTTGCTACAACCACCTTTTTCAAGATTTTTAGGGCCCCAGTTTATTTTTCTTTATTAAATTGTTTTAGTAACGAAAATGTGTTCTTTGCGTCAATATAAGTCGAAACTGTTTGCAATTTTTTTAAATATTTGTTTTAATTTGAAAGATAAAAGTAGAAATGAGTTTTCAATGTACTGAAAAATATTAAAAATATAAAAATATCGTTTGATTGTTTGATATTTTTTTGAATACCCTTTATAAATGATTTCTACAATGCTTTTATTATTATTACACAAAAATTTGAATGGGGCCCTCGGGGGCCCAAAAGCGTTTTATTTCTTTAAAAAAAATTGCGGAGAAAATTAAAATTCGTATTTGGCAAGGTAAAGACAAGATAAACGCTTTTTACTCTTGTATTTTTTTCTATACGGTTGATAGTTTCAGGATAAATTGATGTTGAAGTTATCAGGACACAATCGTTCAAAACCAAGCAAAGTAGTGGTTTTTATGGTGAAATCGTCTAGGTTAAGAAGAGATAGGCAAGGCACTTCTCTTTCTTGTTATTTTTTCTCTACGGTTGACAGTTTCACAGTGAATTGATGTTAAACTTGTTAGGACAATTTTTGGGCCTATCTCTTTGAGTATGTGCGACAAGGTCAGCATATTGACTGTATCTGTCTAAGTGCGTTTAGGATGTATTGTCTTAATTTTTGGTTTGTAAAATATGGCAAGTACACAAAAACAAAAGTGTATTACATGTAGCCTAGTATCAAGTATTTTCTCTGATATACTTATTGGAAACCGGCTAACCCAGGAAGGGTTTCAGTATTGTATTTTAAACGATGGGCTGACAACCTGTCACTATAGCAATATACAGATCCACCTGGAATGACCCTCAAAATTTGTCAGACGTGGCGGAACGACCTTTGTTTAGGTCGTTTACGCTCTGCCTACCCCATTAGAGATAAAGGCGTGATTATATGTATGTACTTATTTGTAAAATATAAAATAAAGACGAATCCGGTAAAATTCTTTTTATATATATATGCGAGTGCTTGACTGGTCTTATTTTAAGGATTTAGGTGCTTACAATGAACCTTAATGGTTTCACAACGAAAGAAAAAAGTATAGTAATGTTTAAGCAGTAAAACGCTTTGGGGCCTTCAGGCCCAAAAATTGTGTCCAGGGAATTTTAACATCAATTCACTGTGAAACTGTCAACCGTAGAGAAAAAAATCTTTCTTGAAAGAGAAGTGCCTATCTCTTCTTAACCTAGCTGATTTCACCATAAAAACAACTACTTGGCTTGGTCTTGAACAATTGTGTCCTACTAACTTCAACATCAATTTACCCTGAAACTATCAATCGTAGAGAAAAAATTACAAGAGTAAAAAGCGTTTATCTTGTCTTAACCTTGCCAATTACGAATTTTAATTTTAATTTACTCCGCATTTTTTTTTTAAGAAATAAAACGCTTTTGGGCCCCCGAGGGCCCCATTCAAATTTTTGTGTAAAAATAATAAAAGCATCGCTGAAATCATTTCTAAATGGTATTCAATAAAAATATCAAACAATCAAATGATATTTTTATATTTTTAATATTTTTCAGTACATTGAAAACACGTTTCTACTTATATATTTCAAATTAAAACAAATATAAAAAAAAATTGCAAACACTTTCGACTTATATTGACTTATTTCGACTTATATTACTTCCATGCTGGACTGGGAGCGAGAGAAAAACATAGAATGTGCCAGCTGCATTTCCTCCCGGGCATGCTGTAAGAACCAGCTAAGGGATCTGAGGGTTTCAGTATATTGCAATTTAGGCGATTGGCTGACAACCTGTCACTACAGCGATATCCTTACAAATCCATCTTGAATAACCCTCAAAACTTTGTCAGACGTGGCGGAACGACCTTTGTTTAGGTCGTTTACGCTCTGCCTACCCCATTAGGGATTAAGGCGTGATTATATGTATGTATGTATGTATTGACGCAAAGAACACATTGGCATTACTAAAACAATTTAATAAAGAAAAATAAACTGGGGCCCTAAACATCTTGAAAAAGGTGGTTGTAGCAACTCTCAGTAGCTCCAACAGTGGGTTTTTACTTTTTTTGCACCCGAATTTCCGACCTCTGCTTATTAGGTACATCCGATGCACCATTTCTAATATTGATATTATTTAAATTAAACTTATAAAATGATTTGGTGCATTCTACCTTCTGTCCATACGTTGTGACCACTGTGCAAAGTGGCGCGTGTAAGTGCAAGCGATGTGCATCGTTGTAGCAGGTTCTATTAAATTTTCCTCGTCATGTTGATGACTACAGAAAATTCTGTTACCATCTAATAACAATTTTTAAAAATTCCCACGGGATAAGAGAAAACTCAGGTACTTTGACGTGTACATAAGAAAGCCTATGATACATTACCTCCTCGGTAGCTCAGTTGGCAAAGCGATGGAACGTTACTCCGAATGTCGCAAATTCAGGTCTTGCCCGAAGCGAATTTATTATTTCTTTCTTAATTAAGGTATTATATACCTACCAAAATATTCCTATTTTACAGGATAATGTAAACTTAATATACGTACAGACAGCACCTCTTATAAGTATTCTAAACGAACACCAAACTTATGATTATGTATGAGTAGTGGTCTTTCTAGAGTTATGGACGTAAACGTTCACACTATGAAATGAGGTCAGGGCTATCATGCACATAATTAGATTTACAAAGCAACATAATAAGTAATAAATACTTGACTACCGTTTAGTTGATAACAACTTATACATCCTTATTAAGCTTATCATAGTTTATATGAAGCTGTTACAGATATTCATATCATAGTGGAAATGGAATCTCACAATGTTGTATATCAGCTGTTTATACATACATATATAATCACGCCTTTATCCCTAATGGGGTAGGCAGAGCGTAAACGACCAAAACAAAGGTCGTTCCGCCACGTCTGGGAATGTTTTAAGGGTTATTTAGATAGATTTTTGGGTATATTGCTGTAGTGACAGGTTGTCCATCCAGCCCATCGCCTAAATTGCAAACCCTCGGATCCCTTAGCTGGTTTTTACAGCATGCCCGGAAGGAAATGCAGCTCTGGTACATTCAATGTTTTTCTCTCGCTCCCAGTCTAGCATGGAAGAATTATAAATTAGTCTTAGTAATTTTAGAAAAGAGCGAGGAAAACTGCCCACGATTACAGCAACAACAATAACCTGTTGAAAACGTTTAAAACCCAACTTTAACCCACTGTGCCATCTATCTAACATAATGCCTAATTTTACGCGTCAAACGTAAGTTTGACAGCTGCAACTAGAGGATGCAGAACCGGTCCGTATCTAAGAACCGGGTATTTCGGTTCTGGTTCCGCCCAGAACCGGGTACCCGGTTCTTTTCGGTTCTTCATTGGACGCCTGATATTGCGATTATCCAGTTCTTTAGCGCCAGCAAAATTTACAATTGGTAACTTAAGTCGCTCAACCGTTTTGCTACGTCGTGATTCGTAAGACATTGTCGAAATTATTTTTACTTTGTCAAATTAACGAAATTTGAACTAAGTTGGCGCTCTGAGTCTATTCAGCATAAAAAAAACACCGGAATATTAATATTTAGGTTTGATTTTATGCAAATATAATCTATTGAATATCTGGGTAGAACTGGGTATCACAATTTTAAACCCGGTTCTTTTAGATAGCTTGGAACCCGGGTATAACCGGATTTTTTGGAATCGGGTAGAACCGGGTGCATGCTCTAGCTGCAACGTCAGGTCATAACATACATAAAATCACGCCTTTATCCCTTACGGGGTAGGCAGAGCGTTAAACGCTTCGTAAAAGGCGCTTTCGCTACGACTGACAAAAATTGAGGGTTATTTTAGATTGTAATGTGTAACGTCAGGTCAGCTGTTCTTTTTCTTTCTCTTGTGTTTACTCAGAATCGACACCACAGTTAAAGTGATCTCTTGCTAGCACATCATTATTCTTCTATAATGAGCTTTAATTTGTAGTTTTACAACATGGTCGGCGACCATTAAGCCCTACTGTTTGATTACTGCAATAGATAGTTTAATTGCATACTAGAGTGGTGGTTAGTTAGAGTTAGAGTTTAATTTCACATTAAATTGTCCGTAAAAGTGGGCCTAGTAATTGCAAGAAAATTTTACAAAACAATAGAACTTTTAAAGAGACCCTCTTATAAAAGCTCGGAACGATTAGAAAAAAAAAAAAAGATTTATATAGCTGGATACTAAATTACGAGTAGTTCAAACTATTCTTCAGCGCTACACTAAACTAAACTATTTTTCCGTGCTGGACTGGGAGCGAGAGAAGAACATAAAATGTGCCAGCTGCATTTCCTCCTGGGGAAGCTGTAAAAACCAGCTAAGGGATCCGAGAGTTTCAGTATATTGCAATTTAGGCGATAGGCTGACAACCTATCACTATTGCAATATACCTACAAATCTATCATAAATAACCCTCAACACTTTGTGAGACGTGGCGGAACGACCTTTGTTTAGGTCGTTTACGCTCTGCCTACCCCATTAGGGATATGGGGTAGGCAGTATAGGGTGTGTGTGTGTATTCTTCAGCGCAAAGAAAACTATGTCAGAAAAAGAATTGTAGTTGTGATACTGAAGTAAAACGAACAAAATGGCCTATAATTTTATTGACTTGTCTTATTTACGTAGCATCATAATCAGAATTGTGTATGAAACTGTGAAGGGAGTTGACTTCACTTAACAGCGAAAACGATACAGGTTCATAACCGGCCGAGCATCTTCAAAAAAGTGAGGTAGGTTTTCACAAACCTGCCCCAAACCAGCCTGAACTAAACTTGGGGCTTCGACCTCGGCTCTCGCAGTGAGGCCTCGTCCCCTTTACCTTGCGGTTTCCCATATCGTGCCGCTGTTGCCATGCCAACGAAACCGGGTTTCGTCTTAATTATTGTGGGTACTGTTCAGTTGGTTTGGCAGCAAACTTTGTTTTAGGACTTCTCAATTCACGAACGTCAAAGTTGTGGTTTCATGTCAAAGGTCTAATTAATTTTCAGATTGTCATAGAAGTTTGATAATACCTATTCGAAACAATATAATATTTGATAAAGAAAATAAAAAAAATATGAATCAAATATATTTCTTATAAGATGCATCCATGTTTTTATAATCTCAGTTCTTACCTTAGTGGGCAGAAACTGGATAAAATTACGACCATAAGACGAAATTGATAGATTGAGCTGTATAATTTGTGTAAGCAACATTGAATCCAGTAGCAACTGGTTTTTTTGACAAATAAGAAAGATAAATATCGAGACACACGAAGACATATTGCTGGCCATTTTAAACAAGAAAAGCTTAAATAAAATGTAAGTGAAAATAATGCAACAAGTTTGAGATGGTCTTCAATTTACGCAATATTAAGATAGATAGATAGATATATTCTTTATATCACATAACCGAAACAACAGGAAATAGGAACAAATTAAATAAAAACTAAAGTACAATGAAGGCGGCCTTATTGCTATGGTAACAATTTCTACCAGGCAATCTTGAAGTAGTATCTCGGTGTTCATGATTTATTTGAAGTGTGTATCGACTTCCATGCTCGACTGGGAGCGAAAGAAAAACTTAGAATGTTTCAGCTGCATTTTCTCCCGGGCATGCTGTAAAAATCAGCTAAGGGATCCGAGGGTTTCTGTATATTGTAATTTAGGCGATGGGCTGACAACCTGTCACTACAGCAATATACTTACAAGTCTATCTTAAATAACCCTCAAAACTTTGTCAGACGTGGCGGAATGACCTTTCGTTTAGGTCGTATACGCTCTGCCTACCCCATCAGGGATAAAGGCGTGATTATATGTATGTATGTATGTGTATCTACATTTTATTAAATGTAATTTATTAATAGAAATTGACAGACTTAAGTAGGAAGCGATCGAATGACAGTCACTCTACCGTGGGTGTTAGAAAAGATTAGCGATCCTTAAAATAAAAAAAATACTAGTGGGGTATAGCCAAAGTGTATTAAAATGTTACTATATACAGGTTTCTAACATTATAGTAGGTAGTTTTTCTTACACTCTGCATAACTCACGAAACCGGTCAATGACCGTTTCATCTCGAGAGAAAAAAGAAAAAGCGTGAACTAATTGTACTTGGTCAAAAGTCAGGTTTCTTTCTAATTGTCCGGATGTAGGTAATAAGTAATAGCTGAGCCCTTGACAACAATATGGAATTTTGAGACAGCTGTTCAAAAGAGGTTGGCAACTAGTTTCGCAGGTTTTTAACCTGATGTCAGTTGCAGTGCGTTGACTTGCTGCGGTCACTAGCATTCTGAAACGTCCAATTAATCGCATCTTTTATCTTTTTGCACATATTTATTTGAACGCACTACAATAAGTGAAACATTTAAGGGCAGCAACACACAGGCGTCACTTACTGCGTGCGAGGTTGCGCCCAATACGCTGTCAATGCTTTTTGCATTGCCTATAACACACATGCGTCACCTTACGCGCTACGCGCACGAACTGGCAGAGGGATGCGCCGAAGTAGATGCAAGTGCGTTGTACGTAATGCAAAAAGCATTGAAAGACTGTTGAGGGCAACCTTGCACACAGTAAGTGACGCCTGTGTGTTGCTGCCCTAACTTACATTTGTCATACAATGATCGATCAACAATTTCAAAATTTTAACGTACGACCTGTCAGTGCGAATTCTGGGCACCAATGAATAAATCGTATTATGGTGAAGTCGAATTCATACTTAGTTATTTACCATAAATAATTTATAAAAATAGTATGGGAAGATGAACCATAGAACTGAAAGAAGAAAACTGACGTTACATAAATACTAATAGGTTGCGGGTATTTCTTCTATACTGGACTGGGAGCGATAGAAAAACATAGAATGTGCCAGCTGCATCTCCTCCCGGGCAATCCGGGCATGCTGTAACAAAACAGCTAAGGGATTCGAGGTTTCGAGGGCATTAGTGTATTGTAATTTAAGCGGTGGGCTGACAACCTATCACTACACAGAAATATCTGAAATGACCTGCAATACTTGTCAGACGTGGCTCAATGACATTCGTTCAGGTCGTTGACGCTCTGCCTACCCCATTAGGGATAAAAGCGTGATAATGTGAAAGGACAAAAAAAAATTGCAGTAACTGACCACCAAAAATGTTTTCTCTTTTGATCATCATTTATATACGTCAGAATTTAAACCTTGAGAAACAACGCTAGTCAACGCCCCCTGGTGCGGTCGCCGAACTTCAAGATTGCGATAAAGGAATATCCCCAAGTAATAATACCAAGTAGCGGGTATTATGGGGCAAAAAGTGTACCACCTGTTAATTCCTGTTCTCGTAGCGATGGACACTGAACATGCTACCCGTTAATACTGTACTTTACGGTGTTTTATTATTTTTATAACAGGCAAGGGTTTAACCTTCCAGGCTGGACTTTGACAGATAGAAAAACATAGCATGTTCCAGCTGCCCTTCGTCCCGGGCATGCTGTAGAAGTCAGCAAAAGGGACTCGAGGGTTACAGTGTATTGTAATTTAGGCGATGGGCTGACAACCTGTCAGTATAGCAATACACTTTTCAATCTAAAATTGCCCTCAACGTCGTCGCCCTGGTCGTTTAACGGTCTGCCTACCCCGTAAGGGATAAAGGCGTGATTTTATGTATGTAAGGGTTTAAGATAGTTCTTTTTGCAGTTGCAGGAAGATTTGAGATGTGAAGAAAAAATTGGCAATACGATACTATAATAACACGTAACAATGTCTTACTATAATATACGTACGATATTTCGTACTCTCCAAGGCCCGTATTAATAGACATCACTTGAGATTGACAGCGAGTTTGATGTCATTTCAGTACAATATAGTCTGTCAAATCCAACTTAATATTGTGCTCAATCTTGAGATCGCTTTATAAAAACGAGCTTCAGGTGCGCATAAAATCATGAAAGCTGAAGGTAACTTGATCTAATTTAACACATAATTAATGACAAATCGGCTCAAAATAAGTAGGTTATTCATTTCGTATGCAGATTAGGTATGCAGCGCCTGTTGTGTCTTTGTTTCGTATTTATCCTTTGTATTTCTGTGTCCAATAAATAGTTAAATAAATAATATAATTCTTCAAGTCAACATCGCAGTGTTTATCAATTACAAACACATACATATATTCACGCCTTTATCCCTAATGGGGTAGGCAGAGCGTAAACGACCTAAACAAAGGTCATTCCGCTACGTCTGTCAAAGTTTTGAGAGTTATTTAAGATAGATTTGTAGATATATTGCTGCAGTGACAGGTTGTCAGCTCATCGACTAAATTACAATATGATTCAGATTCCTTAGCTGGCTTGCAAACACACACAGTCAAAAATCTTATCTCGTAAAGCGCGTAACATCTAACATGCGTATGCGCACGCCAGCGGTCCAATGTCAAGGTACCTCTACAATGTTGCAGTTTCTTGGTCCAGTAACATCATTATACAGGGTCTTAATCGACGCATCCTTTTACAATTACCCACTATTTATACTATCCTGTTATCCCACCAAGTGTTGCGCCACGGGTATTGGTGTCAATTCTTTTAGTAAACGATTTTACTAAATATAATAATCCTATACTGACTGTATAAATAATATTAGACAACAGAGAGGGACATCAGTATAGAAAGACACGACTTACTTCCATCCTGTCCAAAAATGTTTTTTAAGTAGTGAAAGGGTAATGACCATATTAAAACAAAATCTGTACTAATAGGGGTTGTTCAGTCAATTAAACTGAACAACTATCACCAGGAATTTCATACAGGAGATGAAAAAAAAAAATACTTCCTATACAAAATGACCACCTCGATCAGACAATTTGTATGGAAAACCATTTCTTTTTTCACTTTCTGAAAAAAAGAAGTTCCGTTGACTGAGCAACCCCTATCAGTTTGCGGGACGCTGTCCCTTACACTCCGTATTGTACTGACTTCCCGTTTTGTTCTTTCATAACATATCAGAAAATAGCATGGATGTACTTATTTTAGTTAAAAGTCGTGTGCTAACCGCATCACCACCATCACTATCCTACTGGTTGTCCCACCTAGTGTTTAAAGGATGAACTACAGGCTACGTTTCGTGATGTCATCCACGCAATGCCTGTCACGTCTCGTCACGTAGGGACTATTATCTAAGCGTTTTCTGCTATTTGCTCAACTATAAAAACCCAACTTAAATGCTTTATTAATACTACTAGCGAGCCGCCCCGGCTTCGGACGGAAATCATCAGTATTTCTCTACTATATTATGCATGTATTAAACATATAAACCTTCCTCTTGAATCACTCTATCCATTAAAAGAAACCGCATCAAAATCCGTTGCGTAGTTTTAAACATCTAAGCATACATAGGGATATAGGGACAGAGAAAGCGACTTTGTTTTATACTATGTAGTGATTATCTAAATTGTAGTTTAGTCCGAAGTTGTATTTAGCGTCTAAGTAATCTATCTCTGTGTTCAAAAAGCGAGTAAAAGAGCATTATCTTTCACTTTCCAATTAATCAGTATATGTATATATATATATATATATATATATATATGTATTATTAATATATTATATGTATGCATTTAATCTATATAGCAGTACATTGTTTATTTATTTCATAAGTATATATTATTAATATTTATTAGTAGGATTATTTAGCATATTTTTCAAGTAATTGTGTTTGTTTTTATTTTTTTAGTGATAAGTTAATTATATTTTATTGTTTTTAATATTTTTAATCGTCGTATCTGCCTCTCAGGATGCTATTTCACTAGCCTAGGTCTGCTGGAAGAGATTTCTTTTTAGAAATAAGCTGTGCCTGTTGTGTTTTTGTTTTATATGTATATGTTCTTTGTATTTTATTGTGTACAATAAACTGTTAAATAAATAAATAACTTAATTTGATAATTAAAATGCCTATTTCTGTAATTTTTATTTTTTACCAATCAACATTTACGTCATAATATTTGCATCAAGATGGTGGATCCTAAATTACATTTTATATACATACGTACATATAATTACGACCGACAAAGGTCATTCCGCCACGTCTGACAAAGTTTTGAGGGTTATTTAAGATAGATTTGTACGTATATTGCTGTAGTGAGAAGTTGTCACCCCATCGTCTAAACTGCAATATATTGAAACACTCGGATCCCTTAGCTGGGTTTTACAGCACGCCCGGGAGGAAATGCAGCTGGCACATTCTATGTTTTTATCTTGCTCACAGGCTAGCCTGGAAGTAGATTAAAGTCTCTCATTATCATTATAGAGATTCTGCTACAATATTTTCTTGTGGTTTTTCTCTACTCAAAAAAGGCGATATAAAATACTTTCTTCCATCGTGTGGGTTCCTAACATGCATTCGTTTATAATTGTTTGTAAACTCGTGATAGTGACGTCACATTGCATGCTGGCCCAGTGTCAAGGTGACGCTACATAGTTGCAGTTTGTTGATCCAGATACCTTCTTTTACCTGACTGCGCAATGCAAAGGAGGGTAATGTGTTTATTAGCCTATCTATGTATGTATGTTCGATCCTCTGTGGCGCTCCAGAGACCAAACGCGTGGGCCTATTTTAATGATTATTACGCCAATCGATTCGTCTTAATCACGCGAGAGTCAGGGAAGACATAATTTTGTTATAAAATCAATATGGCGACGGTAAGACGCCATGTTGTAAAAAAAACGACGTACTATGACGAATGGGGTATCATTGAATAGGTGTATTTGAAAATCAATTCCGAGTTTTGTAACATAATTTTTCATTTTGAATAACCATTTAAGATCTACATACATACATACATAAATCACGCCTTTATCCCTTACGGGGTAGGCAGAGCGTTTAACGCCTCGTAAAAGGCGCTTTCGCCACGTCTGACAAAATTTGAGGGCAATTTTAGATTGTAATATGTATTGCTATAGTGACAGGTTGTCAGCCTATCGCCTAAATTACAATACACTGTAACCGTCGAGTCCCTTTTGCTGACTTCAACAGCATGCCCGGGAGCAAGGGCAGCTGGAACATTCTATGTTTTTCTATCTCTCGCAGTCCAGCATGGAAGTAAGATCTATAACGATTTAAAATTTTAAAACTCACTTAGTATTCTACGCAGTTGGGTTTTTGAACTTTTTAAATGACTTGTTCAATTTATTATTTTTGCCGGCTGCTTCATATCTCGGAGATACTGTAAAAATCAACAGAGGGGCCTGCGAGTAGCGAAAAAAAGACGATGTTCTTGCTACTTATCATTACTTAACTTCAGAATCATATTTGAAATGCCATTCAAGATTTGCAGACGTGGCGAAAGCTGCTTTCGGTAAGCTGCATTCACTTCATTTCTCAAAGGGATTGATTTTGATTTCATGTATGTAACATGATAAATATGCATAAATACATACACATAATCACGCCTTTATCCCTTATGGGGTAGGCAGAGCGTAAACAACCTAAAAAAAGGTAGTTCTGCCACGACTGACAAAGTTTTGAAGGTTATTTAAGATAGATTTGTAGGTATATTGCTGTAGTGACAGGTTGTCAGCCCATCGCCTAAATTAAAATATACTGAAACCCATGGATTCCTTAGCTGATTTTTACAGTTTGCCCGGGAGGAAATGCAGTCGCCACATTCTATGTTTTTCTCTCGCTCCCAGGCCAGCACGATAGCGATGACACGTTTCTGATCACGTTACGAGTTACGACACTATTGCATGTTGGTCCAGTGTCAAGGTGACGCTACATAGTTGCAGTTTGTTGATCCAGTTACTGGATCGGTCGCGACACGCTCAGGTGTAACTGCCAATTATAATACTCTTGTTACAATTACAAAGAATATTATAAGTACCACTTCTAAGGAAAACTTGTCACTAAATGCAGCTGTGTACGTGCTAGAGATAATCCTATAGTATTTAGCGACGAATCCATCAATTTGTTTAGACGTATAACGTATTCGAACGGGTTACAACGGTTTTAATAAATGGATAGACTACTTTGGGTGGCATTTTTTTACTAGTTTTCCGACCCTACTAGGTTGCGACCTGCGGCAAAATGACTTTTCTCGTGGAAAATGAGGTGTTATACTGCGACTAAAGTAACCTATGTAGGTCCCTCTCCTGTTAGACTTACCATTGGTCACAATTAGGGCCGTATTTATAATCAGCTCTCATAAGTAAGAGCGAGTTTGAGTTCGTATCAGAAATGTAATTTTAGTACAAACTGGCCTGTAAAATCCATACTTAATATTAATCTCAAATTTGAGAGCGCTTCATAAATACGAGCCTTAGTTTCGTTTATTTAGGCGTGAAAGAGCAAACAACTGAGTAAGGCACATTCGCATTTAAAATATTAATATGGAAGTATGAATAAGATGATACGCCACTAATTTCGTTCCCAAAACTTATTTGAACGTAGCGCGTAAGTTTTGGATACTATTCAATTGCATTGAGTTTTATTTAAGCATCACTGCAACATTGTATCAAGACCTTGACACCTTGACATTATATTTTTGTCGCACATGCGCTCTCACATCAGCTGCGTCGTATTATCGCGTGAACAGAATGGGTTTAAAGTTTGATTTGATGTAATCTAATCAATCGATAGGTACACAGGGATGTACATTGTGCATGATATAAAAGAAAGTTGCCCTATGCGTCTCCGTTTACAATTGAAAAGATGAGAAAATAGAATAGCTTCGACGAATGTATCAATTATTTTAATGATTTATCAAACCTCGTTGGGAACGTTGTGGTGTGAAAGAGGATATAGTGACAGGTATAGAAAAAGGAATGCTGAGGTGGTTTGGTCATGTTGAGAGGATGGATGAAAAGAGATTAACCAAACAGATATACATGGCGAGTGTGAGTGGGAATGTTGGAAGGGGAAGACCTCGACGAACGTACCGCGATCAAATCGGGGACGTTCTAGGGAAAGGTCAGGTCAGGAGTACCCTAAACCGACGAGCGTGCATGAAAAGATTGATGAATGTAGATGAAGCGAAAGAAGTTTGCAAGGATCGTAGCAAATGGAAGGATGTGATCTCTGCCTACCCCTCCGGGAAAGAGGCGTGACGTTATGTATGTATGTATGTATCAAACCTCTATGGAAATGTAAACTTCATATCTACCGTGTCCGTCTTTCATGACAATGATAAACGGTAACAAAGTTGAGGTAAGAATAAATACCATTAGTAGCTTCACTACATAGTATAAAACAAAGTCGCTTTCTCTGTCCCTATGTATGCATAAATCTTTTAAACTACGCAACGGATTTTGATGCGGTTTCTTTTAATGGAAAGAGTGATTCAAGAGGAAGGTTTATATGTATAATACATGCATAATATAGTAGAGAAACACTAATAATTTCCGTACGAAGCCGGGGCGGGTTGCTAGTATATTATAATCGAAATATTCGCAGAGTAAACAAGGATTCGTCAAAACTTCGTCATTTTGCATTAGAAAATAAGGAGACTATAGCTTACAATATCAACACGAAACCCACAGCAGCACTTCCGCCCACGTTCATAAAGCTTTGGGTACTGTAGTCGCTTGATTTCACCTTTTACGACACATCCAGCTAAAGCGTTGTTGTACTGTATTGTGTAATGAATCGCTTTCTTTGCCATTACATCAGAACGTCAACAATCTACAACATTGTTGTAGCAGGCTGGCCTTGACCGAGTCATGCTGATTCACTGCGCCTGCGCCACATGCGCTCGATTACATTGTTTTTACTGGGGAGTTCATGCTAAATTGTAGGTGTCTACCAGTTCGCAAATAATGCACTTACTTATAAGATGTTTCGACCATGGGTGGACCTTAGCGAGATCCAGTATTATTATTTTTTTGCGTCGATCTGTTTAAAGCTTTGGACTCCAAACTCTTCATAATTATGTCTTGTCCGACACCATCCAGCCAACTTCCTTCATTGACTCCTTCGGATTTTCGGCTGTCCGTCTAGCGGTCCTTAACAAAATCCAGTAAATCATTACGTGACGATTTGTTTGAGGCTTTTGGCTCCCAACTCTTCATAATTATGTCTTTTTCGACGC
Source organism: Scrobipalpa costella (assembly GCA_949820665.1). Lineage (NCBI taxonomy): Eukaryota > Metazoa > Arthropoda > Insecta > Lepidoptera > Gelechiidae > Scrobipalpa > Scrobipalpa costella. The sequence goes on from OX463314.1 coordinate 5,628,367, forward strand.
CATCCAGACAGCTTCCTTCATTGAGTCCTTCGGATTTTTGTCTGTACGTCGTGCAGTCATTTCACTAATCTGGCCTCGTCCATTCCAATTCCGATTCGGAAATAGTATAACTCAAATCAAAACATCATCTCTTCTTTAGTTGCGTTTGGCTTTATTATCAAAATAAACCTTGGGAAACGCATAAAATGTGTCTGCATATTCATCAGTGATGTTGCATTCAGTGGGATAGGTTTAATATGATTCTAAGATTTATGACACTCTTTTAAGTATTTGTTTTACATTGTATTCATGGTGTCAGCATCAGATAAATATGCTCGTTTAAATACGCTAAATAAATGGGACAGCGTCCTGCAAACTAATAGGAGTTGCTCAGTCAACGAAACTGAACAACGAACGTCAGGAAACTCTTTCAGGAGATGAAAATAAAATTTTCTTCTCATACAAAATGACCACCTCGATACGACAGTTTCTTTGGAAAAGCATTTTTTTTTTCATTTCTTGAAAAACCTGCTGATAGTTGTTCAGTTTCGTTGACGGGGCAACCCCTACCAGTTTGCGGAGCGCTGTTCCTTACACCCCGTATAGCCACTATACAAATAGATAGACGTAACCGAAGCGATGGAATCTGAATATTCTGAAAGCTACTCTAGGACGTCTCTCATCGTCGTATGCGGATAAACGCGGTAGCTGTCAACGGCCCGTCAAATTCGAACAGCAAACATTTCCGAGCGAACGTAAACAGACACAGAGGTTCGCAAACGGACCAAGAATGACTGCATTCCAACGACTTTGTAGCGAGGATCTGCATCCATTGTGCAGAAAGTTTATATTATTGACAAGGTTGAAACTGCTGCTTAAGCGGGAAATCTTAGCAGGTTTTGTGACAGTGATTAGATAAAGAAAGAAACTGTGTCTGTCACTATAGCAATATACCAACAATTCTATCTTAAATAACGCTCAAAACTTTTTCAGACGTAGCGCAACGACCTTTGTTTAGGTTGATTTGCTCTGCCTACCCCATTAGGGATACAGGCGTGATTATATATTTGTTTATGTTTGTATGTTATGTACATATCAAAGATGTGAAAACGGAAAATTTTATACTATTTACCCGACTGTCAAGGAAGGGTTATGTTTTTCGCGCGTGTCTTGTACGTATGTAGGTATGTTTGTACTGATATTTCTTTATTACCTCGTATCTCCGAAACGGCTCGATATATTTGACAAATAGGGTATCGTTCGATTGGTCTCAAGCACCCGAGTGATCTTAGATAAATGTAATTTTTCAAAATTCAAAATGGCGGATTTCAGGCAGTAAATTAAGACTTCAAAATATATTTTTTTGACTAAACCTATCGAATGGGGTATTTAAATAAAGGTAATTAAAAGGAGATTACAAAAATATATATGATTTTTATGTGAACAGTCAGTTTTAGAACAATTAATGGTTACATATTACAATGTCAGAAAACATAATGCCTTTACTTAAAATGCATGGGCCCAAAATACCCGAAATCTAAATACCGTATTATTCATAATACCTTAATCCAGTACATCTTACTGTACAATTCCGAATTTTTAAATACTAATAATTATTATCTCAGTTTTCAAAATTCCGAATGTGTAATTTATCAAATTTTCAATTATCCTTAAATTACAAAACCAAAAAGAAAAAAATAATAATACATGATGTGTCAATGTCATAGTTGATATTATATTTGATTTACTTATATCAAGAATTCTGTCAGTTACTCATCGTATCGTTTACATCTATCGCTGGCTTGACGTCGTAAAAGCGGACATGGAAGAGAACGATCTCACACCCTGCGGCTCGGTCGCTCACTTCGTTCGCTCCAAAGGGTCACTACTCTAACCTAACCTAACCTACTGAGTCGGATCTGAGTAGAGTGTTTTTATTTTTTATTGCGGGGGGCTGCGCCCCCCGAGCCCCCCCTAACTTCAAGTTTAGTCTTTTATGGTTAAATATTTTAGGGTTAAGTATTTAGTACATTTAATTTTTGGGTTTCGGTTATTCGACCGTAAGGTACTTTAAATCATTGGTATTCTACATACTTGTCATTTTGAACATAAAGTATTTCGATTTCGGGTATTTTGGGCTCATGCATTTTAAGTAAAGGCATTATGTTTTCTGACATTGTAATATGTAACCCAATTAATGCATAAAAACATGTTTTATTTTCTTATTTAAAATACTTGCTGTAGATAGATATCTGAAGTTGCCGAAAATTTTATCTACCAAGGAACAAAAGGTCAACATAAAATACGAAGCTGTTGAACTCCTCTTTCAGATTAGGAAAGAAATTGTGATTCCACTAACGGAATTAAACCAATGTCATAAAAGACCTTATCACTCGGAGCCACTTTGTTGATGAAACTGTAACGATGTCCTCATTCCGTGGCCTTGACAATGAACACGTCGAGTGGACCACAATGTTACACGCGCGATGCGAATGTGACGTCGAGCGCGAGACTACGCGGCGTCGAGACGAGACGAGACTCAAGGAAACTGTGTCGAAAGCGTGATTCGACTTTGTATTGTTAAGGTGATTCCTAACGGCAAATGGTTGTTTTAAGAGCTTATTTCTCCTCAACGAATCATTTGAAAATTCAATAAAATATACATCTAAGAAATTAGTTCATGGCCTGCAACTGCAACATTTAAAAATATTCTAGTTCATAAACAAAAATGCTAAAAAAAACTTGAAGTAAAGCTGTTTTTATCAGTAAATTTGATATTCCTTCTAAACTATTAGGAGCGCTTTCACGGTTCCTTCGGGAAATGTCCGTATTATGATTATCTAAAATCCCAACATAGCTGTTTTTAATCAGACTCGTGGTTTTTAAAGAATTAGCTTTTTAGTGCCTTTTTCGAACATTATTTAACGCGGCCACGGACGTAACCGACACGCAAAAGCGCGCGGTGATTTAAACGATATTCTAAGGCATTAAGGGCGATGGTTGCATATTTTGAAATCGACTTGCTTATCTACCGGCAGGATACGCCTTAAACTCACAGATAAAGACTGTTTACGGATGAAGAAGATAGGGTCGGAAGAACGACCCTGTCTAATTTTGTTTGGTATTTCTAATTGAATGAAATTCTCGTGCATAGTAGCCGGTTTGACCGCCAAAGTAATCACATAAGAATTGAAGTAGGTACTCATCATACTATGTAGCAACTAAATAGATTGCGATTGAGAAAACCCAACAGCGTGTCATACAAAGCATTCACATCGGAAACAACATGATCAGAATGCAAATCAGAAAGATCTCATCATACTATGCATAGGCTCAAATAAAAGCCGACTTTAAAGGAAGACTAAGTTACTGTCATACACGCCAGTTTTATCGACTAAACCGTCCAATAGGCGTTTTTCCACTAGCTGGTACGTCCACGGCAACGGCAACGACAACCTCATGATATCGTGAAAGAGATAATGTATGAAAATCAATGTAGGTAATTATATTATGGCACGCTGTTCCACCCTCCGGCACGGCAACAGCACGGCAGTGAGTTCACCAAACTGCATGAGTTTTGTATATGTAAGTAACATGCGCGAGTCTGTGCTCTGAGTGGAACTAGGTGGATGATATCATCGACAATAATACATTCCAGTGGAAAAACAGTGCCACGGGGTCGTGACGTTATAGTCATCGTGCCGTTGCCGTGCCGTGAACATGGCGTCTAGTGGAAAAACAGGCAATCCTGTCATGTGTATAATTTTTATGTAAAATATGGTATTTGACTGGTTATTGCCTATGTCCTTTCGTTGACTGTCACTTGATACTGTGTTTGCCTTCTCTACAATGCGGTGGACACCGAAATGGGTAAAATAATAGTATGCCACCGGCGTCGGGTGGAGCGATTTGTGCGTAATAGCCTTATTAGGGTTGCCAAAAACCTGACTAAGGCTCGTATTTATGAGGCGATCTCAAGATTGAGAGTAATATTAAGTAAAGATTTAATAGGACATTTTGTGCTAAAATTATATTTCTGATATACCTACGAACTCAACTGGCTGTCACTTTTGAGAGCTCGTTATTAATACGGACCTAAGGCTCGTATTTATAAAGCGAACTGAAGATTGAGAGCAGTATTAAGTATGGATTTGACAGATGATAATGATTTCTGATTCAAACTCGAACCCGCTGTCTGTCTCAATACGGGCCTAAGACTCGCAAGATACTGAAATGCCTTTTTTAGCTCAGGCAATGGTATAATTTCAATACTTTACTAAATATTATTTACTTCATTATCATTCTTCTTCTGTCGAGTGGGTATCGAGTCTATTCGATCACAAATAAGGCCATCAAACCACTCATCTGTCGATTTCCTTACAATAGTTTCACTTTCTTTCCTTCCTTCCGTTACGAGGAATATACTTTTTGCTACACAGTCTTCTTTTATGCGTTCTGCCTGAACCAACTTGAACTTTGAGGGAGATCACTGACCATGTGAGTGAAATAGTAACAGGCCAATTACCCCGAGTGCAAAAAAATATATAATTTCGAAAAAAGAACAGAACATGAACTGCATGCTGCTAATTTCTCGTTTCTTTAAACTCTATTTCTGGCGCCTAGCAACCAGCCAGTACTCAGTAGCTTCGTTACGTATGTGATCCGGTTTGAAGGGCAGAACTAGAGCTGTGGCAAAGAATGGGTGTAAGGGACAGCTATCCGCTAAATTATAGGGATTGCTCAGTCAACGAAGATCAAAAACTTTCACGAATAAAATCTTCCAGAAAGAGAATAATCTATTTTGCTTTCCACATTATACAAATTACCACCTCTATCAGACAGAATTAGTATGGGGATGCCAAACATCTTTTCTTTTCCTAAAAGAATTTCTTCCTGAAAGTTGTTCAGTTTCGTGGACTGAGCAATCCCTATCAGTTTGCGGGAAGCTGTCCCTTACACCCTTTATTAGCTAAAGCTGCTGTGGCTAGAGAAATGGCTAGCACATGTAACGCATTAATACCGAAGTGTGCAACGCATTTGTATTGTCCTGTCAGTCAGACATCTTCCGCTATTCGTGACATTTGACTATTTTTACATTAAACTTTTAATTCATTGATGTTTACATTATAACTATTATAACGACTCTTATTTATAATTTTGTCGAATTTTACTTTATTTACAGTTTTTTTTTAAAAATACGATTCATTCTAAAATGTTGTAAGTCACAAAGTGAGGACGCATGTAACTTTTGTTTTTGAAAAGAACAAAACAAGTGATCACAGATTAAATAGTATACATCAAGTAGACGATAACTTGCTTGTCATTATCAGTTTTTTTTTATAGGCATACCTGGAAATTAGAGTGGCTCGAAATCATATATTTTTTAAATATCTCAAAATACATGATATAAAAAAAAATACCATATTACGCATCACAAAATCATCGTAACTGCATATTAATTTCAGTACCTTATGCAAAATGAAGTCTTGTGAATTGGATTACAGATGCTATTGATAATGCTAACCGACGTTCATTGCAGAGTGTATAATATGAATAGGTGGACCGGATATGATATTCGAATGATAAAATATATCTTCCATGCTGGACTGGGAGCTAGAGAAAAACAGAATGTGCCAGGTGCATTTCTCCCAGACATGCTGTAAAAACCAGCTAAGGGATACAAGGGTTTCAGTATATAGTCATTTAGGCGATAGGCTGACAAACTGTCACTACAGCAATATATCTACACATCTATCTTAGAAAACCCTCAACATTTTGACAGACGTGGCGGAACGACCTATGTTTAAGTCGTATACGCTCTGCTACCCCAATAGGGATAAAGGCGTGATTATATGTATGTATGTATTTTGTTTAATGAAATCTGTAAGCTCAAGTGTTAAATCTCTTGGCACATAAGATTCCACATCGGTCACATTTCAATGACAAGCTTCCTTAAAACCTTCCTTTTGTTTATTTTTTTCCAAGATAAGATTTAATGAAATTTGCAAGCTCAGGTGTCAAATCTCTTGGTACATCAGTATCATTTCAATGCGACATTTAAACCTTATATTTTATTATATTTTTACTTCCATGCTGGTCTGGGAGCGAGAGAAAAACATAGAATGTGCCAGTTGCATTTCCTCCCGGGCATGCTGTAAGATCCAGCTAAGGGATCCGAGGGTTTCAGTATATTGAAATTTAGGCGATGGGCTGACAACCTGACTACAGCAATATACCTAGAATTATATCTTAAATAACCCTCAAAACTATGCCAGACGTGGCGGAACGACCTTTGTTTAGGTCGTTTACGCTCTGCCTACCCCATTAGGGATAAAGGCGTATGTTATTATATTTTTTACATATTTTTGAGGATTTTTAGCACTCACACTGCCTTTTTTATTTCATATGAAAGAAAGAAACGCACGTTCAGACCCTGCCCTAAACAAATTTATTATTTTCTTTCTTTCATATATATTTTTATTTGTTTTTTTTTTTGCCAAGGTAAGATTTAATGAAATTTGCAAGCCCTATAGCCCCGGTGTCAAGTACGGGCGTGTGTTTACTCGCAACTCCTCGGGGTCAACGACCGGCTACAATGTTGGCCGGCCACGAGGTGCACTGGCGTATCCGCTTTTTTGCAATTTCCAGATCCCGCTTTTAATATTTGAATGAACGGAATGCTGGCGTCTCTTTCTAGCATGGTGAAGTCAGAGGTGAATGGCTCTGGAATGTATAGAACACTAAGGCCCGTATCGATAAACAATTCTTGAGACTGACAGCTGGTTGGAGTTCGTTTCAGAAATGTAATTTCAGTACAATATGGCCCGTCTCATTCATACTTAATATTGCTCTTAAACTTGAGATCGCTTAATAAATACAAGCCCTATAAGCTAATTGACTTGTATCTCATTTCATTATCTATTGCACGTCATGGCAAATTGATTTGACACGGTCACGAAAATCCGTGCAATATCTCTTATTCAAAACTAATATGATCCAATTTATTGTTATAAATTATGATATCCTTACATACATACATATAATCACGCCTTTATCCCTAATCGGGTAGGCAGAGCGTAAATGACCTAAATAAAGGTCATTTCGCCACGTCTGACAAAGTATTGACGGTTATTTTATTTAAGATAGATTTTTAGGTATATTGCTGTAGTGACAGGTTGTCAGCCCATCGCCTAAATTACAATATACTGAAACCCTCAGATCCCTTAGCTGCTTTTTACAGCATGCCCGGGACGAAAATGGCACATTCTATGTTTTTCTCTTGATCCCAGGCCAGCATGGAAGGATGACATCCAATCTTTTGAATTAAGCAAAAACAAACGGAAAGGAATGTATTGAAATAAATCTAAGATTTGTGAATGAGAGTAACGGTTGTGGAAGATTTCATATTGAGAAAACCATTCTTGAATGCCAAAACGGGTCATAAATATTGGATAAGCCGCTACTGGTCTTAGTTTCGTTTAAAAACTGAAGTCGCAAGTATATTACAGTTTCTTTGTCATTCTGGACTGGGAGTGATAGAAACATATAGAATGAGCCAGCTGCATTTCCTCTCGAGCATGCTGTAAAAACCAGCAAAAGAATCCGGGGGTTTCAGAAAATTGCAATTTAAGCGATGGGCTGACAATCTGCTACTACAACAATATACGAACAAATCCATCTTAGTCGTAAATAACTCTCAAAACTTTATCGGACGTGGCGGAGCGACTTATGATTAGGTCGTTTTCGCTCTGCCAACCCCATTAGGGATAAAGGCGTAATTTTATTTATGTCTTTTAGAAGTTTGAGTTGTGAATATAAATTTACAAGGATATGCGTGTTCAGCAGCGGAGCGACATTTCTGGTTTCAAGCTAAAGCAACCCTACCAACGTACTATACTATCCTATTACACATATGCAATAAAATCGTAACCGCTGCGCCTAGGAAACTCACAACAATAATTACCTTTTATATTATGTATTTATGAGATACAACATTGTTGCTATGGAGGAGTAGTAGGACGAATAAATTGCATTTTTTTATGGTTTTCTAAATGGCACTCTTTGGTAAAGTAGATTACTTATCATTGCTATAATTTTGATATTCCATTTTATGGGTTGAGAGCCTCGCTGTACGGTCGTTAAATTCATATTGAATGTTCTGATTCGCTGAAATAGGCTATAGGATAGGACCATAGGATATATTCTAGTCATTATATTTCTACAGTAAAAAAATACATATGTACATATATATTATCATGCCTTTATCCCTGATGGGTAGTACGAGCGTTAACGACCTAAACAATGGTCGTTCTGCCACGTCTGACAAAGTGTTGAGGGTTATTTAAGATAGATTTGTAGGTATATTGCTGTAGTAACAAGTTGTGAGCCCATCAACTAAATTGCAATATACAGAAACCCTTGGGTCTTAGCTGGTTTTTACAGCATGCCCGGGAGGAAATGCAGCTGGCACATTCTATGTCTTTCTCTCACTCTGAGTCCAGTATGGAAAAAATATTATAACAGTAACTACTTTACTTATCATGTTCAGCCAAATGTGCCTACTCGCACTTAACTTTATCGCTCTATGGGCATATTAGTTGCATAACAAAAACTCTGAAATGAATAAACACGGTTGACATAAATGTATTAATAAAGGAACACTTTGTCTAGGCATAATAATAATTTTCTTCCATGCTGGACTGGGAGTCAAAGAAAAACATAGAATGTGCTAGCTGCCTTTCCTCTCGGGCATGCGGTAAAAAGTATATTGCAATTTAGACGATTGGCTGACAACCTGTCACTACAACAAATCTATCTTAAACAACCCTCAAAACTTTGTCAGACGTGGCGGAATAACCTTTGTTTACGTCGTTTACGCTCTGCCTACCCCATTCGGGATATAGGCCTGATTATATTTATGTATAAACATGGTTTGATTGCCGTTAGTGTATTAAATAGATACATTTTGTGTATGCATAAATCATTCTCGTATCAGAGAATCGGGCACCTCGGTCAAGGCCGGGAGAACATTGTGAACGCAAATGATGCTCAGGCGCATGCATCCACTAAGGTATTGCCAGATGTGTAAGAATGGAAAGTAGATATTATCCTAGAGGTATACTGTTATATTATATTTCTTCCATGCTGAACTGGGAGCGAGAGAAAAATATAGAAAGTGCCAGCTGCATTTCCTTCTGAGCATACTGTAAAAACCAACTAAAGGATCTCAGTATATTGCAATTTAGGGTTTCAGTATATTGCAATTTAGGCGATGGGCTGACAACTTGTCACTACAGCTATATACGTACAAACTATCTTAAATAACCCTCTAAACTTTGTCAGACGTGGCGGACCGACCTTTTTCTACGTCGTTTACGCTTTGCCTACCCCATTAGGGATAAAGGCGTGATTATATGTATGTATGTATACTATTATACCTTGATCAGAACAGTTTTCTTTTTGAAGAATAGATTGAGGGTCTCCAGACAGGTAAAGCTGATGCTTATCACGCAAATAAGAACTAGCTTTATCAGTTTTTAACTTATGTCTGTTTCAAAGTTATTGAATCTTCTTTTTCTTCTTCTTATAGAGAAGATTCTCGAGTCAAACGACCCGATGAACCCTGTTGTCAGCGTTTTCAAACCGCCTAGTAGCACAGCTATTAGGCCTTTGACGGGTTTGAGTAACGACCACTATTAAAGATAGCGACCGGGTCCGAAGGCTTAACGTGCCCTCCGATGATGCAAGGAATCTTTTATCTGCTATGTCCCAACCAAATTGGGGAAAACCTCACAAAGTGATAAATTGATAAACATCTACTTTGTGTGTCCCATCGATACAGATTTATTCTTTGCCTTTGACTTGACAAGATGCAATGTGCAGGATGCATGTCAAGGTTTCAACATATCTTTTGCTTAAGCTCAGTAGACAGAATCTTAATCAGAAAAATATATAAAATGCAATAAACTAGGCACGTCTGGCAAGCCAGACTGCGTGCGCGGGCGCATAGCAACGTCACTCGCGGTTATCTACAGCGGTACAGTTTTAGACTGCCTACACGTGTATCGCTGATCTGGTTTTATTCAACCGATAGGTCTATGATACTCTATGTGAGCATCTGTTTGAAAATAATGAAACCAATATTGCTCTGCAAGTGCCAAATTCCTAAGCAGTGAAAACTATCACATTGGAATAGAGACATTACAAGGAGTGCATATATTTTAAAGCTTTTTTTTTAAAATTAGAATTGGGATCGCTCTTGACTCTAGACACTAGGTCAGGGATGACAGTAACAGAGTCGACGACTCTCACCCAAAATATTCCTGTTATGGCACTGGCAATCCCACGTATCGACGGAACGCCGCAAGCTGCTTGGCGCCGGAATCCGGTGAGAGGTTGGTTGCGAGCCAGGCGGCCCCTTGCGGAACCTACGACCGCTTTGTTATGATCGTTCAGCCGGACATATTCACATGCAAGCCTGTATTGCCGTTGCCTGGGGTGGACCACTAGGAGGTAGATCCCATTCCACCCAAATTTTAATCTATTCTACTCATTAAACAACCCTTGAAATAAATACATAGGTACAATCGAAATAAGAAAAAGTAATTGGATCTTTTATTTGTGCCTTTAGGCAAAATATTCGTTACGTATTATTAAGTAACAATTACTATAGTCTGTATTTCGGTGTAATATGCAGAGCAGAATCCTTGCACGTAATTTGAAATGACCTTAGAACCACTCCGTGATCATAACGCATGAAATTGCGTTGAAATATCGGACATTCATACAAAAATTAAATACCACGATAATTTTTCCGTTTTTAATCACTATATGAATCTACCTTATATAAATAGGTAAGCCCATGTACATTGTTTCCGTATTTACGTTGATATTTCTGTCTACCTCGTCGTTTGTTCTTATCATTATCTCGAACACTTGTCTCGGTTCATTGATTATGAGTGGCAGTATAATAATCGCTCTCTTTGCCAAGGCTCTTCAAATGCAGTCTGTGTTTACATACATACATGCATAAAATCACGCCTCAAATTGGGTATGCAGAGCGTAAACGACCTAAACAAAGGTCGTCCCGCCACGTCTGACAAAGTTTTAAGGGGTTATTTAAGATAGATTTGTAGGTATACTGCTGTAGTGACAGGTTGTCAACCCAGCGCTTTAATTACGATATGCTAAAACCCTCGGATGCCTTTGCTGATTTTTACAGCAGGCCCGGGAGGAAATGCAGCTGGCACATTCTATGTTTTTCTTTTGCTCCAAGGCCAGAATTCGTTATTTGTTTTATAACGTTTAATTTATTATAAAAAATCTGTAACTGCAACTAAATTACGAATGATCTTGGATGATTAGAATGAACGAAGGTTAGTAAGAAACATGTAATTTAAATAAGTTGTCAGCCCATCAAGTTGATTGTGTTATTTATAGCAGTAGGCAGAAGCAAGAAAGCATTTTTTGCCGATATTAATATATATACATATAATCACGCCTTTATCCCTTATAGAGTAGGCAGTGCGTTAACAAACAAAGGTCGTTGCGCCACGTCTGACAAAGTTTAGAGGGTTATTTAAGATAGATTTGTAGGTATATTTCTGTAGTGACAGGTTGTCAGCCCATCGCCTACATTGCAATATACTGAAACCCTCGGAACCCTTAGCTGACTTTTATAGCATGTCCGGGAAGAAATGCAGATGGCACATTATATGTTTTTCTTTCGCTCCCTGGCCAGCATGGTAGAAATGTATTGTTTTAATATACAAAGGTGAATAAAATATACTCCGTCAGTGGACAAGAGAATCTACCTCACTAAAGTGCAATATAATTTGCATTGCAGTGTCCTGTATGTAAATAATTAATGAAAGGATGGATGATTACAAATCCAGTAATATATTTCCTGTAATTACGAGGAAAACTGACTACTTATGTCATCCATATTTTCTAGTCTATTCTATCCATGTATGCGCCGTATAGCAACCCACTATGCGCACGCACAGCTACTTTGAGCAAGTATTTATTCTTCCATGCTGGACTGGGAGCGAGTGAAAATAATAGAATGAGCCAGCTGCATTTCCTCCCGGGCATGCTGTAAAACCAGCTAAGGGATCCGAGGGTTTCAGTATATTGCAGTTTAGGCGATGGGCTGACAACCTGTCACTACAGCAATATACGTACAAATCTATCTTAAATAACCCTCAAAACTTTGTCAGACCTGGTGGAACGACCTTTGTTTAGGTAGTTTACGCTCTGCCTACCCCATTAGGGATAAAGGCGTGATTATATGTATGTATGTATGTTAATTCTCACGAGGAAGTCCGCCGACTTTGTCATCCATATAAGCGCCGTATAGCAACGCGCTATGCGCACGCGCAGCTACTTTGTGCAACTATTTACTCCGTAATTATAGACTTACACGTGGAGAGCAGACACTATGACGCGAGCGTATTATACTATTGTAGATAATACGAAGATAGACTTTGTACTGACGTAGAGTAGGTAGTAGAGTGGAGGGCATTGAATTGTTACTTTTTAACGTTAAGGCTCGTATTTATAAAGCGATCTTAAAATTGATATCAATATTAAGTATGGATTTGACGGGAAATGACATTTCTGATTTAAACTTAAACCCGCTGTCACACTTGAGAGCTGATTATAAATACAGGCCTAAATAACCTACCTAGGTTTCTTGTAAGTATAGAGTGTATGTATACAGATTCAGTTTGTTGTCTAGTTTTACACTAGTGGGGTAGGCAGAGTGTAAACGAAATAAACAAAGGTCTTTCCGCCACGTGTGACAATTTTTGAGGGTTATTTAAGGGAGGAAATGCAGCTGGCACATTCTATGGTTTTTTTTCTCGCTCCTAGGCCAGCATGGAACAAATTTCAAAGCCAGCATTTTTATTTTCACATAATTTAATGTCGTCTCGTGCTCTGCTTAATTAACAATTATAGTCCATTCTTATACAGGGTGTTAATTTAATTGCGTGCTATGGCTATGGCTGGGGGAGGCTAGGCTTCAGTGACGTAAAAGGAGACCATAAAAAACGAATAAAAAAACAAAAAAGCAATAGTCGGTATTTATTATGATTCCAAGAGCTGCATCTGGCCCCACAGCTATAACTGAGCTCGGACAAGTCTCTATAACTGGTTGATAGCGACTAGCGCCGGATCAGTTATAGCTAAGCGGCCTGACGCAGCTTTGGGCATCATAATGATTTCATTATAAATACCTACCGCCGTTAGTTTTTAAAATTTTTGAGTGAGATTTTTTAAATATTTTTATTTGCTCCTTTTACGTTACTGAATCACCCCCTAAGCTATGGCCCGCATTTAAATTAACACCCTGTAGAGTGAAAGGATCACCTTGATATCTTTACTTTAGAGGAAGACCTCCTATAAGATAGACTGACGTTTTCCGACAGCAAGCAGGTGGTAAAAAGATTGGGAAAGTAGGCCTACAGAACATAAGCTACCTATAATAAAATAAACTAACCTACATCTTATTATAAACTACACGGTCACGATTTATATTAGCTTCATTTGTTTTCTATGATTACTTTAGTGCAGCAACACACAGGCGTCACCTTACGTTCTACGCGCGCGTACTGAGTTTCTCGCGCGTAGTGCATAAGGTGACGCATGTGTTGTAGGCAATGCAAAAAGCATTGACAGCGTGTTGAGTGCAACTTTGCACGCAGTAAGTGGCGCCTGTGTGTTGTTGCCCTTAGTTAACTATTCACTCATGCTTAACATAATCGTATTTATTGAAATTTTACAATCATCATTATAATGTTATTTTAAAGACACATATCTACTTCATTTATAAATATTAGTTTTTATAAAAAATAACGAATAGCATTACGAACAAGCAGATAAAAAGGTAAAAAATATTTTTTAAAAAACTGATTTTTCTCAGTCGGCTAAAAAGTTAACTCATTAAAAGTTGCATGTCAAACGACAATTGCATTTTCACACTGTGCATTTACAAACGGCCCGATACTCTGCAATCTTCTAATAACTGCATAGGTTTAATTTTTCCACGTGTAAGTCTTGAACATCTCTGTATATAATTAAATTAATGCATTGGTAGTTACACTGTAGTTATGAATTCTCTGTTGTTATGTGAACTTTAAATGATTATGAAAAAGGGCTTCTTCGTTTTATAATACACTAGCTTTCCGCCCCGCGGTTTCCACCGCGGCTACATAGTTTTTCCGTGGGAATGACGTATTTTTGAACTTAGTATGCACTATCCCACTTTCTACTATGTACTATCCTAATACCCAAAGGTTGCCTGGTAGAAAATGCTGCTTTAGCAATAAGACTGTCTATATTGTACTGTTTTGTTGCTTACTTTTCTGCTGTATGTATTTGTGTTTCTTTGTGCAAATAAATATCTTGTATTGTATTTTCCTGCAGTAAAAAGTAGCCTATGTCCGTCTCCGGGTCACTATCTATCGTCCTGCCAAATTTCTTCAAAATCCGTTTAGCTGTTTAGGCGTGTAAGAGGAACAAACAGGCAGACAGTGTTACTTTCGCATTTATAATATTAGTATGGATATGCATTAAAAAAGATCGACTAAGTATGTATTACGTTCCAGATATTCCAATTTAACAAAACGATGTTGTCTTGATGCTGGCCTGTGATCGAGAGAAAAACATAGAATGTTCCAGCTGCATTTCCTTTCGGGCATGTTAATGTGTTATGTTTTAAAAACCAGCTAAGAGATCCAAGGGTTTCAGTATATTGTAATTTAGGCGATGGGTAGCCAACCAGTCACTACAGTAATATACCTACAAATCTATCTTAAATAACCCAAATTATCTAAAGACTTGCGGTATATGCAATGTACATCGAATAGTACTTAGAAAATTCGTAATTTAATAAATATTAAATTATATTTTTGAATCACTCGAACTTCAATTTTCATACAATTTACCACGTGAATGTTAGTTTTTCGTATGCGAAATCGATTCGAGTGATTCAAAAATACGACTCCTGTTCATTCGATTGTACGACATGATTTAGACCTATACCATAATCAGGCTAAGAATTAACGCGCGACACTATAAAACCTGATTAACAACGAACCTTCTCGCCGTTTTACACGATATACACGGAAAAGGCTAAATAAAAACATGCCAAAGCTAAATAGCCAGAAAGGCATAAAACTTGCAACTTTGAAAAAAGACTCAGTCGCGTAAGAACTGTGTTGCCAGCTGGACCGACACAAAACTTGTTGATAATTTTATTTTTTTATTTATTTGCGATTAGTAAGCTGATGACAATGACTCTATTTATGATAATTAGAATCAAGACCAGTAGTGGTAATCGACGGTACAGTTGCACAATGTGTTGGCTAGGCCATTTCCTAGAATTATCCCGTTGTGACTTGGTTTTTATTACAGATGTGGACATGGCATTCGTACACAAGAAATTTGATGCAATTTTAATCAAAAAGAGAAAAATCTTAGCATCTTTTACATAATTGAAGTCCGCCTAAAAATCATCCAAATCAGAGAATATGTGCAAAGCTGGCAACACCATAAAAAACAAAACAAAAGGCAACAAATATCGATTCGGAACGAACGAGCGGCGACAATCCAGGTTTACAGCCTTTTCAATCGAAACTCGGGTAACTAGAGCCACTACAGCCTTACAGTCAGCCGGGCAGACTGGGGTCGTAACCTCTTTTAGTGAGCCTTCAATTTCTATCGTTTGAGAGCTATGAAGAAACATACAGAGCGTAAAGGACGGTGTCCCGTAGACTAATGGTGATAGGGCTTGGTTAGGGGTGAGATTCAATCAACGAAACTGAATAATATTCACAGTGAAATTCTTTCAGGAAATTAAAAATAACTCCATACCAAATGACCACCTCAATCAGATAATTTGTAAGGGGAAGTCAAATTATTTTTCATTTACTGAAACAATTTCATTGTAAGTTTCGTTAATTGAGCCCTATCAGTTTGCGGGAATCTGTTCCTTACACTTATAACCGATACCTAATCCTACTACCCAAAGGTTGCCTGGTAGAAATTGCTGCTTTAGCAATAAGGCCGCCTATATTGTACTGTTTTGTTCCTTACTTTTCTGCTGTATGTATTTGTGTTTCTTTGTGCAATAAAGAATCTTGTATTGTATTGTATACCAAGGTCCAGCTAATTCTCTGGGTGTAACATAAAAACAGAAGAGGTAATGGAATGGTTTTGATGTCAGTAAGAATAGGCCGACAACCCACCCAGCTAAGTATACCGAACTATTACTCTATAGCCATGCTAGAGTCTGACGTTGTGACTTGTGACTAGAGATACAAAATTACGTAATTTTACCGAATACATACATACATACATAAATCACGCCTATATCCCTTACGGGGTAGGCAGAGCGTTTAACGCCTCGTAAAAGGCGCTTTAGCCACGTCTGACAAAAATTGAGGGCAATTTTAGATTGTAATATGTATTGCTATAGTGACAGGTTGTCAGCCCATCGCCTAAATTACAATACACTGTAACCCTCGAGTCCCTTTGCTGACTTCTACAGCATGTCCGGGAGGAAGGGCAGCTGGAACATTCTATGCTTTTCTATCTCTCCCAGTCCAGCATGGAAGTAAAGTAAGTTTTACCGAATGCGCCGGTAAAATACGCGTATTTTACGGTCACTTATATAAATTACGGTAAAATTACCGGTGACTTACGACGTTTGAACACTAACTTTTATGAAGTTAAACTCAAAAATATTCGAGAGTTACAGTGTATGACATGGACTGACAACCTGTCACTATAGTGATATACATTTCGATCTAAAATTGCCTTCAATATTTTTAAAGACTCGTTAGAAACGTCTTTTACTACGCGTTTTACGCTCTGCCTACCCTGTTTGGGATAAAGGCCTGGCTTGGTATGTATGTTTTACGGTATATTTCGTTTTTACCGTATTTCACCGGGGTAATTATACCGCTTCACATTCCTAGTTGTGACCTCTTTTAGTTAAGCTTAGCTTTTGAATCTGTAATTCTAAATCGAGTATTGTTGTTAATACTCCAAGTTGCGTTGTTTCTCTCTTCCCGCGTTATACGTACAGATACATATCAAAGGCACAAAAAGTTCATGTTACAAGTTTGCAACCATGTCATGAGTCTGTAGTGTAGACGCATTAAGTTAATGCACCGTAACCAACCTAGACCACATCGCAACCAAATAGGTTTAGATTACCGCTCTTAAACCACAAACTTATGTCTACAAAATGGTTCAGATAGTTTCTAAGGCTTTCGTAGGCTTTAATTAGGCCGCCGCACTATCCACACTTTAAGTATAAAGGGAGAGGACTTTCCATAATTTCTTCGTCAGTTTTTTTTTTACTCGGAGCGAATATCAGCGAGAGAAAAACATAGAGTGTGCCAGTTGCATTTCCTCTCGGGCATGCTGTGAAAACCAGCAAAGGGATCCGAGGGTTTCAGTACATTGTAATTTAGGCGATGGGCTGACAACCTGTCACTACAGCAACATATCTTAAATTACACTCAAAACTTTGTCAGACGTGGCGGAACAACCTTTGTTTAGGTCGTTTACGGTCTGCCCACCACATTAGGGATAAAGGCGTGATTATATGTATGTATGTATGTATTCGCCTGTAATGAGCATTTGGCTTATTCTTCTTCTTATCGAGTGGATTTTCGAGTCGAACATCGACCCGATGAGCCCTGGTGTCAGAGTTTTCAACTTCAAACCTCCTAGTAGGACAACTATAAGGCCTCTGACATGGTTTGAGTAACGACCACTAACAAAGACAGCGACCGGGACCGATGGCTTAACGTGCCCTCTAAAGCACGGCATCCTTATTCTTTTCGGACAATCAGGTGATTCAGCATGAATGTCCAAACCAAACTGGTGAAAACCTCACAAAGTGTTAAATTTACTAATATAAACTTTGCGTTCCCCCCCGGGAATCGAACCTAGGACCTCCGGATCGTAAGCCCATGAAGCTCTGACCACTAGACCACGGAGGCAGTTCAGTTTGGCTTATTGAAGATACACCGTAACAGTGTGTCCGGGAAGAGAAGCATCTGACAGATGTACCTGGGAGTGATAAAATTTATATGATGATATAAATTTAATCATTCCCAGGCTAACATGGAAGTAAAAGTATAGTCAGTTGATATTACTCTTAAAGGCCACATTTCCTACAAGGGACATATAACACTATTAACAAAATTGCCAACTAACTTACTAACATCCCATCCATATTGAGTCTTTCAAACTCTGCAGCACTTTCAGGTTTAAAGGAAAACTTGTTTTATTACCAGCGCAGTAGAGGCGATAAAAGCAGGTTTTATGGCCGAAAGTGGTGGGTGATTAAATAGTTTTAATTAGCTATCCACTTGCAGTCGCAGTTCTGTAGATGGCCAGTTAAATAGACACCTGGTTGTGTAAACATACATATAATCAAGCCATTGTATACTTCAGATAGATACATTTTCTTTTGTTTTCCTTCAAAACTACATCTGTCAAAGATTTTTTTGGGTATAGATTCTGTGGTATAGATACCTGTTTGTTTCAATATTGATTTTCTTGAACGCTTTTAGGCTGGATTAGGAGCAATTGGAACTTTCTCTAAAATAGTTCGTCATATTTGTGGGTAAATCACCCGTGCCACATCTTTTTACAGAACTTGTCATTGTCAGTTATTTATTTTCTCACATACATATAATCACGCCTTTATCCCTAAAAAAGGTCGTTGCGCCACGTCTGACAAAGTTTTGAAGGTTATTTAAGATAGATTTGTAGGTGAATTGCTGTAGTGACAGGTTGCCAGCCCATCGCCTAAATTGCAGAATACTGAAACCCTTGGATCCCTTAGCTGGTCTTAGCTTCAGCATGTCCGGGAGGAAATGCAGCTGGCACATTCTATGTTTTTTTCTCGCTCCCAGTCCAGCATGGTTGCGTATACTTGGTGTGAAATAAAAATGAAACCTCCTCAAAACTTTTACCTTCAAATAAACAACACCAAATTGTGATATTAATAAGGCTACAAACGAACAATACATTGAATATTGAAATGATATATATTTAAAATAATTAACAACATTTTAAAAATTATATACTCGTATATATACATAAAAAATACAAATAATCAATTTTATGCTGGATTGGAAGCGATAAATAGATTATACCGGCTGACAACTCATCACTACAAAAAGACTATTATGTCATGCCTCAAAATTATGCGAAAACGGCTTTTGATAAGCAGAAGACGTCCTGCCTTCCCCGAAAGGAATTCTCTCAGTACGACTGTCTGAAGTCAGAGGTCTAAGTAAAGCGGTGGTAGTCAGTTTGTTAGTTGAATATCAATTTCCTTCACGCTTCCTAAGATGGAAGTTTATGGTTTTGAATATAAAATGAATCTAAGAAAAATTTAAATATACATTTTAGTAGCGTTACATATAGGATGAACTACGTATTTATAAGTGAAGTAAGAAAATATAAGTGAAGTGCTTCCATGCTGGACTGGGAGTGAGAGAAAAACATAGAATATGCCAGCTGCATTTCCTCGTGGAGATGCTGTACAAACCAGCTAAGGAGTCCGAGGATTTCAGTATATTGTAATTTGGGCGATGGGCTGACAACGTGTCACTACAGCAATACACCTACAGCTGACAATCTATCTTAAATAACTCTCAAATCTTTGTCAGTCGTGGTGCAACGACCTTTGTTTAGGTCCTTCACGCTGTGCCTACCCCATTAGTAATAAAGGCGTAATTATATGTATGTGAGAAAATAAATAACTGTCAATGACAAATTCTGTACAAAAATGTGGCACGGGTGATTTACCCACAAATATGACGAACTATTTTGGAGAAAGTTCCAATTGCTTCTAATCCAGCATAAAAGCGTTCAAGAAAATCAATATTGACACAAACAGGTATCTATACTACAGAATCTATACTCAAAAAAATCTTGGACAGATGCAGTTTTGAAGGAAAACAAAAGAAAATGTATCTATCTGAAATCTATAGGATCATATTCTTCATAATAGCATCTGTCGCAGCTAGTGCCCTGCTTTTTTGTGGCAACTTATTTTTTTTAGTACAGTTAAGCACCCAGTTTTGTGAATCAGACGAACTAACTAAATAGGTGCGGTGCAGTGTAGTAAATCTTTGCTGAAAATGACATTTTACACTTAAACTTATCAGTTTATTAGGCTTGCTTAAACTGCAATGTTTTAGTGACATTTACGGAAGACTAAACTTGATTTCTGAGCAAAATGCTATTTAAAAAGAAATCAATTACAGCAAATTTTTGATTCGCTTTTACTAACTAATGTTTAAACTAATCTTAACTACAGAAATCCTTGAAAACCATCAGTTGTCAACAGTAGAGTCGGTCCTTTGACACTATTCACTACAAAAACAGGGTTGCCATAAGACATAACTTAAAACCGTTTAATACATTAATTATTTATTTGCATAATTAATAATGGCGGACGAGGTGATTTACATAAGTAAGTAGATGCTAACTTATATTATCAATTGAGTTGATATCACAAATATGAATACTGTGACATTTTTTTTACCACTTATAAGGATTTTATTTAGTTCGAATACCGTTTACTTCTTTTTTAAAATCGTTGCCTTCTTGTGTCATATTCGGATAAATCCCACCGAGCGAAACAAATGGTTCTTCTTCTTCTTCTGTCGAGTGGGTATCGAGTCCGATAGTAGTCGATGAACCCTGGTGTCAGAGTTTTTAAACCGCCTAGTAGCACAACAATCAGGCCTCTGACATGGTTTGAGTAACGACCACTATCAAAGACAGCGACCGGGACCGACGGCTTAACGTGCCCTCCGAAGCACGAAATCTTTTTCTTTTCGGACAATCAGGTGATTCAGCCTGCAAAACTGGGAAAAAATAAACAAATGGTTTAAACAGATAGTGTAAAGGCATATCGGTTCGTCGTTTGTTGACCACTGTTTCGTCTTCATTTCGACTTATCAGATATTTTTAAAAGTTTGTTAACAATTTTGCTTTTCGCTATAGATCCATAACGTCTTCACGAAATAGGTCTCGGTGAATAAATCTCCTGCAATATCTAGATGAATGTGGCAGTAAAACAAATACCTTGTAGCCGTGATCCTTGCAACGATAAATACACGGATGGGAATAAATCAAAAGGATTGGAGTTCGAATATCTATGGAGGTATGTTAATGTCTTCCATGATGGACTGGGAGCGAAAGAATGGCATGCTGTAAAAAACAGCTAATATTGCAATTTAGGCGATAAGCCTGTCACTACAGAAATATACCTGCAAATCTATCATAAATAACCCTCAAAACTTTGACCGACGTGGCAAAACAACCTTTGTTTAGGCCGTTTACGCTCTGCCTACCCCATTAGGGATAAATGCGTGATTATATGTATGTATGTATAGAAAGATGGGATCCGTGGTATGCTAGAAGGTAAGCATTCCTCCGCAGGCAACAGTGCGATAGGGTTGACTATTAGTTATGTCCGGCTAAACAATCGCTTTGAAACGGTAGACTGGAGTATTGGGTAAATAGCCTGCTGTTTTTCGTCGATGTGTCGAAAATGTCAGTGCCTTTAGGACAACTCTAAACTAAAGTTAGGTACTATAATTGTAATAAACCCCACATTATTGAAATCACAGCAATATGCCTACAAATCTATCTTCAATGACACCCAACTTTTTTTTTTGATTTGGCAGAACAACCTTTGTTTAGGTCGTTTACACTCTGCCTACCCCACTATGGATAAAGGCGTGATTATATGTACGTATGTATGTATGTTATTAAAAAAATACATCTGAGGCATTTAAGAAGGTTGATGGTGTGGTATGGCTCTAATATAAGTAGTTCAAGACAAGCTGATAACCCTTGTTCAGAATAGTACTCTCATCTCGAGGTTTTAGTTAAAGTCGACTAATTTGTACTGCGCTCGCCAATCTGCCTGTCAAGCAAGCGCAATGAGTATGAAAAGCACCTTGTCGGACGCAGGCTAAGGCGGGGTGATATGGCAGTAGTAGTGTGGCAACCCTAAATCCGCAAAACAACCAAATGGGCAACTTTAGCGCACCATTAAAACAGTTCAATAGTTGCAGTCGCATCTCGGCACTAAGGCGGCCTTTAGAACGTGCGAAGTCGCCACTAAACGCAGTTTATTAGACACTACCCGCGGACGCCGTAAACCGCCTTTATGACACATTCGCGGCAGTGTGTGTGGACCCTAATTGGGAATGATACAACACTGTTTGAAGTGTCGGTTAAAAATGACAGCACTGTAAAGTTTATGCCTGTATTCTTCGCGGTCGGTTTGCTTCTAGTCTTTCAGCGTTTACGGCCGCTGAGGGGACGGTTCGGAATTTCCGTTGGTGTGTGTGTTTCTTTGAGTTCATGCCTAAAGTAAAACCAAAGAGTTTAATCAATTAATAAATAGAGACTACATTTTATGTAACAAATTTTTTCCGTGATTTCTACTACGTGATTGATACTTAAACTTAAAAAAAATATCAAGGTATCTACATGCGGTTTCACTATACTTATGTTCGTAGTACTTATGCCACTTTTCGTCGCGGGAAAATACTTCCTTTCTTTGCGATGTCTCATGCTATGTTTCGGAAAGCTACCATTTAACTAGGATTGTCGCCTCTCGCTCTCCTGGATTTCCTGGTTCAGAAAAACAGGCAATAGATCTAACAAAAAAAAATACTGGCTTACTGGCGCCAGTCAATTTGAATCACCTATTATTCTGCTTGATTAATAATTTCAATTAAAATATACCCAAGTAATAAAATCTATATTCACGCTTTGATTAACACGGGATTGATTGTTTATGCAAAATACGTTAATGTTTGTTTATTACTCAACAAACTGTAAAAACAATAAAATATAGTTCCTAGCGCAGCCTTATTCAATTGCGTTTTACGATTTCAATTATTTATTTTTATCTTCTTATGTCGCTAAAAGAAACGCGAAGAAAAATTCACTCGAACATAAACAAACAAACGAAACATTCCGTAACACGCGGCACATGCAACTGTCCCTGTTTTAAATAACTTTCTCCGCATTAAAACATTAAACTTCATTGAAACGCAGTCATAAACCCTCGGCACAATTGCTCCTTAGAAACACAACAAATAAAGTGTTAAATTTCCGAACGCATATCTGTCAGAGAAGACGAACGGCGCACTCCGCCTGCAGTTACCGCTTCTGCAGCAACACAGCATATTCCATAAACTAGTGTCTCATAAAAGCGCACATATGTTTACCGGAGCTAGGTGCAGCACCTTAAAAGCATTGGTAATATAACAAAACGTCTGAACCGAAATTGCTCATAAAAGTCCAACGCCGTTTTCCGACTAAAGCCATGAAACTGAAACGCTGGCGGAATTTACAATGGCCGCCTTCGTCTACATTTAACGTTCGTGACGTTCACCTTACTTTAATTAAAGTGCCTCAAGTTGGAACGCCGGGTTTCGTAGCTCTAATGGTTCCGCTAAAAACCTAAGCGTTCGGAAAATCGGACCGTGTATGGCAAGCTTTATACTTTTTCTCAAGAGTGTTTTTATTGCTGGCCGTTAATTTTATTTTTTTGGAAGCAATTATTCTACGTTTAAAATTCTTTGAATAATTAATACGACTACAGCTTGCCTACGCCGGCGCTAAGCAAAAAACATGTAACTGCATAAACGACTGCTTTGCGAATAACTATTATTTGTAAAGTACATCTTTGAGAAAAAAACTCGTAAATAACTCTACTTGCATAACGACTAATCTATTGACTTTTAATGGTCAATATAAAAAAAAATCTACTGAAACATGGAAGTTCATTGATAAATGGTTAGTATATAGACAAAGTTTTTGTGTTACTATTAAAACAAAACCACGTGTAACGAATTCGTATAATGGGAATAACATATTATGCTATAATCTCATAAACAAACGTTATGATATTATCTACTCGGTTAGGTATCGAAGAATTAATGGTTAAATATGATGGATAGGATAACAGTGAATGCTCAATGAAGTAGAAAGCAACATTCATCCTCACATTATAAATAGTTTTACCATGGGGTAGAAAGCTAATTAAGTTTTGCTATACTTAATAAATGTTTGTCAGTTTATCTTAAAAACTACATTGAGACCACATATTGAAACCCTCGGTTTGTTTGACTGTCTTTCACAGTATACCTGGGAATTTAAGCTTGATTTTTTTTGTCGCAACTTTAAATTACCTTTACAAATCACAATAAAATACATTATTTTTTATTTAGCTGGACGTTACTCCAAGTACAAAAGAATATTATTTAAAAACCTTATTTGGTAGGTTTTACATTTTTCAGACCGTAAAACCAAACCACCAATCACCACGAAATAGTTTTAACTAAATTGCATTAACCAATTTTGCAAATTCGCTGGCAGACAGGGCTGCGTAGACGTTACGATTTTATGAGTCCCACTGTAAAAACCTTATAACCGAATAACTCCCATTTTTACGACGAGGGATACATTTCCGAGAGAACGTAAATTTTGCTGCAGCAGCATTTTTCATTACCCAGTTGACGACAGTTTTGTACAACGAGTTGCGTTATGAAAAGTTACAAATCGAATTCTTATTAATAGAGTTTGGTTATAAGTTTTAGAATTGAATATCTGTTTAATGTGAAAAATGCAATTAGGTTACTTTTACTAGTGACCCATTTCGTACGGCAGGTTAGGTATCCTCCCTCATAATAATAAAAAGTTTAGGATGATGTTATGGGATGATATTTGAGTAAATCTGATATCTACTTCCATGCTGGACTGGGAGCGAGAGAAAAACGTAGAATGTGCCAGCTGCATTTCCTCCCGGGCATGCTGTAAAAACCAGCTAAGGGATCCGAGGGTTTCTGTATATTGCAATTTAGGCGATGGCCTGAAAACCTGTTACTAAGTATAGCAATATACCAACAAATCTATCTTAAATTACTCGCAAAACCTTGTCAGACATGGCGGAACGACCTTTGATTAGGTCGTTTACGCTCTGCCTACCCCATTAGGGATAAAGGCGTGATTATATGTATGTGTGTATCTGAGGAAAAGTATAAATCTAGGCTAGTCTAAATCTAACTATCCTATTTCAGCAAGAAGCGGTTTGTTGTGTTCCGTAGATATTATGTAGTTTTTGTTTGATTGCTCGATCGATATGGGCCAAAAACCCGCGGTTACGAGCGTTGGGCCGGTTTTCCAAAGATGCGGGTTCAAATCTCGTCAGCGGCCGAATTTTTTATTTGTTATTTCTAACATTTTCAGAAATAAAAAAGCACTGTAAGTGCAAATAACTTTTAGAAAAAGATATTATAATAATTAACTATTGATATATTATATCATGGTTGTTCTAAGTAAATATGATGACGTGCAAATAACTTGTTGTTAGTGTAAAAAACAACTCAATACCACACCTGCTTAACTACCTACCACCTACCTTCGTAAATTGTTTAAACGTCCATAGTTATGAGGTATTGGATAATTTGATGGATACTGTTAATTGTCTCATCAATAGCTAATAGTAGTTGAGTAAGATATATCAGAACATTTTATATGTGTTATATTTATACTGCCTCCGTGGTCTTTTGATCAGAGCCATGGGCTCAAGATCCGGAAGTCTTGGGTTGCTTATTTGTCAAGTTGATATTTGTCAATTTATCACTTTGTGAGATTTTCCCCAGTTCAGTTTAGACAATGCAGGCCGAATCAACTAATTGTCTGGAAGAAAAAAGATTCCATGCTTCGGAGGGCACGTTAAGCCATCGGTCCCAGTCGCTGTCTTTGGTAGTGGTCGTTACACAAACCATATTTAAGGCCTATTACACCAGGGTTCATCGGGTTGATTGACTCAATACTCACACGAGAGAAGGAGAAGATTTTTATAGGTAAGTAATTTTTTTTTAATATTAATAAAGTCTTACAATGTTTTTTTTAAACAAAATCATAATTTAAGTACTAACTAGGTGTGGCTAAACAAACTATGAATCCATTCAGAATCAAAATAAATTCGAATGAATGTAGATCCCTACTGTGACATGAATACAATGAAGATGTAGGTTTATGAGGTAGAGTCAGCGAGACTAAGCTTTCCACACATCAAACTGTACGTACGTAGATTAGGGTATAATGGAGGAATTAGTAAACCTGAAGCTCAACACAGAAAATAATCATAATCATAATCACGCCTTTATCCCTAATGGGGTAGGCAGAGCGGAAACGACCTAAACAAAGGTCGTTCCGCCACATCTGACAAAGTTTTGAGGGATATTTAAATTTGTAGGTATATAGGTATATTGCTATAGTGACAGGTTGTCAGCCCATCGCCTAAATTACAATATACTGAAACCCTCGGATCCCTTAGCTGGTTTTTACAGCATGCCCGGGAGGAAAAGCAGCTGGCACATTCTATGTTTTTCTCTCGCTCCCAGGCCAGCATGGAAGTAACAGAAAATAAACATAAATAAATATAAATAAACATAAATAAACAGAAAATAAACATACATATATATAATCACGCCTTTATCCCTAATGGGGTAGGCAGAGCGTAAACGACCTAAACAAAGGTCGTTTCGCCCCGTCTGACAAAGTTTTGGGGATTATACCTTACGCGTGCGTAGTGATGAAGTCTACGTCGGTGCATCTCTCTGCCAATACGCGCGCGTAGGGCGTAAGGTGACGCATGTGTGTTGTAGGCAATGCAAAAAGCATTGATAGCGTGTTGAGCGCAGCCTTGCGCGCAGTAAGTGACGGCTGTGTGTTGCTGCCCTAAGGTCTACAAACTTGATCATTTACCTGGGATTTTTATAACAAAACTTTCTTACTACAGTTTATTCGATTTGATCCCCCTATTCACGTGGTTCCTTTTGATTAGTACAAACGGACAATCCATCAACTAGAACAGCATTATATACGTACAGACAGACATGCATTTCTGCTAGACTTTTCAATCTGAGGAGACGCAATAAAAATATGTCATAGCCAAGAAACATAAAGCGTACGACAATGAATTCCTGAAAAGCGCCCCGTCCTTTACAGTCGGGCAGGGTTGCCAAGTATAGTGAATTCCCTAAAATGCGGGGAATTTTAAACTGTTTGGGGAAATTTGGAAAGAGCATCACCGGGTGTCCAGGAATTTCTAATTCAAATCCTGAATAATAGCACTGATTATTGCTCTTCAGTACTTTATATCCATTTCACATAATATTTTTTAATATATAATGTACGGTATGTTTTAGTTTAGTATTAATTGCAATAAAAGTTACTTGTATAGATTTTTAATTAAAACCATTGTTTTGAGTCGTTTTCTCACGGAACTTTTGAGGGAAATGTGTGAGGAATTTTGCCACCAATTTCAGGGAAACTAAAAGGTGGGCAACACTGCCCCCGGATGAGGAAGAGCGGGACAAAAGATGGAAGCTGTAAAACTTTTGATAGGATCCTGGGTCCACGGAATCCGGATTTCGCTATCAGACTCAGACGGTTTATGGACCGGATCTGGAACCTTCCATGTATCGCTTTTGCTTTATGGCGGTTTAAAATTTTTACCGTTTTTACTACGTAAGCTCTTTATTGTTGAGCAGAAATTACTACGAGATTAAAGTGGTGAGTCGGGTTTATGGGCTGACCGCAAATATTTGAAAGTAGGCTAAAGGAATCAACCATTTAAAATAAAAGTAATAAATATTCAACCACACAACAGTATGATCGACACTTGAAAAGAAACGTGTGGTAAATGAATCATGAATTTAGTTCATTTTCCAATCGTAATCAATGCGTCAACTGCGAACTGTGAGTAGCAGAGCTCACGCGCCCACGAATCCTCGCTTTGTATTGGGTAATTTCCTTATTGATGTCCTTTCATTGCGTTCATTTCTCTCATATATTGGATTCATACATATAACCACGCCTTTATCCCTAATGTTGTATACGACCTAAACTAAAGGTCGTTCCGCCACGTCTGACAAAGTTTTGTGGGTTATTTAAGAAAGAGTTGTAGGTACATTGCTGTAGTGACAGGTTATTAGCCCATCGCCTAAATGGCAATATACCTCAGTAACCCTCGGATCCCTTAGCTGGTTTTTACAGCATACCCGGGGGGAAATGAAGCTGGCACATTCTATGTTTTTCTCTCGTTCCCAGTCCAGCATGGAAGGTCCTAATTACTCACTACTTTGTAGGCCTCTACAAAAAAAAAACTTTTGTATTGAATAATAAGAACAATATTGGGCGCTCTACAAACCATTCACCGATAAATAAAGCTTGGAACACAGTGAGAGTTTAACTCGACCACATATTGGATTGGGCGCAACCGCAGCGCGGCGGGCGGCGGCGGGCGACGGGCGTGAATCGTGCGGGCACCGGGCGGCGGCGGCGGGCGGACTGCGTTGATTGTTTTCCGAATGTGATTGCGGTCGGGCGGGCAAGTTTGCCGCACTCTGTCCGGCAGGGTCGGAACACAGTGAGAGCAAGGTAAAATTTTATTGAGGTTTAAATTGTTCCCATGCTAGTCTGGGGCGATAAAAATAACGTAAAAGTCAATTGAGGAAGCCGGTATGATTTAATTACATTGTAACTTAGACGATAAGCTCACAACCGGTCATTACAGAAATACACAGTTCTAATTGAAATGCCCTTCGATCAACAGACGAAATAAAAAAACAGTATCGCATCTGTCGTAACGCAAGTATACTTGATCTAATATAATATGACACGTTCTTACACTATCTGTCAACTAATGACAGGTCCATTACCACGATACCTCACCACGCATGTACCCAATTAATCTTAAATGACAGGTAGCATACAAAATATGTTTGCAGTAGTAAGTGAACAAAAAGTTATATAATGTAAAACTACTGTAGGAATAGGAAATGTTGTGTTGAATATTACATGACGATACATTTTTTGTCTTGGGTTAGAATATATTAGATTGTGAAACAATAAACAAAATACCTGATTTATCATTTATTTTATTAATTTATTACCATCGCTCGATATTTAACTTCTTTATTGAATAATAATCAATATCTGAAGAGTTGTTGCTATTTATCAATGAGGACTTTTATGCGTAACGTGTTATAAACCCTTACTTAATCTATTACCATAAGATATCATTAGCAAAATGATACAGAAATATATTTTTTTATTTTTACCTTAGTTTATTCATTACAATATTATTATTATTTTCATGTAGTCATTTCTACTTTTCTCGGCACTGAGCCGGTATTTACAGATCCAAGTACGGGCTATGCCAAGTAGCTTGGATCCGATGCTATGTTTGTGGGTGTGGTTGGAATATTGTTGCGTTTGTTAGGAATCGTCGGACTATGGAACAAGTATCAAGAACTATTGATTTTTGCAAATTAACGTAGGTGGATTTGGGTAGTTTTAGTTCTGCTATTGCTTTATGTAGAGTTTTAGGTACGATACCGGTGGATGAAACTATGATTGGGATGATGCGAACTTTGTCTTGATGCCACATGGCCTGTATTTCTTCAGCAAGGGGTATGTATTTTTGTATTTTCTCGGAATGTTTCTTAAGTAAATTGTCAGTGTTGGGCACAGAAATGTCAATTAGGTAGGTTGTTTTACTTTCTTTAAGTGTTAACGTTAAATCGGGTCTATTGTTTAGTGTTGTTCTGTCTGTAATGATATCTCGATCCCAGTATAATTTAGCGGTTTGGTTTTCAAGAACGTTTTGTGGTTTGTATTTATAATATGGCTCTACAGTGTCTATTAGATTATATTTTTTGGCTAATTTTGCGTGGATTTGCTTTGCTACATTATTATGTCTATCTGTGTACTGTTTATTTGCTAAGTAATTACAGCCTCCGGTTATATGGTCTATTGTCTCTTGTTGTTGATTACAGAGTCTGCATTTGTCTGATGTTATTGTGGAGTCTTTCATTATACGCTTTTGATAACTTCTTGTTTTTATAGTCTGATCTTGAATTGCTACCATGAATCCTTCTGTTTCTGCGTATATGTTCCCTTTCTTTAACCATGAATTTGATCCTGTACTATCTATGTGTTCTTTCTGAAGGTTGTTACTATGTTTTCCGTGTAATGCTTTCGATTTCCATTTCTCTATTTTACTTTCTTCTGTGTATATCTTTTCTTTTGGATTGTATGTAGGTTTATTTAATTGTAGTGTGCCTTGTGTTGAGTTAGGTCTTGTACATATAGATTTATGGATTAGGCTTTT
Organism: Scrobipalpa costella; assembly: GCA_949820665.1. NCBI lineage: Eukaryota > Metazoa > Arthropoda > Insecta > Lepidoptera > Gelechiidae > Scrobipalpa > Scrobipalpa costella. The sequence continues at coordinate 5,658,599 of OX463314.1, forward strand.
ATCACTTTTATGTATGAAGTATGTGCGTAGGTTGTCTATTTGTCGGTAATGTAAGTTCTTTATGTCTATTATTCCTCTACCTCCCTTTTCCCTTTTAAGTGTGAATCTTTCTACTGCTGAGTGAATGTGGTGAATGTGGTATTTATTACTTGTTGTCCGTGTGAGTGTGTTGAGTGCTTCTAGTTCAGTTTCTGTCCATTTAATTATCCCAAATGAATATGTTAATATAGGTATCGCGTATGTATTTATTGCTTTAGTTTTATTTCTACCGGATAGTTCTGTTTTTAATACTTGAATGAGTCTTTGTTTGTACATGTTTTTTAGGTTCTCTTTAATATTTTTATGATCAAGTTTATGGCTTTGATAAAATCCAAGGTATTTGTAAGTTTCATTCATATTGAGGCATTCTATTGTGTCTGTTTGTTGTGTAAGAGTGTAGGGTTCCTGATCCTGATGCTTTCCTTTTGTGATGTTACTAATTTTACATTTCTCAATACCAAATTTCATATTTATATCGTTACTAAATGTTTCTGTAGTTTTTAATAATAGATTCAGTTGTTCTCGAGTGCTTGCATATAACTTTATGTCGTCCATATATAATAAGTGTGTAATTTTAATATTGTTTTGTCTATCTATGAAGTAGCCGTCACTATTGTTGTTCAGTAGATGGGATAGGGGATTTAATGCTAGGCAAAACCAGAGGGGACTCAAGGAATCCCCTTGGAATATGCCACGAGCAATTTGAATATTTTCGGAAGTTAGGTTTTCTTTTACTGTTTTTATGCTAAGTGTTGTTTTCCATTGCATCATTATTGTTTTAAGAAAATGTATTGTTTTGTTATCTATTTTATATATTTCTAAGGTTTTAATTAGCCACGAATGAGGTACGCTGTCAAATGCTTTTTGATAATCTATGTAACTATAGTGTAAATTTCTATGTTTTTCTATTGCTTGGGCATGGATCTCACTGTCTATAATTAGTTGTTCCTTGCAACCCCTGCTACTTTTGCTGCATCCTTTCTGCTCCTCTGCTATTACATTGTTGTTAGTTAAATGAGAGTTAATTTTCTTTGATATGACGGACGTAAGAAGTTTATATATTGTGGGTAAACATGTAATTGGCCGGTACTTTGCTGGGTTTTTAGTGTCATTACTTTTTGGTTTTAGATATGTTATGCCTTGTGTCAGAAACTGAGGAACTTCTTGAGGGCTGTCTAGGAAAAGGTTAAATACATCTGCTATGGGTTTGTGAAAAACTTTTAACTTCTCAAGCCAAAAGTTTTGAATTTTATCTGGTCCTGGGGCTTTCCAGTTAAGCATTGAGCTTGTTGCGCAGGCGATATCTTCTTCTGTTATTGTAATTTCTTCCATGTTTTCTAGTTCAGTATTTTCTAACTCTACTTCTTCTAACCATGTTGCTTCTTTGTTGTAATCCATTGCAGTAGACCATATATTACTCCAATATTTGGTGGTATCATCAATATTTGGGGGGTCGGTTATTATGTTGTTATTATCATTAGTAAAGGATCGGTAAAATAGCTTTTGATTATTTGTAAATTTTCTGTTATCTGATTTTCGTTGTTTTGATTTTAAGTATCTCTTTAATCTTTTTGCTGAGGCTTGGAGTGTCTGCGTTTTCTTATCTTTTTCTTCTTTAAGTTTTTCAGAGTTAAGGTTATGGGGGTTAATTTTACGTTGTTTTCTTTCTGATAGTTTACCAGCTAGATACTGTGTTAGTTGGCCTATTTCTTTTCTTAATGATTTTATCTTATTTTCTAGACGTTTCTCCCATGCAGGTTTATCGTGATTTTTACTTTTGTTTTGATTTGTGTTGTTAGTATTATTAGGTTTATGTTTAGGGGGGTTTATATGAGTTGTTAAGGTTAATGCGGCACAGTATATTAGTGTGTGTAGATATTGTATGTCTAGATCAGGTTTTTCTTTAATTATTTTGTCAATTACTAGATTCATAGTATCTATTGTCAGGTTTAAGTTGAGTGTGAATGATAGCTTTGGTATGCTTGGTCTAGTTGTTGGGTCAGTTCCGGTGTATTTCACTATAGTTTCTTGTAGTAGATTTGTAAGAATTGTTTCCTGAGACTGAGAGTTCTCTGTGCGTGGTTCTGTAAGGGTTTGTGTAAAATGTTCTGGTACTGGGTGTGAAAGGGGTTCTGATGTTGTGAATATGTTTGGTAGAGATGAGTTTGATAGTTGCGAGTTAGATGATGTTGTTTGGGTTTGTTCCGTAATATGAGATTGTACGGGTGTATCTGTAGTAGCGTCAGTTTCAATTTCTTGTATAGTTGGCAGTAAATTATGTTGAAGACTTCTAATTTCTTCTTTTATTTTATTTCTTTCTGTAGGTTGGATTCTATTGTTTTTGTGAATAACACGGATTTGATCTGCTAGTCTCTGTTCAGTTATAAAATAAAGATCAGGGAATATATCAATAAACTTTTGATGTAAACGTGGTCGCCATAATGTACGATCTGTATCTAAATTTGTGACTTGGTAGTAGCAACGGAGCAGCTGTTGGTTTATATTATCAGTCCATGACATCCGTTGTCTAGTACGGCCAGCTAGGGTGGTTGTAGGACGTATTTCCTGCAAAACACTTCTAGGCTGTTCGGTAGGAGTGGGTGTTGTTAATTGGCGTCTATTACGCATTACATTCGTCTTGTCTGTAACGGGCGCAGTGCGGATTGAAGGTTCCTCCTGCGTAACGTCAACAGACGGCGATCTGGTGGTCGATCGTGTTATTCTGCGCGGTACGTCGCCCCCCCCAGAATACGTGGGGCTGCCCGATCGCTCGGGACGGGATTCTCCAGCGCGGCTGGTACCCGCCTGGGGTACGCTACTTCTTTTTCGTGCCGCTTTCATGCTGTTTGGTGTTCGCGAGTGTATTGCTTCGTCGGAATGATCTACCCGGATGAAATCAGACCGGTATGATTAGGCACCCTTATTAGGTAGCAAAAGTGTGCACTGCCAGACTTATACTTAACGGCTATTTGCACTGTGGGCTTATAACCTTAGCACACGGGAACCCTTATTAAGGCCCCAAGTATACCGAGGTACAAGATTTTCAGTTTGCCCTATTGTCCTTTGGTCGCCTCTTACGACCCCCTAGGAGGAGATGGGGTGGCCCTATTCTAGTGCCGGGTACCACACGGCATTTATTATTATTATTATTATTATTTTTAGACGGACAGGCAGTTGGAACAACTGATAAGTGCCCGCATCCAGCTTCACTTTAATGACTTTTTCTTTTGGTCAATGGTGTGTTTGTCTAGTAAGTTTTTGAATTTATTGACATTTGGCGCCGAAATGTTTTATTTGTTAGGTATTTATCGTTAAAATATCATAAAATGTATAAAAAAATATGTGTCAATTATTAAATTGGTTATGCGAACGGAAGGTTTAACTTTAACCTGTAGCTTGTTAAGTTTAAGAACACATTTGATATTGAAAATAGTCTAAACAAAATGGCGATGGGACCCAAACTTTGAACTAATCTTAGTCTGTTAGTTCAATTATGGTGATTCTGTGCCGACTATCCCAACCCTTGTTTATTTGCAGTCTGTGTGCACCAAGTGTATCCCGATCCTTTTACAAATGAAGTCCAAATGTGGAATAAAGTGTATCCCGCAGCAGAAAGTTCGTCTTTGACACATCCGGAACAACTGTTGCGCGGAATATTGCGGTGAGAGGTGCAAACTTACTCTTAGATATTGCTCGGTTTCGGGACAACAGGTTTGTTGACAGTAGGTACTCTTGTAATTGAACAGTGCAACATTTGGCTGCCAGAAATTTGACTACCAGACCTTTTTAAATATATCCTAAGTTGTAAATCCAATAAAAAACAGATGACAAGAATTTTAATCTCATCCATCTCATGTATACCGGATGTGAGGGGCAGCGTCCCGAAAACTGATAAGAGCTGCTCAGTCAACGATACATTCACCAGGAAATTCTTTAAGGAGACGAAAAAAAAGATATTCATACAAAATGACCACCTCGATCAGGCAGTTTGTATGGAAAAGCATTTTATTTTCCTAAATGAATCTCCTGATAGTTGTTCAGTTTCGTTGACTGAGGCCCGTATTTGTAAACCGTACTTGAGATTGACAGCTAGTTTGAGATCGTATCAGAAATGTCATTTCAGTACAATGTGACCAGTCAAATCCATACTTAATATTGCTCTCAATCTTGAGATAACTTTATAAATAAGAGCCTGAGTAACCCCTATCAATTTGCGGGACGCTGTCCCTTACACCTCGTATGTTACCTCTAATACAATTACATTACATTGAGATCTGGATAGCTGGACAACGGATCCGTTGGATTTTACTATGCAAAAATGGCCAAAACCAATGTCCAAACTTGTAATGTCCAGACCTAAAAAGGAGATAAAAGGTACACCAAACGTATCTGGCAACATCAACTGCAGGAGTACATCTGAACTTGTCACTGCATTGTAGTGAGTAATTACTGAGTAAACACAGGGTTTGCAAATAGGGTTGCCATACAGTACGGGAAAACCAGATAGGACTTTTTTAAAGGTAAATACTCGTATGTATCAGCAAAATTTTGATACATTTTACATATTTTCTCCCGAATTTTAGTCGTGATCTCAAACATTATACATCGGATAAAAACAGTACACTCGTGTAATCCCTTAGACTAGGTAACAGACTCCGTAAGGTACGGGATAAGGCTAGACGGATGATAAGGCCGCCTACATTGTACTGTCACGTTTGTTCCTTTTTATTTCTGTTATATGTGTTTCTTATACATTGCATTGTATGATGACGGAAAAAAATTACGCCTAAAATTTCTAAAATTAGCCGCTGTGATAAAATCATCAATTATATTATATTTTTGGTTATGAAAGTGACAGGAATAATTTCAGTCTGATAGTTTTCTTTTTCTTTCATGTCTAATAGGCCGGGTTTTCGACTAATGTGTCATGTGGCAACCCTATTCGTTAATCAGTCTGACCGGCAATTTGGCAACACTCTCCAAATGGGGACCGGTTACCACTGATTTATCAGTTAAATTGTTATTTAATGAAAAAAGACAACAACAGGTACTACTATTTAAAATTAACCGTTTAAATCTGTAGAACATTATATATATTATAAGTGTAAAATTATAAGTATAAGTGTAATATTATAAGTGAAACATTGAAGAGTAAATTTCTGATAAACCGCAAATGAAACTTAATATAAACGATTCTGAATTTCAACTATTACAGTTCAATTCATTCTTAAATAAATAGAAACTTTAGAAGTTTCTTACCAAGAATAGTCTCCGGCGCTCTTATTTCTTTTAGTGATATTGAATAGGTAGATAAAATAATACTTAGAAACGATTCTGAATCCTCAAATATTACAGAAAGGTCGATTTTTAAATAAATAGAAAATTCTAACCAAGAATAATCTCCAGCACTCACTAGATATCAGTCTCTACATTTACACTCCTCGTAAATTATTTGTACATTTATTTAAAACTTATTCATTACCCACAGACGATCGTAAAAAGGTATAAAATTTCTACATTTAACGCGAAATTTCTCAGAATACGCTACTCTTGGTTCGCATAAAATTAGTCACAGGGCAAAATAAGCAATGGAAGTCCTTAAGCCCTAAGCTATTCGCGAGTAAGTCGTAAAATTTTGTTGCTATCATGCTCCAACATACTAGAATGTATATTTGTGAGAGTGAGAGATGAAATGGCAACTTTGTAAGGGAATGTTGAAGTCGATGCCGGAATAAGAGATAGCAATGCGGCGCGTTTTATCGTGGATAATATTGGGAGACCACTTCTTGGATAAGAATAACAAATGTCACATTGGCGGAGATACGTTTATTGGTTATTATTGGATTATCTAGCTGTGTTTGCATAAAGACGGCTGTATTATAGGTAGTATCTTGTACGTATAATATGTAAAGAGAACTTTCATCAAAAATGGTATCAGTTTTTATGTATCTATTTGAAGTTTAAGAAATAAGTATCGAAAATATCGTGTAATCGTGCGGTTCGCCTGATTGGAAATTGTTTGTTTGTTTGTTTGATTTATTCCTAGTGCGGGATCCAATGGAAATTTGTAATAGGCCTAAGTTTATTTTGTAAAAAAAAAGTTTAGATAAGAAAGTTTGCAGAATTCAAAGAAAAAAATAAAAATAGAACATATTTATAAAACTACAGAAATTTATTTTATGTGTTTGCATAAAACGAAAAGGTAGAATGACTAGATCTATGTATGTATAAGATGTAGATAAGAATAAATAAGATATAATAATCTCCTTTTTAAACTTTAGAAAAGTGAGTGAACATAATTTCAATATTATAGTAACGGAAGTACTTTATCTTTTACCAAACTTTTGTCATCTTTGTAAGTCAAAGATTATGAACGACTTTCATACTGGACCTGAGCTCTATCTAGATTTTACTGGACGTAAGCTTAGTAATAGGCTTATTTTCTATAATTCAACGCTTTACTGTACAAAACACGCCAATGTCAGATTTTTTAAATTAAGTAATTGACCTAAAAATGTTAACGGGATAATGCTACAAGTACGCTACGAGAATAAAAAGTTTCGTAGACATCCGTTACGCCGTAGCCCAAAGCAGCTACAGCATTAAACTCTAAATTAGAACCGATACATAGGGGGGTCAAGTCTACATAAATCGTGAGCACATGATATTTATGCTTTGATTTATATGAGGTCCAAATGTCAGACGTAAATTGAGCCGATAACTACTTTGATAAATTGTAATGACCACGTGAAGTTGCATGTCAAGGGTTACATAGATAATAAAGATGATTAAGGAATGTGTGGTTTATGTCCCCTTTAATGTGAGCAAAAAGGTTAAACTTGGCTAATCTGCTAACGGTCAGAAACTTTGTAGCTTGAGGTGGAGAAATAATGTCTTCAAATCAGATAGAAGATGCGTTTCATGTGTTAGCAGAATGCAGCCGCAACAGTCTGTGCAGATTTTGTTTAGAAATCTAAAATTAAACCCATTTTATTTGGGAAATTTCCGGGTATTACTTACTTACATACATATAATCACGGCTTTATCCCCAATGGGGTAGGCAGAGCGTAAATGACCTTAACAAAGGTCATTCCGCCACATCTGACAGGTTTGAGGGTTATTTAAGAAATATTTGTAGGTATATTGCTTTACTGACAGGTTGTCAGCCCATCGCCTAAATTACAATATACTGGAACCCTCGGATCCCTTAGCTGGTTTTTCCAGCATGCCCGGGAGGAAATGCAGCTGTCACACTCTATGATTTTCTTTCGCTCCCAGTCCAGCATGGAAGAATTTCTTACTTACTTTCCCAAATTTAATAGAGATCGTCGAAATTTACCAATTATTCAGAGCTTTTGGACAAAATCGCTCTGTACCGGCAAACCCAACCTAAACCTTAATAAAGAGCGAACTTGCGTTTATAGGGAACAATAAGGCTGGCATGTACTCATCGTACAAAAGCCATCTAAAACCATTAGAAAAAAAGCTAGAAACTTCCATCGGGATTTTGATTCTAAGTTTAGCAAACTTTTAGTTAACTGTTAGGAAAAAGCCACTCATATATCGTATTATCTGAAAAGAGACCGGAAAGGGCCTTTGTCTTTGCAAAACCTGCTTCATATTTGCGATCGATTATCTTTCACTATAAGTACAGTACCACATACATACATACATAAATCACGCCTTTATCCCTTACGGGGTAGGCAGAGCGTTTAACGCCTCGTAAAAGGCGCTTTCGCCACGTCTGACAAAAATTGAGGGCAATTTTAGATTGTAATATGTATTGCTATAGTGACAGGTTGTCAGCCCATCGCCTAAATTACAATACACTGTAACCCTCGAGTCCCTTTTGCTGACTTCAACAGCATGCCCGGGAGGAAGGGCAGCTGGAACATTCTATGTTTTTCTATCTCTCCCAGTCCAGCATGGAAGAAACAGTACCACAGGGATCGTATACCATATGTACCAAATGTATTCTAAAACTGTCGAAACCTTTCAGTGGCCTGTAACTTTAATTACCTCCGTGGTCTAGTGATCAGAGTCTCGGACTCATGATCCGGAGGTTCTGGGGTCGATTCCCAGAGCGGAACACAAAGTTGGTATTTGTCAATTTATCACTTTGTGACATTTTCCCAGTTCGGTTAGGACAATGCAGGCCGAATCAGCAGGAAGCAAAAAGGTTCCGTGCTTCCGAGGGCACGTTAAGCCGTCGGAAACGGTCGTTGCATTCGATAGTGGTCGTTACAAAATCCATGTTAGAGGTCTATTAGCTGTGCTATTGCGCTGTTTTAGAACTTGACACCAGGGTTCATCGGGTCGAATGACTCAATACCCACACGACAGAAGAAGTAGCCTTTACAGAAAACCAGAGAAAAGAAGCAGCTGGAAGTCTTTATATTTTTTATTACTCCCAGTCCAGCAGGGAAGTGATTATGACTTTTACCTCTGCAAAGCTGAGGTATTATCACCTGCAGTAAATGTTGTTTGGTTCCCTGTTGTATTGCTGTATTAGTGGTAGTAAAACAATTTCTTGCACGGAACCATAAAGCTTCTTGTGATACAATCTCATAATTCCTACTTCCGTGGAAGTTTTTCTGCATTTTTATTAATAGTTATTTCATATTACCAAATACTAAAAACATATATTTTTTAGAGCTATTAGATCTATACCGCGTGTAAGGGACAGCGTTCCACAAACTGATAGGGGTTGCTCAGATAACGGCACTGAACAACTTCCACCCAGAATTACTTTCAGATGTAAAAAAAATACTTTCCCATACAAAATTACTACCTCGATCAGACAGTTTGTATGAAAAAGCATTTTTTTTATATCCTGTAAGATTTTCTATTAATAATTGTTCAGTTTCGTTGACTGAGCAACCCCTAACAGTTTGCGGGAAGCTGTCCCTTACACCCCGTACCTAAAGGAAAATAGGTTTGTCTAAATTTTCAGAGATACTTATGTTCTTTCTTATGTTAATTAAACAATTTATTTTTATGTATTTTGGTTATGAATTCTTAGTTTCTGCAGACAATAACTTATTATTATTAATATAATATTTAATCAGGCAGGCAGTTGTAGCAACTGATAGTGCCTGTATCCCATTGTTCACGATTTGCTTGTCTTATTGAAGTTTTGTAGGTATTTGTAAAATTTGTTCTTAACTTGCTTTCTATTCTTCACTATCTTGGGCATCAGACCGTTATATGTTTATAACTTCCTCTTTTTCCTATCAACTTCTTCATGTAACATAAATGTTACAATAGAACCACAATGCAACCAAACCATGCCGGTTTCTATTACAGAGTTAGAACTGTGGTTAGAACCACCCATGCGCCGGCGGCGGTAGGTATCGTAAAAATACTCGATTTTCAATTACAGTTTGCTGCACGTAGACAATAAAACAAATCCACCAATAGGAAGCCGGCAAGCAACAAAGTGCGGATTATTTCCGTCGGGCGGTTTTTAGGGTTTCGTACCCAAAGGCGAAAACGGGACCCTATTTATAAGATTTGTCTGTTCGTACGTTTGTCACCCACCAGACTGTATTTCATGAACCGTGAATACCAGAAACAGAATAAAATAAATATTTATGGTAGATGCCATACAAAAAAGGTATGATATTTTTTTGTAGCTTTTCGTTTTCGCTTACCTTTACAGAGGCTGTATCTCATGACATTAAACGTAGCAGATAGGCATTTGAGATTTTCTCAGATTTTGTATCACTATATTGTCTTCAACAATATATACTAAAATTTGTAAAAAATAAGGTTACATAAAAAAATACATTTTATCAATGTTGACTTTTAATTATAGGTTGATCTTGGTACGGAACCCTTCGTGCGCGAGTCCGACTCGCACTTGGCCAGTTTTTACAGCCCACGGCGAGATTACCCGTATCCCGTATGCGTTAGAAAGTGTGAAACTGTGCGTGGACAAACTCGGCGCGTATTATTTTTTATTTTATTTATTTAGCACTGCGGTAGGTCGCACATGACATGCGGTTATAAAGATAGGCAGGAAACGGAAGCGATAGCTTTAAATATGTTTATGATACTACCTTACAATGAAGTTTGCATGTGTTTAGAGTACTGGAAAAAACATGATTTTTCAATCTATTATATTGGTTTTACGCTACCCCTCACGTATGCCTAGGACCGAGCCTTTGTGGGCATAAGAGTTTTGCTCATGACTCTGACAAGTCTAGACCAGAGGTCGAACACAAGCCGAATATACCTAAAAGTCTTAAGACTTTAAGGCCCGTATTTATAAGCAGCACTTGAGACTGTCAGCGAGTTTTAGTTTGTATCAGAAATGTCATTTCATTATATTATGACCCGTCAAATCCATACTTAATTTAATACTGCTTTCAATCTTGATATCGCTTTAAGTCACGATTCTTTTTCTTAAGCAAGCCAACGATCCTTAATTGCCCCAACTGCTCTGTTTCACCCCATTGCATTTTTATTACAATTCTGTGAATCGGCGAAGGTAATATACAATTTGCCTACACTCCACTCGTTACTGCCAATCTGCCAGTTTTACAGCGCAGCCGCCATTTTGGATTCCATTTAACATTTTTACAATCTCTAATTGTATATTATAAAACTGTAAATGGTCAGAGTTATAGCGCCGGGCCGCGAATAAAATGTTATAAATGGAATAGTGATAAAAACGCTTTATTTATAAAAGTCAAAGATGAGAAAAATAGGGAGGTCGTCGTAGATGAATACTGTAGGTACATATATCACGCCTTTATCCCTAATGGGGTAGGCAGAGCGTAAACAACCTAAACAAAGGTTGTTCCGCCTCGTCTGACAAAATTTTGAGAGTTATTTAAGATAGATTTGTAGGTATATTGCTATAGTGACAGGTTGTCAGCCCATCGCCAAATTGCAATGTACTGAAACCCTCGGATCCCTTAGCTGGTTTTTACAGCATGCCTGGGAGGAAATGCAGCTGGCACATTCTATGTTTGTCTCTTACTTCTAGGCCAGCATGGAAGAAAGGTTTTTTTTTTCTATCTTCACAGATCGGCTTGCTGAAATGTGCACGTAGCTTGACATGATACCACTGCTCAAATCTGTTCCAAAAACTTGAATATTAATAACATTGATTGTTGTTTCTTTTTTTTCATGTTAAAGACTTCATAATTTTTTATTTTACTAAGTTATTGTTAAATTGCATATGTTATCTTGCGTTATAGATCAATGACAAACTGTGTTTAATGTCATTACTGTTTTCTAGCAACTTAACTCTACATAAGTCTATGACATGTTTCTAAGTCCAATTTACACTTAGCTTTAAGTGTAAGATATTATCACAAACTAGGGTCACGAACTAAGTTATTCTTTTTTTTCTTCCATGCTGGTTTGGAAGCGAGAGAAAACTATAAAATGTGCCATCTGCGTTTCTTTCCGGGCATGCTGCAAGAACTAGCTAAGGGATCCAAGGATCGATTCAATTACAAAATACTGAAATAGTTTATTGTAATTTAGGCGATGGGCTGACAACCTGTCACTACAGCAATATACCTGAAAATATATCTAAAATAACCCCCAAAACTTTGTCAGACGTGGCGGAACGACCTTTGTTTAGATCGTTTACGCTCCGCCTACCCCAAAAGGGATATTTAGGTAGGTATGAAACTTTAAGTAGGTACAAAGTATGGTCACGGAGTATTGCATATAATTACAAGTTTGTAAGTATCAATATCGCCACTCCACGGAACGGTTCTTGATGTTCATTTAAATTAAATTAAATTTATAATTACGATATTAATATCACTAGTACTCCGACTAAGTGCGTTTGTCGTAAAGTTACACATTTTCCAAGGCGGCATTAAAAACATAAAACGGCTCTCCGCTTCTATTCCACTAGTTAAACTTTATGGCAACAATTTAACCTTCAAGGTTACGAGAAATATATAATGTTTAATACCTTAATAATGTCAAATGTATAGGTAAAATCTTGCATTTTCCTGCCTATAGTTGCAAATTACGGAGTTTTATGTTGCCATCGCATTACTAAGATAATGGCATTTTAATCATTAAAATATCTAAGTTAGTTTTAAGACCAATAGACATGTTTGTATAAATTAGGACACACACGAGTGCTTTTAAGATTTTCGTTACTATTTTAGGCTCGTATTTATAATTTATCTCAAAATTGAGAGTAATATTAAGTATGGATTTGACAGGTCCTTTTGTACTGAAATTACATTTCTGATACGGACTCAAACTAGCTGTCAGTGTCAAGTGCTGATTATAATTACGGGCCTTAATGCTTTGTAAAAAATCATACTTTACGAGGTTTTAATTATAAAAAGCAGTCGAGTGTGTCGAATAAATCGGTACTTATCTAATAGACGTAATACGATTAACCTTTTTTTAATAAGTTCCATGTAGATTACTTAATACAATGTTAGAAACTCAAGGAAGCGCGAAAAATAATGCTTGCAAGGAAAGTTCTGGTAAGTCAATCGTTTTACATCAAAGAAACAGTATGCTAAGACTTACCAAGTGGTCCAGCGTAGCGACGGCAGAAAAGTCCTCCCATAGCGCACAGCAACGCACAGCAAATGTCCACAAAACACACAGCACATACAAAACAAAGTATCATTCGCAAAACAACTTCATGGACGACGATAGTACACCACTTATATTATTAATTTCGCTCAGCATCATTTTCCTACAAAAAAGAAAATAAAATAAATATCGACATGACACTGGCACGGGCACAACACTTTTTTAAAACGGTGGTTATGAACTGTCACTTTTTAAAATTCGAATTTCGATGGTTTGGTCCGGTCACTGCAAAGTGGAAATCACTACTGGTTAGTGTTGCCAGTGGCTGGGCCATATTGTAAACGAACCATTTCAAAGTAGCTAATGTGTAGTGTAAGTGATAGTTTGTATTTTGTAGGTATTGTAATATTGTCTTGTACTCGTGTAAGCTACAACATATTCTTTTTACCTACAATAATTTACGATTTTATTTAGGAACAGTGTTCTTCGGATAACTTTTTTAAATAGTATGAATGCGAATTGCGCGCCACATAACTGTCAACGTCAAAGTAATTCCAATTTCCAATCTAGGAGTGTACAAATAATGTCCAAGGGGACATCGTACGGGGACAATACAGGGTCATTCTGTGCACTGACAACTAGCAATCAACCTGTCAGATGATGACGGTCTGTGTACCCGATGTGTGTACCCAACATTTTAATGAACAGAGGTGGAACCAGATCTCTGGGGCCCTGAAATTGGCGTCGTGAAAGCTAACTTTAGAACGCGACGAACGCGTTTCAACGCTCAATATTAAGTAGGTACATTGGACGTGGGTATGCAATATTATTAATTCAATCATAGGTGCAAACAACAAAAGAAATAACTTATTGTTTGTACAACGTATTGTATTGTGACTGTCATACCAAGCTTAACTGGCGAAAGTTAAACGATAACGAGTGCTGCTATTATTTTATCCACATTTACTGCCATCACTGACGGTAAAATAAATAAAATAAGATAAATTGATTGCAGACACACACGATCCATAGTTTTTAAAGCCAAGGAAATCGGTTAAGCATTTATAAGTGAAAAAGATTAAATCATGCCAAAATTGTATGAATATTTTCCAGAATAGTCCTTCAAATCATAGACAAAGTCAAGTAGGGGCCACCCTTTAATAATAGGAAACAATAAAGGTTATGATTATGACTTTAAGATTTAACTAAAAATCGCTCAATCGCAATCGCGCAATAGTTTCTCGTTTCGTGGCCTTAGAAGTAAAGGTCTTTGATAATAATTAGCTGTGTAATTAATTACTGCATAGTGCATAATTAATTGCACGATTGAAGAGTTCGATTAATTACTTTTATTCACCACCTCCTACGCGTAATGTCAGTTTTTGCTTTGTTGTCGGCCATATGTTATCTGGGGATACGGATGTCACTTAAAATCATACTTTAATTCATCAACTACGAATAAATTATTATGATTAAACCCGGGTCCCCAATCAATTTATTTTGGGGTCCGCTTTGGTACCCAAATAATCGGAATCCTAACCGCGGTCCCCCTTTTGGTGTCACCCGAAAAAAAAAACTATAAACTAGAGTTGTTTTTAACCGACTTCCAAAACAAAAAGGAGGAGGCTCCGAATTGGACATGAACTTTGTTTTTGTAGATCTAACTAGTTACTACTGCGAAACATTGCGAAAATTATTAACTTAAACTGAGACTTGTCAAGATTACCTACTTTGTCTGCCTGAATGATTATTTTTGTGAGTGATAATTTTGTCTACTTGTGCTCCCAGATCAAATTTGAAAAATGTTAAGAAAACAGTTGTTTTCTTAATAGGATCATTGCTTCACCTTATTAATCATTGTGAACCTATGCAACACCTTAGCAAATATTCTGGTTGGCAACATTCCAACTCTAAAGACAATAGAGACATCGACGCAAAATGTACCGGGACGCAAAATGTAGAGCGTAGCAATTCGCATTCATTTTGTTTTTGTCTTTGATTAATCTATTAGGAACTTGTGGTGTGTTATTTTTCATGTGTGCAAGTCTTTGACGTCTTATTTCTAGGACAGGTGGCAGTCTTCAACACTAGTGTATGTCAAATACCGGCGATAATAGAATTAAACAGGAAAGTTTTAGTGCAAATAAGTCAAATAACTTTTACGCATATTTTATCTCAAAGATTTATTGAAGCTGCCAATCATGTGTTATTCATGTTGAAAAATTGAGTTTCTTTGATAGATAAATGAAAACAAAACGCATAATACAAAATTTAAAAAGTGTTAGAATTTGTAGTAAAAATTATCACTACTCTCTGATGCAATTGTTTTTTTTTTAATTATCACTACTCGTATGATGAGTTATGTATTTTTAACTTAGATATACGTATTTTAGTTTTATATAGGTGTTCTGTTTGTGTAATCTAGATGGTTGAGTGTAACTTTTTCACAATTGAATGTTTCTATCGAATGATTCTTAGAACGCTACTTATTTTGGCTGGTATTATATTTATTTTAATACTGACTGGTGTTATTTCATAGTACCAGGTAACTGCTTACCTACCCACCTATAGTACTTACGTGTGTGTGTGTGTGTGTGTGTGTGTGAGAGAGTTAAAATTGATTATTTATCTTGGATGGCATTTTGTAGTTAGGTCTAGAGAATAGTTTTTCGTTAAGCAACCTATTTTGTGTGTCGTTGTAGTGTGTGCTGTTATCCGTATTGAGTTCTTTTTTATTCGGAAAAAACAATCTTACTGTATTAAAGTCCGTAAGTAAGGTACTGTCGTGTAAAGCTTGTGGCCGTTGAAGATGTTGAGGTTATATTTCTGCATGTACTCGTTGATGAATTTGTGTGTGCATGTGTGTTTCTATGTTTTATTGTGTATTTATGTATCTGTATGTGTGTTGTGTGTATGTGTATTTATTTGGGTGTTTCTCTATGATGTAATTTTCTTTCCGGATAATTTAATTAAGGTTACTGTTTCAAAAAGGAATGTTTCTTTCTTTGTTGGTATTTTTTGAGTGAAAAACGAATATTACTGTATTAAAGTCCGTACTGGCGCATAACGTGTCGAGTTGCGCAGCTCGTGGCTATATTATATTTTCTTTGTCGTGGCCGTCGAAGATGTTGGGGTAAGTTTCTGCGTTTACTCGTTGATGATATTTAAAGTAGTTTAGCTACGCTATTTCTGTATATTGGTCAGTGTAGTTTTTTTTAAATTTAAAGTTACTATTCTTCCATGCTGGACTGGGAGAGATAGAAAAACATAGAATGTTCCAGCTGCCCTTCCTCCCGGGCATGCTGTTAAAATCAGCAAAAGGGACTCGAGGGTTATATTGTATTGTAATTTAGGCGATGGGCTGACAACCTGTCACTAAAGCAATACATATTACAATCTAAAATAGTCCCCTTAATTTTTGTCAGACGTAGCGAAAGCGCCTTTTACGAGGCGTTAAACGCTCTGCCTACCCCGTAAGGGATAAAGGCGTGATTTATGTATGTATGTATGTATGTACTATTTTAAAAGTACTTATTTTTGGTTGATTGTTTTTTCGCGAACAACCTAACTTTTTTTAATAATTTATTGGAGTGTATTTTTGTGTATTCGGTGTGTGAAATCTGTGAGTGTTGTTGTTCGGGGAAAAAATATAATTCTCTATTATTTTTCTGTAGTGTCGATGTAGTATGAAGTGTCTTCTGTATAGTGTCAGGTTTTTGGAAGAACTTATATTACTGTATCAAAGTCCATACCGGTGCGAGTCGAGTTCGTGGCCGTCGAAGATGTTGAGGTTATGTTTCTGCGCGTACCTAATCTTTGATGATATTGTAGTTGTGTGTGTGTGTGTGTGTGTGAGATTATGTGTTTAGTCGCTTTTTTTCTCAGATGATTTAATTAAGTATTTTACTGTTTCAAAATTGAATGTTATATGATTTCGTATTTTTTGAGTGTCTGTGTTGCTATGTATAGTATCGTGTTTTTTTTCCGGAAAACTAATATTACTGTATCAAAATCCATACTGGCGTGTCGAGTTCCGCAGCTCGTGGCCGTCGAAGATGGTGAGGTTATGTTTCTGCGCGTACTCGTTGATTAGCGTGTGTGCTTGTGAGTGTGTTTATTTGGGTGTATCTGTATGGTGTCGTTTTTCTTTTGCGGATAAGTTAATTAAGCTACTTTTTCGAAATAGAATGTTCCTTTTTTCGTATTTTTTGAGTGTTTGTGTTGCTTTGTATAGTGTCGGTTTTTTTCGGAAAAACTAATATTACTGTATTAAAGTCCGTACTGGCGTGTCGAGTTCCGCAGCTCGTGGCCGTCGAAGATGTTGAGGTTATGTTTCTGCGCGTACTCGTTGATGATGTTCTTCCCTGTGGACAAGCGCAAGCGCATGTGGAAAACAATCGCACGGGCGGGATGGAACTGCATTTTGAAATTCGAATGTTTATGATTTTTTGAATATATTAAGGTAATTTTGTGGCCCAATAAATATATTATTTAATAACGAACGGTTCACTAAAAAACCTGTAGTAAAATATTTGCATTTCATGTTTTGTTATTATTCAGTAATTACATGGTTTTAATAATTTGTTTTATTAAGTCTATTGATTGTCTGTCTGAAAAACTAGGAAGTAGGTAAGTATATTTAGAGTTTATGATCGTAAAAATGATCGTATAAACCAGAAACGACATAATAAAATTTTAATTTGACCGAAATCGAAATGGAATCAAGTTTTTCTTGAATAACAAATCTTAATAAACCGTATCGTATTACATTTCACGTTTTATCGAATTATTGCAGATAGAATAAAGTCACCTTACATCAGTTAACAAACCACCTGACAATAGAATAAAAATATTATAATATTTCTTCAAGTTATATGCACCCGAAAGGATATGAATCTGCTCATGAAACTAAACAACTTCTACAAGGAACATACGTAGAAAAAAGAAAACAAAAAAAAACGTGGTCCTTCCATACAAAATGCAACAGCTGATAACAGCATTTAAGGGGATCTCAGGTGCACGCCAGCGCCCTCATCAATTAAAAAATCATTACTCACTGAAAACTCAATTAATTGAAAATCCGGTAGATCAGATAGACGTATAGGCACTGACATTTATTTTACGCATTATAAATTAATGATTCAGTGTTCACTGCAATTAAAGATAGCAAAAGTGCTAAAAGTGGCCGTTTTTCGCAATTTTTCTATCTGTTACTATAACAAACTATAAGTGGCAACTTTATGAGGTTCTAAATGACCTTCATTGCTTTAACCTCAATCTGATCTACCGGATTTTCGATTGACTGTGCTTTCAGTGAATTATGATTTATTGACTGATGAGGGCGCCACTTAGTCCAGGTAAGCCCCTTAATATGGGAGGCCTATTTCTTTTTTTCGTTTTTGACCTGGTGGTATGTTCACATCGTTTCGGATACATACCGGGTGTAAGGGACAGCATTCCGCAAACTGATATTGGTTGCTTATTCAACAACACTGAATAACTTCCACCAGAAAGATTTTTCGGGAAGTGAAAATAAAATTCGTCTCTTCCATATAAAATGTTCACCTCGATCAGACAATTTGTATGGAAAAGCCAAATTTATTTTCGACTTCCTGAAAAAACGTCCTGGTGGAAGTTGTTCAGTGTTGTTGAGTGAGCAGGATGATGACATGCAATAATGCTGTCCCTTACACCTGGTATAACATTTCTGTTACTACCTGTATATTAGGTACTAGGTACTTCTTATTAAGTGAATAAATGAAGTGACTACAAAACAGGGTCTTAAAAACAGAGTAATTTTTTTAAAATTAATTCTCTAAATAATTTAGGTATGTTTTGATATATTTTTGGTACTACAATTATTAGTTAGTGGGATGACCATAAAGACAGGGTCTTATTTTTAAGACGCTTATTATCATTGAGGGTTCATTGAAAGTTAAACCTCCAATTATTTAGTTCTGTTTTGATTTATTTTCGTAATATTTTTTTTATGTGTCGTTTACACATAGTTCCAGTCCGATCTCCCCAACTACAATGAAAATGACATGCAATTTGGTTGCATATTAATTACAACGGAATATACTAAATATGTCCGTGAACCACATTTTTAATGTGGAAATGTGTTTATCTCTTTTAATTAAAAAAATGCACTAATGTTAAAATAGATATAATTCCACTATAGGTACAACTTTGCGTAAACTAAGAAATAAAATTATTCGGCCAACTTAATACAACTTTTATATGATGTCTGAGTAATGCATTTCCATCTTTATTCGCTTTGCTTTAACAAGATTGAAATAATTTGCAAATCTCTTTCAAATCAGTTCTTAAATAGGTGGCTAAGAATTTCAATAGACGAAAAATATTTGCAAATTATAAAATAGTTCGCCAGCATCAATTTATCAGTAGGTATCACTATCATATCTCATTGACATCTACACTATTTGTTCATACCGGGTGTAAGGGACAGCGTCCCGCAAACTGATAGGCGGATGCTCACACTAAACAACTTCCACCAGAAAATTATTTCAGGAAGAGAAAAATAAATTTGGCTATTCCATACAAATTTTCTGATCCAGGTGAACATTTTGTCGTTGACTGAGTAACCCCATATCAGTTTGCAGGACGCTGTCCCTTACACCTGGTATTTTTAGGAAAAGATAGACAAAGTTTTTTTTTTATAATGGCGTTAGTGATAAACTGATTTTTGGCCGTGAATCATCCAGGAGATATGGTAGCAAACATATCAAACCACTGTAAGTTCATTTTCTGACCTAAAATATCGGGTAAATTAATATTGCCAGATGCTTTGATATGCTCGACTACCATACCAAACAACACAATAGAATAAGGTATTCCAAGATGTCTGTTAGTAATATTTCTTCTAAAACACGTCTAAATGCTTTCTTATTTTTGATTGATTTGTAAAGTTCGTCAAAATAGTTTGAAAAATTACGTATGAAACCCAACATAAAATTGGGCACGAGTTTTAAAAGTGTAAATTGTACTAACAGACATGTACACATCGACCGCGATTTTTGTTCAGGTGGACAAACTGAGAACTACAAAATGATGGTTGCCATTAGACACTTTATTTAAATACACCGCCAACCATACAAAAATCTCAGTCGATCTGCACGTAATAATAAATATCCTTTTTAGCAAAATTATGTCACTCACCTGCCAGAAAACTTGCCTTTGTTTCTTTACCACGGTCCGAAGTCCTTCGCAGGCGGATAAGTTCAAATGTTTACTGTATTTGAGGTAAACTACTTGCCTTCAATTTGATTTTGGAACTAGTCTGTTAGTCTCCTCTTTTTCTCTTCGTAGTCTACTTCAACACCTTCACTTCACGTACTTAAACTTAAGACTAACCTTACTTACCCATCAACTCCATTCCAGCTCCAGGTAAACTTTGAATTTGCTAAGACGATATAAAATATCATCCACATAAAAGTTAAATCTTACCTTCATAAATATTCTTAGAGGCCTCGTCTATGTCGGAGTTGGCTTAGTTGAGGATGACCCACACTAGCGGCATCATCTCCCACGAGTAGTTCATCTTCTCCAGCAGTATAACATCATCCACATAAACAACATATTCGCTGAAGCAGAAGCTTACCTTCATCAATTTTCCTAGAGGCATCGTCTATGTCGGAGCCGGCGGCGTAGTTGAGGATGACCCAGACTATCGGCATCATCTCCCAGGAGAAGTATTCTGTATTCTCCAGGCGTATAACATCATCAACATAAACAACATATTCACTGAAGCAGAAGCTTACCTTCATCAATTTTCCTAGAGGCCTCGTCTATGTCGGAGCCGGCGTAGTTGAGGATGACCCACACTAGCGGCATCATCTCCCAGGAATAGTGGAACTTCTCCAGCAGTTTGTGACAGTTCTCCACCAGGGTCTCCAGCGATACGGCTGCAACAAGAGGAATGAGATTGGTAAGTTGAAAGAAGTATTACATGGATTTTTTTATCACTAGATTGTTCTTCAATATTGCTACTTCATTGATAGTTGCTTTAATATTAACTGCCTCCGTTATCCAGCGATCTGAGCCATGAGCTCTCGATCCGGAGGTCTCGGGTTCGATTCCTGGCGGGGGACAATAATTTTGTGCTGTTGTTTCTAGTATAGTTAGAACATTGCAGGCTGATGATGAAAATTAAGATGATCCATTCGGATGGGCATGTAAATATACGGTCCTGCGCGTGAATTCTCTCTGGTCGTGTCAGTCAATCTGTCCCATCAGAAAAAGAGATTGAAGGAATAGAGATTGGCCGCCATCATCGAAATATTAATTTATGCTACGTTAATTAAGATCAGAATATTTACAGTTCTCACGTCACTTGACACAGTTGGGTACCGTTTATTGTTTACAAAAGCCCTATCTCTGTCGTTACTAGCCTACTTGAAACTGAATGTAAATAAAGCATAATAATTTATTAAGATAACAAATTAAATAAACACATCTTCATGTAGGCTATTTGACTTCTCAAAACTTTTCAGGGACTACGAGAATTGAACAGGCTGTTCTAACATCTTTCTGGTGTGGGTGGGCAAGGAGAGTGTTGATTCAATACTTTTTTTCTTCAAAACCATACTGTGAGTCTATTTGGTACGCATATAAAAATTGATGGAAAAAAACATTCTTTACGATGAACAAGTAATATGTTCAAAAATATTTTATACATACATACATATAATCACGCCTTTATCCGTAATGGGGTAGGCAGAGCGTAAACGACCTAAAGGTCAGGTCGTTCCGCCACGTCTGATAAAGTTTTGAGGGTTATTTAAGACAGACTTGTAGGTATATTGCTATAGTGACAGGTCGTTAGCCTATCGCCTAAATTGCAATGTACAGAAATCTTCAGATCCCTTAGCTGGTTACAATATTGTATATATTACAAAATTTTACAATTTTCTGCAAGGTAACAAAAAGTAATGTCAATTCTACATACATACATATAATCACGCCTTTATCCCTAATGGGGTAGGCAGAGCGTACACGACCTAAACAAAGGTCGTCCCGCCACGTCTGACAAAGTTTTGAGGGTTGTTTAAGATAGATTTGTAGGTATATTGCTGTAGTGACAGGTTGTCAGCCTGTCGCCTAAATTGCAATATACAGGAACCCTCGGATCCCATAGCTGGTTTTTACAGCATGCCCGGGAGGAAATGCAGCTGGCACATTCTATGTTTTTCTCTCGCTCCCAGTCCAGCATGGAAGAAAGTCAATTCTTCTTTTCTTTTTTTATACATTTTAAATTATTATTATTATTTATTACCTACATTTTAAAAAAATCTACACATTCTTCAATAAAATAACGCACGCGGCCAACGCGGAGCCAGCAAGGAGTTTTTACGCCGGCCAGGATTGCGGCGGCGACACATACTTAGATAAATGGAAAAAATGGATTTCTATCTAAATAGGTACTCTTTAAAGTTATGTTGTACAGTTATGTAGTAAACACAGTACCTATACAGCTTTCTTTTATCTCAACCCACAATTAGTACTTCGTAAAAACCACAATAAACAAATAATACATGTCATAATCATAAAAAGAATAGAGTTAAGCCCAGTAGTAGCTTAAACACTTTTGAAGCTGACATACATGGGCGTCACGTAGCTGCAGCGGAGCAGCGCGGCGCAGCACTGCGCGACAAATGATAATTTTATGAAAATGTATAAAAGGTACCGCACTAAAGCGGCACTGGAGCTGCAGCGGAGCGGCGCGGCGCGACACGGCGCGGCAATGTCAGTTTATACATTTTGACAGTTTTTGTCGCGCAGTGTCGCGCCACTGCAGTGCCGTGACACGCCACACCACGCCGCTCCACTGCAGCAAAGTAGTAATAAAAGCTAATTTTATCCCTATCCAACATCTCTATAGTGAAAATATCTACACATCCAGTAGCGAAAGGCAAAACTATAACTTCACTTCGTAACTCCAGTGTTTATTAACAAGAAAACGCTGTAAAAGTTATGAAACAATCTCTTAAGGCTCATATATTTCTTAAGGCTCTTCGCGGCCTTGTGGCCACAGACAAGTAATAAACTTTACAATGGGACGCCGTACAGAGGGATTAACAAATATAATCGACTATAGTAGAGGACTTGGTCAGAGGCAGTGGCTGTCAAACTTTTATTACCTAATCTAGTAGTTTCGTTTGACAAATTCAAAGATAAATCAGCCTTTAATGTTTTAACATTAACAACTAATATACTTATTAATTTATATTTAGAGATCGGGTAGTTGGATGCATGTTTACTGAAACTTACGATGTGGCTAATATGGAATGAACTTTAGTCATCATCACCATCATCTCCCTAGCCTTATCCCGTATCTTACGGGGTCGGCTACCTAATCTAGGGGATTGAACGAGAGTACTGCTTTTTACACAGAGCGACTGCCATCTGACCTCTGCAACCCAGAAGGGAAACCAGACCCAATCCTAGATTAGGTCAGAGTTTTCAAGCCGCCAATGGCCTCTGAAATGGCTTAACGACTAATATCTACGGTATTAAACGATATTAACCGGGACCAACGGCTTAACGTGCCTTCCGAAGCATGGAAAAAGCGCCGAATAAACGTACATATGAAATTCGAAAACCGAAAAACACAGTGGTACGTGGTGGGATTCGAACCACGACCTCCCGCTCAGGAGGCAGCGGCCCTATCCACCATCGGGCTCTCCCATGGAATGAACTTTAGTATCGAAAAAAAAATATGCTGCCGAAACAAAATGGCCGAGCATCAATTCAGATGCTGTCCAATACAGATTAGTTATTTCTTTAACATTAAATACCTATTTGACTTTTCCGTCAAATATTAAGATTTCTCGTTGCATAGTTTGAGCACCGCTGCCCGGAGCAAAAAGATCTCACATCCATTCTTTTTTTCTCAACTTCAGAAACTTGTCTATTCCGTCAAATTTTAGGACTTCTCGCTTCACACTTTGAGCACCGCTGGCCTGAAGCGAGAAGGCCGCGCATCAGTGCAGACACTTGCCTGTTTACGACTTCCCTTTGTGCGGCCAAGACAGTAAAAATGCTATTCAGCGACCGAGCGAGCGAAACGCACTAGCATGTACCTCTAGGAGGCACTTGGATGTACTTCTGAAAGGCACTCGGGCAGTTCGTCACGCTTGCGTTGTCGTCGTCGGCTACCTACGTGTCTCTCTATTTACAAGAAAAGTAACTTATGTAGAAACTTCAAAAGTGTGAAAATGCTATTCAGCGACCGAGCGACCGTAACGAACTAGCATGTAGGTAGTTTTTTTTAAATTGGAAAATAGGTTTGTTCTTGACTCTAGGTCAGGGTTGACCGCGACATAGTCGACGATGGAGCGAGCTCACCCAGAAGATGCCTGTTATGGCACTGGCAATCTCACGCATCGATGGAACACAGCAAGCTGTTTGGTGCTGGACTCCGGTGAGAAGGTGGTTGCGAGTCAGGCGGCCCCTTGCGAAGCCTACCATCGCTTTGTAGGGATCGTTCAGCCGGACGTATTCACAGGCAAGCCTGTATTGTCGTTACCCGGGGTGGACCACTAGGAGGTAGTTGGAAAAGCAGTGGACGTAAATGTAGGTAAATACTCTGAAAGGCACTTAGCTTCGTCACGTTTGTATCGCTTACGTGGTCTGTTTGTACAAGAAAAGTAACTTATGTGGAAAGTCCAAGAGCTGACTAAGATTTGAAGCAGCGAGGTTATATTATCTTCTACTTCTTCTCAGGTGTACAGTACACTCTTGACAGAGTGGTTGTAGTTGCTTCAATGGCGTTTTAGGAGTATTTCCTTAAGGTCAGTTGGCCGAGTGATCACGGATGGGCAAAGGGTAATTACCCGCCTGGTCGGGTGTTGTGACCAGGGGACCGGAGTTCGACTGGATTATTTCGGAAGTTGTATATATGCAGATCGCCGAGCAAACTTCGATACCGCGTTTTAGGACTGTTGTATCTTGATGTGCGACACAGCGTACTAAGTTGAGGTCTCTCCGCTTGAAACCGCTTTTTTGGCAATGGCGTTGATTCTTGCGATATAATCCTAATTCTAATTCTTAGACATTAGAACAGGGTAGCAAATAAACACGTGTCTTTGATAATCCTAATCTGACATAAGACTGCTTATTTGACGTAAAATAAGGAAGCACGCTCTATGCTCTTTCCGTATCGTCTTACGTCAGATAAGGAATGTCAAAGTCATCTGTTCTAATGTCAAAGTTAAGAAAGTGACAGTGCTAGCTAAGAATTAGTTAAGGAATAGTACGTTAAGAATTTCTGTCAATGTCTCTCCAATTCTGCCGATTTTCTGCACCGCGAGCGCATTCAGTGGTGATTGCTTTCGTCACTTTTTTAACCATCCTACCTACATTTTATTACAGTAAAGTACGAAGTAGGTACCTATTTTACTTTCATAATGATGAAGATTTCGCAACGTTACGGATATACAATATTTTGTTTTGTTAAGTGCATACCGCTGCATTTCATAAACAAAAAATAACTATGAAAGCTTTATTAAATTTTATTGCTTCCAAAGAACTAGCGTGTTCATAATTTTAATTAATTAAAGTTCCTCCAGTTTATCGCGTTTTAATGAAGTTAATTACGGAAATACTTTAGTAAATGCTAACTTCGCTGTAGGTAACTTTAGCCATTTCATTATGAACACTTTGTCATTATAGCACTAAAATTTAACAGTTATATTACATTTAGAAACCCTCAAGTACCTAAGCGAAGGTAGTACATAAAATTAATTTTAACATGGGTATTATCTTTAAAAGGTACGTAATTAATTTGCACTTAGGTAAATTTTATAGTTCAGGTGTTTTATATAAACATTATTTTAGTGCATTTACTTTGGTAAATGAGCAAGTAGGTACATACTGTAATTATAGTCAGTTCATAAAATATTACCCAATTAATTAATTAAACATTTAAAATTGTGTAAATTTAGTTTCATAAAAGTGTTTGCAAGCCTTTGGTTAATGTAGGTAGGAATATAATTAAAATTATTTTTATTCAAAGAAATAAGGACCATTTTCCAGCTATACGGAGTGTAAGGGACAGCGTGCCGCAAACTGATAGGGTTTGCTCAGTCAACGGAACTGAACAACTATCAGCAGGTATTTTTTCAGGAAGTGAAAATATGATTTGATGTGAAACGAAGTGAACAGAATTTCCATACAACTTGTCTGATCGAGGTGGTCATTTTGTATAGGAAATTCTTTCTTTTTTTCATATCCTAAAAGAAATTCCTGGTGACAGTTGTTAAACTGAGCAACTCCTATCAGTTTTCGGGACGCTGTCCCTTACTCCTGGTATAACTATAGTAGTTTCTATGTTAGATTATAACACTAGAGAGACAAAGTAGCCGAATGCGTTCCAAAAGGGTTTTACTGTTTACTGCGTCCATCTAATTCCGACGTCACACTCTCCCGACTGCGGCAATACAATGGAGGTACAGTTTTATGACTGTTGACTCTAGAAAATATACGAGCGAAATAATACAGCCGGACAAAGGGAATAGAGTTCTTATTGTACTCCGTGAATGCAAGGAAAAATAAAATTGTAAATGGATAGAAGTAATGGGTTTTTATTCTACATATGTAGGTTTATAAATTCTTATGGCTAAGGCAGTGTGTCAACAACCAATTTAAAGTATGTTTGCTGAAGGAAAAAAAAAAATGTGATGAGATTTGCGAGGATTTGTTTCAGTTTTGAGACCGAGAAAGTTAGAACTTAAGTGCTCTATGCATTTTATCTACCTTGTGCAACATTGTAATTTTATGAGCCCGTTGGTAGGAAATTTACCGCAAAAGATAACGCAAAAAATAATAGCGCAAAACATTTCCTATTCCCGTATTTTACAACTAGTTTGATTAATGATAGATACTATGCCTTCCTTTACGATAGAGCACAAAATTACGTTAATTTGAACAATGATCCATTTTACTAACGAAGTATCTATTGTAACCTAAGAATGGCTAGGGTAATATTTTTTTAGCAGCAAACGTTTAATTTGTTAGCTGTAATATCAGCTGGTAATTTTTGATGTAGGTATGTAAGTTAAGTATTATTAAAGAATGCTTTTTTTTAAAGTATTTTATCCGGAAGCGCCACCATTACACCCACAACTATACATTAAAAGCATCTAAACACCAACAACAGACAGCCAAACAATATGACTATTTGTTTCGTCTTCGTCATTACGCAAGGAAAGCGTTAACCGCTGTAACGTTATAATCGGTCGTTGCGCGGAATGGCCCCGTCGACCAATCGCAGCGCGCCGCCACGCCTACCGCGCTCGCTATTGGCCAGTCACACAACTTTGAATATAGAACCACTTTTTTCTCTAACGCCTACGTAAGCTCGCGCGGTTTTCCGATGTTGTGAACTTGTATTCTATCTAATGGTGGGATAGTCGTTTATAATCTATGGTATCGTTTATGTACACTGTGCATCCATAAAATGTGCATAGATTTATGCAGTAGTTTACGTTATAATTGTTTATTTATTGACCATAATTGTGGGTTAGTTAGAATGAAAATTCCGAGTTGCCTGAGTAACTAAATGTATTGTTTATTACTTAAATATACATTTTAATTTGTAGGTTTGATTTATCGTCTAGTTCCAGTTATAATGAAGGGTCCTAATAACCCTGTTAATTTATTAATCTTTATCCATTGTTGACCCCTATCTCGGTTACCTTCGGTCTAAACTAAATAGAGTCAAGATCAAACCCGTCGTAAATTATAAAAAGTTGTTATTAGTACACGGGTAAAAACGGTATTATGTAGCAGTATTTTTGAACATTATATTACAAAAACACCGAATATCTTACGCAAACGTTAAACCGAAATTTAATAATTTTTCCACCGAATTTAAAAATATTTATTTTTAGGAAAACCACATTTTATCGATTAACGTTTCATCTACTCTACATAAAAATATTATTACAGAATTGCGAAATCAGTCATAAAAATATCAGTGGGAATCTACAACTACCTTCCCTCATAACAAAGCATAGCGTCGACAGAACAGTGACGGTGAACGGTAGACCATCAGATTTCCTCTGTCATAAACATAGTAGGTAAGACCATCAGATTTCCCCTGTCATAAACGCTTAATTGTTATTCGTCAACCATTGTGTGTTTACAGTTGGGTACTGTGACTTTCTAGTCTAGAATAAACTAAGGCTGCGTTTACACTGAATGGGGGTAGCAAAAGACTACTGGTAATCTTAAAAATAAAACTACTTTAAAAAGGCGTAGGTAAATAGTGACAGACTCTATCTAATAGATAAACAAATTAACATAAACTGTTTTGAAGTCAAAATAGTAAATAATGATCTTTTTCACTATTTTCATAGACAAAAAAATATGACTACAGTTAGCCAAAAATTACCTATGTATTCACCTATCCATTTATGGGGTTATTTCCTTTGATGATATATTTTTACTACTAGCTGCCAAATGTGATCTTGAGTGTACTATAGGATTTCAAGGTTTACAAAACAAGTGTCATAACAATTTGTTTGATGCAAGCAAAACGTGCAGAATAGGCGTATTGACTGGGTGGCTAAAAAAACGTTTATACTTAAAACTGATGGCTAAAAATATTGTGGATCTCATTAATAATTTTAAAAACAATGCGCATATAGATTTAATAATCGAGTCAAAAATATAGAAGTTATTGATTTGAGTTGTACAATATTTACCAATGAGTGACGTCATATCTCGCTATTATCATACAATAAATATTTTTTTGACATTTCTTAAAAAGGTGCTAATTTAGTAGGAAACTAGCGTATTATCAGTCGATGGCGGTGGAGAAGCGCCTTAATGGAAATGAAGGTAGCCGCGCAGCAGTGCATATTACTGGAAACTCTTGGCTGTATTTCATATGCCTGTGCTACTACTAAAATCTTCTTCCATACTGGACTGGGAGAGAAAGAAAAACATAGAATGTTCCAGTTGCCCTTCCTCCCGGGCATGCTGTAAAAGTCAGCAAAAGGGATTCGAGGGTTACAGTGTATTGTAATTTAGGCGATGGGCTGAAAACCTGTCACTACAGCAATACACATTACAATCTAAAATTGCCCTCAATTTATGTCACACGTGGCGAAAGCGCCTTTTAGGAGGCGTTTAACGCTCTGCCTACCTCGTAAGGGATAAAGGCGTGATTTTATGTATGTATGTATGTATGTATGTACTACTAAAATTGTGTTCAGGTTTAGGCAGATGATTGATATTCAAATGTATTAATGGGCTCGATTCTAGCGGGCGTAAACTAAAATTAATATCTATTTGTCACTTTCAGACTTAAAACATTGGAAAATGACAAAAGATCTATTCTTTCCGTCTAGCGGACAAGGTGTAAAACCATAGAGTATAAATCGCCTGTCATTTATCAATTTTATTATTTTGAAAGTGACAGATAGATTTTAATTTTAGTTTAAGCCGGTAGAATCTAGAATCAAACAAAGTATCTTCTTATAGAAACTACTAATATTATCTTTAAAATCTACACGATTTTGCGACAGCAATTTGTTATTGTTTTCTTTTTACGATTTTTCGTCGTTACTATAAATATGTGTAGGAATTCCAGTGGCCTGTGACTTTAAATACTTCTGGGAAAGTTCGCTCCATAAACGACTCTATCTTCGTTAGCACTGGGTGTAGGCACTGGTCAACACTAGATAGTAAAAATATTGTATAACTAAATATGGTAGATCAACTGAACTGAACATCACACAAAACAAGCAATACTAAACAAAATAAAACCTTTAACATAAATAAAGCAATAGCAAAACGAAATAGGCACATAAATAACCCATTCGAGTATTTTGCGTCCATTTTGTTGTTCTATTGGCGGCCATTTTGAGCACTTTGTAGGGCGTTATTAGCCGAATGAGTTATGTTCGCGAGCAACGGCCGTAAAACTCTAATGGCTTGGCCGGCACAGCTGTGCCACAGCTAACTACTTATTGGCAATTTATTATATTTATTTATATGCACTCGTATATAATGCTATTTACTTTCGGAAAAGGACAATTGCAGTGAATACTTTAGTTCTCATTAATACCTAACCTATACTGGTACAAAGTACAAAAAGAAAATTAAAGAAACCGGTTTTCTTTTATATTCAAGTAAAGATTTGATACTTTTCTTCTTCACGCTCTTCTTTTTGTAGCTAATATTATTCTATTCTTTGGGTTTGTACAAAATGAAAGAGTGTTAATATAAAGAGATTTAATTTATAAAATAATAGCACTGGCCGTTTTTACGAATAACTTCGATGATAGCAGCCTTTTGATGATATTTTTATTGTTACTTCTTTCCTGATTAAATGGCTTTTGTCACATATTTTTTAGAGGTAATTCAGTCAGCAAATCATTTCAATACAAATCTATATAGTATAAAGTTTTCAATTAGGTACAAAAATTAAAGTCGATTCGACACATCACACCGGTTGGATGTATGTATAATCAAATCATAATTATATATAGGCATGCATTTAGTTAGTTTTCCAATAATTTCCGGAAAAGCTCAATTTTTATTGTAAACTAAAATATGGGATATTTTTGGAAAAGTAGTTCATTTTATTGAGGTGATAGAGCTATTACTTTTTGCATATAAAAAAGAGAAAAAAGTTAAATAATCAAAGAAAATTTATTATTAATTTTCAACAAACAGTTGTCGTTTTATGTTTCTTTGATAGATCCAATGATTCTCTATTCGAGTCGATCAATACTACGAATGCCACCCACATTTACGAGCGATTCAATCAAATCAACAGAACACCAATAGTCATTCATACAAACAAACATGCCATTCTTTCGAGATCATTCTGAGGTCGGCGACGTACCGTCTACCGTCTAGCGAGATAGGGTTACCGCATACCAGTGGCTGGGTAAAGAAAGAGCCTATAGTAAGACAAAATAAACAAGCTTAACTCTAAGTACGGTCAGCGTCTTAGAAAAATAGCCTGCGTAATCTGCTTTTCTTAAATTGCTTGTTTATACAGTGGTACCTTTCTAAAAGGGTGTACAATTCAATGGAAGTGTCAGTGTTATTAAACTACTACCTGATAGGCCTCCCCTCTTAAATGGTTTGTGCAAGACTACGACAAGGATCGCAGTCTTAAAAAAATGCGATAGGAACAGTTTGCCTCAGCATCAAGTCAGTGTAGTTTCTGTGATGTCGTTCTTTGAAACCAACTTCAAGTCAGAAGGACAAATACCTGACGCAATCCCGCGTCTTCGACTTCCTGAAACTTAATCAAGGCAAGTCTTGTTCAAATTTCTACAAACAACACAACCCTACCAACCCTAGGCGCGAAACAATCCATCGTTGGCGCGTCCGGTGCGATACGGACTCAAAGACCCATTCACGGGAACAATCGGCCCAGCATACATTGTCCGCTGCGTACCACGTACGTGACTCTACCTACGTACGCCGCAGGAAGTGGATAGCGTAATGTGATAACGTATCACGCCACCGCGGCCCACATAGTGTGAGCCTTTGTTTTCAATTGCAAAGTAGAGTTTTCAAGATGGCGCTGAAATCTTTACAGTTTTTATGCGGGAGCCAGGACAGCTTTATTTTATTTTAGGGAATCAACAGGGAATTCATATTCTGTGCTAGTTCAGTTCGCAAAAAGTGGATAGCGTTATGTTTTTTGATATTACACCACCGTGTGACAATCCGCGCGGAGTGCGCCTTGTTCCGCTGGTAGAGTCCTACCTAGGTCAGTACGAGACGAGATTTTCAAGATGGCGTTTTCTGGGAAGTTTTCTTATGTTTTTTTTCTAGGAAATATGTACCTGTCATAAAAATAGGCTAATATTCTAGCTCAGTACGATACAATACTTAATATGGTAACGTACCACCTGCATTTACTCCCGGGCATGCTGTAAAAACCAGCTAAGGGATTCGAGGGTTTCAGTATATTGCAATTTAGGCAATAGGCTAACAACCTGTCACTACAGCAAAATACCTACAAATCTATCTTAAATAACCTTCAAAACTTCGTCAGCAAAGTAGCTGACGACGCTAAAATCTTTTGAAATTTTCATCAGTCGACATGAAATAAATGTGACAAAGATAAACCAAATAAGTTTGACAGTAAATTAGTCAAAGATATTGAAATTCTAGATAGATTACCTACCTAATCACTTTGGTCAAAATTTTGTATGGATTACTTAGGTACCAATTCAATCGAAATATTTCAATGGGAATTCACAATATTTCAAACAGTTATTATGACAATGGTGGATTGTTTTAAAGCTATACCTAGCACAATAACAACTGTAGAAATTCTTCCAAACCACAATGGCTATAGCAAAATAATACATACATATAATCACGCCTTTATCCCTAATGGGGTAGGCAGAGCGTAAACGACCTAAACAAAGGTCGCTCCGCTACGTCTGACAAAGTTTTGAGGGTTATTTAAAATAGATTTGCCTAAATTGCAATATATTAAAATCCTCAGATCCCTTAGCTGGTTTTCACAGCATGCCCGGGAGGAAATTCAGCTGGCACATTCTATGTTTTTCCTTCGCTCCCAGTCCAGCACGAAAGCATAAACGTTTTGCAAAACACCGATTTTCAAGCCACTACCCTCAGAGAGTAACAATACTTGTGTGTTTGCAACTGGATGAATATCACTACATAGTATAAAACAAAGACGCTTTCTCTGTCCTTATATCCCTATGTATGCTTAGATCTTTAAAACAACGCAACGGATTTTGATGCGGTTTCTTTTAATGGATAGAGTGATTCAAGAGGAAGGTTTATATGTATAATACATGCATAATATAGCAGAGAAACACTGATGATTTCCGTGCGAAGCCGGGGCGGGTCGCTAGTTAGCTACATAAGCAGAAGTGTGTCGGTATAATTTATGTACACCTACATCCGGCGCGGGCAACATTAATCACCGCGGGAGGCCCCTCCCCCTGCGCGCGCGCATACCATAGCTATATCCATACTAATAATGACTTGTATCATGAAATGTTTGTTTGTTAGCGATATACTCATTTCCATGGTGGACTGAGAGCGACAGAAAAACCTAGAATGTTCCAGCTGTTTTTCTGCCTAAACATACTGTAGGCAACACTTACACGGATCTGAAATGTTGTTGTCTAACGTGGCGGAACTATTTCTGTTTCGGCCGTTGATGCTTAACCTACCCCATTTGGGATAAAAACGTGATGTATTTACATGTATGTATGAATGTACTCGTTAAGTAATTAATGGACTAACACGTTTAGCAAAAGGCATTAAAAGAGGTATTAAAAAAGCACTGAAGAAGCCCTCGAGAGCTATCCAAGGTAGAGTTATAAAAAACTAAGTTGCCGATCACGAAGCTAGGTCGAACCATAGATAAACTTCACCAACACTATTTGCTAGAGATACTAATTGAAGGCGTGACTAACAAAAAACCGTAAAAAAATAGTTACAAAATGGCCGTCCAATCGTAAAAACTACATTTCATTTGTCACGTCGGAAATAACTCTTCATGGATTTATGTGCAATGTACATTTCGTGAGCGTTTCAAAGCGTAAATAGGTAATAAAATTTATATATTTTACGATTTTTACTTCTTACACAATTTCTTCATTTACATTTTAAATTAATAGTTTTTTTTGCAATGCAGCTACTGTTAAATACTTAAATTTGAACATGAAAATGCCATCGATGAAAACCAACGATAATAGATACTACGCATACCTTTTAAGATAAAAATAAATCTAGGAAAAACGGAATAGTAAGTCAGATTCAGTTTTAAAACTGTCTCTTCTTTTGAAAATCCATGCAAGAAGATCTTGTTCAATTGAATGAGTGAGACTTTCCACATTGCTGTGTGCAGTGGTGAAGGGTCCATACAAGCTGATTCCCATCGGCTTCCCTTTCAAGAATTCCACCTCCACGAAATCCGGAATTACGTTGAAACTACTAAAGTTTTTTTAATGATTTAGCTTCCTCTCGATAAAATTGCACCCCTCGCCACTGCTGTGCTGTCCCATCCCAAAGTGTGGATTGCATCTCTAGAGAGACAAAAAGATTACCTTCGAGGACCGCTGAATACAAAACGGAGCGTATGCTTCTTTGTCAATAATTTGTATTTAAATAATGTGCAAATATTTCCGGTGTTGTGAGTAACAACAACCATTTTTGTCAAAGAATGCCGTAATCGGGGAACGCTCAACTAGGTATCTTATTTTAAAAAACTGTATCATAAATTCAGAAGAAACGTTTTGTCAAAAGATGGTCGAAAGCTGTTTTTATAATAAATTTGTTTGTGTCTTTCTTTATTTTTTCCTAAGCACTAGGTATGTACCTATTCTCGCACTACACCACCGTACTGTAGAGACAGACCGACGGACCCTGGTGATCATTAATACCTGTCAGTAGGCCACACCCATTGCGCAGTGCCATTACGTCGAACAATTTTCATACAGTAATAACCACCTTATTGCTTCGACATAAGACCTATCTAAGACAGCCTATTTTTTTTTATCAAAAATTCGCCAACTAGAAGAATAATGATGCATGTTTTTAGAAGAAAAAAGCTGCGAATACTGGCTGGATAGATATATGATAAGTTCTTCTAGCGTATTTACAACCTTATTACCTTGACATAAG
This sequence comes from Scrobipalpa costella, assembly GCA_949820665.1. Classification (NCBI taxonomy): domain Eukaryota; kingdom Metazoa; phylum Arthropoda; class Insecta; order Lepidoptera; family Gelechiidae; genus Scrobipalpa; species Scrobipalpa costella. The sequence continues at coordinate 5,692,829 of OX463314.1, forward strand.
ACTGCTTGAAAAGATCTTCAGCTGTACCTATTAAAGAAACGTCTACTAGAAGATTAATGACGCATCATTTTCGAAGAAAAAATATGCGTCTAGCTGGATAGTAAAGTACGATTGGTTAGAAGTCGAAGGTGGTGATCATAAAACAAACCACTAACTAGGTATTAATGATCAATAAAACCACTATGCATACACATAAAATTCTTAAATTATAAAGTTCTATTGAAGCGGTACTTCTTGTTTTCGATAAGACAAAAATGAGGTGATAAAATAGACGTAAAACTGTGTTATGAAACATATTGATCAACCATCTACTTCAAAAGGTCTCTTAAAGTGTTTATAAATTTTCGGAATCTGTAGTTAATTACATATTCCTTCAGCACTTACTTAACTAGAAACTATTTGCCTAAGAAATGAATTCCCAGAGCCATTAGAGAAGTAATTAAAAAAACCGCAAGCAGAACCCGCTCCGTCGCATTTAGAGGAGACAGTTGCGCCATAAAACATAGATAAACTTAAGTTGAGTTAAACCTCCGCTAGAGTTGACGGGAGCCAATGAAAACTTTTTATTGCCGCCATGAAAGTGGCTTTGCAGGCTGGCCCCTACCACCGGCTGGAAAAACGGAGAGATTTCCCACGGCAGATGCGAGAGTTCTGATAAGACGTGCGACATTTATTACATGGATTCCATTTGCGCTTTAGCTACAGATTATCCGGCACTAAACTATTAATATGTACAATTTTATCTTTAAAGATTTGCGCCTCATATTATTTGATTAAAGATTGCCTCAGAAGTTCAGACAAAGGAAATACCAGATGTAAGGGACAGCTTCCCGCAAACTAATAGCAGTTGCTTAGTCAACAAAACTGAACAACATTCACGAGGAAATTCTTTCAGGGGATGAAAAAGAAATTACTTTCCCATACAAAATTAGCACTTCGATCAGACAGTTTGTATCGAAGTCTTTTTTTAATTTCCTGAAATAAAATCCGGGTGATAGTTTGTTGACTGAGCAACCCCTATCAGTTTGAGGGACGCACTCCGTATAACTAAAAGACACTACAGTGACAATCATTCGAGAAACAGTGGTAATGCCGGCAGCGCATTCGCCTTTGTGGATAACTTTATGCATAGAGACGAGATATTGTGTCAGTTCGGGCACTGTGTCAGATACAGATACGGTTTATGGCGAGCTCGTCACTTGATTGCGGCGGTAAAGGTGCGAGACAGCTGCAACGATAACTCGGAAACAAGTGCTCAGAGCGAAAAACATGCGAGATGCCGTAGTACCCATTTTCTTGGATAAGCGTATGCATAGAAATGGTGTCAGTCGAAGTTCTGTTACTGTATTACGGAAGGAGTTTATACATTGTTGTCACTTGCTTCTAGCTCTACTATGGCTACTCTAAGTTTGACGTGCTATTGATAGGAAATACTCTTTAGTTTTCTGATTAAGGGGCTTCCCTGGGCTAAATGGCGCCCTCATCACTCAAAAAATCATAATTAACTAAAAACACAATCAATCGAAAATCCGTTAAATCAGATTGAGGTTAACGCAAATAAGGTCATTTAGAACCTCGTAAAGTTGCAACTTATAGTTTGTTGTAGTTACGGATAGAAAATTTGCGGAAAACGGCCACTTTTAGCACTTTTGCTATCTGTAACTGCAGTGAACACTGAAATATTAATTCATACGTAACTAGCGACCCGCCCCGGCTTCACACGGAAATTATCAGTGTTTCTCTACTATATTATGCATGTATTATACATATAAACCTTCCTCTTGTATCACTCTATCCATTAAAAGAAACCGCATCAAAATCCGTTGCGTAGCTTTGAAGATTTATGCATACATAGGGACAAAGAAAGCGACTTTGTTTTATACTATGTAGTGATGATGCTAAAAATAAACTTCAGTACCTACAATTCAATCTGATCTACCGGATTTTCGATTAATGATTTTTTAACTGATGAGGGCGCTGGCGTGCATCGGGGATTCCCTTAAGATAGATATTGATGGAGTGAGAAAGCATAAATATATTATGAACATGAAATTATATTATGAGAGGTTGCAACTTATTTAATCTTCTTTAAACAAAATGTTAGTGTGACGTGACCTCTAGTTTGAAACAGTTCAAGCCAAAATGGTTGAGGAGTATCTTCTGCAATATATTAAACTAAATTTTACCATAGATATGCCCAGGAAAGAATCATCTGCTATTATTCCATATTTTTGTCGCTTCCAGTCTGTAAAGATTAGTATTTTTCGATTTGAACTGTATGAAGAAACAAAAAAAAAAAAAAAAATTACAAATCAAAACCTTAACCGCTGACGGGATTTGAACCCGTGTCTTAAGAGAACCGTCCCTACGCTCTTAACTAACTAAGCTACAACGGCCCAATCCCGAGCGACGAATTAGTGATCTGTAATCTTATTGATTTGTCATTTTAAATATATTCAAAAATAAAATAGCACTGTGTTCTATGCTGGATTGGGAGCAAGAACATAGAATGTGCCAGCTGCATTTCCTTCTGGGCATGCTGTAAAAACCAACTAAGGGATCCAAGAGTATCTGTATATTGCAATTTAGGCGATGGGCTGACAACCTGTCACTACAGCAATATACCTTAAATAACTCTCAAAACTTTATCAGACGTGGAACGACCTTTGTTTAGGTTCTAAACGCTCTGCCTACCCCATTAGGGATAAAGGCGTGAATATTTGTAAGTATGTAATAAAATAGCATTGTGAGTGCATAAAACTATTAGAAAATTAATAACCATATTTACTATTACTCGTCTTTCTTCCATGCTGGACTGGGAGAGATAGAAAAACGTAGAATGTTCCAGCTGCCCTTCCTCCCGGGCATGCTGTAGAAGTCAGCAAAAGGGACTCGAGGATTACAGTGTATTGTAATTTAGGCGATGGGCTGACAACCTGTCACTATAGCAATACACTTTTCAATCTAAAATTGCCCTCAATTTTTGTCAGACGTGGCGAAAGCGCCTTTTACGAGGCGTTTAACGCTCTGCCTACCCCGTAAGGGATAAAGGCGTGATTTATGTATGTATGTACTATTACTCGTTTATTTTGTACACTTTCCTCCTGAGTATTGTATTGTCCTACACCTAGGACGCAGAAGTTTGTAATATAAATGTAGTAGTACATTGTGTTTACTAATAGATGGCGTAATTGTATTATGACTATATTGTTTATATCTGAGACAATCCGTGATGTGATGGGTTACGTAACCGCTAAGAAATTTGAAAATTTCACAAAGGCGTATTCAAGTATTGATTGAGATTTAAGACAGTTGAAAATACCCCTTTTGTCAAGAGTTTAGATGCCTTTCAATAGAGGTCTGAATAAAAAATATTAAAATAATTATAATACAAGTAGGCACTAAACTTGGGAGCTAAGGGAATCTTGAGTTTCACTGTATTGTAATTTAGGCGATGGGATGGCATTGACAACCTATCACTACAGAAATATAAAGATTATCTAAACTACCCATCAAAACTTGTCAGACGTGGCAAAAACAACTTTGTTTAGGTCGTTGACGATCTGCCTACCCCTTTAGAGATAAAGGTGTGACTACTTACCTATATTCCTATAATATGTCCATCTGTCTCTATTTGGTAATTGGCAATACACAATCCGTATATTAATACCTAACATAATTCAAACTGAATGTACGAAATTTAAAGACTAACTAACTAGTAATTTTAACATTGCTGCTTGCTAATTGTTAAAATAAGTCCAATCCTAATGTTTTACTAGTTCAATTACCTGTATTATTGTGTATATGAGCCTACCTTAATGAGTCTAGTCACATTAAAAATGCACTTAATTGTTATGAAAAATTAAACAATAAACAATTAATTAGTTGGCAAACTGGTACGGTAAACAATATTTACAATTATTACAAAATTACAGTTCCTTGAACATTCTGCACGCATTAGCACAGGGAATCTGTTGAACATTAACTAGACTAGCTGTGTAATTTATAGAAATAATTACTCTAATAAAATAATATATACGTCATTATAATACAGTACGTACAATAGCTGGCATTGTTTCCGTTTCACAGTGTGGTAAGTATAGCAATAAAATAATTCTTTTAATTAGCAGGGGTTGGTAATACAGAAATTAATGAGGGGCAGGCCGCGAGCCCCTCGTTTGAAAAACTATCCTAAAATTGGCGTAATTTTTACATATTTCCATAGTTAGAGTACCTAAATATAGGGTTTTGATACACCGTAATTTGGTATGCTAATTGAATAAACGCAGCATTTATACCATTTCGAAAACTAGGGGTCATGTGTGGATAGCCCAAGGGAAACTCATATTATTGTTTTCTTGCGGTCGTTCCTATTATTATTATAGCCCTAGGGCAGAAAAATGTTGTACAGTTCGGACATGCGCATGTATTGAAATAAGGAATACATATAATCATGCCTTTATCCCTAATGGGGTAGGCAGAGCGTAATCGACCTAAACAAAGGCCGTTCCGCCACGTCTGACAAAGTTTTGGGGGTTATTTAAGATAGATTTGTAGGTATATTGCTGTAGTGACAGGTTGTCAGCCCATCGCTTAAATTGGAATATACAAAAACCCTCAATAAAGAATAAAATAACCTAACCGAATGTAATGATTCATCCTTTCTTGGCTCTTTTTCATACAAATGGGCCTTTTCCGGAGAAACTGAGTCGTCACGCGTCCGGCAAAAATATTTGGAATCATATCGTGTGGCAACATTTAAATAAAATGAATGAACATGTCAGGAAGAAACCAAAATTGCAACAAGTAATTGCAGGATATAGGATTTTGTATGAATTACGAATAAACGTATGTACTCGTACGTGTCGTGTCGACATGTCTTGAAGAAGCAATTCAGAATAATTTTACTTAGCAGAAATGTTCGTAACATACCGGGTGTGAGGGACAGCGTGCCGCAAACTGATAGGGGTTACTAAGTCAACGAATCTGAAAAACTTTCATGAGGAAATTCTTTCAGGAGATGAAAAGAAAATTTGACCTTTCCATTCAAAATTACCAAACTATCCTGATGATAGTTGTTTAGTTTGAGTTAGGGAGGCTGTCCCTTACACCCCGTATACATATAACCCGAGGGCTGCCAGTTTCTTTGCCCAAAGAATAAGCCGCCATTCAGAAAGGCAATGCTGCCAGCCTCCTGGGGGGAACCTTGCCTCGATGTGACGCCCTGGATGAAATTTTCTATTTGTAATTGTTGTCAATAATAAAGTTCTATTAATTTAATAGGGTACAGATCGTAAGGCATAGGCAATTTTTTTAACTACTTTCGGGAAATCAGATGACACCACGGTTCCAAAAGATACAGACGATCTTAAAAGTAGTCCTATTATTAAGCCGTATGTATGCTTCCCTATGTGATGATGTGTAGTGGATAGGGCCGCTGCCTCCTAAGTAGGAGATCGTGGTTCGAATCCTGTCTAGGATTGGGTCTGGTTTTCCTTCTGGAGTGCGGAGGTCAGATGGCAGTCGCTCTGTGTAAAAACCAGTACCCTCGTTCAATCACCTAGATTAGGTAGCCGCCCCGTGTGATACGGGATAAGGCGAGGAAGATGATGTATGCTTTTACTGCGGGAAAGTATTCCAGAAAACTATAGACTATCTCTAAAGTCGACACCGACAACGTTGTTTTATAGTGGACCTACCGCGGCGATTTGAATAAGAATTCCTTGCGCATTTTATTTCTATTCGAGCTTGATCATCAAGCCGTATGTATATGCGTAAGCGCATCCCCATTACCATGCTAAACGATTCAGCGAAATTTTTCGAGGTGTCGTCCTTACTGACAATAAGTATAAATGACTGCGGCTCGACGTTTTGCATAAAGATATTATTCTTGTAGTATCGATATTTGAATAAGGAATTCGTATATCTGTGCTGAGTCTGATGCCCTTCTAATTTATTTATAGTTGCTATACAATAGCGAGGATTTCTCTACATTTTTTTTTCAAAGAGTTTATTCAAGATTTTTTTTTTAGGTACAGTTTATACTTAAATTAAGACGCTTAAATCTAAAACCTAAGTAAGGTTTATGCGAAAAGCGAATGAGATCGTGCTCGCCACATTTTGCATTGATTTATGAATAAATAATATTACTCCCATAAGCTACAAAATATGTGATGTCATATTTCAATTTCAACTGGAAGAGGCTTGGTACTACATAATCTAGGTCATACATATTGGATCTTAATTAATATCTGATATTAAGTAAAATCTTTCGTCCCTACATATATATTATTGTTCTCAAAAACAAAAAAAAACATTTTACTCGTCGGAATTTTCAAATTTTTATAGTAGTTTCTTCGACTAAGGAATATACTGTGAGACATCGTATCTATTTAAGACCTTTCACACATGGTCTTATGAATCCTTACTGTACACTAAATATATTCACATCAGCCATGCCACACTTCTAGAGTTCCATGACACACAAAACACCGACCGCCATATTAAAGTCCATACTAATGCAAACCACGCTTTTACAAAGAATATCACGACGGATGCACAAGTGCAATATATATTAAAATCGGTTAGTCCGTTTGTCCGTTTAGGCCGCAAAGGTGGTTATTACACTATTGTTTTTCACTAATTATGGGTGTGATCCATACAGGGTGTTATGAATGTCAGGGTCATCGTAAAAGGAGCATAGTACCCGCGAAGTAGAACAATGTTGGCAAAGGACGAGCGGTGTAAGGGACTACCTCCACTAGTTACATATAGAAAGATAAATAGAAACTCAAAATCCCAGTGTCCAGCGAAATCAAACGCTGTTTTTGAGAACATTGTTGTAAATGAAGCCGAAGAAGACAATTACATAGCACAAGGTGGAAAGACGGTGTGGCGTATACATACATATAATCACGCCTTTAAACCCAATGGGATAGGCAGGCCGTCAACGACCTAAACAGGTCGTTCCGCCACGTCTGCCAAAGTTTTGAGGGTTATTTAAGATAGATTCGTACGTATATTGCTGTAGTGACAAGTTGTCAGCCCATCGTCTAAACAATAATATACAGAAACCTTCAGATCCCTTAGCTGGTTTTTACCCGGGAGGAAATGCAGCTGGCACATTCTATGTTTTTCTCTCGTTCCCAGGCCAGCATGGAAGTAAGACTGAATGGTACACCAAAATAAGAGATAGGTACTTATGTTTTAATAAGCTTTGTAGCTGTGGCCATAATAACGGTTTTGGTACTTAGGTAGGTATACCATTTTGATCAAGGGTTTTAATTTTGTTTATGATTTCTTCTTGTAACACCCTGTATCAATCTAATATACAAATCCGTATCTCGACGTCCGGTGTCAAATCGTGTTCTAAGAACCAGCGCAATGGTCCTCTTAAGGTATGTTCTGAATAAATATTGCTGGGATGTCAGTTGTCAACTATTTAGCTGCCAACGACGACCAACGACAGGATGAAGTAAACAACGGAAGTGTTAAGGAGGTCTCAGTATTCAAGTGACCCTGATTCGTTGCAAGGTATGCATGCCACAATTATTATAATTAAACTTCGGCTTAATCGTAACAACTTAATTATAATAACTCTAGAGACATTGGAAAATCTACCATTGTACGAATAATGATAAGACCTTCCATAGAAATTGCTCTATCATTTTAATATTTACACAAAAAAACGTATTGCGTGGCGAAACGATCTTTGTTCAGGTCGTTTACGCTCTTCCTACCCCATTAGGGATAAAGGCGTGATATATGTATGTATAACAATCTTATATTTTACTCTCTAGTTGAGTAAATCCTAAAGTAGGCGTTTATCTCCCTCTGCGTGCTAACGATTATCTATAATTATTAATTACTCTATTGACTAACTTAAGATGCCTACTTTGCAATACGTTTACAATATTTATGAGATGTGTTGCAATATCTTGAAAGTGTTAGCAATAATCAACATGGCGCTTAGCGCAAGGAACGCCTTTACCTTATACTTAATTGCTTCCATGTTGCTATAGCAAGCTAATTGAGCGTATTGTTATATGTTTTGCGCAACATATTATTTACTTATAAAATTAATCTACAGAAAAATATTTTACTTTATGTCCTATATACGTATTATTATGTATACTTCGTCCTACAATGAACAATTCTTAATAAATTTAACGAACCTGCCATTAATATAAATTGGGCGTTATCCAATTTATTTGATACTAAACAAAATTAAACTTAATCTAAAATTAATTTGATACATCCCATAAAATTCTCATTAATTATCTCAATAATATCTTAAGAAGGGCTGTCGTCAGTTAGATGAAGATATAAATCTTGTATAAAATGGGGCAGTTTGTAGGAGCAGGGGAATTCTCGCGGCCTTCTTCAGAGCTGGGCTTGCGATATTTACGGGCCTCAACCAGTGGGGAAATTACTGGGGACACACAGGCAGTGCGAGCGGCGAACTTGCTAAACGTTTGCAGTAAACAAACTTCTATTTGGTAATCTACCGAGTGGATTCTCGAGTCTACGAATAACCTGATAAAACCTAGTGGAACTCCGAGAACTTATTTATTTAATGTTTGTTTATTTAAAAACGGTCACATAAATATCTTGGTACAACTCTTTAATAAATGGTGGTAAATGGTGAACGCATACTAAAAATAATAAATAACTCAGTCTCCCGTCTTGCGCTGAGTCTAAATAGAATAGCATCACACTATAATCTAACCGCGGCGGATTTATATCCAGAGAATGGGCAGCAAGGTATAAAGCGCTCTGTTCTGTGAATCTTACATCTCACACAGGGCTCTACAACCAGCCCACCAAACGCGATAAGTCAATGCATTGGGGGAGGCTCATATCGAGAATTCCATTCTGTGGTCCTATTTAATAAAACTGACAATGAAAAATTTACCATTTTCCAACATGATACAAGGAAGATTATCTCTCAGGTATGCAGTATATGTCGATTGTCAATGTCAAATAGTCATTGTCTGTTTTATCAACGGGCCCCAGCAGGTATATATTGACATGAATATTAGATTAATAGCACTTCACTACAGTCCTTGCACGGCACAGCATCTCTACACCGGAAGGAAAGGATATCTTATCAGGGTATATCATAAGGGTATATTTATCTTCAGAAGCTTGTTGCTCATCAATCTTCTTGGCTCTATGTCTCCTGCCCACCGTGTGTTGCTCAGATTAAGCCACTCAAACTAATTACAAGGTTTACGACGTTATCCGGCGAGTACATTGAGTTGTCTTACAATGTGAGTGATACGGGGCCCGGTCAGACGGACCTGGCATTTTTATAGCGCGACAGTTGCCGACATCCTAGATTATTGTCGTTATGTTGGCAGACATGCATTTGTGGGGTAATTGTGGAATTGGGGTAATTTTAAATGTTTCTTTTTTATAATTATTTTATAAATTTTATGTATTCTTCGGCTGCAAAGCTTTTTTTTAAATCTAACTAATACCTATAGCTCCTGCCTGACCTTTCTTTGAAAAGGTATATAAAGGCATTCATTTTTCTCTTGGTAGTTAAGTAGAATCTTGCCATTAACTAGAATTTAAAAAGATTTATTGCAATTTTACGACTTACTCCTAAAGCTCTGCGCCATGAAAGTAATGACGCCGCAAGAATAGGAAAATAGGGAAGACATGTAATTCCATTGTCTGCTGTAGTGAAACCGGTAGTCTGTCATCCTAGTTCAACCCAGTGATGGAGTGTTCACCCAGTGATGGACACTGTTTATCGCCACCACAAACGACCCAACGACATCACATTTACATATTTTTATAGCTTTTTGGCGGCGAAATTAAAGCATTATAAACCCGACGGGACTCATTGCGATACAGTCGTAAGTCGTAAAATATTGTTTGAGCTCGTAAACTTTGCGGGAAATAAAAACTATAAAAACTGTTCGAGTAAAAATGTTGCCGACCCATTTAACTTTATTTTTTATCGATAATGTGCCAGCCCTACCGGTTAACGAACCCGGGGTAAAAAAAAATCGTCTGGGGTTATTTCAACCCTAGACTGGAGTTTAAAGGGGTTCTTCCGGAATATGAATACCGGTAATGATGCAGAAGAATGGATAGTAAAACCCGGTAATGAAATTCGAAATAAAAGTCAATATTGTTCAATTGATGCGCTTTTTGAGTGACTATAAAACTGTGTTTAGATAGATTTAAATGCAAGTTGTGAATACTCTATCTGTTCTTTGAATAAAAATGTAGTTTTTATTTTACGTTTTTCCAATAATAAATTAAAAACAAAGATGTATAAGAAATTTAAAAAAGTACCACCGTGCCTTACTGGTTCATCGATGTTTGGGTATACCGATTATGAGGCTTCTAGGTGAGCTGATGATAAGCTTTTTCTGCTATCTCGGTAACCTCTGGTTTAGTAAAAACTAAAGACCAAAGTCATTTCAATAAAAAAACGTATTCAAAAGTTAATATCGAATTGGTCAAGGACGTGTTTAAAATGTGAAAGATTTTAATAGCTCATTAAAAGCTATAAAGCTTCCGTGCAGACATTCCGTGTTTGTCAGTTTGTGTTGTCGTAACAACACAAGTTAATGCCGCTATAAACGGAAGACATCTTAGGAATACATAGCCGGAATATACCGACTTTTGTCTTTTGTTAATCGCAAAATGGCTAGTAAGAAAGAAAAACCTTTTCGGATAGATTCTACTGATTAAACTGGGTTATACCCATTAAAGAAAACAAGTCCATAAAACAAAATTTTCCAAACTATGTGTATTTATTTAAACTCGAATTAGCCCCATGAATTAGAAAGTTAAGAAAAGTAGACAAATCTTTTGTTATTCAGGAAGATCTATTCTTTTAACCATAAAAAAACACATTAAATGAAAAAACATAAACTAATTAAGAAGCTATCTGAATAATTTATAAAAATATAAAGTAATACGTTTATTTCTGATGACATTTTAATGCATTTTAAAGTCGTCCATTTAATTTTCAGAATGCCGAAGCCTAGTGATAAAACTCAGCGAAACTAATGGCAATATTCAAATTGTTTTCTTTGCGAAAAATTCTTATTTAGTTATAAAATATTTAATTATGGGCAAGTTTAAAGTGGTTTTAGTGGAATTTATCGGCCGTTAAGTTATAAAAGTTGGTGACACGACTGTTTTACGACTTCAGAGACCAGACCACCGCCATGCGCCATTTTGCCCACCGCTCTGCTACTGTGTGTGTAATGTACGTACTCATGTGCACGGTTTCTTGATTTTTTTTACCTGCTGGTCTGAAAAGAAAAAGGACCGTGTTTTGGAGGGCACGTTAAGCCGTCGGTCCCGGTCACTGTCTTTGACAGTGGTCGTCTCTGCTACTAGGCGGTTTGAAAACTCTGACACCACGATTCATCGGGTCGTTCGACTCGAGAATTCACTCGCTAAGAAGAAGAATGATTTTCACATTGTCACAGGCGGAGAGATGCTAATACACGCAATCTGCTACATCGTATGATCGGTTCTTTGTTGGGCGACAAACGATCTTTAAAAAAAACTACATTACCTTTTTTCCTTTGAACCCCTTAAACTGTGTTACCCTAAACGAAGTAGGTAAAGATATTCTGATTTTGGTAATAATATCTCAAACCAGATCAGATTTTGTTAATGTATGTCATTATAATATTACGCTCATATAAGGTGATACTGTACGCTCAAGAGATTATGGCCGCAGGGTAAACCTCATCACGCCACCAACAAATCAGGATCCAATTTATTATTACATTGCTTTTGCAGCGGCCACACTTGAAACCAAGGGCCGAATAAAAGCAGCGATGTATATTAAATCGAAGCTCAGAAATTAAGCTATACAGCTTTGAAATTGCGTGCTTCCTTTCCAGTAACACAATTTGACCACAAATTCCCTAATATTAGTGCCAGAGAGATTGGTGTCCAAGTAGATACTTATTTTCAATGGAGATCAAGTACTCTCCTAATTTTATTTTTTAACGAGACGTACGTGCTTTACGAAACACTGTCATCATTACATCCAGAAAAAGTTTCCAAAGCAGCGCTCAATTTCCAAAAATCTTAATGATAATTTACCATGACACGACTAGCTTCGTGGTCTAGTGGTCAGAGCCATGGGGTTAATTTCCGGAGGTCCCGGTTTCGATTCCCAAGGGGAACAGAAAGTCGATTTTGTCGATTTATCATTTTGTGAGGTTTTCCCCAGTTTGGTTAGGACACTGCAGGCTGAATCAAATGATTGTCCGAAAAGTAAAAGGATTCCGTGCTTCGGAGGGCACGTAAAGCCGTCGGTCCCAGTCGCTGTCTTTGATAGTGGTCGTTACTCTAACCATGTCAGAGGCCTAATAGCTGTGCTAGGCGATTTGAAAACTCTGACACCAGGGTTCTTTGGGTCGTTGTTCGACTCGAGAATCCACTTGCTAAGAAGAAGACATGGCGCGACACGGTTAATGACCACTTACTGCTAGGCATGATTTTACTATTTGAGATACATGTAACTGGAAATTATCGTTTTTTTCTTGTTTACCATCATTCATTACCATCGTCCATTTACTGCGGGTTAATATTGTATTCATTAGGGATTAAGGCGTGATTATACGTATGTATGTATGTAATATTGTTTCCACGGGGAAAATCATTCGAAAAGGTATAGATAAACCAAACATAGTGAAAACAGTGCGAGAGTCGGCAGTACCGCGCTTATTTTACAATGCAAGGGTTGACATCGAATTTTGATGGAATTGGCGAAACTCAATTTCCTTCGGAATGGGCTGCCGAGTGACCCAGTGACGTCTGTGGTCAGTAATTGAGCCGGGACCGCGGCGTCCCAGCGCACGCACCGCGGACTAGAGGGTTGCCAGCTACTTATCTATAACAAATCTAAGTTTCAGGCAATTAGATCAACAGCCAAGCCCAGACCATAGAGTGAGGTACCAGTCTTGTTTATAGTAGTTCTTAATTTGCAAAATGTCGTACTTGTTTAAATGATCGGTAAATATGTTTTCGATTTATATATGTATCACTACATAGTATAAAACAAAGTCGCTTTCCCTGTCCCTATATCCCTATGTATGCATAAATCTTTAATACTACGCAACGGATTTTGATGCAGTTTCTTTTTATGGATAGAGTGATTCAAGACGAAGGTTTATATGTATAATACATGCATAATATAGTAGAGAAACACTGATAATTTCCGTGCGAAGCCGGGGCGGGTCGCTAGTACTATATAAATGAGTAAGCAACTCCTACGCGTCAAGACAAATACGAGTCAAATTCTCTAATGTCAAACAAAATCTATAAAACGTATCTTCACCCAGTTCTATTATAATTATGACGTGTAGAGAAAGTCATATTAATATTATCACAAATGAAATGAGTTTCATCTCAATTATATCGTATAATATAATATAGTGTAGAGTAATTTCTTACTTTTTAACTTCGATTTCTGTTTTTTTCTTTCCTTTGTTTAAAATCTCAGTATTGGCAACCCTATTTACGTCCAATCTAATCCTGACTTTGAAATGAAACTTTCAAGGTCCACAATATAATGCAGCTAGAATCCGATTCCAGATTGGATTATGTATTATTAACCAAGTTTAAACCAAACATTTCATAATATTGTAGCTACTGCTAGGTGTGGGTTCTACCAAATGAGTGTGGCATACATTTCAAACAATCCAAGTTCGATAGAAAGTCAACTGTTCAACATGCGCCTTTTCCTTGCTGCGAGGAGTAATTTTCCAAACTCAACAACTGGTAGGCCGTTTGGTGAAGATATTTTTTTAGGTATTCATAATATTCACAGGGCGCTACGAACATACATATAATGACATCTTTATCCTTAATGGGGTAGGCAGAGCGTTAACGACCTAAACAAAGATCGTTTCGCCACGTCTGATAAACTTTTGGGGGTTATTTAAGATAGATTTCTAGGTATATCGCTGTAATGACAAGTTGTCAGCCTATCGCCTAAATTGCAATAAACTGAAACCATCGTATCCCTTAGCTGGTTTTTACAGCACGCCCGGGAGGAAATGCAGCAGGCACAGTCATTTTTTTCTTTCACTCCCAGTCCCGCATGGAAGAAATCCAGATTCAACTGCAGAAGAAACACCTGCGGGTAGGTAGAGATAAATAGGTAAGTAGCGCTATTCTGACTCAGAATCACGCAGGGAATAGTGCAAACAATTACAAATATTGTATTAAGAAAAATGACGGTATGTCTATCACATAGTTTGAAAAAAGAAATAGTCTTAAAATCAGTAACATGCAAAAAATCGTGGTGTGAGTCACACCGCCAGTTAATATATAACTTTAAGTCCCGATACGAGATAACTGGAAATAGGTAAAGTATTGTTTATATTAACAATGAAACTAAGGTTATCAAACCTCTTAAATTATATCCAACTTTGGATAACAGTCTCTAACTGCAGCAGTTTGCTATTAAAACAGCAGTAAAGAGAGATAGTGTAGTTCTATTTTATTCCATACATATTTGATGGCGTTTATATTGCTCAGAAAATTTACTAGAGATTAAGGTTAGTTACACGAAGATAATCCGGTAGTTTGACATAAGGTGTTTTTCCACTAGACGGCACGACGACGGGTGGGAATCAATGCCGTGCCGTTGCCGCGCCGGCAAGTGGAAAAGCGTGCCATTAATTTCATTGATTTTCATACAGTATCTCTTCCACGGTACTGTCGACGGGGCCGTGCCGTCGCCGTGCAGTCTGGTCGAAAAACGCCCATAATCTGACATAAAATTAGTATTTTATGATTGTAATTTAATAGAAAATCATGTTTCTCTTGGCTATAGTCACATCAGGGATGATAATGACTAAGGCTCGTACTTATGAAGCGATATCAAACTTAAGAACAATACTAAGTATGGATTTGACAGGCCAGTTTGTACTGAAATAACATTTCTGATACAAACTTAAACTGGCTGTCACTCATGAGAACTGATATATAAACTTATATAAATAATGCCCTTAGAGTCGAGAATGGGGGAAGCGATTGAGCGATCTTACACAGAAGTCATGTAGCATGTGACTTAATGACGTCACGTGATGGTTGAGGGCCTGGTAGTTGGTGCCTTCAAATTAAAAGCACTGACGAAACGCAGCAACCAACTTGGCGCCGGCTTAGTCAAAGGTGTAACATAATCCTAATGCACAGTAATTTTTATTTCCTTTTTGATAAGTTAAGATAAGGTCGCTTATAAAACAGCTTAAAAGCCTATACCTACCCATGTGGCGCAAAGTTAATATTATCATCTTAGATTTATTTGAGTTATACCAGTTTGGTTAGGACAACATAGGGTGTATCAGCTGATTGTCGTGTAAAAAAGAATATGTTTGGCTTCGAGTCTAATATTATTACTATTTAACAGTTTATTGCACACATGATCATACAGAGGACACAAACATAAAAAAACAATAGCACAACAGGTACAGCTTATCTCTAAAAAGAGATCTCTTCTAGCTGACCTACGGTAGTGAGATAATAATTATACATGTCAGAGGCCCATCATTAGGTAACTGTGCTATTTAAAAATTGACCGTTTATAAACTAAACCACCTCACCATGATTCTTCGGGTTGTTCATCGACTACTTCCTGCTGGCCTGCTGGCAAGCGAGAGAAAAACATAGCATGTTCCAGCTGAATTTCCTCCCGGGCATGCTGTAAAAACCAGCTAAAGAAACCGAGGATTTTAGAATATTGTAATTTAGGCGATGGGCTGACAGACAACCTTTCACTACAGCAATATACCTACTAATCTAACTTAAATAACCCTTAAAACTCTGTCAGCCATGGCAGAACGTCCTTTGTTTAGATCGTTTACGCTCTGCCTACCATTGGGGATAAAGGCGTGATTATATGTATGTATTATATGTTCGTCGACTAGATCCCTTATTTCTACTATTTATGATACTACACTAACTATCAATAAAACAAAATAGATATGAAATTACTAGCTCCACGCTGCACTCAGAGTTCCAGATGATAAGTCAAGTTATGGTTAATTTATCGAAAGACAATTCTGCAATAAAACTGATAATTTGTGTGAATATAAACGTCTGTGTCAGCGACATAGTTTCGTATTGACATTGGAGCAAGATAAGAACAATATTGTATTGAAATTTAATAGTTACAGGTTTTTATAATAATTACAAAAAAGACAAAAATACGTATATAATATAGACAAAAATGCCCTAACGGCACGGATTTTGGCTAAAATATGGCAGGACAAAAAGAGATGGTATTTGGTGAGAAACAGTATTTTACGATGAAACTTCATGCTATGATGAAGGTTCCTGAGTCAGCATAGTTTTAATAGTGCTAGGTTAGTTTATTTTTAGGTCTAATTTATTTGTAGTGTATTTATAGTATTGTTTATTACATTTACGTTTATAATGTATAGTATTTTATGTATTGATATCTGCCTCAGTTGCCTGAAATAAAACAATGAATAAATTTAAAATAGATAAATATAAGTATGTAAGTACTTCAGCCACTCTTTTTCTGCTCTATTATATAAGACAATTTTGTTTTTTTTAACTCCCAATTTTAGGTCGTTTACGATTAGCCTACCCCATTAGGGTTAAAGGCGTCATTATATGTATGTATGTCCAAATTTTAATTGATGTCAGAGCTTTAGCTATTCAGTTCGTTCTGGTCATATCTAGTGGATGACTGCTGAATGTCATTCAAAAACTTAAATATAAAATTAAATAATTACCCTTAAAAGACCTTGGACTCCATTTAATTCAAATATTTATATTTCTACAACGCCAAGTAAATGGTATTAGGATTTCGATAAGATACGTGATTACAAGTGTTGCTAAGTGCATAAATTGTGCAACATGTTATACGATTCTTATACAATGTAATACATGAAATCAGATAAAATCCCTAAGTACGATTCTAAATTGTTTTGATATTAGGTAATTTGATGAAGGAAATGAAACTGTTCCAATACAAGATTTCAAACAAGTTATTCTATACTTAAATACTTAGTAGGTAGAATCAAACAAAGGCCAGATGCAAGAATTCACGTGGTGTTAAAAATAATGATCTCAAGATCCAAGCTTGTCAAGCGTGTTTTTTGGTAATAAATATTTTTTTTGTTTTTTTTTTTGTTTTTTTTTGTTTTTGTTTTGATCCAACATTATATTTCTTATACTAAAAAGTTGAACATTTCTTATCAATTTATTTATTTCACAGTTTATTGCACACATGATCATACAGGGGACACAAACATAAAAATAAAAACAAAAGAACAACAGGTACAGCTTATCTCTAAAAACAAATCTCTTCAATGCTGGCCTGGGAGCGGGAGAAAAACATAGAATGTGCCAGCTGCATTTCCTCCCGGGCATGCTGTGAAAACCAGCTAAGGGATCCGAGGGTTTCCATATATTGTAATTTAGGCGATGGGCTGACAACCTGTTACTGCAGCAATATACTTACAAATCTATCTTAAATAACCCTCAAAACTTTGACAGACGTGGCGGAACGACCTTTGTTTAGGACGTTTACGCTCTGCCTACCCCATTAGGGATAAAGGCGTGATTATATGTATGTATGTATGTACAAATCTCTTCCAGCTGACCTACGGTAGCGACAGTGCATAAGTGAAGCAGATAAGGCGTGTACAATTTAAAATATAGGTAATACTAAAATAGGTATCAACTTAAAATTGCATTAAGAATTGCTTATTACGAACCTAAGCAACCAGTATCGAGCTAACCCAAATCGTTTCCACAACATTTTAGTATATATTTCCATGCTGGACTGGGAGCGAGAGAAAAACATAGAATGTGCCAGCTGCATTTCCTCCCGGGTATGCGGTAAAAACCAGCTAAGGGATTCGAGGATTACAGTATATTGCAATTTAGGCGATGGGCTGACAACCTGTCACTATAGCAATATACCACTATAGTAATATAAATGTATCTTAAATAACCCTCAAAACTTTATCAGACGTGGCGGAATGACCTTTGTTTAGGTAGTTTACGCTCTGCCTACCCCATTAGGGATAAAGGCGTGATTATATGTATGTTTGTATTTTTTTGTATAATTAAATAGCAAATATACACAACTCGGCACTCCTGTCGCCAATAAAATGTTTAATATTAGCTGCGCGAGCACCGAAACTCAAGATAAGGATATCTTTGCCCGGGCAAGTCTCAAGATAACACTTGAGATATCTGCCTGACTATTTATACGAAAAAATACGTTGTTGCGCAGGTCAGTAATGTTTTTATTCATTTCGTAGGTTTCCTATGATAGTAGCTATCTGTATGGATGACATTGTGTGAAAATGTAGGACAATGTTTTAATTTATAACTAATTAAAAACTAATTTCACAAAGTGAGTTTGATTGTGTTGTGGGGGTAATCTCTAGGAACTGCTGGACAGATTACAACAATCTTTATAGATAATTAATTTTAATTTTCCAGATGGATTAAAAGCCATGCCATAATAGGAACTATGGGACGGAAAATTTATCCTTTTAAATGCTTGATTTGAACTTCATAAGAAAGTAGAATTCACCATTATTTATTTAAGAGAATCATCAATGACCACCCTCATTTTCGGATGGGTTTCCGAATAGCGTAGCGTAAGGTCAATAACTCTCTGTAATAGGTCCCTGACAACGAGGTTCATTGGGTCGACTGACTTAATACCCACACGACAGAAAAAGAAGGTCAATAACAAGCAACCTGCACCAAAAAGAAACCATTCTAGGTAAACCAACTAGGATGTCAGATAGTAAAAGTTCCACGTCACAGATAAATAATAGTTTTTAAAGTAATTAAAAGTCTCAATAAATAATGATAACGTGGATTTGTTTGTAACTGTGTTGCGCAGGTCAGGTACGAAAGAAATGTTTATATTAGTAAAATTGTAGGTAACTTTTTAATTGCAGTGTCGCGCAAAGTTCAAGTATTTAGTTAAGTTTAAGACTGGGCACATCGAAACTATATGCGTGATAATTATGACATTGACTACCTCCGTGGTCTAGTGGTCAGAGCCATAAGCTTACGATCCGGACGTCCTGGGTTCGATTCCTAAGAGGGCAACGCCAAGTTGATATTTGTCAATTTATCACTTTTTAGGTTAGGACACTGCAGGCTGAATCACCTGATTGTCCAAAAAAAAAAAAAGAGGATCCCGCTTCGGAGGGCACGTTAAGCTGTCGGTCCCGGTCGCTGTCTCTCATAGAGGTCGTTACTCAAAACCATGTCACAGTCCTATTAGTTTTGCTATTAAGCTGTTTAAAAACTCTGACACCAGGGTCAATCGATTCGAGAACCAACACGATAGAAAAAGAAGTATGACTTCCGCATGCAATAATATTGTGGGCGCGTATTACGTACGTATTATCAGGTTCATTTCTAGTACTTAAGGAAGTAAAAAAATATCAAAAGTAGGTCGCAGGCTCAAGACCTGCCCTCGTACCTACTTATTTCTCTTTTTAAAGCTGTGATATAAGTGGCTTACTGTTTTCAAGAAATCACACAAGGAAATCTTTATTAACCAAAAAACCCAATTAAAGTAATAATAAACTAAACTTACGATAAAAAATAATTAAAAATTGAAAATTTCTTCCAACGCATCACAATAAGACAGGGTACCCAGCAGGCTGGCAGCATCGCCGCGCTGTATCGCCAGACTAACGCGCTGAGCGAAATAGCTGCCAACCCTCGGGTCGCCAGTTGCCTCAATGAAACGCGTTGTGATTTCTTTAAAAAAAATATAGATTCTATGCCCCATTTTTGCTAATGCGATAGGAAGAAAAATGTACCATCCACCCAGCTGCACATGCTTTCGCTTTTTTAGTATCTCCGCGGAACGAGCTGTGGCACCGGCGTGTGCCGTAGTGCCCGGTATAATCACGCCTTTATCCCTAATGGGGAAGAGCGTAAACGACCTAAGCAAAGATCGTTCCGCCACGTCTGACAAAATTTTGAGGGTTATATAAGATAGTTTTGTAGGTATATTGCTGTAGTGACAAGTTATCAGCCCATCGCCTAAATTGCAATATATTAAAACGCTTGGATCCCTTAGCTGGTTTTCCAAGCATGCCCCGGAGAAAATTCACCTGGCACATTCTATGTTTTTCTATCGCTCCCAGTCCAGCATGGAAGAACCACCACCCTCTATATTATTCGAATATGGACCCGAAATACGCTATAACTACCCTGAAATGAACAGAGGAGTGTATGTTAATAAATATAGGTATCTTAGTTATCTCTTCAGTTGCATAATAATATTAATAATCTTATCTGAAATGTAGGCCGATGTTCATAGCAACAGATGATAAAATAGCAAGGACTAGACTTACACGTGTCTGCGATAGATGTATACTTAATATTCAAACTAACTGCCTCCGTGGTCTAGCGGTCTGAGCCATGGGCCCTCGACCTGGAGGTCCCGGGTTCGACTCCCGGCAGGAACAACGACTTTTTGTTGCTGTTTTTTAGTTTGGTTAGGACATTGTAGGCTGAGCATCTGCTTGCCCGCAAATTAAGATGATCATGCTGTCGGATGGGCATGTAAATAGTCGGTCCTGCGCCTGATTTCTTTCTAGTCGTGCCAGTCAGTCTGTCCCATCAGAATAAGTGATTGAAGAAATAGAGAGTGCACCTGTATGTAGCGCAAAAACTTGTGCACTAAAAACTAGTCCTGCGCAGTTGGCCGATCTCTGGAAGATTGGCCCCCACCACCGAAAATTGGTGGGAGGACTATTATTATACTTAATAGGTCCTACTTCTTTATATTACTTCCATGCGACTGTATTAGTGATTACCTATATCGGTTAGTATTTTTTCTCTAAATAAAGAAACAAAATTAGATTATTTGAAATAACAGTTATGCCGATTACAAAAGCTAAGTAGGCTTGACAAACTGTGAGTCATGGATGGGTGACCAGTAATAAGGCAAAGAACTAGAATATTTGCCATGCTACAAATGTTATGAATTGTTTTTAATATAGAACAAATATTTTGGATGTGTGTAGCCGACTCCAAATTATGGGAAGGGGCAAATGGAATAAAATATATTTTTGCAGCGCGACACAACTTGTCAAATTATGTCAAAATATGATAAACGAAAATAGAACTGCCATAAAATAGTATCAATTTCCAAATATCTTAATAATAATATTCAAACAATAAACTTGGAATATCTTAATAATAATATTTTAACAATAAAATTATCAGTTTGTAATAGGTAGGTATCTTTTTAAAGGTCGTGTGGCAACCTTAAACGACTATCATGGGAAGAAGTCTGCGGCTTCGTCTGTGTAGTTACCCCACAAGAAAATCCCATAAAACGTCTTAGTAAACAAATCATTTAAGTTTTAATCAAAGCACGCGTCACACATAATTTGCTGCGATACTAAACGCGGTTGCCACAGTCCGTATTCCATACTAATTGCGAACGAGTCTATAAAAAACTAATTACAAGACTTCAGCCTTATCGCCGCACGACTTAATGTTGCAAATGAGAGGGTAAGTCCAATTTGATTAATTAAAACTTGTAATCCGAATTGTTATGGAGCGTTTTACTCTCAAATGTAGAGTGAAACAATCTGTACGCCAGGCTAAACATGTAAGAACGTTGCTAATTTGAACCGTACTGCAACCACAGAATATATTCGAACACAGTTAAAACGTTTCTGTAGGTACTCCGGCCATTTAAAATGTCATACGGGGTGTAAACTGATAGGGGTTGCTCAGTCAACAGAACTAAACAACTATAAGCAGGTTTTTTTTTTTTCAGGAGGTGAAAAAAATAATTTATTTACCATACAAATTGTCTAATCGAGGTGATAATTTTGTATGGAAAATCCATGTTATTTTACAAAAAAAATCCTTCTAATGGTTGTTCAGTGTCGGTGACTGAGCAACCCCTATCAGTTTGAGGGACGCTGTCCCTTACGCCTGGTATACGTATTCGAACACTGTTAAAACATTTCTTTAGGTAATCCGGTAGTTCAAAATTTCATATAATAGGTAACTTTCAGGTATAAAATCTAGGTCACTAGGATTCATCGGGTTATTTGTTTCTACCCAGTAGCTCAAATGACAAACAAAAAGTAAGTTTTGAAACATCAGATGCGCCTGTCCACCGGAAATAAATTCATCTCTTTACCATGTAATCTAAAATTTAAATACTTCAACGTCAGAATCTCCACGTACCTATACAGTTACGAGATTCTGATGATGCTGGACTGGGAGCGAGAGAAAAACATAGCGGCTGCATTTCATACCGGGCATGCTGTAAAAACCAGCTAAGGGATCCGTATATTGCAATTTAGACGATGGGTGTCACTAGCACTACAGCAATATACATACAAATCTATCTTAAATAACACTCAAAATTTTATCAGACGTGGCGAAACGACCTTTATTTAGGTTGTTTACGCTCTGCCTACCCCTTTAGGGATAAAGGCGTGATTATATGTATGTATGTATATAGTACGAGCTCTCACAACAACGCGAACGAGTATTTTCTGAAGGCTCTAAAAGTGGCTAATAACACTAAAACGCCAATAAAGTAGGATGCAGCCGAGTCACAATTAAAAGAATAAACAAAACACATTGTGGCCGCTTGGGATTAATTCACACCGGGACGAGACGCGATGCGACGCAGCGCGCACTTTTCAAGAGCTTGATACAATAAGAACTTTATTTACTATGCAATAAATAGACAGACCCTGCGCGGCGCGGTGACGCCTGCCATTTCGTAGTGCAAAATGACATAGATCTTCAAGCAGATTCACCTTGCATCGCGTCGCTTTCCGGTGTGAACTGTGAGCTCGGGGCTGTAATACGCACCATATCCTTTGTGTAGCCAGAGAGTCGAAGGATTCTGCGAAATAAAGTTATGGGCCCACAAAACGTCAGACGAATCATCAATGTTTAAATCGTAATATATTGAAGAATTTCGCAATTATCATATTTCATATTTATTTACGACGTCTAGGCTCCCAACTGACATCTATCCGCCGATCCTGGGGGGTCATAAAGCGAATAAACGCCGGTGTAATAAACGTGTGTTTTATTCTGGTGTAATTATGTTTGTTTTGGTTTTTTGGGGGGTGCGGTGGGGGGTTCGGAGGGGTTTACGACCGTCTGGGGGGAGCGAAGAACGTTTTACGGTGACGCTTTGCCGTGTGGAAGTTACGTGGTCTACGCGCGCGGAAACTTATTGTGTTAGGTTTAAACTACACAGCTGACAGAAAGTCTGAATTCAGTCTAAATTAAAATAAAGATTAGATCTCATAAAGAAAGAAACATCTTTGTCTACAGAATTGTCATTGCTTTGTATATTAGCAGCTTAGTTATTACAAGTAACAAAACATAAGACAAAGAAAATAACACAGAGTCACGCACTATAATAGGTATGCATACATACATATAATCACGCCTTTTTCCCTAATGGGTTTAGGCAGAGCGTAAACGACCTAAACAAAGGTCGATCCGACACGTCTGACAATGTTTTGAAGGTTATTTAAAATAGCTCTGTAGGTATATTGCTGTAGCGACTCGTTGTCAGCTCATCGCCTAAATTACAATACACTGAATCCCTCGGATCCCTTAGCTGGTCTTTACAGCATGCCCGGGAGGAAAGCAGCTAACATATTCTATGTTTTTCTCTCGCTTCCAGGCCAGCATGGTATAATAGGCATTCAAGATGTGACTTTCCACTTGACCTTTTTCCACTGATGTTATTCTTGATTGTGTGTTTTTATTTTTATAATGTGTTTTGTGGAAATAAAGTTATTTGTATATATTTGTACTTTCTATTCAAAAGCTGCATTTGATAAAACAATCAAAATGGCGCGTTGCAGTGGCAAGTACCCTCTAAAGAAGCATTAACGGCTCTATGTGTCTTAACCCGGTCTTAACTTAAACTCGTGGTCTGTCTGCATTGCGGACTTACGAGCCGAGCAAGAGAATGACGTTTACAGTCAGAGATGAATTCTACCGAGTTCTCTTCTATGCTTGCTTGCATGCTGGACTGAAAATGATAAATACAGTACCTTCGGTGTACCAACTGATCTACTTAGGAGTCCTAAGTGCAGCAACACACAGGCGTCACTTTCTGCACTTACTCTCTAAAGAAGCATTCACGGCTCTATCTGTCTTAACTTAAACTCGAGGTCTGTCTGCATTGCGGACTTACGACCGAACCGAGCAAGAGAATGACATTTACAGCCAGAGATGAATTTTACCGACTTCTCCTCTATGCTTGCTTGCATGCTGGACTGAGAATGATAAAATACAGTTCCTTCGGTGTACCAACTGAGCTACTTACTTAGCTGTGCTAAGTGCAGCATCACACAGGCGTCACTTAAAGTCAAGGTTGCGCTCAACACGCTGTCAATGCTTTTTGCATTGCATTTAAGACACATGCACATCTTACGCACTACGCGCGCGTAGCGAGAAACACTACGTCGGCGCATCCCTCTGCCAGTGCGCGCGCGTGGTGCGTAAGGTGACGCATGTGTGTTTTAGGCAATGCAAAAATCATCGACAGCGTGTTGAACGCTACCTTGTTGCTGCACTAAGCCAACCCAAAAAAAAAAAGGTTGTCTGGCAGAAATTGCTACCCTAGCAATAAGGCCGCCTAATTGTACTCTGTTTGTTTTGTAATGTTTGTTCCTGTACAATGTGTTGTTTATGTGCAATAAAGAATATTTGTATTGTATTGTAACCCTGTTAAAATTTTGAGTTCGATTTTTTCATATTTTAGAAGAAAAAATTGCTGTTATTGCAAAGAACTCAAAAAGATAGACACAAAACCAGTGAATAATAATCAGTAATTTTTGAACTCATCCTAAATTGTCAGTCGTAGTGAAAACGGTGTTAAGGTTTCTTTGAAGCTCTGCCTGTGAAGAAGCCTATATTGCTTGATTTTATATTTGTATCTCTATAACCCTTAACCGGGCTTTAAACTTTAGCCTGCATTGCAGACTTACGACTGTAGCAAGCGAGAGAATTCCGTTTACAGCCAGCAATGAACTCAACCGACTGCGACATGAAACAAAACTTACCTCAAGCGATGAGAACTTTTATGAGGAACGTTGCGTGCCCATGTTACAGTAAAACAAAGCTAGTGTCACAGTTGAAGTGAGAAACAGTAAAACGTCCTCTTGGGACTGAAATTGGCCTTAACAGACCCAAATGCTAACAGCTTAGAATCCCAATTTATACTAGGTTATATCGAATGGCACGATTCCTTGTTTAAAGACGATGCCAATAAAAATAACTTATTTTATTACCTATCTGAGTAGTTTGACTTTGAAGTTGAATCAATATTAATAACTTACTTACATGGAGGTAATAAGTATGGACTTACATACATACAAAAACATAATGTCATTTAACGTTATCAAAACATATACAAGTACTAACTAGAAAGAAAATAGGTCATTATTGTGGCTACCGGACGAATAAACTTCTCTTTGAGATATTGTACGCGCAAAGAAGAAACGCGTAAAGTATTTTAACAAACAAGATGAGACCATCACGTCCTTATCAAACAAATGTAAAATACCGTAACTCCTTATACGCGATTCGAGCTTTTTCTTATCGAAACATTGGCCAAGAGCGACGCCAATTTTGTACAACCAAGGTTCCATGCTAAATCGAACTGTCAATAAGAAGTTAAGTATGGGACCAAACAGTCACCCATCCTTAAGTCCATTACAGTCTCTATGACTCTACTTGCGACTTTCTTAGACCAATTTTGTTATCAAAGGCAAAAAACAAAGAAAATATTTTATAAATACATTTTATGTAGCTAAAATATATTTACTTAAAAACAAACGGGATCAAAACGAGGATACCCTAAAAAAATGGGTCAGGAGTACCTACGCTTCTTCTTCTTTTGTCGAGTGGGTATCGAGTCTATCGACTCGATGAACCCTGGTATCAGAGTTTTTAAACCGCCTAGTAGCACAACTTTTGAGTACACAAGGTTTGAGTAACGACCACTATCAAAGACAGCGACCGGGACCTACGCTAAACTAACAAGTATACAAAAATAGACTGATGAAGTGATGAGTAGTGATGAATGTAGGTAAAAGAAACGAATATTTGAGTTGATCATAGCCTCCTGGAAGGATTTCCCGGGACAAATGAGATTATGTAATAGGAAAAGGATCCATTTTAACGATTTCACTAAGGGTCCCTAAAAGGTAAGTTATAGTGAAATTACGTTGAATTGTCGATCTCGTTTGTCCGACATTGTTGCGATTGCGAACTACATTAAAACCTGGAATTCACTTTAAAAAAGAAATCAATAAAACCTACTTTGAGAAAGAACTTTAACGATTTCAAGTTTCAACTTTTTATTACTACGTCTATCTGCAATAATATTTTTATGTCCCAGTTAAATTAGCTCTATGAAACTTGTTATTTTATTTATCGGTTACTTTTAGGTATTTACTTCATTATTTGAGTGGATCTTTATGTTTAAATTGTGTGTAAAAGAAACCGCCACACCACACACATTCACACTACCTACTGCATACACCAAAATATATTATCTATAAATGTTTTTTTAACAGGATGAAAGTTCTGTTTTTGTCATAGGTAAGTGTATACGTTCTTATCATTTGATAGTTGGGTTATAAGTTTGTAAGTAAAGTAAAATGGTATGAAAGGTATCTAGTACCTACATCTGAAACAGTATCTAAACTTTAAAAGATAAACTTCCAAGCTCGTTCTTCTGCTAAGCGAGTAAATTCGAATCACAAAATAAGAACTAGCTTTATCAGTTTTTAACTTATGTCTGTTCCAAAGTTATTGTTATCTTCTTCTAATTGAGCATATTCTCGAGTTAAACGACCCGATGAACTCAGGTGTCAGAGTTTTCAAATCGCCTAGTAGCATAGCTATATAGCTATTAGGCCTCTGACATGATTTGAGTAACGACCACTATCAGACAGCGACCGGGACCGACGGCTTAACGTGCCCTCCGAAGCACGGTCCTTTTTCTTTTCGGGCAATCAGGTGATTCAGCCTGCAATATTCAAACCAAACTGAGGAAAACCTCACAAAGTGATAAATTGATAAATAGCAACTTTTGTTTTCCGCCCCTGGGAATCAAACCCAGGACCTTTGGATAGTAAGCCCATGGCTCTGACCATTAGAGCACGGAGGCAGTCCAAGCTCTTAATAGAAAGGTACTCTAAAAAATTGTATCGTTATTTGCAAAAACTACAGACTTAGGCAAAACATAAGTGACACAAATTTTCAAAGTGGCTGAACACAATATGTTCAAAATCATAATTACTTAAATAGAAGTAAGTCAGTAAGTAAGTGAACAAATAAGCACAACATAGATCATAATCTACTTTCTATTCACAAAAACAAAACTGAAACCAACCCAATAGCACAGAACTATTAATTATCCAAACATAGCAGGCCAGATATTCGCTTGCAGACGTTTTTAATTAGCGGGTTGAGTCCAGGCGGACGGCGGACGGAACCCTTTTAGCCAGCAGTGCTATCCTGGCCATCGTAAACTCTTTACTGCCCATAAAACCAAGTGGAGATACACATCCAGCCTGCGTGCGTCTCGCATACTTGTTGCACTTTTATCACCAATATATTTCGGTTTGATTTGCAACTTCTGGACGGCAGGACGCGCCTTTTTTCTGCTCTCGTGTTTGCTTTCGCGTAGGCATTTTTAGCGCTTTATTAGCAGAGGTATGTAGCTGGGTCTAGGACTGGTAACATTGTATTTATCAATCAACTTTCAACTTTTAAATATGAAAAACGGACTGTTATGATTTCCGCTGAAGGACTTATTTTGGAAACAAGTCTTGGAAACAAGTCAAGACTATAAAAAAAAACAATTATGAATTTAAGGCGTCGGCAGTTTCGCTGGTTTCTAGAATTTTTCTTCAGAACAAGCTAACATTCAACTATACTCGACCGTTGCAGTCTTTTTTCCAACCTCGCATTTTTTTGATTCCAGCCTAACCCTCGCTCTCCAGAGAAATCTTTGCAAAAGCTCTAATTACCTATGTCACAGAAATTACACTCTATTGCGTTTGCAATATTTAAGAACTTATCACATTGATAAAAGACCTTTGAAACAAATAAAAACAAAACATATAATGCACATACCTTGCCAACTTTGATGAGTAAGTTTATGACATATTACCTGAAAAACAGCGCTGGCGTGACCTAGGTCAAGTCAGCACAAGCTGAGACATTTCCTTTTGCCTTTTCTTTATTATGTTAGATATAATAATTTAAATTGTAAAAGGCAATAAACATATTTTACTTAATTTTACTTACATCATTTTCGTTTGGCCGTCATCACACCAGCTGCAAGAAGCCTGCAGCTGAACATTTTTTCAGGTCGTTAGTGAAATTCTTGGCTGAAGATATTATCAAAAGTTATGATTTTATTTAGAATATCTATGTAAATTTAATTATTTTAGTATTTTTTGATGTAGCCAATAAACTCACAAATAAACGGTCCAATTTCAAAATATACTTCGCCATTGGAAAGTTACATTATTAGGTTTTATAGTGAAAAAACATCAGATTCACAAAAAGAAACTGATCAAGCTACAGACAAAACCGTGGTTGGGAAAGCTAGTATTGCTATTAACGATCCCGTAAATCCTCGAATAACTAACAAAGACGTTGCCAAACATTTTACAATGACAACAAATTTATAGATATTCATAATTTATAGAGACATAAAGAGACAAAATATGGTTTGTTAGTAAAAGCGATAGGAATCATAATATTGATCCTTGGCATGTGTTTGTAATTAGTTGGCCTACCAGCTACCTAGCCCAGTATTTGTAAGATTTTCCCAAGGAAATTACGAATAATGTGGCTAAATACTCTAACAGTACATTATTAAGGGTTATGCCCTGCAGAGGTTACATAACATGCTATTGATATAAAACCGGGAAAAAAAAACTTACAATTTAAATTAAAAAATATACATCCTGGATAATTGCAATGGCCCTATAATAACAGCACTGCTTCAACAGATATTATCCCTTTTCTTCTGTTATAAATTATAATAGAGTGTCGACAAACAGGATTCACGCTGTATACATAACGTTTTATAGTAAACATGATAAAAAACCGCAGTAGTTTTTCTTCCACCCTGTATATTAAAGAGACAAAGTCGTAAATAATAGCGACAGAAATCATAACGTTATAACAATAGTCGTTATAACGTTAGTTTTACGACCCTTTGTGGTCCGCGATATATCCGCTCTACTGTCAGAGTGCCAAGAAGACACCTGGGATTGGGGCTGTAAACCTGATATCAGATGCCCATCATACTTCCTTATTAATAGGTAACATTATAGATGAGGAAGCTATAGTTGGTGACAGACAATACAGTGTACTACAGCCAAGGAATAAGGTACACAAGAAACGGTTGAAGTTTTTTGGTACTTTTGTGCAGTTTGCGAACCTATATAATTAATTATACGAAATTTCATGAAAATCCATAAATTATTTTCTTAAAACTTCATCCGTTTCAAGAAGCCCTATGTACCTTTCACCTACTCATACGTACGTAAGTACCTACCATATAACAGCAAGGCACACTGCACAGAAAATTTGACAAGGAACAATTTTAAGGGAAAATTATACGAGCTTATAAGATGGTTACATTGGTTGGTTGGTTGGTGTTTTTAATTATTACTTTACACCAAATACACAAAAATAACCACAACACGAAGAAATAAATATTATTCTTCGGAATCATTAAAATTTTAATGCATTATGATAAACAGAAAACTATAATTCCATTTCATTTTATTGTTTTAAAACGACTATGTTACAATATGACACATTATGTTCCTCTTGAATAACTAAGATGCACTAACTTACAACTTTGAGCCAAACTGGAGTACAGGATAATAAACTCCTCAAGTACTTATACGAAAGCACCTGGTCATGTGTAAAACTTAAATTGTACCATCAAAATACAGGCATAAAAGCCCCAAACATTATTTTAATTGTTAACAAAAGTGCAAGGTGGTGAGATGGAGTTATATCTTGGCAAGCTTGCTTTGTTTTTATTTTCCGATTTTTTACGACAAAAGCGGTGCGGCAGATTAAAGATTTTAATTGCTTTGAAAGAGGTTTTACGTTTAACTTAACTGTCCAAGCGCAATTTTAAACAATAATATCTCAATCAATACATTCTAATCAGTTAGGGCAATAAAATTGCCATCAGGATGTTTATAATGTTTCTTTTTATTTAAACTTTAATACTAATAAGATATTACGCAGCACCAATTTAGGGACAATCAAAACATTCTTTAGAAAATGTGTTTCTTTATTTCACCTTGATTTCAAAGCAAGCAAAGAGTGTCAAGATGAGCAACTAAATCAAACTTATTGGATACCATAAATGGATAATTATTATTTTATTATTTAATCAGACAGGCAGTTGTAGCAACTGATAGTGCCTGTATCCCACTGTTTACGATTTGCTTGTCTTATTAAAGTTTTGTATAAAAAAAATATATAGAATGTACATATACCAGCCTATATATCTTTCCGGGCGAACCATTTTTATGTGTTTCATTTCAACAAAACCCAATATTGTGTGTAATTTTCTCAACATTTGTAATAATGTGACGGTTCCACTTACTTAATACCACATATATAGGCGTAATTATTATTTTTTATTTCGTATTTTTCTATCCATATCACTTTCGAACCAATGCCACCTTCTGAAAGCAATTGGGATATTTCTATCTACTTTGAAACTAAGGCCCCTAATTATAAACAGCACTTGAGACTGACAGCTAGTTTGAGTCCATATCAGAAATGTCATTTCAGTACAAAAGCACCTGTCAAATCCATACTTCATTTTACGCTCAATCTTGAGATCGCTTTATAAATACGAGCCTAAATCCGAGACGAACTAAATGACAAGTGGCGACGCCGAAGCAATATTGTGATTGAGGTAACATATGAACCTCGATTGGCCGATCGCCAAAACTCTTCCTATTCGGAATCCGGTTTCACTCGACACTGAAAACTTTCCGTATTCCACTTTTAGTCAGAATTTAGATTGTTTCTAGAAATGTAGAAACCACTTTCCTTGAAAGTCATTTTTGGCTCTATTCTAGATTTTCCGGCTAAAAAACTAAAACTAAAATCTATTTGTCACTTTCAGACTAAAAACATTGGAAAAGGACAGGAGATCTATTCTCTCCAGTTTTTGATTTATACTCGGTGGTTTTATGCGTTATCTGTCATTTATATCCACCGTCATATGATTTGGTGGATAAAATTGACAGAAATACTGGGGAAAAGTGCAAAATTATAGAGTATATCGTCTGTCCTTTTTCAGTTTGCGCAGTTTTAAAGATTTATGTATACGTAGGGATATAGGGACAGAGAAAGTGATTTTGTTTTTTACTATGTAGTGAAGATCAAACCACACCTAAACGGTATTTCAAATAACAAAATTGAACTGATATTCCTAAACAAATTTCACGAAACTGCAACATCCCTGTGGCCGTAACCTTGGTTCTTAAACTTTACACATTCCAGCGAAATTCGGGACTTTGTTGACTGGTCCCGGGATACGGGAAAACATCCCTGTGTTCCCGGAAGCACCGATCCCGGGAAAGCCCGTCTTAGAACGGAACACTTCAACCGACGATATAAGGGGAATGTTTGTTTGTTTTCATCTTACAACTTATACTGGTTCAAGTCTTACAGAACTTGCTTAAATATATGGGTAGATATGATACGGACATACATACATACATACATATAGTCACGCCTTTATCCCTAATGGGGTAGGCAGAGCGTAAACGACCTAAATAAAGGTCGTTTCGCCACATCTGACAAAGTTTGCACACATGATACGGACAAAAGATGTATTTTTTTGGATTGAATAGATGATAGTTTGTAAAAAAAAAAGAACTAGCATGGTACTTAATGCTATTAATTTAAAGCCGATTGCACTGTACAAAACGAAAAATGTTCTAAAAATTGATTTTTTTTAAAACATAAAATCACCATAATTTTTATATACTTATACTATTATTTCGTAATTTGGAGGGTGTACTAGAACTAGGCATATTAAATATCGAAGCCTTTTATAAAATATCCAAAGTTGAAAAAAAAAAATATCCTCGAGATCTCGTCAAAATTCGGATACAAAATATCGTATAAATAAAATAAAATCGAGACTCTTCAAAACTTGCCGATTTAAAAATCATAAACTTGTCAATCTTCATGAAACCCGTGGATATAAAAACAATGCTAGGGGTGGCACCAACCCCCGACCTTGCCCGGTAGAGCCACTGCCCGAAACAGAAGATCGTAAAACCTCACCCCCGAATAGGGCTGCCGCAAGGAAAATTACGACTAAAATATTCAGAACAAAGGCATATTCTGCAGCCCTAAACTATGCATTGCAAGGCTTGTACTTTCTGCATATAATCACGCTTTTATCTTTAATGGGGTAAGCAGAGCGTAAACGACCTAAACAAATGTAGCTCCGTCAGGTCTGACAACGTTTTGAGGGTTATTTAAAGATAGGTTGTCAGCCCATCGCCTAAATTGCAATATACTGAAACCTTTGGATCCCTTAGCTGGTTTTTACAGCACACCTGGGAGGAAATTCAGCTGGCACATTCTATGTTTTTCTTTCGCTCCCAGTCCAGCATGGAGGTACTTTCTAGAGGGAATAAATTTTATCATGTTCTTTTTTTAGACAATAAAATTAAAATTAAAACAGCGACTAAAAGATAACAGAATAGGGCTTTCTTGCTATCTTTAACTTAAAAGCTAGTTAATTAAAATTAAGTATTTATATTATCATGTCTAGGTCTCAGGTATCATTATTTTAAACATGTTTATTTATTTATTTAACGATTTATTGATAGCTGTCATTGATTACTATTTTAAATAACATTTTTTTATTTTAATTGTTAAGATTTATGATGATGCAACAATATAACTTATCATAAGGAAAGTTAATTAACTGCCTCCGTGGTCTAGTGGCTAATGCCATGGACTCCCGATCCGGAGGACCTGGGTTCGATTCCCACGGGGTAACACAAAGTTGATATTTGAGAATTTATCACTTTTTGAATTTTCCCCAGTTTGGTTAGGGCATTGCAGGCTGGATCACCTGACTGTCCGAAAATAAAAAGATTCCGTGCTTCGGAGGGCACGTTAAGCCGTCGGTCCCGGTCGCTGTCTTTGATAGTGGTCGCTACTCAAACCATGTCAGAGGCCTGGTAGTTGTGCTACTAGGCGGTTTAAAAACTCTGACACCAGGGTTTATCGGGTCGATATACTCGATACCCACTCGACAGAAGAAGAAGAAGATAAGGAAAGAACTATAATATCTCAGCCGTCCTTATCCGCGATTGCTCCTGCCCAAAATAAGAGGTCGTAAAACTGCACCCCTGAAAGAGGGCTGCCACCTATCATTTACTGAGGATATAAGTTTAGGACACAATCTGAAAATTTGGGACTAATAAAATAATAGCTGTCTTTAGCTAAGTTTGCTAGATTACTATTTCAAATTTTCAATAGTATTTCAATGTTACATTTTTCTGTAAAGTGTAATAAAAACTCAAATTTACTCGAATACTCCGTTTTTTTATCTACTCATTACATCTATTTACTCGACTTGACAGTTATTTTAGTCAAACTTGGTATTTTGGCAAATAAATTAACTAGAATGTTTCATGATTACCTTTTTAACTAAATAGTCTCAAAGTGGTGGTCCCAATACAGAGACGTTAAAATGCAACCCCGCACTAGGGTTGCCACCAATCTAAGTATTTAACTAATAGTCACAAAGGAGGTCATAATCAAACCCTCAATCGACCTTGTCCGCTAGCGCTACTGCCCGAAATACAGAGACGTTAAAATGCAACCCCGCACTAGGGTTGCCACCAATGTAAGTATTTAACTAATAGTCACAAAGGAGGTCCCAATAAAACCCTTACATCGACCTTGTCCGCTAGCGCTACTGCCCGAAATACAGAGACGTTAAAATGCAACCCCGCACTAGGGTTGCTATCAATCTAAGTATTTAACTAATAGTCACAAAGGAGGTCCCAATCAACCCCTCACATCGACCTTGTCCGCTAGTGCTACTGCCCGAAATACAGAGACGTTACAATGCTAGGGTTGCCACCAATCTAAGTATTTAAATAATAGTCACAAAGGAGGTCATAATCAAAACCCTCACATCGACCTTGTCCGCTAGCGCTACTGCCCGAAATACAGAGACGTTAAAATGCAACCCCGCATTAGGGTTGCCACCAATCTAAGTATTTAACTAATAGTCGAAAAGTGGTAGTTTCAATCAAACTCTGCATCGACCTTGCCCGCTATCTCTACTGCCCGAAATACAGATACGTCAAAATGCATCCCCACAATAGGGTTGCCACTCATCAAATAAAAACAAATGAGATACTTAGATTAATTGTTGACAAATAGTTATAAAGAACTTGGTGTTTAATATGTATGCTATGTAAATATGATTTTGAAATTATTATTTATAAAATTTTATATAAAATTTACATTTCATCAAAAATATTGAGAAACAAAACAAACCTTTTGAAATACATATCCGATATTTAGCCAAAATCCGAAATACTTTAAATTACGCTTTAGCAAACATAATATTCCTCCATGCCGTAAACCTAAAGCAACTTTATTTAGAACCAACACAGCACGATTATTATTCATGAAATGGGGAGAGCAGGAGACGAATGAGGCAACCCTAGCACCCGGACGGGGAAGGTTTAATGACGAGCGGTGAGATCGTAAACATCAAACGATTCGACAGGGATGACGCTTTGACATTTTTAACCTTGGAATAAGATAAATATTATTAAATAATGTTCTAGAGCTAGAGTTTATGATTCACCAAATTGTTGTGACCGAACTTTCTAATAATTTTATTAAAAATCTTTAATAGGAATAACGGGCTTACGATCCGGAGGTCCTGGGTTCGATTCCCAGGGTATTTGTCAATTTATCACTTTGTGAGGTTTTCCCCAATTTGGTTAGGACATTACAGATTCCGTGTTTCGAAGGGCACGTTAAGCCGTCGATCTCTGTCTCTGTCTTTGATAGTGGTCGATACTCAAAGCATGTTAGTGGCCTAATAGCCGTACTTCTAGGCGGTTTGAAAACTCTGACACCAGGGTATTTTGACTCGAGAATCCACTCGCTAAGAAGAAGACGACCTTATCATTATTTTATTTTAAATTGATTAATTATATTAAGATTGAATCACACAATAACACTTGAATCACACAAACACAATAAAAGGTTCTATTTAATAGGCATGTTTTTTTTTTATTATTGTTTTTTGTCAAGTGCCACCCCTATACTTGTATCTTCGTTTATGGGACTCCAAGAGCAATGGCTCAGTCAGCTATCTTCAAATTATACGATTGCAAAAGTTGTTTTTACGTAAATATAAAACAGCCAAATTAATAAATTAAATATCCTTATCACACTAGAAAAGTAAAGTTGTAATTGAAAATTACAATTAGCATCCTTTTAAAGAGTATTCCCATAGAAACAGAAATACTAAAATGTTTAACCGTACAAAATATCCTATTTTACTTTTGTTAAGGTTATATAGAAGAAGGCTGACAACCTGTCACTACAGCAATACACATACATTACAATCTAAAATGTTCCTCAATTTTTGTCAGACGTGGCGAAAGCGCCTTTCACGAGACATAAAGACGTGATTTTATGTATGTATGTATATAGAAGCTATGTGGCGCATATCAGTAAAAAATCATAACTCACTTAAAACACAAAGAATCTAAAATCCGGTCCAACAGTCTCAAGTTGTAGTAATAAAGATACTTTCGGACCTTACAAATCAGCGATTCTTAGTTCGTTCATAATTCGTTCGTAATTTATAAGGTACCCGAAAAATTGTTAAGGTTGGTAAGGTTCTACCGAAATATGCCGTTGGTGGCCGTTATTCGCAATTTTTCTTCCTGTTATTACAACGAACTATGGCTCGTATTTATAAAGCAATCTCAAGATTGAGAGCGATATTAAGTATGGACGTGACAGGCTACTTTGTACTGAAATTACATTTCCGGTACGAACTCAAACTAGGTGTCAGTCTCAAGTGCTGATTATCAATACGGGCCTATGAGTCGCTAAGTTATAAGAGTCTAAAAATCTTAATTACTATTTACTTGAGTATGTTGGACCAGTTTTTCGATTCACTGCGTTATTATTGAATTTTGATTTTTTTTACTGATGGGGGCGCCACTTAAGCCACCCATCGCCACCCAAATTGTGTATTTTTTTTCTTTTGTTTCAGACATGTTTTTTGCTTTTTAGTGTTTTCATTTTATATAATTCGATTTTTTCGTGTGCAATAAATTGGTAAACAACTTACTTAAAAAAAATACAAACAAACGTACGTTTTCTAACACTAAGCATACAGAGGCACCCCTGTCCTAGGATCTACAGCTCTGCCATCGTCATACCGTATTGACATGACAACTTCATGGCAACTTTGTGCACTGACCTAACCCCGACCAATCCAAACTCCTACCAAACATGCAGTTCTGTCAGCGACCTTTAATATATTAAGTGCTTTAACCCATTCCGAAATTTGCAAACGATACGAAACCAAAATCTTATCCAAATGCAATAAATAAAACAAAAAATGCTTCATTTTTGTTTTTGGGTTACTCCCAGTTCCTCCAAATGAAGTAAAGTTAAATATTTCTTTGGACTTTGGAGTATCTCTACACTGCTATCGTGAAATAGTATCGTTAGAGTGCAACTTTGTCTGCTGTTTCCGACCACTTCGAATCTGAACTTCACCCAAACACATTTGATTCTACTGACATACTGGCATTACTTACAAATGGAAGAAAACTTTGGCCAGCTTGGCGATAAACAAAATTAATTTATAAAATGTGTTACAGTTTAATAAGTTATTTGATTTAAAAAATGAAAAACAGGAACATACAAAAAATTAATGTTCCTCTTCGATTCAAATCTGTAAGTATATATATTTTTTAAGTTTTTCCGAGTTCAAACTTATAATTTAAGTAACTTTAAAAATATTGAAGTACCTACCTACCTAAATTTAATATTTTACGAACGTAATCTTTCATATTAAGTACTTTGCCAAGAGTTATAACTAGATTTAAATTTAGTATATTACATCCGCACGGACCAAGTTTTCAGATATAAAAGACCGCTAACGCCTTTCATAAAATTGGAAATTTTATGGTTTTATCATCATAAAATAAAATTCCGTCAGAAAGTTCTCGTCAAACTCTACAAAGTTTAACATCCGTAACAAAATTACTTAATTTCGTATCAGTCTGGCTGGATCGATTTATAACTTGACTAGCTTTCCGGTGAAAGACTTTGCTCGCGTCTAAATTGGTTTCACGGATTACCAGAATATCTTTTGCTTTCTTATTCGTATCTAACAATTACACTTTTTTTTTTAAGTACCTGTAAATTTTCAATTACATATTATTATTTTTTGTAACTGAATTCAATAAAAGAAATGTATTAATTTATTTTGGAAATGTTGCCTCATTGGCAGTTGAAATAGATTTTTTATTTGTAAGATGTGTAGGTATAAGTTTAGTAATGAGTTTAGTTAAATTTAATTAATCAACTGTTTTTTATTCGACCGTCAAGGGAGGGTTTTGTATTTTTATTAATTAAACATACATATAATCACGCATTTATCCCTAATAGAGTAGGTAGAGCGTAAACGACCCCGACCCAAACAAAAGTTGCTCTGCCACGCCTGACAAAGCCTTTAGGGCTACTTAAAATAGATTTGTAAGTATATTGCTGTAGTGACAGGTTGTCAGCCCATCGCCTAAATTACAATATACTGAAACTCTCAGATCCCTTAGCTGGTTTTTACAGCATGCCCGGGAGGAAATGCGGCTGGCACATTCTATGTTTTTCTCTCGCTCCCAGTCCAGCATGTAAGGTATTAATTAAACACAATGTATAATGTCGTAAAATGACGAATCCAATTGTACTTTTGAAGTGATTTAAAAGCAATAGATTTTTATACTCTGCTGTAAGGCAAACACAACTTAGTTTACAGGTATCTCTCAAGTTTTCTTGAATTTCCCGATAATATCGTATCGAAGAAAGTGCGTATTGCTGTTATTTATGTTTAAGACGACACAAATGTCTACTTATATACAAGAGATACCTTCCCCGCTATAGGCTCAAGTTTTTATTGCACCCCCTCCCTCTTAGCCTCCCTTGTGGGCCAACCTATCGCAAAGCTCGCGCGCTTCACCCCTACGCCAGAGAGAGACGGCATTGTAAAGCCATTATAAAAGTAAAGGATAGATAACATCTTCGAAATGGGCGGGACCAGTACCCTATTTCTAGGAAAGTCGTAAAAGTCGTGATGGAAAGACGAGCCACCTGATCTTCAGTAAGCTCAGACAATACTTTATGTTCTTATTTATGGCGCCTCGTTACTTGTAATTAAGTTATTTTCTACAGAGTTTGAGAAAAAGATAGTATACATTCTGAAGCATGAACAAAATTGAACAATTCTTAACATACGGCAAAAAGGAAACATAGATTAGGGTCAAATGGACTCCAATCCAACCATCTTCACTCAAGGTAATAAAGTAGTAGCCAGGACGAACGACAGATTTAACGTAACATGCTTATAGTTATTATTATTGTAGTTTTAAATAAAAAGCTGTTTGTTGTTTTAATAAAATAAATAAGTTTTATTTTATTAGCGTCTGTGGCTGTTTAAAAAAAAGTTTCTAATAAGTTTTTTTTATATTTTTCATTTATGTTTTAGTTAATTTTGTATTGTAATTTGTGGAAGCTGATGCAAAATCAAAACAAAAAGTATAAATTATTTTCTTATTACTATTATTTGAAGAAAAAAAAAAGAATCAAATAATACACCAAGGCATTATTTTTTAATACGTGTCATTAATGAGGAGAGTATCACTTTCTTAGGGTATTCCATATATTTTTTGAAGATTTCCCTAAATTTTATAGTTATTACACTTAAATTTGGATACAATTTTGATTTATTTCATCAATATGATCTCTTAAATTGTGAGCTTGTAATAGGTAATAGTAAGTTATTAAAAGAATCGTTGAATCGCTAACGGAGTTGCGCTGCTATCAGCCGTAGGGTACGGAACCCAGAGAAATTATTGGCCTGGCGCTTTGACTGGTATTATTATGACGTGTACAAATTGATTGTGACAAATCAATTCAATTACAACAAGCTGTGTTATCTGCATGACTCTGTATATATATTTATACCATTATCTTTCGTGTTGCCACTCAAAACATTGCACTACAAATATAGCAAAACGCAAACTAATACAGGTATAATTTTGTATTTCTAAATACGATACGATCGGTTTACTCTTGAATCTAGTCTAAACCAACTGAGATGTGGAGACAGAGTCAACGATGGATCGACCCTACACAGAATTCTTAAGGCATTGACATCTCACAAACCGTCATTGCTCTTTCTTCTTCATTTAATTATACCTAAGGAATATCGACCAAGTATACAATGTTGAGCTTGAATTTCGTTTGTAATTTGACTCGCAAACATATTGTCGTCTACCGGCTAAATCCATAGTCTATTTATTAAATATAATGGGATCTTAGTTAGATATTTGAAAAAGAAAGTAAATTAGGAATCGCTTTGTAACTAAAAAATACACAAATATCACGCGGGTGCCACGGCTCATTTTAAACATTAATTAACGTTGTGAACTTGTAAGTGTCAATATTTCACAAATAAAATTTTAATTTTCTTTTTTACTGATTTGACATAAACAGTCGTCGATTAGATATATGTATATATATATATACTCTTGCTGTAGTATTTTATAGAATGTGTTTTTAGAATCAATAAAGTGTGTAATAATAGGGGTAGATTTACTGTATTGGTGTTTTACAAGATTTAGAAAAAACATTTGACTGTAATTTAATACGTGTAGGAGAAATCTACTATCAATTAATTATCAGTGTAACATAAAGGCAGACATAATAGAAAATGGCACCAAATTATGTAAGTATGGCACCCATACCCACCAAGCATTTAAGAGATAGAGTTCAATAGAAACTTAGTTTTTATTGAATTCAGTAAGTACATTCAAGTTAAATGCATACAGAAAAAAAAAATTAAATATAGAGATATTGACAATAAATAAAAGATAATTAAAGACAATACAATTCCAAGAAAGATACTGGCTATATTTATTAAACAACATACTGTCTGTTTCTTATTTTTTACATTAGATCCCAATACAATACAATATTGGATATGCATGAAAATCAACAAAATTCAAATTGTTGATACTATGTCCAAGGCATGTATTATAAAATTATTTGGAATAAAAATACTCTCCCTTATCTCTTTATTAAGGCTTTTAAAATTATTTATGTAATATTAACTAAGTACTTAACATTTTATTAATTATAATATGCCGAATCTTTGATAAAAAATAATATTGTAAAAAATGCAGTATAAATTAAATAATAGAATTACATTATATATTTGAAAATAATAAATTTAAATATTATTGTTTTGCAAAACGGGAATGACCCGTTGGCGAAATTGGTAGAATAGAAACTGATTGATTTGATAATAGTGATAAATAGTAGAAAATATTTAAAGGAGTCTACCTGTAAATAAATAATTCAAACTAAAATCTTTTTAACATGTCCTAGTTTTAAAATTAAGATGACTGACAACCAGTAGCTATTTCAATAAAATAGGAGCTAAATGTGCGCTTACCAACAGAGCGGTCCGATACCCGAGGCCTACAAACCGGCCAGTATCAATGCAACTTGTTACTTCCAATGTATTCCACTTGACAAATGGCTTAAGATAAGCAATATCAGCTGCAGGAGACACAAGCATTTATCTTTGCGTAAACGTTGATAAATTATGTAGACACGCGATTTTTGTCGCCATACGGGACAGAGGTCAGGGTCTAGATTACATTGAAGTGTTTTAAACAATATAGAGTTCGGTTCCGCCTAAAAATACACCGTTTTGTTGCGTATTCGGAAGATATCAAAGATTAGAAGAAGACTACGGCCACGTGTCTTATATCTTCGTATACAGTAGTTTATCTGTTAATCACTTGATATCTTGGAGTAATATGGTATAGTCCACTAACCTGGTTGTTGTGGCATCTGTGCGGGAATGATCGGCGGCGGCGGCGCGGACGGCGGAGCGGACGGCGGCGGTGGCCCGTACGGCGGCGAGCCGGGGATGGAGTCGCAGCTGGCGGAGCCCAGGCTCCTGGGCGGCGGCGGCGGGATCACGGGGCTGCGCGGCGCCTTCACCACCAGCGGCTCCGGCCGGTCCAGCTCGATCCCCGTCGCCTGCCCTCCAGTTCTCGCCCTCGCTTCGTCTTGAGCCTGTGCTCGTCTCAGCGCCGTCTGCAGCGCCATCACCCGCTGCCGATCAGCCGTCAGCCGGCACTTCTCGCACGTGCAGTACCGGTACTTGCAGTATCTCTTGTGGCCCTTCAGCTCCACCTTGAGGCGGTGGTTGCGGCAGCGCGCGCAGTTGGGAGGCGCGCGCGGAACGCCCGAGCTGGACGCGCCCGGGTCGGAGCGTTCCTCGCACTCGCGACGTCTCCACGCGCCCACCGACACCATGTTGTAGGACGCGGGACGCGGGACACAGCGCGCGGCGGTCTCGATGCGACTGCCTGCCTGCACCGCCGGCAGCGCACTGCCTCCCCCCGCGCGCCCGCCCGAGCCCCGCACGTGCCCGGCGCATTTGTTGCTATGCACATTGCGCTTGCAGTTTCGCAAATCGGATGAAACTCTTATTGGAATGCAAAAGTGAAATTTGTTAAGTAAATTAGTAGAAATACTGTCATTTTCTCACGGCAAGTGGTTAATTTGCTAGAATTTATAGTGGTATTTACAATTTTGAGTCAGGCGACAGATATATTTAGACAGGTTGAATTGAACAGGGAAATTAAACTAAACATCTTGAGTTAAAGGTAACATATGACTTCATAAATTAGGTTTGTTATTGTTTTTTTTATTAATCTTTAACTTGGGGCAGGAATTATTATAATAGTGTTTTTTCTGACAGAATATTTTATAAAGTATCGATCGGTTTCTTGAAGAAACACATGGGGATGTAACATTTTTGTAATGTCATCCCTTATTTTTTTTTTAAAACATTGCGACGCACTTTTGAACCTAAACCATTCAATTCTACTCACAAACAGAAATCAAAAATACACTTTGAAATTATTGGATTTACCGTCACATTACCGAGATATTTTAAATCAAAGATCCAAAAGGAATTACGAGAAATCGATTTTAAAGTGAAAATATCTCAGTAATGTGACGCTTTAGACAAAAATCACGAAGTATATTTTAGGTTTGTATTTACGTGTAGAATCGAATATGAAATTAATACGCCGATAGGTTTTTGAAAAAAATATATGGGTCACCATTTACACTGTGCCAAAAACATTCCCTTACCGATTTTCCTATTTTTATTTTTTTGCGGTGTCTATACTATATTTACATTCCTGTTCTTAGCTGAAAAGAATTTCAAAACGTTAAAAGTATTCATTACTCGGTTTTTTCTTAGTATTTAATAATAATTCTAGGTATCTTTTTTATATTATGTAAATGTAGAGTTCATACATAAACTAGATACTATTACTCCTTCCCACATTTAAATTAACTTTGGTAATGTATCTTGAGTCGTTGAGTGTTATCAGCTTAATATGATAATTTACAGAAATTACTACTAACTAGCTGCAATTCGTAACCATGTCAATCCATATATCATCTGTAATTGATATCAAGTTATCAGCAAATGGAACGAGTTGCGAAAATAAATGGCGCATAGCAAGAAACACCCCGATTGCCTGCGTGTGGTTGCACCGTGCACTTCTACACGATCGCGTGCAAGCACACATGCGCAATGTCTCGTGCAGATACAAATATCTGCGCATGTGTGCATAGCGAGAGCTTGTGGATCATCAATGTGTGCGTGAAATACGCTTGTGTAACCGCGCGTAGATCTTGAGACATGTCCGTCAAATATTTCGGAACTTTTAAATTCGGAACTTCTTTAGAGCTAATTCGAAAGATAATTATGGCTGGTTTTGACAGATCCAGTTTAGCCTTCCAGCCAGTTCCTAAGCTAATGTTCATTGAACTCGGAAGTGCGAATGGGTATTTTTTGTGAATGAATGTAGAATTAAAAGCGCTGCTACGAGCGATGAATGAGCTTGCACTTGTAAGGAATAAAAAGTAAAGAAAAGGAAATGTCATCGATGTGAAGAAATGAATGTATTTTTTATACTTCTCATTGATCCATATTTTAAATGAGACTGACAGCTAGTTTGAGTTCGTATCAGAAATGTAATTTAAGTACAATGTGGCCTGTCAACTCCATACTTAATATTTGTCTCAATCTGAAAATTTCTTTATAAATACGAGCCTTAATCTTATCAAATTAACATCAAATTATAATTGTATACGCACTAAACTACTTACATGCAGAATTTTATCTAATCACTTAATCAAATCAACATTTACTAAAATGACCTAAATATTTTAATAAAAGTTTTAAGATACTTTTTTATTTTATAAGACTTTTAGTACCTTCAAATATTTTCTTGTTTAAATTTTGTTTTCAATCGAATGAAAACTATTTCATGAGGCATGATTAATGATATTATTTTCTACGTATATAAAAAAATATTACCGAACGGGTCATAATAAGTGGGAATCGAACCCATAACCCTGTATTACTCAAAAAAGTGTACTTATCTTTAGGACCGAAATTTCTTACATGCTAGACTTAGAGCAAAAGAAAAACATAGAATGTGCCAGCTGCATTTCCTCCGGGCATGCTGTAAAAACCAGCTAAGGGATCAGAGGGTTTTGGTATATTGTAATTTAGGCGATGGGCTGACAACCTGTCACTACAGCAGTTACCTTCAATAACCCTCAAAAGTCAGACGAGGTGGAACTACTTTTGTTTAGGTCTTTTACGCTCTGCCTACCCCATTAGGGATAAAAGCGTGATTATATGTATGTATATGTCATAATATATTATCACTTCTGTAGGTCTGCTGTAAGAAATTTATTTTTAGAAATAAGCAGTGCCTCTTGGTTCTTTGTTTATTATTGTTGTGTCTTTGTTTTTTATG
Organism: Scrobipalpa costella; assembly: GCA_949820665.1. Classification (NCBI taxonomy): domain Eukaryota; kingdom Metazoa; phylum Arthropoda; class Insecta; order Lepidoptera; family Gelechiidae; genus Scrobipalpa; species Scrobipalpa costella. Next base: position 5,737,090 of record OX463314.1, read on the forward strand.
TCCTGTGTTTATGATGTTTTTGTGTACAATCAATTGTTAAATAAATAAGTGGGAATCGAACCCATAATCCTGTATTACCCAAAAACAAGTACTTAAGTTTCTTCCATGCTGGACTGGGAGCGAAAGAAAAACATAGAATGTGCTAGCTGCATTTCCTCCCGGGCATGCTGTGAAAACCAGCTAAGGGATCCGAGGGATTCAGTATATTGTAATTTAGGCGATGGGCTGACAACCTGTCACCACAGCAATATACTTACAGATCTATCTTGGATGACCCTCTAAACTTTGTCAGACGTGGCGGAACGACCTTTGTTTAGGTCGTTTACGCTCTGCCTACCCCATTAGGGATAAAGGCGTGATTATATGTATGTATGTATGTACAAGTACTTACTTAAGGACCCTGTCAACCCTGTTGAAATAAGGTGATATAATAATTATGATGGTGAGTGATTTTCGACCTGAGGACGACCACTTATGACGTGTACAAGTGCCGATAAGGAGTTAGTGGTGTCGATTCTGCTACCACACGACTTCGGTAAAATAATTCTGTCTCTGTCATTTTCTGTTATGACAGAACAGAAAGGGACGACAGGATAACTCATTTTAATATTTTCAAATTAGTCATTTTTAAAGAATCAATGGAAGTCGCGACGAAATAGTAATTATATATATTCTTTATTGTATTAAAAAAATACACATACAGTTGAACTTAAGACTAGGACACAACAGGTGAGCTTATCTCTATAAGAGATCTCTTCCAACCAACCTAGTGGGGATGAAAGAAGGGAAAAACACGGGAACATATACAATACGTAAAATTAGAAAATCTGATAAATTATAGTAATACTAATACATATATAACAATAATATACATGATTATAAAAAAGTGAATAATTTATTTAGTTTTGTGTGATTTTACAAATAATCATTAAACGTATTGCATATTGATCCTCACATTAATTACATCATTCTGTGAGTTACATCCAAAAATGATGTTGTCAAATAAGAGATTTTTTTAAGAATCAATGGAAGACGCGTTGAAAAAGTAATTTGTAATACAAATTAAATTCATCTCCCTAGCCTTATCCCGTATCTCACGGGGTCGGCTACCTAATCTAGGGGATTGAACGAGGCTACTGGTTTTTACACAGAGCGACTGCCATCTGACCTCCGCAACCCAGAAGGGAAACCAGACCCAATCCTAGATTAGGTCAGAGTTTTCAAGCCGCCAATGCTTAGCATTGGCCTCTGTCATGGCTTAACGACTAATATCTATGGAATACAAATACAAATTAAATTAAATTAAACATTATTTAAAAAAAAATCTAGAATAATTTATTATATACATTCTTTATTGCATTAAAATACAATAAATGAAGTTTACAGAAAGATATGCAAGTGTATGAAGAGATCTCTTCCAGCTAACCCACTGGTAGTTGAGAGAATGAGAAACATTTTGAGGGCAGTTCAATTTATTCAGTTTTACATGGTTTTACAAATAATCATAAAAATACAGGCATTAAGCATACTGATCCTCACACTACATCATTCAGTCTTCTTCTTAGCGAGTGGATTCTCGAGTGCCCTGGTGTCAGAGTTTTCAAACCGCCTAGTAGCAAAGCTAGTTAGGCCTCTGACATGGTTTGAATAACGACCACTATCAAAGACAGCGACCGAGACCGACGGCTTAACGTGCCCTCCGAAGCACGGAATCCTCTTTCTTTTTGGACAATCAGGTGATTCAGCCTGCAATGTCCTAACCAAACTGGGGAAAACCTCGTTAAAGTGATAAATTGACAAATATCAATTTTGGGTTCCCCCCCCTGGGAAGCGAACCCAGGACCTCCGGATCGTAAGCCATATGGCTCTGACCACTAGACCACGGAGGCAGTTGATCTAAAATCCTTTGAAATTCCTTTTTATTCTTATTGACCTTCCCAATAATTTGTTTATGGTGCCGTCCCTTTCTGTTCTAAACTAAAATGACAGGTATAGATAGACTCATTAACCATATCGACACGTCTGTCTCGCTTTGTTGGTTGGGGAAGTGGGGAAATGCCCTGGGTCATCTACCGAACATGTCTTAGTACGGTCTATAGATCTCTACAATCGTGAGAGAATATAAACTGAAATACTTTAAGGAATACCGCACTCACTTTTATAGACACAATAAAAAGAAAACAATAGATTATTTTGCATAAAATAAAACATACGTACATATATACATACATATAATTACGCCTATATCCCTAATGGGGTAGGCAGAGCGTAAACGATCTAAACAAAGGTCATTCCGACACGTCTCACAAAGTTTTGAGGGATATTTGAGATAAATTTGTAGGTATATTGCTGTAGTGACAGGTTGTCAGCCTATCGCCTGAATTGTAATACACAGAAACCCTCCGATCCCTTAGCTGGTTTTTACAGCATGCCCGGGAGCAAATTCAACTGGCACATTTGACTGATTTGATTTATTTTGTGGTAGTATCAGATCAATAAAAATGCGCTCGTTAAGGATTACTTCACAGAATCTTAAAGTGTTAGTTTAGTGTAACTGTTTTTATATTTTAGTGTTACTTTACCTATTCATTATTTTTAAATTAGACTAAGCAATTTTCTTTCTACGAGTATATGTGGAAGCTTGTAATTGGCATTTATTTAATATGTTTACTTGAACAAATTTTGAATGTGTAAATGTTGCTGTAAGCTCCCCAAATAAAATAAAATAATAAAATAAAACATTCTATGTTCTTATCTCGCTCCCAGGCCAGCAAGGAAGAAATTTGACTACGTAGTTGACTCTCCCAATAATTTGTTTATCGTACCGTCCCTTTCTGTTCTAAACTAAAATGACAGGTTTAGACAAATTTTAGTTAAAATGTATGATAAGCAAATCGATACCTCTGTCTCGCTTTGATGGTTGGGGAAGTGGGGAAGTGCCCTGGGCCATCTACCGAACATGTGTTAGTACGTTCTATAGATCCCTACAATTATGTGAGAATCTAAACTGAAATACTTTGCAAGGAATACCGCACTCAGTTCTATAGATTCTTCCATGCTGGACTGGGAGCGAGGGAAAAACATAGAATGCGCCAGCTGAATCTCCTCCCGGGCATGCTGTAAAAGTCAGATAAGGGATCCGAGGGTTTCAGTATATTGCAATTTAGGCGATGGGCTGACAACCTGTCACTCCAGAAATACATACATACGAGTACATACATAAATCACGCCTTTATCCCTCACGGGGTAGGCAGACCGTTTAACGCCTCGTAAAAGGCGCTTTTGCCACGTCTGACAAAAATTGAGGGCAATAGATTGTAATATATCACTCCAGAAATATACCTACAAATCTATCTTAAATAACCCTCAAAACTTTGTCAGACGTGGCGGATCGACCTTTGTTTTGGGGAAGTGCCCTGGGACATCTACCGAACATGTGTTAGTACGTTTTACAACGTGTAACCGAAATGATATATGCACCGGAAAGGATATGAACCAGCCCATGAAACTGAACAACTTTCCCAAAGGAACATAGGTCAAAATAAGAAAAAAACTGTTTGTAATTCTATACAAAATGCGTCAGCTGATAGCGTGTGTAGGCCTGTGTAGTATGGGGAGTCAAATTTTTTTTTTAATTTTAGACCTATGTTCCTTTGGGAAAGTTGTTCAGTTTCATGGGCTGGTTCATATCCTTCCGGGTACATATACCCTTTCTGTTACACGTTGTATAGATCTCTACAATCATGAGAGAATCTAAACCGCAATACTTTGCAAGGAATACTTCACTTACTTCTATACAGAATGTAAGGGACAGCGTCCCGCAAACTTAGGGGTTGCTCAGTCAACGATACTGAACAACTTCCACCAAGATTCTTTTTCAGAACATTAAAAAAAATGTTGAAAAAAAAAAAAAAACTTCCATGCTAGTCTGGGAGCGAAAGAAAAACATAGAATGTGCCAGCTGCATTTCCTCCCAGGCATGCTGTAAAAATCAGCTAAGGGATCCTAGGGTTTCAGTATATTGCAATTTAGGCGATGGGCTGACAACCTGTCACTAACAGCAATATACGTACAAATCTATCATAAATAACCCTCAGAACTTTGTCAGACGTGGCGGAACGACCTTTGTTTGGGTCGTTTGCGCTCTGCCTACCCCATTAGGGATGGAGGCGTGACTGTATGTATGTATGTAAAAAAAATGTGTTTTCATACAAACTGTCTGATCGAGGTGGACCACGAGAGGAAAAGCCATATTTTGTCCCCTGCCTAAAAGAATTTTCTGGTGGAAGTAGTTCAGTGTCGTTGACTGAGCAACCTCTATCGCTGTCCCTTACACCCGGTAGATACAATACAAAGAAAACAATATATTGTTTAGCATAAAATAAAACATTTGGCATTAACATTCATGGCAAGCAAAGGCGAGTTTATCTCTTGAATAATAGATTTGAGGGCACGGAAGCAAGCACCAAGCCTTTTCTGGGTTTTTTTTTATGAATATTTAAATCTTCAAATTTACTATTATGCTCTACAACATTATGAAGACTCTTGAATTTTAGTTTTTACTTAAATAGTTTTGTTTTGAAGAACCCGATGGTGTAGTGGATAGGGCCGCCTGAGCCTGCCTCCTGAGCGGGAGGTCGTGGTTCGAATCCCACCAATGTGTCTTTCGGTTTTCGAATTTCATATGTACGTTTATTCGTCGCTGTTTCCGTGCTTCGGAAGGCACGTTAAGCCATTGGTTCCGGTTAATATCGTTTAATACATACATACATATAATCACGCCTTTATGGGGTAGGCAGAGCGTAAACGACCTAAACAAAGGCCGTTCCCCCGCGTCTGACAAAGTCTTGAGGGCCATTCAAGAAAGATTTGTACGTATATTGCTAAAGTGACAGGTTGTCAGCCCATCGCCTAAATTACAATATACTGAAACCCTCAGATCCCTTAGCTGGTTTTTACAGCATGCTCGGGAGGAAATGCAGCTGGCACATTCTATGTTTCATTCTATTATTCAATCTCCCATGCTGGACTGGGAGCGAGAGAAAAACATATCGTTTAATACCGTAGATATTACTGGTTAAGCCATGTCAGAGGCCAGTGCTAAGCGGATTATGAACTCTGTTCTAGGATTGGGTCTGTTTTCCCTTCTGGGTTGCGGAGGTCAGGTTGTTCTGTGTAAAAACCAGTACACTCGTTCAATTCCCTGGATTAGGTAGCCGACCTCGTTAGATTCGGGATAGGTCTAGGAAGATGACTTCAATAGTTTTTTTTATTAATATGAATGTAAAGACCCCAGCTCATAAGATCAATATATGTACGTAATACCGTTATTATTCTTCAAGTCAAAATACGTATGTCAAACCATTAATTGCTACGAAATATTCTCTACGCCGTAGTAGTTAGCTCTACGATTAAATATTAGTTTTTAGACAAAAAAATCTTGTTAATTTTACAAATGATTTCAAATATGTAATATTGTTTTAATATAACAATGAAAGCAATATACTGAATCATCATCATCATCTCTGCCTACCCCGTAAGGGATAAAGGCGTGATTTTATGTATGTATGTATCAGCACTAATAGAGCCGTATATTTTATGATAAGGTAGGTATAGAAATTATAACTAGGTACTTATCAAATACGCTATTTTCCTACTAGACAAATCAGGAACTTTTTATGAAATGACAAAAACGCTTTTTTGAATGTAAATATTGAGCTATGACGTCACTCGCCAGTAAATATTGACTACTCAAATCAATAATATATTTTTTTAATTCGATTTTAAAATCTAAATGTGCATTTCGTTTTAAATGATGAATGAGATCCACAGTATTTTAGCCATTAGTTTTAAGTATAATCGTATTTTTTGTAATTCAGTCGGTCAATATGACTATTGAAACAACGAAGTACAGCCTAGCGGGACAGTGATACAAGGCATAAAATAATAATCGATTTAAAAAGTTTCACGACACGATACCGAGGAGGTTTTATTCAAATTTAACGGCCTCTTTGGCGGCTGTAATAATGTCTTCGTATGCGCATCTGTGGTCTTATAATGTGCAGTACAATGAATCTACGATGATATGCAGATAATGCAGATGCACTTTGAGATGCACTCTCTGTGGGGAAAGGTGGGTGCTGTTCTGGTATCACTCGATTATCGATCTGTCCAAACTTGTAGTTAGTAGATCTTGGATACTAGGTTGATCTTCCAAGTTCTAGATTAAATAGTCAGTATATTTATTTATTATTTATTTTTAGGTTTATGTATTATTATATGTATTTATTGTATTTTATAATATTAGGGTTTGAATTGTAGACGCCTTATCTGCCTCACTTATGCACTCTCACTACCGTAGGTCAGCTGGAAGAGATTTCTTTTTAGAGATAACCTGTACCTGTTATGTTTGTGTCCTCTGTATGATCATGTGTGCAATAAATTTATTGATGACATGATACAGAGGACACAATTGTTAAATAAATAAATAAGTCACTCTAAAACTCTATCTTTATTCCTGACCTGCCCTACTTTATCTATTTTGAATGATAATTCATCTGTTAATCATGAACAATTGATTGTATCTTTTTACTAGAGACATCCTAAGTAATTTGTTACTAATATTACAATGCGAAAATGTGTTTATTAAACATAATCACTATTGTTCATGTTGTTATAAAATGATGTAATTTATCTGTAGAGAAGAAGAGAGAAAACCTTTTAATATTCTTATTAGATATTCTTTATTACATAACTTAAAAAAGTGCTTATGAAACTGTAACGAAAAAACTAGTTTTACGGTACTAGTCAATAGTCAAAGAAAAGTCATTTATGTTGCGTCTGTTGTCATTATGTCGATGGATTTTCGTTTGCCAAAAAGCAGACCCAATAATAAAAGATGGAACCGGAAAACCCTTCTACTTTTACACAACATAAAACTGAAAATAATAAAACGACCTTGAAGAAAACGGTGGTGTTGTAAAATATACAAATAATTGAAGGAAAATAAGCCTGCAAAGCAACGGCACGAAATTATGGAAACAGTCGATGTTTGTTTACTACAACATGTAATGTTTTTTTCCTTTAAACATCTCAATATATTTTCCTTCCAATCGATTTTAAAGATGACGCGACCATCACTCGCTACCATTTTCAATTACCATAAGAAACAATCGCTCGAAGATGCGTGCGATAGTAAAAACCGACCACAATTTTGCGCCTTGCGACAAAGACACCGCGCTTCTTGCTGAATTTGATTATGTACGAAACAATTTGACTTAACGCGAACGTATGACAGGCGCGTTGTAAGGCATTTGGGGGCAAAAACAGAGTTGTGATCTTTATTCCAGCTTGTGGGGCGACCATGGATTGACGTCACTGATCAGACAACCTAACACACGCGTCATCAACATGTTAACTATGGAGAAATATTTTTTTTCTTCTGAATTCTATTTGTTTTAAGAGTGATATTTTTTTATTGTGATTCAGCTTTTGCCTTAACATAAAAACTCGAAAACTAAAAGAAACTGGAATTTCTTCCATCCTGGCCTGGGAGCGAGAGAAAACCATAAAATGTGCCAGCTACTTTCCTTCCGGGCATGCTGTAAAAACTAGCTAAGGGATTCGAGGATTTCTGTATAATGTAATTTAGGCGATGGGGTAACAACCTGTCCGTACAGCAATATACCTACAAAGCTATCTTAAATAACCCTCAAAACTTTATCAGACGTGGCGGATCGACCTTTGTTTAGGTCGTTTACGCTATGCCTACCCCATTAGGGCAAAAGTCGTGATTATATGTATGTATATTATGACTCGTCATGTCCCCTTTCTGGTATCGTGACTACAATTCAGATAGCCTATTATCCTACCTGTTACAAAAGCAAAGGTTAAACATAATACCCAAGCAAATAATGTATTTACTTAACATGCGTAATAATAAACACAATAGAAAGGCAACTGAGATAATGTATGATGTTGAACTGCAACAAACAATAAATACTTATCAAGTGATGTGATGCCGCGGTGTAATGTAATGTATGAAGGAGAGAATTTTATTATTTAATTTTGCGTTTGATAAAACGATCAAGATGTAGATAAACTGTACTGTAAAAGATGTGGTTGTTGTTGGGTTCGATACCACCGACTTAAACTAAAACTAAAATCTATCTATTCATACATACATATACATATATTCACGCCTGTATCCCTAATGGGGTAGGCAGAGCGTAAACAACCTAAACAAAGGTGTCCCGCCACGTCTGACAAAGTTTTGAGGATTAAGATAGAATTCTAGGTATATTGCTGTAGTGACAGATTGTCAGCCCATCGCCTAAATTACAATATACTAAAACCCTCGGATCCCTTAGCTGAATTTTACAGCATGCCCGGGAGGAAATGCAGCTGGCACATACTATGTTTTTCTCTCGCTCCCAGACCAGCATTGAAGTATTCAATTCTCATCATCTCCCTAGCCTTATCCCGTATCTCACGGGGTCGGCTACCTAATCTAGGGGATTGAACGAGAGTACTGGTTTTTACACAGAGCTACTGCCATCTGACCTCCGCAACCCAGAAGGGAAACCAGACCCAATCCTAGATTAGGTCAGAGTTTTCAAGCCGCCAATGCTTAGCACTGGTCTCCGATATGGCTTAACGACTAATATCTACGGTATTAAACGATATTAACCGGGGCCAACGGCTTAACGTGCTTTCCGAAACACGGAAAAAGCGCCGAATAAACGTACATATGAAATTCGAAATCCAAAAAACACATTGGTACGTGGTGGGGTTCGAACTACGACCTCCCGCTCAGGAGGCAGCGGCCCTATCCACTACACCATCGGGCTCCTCGAAGTATTCAATTCTATAACTTACAAAATAATAAAATTTAAAAAGGGCAGACGATGATTGATGATGATTTTGCACATTTCCCCAGTATTTCTGTCAAGTTTAACCACCATATCATATGGCGGCGGATAAAAATTACAGATAACGCATAAAACCACAGAATATAAATCAAAAACCGGAGAGAATAGATCTCCTGTCCTTTTCCAGTGTTTTTAGTCTGAAAGTGACAAATAGATTTAAATTTTAGTTTTAGCCGGCAAATCTAGAATCGAGCCCATTATCTGTTATTAATCAAATTTTAAGTTTTACTAACACTACCTAGAATTAATTAGTTTTAAGTTTTGCTAACAACTATGGATGTTTTCCGTAATAAAATTATTTTGAATTTGAATTATAAAGTTTAAAAAGTACATCCTTTCGGGAGACACGGCACGGTACGATACCACTTACTTGTACCTAAAATAGCTTTTGGAAATAATAATTCAATATTTTTTTTCAAAATCATAGTCACCCTACCAGTGATCTCTTTATTCAGTCAGTGCGAAAATAACATTGTGGGAAAAAACATAAACTATCCACTGTCAAGTTTTGATGAAGTTGGCAACTGTTCAGCATTCAGCGTTTTTGTACGCGACTGTACTGATTTAAGCAAAGGGCAGGAGGCTTTTTGTAATATGACGGTTTTTGCAACCTTCAAAGTGGTCCTTTAGAAAATATGGCCTGCCATATGTAGAAATGTTGTAAATTCTGTAAATGTCTTGTTTATAAAAGAACTAGCGACCCGCCCCGACTTCGCACGGAAATTATTAGTGTTTCTCTTCTATATTCTGCATGTATTATACATATAAACCTTCCTTTTGAATCACTCTATCTATTAAAAGAAACCGCATCAAAATCCGTAGCGTAGTTTTAAAGATCTAAGCATACATAGGGATATAGGGACAGAGAAAGCGACTTTGTTTTATACTATGTAGTGATAAGATGGAGTAGCTACAGTTTAAAATAATGGACACTGAATATATAGTCTGATATTATTCTGTCATGTGGGTTTTCAGAATAAATTCTTTCATCAAGAAAGCTGCGTTACTATTACTTCAGGAAAATACCTATTACCTTCGGGAAAACTTAATTAGACGCGGGTGAAATCGCTGGGCGGATAGTTTGTCTGTTAGGTAACTCAAATACTCCTTTACCCAAAGGTTGCCTGGCAGAAATTGCTACCCTAGCAATAAGGCCGCCTAATTGTACTTTGTTTTGTAATGTTTGTTCCTGTACAATATGTTGCTTATGTGCAATAAAGAATATTTGTATTGGTAAATATCCATTTATACATAAATTTATGCCTTTTTCCCTTACGAAGTAGGCAGAGCGTAAAACGCTTAGTGAAAGCTTTTACGCCACGTCTGACGAATATTGAGGGCAATTTTAGATGCTATGTGTATCGGTATAGAGACAGGTTGTCAGCCCATCTCCTAAAATATAGAATTATGGTGTCGATAAATACATACATACATACATAAAATCACGCCTTTATCCCTTACGGGGTAGGCAGAGCGATAAACGCCTCGTAAAAGGCGGTTTCGCCACGTCTGACAAAAATTGAGGGCAATTTTAGATTGAAAAGTGTATTGCTATAGTGACAGGTTGTCAGCCCATCGCCTAAATTACGATACACTGTAACCCTCGAGTCCCTTTTGCTGACTTCTACAGCATGCCCGGGAGGAAGGGCAGCTGGAACATTCTATGTTTTTCTATCTCTCCCAGTCCAGCATGGAAGGAAAGGTCGATAAATAGGTAGTATATAGGGTGTAAGGGACAGCGTCCCGCAAAGTTGCTTAGTCAACGTAACTGAACAATTATCATCAGTTTTTTTACATTAAAAATGCTTCTCCATACAAATTGACTAATTATTGAGGTGGTAATTTTGTATGGAAAGGTCAAATTTACTTTTTCATCTCCTGAAAGAATTTCCTGGTGAACATACTTCATTTTCTTTGACTGAGTAACCCCTATCAGTTTGCGAGACGCTGTCCCTTACACCTATGAATATATACACTACAAATTATATCAATCATTCGTGAATCGTTCTATCGTTGGTCGACCTTAGGGGTCGTATTTATAAAGCGATCTCATGATTGAGAAAAGTCAAAGTCAAATAATTTATTTCCAAATAGATTCCTAAGAACCCTTTTAGAAAGTCACAAACGAGTCTATTACAAATAAAATTATATCTGTGTCACAAAATAAAATAAAACTATATCACAATGAAGAAGAAGCATGAGAAACTCGCACTATGCTCCTCTCCCTCCGTTTTATCTTATTCTTACTTTTCTCCTTCTTTTGTTTAGAGCAATATTAAGTATGGGTTTGACTGAAATAACATTTCGAAAACAAACTCAAACTCGCTGTCACTCTTGAGCGCTGATTATAAATACGGGCCTAAGTATCAAACTCATATAATTTACCCTTTTGATTAACTGATTGACTTTTGTGAATATCACAGGATATGCAATTTGTATGCAGGTGTGACTTTGAACTCTGAAAAGCTTGTAACTAATCACTAGACACGTGTTAAACATTGTTGGTATGCTTTTGTTATATGTAGAGTCCTATGGGTCTGCTCTGCCTTAAACACATTTTATATTTATGACAAAGAGTCAAGATAATAGGTAATTTTTGACAGCTTTTATTATATTCTTTATTGTTTTAAAAATTAAAAATACAGTTCAACTTAAAAAATTAAACAACAGGCGAGCTTATCTCTATAAGAGATCTCTTCCAGCCATCTAATGGGGATAAAAGATTGGAAATTCACGGGAACAGATACGATTAGTATAATTTAATTACAAATTGATGTATAATAATACTAATACACATATTAACATACTATAATAAACTAATACATATAAATATATTTATATGATATATACATGATAAAATAAAATATAATTATATACGTCATAGAGAGGTCATAAAATGCTCTTTCAGTCTCTTTGCTCATAAAATGCTCTTTTAACTCATAGATCTATTGTCTTAGTTTTACATAATACAAACATACATATAGTTACGCCTTTATCCCTAATGGGGTAGGCAGAGCGTTAACGACCTAAACAAAGTTCGTTCCGCCACGTCTGACAAAGTTTTGAGGGTTATTTAAGATAGATTTGTAGGTATATTGCTGTAGTGACAGGTTGTCAGCCCATCGCCTAAATTACAATATACTGAAACCCTCGTACCCTTTAGCTGGTTTCTACAGCATGCCCGGGAGGAAATGTAGCTGGCACATTCTACGTTTTTCTCTCGCTCCCAGGCCAGCATGGAAGAATACATAATATGTATTTGATATTAAATAAAATCATACAGGTAAGCAGGTAGGGTCACCCTCACTACTTATCTACTATAGGTATACATACATATACATACATAAATCACGCCTTTATCCCTTACGGGGTAGGCAGAGCGTAAAACGCCTCCTAAAAGGCGCTTTCGCCACGTCTGACATAAATTGAGGGCAATTTTAGATTGTAATGTGTATTGCTGTAGTGACAGGTTGTCAGCCCATCGCCTAAATTACAATACACTGTAACCCTCGAATCCCTTTTGCTGACTTGCCCGGGAGGAAGGGCAACTGGAACATTCTATGTTTTTCTTTCTCTCCCAGTCCAGTATGGAAGTACTTTTATACCGACGGTTTTTGTGCAACGGAGGCAGGAACGAACCCACGACACCTTCAGCACAGCAGGTAGGGGTCACTACTCTTATCTGCTGTGCTGAGCCTATAGAGCCCGATGGTGTAGTGGATAGGGCCGCTGCCTCCTAAGCGGGACGTCGAGGTTCGAATCCCACCACGTACCAATGTGATTTTCGGTTTTCGAATTTCATATGTACGTTTATTCGGCGCTTTTTCCGTGCTTCGGAAGGCACGTTAAGCCGTTGGTCCCGGTTAATATCGTTAAATACCGTAGATATTAGTCGTTAAGCCATATCAGAGGCCAGTGCTAAGCATTGGCGGCTTGAAAACTCTGACCTAATCTAGGATTGGGTCTGGTTTCCCTTCTGGGTTGCGGAGGTCAGATGGCAGTCGCTCTGTGTAAAAACCAGTACCCTCGTCCAATCCCCTAGATTAGGTAGCCGACCCCGTGAGATACGGGATAAGGATAGGGAGATGATAGAGCCTATAGAGCATGTCAATTTCGTAAGGGCAATGACCTACTTCACTATGAAAAATAACCAATTCCGTTACATACATATAATCACGCCTTTATCCCTAATGGGGTAGACAGAGCGTAAAGGACCTAAACAAACGTCGCTCCGCCACGTCGTACAAACTTTTCAGGGTTATTTAAGATAGATTTGTAGGTATACTGTTGTAGTGACAGGATGGCAGCCCATCGCCTAAATTACAATGTACTGAAACCCTCTGATCCGTTAGCTGGCTTTTACAGCATGCCCGGGAGGAAATGCAGCTAACACATTCTATGTTTTTTTCTCTCTCTAAGTCTAGTCCAGTCCATATGTATGTATGTATACATACATAATCACGCCTTTATCCCTAATGGGGTATGTATGTATGGAAGCAGGAACAAACCCACGAGACCTTCAGCACAGCAGGTAGGGGTCAATAAACTTATCTGCTGTGCTATAGAGCCTTTCGTCAGGGCATTGACCTTCACTATGAAAAATAACCAATTCATACATACATACATAAATCACGCCTTCATAGGGAGAGCGTTTAACGCCTCGTAAAAGGCGCTTCCGCCACGTCTGACAAAAATTAAGGGGAATTTTTGATTATATATATATATGTATTGCTATAGTGACAGGTGCCCATCGCCTAAATTACAATACACTGTAACCCTCGAGTTCCGTTTTGCTGACTTCAACAGCATGCCCGGGAGGAAGGGCAGCTGGACCATTCTATGTTTTACTATCTCTCCCAGTCCAGCATGGAAGAACCAACCACCAATTCCGTTACAATAAAAAATACTTATAATGTTATTGTCTTTGAACCGCAGGGCACGTACCCTTCATTTATATTATTTTTACTCAAAGTATTAATTTCAATTTTCCTGAACATAATAGCGGCGATAATTGCTAAACCTATGTTATGTGGTCAACGGACTACCACAATCAACTTACGGCCTATTATCCAATTGTCTAAACATAAAAGAACTATTCTTATTGATAAATATGTACAATTGTTCGACACTTAAATGTTAAACAATTAGGTAAGAACAATAACTGAGCTATAGAACAGGGGCAAATACTTAGGTCTTAAACCACAAAGACCATTTAAGCATTTTTTACATGAAAATAATTGGTACAAACACACAGACAAACTAATTTGTTTTAAAATAATAAATTGACTTAGAAGCATACACTATTATTAGACCTAATGAAATATTTAAATTGTCCGATTTGAATCACGCGAAAGTTTAAGCTTTTAATAGACTAGCATTAGTGGCACGCTTTAAATTGTTAGTGCATTCGTTTTCAATATTGAATTTAGTGTTCAGCGTTTTATCCTTCAAGTTCCTAGATTTATATCATTCTAGCCATAAATGTACTCAGACAAGATAAAATTTTGAACCTACTGACTAAACAGTAACTGTTGATTATTTTAGTGTTTCAAAATTGCGACAAAAGATCTTTTTGATTTATTTCTTCAAATGAACAATTTGAATTTCAATAACTCTGAAATTATTTAATTATGAAATCAAGCTTTCTGTGTTGATCAACAACCACTAGTAATCAATATGGAGACTCCTGAAGAATCTGAAACAGAACACCGAGAGAAGCTAAGCGTAGAGATGATTCTGCGCAGGAGTTTTTGTGACAGCTTCAAGGATTACATCCACAACTGCTCGCTGGCCGGCGCTAAACAGATGTGTGATCCTAACATAGGAATATGCCAACGGTGAGTAGAAGCTCCTTGATCACCGAGAGGAACTAAGCGTCGAGATGATTCTGCGCAGGAGTTTCTGTGACAGCTTCAAGGATTGCTGGCCTCAACTGCTCGCTGGCCGGCGCTAAACAGATATGTGATCTTCATCGGGATATGCCAACGGTAAGTAGAAGCTCCTTGATCACCGAGAGAAACTAAGTGTCGAGATGATTCTACGTAGGAATTTCTGCGACAGCTTCAAAGATTACAACCACAACTCCTCGCTGGCCGGCGCTAAACAGATGTGTGATCGTAACATCGGGATATGCCAACGGTGAGTAGAAGCTCCTTGATCACCGAGAGAAGCTAAGCGTAGAGATGATTCTGCGGAGGAGTTTCTGTGACAGCTTTGAAGCTTTGAAGATTGCTGGCTTCAACTGCTCGCTGGTCGGCGCTAAACAGGTGTGTGATCCTTACATCGGGATATGCCAACGGTTAGTAGAAGCTCGATCACCGAGATAAATTTAGGGCCGTATTTTACAAGCGATCTCAAGATTGAGAGCAGTATCAAGTATGGATTTGACAGGTCATATGTACTGAAATAACTTTTCTGATACGATCTCAAGGCATCAGGCATCATCATAAGCCCGTATTTTTAATCAACACTTGAGACTGTCAAGTGTTGATTAAAAATACGGGCCTAAGCATCGACATGATTCTGCGTAGGAGTTTTTGCGACAGCTTGAAGGACCACATTCACAAGTGCTCGCTGGCCGGCGCTAAACAGATGTGTGATCCTAACATCGGGATATGCCGACGGTGAATTCGAGTCCTACCACTAATTCTCCCTGTTCGTGATTTTATTTGAAGGTTGCTGTTTTGTTCACGTTCATCAGATTTATCTTGTGGAGACGTTACTTTTTACTGCGACGTGAGGGACGTGTCTTCTTTTCACTCTAGTCTAGGCCAGATCGGCAGAAAACCTGGCATTTCCTCAAACCCAGCTCAACACAAAAAAATAAATCCAATCGACAGCCGGACTTGTCCACAGTCAAGTTTCTGATTCTGTTGCCAAGAGTGGACCGCTACTAGAAAAAGCTCATTCCACCCCAAAGATGTTTGGTGTCTGCGATTCAAAAACCTCTATGTACCTATGATGCAATCTGAATTTCTTACATGCTGGCCTGGGAGCGAGAGAAAAATATAGAATGTGCTAGCTGCATTTCGTCCTGGGCATGCTGTAAAAACCAGCTAAGGGATCCGAGGGTTTCAGTATATTGTAATTTAGGCGATGGGCTGAAAACCTGTCACTAAGCAATATACCTACAACTATGTCTTAAATAACCCTCAACGCTTTGTCAGACGTGGCGAAACGACCTTTGTTTAGGTAGTTTACGCGTTAAGGGCGTGACTATATGTATGTATGTAAGTAATCTGAATTGGAGTAGATAAATTGATTAAGACATTTTCCAACTCAAATGTTTTGTGCCAACTGAGTGCTTTTACTATTTCTAGATTACTCTGGACCATCGTTTTCCTCACATCATTCGCGACAGTTTGTTACTTCCTGAACTTCATATGGACGGACACCCTGAAGAAGCCTCTGATCGTGACCCTGGAATCCACGGAGTACCCCATTGAGAACATTAACTTCCCAGCAGTGGCTATCTGCAATGTCAACAGGATTAGCAAGAAGGCACTGGCTAAGTTAGCAGCTGAAGAGTAAGCTCCAACACTTGGATCCATTTTGTATATTTGTCAGGTATTATGAAATTACTTCCATGCTGGACTGGGAGCGAAAGAAAAACATAGAATGAGCCAGCTGCATTTCCTTCCGGGCATGCTGTAAAAACCAGCGAAGGGATCCGGGGGCAGTATATAGCAATTTAGGCGATAGGCTGAAACCTGTCACTATAGCAATATACGTATAATATCATAAACAAAACTTTGTCAGACGTGGCGAAACGACCTTTATTTAGGTCGTTTACACTCTAGCTACCCCATTAGGGATAAAGGCGTGATTATATGTATGTATGTATTACTTGTATGTGTTTTTCTCCCATGCTGGACTGGGAGAGATAGAAAAACATAGAATGTTCCAGCTGCCCTTCCTCCCGGGCATGCTGTAGAAGTCAGCAAAAGGGACTCGAGGGTTACAGTGTATTGTAATTTAGGCGATGGGCTGACAACCTGTCACTATAGCAATACATATTACAATCTAAAATTGCCCTCAATTTTTGTCAGACGTGGCTAAACGCTCTGCCTACCCCATTAGGGATAAAGGCCCGATTATATGTACGTATGTATGTATTAAACAAAACAGTTTTACAAACATCATAAAAATAGCATAGCATAGTCTACCTAAAATGTAATAAATAGAGTCTATGCTATAATATTAATGATCCATGATAGATGGTCAATATTGGGAATCAAATACGATATCAAAAATTGAAACTTTTCTTCCATGCTGGACTGGGAGAGATAGAAAAGCGTAGTGTTCCAGCTGCCCTTCCTCCCGGGCATGCTGTTGAAGTCAGCAAAAGGGACTCGAGGGTTACAGTGTATTGTAATTTAGGCGATGGGCTGACAACCTGTCACTAAAACAATACATATTACAATCTAAAATTGCCCTCAATTTTTGTAAGACGTGGCGAAAGCGCCTTTTACGAGGCGTTATGCGCTCTGCCTACCCCGTAAGGGATAGAGGCGTGATTTTTGTATGTATGTATGAAACTTGGAAGAAGGCTTGTTCAGCATTGTATTGAAACTGGCTGTTGATTCTGATGATAAATGTCTACTGTGTTATAGTAGCGTATACATATTATTTCTCCAGGTACGAGGACATAGGCGGTAAGGCGTCAATGGAGGAAGTGCAACGTGTTCTGCTCAACCTGGGGAGACTGATAGACTACTCCTACAACGACACACTGAAGACCAACATCATATTCCTCAGGATGGTCGAGAAGTATCGGTTCAATAGTGAGAAAATCATTTCAATCATGAAGCGGGTAAGCATAAGACCTCAGAAGGAATCATTCTGTGTGTATGTATGTTTATATCTTATCTCGTCTTTCGTCATCAATCTTACCGCAGTGTGGATATCTTTTATCTACTGTCATAATTTTCTTCCATGCTGGACGGGAGCGAAAGAAAAACATAGAATGTGCCAGCTGCATTTCCTCCCGCGCATGTTGTACAAACCAGCTAAGTGATCCGAGGGTTTTAGTATATTGCAATTTAGGCGATATGCTGACAACCTGTCACTACAGCGATATACCTTCAAATCTATCAAAAAGACCCTCAAAACTTTGTCAGACGTGGCGGAACGACCTTTGTTTTGGTCATTTACGCTCTGCCCACCACATTAGGGATAAAGGCGTGATTATATGTATGTTTGTACTGTCATAATTTGAAAACTCATCTCATCTGCACTGACTATTACTCTTCCAGCTGACTCCAACCTGTGAAGACACGCTACTACGGTGCGCGTGGGCCGGTGACCTCATTGACTGCGACAAGATCTTCCGAATGCGCCGGACTGCAAACCGGGGCTACTGCTGTACCTTCAACTACGTCCTCAACTACAACCTCAAAACGTAAGTAGTAAGCTAACATTTTTACCGTTTGCGCCTGGTTCAGCTCTTTGTGGAGCTTTCTACTTGGTACAATGTGAAATCGGTCATTCAGATTTATCCAAAGACAATCATGTGAAACCATTTCCTTGGGATTACCACTAGGATGTAGATTTCATACCGCCCTAAAACATTACAAAACATGCATTTCATATTTTTAAAATACTTCTCCTCAGGCCTACAGCGGACAGTGATATAAAGCGTCAAAAGACAGCTGGTCACGCTCAAGGGCTTACTGTGGCGTTGAACCCACTACTTGATGACTACGCCTATCCGATAAGCAACATTCTGGGTTTTGATGTAAGCATTAAACTTATAGACTCTGACATGGACATCTTCAGCCTTACTCACCATGATTGTCAGCCGGAATGGCGAGCGCTCTACCAGATTCCTTACTAGTCGACTCTCAGTCGGATGCTAACCCTGCATCCGGGGAATAACCTTCAACATAATTTATTCGACTATCGGTGCGTCTATAGTGAATTAGGTTGAGACTAGGAGTAGTAGAAAAGATCTTGGGACCGTTTTGTTTTACTAAACAGTTGGGATTCTGTCAAAGGCTCTTAGCACTGAATTTATATTATTATTTACCTACATAATGTATTGCCTGAAATGTATACCAGCCTACTAGTTCATCTTTTATTTTCCTGTGCCCTAAGGTTGCCTTGAAGAAATTGCTGCTTAGCAATAAGGCCGCCTATTTGTACTACTATTTGTTATATTTTCTGTTTTTTCTTGTGTCTTTTCTGAGCAATAAAGTTTATTCTTAGTCCTAGTCAACCTACCGGAACGTTTAAATACTATCCTAGCTTTAAAAAAGGCCTACCATGTACCTACATACCCACAGTAAGGTGCAAGTTTGTCTTATTTCTGCTTGCTTCTAGATACTGATATTCGACTCTCAGCACTTCGCAGACCCGACAGCCGGTCGTGTGAGCCATCGCATGTCTGAGCCTAACGCTGTGGTCTTCCTGGAGATCAAGTCCACTAAACAAATCGCTACCAGAGAAATCAAGAAATATTCGTTGAAAACGGTGAGTAGACTTCATATACCATATTCATTCATATACCAAGTCAAAACTGATAAGCATAGTCACCACGGATCTAAGGGTAAGAATGTGGCCATCGATGCCCAGTTGTTTGGGTCCGGCTGTCTCCTTCGAAACTTATAAACACATGTGCACACACTTTAACGTTCCCACTGAGCCAGGATAACCACTTTAGGTGGGGATTCACACATGACCCCGACCTTCGGTGCAAATGTGGAGTTGACTTACAAACCATGGCCCACCTAATATCGTGCTCTTTGTGCCCGTCCACATGCACGAGAGACCAATTAATGCAGCTACAGAATAAGAGAAGCGATGACAGTTGCCGACTACTGGGCTAGAGAAATTTGAGATGGGGTTTGACTTGCCCTCAAATCAATAGAAGAAGAACGCTCCCACACACTCCAAAAAGTCAATGCGAGCCAATCACGTATCGCAGCGTAGCATGTACACGTACACAACTACATTAACAATTCACTAACTCACGACACCGAGCGGCGGCCGTACTATGTAAAAGAATGAGCGCGTTTTTTTAGCATTACGTACATTGCTCATTTAGCATAGTTTCCAAGCTGCGGCTAAAGAGCGGTGCTCGGGCGATGTAACTGTTTATGCTTACTGAGTTCCCACGCGCCGCGTCCGTAATAGTCACCCTTGGCAAGTGGATTGGTTTCATTTTGCGTCTAAGCAAAATAAAATCACTACCCAACCCGATTTATTTTACTGGAGAGACTTAATTCTAGAGGTATAAACCAACTTGTTTTCAGAGAGGATGCCGATTCCACGATGAAATGCAAGATGTCTTCCATAACATGTACTCGTACAGCACCTGCATCGTTCTGTGCCGCATCATCACCATCCAGTCCCTCTGCAAATGCACCCCGTTCTTCTTTGCCGTCAACAAGCAGGTCATGACCACACCTGTCTGCACTCTGGAGGATCTGAAGTGTCTCAACAAGTATAAAGGTGCCATAACGTTGTCAGAAAACTTTAGGCGGTCTAAGCCGTTTATTTTTACATAGATACCAGGTGGAAGACGCTGTCCCTTACAACCGGTATAATCAAGTCTTTATCCCTAACAGGTAGGCAGAGCGTAAACGACCTAAACAAA
Source organism: Scrobipalpa costella (assembly GCA_949820665.1). NCBI lineage: Eukaryota > Metazoa > Arthropoda > Insecta > Lepidoptera > Gelechiidae > Scrobipalpa > Scrobipalpa costella. The sequence continues at coordinate 5,757,616 of OX463314.1, forward strand.
AGTCCATAAGTAATTAAGTAAAAAATCATCTATTGCGACAAAGACACAAAAAATAACAACAAAATAGTTAGAGTATTTAAGATAAGCCAGTGTCATAATAGGTAATGGGCTCAGCATATGCTGGTCAGATTTACCATCCAGCGCTTGTTTTCAGCCCACACCTTTATTGCGAGCCGGCCGTTGTACAGAGCTCATAATGTAAATAACAAAATCAAATCAAATTGATTCTCTCATAAATAATAAAATATATATATGGTTGCCTTGATCCTGACAGTAGCGGTAAAAATAACAAATCATAGTGTAATTAAGTACTTCAAGTTTTCGATTTTACAAAGAATTCACTAATATAATAATTACAGGATGAAATTTGAATAGAGAAGAAGGATTTTGATATAAACAATCAAAGTAATATGAATAAATAATAGTCTAGTCTAGGGGTATGATTTCTTGGTGACAGCACATAGACAATGTAGATCAACCCAATCGTTTTTGAATGGACAACAAGTTCTTTAATGCGCATCTACGTATATATAATTAATTTTAAGATACAGAGTTAGGTATACTAAAAACTCGCTGGAAGCTCATTCTCTTTTTCTCTTTACGTGGAAATTAGACCACTCCCTAAATATTAGTACCATTCTCACATGAAAATATAGAAGCTAAAAGTTACAATTGGGTGGGATTTGCACCCACGATCATAACATACATTTTTTATGTTTTAAAAACATGATTAACACTGTAAGCACATATTACTTACTAACAGCACATTAAACCTTTTAGTTTTCTCTGCTGTAAGTATCAATTTTTCAAAAATATAGGATACCATTCTCCTTATAAGGAGGATATCGAATAATTAATTCATGGAAAACTGAATAAAATGGTATAATCACGAAAAAGCTGGAGCTTCTCCTGTGTTTCATGTAACCTGTCTTCCAGAAAAGCTGTACTACTTATTCCCCTACGGCACCGAGGACACTCGTGGTCTGGAGCAGGAGCTCGAAGACTCGCTCACCTGTCCGGAGTGCCTCCCAGACTGTGAGATCACCAAGTACACCACCAAGGCTTTCGAAGCTCAGCTCTACTCTCCTGATGTGAGCAAGAATATGAAGGATTTACTGATGTAAGATTTTTACACTACACATAATCACGCTTTTATCCCTAATGAGGTAGGCAGAGGAGTAAACGACCTAAACAAAGGTCGTTCCGCCACGTCTGACAAAGTTTTGAGATGATATCTAGGATAGATTTGTACGTATATTGCTGTATTGACGGATTGTCAGCCCATCGCCTAAATTACAATATACTGAAACCCTCGGACCCCTTAGCATGCCCGGGAGGAAATGCAGCTGGCATATTCTTTGTTTTTCTCTCGCTCCAAGGCCGGCATGGAAGAATAATAATAAATAAATTGGAGGAATATTTTTACACTAGTTGGCAAAATATGTAAACAAGCATAGGGCTTGTCTTGCCTGATGGATTAACCTTAGCCTATGATCGCCAGCTATACTAGAAGGCTGATGAAACATCAACTGTAATAGTGTCTAGCAGTGGACTATTGTAGTATCAGACGCCATTGATACCGCGTTTAAGGACTTGAGAGCCCTATTTAACTTACTTAACCTAACTTTACATACATACATACATAAAATCACGCCTTTATCCCTTACGGGGTAGGCAGAGCGTAAAACGAACCTAACTTCACATTTGATTTCAATCTTTTTTGAACTCCAACTGTGTTCCCACTATAAAAGCACTGGTTTAAAATTCTCTTTGCAAACTCCATATTTTTTGTAACCCTATATAGTAATCATATTAATCATATATTTTATAATCATAGTTTAAGCACTATTATACGGGGTGTAAGGGACAGCGTCCCGCAAACTGATAGGGGTTGGTCGGTCAACGAAACTTAACAACTATCAGCAGGATTTCTTTCAGGAGGTGAAAAACATAATTTTGCTTTGCCATACAAATTGTCTGATTTAATTTTCATCTAAAAGAATTTTCTGGTGTAAGTTGTTCAGTTTCGTTGACTGAGCAACCCCTGTCAGTTTGCGGGACGCTGTCCATTACACCGGTAGATTCTGTGGTTTAGGTCTAATATGACTGACTAATACTACTTTTCTTTACATTTCTTTATTACAGGGAAGGTTTGGAGTCTATCCCGAACAAGAGTATAGTCAGCATTTACTTTCCGAGAAACGATGCAGTCTTGGTTCGCTTGGACGTTGTGAGCTACTGGTATGAAGTAGTCAGTAAGTACCTACCTAATTTTACACACACACATAATCACACCTTTATCTTTAATGGGGTAGGCAGAGTGAAAACGACCTAAAAAAGGTCGTTCCGCCACGTATGACAAAGTTTTGAGGGTTATTTAGATAGATTTGTAGGTATATTGCTGTAGTGACATGTTGGCAGCCTATCGCCTAAATTACAACATATTGAAACCCTCGGATCACTTAGCTGTTTTCTACAGCATGCCCAGGAGGAAATGCAGCACATTCTATGTTTTTGTCTCGCTCCCAGTCTAGCATGTAAGGTACCTAATTTTAAAGCTTTTAAAAGCTCCTATATTCCAAATATCCTTCTGTCAGATTAGATGAAGCGATGATCTACGGTTAGGAAAAGTATCCACTTCCTGCCGCCCTGGATGGGTAGCCCGATATCAGATAGAATCGGCTCTACAGGACGACGAACTGCCTCCGTGGTCTAGTGGTCAGAGCCATGGGCTTACGATCTGGAGGTCCTGGGTTCGATTTCCAGAGGGGAACACAAAGTTGATATTTGTTAATTTATCAGTTGGAGAGGTTTTCCTCAGTTTGGTTAGAACATTGCAGGCTGAATCACCTGATTGTCCGAAAAGTAAAAGGATTCCGTGCTTCGGAGGGCACGTTAAGCCGCCGGTCCCGGTCGCTTTCTTTGATAGTGCTCGTTACTCAAACCATATCAGAGGCCCAATAGCTGTGCTACTAGGCGGTTTGAAAACTCTGACACCAGGGTTCTTCGGGTCGTTGTTCGACTCGACAATCCACACGCTAAGAAGAAGAAGAAGAAGGACGACGCTTCTCCAAAACAGAGCCAAACTTCGTTGAGGCTTTACTGTCTCTAAGAAGCGTTCAAATTCTGGATAATTCATCTGAATTTAATTAATACTATATTAGAACTGGTAGATAAACGAATATACATACATACATATAATCACACCTTTATCCCTAATGGGGTAGGCAGAGCGTAAACGAACTAAAGAAAGTTATAAAACAAATATAAAGGTAATTATTATGCCCTTACTATTGCAGGTAACGTCGGCGGATTCTGTGGAATTATCGTTGGATTTTCCATCATAAGCATGGTGGAAATTTTCTACTTCTTCACGATTCGTTACGTGCATCACTTTATTAAAAACTTTAGGAAGTATTACTAAAAAGTTCCAACTGATACAAAATTTAATTTATAAAAATGCCCCGGGCGCATGAGTTTTACGTCACAGTTTATGACTGTTGAATGCTTTTTCTTTCGTGGCTTCTTTAGCACTTGCTTGCAAACCTAAGCTTCAACTACGAATACGGTCAACATATCGGCATTGCAAAGCTTAACTCAACTTGAGTCCGTCTTAAACAGGTGTTAATATTTTTGAAGTAAGTAATTAATAAGTGTATGAAAGCTACCTATAAAGATTATTATCGGCAATGCAATTTTTTTCGACGGTCCCTATTCGAGAAGACGAAATCGCAATTGCATTTTAAACCGCGACTCCAGCGCACCAAAACATACCCCCATTACATACAAACATTTCCTTTCCCCTCTCTGCCCCGCGGGAGTATGTTTCGTATAATCTTTCGGAGTCACAGGCTTTAGGGTATTTTCAAAGTAGGTAATTTTTTTTTAAAATGTTTATTTGCTATGTTTGAAATATGCGTTTGTTCCCTGCATCCTGCCCTGCCACTTTCTTGTGTCATAGTCACAGGGAAACTATGAAATAAGGCAAATTATGAAATTGCCACATTTTTAAAAAACTGATTCGGGTATTTGTTTATATGCACTTTTGTCATATTTACCTACTTTTTTTTTCATAATTAACGATTTACTATTTTGAGTTCCTATTTACATTGTTTTTAATGACTAATAGGTACAATTTTTAAATGCCTAGGTAAATAATTAATGTGAACTATTTGAAATTGTAATTACATATTGCCTAGCCTTGACATTGAAAATAAATGATCATATTTAATTAAGTACAGTAAAATATCCACGTGTAATTTAGTACACTCACTATAGAAAAATGGTCATGTTTCATTAACACTAATTAACTTTCACGATAAGATAATAACTTAATAAAATATTCAAATGCTATTCAACACATGCAATGCTGGTTTTATTACATTCTCGTCCTACTGAGCACTAGTTTTCTCTTTACTGGTGCTTAAAAAGGCCATAATATAAAATATGGAGAGTGCGAAAAGGTCAAGGCAGCGGAAACGCAAGAAGGCTAAAACGCCTGTTCATTTGAGCATAGAGATGATTCTGCGTAGAAGTTGCATGGATAGTTTGAGAGAGTACGTTGAATGTTGCTCCCTTGCCGGCGTGAAACAAATGTGCGACCCAACTCTTAGTATGTTCCACCGGTAAGACTTCTACTATTTAAAGTGTATTATTAATCGATGCACCTTCAAGACATATTTTTCCAATTACTTGTATTAATATAACTTATACTTTATGCACTCGCGATTATGTTCACTCATTTTACTCATACTTGTTATCCAGGTCAGTCGTGATAAATTTTGGTGGTAAAACATGGGAATTTACCTTTTATCCCGACGATTCAACTATGTTTCAATGGTCGTGGTCGCGGGTCGACTGAAGATCTAGCGAGATGTCATCAGAACGGCGGGCAGCTAGATGTTACACTACCCACATATTATCTTTATATATTTTTTATTGTTCGTAAACACAAGACGACCGGCACACAACACTCACTCTTCAGATGACCTGCGACCACGACTATTGAAACATAGTTGAAACGTCGGGATAAAATGTAAATTTATATGTTTTTACCAGCAAAATTTATCGCGAGTGACCCGGATAGCAAGTAAAATACTTGTATTACGGTCTAATCTTATATTTATGTGTAGGATAATCTGGGCGTTGGTGTTCTGCACAGCATTAGGTACCTGCTGCTACTTTCTGCTGTACATTTGGTCTGACACCCTGAACAGACCTTTGATCGTCACTATGGAATCCTCCACGTATCCAATAAGTTCCATTGACTTTCCTGCTGTTGCTATATGTAATAACAATAGGATAAGCAGGAAAGCTTTAGAGAAATTTGCATTAGAAGAGTAAGTCCTTTTATTGAAAATGTTCTGACTAACGGTTTTATCATACAAATGTTGTGTGGGCTTGATTTATTGTTAGCTACCAGTTTTTACATTTACATGATAACGATGATGCCCACAGATATCCCGATCTGGCCGACAAGAAATCTTCAATGAAAGAAGTAGAAAAGACAATCCTCAACTGGGGTCGACTCATAAACTTTTCCTTCAACGAGACTTTAAGAAAAAACACCATGTTTCTAAGAATGACAGAAAAGTATCGCAACAATAACAAACGAATAGAACCTATAATGAAAATGGTCCGATATTTTTTGCTTTTGATACTTGCTGTCTCATCTTCTCGCTGCTGAGTAGATGTTTTTTAATAATAAATAATTTAGCTTAGCTTAGCAAACAAACAAAATGCTTTTTCACGGTTTTCATTTCAGTTCCTTACAAAAAATGTTTTAAAGCTTAATTGCCGAACGTAAAGGTACAAGGAAATTTTGTATTTTAGCTTGCTCCTTCTTGCGAAGACATGCTGCTAAAATGCGTCTGGGGAGGTGCTATAGTGGATTGCATGAGCATCTTCAGTATGCATCGTATCGCTAATCGGGGCCATTGTTGCACTTTCAACTATTGGTAGGTGTGTCTGGTTCTGGTTTGCAAATGTGCCACAAATAGCATGCGTAATGAAATATCATACGGAGTGTAAGGGACAGCGTCCCGCAAACTAATAGGGGTTGCTCAGTCAACGGAACTGAACAACTATCAGCAAGATATATTTTTTCAGGAAGTGATAAAAAAAATGGTTTTCCATACAAATCGTCTGATCGAGGTGGACATTTTGTATGGATAAGCAAATTTCTTTTTTCGCTTCCTGACCGTGGAAGTTGTAAAGTACCGTTGACTGAGCAACCCCTATGAGTTTGCGGGACGCTGTCCCTTCCAGCCGGTATAAAAATGTACTCCTTATATGCTCACATATGCTGCGTTTAATCTTCAGGGTTAGTAAACATGATAAGACAAATAAGCAAAGGGAACCGGGTGTTCTATACGGGCTTACTGTTTTGCTAGATTCTATGGTAGAGGACTACGCTTACATGTTAAACGCTATTAGAGGTTTTGATGTAAGTTTAAATGTTATGCTCCAAACATACAAACATTAAATCACATTTATTTTGATACCAGAAAGCATTTAGCTATCATCACGAAAATATTTATTTCAGATCCTAATACTCGATCCCGCACATTATGCAGATCCGAACGCAGGGCGTGTGATTCATCGGATATGTGAACCCAATATGGCTGTTTATTTGGAACTTAAAGCTACAAAACAAGTTGCTACTCGGGAAGTTCGAAAATACAACATAGCAACGGTACCTATCAAAATATTTTCAACTTTATTTATTTATGCATAGAAAACTATTGATGAAAAAAAAATTTTTTTTTTAGAGGAAGTGTCTTTTTCATGACGAAGACGTCGAAGATCAAGATGTTGATGTATATTCATACAGCACTTGCATCGTATTATGTCGCATTAACACTATTTACTCTCTTTGTAAATGTACACCTTTTTTCTTTGCGTTAAAAAACTATCAAAAAGGACCTGTGTGCAGCCTTGAAAATCTAAGGTGTCTTAATAAATATAGAGGTACGCTAGGCACATTATAACTATGATTAAGGCACAGTGATTTACTTATTTTTTTTGTATTTTAAAAAAATCAACTATAATAGCATTTTTAATTAATATTTTCAGAAAAGTTTTATTACCTTTATCCGATAAATACAAACAACGTCCAAGGACTAGAACTTGAGATCCAAGACTCTCTGTTCTGTCCGTACTGTCTACCCGATTGTGAATTGATGGCGTACTCGACAAAGTCATACGAATTGCCTCTAACAAGTCCATATGAAAAGAAAAACTACAAAGATGATATACAGTAAGTTTGCAAACCTTTGATCAAACAGCAAGCAGTTAGCTAGTAAAATTAAATGACTATTTATGTTTTAGGACCAACGTTAACCTTACAAACAAAAGTTATTTGAGCATCTATTATCCTCTTCCTGATGCTAATTTGGACCGGCTGGACGTCGTCTTTTACTGGTATGAAATATTAAGTAAGTTTTAGCTGACTAACAAGTTAACAGGGAGTGTTGATCAAAAATTATATTGTATTTTCATTAAATTGTATTCTTGCACATTATTCATTTCAGGTAATATTGGTGGATTCTCCGGTATAGTGATTGGGTTTTCTGTTATAAGTGCAGTTGAAATTATATATTTTTGTACCATTCGCCTATTTACAAATTTTTATAACAACTACAAAAAATATCGTTCACAGTAGATAATTCATATATAAATTATTAATATTTATTATAAACAGTATTGCATTGCTTAAACTTGTTTTATGCAAATGGCTAATATAGGTAATGCCTGATTTTATTTTTCACTGCAACTAATTTGGTTGCGTTTACGAAGACTCTTACAAATATCTTAACGCTCATGTCGTAATCAGTTTGCACGAAAATAAGTGATATGACATTAAAATTATGGACTTATTTAAATAGTTTATATTTATAAGCTTCATCGTCTAAAAATATCCACCTATCTCACTACATTACACGATAGCGTCAGATTTTGTACTTTGCTCTACAAACGTCAGTCGTGAAACGTCATCAGTAAGCTATCTCCGAAAATGCGCGTTATTCTGTCACTAAAACCGTGGCAAAATCGCACAAAGGTTTGGAGTCGCAATTTGCAATATTTACGTAAAATGTCCGCTAATTCGCCACCGGGAAGCAGCGAAGGTGAGTTAGTAATTCACTATTACGATGTTGGTGTTCTAAAAATAGAGTTGTAATGTTCCATGTTTGTTTTTCAGGGGACGATTCGGTCGATAGGCCTGGCCCGCCAAACCCCATCGAAAGCCTTGGAGCCAGGATCCGAGACCTCGATGTGGACTCTATCAGGAGGTACTTGGCTCAGAAGCTCGGGTTCTACGAGCCCCCAGAGCCCTCGGCGCCGGTAGAGAAGGTCTTGGATGAAGTAAACTTGGACGGTATTGTGAAATGGATAAAGGGCGACAGATGCAAGAATATCATAACATTATCAGGCGCAGGCATTTCCACGTGTAAGTGACATTATTAGGCTCCTTATTTGGCTATTAACAGCAGTATAAACATTAATTATGTTTAAGATACAATGTTTATTAGTTTAGACTGAAACTCAGTGGAAAATTGTTAGTTGCTGTATTGTTTATTACACACATTTCAAGGTCATTTCCGGCCTGACTTATGGAATATTTTTATCAGTTGTTCTAACAAAACTGAGTTTGTTGTTTTACTATTAGTGTTATACATTTTCTGACTAAAAACAGTAAAAACATCTATATATGCAGATAGGTACTTTTTTTATTGGTCTATGAATATTAGCCTTTTCTGTTTACAATATTGTTAGAGTATCAAGTCTGTGGTTTAGTATTGATTCAATGATTTTGAATTATAACACTCTTGAGACCTGACAGCCTCACGTTAAAAAAATACTAAATTGGTATTTATTATTTATCTGAATGAATCTTACCAACATGAGAAAAATAAAAATCAGTGCACTAAACATTCAAGCTGTTTAAAAAAGAAAATAGAAATTGTTGATCATTTTATACCCAGGACTCTGAAGGATAGTTGAGGAGTTATTTTGTTTACTTGAAAACTTATGTATTTATTATTCAGCACTTATGAAAGTTTATATAATCTTTAAACATCTTTTCTTGTTATACAGCGGCTGGCATCCCAGACTTCCGCAGCCCGGAGACAGGTCTCTACCACAACCTGCAGAAGTATGACCTCCCTGAGCCCCAAGCCATCTTCGAGATCAACTTCTTCCGACAGAACCCTAAGCCGTTCTTCACACTGGCTAAGGAACTCTTCCCAGGAAGTTTCAAGCCCACCATATCACATTATTTCATCAGGCTTCTACATGAGAAAGGTTCTTATAAAATTTTGTTATATGATTTGTTGTAGCACAAAATAGTTGAGTCAATGTTTATAAGCACAAATTCTTTTCTAAGGAAAAAAGTTTGTTATTAGAATTTGTAGGCTGGTGCCTGGAATTTGGAATATAGAAAATTCTTAGTGGTTGGGTCATGCTACAAAGACGTCACTTCACTAGGAAAAGATTTGAATTCAAATATTTTTGATTAACAATTTATGAAATTACTTCTGCGTAAATTACCCCAGTTTAGTTTATTATTATTATTATATTATTTAATCAGGCAGGCAGTTGTAGCAACTGATAGTGCCTGTATCCCATTGTTCACGATTTGCTTGTCTTATTGAAGTTTTGTAGGTATTTGTCCAATTTGTTCTTAAAGAACAAAAAACATTTGTATTCTGTGCTGTCACTACATCTTGAGGTAGCTTGTTCCAGTTAGCAACCACTCTATTTGAAAGAAAGTGCTTGTGTGGGTTGTTGTGTGAGAAACAAGTTGTCAATTTAAAACAGCGTTTTTGGTCTCAATTTAATAGGGCATCAAAGTTAGATAGGTCATAGTGGCTGTTTAAAATTTTGAAAGTCTATCAAATCCCCACGTTCTCTTCTTGCTTGCAAGGTCTTCATTACCTCTAGGTGTTGGTCATAAGTTAGCTTTTTAATTGTCTGGGTATTTTGGTGAAACTATGCTGAACCCTTTCAAGTAGATGCCTTTGACAAAGTATGGACTCCAGACTAGGAATGCATACTCGAATTTAGGTCTGATGTAGGTCTTCAAAATTTTCAGTATCATTTCTGGTGTTAAAGTACCAAATGCTTTTCTGATCAAATAAATGAAACTTTTAGCCTTTTTGGTTATGGTAGTAAACTAGTATAGGACAACTGCTAAAGTTTAGGCAGTAGTTAGTTGTGATAAACGGATAATAGATGTTGCCTGTTGCCACAGAATATATAATAGTACTACATACAGATCAGCCACCCACCTCCCCTCCCCAGTCCAATATATGTCACACTCCGCACCAGATTGTGGGTCACATTGTGTGTACGCTTAGCGGGGATAGCACGCGCATGTTTCCCAGTGTAACGGAAATAATAAAGTTTTGTGTTCCAAAGATGGTTAGGTACTGTTCCGTGTACAGATGTCTTTCTACCACAAGATATGACTCCAATAGGAACTTTTTTTAGATTCCCAAGTGATGAGAGACGGTGAGTAACTTCATACGAAATATGCAACCTAACCTATTCTAACTATTCAGTTACAGTGAACTACTTTAAAACGTTGGTTTATTTAAGAACCAAATTAATCAAGTGGTAATTGGGACCGAAATAACAAAATTTTACAACCCTTATAACACGCACACAAACACATGCCACATGCAACATGCAGTCTGTCGATGTGTGACCAAAATGACATTGTAGTTAGGAGTGTCCGAGCTGTGCTGTTGCAATGCATAAATTCAAGTCTGAATCAACCCTGAATGTGTGGTTTCAGGCCTACTCCTCCGGCACTACACGCAGAACATCGACACGTTGGAGCGCGGCGCCGCCATCCCCGAGGAGAAGATAGTCGAAGCTCACGGCACCTTCTACACCTCACACTGTCTAGATTGTCGCAAGGAATACTCACTGGAGTTCATCAAAGGTAATTATATAAAGCCACTAATCAGTTGGCAGATGAGTAAGATGTAATCTAAGAATTTTTAACCGTATCACTGAGTTTGTCTCTCTGTTTAGCTAACTTTCATTTATACCATGTTAAATGCATATTAAATTTAACACATGCGAACATTCTAAAGTACCTAGACAATCCTTTCTAAATTTATTGCTCTTTTGTATAACCTTATTGTAAAATATGTATGAAATTGAGACTATCAAAATGTTGTTTTTTAACATTGCTTCCATGCTGGCCTGGCAGCGGGAGAAAAATATAGAATGTGCCAGCTGCATTTCCTGCCGGGCGTGCTGTAAAAACCAGCTAAGGGATCCGAGGTTAAGTATATTGTCATTTAGGCGATGGGCTGACAACCTATCACTATAGCAATATACCTACAAATCTATCTTAAATAACTCTCAAAACTTTGTCAGACGTGGCGGAACAACTTTTAAGTAGTTTACGCTCTGCCTAGCCCATTAGGGATAAAGGCGTGATTGTATTTAAGTATAGGTCTGAAATCCACATCCACATCCACAGTGTCCACAGGTGGATTCAGAGTCCCTGCAGTATTTTGAAGAGTGTCCATATTGTTGGCACTTGTAACACCTAGTTACAAGTGAGTAATCCCTAACCGGGCACGATAATCAGTTTATAAAGACACGCTCTTGTTTCATGAGGGCTTTACGTATGTCTGCTCCTAGCTCTATGACAAAATTGCAGTACGCGGCTTCCTTTTTGCCAGTTTTGTGGCTGACTTTTGTAGAGGCAAAGTATCTGTCTTTGGAAATGCTAGGGTATTTGTCCGCAATATTTTGTTCATATAGGCATTGCAACACATCTTTGTCTGGCAAAGAAGAAGGAATACCGAGAAGTATAATTTTTGGTCTCTTCTTTGATGTTTCTTCCATTATTAGACCAGAAGTTTTAAGTGCATCCGAAGTTTTGAGTTTCACTAGATCCTCTTTTTTATCGGTGCTGAATATCACGCTACCATTTTTGGTTTTACGAAGTCCGCGAACATGTAACTTGAGTTCATCTGGTTTAATTATCGTTTGTACCAGAGCTTTGGTGTCAGCGTTCGATTGGTCCTTGTTCTCGGGGTAAAATGCTGCTAGTACTCTTTGGGAAAACACGAGTATTTTGGCCTGTTAATTTTTATTTTTCTGCATAAGTTGGAATGCTAGTTATTTCATTGGAAGCAGATTTAATGCTCTCTTTTAGTCCTGTAATTGGTTGGAGACAGTTAAATTTATTTGCTCGGTCATAAACTTTTTGATGTCTTCTAGTTGCTCGGTTATGGTGCTTTGATTTTGCAATTGCATTATGGTCTGGTTGGCTGATATGCACTTTTGTTTCACGGACTGATATTCGACAGCCATTTGTGAGGCGCTACCCATAATTATGCTGCTGATGTGGTGAACTTTTTGTTTGTCCGAATTCACCAACTTCCCTTCATTTGCAATTGTGCAAATATCAGTTAAATGTTCTTCGATGGTAGCAAGCCATTTTTTGACTTGCGTGGTTGGAATTAGTTCAACTGACGCATGGGCATGATGTGGCGTCCGTTCTCGGTCCTCTGCGCTTCCTCCATTCGTGCGAGTAGGGCTCCTTCGGGTCTTCGAACTGTTGTTAAAGGGACTCTCGTCCGTCATCTTGCTAGCTTATAATCAAATATTCATACCTTATTCAATAACGTAGGCACGCAAGACAAAGTCCAATTGAACAGCACGTGCTGACTTGCAGGTGACACAGATTCACAGGTTGAATATTTTATTTAATTAATAAAATCACGAATTAACAAAGTACGGAAATTGCAGAAGACACGTCCGTCTGCAATTCCATCTCAGAATTGTGAATATGTGTATTTCAGACCTGTACTTAAATAATAATGACAAAATCTTCCTGTATTTACCATTTTGAAAATACAGGAAGATTTTTCTGCTTTCTCGGCCCTCATCTTTATAATAAGATAAATACTGAATTATGCATATATGATAAACGTAGTTTAGAATGTAAGAAAATTGCAATGAATTGGTTAAAAACTAAAGATTATGAAGAGACGGAAAACCTACTGACTGTAATTACATAATCAACTAATCAGGCGCAATCAGATTTTGATGACTATAATGTTAATATAGCTAATACTAAATTAGTCACCTTTTGTTATTTTAATTATCTTATTCCTTAGCATTAGAATATATTTTCCCAGCAATTTAAGTTCCTAAGATACAAGTACTTACTTTACATAAGTACTTAGTTTAGGCACTTTAATAATAAATAAATAAATAAGTAAAATAATTATTATTTAGATAATTAGCGAGCATACAGTTTTATAATCAAATGCGTAACATGCTTACTATTGCATAAATTGTATCGTATTCTGTGATTCTACCTAACCTACATACCTACTAACTTGTACTATTTATCTAACCTACAACTAAGAACATACTAACAATGAATCATGTAATCTGAATAATAATAAATGAATTTGAATTTGTATGTATATATATGAAATCCTGTAATTGGCTTTCTGTCTTGTATTAATTTTATGTACTCATATATTAATAGCTGTTGGTTTTCCTGGAAATACAAAATAAAAAAAACAAAATATGTTCTTTAACATTCCAGAGCGCATATTCGCGGACCAGATCCCCATATGCACGGAATGCCCGGGCGTGGTGAAACCCGACATAGTGTTCTTTGGGGAGAGTCTCCCGGAGCGCTTCCAGAACTGTCTCCAAGAGGATTTCCAGCAGTGCGACATGCTCATCATCATGGGCTCCTCACTTGAGGTGCAGCCCTTCGCTTCCTTGATTGACATGTGAGTTATATTTATTCAGTTTATTTTTTAAGCATTCAATTACTTACTACACAAAATAAGTCATTTATAGATGCGATGCGAGGGCTGATATTATTCGAGGACAAAAATGATTTATCACTTTTCATGCTCTGAAAGTGCTATTTTGTTCGGGGTCTAGGCTGCACAAAATTTTATTTTCTGCGCAAGGGCAAAATCTTATCTACTCATAAATGCATCTCTTCTAGGGCAAAGTAAAAAGGCCATACAGCCAAATGCAATGAAAGTTCATAGATAAAACTTGTTATTTTACAATATTTACTTTAAATTATTTGCCAATTATGTATTTTATGACATAAAAAGATATTAAAATTTAAATACAAGTACAATAGTTTATTTAATTATTATAAAAATAATAATTACTTAGTATTAATAGGCTGTATAAGTCTCCAGCCCAAATGTCGAAAGATTTAAGAAGTTAAATGGCGGGAATGGATATGTTTTTTTTTTTTTTTTTTTTTTCTAATTATTCCTCGCAATCGAAGTGAAAAGCAAGAGTTTATAACTTGTGCACAAAACCATTTTGTCCTCGATTTAATATCAGCCCTGTGCAGCAGCTGCTAAAAATCTGGGACAAATACGACTTGTTTTGTGCACTTGTAAATGTACTCTATCTATCTATCAAGCAGGGCGCTTTCCGAGTATGAGAAGTGAAAATGAAATTTTAAGCTAGCCTGAACTTGCCATTGATGCCTTCTTCTGTCGGATTTAAGCATGTTACTGTTATATTAAAATGTGACCTTTTTACGTTCGAATAGTCCTAAAGCGGCTATTACACTACGTGCTAATTAGCATCCGATTTTATATACATTGCTTCCTAGTCTACGTTGACTTGAAATTAACCATATAGGCTTAGCAGTAATGTATATCAAATCAAATGCTAATTAGCAAGTAGTGTAATATCTGCTTAAACATTCCCAAAAAATCATAAATAACAATCTGTTCTTTCTCCCCAGGGTTCCCGAATGGTGTCCCCGCCTGCTCATCAACCGCGAGAAGGCAGGCATGCGGTCACCCATCATGCGGCTGTGGGGGCTGGCGGCCGGCGGCTTGCAGCTGGACGAGGCCGCAGTGAGAGACGTGGCCCGCCTGGGAGACTGTGACGACGGCTGCCGGGACCTCGCCAGCAGGCTCGGCTGGGGGGTTGGTATCAGACATTGATAGTCTCCCATCATCAAGCCACCGGTCACCCATCCATCAATCGACAATACAGCGGTCCAAAATACACAACGTCGACAAAGCCGGTCCAATTGCAGGTCGCCCAACTAGAGGTCGCCTAACTTCAGGTCACCAAACTAGAGGTCGCCCAAGTAGCAGTCGCCCAGCTAGAGGTCGTCCAACTAGAGGTCGCCCAACTAGCGGTCGCCTGTCTTGCAGTCACAAAAATTGCATCCACTCAAGTTGCTGTTACCACCCAAGATTTTTTTATAACGTTCAAAAAGTGCTAGAATATTTTGTGAATATGACTGTTCCTGTCTAACAACTCTCTCTTTCTTCCCTCAGGACGAGCTGGAAGCGATGGTGGTGTCGGAGCACGCGCGCCTGGAGCGCGAGGGGCACCTCACCGCCCCCCACGCGCCCACACAGCCCCCCGCGCCCCCCGCCCTGCCGCTCACACCTCCCACTCACCCCAGTGGGTCGGAGTCGCAGCTTTGAGAGAGGGATGGCGGATACAGGGTATGTGAGGGGAAATAGCGGGGGTCGGGGAGGGTACTTCATTTCAGATTCGTTCCTCGAGTGTTTCAAAATTATTATTTTCTAAAATATTAATAATTTTAATTGATTCTTGGAATGGATTCTTTCTTTGTCTGAAATGGAGTATTATAATGTAATATTTGTATTAATAAATAAAGAACACATTTTGGACTTTGCGCACCCAAACCCAATTCTATGTTTGTGTAGGTATATGATGTAAAAATAGATGGATAATATCAAAGTATGTAACGGGAAGCAATGAATTTGACTAAATCAATGCAATTGAAAACATTGGAGCATTATTTTGAAAGAATCTTCTATTTACTTGATAATCAAAACATCAGATATTGTTCATAAAGTTGTTGGAACATTATATTTTAAACTAGCGACCCGCCCCGACTTCGCACGGAAATTATCAATGTATGTCTACTATATTATGCGTGTAATATATACATCCTCTTGAATCACTCTTATCTATTAAAAGAAACCGCATCAAAATCCGTTTCCTAGTTTTAAAGAGCCAAGCATACAGACAGCGGGAAACGACTTTGTTTTATAATATGTAGTGATAACCCAAAATTTAAATGCATTTCATTAAATAAAATCACGACGAAAAATAACAGTGTGATTCTTTATTGATCACATAATAATGGGCCTAATTCTAGATTCACCGGCTGAACCTAAAATTATATTATATCTCAGGCTCAAAACACTGGAAAAGGACAGGAGATCTATTCTCTCCGGTTTTTTTATTTATAGTCGGCGGGTTTTATGCGTTATCTGTCATTTTTATATGCCGTCATATGATATGGCGGATAAAATTGATAAAAAAACTGGAAAAACGTGAAAAATCGCGTCGAAATCTAGCGGAAAAAGTGTAAAACCATAGAGTATTATTGGATTTTCTTTTTCAATGTTATTATTTTGAAAGTGACAGATACATTTTAATTTTAGTTTTAACAGCTGCAATCTAGAATCGAGCCCAATGTAGCATTATATTATAATACAGCCTGTGTTACACACTTGTCATATTCCTAGGAATTATCTGTAAAAAAACTGACTGTTCCAAATTATTTAAAAACGCTAGAGTGGCCATCTGCACATCATTTTGAAACTCTGTGTGCTTGTTTGGGAATGCTATGCTTTTAAGTTATATATTTATGAGTGTAATCGTACTTATTCGGAATGTATAACTTATATATTTCAACAATCCTATATAGGGGTATTTAATGAAGTTGTGAAATGACAGTCGCCACATATTTCTATAAAGGCCTTCGTGAAAGCTATTGATATCTCTTTCTTTCTCGCTTGAGTGAAATCACTCTGTTACATATGAGTGAAAGGGACGGCGATAGTTTTATACGACAATATTATGTCATCTGCGATGGCCTTTCAATGAATTATAAAAATTAAGTGGTGTAGTGATAGTGTTACAATAGTGCCTATACATAATTTATAAAAATAATTTATTTCTAATTTAAATGTTCGTTAAATAAACACCCACTCACTCGTTGAGGTGTTAGACCTCTACGTTTCGACTCTTTACGAGAGTCTTCTTCATAGAGAGTGAAAATTACACAACACCGCCCGCCGTGTGTGAGTCGAAGAGTCGAAACGTAGAGGTCTAACACCTCCGTAAAACAAACAAGTGAGTAGTCGTTAATTTATCAGTATGAATAACACTTGTTCGTCATTTAGTCATAAAATAAATGCTCCGTGTAAATATTAAGGGTTTTAGATTGAGACTGACATGAAGAGATTGATCTCAAATATTTTATTTAAATTAAAGTTAAACTTAACTAGTTCCTTTCTCTGGTTACCTGTTACTATTGACTTTTTGATTTGCAGTTATTTATATGGGGATTGGTAGTATTTTGGTATATTAGGAATGTTTTTGGTGTTAGTTTGTCAGTCTCAATCTTTTCGATGAAACTGTCGACCTTTTGTACTAGGCAGTCAGGCGCGTATTATTAAATACCAACCGTCCTACCCTCGGTTTTACCCGCGGCTTAACGAATTCCCGGTGAGAATTACGTATATTCCTGTGGTATTAAGGTGTTTCCTGACGACAGATGAGCAAGTAGATTTCAAGATATGCAACCATCATCATCTCCCTAGCCTTATCCCGTATCTCACGGGGTCGGCTTCCTAATCTAGGGGATTGAACGAGGTTGATTTCAAGATATGCAACCATCGCCCGTAATATCGTTCAAATCAGCGCTCGCTATGTCGTGGCGGTTACAAAATGTGCGAAATGCGCACAAAAAAGCTAGTTCCTTTAACTACGCGTCGGATTGAAAAAAAGCTGCTTTTTTTGGATAATCATAATACGGATATTTTCCGGGAGGAACCGTGAAAACGCTCCTAATAGTTTAGAAGGAATATCAAATTTACTGATACAAACAGCTTTACGTTCAGATTTTTTTTAGCATACTTATTTATGAACTAGATTTTTTTTAAATGATGCAATTGCAGGCCATGAACTAATTTCTTGAATGTATATTTTTTTAGAATTTTCCAATGACTCGTTTAGGAGAAATATGCTCTTAAAAACAACTATTTGCCGTTAGGAATCACTTTAAGTAGTAGACGACAGAATATGTCATAGCGCGCGTGTTAGCACTGCTGACGTAAGTATAAAGGTTAGGCCGCACTAAGGCGTAGCTGTAGCGGAGCGGAACGTCCTAGTGCGGTCTAACCTTTAGGACTTCTTATCGTGTCGATCGTTTAGGGGTTATTATATTAATTTCGAGCAGTACTGCCAAACGCACTGCGACGTCAGGGGCCTGTACAACATTTAATAATACGAGCTACTCCACAGAAATATGCATAACACAATTAGTATTCAGGTCGACTAAGGGCTAAATAAATTCTAAGACAGATTGCAGGCTTTCTTATAGTTGATATAACTAATTTTATACTAAAAAAATGTCTATTGCACTACTTACAATATAGCGCCGAGTTTCAACGTAAAAAGGAGCCTGCACTTTATCGTTATTTATTTATTTGTATTTAAGGTTAGACCGCACTATGACGTAGCTGCAGCGGAGCGGCGCGGCACGGCACTGCACGACAAAAACTGCCAGAATGTTTGAACTGACATTGCCGCGCCGTGTCGCGCCGCGCCGCTCCGCTGCAGCTCCAGTGCCGCCTCAGTGCGGTACCTCTCATACATTTTCATACAAAGAATCATTTGTCGCGCAGTGTCGCGCCGCGCCGCTCCGCTGCAGCTCCAGTGCTGCTTCAGTGCGGTACCTCTCATACATTTCCATACAAAGAATCATTTGTCGCGCAGTGCCGCGCCGCGCCGCTCCGCTGCAGCTCCAGTGCCGCTTCATTGCGGTAACTCTCATACATTTTCATATAAAGAATCATTTGTCGCGCCGCGCCGCTCCGCTGCAGCTCCAGTGCCGCCTCAGTGCGGTACCTCTCATACATTTTCATACAAAGAATCATTTATCGCGCCGTGTCGCGCCGCGCCGCTCCGCTGCAGCTCTAGTGCCGCCTCAGTGCGGTACCTCTCATACATTTTTATACAAAGAATCATTTGTCGCGCAGTGACGCGCCGCGCCGCTCCGCTGCAGCCACGTCCTAGTGCGGTCTAACCTTTACTGTTTTGTACTATGATGTGTGTCTTTAATTTTTAAGAAATAGGTAGTTGAGTTTGAATAATTGTGTCCTAGAGCCGTACTAATAGATGCTCTCGAACTTGTGTAATTATTGTCTGATTGCGAGTACAGTTATCTACACTTCTGCATTTATTATTACAGGTCTATGAATACTCGTAAAATATTCATTAAATATCGACACAAAGAAAAAAAAATGTTATATTATTTTAGCCAGTTTGCTTACAAACTTATATCAACTGATATTTTTGTTTTCTATTTTTATTTGAATGAAATAATAAGTTATAATAACATTTATCTTATTAGTATATAAAATTAACACGAGTATAACATAATAATTATAAATCCTTAAAATGTCTTATGAATTATGATACAGATAGAAAATGTGTATGTTTTGCATAATAATAAATAAAATAATCAAATCAATAATAGTGTAGTTCACATGCAGTGGTAGTGGAACCATTTGTTTCATCGATTTTATAAATATGGACTGATTTTGGCTATCGATTCGTTGAGAGCACGACTTAACTTAATCTTGACTTAAATTGTTGCCATCCCTTTCTAGTCTCTCAGGATAGAATATGACAGGTATGGCCTTAGTTAAGTTGTGCCATTTACAACGCCAGATTACTAAAACAATGATTTTCATATTTTTTTTATGTAATCTCAATTCTTATAAACTAAAATAACTAATGATTCCAACACCTCTGTAGTTTAATGAAATTTTTAGTGATAGTTATTTTTATAAAGTAAAGTAAGTAAATTCTACTTTCAGGTAGGAACCTGGTATATTGCGCCTTGTAGGTATATTCATCAGAACTGCTAAGGATTAGAAAAAACATCATGAGATGCCTTGTGGGAAATCCTGTGGTATTAACGCAAAATTACCCTTTCGGAAAATAAGATTATTATTTTGAGCGGGATTACTACCACGATTATATTTATTGTTACCTCGAAATATCGATGTAAAAATAAATATAATCGTGGTAGTAATCCTGTTCAAAATAATAATCTTATTGTAATGAACAACCGCGAAAGTTTCAAAACTTTGGTCGCAATGTCTTTCTCATTATTTCCCTTTTCGCAAAATGATCCCTTTATTCTGTCTTTTAGTAACTATTTGAACTTCATGTACTTAAAGGGAACATTTTGCACAAAGGTCATTTTGCGACGTAAGGAAACTTGTTGTATAGATTTTGGTGCTCTTTGCTTCCCAAAATATCTTAGAAATAAGAACAAGCTTGTTTTTTTCTGATCCTTGCCAGTAAACATAAATTAAATAGCCTGTGTAGAATAGCTATTAGAATATTGTAATTTATATTTATTTTCTAGATATCGACAACATCTCTTTATAGCCACAATCAAAATAACTATGAAGTGGAAAAAAATATTTTAATGGCTTAGCTGTTAATACCCTTTTTTGCTTATAAACAAAAGTGAAAAATAAGTTAATATGTGCATGAAGTTATGATTGATTATATTATTAGATTAGATTCTTAGAACATGGTGCACATATAATATATAATAGTCATTTTTTAAAGACTCAAATTGTTTTGTTATTGTTCATACATGCAATCAAACATACAATTGGTCATACAGACCTATGAAATACAGTTATCTATTTTTCTATTTAGTTTAGGTATTTCAATTCAATAGATGAAATGTGTTTTGTTTCAAATATTCTACTAAATACAATATTTTAATTTCAGTGGTGATTTGGATAGAAATTGTATTTTTATTTATTGTTTCTATATGTATGATTAATAAATAATTTAAAATACGAATGGGTGTTCTATTTATTTCTCTATTTTTGATAATCTTTTCTAGTATATATTTTTTTAAAAAACAAGATCAGTTAGTGTTAAACATTTATTTGGGAAAATAATTATTAATTATACCTATTTACATTGAATACATTTCCGTCCTTAAAAACTAGTCATCTCAAACTTTAATTACATTTAAATTAAATAATTGGGTATTACAAAAATAGAAAATTACGAACTTCTAGAAAAACACCAGTTCATGTCACAAGGCACTAGTAGGATATGGCAGTTTAAATTTAAGGCGATTTTACAAACTATTGGAACATTGCTGGTTGGAGACATCAGATCTAAATGGCTCAAACACAAATCTGATAGTACATCGTCTGCATTGCAAAAATGTGCGTCGCTGATTATCAAGTTTATCCTGCTACAACCATGCTGGCCTGGGAGCGAGAGAAAAACATAGAATGTGCCAGCTGCACCTCCCAGGCAGTATACTGTAATTTAGGCGATAGGCTGACAACCTGCAACAGCAATATACCTTAAAAACTATCTTAAATAACCCTCAAAACTTTGTCAGACGTGGCGGAACGACCTTTGTTTAGGTTGTTTACGCTCTGCCTAACCCATTAGGGATAAAGGCGTGATTATATGTATGTATGTCTTGCTACAAGCCGCGCAGTGAATCGCCTTTTTTCCGACTACTAAAACTTATCTCGGATTTAATGTCCAGCCGGTGTTGTGTTGTTCATTCCTTGGGGTCAGTGACCCTCATTCCTTGGGGTCGGTGACCCTCATTCCTTGGGGTCGGTGACCCCGTCGGCGCCGATGGCGAACATGGCCTCGGTCTCGGGCAGGCACGGGCTGTCGTAGATCTTGCACACGCGGTTGTCGCCGCGCCCCTTGCGCAGGTACAGCCGGGTCGTCGACGCGTGCGCTGACGGAAAACGATTTTTTATTTTTATTTTTTTATTTATTGTTTGCTCAACAAAATTACATGTCACAAATAATTTAATAAACTCCCAAACTTCATAGAAGTTTATAACGTACAGATTCATATATCGTGAAATTATGTTGTACCTATCAAACTGAATAATTTTCCCCAAAGAACAAAGGTTAGAAGCAAGAAGCTGAGTTTATTTAACGAAATAAATATTATGACTTTCGTCCATGCTGGACTGGGAACGAGAGATAAATATAGAATGTGCTGGCTGCAATTCCACCCAGACATGCTGTATAAACCAGCTAAGGGAACCGAGGGTTTCAATATATTGTAATTTAGGCGATGGGCTGACAACCTGTCACTACAGCAATATACCTACAAATCTATCTTAAATAACCCTCAAAACTTTGTCAGATGTGGCGGAACGACCTTTTGTTTAGGTCGTTTACGCTCTGCCTACCCCATTGTGGATATATGCGTGATATATGTATGTATGCAGAAGTAAGAAGATGAGTTTATTTAAGAAAATATATAATATGCCACGTTACATGATTCTGGTCAAAGTAAAATGAGATATGGCCCGCCAGGTATAGTTCACCTAGTGAGAAATTTTTGGTTTCTATAATTTTATATTAGCTATTCCAACAAAAAAATATGTCAATATAAAATTAAGTGTAGATTTTAGCTCCAGCCACAGAATATATAATAGTGGTCCAGCATAAATGGTGACTAAATCAAATTACAACCTCTCAGTGTAATTAAAACAACATATTTATTTACCCATGATATGTCCGCCGATGGGTTTCTTCGTGTCCGCATTGAACACGCCCACATTGTCCACATTGGCCACCACTTGATTGGTGATCACCACCGCCACACCAAACTGGAATATTGAATCAAATAGTAATTGACAAAGTGTGTAGCGAGAAGAATATGAATCCACTATTTAAAATTCACTAGTTCAGAAGTCGTATTTTTGAACCGCTCGAACTCCAATATGCATACGAAAGAGTAACTTTCGCATACGATTTTCATACAATTTGCCATGCGAATGTTAGTCTTTCGTATGCGAATTCGATTCGAGCGGTTTCTAAAATACGGCTCCAGCACTTGTTACTATACTGCCTCTGTGATGGGATGATATGATTATGAAGTAAATACAGAAAGTAAATAACCATATTGTTGACTGAACAAGTAGTTCAAAGAACATAAGTTTGAGGCTGTGTAGAGTAATGATTGTAATAAACTAATAAGTGATAAACACAAGGACTGTCTCAGTGGTCTAGCAGTCTGAGCCATGGGCTTTAGACCCGGAGGTCCCGGGTTCGATTCCCGGCGGGGGACAATGACATTGTGTTGTTGTTTCTGGTTTGGTTATCACCTGATCGTCCATGTAAGTAAGAAAAGTAAGATGATTGATGCTGTCGGATGGGTATGTAAATAGTCGGCCCTGCGCACGATTTCTCTCAGTTGTGTCAAGTCAGTCTGATCCATTAAAATAAGAGATTGAAGGAATAGGTTTTTGGGCACTAAAAACTAGTCCTGCGCAGTGGGCCAATCTCTGGGAGATTGGCAGCGATCACCGAAAATCGGTGGAATCTACATATAAGAAAATAATTACGTGTTTTGCAGGACATAGGTTAGTAAACCCAGAGAGTGACCCCAATAATTTGGTACAAATTTGAGACAAAATTCATATATTTTTTTTTAAATACCTCATCTGCTAATCGTAGCAGCATCCTCATGAAGCGTCCCAAATGCACCTGCCTCACATTCAGCTCCCCTCGGCCCGAATAGTCTGTCCTGTAGAGTGCTGTTGCACTGTCTACTATTATCAGCGAGTACCTGAAATGCATATTCATATTATTATTATTATTATTTAATAATAGCCGAGCAGCAGAATTGCTGATGTGGCTATATCCGTAGCTGGTGTGTGCGCTAGTATTTGATTAAAGTCCATTGTATGATTCATTTGAAAGTTTTACACATTGTATGTTATTTTATTATACACTTTTTAAATTTTATTATTAATTAACCACTTGTCAAGTCTATTTTTAAAAGTGTTTGTGGAGGGAGCATCAACAATATCTTGAGGGAGATTGTTCCAAGTATTAATGACTCTGTTGTTGAAAGTGTGGTAGCCAACATTTGTATTGGATTTTGTCCTTGCTAGTTGTGCATTATTCATATGCCTACTTCTATGTACAGTGCTCTTGTTTAAAATATCCTGTAGACTTGGGCAATTATATTTTCCAGATAGGATTTTGTACACCTCAATGAGATCACCACGTTTCCTTCGGTCTTTAAGGGTTGGTAACTTAAGAATTTCCAGCCTCTTTTCATAGCTCTTTTTCCTTAACTGAAATGGCATCTTGGTGGCCTTCCTCATATATTGGAAAAAAGAACTAACAAACTTTTTATTTCCCCATGGTGGACCGAGAGAAAAACATAGAATGTACCAGCTGCATTTCCTCCCGGGCATGCTCTAAAAACTAGCTAAGGGATCCGTGGGTTTCTGTATATTGCAATTTAGGCTGACAACCTGTCAGTACAAATCTATCTTAAATAACCCTCAAAACTTGTTAGAACTGGCAATGACCTTTCTATAGGGTGTATACGCTCTGCCTACCCCATTAGGGACAGAGGATGATTATATGTATGTATGTTATAATTTGACCTATGTTGGTTCTGGATAGTGCAAACTGAGTAATGCTGAAGTCTAGTATTTTCGGAAAAACTGTCCAGAATATGATGTGGATGATGTTTTTAGGACAGAATCCTTAAAAAATGAGCTCTTAGTAATTTAACCCCTTAATGCCTTACCTAGACTCAGCCATCATAGCACAAGCTTGCACCAGCAGTTGTGTCTGATGATCCGTGTTGTAAGCCCGGGCATATGCCACATTATCCAACACAGCCGCTCCCTCCATCCCGTACCGCTGCGCTACAGCAAGCAGTCTCTCTGGACGGAATGTGCCTTCTGTGTCTATGTACATACACTTGCCTTCACCACCTGATTGCTCAATAGGAAGCTGGAAGTAGGAAAATAAGTATCAGTATTTTTTTTCTACTTTTATTTTCATATCCTGGACAAGCTGGACTGGGAGTAATAGAAAAACATAGAATGTACCAGCTGCATCTCTTCCCCAGCATGCTGTAAAAATCTGCTAAGGGATTTGAGGGTTTCAGTATTGTAATTTAGGTGATGGGCTGGCAACCTGTCACTATAGCAATGTACAGATCTATCTGGAATAACACCCAAAACTTGTTGGATGTATTGGTCATTCACACTCTGCCTACCCCATTAGGCATAAAGGTGTGACGTATATATTTCATCAGATACAAAACCTTATATCCTGAGCGCTTGCTAGATGATTGAAGAGTTTATTCATTAGTGTTTGTCTGTTTAAACAATGTAAAAGATTTTTTTTTAATTTTTGTTTTATAATATGTGTATAAATAAAACCAACAAGTGTTTGTCTAATTACTCCTAGTTTATAACAATTTTCAAACCTGGCAAGTAACAGCCAAAGTGTGACATATCTGGGTCTTCCCTGTTCTGAATTCTCCAAATATCTCGGTGATGGAGCCTGTTTCTATTCCTCCGCCCAACAGTCTATCCAGCTCTTTGGATCCTGTTGTTAGCTGGATTATTTCTGCTCTGAAATATTAAGTTGAAAAACTAATTTAGGTGCATGGTGAAACACTAGAGATCTTGTTTTTAATATGGTAAACCTATTATTATTCATAATGTTGTTATTAAAAACACTTGTACTTGTTTCACTTAATATAATTTTATCCTACTGGTTTCGCTAACTTATAGCATCATTAGGGATTTTATATATATCATACACAACACATAAAACATTTTAAATAAACCGTTCATATTTAGAGAAAGAAGTGCAACTAAGATATCAATTGTTGCACTTCGTTCGCTAAATATGAAATTGGGCAAAAGCTATGAATTAGGTTGAAACTTGAGGTTACCTTTTCTGATGGAATTCAGTAGCAGTTGTAAAGCCCATGGGTACTAATTTGGAAGCTTCAGCCAATATTTTGTCTGCCTTAGCTTCTGAAATGCCTTTTATGGTGATCAGCCATTTCTTTGGTGCATACGCCACTGACTCTACAGTGTGGTAACCTGCTTCTTCTAACTTCTTGATATCTCCAGATGTGATTCCATTGCCCTGCACGTAAACAGAACATGTAAAAACATGTAGGTTACTCTATTAGGTTATGTATGGACAATATGTCGCAGTTTGGATACAAATAGTCAAAAGTAGGATAATTAATTAACCTCCAGTTTGGAGATGAGCTGTGGCCCGCACTCGTCCTCATCTTCAACAGTAGCAGCAGTCGCGGTCTGAGCTGATGCTGTTGCGGACATTATCCCGTATGCGCAACTTACACGATATCACCGAAACATTTATTATTTTTTAGTTAAAAACAAGGTTACTCTTTGTCAACAAAACACTTCCTTTTGTTCGGCAAATCGCATTTTTTCGCAAAGTTCAAGGAAAACAACAAATTCTGTCAAATGCAAATTCAAAGAGCTGTCAAATGTCAATTTTTCCCTCCAAAAATTTTAAAAACGATAGAAAGGAAAAAAAAATCTATATCAAATAGTAATTTTACTCATTCATTCTAATTTCCTCTATCTAACGGCAGCGATTACACTGTAAGTAATACTGATGCGATATTCGATACGGAATACCGTGTTAATATCCCGATACGAAGTATCAAGGTTGGATCAAGGTTACATCGATAATATGGACGTTAGTACTGAGTTGAGTTCGAACCTTGCGGTTGTATTTAAACTAGTCAATATCCTGTAACTTAAACTGCTGGATGGATATGGATGCCATTTCGTATACAGTTATATTATGACCAGTAATAAAACATAAGCTATATTTTGGCGCAGAAAGATATCTTTGTCCCATAGAAATAAATATATTATAATTTCTTCCATGCTGGACTGGGAGCGAGATTCTTCCATGCTGGACTGGGAGCGAGAAAAAAACATAGAATGTGCCAGCTGCATTTCCTCCCGGGCATGCTGTAAAAACCAGCTAAGGGATCTGAGGGTTTCAGTATATTGCAATTTAGGCGATGGGCTGACAACCTGTCACTACAGCAATATACGTACAAAATACAAATCCATCTTGAATAACCCTCAAAACTTTGTCAGACGTGGCGGAACGACCTTTGTTTAGGTCGTTTACGCTCTGCCTACCCCATAAGGGATAAAGGCGTGATTATATGTATGTATGTATGTAGAAATAAATAATTAGCTGGGACTAAAACCAACCAGTAACTTTTTTTATTTAATTATGTTATTGTAAACACCGTGTTTTTAAATTAAATTTGAATGTTCTCGATGGGTTCGATTCTAATGGCTAACTACTAAAAGTTAATAGGTAGATCATACCAGTTGGATTTCAATGATTCATTGTCTTAATCAAGAATTTAAAAAAAATATATGATTATTGTCATTTGATGCAACTCCCACTGGATCTCAGTATCACGAAATCCACCAGCATTACTGATGATACTGTGATGTGATCCATAAGCAATTTCTTGATATTCCGATCGTAATCCAAATATCGTGCGATAATACTGACAGTGCGAACGCTGCCATTCCCTCACAATTTGACATTAGAGAGCAAAAAGACTGGCTTCCAGGTCATTAAATCTTAAAATACAAAATATATATAGATATATATAAATAAGATTTTGTCGATAATTTATTTTGAATTTGCATAAGTACTAGGTAATATTTTTAGTGAATTAAAGGTTTACTAATAAATTAAATATTCCCAAACAAAATAGAGATCATACAGAAACTATGGAAGAAGTAGCATTATCCATTGAAGATAAAATTTTCAAAGTCAGTAAGAATCTGTTGTGTGAACATAGTGATTACTTTCGTGCTATGTTTAGTGGAAATTATAAAGAAAACGATCAAGAACAAATCACTATAGACGTAAGTAATCTATCTACATGATCCTTGTGTATAATATAATAGTACTCCCACCGATTTACGGTGATAGCGTCCAATCTCCCATAGATCGGCCCACTGCGCAGGACGACTTTTTAGTCCCCAAGTGTTAAAGCTACACAGGCGCACTTCCTATTCTTTTAATCTCTTATTCTGATGGAACAGATTGACTGACACGAGCAGAGAGAAATCAGGCGCTGGACCAACTTCTTATATGCCCATCCAACAGCATGGATCATCTTACCTTTCAGTCAATCAGTGATCAACCGTGAAAGTCCTAACCAAGCAGACAACACAAAGTCATTCCTAGGTTCATTCTGCCGGGAATCGAACCCGGGCTTCCGGATCGAGAGCCCATGGCTCAGACCCCTATACTACAGAGGCAGTTCTTGTATTTATCACTTATTAAAATCAGTACTCTACACAGCTTTATACTTATGTTTGAACTACTTGTTCATTCATTTCTATATGGTTATTAACTTTCTGTATTTACTTCATAATCATATAAGAAATTATAGAATTTTGTTGCTTATTACCTTCCATGCTGGACTGGGAGTGAGAGAAAAACATAGAATGTGCCAGCTGCATTTCCTCCCAGGCATGCTGTAAAAACCAGCTAAGGAATCCTAGGGTTTCTGTATATTGCAATTTAGGCGATGGATTGACAACCTGTCACTATAGCAAATATACCTACAAATCTATCTTTAATAACCCTCAAAACTTATTCAGAAGTGGCAGAACGACCTTTGCTTAGGTCGTTTACGCTCTGTCTACCCCATTAGGGATAAAGGCGTGATTATATGTATGTATATGTAAAAACTTTTAAAAGGCTTGTAACTATTACCAAACTATTGAACAACGGCATCACTATGCAATTTTACCAAAGAGTATTTTCGTTTTATAATATTGTATTCTATTGATTGGCATAGATTTGATCAGTAGCCGCACGAAAGAAAATTACCATGGTCAGTGCTTAAGGCTTTGGTTAACTATCTGAAAACTATGCCAGAAAACTACACCAAACACCTTGTTATAAATGTAATATTCAAAATCAGGGCAAAGAAAGCAAAATAATATTATTGATTTGTTTCAGGTTGTAGATGCATCATCTATGCAGATAGTCATTCAGTACATGGAACTTGGTCTCATTGACCTTTTTGACTATCCTCTTAGCACAATTGGAGACTTGGCAATGGCAGCCAACTTCTTACAAATCACAGAACTTGTAAAACAAATTGAATTTATTCTAGAAGTTCAATTAACACTCTCTAATTGGATTGAAATAATGACTATATCAGAAAATGCATCTTACACAAAGTTAGTACGATTTTCTGCTGCATTTGGACTTTTATCATTTAGAAACATGAAGGTTGAATGTGTCCCTTCAATACATAAACTGTTCTGGTATCTCTCTCATCCATATTTGGATGCTGGGAGTGAATTAGAAGTTTTTAAGTTTGGTTTTCAATGGATTATTCAGCAAGAAACTGGTGCAGATGCTTTATTAATAATTCTCGCCTGTCTGGACATCAAAAGACTATCACTACCAGATTTAGTACAAATTAGAAAAATAATCACAGGTTTTGAAATCAGTTTAGCTGCTAAAGTAATAGATTGTTTAACAGAAATTTTAAAAGAGAATACTCAAATCACATCTGCTCAAATAGCCGAACAAAGACAAAGACTGTGTGAGAAGTTTACAGAGAGAGTTTTTAATGAAATTAGTAATTTAATTAAAGAAAGCAGAACCAGAATTTCCAGTTATGTTCCAGTTGTGCCTATTTGGAGACTGGTACCTGGAAAACCAGGGTACACACCACTTTACTTGTATACTTACTCATCTACTACTGGCTTTGAAAACTGGCTGGAAATTACAGAGAAAACTCTTTGGGGCTGGAGTGTCACATCATGGGGTCCAATGAGGCTAGTTCTAGTATGTGGAGAGTATGGGCGTGGTTCCGGCATTTTTATGAAGGATGTCAGAGTGTATGATACTTTGAAAAAGGAATGGACACATCATGGTGTGAATTTACCTTCAAGGAGACACGGGGGGCTGGCTGTCGTGGATGATTCCTTGTTCATTATTGGAGGTGTTGGTGGATATAGGTAAGCTTGATTGCATGACTACTTTTTATAAGACCTTTTTACTATCTTTTTACCATTATGACAGTAGGCAATACTTTTAAATTCGAATTATTTGTTTATTGTTCCTTTTATTCCATATTTCAGGGTTATCTTAGAATCAGCAATCATATATGATTTAAAGCAAAGAACTTACAGAAAAATTGCTGAGCTTCCAGATGCCATTCAAAACCCCGCTGTCTGTGCCCACAAAGGCATTGTCTATGCATGCGGTACCCACAGCATATACCGGTATGAAGATCTAGGAGAAACGGACCGATGGGTTAAGGTAGCCAGTTCTGACATTCGTATGAGTTGTATGGTCTCATACAAGGGGCACATCTACTGTACACAAAATTACTTCAGTTACCTGTATCGGTTCAATCCAGAAAAAGATACCACATTGTCTATGATTACCTCATTTAGTTATCCGCCAGCAGTAACGTGTAACATAGGTTAGTATTCCTTATATTCTTTTGAGAATTTGTTTTATATTTGCTGAACATACAGGGTGTAAGGGATAGCGTCCCGCAAACTGATAGGGGTTGCTCAGTCTACGATGATGAACAACTTCCACCAAGAAATTCTTTCAGGAAGTGAATATAAAAATGGCTTTTCCATACAAAATGTCCACCTCAATCAGACAATTTGTATGGAAAAGCAAAAGATCTTTTTTATTACTCCTGAAAGAATTACCTGCTGATAGTTGTTTAGTTTCGTTGACTGAGTAACCTCTATCAGTTTGCCAGATGCTGTCCATTACACCCGGTATGAAAAGTAAATGAGTCCTTATTTTTTTATAACATATATTTGATATTTTAGGAGACCGTCTTGTTTTCTTTACAAGGCCTGTATGCGGAGAAGCTGATGCCATAGCAGTGGAAGAATTTAAGGGAAACATCCTGAATGAGAAGCCAAAAGTATTATTTTCTCAAGAAAATACGGATCTCCAGATCAATGATGTTGCTGGCTCAGTCAGTCTAGTAATGAACTTGCCACCAATCGTTCAGGAATTGTCCGAGTACCACAAAAGATATCTCTCGAGATATGTTAATGTTGATCGCAATTATGATTAATGCAATGTATACAAATATTTATTGGTGGTGTGTAGAGTTGTATTTAATTATTTTGTATTAATTAATAAGATAATGTTAATTAAAAAAAATAACAGTAAAAGTAGTTATTAATTTACATTTATTCCGACATTCATTTACAAACATACTATTTGTATTAAAGTGTACATACATTTTGTACATTTCTACATAAAATAAGGCGAAATATTGTTAATACTCATTATCGTTACATATAAAAAATGACAGCATTACATGCGATCAATCTATATCGAGTAGACTAGTAGTCAACAATAAAAATACGTTACCTGATCAATAAGTCATATAAAGGTCGTATAACAAGCATAATAGTCACCGACACTGGATTTAAAATAACCTACGAAATTAATGTTATGTACAATGTGTAAAACTTAAATAATAATAAAACTTCATTAAAAAAATAAGGCCACTAAGTATTATTCATCTAAATTTTCAATCACTTAGCACCGAAACCTACTTATTTATATTATTTTCGTAATGGCACTTCGTGAAGGACCATTGTTTAACTTACATTACAACTTTTATAATAACATGATAAACTTAAATTAAAAAATATAGATTTCATAAAAGCTCATAAGTTTTGTGTACAACTCGAAATATTAGAAGTGCTGTAATTGGAAGCAAGATATTTTTTGCGCAGCGGTATTTGGCATATCTAAAGTTAAATAAGGAATAGTTCAAGGAAGTACAACGCAAAGATTTGAAGTGAATAGAATAAACATCAATCATTCTCTTGGTACAAAAGTACTAGCATTTAGGACATAGACATTTTATTAAAAAATATACGAATACGTGGAGATATAATTCTTATTTCGCCAAAATAAACAGTACATTTATTTTATACATTCACTTTACAACTTACAATATTTAAACAAAATTACTTTTTGGATTCATCTTTTAATTTTAAAGATGAACACAAAAGGTATAGTTATATTATTATTTATCTATTTTTCCGTATTTAGCAAGGCACATCCAAAGGCCTCTTTCGAGACAGACAAAACCCACTTTTAGTCTACGAAAAAGTGAGTCAAAAACAATATGTAAGAAGAACCAATATTCGTATCATCTGCTAAGTAAATACCACCATTTACTCAGAAAAAAAGACAAACCAAAGTAAACAGTTGAAAAATTGCGGGAAATAAAAACGTAAAGTCGAGTATCAGAAAAATTAAGAAGTAGCTTGAATGCGGCCAGTACGAAAATCAATTTCTCCTTACTATTGTCTTTGAAGCGACTTCTTTCCTTCTACTTCATCATTTACGTCCACCCGCCGGTGAGCTTGTGGAAGAGTTCCTCATCCAGGGTCTGGTTGGCATCCTTCGAGCGCATGGACAGGAAGATGTACCCTCCGATGAACTCGTGGACCACCTTGCAGTCAGCTGACTGCACGGAGAAGATGATGTTGCCTTCCTCGAACTGAACCATCATGTGCTTGATCTCCCAGTTCACGTTCCACGCCTGAAAGAAAACAGTTATAGTTATAAAAACATACATATAATCACGCCTTTATCCCTAATGGGGTAGGCAGAGCGTACACGACCTAAACAAAGGTCGTTCGCTACATCTGACAAAGTTTTGAGGGTTATTTAAGATAGATTTGTAATTTGTAGGTATATTGGTGTAGTGACAGGTTGTCAGCCTATCGCCTAAATTGCAATACACAGAAACCCTCGGATCCTACAGGAGCTGGTTTCTACAGGAGGAAATGCAGCTGGCACATTCTATGTTTTTCTCTCGCTCCCAATCCAGCATGGAAGTTATAGTTATAGCAGTTCAATTTACCCTAATCACAATTGATACAGTACGAATTACTTAGCAGAAACCTTATTTAAATTATTTATTTTTATGTAAAGCCCTTCAAAGGATATGTGTGAGCTCGTTTCATCGTGATCTTTATCGTGGTTAACCGGTCATTGTTCTAGACCCGAATCAAGTTTGGTCACCACAAAAAAAGAGTCAAGTTCAGTCATCGTAAAAAAGCATAAAACAATCAAGTTAGGTCACGGCAAAAAAAAAAAGTTTGGTCACGGTAATGAAAGAAAAACGGTTAGGCATGGCAAAAAAGAATCATGTTTGGTAACTGCAAAAAAGATTCAAGATTGGTTATCGTAAAAAAGTATTAAGTTTGGTCATCGCATATAAGAATCAAGTTTGATCACCGCAAAGAAGAATCAAGTTTGGTCATCGCATATAAGAATCAAGTTTGATAACCGCAAAGAAGAATTAAGTTTGGTCACCGCATATAAGAATCAAGTTTGATCACCG
The DNA here is from genome assembly GCA_949820665.1 of Scrobipalpa costella. Classification (NCBI taxonomy): domain Eukaryota; kingdom Metazoa; phylum Arthropoda; class Insecta; order Lepidoptera; family Gelechiidae; genus Scrobipalpa; species Scrobipalpa costella. The sequence continues at coordinate 5,790,953 of OX463314.1, forward strand.
CAAAGAAGAATCAAGTTTGGTCACGGCATAAAGAATCAAGTTTGGTCACGGCAAAAAGAATCAAGTTTAGTCACGGCAAAAATTAATCAAGTTTGACCACGGCAAAAAAGAATCAAGTTTGGTCACAACAAAAAGGAATCAAGTTTGGTCACGGCAAAAAAGAATCAAGTTTGATCACGGCAAAAAAGACTCAAGTTTGATCACCGCAAAAAAGAATCAAGTTTGGTCACAACAAAAAAGAATCAAGTTTGGTCACGGCAAAAAAGAATCAAGTTTGATCACGGCAAAAATGAATCAAGTTTGATCACGGCAAAAAAGAATCAAGTTTGGTCACAACAAAAAAGAATCAAGTTTGATCACCGCAAAAAAGAATCAAGTTTGGTCACGGCAAAAAAGAATCAAGTTTGATCACCGCAAAAAAGAATCAAGTTGGTCACGGCAAAAAAGAATCAAGTTTGACCACCGCAAAAAAGAATCAAGTTCGGTCACGGCAATAAAGAATCATTTTGTTCATCGCATATAAGAATCGAGTTTGGCTACCTCAAAAATAAATCAAGTCTGGTCCATATTAATCACGTTTAGTTATAGAATAGAATAATTTATTAGGTCAAAATTATGATTTACATGTCATATCTACTTGCAGTATTTAGAACTAAACTTAGAATATAACGCTACATTTGTTTTCATAATTACAACCAATGATCATACTAGGCATTCAATCAAAGCCTGTGTTATGACCATTGGATGTTTACAAATCATAGCAAAAAGAAAGAAGTTACTGACCTTCATGGTGCTAAACCGCCATGTTTTAATATGGTCCCCGGTGCTAGGATCCAGCCTCATGATGCGGTTGTTGGCGACGCTGATGAGCTCGTCCTTGCGATGCCCCATGAAGCGCACCACAAACAGCATCTGTCCGTAGTCGGGCAGGTTCTGCCACGTCTTGATGTATTGAAGTTTGGCCTCCAGCAGAGGCAGGTCCTTCACGTTCGCGTGGCTCTCCAGCACGCGTTGGGTGAACTGGAAGGAGAAATGGGCTTTATAAATGTGAGACTAAGTACTTCTATGCCGGCCTGGGAGCGATCGAAAAACGTAGAATGTGCTAGCTGCATTACCTCCCGGGCATGCGGTAAAAGCCAGCTGAGGGATCCGAGGGTTTCAGTTTTATTGTGATTTAGGCGATGGGCTGACAATCTGTCACTACAGCAATTTACCTACAAATCAATCTTAAATAACCCTGTAAATCTTTGTCAGAAGAGGCGAAACGACCTTTGTTTAGGTCGTTTATGATCTGCCTATCCCATTAGGGATAAAGGCGTGAATATATGTATGTATGTATGGATAGACTAAGTAATAACAAAGCGCGAGCGAAGTGAGCGCAATATTATAAAATTCCATGTAGTATGACCTGTAATAAATTCTAGGTGTACTTCCATGCTGGACTAGGAGCGAGAGAAAAACATAGAACGTGTAAAAACGTACTAAGGGATCCGAGGGTTACATAACCCTCAAGACTTTGTAAGACGTAGCGGAAAGACATTTGTTTAGGTCGTTTACGCTCTTCCTACCCCATTAAGGATAAAGGCGTGATTATATGTATGTAATAAATGCGAGCATAGCGAACGCAATATTCAACATTTCAGGCTCTATAAAATAAGTTTGCACGTCACGCGTCAATTAATTAAATCGGAACGCAAGCGGAGCGAGCGTAATGTTACAGTAAGAAGTGTTAGTACTAAAAATATGTTTTACAGGTGAAAGAAATCCTTAATAAAATGTTATAACGGAAAGCTGCGCGCCAATAAATAGAATTTGAGCAAGAAGGACGTGAGCAGAGCACAGCTCGTAATAATACGAGCGAAACGAGCACAAAATCCTTTAATGTAGGGAGTGTGCCAGTTTACAATACAGAAATAAATTGCGGGACACAAGACATACATACATATAATCACGCCTTTATCCCTAATGGGGTAGGCAGAGCGTAATCGACCTAAACAAAGTTCGTTCCGCCATGTCTGACAAAGTTTTGAGGGTTATTTAATATAGATTTGTAGGTATATTGCTGTAGTAACAGGTTGTCCGCCCATCGCCTAAATTGCAACAAACTAAAACCCCCAGATCGCTTAGCTGGTTTTTACAGCATGCCCGGGAGTAAAAGCAGCTGGTACATTCCAAGTTTTACTCTCGATAGACAACTGATAATGTCTGTATCCAGTTGACTTAACTGCCTCCGTGGTCTAGTGGCTAGGGCCATGGGCTCCCGATCCGGAGGTCCTGGGTAATAATATCAACTTTATGTTTTACCCCCTGGGATCGATTCCCAGGGGGTAAAACATAAAGTTGATATTTAAGAATTTATCACTTTGTGAATTTTTCTCCAGTTTGGGTAGGACATTGCAGGCTGAATCACCTGATTGTCCGAAAATAAAAAGATTTCGTGCTTCGGAGGGCACGTTAAGCCGTCGGTCCCGGTCGCTGTCTTTGATAGTGGTCGTTACACAAAACCATGTCAGAGGCCTGATAGTTGTGCTACTAGGCGGTTTAAAAACTCTAACACCAGGGTTCATCGGGTCCATAGACTTGATACCCACTCGACAGAAGAAGTTGATTTAGTCAGCTTTCTTTTTCTTAATTTCATTTGTGTGTTTGCGGTGCAATTCAAACAATGGCACATCTGACATCGTGCCCTGCGTGCCCTAATACCTGCACGCAAGCGGATCTAATGAACGCCAGCCGATCCGCAATTCAAGTGGCACTTTGTGATAGTTACGTGTTCCATCTACACGATAAGAAGAAGATTTGTGTGTACCTTGCCCCTGAGCTTCTTGAGGAACCTGGGCGCGAGGTAGTGGTCCGGCTGCAGGTGGTCGAGGTGCGGCACGTGCGCGTGCGCGGCGCCGGGCTGCGGCCTCTGCAGCTGCAGCAGCGCGCGCACGCCCGCCGCCTCGCTGGCGAACGCCGCGTCCGCCAGCGAGCGCCCGCGGGCGCCCAGCCGGCACGCCGCCACCCACTCGGCGTATTGCTCCTCCTGGAAATCGAAACAAATTCCAATAACCTGATCCTAATAAACAGACCCCCTTATTGCAGACCCTAACATCCCAATGATGTAGAAATCCTAAAATACTATAAACAGATCCTAATACGTTCCTCAATGAACAGGATTATATACCCTTATTATTATTAGGAACATTAACCCGGATATACTAATAAACAGAACCAAATATCCCAATAAATAGATCCTAATACGTACCCCAATGAACAGACCCAGATATACTAATAAATAGACCCAAATATACTAATCAACAGACCCAAATATCCCAATAAACAGATCCTAATACGTACCTCAATGAACAGATATACAAATAAACAGACCCAAATATCCCAGACCCTAACACCCCAATTAACAGACTCTAACATCCCGATAAATAGACCCATTACTTAATCCCAAAAAACAATCTAATATCCCAATAAATATACCCCTAACATCCCAATAAACAGATTCCCATATCCCAATAAACAGACAGTGAGTGCACATAAGTTCACTTCTCGAATTTACAAAATGAAATAAACATACCCTAATATCACAATAAAACTGACTCCTGATATCCCTATAAACATACCCAGACATCTAGAGCAGACATCCCAATAAAGAGATCCCAATAAACGGACCCCTAAAATCCCAATAACAGACCCTAAAATCCCAATAAACAGACCGTAACATCCTAATAAACAAACCATAATAACTTCCTGGTGAATGTTGTTCAGTGTCGTTGGCTGAGCAACGCCTATCAGTTTGCGGGACGCTGTCCCTTACACCCGGTATGGGTTCAACTTACGCTATCGCACTTGAGCCACATCTCGTGCATGGCGTCGTCGGCCGGCACCTCTAGCTTGATGCTGTAGCGGCCCGACGCCGGGTGCGCGTCTGGGGTTACCTGCAAAACAGAAAAAAAATACATACATACATATAATCACGCCTTTATCCCTTACTAGCGACCCGCCCCGGCTTCGCACGGAAATTATCAGTGTTTTTCTACTATTATAATAATAATAATAAAAAGTATTTATTTCCTCTACAAACAACAACATAAAAGTAGATACATAAGCAAATAAAAGTTTACAATTTGTTTGAGAGGCTGGTCCCTAAACTAGGTAAACCTGATCTATAGGTAACCAGACCTCCAAATTGAATAACAAGAAGAACAAGATATTGTGTTGTCTTGGATATAAAAGGAAGGAGAAAAAAAAACAATCAAAACTAGCAGATATTATTTGTGGGTTGGGTGAGTGTGAGTGCGCGTGTGATTATGTGCGTGCTGACTGATTATATGCATATATTATACATATAAACCTTCCTCTTGAATCACTCTATCCATTAAAAGAAACCGCATCAAAATCCGTTGCGTAGTTTTAAAGATTTATGCATACATAGGGATATAGAGACAGAGAAAGCGACTTTGTTTTATACTATGTAGTGATGATAAGTAAGAAGAAGAAAGAAGTAAAGAATAAGTAAAGAAGTAGGTCTGAAATGACAATCAAAATTTGTCAGACGTGGCGAAAAAGCCAATCAATGCTCTGCCTACCCCATAATGAATTTAACGGTCTCCGTAGTCTAGTGGTCAGAGCCATGGGCTTACGATCCGGAGGTCCTCGGTGCGATTCCCAGAGGGGACACAAAGTTGATATTTGTCAATGTATCACTTTATGAGGTTTTCCCTAGTTTGGTTAGGACATTGTAGGTTGAACCACCTGATTGTCCGAAAAATAAAAGAATGTCGGTCCCGGTCGCTGTCGTTGATAGTGGTCGTGACTCTAACCATGTCAGAGGCCTAACAGCTGTGCTAATAGGCGGTTTAAAAACTCTGTACACCAGGTTTCATCGGGTCGATAGACTCGATACCCACTCGACAGAAGAAGAACGGGATATAGGTACAATAAGTAAAATAAGTATGTATGTAGTTCTGAAATCCCCCTTAAAACTTGTCAGACGTGGCGAAAAAGCCTTTACTGCAGTTATCAACGCTCTGCCTACCCCCTAATGAGTAGAGGCGTGAGTGTACGTACCTCGGCGCCCCTCAGCTCGACGGCGTAGCTGGGCGCGTCCCCCCTGGCGGCCGCCTCGCGCGACGCGTGTATGCGCAGCACGCCGTCGCGGCAACTGATCCAGCCGCGCTTGTAGGCTTTCAGTGTGAATCGCTTCGGCCTGTAAGGGGAAACAAGTTGTAGAATGCGTGTGAAGGGATTTTAGGGAATTTTGCTAGTGACTGATACTTAATTACTTGTATTGTAATTTAGGCGATGGCTGACAACCTGTCACTATAGCAATACATATGACAATCTAAAATTGCCCTCAATTTTTGTCAGACGTGGCGAAAGCGCTTTTTACGAGGCGTTAAACGCTCTGCCTACTCCGTAAGGGATAAAGGCGTGATTTATGTATGTATGTACTGATACTTGAACCTAGATGTAAGATGGCGATATAATAAAAAAAACTCAAGTATTATTAATCATTTCGGTCGATCTATGTTCGTTCCTACTACTAGTCAAGTTGTAAGTATCAGTCACTGTCAAATATGCAACAAATGACTTCTTATAAAACGTTAGTCAGACTGGAGATTTGTTCTATGTTATTTCCAAATCAGATTTAGAATAAAGGTAAACAAAGTTTTGTCTTTTAATCGAAGATCTTGTTTCTGAAATAAGTGTTAGCTATTAGATATGATAACCTAATGAAATAGTATTTTAGTCATCTAACTAATTTATCAACATGTATCATTTATTTTTGATATGTGTTTTTGAATAAAACTTTGTTTACCTTTATTCTAAATCTGATTTGGAAATAGTATAAATATGTACATTTTACATTAGCGAGACATTTTAATTTGGTGCCGCCCACAGGGAAAAACAAATACAATACAAAAAGATATAGCCTTTTAGGATCAAAATACATACGAAACAACATTTAATTAAAACTGTGTGTTAAATTATTGTAGTAAGTTAAATATTATTGAATATTAGAGGAAATAAATAACAAGAGGCCAAAGGAAGAAACAGGAAACATTATAGAAAAATATAAATAAGTTTATATTATGTTCTTCTATGCTGCACTGAGAGCGAGGGATAAACATAGAATGTGCCAGCTGCATTTCCCTGCAATGCTGTAAAAACCAGCTAAGGGATGCGACGGTTTCTGTATATTGCAATTTACAACCTGTCACTACAGCAATATACCAACAAATCAATCATTAACCCTTAAAATTTTGTCAGACGTGGCGGAACGACCTATGTTTAGGTCGTTTACGCTCTGCCTACCCCATTAGGGATAAAGGCGTGTTTATGTGTGTGTATGTGTTTATGTTACATTTAGAGATATAATAAGTATAATATGATTTTCTCATTCCCTTACGTTATATTTTACAATAAATATAATATTATATTAGTATGATGTAGTACTATACAGAGCGCGTGCAATTACGATTTAGTCAACATCTACTGGCAGAGAATCAGACACAATTAACGTTGAAGTTTTGATTTTTATATAAACTAGTTTCTTTTCTGTACCGTTATAAAGAGGGTACAATTAATTACAATTCCAGAAGTTCTGGTTTAGTTAAACAAGATCCGAAAACTGTTACCCAAAATGTTTTTAGAAAACAAAGACTTTGTTTTCATTTACTCATTTCCTGTTGTGGCACTTTGCTTTATAATAGTAGTATATATAGTATTTCCTAGTCAGGTTTAGAATAAAAGTAAACAAAGTTTCATGTCTTTTAATCGAAGTTCTAGTTTCTAAAATAAGTTTTAGCTATTAGATTTGACAACATAACGAAATAGTAGTTTTAGTAATTTAACTAATTTGCCAACACACATATATTTTTTAGAAATTTATTTTTTAATAAAATAGTCATGAAACTTTGTTATTCTCAAACTAAGTTGGAACTACTATAGAATCAAAACTTCAATGAATGTCTGTCTGTACTATTCTTATGCATAGCCAGGGGTTGATCCTTACGCGAGGCTACAGTACTCGTTCTGACACTTGCTGTGTCGCGCCGTACCGCGTACGGGTGATGGAAGAAACAAACATAAATATAAACATTATAATATAGTAATAATAAAGTATAATATGAGACAGTAAAAAGTAGTATGAAAGTAAATAGATAGAATCATGGGAGTAGTAAAATATATAAATAGATAAATGAAGTAAAAAGATTTGTGACAAGTTAATACAGAATGTTACCAAATAAATAGAATGAAATGTCTCAATAAGATTACATTTTCGCTTTTGTCTTTTCATAGCTGGTCTCTTAGTCTCTAATGTCTGTCATTATACTCAGCTCACAACACCTAGCGACAACGGCCTTATTTGAGACCGTAACGCTCTGCCTTTTCCTCAAGGGATGAAGCAGTAACTATTCAGACGTTCAGGGCTGCGTCGATGTAAGCTGCAGTACACGCCTGATTTTTATAAAAGCGCCTAAATAGTCCAACAGCCTGTGTCTCTATTGTTTTTACACGTTTCAAAACCTCCACGATATGATTGTGGCCTAGAGCTTGGGCATCCTGAGGGCTCAGCTGGTAGCTGTCCGTTGCCCAGAAGTCGTATTTCTGAACCGCTCGTATGAAAACTGAAAACGCATACGAAAATCATTCGTGTACGAAATCAAATTCTATCACACACGATTTTACGTATTTTTGAAGTAGAAATCTGTGTTGCCAATAAAGTCTAATCCCATAAATTGTTAATATACCATCACTACCACTAACAAAAATCGCTGATTTGAAAATCCGGAAATGAATCGCAGAGAAACGGAACGTAAATTCAAGAAAATTAAAGTGTCACTTGTCAAATAATTTTCTGTGTCACTGTCATGATCATAGACTACTTAGGTTTCGAGTAGTAGAAAAGAAAACGAGTGGTTTCGACCACTCGTTTTCTTCACGTATGAGTATTCAAAAATAGTGATACGGATATGAGCGGTTCAAAAATACGACTCCTGTTCCTCGTGTGTGTCACAATATTTACCTGAGGTACTTGAGGTAGCCGGCCAGCTCGGGCACATGCGTGATGTCCTGCCTGGCGGGAGGGCCTCCCTCCAACTGCGCCTGCAGCTCGCTGAGGGCTGCTTCGATCTCGTCCTCGGGCGCTGGGTTCGAGTGGTTGTGTGCACCGTCGGCTGCGTCTATGCTGCCGCCGGCCAGGGTTTGCAGTTCGATTTGGAGCTAGAATAATAACATGCTTAAGTTTCGGAGAATAGTCTTAATCGTATGTCGCCCAGAACTTTTTACGAAGGAGAGCCGTCAGTTGGGGTGGGATGGGATCCACCTCCTAATGGTCCAACCCGGGCAACGGCAACACAGGCTTGCCTGTGAATAAGTCCGGCTGAACTATCCCTACAAAGCGGTGGTAGGCTCCGCAAGAGGCCGACTGGCTCGCAACCACCTAATTACCGGAGACCGGCGCCAAGCAGCTTGCTGTGTTCCGTCACAGGCATCTTCTGGGTGAGCTCGCTCTATCGTCGACTCTGTCATGTTCATCCCTGACCTAGTGTCTGGAGTCAAGAGCAAACACAATAATAAAAAAAAAGATTCAGTTCACCGTCTCCGAAAGCGACCGTTACGTAAACCATAGACTGCTGGGTGAAATTGAAGAACGGTTTAAATCTGAAGTGATTATGAAATTATACCTGTAGAGCAGCGAAGAGAAGCATCTCCTCTTCAGTGCAGTGCACTTCCTGGTTGAGGATCTGCCAGCGAGCCTGCTGGTACAGCTGGTTGAGGCGGGGGGCGTCCTGGGCGCGCGGGGTCAGGTCAAAGAACGAGTAGAACTTGAAACGCAGCTGGAGGGTGTCCCATTCGCGGACGTATTGCTCCATGATTGATAGGGAGGAGTCTAGCCAACTGCGGGTATAAAAAGGTATGTGAAGTAACAAAAAGACGAGAAGAAAGAAAAAACGAATCATTTGCCCAGCTACTGACAGCCTCAGGAAGAAATTCTGAAAATGTCTTTCTGGTTCTTACCCAACGTTCATCCTAGCGCGTTCCATCAGCGATTTGGGCGTGAGTAGCGACTCCCTGGACTGACTGTCGGGTTCAAGCGGCGAGTCTGCTAGGGACAGTTCTGTGAGGGCATCGAGGGCGTCCAAAGAGGCGGCGCGGGGAGGGGTGCCGCAGTAACCGCCGTCACTAGATCCATCGCTCTGTGTGCTGTAGATGTGACCGCCGTAGCGACGGAGTGTGCCGTTCTGGAGAAACAAACGTCAGTTTGAGACGAAGGTGATGAGATGACAAATCTAAATTGCAAGTGACTGCTAGAGCTGCTCTTCGTACATCCTTTACGTTGAGAGGAAGGAACGTTGTAAGTCAAATTACCAGGGATATTTCAGATTGAATTATTTGTGTTGGTGTAGTGACTGGTCATCAGCCCATTTCCATCCAACCCATCGGAAACCATAGGGTAGGATACTCTATATCAATGAAGCTTTTACAGTATTCCTGTGTAAGATAAGGAGCTGTTGCATTCTTTGTTTATTACCGATCTCAGTCCAGCATGGAATTACGAGGGTTGGTTGGAACCTCCCTTACCTGTTGCGAAGCTACTGGCGTGGCTGACAGCGACCTCGGGGGCGGCGGCGTGGCAGGGCATCCGTTCGACCTGTCCAGGCTATTAGAGGAGCCCCTGGTGGCCGCTATGAAGGTATTCGTGTCTGGAGCGTGAGAGGGCTTTATCCTCTTCGCTTCTTTGAGGTTCTGGTAGTTCTGTTTCAGATGTGAAGGCTCGAGGGGGTAGCATAGCGAGAGTTCTTCTGGATGCCGTATACCTGAAAAGAGATTTGATTGTGGTTTAGATTACGACCTATATTCTATGTTCTGGAAGTTTAACGAGTTTTGTGAATACGCTACGCAAATAAGTGTAGTCAAATATCAAAGAATTCTATTATGTGGTTGAAGTAACCATGTGAATTACTCATAAGTAAACGTCAAAGTAAATCCGCTATTAGAAAATTTACTTGTGGCAAACCATATCACAGATTTCGATAATTTTAGAATTGAATTTTATATTTATCATGTAATAAACAACTTTCTGCAGTCTTTGAATACTTACTTTCTACAACTGTTCAATCCATGGGCTTATATTGTCCATTGATTCACCTGTACGGTTATTTCAGTATGTGAAATCATCATTTACGAGTTTCGCAAAGCATAGATGGACATAGCTTTATGGCTTCAATAAATTTATTGTATGCTACTTCGCATTAAATATTAATAGATAAGCTAGCAAAAGCTCATAAAATTAAGCAAGATATGCATAAAGATAATAAGCTGGGATTGCTTTTAATAATACGTTAAAGATTCATAATAATAATGGGCTCTCACATCAATAAAATGTATTTGGAAAACTTGGATGAGTTTTACTGTGGTTTATTTTGTAATTTTGCGATAGTCTAGTGTACGCCCTTGCTATGTACTAAAAACTTTCGATTGCAGCAACCATCGATTTAATTTTAAAATGAATCTTAATGAAAATGTGGGCTGGGAAAGAAACGCCTATATTTATCATATTTTGCTTGCATCATAAATAAATCACTCATCGAGATATTTACAAAGCTGTATAACAGCACTGAAGATGTCGATGGAGAAGTCGATCTTACAGTCGATGTAGCTCAGGTCTGGTAGCTGGATCCTCAATGGTTTGTGCATAAGTGTGGAGTACAACGCAGTTTCTTTATGAACTGTATACTGCTCCGGGTATGCTTTAAATAATAATATAGCAGCAACACTCACCAAGATGTTTACAGAGCTGTATAACAGCACTGAACGTATCTATGGAGAAGTCGATCTTGCAGTCGATGTATCTCAGATCTGGCAGCTGAATCCTCAGCGGTTTGTGCATAGGTGTGAAGTGCAACGCAGTTTCTTTATGAACTGTATACTGCTCCGGGTATGCTTTAAATAATAATCTAGCAGCAACACTCACCAAGATGTTTACAGAGCTGTATAACAGCACTGAACGTATCGATGGAGAAGTCGATCTTGCAGTCGATGTATCTCAAATCTGGCAGCTGAATCCTCAGCGGTTTGTGCATAATTGTGAAGTGCAGCGCAGTTTCTTTATGGACTCTATACTGCTCCGGGTATGCTTTAAAATGATTATAGCAGCAACACTCACCAAGATGTTTACAGAGCTGTATAACAGCACTGAACGTATCGATGGAGAAGTCGATCTTGCAGTCGATGTATCTCAAATCTGGCAGCTGAATCCTCAGCGGTTTGTGCATAATTGTGAAGTGCAGCGCAGTTTCTTTATGGACTCTATACTGCTCCGGGTATGCTTTAAAATGATTATAGCAGCAACACTCACCAAGATGTTTACAGAGCTGTATAACAGCACTGAACGTATCAATGGAGAAGTCGATCTTGCAGTCGATGTATCTCAGATCTGGCAGCTGAATCCTCAGCGGTTTGTGCATAATTGTGAAGTGCAGCGCAGTTTCTTTATGGACTCTATACTGCTCCGGGTATGCTTTAGAATGATTATAGCAGCAACACTCACCAAGATGTTTACAGAGCTGTATAACAGCACTGAACGTATCGATGGAGAAGTCGATCTTGCAGTCGATGTATCTCAGATCTGGCAGCTGAATCCTCAGCGGTTTGTGCATAATTGTGCAGTGCAGCGCAGTTTCTTTATGGACTTTATACTGCTCCGGGTATGCTTTAAAATGATTATAGCAGCAACACTCACCAAGATGTTTACAGAGCTGTATAACAGCACTGAACGTATCGATGGAGAAGTCGATCTTGCAGTCGATGTATCTCAGATCTGGCAGCTGAATCCTCAGCGGTTTGTGCATGGGTGTGAAGTGCAGAGCCGCGTCTGCATGGACGCCATACTGGTCCAAAGTGTGCTTCGGTCTGGACAGCCATTTGTTCCGTGTGGGCCACCAGAGCGCGTGGTCTGACCAGTCTTTCTTGAATTCTGTGGAAGGAAATGTTGGTTTAGAATAATATTCTATCTAACATACATACATATAATTACGTCTTTATCCCTAATGGGGTAGGCAGAGCGTAAACGACCTAAACAAAGGTCGTTCCGCCACGTCTGACAAAGTTTTGAGGGTTATTCAAGATGGATTTGTACGTATATTGCTGTAGTGACAGGTTGTCAGCCCATCGCCTAAATTGCAATATACTGAAACCCTCAGATCCCTTAGCTGGTTTTTACAGCATGCCCGGGAGGAAATGCAGCTGGCACATTCTGTGTTTTTCTCTCGCTCCCAGTCCAGCATGGAAGAAATATTCTATCTAAAACACAAATAAATAAATTGTAGCTCCGGGGGCGCACTCTAAGCTGATCGAGCAAATTTCAAATATCTATTTCAGTTTTACGCGTTCGTAGTTTTCGTGTAATGTACGTTTATGCGTCAATAATAGAGGAGAGGGAACCCTAGTATATTTAGGCAATCCTCCCTCCAGCCGCATTAGCAACAAAGTTGTGTTGTGTGTGTTGCTAGTTTAAAATTTCGTTTTCTTCATCAAAATCGCAGTAAAATCAAACAAATTCTTGAAATCAAATTTCCGTAAACATTTACGGAAAGTTACTTTATTTCTGCATCCAAAAACACGTTAAAAATAAAACAACTGCATAAAAAACGGTTCACGAAGCAATTTTGATTATTAAAAGCGATTTCCAAATTCGACACAGCAATAACTTCGTCATTTCGGTGGTTTTTTCGACGTAGTAATAATGGCCTAAAGCTTGAAGACAAATGAGTTAATTTTGAAGAATAAATGGTTCAATTTAGACTAAAATCTCCAACGATTAAGACGTAAGAAGGATACATGCTACATTACGAGTATTAACTTGATAGAGATCTTTTCGGTGCACGGAATTGACATTGCAAGTAAAGGGATGTCTGTATTTAGTTAATACCAATTTAAAGGTGTCGTATATTGATAATAAAAAAAACAATCATTGACTCACCGTACCTACTGTTACATATTAATATGTAGTAGTCATCTGTCCATAAATCAAGTGTTCGTAAATATTTGGAGTATTGGAAATAATAACAGGATAAATACGGTGCCGTTAGCAAACCGATATAAATATTTTCCTTGTTAGTATTAGCATACACAAACTAATCCCCATTGTTGTTATAGTAAAAACCTCTTTTTCATTTATCTGTCGAGTGGGTATCGAGTTTATCGACCCGATGAACCCTTTTTCCTTGTACAACGAGGACAGTCATTTTCCTAGTTAAAATTAAAAAACTAAATAATACTCGTTTTCTTCATTGCGTGTCGTTGAGTAGAGTATGAACCTCTATTTCCCTATGCCACGAGGACATAGCTTTCAACGCGGCGGGTCATTACGGCAAAAAGAAAAGAAAACACGATTCATCCGGCCTAAGACACGCAACCAACGATCCGACGAAAAAAAAAACTACGTGTAGTGACGTCATTGGAACAAAGCGATCAGTTTTCTTGGGAAGATGGGTTGGGAGATACAACGGATCGGTTGTAATATTGTAAGCATGTTGTAAGTCGGTAGTATGGAAGATGGTATCGACTTTTAAATTGTCTGATTATGAAAGTTAATCCTAATTAATTCATTTGGATTTTACTTTTATTCTGATTCTGTAACGTTAATAATCACGTTACAGAATCGGAATAAATACTACAGGATACCCAAGGATATTGTAAGTGGAAATCATTGCATCCTTGAATTGTATTTTATATTTTTGAGACTATGTATGTATTATGAAAAAAATGAAAGAGATGTTTGTCCAATAATAAATAAAAGACACATTATCTCCTGTCTCGTCATCATCGCACCTAAAGAGGGAAAAATAATATTCCATAAGTAAATTGCAAGTTTACAAATGCCTGTAATATATTGCATATCAACTTTACAGACCAATAGCTTAGTGTGAAAAGGGGAAGCACTAGAGCTCTTCACAAACTGGTCATCTCAACACATGTAAACTAAAGCACTTCACGTTCACCATACAGGGTATATTTGCTTAGGGAGCGTACTACAGGGAGCTCCAAATACTGGTCATCTTGAGATATGAGTATACCCTTCCGTTGAAACGTGACTCAGAAAGTACCAGTCTAGCAAATTGTAACTTCTATTCGATGAGTCATAGTGTAGCGGTGCTTATAGGCGTTTTTTTTTTGCTGACGAAGGCTTTCTTGGTCTTTGAACTTGGCAACTAAGCAAGTGTGACTATTCTATTTATTGGTGAAATAATATTGATACAAAACAATGCTTAGAATAAAATTGTGTTCTATATAAACCGAATGTGGTTACAGGAAGTATTTTTGAACATTGAACCCATTTTAGGTATTGAATTTTTTTCAAACTTTGTATGCAATTTTGCTATCGCATTGTTAAATATAACTCAATTCTAAATGTTGCAAAGCGATCCCATTATTGTTATTTTTTTAATACGCTTTTAACTGTTATATGCGTAAAAAGGTACGTATGTCAAGTTGAGTAACTTCGTATGACGTATTTGTTATACTCATGCCTTCGAGGTATTTGGTAATTTACACAACACGAGCGTAAAAAAAGAAATAAATAAAACTGTGACTAACATTTTCATATTAGGACACCGGACACCACCAATGCCACCATTGATATTGTTCTTAACAAGCTAACGGTGAAATCGCTATTTAAATACTATGGAACAACAGGTCAAATGTTAACTAAGTATAAAATATTTTATGGATATCTCGTTGGAAGATATTTCTCGTGGATTATCTTTTAGATATTATGTTTTGATCAGATGTGCCACTTGTTTGGCAAAGCCAAATCTAGGATTGAGTCGGATTTATACTCTCGAAGCAGAGGTCTGACAAGCAATTTGTGTTAAGTCCGTGAGTAGATAGAATACATTTACTAACATAAGTTACAAAGGCAGGGAACTAACTCTATTCAATTTAAGAGATAATTTAGAGGTTAAGAGAGAGGCTGTGCTTTTTACGACTGTCTGTAATTCTGAATGCATCAACCCTAATCTCTTCAAAGTTACAGTGTAAAGACTTCTTCTAGGTTAACTGGCTATACCGTCGGCTCTATGTCTGTTACCTAGAGTTAAGAGTCATCAAGTAAAACTTTGAAGAAGATCAAAATGGAGGCATTACGGAATCAATAACAACACTACTTATATGTAATCTGCGCATCAAGTGAAGGTAAATTTGAGGTAAACCGCTCAGGGTTTATCCTGGAGTTCCGGCGGAAAGCCATGACGTCACCCATTGACCTTACTCACAACTGTATGACCTGTAATATGACTTGTAGTATGACTCAGCTGTTTCACGCTGCAGCCGGTTCCAAATTTAAAATTAAATTCTGAACGCATCAACACATCATGCGAACACGATATGAGTTTAACAAATGTTCTGTGATGATTTGAATAAAAAAGCGAAATTTATTCGCGCGTTTTGGTTACTCAACTGTGTTGTGTGTTAGACATTAAAATATGCCTTGGACGAAGCACAGTTAGTTTTACATAATGGATAAGGCGTCAGGAATTTAAATTGTGTTTTATATAATTTGATAACGGATACAAACATACATACATATAATCACGCCTTTATCCCTAATGGGGAAGGTAGAGCGTAAACGACCTCATCAAAGGTCGCCACGTCTGATATATTTTTTAGAGTTAATTAAAATAGATTTTTACGTATATTGCAGTAGTGACAGGTTGTCAGCCTATCGCCTAAATTGCAAAATGCAGAAACCCTAGGATCCCTTAGCTGGTTTTTACAGCATGCTCGAGAGGAAATGCGGCTGGCACATTCTATGTTTTTCTCTCTCTCCCAGTCCAGCATAGAAATACGGATACACTGTACGAAATACATGATCTGATTATTCATTAAAGTACACGTGAGGATTTTTAAAACGCAAATAGTATCTGGTAGGTTTTCCCCTTTTTCAAGCTACTCTATATAATTCGCGATGTATGTTAAGGAAGTAGGTACCTAATTTAAAATCGCATGGAAATTCCTGCCAACCCAAGCCACAAGCGATCCTTGGTATTTCCGCTGTTATCACTAACACTAACAATGTCCGCAGATTTACCATGCAACCGCAATGTTACTCCAATCAACGAGGAAGTTGACACCGAAATAATCCCTCCATCGCTGAAATTTTGCACATACCCTGGGATTAGGCTTGGAGAACACTGAAGAAGATGAAGGTAGAATTCGAATCGACCATAATACCAAAATCAGTTTTTACGGTTTTGGTTTGTGTATTTTATTTTCATATTCGGTGTCCTTCAATCAACCAGTTAGCCAAAATTCAGTAACTAAGGAATTTTCTCAAGGTACTTTATACAAAATCCTCTCCATTGACTGGGGTATGTTGCACAAACATGCGCAAGCGCTCGTTTGGCAACCCCGCGCACGTAACTAACTTCTTGTCACATGCAGTAGTCTCGTAAATTGCTTTGTAAGGAAACGTGTAAGGTGGTTGAAATGCCCTACCTGGTAGCCGCTGTGGATTCCTCTATCAGGCAATGCATGTTTTTTTCATTATTTAAATGTTAAAGAATGTTTGAGATTTCTTCCTGTTATTGACAGACAATGTAAGACACTATAGAACAATAAACATGGTTTTAAATCAAAAGATACAATACGGAATACAGCTATGTATGCAGTAGGTAGATTATAGTAGTTAGATTATAGTAGGTAGAGTCTATACTCTACCTACTATAATCTAAGGCTCTATAGCCTAGTGAGATGAGATGACGGACAAACGATTACCTATAAACTATAGAAAAAAAGTATTTAATATGCACATTTGATACACATAAATACTGATTTCAGGAGTACTTAGGCTACGGCCTAAGTCACGACTGCTGCTCTGAAAGATTACATGAAGAGAGATAGAGGAAAGGATAGGAAAGGGTTCACAAACATTTCCATTCCCCTCTCTACCCCGCGGGGGTATGTTTTGGTGAGCTGGAGTCACGGCTTTATATCTCACAAAGTAGATAGTACAATATGAACAAATTTGCCACATCAAGTACGTACTCAAGTAATTTATTTACATTGATAAAGATAATGAACAACAACAGAATGAACAATGATAACAGACGATAACGCAAAGAAAGATATAAGAGGTCATGATGTTATAGGTGTTTCTTCCATGCTGGACTGGGAGCGAGATAAAAACGTACAATATGCCAGCTGCATTTCCTCCCGGGTATGCTGTATACGCAGCTAAGGGATCCGAGGGTATTTGTACATTGCAATTTAGGCGATAGGCTGACAACCTGTCAATACAGCAATATACCTACAAATCTATCTTAAATTACCCTCAAAACTTTGTCTGACGGATTGACCTTTGTTCAGGTCGTTTCGCTCTGCCTACCCCATATACTATATGATAAAGGTGTGATTACATGTATGTATGTATGATGTTATCAAAAGTTCATACATACACAGAAGTTACAATGGAACCTATTATGCTTTCACGTATAGAATGTCAAGAGAAAAATAGGCCCAAAGATAGGTTGGTGCCATCATGTATTACGATACGCAGAAAAACAGCTGCCCTCCTTTGCCAAATAGAACGTATCGATTGTTTTATCAGCTAAAGTAACCCGCGAACCGCAAAACAGATTTATCATAATCAATTTATCAAGATTGATCTAGCGGCCGCCGGCCGGCCCAGCTTTAAATACAGATTAATTATTCGAGCCGGTGGCAAAGGCTTGACCATATACGGCCAATAATGGCCAATGTCGAGGCGCCAGCGCAGCTTATATAGCGTCGCGCCTTAGTAGGTGAATCAGATCTGTTCGCTAGGAATATATATACTGCTTTTGTTTGATATCCTGTGATAAAAGAATGGTTTCCTTGAATAGCGTGTTTTAAAAGAGTAAGTTTTTACGGTAATGCTGATGCCTCTTTTTGCTTAGGAATGAAGTTTGTGTTTTGTTGATTTCATAACATTTCCATTTGGAGTAAGACACATAATTTGTACATAGGATATTTAATTTCATGCTATGGTGGTGATAGAAATAGAGAATCCAAGAGGAAAGAAAGCCGAGCACAATGAAGGGATAAGAGATGGTATAAAATTGACACTAGATGCAAAAATGCAGATTATGCAACAGCCCAATAACGCCCGCAGGCTGATAAGGAAGAATATTGGGAAACGTAGAAATATTCCAATCCAATACGTATAAAGTCCTAATATGAAAACACACCTAGATTTTATAAATGACGACCTATCAAGAAGTTTCAACAGATTACTATATTTCGAAACCGGCTGTTCAAACGAGATACATAATATATTCAAATATCCACACGAAACACGTAATTTTCTTTACGACGCCATTGTATTTCTGTCCACTAATTGTAGTGTCTGTCTGTTTGTAGATAGTATGTAGGACAAGGGCCTGTTATAGGCCCCGTATATTATACTATTGTTTAGGATGACATTGGTACCGATTTTGTTGTGGACATAACCTAACTTATTTTAGTTTGGTCCTGTTACTAACTAAAATTTAAATAAAATAGAGACAGAAATACAACAGCTGGTTATGAATACCAGGTGTAAGGGACAGCGTCCCACAAACTGGGGTTACTCAGTCAACGACACTGAAAAACTATCAGCACGATTGTTTTTCAGGAAGCGAATAAAAAAGCTTATCCACACAAATTTTCCGATCACATTTTGTATGGAAAAGCCATTTTTTTTTCACTTCCTGAAACAAAAATCCAGCTGACAGTTCAGTGTCGTTGACTGAACAACTTCTATCAGTTTGCGGGACGCTGTCCCTTACACCTGGTATATTCCCGTTCAAGTGACGTTACACGCCTAAAATAAGATGACATGCTTTATGCGTCACTATGAAAGGATATAATCCTAGCTTTATTTTATTAAAATTTTAGAAAGTAACAAGACCATACTAGAATTAGTTAAGTTGTGTCCGCAACAGAATCGGCACAATTCATGAAGCAAAAGTTTTGTTTTGAAATGTTTGCACGCAAAATGAATTAGATTTTTATTTTAAAAGTCGGCCCAATACTAAGTTGATGAAATCTTTGGCGTGACTAGATATACAACACATCATCCGGTCATAATCCTCACCTGTACCATGTATGTAACGGAATCATGCGTAACTAACGCAAGTCACAGATGTTAAGGAACGGTAATATAGTACGTGTTGTGAATATTTGTCCCTGGTGGTGTTATTGTTTTGGTCATACTCGCAGATAATGCTTAGTACACCTGAAGGTGTTACGTGATATTTTGATAAAATCATACATAAACAGTAACATCTTTAAATCAAAGTATTCCATAACAGTTATTACAAATTAACGTACTCTACTTTAATTTATTTAGCTAACATTGGTATTTTGTCGTATATACCAAAGTTACCTAAATAAATGCGTAGGGATGAAAGTCAAAAGGCAAAGGCAAAAGGGTAATGAATTTGAATGGGGATGGATAATGGGGAATCTATTTGGGAGAGGAAGACCAAAGAAAAGATGGATGGACTGCGTGAAAGATGATATGTCTAAAACAGGTGTGAGTATTGAACTGACGGCTGACAGGGATGAATGGAAGAAGAAAATGTACTGCGCCGACCCCAAGTAAATCGGATAAGGGCAAGCGAATGACGATAGTATTTTGTCGTATCATCGTAATAATTTGAGACAGATAATCAATAGAATCAAGCGTTATTTTTCGGAAGTCCATAACAACATAATATAGAATATTATTTACTTTAGCTACAATTTTTTTAAATTTTATGTTAATTTGAGTCACTCATTTCATGAATTAACCAAAATAATGAACTGGTCAACAACACATGTCAACTACATACTCAGTGAGTCATCACATCACCGACCACACTAATACCTTTCAAAATCTCTTTGACGCTGATGCACACGAATGTTAATCCAAAGCCATAACACGCCATAATAAAGCCATAGATGAACCCATCAAGCGGGATCATAGAATCGGTAACGGTAGATTAGAGACGGTTAATAAAAAACAATCACTAACACCCGGTACACATTAGGAGCAGGTGTTATTGGAATCACGTCACGAAACTGCTACGGATAAGATTAATGACAATGTGATAATATTTATGGCTTAATGTGGAACAAGTGGTCCAAATATTGTGAGATAGGTAGAGAGTTAAAGTGAACCGCAGATCTGGGAACCAGAGTTTTAGATCTTATTTCGTAGAGATAGAGGCGATATCTGTAAGCATTAGCTGAATAGAACTAAAGTGCAAAATAAATTTATTCATGTCCAAAATTAGTTTAAGAATGTTCACAGAATAATCAGAGTGTAAGAACCAATCAAAAAGTAGAACTAGATGGAAACTTCTATTGAAATAAAGGAAGCAATCTTTCTGGTAAACAAGCAGCTCTCTTTAATCAATGTCGGCATCTAATACAGAGTCTGCAATAACATAATGTCGATGCATAACTAGGTTAATAAGAGCACAGGCCACATTAGCAGTCTAATCACCAATAAGACGGCAACTTTGTATCATTATGTACTTACATTACGTATCTTGATCACAGAGTCATATCTCTACGAGCTCTTTCGTCTAATAGCATACGTCGGATAGTTGTTAGATATGGAACACTAGAATAATGCAGGCCTGTATCCCTTATATTATAGCGTAGGCAGAGTGTCAACGATCTCATGATCATAAAAGTGCGTTTTCACTACCTCTCACAATGCCTACACCAAAATACTCGTCTTTCTACTGCGAAGTTTCTCTCTACAATCAGTAGACTGTCCCGTGAAGAAAAGCAGCTGGAACATTCTATGTTTTTCTAGCGCCCCCAACCTAGCACGACAGTTTTCTATCTTGATCGCATATAGTCATACCTCTGCGAGCTCTTTCGCCTAATAGCATACGTTGGATAGTTATATGGAACTAAATTAGACCATTGCACGCCTGTATCCCTTATATTATAGGGTAGGCAGAGTGTCAACGATCTCATAATCATAGAAGGGCGTTTTCACTACCTCTCACAATGCCTACACCAAAATCCTCGTCTCTATACTGCGAAGTTTCTCTCTACAATCCGTAGACTGACCTGTGAAGAATAGCAGCTGGAACATTCTATGTTTTTCTAGCGCTCCCAATCTAGCACGACAGTCATATCTCTGTGAGCTCTTTCGTCTAATAGCATACGTCGGATAGTGGTTAGGTATGGAGCAAAACTAGAGCAATCGCTTCTGCTAAATTATAAACGGCGAATGTAGGTTGTTGGCGAATTTATTGCTTATTAGTTTATACTATGTGGACTTGTGGACGGCAGTTTGAATATATTGCAGGAAATATGGAAGTTATGAAGATGTATTTTATTTGGTTATATTAGACGCTTCTAAATTGCGATCTTCAACTGATTTATCATTGATTTAGCTGCCTCCGTGGTCTAGTGGCTAGTGCCATGGACTCCCGATCCGGAGGTCCTGGGTTCGATTCCCAGGGGGGAAAACATAAAGTTGATATTTGAGAATTTATCACTTTGTGAATTTTTCCCCAGTTTGGGTAGGACATTGCAGGCTGAATCACCTGATTGTCCGAAAATAAAAAGATTTCGTGCTTCGGAGGGCACGTTAAGCCGTCGGTCCCGGTCGCTGTCTTTGATAGTGGTCGTTACACAAAACCATGTCAGAAGCCTGATAGTTGTGCTACTAGGCGGTTTAAAAACTCTGACACCAGGGTTCATCGGGTCCATAGACTCGATACCCACTCGACAGAAGAAGAAGATTGATTTAGCTTAATTCTACTTCATTATTGGAGTTGTTTTATTCGTTCGTAAGTATTAATAATTATTACCTATTTGCTTTGATATAATGATTGCACAGATGGATCGACAATCGACATTATTGTTAGATTGACTCACGGATAAAGTATTTTAAAGCTTCACATTATTAAGTTATAAGGGGTGTAGTGTAAGGGACAGCGTCCCGCAATATTACACCCGGTGTAATTATTCAACAATATAATATCACTATTATAATCGAAACTAATAAAACGAATGTACATGTGCGCCAGGAAGAACGAAAGTAAATAAAAGTTTGCAAAAATAGATCAACCTTCGCTAATACTTTGCGAAACAATTCTTTGCGTCACAACACGAACAATTCTAATCAATGAACAATTTCTGCTTCATCAATGAACGCTAGCCTTGAGAACGGTACAATTCCTGTACCCTCATAGTCTACAATTGGATAACTGCAGTTTACGTGGTATCGTCACGCGATTTGACCGATTTAACTGGGGTCTTGTTAGGGGAGATGGTAGTAACATTTAAACAAACTGTTTAGAAAAGTGCATTTCGCTATTACATTGAATGGTGGTATTTGGTTTGATAGTGGAGATTTAATTTCTAAACATTTTGAACAATCGATATCAATTCAAATTGAATTTGTTAGCTCGCTGTGCTGTTTGAATAAGTTGCTTCTTAAAAAAACCTTTTACAATTAATAGTTTCTTTTAATAACCGGTACCCGCACATCACTACATAGTATAAAACAAAGTCGCTTTCTCTGTCCCTATATCCCTATGTATGCATAAATCTTTAAAACTACGCAACAGATTTTGATGCGGTTTCTTTTAATGGATAGAGTGATTTAAGAGGAAGGTTTATATGTATAAAACATGCATAATATAGAAGAGAAACACTGATATTTCCCGTGCGAAGCCGGGGCGGGTCGCTAGTTAGTAATAATGCTTAAGACTAATAACAAAAACTAACGGTGATAAGAACAGTAAAACATAGACGAGGAAGGAGCCGATCCACCAATAAAACTAAAACAAACTACTTTCTTTAACCAAAAAGTGTTTCAATAGGCAGTTTACGTTTAGCGAAGCGGCTAGCTTCACTCGTTTACCGACTTACTATTGACCGAACGATCTCCAACCACAACATATTACGGGAAGCTTTGCTTAGACAACACTGTACGCCCGACAAACATAAAGCAGGCAAAGTAATTAAACTAACCGTTATCTGCTATAGTAAATAAATTCTCAGCCAACCACTCGTAAAGCAAACGAATACGAGCATACGCGCAGCCTCGGATCCTCATCTATTTATGTTTCCAACATTTACTTTGCGGCAGCAATTTTGTTATTTGACAGACAAATGTTTAGTTTTAGATGTCAACGTCTGAGCAACTACAGAAAGTTCTCATAAAGCTGATAAACTGAATTCTTGCCCCTTTTATACTTTCTAAGTTGAAACATTATACTAATTCAATTCACCAATACTATTTTAAACGCGCCAATCATGTCGATGTCCATTAATAAAGAGAGGAAACAGAAGCAGTCCCAAGGAGCTCCCTTGCGGCATGCCTTTTGATCTCGTCACTAAGGCGGGAACTAGCGAGATCCGCTGTGAGATAACGATCGCTACCATATTCATCTCACGACTTAAACGCAATAAACCTTATATGGTAACTTTGATATTACGCAGTAAGTGTGTAGTTTCAGAAGAGTTGTGATTGACAATGTCCAAAGCTTTTTTGAGATCTAAAGCCGAGCCGGCGTTGTTTACCGTAAAGCTACTGTTGGTTAATGGATGAAACGCATAACCGCTGTCTTCGTGCATATTAATAGCAACTTGGTTGCTCTCTGGAGAAAACACGTGTTTTGTGTAGTAGCCACAACGCAGCAGGTGTATTAATTTACGACACCATTGACTATTTACTACGAAGTAAATCATTACCGGCCGGAATTCACAGTTAATGAAAAGACAAACGTTTACGAGGAACTGTCGCTATTCTCGGTTCTTCGAATGGAACTTGAGTCATAAATTACACCTAAAATCTATTTCAACAGCGTCCGCTGAGAAAAATAAAAGTCAAAATTAAATTATGGTCGATGTGACGCTATAATTACTTCTAATGAAATATACGATTTTTCTTTAAAAGCTGAGATTGTAAGCAAACAACTTCATTATTATATTGACGGAGACACAAAAGATTTCATGAATGAATCAATCAAACCCCGTTACTATTATAGTGGCTGTCAGGACGCACAGCTGTCCTTATATGACGGGTAGGGTAGAGGTGACATAATCGGAGCGTAGGCGCACGCCCGCCGCCCACTGCTTCCGTCGCGGAGGCGGCACACCTGATCGTGTGGCAATCGCGAAGATTGGCCAGGTAACATGGGTATATCCTCATTCTGTTTAAGACAGGTGATTGATTAAGACTTGCAAGTGGCTCATGTAGTAATTTGCATTGAGACCGGAAGCGAAACGTAGAGCTATGCAACCATGCTAATTAACAGTAGCTGACAAATGTAAGTTAATTGCAGTCATTCAAACAACTTTTTAGTACGTTACTTGAGATACTAAGTACAAAACTCACCCAGAAAGTGATCGTGTTTACTTTTACCAGTCGTTTGACCATTATTTCCTTTCTCTCCGTTGACCACATGAAATTAGCGTGTGCTACTGATATTTACGTCGAAAAAAGTTGCCATTCTCCAATTGAACGTTGAGTGCCATGATTGATTGACGAAACGGACATGTAGGCGTTTCAAAACTATCTCAGTTGATGCTAATGAGTTCTATTTCCACCGCACTCAATGAATCTTACGACAGCGAATCGTCTTTGAAACAGAAAGGTTTAATTATAGGTGCGTCTCGAATTAATTCATCAACGTTCTTTATTATAATGAGCCTAAACATATCAGTGTTTAAAGCTGCCATAATAATTGACGTATGAATATTAGATTGCCATAGCAAGCATCCGTCATCATCACGGCTAATCATGGCTCGCATACCAACACTGGCATTAATATTACTCATTGTTGCTTTTAGATAAGCTAGCCCTTAGTCAGCCACAATCCATGTCGTCAATACTGCGCGTGTATGGTTTATTGGTTACATTTAAATACAACTATGGCGCTTGTTTTGTTCCAAATGTTAATATATTTTTTCCTCATGATCATGTACGTCAAAAACAACGAGCTGTGACGAATGAACAGTTTTAAAAGGAAAGACATTTGATATATCATCAAAAGGTTGAATTAATTTTAGTAGGCATTTTATTCCTTTGAATGTTTGAGTGAGATCAAACGCTAAGAATTTAGGACACATTCAGAGTGCTGAAACGAATACCCGATTTTATGCAGACTCGGCTCATATAAATTCTTAAAATAAATCATTTTATTAAGGCGCGGTTTGACGGTTGCACGTTAAAATTATTGTAATGGAGAATTCGTGGGCATGCATGTGGGTGGCAGATACGTCGAAATAAACGGTATCGATAAAGGGAACAATATCATAGTCAAACCACAAAGGGATAGGACTACAGTTACTAAGGCCCACACTGTGATACAATCACGGTACATACGCACTAAACGACAAATCGAGAACTGACAGCAATAAAATACTACTATCGAACGGCGATCATGGTCTGAATAAAGTCAAAATTATCGAGAACACACATCTCGTCGGCCTCGTCATTTAAAAGAAGATCGTATCTCATAGGAGATTGATCTCAAATTTGTAAACATACGCCGTGATACAATCGCACTACTTACGCGATATGGTGGTGATAAATTTCAAGTTTTATAGCATGGGATTCAAGACCCAAGGTCCGGTGTCACGCTTTCCGATAAATTGTCAACGAAGGTTGTGGCGGCGGCGGCGCGGCGACCGGTCCACGGAACGCTACAACTCTATACAGAAACTGCGTGAGATCAGAATCGCTCGGTTTCGTTTAATCTGTGGTGTTGGCCTAATTAAACTGCAGGTTACGCGATCCGGTTCAACCCACGATCGAGCCAATTTTGTACAAATGTCGAACCGAACTAGGAAATAATATAAGCAGAAGCAACTGTTTGAAACAATGCCAAAAACACAAACGTAACTTTGGCATTGCGAAACGAAATAAAAAAGCCCAATCAAAGATTGTTGCATGTAATTGCGATAATAACTTCAAGAACAATGGCACATGTGTAGGTGTGTGGAAACGGAAAGTCAAACAAATTATCGAATCCACTCATACTAACGACGGGAAGGAAACACATCTGAAATAACAAAAGTGTCATTAAGGGCGCGTGTGGCGACACGGGGTTGTGAGCATTGAAGGTCCTAGGGGAATGTGACGTAACAAATTTAATACGACACTAGCGTGCCATGTAAACATTACTTGTTTTAGACTTGTCTTGTCATTTAGAACATCATTTGTCATTTAAACAATTAAGGTTAATGCTCATAACGGCGATTTGATGACTTTAAATAGAAATGTTGTGTCATAAAAGTCAAATTATGTCCAGAGAAATCTTTGTCAGAATAATTGGAATGCGTTTTATGGAAGAACTAGTTTTTGATGACAATAATTTCCAAGATGACTATGTCCAGGAAATGAGTAAACGCACGGTTAGCTAGTATCATAGGATACAGATAACCGCAAGTATACTTGTTAGAACTCTATGCCTACAAATGGAAACATAATCTGGCGGCACAACGGAAACCAAGTATACACGCTCAATCGCTCAATATGCAAGTATAACGCGAAACCCACCCACACATTGCAACACATTCACATAATAAACTCCATTCATTACAACGTTTTCATTGACAAATACCAGCTGTTTGTAGTAGGTGTAGCATACAATTGCCTTCCAATCGACGTGCTTAGATTAGATAACGCAGTTTCCATTGCCTCGCCTTGGGGACTCAATACTGACACGGATTAACCGTTGAATTCATATGATCGATTAAAGATCCATCAATTATGATAAATCTATCACTGCTTGTATCATATCAGCACGTCACTTCTACACCATCTAAATTGTTGGTCACTTATCAAAGACATGTATCTTGCTGAGAATAGTAGGAAAGGTTCTTCTCTCACAGCTGATTTAAATAATGTTATGGGCGTCCGATGACATGCGGAAACCGTTTCAGAGAAAGCAATCTTTCTATTTGAAGTAGGTGAGGAGGATGCTACAAGTAAAGATATGTAAGACAAAAAGAAATCTGCAAAGCAAATGTTGCAATGTAGCTTCAAGGTTAAAAGACGCCTAGGTCGGTCATCTAACAAAAACCTGTTAAACAATGTTTTTCTGTCGCTGTTTAAGCAAACGCAGTGTTTTTGTCAAGCTCCTACACTATTGACGTTTTTATTGTCGCCATATCAGAAAATATTAGCCTCACAAATTAGTAAGATACCGACAGTAGCTAGCTACTAAGCAAGGAAACGAATCACTTTATCGCTTTAAATACATTAACTATTAACAACCTGCTACGAGGATTAACTATTCATTAGCTTTATCAGTACTTACTCGTTTATTTCAAACGGTATTCGAGTTTGAAGATTCTCACCTTTGCCTGTAACAAAAAGAAAAATATAAATGAGATAAAAGGTATAAAAATATGGGGTCAAAATATTCGTCGAAGAAAGAAAATATGTATCACTACATAGTATAAAACAAAGTCGCTTTCTGTGTCCCTATATCCCTATGTATGCATAAATCTTTAAAACTACGCAACCGATTTTGATGCGGTTGCTTTTAATGGATAGAGTGATTCAAAAGAAAGGTTTATATGTATAATACATGCACAATCACTACATAGTATAAAACAAAGTCGCTTTCTGTGTCCCTATATCCCTATGTATGTATAAATCCTTGAAACTACGCAACCGATTTTAATGCGGTTACTTTTAATGGATAGAGCGATTCAAAAGAAAGGTTTATATATATAATACATGCATAATATAGTAGATCCCATACAAACACTGATA
Organism: Scrobipalpa costella; assembly: GCA_949820665.1. Taxonomy (NCBI): domain Eukaryota; kingdom Metazoa; phylum Arthropoda; class Insecta; order Lepidoptera; family Gelechiidae; genus Scrobipalpa; species Scrobipalpa costella. The sequence goes on from OX463314.1 coordinate 5,818,725, forward strand.
ATTTCCGTGCGAAGCAGGGGCGGGTCGCTAGTAGTAGATAAACACTTAAAACAAGCCCGTATCGGTTTCAAGCATCATCCAGATTTAGATTAACATAGAGCTTTCCCTGTCGCCCACTGTTGTATAAATAGTGAAAGTGGTCCTCTCTTTAATGGAATGCATAAAATCATCGAGCAGACCTATTGCAATACACGTATTGTAAATTGTAATGCAGGAACAAGTTACAACTGTTACTCAATCCGACGGGAATGTAATTCTTGAATAATATTACTAGGTTAACGGTATAAACATAATAAATTTTGATAAGATATCACACATGTGTGGAGATATGATTAAAGTGGAAAAAATATCACAAACGCTGGTAGATAAGGTAAACTAGAATAAAACAGAATAGAAAATTCTAGCTTACAAATAAACTTGTTCATAACAACATACCTACTGTTGTATAAGGTCCAGTAGGAATGCCTCCTGCCGTGCGCCCGGTAACCGGATTTGGAGCAATAAATTCTCCTATTAACGCGTCTGCAGGTCGGGCCAAGTCTCTGGCACAATTAGGAGCTACCACAATTAACAGTGCCGAAACAATTACCAAGGCGAAGCCTGCCGACTATTAGCAAGCACCGGCTAACTAATCAAACCCAATAGTTCGCCTGAATCTACTCACGAAATGCTTGGAATCTGAAATTTAAAACTCTTGCGCTTCATTGATTATGCGAGGGAGTAACGAACTCAGCACAAGTAAAGCACAAGGGCTTAATTTCTTTGTCCAATACAACGCAGTATTGAGCTAATGGGATAAGAAATCTCGGCTAAGCAAATGTTTGCGCGACGATAAAATGCTTAGAGCTGTATAACTGGAAAGTAGCGCGGTGAATATCTCTAGTCCCTATACGTTCCGGCTATCTTATCTTCTCTCACATTACACCTCCTATGGCAGTTTCTCACGATGCCACGAAACTAAGCATATTTCTAGCTGCAGGTCAAAATCTATTCAATTATGCGTCATATTGTGCACCGTTTTCCTCATGAGCCGCTAGTCTAAAATTGGCGGGAGTAAATCGACCATCATCCACTTAGCACGTTCGCGAATCGCCATCTTGTCCAATCAAGTCGTTAACCTCTCGTCTGGACACTTGCTGCAACATATTTCGTTGTGTACCAATGAAATTACAGAGAGTTAAAGAAATGTAGGTTACCACATATCAATGTTCTTGTGCAGTTGGGACCGTTAAAAGTCGAATTCAGACATATTACATAATTAATCATAGCCTGGCAGTGCATGGGACAATAAACATGTGGTCATGTGCACTTCAGTCCTTAAACGGGCACTGACGTCACACACGTCTCGTACCTACAATGAATAGGGCCACCATCTGTGTCAACAGCTGCTATTGTGATTCTCGCTGCGCTTACGCAAATTAATTATGCCTGCAACGCGGGCGCCAGAGAAATGTTGACATTTGAGCCTTTCGCGATGCATCAACTGAACTGACAGCATCTTTATACGGTAATTTACGTTCGTCGATAGACGCATAGATGGATTGCAATTTGTGATCGTGCTGTGATTTTAATGGAGAGAAAATGTAGATACGACGAGTGTCACAGCACTTGAATAAATAGCCAGCAATTAAGACGTTAGGTACCGGTGTCAGCTCTCTCTGGCTGAACGATCGTTCATAAAGAATCCCGCCCTGCAGTCGGCCTATGATTTCGAAATAACTTATGCATTCAGGAAAGCTGTTCCCACGAATCCATTATTTAAGAAAGTGTGTACCGAAGAAACTGTTAAACACAAAAAAGTGTAAAAGGAATCACAGTTCATGCCGGAGCAATTTTGTGGCGTCCCTCGACTTTCAGAAGTGTGGGAAAGCAGATGCAGCACGCTTCTGTAATTGTCCATTTACCACGGCTCCTAGCTACAAGTCACGAAGACATATCTGCTATACAAGATAATATTAATACACTTTGAAAACACTAGGAAGTCTCGTCTAAACATTAGACCGTGGCGTCTGATGTATCTCAACAATTGGAGCGTAACCAAAGCAATTGTCATTTGTGAAGATGTACGCAACGAATGTATAATAAATTGCTTATGCTATCATAAAGAAGGGCTTGTGACGATTAATAATAAAAGAACCGAGATTGGTCACGTTTGTTAAGTTTCTAGACGACTGTAACGATAAACGCATAGCATTACAAAATAGTAGTTGACAGACAAATCGTAACATTTGTTTGAATGATGATTAGGTACGTTCAGTTAAGGGGCATGTGGGTGTACCTCTATTTGCACATTGTAAAGATAAACCAATCATATCTCAGGAATGTACAGAATTAGAATAAGGTGACAAAACATCTGGTTGGCATTTGGATTTCTTAACAAACTGTTTTACAACAAGATATATATAATAGATACATTTAAACTTGTTTGAGCACAGATTTTGCGAACATTCCTTTTGTCGATGACTTCAGAGGAATTTTAGGAGAGAAACACATCATTACTGGCGACGTACATATCCGCACTGCTCCATATAACGTGAACAAGTTGGACCATGACCTAGATTACGTATATTTGTGTACTCCAATCGAGCCACGGGGAACTGTTAACGACGCGATACTGATCGAACATAAACAAACTTGTTGCGAGACTTGTGGAGTTATGTGAGCGGCTCGCGGACAGGTTGACAAGAGTAATCGATGTCTTGAGTTGAAGTACTTGTATCAGAAACTGTTAATAGTTTAATCAACTGAGCGAATCGAGTTGCATACACCGGCTGATTGAAAACTCCACTTGAATAACCAGTGACTCAAAATTAAACTAATCATAAAATTTTCTAACTAATCTATAGACTTCTTCTAAACCTGTAGAGATAATTAAAAACAGCACATTAATTTTGTAAAATTAAATCTTCTCTTCCTTAGCAATATAAGCATCGTTAGCATCACAACATTCATTATGTTAATTCCACTTGCCATAAACATTTTTTTGTCGCTCTTATAAATAGTACGACAAATAGCGTCAGCAGTTACATCATATCGAGGAGTATGGGCGCGTCTGTTGTTTGTTTTGCCCATAACAGATAAATGATCAAACACAATCAAGACGATTTGCCTTTACCTTGATGATGTTCTTGCCTTGAAGATGTTCTCTTGTATAATGAAGCAAACAGGTTGGATAATTATGAACAGTGTTCACATGAAGAAATATTTTTGAGTAGATACTAAAGTTTTCGTGTGAAAACTGTTTGATTGCGGATAAGATTTTAACTCGTCAGTTCAGCAGATAAACATGTGGAAAGTGAAATCTCTTCTGACATTGTCGACATACATTGAGAGCATCGCCTTGCTTTATTTTGGCACATATTCTATTCTATAGTGCGGTTTGGCTTACGATTTCGGTGGTATAAAAAAGCGAGTGTTTGTCATTTTACAGTGAAATCAGGTTCAATAAACGATAAAACGCGTAAGTTTAAGCAAAAACCTTACTCCGTTGCAGGATATTGGCAGTTAAGGCGAAGTAACTCTTTCAAAGCGGCCATGGAAAAGGGGTGCGCCATGACTTATAGTTTCCCATCGCGTTTCCAGACCTGTATGATTGATGAACCATAACCGGTCTGGTTAAAAGCATTCATAAGATATCGGTTGTATATTAGGATTTCAGGATGCTATTTTTGGTAGAGTTTTTAAATATGGTATATCATGTATAGAATGACCGAAATGTTCAATATGTTTAATTAAGGGCTGTTAAAATCAGCAAATACGCATCATAAAAATGTGCGTCGCCGTTTATCAACTTAATGCCCAACTGTTGGGCTGAAAAGTAGCAGAATATTTGCCCTGCAAATGAGTATATGCGTTTTTGTTTTGAGCCGGTAGGTAAGTTCATTCTCTATGTATTGAGTAGGGCCTAATGAGTATTTTTTTCGTTATCTTAATTATTCACTCCGCAGAGCCCGATGGTGTAGTGTATAAGGCCGCTGCCTCCTGAGCGGGGAGGTCGTGGTTCGAATCCCACCACGTACCAATGTGTTTTTCGGTTTTCGAATTTCATATGTACCTTTATTCGGCGCTTTTCTGTGCTACGGAAGGCACGTTAAGCCGTTGGTCCCTGTTAATATCGTTTACTACCGTAGATGTTAGTCGTTAAGCCATGTCAGAGGCCAGTGCTAAGCATTGGCGGCTTGAAAACTCTGACCTAATCTAGGATTGGGTCTGGTTTCCCTTCTGGGTAGCGGAGGTCAGATGACAGTCGCTCTGTGTAATAACCAGTACCCTCGTTCAATCCCCTAGATTAGGTAGATATACGGGATCCCGTGATATACAGAATAAGGCTAGGGACATGATAATCTTAATTATTCACTCAGTTAAGAATCACATTGCACCCACCTACCCCAAAGATTAATGACAAACAAGCCTTTACATTAGTTGGTGTACAAATCGGGGCGCCGCCGTTCGTCCGCTTGCCTGCGCTCGCGCACGCTGGGCGGATACGCGCGCGTATAAATAGTGCGTCTATTTCGGTCGGAGCTGCGGTGCGCCCGCCATGTGCCCCCGACACGTCGCAGGCGCAGACTTCAAATTAATTAAATTCTTCGAGTATTGACTCACTTTTCAAAGGGGATCTATGGAGTTGTGGCTGAGGTTTCGTTTGCGCTAATGAATATCGAGGAGACGAAGAAATGATTTGGTTTCAGGCCTGCGATTTGTTTAAGAACTACATGTCGATGTTTAAATGGGACTTAAAAGAAAACTTGTTGGTTTTTTGTGTGGTTTATTTGGGTGGACAAGCTTGTTTGTAAACACAACTTGCAGTTGTTTTTGACAAGCATTTTTCTTCTACCAGAATAAGTTTTCAAAGAATATATTTTTAGGAATTCCTAGAGTTTGTCTTGCTATGACGTATACTAGTCCACAAGTCTACATCAAACAAGGTCAGGGCCTCATACGAGAAGTTTACAAATATTTATCTACCCACTTGCCACACACCACCACTTTTCGCGTGGGAACAACCTCAGTACGACGAATCTATTTACATTCTAATCTCACTTTATATCGTCTACGTAGAGTTCAATTTGTTTTGGTTGTGTTGACATATGTATTTAGTGAGTGGACACGGCAGCCTCTTTCCCAAGAGACGAATTTTAGCACGTCTAGAGCTACTGGTCAAACGACTCTCGTTTTCTATGAAACCTACCTTCTAGGAAGTAGACTTAGTAGTTAGGTATTTGGTTACTACGTATGAGAATCGAACATGTTATAAACCAAACGAGAATCTATTATATTGCATTTCATCGATAATAATAATCTAAGTAGCAGGCCTGAGCACAGAATGTTCTGCACATAAGCCAATAAATTTTCCTTTCGTAAACATTCTTGTTATTAAGATAGTTTATATGACGTGGGATGTTTCTAAGAAATGATAGGAACAATGAAAGTACCTATATCTAGTGAAACTTACAGGCAAGTTCTGGTTGCGTAAACTGTAATGGCCACCCATCATGATGCAATATTATATTAGATCATTGATCGATTAGCGAGATCCTAAACAAAGATTAGTGTAACAAGGATGATGCTCTTATGATGGCAATGATAATTGGGAATCTCGAAAGTCATGGTGCTACAATGCATAGCATTATAGTGGCATTATATCAATCAGATGTATGCGGGTGGTCTTGTAATAGGGTTAATCCTGAATCAATTTTAACAATAAAGAACTGCTAGTTATAATAGAGATTGCTACCATGACAAGCATGTGTATATTTTACTCGCATATGATAGAAGTTTATACCCGCAATAGTCAAAGTTAAAGAAAAAGGAAAACACATCAAATATAACGTTTCAGTGAATCAAACATGAAGCAATATGACTAGGCCAACTATTAAATCTTATGCAAATTAACAACAGCATAACAAAAGAATTAGCAACGATGCTCGTTCCTCTAAATGTCATTTGAAAGACAATTTCGCCACGTTTGACTTAGCATTGTAGTAGGTAAGTCTATAGACGGTCTATAGGTGTAACCAGCTTAGGATCACTGACCGGCCTAAAATCTAGTTTAGTGCTTGACGCTGCTTTCACATTTTAGGAATGAAGAAACGACTTTAAACACGACTTAAAACGACGTTGACACGTTTAGGTTTATTTCAGGTTAAAGTGCAGACAAACCAATGATCAAATTGCAATTTTCCTTTGAGCCTTCAAAGGGATTCTTAATTATTCTTAAAGACTTTCTGTTTGCGGTTGGTATGTCCTCGCAACTTTATTTCATATGTACCATCTAAAATACATTAAAATAAAGAAGAGAATAGTGACTTCAATATTAAAAACCATACAGTGAGTTGTTATAAAAAGTTAGATTTATGTCGTCTCGCTAGATATGAATAAGCAACTGTGTCTCTGCACGGCGAGCGGTGCTTTTGAACCCGCCCTTAGCCCCGCCGATGAACTTTTAATGTGGTGCTTTTTCAGCATATTGAACCCTGGCTTGCTGCTACACTCATGTTTACTACTACAGTTATAAGATAGGGGACTAAATAGAAATAGATGAATCTGGAGACAAGGTTGTGAGTACAGATAATTTGTGGCAACGTTTTCTGTCTTAAATTGTGTGGCATTCTAAGATGTTAACATAAGATCAATCTTCAATCCTTAGTCAGTACCAAAGGTGATGGTTGAAAATTCTTAATGTATGTCTGTCTTTGCTATCTTTCTTAACTACCACATTCGATATCTTGGACACACCTTTATGTTGCATAAAGCTATGTCAGAGGCTACTTAGGATTTTTTGGAATGATTCCTTACCTCACTGCATAGCTCACACGAATGAAGATAAAAGAATAGCAAATTGTACATAAAAAGATTCTAAGTAACCACTGAGTTCACTCGCATAACAACCTCATTCAGGCAGAGGCTCTGATTCGTATTATGCCAGCAAATGGCTGATGCACTGACTGCGCAGAATGCATCAACAAATTAAATGAACCCCGTGATAGACAGATACAATGAACTGGGTTGCATAAATTAGAACCCATTTGGATGAAATTGGAGAACATGCGATAATATATGGAGACTATGTAAATCTGTGTAGGTATGTGTTTGTGTTGATAGTTGATGTGGTCGTAATGATAAAAACCATGTAAGAAGTAGAATTTGAAAATTCGACACTAGATTCATTCAGTCGTTCAAATTTGTAAATTACCATCAGCGTGATTTGTATAAGCAACGCACACATTTCTCATACATACATACATACATAAATCACGCCTTTATCCCTTACGGGGTAGGCAGAGCGTTTAACGCCTCGTAAAAGGCGCTTTCGCCACGTCTGACAAAAATTGAGAGCAATTTTAGATTGTAATATGTATTGCTTTAGTGACAGGTTGTCAACCCATCGCCTAAATTTCAATACACTGTAACCCTCGAGTCCCTTTTGCTGACTTCAACAGCATGCCCGGGAGGAAGGGCAGCTGGAACATTCTATGTTTTTCTATCTCTCCCAGTCCAGCATGGAAGAAAACACATTTCTCAAATAAAAAAGTACAAAAAACATATCTTGAAATATGAATATTTATTGGGCAATCTCGAATAAACATAAGTCAATCAGCGCATAATAATTCTGACATAGACCAAGCTAATTTATAACAGCCCATGGCCGGCTGTAGGCTATTCCTGGATATTCGCAAATAAGAGGAAGTTTTGAGTTTTGTAAACCAAATACTAGTAATAAACGAAAACAACTAGAGCTTTTGCCGCACAATCAAAACGTGCAACTCAAGTGACCATTATAGTTTGTTTTAAATCGAGAATACTGCAAACTGAATAATACATCTTCAATGCCGACAACCTGTACCCTGAGTGTCCAAAAATTATTCATTAGCTTGAGGAAGAATGAATAAGGATTTACTCGTGGAAATAGGTACCTAACCTTTTTTTGCAACCAATTACAATTTGTTCGCTTCAAATTTCATTAAGCTTAATGGCAATGCTAACAAAATTGACGAAAAAATTTCATGTTATATGATCCCGGTAGGCATCAAAGAAATATGGAACGATACACTTAGTATCTTTGAAATCGATATGGATTCCTCGGTAACAAAACCAGCAATAGAAACAGGAAATGCCATTAAAACTCGTTGCATTAGGCATCGGCACACATTCCGTGAAATCCATCAACAAACAGGTCAATCGATTCCGCAATGGCTTACGAAACACAACAGAAATTGAGGTTAACCTGAAAATCTGAGCTACAGTTATCGCCGTAAAGATTTCAGTGGTCAGTGGTGGCTAATTCCAGAACGTCTGGGCCCAGTTGCACAACGGCTCGTTAAAGTAAACCGTTCTAGTGTGATTCCGGCGCAAACGCACGGTTAAACTCAGGTTTATGATGGGAGATTGGATACGGATACAAAATCTATTTGTGGTGTAACTCTACCTGCTGTTGGGTATGTGACATTCGCGTTGTGTGAAATACATGGTAGAGTCAAAGATTTGATACCACAGAACTTGAATTTACCTAGTACAGTAAAAAGGTTAGTTCAAGAGTACCCTAAACCGACGAGCATGTATGAAAAGATTGATGAATGTGGATGAAGCGAAAGAAGTATGTTAGGATCGTAGCAAGTGGAAAGATGTTGTCTCTGCCTATCCCTCCGGGAAAGATGCGCGATTATATGTATGTATGCAGTAAAAAGCGCAACACCATTTAAATTGTTATTAACTTAAACTCCAATCTTTCATCTAAGTCACAATGACTAAAAGCAATTACGCACGACTGAAAAACAACGCGGTTTTCCTTTATTTAATGTATTGACCACATGAGGAAAATATTCGTCATGGACTAACTTATGACTAACTGAAACCAATAGATCAAGTAGTATTCTGTAGACCAGTACTAAAGAATATCAAGAGATGACAATATAAAAAATACTGTGCCTACAAGGTAAGACATACATATAATTAAACATTACATTTGTTGATATGTTAGAAGAACCATTAAAACAGTCAATTTTTACAAGACGATCAGGATAAAACAAGCAGTTGTCAAACATTTTAAACAGACATGATTCAAGGCATTGACCGCTATTCGTCTTTTAACAAATGGTTGCAATGTCAGTGACTGTTATTTTTATTTGCTATTGTTAAAAACAGGCATTTTTTACGAAAATTGAATAGTATTCTAGAATATTTATTTACTGCCGTTTCCATATTACAGATCACTCACTGCCTTTAGTATTTTTTAAAATAAGCATTTCTCAACTAACTAAAATAAAAACAATAGAAAATGCCCAGTTCTTATTTAAAGCGTCTTACGTCAAATAAGAAATGTCAAAGTCATGTGTTTACTTGCTATCCTGTTCTTATGTCAAACTTAAGAAAGTGACAGCGGTAGCTAAGAATTAGAATTAGGATTATGTCGCGAGAATCGACGCAAATATATTAAAATATTTGGCATACATCTGTATTGGGACAACCTTGCTTCTTTATACAATGCGCTTATTTTAGTATTTTTTGCCGCATCGTCCTTGCCCCAGTAATATCGCGCCCAAAGTGACTTCATACTTATTAACGTGAAATTATTTAGCTCATTTTATGAAGCGTCTGTGTCACGTTATTGAGCGACGTCATTCACGCTAAATATAGAATAACGAGGAAATTTAGCACTAAAAGCCATACAACTTTGGTCGTTTACATGGACGATTGGACAGCAAAAGGAATGAAGTAAACGAACTGAACAGCTAATACAATCAAAGATGGCGGCGCACTTAAAGAGCAAAAACAAAGCCGAAAATATTGACAAAGAGGAAGATGAAAGCAAAGCATACACTTATAAAGTTAGAGGCCTTGAAGACCAAACAATTGCGCTTAATGGGTTGGTAAACAAGGAGCGGTCCGACCTTGACCCAACTTTAGCGCTGGACGTCCATGTGGTAGAATAGTAGCTGTAAAAACATGACATTATGACACACTTGATGAGCTTTTTAATTAATAGGGAGCGGCTGCTGCTAAATTGTTACACGGCAAGGTCATAGAAATGGAAACAATTCCCGTGTGATGCAGGGGTAATCTTTAGGAAAGATTAGTAAAAGTCAATCCAGGGAATGTGTAGCAATCAATCAATCAATCAGCCAACGTGAAAGCATTTCCTGAGTGATGGCCGGCGCAGCCTAGTTGGCAATGTATCTGCCTGCTACGCAGTGGATCCCGGGTTCGATTCCCGGCCGGGGCAGACGTTTGAATGATGAATTTAAATGTATATTTCTGGGTCTGGGTGTTCTTTGTATGTCCATGACACCCCGATAAAGGGAATCCTAGTGGGGGTTGTGAGTGTGATCATCATGCTTTTTTTTTAAGTATAGCAAAGTTTACACAGCACAGCTATGTTTTGCAGTGGACTTTTCGTGGTTGTTATTGTAAATAAATAAAACCTGACTTGCATGTCTTTTGCTAACAACTGCAATAAATAATATGTTGACATTGTTATGAAAATCTTCAAATGATAATGACATATTGAGCAAAAAGTAAATTAATATGACGCAGAAGCAGTAGTAAATAATGCGGATGAAGTAAACTACCGTCTACGATACTACGATAGACACAAAGTTATAACTAAGATGAATACTTTGAAATATACGAGTTGAAAAGGAAGTCTAGCAATAAAAAAGTAAAGGTTAAGACATAAATTAAGAGAAGTTATGTTTTAGCAATCATCAGTGGGTTGCTTATTTATTCCTTTAAGTCAGTGTTTTTGAGGATTTTTACTGACCTCGCTCTTTCTGTTGTCTACCCTGTTTCGGTCATATCTAGTCTATAGTATTTCCAACTCAGTGTAAGAATAAATGTAAACAAAGTTTCATGCCTTTCAATTCAAAAACACATTTCAAAAATAAATTATACGTGTTGGTCAATTAGTTAAATTACTAAAACTACTGTTTTATTATGTTGTCATATCTAATAGCTAAAACTCATTTCAGAAACAAGATCGTCGATTAAAAGACATGAAACTTTGTTTACCTTTATCCTAAAACTGAGTTGGAAATACTAGATTATACTCATCGCAAAAGGCTAAAATATTAATACTACTCACTAACATTTTAATACTGACCTATCTGACTTTATATTATGAATCCTCTTCACAGTTTAATCTATTTAGCAGACTGTTGCTCCAGAATCGGCTGATAACCCGGATAGCTGTTTGCAACAGAATACAGATAGAGGACGCATACGAGATAAACTTAACAATTCTCAAGCATTTACTGCACGAGATAACGATGAGATCATGGTCCATTATACAACGATCAGCTTTATAATTGCAAGAATATGTTTGTCTGAAATACGCATTATATCAGTAATGTATTATTTTTAATGATTGAAATTGTTTGATACTATTTAAGAAAATGTCATCCATACAACATGCGCTCCGCTAGATAGTAAGTAAGGGCATCTTATTCTTAGCGAGTGGATTCTGGAGTCGAACAACGACCCCAAGTGGGCATAATCACCATACTGTTGTAAATCGAAAGCCTAAAACCCAACTATAGGTGTATTAGTTTAGTTTAGTTTAGTGGGACTGAAAACGCGATGCTCACTATATCACATGAGGCGAATCATTTTTATGTCACATGCCAGTATTTTTCAACAGCAGAAATAAGTAACTTCTTCCATGCTGGCCTAGGAGCGAGAAAAACATAGAATGTGCCAGCTGCATTTCCTCTCGGTTATGCTTTAAAAAGCAGCTAAAGGATCTGAGGGTTTATATATATTGCAATTTAGGCGATGGGCTGACAACCTGCCTCTACAGCAATATACCTACAAATTTACCTTAAATAACCCTCAAAACTTTGACAGACGTGGCGGAACGACCTTTGTTCAGGTCGTTTACGCTCTGCTTACCCCATTAGGGATAAAGGAGTGATTATATGTATGTATGTAGTAATAGGTAAGCAGATGTACTTTCCCATGCGGGTTAAGTATACATAAACCCTTTCAAACCATCATATCACACAGCTATTATATCAGCGTATTCATAGTGATTGAAAGTGTGATTGTGACTTTGGTACTAGCCCTTTCATTGGTGTTCACAGAGGGATCGGTTTGGCAAAACATCAATGGTAACTGGTGCGTACGGGCGTTGAGAACAGTGAGTGTTGTGTTACTGCGGATGTGTGGATAGGGTTGAGTATTTCTGGTAGCAGATATTTAAGAACGTAGTGGAACGTTTTCCACTGCTGAGTAGAATGATTGATTGCTTTAATTTTTTTTCCAACATTTAGTCATGATGTGGTTACATTCTGCCCATACGTTACCAAAACACCGCCGAGATATTTATCACATGAAGAGTGACTATTACTACCATGTTTTGCCTTGATAATGATGCCAAAAGAAAATTAGATTTAAAGAGATTTTGTTGACAACATAATGCATTACAATAACGTATCATAAGCATGATGCATACTCGAAAATAAATGTACTTGCAACTAAAAACGACAGAATAACTCCACAGCCCTATTTAACCCACAACACCGGTGAAGTCAGACGATTATAAATAGAAATACGAATCGAAACGCATTGGTGTTCAAATTTCCACAGCACTATTCAGATTTATGACTGCAGAGTCTAGAAATAAAACGCTATGCCACAGTGTTCGGAACAATACCTTGGAAAATTGGAAAGCCATTTCGAAATCCGATGCCTCGGGTCAGATACGGTAACCCTACCTACGTATGAAAGATCAGCCACCCACTATCTATTCTTGGCATAAAGAAAATAAAGATCATTGATGCCGAGATAAAACCTACTTTTGAGAAGTAGATATTGATACAAATGTCTCAATTGAAATATTATATCTTCCATACTGGACTGGAAGAGAAAGAAAAACATAGAATGTTCCAGTTGCCCTTCCTCCCGGGCATGCTGTAGAAGTTAGCAAAAGGGATTCGAGGGTTACAGTGTATTGTAATTTAGGCGATGGGCTGACAACCTGTCACTACAGCAATACACATTACAATTTAAAATTGCCCTCAATTTATGTCAGACGTGGCGAAAGCGCCTTTTAGGAGGACGTTTAGACGTTTTACGCTCTGCCTACCCCGTAAGGGATAAAGGCGTGATTTTATGTATGTATGTATGAAATATTAGGCGTGGGTTAACATGCTGAGAATTTTCAAGACAAAATATTGTTTCAAGCATTTTAAAAGACGCGCAAATGAAACGGACCATCACAAAACTTGCTTTATGTCCAGATTATGACACTTTCAAACAAGTGTCCTTTTATTTTTATGAAGAAAGTGAACTCGCTAAGACCAGTTAAATTTCCATCTTAAAGCTGTAGAATGTTCAAAACCTCAAGTAAATTTTACAGATAGAATATACAAATTCCAAAGCGTAAGAAAATCCACGCAGCAGAGAACAAATTGGGGAACAATTACAATTGGCGAAGGAGAAAGCAGCATTCTTTAATAATTAAGAGGTGAAAACTCAAAAGCGTTAATAACGTAGCGGAGGCTGGAGGCTAGCTCTTTAAATATGACGTCACCAATGGCAAGCAGAAAAACCGGTTGAATTCACGCGTGACTGGATCGAGTCATCCGCACAATATCTTGAATCACGAATGTGGTTGAACATTTGGTTATAGGTACTCACTATAAGGTAGTGTACTTGGTCCTGTGCTTCTTATAGTGTACAAAAGCCATTTCTTGACTAGTATTACGAGCTGTTTAGCGACATCTCATAATTTTGGAATGATGAATTGAAAGCAAGAGTTCATCTCATTTATCAACTGCTGGTAAGGTAATGTTTTTAAAACATATTGTTTGAGATGCTGCGTATTGCAATTACCATAACAACGTGAAAGCATAAGACACGATAATGAATGAAGTTTCGACAGCGAAAACTGTGGTACAAGTTTTTAAAGGAAGTGTTTCTTTTCAATAACAAACAGCAATGTTTGGTGAGGTTACGCTTCAGCTATGTTATGCTACAGTGAACGAGTAGCGGACAGATTTAGCATGACAATGGAAAACAATCAGTCCATGTCCCGTTGCCATACGTAATGTGGAAAACAGTAGAATTGACATTCAAATCGGATAGTTAGTGGAAACAGAGCTGATTTTCTACGAAAGTGCGTAGCTACTTATTTGTGTGTGAGAAACAAAACATGGCAAAGGAGGTTACACGGAGGCATTTACTTATATGAGCAATTGTAGAGTTTCTCGTAAGTGCTGCTGTTTTAACAGCACTTATAATTATACGCCGCCATTGGTATTTACTATTTACCTAACTTGGCAATACCTACTTGTGTTTAGTTTCACCACACATTGCGTAGTATAATGAATACCTTGAGGTTTAATAAAATAACCATTGGATGAATGAGAATGACACATATTTGGAATGAACCTTGTGGACGTGACTTCGATGTAAACATGACCTTATCATCAACCTCAGTCATACATATTCATGGTAGCTGTTGAAACAAAAGTGTTACGCATATGAATATCATCATCAAAGAGGCTTTCTTTTGATTTAATCCAAAAATCGAGTTGCACATCTTTTGATGATCGGAACATCATCAAACTTAATGATTCTTGATGGTTCTTCATCAATATGTTTCACAGAGATTTTTCAAAGATTTATTGTCTTAAGGGCAATGCCATTGACTCTTAATTGCTCAAGCCGGAGGTCCTTTTCGGCCATGATTTTGGCATCATCAATCTTGTTCACCTGCTTTCTTTAAACCCTTTTTTCTCCCAATCTTGATAACATATTTTTTGCTATAATACGTTCCTGAATTAAAAAAAACCAATTGCTTGAATCTCGTCAAGCATGTTATAAGTATACAGTAGCGAGGTGTCATGTATAGCAAGCTAATGATGCCTATAATTTTATTGGCAGCCTTCTGGATATAATTTATAGCATGCACTTATAAGACATGGCGGCGATTTACATTGCAAATGAGAGCGTGAGCCAACGAGCTAGAACAAGGAGATCGAACGTGACAATAAGTACCCTGTGAGTACTAGACAAGAATACTTGGAAATAACTTTAGAAATTGTATTTATGGACGGTTTATTATAGGCGTCATGCTCGTACTAAATTGGAACCAAAGTATATTATCGTAATCAGCAGTTTTAAAATGGATAATCCATTAAATCCCGTTAAAGAGGTATCGGAAGCCTTTGCCGCCTGAGGTATAAACAACAAAATGAATGAACTATTAACAAGGTCGGCGGGAATCGCATAAGAAACCAGCAATTAGTCCGCGGGAGGGGTGGGAGGGGGAGGAATGCGCGCGACCGTTAGCGTCCGGCTGATGCCGTACTTGGGAGACGCAGACGCACCTCAGCCCTCACGTCACTCGGCATCGCCAGAGTCTCATACCACTCATACGCCCTGCGAATCGGCGGCGACGCTTTATCACACGCGCACAATCGAGCAGCTTTACGAGCACACTGGTGTCAGTGTCGTGGTGGTAATGTGCTGGTATTATTTTCTTGGGTTCGAAGCTTCAGGGGAATGCGTACGGGCGGTAGTAAGATCTGTGACTTTCGAGTGATTGGTATGCAATGTATTTATCGAGGATATAATTTTGATTAAAAACGAGAGATGTTTCAGTAAAGAATAGTTGTCGAAGTCTAAAGAAGGACAATCAAAAAAACCTACGTTGTTATTATATTATCCTTGATGAAGGGAGATTGAAGGGACTGATTTGTATAGCCAATCAAAATATACTGTTCCATTCAATGGTGGACCTTGGCACCAACTCCAAAAGCTTCCGTAGATACAAGATAAAGAGACAATGGAACAAGAGGCAACCTTTGATGTAGATCTACAAATACGATTAGCTGAACAAATATGAAATAAGAACGAGCAAAAACTACGTCATAAAACAGATTAAAAACTACACATTGCGAAGTCTTAAGAGCATTCTTTGCATACTATCTAGAAGTCTTGCATATTATGAATGTATTAAGAACCTACTTGCAGTAAGTAACTTATACAAAGACTTGCTATTATGAGTTACATTCAACAAAAGGACGTTGTAATTTAGTGTTGAACAGACTTATCTACTTGAGTTGGTGATAGCCCACGTTAAGAAGTTATTAATAAAACTAGTTTAATGCCCCGCGGTTTCACCCCGCGTGTTTATGTGATTTCCCCTAGGATTCAAATATTTTCCTATTGCTAATCCCAGTCATAGTCAATCTGCATATCAAATTTCGTCCTTATCAAAATACCGTTTGAAAACATTTCCAAGGGAATAAGATATTTTCCCGCGGTAAAAGGTAGCTTATGTCCATCTCCAGGTTACCATCTATCGTCCTGCCAAATTTCATCAAAATCGGTTCAGCCGATTAGGCGTGAAAGAGCAACATACAGACAGACAGACAGAGTTCCTTTCACATTTATAATTTTAGTAAAATTTTTAGTATGAATGTGAAATAGAGCTAGTTTCCCACCTCACGATTTTACCTGGGGTTTAATGCGTTTTCCCTTAGGAATGTCCTTTTTTCCATATTGACCAACATTCTTCCCTGGCCTAGCAAAAAGCAAACCTATTTATTTATTTGTAATTCTTTTGAGAAATCTAGTTGTATTATTTTCTTTTAAATTCGTTTATGAAACCTAGAGGTCCAGAGTTGTATAATGTTAATTACTTTATGTGCAAAATTAATAATAATGTTAGTCGTATACATACATACATACATACTATCACGCCTATATCCCTAATGGGGTAGGCAGAGCGTCAACGACCCAAACAGAGGTCGTTCCGCCACGTTTGACAAGTTTTGAGGGATAAGATAGAACTGTATAATGCTTTCTTCCATACTGGACTGGGAGAGAAAGAAAAACATAGAATGTTCCAGTTGCCCTTCCTCCCGGGCATGCTGTAGAAGTCGGCAAAAGGGATTCGAGGGTTACAGTGTATTGTAATTTAGGCGATGGGCTGGCAACCTGTCACTACAGCAATACACATTACAATCTAAAATTGCCCTCAATTTATGTCAGACGTGGCGAAAGCGCCTTTTAGAAGGCGTTTTACGCTCTGCCTACCCCGTAAGGGATAAAGGCGTGATTTTATGTATGTATGTATGTATGTATAATGCTGTAGTGACAGTCAGCTCATCGCCTAAATTACAATATACCCTCGAATCCCTTAGCCGGTTTTAGGGAGGAGATGCAGCTGGCACATTCTACGTTATTCTATCGCTCCCAGTCCAGCATGGAGGCTAGTTAGTTTATGTTAGTCGCATCGCAAATATTAACAAGGGCTACATTGTAATTGGATACCGGGTGTCATGTCCCTGTCATTTCAACGTTATCTCACAGAGATAGCTCAGTTTGCCCCCTCTGTAATGGGAATGGAAGTGACCAGCATTTATTTATATTCGGCACTGTTTTCGGGATATGTCAGATAGAAAACTTTCTAGGGTAAGTAGGTAAGCTAAGGAATAGAGCATATATGTAATAGAATATGGTATATACATAAATCACGCCTTTATCCCTTACGGGGTAGGCAGAGCGTTTAACGCCTCGTAAAAGGCGCTTTCGCCACGTCTGACAAAAATTGAGGGCAATTTTAGATTGTAATATGTATTGCTATAGTGACAGGTTGTCAGCCCATCGCTTAAATTACAATACACTGTTACACTCGAGTCCCTTTTCCTAACTTCAACAGCATGCCCGGGAGGAAGGGCAGCTGGAACATTCTATGTTTTTCTATCTCTCCCAGTCCAGCATGGAAGTAAGTATAAGTAGAATATGGTACAGCTTAG
Source organism: Scrobipalpa costella (assembly GCA_949820665.1). Taxonomy (NCBI): domain Eukaryota; kingdom Metazoa; phylum Arthropoda; class Insecta; order Lepidoptera; family Gelechiidae; genus Scrobipalpa; species Scrobipalpa costella. Next base: position 5,836,490 of record OX463314.1, read on the forward strand.
GATTTGTCAAGTACGTGGAATGATGATTATAAAGGTCGAGAGTAATCATATTAACGCAATTGGTCTAAGTTAGCAAGACTATAATATAAGCTACTGTATGTTAACGAAGATTCCACCATAGTTGTCGAAATTGGTAAAGTAACGATGAGTTTAACACCTTTTTTACTTCTAGACTTCTACTTCACGCCTTTATCCCTAATGGGATGGGCAGAGCGTAAACAACCTAAACAAAAGTCATTCCGCAACGTCTAGCAAAGTTTGGAGAGTTATTTAACACTTAGATTTACAGATAGATACTATAGTAAAATATCTTCCATGCTGGCCTGGGGGCGAGAGAAAAACATAGAATGTGTCAGCTGCATTTCCTCCCGGGCATGCTGTATAAACCAGCTAAGGGATCTGAGGGTTTCAGTATATTGTAATTTAGGCGATGGGCTGACAACCTGTCACTACAGCAATATACCTACAAAACTATATTAAATACCCCTCAAAACTTTGTCAGACGTGGCGGAATGATCTTTGTTAAGGTCGTTTACGCTCTGCCTACCCCATTAGGGATAAAGGCGTGATTATATGTATGTACTATAATAAATATCATTATATCACAAACACAGTGCAATTGAGAATAATGTTTTAATAAACAGAAGGTGGGACTCAAACTGCCCTTATAAAAGGTAAGAAAAGCCAGAAGATAATAATTTATCAATCTAATTACCTATTGAAACCGTTGAGTCTCACACTGCAAGACAAATGACGATATCACAGTCACTTTTCACCAGCACTAGTATAGATAAAAGCCATTTAAAGCGGCCCTTAGCTTGACTCCCCCTGGCCTGACGACAAATTCCCCATAAAAATAAACGCATAGATTAAATATAATGGAATTTGCCACACGGGATCTATCTATATAAAGTGTTTGTTCGCCAGATAAGGACTAATTTAATGGAATTAGTTACCCAAGTGATGCTACACAATGGCAAAGCTTCTCCTTATTCGTGCTTACTTAGATAACTAAAAAACCATTAAGTTTAAATAATGCTTCAAGAGTTTCACTAAAAGGTTATTTAAATTAATGTCTTGGAGAAGCTCGCATCTCTTTGAGACAAGAATGGCTTTTACATTCAAGTGCGTTGTATAGGACATAAACATGTACACAACTTGAGTGTTTGAGCACTTCCGTCTAGTAGTAAATTTTATCGTATATCTAGAGTCCCTTAGTGTTTACTTTTACTTGCGCTAAAAATAATACAAAGTCAACGCCCTTTATATACCTAGCTCGTAATCATAAATGAGCATTTTCTTTACTGATGGCACTGTCTACATTTCGAAGTTCATTGTTTGTCGGAGATAGTGTGATCGATATCAGAAGAGACGGAAACCAGCAATGTAAATCAAAGTTATGATTGCCGCCGTTTAGAGCGGTGTGTTTGGTAACAATGAGCGGATGATAAGGCGTTATCTTCGACGGGGGCGGGGTACGGGGACGGGGGGACGGAAACGCAACATGGCGGCGCCGCGGTACATGCGTCGGCGCATCCGTCTTCACTTCCAACCAAGACAAGGTGAAGAACAACCGATGCAAATTAACTACTTATATCGACTCGAAAATCCACTCGATAAGAAGAAGACTACAATAGGTGTAAAAAAAATCGACTTGAAGATTGAGCGTTCAGGGTACCCATTTCTAAATTTTCAAGAAAAATCTTTTGACTGGAATTAAAATATTTTTCAACTAGAATACAATGTTAGTTAATAAACCAGTAATAGTTTGTTCAATACCCAACCAAACTAGATATTTTCAGCAGGTATGGCCTTGTAATAAAAACAATGGCCATAAATAGAAATGTTTTAATGCCGTAGTGTAGCTATTGGCTCGTTCTCTTAAAATGACAACCGGCACAACTGGCAAAGTGTAGGCAAATCGACAAATGCCTTAAAAGGTAACAGAAATAACCTTCTGTTAGCTATACGCCTTCAGAGAATACTAAAACAAGGTAAATTGAGTGCATTAAATTCCTTTTGTTATTGCTGGTTATTTCTGCAACTTAAACGAAGTGATACGATTGTTCGATTCCTTTCTGCAATCAATCATTTTTAAATGAATGCTTTCAATAGCAAATAATGATAAAAAATTACGTTAACGTCCTTGCCACGTAATTCAAGCATGTCATGCAATAATTACGTAAAAGCAATAATTACCTACTTTACCTACTAAAGCTTATCTTATCAAAACATAGAAATTCTGTAATTGTGTCAATTCTGGGTAACAAAATAAAATATTCTTGTGTAGAAATCGTGCTGATATTATGGCTGTCAAAGTAACGTTTGCTGATACAAATTACGGTTTTATGTCGACGACATTAATACATTTAAACGTGGGCTAACCAACAGTCAATGTTTTCAAGACTATCCTTAATACCAGCGACCCCGTAAAGCGACCCTTAATCATAAATTATCCTATCCGTTTACCTGTTTTGGAATCTGGACTCCATATTCTTGTACAACACGAGAAAGGTCACTCGCAATCGACTACTCGGCATTGAGTTCAATATGGCAACAGCCAAAAGTCGACGAGGTTAAGTCTTGTGGGATCTTGGGAAGCGATTATCATAAATAATTGAAATCCTTTGTCATCGATTATTCATGTAAGACTTAGATCAAATAAACACGCATCGTATTATATAAAAATGCGATGCTTTTGCTCATAATAACTCTACAAAAGATGACCCGAGCGAGACTGTGGTTCCTGACAACGATGGAACACAGCAATCTTCTTGGCGCTCCTAGATTCTGATGGTCGTGGGAGGTGGTAAAACTCAGATATTTGAAAAGGCATTAATATATATAGGTCCTGTAAATTCGAAACATATTCTTAAATGCTACAATAACGTTTTGTATTTAAACAAAACTGTCGCACAGTAAGTCAGTCTTCACGACGCCAGATCATTTCCGTACATTAATTACGAGTTTATCTCTAAATGACCCGTGACGTGACTCTTTCTCTCTTCTCTCATTGTCAGAAGATTACGATGATACGCTCATTATGAATACCACCATTTGTCTTTGTGCTTTGTAGACGTGGGTCTTTTAAATAGGAAACGAACGGTATTGGTAACGAACCGATTTGTCAAAATAAATCAATTTTTACTTAAAATATCATATCAAATACAGTACCTATTTAGAAAGGTTTCTAGAAATGCGTATTTTAAAAGATTTCGCAATTTTCGAAAGATCTAGAGGAATCGCGCAACTATTTTGTTGAGTTAATCTCTTTCCATATTTGAAGTTTTCTTTGCCATTGATTATAACAGATTTATTTAACCGTTTCTCTCGTGATACACTAGTCCTAATGGACTGATGAATTATTGAGATTCTTCCATCGATACTGTTACCGTACAGCATCTGTCTACTTGTACTAACATGGACTTATATCGGAGTCCTTTTTAGGAGACGACGAGAGAGATTTGAGCATGATTGAAGCGGTATTAGTTACAATGTTGCGCTTGCGCTCCTCTAAATGCATTTATACGGCTTAGTATGGTTGCCAATTTGTATTAGTGCTTAGGACATAAATATGTTGCTCTTTCAGGCGATGACCAATCCTCGTCGCCCTTTTTATAGGATTATGTAGCGTGTTGAAATAGAGTTATAACAAGACGAGATATTCATTCATAGCAATCAATTTGCGATGATTTTATTCTATCTGTCTTCTTTCATTTAAGATGATAATCTGCATTAAGCATGTGTGTGTTTGAAACAATCTACCGGGTGTAAGGGACAGCGTCCCGCAAACTTATAAGGGTTGCTCAGTCAACGAAACTAAACAACTTTCACCGGGAAATTCTTTCAGGAGATGAAAAAATAAATTAACCTTCCCATATAAAATGGAAACGTCGATCAGATAATTTGTATGGAAACCCATTTTTTTTCATTTCCTGGAAATATCCTGGTGGTAGTTGTTCAGTTTCGTTGACTGCCTATCAGTTTACGGGACGCTGTCCCTTACATCCCGTAGAACAGATTACATTTAGTGTCATTACATCAATTGATTTTATCAGGCCGCCATAGATTATTAACTTGGTACAGCAGTGGCGAATCGAAGCAGTTATGGTTTTCGAAACACTTATCGAATACCTAATTCATTCTAGTTTTGGTACAGAGTGGGCGATCGGCGCCATTTTGAAAGTTATATCGCGTAGGAGATCATTTTAATATTCAGGTAAACAACATAGTTTCGATAATAATGGTCTCGGAGGCTGGAATTAGCTTGAGGCTCTATTTAAGCAGAGCTTTAAGCTCGACTAATGTGTGAAATACAGCTAGTAGCCGTAATGGAATTGTATCTGTATTCTTGCGTAAAATACTAGAGATTTAGTTAGTGCTCCTAACCTAATCAAGCATTTGAATGGAGTCCTTTTTTTTGAATAGCTCAAATCAAAATGCACATACAAAAGAGTAACGTTTTTCATGACAAATTGTATGGAAGTCGCATGCGAATGTTAATCTTACATATGCGTATTTAAGTTTAAAAAACAGGGCTCCTGGTCTTTCTGCACAATACTGCATCAGTTTCAATGTTTTAATGTTCTTCCATCCTAATATAGCATTCTGTTGAACTAGAAACCACATTTACAGCAGCAATGCTTTGTAAATCAAAAAAATGTCAAAGCAAATGGACTGGTCACATAAAGCAGTTTCATATAAAAGGGTAACTAGAAAGAGATTCACCTATGCTGTGAGAGGGAGAGAGACCGGCGCGTACGCAGGCACGCGTCCTTCGTGGCCGATATGCTAACCGGACGGGTTTTTGCCAGCTCTGCACAGGTGAACTACCGATTGGCTATGCCAGTTGACCACCAATCATTTCTTTTGAAGTCTTAGCTAAGACCTGAATCAAATGTGGTTTGCTATTGGCCAAGCAGCTGTCTGAAGAAGCTCTAATCCGAAAATAGAGGCTTGTTTTACTTTTCTGTTTGATGGTACAGGAACCGTATTTTTGAATCACTCGAACTTAAAATATGCATACGAATGAACAACATTGCATGCGAATGTTGCTCTATGTATGTGCAATTTAATTCAAAGTCTACAAAAATCCGTATCCAGCATTTAGTAGAAAGCAGTTATTTTTTGCAGCATATAATTAAAATACTATCAATCTGTTATAATGGCATATTAGTATGAACTAACTGATTACTGATGAACTCATGTTCATAGCATACTTATTGTATTAATACAAAAATTAAAGCAGTAATCTAGACCTAATAAACAGGTCTATTAATAGGATTGTAACATTAACCACCATTTACAAAATATGATCCTACCTCTATACCATAAGATACCAGGACCAGTTGGTAGCTTGGCCTGAGCTATGGCTGCTTTTATGAATATTGATAAATGCTAATTCAAAGCAGTTTAGTTTAGAAATAGACAGGATAGTTTTGCAATTATTTTTATATGCTTTAAACAAGACATATTAAGTAAAATTCATCTAGAATTTACTACGAGTTATTTAAGTATGTTATTTATTTTACCTCCTCTGCATTAAGTGGTTAGCAAAGTAAAGTCAGAATCTTGAGGCAAAATTATTCATAGGGCAAAAACAGAGTGTCCATTTATAACCTTCCTGTAACAACAACATTATTTTTATTACTAAGGCATTGTATATGCATATTAGTTACAAAAAGTATAGTGCAACTTAGTAGGACAGCTTTCAGTGCAATATAAACAAAAATCTTTACTTTTTTAATTTTAATTAGTAAGCTTTTGTGAAGTCAAGTAATATGCAATTTGTCTTAAATAAATAAGATCATGTTATTAGTATACAAACCATTTCCCATTTTATCAACTATTTTTGATTTATTTATCATTTAGGACCCAGGTTGTAATTTTTTATAGTTCTTGTAGTTCTATGAATAACAGAATATCTAGCAAACATTATAAATAACTGCGGACTCTTCAATAAAAACAAATATTTCTTATGTATGACTCATCAGCAATAAATAAACTGCTTACCCAAGGACAGTAGAGAATCCACCGTTGTGTAAGAATAGTTTTATCTCAAATATTGGTTTGTAAACAGTAGTTGGGTAAATAAAAGCTGGTTATAATAAGCAATAACTTTGTTTGGGTTTGGCCAATTCTGCACCTGAATATTACTACTTTAAGTGTTAAATAAATCATATTTAGTTGTGTGTAGTATGAAGAAGTTTAAGAGCTTAAAAGTACAATACTAGTCCTTATAATAATCTCTAGATAATTTTCTATACTTTCTCAACTTTGAGGTTATGTCTGATTGCAAACAAGATCAAAATAACTTACCGAAGCTCTCTGTGAGTTTCAGCATGACCCCGCCGATGTGCATGTCTCCCTTCACGACCATGGTCCTTTTGTCGTTCAGGTCGGTGACGTAGATCGTGAGATTCCACGACCCATCGCCTACGATCTCACCGTCAGCCAACATTTTCAAGCGTTTATCTCCACTTTATAGGTAAAGTACACTTTGTAATCACTTACGAACGCGCATCGCGAGAGCAGAGTAACGTCTGAGTAACGCGCGGGTACTCACTTGACTGACGGAACGGACGGAGGCGGAGGCGGAGGACGAGGAGCGGCGCCGCGGTGGAATCCCTCCCCCGCTTCGGAGGCCTACGCTACGTTCGGTTGCCGCACAGATAGCGATGCACGATCCGCGAGATAAAACTATAAGTTTATAGAAACAAGGCAAACTGATGTATTCGCACTTTTTTTTATAAACAAATCGAAAGAAATATACTTTTAATAGAAATCACGCGTTATTTACATTTTACTTATTCTTACAAAATTGTGCTTGCTTTTGTCTTTGGATACTAGCATTTTTGACTATTGTGCAAGGAGCCTTTTGAGAAAATCGCACGTCTGTACAAACCGGAAACCCTCGTCAATGCTGCCATTTTCTTGAAAAAATCATAGACACAAGAGCAAATGAACGAATGATTTTAAATGTCAAGCTGACAGTTTTCATGCCCCGTGTCGTGTACTGAATTCTTGTGTTTTCTATTTTGTTGTTTTTCTTTGTTTTTCTGCGTAATATCTTCACTTGTACCAATGTAATACCAACTATATATCTCACAGATCATATGCCAAATACGTATGAATAAGGAACGCAGTGCTAATTCGTCTAAAATGGTGGCAACCAAAAGTAAACACAAAGGTACAAACTGTTGCTGTTTTAAGTGTTTTTATATTATGTCATCAAAATTGCGGCTAGGTTACCAGATCTTTATGTTTCAGCGATATCATGTTCAACTCCAGAACATCGTTCAGAGTCCCCGTCGAGAGACAGTGACTCGCTTTCCGAGGCGGCGAGTCCTGTGCCTTTCCTTTGCACTCAAGACGGCACAGATGGAGAAACAGACGTCGTATGGAATTTCTACACCCCTAAATCCGATCACCCACCAACATCTCGCATCAAAAATTCCACACCACTTAGCACAAGAGCTAAGAAACCCACAAAGTTAAAATTAATTGAGAAACCTATTCCAAAACGAAGACCAGTGCGCCCTAGCCAAAAAAATACAGAATTATTCCAAGATCTCATTGAATTGAATCAAAATTTGCATGAACTTATTGCTAAGAAGTCAAATCAAATACCTGAAAAACCACAATCGGGTAGTGAAGAAGACATATTCAATGATTCAGGTGAAAGTTCTCCTAAAAGTGGTCCTAAAACTAATACTCGATGTCTAAGAAGAAATGTTTTAAGTTCAAAGTTTTCTAAAGCTGAACCTGAAACAGCTTTGGAGTCTGACGATTCTATGAATGAGTGCCTTATTAAAGCCAGTCAAGTGGTAGAAGAAAAGTTATTAAATAACGATCCTACTCCGGCGAAAAGAAAGTGCTATGAAACATCGAGAAATGTACCTTGTTTTAAACCAGGAATCAACTTTAATATGGACAATGACTCTATGGATGCCATATTGAATAATATTAATTTGGACTCACCTATAATCAGTAAAACAAAGAAATATGAGTCACCAAAGTTGAATAATGACTCTTTTGATACTCTTGTTGGGAACTTAAATGATAGTACTTTAGATAGACTGACACAAATGCCTGAGAAAAAGAATAATAGAAATCAACTAAATATTTCTAGTACAAACTGGACAGTCAAAGAACTAGTTGTACATGACGGGAGTCCTCTAAATAAATCATCATTTGGAAGGCACAATTCTATGCCTGAATCACCTTTGGTGCCTGAAAATAAGCCATCTACCAGTGGGATGGTCTTTGGGAGATATAATTCTATGCCTTACAACAATAAAGGTAATCAATCCCAAAGCTCTAACTAAAAGAAAATATCTATTCAAGTATTATATTACAAATTAAATAATAAGAAATTTAAATTATTATGTATCTCTTGGTACTGATTTGTAATTACGTTTTTTCAGGAGATTCACCAATAAGATGTACCCCAGAGGAGATAAAAAGAAAACATCAGCAAGCAAGAGAAAAGTTACTTGCTAAAAGACAATTGCCATTCACTTCAACACAGCAGTCTAGTCAACAACCTATGCCAACTCAACCCATCAAGCCACCTACACAAATAGCTACATTGCCAACTCAAAATGCCATACCACAGGTAGAAATTGTACAAAAGAAAACGCAGTTTCACCCCAGAGTTCCAACCTATGCAGCAAATAAAGGACAAGCAGCTGTTACAAACCAAACAAATACATCAAGAAGTGCTTCTAATTCAACAAATGCTACTGACCCAACAAATCTTAAATTATTGATTGAGAAAAAGAGACAAGAGGCATTGATGAAACTAAGACGACGACAGCCGCAGATGAAGCCATGATAATGTGGAAAGCCTTAGAATCTATCAATATTTGATTCATTTAATTGCTAAATTATTGTACTACTACATAAGATATGTTATTCCTCTATGATCAGGTTAATGATTCATATTTTATATGAAACATGAAATGAACACTCTCTGTTAACTGGTAGCAGCAAATATAATTTTTATTTTGTATATTTTTTAAATTGTGTCTGTATTGTGATATTCATACATTATAGTAGATGATGTAAGTGAAATATATTGTTTACTCAGTGTTTTTATAAAAGCTTGTTTAATTTTGAACTCATACGATCTTTGTACGCACTTACACGTACACGACGCGCGTATTTTTAAACGTGAAAATGCGTTTAGCTTTAGGTTTTTCTAAACAGTTTCGAGGAATATAAAAACTTATCCATTATGTCAATACAAAATGTCAATGCTTGACAAAAAATCTTGAAATGACTACAAGTATTAATTTAAATTAAATTAACTGTAATCCTGTAACTGCTCATATGAACAAAATTAGGTGCTGTATATGTATAACTAACTGTATTTTTAGATGTGCATTTGTAATGTAATTGTAGTCGTAAGGATTTTTCTTAATCTATTGGAGGATGGCTTTAATGTATTCACGCTACCTTATAGGGGCGTTGTGCTGCCCCGCAAGAATACTAACAGCTGTACAACAAAGGAAATTTCGCATAACCCTGCCCAATAGAATTGGCATGATACCTATCGTGGTGGAGCAGACCGGTAGAGGAGAACGTGCGTATGATATTTACTCCAGACTACTGCGTGAACGAATCGTCTGCCTCATGGGCCCGATAACGGATGAAATAAGCTCCGTAGTCGTCGCTCAACTTCTATTTCTTCAATCCGAATCTAGCAAGAAACCTGTGCATTTGTACATCAATTCGCCTGGAGGCAACGTTACGGCTGGCTTGGGTATTTATGACACGATGCAATACATAAGTCCGCCGATAGCAACGTGGTGCGTTGGACAAGCTTGCAGCATGGGGTCGTTGCTCCTAGCTGCGGGAGCACCAGGCATGAGACACGCTCTCCCGAACTCTCGCATCATGATCCATCAGCCTTCGGGCGGAGTAAGAGGTCAAGCTACCGACATTCAAATTCAAGCTGAAGAGATATTGAAACTGAAAGCCCAAATCAATTCGTTGTATGTTCGGCACACTGGATTACCAACTGAGAAAATACAGTTATCTATGGAAAGAGATTGTTTCATGTCACCAAGCGAAGCTAAGACGTTTGGTTTGATCGACAACGTTCTCGAACACCCTCCAGCGCTCGTAACTACCGCTGCTGCTACTGCTTCCACCGCGTTCGCCACTGCACCTGAGTTTCCAATTCATACTCCGAGCAGCTTTGGAGGCAGCCACTTTCAAGATGACGGCTGTAGCAGCTTCCCTTCAACACCTCATCATTTTCCCGGGGAGATACCGACACCTACCCCGAAAGATACTCCTTCTGATGACTTTCCTGGTGGTATGCCTCGCATATAGGTAGTGATTCAATAGTTAAAAACTATGAAAGTTGTTTTTAAACTGTAGGTAGTCAAGATTAAATTAAATTCCTCGTGTTATGTGTATTTAAGTTCGTTCAGTTCTCCTATTTCTAAAAGTCTTTTATCTAATTTGTAATAAATTGTTATAATTTAACTTGTTTTTATGTAAATTGCTGTACAGTAAAACCTCAATCATCACCTATAATATTCCGTCACCTTGATATTGTCATTCACGATTCACGTCATTCATTATAATTTCTTGTGTCAACTTAATCGCATTTTTATTATTAAATATTGTTATTTTATTGGCGACGAGGATAAAAAATGAACCCTGAACAATTCCAACAATTTCTCAACGTTCAACAAACACAACAACAAAACTTATCTGAAATTTTAAATCTGGTACTGAGGCAACAGGTCAGTACAGAGGAAAACAGGAGAACACAACCATTATCAACAACAGAGAATAACCCGTCAACATCAAAACAAACCCTACTCAACAATTTTAAATGCGAAACATTCAGTAAAGAAACAACAAGCATAGAAAATTACCTTGAGTACTTTGAAACAAAGTGCGATATAAGGGGAGACGAATACAAAAACGCAAAGAGGGAACTCCTCATAACGTGTATAAGCCCGGAAACCTTCCATGAACTCAAAGTGGCACTAACACCTAACTTCAATGATGCCTCATATGAAGATCTAAAAAACAAACTTCTGGACCTATACCAGCAAAAACGCACACGATATAAGGCATTAATAGAATTTTGGAACGCCACAAGAAAACCGGATGAACCGATGGAACAGTACGCCAACAGACTGAAAGAACTCAGCAAAGACTGTGCCTACGAAGGTCAAGTACTAGAACGACAACTGCGCGACCGTTTCGCCACCGGCCTGAACCACCAACAGCTAGAGATAGATCTAAAACAGAGATGGCCTGACCTACAAGAACTAAATGAAACGGGAAAAATGATAGAAGTTTCATTCTCACAAATACTTACCATAGCGAAATCCTGCGAACTAGCCGAAAACGACAGCCAACCACTTCCAGCAAATTCAATTAAAAGAATTAAAAAACAAGATAAAACTACACCGACTGCACGAGGAAATTTCAGCAACTCGCCGAGAAAACTAAAAGTCACACAATGCCGCCGATGCGGTAGCCACAACTGGTACAGGTCCGATGAGTGCAAAGCCCGAAAACACACATGCAACGAATGTGGAACTAAGGGTCACTACGAGAGCTGCTGCATTAAAACCGGTAGAGCATACCTCGACACCCGTAAGCCACCCCCACGCAAACAGCGGCTGCAGAGGATACATCAGCAACCACAAGAGCACTCCAACAACTCGGAATCCGGAAGCAATACCGAAACAGACTCCGATGATGACCCAGACTTCAAAATGCGCACAACAAGGTGCAAAAAAATTGACGTACATATCAACGGACGAAAAATAACAATGGATTGGGACCCCGGCTCCGTTTACTCCATAATAAGTACAAAATTCTGGAAGCAAATCGGCTCACCACCACTAACAAAAGGACCAAAACTCCGAGCCTACTGCGATTTCAAACCAAAAGGCCTCACAGACGTCACAGTAACACTCCAGGGCAAACAAAAAATCGCATCGGTTGTAGTCATGGACAACGCAGAACCAATGCTGTTCGGATTAGAATGGTGCGAAATATTCGAGATGGACCTCCCAAAACCTGTATACTCCATCAAAAATGTAACCACAACATCGTTGAAACGAGTCCTCGACAAATACCAGCAACTTTTCGACGGCAAACTTGGAAAAGTCAACAACTATCAAGTCAACATACATGTAAAACCCAACACCGAACCAAAACACATAACAGCCAGGAAAATAAAATTTAGCTTGAAGAAAAATATTGAAGCAGAGATAGAACGCCTCTTACAAGAAGGAATCATATCACCTGTCGACCCGAACATAACACCAATTGAATGGGCAACACCCACAGTCAATGTAATAAAACCAACGGGACAAGTACGCATTTGCGGAGACTACCGCGTAACAATTAACCCGGCCTTAATTAATCACGCACATCCAGTACCACTATTCGACCAACTGCGACAACGTCTAGCGGACGGCGAAAAATACGCAAAGTTCGACCTCAAAGACGTGTACCTCCAGTTTGAAGTGGCCCCTGACTCCAAAAACTACCTTGTCATATCAACCCAAAAAGGATACTTCACATACAACAGAATGCCCTTCGGAATTTCAACGGCACCATCAATCTTCCAACATTACCTGGACAAACTCCTACATACCAAACGTCGCGATTTATTTCGACGACATAGCCATAACGGGGAGAAGCGACCAAGAACACATTAAAACATTATCCAAAGTACTCGAGAAACTCAAAGAAGCAGGCTTAAAGGTAAACCTTAAGAAATGTAAAATCCTTCAGAAATCGAATATCTGGGTCACTTACTCGACAAACAAGGTGTACGCCCCACCAAAACAAAATCGTAGCCATCGCAAACGCCCCACCACCAAACAACAGCAAGGAGTTGAGATCCTTTTTAGGCCTTGTCAACTTTTACGAACGTTTCGTCCCCCACCTCCACAGCATATGCGCAGACCTGCACGAACTCACAAGCACACGTCAAAAATGGAAATGGACGGACCACGAGCAGAACATATTTCAAGCCACAAAGAACCTAATTTTGAAATCCAAACCATTAGTAGCATTCAACGAAAAACATCCAATATTCCTTGCTTGTGACGCCTCAGAAAAAGGGGTCGGCGCCGTCCTTTACCACAAACATAACAACGTCGAACAACCCATTGCATTCGCATCAAGAAAATTAACACCAGCAGAGAGCAAATACTCAGTGATTGATCGTGAAGCACTAGCAATATTCTTCGGAATCAAAAAGTTCGATCAATACCTCCGTGGCGCGAAATTTACACTCGTCACCGACCATAAGCCCCTGATCCACATCCTGGGCACACAGCGAGACCTACCAAAAAATGTAAATAACAGACTAACAAGATGGGCCCTCGTAATAGGCAGCTACAACTACGACATCTCCGTACCACCCCAGAACAAATTCTTCAATTCAAAACTAGAATGTCAGCCAGCCAAGGCGACGGGCTACCCAAGACCAGACTCCAAAACCTACTATTCTCGTACCGGAACACCCCGCATAGCGTAACAAAGAAATCACCGGCCCAGATGATGTTTGGCCGTCAACTGCGTTGCATCTTGGACAATGCCCGCCCCAACCTTAAGCGCTCCCTCCAACATCAACAAATCCGCGCTAACATCGAAGCAGAGGATGCCGCACCCTACTTCCGCTCAGGAGACAAAGTCTACGTTAAGACCAAAGAAGACAAAGTGTGGGTACCAGCTATGATCGACCACAGGATGCACCGCTACTCCTATGTTGTCACCACCCAAGGCGGCGTGGCGCGTAGAAGGCACGCCGACCATATACGCCCAAGCGTTGACGCCTCCTCCCTGAACCATCAAGAACCGATGTTACCAGCACAACCCATTCAGCACCAAACCACAACACCAAGCGCCACCTCCACCTCGCGAGACTTAAAACTAGCTCAGACCCATACCACCAGCACCCCCACAGTATCAACACCAGTTATGGTAGCAGGATCCTCTACAACATCAACGCCACTGATGGCAGATACTCCCAACTCCCGGACACCAGCAACTTCTCCAGCCGCTCCCGTACCACTGGCACCCTCACCAAACACCGCAATACCCAGGAGAAGTAAGCGCGTTCGACGTCCACCACGCAGACTCATCGATGTATACTGAGAGGGGGAAGAGGGGAGGAATGCTGTACAGTAAAACCTCAATCATCACCTATAATATTCCCTCACCTTGATATTGTCATTCACGTCATTCATTATAATTTCTTGTGTCAACTTAATCGCCTTTTTATTATTAAATATTATGTTATTTTATAAATTGTTCTCAGTTTAATTAAGATAATGCATGTTGGCAATCTAATTAAATTCTGATACCTGAAAGGAAAGAAAACGTGCTTCGGAGGGCAAAATTCCACCCAAGTACCTTGGAAGGCTGTTTTCTGCAAATAATACCCCATTAAGCAATAGTTTATTTTTATTTAATTTTGAAACCTTGCGGAGTTTTTAAAATTAATAAGGGACCATGAGATTATCTTTTTAAATTTTTAATTTCAAGTTGAAAATTCAGAGCAGACTAGCTCAATCGTAAAATTCGAACTTTCGATAAAAAAATAACTAACTTACATTACAGCTAGGAAGCTGAAACTTTTATGGTTAAAAGAACAATTTAAGAGGATGTCACAAAAATAAAAAAAAATAAAAAAAAGTTATCCAAAAAAATAATAAAAATTAATTAATCCACTGAGGTCAATTTTCTTAGAAAATTAGCAAAAAAGTTCATAACTCCTAAACTACTAAAAATCGCTGAACATACATGGGGGTGATTTGGCTACCCCTTGACCTAAGGAATCAAAATTTTTCCTTTGGACGTCACTCTTTGAGCCACCCTGTATATCAGCTTAAAAAAAAGAATATAAAAAAGTATAAAGAGCAAAATAATGACTTGGCTTTATGATTTTATGGGAGCCATCCAAATAAAAATATTAAAAAAAGATACTGTCAATATGACATTGACATTTGACATCTGTTTGTATGTCATTTCATTGTCTTTACTAACGTCACATTCGTTCATTCTTAATTCCTCTATTTTTCTGTTTCTGAGATCCCAAAATTGTGATAAATTATTGTATTTATTGGATAAATTCATGCTATAGCTGCTGTGTTTATTGTAAGTTAGTTTCAAGAAGAAACTTCTCGAGAGAGGACGTAAACATTGAGGTTAGTGCCGTATATTTATCGTAGTAGATAAATAACGGTATTATTCGGCAAGCTCTTGATAAACTACGAATCTCTTCGAGAAAATGGCTTTAAATTTCGTACGCCAAACGAGGACAATGTTGTGCGTTGCCGCCAACAGATATAACAACGTAGCGCAAAGGAATTTGAGCACGAGTCAACCGAAAGCTCTCGGCATGATACCAATCGTCGTAGAGCAGACCGGCAGAGGCGAACGAGCGTACGACATCTACTCCCGACTGCTGCGCGAACGAATCATCTGCCTCATGGGCCCGATCAGTGACGACATAAGCTCCTTAGTAGTAGCCCAATTGTTATTCCTCCAATCTGAATCTAGTAAGAAACCTGTTCATCTATACATAAACTCGCCTGGAGGGAACGTCACTGCTGGGCTTGGTATTTACGATACGATGCAGTACATCACTCCTCCTATTGCAACATGGTGTGTGGGACAGGCCTGCAGCATGGGGTCGTTGCTCCTAGCTGCTGGAGCACCAGGCATGAGACATGCTCTACCCAACTCCCGCATCATGATCCATCAGCCTTCAGGAGGAGTCAAAGGACAGGCAACGGATATCCAAATTCAAGCAGAGGAAATATTAAAGCTGAAGGCTCAAATTAATGGATTATATGTGAAACACACTGGCTTGCCTATGGAGAAAATACAGAGCTCTATGGAAAGAGATTGTTTTATGTCCCCAACGGAAGCTAAAGCTTTTGGTCTCATTGACAATGTCTTAGAACATCCTCCTTCCCGTGCAATGGAAGCTAGTAGTGCTGCAAGTAATTGAATGTTTATTGATATTGTAATATAGATAGACTAAGTTTAAGTACTGATTGTTTATTTTGTTAAAAATGTTGGGAATATAGCTATTCTGAAGTTGCATTCGGTTTTTATTTTTTCAACCACACAAGAAACAGCAAAAATGTGTTGCTTTTAACATATTTTCATTAACAAAATCTTAAAGTGTATCGCAAATATTTTCTTTCACCATTTTAACAATCCAGTCATAGTAATAGGATGTGTTTGTGTAGAATACTAGTCCAGGCTCATTTCCCATTGTGAAGGAGACTAATCCTATTTGTTGATGGTTGGCAGTCATAAGAGCACCACCTGAATCACCTCTGCAACATAAAACAACAACATGTTTTCTATTTCTGTTTCTTTAAAATTACCTATCAGTGTTCACTTTACAGATAGAGCCCCAAACAAGTGTGAAACTTCTTCTTATCATATTGATTGTAATGGCTTAAATAGTGAAACTGAAACAGTAAAATGTTTATTAGTATTTATTGGTCAAGTAGCAGGGCTAATCTTTTTAAATTATTCTTATGAAAATTCTAGATATAGCTAGTTAAATAAAAGAAATAAAATTTAATAAATAAAGAAAATTTAATCCTTCAAACATTCTTTCATGCTGGTCTGGGAGCAAAAGACAAACATAGAATATGCCAGCTACATTTCCTCCCGTTCATGCTGTAAAAACCAGCTAAGGGATCCGAGGGTTTCATTATACTGCAATTTAGGCGATGGGCTGACAACCTGTCACTACAGTAATATCAAATAATAACAAATCTATCGTAAATAAACCTCAAAACTTTGTCAGATGTGGCAGAACAACCTCTGTTCAGGTCGTTTACGCTCTGCCTACCCCATTAGGGATAAAGGCGTAATTATATGTATGTATGTAAAGAAGCAACCAAGTTTTGATGCTAGTAAAGAAATCATGGACTATCCACTCTACCAGAAAAGCAGAACTGTACAAGTTCACTTCCAACACAGAAAGATAAGATAAGAATCTACTTTATTGCATAGAAAAGACACAAGAAAAATATATAACGAATCATATAGTAGTACAAATAGGCGGCCTTATTGCTAAGCAGCAATGTCTTCCACTTGACACAGGAAAATAAAAGTTGATCTAGTGGGCCGGTATACATTTCAGAAAGCTAGATGAGGCATCTATCTATATGTATTTATGTTTAGTCATTATGATTCAGGCAGGACAATGATAATGCCATAAGTTGATGGCGATGGTGAATAATATGTTTGTTACTTCACAGAATGTCCCTCCCGCAAAATGTCCCTTGGTCGCATAATGTCTATTTCGCAAAATGTCCCTTGGTGGCAAACGGTCCCTTTCGCGAAATGTCACTTTGAAAACTTTCCAGTAGCTGCCCACTATTTGAAATCCATCCAAAAACGGTTATTTTGCGAAAAATAAATACTATGTGAAAGAGACGTTTTGAGAAAGGGCATTTTGCAAAAGGGACCGTTTGCGACCAAGGGACATTTTGCGAATTGTTACCAATATGGTATTGGTCTTACCTTGAAGGCCTATTAGTGTATGAATTGGCATCTCCTGCGCACATCATTCCCGGCATCCATTCATAGAAATATGTGTCTCTGCATACGTCCAGTGGGATCACATGCTGCGTCGTCGATTTTAGAATATGAGTCGTCTCTCGCGTCTCATCCTGAAAATTCAACGGATATTGCTAGTATTCGTTTTCTACTGAGTGTAAGGGACAGCGTCCCGTAAACTGATAGGGGTTGCTCAGTCAACGGAACTGAACATATACCAGTGATGTGTTTTTCAGAAAGTGAAAAAGAATATGTATTCTATACAAATTGTCTGATCGAGGTGGTCATTTTGTATGGGAAGTTCAATTGTTTTTTTCATCTCCTGAAAGAAATTCCTGGTGATAGTTGTTTAGTTTCGTTGACTAAGCAGCTCCGTTTGCAGGACGCTGTCCCTTACAACCGGTATATCCATGATGGCCTGGGAGCGAGAGAAAAACTTGAATGTGCCAGCTGCATTTCCTCCTGGGCATGCTGTAAAAACCAGCTAAGGGATCGGAGGTTTCAGTAATTTGTAATTAAGGCGATGGGCTGACAACTAGGGAATGCAATCTCGCGAGATTCTGACCAAGGCGGGATGTTTGGATCTCGACCGAATTTCGACGATACCTTTGTTTAGGTTCTTTACACCCTGCCTACCCCATTAGGGATAAAGGCGTGATTATATTATGTGTGTTATGTACGCTTTTATTAATTTACCTTTCATTGAACATCATTTTATGTGAGTGTATTATCTGCGTATATAACTATTTTTATCTATCATACATACATATAATCACGCCTTTATCCCTAATGGGGTAGGCAGAGCGAAAACGACCTACGTTGTTCCGCCACGTCTAACAAAGTTTTGAGGGTGATTTAAGATAGATTTGTAATTGCTGTAGTGACAGGTTGCCAGCCCATCGCCCAAATTGCAGTATACTGAAACCCTCGGATCCCTTAGCTGATTTTTACAGCATGCCCAGGAGGAAATGCAGCTGGCACATTTATGATCCTCTCTCGCTCCCAGGCCAGCATGGAGGAAATACATTATAATATTTTACGTTCATCATAAAAAGATTAACTTACATTCACAAGCCCCCAACCAGAGATCTCAGCTTCCTTGACTGGTGGAAAATGCTTGCTGATTATGACTCGTTTGATGGGCGAGCTTTTCCCTATAGGTAAAGAACCTTCGTCTAGAAACATGAGTGCGATGTCGTTCTGCGTACTCTCTGTGTCGTAATGCTCATGGGCTATATATCTGCTGACTTTTCTTACTATTTTCACCTGGAAATATTGGACATACATACATACATAAATCACGCCTTTATCCCTTACGGGGTAGGCAGAGCGTTTAACGCCTCGTAAAGGCGCTTTCGCCACGTCTGACAAAAATTTAGGACAATTTTAGACTGTAATATGTATTGCTTTAGTGACAGGTTGTCAGCCTAAATTACAATACACTGTAACACTCGAGTCCCTTTTGCTGACTTCAACAGCATGCCCGGGAGGAAGGGCAGCTGGAACATTCTATGTTTTTCTATCTCTCCCAGTCCAGCATGGAAGAATAAAATATTGGACGCAAATGGAATTGCTGCTGCTACATCTTATCATAACAGAACATAAAAATACTTTATTGTACGTAATAATACAACATACAACACAACAGATAACAAAAAACAAGTACAACATAGGCGGCCTTATTGCTAAGGTAGCATCTTGACTCATAGAGCTAATTTTTATTGCCGTCTTATCCTTTCTTCTATCCTTACTTCTATGCTGGACTGGAAGCGAGAGAAAAACATAGAATGTGCCAGCTGCATTTCCTCCCGGGCATGCTGTAAAAGCCAGCTAAGGGATCCGAGGATTTCAGTATATTGTAATTTAGGCGATGGGCTGACAACCTGTCACTACAGCAATATACCTACGCACAAATCAATCTTAAATAACCATTGAATATTTGCCAGACGTGGCAGAAAAACCTTTGTTTAGGTCGTTTACGGCAGAGCGTACCCCATTAGGGATAAAGTCGTGATTATTTATGTATGTATGTCTTATCCTGCCGTTACTCAGTTTTCAAATTATTTTAATACATAATTAATTCCTTCTTCAAGCCTATGGTTTATTTGTACAAAACTTGTCTTAGGGTTCGGGTGGCCTACGTAACAAAGTCACCCTGAAGATGCCTGACTATTGCTTTGGCGACTGAGCGATTATTTGAAAAACAGAATTTAATTATTTTAAAGAAAAGACACCGGTCGTCAAATAATTAATGAAACATTACCTTTTCTACATCTTCGTGTCCTGCGTAAGCGTCAAAACTGAATTCTCCTTCTCCTTCGATGCAGTGCGCTGCAGTCAGAAGAACCCGCTGGTTCAGCACCGAAGACCCGCAGAAGAAAATGTACAAGGGGTATTGGAACAGGCACACGGCGTGGGGAAACTGGGATATCCCTGTCTCCTGACCCCCCACGATAAACCCCTCCATAGTTACGTTGCTACATCCTGTATCGGTTACGTTGCATTCCTCACAGAATACATTTGTAAGTAAAGTCAGGACTAAGAAATGTGTTGGTGAAAGTGTCATAGTTTAACTGGATCTTACGTGATTTAATTATTGCGAATTTAAGCCTTAGAATTTCTCGATTAAAAGTTTACGATTCTTTGGTAAATTAATTGGTTTGTTTTCAGTAGGTACTTGTACCTGGCAACTAAAGCCACGTCATATCAGTTCTTAGCTAACGCTAGCCATACATAATTATGCTTCTTTTATTTATCAGCTTGTTTTATACATAATCTTGTATTCCGTTAAGAATTTAAAAAAAATATATATATAAGGTACGGACTGCGTAGCAGATGCCTACGGCGTAGTATTTCGTAGCAATATGATTAAAATAAGATAATTCTGATATTAATTATCGCATTTTAAAATTGTTTGTTAACAGATGTAGATTGTGACTAGGCCGAGAAAACTTGAAAGATTATGTTAGTGGAGTTTGGAGCGATCTAAACAGGAAACATAATAGATATTATTTAAAACATTTAATTATAATTCAGTCTAAGCATATTAAATTACAATATTCACTTATGTATCTTGCCCTTGTGTATGTAAGCCAGCAGTTGTGTTATCAACGGCAGGTTGGCTATAGCCATAGTTTCCACACGCGTATACCGTGGTCTGGGTTGCTATCCAGTCAGAATAATAAGAGATATTTGTATAGAAGATAAGGCCCAACGAATCTGGGTTTCTGTAAGACACCAGTCCAATCTGGAGGTACCCGAAGGCCACTAGGGCACTGCCGGAATCACCTCTGAAAAAGAAAACATTACTTTTGCTTATTTCTCCCGCCAAGCAGAAGTGTTCGCAGTTCTGTGTTTCGGTCTGAAGGGCAAGTGAGCCAGTGAAATTACTGGCACAAGAGACATTCCACCTTAGGTCTCACGGTGTGCAGCGCACTCTGCTATTTCACTAGGATTTCGTAGGATAGTATAGAAGGTGTTTGTCTACGCCGCGTCAACGTATCTTCGACTTTATAGTATTAAGATTAGGGTCAATTTGCACTGTGTCGAGTCATACACTGAACCTAGCAATTAAACATCCAATCACCGTTCAGAACGCTCACACGTCATACATAATTTCAACCAATAACAAAGCGCCGAATGGCCAGTCACTTCATACACATTCTCGCACGACACCAAACCAACCTAACCTAAGAATTTTTTGTAAACTGTTTAATTGCTTATTAAAGCATTTTAATACCAAAAAATCATCTTTCCTTTTTTTCCTGTAATGAACAGTGTTAAATGCTACGGGTGCCACTTACCATCAGGTGGGCCGTATGCTTAGATGCCAATGAATAACATAAAAAAGTATCGAAAAAAATGTAGTTAGTTTTCTCGTTTTATTATTAAAAGGTAAAAATGTTTTTTTCGGGCATAGGACTCGTTAGATTTTTTACTCACTTAGAAGGTCTATTTATAGTCGAATTTGGATCTCCTCCGCATATCATTCCTGGGTACCAGTCCTGTTCGTACTCCTTCATGCATTTTTCCTGAGGCATGATAGCTTGGGATGTATATTTTAATATTAACGACTTCTCTTTTGTGGTATCCTGTAGACATATAAACATTTCTTCACTCAAAGTAAGCCTACGTCAAAATATTTTTTATACAGTTTCAAAGATGATTAAATCCATATATCGATCCGATGGCTTAATCTTTCTATCATGGGATCTCGATCTGCGATGTTGGACAATGTTTCTAGTTTAGTTAGGACATTGCAGGCTGATCTTTTTTGAAATTAAAATTATACACGATGTCGTATTGTCATGCAAATTGTCGATACTGCGCCTGATATCTCTTCGGTCTGGCATTCTGTTCCTTGTCTCGGTCGGGAGGACCTCTTTTTTCGAAATCTGTGATAAAGTTCAAGTCAAGATCGTTGTTAAGAGCTGACTTGCCAACAAAATGGACCCGATTAAAGACTGACGACACGTGGAGAAGTAGAACAATTTTCTAATAGATTTTTGCACTCACATCATCATGTCCCTAGCCTTATCCCGTATCTCACGGGGTCGGCTACCTAATCTAGGGGATTGAACGAGGGTCCTGGTTTTTACACAGAGCGACTGCCATCTGACCTCCGCAACCCAGAAGGGAAACCAGACGCAATCCTAGATTAGGTCAGAGTTTTCAAGCCGCCAATGCTTAGCACTGGCCTCTGATATGGCTTAACGACTAATATCTACGGTATTAATGATATTAACCGGGACCAACGGCTTAACGTGCCTTCCGAAGCACGGAAAAAAAGAAGATTTTTGCACTCACAGTGCTTTTTTATTTCTGAAAAATTAAAAAAAAACAAAACGAAAATTCGACCGCTGACGGTCTTTCCAGTGGAACGAAATTTGCAAGTTCTTGACAGACTTACATTGACAGTGCCCCACCCAGCCACATCAGCTGTTTGTATATCCTGTGGGTATTGTGGGCTGATGACGACGCGTTGTATGCTTGCCCCCAACTGCAGGTCCTCAGATAAGAACAGCAGACAGATGTCATTCTCAACCGAGTTGATGTCGTATTTAGCGTGGCACACATGCTTATCCACTATTCTTCCAACGGTCATCTAAAAATTATTAGTTTTGAGACTTTCGCTCTTGTTCATTACAATAAGATTATTATTTTAAAGTGGATTACTATCCCGATTAATCTATAATATATACCTCGATATTTTATCGCACTTTCATGCGACATGGTCACGAGCAGACTGGCGAGGTGAATGTTGACATCTTCTAAGGGAAACCATATATATAAACTAATGTTACTTCCATGCTTTACTGGGAACGACAGAAAAACATAGAATGTTCCAGCTGCATTTCCTCCCTTGCACGCTCTTCCTACCCCATAAGGGATAAAGGCGTGATTATATGTATGTATGAAAAAATAAATGTAATCGTGGTAGTAACCCCGTTCAATATGATCTTTAAATCTGGAAATTATTATACCATGATCATGATAAAGGTATTTTTTTATAAATCCCATTAAACTAAGTTAGCAAATAGGAAAACTTTTAATTATCTCACTCTTTTACCACCTAGGCCAGTCCCCAGGTGACTTAAGATACATCGTATCTTAAAAATAGGTTGTTGGTTGCACAAAATACTCGACTTTTAAATTACAGTTTCCAACTAGGATGCATTTTCTATAAATGCACTGGATATTCCTCTGCATAATATGCAGTAGAAAAGTATAGGACGAATGAAACGAAATCCCTAACATTTCATGTTACTCGACCAGATGCATAAACTTACTTTCAATAAATTCTCATGTCCGGCCATAATGTAAATTTGATATTTCTTAAAGAGTTTTTTTGGTGCACAGTGGGCTGCTGTTAAAACGATCTTTTGGTTCAACACTGACCCTCCACAGTAAAACGACTCTATTGGATATACGAATATTGCCACTGAATGTGGGTAGCGGGCAATAGTAGTCATATTCCCACCAACTATAAATCCCTCCATGATATTCGTGGAATTCCCACCAGTTGCGTCTCCTTGTGTATTTTTAGTCGTTTTTGATGCGGGTTCATTTTCACAAGTACAACTACACTTTTTACCAACAGCTGTTGCTGTTAGAAGTAAATATACTGGTACTATAATAAAGCTACTGTAAATCAGCATTATTTGTTAAAAATAAATATTTTTATAAGTAAATTGAGCTACTCGTTACGTAATACCTAATTAGAAATTCAAATATCTTGTGTTAGTATTTGATAACAGATTTAGTAAGTTTATGGGACTACGTAATCTAATTTTGATTTTAGAAATTCATAATGGGTCATTAGTATCTTTACACTTGTTTGATAAGTAGCTTTAATTAATTGGCTTTTGAAAAGTACTTTAAATTATATTTCTGCTTTGCAACTGGTTGGGATTGGTTGTAAAAACAGCCGATAAGGGAAAAGTACCTATTTCGATCGGAAACGAACTTACGTGAATGAATAAACTATTCATTTTATATGATACAATTTCAGTTCGGATTTAAAGATGAAAATATTCTTCTAAAACATCACAACTACATACTTCATGGTTTTATTTCATTTCCAACCTTTACTAATAAGCAAGCTAGCTCTAATTAATAGTACGTGTTAGGTTTGTATAAAAAAGGAAATAATATAAAACACGTATAATTTATACATATTACATACATAATCACGCCTTTATCCTTAATGGGGTAGGCAGAGCGTAAACGACTTAAACAAAGGTCATTCCGCCACGTCTGCAAAGTTTTGAGGGTTATTTAAGATAGATTTGTAGGTGGGTAGTTCTACAAATACAGGAATTTTGGATGGCCCGGATTACAGATTCTAAAAATTTTGGTTTTTGAATTTCATAAAACATTTATATTAAAGATATCATCGCCTTCTAACTGGGCACTGAAATTCCGTTTCATCGGATAAGTATTTGTTTGTGTCCAAAAATGTCACTTCCCTGTGGGTGGACATTCCCAAATTCACCATTTGAGTCCAAATTGTTAATTTGGGAAGTAAATTACGGTAAAGATACACCAATATTGACGCAAAGGATAGTACAACATTATCAATAAACCTATGAATGATATTATAATTACATTTTATCTTTATTTTTTACTGCTTAAACTGATGAGACAAGAAATCTGTATCACTTCCGTGTCAGCTACAAAACAGTAAAAATCACCCAGAAAGCAGATTCCAAACGACGTCGCAGTTCCGCCGGACAAAAGTACTGAGTGAATTCAACGTTTTTACATGTTTATTTTGTTTGAGGACTCATGCGATCACTTGCAACAGTGAACCAGTGAACATCTCACTTACCTAGAACACATTTATTTTTTTATTTTAAAGCCGTTTTCACTGTTTTTCCGGGAAACGTACTTGATTTGATTTAGTTTTAAAATATGACATGCTGGACTGGAAGTAAGAGAAAAACATAGAATGTGCCAGCTGCATTTCCTCCCGAGCATGCTGTAAAAATCAGCTATGGGATCTTGAGGGTTTCAGTATATTGTAATTTAGGCGATGGGGCTGACAACCTGTCACTATAGCAATATACGTATATCTTAAATGACCTTCGAAACTTTGTCAGACGTGGCGGACTGACCTTTGTTTGAGTCATTGACGCTCTGCCTATCCCATTAGGGATAAAGGCGTGATTATATGTATGTATGTAAAATATGATTAACTTGTGTAATTCAGGTGAAAACATCTAAAACATCACTACCCTGTGTGCCACTTCCCTGGATTTATGAGGAGAAGCAATCAAACAAAGATATACTTGGGATATTTTTCCCTTAATTTCATAATAGAACTTTATTTTAAATCTAAACTATCGGTGCTAATGCCCTGAAGTGGACGTATATTACATAACACGATGATCAGGGAACTGAGCTTGTCTTACTTCCCTGATCAATTATCACTACTCTGACAGATATTTCTGTGCAAATATATATTCTGCGACATTTTGTTTTCATGTCTATTCATCACACTAATTTAACTAATATATATTAAAGTCATATTTAATTTCTCTTCAATTCAACAATCTCTTCAATTATAATTTTCTTATCCTATTATCACTTCCCTGCCCTTCAAAAAAGTAATAACTGGGCGTAAAAAATTTGTAAATACACAGCTATTGTCTGACCCGCTTGTATATGATATGTATGTATTTAAATCATTTCTATTTACCAATTACCAAGCAATATATCGTTAAAAAAATCAGAAATAAAAATCGGTCCATTTTATTCCTCCGTTTGTAGAACTAGTCAGGTATATTGCTGTAGTGACAGGTGGTCAAGCCATCCCCTAAATTGCAATATACTGAATTCCTCGGATCCCTTAGCTGGTTTTTACAGCATGCCCGGGAGGAAATGCAGCTGGCACATTCTATGTTATTCTTTCACTTCCAGTCCAGCATGGAAGAAACACATATTACATTAAAAAAATACTTTTATATAATACATTTCTAAATTAAATGAATAAAAATCTGTGATGCAAATTGATTATTTTTTAGTTTAATCGTCTTCTTCATTACACATTTCACTAGCTTCGTGTAGGATCCAGTTATAATGGTAGGTGACGTTAGTGTAGAACACCAGTTCAGGCATGGAGTTGACCCTGAAAGCAACCACTCCTATCTGCTGGTAATCAGCAGTCATCAATCCACTGCCGGAATCTCCGCTGAAAAAAAACCAAGATTATAAGTGCAACTAAGACTCGTATTTATAAACAGATCTTGAGTTTGAGAGCAACATTAAGTATGGATTTGACAGGACCTTTTGTACTGAACTAACATGTCTAATACGAGCTAACCCGCTATCAGTCTCAAGTGCTGTTTATCAATACGAGCCTTAGATCATCGGGTGTCGAGACCACGAGTGTAAATAAAGTAAATCGTACTAAAATTTATTATAGTTTAATGTCCTCCTTACCGATTTCGGCAATGGCGACTCTAACATTAATTTTGGACACTACCCGGATTTTTATTATGGGCCCTTATATGGCTCGCAAAACCAAATTTCGTCTTAAAGACGCGGTTACACGCGGCGCAGTAAAGATTGCCAGAAGTATTGTACGTGTATGTATAGGAAGGCTTGGGTCGAGTTTTCCGAAGATGACGCTTAGCATCCAGTTCTTCAAGACGGGCTCTCTCAAAGAGTTTCACGCCTTTATTTACCTTTGAGCACCATTCCGATCTCTGCAAGGCAAGCTCTTCCCAGTTTTGGCTAGATATGCTACTAGCGGTGAGGTGACGCTTTAGTACATCCTTGTAACGTAGGTACTGTCCACCTTGCTTTCGTTTTCCGCATGAGAGTTCCGAGTAGAACACAGCCTTTGGCAATCTACTATCGTCCATGCGTACAACGTGGCCGGACCATCTGAGTTGGTGTTTCATGATGAGAGACTCAATACCCGGCATGTGAGCGCGACGCAGTACCTCGGTATTCGGCACACGATCTTGCCACTTTATGCGCAGGATGTTTCTTAGGCAGCGTAGGTGAAAGGAGTCTAGTTTTTTAATGTCTGCCTTATAGCAACACCAAGACTCTGAGGCATAAAGCAAAGAAGGTATGACAATAGCCTTATAGACCATCATTTTTGTGGCAAGTTTTAGATCGTGCGACCTCCATACACGAACATTCAGTTTTCCGAAGGCTGCAGCTGCATTGGCTATGCGGGTGGGTATCTCGGACGCTAGACTGTTGTCATTTCTAATTTGGCTTCCAAGGTACTTAAAGAGTGAAACTTCCCTCAGTGCCTTGTCATCCAGTTTAATACAGGAGTTGTCTTCGTCGCAGCCTCTAGGAGACTGTTTTAAGATTTGGGTTTTAGTGACACTTACTACCAAGCCAAATTTACAGCACGAAGCGTGCAGAGCATCCACATAAGCTTGTAGGGACTTTACAGAGTCAGCCATCAGACAAACGTCGTCAGCATATAATATTTCAAGTACAGAGAGAGTAGTTACTTTGCGCTTAGCTCTAAAACGTGAAAGATCAAAGATACTCTTGTCAGTTCTAGAGTTGACTTTAATGGTATCATTGCATAAAGCAGCTGCATCACGCATCACAGCTGCAAAATACAATGCGAATAGGGTAGGCGCTAAGACACATCCTTGCTTTACACCACAGGTTACTGGAAATTGGTCCGAAAAGTCGTTTTCATGTCGAACTCTTGCTGCCATGCCCTCGTGAAACTGACGAATAAGGTTTACGAACTTCTCGGGACAGCCAGACTTCCTTAGTACTACCCAGAGAGCTTCCCGGGGAACGCGGTCGAAGGCCTTTTCTAGGTCAACGAAGCACATATACAGAGGTCGGTGTTGTTCCAGACTTTTTTCCTGGATTTGTTTTACAACAAAGATTGCATCAACCGTACCTCTGTGTGAGCGAAACCCACATTGCGTCTCTGGTAGTATGGTTTCGGCAAGGTTAGACAGTCGAGTATTTATGATATGTGCTAATATCTTTCCAGCAGTTGACAACAGGGAGATGCCTCTGTAAGAGCCGCAGTCAGATATGTCGCCGTTGCCCTTATACAGTTTGCAAATGGAAGCATCTTTCCAGTCCTGTGGGATCTTTTCGCACTCCCAGATCTTAAGGATCAGCTCGAACAGCCTGTTTAAAATGTTCAGCCCGCCGTATTTATATACTTCAGACGGTAAACTGTCTATACCTGGTGACTTAGCATTTTTAAGCCTACGTACAGCGTTGAAAAGTTCCTCAAAAGAAGGTGAATCTGCAAGATCTTCTATGACGGGCATTTCCTCTAGTGATTCTACATAAAACAGGTTAGTTGTCTGAGATCGAGGGTTAAGGACGTCCTTGAAGTGTTCGGCCCATCGAGCTAAGATATCACTCTTCTCAGTCAACCTACGAGTCTTGTCCATGCTGTAGATTGGGGCTGTCTTCTTCACCCTTGGTCCAAAGATAGTTTGCAGACATTCGAAGAATTTGCCCGTTTGATTTGTATCTGCATAGTTTTGCATTTCTGTAGCCCTATTCACCCACCACTTGTCCTTTAGCGTTCGCATTTTAACTTTTAACTCATGATGCGCTTTGTTTCGTATACTTACATCGGAAGATTGCAGACAACGTCTATGGTCCTCAACAAGTTTTCTGATCTCCGGATCGGAGTCATCGAACCAATCTTGGTTTCTCCGTTCTGGTTTGCCAACTACGTGTGAGGTACTATCGTGGAGTTTCTCGGCATATAAAGACCAACTCTCATCCACAGACGCTGACTGTGATGTTTCCGGCAATTTCGTACCAAAGGTGTCATCAAGAGCTTTGCTTAAGGTTTTATTGTTAATCAAGTTTGCGCATGACAGTCTCGCCGATATTTTGTGCGACGCCCGACGTGGAGCTTTTAATTTCAGACGCAGCTTTGATCTTACGAGTCGATGGTCTGTCCAGCCTTGAGCACCTCTCATCGCACGTGTGATAAGAACTTCACCTTGGTCTCTTTTACGTACGATTACATAATCTAGGAGGTGCCAATGCTTAGATCTCGGATGCATCCACGTGGTCTTATATTTATCTGGTAGTCGGAAGCAAGTGTTAGTAATGCAGAGATTAAATTCGGCGCAGAGGGTGAGCAGATTTAGGCCATTGGCATTACAATTTCCTACTCCGTGGCGTCCCAGAACACCATCCCATGCATTATGGTCACTCCCAACGCGAGCGTTAAAGTCGCCCAAAAGGAGAATTTTATCTGCCGAGGGTATCGTCTCTAAAACTTGGTGTAGTTCTTGGTAGAACTTATCTTTTTCTTCATCGGGTGAGGGCAGAGTAGGGGCATAAACGCTTATTAGGTGGACATACCTCTTAGATGTAAGTTAAAGTCTCAATGTTATAATTCTATCATTGATGCCTTTTGGCAGTTCTAAGAGTGTTCTAACTAGTTCATTACGCACTGCAAACCCCACTCCACTGGCTGCCTTCTCTCCCAATGGCTTCCCGCACCAGTAATAGGTGTAGCCACCAAGTCGCTCACAGAGTTCCCCACTGTTGCTGAGATGAGTCTCACTGATAGCAGCGATATCGATGTTGTATTTATGCAATTCCCTGGCAATAAGCGCCGTTTTTCTCTCTGGGCATAAATTACGGTCATAGTCCAATAGTGTGCGAACATTCCATGTTCCTATAAGTAGATTTTGTTCTCGTTCTCTTTGTTTCTTTCGACCGCATTTAGATGGTGACAGATGACCGCGGTTTGCCACCTGTTGTATATTCGAGACAGACTATGTTTAGGCCACCTTTTCTAGGCCCCTCCCCGGATAGGGGAAAGCAGAGCGCTCCCTGAATAGGGCTGCTTTGTCGTCTACTGAGCTGCCGAACCGGTCCCCCATCTCAATCGGGACCCAGAGCGACCATCACCAGAAGACCGCCTACGAGCAGATACCAACTAAGGTTCGGACACACCTTATCCTCCCCCCACCATCGGATCTCCATCGCCGCAGGGCTTGCACTCGTAGTCCGTGTAGAAATGCCAGATTATTTATTATTATAGTTTACTGTGTGTGGGATTCTAGCATCGCGAAGTTGAGAATTCTTTATACGACGTGATAAATCCTGGTGTAAGAGTTCAAATAGAATTTGGTTTATGTAGCGACCATGGGTAGCGATAGCTATCAACGCTATCGATTCGGTGAGAACACGATTTAACTAAATCTTAACTAAAACTATTGCCATCCCTTTCTGTTATCTGATCATAGAAAATTAACAATTGTAATCAAGATTTAGTGATGATTTTGTAGATAGATAGATAAATTTTTTGCACATAAAACAAAACAACAGGAAATGAGAACAAATTATATAAAAAAACTAAAGTACAATGAAGGCGCTTTGTACCCATTGATTATACCGCGCTTAATCCCTCCTAGC
This sequence comes from Scrobipalpa costella, assembly GCA_949820665.1. Lineage (NCBI taxonomy): Eukaryota > Metazoa > Arthropoda > Insecta > Lepidoptera > Gelechiidae > Scrobipalpa > Scrobipalpa costella. Next base: position 5,866,973 of record OX463314.1, read on the forward strand.
AGACAGCGTACTGAAACATTTACATATATTTCCTATAAATGCGAAGGTAACTTTTTGTCTGTTACTGTTATGCATCTGCTACCTCTAATAAGCAGACATAAATAAAAATAAATAAACAACTAACTAAAAGATATAAATTATTTCTTCTTAGCGAGTGGATTCTCGATTACGACCAGATGAACCCTGGTGCCACTATCAAAGACAGCGACCGGGACCGACTGCTTAACATGCCCTCCGAAGCACTGAATCGTTTGTTCGTTTCGGACAATCAGGTGATTCAGCCTGCAATGTCCTAACTAAACTGGAGAAAATGTCACAAAGTGAAAAATTGACAAATATCAACTTTGTGAATTCTCCCCTAGGAATCGAACTCAGGACTTCCGGATCGTAAGCCCATGGCTCTGACCTAGTGTCTAGTGACCACGGAGGCAGTTAAAGATATAACTAAGTAAATGTTTCAGTACACCGTCTGCCAGGATGGATTCAGCGCGGTATATATATTACAATCTAAAATAGTCCCCTTAATTTTTGTCAGACGTGGCGAAAGCGCCTTTTACGAGGCGTTAAACGCTCTGCCTACCCCGTAAGGGATAAAGGCGTGATTTATGTATGTATGTATGTTACTGTGACAGAATAGCCGAAGCTTGCTGTCCACTCTCCATGATTTGTGTCCCCGTGGGAACAGAATCTATGTCACCTATAGATCAGATCAGACGCCCAACGCTTAAGGTGATTCTTAACGACAAATGGTTGTTTTTAAGAGCTTATTTCTCCTAAACGAGTCATTGAAAAATTAAAAAAAAGTATACATTACAAAAATTAGTTCAAAACCTGCAATTGCAAAAAAAAAAAAAGACTAGTTTATAAATAAGTATGCTAAAAAGAAACTGGAAGTATAGCTGTTTTTATCAATAAATTTGATATTCCTTCTAAACGATTAGGAGCGATTTCACGGTTCCTTCCGGAAAATATCCGTATTATGATTATCTAAAATCTATTTTTTTTATTCGACGCGTAGTTTTTATGGAACTAGGTTTTTTGCGCATATTTCGCACATTTATGACGCGGCCACGGATGTAACCGCCACGCCGTAGCGCGCGCTGATTTGAACGATATTCTAAGGCATTACGGGCGATGGTTGCATATCTTGAAATCTTCCTGCTCATCTATCGACAGGAAGCACCTTAAAAAGTCTCCGACTATTCGTCTACGGACGGAAGCAGTAATTTACCTAGTAGGTCGGTTTTCTATCGAGTCTCCTGCGCACATTAGCCCTGGTTTCCAAGCATGAAAGAAGGAGCATTTCTCGAAGCTTAATACTTTTTGTACGGTTGACTTTAAAAAAATATTCTTTTTTCTATCTGCATCCTGAAACAGCAGATGAAATCATTTATTGGATAGATAAATATAATAGCTTCATGGTGTAACGTGCTGTGTGTTGAACTAGCAAAAGATGAATGGCTGATGAAGAGTACAGAGGAAGGGGCATCGGTAACTATTATTGGAGCATTTTAATATAAAAAAATAGAGATAAACTAAAAATCAGTTATTATATATATATTTTTTTATTGCGGCTTTTAGCGAGTAAAGTAGTATACTTACTGGGAATCGTACCCAGGACTTCCGGATCGTAAGCCCATGGCTCTGACCACTAGACCACGGAGGCAGTTGGGGCTTCAAAAACTTGTAATACTTACATTTGTAATACCCCAGCCAGCTACTTCAGCTTCTTTAACTTTGTATGGATATGTATTCCTGATAGTAACACGTTTGATGGGTGGTTTTGCACCAATCGGCATGACCTCTTCTAAAAACATTAACGCCAAGTCGAATTCTTTACGCAGAGTCGAATGGTATCGCTTATGAATTATAAATTTTGCGACGTGTCTTACGATTGAAACCTGAAAGAGAAGACGTATGAATAAATAGCAACGTGGAAAAGAGAAGCGATATATCCATGTAATATGAAGATCTTGGATATTGGGATATTTAGCAAGGATACCACAAGCCTTGGTGTAGAGTGATCAAAATAAATGGCATGTCGCTTTGAACGCAATGGTACGTTTTCTAAAATTCGCTTTATAATTAGACCTTACATGCTTAATGCATAGAGCCCGATGGTGTAGTGGATAGGGCCGCTGCCTCTTGAGCGGGAGGTCGTGGATCGAATCCCACCAGTCACCACGTACCAATATGTTTTTCGGTTTTCGAATTTCATATGTACGTTTATTCGCTGCTTTTTCTGTGCTTTGGAAGGCACGTTGGTCCCGGTTAATAACTGAAAAGATTAGAAATAACTAATAAAAAATCGATCGCTGACGGGATTTAAACCCGCGTCTTTGGAAAACTGGCCCAACTTCTAAAGCGCTAAGCTACAGCAGCCATGTCCCGAGCGACGAATTAGTGATCTGCTATTTATTACTCATCATGACATATTAATAACGTTTAATACCGAAAATAACGTTTCATACGGTTAATTTGGGTCAAAGGGGGTCATGGGGGTCAAAGCTTTCCGCGTCCGTAGGCGAGGCCCTTTTCTGGGCCTCTTACTCGAGTTTCCCTACACGTGGCCCCTGGGCAGTGCAAAATGGACAGCACTCTCTCCGGTGGTAGGCTTCGGCCGCGGCTGGATTACCACCCTCCTAACTAAATAATGTCGCCAAGCGGTACCGCCGTGTTCCGACATGTAGTAAGGAGAAGCCAGTATGGAGGTTGGGTCTGTACAGTAGTACCGCGGCATGTAGCAGGTCGGAGTGGCTGATTGTTGCGACAACGAGTGGCTGGTTCTGGAGGCTAGCGGGATCCGAAGCATGGTGCACTGCTGGCCGACCGTAGGAAGTTGAGGGCCCAAGTAGCGGGAAAGCCACCCGCGAAAGGCTGCCCTGCCACCTCACGAAAAATCCCGGGATGCTCCACCTTGCCGGTTGGCGACCGGATGGGAGGACCAGGTGGCAATCCCCGGGGGGGTTCGGGCGTCCCCGCGGTCTCCAAGCCAGCTATCTTTGCGTGTGGCTGCAATCAGCTCATTTTCTAAGCTTATTGCAACGCGGTACCTCGTACAACTGCCTTCCTCCTGCCTATTCACTTTTTCCCCACATCACCAATTATGAAAACACTCAAAAAACGGAAAATGGTTAAACAGCGGTTGCACGTCCTCCCACTTAAAGTACACCTCTCAAATATTCGAGGCTTGCACTCAAATCTCAACCCCGTCCATCACCATCTTGAGACTGAAAAACCGCATCTGCTGTTCCTCACTGAGACGCAGATCAATTGTCCGGCTGACGCGGCGTACCTCAGCTATCCCGGCTACACACTAGAACACAGGTTTCTACCTCGTGCCGGAGTCTGTGTGTACGCTCGCGATGACATTTGCATCAAGCGTCTCAAGAACCTTGAGGCACCAAGTTTTCCCGTATTGTGGGTACTGGTCAATACTGGTGTAGCTCAAAATGTGTATGCTTGCGTCTATTGCTCGCATAGTGGAGACACGGAGACAACCAAACTGTTTGAACACCTCAGTGAAGGTGCTGATGAAGCTCTGCAGAGATACCCGGCAGCGCAGCTAGTAATCCTGGGGGATTTCAACGCTCATCATAAAGAGTGGTTGTTCCCATACCTAAAGACCGATCATGCTGGGCGAGAGGCGCGCAAATTTGCATTGTCGCTAAATCTCTCCCAGCTTGTCAGCTGTGCAACAAGGGTCCCGGATATTGAGTCTCATACAGCCAACTGCTTAGACCGTCTGCTGACTACCGATCCAGACCGATACTCTGTGTCTGTTTCTGCCCCATTGGGCACCTCAGATCACTGTCTGGTGAAATCTGTATCAGTGTATTCACCACCCGATCAGGGCCCTTGTGGTAAAAGACGGGTGTGGCGATACAGGTCAGCAGAATGGGATGAGATGCGCCACTTCTTTGCTTCGTATCCTTGGCAGGACTGTTTTTCTTCAGGCGAATCGTCGAGCTGCGCGGATGCTATTACAGAAGTCATACGTCAGGGTATGGAGTATTTCATACCGTTCTCTGATGTTCCTACCGGTAGCAAAGCTCGCCCGTGGTTTAATGCTGACTGTAACTGCGCGGAATCGCAGAAACAGTCGGCATTCCTTGCTTGGGCTGATGCTCGTGCACGCAAAGCTCCGAATACTCGCGATCTGAAGAAAAACTATAACAAAGCCACCAAGTTAAGCAAAAAGGAATTACGCAAGGCTCGATTAGCCCACATAGGCCGAGTAGGCGCTAAGCTTGCTTCCTATCCGGCTGGCAGTAAAGCATTCTGGTCGCTTGCGAAAGCAGTGGAAACCAATTTCTGCCAGCCATCTTTACCGCCTCTGCAGAGACCTGATGGGTCGCTTGCTTATACTGCGGAGGAGAAAGTCAATCTTTTTGCCTCCTATTTTGCGGAAAGTTTGCGTCTTGATGCCGCAGGTAAAATACCACCCCCGTTACCTCGTGTCGACTGCTCTATGGCAGCCGTACGCATCCGGCAAAAAGAGGTCCTTAAAACCATGCGAAATCTAGACGTGAATAAAGCAAGTGGCCCTGACGGTATCCCTGCAATCGTCCTGCGTAACTGTGCGCCTGAGTTGTCTCCGGTGTTGACACGCCTGTACCGCCTCTCACTTGAGACTGGTGTTGTTCCCAAATCGTGGAAGCTTGCAAATGTGCAACCTGTACCCAAAAAAAGTAGTCGAGCAGACCCTGCCAACTATAGACCCATATCGGTAACCTCTATACTCTGCAAGATTATGGAGCGTGTACTGAATAATCGGCTCCTGGCATACCTTGAGGATAATGATCTCCTTAACGATCACCAATACGGCTTCCGCCGAGGGCGATCGACGGGGGACCTCCTCGTGCATGCCACTCACCTATGGAGCGAGGCTATCGAGAGACATGGTGAAGCACTTGCCGTGTCTCTGGATATCTCCAAGGCCTTTGACAGGGTCTGGCACGCTAGCCTTACTGGCAAGCTTCCCGCCTACGGGTTACCTGCTGGCCTTTGCAACTGGATTTCGGACTTCTTGAGTGAACGATCCATACAAGTGGTCGTAGAAGGCTGCTCCTCCGGACAACAGGCTGTTGATGCCGGAGTTTCTCAAGGTTCTGTCTTGTCTGCAACCTTATTCCTGCTGCATATCAACGACATGTTGATACCCGATACCTTTGGGTACGCTGATGACAGCACGGTTGTTGAAAGATATCTGTCCAGTGCAAGGGCCAACAGTGAAACAATCCAGTCTTGTCGGGAGTCCATAGTGGATCGTCTGAACTCATCGCTAAGGGTGATATCCGAGTGGGGCGATGCCAATCTCGTCAAGTTCAACGCATCCAAAACCCAGGCGTGTCTATTCTCGACAAAACGGAGTCCTTTTAACCTGGCTCCAACTTTCCGGGATGTATCCGTACCGATTTCTGACCATCTTGAGCTTCTTGGTATGAGCCTTACGTCCGACTTGAGCTTTGGACGTTACATTGAGTCTCTGGCCACAACAGCTGAAAAAAAACTTGGTATCCTCTCGAAGGTGAGGCGATACTTCACACCGGGACAGCTATTGCAGTTGTACACAGCTCAAGTCCGATCGTGTATGGAGTACTGCTGCCACCTTTGGGACGGTTCAGCTAAATACCAGCTGGCTGCCTTAGACTCAATCGAGAAACGTTCTAAGTAGCTCATTGGAGACTCGGCACTGGTTGAGGCAAAACTACAGAACCTTGAGCACCGTCGCAGAGTGGCGTGCATGTCGGTATTTTACAGGATACATTTCGGGGAGTGCGCGTTAGCACTTCATGACCTTATACCCCCCTCCCCTTTCCATCTCCGGAGCACGAGGCGTGGACAGGGGTTCCACCCTTATGTCGTGGATATACCACAAATTCGCACGAAGCGGTTCGCTTCCACATTCTTAATGCGAACGGCTAAGGAGTGGAACTCCCTGCCGGCGGATCTGTTTCCGGAACAATATAACCTGGGCCTTTTCAAGGCGAGAGTGAATAGGCACTACATAGGTGAGTATGCTTCAACATAGTCCGCATCGTCACTTTCCACCAGATGAGATGGCGGACAAATGCTCGCCTATATATAAAAAAAAAAAAAATGTAGTTTGATACCGTAAATATTAGTCGTTAAGCCATGTCAGAGGCCAGTGCTAAGCATTGGCGGTTTGAAAACTCTAACCTAATCTACGATTGACCCACTGGGTTGGCAGTAGCTTTGTGTAAAAACCAGTATCCTCGTTCAATCCCCTAGATTAGGTAGCCGACCCGTAAGATATGGGATAAGGCTAAGGATATGATAATGATATGCTTAATAAATAGTTATGCTCTTAATACTTAATGTGTATCCCAACGGTAGATAAGCAGGTAGATTTCAAGATATGCAGCCATCGCCCGTAATGCCTTAGAATATTATTCAAACCAGCGCGTGCTACGGCGTGGTGGTTAGGTCCGTGGCCGCATTAAAAAGAGCGAAAAACGTTTTAAAAAGCTAATCCATAAAAACTAGCCTAGATACGGATATTTTCCCGAAGGATCGCGAAAGCGCTTCTAATAGATTAGAAGGAATATCAAATTTACTGATAAGAACAGCTTTACTTCCAGTTTTTTTTGCATACTTATTTTTGAAGTAGTATATTTTTAAATGTTAGAATTGCAGGCCATAAACTGATTTCTTAGATGTAGATTTTTGTAGATTTTTCTAATGATTCGTTTAGGAGAAATAAGCTCTTAAAAAAAACCATTTACCGGTAGGAATCAACTCAAAAGATACTTACTTCATCCAAATTTTCGTGACCAGCATACGCATCAATTTGAAACTCTCCTTCAATTCCATCGACGCAGTGGGCAGCCGTGATGAGAATCCACTGTGTTAGGATCGAGGAGCCACAGATCCACTTCTGGTACACCATAGACAGGTAGACTGCATGGGGAAACTTGTCTATGGTAGTCCGCTCCCCCCCTACAATATGCCCCTCCATATCCAAAACATTTTTAACACATTTCCCGATAGTACAGTATAAACCTAATGTAATACGACTGGATAATATAACTGTTACGCATGTCAGAAATAAAATCGTCATAATAGAATATTTACGTCTTTAATAAAATTTTCGTTATGGTCGTTATTATGTAACTTAATTAAAACTTGAGGCAAAATTTATTACCTTGTATATCTGAAATTGACTAAAGCTTACCTGACTTCGTTAAATTGTAATTAGGTACTAAGTCTAGTAATCAAAGATTTTTGATTACTATTTATTTTGATATTGCTTAAGAGAAATCTATTTTTGGTATGGTATACTTAAACTGAACTAAAACTAGGTATATTTAAATCAACTCCAACGCCTTTAGACAGCCAATTACGACGTGCTTATAAATAAAAATTAATCTTGTAGCAATATTTAAGTTGAGTAACTTACTCGTAATTTGATTTGGCCTGACACGGATACTTAACTTAATTTTGGTTAGCTTGATAACATGATAAATAAATTTTAATAAAATTACGATGGTTTTGATTTTTGACGGCTGACAGGGATGAATGGATGAAGAAAACGTACCGCGCCGACCCCAAGTAAATGGGATAAGGGCAAGCAAATGATGGTTTTGATTTTTATTACCCTAAGCAATACAATTTTTTGCTTTCAGATTTAATCCAATTATAAAAGTAGGAGACGTTAGTGTAGAAGGCAAGATTAGGTTTTTCATCCACCCTGTAGGAGACCAGTCCAACAACCTGTCCTTTTAAGTCAATCAAGCCGCTGCCAGAATCACCCCTAAAATATAAAACATGGGTTATATTATAGGTATTATAATATAATATCTGGGTAGTAAATAAATTATCGTAGCATAGCTACGACTGCTACGACGTAGCACATAGGTGTGTAGAGCATGGCTACGAGACAGGGAATAAACAACCGTATACTACGGGTTGTAAGGGACAGCTTCTCGCAAACTGATAAGTGTTGCTCAGTCATTGAAACTGAACAAATACCACCAGGAAATTCTTTCACGATTTAAAAAAAATCTTGATCTTCCATACAAATTGTCTGACCGAAGTAAAAAATTGAAGTGGTAATTTTGTGTGGGGAGTTTTTTTTAGCCTTTAGGTCGTCCCACTGCTGGGCAAAGGCCTCCCCTTAATTTCTCTAGGCGTCTCTATCTGCAGCCTCTGTCGGCCATTGTGCATGGGAAAGTAAAAAAATATATCTCCTGATTGAAGTTGTTCAGTTTCGTTGACTGGGCAGCCCGTATCAGTTTGTGGGAAGCTGTTTCTTACACCCGGTATAGTTTTAGGCGGTCCAACTATACAATACAAGATATTTTATTGCACAAAGAAACACAACAACAGAAAAGTACGGAACAAAACAGTATACTATCGTATACGAGTCGTATTGTTTGTTCCTAATTTTCCGTAAAGAATAGTTTGACGAGTCTTGGTAACTTCTATGCTGTTTTTGTTTGTTTTTGTATGTTTACTTCCATGCTGGTCTGGGAGCGAGAGAAAAACATAGAATGTGCCAGCTGCATATCCTCCCGGGCATGCTGTAAGAACCAGCTAAGGGATCCGAGGGTTTCTGTATATTGTAATTTAGGCGATGGGCTGACAACCTGTCACTACAGCGATACCTACAAATCTATCTTCAATAACCCTCAAAACTTTGTCAGACGTGGCGGAACGACCTTTTGTTTAGGTCGTTTACGCTCTGCCTACCCCATTAGGGATAAAGGCATGATTATGTGTCTGTGTGTGTGTGTGTGTGTGGTAACTTCTACAAATGAATCTCAAGAATTCAAACTACGTGATTTACTTTAAAATGCACTTTTATAAAACTTATTCCTACCCTAGTTTCGAATGAAAGGAAAATTCAATGAGAAAAAGTCTTTTGTCGTCGGCGTGGGTACTTGCAAGGTTTAGTTGGAATGCCAGTGCCTTTGACGTTGTTTGTAGAGATCCATCGTCTCTCTCAATGCTTGCCACAAATAGAGTCAAGAGAGAACGAAAATAAAAAAAATGTACTTAAGCTCGTATTTATAAAGCAATCTCAAGATTAAGAGAGATGTTAAGTATGGACGTGATAAACTACATTGTACTGAAATGACATTTCTGATACGAACTCAAACTAGCTGTCAGTCTCAAGTGCTGTTTATTAATACGGGCCTTATACTTACGCGAAAGGATAGTCCTTTTTAGAACCGCTGCTAGCGCAAAAAGACCCAGGCATGAGAACGTTGTATTTATCGCAGTTGGCTTTCGACCATATCGTCTGTGTTACGTATTTCAGTCTCACTGTTGGATCATGTTGTTCCTGTTGAAAGAGGTATTTTGAAGCAATCATTTGAGAAATAAATCAAAGACATTGTACAATAACTTTTTTTCAAGTAAGAATTTATATTTGTTTTTTTTTTTCATTTTTTATTTAAACAGAGAAGTAAAAATGGGAAGACCTCGTGTTCATTAAACCTTAGTCACTCTTCTAAGGTCCTAGGTTAATCAAAAAATAAATAAAGTGTCTATATCAAAGGCTCTATGGCCCTTCTGATGACTGACAAAGAACACGAAAAGCATCGGTTTCTTTCTTTTTTGCAAAATTATAGTCTTTAGTGATACTCGCAAGATTAAGACGAATCGATTGACGTAAGAATAATTAAAATCGCCCCACGCGTTTGGTCTCTAGAGCGCCACAGAGGATAAAAAATAAATACATAGATATGCTGATAAACACATTACCCTCCTTTGCGTTGCGCAGTCGGGTAAAAAGGTTTAAAATGCTTACACTAGTGACTCCCCAGCCGGCTACAGTGACTCTTATATCCCTCGGAAAGTTGAGGTAGATCATGGCCCTCTTGGATGTCATCCCTAAAGGTATGGCGTGGTTGAGCGTCACCAGGGCAATGTCGTTTAATAGCGACTGTTTGTCGTAATTATTGTGGATTTTTATTCTGGCCACCATGCGGGTTACTGACGCCTAAAATCAGATTTATTTTAGTTTTCTAATAGTTTTTTGCACACACAGTGCTATTTTATTTCTGAAAATATTAGAAATAACAAATCCAAAATTCAACAGCTGACAGGATTTGAACCCACGTCTATGGAAATCCGGCCCAATCCTCTAAACAAACTAAGCTACAGCCGACATCTGTCGTATAATATTACCTACAACTATACGTCTACTATTATGACTGGTCCTCTTTGCAGAAGGAATTCGTATTTTTTTTAATGAACTAAAGGTAAGTACATTTTTATAACTTATATCTACTCGCCAAACTTAAAAGTTTAGCGAGTTTATGGCGTGATACAATGAATGATACCGCTACAGTTTTATAATTTACTTATGACGAGTGATAAATAGCAGATCACTAATTCTTCGCTCAGGGCTGGCTGCTGTAGCTTAGTTAGTTAAGAGGTTTGGGCCGGTTTTCCATAGACGCAGGTTCAAATCCTGTCAGCGGTTGAGTTTTGATTTATTAATTTATTTTTTAATCGTATTTATAATCAGCGCTCACGAGTGACAGCGAGGTTGAGTTCGTATCAGAACTGTCATTTCCGTACAAACCGGCCTGTCAAATCCATACTTAATACTGATCTCAAGTTTGAGATCGCTTCATAATTACGAGCCTTTGTTTGTGGGAAGGCACTCTTCTGGCAATCGACTAGTCTGCTAACGGATGTAAGGTACGGTATCTCGCAAACTGAAAGGGGTTGCTCAGCCCACGGAACTGAACAACATTCACGAGTAAATTATTGTAGTACAAATAAATTGAATTCCTCATACAAAACGACCACCCCAGATTTTCCCCCCAGAAGAATTTCTTGTAATAGTTGTTCAGTTTCGTTATATGTGCATCCCCTCTCCACTATGATCCCTTTCAGATTTCGGGACACTACCATGCCATTTATTTTCCTTGGCCTAAGTGGCGCCCCCATCAGTAAAAAAAATCATAACTCACTAAATACGCAGTGTATCTAAAAACCATGATCTTCCATACTGGACTGGGAGAGAAAGAAAAACATAGAATGTTCCAGTTGCCCTTCCTCCCGGGCATGCTGTAGAAGTCAGCAAAAGGGATTCGAGGGTTACAGTGTATTGTAATTTAGGCGATGGGCTGACAACCTGTCACTACAGCAATTCACATTACAATCCAAAATTGCCCTCAATTTATGTCAGACGTGGCGAAAGCGCCTTTTAGAAGGCGTTTTACGTTCTGCCTACCCCGTAAGGGATAAAGGCGTGATTTTATGTATGTATGTATGTATCTAAAAACCAGTCCAACAGATTCAAGTAAAAGTATTTAAGATAATTTAGAAAAATAGCTTCCATGCTGGACTGGGAGCGACAGAAGAACGTAGGATGTGCCAGCTGCATCTCCTCCCGGGCATGCTGTAAAAACCAGCTAAGGGATTCGAGGGTATATTGTAATTAGGGCGATGGGCTGACAACCTGTCACTACAGCAATATCCAGTTCTATCTTAAACAACCCTCAAAACTTGTCAGACGTGTCGGAACGACCTTTGTTTGGGTTGTTCACGCTCTGCCTACCCCATTAGGGATACAGGCGTGATAGTATGTATGTATGTAGAAAAATTGCGAATAACGTCCACCAACGGCAATTTTTGTTTCTGTTACTACAACGAACTATGAATCGCTTATTTACAGGGTACTAAATTATCTTTTTAACTATTACTTGAGTCTATTGGACCGGATTTTCGATTCATTGTGTTTTTAGTGAACTATGTTTTTTTACCGACGGGGACTTTTATAGGCCCGTAGTTATAATCAGCTCGCGAATTTGAGTTTGCATCAGAAATGTCTTTTCAGTACCAAACGACCTGTCAAATCTATGGATTCAAGATTAAGAGTAATATTATATGTAATATTACTCTTAATCTTGAGAACGCTTTATAAATACGAGCCATAGTCACCTAACAATAAATTGATACCTGTTCAACGTTACTGCTACCAGCTTTTGCGTAAATTTTATGGAGATTGTTACACTCATCGACACAGTGTGCTGCCGTCAGCAATAACTTCTGGTTCAGTATTGTAGACCCACAAACCCAGAAACTTCTCTTATTCGAAGAGCAATAGGCATTCAGACAGACTGCATGAGGAAAGTCTTTAATATTCCCGAACTTCCCACCTACAATCTTCCCCTCCATCGCTTTGGCTTCCATTTCCCTTAGTTCAGTTTGTTTTTCATCCGTTCGGTTGCTTTTTACTTGTATCTGACAATACATTAAGTTTACAAAAAAGACTAAAAATTTCCATAGAGTTATGCCCACCATTGCCAACGTCGAAGCAACAAAGAGGCATTTATCTTAAAGCAATTAATATTTTCATTGGACATGTAAATACATCAGTTACGTAAGTATAATTACTTAACGTGTACAAAATATAAAAGTCTATTAAGGCAAGTTTAGTACAATATATACGTACATTCAATTATTTGATGGTTGTACTCTTAGGCCCGTATTTACAAAGCGATCTCAAGATTGAGAGCAGTATTAAGTATGGATTTGACAGGTATAATGTGACATTTCTGATACAAACTCAAGCTCGCTGTCAGTCGCAACTGCTGATTATAAACACGGGCCCTAGTAAAAAGTGGTACTAAAAGAAAACATTGAACGTCCGAAGTATAAAAATAAAAGAAAATGTAAAATTTCAGTAAGAAGAATTTATTTCAATAATATCAGTAAGAAGATGTCATGACCAATCAGTTACGCCTTCTTCCGGAATTTCGTGATATCACTAGGGATTTCGCGAAATCCCGGTTTCCGATATTTTTAAGCGACATAAATAAAAACGAGATATTTAAATGATAATTAATTTCTATTCTGTTTTTTACTATCCTAAGCATTTCAACTTTTTGCTTTCGGAAGCTATCCAATAGTAGAAGAAGGAGACGTTCGTATAGTACGCCAGTTCTGGTTTTTCGTCTACCCGGTAGGAAACCAGGCCGAGGATCTGTCCGTTTTTGGTGACCAAACCGCTGCCGGAGTCCCCGCTAAAATAAATGGTTATCTGTATTTATTTATTTACTGTTTATTGTACACAAGTAACATGAGAAAGACAATACACAAGGCATAACGACACAACAGGTACAGCTTATTTCTACTAAGAAATTTCTTCCAGCTGACCTACGGAAGTGAGACTTAAATTGAGAGGCAAATTACTCATGCACAAATAAAGCATAATATTAAAATAATACTAGCAAATTATAAATTACATAAATAACTAATTATATAAATACGTAAAATCATAATAATAATAATATATACATGAATATGTATAAATACATACATATACATACTAATACTATACGGAAAGTGAAAGGTAATGCTCTTTTACTCTCTTCTCTGTCTTTAGACAGCGACAGAAGGACGTGTGCGGCAGCGAATTCTATAACCTGGTCGCATTGACAGTGAAAGAATAAGAGTAACAATATGTGTGGTGCTGAGGAATAAACAGTAGTGTTTTAACAATAGGACGACATGGTTTGTCCTGGGAACGCGAGAAATTTAAACGTTCACGAAGATAATTGAGAGAGCAAGGGTTTGAAAGAATGTTATAGAGTAAACAGAGAATGTGAGTGTTCCGGCGGAAGCGGATTGGGAGCCACTTGAGCTGTAAAGTCGCTTGACGTGACTTCGGCATAACAAAAAAATATTCAGCGCAAATAATTTGACTTTTTTGACAGCGTAATAGGACAATTCGCGTAACGAGACATTTTATTGCCGGTTCATCAATTTATTAGACGTGGTCACGTCAAAAATATAAAGTGGTAGTAATGAACGGCGTTATTTCTATTGGTGCAAACTAAACCGAACAGGATAGGTACGAAGTTATGAAACTGATTTGCCGGATGTAAAAAGCCATACTTAAACAAATTACAAGTTATTTTTTCCTTTCTCCCCTTATCAAAATGCTTTCGCATTCACACAATATTGTATGAGGAAGGTGAGAATATTTGCGCACAAAATTCTATTTTCAAGAGAAGAGGCGAGACAAATGCAAGATAGAGACATCACAAATCTATTCATCCATGCTGGCCTGGGAGCGAAAGAAAAACTTAGAATGTGCCAGCTCCATTTCCTCCCGGGCATGCTGTAAAAACCAGCTTAGGAATCCGACGGTTACAGTATATTGTAATTTAGGCGATGGGCTGACAACCGGTCACTACAGCAAAATACCTACAAATCTATCTTAAGTAACCCTCAAAACTTTGTTAGACGTGGCGGAACGACTTTTGTTTAGGTAGTTTACGCTCTGCCTACCCCATTAGGGATAAAGGCGTGATTATATGTATGTATGTAGAGATAAAAAAAAACATACGCGTATGGATAGTCGTTCGGAGAATCGCTACTGGCACAGAAGGTCCCAGGCATGAGGGAGTTGTACTTCATGCAATTCCTCGCTGACCATATAGACTGCTTCACGAATTTCAGCTTCACTGTTGAGTCCTTCTTTTCCTGTTAAAAGTTCCACGCATAGAAAAGGGACGGTAAATCTGATTTTATAGTCTCAAACTACGTCTGATGTTAGCTGCTTAATTTACACATTCCAAGTATAAGGGACAGCTTTGTGGGAACTGATAGGGGTTGCTCAGTCAACTTTCACCAGGGAATTCTTTCAGGAAGTGAAAACAATTGTTGGGTTTTCCATATCAATTCTTTGATAATAATGTACATTTTTTATGGAAAAGAAAAAAAAAGTCACATATTGAAAGGATCTCTTAGTGAAAGTTGTTTAGTTGTCTGAGAAACCCCTATCAGTTTGTGGAAAGCTGTTTCTTACCCGAAATTATGACGATTTATTCAGCCTCTAATTTTATCTAAAAAAAACGTGCAAGCTATTTTCGTAAGAGGCTAATATATGGGAGTTGGAAAACTTGTTCAACGAATCCTACTCTAATTCAACTTTCTCCACCACTCGAAAGAAAAAAAAACTGATGTAAAAGTTCTTACATTGATGACTCCCCAGCCAGCTACGTAGGCATCAGTCTTAGACGGGAAACTGGTGTAAATGATGGCTCTCTTAGAATTCATTCCCAAGGGTATGTCGCTGCTTAGGTACACCAAGGCTATATCGTAGAATAAGGATGGTTTGTCGTATTCTGTGTGAATTTTTATGCGAACGACTTGTCTCGTCACACGGGACTGAAATTTGATATGGTTTATAAAAATAAAGTGATTATTGAAAAAAAGTTTTTTAAAAATAAAATTTATTTATATCTTTAGTAAGGTGATACAGCATACCTTTAAGAATATGGAATTTACCTACTCAGATATCAAAGAGCTTATTTTGTACTTCTTTGACAAATAAAATAATTAGTCTCGATATTTTGGTATATACTATGAAATGGATAGGTACTATAAAAATAATTTATATGAATTACTATTTCTAGGATGTGAGAGACCTTGAAATATCTAGTAGGTACTATACCTCTTCTACATTACTGGTGCCAGCTTTTGCGTATATTTTATGGTTATGGTTGCATTCATCCACACAATGCGCGGCGGTGAGCAGGATCCTCTGATTGAGGATCGAAGAGCCACACACCCAGAAGGAAGTCGTCTGTGAAGAACAGTACAAGTTCAGGCACACTGCGTGAGGGAAGTCCCTGATGTTCCCGAAGGACCCTCCGACTATCTTTCCTTCCATTGCAAAAGATTCCATTTTTTTAAATTTCATTGGTTGTTTTTGACACCAAACAAGGTTGAAAGAAAATAAAAACAAGTTCCATGGTCCTAATGCTACCATATTTTGCTCCGAAATTTTGCTCCGAAAAAAAAAATTTTTGAATTAAAAGAATTTAAATTTACCATGATAATTTTTTTATTGCCTATAATTTTACGTCTAATGAAACGTCGTCGTACTTACCTACGACATTTCAATTTAATTTTGAATCATGATGAAATTGCCATATCAAAATGTGAAATTGCTTGGTTCATTCAGTATGTTGATGATTTATCTGATTCCTTAAGATTTAAAACCAACTTGTGCTCTTAGCATTGATTGACAAAGATTACCTACATATGTAAAAATAATAAATGACGCGTTTTTTACTTGCAATGAAAAAAATATGAATGACCACAAAAAATAATCCTAAAGTAACATAGGCTAGTTTTTACAGTCAGAAGAAATCTTTAATATTGAGCTGTGATAGAACTTTGGTTGGAAAGCTAGTCGTTAATAATAATATTATTGCCCTAGCCGGGATTGAAACAAGCATATACAGTAGAACACTTTAGATTTAATTTAAACTCAGTAAACTCACTACTAATTATAACATAATAAAACATGACAAAATGGTAAAACAAAATTTTGTCATATGTTCAAAAAGATACTAGAACATTGATGAAATAAATCGTAACAGTTTCATTCAAATATTTTTACTAGTTATTACAATACAATTTTGTCGACATTTTATGAATCCATTTATAGTAGTAAGAGACGTTAGTGTAGACGATCACCTCTGGATACCTGTCATCTCTATAGGATACGATGCCCAGTTGTTGAAAGTTGGACACGACGAGAGCACTACCAGAGTCTCCACTGTGAATAAATAAAAAAAACACGTTACTTTAAGGCTGTGCACATGCACACACTAAACTCCGCGCTACGTTGCGTAGTAGGGCGGATATTGTCTATGTTCCATTATCCAACTGTTCCTGTTCAACTATTACAGTTCTGTGATTCAAATTATGGAACATGTGACGTAGCGCAGAGCTCAGTGTGTGCACCGCCTAAGGCATTATTATAATAAAATCAATCTCATAAATCCTGTGAGCTGGAAATACCTTTTCAAAACTTGAGGATTACCTCACTTTGAGTTTGATATTAATCAATGATGATATTAGGATGGTGTGATTCTGAACCAATTAATTGACAATTAGGTTTATCGGTTTCTGCTCCATTTACCGTCACTTGTGCAGAACAAGTAATAATTAGCTCGCTTACAATTTGTTCGCGACGGCGCAAATGTATTTAATTTTTGTATTTTTTATTCCCATAGAAATAAGGAGTATTTTTTAGGATGGCCACAATTGAGAGCTGTCATCCCTAAAATAAGAGGCAAATTCAAATCAGCCAATCAGAGCGAGTGATAGAACGAGATAGCAATAGTATTCTATTCTTGTCTTTTTACGAACTTGACGTATGATCAAGAATATTCGAGAATCGATATAACGCCATCCCTTTCTTACCAGTGACAGTTTGTATTTAGCTATCTCGATCGAAAATTATAGAAGACACTTGTCATTTCGAGAAAAGAGTTGCCAGCTGTTTCCCGAGAATTCTACAGTACCGAGATTGGAGTATATAAACAGCTGCGTAGACCGCACCAAGCATATAGTTTCGTCATATAGATTCGTGACAATACAGAATGGTATACAGTTCAGTCCGAATAGTGGAAGAATAGTGGACAGTGAATAGAATAGTATATAGTTTCGGCGTATAGTTTCGTTATATAGTTTCGGGAGATCAGTCCGAATAGTGGAAAAATAGTGGACAGTGAACAGAATAGATATAGTTTCGTGATAGATACAGTATAGTTCAGTGATATAGTTCCGTGATACAGTTTTCAGATTCAGTTTCGAATCAGTGATCCAATAGTGGGAAGAAATAGTGAAGTGAACAGTATATAGTAACAGTGACAGTGATTCCGTGACAGTTCGTAAATAGTTATCGACAAACAGTTCCGTAATCGTTTCGTATAGAGTTTCCGTGATAGTTCGTTTATAGTTATCGACAAAGAGTTCCGTAAACAGTTTCCGTTTCGTATCCGTTTTTGAATAGTTCCGAAAGCAGCAAGAACAAGAATAACAGTGGAAATAACAGTGATTAATAGTGATAACAGAAGTGTGAAGTGCCGTTTATAGTATAATTGATAAATATTTAAGATTTTGTGCCAATCTTTTCCATAGTGTTGCCAGTATTTTCTATATAGTTTTGTTAGTAGTTTTTCGTCAATAAATATACAGTCCATTTATAGTATAGTTTTATTTCGTGTACATTGAGGTAGGCACGTTTGGTTACGCCGAACACTATCTCGTACATAATGGTCCTTCGAGCCGGATTCGTATCAGTGTTCCGTATAGTGATAGTGACAGATTTCGTGTTATTTCGTGAACAGTACCGTATTATATCGTGGTTGGACAGTATCTTGTGTGAAGAACAGTGCTTATAGACAGTTAATTCGTGTACATACAATGGTTGTACAGAGACAGTTTCCGTGGACAGTATAGCTTTTGGTGGACAGTTTAATAGAGATTTTCGATTATTCCGTAAGATACAGTAAACATAGAGACGGTTTCATGTGAAAACAATATTTCAGTGTTTCTCAGTGTTCCGTACAGTAAATTATTTTCAATATGTCAGCTACAAGATTCATGTCAGCAGCTTCGCCGCAGCTGTCACAGCCTGAAGCAGTAGAGAAACAACAAATACCAGTAGGTGAACAAACCTTTGTGGAACATCGTGACATGTCTGTAAAAACTAAAAGATCTTCGAAATCGAGTAAGTCGAAAATGATACAATTGCAACTTGAAATAAAATTACTTGAGGAAAAGATAAAAGAAGCGGACGCTGAAAAGAAATTAGCAAACATACAAATCAAAAAACTTTTAGTCGACATGAAGATAAGAGAATTGGAAACTGAAGAAAAAGCTACTTCAAAAGAAGAAGCAAAGAAGGCATTAGCAGCCGCCAAAGAAATAGCAGAGAAGGAAATAGCAATCGCTAAAGAGGAAGCAGAGAGGGTAATAGCAATTGCAACAGAAGAGAAAGCGTTCTATCAAGTCGAGAAATCGGCAGCCGAAAAGAAGATAATAGACCTGAAATATGAAGAACTTTGGGAACAGATCGATAAATTTGAGAGCATGAAGAAAAAAGTTCTGGAAGATAAAGAAGACCTTTCACTGCCGACGCCGCTACAGATTCAACAGCGTGAACTATACGTGATAGCACAGCGACTTCTAAAAGAAGATGCAGAAAACAAAGAAGAATTAGCAGCAGCAGAAGAAAACTTAGATAGAGCCAGAAAAAACAGGATAACACTCGAAGAACAGAACCAAAAGATGAAGCTAGAAGCCATCAAGAGCAAAGACCGAGAAAACAATAAAGATGAAGACTCCGAATTACAGGATAGCCAATTCAACCCGCAATCAGACAGCGTTCAAATCAAGGTGCAACAACAATTGAATTTTCAAAATGAAGACAAGGAAGAAATTCAGATGAATCAAGAGCAAGATAGTGACCTGAAAACAGAACAGAATAGAAGAATGAAGATTGAAAATCCGAAGACTGAACCAGTTAGAAGTGTGAAGACAGAAAAAGTCCAGAAGTTTGATCTAGACAAGGAACCACAACCTGAAGAATCAAAGTATATGAAGATAGATGACGACTGTAAAGGAAAGAAGATTGAGATATTCATAAACAAAGACGAAGATTTTGACATCCGACATGGTGAATACGAAGACAGCAAAATAGAAGAAACAGAATGGCAAACTGGAAAGAAGACAGACGAAAACAAGAAAGAAGACAAGATAGAAAACATCAAGACAGAAGAAAACAAGATAAAAGAGGATATAGAAGATTACAAGAAAAAAGATAAGATAGAAGATGACAAGAAAGAACAGAAGATAGAAAACATCAAGGACGAAGAGAAGATAGAAGATGACAAGAAAGAACAGAAGATAGAAGACATCAAGGGCGAAGAGAAGATAGTAGATAACAAGAAAGAAGACATGAAGATAGAAGATGTTAAAACAGAAGAAAACAAGATAGAAAACATTAACAAAAAAGACACCAAGATAGAAGACAACAACACAGAAGAAAAGATAGAAGAAAACACGAAAGAGAGGATAGAAAACATTAACCCAGAAGTTGTGAAGAAAGAAGAGCAGATACAAGACATCAAGAATGAAGAGAAGATAAAATACATCGAGAAAGAAGATAAAATAGAACACATCAAGAAGGAAGAGAAGACAGAAAATCATGGTCCCGAAATACAATCAACCGACTTGTCACATCCGTACCGTAAAAACCGGCGGGAGGCTCCGTCAACCAAATACCGAGAGGAGTCCGTAAACTTCGACGCAGCAAGTTCACCGTTTCCAGAATGGAATATGAGTATCAAGAACTTCGACAAAGGAAAATACAGTAGGAAAAAGGTGATCTACGGCGCAGCCAGTTTACGTCCGTATGTCAAGAATTTCAACGCAGTGGGGCTCAGAAAAAAAAATCTAGAGTCAAGAAATGCTATTGCTTTGAGAGCACCGCCATGGCTTCAAACGACGCAGCCATGGCCCCTACCGACGCCGCCATGGCCTCCACCGACACAGTCATGTGTCCCGCCTGCACCTCCATGGCCGCCACCCCGGATGGATATCTCCATCTTTAGCTTTAGCATAGATAGTTATTGCAATACCGGCGGGAGTTCAGAAGATAGATGTACAAATTACAGAAGTCGGATATCCTCACAGTATATAGTATTCGATAAAGCCGTCGCTCCACTTTATTAGATGCGACGCCGTAACCGACCTCGCACGGCGGGAGTATGTTCGCGACGGCGCAAATGTATTTAATTTTTGTATTTTTTATTCCCATAGAAATAAGGAGTATTTTTTAGGATGGCCACAATTGAGAGCTGTCATCCCTAAAATAAGAGGCAAATTCAAATCAGCCAATCAGAGCGAGTGATAGAACGAGATAGCAATAGTATTCTATTCTTGTCTTTTTACGAACTTGACGTATGATCAAGAATATTCGAGAATCGATATAACGCCATCCCTTTCTTACCAGTGACAGTTTGTATTTAGCTATCTCGATCGAAAATTATAGAAGACACTTGTCATTTCGAGAAAAGAGTTGCCAGCTGTTTCCCGAGAATTCTACAGTACCGAGATTGGAGTATATAAACAGCTGCGTAGACCGCACCAAGCATATAGTTTCGTCATATAGATTCGTGACAATACAGAATGGTATACAGTTCAGTCCGAATAGTGGAAGAATAGTGGACAGTGAATAGAATAGTATATAGTTTCGGCGTATAGTTTCGTTATATAGTTTCGGGAGATCAGTCCGAATAGTGGAAAAATAGTGGACAGTGAACAGAATAGATATAGTTTCGTGATAGATACAGTATAGTTCAGTGATATAGTTCCGTGATACAGTTTTCAGATTCAGTTTCGAATCAGTGATCCAATAGTGGGAAGAAATAGTGAAGTGAACAGTATATAGTAACAGTGACAGTGATTCCGTGACAGTTCGTAAATAGTTATCGACAAACAGTTCCGTAATCGTTTCGTATAGAGTTTCCGTGATAGTTCGTTTATAGTTATCGACAAAGAGTTCCGTAAACAGTTTCCGTTTCGTATCCGTTTTTGAATAGTTCCGAAAGCAGCAAGAACAAGAATAACAGTGGAAATAACAGTGATTAATAGTGATAACAGAAGTGTGAAGTGCCGTTTATAGTATAATTGATAAATATTTAAGATTTTGTGCCAATCTTTTCCATAGTGTTGCCAGTATTTTCTATATAGTTTTGTTAGTAGTTTTTCGTCAATAAATATACAGTCCATTTATAGTATAGTTTTATTTCGTGTACATTGAGGTAGGCACGTTTGGTTACGCCGAACACTATCTCGTACACAATTAATTAATTAATTTAAACATCCATATAGCAAGGTTCGTTAAATTAGCACTGGCTGTCTATCTGGCAGCAAATTAATAGCCAAAATTAAATTAATGTCGATTCAAAATTAAAATACACGTGTCAGAATCAACACAAGTTCCTGGACTCAGGCGTGGCCGTAGAAAGCCTTTAATGCCCTATCATAATAATTATATGCGCGATTATATTATGTTTGTACGTAGAATTTCTACCAGTAGAGCAAAACACTCTGGCATCAGCGCTCAACGGAACTCGACTAGGCCGGACTATGCAGAAAAGCTTAAATCATAGCCAGGGCTATAGGTAGCTTTCGCTACTTTTACACATGCTGAATGAAGACCTTTTTTATTCCTATTATACAATTTAGTGTAAGTATAATTTGTCAGCTGCATTTCCTCCCAGGCATGCTGTAAAAACCAGCTAAGGGATCCGAGGGTTTCATTTAGGCGATGGGCTGACAACCTGTCACTACAGCAATATACTTACAAATCTATCTTTCTTTCTTATTATCTTTCTTTTATTTTCTTTCTTTCTTATATAACCCTCAAAACTTTGTCAGACGTGGCGGAATGACCTTTGTTTGGGTCGTTCACGCTCTGCCTACGCCATTAGGGATTAATCAGTATATGTATATACATACGTGGGACACTCAGAAAGTTTTGCGACACTAAAAAAAATTGTTCTACAGGTACATATATTTTTATTAAATCTTTTCAAAGTACTCTCCACCAGCCTCTATACAAAGATTCATGCGTCTGAACCAGTTTTCAAAACACTTTTTCCAGTCCGCCGTAGACACCTCGTTTACAGCCTGCTCGAACGCAGCCAGCGCATCTTCCGGCGACGAAAATTGTATCCCCTTGAGCTGATTTTTTATTTTTGGAAATAAAAAGAAGTCACACGGTGCTAGATCAGGGCTGTAAGTAGGGTGACCCAGGAGTTTGACTGGTGTGCTGTCCAGGAAGTCCCTCGTTTTGAGCGCGGTGTGTGCAGGCGCATTGTCGTGGTGGAGCAGTAGTCCGCGGAGCCCTGTGTTTGGTCGCTTGTTGCTCACAACAGAAAAAACTTCTGGTAAACATTTGGTAGTATACCATTCGGCGTTAATGCTTCTTTGATCTCGTAAGGGAATTGAGGCCAAGTGGCCAGTCAAATTAAAAAAGCTGGCGATCAAAATTTTCCCCCCGCTTCGAGATCGCTTCACTTTGGTAGGCGTTGGTTCATTTTGAAACACCCAAATTGTCGACTGGTGCTTGGTTTCTGGATCGTATTGATAAATCCAGGACTCATCACCTGTTACGATGTCGTAAACACGCCGAGACGAGCCTGCTTCAAATTTATTCAGCATATCACGGCACCATTTCACCCGGGCCTGCTTCTGAGCGTCGGTGAGGTAGTGCGGCACCCAGCGCGATACTATCCTCCTCACGCGAAGATGCCCGTTTAGAATCTCGTGAACACTTCCTGATCCAATCTTTAATATGTGCTGAATCTCCTGATATGTAATTCGCCTATTATCTTGGATTAAATTTTTCACTGCTAGCACGTTTTCTTCCGTAATAGCCGTCGAAGGGCGACCGCTTCTTTCTTCATCCCCCAAGGTTGGTGGACCGCGCCTAAATTCGTTATACCAACGATACACGGTTGCCTTGGAGGGGCTTTCATCCATTAATGCAATTTGAATTCTATCAAACGATTCATCCGGTTTCAGGCGACACTTGAAATCGTAAAAAATCATAGCTCTAAAATGTTCCCGGCGCAGATCCATTTTTCAGTAAGACACGATACTTTGAATTGGCTCGCAAAAAATGTGGAGGGAAATTTTGAAAATGGAACACACATATTTTTACTTACAAGTAATCATATTTTCAAAAAAGATTCTAACCGGCCAGTCTGCCATATATAAAAACTATTTGTCGCAATACTTTCTGAGTGGCCTGGTATATGTATTATTTATATATTATACGTATGCATTTAATCTATATAGCAGTATATTGTTTATTTATTTCATAAGTATATATTATTAATATTTATTAGTAGGATTATTTAGCATATTTTTCAAGTAATTGTGTTTGTTTTTATTTTTTTAGTGATAAGTTAATTATAATTTATTGTTTTTAATATTTTTAATTGTGCACGTCGTATCTGCCTCTCAGGATGCTATTTCACTAGCCTAGGTCTGCTGGAAGAGATTTCTTTTTAGAAATAAGCTGTGCCTGTTGTGTTTTTGTTTTATATGTATATGTTCTTTGTATTTTATTGTGTACAATAAACTGTTAAATAAGGCGTGATTATATGTATGTATGTATAATTTTAGACTAAGTAATCTACACTAATATTATAAAGAGGAATGATTTGTACCTATTTTTGTATGTTTGTATGTTTGTAATGAATAGGCTCAAAAAGTACTGGGCCGATTTAAAAAAACATTATACATTATACATTTACATTTTACATTTTGAAAAAAATTAGGGATCCTTGGTAAAATTTGAACAATGTAACCGAAGGTGTAGAAAAATGAGTCATAAAATGTCTTTCGTCGAATGCGCTGCCGAAACTATTAGCGATAGAACAAAATAATGTAGAACAATATTGAAGAACATCATAATGTCTACAAAAAACTCCGCGGTAGCATATGTCCAACTATTGTAGTTATGTCACTACAACAACTTTTTTCATTTTAAACATTAATGAAAATGCTAACCAAATTCAAACCATGCTATTTATGTGTTTATATTGATCCTTATCCAAATAAATTATTTTATGGTCAAGACCATTTAACTACCTATAAAATAGTTTTTAAATTATTTGAATTGGACTTTCCATTCAAAAGATATTACGAATTAAAAAGTCAAACAGTAAACAAAACAGCCATAGCGCCGTGGCCGTTGTTTGCGATGCAGTCTGAAAATCGCGGCGGGCGGGGTGGAGGGGGCACTGAACCAAAAACCCCGTGCGAAGCCGGGACGGGCTGCTAGTATGCTATATTTGTGTTGTGGAACGAAATAAATTTATTTATATTCTATTCTTTAGGAATCTAAAGCAGAAAAAGCAACAGGTAGATACTGGTATCGGTTCCTTGAGGATACAACTTAACTAAATCTTGACTAAAATTGTAGCCGTCCCTTCCTAGTCTCTCATGATAGAAAATGATAGGTAACGATTAGTCAAGATTTAGTGATTATATATCTAGGCACACGAATTGCCCCCATAGTCCCAAAAACTTCAGATCTATATTGCTGTCACTTTTGGGATAAACACTTTTCGTGTGCAATTGCTGTCACTACAGCAGCAATTTTTTATTTGCAACACATTTTAAGTGTAGGTAGGCAATAACATGTAATAAGATACCTATATCATCGCTTTTAGGGTTTGGAAGCAGAATTTGTGTAATGATTTTTGAAATTGTGTATATTGTAGGTATGCTATAGTAATGACACATGATATATAATAGTAATACATAGTAATGACTTCTTCACTGTTTGAAACAAACAACATGTATAACACAACAAATAAAGATCAAAACGTTTTTAATCTATATTATTGTTTGATGCAGAGCGATAAATATGCTATGAGTGTATAATGTAATTCATTTGTATAGTCTCGTCTCTTTAGTTATTGCAATACAATCTTTCCGTCGTTTTATGAATCCATTTATAATAGTAAGAGACGTTAGTGTAGACGATCAGCCCTGGAAAATCGTTATCGCTATAGGACACCAGACCCAGCTGTTGGAAGTTGGACACGACGAGGGCACTACCAGAGTCTCCACTGTAAAAAAAAACTCGTTACATTAAAGCCATGTTGTCCTAACATGACAAACCTAACTATCTTATCAGTTCTGTGGGCTTAAGATAATGTTTAAAAAAATTGACCCAAGCTTTGATTTTATTATAATGTTGTGTTTCTGAATATTTTAAGTCCCGTATGTATAATTAGTTCTCATGAGTGACAGCAAGTTTAAGTTCGTATCAGAAATGTCATTTTAGTACAAACTGGCCTGTCAAATCCATGCTTAAAATCGCTCTCAAGTTTGATATCGCTTCGTAAATACGAGCCTAAGTGTAGGTAGGTATCATCGCTTTAAGGGTTCGGAAGCAGATATTGTGTGATGATTGTTATTCCTGCTTTATAAATTACACCTGAGAAAAAACACCGTAGGTATTTTATAAATAAAGATCAAAAAGTTTTTAATCTATATTATCCATTGCTGCAATATAATAGTTCTGAAAGTTCTGCGATCCAATTGAAGTAGTAGGAGACATTAGTGTAGAAGCTGATTGAAGGATATTGATTGTCTCTGTAGGATAGGCCAATCTGTTGGTATCCTGGTCGTAAAACCAGGGCGCTACCGGAGTCTCCCCTGCCACATAATACATAAAGGTTCAATATACTGACAGGTACAGAAAAACTACTTTGAAAAGACAAGATACTTCTATTTTAAACAGAAGTATCTTGTACTGACAGTGCTTGTCAATCTACTTCGCAAGCGTGGTGCCTATGGCATATCGTGTCTGCCAAAGTAGTGAAATCCCATACAAATGTAGTAAAACCAAACTTAACCAAACTCCGTACACATGACCAAACGCATCATATCTATGCTTCTAATTAGGTTTGGTTTAAAAATATCAACCAAGTACAAAATTCATCATAATTCTTCCATTTTGGACTGGGAGCGAGAGAAAAACATAGAATGTGCCAGCTGCATTTCTTTCCTGGCATGCTGTAAAAACCAGCTAAGGGATCCGAGGGTTTTTGTGTACTGCAATTTAGGCGATGGGCTGACACCCTATCACTAGAATAGAATAGAATAGAAAGGTGTTTATTTCCCTAGTTATTTTGTTACATTTATATATCTAGCAGGTCGGTGGTGTTATCCGCCTGTGGGTGTGTCAGCTACTTACAGTCTACCTATTTCTGTCTAAAAGATTTATATAACTATCGTGTAGTGTGTGCTGGGTGTTGGTTAGTGTGTAGATACAGAATAAATGTATATAAATTTAAAAAGTTCTTTCTTGTTTCCCTATCCTACTTACAGCTAATTACAACCTATGGGGACGTGGAGTGGTCGTTTGCTTGCTGAGCAGCTGACTCCTGTCTTTTTTTGACACATAATTAATTTCACCTAATATGGTATTAGTTAGAAGGGGGTAATGTTGTCCATATCCAACGTAGGCGTTACCAAGTTCTTTTAAAATACTCGATGTGCATTTCGCGGATTTTGTGCAGCATGTCCTCAATTAGATCTTGTGCACGGAGGTGTTATGGGTCCCAATCAAGCATCTCCCAGAGGACTGCGGTCTCTAGACGTCTTGGGAACTGTCCAGCTGATTTAAGAGCTATTCGATACTGGCGTTCAAGTTGTAATAAATTGCTCTTGCTGTAACGTGATAGTAGTTGTACTACGCCATAGTCTAGTATAGGAACTAGACAGGCTTGAATGACGGCGAGTTTTACCGTAAGATCAGTCTTTGCATGTCAGCCTATGATGGAAGCAAGTGCGCCGCGAGCTCTTTGCGCCTTCTGCACGACATATTTTGTTTGCTTTCCCATTGTCATGGTCTTGTCAAGATGTTCTCCCAAATATTTGATGGTCTTTTTATATTCGATCACCTCGTCTTTGATTCTTATGTTCTTGCGGTAGTTTTTCTTATGAGTGAACATAGCACACTCCGTTTTATCTACGTTACATTTTAGCCCCCAGCGACGGTAGTAGTCGATGTTGGTATCAGCGGCCCAATAAGCCCGGGTCGTGGCGAAGTTCGGATCAGGAGATCTGTTAAGGATACACAGGTCGTCTGCGTATTGGGAGAGCTTAAGTCCTTTTGGTCCCAAACGTCGTGTACATACAAGTTAAAAATAACTGGGCGCAGTATAGAGCCCTGGGAAACTCCATGTTTCACCGACTTCTCACAACCGCTGGTTCTAGAACGTCCGTAGGTTTTACGATCGCTCAGGTAATTTTCTATAACCTTTATGATGTTGTTTGGGACGTTGGCTATTTGAATCTTCTTCGTCAGACCTTCATGGTTTATGGAGTTGAAGGCCTTCGATAGATCCATTGACACCATGGCCACACTCTCCCTTGCTTCCAGCGCATCCGTTATTAGCTTGCCGGTGCGTAGGATCTGCGTGCCTGTTCCTCTGTCTCTAGCAAAGCCATGCTGGAACGCCGGTTGAAATCTGTCAGCCGTCTGTCGCAGGCGCGACTGGAGCAAGCATTCGTGAAGGTTATCAATGATATTTAGGAGGGTAATGGGGTCGATATGAGGTAGAGTCCCGATGATTTTTGACTGTTTTATGAAGGAAAATGCACTCCCCGATTTTCCATCGATTTGGATAATAGCCCGTCAGTAATAAATAGTCAGCTATTACTTTGTACCTGATGAGGAAGTGGTCTTCTCCGAGTTTAAGGTCACCCGCTTTAATTTTATCCGGACCAGGCACCCTCTTGTTTTTAAATCGTCTGAGCGCTAACCTTATTTCTGCTAAGGAACTGATGTCGAGAGGTTGAAACGGTGTGGTTTTCTCTGTACTCTTGTCTTCGTTCTTAATCTCGGCTTTGCAGCCTTCGATTTTTTTTATTTATTTTATTTATTTATTTATTTGGGCCCGATGGTGTAGTGGATAGGGCCGCTGCCTCCTGAGCGGGAGGTCGTGGTTCGAATCCCACCACGTACCAATGTGTTTTTCGGTTTTCGAATTTCATATGTACGTTTATTCGGCGCTTTTTCCGTGCTTCGGAAGGCACGTTAAGCCGTTGGTCCCGGTTAATATCGTTTAATACCGTAGATATTAGTCGTTAAGTCATATCAGAGGCCAGTGCTAAGCATTGGCGTCTTGAAAACTCTGACCTAATCTAGGATTGGGTCTGGTTTCCCTTCTGGGTTGCGGAGGTCAGATGGCAGTCGCTCTGTGTAAAAATCAGTACCCTCGTTCAATCCCCTAGATTAGGAAGTCGACCCCGTGAGATACGGGATAAGGCTAAGGAGATGATGATTTATTTATTTATTTCAAAACATTTACACAACCATGACAGGAAATCCCAAAGCGATTGCATAAGTAATATTAAACACTTATAACTATTTAAAACTAACTAAACTATAAACTACTTAAAACTAAACAATAAAATGAGATCAAAGATTATGAATTAAATTAACAAATAACATAAAACTTTGCAAACCAGCTCGAAAAACAAAATAAAAAACAACAGTTATGAACAAATTAAATAACTACTTCTTAATCACACATTCTCACAATATCTCAAACTTTCTCTGTACAAAATCGGCCATTCATCTACAAATATATCTACTTGTGGGTTAGCAGTCAAAAGCTGACTCACAAGGTTAACTCCACGAGGAATCGGTGACTCGCTGTGCGCTACCGTGCGACACTCAGGGATGCACAACAGGCGGTGCGAGCGTCCACGCAAATATCTGTCAGGGACATACAATTGGAGTGCCTGCGGAACCAGCTCGGGACTGTTACATTCTCCACGCATTATTCGCAAAATGTTTATTAATAGTTGATAATTTCGCCGACACTCAAGCGAATTAAAATTTAATATACCTTGTAAGAATTTTGTAGGATATAAGAAAGGGTAATAACCGTATTTCTTTTTATACAAAAATCTAAGAAAGGCTTTTTGAACCTTTTCCAAAAGTAAGTTATAGGTAGTTTCGTGAGGACCCCATACTATGGATGCAGACTCAATTTTACTCCTAACCAATGCTGAGTAGAGGTGTTGAATTACATTTGCGTCCATAAAATCTCTTGCGTTTCTGAGAACAAAGCCTAGTCTTTGATAACATTCGATAGCTAAGGTCCCTATGTGATTATTAAACGTGAGCTTCTGGTCAAATAGTACCCCCAGATCCTTGTTAGAATTCACACGACTAATAAGTTCTGTGCCTAACATATAGTTACTATAGAGTGGTTGAATAGCTCGTGTAAATGAAAGAATAGAGCATTTACCAGGATTAAGTAGCAATTTATTGATAACACTCCATTCGTGAATTGCCTTAATATCAGCCTGAAGCTTTTCGCAATCACTGTTATCTCTCACAGGTCGTATCAGTTTTAAGTCGTCGGCGTATAATAGACAGGTTGAATGTGACACAACGGTATTAATATCATTTATCATAAGAATAAATAAAAGCGGTCCAAGAATAGATCCCTGACTGACACCTGATCTAGTATGATAGGGTTTTGATATGAAAGAGCCATGTCTAACAAATTGTTGTCCGTTAGCCAGGTAGTCAGCTAAAAATTTAAGCAATGAGGGTGTGAATCCAAGAGCTGAGAGTTTTTGTAATAAAACGTCATTGTCGACTCTATCAAATGCCTTTGTAAAATCAAAGTACACGACGTCTACTTGAAGGCCCTTGTCCATATGACTTGATATTATATCAACCTTTGTCAATAAGTTTTAGTTGACTGACCGACATGTGGGGGGGTCTCTGCACTGTGGTTTTCAGGTTTCTTTGCATTCACCACATCTGGGCTATGTTGTTCTGTGGGTATTTTTTTATCCGTGCCCATTTCTTAGCTTGTTTTAAATTATGTTTCAGATGGTTATAGATTTTTCTTTGCTCAGTTATTCTGTCTAGGTTGAAGCGTAATCGCCACGCTTACACTTTAACCTAGACAGAATACTAGGCTACTTTTTGCTTCGTTTCTTCCATCGATTAGTTTATTTGTCTAATCTGGGAGCTGACTTCTACTGTTGTTTTCATATAGTGGCGCATACTTATCTTAAGTTTCGGTATATAGTGGTTTCCAATTGTAGTATATATTCTTCGTATTCTGCATCAGATGAGATTTTCTTGGGTAGGTGTCTAGTATTATCTCATTGTCTCAGTGTTTGTTGAATTTTTTTTCTTGTGTCTTCATTGTTTGCAATAGCGCGGGTATTTATTACCGGTGCTTTCTCTCGGTCCACTACTATATTTAAGTCCAGCCGCCAGGGCATGTGATCGGAGCCAACCGATGTTATTTGTCGGCATGTTATGGTATCGAAGGCTTGCGTATCATACGAAAAAAATGGCTGCATCGAGGATTCCATAGCCCGCACTGTTTGGTCGTGAGGGTAGACCGGTGCGGTGTATGGTGCAGACGTCGGAGTTATAAAAATTACGTATGAGTTTAACCGCTCCTTTATCTCTTGTCTGGTTAAGTGAGGTCTTTTTAAGATTGAGATCCCCTATTGTAATACTTGGGGATTCTGTTATGATGTCTTCTAGTTTCGTCATTAAGTGCTGCAGAATCGATATGTTCGGATCTGTTTGGTATTTATATGCCTTTAATTTTAAGGAAATCTCCGGTCCTGTAAGTGAGGTTTATAGTGACGCCTTCGATGAGGCGGTCTCTTTCATCTGTACCTGGCGTGACGTCCGTCTGACTCCAGCGTATTCCTTTCATCACATACATAGCTGTTGTTATATAGGATGGGATTGAGGTTTAGGAGATTTAAGCGAATTTTGGAAAAGTCTACGCGACACTTGTTGACTACGCTTAGATGTGGTTTATAACGGTCAGCGAGGGGTTTCAGTTCGAGGAATTTGCCTTTCAGACCCTGCGCATTAAGATGCAATATACGCAACTTATGATATTGGTGTCTCGACGAGAAACTTGTTAAGAATTTTGATGAGGATTCCATGTAGCTGTAATTAGTGTAGTATCTGTTTCATTGTTATTTGTAGCTCTTCTCCTGAGGATTCCTTATTGATGACTTTTTTTTATATTCTCAAATACTAGCGTTGGTGGCTGTGGTTGGTACTGTGGCTAAGTCTGAAATAGCTGTTTAGGTAGTGGTGAAAATTGTGCAGTGAAGGCAATGTTCGCAAAGGATTAATTTTTCTGACGATATCTCGACGCTGAGTATTTCCGTTCAGTTGCTTATCTTTGTTTCCTTTATTTTTCTTCGTGTTGTGCCACTTGGCGATCCACTGTCTTCTGGAACTTCTCGAATTTTTCTTGGTTTGCCCCATGGCCTGGTTTTTTGCATGCTGTGCATATTTCGATATCTACGCCTTCGTCATTTTTTTATTGTGGAAGTGGGTTGTTTTTTCTTCCCGTTGATGCTGACACGCTGATGTCGCATGCGTGAATAGGAAACATCTCTTGCATTGTACTAATCTTCTAGGGTTATTTTTGTATTCCTGCGGTTTCATACTGAAGGCCCCAAAGTACACATGCTTTGTTGTCTTCATTAGAGTATTCTTGGTATAAGGGAGTATTGGGCTGTTGATGTGACAGCCAAATCAGTAGCGGCGCGTGCGCCTTCCCTTGGTTGAACTGGATTGTGTTATGTGGCGTCCGGTGGTTGTCATGACCTTTTGCATTTTTCTTGGGTATTTCTTTATGTTCAGATACAACTTTGTTTATTATGCCGCATTCACATGTCACCATTTCTTCACTTTGAAGTCCCATGATTGTGGCATGTATTTCACATTTATCTGTAATTTGCACTTTCTGCAGTTTATCTTACTTACGTGTGACACTCAGAAAGATTTGCGACACTAAAAAAAAATGTTCTACAGGTACATATACATATTTTTATTAAATCTTTTCAAAGTACTCTCCACCAGCCTCTATACAAAGATTTCAAAACACTTTTTCCAGTCCGCCGTAGACACCTCGTTTACAGCCTGCTCGAACGCAGGCGACGAAAATTGTATCCCCTTGAGCTGATTTTTTATTTTTGGAAATAGAAAGAAGTCACACGGTGCTAGATCAGGGCTGTAAGGAGGATGACCCAGGAGTTTGACTGGTGTGCTGTCCAGGAAGTCCCTCGTTTTGAGCGCGGTGTGTGCAGGCGCATTGTCGTGGTGGAGCAGTAGTCCGCGGAGCCCTGTGTTTGGTCGCTTGTTGCTCACAACAGAAGAAACTTCTGGTAAACATTTGGTAGTATACCATTCGGCGTTAATGCTTCTTTGATCTCGTAAGGGAATTGAGGCCAAGTGGCCAGTCAAATTAAAAAAGCTGGCGATCAAAATCTTCCCCCCGCTTCGAGATCGCTTCACTTTGGTAGGCGTTGGTTCATTTTGAAACCAGTTCATTGTGAGGTAGTGCGGCACCCAGCGCGATACTATCCTCCTCACGCGAAGATGCCCTTGTAGAATCTCGTGAACGCTTCCCGATCCAATCTTTAATATGTGCTGAATCTCCTGATATATAATTCGCCTATTATCTTGGATTAAATTTTTCACTGCTAGCACGTTTTCTTCCGTAATAGCCGTCAAAGCGCGACCGCTTCTTTCTTCATCCCCCATGGTTGGTCGACCGCGCCTAAATTCGTTATACCAACGATACACGGTTGCCTTGGAGGGGCTTTCATCCATAAATGCCATTTGAAGTCTATCGAACGATTCATCCGGTTTCAGGCGACACTTGAAATCGTAAAAAATCATAGCTCTAAAATGTTCCCGGCGCAGATCCATTTTTCAGTAAGACACGATACTTTGAATTGGCTTGCAAAAAATGTGGAGGAAAATTTTGAAAACATATTTTTACTTACAAGTAATCATATTTTCAAAAAAGATTCTAACCGGCCAGTCTGCCATATATAAAAACTATTTATCGCAATACTTTCTGAGTGGCCTGGTATTTTGCAGAAATTTATGTTAAACGTGTATATAATTATTTAATTTCCACTGTTCACTAGGTGCCAATTTGAGATATTTGCTAAGATTTTTAGAAAACATTTCACAGCGCTTCTCTTGTTACATAGTTTACAATTTAATTGTTTAATCTTTGTTTGAAGTCCCTGCCACTCATGGAACCTTTTAATTATATTATCTGTCACTACAGCAACATACCTACAAATCTAATTTAATTTAATTAAATAACCCTCAAAACTTTGTCAGACGTGGCGGAACGACCTTTGTTTAGATCGTTTTCGCTCTGCCTACCCCATTAGGGATAAAGGCGTGATTATAATATGTTTGTATGTATGTAAAAATAAAAAGCAAATTTAAGTTTAGGCTATTCTCACACAAAATAGTATTTTCAATCTTATCTTGTTTATGCTTAATATTTTCAAACCAAACCTAATTAGAAGAATAAATATTATGATGCATTTGGTCAAGTGTACGAAGTTTGTTTAAGTTTGGTTTGACTCTTCTTAGCGAGTGGATACTGGAGTCAAACGACCCGATGTACCCTGGTGTCAGAGTTTTCAAACCGCCTAGTAGCACCGACCTCTGACATGGTTTGAGTAACGACCACTATCAAAGACATCGACCGGAACCGACGGCTTAACGTCCAAAGCATGGAATCATTTTTATTTTCGGACAATCAAGTGATTCAGCCTGCAATTTCCTAACCAAAATGGGGAAAACCTCACAAAGTGATAAATTGTCAAATATCGACTTGTCTTGACACTACAGCAATATACCTAGAAATCTATCTTAAATAACCCTCAAAACTTGTCAGACGTGGTGGAACGACCTTTGTTTAGGTCGTTTACGCTCTGCCTACCCCATAATGGATAAAGGCGTGATTATATTAGATAATAAACAATTTTGTATTTTTGTATTTTGTATTTTTTTTGTATATGCATGTATGTATGTATAATTCTCACCTTAAAGCGTAGTCCTTGTTTGACCCGCTAGACGCACAGAAGGTGCCTTTGACCAAAGACTCGTACTTCTGGCAGGTGGACAACGCCCATACCTTCTGCCTCACCACCTTCAGTTTAGTAGTTATCGTCCCACGTTCCTGGTAGAACAGTCAAACCAATTTTTAATCAGCTCTCATGAGTGACAGCGAGTTTGAGTTCGTATCATAAATGTCACATCAGTACAAACTGGCCTGTTAAATCCATACTTAATATTGGTCTCAAGTTTGAGATCGCTTCATAAATACAAGCCTTAGTCAAAAGGATGCCCTTATTTTTTAGTCGAAATATTCAATTATATTTGTGATGGTCTTATTCTTATTCGCGAGGTAGGAATATATCTAAATTGCAATTTTTGGTAAATCATGAACATAAAGATGCGAAGTAAAGTACAAATCATATACCTAACGTGGATACTATGTTTGCACATAAAATTATAGACCCGTATTTACAATCAGCACTTGAGACTGACACTGAGTTTAAGTTCGTATCAGAAATATCATTTCAGTACAAAATGGCCTGTCAAAGCCATACGTAATATTAGTTTCAATCTTGAGATCACTTTATAAAATACGAGGCTAGTCTCTCGTATGGGAACTGAATTACTTTCACATAATATGTGTTTTCTATTATAGTTGATCTTACGTCTTCCATACTGGACTGGGAGCGAGAGAAAAACATAGAATGTGCCAGTTGCATTTCCTCCCGGGCATGTTGTAAAAAACAGCTAAGGGATTCAAGGGTTTGTGTATATTGCAATTTAGGCGATAGGCTGACAACCTGTCACTACAGCAATATACCTAAAAATCTATCTTTAACAACCCTCAAAACTTTGTCAGACGTGGCGGAATGACCTTTGTTTAGGTCGTTTACGCTCTGCCTACCCCATTAGGGATAAAGGCGTGATTATATGTATGTATGTATGTTAATCTTACGTCTATAATGCCCCATCCAGCCATCCGTCCATCAGTCATATCCGGAAAGTAGGGGAGCAGCAGAACTCTTTGTATCTCTTTACTGAAAGGCAGGTTGCCGTTCAGATACACTATCGCAATATCCGCAAATACTCCATCGTCTGTGTATTTAGCGTGGTATGCTAGTCTTTTCACTTGCTTTAATACTCTTGCCTGTAATACGAATAATACAAATGTCATTATGGGTTTAACAAAATCGATTAACAATTTGAAATAGTGAAATCACTTATCACATACTTCGTTTGCTGGCCTGGGAGCGAGAGAAAAACATAGAATGTGCCAGTTGAATTTCCTCCGGGCATGCCCGCATGCTGTAAATACCAGCTAAGGGATCAGAGGGTTTCAGTATATTGTAATTTAGGCGATGGGCTAAAAACCTGTCACTACAGCATATACCTACAAATCTATCTTAAATAGCCCTCAAAGCTTTATCAGACGTGGCGGAAAGACCTTTGTTTAGGTGGTTTACGCTCTGCTTACCCCATTAGGGATAAAGGCGTATGTATGTATGAAATCACTTTTTAACATTATAACTAGGAGCAATGGCTAAACAAATGAACGACGAATCAACGAATCGGACTTTGGCGAGAAGGGCGTGCGGTTGATGGTGGTGAAGTAAAACTGCTGCGTGCTATTTACAGGTGTATATTTACAGAATGTACAGGTTGGTCAATGCGATTAACATATAAATATTGTTATCCTACATCGCAAGAAATAACCAAGTAACAAAAGCTGTGGCGTCTGTACAAGAATGACAGTTTGACAATCTGTCAGTAGTGAAAAGTATATTTTCAAAAGAGTTTGCGTCTAATGAGGTTGGACGTTACATCACACAAGTCTCTGAATATATACAAGTTAAAATTTACAATTAACAATATTCACAACCTAAACCTAACCCGTCTGCCATAGCGAGTGGTATAAGACGGCTTGGAAGGAGCAGAGGGTGAAATAGGAGAAGAAGAAGTCAGCAAAGCAGGAGCTGCAGGAGACAACAGTGATGTAAAAGCCGGCTGAGCTGCAACTGCAGGTGCAGGTGTCAGCGGAGCAGAAGCAATAGTCAAAAGCGGCTCGATGAAATTGCTGATTGATCCTATCGATGCTCACCGAATCGTTCTTCCCCTTGAAGTTAATGGTAACAGTTTTACCATCACTGGCCTACCAACAATTTGGTAAGGACCAGTATAAGGAGGTTGCAAAGAGCGGCGAACGGCATCTTCACGCAAAAAGACGTGAGAAGATGAGGCAAGATCTTTGAATACAAACGAAGAAGAATTACCATGTCGAGGTGCCGGGACAAGTCGAATTTTCGACATGTGTCCCCTCAACTTTACGACAAAGTCGGTAGTGTCTTTGAGAGTCTTGGGATCAGCACTGCTGACCAAGATCTAACCAGGAAGGCGCAAACTCTAACCATAAAGAAATTCAGCAACCGGTGCCTTTAAATCTAGTTTAAAAGCAGAACGCATACCCAAAAGAACAAGGGGCAAAGCACATAACCAATCGCCACCGTGGCACATTAAAGAAGGTTTCAGCTGCCGGTGTACGCGCTTGATCATTTGTCTTGATCGTTTGCTTTGGGATGATATGCAGTAGGTCGGATACGTTTGGTGGAAAAAGTCAGCCTTAGGCGACGAAACAGGTCAGACTCAAACTGAGTACCCTGGTCAGTCGTTATGATTGATGGCACACCAAAACGGGAGATCCATCCAGTGACAAGAGTTTCAGCAACCTCCTCTGCCGTTATGCCTTGCATACGCCAAGCTTCCGGCCATCTGAAAGCTCTGTCAATTGCCGTCAAACAGTAACGAAATCCTTTGCAAGAAGACAGAGGCCCAATGATGTCGATATGGACATGCATAAAACGACCAGAGGGGGTTTCGAAATTGCCAAGTGGAGCATTGTTGTGTCTTGTAACTTTGCCTCGTTGGCACGCTTCACAAGTACGAGCCCGATTTCTAATATCTTTGTTCATAGACGGCCAAACATAACGGACGGATAAACTATAATTCCTAAGTCCAAATACCTAGTACTTGGAAGTGGAGAGTACACTGTGAGAGGACGTGTTAAGCGATGTCATCCGACAAGATGTCGAAAACAGATAATATTGTAAAATGTGACAAATGTAATTTAGTCGTAAATGAAGTGTTAGCTTTTGTGCAAACCAAAATAGAAGTGGCTGATGATAATAGTTTAGTGCAAATATGTAAAAGTGGATTTTTGAGTGAAGATATAGTACAGGCGATGTTACTTTTGTACGCTTCGTTACCTAACATGCCAAAACCTGTACAAAGAAAAGGAAAAGGCAAAAAGATATTATTACGTGTTTCAAGAACAACGACCCGGAATTATTTCCGATTTTTGTAGCTCGAGATCTAAACAAGCTACCGCCAATATGTTTCGACCACATAGACGTGACTACTCTGCTCAAAAAATTGCTCATACTAGAGTCCGAGGTCAATTACATCAAGGCAAATTATGCGACAAGTAATGTAGTTTCTAGAAAAATATCCGAAGCTCATGCATTTAAACATTTTCCGACAATAAATCGCAATAATGAGTACGTAAATAATAAAAGAGGAGGGTACGGTCTCAACATACAAGATAGTGGACCGTTTGCGTTGTCGCATGACTCATTGCAAGTAGCAGCTGATCGGTCCGCTACCACGCAAACTCATCAAACTTGTTTCGAGTTATCGGGTATAGCGGCATCTAGCATGGAGCCCTCGCCGCCGCGGCGCCTCCGCCGCCGCCATTGCCGCCGGTTAGCGAAGATGTATCTAAACGTGAGAATGTTTCGAGTTTACCGAGTGAGCTGTTACAAAACAAAACAATAGTAACGACAGAAGATATTGTGGTTGCTAAACCCTTGATGTCTGAAATCTTAAAAAGTGGAGGAGAATGGAAGAAAGAGCTACCGAATGAGGAGAAAATAAATGCAGAAAAAAGAAGATTGCAAAATCGTTTTATAGGTAAAAAAGGAAAAGCTAGTACGCAGTCAACACAAAAATTTAAGGCGGCGGAAATTAAAATACCTATTTCATATTTATTTCAAACGTGCATAAGGATAGCTCTGAGACAGATATTAAGAATTACATACACGAAAAAACTAATGAGTATGTCTCTTTATACAAAATAAAGATGAGAAAGGATAAAGTATATAATTGCTACAAGTTATTTGTGTCGAGACATAAAGTTGACTTATTCCTTGATGATAACTTATGGCCTGATGGAATTTCTTTTAGGCATTTTGTCCCTTATATACAAAATGGAAATAAATACAAGGGAAATACAGAGCGTATTAGTGAAAATATGAAAATTAATAAAACATAATGGATGAACAATTTAAACTAATTTCTTTTAATTGTAAAAATATCAAGCGCTCTAAGGAATGTGTGAAAACTTTATGTGATTCGTCGGATATTGTAGCCCTACAGGAAACTTGGCTAGTACAGAGTGACCTTCCTTTCCTAAGTACTATACATGAAGGCTTTGCGAGCACAGGCACATCAGCTGTGGATCTGTCGGCGGGTTTACTGCGGGGTAGACTGTACGTAGGCGTCGCGTTGCTGTGGCGGAAAGCCGCGTTTACATCAGTGGATGTGGTGGACTGTAACAGTGCGCGGGTAACGGCAATAAAGGCGTCTATAGATGATCGAGTGATATTAGTTTTTAGTGTTTACATGCCCATAAATAAAAGAGAAAATTTGTCAGAGTTTATTGAGTGCTTAGGGAAAATAAGTGCGGTTATTGAGAGTGAATCAGTGGAAACGGTATATATACTCGGCGATTATAATGCCCATCCGGGTAGGTTATTCTGTATAGAGATGATGAATTTCTGCCAGGAACAACAGTGGCGTTGTGCGGATATGGAAAAGCTCGGTATGTACTCTGACTGTATTACGTTTATTAGTGAAGCTAACGGAAGCAGAAGTTGGTTGGACCATTGTTTAACTACGGAATCCGCTTTTCAAACTATCGCGAGTGTTAAGATACATAATGACGTGTTTTGGTCTGATCATTTTCCGATAGAATTCACTTGTAACTTAGCTACTGTGTGTCTTAAATTAGATAATAATTATGAAAGAAATAGGGTTACGTGGGGCTTCAGACGACCAGACCAGATAGATAATTATTATAAATATTGTAATTCAAAATTAAGAGAAATTAATTTACCAATGGAATTAGATCAATGTTGTGATAGTTTATGTAATAATCCATCTCATAGAGTAGTTTTAAGTAATATGTATGACGATATTGTGTCAATTCTGAGCAAGGGAGCTGTTTTATGTTTTGAGGGCAGCACTAATAACAAAAAGAAACATGTAGTTGGGTGGAACAAGCATGTATGTGATGCTCACGGGGCGGCTAGGCTTAGGTTTAGTACATGGCTGTTATATGGTAAACCAACTACAGGTAATGTGTTTAAAGAAATGGATGAAAGTAGAATGATTTTTAAATCAAAATTGAAATGGTGTCAAAAAAACCAGGAAAAGATCAAACTTGATATCATTGCCTCACACCATTCATCCAAAAATTTTAAACGGTTTTGGAATGCAACTAACAAATTAAACCCTAGGCCTAGTCTCCCAGTGAGTATTGACGGTGTGAGCGATGCCAAGAAAATTGCTGACATTTTTCAAAACCATTTTAAGGTGGATTCCTTGTTAGGCTCCAATAATACAGTGAGGGGAGTGGTCTCGCCGGACAGTTCAAACTTGGTTCGATTCACGGCCAGGGAGGTTGGTTCTGTGATCAAAAGTATGACCAAAGGGAAATCCCCAGGCCATGATGGGCTCAGCATTGAGCATCTGCAATATGCTGGGCCACATCTCCCTAGAGTCCTGGGATTATTCTTCACTTTGTGTATAAGGCATAACTTCCTTCCTAATGAGTTAATGAAGACCATTGTTGTGCCAATTCTCAAAAACAAAACTGGTGATATTACCGATATAAACAACTGCAGACCCATATCGTTAGCGACAATGACTGCTAAGGTGCTGGACGGTTTACTTAATGGCTTTTTAAAGCGGTGTCTTCATTTGCACGACGCTCAATTCGGTTTTCGGTCTGGGCTGTCAACGGAAAGTGCTATTTATGCCGTTAAGAATACCGTCCAGTACTACAAAGATAGGCGCACACCTGTCTATGCCTGTTTCTTAGACTTGTCGAAAGCCTTCGATATGGTGTCGTACGATGTACTGTGGGCCAAGTTGCGGGAGACAGAGGTGCCGGAGGAGGT
This sequence comes from Scrobipalpa costella, assembly GCA_949820665.1. Taxonomy (NCBI): domain Eukaryota; kingdom Metazoa; phylum Arthropoda; class Insecta; order Lepidoptera; family Gelechiidae; genus Scrobipalpa; species Scrobipalpa costella. Next base: position 5,907,482 of record OX463314.1, read on the forward strand.
GATTAATGTTTTTGAGTATTGGTACAGCAATCAGTCTAACTACGTGAGGTGGGCTTCCTCACTCTCTGAAGAGTATAGGTTGAAGTGTGGCGTAAGACAGGGTGGTCTGACATCGCCAAACCTCTTCAACCTATATATTGATGACCTGATCGTCGGGTTGAGCAGCACTCGTGTCGGCTGTTATGTTGACGATATTTGTGTCAAGAATATAAGTTACGCAGACGACATGGTGTTGCTTGCTCCGACGATTAGTGCCCTCAGAAAGCTTATGTCCATCTGTGAAAACTACGCTATTGGACATGGTTTGAGGTACAATGTTAAGAAGAGTGTGTACATAGTTTTCAAAGTTGTTGGGAAAACCCTTAGAGATGTGCCCCCTGTACGTCTTAACGGTGCTGTCCAAAATAGAGTTACTGAATTTAAATATTTAGGACACTGCATTACGGAGGACATGAAAGATAATATTGATATTGAGAGGGAGCGAAGGGCATTGTCGGTGCGTGGTAATATGTTGATCCGTAGGTTTGCACACTGCACAATCCCAGTTAAAATAACCCTTTTTAAGGCGTACTGTCAATCTTTTTATACAAGCAGCCTATGGACTTCGTATGCCAAGCGCGCCTACAGTGACCTTCGAATCCTCTACAACAATATCTTCAGGGGCCTGTTGGGACTGCCTCGCTTTTGTAGTGCATCAGAGACGTTTGCCGACGCGCGAACTGATGACTTTTTCGCTATAATGCGTAAAAAGGCAGACTCCTTGCTGTGCAGAACGCGGGGTAGTGGCAATAGGATCCTGAAGGTGTTTTCTGACAGACTGGATGGACGTATATACAGACATTGGGTTGCGCTGTTAAAAGGTGTATACGTCCATGCCAGAAATTAGATTTTCATTTTTGTTTTTGTGTTTTTTATATTGATTAGCTTAGATTTTATTTTACTGTTGTTTATAAATTGTGTAGCAAATGTATTATTTTTTGTAATTTCAATTATTTATGGACTGTAATCGTCTGAAATAAAATGATTATTATATTATATTATAGCGGTCGGCTATGAGATGGACCATTGCTCGAACGCCGGGATGACTCAAACCGTGCTGTTTTCAAAAAATCGACAGACGGAGACTAACAGGAATATACGGACGAGGCTTGCCAGATGAGAAGTCGCAGAATAAAGAGATACCAGTGCTAGGAATGGCAATCTTAGAGAGCTTCAGACTGGAGTTCTACACAAGCTGTGGTAAATTCTCCTTATCCTGAGCCTTGGCAAGAACATCATATTCCTGTTCAAGAGAAATCGTATCCACTCGGGATAAAGCATCGGCAACAACATTGTCCTCTCCTTTGATGTACCTTATATCAGTCGTAAACTGACTGATAAATCACAACTGATTGAGTTGTGCGGGAGGGAGGTTTTCACGACGTTGCACGAAAGCATATAGTAATGGTTTGTGGTCCGTGAAAATAGTCGCGTGTTGTACCTCAAGGATGTACCGAAAATGCTGTACACTTTCATACACCGCCAAGAGCTCGCGATAGTATGCAGGCCACTGAGACTGATGAGACGTTAGTTTCTTGCTGAAAAATGCAAGAGGAATCCAATTGTCACCGATACGCTGCTGTAAACATGCTCCGATGTGCATCAAGAGCAGGATAATGGAGCAGCGTAGCGTCGGAGAGACTTCTCTTGCATGCCTCGAAGCTCTTTAACAGCTCAGGTGTCCATGGATATGGTTTCGAACCTTTGCTGTGAGTTGCCGCTAACGTGTCAGTTAGTGAGGCTTGATACTTTGCAGCCTGGGGAATGATACGGCGATAAAAATTCAACATGCTAAGGAATCTAGGCATGCCTTGGACCGTTTCAGGAGGTGTAAAATCCAAGAGAGCTTGAATACGGTCTTTAGGAGGACATACGCCGTCAGCACTGATATGAAAGCCAAGGAAGACAACCTCACTAGCGCCCAGGATGCACTTTGTCGGGTTGAAGACAACACCGTAATCCTGAAGACGCTTAAAAAGGATGCGGAGGTGATCCTTGTGGCTGTCTGCATCTGGAGAGTAGATAAGAATATCATCGATATATGGAAAACAGAAATCAAGACCCCGTGTGACCTCGTCGATAAACCGCTGAAAAGTCTGACCAGCATTGCGGAGACTAAAGGTCATGAAAGGAAATTCGAAGAGGCCAAACGGGGTAGTGATGGCAGTCTTCGGAATATCGTTCTCAAAAACGGGTATCTGATATATGCCTTTACCAGATCGAGAGTGCTGAACACTTTTGCACCAGTGAGGTTATGTGCAAAAGCATTGATATGACGGACAGGGTACTTGTCTGAAACAGTTCTAGCATTCAAAGCGCGATAGACTCTGTAGTCTGGGTATTGTCCTTCTTAGGGGTCATGTGCAATGGTGAGAAGGGCGTGCGGTTGATGGCGGTGAAGTAAAACTGCTGCGTGCTATTTACAGGTGTATATTTACAGAATCACAGAATCCTAAATCGCAAGAAATAACCAAGTAACAAAAGCTGCGGTGTCTGTACAAGAATGACAGTTTGACAATCTGACAGTAGTGAAAAATATATTTACAAAAGAATTTGCGTCTAATGAGGTTTGACGCTACAGGACTCGACAGTGGAAAACGAAAACTGCTAACACGCCACATGTCAAACATGTCCAATTGAGCTTTGTCATCATCATCTCCCTAGACTTATCCCGTATCTCACGGGGTCGGTTATCTAATCTAGGGGATTGAACGAGGGTACTGGTTTTGCACAGAGCGACTGGCATCTGACCTCCGCAACCCAGAACGGAAACCAGACTCAATCCTAGATTAGGTCAGAGTCAGAGTTTTCAAGCCGCCTATGCTTAGCAATGGCCTCTGACATGGCTTAACGACTAATATCAACGGTATTAAACGATATTAACTGGTACCATCATCTTAACTTCCCTTAACCTTCCGAAGCACGGAAAAAGCGTACATTAAACGTACATATGAAATTCGAAAATCGAAAAACACATTGGTACGTGGTGGGGTTCGAACCACGACCTCCCGCTTAGGAGACAGCGGCCTTATCCACTACACCATCGGGCGCTCCAATTGAGCTTTGTATACTGTCCATAAAGCTCAATTTCAAATACTGGCGATAAAGCGCTTTAGCAGTATTTGCTTTCAGTAGTCGGACTGTTTATTACCTACATAGCAGAATAATAACGTTACCATTATAGCAGGAACTACATACATATAATATTATGGTGAATACTTAGGCCCGTGTTGATAAACAGTTCTTGAGACTAACAGCGAGTTTGAGTTCGTATCAGAAATGTCATTTTAGTACAAAATGGCCTGTCAAATTTATACTTGATATTGCTCTCAATCTTGAGATCGCTTTATAAATACGAGCTATAAATAGTTATCATATCAAAATCCAAAAATAAAAGTTACCGTTTCATAGTTGGAGCTGCCAGCAAGTACATCTATTTTAAAACGGCGTTCGCATCCAAAAACGCAATGAGCAGCGGTGAGTACGATTCTCTGGTTGACCACTGATCCACCGCACATCCAATAGTCTGCTTTGTCACGAGCGTTGCAATAGGCCATCATAAAAACCGAGTGTGGAAAGTCCTGAATATTCGCGTATTGTCCGCCAACAATCTTCGCTTCCATTTTGCCATTATCTGTAACATTCTCCGTACTGTCTGGGCGTTCTTTAGCTGTATTATTATGATCATCCACATTCGGTAAGGGATTTCTGTTTTCTAATTTTTCAGTTTCATTAATTAGGTCTTCAATTTCTTCTTCATCTACGTTTCCTAAACTAATTATAACATTTTCATTTATGTAGTCGAGTTCCTCACTTTCTTCTCCCTTATATTTTGACATAGTAAAAATTAAAACGAATAATTTTAGATTCGATTTAAAACTTAGCATTCTAATAAATTAGGAGATTCGTATAGGTACAAATAGCATAATTTTCTTATGTCATGGGATTGTACGTCATCGATTCTTTGCTTAATTTGACTGTACAGTCAATATTTTATGTGGTCATAACATAAATCTAATTTTCCATTAAAAATTACATGTAAGTTCTTATGGACTGTTATTATACCTCTAGCTCTGATGTCTTTATGACACTAAGTTTCTTTTTTCTTTCTGTTTTTGTTTTAGGACTTTGGTACATACAACGAGTACATGTCAGCCCTATTATTCCCTATAAAAATCCTTTGCTCTCTCTATATTACAGTTTAGGGTGGGATTGCCTGCGCAGAGCGATTTTGTTCAAAAGTTGTGAATAAGTAGTAAATTTCAACTTTATTTACTAAAGTTGGGCAAAAAAATAATACCAGTAGGTCTAACATGCGGGCCACGAGATAATTTTGTCACCGCATTTTCTCACACGTAGCGTACTTCACACTAAATCGTAGTGACGTTTCGGGCGCACGGCAACAAAATTATCCCGTGGCGCGCATGTTAACCCTATTTCCTAAATCGAGTGGGTTTCATTTTAGATTTCTGAATAATAACTCTCAGCGCAGGCAGTTGTGGCTGCATTCTACCTCTATACTTCTAGCCCTGACGTCAAAAAGGCACTAAGTTAAAAATGGCTTTCCATAAAAATGGCCACTTTGATCAAACAATGTGTATAGAAAAGTCATTTTTTTACTTTCGAAAGAATTACCTGGTGAAAGTTGTTCAGTATCGTTGTCTGAGTAACCCCTATCCGATTGTGGGATGCTGTCCCTTACACCCGGTGGTATACCTACTCATACTTACACCGCATCAGATAAGGAATTAATCTCGTTTATATTATAATGAAAGGAGTTTAGAACGTAGGTACTTTCAAGAAAATGAGACAGTTTTCTTTTAAATGGGTGTCAGTAGGATCAATTCTTATGTATAAGATACTGCCCCCCTATTAGAAAACTAGAACGTTTAGATATTTCGTCGCTCTCTTTTTAATATTATGTACCATCACGTATGGGATAATAAATGAAAAGTAACAAGTATTTCATGTCATTTATTTCTATCTATCTCTATCTATATCAGCCTATATCTACCCACTGCATTTTTATTTACTTCTTTTTTTTATTAGCCCCTTCCTTAAAGTTCCTTTGATTTCTTCTAGTCGTGGTAAAATACCTAATCGAAGTTTATCGATTATTACAAACAAACAAATATTGTTATTCTTTGCTTTTACCAACGTTTACATTAATTACTTTAAATTCTTCGGCCATATCCGTTTATTTTGAAGAAATAAAATTGTCGATACATATAAAAATGTCACTAATAACTAAAATTTTATACTTTATAATTTCCCTTTATCACAATATAGGAAAAAGTGTGTTCTCCTAATCCAATGGTAATAGTATGACACGTTTGCGTAGAATATCACTTCTGGTCCTCGCTCTACCTGGTAGGAGACGAGACCTATCTGTTGGTAGTAGCTGGTGATGAAGGCACTGCCTGAGTCCCCACTGTGGATGGAATACAATTCAAATTAATCCTTACATCATGAAGCACCAGTGGATCAGCTGTCTGCGATAGGTTTACCAGTTCTCCGAACAGGATCAAAATATACCGGGTGTAAGGGACAGCGTCAGGAATTGCTCAGTCAACGACAGTGAGGGTCGTATTTATAATCAGCGCTCATGAGTGACAGCGAGCTTGAGAAATGTAATTTCAGTACAAACTGGCCTGTCAAATGCATACTTAATATTGCTCTCAAGTTGAGATCGCTTTATAATTACGAGTCTGAACCTTTCACCAGGAAATTCTTTCAGGAGATATAAAACATTTGACCTTTCCATGCAAAATTACCATCTTGATCAGACAATTTGTATAGAAAAGAATTTTAGTTTTCTTTTCCTGAAAAAAAATAAGAAAAATCTTGGCAATAGATGTTTAGTTTCGTTGACTGAGCAACCCCTATCAGTTTGCGGGAAGCTGTCCCTTATACCCCGTATATTATAGAGTAAGCTCATCCAGAAGCTTGCAGGCGTTGGTATTTCCACACAGTGGAGGAAACAAGCAAGCTCCTTAGCATGAGACATGGTAACATCGGTCAGGAGTTATTCATAAGTCTGCTGCCGTTGCCTGGAGTAAACGCTTTTCTCGGATAAGTCAATACAAAAATATTAAGAGCTCTATATATTACGCTGAAATCAGACTTAAAAGGATCTTGCATCGCTAAGTAAAAAACTAGACTAAATAGAGCGAGAACTTATTAAGAACTTATAGTTTTAGTCAAAATCTACGAATCGATAGTAATGCGTTTGATCTCATAGTTTAGATTGTAAATTACAAACCCGAAAGGGAAGTGCTTGGGGCTACCACTGGAGGCGCACATGATTCCGGGAGTGACGTGGTCGATCTGCTGACAATCCTGAGCGCGCCATAGCTCCTGCTTCACCCATTTTATGTTTGGATTCATGTCGCCATTCATCTGCGAATTACATTAAAATACTCAAGAAGTGCGCTGATTGAAAACTGGATAGGCAGATTTCTATCGTATTTCTTTTTTATCTGCTAGACTATAGAAAAAGAATAAAATGTACTCAAATACTAATAACATAACTAGTCTGTAATGTAATAGGTTTCTTTAATGCAGAACACACAGGCGTCATTTACTGAGCGCAAGGTTGGGCTCAACACTTTGACAATGCTTTTGCATTGTCTACAACATACATGCCTCAGCATACGACGCGCGCGCGTTCTGGCAGAGGGATGCACCGGCGTAGAGTTCCTCGCTACGCGCGCGAACTGCGTAAGGTAACGCTTGTGCGTTGTAGGCAATGAAAAAAGTATGACAGCGTGTTGAGCGCAACCTTGCGCGCATTAAGTGACGCCTGTGTGTTGCTGCCTGTTTGATGCAAGGTGGGGTGGCATGGAACCTACACACAAAAACCTGCACAAGATCTAAGCATTGTCAGTGTTTTCGTTTTGATGAAGAAAGATTCAGCACCTCTCACGATTACGCTCATCGTTTTATATTCCCTTACATTGCGAGCGCAAATTCCATTGGGTCGATTGAATCGATACCTACACAATAGAAGAAGAACTTCTACAAAATACAACTTGAAACGCACATTTGATTGCTTTTTGTTTGTTGGTTGAGTCCATCAAGGTTGAGTCCCAACAAAAATACATACATACATATAATCACGCCTTTATTCCTAATGGGATAGGCAGAGCGTAAACGACCTAAAAAATGACATTCCGCGACGTCTGACAAACTTTTGAGGGTTATTTAAGATAGATTTGTAGGCGTCCAATATAGGACAGACAGGTTGTCAGCCCAACGCCTAAATTACAATATATAGATACCCTCGGATCCCTTAGCTGGTTTTCACAGCATCCCGGGAGGAAATATAGCTGGCACAATCTATGTTTTTCTCTCGCTCCCAAGAAGGAAAAAACTAAATAAATAGAATGGAAACTTGCATTGACTTTTCCCCAACCAGCAACGAAGCCTTTTTGACTCCTCGGGAACGAAGGTCGTATGATGACTCGTCGTATGTTCCGCCCCAATGGAAGGGCAAACTGGAGTTTACACAAGGCAATGTCGTGCATCACGCCCATTGGGTCATACCCCTCGTGGACTCTGTAGTTTCTCACCAGAGAAGAGAGGAAAACCTGCAAGAATCAGATAGGAAAAAAATAGATATGGATTTCATACTTTAAAGCTTTGATAAAAGATTGGTCGAGCGATGGAATAAACAAGATTGCATAGCCAAGACATTCCCGCGTCGAATTTAAGTAAATCATTTTGAATCCATCTGAAATCGGCCATCCGTTCCGCCCGGACGGGACGCCGTATTGCTCTAAGGAAATAACTCTCAAATCTTATCAGTCGGCTCTCCTGATGAAGACCCTCGTATAGATAGGATCAAAACGTCGAGGGCTAACCCTCCTTTCAATACAAACAAGTAAACCGTTCAGTTTTAATTATGAATAACACTTGTTTATTGTTATGTATGTAATTTCTTCTTTGCCATATTTGTTTGACGCGCTCTGACTTTACCTTTTCTATATTAGTGCTGCCAGCTATCGCCTCTATATCATCGCTTCCCCTTCGGCACCCGAAGACGCAATGTGCTGCAGTAAGCAAGATCCTCTGAGACAGAACTGAAGACCCGCAGATCCAGATGTCGTCCTCAACGCCACTGCAGCTGTTGACCAGGCACACTGCATGAGGAAACGTCTCGATGGCTCCGTAATGGCCTCCCACTATTCTACCCTTCATGTTTCTCGTCTGACATTGCATTGTGTTTAGACGTGACAATACTAGAACGACTATTTGGTATGAAAATAATTTTACCATGTTATTGCGACAAGAGCTCAGTAGCTTTATTGTTGATTGGGTAATTAGACGCTGTATTTAATGAGAATTACGAGTTGATTAAGTTTAAGTATGCACGTGCCTAGCTAAGTTCCTATGGTTTTAGATCACGTGTTTAATTCTCTCATTTGTTCGTTAGGTTATTTAGGACATTGTTCCCGAAAGCGCCAACGAAATAAATTAATTGAATTGACCTTATTCCCATAGATATGTATGAGGTACATTTATGGTAGGTAGGTATATACTGCCTGAAAGTGGTTTCCAGATAAAACAAAATATTAAAGAGGGCACTAGGAAAAATCATGTCGTTTGAAAAGTAAAACTCAATTAAACTTCAGGGTGTCAGACGAATTTCTCAGCAGACTTCGAACTTAAGGATTGAACGTAATCAAGAAACTGGAGTCGTATTTTTGAATCACTCGAACTCCATTGCGCATATGCGAGAGCAACTTTAGCCTGCGATTTTCATACAATTTGCCATGCGAATGTTAGTATTTCGTATACGAATTCGATTCGACTGATTCAAAAATACGGGCCTTGGTCAACTTTTCCTAATAACCGTGGGTTGAAGAAAACTTTGCGTCGTCTTAAATTTTGGTTAGTTTATCAGACTTAACTAAATTTTATTTATAGCTGAAAGTCATATTTTAGAGGTAATTAATCACATAATATCGTTTTACCGTATGAACTATTGACGTATGATCCAGATCTTTTATGGGTCTGGTTAATCAACATTCAAAACGCTATAAATCAAAAACTGCTTATTTTAGTTTAGCTAAAACCAATATTTTAGCAACCTGATCCGTGTATTAAATTTAGTGTACCATTTTTTTATTGTGATTGGCCTTTGTTTACAAAACGTACTGCCAAGTTGTTTACCGAAAGCTCGTACCTTTATTATTGTTAAAATTACAGTAATGTACCACCAGGTCCGTTTATTACTTATATCTAAGAATGACGTTTATGTATGACTGTTTGTGTTCTAAGTAAACAAAATAAAATAAATAGTTAAGTATACTGTTATATAACAATGATATCAACAAGATCATGGTGTTTAGTTTTTAACTATTACATTGGAAACCCGTGGTGCTATAGGAAGTATGGAGGGGAAAATCGTAGATGGAAAATACGCGAGTATATATGACACCCCCCACTCTGTGTTCATCAACGTGAACGGGGAGACCCCCTGCTGTTGTGAGGGGTCAGTCCTGAATCAGCGGCTGGTCCTCACAGCCGCTCATTGTTTTGACGACATTTCTAAAGGAACAGAAGTTGATATTTACGCTGGACACGCTAATACGAATAAGGTAATTATTTACTTTTTTAACATACATATAATCCCGCCTTTATCCCTAATGGTGTAGAAAGAGCGTCAATGACCTAAACAAAGGTCGTTCCGCAACGTCTGACAACTGATTTTGTATGAAAAAGTGGAAAAATACACTTACATACATACATACATAAAATCACGCCTTTATCCCTTACGGGGTAGGCAGAGCGTTAAACGCCTCGTAAAAGGCGCTTTCGCCACGTCTGACAAAAATTGAGGGCAAATTTAGATTGTAATGAGTATAGCTATAGTGACAGGTTGTCAGCCCATCGCCTAAATTACTATACACTGTAACCCTCGAGTCCCTTTTGCTGACTTCTACAGCATGCCCGGGAGGAAGGGCAGCCGGAACATTCTATGTTTTTCTATCTCTCCCAGTCCAGCATGGAAGAAAAAAACACTTCTCGAAAGAATTTCCTGGAGAAATTTGTTAAGTGTCGTTGACTGAGCAACCCTTATCTGTTTATGGGATGCTGGCCCTTACACCCTGTACAGTTAGTTCAAAATATCCAATATTTGCAATACCGTTTTACAATTTAATTCTAATCTATTATCTTATGCACCAGTTCTTTTATGGAGTTTATTGATTAATCAACATTATGAATTAATAAGAATGCTATTAAATCAAAAGCAGAATGTTATTACCAAGGATTCTATTGACGATGATACCACGGAGAATAAGGTTGTTAATATTATTAACAATTATTTTGTATACTCATGATACAGTGGGTGATTTTGAGGGTAATATAATAGGCGGGGAATATGTGAGTATATACGATGCCCCCCACTCTGTGTTTCTTGACGTGGAAGTGCATGAGCAGCTATCCTGGTCCTGTGGGGGGTCTATCCTGAACCAGCGCCTGATCCTCACCGCCGGTCACTGCCTAGACCGCCTGCGCCAAGGATCGCAAGTGTACGTGTATGCTGGAGAAGCTGATATTGATAAGGTACCATATTCTCATATCATATAGATACTTTGTCCCAAGTATACATAGTTACATACATACATACATATAATCACGCCTTTATCCCTAATGGGGTAGGCAGAGCGTAAACGACCTACACAAAGGTCGTTCCGCCACGTCTGACAAAGTTTTGAGGGTTGTTTAAGATGTGTAGATATTTGTAGGTATATTGCTGTAGTGACAGGTTGTCAGCCTATCGCCTAAATTGCAATATACAGATACCCTCGGATCCCTTAGCTGGTTTTTACAGCATGCCCGGGTGGAAATGCAGCTGGCGCATTCTATGTTTTTCTCTCGCTCCCAGGCCAGCATGGCCAGCAGTATACATAGTTCGTAATTATAATCCGCACTTGAGACTGGCAGCCAGTTTGAGTTCGTATCAGAAATGTAATTTCAGTACACAATGGCCTGTCAAATCCATAATTAATATTGCTTTCAATGTTGAGACCGCTTTATAAATACGAGCATTAGAGTGTTATGAGGCTTAAGTCCACGTCTAACAAATATATTAATGTTAAATTGGAGAAGAAAATGTTGTCAGCCCGTTGTCTAAATTACAATACAGCATAACATCGTTTATTTATCGTATGGAATTTATTTGCTGCGAGGTCCATAGCATTGTAAATTTTTTGGATGCCTCTATGGATTTCTACAGTATGCCTTACATGGAAGAAAAGCTGCTATAATATTCTTGTTTTTTATCGCTTGTAATCAGAGCTTTTAATTTATTTTTTAAAACAACTTGTATACGTTCTACAATTTTTTTTAATAGGTAACTGTTTTAAGAACAGGCCGAAGAATAATTCAACACGCAAACTATGACATCATGCGAGGAATGGCAGACATCGGGCTGATCTTGATCGATAAACTGCCTTTAACCAGGAATGTGCAACGAGTGATCCTCAAACCCTCGTTCCCAATGTATAGCAACGGCACAATGTCAGGCTGGGGTCTTCCAGAAGTAAGTTCAGTTCAAAGTGTAGATAAACATTTTTTTTGACACGAATGCGTGCACTGACATGCAATACTGAAAAGGTTGATAGAACACACATTTCAGTCTAAAATTGCCCTCAAAACTTGTGAGATGTGGCGAAACGGCCTTTTATTTGTTACATTCTACCTACCCCATTCAGCATAAATCTGTGACTTTATATATGTATGGTAGAATATAGTAACCTCTACAAAAAAAGTCACCCACTGTGACGTCTCAATATAAGAACAAGAATTTCGTGTGTATTTTCATATATTTCTTATACATACATACATATAATCACGCCTTTACCCCTAAAGGGGTAGGCAGAGCGTAAACGACCCAAACAAAGGTTGTTCCGCCACATCTGACAAAGTTTTGATGGTCATTTAAGACAGATTTGTATGTATATTGCTGTAGTGACTGGTTGTTAGCCCATCGCCTAAATTTTTTGGTTAGTTTTTACAGCATGCTCGGAAGCAGATGCAGCTGCCACATTCTATGTTTTTCTATCGCTCCCAGTCCGCCATGGTAGTATTTCTTATTTTCTAAAATATTCCTATTTACTTTTCAAAACAGCCCATGTCACGTGATCCATCAGTGCACCTAAAGAGATTGGATCAGATGGTAATGGACAGAAATAACTGTACGAACAATCATTACGAATTGAATGCCGGTATGCTGTGTGTATGGAGCGGGAGCGACAGGGATTACCCTACCAAGTGAGTACAATTTAACTACTGATCTAACCTAAAAAGCTATAGCGGGTGTAAGGGACAGCGTTCCCGGAAACTGATAGGGGAGTTGCTCATTCAACGACAATAAAACTACTTCTGCCCGGAAATTATCACAGAAAGTTAAAAAAAAAACTGTTGTATACAAATTATCTGATCGAGGTGGACATTTTGTATGGAAAAGCCAATGTTTTTTTTCTTCCTGAATAAAAATCCTAGTGGAAGTTTTCAGTGTCGTTGACTGAGCAACTTATCAGTTTGCGGAACGCTGTCCCTTACCCCCGTATGTCAGCCAAGTTTTATCCCAAAACGTGAATGAGTAACAATCACCCAAACATTCAAACTTTTACATTTTTGTAGGAAGTAAACTGACAAGGAAGACAGCTCCGTGCTTTGGAAGGCACATTGAGACGTCTCAGTCACGATTGCTGTCTTTGACAGTGTAATTGTGTCACGAGTAAAAACAAAAATAATGAAAGGCAGAGAAATAATGCAAAAACTGGACTCGATTATAGATACCATCGGCTAAAACTAAAATAAAAATCTATCTGTCACTTTCAAAATAATAAAAAAGACAGACGTTTTCCTGGTCCACTAGATTTCGACGCGCTTTTGCACGTTTCTCAAGTATTTTTGTCCACCATATCACATGACGGCGCACATACGTAGATTTCAAGTAATTAGGCGGCCAAAACTCGCTATTCAAAAAAACAACTAAAGATAAGATAACCATTTACTCAGGTAGTAAACAGTTCCGGGAATACAATGGGCAACCCCTCCCACCCTTCTTAGATGCGCAAGAGCTTCCCTATAGCAGTCGGAATTCGATAGTCGCTTTACGTGTACGTGTCTGTTCTCGGCGCTCCTAAACTTACAACTTTTGTAAAATTTGTATTTGTTTTCCAACTACTTCTTTTCAAGTGACAGTGATGGATTGCAGTAATTCAGGTAAGAACCTTTGTTTTTCAACAGTAACTTTTTTATTTTCTACTGCCCTTAATAATCTTTTTAGTTTTTAAAGATAGCTCTTGAAAAAAGTCAGTTTTTTTGTGTTTCTAACAATGAAATATGTCTTTTAACTAACTTAAGGGTCCGTCCGAGCAATGTTTTCTTTATTTTTCAATACTTTACTTGTATTTCTATTATACCAGTAAAAAATTGGCCGCGGAAACCCGCGCGTTTCGAAAATAAGAGCATTTGAATGTAAGGGGTCAAAATTGAGAAAAAATACCACGTTCGTGCAAAATTGTATTAATTCTAATTATTTTTTGTTTCAGGTCCATCTGGTGCCTCGGGTACTAAAATAGTGACTCGGAAGTACTTGTTTGAACAAGTGCAATAACAAAATTTACCAAGTTTAAGGGAAAAACTCGATTCGTATGAAGATTTTCTTGTGATACGTTATGGGGACACTGAAAATGCTAAAAAACGTTTGAAGCAAAGGTATTCCTTTATCAAAACCGAATTCATGAAAAGATGGAAGAAAGCCAGTAAACACGAAAAAGTTTTCCTAGAAGATAACCGAGGTTGGTTAGAAGGAACTTTCGAGATTCCGATGGAATCGGCTTCTCCTCAAGGTAGACAAGCAAAATCTTTCGAAGATTTAAGTGAGCGAAGCAAAAGAAGAAAAACCGAAGAAATTCGTGCGACTTTGGAGCATGACGTCATCATCCACGCCGCACAATCTGTTTTACAAAACACTGGGCAAAGGAATGCTTCAAAAGTTCTCAAAGAAATTACTAATTCGCCGAAACGAGCCAGCAAATATAGATCTGCCTATTCTAAAGTGAATAACGACGACGACATGTTACCTCCGCTGACGCCTCTGCAAGCACTTCAGATGTTCGTGGAAGCTGATCTTTCAAGACGGCAATATGAAATTATAAGAGCAACAAACCCAAAACATTTCCCTTGCTACGACTTGTTGCTAAAGGCGAAACAAGAATGTTATCCCCCACAAGAATCCATGAATGTTACAGATACTTCGGCAGAAAGCAACTTACAATGCTTAATAGATCTTACTGTGACACGCCTCTCAATATTCCTGGAAGAGGTGCTAATTACGCTGAACGAAGAAGAAAGGAAGTCGTTAACGATTATCTGTAAATGGGGTTGTGACGGCTCTCAGCAATCCAAGTTTAAACAAAAATTTGAGCATGACACTGACTCTGATGGAAACATTTTCTTGAGTTCTTTTGTGCCGCTACGCATTGTTTGTAGAGAGGAAAACAAAAAAGTAATATGGCAAAACCCAACACCATCCTCGTCACGATTTTGCCGTCCTATCCGATTTCGGTATGCAAAAGAGTCTACAGATGTGACGAAGAACGAAATAAATTATGTGCAAGAGTCAGTTAGGCTGCTCAATAATACGATAGTCATTTTAAACAACCAAGAGTATCAGTTTGGCCATGTGCTTAAAATGACAATGGTAGACGGAAAGGTGTGTAACGCGGCCATGGACACGAAATCAACTTCGAAGTGCTACATCTGTGGAGCTACTTCTAAAAGTTTCAACGATTTAAACAAGAGGAATGATGTGAGCTCTGAAGCTCTAGAATTCGGATTATCAGTATTACATGCTAGAATTCGGCTTTTCGAAAGTATACTCCATTTAGCATATAAATTACCTGTGCAGAAATACAGAGAGAGGAAAACTACAGAAGAAAAGGAATTGGAAGCACAAAGAAAGTCCGAAATTCAAGTCAGATTTCGTAACGAAACTGGACTTCTTATAGATATGCCAAAGGCTAACTTTGGCAATACTAATGATGGCAACACGAGCAGGAGATTCTTCGACAACCCTGAACTGGCATCGGAGATCACAGGAATTAGCTTTGAGCTTATCTACAGGCTCAAAGTTATATTGGAGACTGTTTCAAGTGGTCATGAAATTGATGTCGCAAAATATGACAAATACGCATATGACACTGCGAAATTGTACGTGGACCTGTATGGATGGCATCCAATGACGCCGACTATGCACAAAATTCTGATGCATGGTGGGCAAATCATAAGTCACTCGTTACTTCCTATTGGCCAGTTATCTGAGGAGGCAGCAGAAGCCCGGAACAAGCATTTTCGATCGTACAGGCTTAACTTTGCAAGGAAGTTTTCTAGAAAGGAATGCAATTTAGATGTATTTAACAGGCTTTTATTAACATCAGACCCCCTGATCAGCTCAAGCAGAAAAATCAAGAAACCTTGTCACAAAGTATTCCTTCCTGAAACTATGGAAATGTTGATGGCTGCCAAACCAAATACTTGTACCTAGAGATTGCTTACTTTGAAGTAGCTTACTTTCTCTCAAAGTAAAATATGTGTTTTATTTGTGATAAGTGTATATTTAAGATATAGATACATGACATTTTACCGTATTTATGCTTGTAATATATAATTCGTAAGACGTTTTTTTATTTTTTTGGTAATTGTAAAATAATATTAATTTTTTGGTATTTTATTGATGTAAATATGTTGCATAATCAATAAATATATTTTTTCGAATCAAAAAGGGTTTAATTTAATTTCCTATTGTACGTATAGCTATTTTAGAGAAAAATATATTTTTGGCCGCCTAAATAATTGAAATCTACGTATGTGCGGCGGTTAAAAATGTCGGATAACGCATAAAACCACCGACTATAAACAAAACGAAGATAATAGATCTCCTGTCCTTTTCCAATGTTCTTAGTCTGAAAGTAGATTTTGATTTCAGTTTTAGCCGGCAAATCTTGAACCGAGCCCACTCTCGTGCGAACAATGTATTTAATACTTATTACGGTTCTGGGCATTCTTCTGAATGTTTCTGTGTATATCGTTTTATATCTTGTGGTTTCTACATGTGGTTTCTTTTCTTTCTAGGGGAGATTCAGGTGCCGCGTTCATCACAGAATATCACCAGCAAATCGGCCTCGTCTCGCTTGCAATCGGTTCAAATATAAATGCTATTATTTATACAAATGTATCTTTCTATCTCGAATGGATCAAAGTTAAAAGCAAAGAACTGAACTGCTATAAAAGAAGAAAAATGACAACAGAAGAAACAACACAAAAAGGTACTCATCCTGATTAGTGCAAGTAGGTAAAAATTAATTTATGTAAAAAGTTTTAGCTTTGTTCAGAGAATCGTATGTTTTTAAAAATAATTTAAAATAATTACTATTAGGGCTATGTTTTATTGTTATACTCATAAAATTATGTCCTGTAGATCTTCCACAAAAAATAATATGACAGGTACAAGATAAAATTCAATGGAAAATATATTGACAAAAACACATTAATTTGTGTTAAAATTCTTCGTATCTGAAAAATCTAGTCCTACTTTTCTTTTACCAGGTGTAAAGGACAGCGTCCTGCAAACTCATAGGGGTTACTCAGTCAACGACACTAAACAACTATCAGCAGGATTTTTTAAAGGAAGTGAAAAAAAAGGCTTTTCCATACAAAATGTCCACCTCGATCAGACAATTTGTATGGAAAAGCCTATATTCTTTTTCGTTTTCTGGAAAAAAATCCTTCTGTTACCCACTAGGGGTTGCTCACCCTATCAATTTGCAAGCCGCTGTCCTTAGACCCCGTATAACAAATACTCAGTTGATTTGGATTAAGAACACATCAGAGTCGTCTTTTTTCCACAGGTGGAAACAATACAACAGTGTGCTCACTCTCGTGATCCAGTGATAGAAGTGGGAGACGTTGGTGTATATGATGATGTCTCTCCTGTGTATGAAGCCGGTGGAGACTACACCCACCTGCTGGTGTTCAGGAGTTATCAGCGCGGAGCCGGAGTCACCACTGCAAAGGTTTTTTTAAAGCCTTTAAGACGTAGGTACGTGCGTGACAACTACATACAAAAATTACAATGTATATAGCGATTTACTTTATTTATTCATTACATTAGGTAGGGGTAACATTTGACACATTGTTCAACGTCAAATATATGCAAATATGTCTCTGACTGTGTGCTTTAAACAACTTACGCGGTTAAAGTTCTTCAATAATTATCATGCCTCATCTGTTTGGAGACTTTTCAGTCAAGGAATTACGCATATTGATATTTAGAATGGGACTTATCACATAAATAGATAATTTGTATTCGTTTAATTCGCTAAAAATATTATCATATCTGGGTAAGTTCTCCTGATTGACAGAAATGACATGAGTATGTTCCGCGATAAAACATTAGAATAATTTTATATATTTGCATTTTGAATGTGGGTCACATAATTATATTTGTAAAAAATAAACAGTTTTTATGTAATAGTGATAATAAATTCCATCAAATCATTTCCGTCAAGAAGAACTTCCCACCTGAGGTTTGCTACGACTTTACTACATCGCTACGAAGCTACGCCGTAGAACAACTGCGTATGCGCAACTCACCTCGTCGGGTAGTCTGTTCTACTCCCACTTGAACCGCACAGCATGCCCGGTCTCATGCCGGTCTTACGAAGACTGTCACATTCAGAAGTAGGTAAGAGCTTCTGCTTCACGGATTTTAAATTGATGGATGGTTCATCTTCATGGACCTATTTAAATTGTAAAACACACATACATAGAATCACGCCTTCATCCCTAATGGGGTAGGCCGAGCGTAAACGACCTAAACAAAGGTCGTTCCTCCACGTCTGACAAAGTTTTGAGGAATATTTAACATAGATTTGTAGGTATATGACAAGTTGACAGCCTATCGCCTAAATTGCAATATATTGAAACCCTCGGATCCCGTAGCTGGTTTTTACAGCATACCCGGTAGGAAATGCAGCTGGCACATTCTATGTTTTTCTTTCGTTCCCAGTCCAGCATTAAAGAATGGAAGAAGAAAAGAAATAGTATAAAAATGCATTTAAAAATATTCCGCTGCTTTAGCCGGACGGTCATGACCGGTGATACACGAGATATTTCTATGTCACTACATCAGAGACACCACCTGGTAACTGGCGACTGTTCTTAAGTATTTTAGATAAGACGAATGTAAAAACAAATAAACATCGACTCTATACTTACACTTGTCAGTCCCCATCCAGATACTTTCCCAGTATCAAATTCCGGAAATGAAGGGCTGATGATGACTCTCTTTATATCCCTACATAAAGGTAGAGCGTGTTTGATTGTCATCAGTGCGATGTCGCAATAACCGGTGCTCTTCGTATAGTCTGTGTGCTGGATGAATCTGCGGACTGGTCGCACGATATTAGCCTGGAAATTGGGAATTTTCAAATATTTACTTAGCTTTGATGAAAAACAAAGATCGCACCTACAGCCTATCTATTTCAATATGGACCGTGACTTTCAGCATTTATAGTATACAAAGTTCAGATAAAACAAAATAAAAAGTCAATCATCATCATCAGCTGATATACGTCTCCACTGAGGGTCACGAGCTTACCCTGAATTAGGGCTATGCTCATGCAAAAAAAAACATACATACATAAATCACGCTTTTATCCCTAATGGGGTAGGCAGAGCGTCAACAACCTAAAACAAAGGTCGATGCGCCACGTCTGACAAGTTTTGAGGGTTGTTTAAGATATATCTGTATATTGCTGTAGGGACAGGTTGTCAGCCCATCGCCTAAATTACAATACACTGAAACCCCCAAAATCCCTTAGCTGTTTTTTACAGCACGGCCGGGAGAAGACGCAACTAGACGCTCCCAGACCCAGTCCAGCATGGAAGAAAAAAAAACATTGCTACATAAAAATAAAAGAAAGTACCTCTTCAATATTAGAATGCCCTGCCACTATGTTCACCTGCCCTTCTTTCTCTTGGCCGTCCAAGCAATGTGCAGCAGTCAGCACCAGCTTCTGGTTCAGCACTGACCCACCGCAACACCAGTCGTCCACATCCTCATCAGGTCCGAAGATGTAAACAAAAACGGCATGAGGAGCAGAGCGGATGCTCACATACTCTCCACCTATGATTTTCCCCTCCATGATACCATGGCTCTCTAAGATATTTACTGCTAGTGCTAATATGCAAAGGTTAAATACCACCATCGTTTATAATTAGCTATTAATGTTGTTTAATTCTGCAATTAAATCGCTTTTATTTGATTATTTAATCGAAATTGGTATTTTAATAGGTGGTATTCTTGGAATGCGGTTTGTTTATCATGTGTTTTTACATGAAAGGAATTAATGAAGAATCATATGGGAATATGGGATAATTCATTTTTGAATCTCGCTTGAAAAATCTATAAAATTGAAAAAAAAGTATTTCTGCGAAGCATTAACTTTGTACCTTTTATTTCTATTACTTTAAAATAGAATAGTATATTCTATAAATTTTACATCAAATATCTGGGTGAACATTTTAAACTTCAAATAATATATAATAATATGAACCATGTTAGTTCGAATTTGAATAGAATATAGACGTATAAAATATAGAAACGAATTTATCTTATTTTTATTGTTAAAGTCTGTACACAAAAATTAAATATGTCTTAAAATAAAATGAGTCTAGTTCCTGTTTTATAACATCAGAGAAAAACGTAATGAAAAAGTAGAGTAGTAAATGTTATTGTTTTCATGTAACTTGGAAACAACAGACAGGCGTTACTTACTGCGCGCAAGGTGGCGCTCAACACGCTGTCAATGTTTTTTGCATTTACTCGATGAACTCTACGTCGGCGCATTCCTCTGCCTGTACGCGCGCGTAGAGCGTAAGGTGACGCATTTGTGTTGTAGGCAATGCAAAAAGCATTGACAGCGTGTTGAGTGCAACCTTGCGCGCAGTAAGAGACGCCTGTGTGTTGCTGCCCCATCGGTCAAATTTATACACTGAATTACAACTAGGTCTTCTAACTATTTATTCCTTTAAAAATTCATAATTTTCTTGCACTACACCATAGTCTCTTGCTCTGGTACTGAATCCAGTCATAGAAAAATGACACGTTGGTATACACGATTGTGCTGGCTTTTTTACTTTTTGACTTGAAAGAAACTATGCCAATTTGCTGGTAAGCATTAGTTACCAACGCGCTCCCAGAATCACCCCTGAAAACAATTATGAAACGATTATGCAGCATTGATTGATCAATTATTCTGCTTCATAGATAGATCGATCCATTTTTATTTATTTACTTACACTGCTGGGTAGTCACTTTGCGACCCACTGGAAACACACATCATGCCTGCCCTCAATTTTAAATGGCTACAATGATCCGAAGGCCGTACTACCTGTTTCACTTTCTTCAACTTCGGACTTTCTGCATAGCTTTCCTGCAATTTTAAAGACGTGCGTAAGGATTGAGGAGCCACATCAGATTTTTAACAGCTGATCTCATCATTATTTAGCAGCACAGTAGCTGATTTTGCAGCACGAATTCTGGATTTAGCAGCAAAATATATCACTAGTTATGTTTATTCAAAAGTGGCTCCTCAATCTAAACATCTGGATTGAGGAGCCACCTGGAACTCGTTGGGTAATAGATGAATATTTTTGAAAATTTTGTATCATTTAGCAGCAATTATGTATAGTATCCTCTAAAAATTTGGCTTCTGTAGCGCTGAAATTACAGAAAATATAATACTTTTAGTATGGCTCCTCAATCTATACTCTAGAAGTGAGCTATCAATTAAAATATAGCCACCTGAGATCTCAATGGAATCAAAAGTCAAAGACACCAACATTTAGCAGGAATGTCTTCTAAATATATCTGTACAGTTAAGCAGTGCATTTGTTTTGAATTTTGACATAACAATACTTAACTATTTTCTTATGAATTCGCAGTGTATGCACTGCTGAACTGTACAGATATATTTAGAAGACATTTCTGCAAAATGTTGGTGTCTCTGACTTTTGATTCCGTTGAGATCTCAAGTGGCTACAGTAAATCATATAAAAGTAGAACGTCAGGATTGAGGAGCCAAAGAAAATTCGTTCACCTACAAAATTTACTTTGTTTTTCTATTTTAATTCTATACTGCAAAATAAAACACACCACCTGCTAAACGATCATTAGGTCGAATATTTTAATTGATTGCTCACTTCAATGGAAATGCACCTCTAGAGTATAGATTGAGGAGCCATACTAAAAGTATTAATTTTCTGTAATTTCAGAAGTTTTTTTACAGAAGCCAAAGTTTTAGAAGATACTCTACATAATCGCTGCTAAATGATGCAAAATTTTCAAAAATATTCATCTATTACCCAACGAGTTCCAGGTGGCTCCTCAATTCAGATGTTTAGATTGAGGAGCCACTTTTGAATAAACATAACTAGTGATATATTTTGCTGCTAAATCCAGAATTCGCGCTGCAAAATCAGCTACTGTGCTAAAAAATACTCAATTCAGATGTTTAGATTGAGGAGCCACTTTTGAATTAATATAACTAGTGATATATTTTGCTGCTAAATTCAGAATTCGTGCTGCAAAATCAGCTACTTTGCTGCTAAATAATGATGAGATCAGCTTTTAAAAATCTGATGTTACTCCTCAATCCTTACGTACATATTTTAAAGTACATCGGATGTAAGGGACAGCGTCCCGCAAAATAATAAGGGTTGCTTAGTAAACGAAACTGAACATCATTCACCAGTAAATTCTTTCAGGAGATAATAAAAAAATATTGACTTTCCCATACAAAATGACCATCTCAATCAGACAGTTTGTATGGAGGCATTTGTTTATTTCCTGAAAGATTTTACTGGTGATAGTTGTTCAGTTCCGTTGACAGAGCAACCCCTATCAGCTTGCGGGACGCTGTCCTTTACACCCCGTATGTACTGTGCAGATGAGGAATGTTTTTTCTCTCTCATGATTATAGGTACTAGCCTATAGCCATCCCGAGAAGACCTACGTAGGCCTTTTAGCAATTTAAAATATTGCTTTGTAGAAAGTCGAATAAAATCAAAAGTACGGTCACCGTCATAGAAAACCCCCGTAGCCTGCGTACATTGGGCGTTTAGTTAGGAGGCAAAATTATAATTTTTCTTTTTATATTTACATACACTGATAACTCCCCATCCAGCTACTTCTCCTGTAGTTCCGATAGGAAAGTAATTCTTGATTATGACTCGCTGTATCTTCCTTCCGAGAGGCAGATTTCCATTGAGCAGGCAAACCGCTATGTCACAGAAATCTGTTTGAGGATCGTACTTTCCATGGTACACGTATCTTTGCACTTTTCTTAACACGTTCACCTGAAATTTAAAAAACAAAGGCTCGTAATTATGAAGCGATCTCAAACTTGAGAACAATGTTAAGTATGAATCTGACAGGCCACAATATACTGAAATGACGTTTGTGATACGAACTCAAAAGAGCTGTCAGTCTCAAGTACTGTTTATAATTACGGGCCAAAGTATCATTTAGTTAGGCGCATAGCATACTGGAAAAGTCGAGGAGGCGTCGAGGTAGAAGCGAACAGATTTTGTATAGAAATTAATGTCCACTATTTTGCCGTTCAGTGTTGAACTTCTTGTTTTTAACAATATTTAAGCACAAATTCGAAAATTGAGGAAAATACAATGTTTTTAATAAGCTCTTATTTCGAGAACAAGCTCTTGACGTAATTGTCAAGAAATAATAAAATCATAAGCAAAGAGACTATTCAAACGAGATTTCCACCACGCTCCGGGGGCCGGCAGCTCGGAAGAGCTGGAGTCAGGTATGGTCAACTCGAAATGAAATTTAAAAAAAAACGAATAAACTTCAGTAAAAATATGATCGCCTGGTAAAAATATGATTTATTCCATGCTGGCCTGGGAGCGAAAGAAAAACATAGAATGTGCCAGCTGCATTTCCTCCCGGGCATGCTGTAGAAAACAGCTAAGGGATCCGAGGGTTTCTGTATATTGCAATTTAGGCGATGGGCTGATAACCTGTCACTACGGCAATATACCTACAAATTTATCTGAAATAACCCTCAAAACTTTGTCAGTCGTGGCGGAACGACCTTTGTTTAGGTCGTTTGCGCTCTGCCTACCCCATTAGGGATAAAGGCGGAATATATGTATGTATGTAAAAATATGATCAGATTTTGTTTCATTATTAAAATCACCAATGTAAACATAGGCTCGTATTTGTAAAGCTATGCCAAGATTGAGAGCAATATTTATATTTGATAAGCCATTTTGTACTGAAATTATATTTATGATACGAACTCAAACTGGCTGTCAATTTCAAGCGCGGATTATAAATACGGGCCTTAGGTACGTACATATTCCACATTAGCAGTGCCGGCAATGACGTCTATATGGAAGTTTCCCAAGCATCCGTAGACGCAATGAGCTGCTGTCAGCACGATCCTTTGGTTCAGGATAGAAGATCCGCAGATCCAGTACTGCTCCTGCTTTGGCTGGCAGAAACAGGTCAGGAACACGGAGTGAGGGAACATGTCTATGCTTGCTTCGTTACCACCAACTATAAACCCTTCCATCTTTCTCCTATTGATGCTTAACGAATGGTTAACCTCACTTGTGTCATTAAAACCTGATGATTTGTTTACATCACTACTGTCAAATGTACGAAAATGTAGAATAAGAACTACAAATTTTGCTACATTGCAAATATTTTGTTCTAACATATTTTACTGAAAGTTGGAGGCTGATTTCTTTAATTTCCACTTTTTGTGGCTCATTGCGTTTCGGTTTATGATCATTGACTGCTGTAATTTTGATTAGTTCTAAATTGAGTAGGTACCTAGGTACCATGCTTGCTTTACCGATAAAATTTTGTAGTTTTGTAAGTAGTTATTAACAGTAATATATTTTCATTTCTAATATTCATAACATAACTAATCTTAAATTGTTTCTCTTTATTGTAGTACAAGCGTTATTTTAAAATAATTAGTGTTACTGCTATAAGTTACAATTAAAATAAACAATGGAATGCTTATGAACGAAAAGTCATAAAACGTTGTATGTTCAATGTCAAATTATAATGACTCTAATATCATGGGCGGTATTATTCGTCATAGATATTTTAGTAGTTCCAGTTAGGGGTGAAAAAAATTCTACTAATAAAAGTGAAAATTTTGAAGGGAAGGTGGTGGGGGGTGCGTTTGCTGAGATATACCAGTTCCCCCACTCGGTGTACTTGGCTGTGACCTGTCATCATGACATGTGGGGTTGTGGATCTTCCATACTGACGGACGCCATTTTGTTGACAGCTGCTCACTGCTTGCACGGCTGCGTCGACAAGATTCATGTTGACGCCTTTGCTGGCACTGCTGATGTGCAGCATGTTGGTATTATAGTCAAATCATTTAATGATCTTGTTATTCTTATTACTTCCATGCTGGACTTGCTCCCAGGAGCGATAGACAGCAGACATAAAACATAGAATGTTCTAGCTGCCCTTCCTCTCAGGCATGCTGTAGAAGTCAGTAATACGGATTCGAGGGTCGCATTGTATTGTAAATTAAGCGATGGGCTGACAACCTGTCACTATAACGATACACATTGCAATCTAAAATTGCCCTCAATATTTGTAAGACGTGGCGTAAAAGCTTTCACTAAGCGTTTTGAACATTGCAAAGAAAAGGTATGAGAAATTCCAATCTGAAACGGTTCTGTAAAGTAGATATGACAGAAGTCGCAGAAGAATGATTACCATATGGTCTTGGCCAACGTAGCGTAGAATTCCCATCAGCCAGATGTACTGGCGATCTAATGAGCTGTTGTTAGTTGAAGGAATTGGGAGAGAAAGAAAATGCGACCCATCCGGCCGTGTGAGTAGTATATTCTATGGCAATGATGAGAAATGAAAAAAATATTCTAGGTAAACTACGTGCGGCAAGTAAAGAGCTACATAACTCACGAGCGGTATGACCAAAGGGTAGCGTTCTGCGACATCGCTCTGGCTAAGCTGAAGAATCCCCTCATCTTGGGACAAACCACCAAGCGCGTGATTCTTCGCCAATCGTTTACAGCGGAGTCAGATGCGTTCATGGCTGGCTGGGGAGACGTCAGTGTAAGTATACTCGTATTTCAGGATACTCGTATTTCTAATCAAAGTGTCAGATGAGAGTTTCATTTCATTTCATATGCCTGGGTGATTTTATATTTCTTCCTTAGAGATTGAAGCATACGTTTCGTGGTAAGAATCACTTATTGTGGCAACTATAAATTTGATAAAGTATTTTGGATAAAACATATCTTTTTTATTTCATTGACTCCTATTTATAATTATTTAATGTGAATTCGCACGTATTAATACTTTCTAGATGTCTACTAATCATTTCAGGACGATGGCGAGGAAACTATGTGTCTGAAGCAAGTGCAGCAAATAGTCCGGCCTTCCAAAGTCTGCTCTAAAAGTTTATCTCTTCTGTGGGGCATGATGTGCGCTTCCAGTGGGACTTCCAATGACTACCCAGCCAGGTATTGACATTAATAGATTGATAGATAGATATATTCTTTATTGCACATAAAACAAAACAACAGGAAATGAGAACAAATGAAATAAAAACTAAAGTCCAATGAAGGCGGCCTTATTTTTATGGTAGCAATTTCTACCAGGCAACTCCAAAGTTGCCTGGTTGAAATTTTACCCAAGTAAAGGAAATCAAATGTAGTAGAAAATGCAGGACAGTGCATCTATTAATACATAGTGTACACCAAACTAATTGTACAATTTAACCGATTTATTTGCTACCTTGCTGCAGTAAAGCGGCTAGCACATTCTATATTTTTTCATCTGCTTATCTTTTCGGACTTATTTCAAAATTCAGTAATGGAATTTGAGAGATTTAATGTATCGAAATTTCGATTAATGATAAGCCGATAACCTGTCACTTCAGCAATTCACACGTATCTGAATATACCCTCACAGATGTTATCGAAACATTTTACTTAGACCGCGTTGATGTTGATGCTCTGTCTACGCCATGAGCAAAAGACGCTCTTAGGATTATGATAACGCTCGTTGCTCTAGCTAGGCAATTAATCAAGTTGAGTCACCCTTCTTTCAATTCAATTACTCGATCAAACACTAATTTAGATGTTCGGAGGGTTAGTTACATAGAGGAAGATAAAACTGTCCTTCGAATATATTCGAAGGTTGTTAGTGTTAGTCACTAATCCTTACTGTTTCCACGACTAAAGGCCTGAGAGCTCTAATTTGGAGAACTAGTGACGTATACCGGGTGTAAGGGACAGCGCCCCGCAAACTGATAGGGGTTGCTCAGTCAACGATACTGAACTACTTCCACCAAGAAATTCTTTCAGCAAGTGAAAATACATTTTTTTTGTATGGGTTTTCTTTGTATGGAAATTTAATGTCCACCTCGATCAGACAATTTGTATCGAAATGCGATATTTTTTCCCTTCCTGAAAGAATTTCCTGGTGTAAGTTGTTCAGTGTCCTTGACTGAGCAACCCCTATCAGTTTGCGGGACGCTGGCCCTTACACCCCGTTATTGACCCGCCCCGGCTCCGCACGGCATATTATCAGTGTTTCTCTACTACATTATGCATGTATTTTACATATACACTTTCCTCTTGAATCACTCTATTCATTAAAAGAAACCGCATCAAAATCCGTTGCCTAGTTTTAAAGATTTATGCATACATACGGATATAGGGACAGAGAAAGCGACTTTGTTTCATACTATGTAGTGATTGAGTTGCTTACTAATAATAACTATGAAAAAAATAAAATTATGATCATCATCATCTTCTCCCTAGTCTTATGCCGTATATCACGGGGTCGTCTAAAATTTAGATATAACTACAAATTAATGTCTAAGTTCTTCGCCCATTAGGCTGTGTTTATATCAAAGAGAGAAGATCCAAGGTGTTACCAGTATATTTTCGCAGTGGGCTCTCATGGATGATGTTGTGAATCGTCTGCAAAGCCGCACCCAATCGCATGCCGGGGTAGCTGTAATAAATACATACATACATGTATATATGGGGTAGGCAGAGCGTAAACGACCTAAACAAAGGGCGTTCCGCCACGTCCGACAAAGTTTTGAGGGTTATTAAAGATAGATTTTTAGGTATATTGCTGTAGTGACAGGTTGTAATCCCTTCGCCTAAATTGCAATATACTGAAATCCTCGGAACCCTTATCTGGAATTTACAGCATGCCCGAGAGGAAATGCGGCTGGCACATTCTATGTTTCTCTCTCGCTCCCAGTCCAGCATGGAAGTAACGGGGTAGCTGTAATGATAATGAGATAAAGTCCTTTTATTGTGACGTCGCGACACGCACATTCCGGTAGCATTAACTGTTTATTTTTAGGTACCTTTATATTAGATAATAGTTACTGTTTATATTATTATTTTATTTCACTTTCGTTTGTTCTGTTCTTGTTTAAAAATGTATTTACTGTGTTGTGTTTGTGACGTCATAAATAATAAATGTTTTCTATTCTATTCTATTCCTTCGAAGTTTACACTGGTCGCATACAAAATGCATCATGACTCGTGACCAGCTATTATTTCTGCAAGCGTACACGATATGCAAAACGTCACACAACAAGAAGGCTGTGTTGCCAGTAACTTATAACTAAATAATACCAATATACGACACTCTCCCCGCCCCAAATGAGCGAGTACAAGGAAGGTTCACATTGTTACTTAACAAGTCACAGTATCCGCGTCGGAAAAAACTCACATACATACATATAATCACGCCTTTATCCCTAATGGAGTAGGCAGAGCGTAAACGACCTAAGCAAAGGTCGTTCCGCCACTTCTGACAAAGTTTTGAGGGTTACTTAAGATGGATTTGTACGTACATTGCTGTAGTGACAGGTTGTCAGCCCATCGCCTAAATTACAATATACTGAAACCCTCTGATCCCTTAGCTGGTTCTTACAACATGCAGCTGGCACATTCTATGTTTTTTCTCTCACTCCCAGTCCAGCACGGAAGTAAGACAAAACTTACACTCTTCAAAAAATCTGCTTTCAGCGGTGATTCAGGCAGCGCCCTCATCACAAACGACTTCCAGCAGATCGGCATCGTCTCCATGAAGGCTCGAGGCCAGGGCATCAGCATGGTCGTCTACTCCAACGTATCTTACTTCTATGACTGGATCATGATTAAAAGTGTTATTTTGCGATGCTCACATTCCCGGAATAGGACAACTGAACTATTATAACGGTAAAAGAAGGAACTGTTTAAAAAAAATGAAAATAAATAAGACTTTTGTTACGGATGTCTTCCATGCTGGACTGAGAGCGAGAGAAAAATATAGACTGTGTCAGCTGTATTTCCTCCCGGGCATGCTGTAAAAACCAGCTAAGGTATCAGAGGGTTTTAGTGTATTGTAATTACGCGATGGGCTGACAACCTGTCAGTACAGCCATATACCTACCTACAAATCTATCTTAAATAACCCTCAAAACTTAGACGTAGCGGATCGACCTTCGTTTAGGTCATTTACGCTCTGCCTATCCTATTAGGGATAAAGGCGTGACTAAATGTATGTATGTATGTTCTTTTTAAATTTAAGTGGTAGGCACTTGTCAGTGGAGTAATCGCCAACTCTCTCTGTCTTCTGGCAACGATTTTACTTTCTGCAGGCCTATGATTAGCACTGTACACTTTATTTTGTCTACACATTATCTCTTACGTTGCGCTCTTACATACATACATATAACCACGCCTTTATCCCTTATGGAGTAGGCAGGGCGTAAACGACCTAAACAAAGGTCGTTTCGCTACGTCTGACACAGTTTTGAGGGTTATTTAAGATAGATTTGTAGATATATTGCTGTAGTGCCAAGTTGACCTTTCGCCTAAATTGTTATATATGGAAACCCTCGAATCCTTTTGCTGGTTTTTACAGCATCCCCAGGAGGAAATGCAGCTGGCACATTTCATGTTTTTCTCTCGCTCCCAGGCCAGCATGGAAGATGTATGATGCGCACTTCACGACGGAAAATGACATAATGAAGTATGCAACACGTGAAGACAAATCGAAGTCTACAGTGCGCATCTTACCCAGCAGATACAAATCAAATCAAATCAAATCATTTATTTAACCATAATACGACTTGACATTCAACTTCTTTTTGATTAGGTCAAGGTAACTTCGTCTCGGTCTTTGGAACGGATACGATATGACGTATAAAATTAAGGCGTTTTATTTTTAAATCAAATTGTAAAATTATAGCGTTATTGTTTGCGAATTTGATGTATTTCATCAAAATTGAATATCGCACAATCATGACTTGTCCATATCAAAATTCATTAACGGTAAAATATTTAAATTGGATAAAGCATATTTGATAGTAGATAGTAGTTCAGTTCAGTTTATAGTAAGATATAAATATCTACAAAAATTATAAGTCAAAATATGAATTACAAAACATTTCGGGCCCAATTCAATAAAATACAATCCAGAATAAATTATACAATATAATTATATTAGCCTCTTTCATTATACTCTGTATTTCTACTTATTTTATAATAACTTCTTGTTATTTCGATCAAAGACTTGTTAATAAGCCAACATAAATTAATAAAATAGTCCGTAGCTCGTAATGAAATAACTCCCTAATGAATGCCGGTGCCTTACTGGAGCAATTTAAAATACCTAAATACCATCGGCCCACTTAATGACGAGACTAACCCAACCTCCTACCGATACCCATTACACGCATTTGACAGAATAAAGCTTTTAGTGCGAGCTTCTACTTATAAAAACTGCTCAGATAAATATGAATGGAAATGGGTGAGTGCATAAACTGTTCAACATAAAAAAACAAGGACGTGCCAGATGTTTTCGCAGGCCGCTAAACAATGATCGTGTAACGTCCCTTCATAATCTGTGAATGTGGTGGCTGAGGGTGCGGGTAGAGCGCGTGCGCGGGCTGGCGGCTGGCGGTCGATATGCGGTGACGTCAGCGTGGAGGCGGCTCAGTCAGCCACCGGCGGCCGCAGCGCGAACATGTGGCTGCAATGCTTGGCTGCTACTGTGCTTATCGCGGCGACGGCTTCCAAAGAGGTGTTCACCAACTCTTTCCTGGTCCGATTCAAGAGGTCGGTGGGGCACGACGAGGCGCACCAGCTGGCCCAGCGCCACGGCTTCGAGAGTCTCGGCCCGGTAAGTCGCCACGTGATCACACGTAAACATACCCATAGACGATCATATTTGGCTCTTATAACTTGATTTACGAGGGTTCCGTCCCGTTTGGGCGAATTAGTCGGCGCGCCGCTCCAGGGATCTGGAAAATGACGAGGATCAAGTTATTTTTTATCGCGTTCGCTTAACCAGCTGAGTACGTGTATTTACATCGGAAAACCGCTGCACTGTGGATAGATGTCGCTCGCTTGAAATTATGAGGTTTCTGCGAATAGGACGACCAAAGCCTTACAATTTATTAGCAATTTTGGTAAATTTGATGTCTAAAATGTGTTTTAGGGTATTCAATGTCAAGATGAGGTGACTGGGGCGCTCCGTAATTTGATATTCAACTGGTAACAGATAATAATAGGGTAGAGCCTTATATTTACTTATGATTGGTTGATGTTAGGCATCATTAGCATGGATATCGTATGTTGCGTTCAGTACAATAAAATCACAAAGAGGGAATGTTTGTACCTATGCTTAGTAGGTATATTCCTAAGATTCGTTTCTTCATTACTGATAAACTCAAAATTGACTAGACTTATGATAAAAAAATCTTTTATAAAACGGGAAAATATCTTATTCCCACGGAAATACTAATTAAATCGCGGGTAACACAGTAATCCGAAAATATAATAAATGATACTTATTATTATATTATTTCTTTTTTTTCCTTCTTTTTGTTACAAATAGGAACACCAACACCAGTCATAATATCGGTGCTACAACAATTAAATCATTATAAGTACCTACTCTACGGGCTTCGTTGCACACGCGTCATAGCGTTCAGTTACTTACAGTCACAGATAAATATAGCGAAAACAATCGCCAACAGAATTGACCAATCAAATCAAATATGACGTAACTAATCTTCAGAGAAAACGGTACACGGGGCAAACCCGGAAGCTTAAACTAAATGAATGTATTGACACTCCAGGATAAAAATTCTTGGAATCAAGTTACAATAACGCTCATGAAAATCTGCCATCTCTTCTTACTCCAAATCCCTCTATTTCTCCCTTATCTCTCTCCTATCGTTTTAAAAAAAACGCACTTAACTTTCCAACTGGTAGTTTGTAAGTACTCTACATTTATTAGGACAGAGTTAAGCAATTTGTCCAATTACCCCTGAAAAAGGAGACCAAGACGATTACGGGTGATATATTAGACAGGTATTTTCGCCGGCGGCTTGATCTACGTATATACCCGTCCTTTTACTACTTAAGCTTCGATGTATGCACTGTTTGTTTATCACCAAAAGTCAGGGAAGTAGCCTTTGTAGTTACCTGCCACCCACATAGGTCGTTGGTTTGTATCAAGCAATATGCAGTGTCAAACTACGGCGCGGTCTTTGTCCCTTACACCCGGTATACTCGTACGTAGTAGTCTACGTAAAGGTTACAAGCTACGACGTACGGACTGTTTGTTTGTCACCAAACGCCAGGGAAGTAGCCTTTGTAAACTCTGTAATTACTTGCCACATGCTGTGTCTAACTAGTCTCACAAAGTTCAGAAAACGCTAGTTTAGGCAGTTTACATTGTCCTTCGAAGCGCGTGAAAATTAAACAAAAAATTCTTAGACTTTTAACTTTGTCAAAAGGACAAAAAATAAAATTCACAGAAAAAGACAGGAAAAAGCTACGAGATGATGATCTTAAAAACTTTGTAACAGATATACCTATTCGTATTTGAGATGGCTTTGAGATTTTAGTGGTTGACAGTCTTTTATCATAGATTGGTAGATTTAAATATTTGTTTTATCAAATTCGCTACAATATCTTTTAGCGTTGTTTTTAGCGGTAAAATTCTTTCAACATAAAATCACTTATAATCATAGCCTAACCTAGAGCTAACACATAAACATTTATGCTGTAAGCAATTTAGTTTTTATCGTCCTAGGTTCGTTCAGTCAGTTCTCAGAAATAGCTTCAATTATATACCAAATAGCTGTACGGATTTGATAGAAATGGCTTGTTCTGTCAATCCATCAATTTGCAAAGCAAACCCAGAAGCTATTACCTTCATGGCTATTATCTATATGGATACTTCAAACCTATAGGTCAAACCTTTACTAAGATGAGCAATATTCACGTCAAAATTTCAACATTTTATTAGGTTTTCTACAAATGATACCGCCGAATGATGGTCGACTCTTACTTATATTTTAGATAATTATCATCGAGTAATTCACTAATCATAGATAGTTTTACGTATTAGACTAAAAGGTTTGAGCTATACGCAGATTGATTTTGAATATCTATTGGATAGTCTATCATATACCATCCGTGCTTCGTTGGGCCCGGTTAATATCGTTTAATACCGTAGATATTAGTAGTTATGCCCTATCAGAGCCCAGTGCTAAGCATTGGCGGCTTGAAAACTCTGACCTAATCTAGGATTGGGTCTGGTTTCCCTTCTGGGTTGCGGAGGTCAGATGGCAGTCGCTCTGTGTAAAAACCAGTACCCTCGTTCAATCCCCTAGATTAGGAAGCCGACCCCGTGAGATACGGGATAAGGCTAGGGAGATGATCAGTCTATCATATACCACGTTCACAGCAAATGCTTTTAACAATTTTTCACATGCATAGGTAGTAAATGCGCAGCACGAAAGACAAATTCATGTTAAGGACACACAAAATGAACAATGTAGAGTGATATGACATTTGGCTTACAATGTTAATGCTAGCATGGAGTAATACATAAGGTTGTTATTAAACTCTTGTACTTGTATCACGATATATTATTTGACTAGCGTCCCGCCCTGGCTTCGCACGGCATATCAGTTTATCTATGTAGTGTTTATACATGTATTATATATCTTCCATGCTGGACTGGGAGTGAGAGAAAAACATAGAATGTGCCAGCTGCATTTCCTCCCGGGCATGCTGTAAAAACCAGCTAAGGGATCTGAGGGTTTCAGTATATTGCAATTTAGGCGATGGGCTGACAACCTGTCACTACAGCAATATACGTACAAAACCATCTTGAATAACCCTCAAAACTTTGTCAGACGTGGCGGAACGACCTTTGTTTAGGTCGTTTACGCTCTGCCTACCCCATTAGGGATAAAGGCGTGATTATATGTATGTATGTATGTATGTATTATATATGTAAACCATTCACTTGAATCACTCTATCTATTTAAAAAGAACTGCATCAAAATCCGTTGCGTAGTTTTAAAGATCTAAGCATACTTAGGGACAGACAGACGCGGGAAGTGACTTTGTTTTATACTATGTAGTGAATAATCCTACCGGTATTACTACGTCCTGACTACAAGTGCCGTGGCTTTGGTCTCGCGGTTTTTTCCGCAGCCAAAAGAATTTGCTTTTATTTCAGGATAATGTAACTTTGAAGTATTTTAGGCGCAGGTTTTAACAAAAACCTTGTTCGAAGTTGAGTTCTGTTTGAAGCCTTTTTTGTTTGTCGTTCCATACACCAAAGTTTGGTAAATGTTCTAAACGAAACATTCTCCATTCATTTCTTGCTAGGTTTGTTATAACTTTTGCTTTAGGTATCTCACCTACGCAAGCCAAGACATCTCATCACGAAGCATGTAATCGTACATTGAACTGCCCGTATCCTCGCGAGTAACTGATACGTGATCAACCCGTAAATAGATCGCGCGATCGGCAATGTCATGGGTACGTAACGTATAGTGGCTATGACTAGAGCAGGTTGAATAGCCTTTATAAGGTAACTTATATGTCGGACTAGGATTACATAAGAAAACGTCGCTATGATGTGTGCATAAGAAACACTATGTTAAATTCGTCACTCCCGCTACAGTTTCTGTAGTTCAGTTGGTAGAGTGATGGACCGGCATTCAAGAGACGCAGGTTTGAGTCCAGAAATAAATTGACTATTTTCTTTCTTTCAAATTATATAAAATAAAATAGCATTGTGAGCGCTAAAATCCTCAAAAATATTTTTATATAATAAAATAAGAAAAGGTGAAAACGTCTTTATTAAGTACCCGATAAGGTCACCAAAACCAAAATTTCAAAAAAATCTTTTCTTGCTTTGCCATGGTATCATAACATAAAAATTACGTCTTTTGAAAATTACGTACATAGAACAATCACGAGCACAAACGTGTGAACAGGTTGTTGTGAATTGTGATCAAGATCCCTATTTTTGAATCGTTCGAATCATAAGGCGAATACGAAAGAGTTACATTCGCATGCCAAACAGTATGGAAATCGCATGAGAATGTTGCTGTTTCGCATGCGCATTTTGATTCGAGTGATTCAAATATACGATTCCAGCATGAATGGCGCAAGTAACGCACGGGCTACGGGTTTCGTGAAGAGCATGTGAACGCACCTTAAATTTTGGTAGTTCATGTAGAACTAAAGCCATCTGTTGAAGGTTTTGAAACAGTTAATCGTGACCCTCGTGCCCCAATTTTCGATTGCATCGTAATGCAATTATTTTATGGCGTTGTATTTGTATTTATTTTGTTATCATTTTTACAATAAACAGCAATATACCTAAAAAATAATCTGGAATAACCCTCAAAACTTTGTCAGACGTGGCGGAACGACCGTAGTTTAGGCCGTTTACGCTCTGCCTGCCCCATTATGGATAAAGGCGTGATTATGTGTATGTGTGTATGTTTACAATAAACTTATATCTATCTATTACACGGAGTTGCGGCACCCCCTCACGATCTTGCCCTCTAACTTATCGGAGGGAGCAAAACTCAATTCTTTTTAGACTAGGTAGGGTACTAGGTTAGAGTAGGGTGGACACAATCAAGTTTCTGCCCTCGGGTTGAGTCCCCATCGCGTGTGGGAGGAAGTACTAACTTGAGTCCACTCTTGTTTGACCACTT
Source organism: Scrobipalpa costella (assembly GCA_949820665.1). Taxonomy (NCBI): domain Eukaryota; kingdom Metazoa; phylum Arthropoda; class Insecta; order Lepidoptera; family Gelechiidae; genus Scrobipalpa; species Scrobipalpa costella. The sequence continues at coordinate 5,942,686 of OX463314.1, forward strand.
CACCAGATTGTAAAGCGAATATCTATGTATAAATATCAAAGAAACTTTTTTTTTTGCGACATATAACGCAGTTTTCTATATCGCTAGATAAATCCATAGATGTCTAATTTATCATCACGGTGTAGAGGTACCATATCATATTATATAATTTTTATTAGTAAACCTAATTTACACGTCTTTTTACAATATTATCATTTAAAATAATATTAAATTATCTTATTTAAATAATGTATATGTAAATACGAATATATGTGTTTTTATATGCTTATATTTTTCTTGAAATATATCTCCTATTTTTTTAAAACAGTATACAAACAAATAAACAAGCTTATCAATATAGGCCCAAATTTCTACCCACTTAAAAGTAGAATGATTTTTTTTTATATTACCATCAAAAGTAAGTTTTTGGCTGTTATGTTTCAAAACTTTGCCGCTTGTTATTACTTAGATAATAAGTCATTTTTTCTCGTTCATTAAAGTCAAAATTAGTGTCTGCGCAAAAGCTCTGGAACTTCTGGAAGCAAGACAAATTTCCCTCGTACATCTTTGTCTTTCCGAAATTGGATTGAAACAAAACGGTCTGTAACAAGACAGCTTCTAAACAAATATGACAGTTTTGTACTTATAGAACTTCTTCTGCAGTTGTGTGGGCTGTCTGTGTGACTAACTGATTTCTCGTAGATATTGGCAACGAGTTTCAGTGCTATTATAGTTATATGACGATATCTGACAGCTTATATATAAAACGTATTTTTTTTGTTGCATACAATGTCTTTGGTCTGCCAGATATAACATCATAGTGACCGGGATATTACATATAGAAAAAAAATATATTTGTAATATTGATTTTAATATTTATTTAACTTGCATAGGCTGCACTAGAAGTTTTAAATAATCGTACATACATAGCTACAATGAGGCCTGTAATGTGGTAGGCAAACACAAAATAACTGAAACGGATAAAATTTTCAACACAATAAATTAAAGGCCGTTTTATAATCAGCTCTCATGAGTGACAGAGAAATGTCATTTCAGTACAAACTGGCCTGTCAAATCCTTCCATAATATTGCTCTCAAGTTTGAGATCGCTTCATAATTACTAGCCTAAAACAATAAGTTCGTAAAATAAACTGTTGTTCGCAACAAGTTCTGTTTCGGAAATGAAAATGAAATTAAACTTTAACTAATTTGAAGACGGAGAAAGTTAAAGTTCCGGCCTGAAACTTAACAAGGATAATAAAGTTAAACATGAATAACTAGCTTTCTGCTTTAGCTGTCTGGGTCTATTAATAACTAGCTTTCTGTAAGCGGTGTCACCCGAATTATGTACTTACCCGTGGTAAAAAGTAGCATATGTTACTCAAGGTGAACTTAGCTTCCTAATGGTGACAGAAATCGGTGCAGTCTTTTTTGAGTTTATTCGTTACAAACATACATACACGCACACACACACAGACACACAAATACATATCTGTCCGCTTTATAATATTGGGCAATGGGGAATAGCATATTTATAGAAAGGGAACTTGATCCTCCCCTTCCTTGAGGGTCTTAAGGCGGGAGATTTGGTAAAATCCGATTGAAAAGACCGAGAAGTAGAAACAACCAGAAAATATTGTGTCAAGTAATCAAGCATACAAGACTATTACATAGAGGACTGATACTCAATCAAGAATACGTATAGAACCTACAAAAGGATTTTCTTGATACGTATTAAGTTAATAGAACTTGGTAATTGGCTCCGAAGGGAACTCACAACCAAAATCGATTAGTTCTTATATATATCTCCAGAGATAAACATAACACAGTGCTTAAACTGAGTAGAGTATCAATAATACATACCAAACAAACGTAATACCTTTCTCTACAGTCTACGCCTTCAGAAAGTTATACATATTTTATTTCTAAAGTATCCAAGAATGACTCTTGCCATTTGTGAAATTTCCTTTGAGTATCCATTGTGTTGAGTTCAGGGTAGAAAAGTTGTAAAAGAATTTCATCCAACCTCATTCTTTACGAATTTTATCTCCTTTTTTGTTAGAGCTCGTTTTAGGGTCCGTTTTTATTAAAATTGAAATTGTAATAAAGCGATACTTTAATAGCTTTTAAAAATTATATCTACTATGAGAATGATGAATATTTTTATGTCAACATTCGTATGTACAACATTTTATTTGCTGTCCGTAGTGAAACAAAATTTGAACTGTAAAAATTTAAGGTAGATTAGCTTTTCACTATAGCGTAAAATCCAGACGGTTGACTAAATTTTTCTACTGATAAGCAATTCTTGGTCTTCTCTGAAAATATTGAATTTCCACTCCAAATGTTTTGTTAATTCCGTAAAACGTACGCGTTTTGAGTGACTAAGCGAAGACTTTAAATCAAGAGTCGTTTTGCTAGAATGCATTAGATTAAGCATGATTTAGTTTTTTCGTTTTTTTTTGCTAGCCTGATCTGTTCCAAAATAAATTTTATCTATTGTCACTCGTGTCTAAATTGACGACAAGAGACGGGACGACGTGATTTTTTGCACAGAATAAGCTGACGTTGTAATATTTCAGACGTCCTATTTAAAAAACCTTACACAAAATCTTTTGAAACACTTGTCGGTGAAAGAATTCTCAGAATTCGTCCAGTAGTTTCTGATTTTATGCTGACAAACCATCATACAAATGTTTTATCTGTTCGTGAACGTAGGTTTGTAATTTTCATGTAGACAAAGTGCTATTTTACTAATTGGTTGAAAGTTTTGAATTATAACCACTGGATTGTAACCACGGTCAGTCAGGTCAAATATTATAGACCAAATGGATGAAACATCGGTAACCTATGACCTAATATCTAATTCTGGTGTATTAATATAAATCATGTTCTACTTGGTCGGGTCTTATGAAAAGGTCGTTTCAGCTCGACTGGACACATCTGATCATGCTCACATTTGCGTAATTGTCTACTGTTGGAGATAATCGATATACACACATACACAAACACACATGTATGTGTGTGATACACTATACACACACATACACGCATCGACAAGACACATCTGATCATGCTCACATTTGCCCAATCTGAGATAATTCGATCCAGAACTGTTCCATGGTATAATTGATCTATGCTCAATATATCGATGATAGAGCACTTATGGACATCCATCAAATCAATGCTAGAATGCAATTATTATGAACGAGATGGGTTCTAAAGGGTGGATAAGGCAGGGATGTGACCCCATATATTTAAATATATCCTTATACAATAGCAGCTTGACACATATATTTTTTTAATTTCGTATAGGAAAGATGATAAAAGGGTCAAAAGACATGAGATAATATTCAAATAACATTATTACCAAAATTTGTAATATTTTCATCTCATTAGTCTATTCTAGTAATAGTACCTACACTCAGACAAGATTAATAACAAATACGTATACAAAGGTATATATTTTTCTCAAAATATATTCTTACATCATAATTCTACAAATGAAAATATAACTTTGTATTCTTCTCCTATAACAAACAAAATTGATTGATTAGGATATATCCTGCTGTTTTCTTTTATATCCCACACTTTTGTAGTTGACTGTAGCTTTATTTATATTTCGTTTTTCTTAGAATCACTTACTTAGTTAGAATAAATAAGTTTCGTTTCATTTTATTGAGAGTAGACTTCCATTTGGATAGTTTTGTCATTCTATTCAATAATATCTTTTGAAACTGCTGAGATAAAAGAAGTGATCATAAAAAAATCTGAACAATTTCCAAGTCCTTTAAATAACTTTATGAATTATAACACCTAAGTTACAATCTTCTCTTTATTTTCAATATACATAAGAGTTGTACAACTTAATATATACTTACATACCTAAGCACTACTCCTTAACTACTTCTTGATTGTATTTTGTACTGTCTTTCATGGTATACTGTTTGATTCAATTACTTACTACGGTACGTGTATGTTCCCTTATTCGCTAAGTGCAGCAACACACAGGTGTCACTTACTGCGCGTAAAAGTTGAGCTCAACGCGCTGTCAAAGCTTTTTGCACACTACAACACACATTATAACGAATTAAATTTAAGAATTTGTACTATTAATTTTACTATCATGTAACTTTCAAATACAATGTACATTGTGAATGAATAAAGACAAAAATTGAATTGAATCCCATTTATTATTTATTTATTTTATTATTTATTCAGCACGCGTAAAGCGTAAGGTGACGCATATGTGTGTTGTAGGCAATGCAAAAACAATTGACAACGTGTTGAGCGCAGTAAGTGACGCATGAGTGTTGCTACCCTAGCGTAAATCCCTGATGGAGATACAACTAAACCCCAAAATTAGCCAAGTTAAGCAAAGTCGTTCATTTAGTGCGTAAAACGACCACTTTACTGAACGACGTCCGACCTAATTCAGTCTGAATAGCCCGATGTGCAAACGCAATTCAAGTTGATAGTCCGTGGGCTTGCTCAAAGCTCAACCTTTAGCAAAATAATGATTGTTTGTGTCTTCGAAAACAACTTGACACATGTTTACGACATGTCTAATGACGTCACGATGACGCGTGTGTGCAAATAATACTGTCACTACGCAGATACACACAGAGACAGGCTGCCCACGGATGGTTGAGATAATAATACGTATAGGTGTTAGGTTGCTAGTTGCCCGGTATGTGGTGACATACCGATATGTCCTAGGCATGTGCATACATACATACATACATATAATCACGCCTTTATCCCTAATGGGGTAGGCAGAGCGTAAACGACCTAAACAAAGGTCGTTGCGCCACGTTTGACAAAGTTTTGAGGGTTATTTAAGATAGATTTGTACGTATACTGCTGTAGTGACAGGTTGTCAGCCCATCGCCTAAATTGCAATATACTGAAACCCTCGGATCCCTTAGCTGGTTTTTACAGCATGCCCGGGAGGAAATGCAGCTGGCACATTCTATGTTTTTCTCTCGCTCCCAGACCAGCATGTGCATAAATAGTTGATAAATGTTTACGTAGAGAACAAGCTTCGTCGTGTGGGTTTCTCACTCGTTTCTAACAATAAGAGTACCGGTGTGGAGGCGAGGCGATATATGCTGAAGATTCCGTGAGGTAGATAGAGAGTGGAAGCAAAAGTTTGTATTCAAAAATAGAATATGTGAAGGTTTTAAAAGTAATCCTAATGCAATCTAAAGTTTCACATTTAAATAGTAGGTTACCCTTAACTGGTTTTGTTTGGCACTTTCGGCCTAACCCGCTCCGTTAAGAATTAAAAGCTATCCTTTTATATCTTTTAGTGGTCATGTATCGACATTTCTTTTTCAGGGTATAGACAAACCCTTCTCCCAGAAAAAACGGTAGATATATTGAAAAGGGCGTACATAAAAAAGGGCTTTAGTGCGTAAACAGACAGTAAATAAAATGTAATAGATGTTCGAGCACAGCAATAACTTTTATCTCAAATACAGAAATGTTAGGTTGTAAGAATTTGGCTGATATACCAGGTGTAAGGGACAGCGTCCCACAAACTGATAGCGGTTGCTCAGTCAACGAAACTGAACAATTATCACCAGGAAATTCTATTTGTTTTTTTTTTAATGTAGCTTTCCATACAAAACTGGGATGTTGCGGAAGCGGATTTTGATGTTCTCGCATCCAAAGCACAGAATCCTTCCTCCGACGCACGGAATCATCACGTTAAGCCGTCGGTCCCGATCGCTGTCTTTGATAGTGGTCGTTACTCAAACCATGTCAGAGGCCTGATAGATGTGCTACTAGGTGGTTTAAAAACTCGACACCAGGGTTCATCGGGTCGATAGACTTGATACCCACTCGACAGAAGAAGACTTTTTCGGTCCTATATTAAAGGGAGGAAGAATGTTAATAAATATTAGTTCTATATCAAAACCTTTAGGCATCATTATCTCCCTATCCTTATCCCGTATCTCACGGGGTAGGCTACCTAATCTAGGTGATTGAACGAGGGTACTGGTTTTTACACAGAGCGACTGCCATCTGACCTCCGCAACCCAGAAAGGAAACCAGACCCAATCCAAGGTTAGGCTGTTGCCAGGTTAGTTACCAACCCAGCTGTCAGAGTTTTCAAGCTGCCAATGCTTAGCACTGGCCTTTGACATGGCTTAGTGACTAATATCTACGGTATTAAATTATATTAACCAGGATCAACGGTTTGACGTGCCTACCGAAGCACGGAAAAAGCGCCGAAAAACGTACATATGATATTCGAAAACAGAAAAAGTGATAAATTAACAAATAATAACTTTGTGTTTGAAATTGAACCCAGGACCACCGGAACGTAATCCCATGGCTCTGACCACTAGACTACGAAGGTAGGTACCACACACGCTATATTTCCCGAGCTCCACTAGTTTGTGTGCAAACACCCCATGCGGTCCAGTTGGTAACTCTATAAGCTGCAATCAGCTGACCCACAAGCCGTGAACTGCAGGAATATATGCCAAATCACTTTTTCACTGTGTCACTATTTTAGGGTCAATTCACACCGGGCAGCGCAGCGATGCGACGCGAAGCTGCTTGAAGAGGCATCTTGTTGTGTCGCAAAGAACACTCTGCAACTTGCGACGCAGCTTTTCGCATCAAGGGTGAAATATTTTTATCTTGTCATAGCAGCAATGACTATTAAATGGTGTCTAACCTGTGATGTCCGTTTTGAGAGCCTGAGGCTCAAACCATTAAACCACAAAGGCAGTCAATTACATAGTGACAAACGTCGCTGCATAATTCCATATGAAACGACCCCACACATTGTATTTCACGAGCTCCAGTAGTTTGTATGCAAACACACCGTGCGGTCCAGTTGGTAACTCCATAAGCTGCAATCAGCTGACCCACAAGCCGGGAACTGTTGTAATATGTATCCCAAGTTACTTGTTCACTGTGTCACTATGTTACTTCGATGGTGCGGTTACGTATCGCGTATGGCGAAGAGAGAGTAGCGAAGCGTATCTTTTATTCTGAACTGGAGGAGGGCAAGCGGAAGCATAGCTGACAACTCCTCAGATTTAAGGATGTTCAGAAACGGCATATGAAAAGATGCAATATCGAGGGTAACAATATTGAAAATTTTAAAAACCACATACATACATATATTCACGCCTGTATCCCTAATGGGGTAGGCAGAGCGTAAACGACCTAAACAAAGGTGTCCCGCCACGTCTGACAAAGTTTTGAGGGTAATTTAAGATAGAATTCTAGGTATATTGCTGTAGTGACAGGTTGTCAGCCCATCGCCTAAATTACAATATACTGAAACCCTCGGATCCCTTAGCTGGATTTTACAGCATGCCCGGGAGGAAATGCAGCTGGCACATTCTATGTTTTTCTCTCGCTCCCAGACCAGCCTGGAAGTAAAAACCACACTATACTTTAAGGTGGTAGCAGAGCACAGATGGCATCCTCAATAGTAATAACTTAATTGTGCCTGAAACACAATTATTATCATGAATATTTTACGTTTTGCGAAAATCGCAACTAATTCTCCATTTTATAATCCATAGTAAAATAGTTCACACTAAGCATAAAAGCTATGTGTTACGAATGTGCTAAAAGTGGCTAAACAAACTGATTATGATTTATTATATTATATATTATAAAATTGAGAATTAGTTGCGATTGTCGCCAATCGTAAAATATTCAAGAAAATGAATGTATTTCAGGCACATTTATTATAAAACTGATGGCGCCACTACACACTCTTGCTCCACCACCTACAGCTCTCGAACCACCTTAACTATATGTGTAGTTGATGCCGTAGCACAGGCGCTACGACTCGTAGCTGCGAGCTACATGCGTTGACTATAGCTTCATTTAATTTTAAAACTAGGGACCAGCCCCGGCTTCGCACGGAAATTATCAGTGTTTCTCTACTATATTATGCATGTATTATACATATAAACCTTCCTCTTGAATCACTCTATTCATTAAAAGAAACTGCATCAAAATCTGTTGCGTAGTTTTAAAGATTTATGCATACATAGGGATATAGGGACAGAGAAAGCGACTTTGTTTTATACTATGTAGTGATTCTACCTCTACACTACTATATTCAACTACTGTGGTTATTTCTTGACCTTATATGGGCACGTGTCTTGCTTTTATAATGACATACAGTGCTTAAAACATACATTTTCTTTATTATTCATAGAATATTATTTAAATGGAATTGTTATATTGCTGTATTTATAACTACGAGTATTAGTATGTCATTTTTATTTTTATATATTCAGGATAACAACAGCACTTTACTAAATTATAATATTTCAACATACGTTAAGCCGTTGGTCCCGGTTAATATCGTTTAATACCGTAGATATTAGTCGTTAAGCCCTTACAGAGGCCAGTGCTAAGCATTGGTGGCTTGAAAACGCTGACCTAATCTAGGATTGGGTCTGGTTTCCCGTCTGGGTTGCGGAGGTCAGATGGCAGTCGCTCTGTGTAAAAACCAGTACCCTCGTTCAATCCCCTAGATTAGGAAGCCGACCCCGTGAGATACGGAACAAGGCTAGGGAGATGAGATGATTATACTGAATGCCAATTACAGCTATCCACTTCAAGATTACATAGTTCAGTTCAATATAAGCCATAAATCTTCTAATTTGTTTTGCTTAGTACGTGTCATCAACCCAATATTACAATGGCAAAATACAAAATACTACCTACTTACAGAAACCACTACAGGAAACTAATAACGAACACTGAACACTGAAGTTGCATGAGTGCCTCAACTCCGAGTTGCAACTAGAATACTTTATTGGCGGGTTCCCTCTCGTGGTGTCAAAGTTGGCGAGTTCAAGCTTCGATTAGCCGCGAACTTTGAAATTAGCAAACTTGTAATGGAATATTCTGGAACGCACACACGTTTCTGTACACACAACTTAGGTCGAGATATGATTCGATGAACACTGGTGTCAAAGATAGTAATAGGGCATCTAATGTGACGTCTGATATCAAATACAGCGAACGGGATCGACGACGGATAAACGTGCCCTCCGAAGGAATGTTTTGTCTTGGAAACAATCAGGTGAATCAGCCTGCATTGTCCTAACTATATTGGAGAAAATGACACAAAGTGATAAATTGACAAATATCGACTGTGTTCCCCCGTGGGAATTGAACTCATGACCTCCGGATTTGAAGCCTACGGCTCAGACAACTTGTCCACAGAGGCAGTTACTAAAATACTTTATTGGCGGGTTCTCTCTCGTGGTGTCAAAGTTGGCGAGTTCAAGCTTCGATAAGCCGCGAACTTTGAAATTAGCAAACTTGTAATGGAATATTCTGGAACTCACACACGTTTCTGTACACACAACTTAGGTAATAGGCTTCTTATTAATTGGGTTTTTTTGGGTCGATTACCAGCCCAGTGAACCCTGATATGACAGTTTTAAAAAAAAACTTATGAAACTTCTTATGATTTTTTGAATTATGACTTTTTAAGGTTCAAGTCTGATATTGCAATTTAAACTTGATTCTGTTCACTTCTTGCACTATAGATACAGTTTCATTGCAGTCATATTATTTTGTTCGTTTCCTCCGTGGAAATTGAACCCACGACTTCCGAATAGGGAAACCAAAGCTCAGACCACTAGACCATGCTACAACGGTTCTAACGTTTTAACGTTAACGTGACGTTAGCTAGTAAATACTAATCAGAAGTTTCCTTGCTCCCGTTGGGAGAATTTGAGTTTAGAAGTCAAATGTTAAGGTTAAATGTGTCAAATGCAAGGGTCAAGCGAAAATAGTCTTACTGGCTCTAAGAACTGACCGTAAACAAGCACGTGAATTGTCACGTTTGTTGGATAGCACAATCCCATCTCTTTCCTTGTGGGCGGTGAAAAAAGTGGAGTAAGAAAATGTTAAGATGGTCGGGAGTTTTTATAGCCACTACTGCTTAGCAGTGATGGCTGATATTTATAAAACCTGAAGACACGACGCGCACTTTTAAGGGGCGAAGAGTGGCGCGACGGTGGCGCCATCAGTTTTAAATTATTTGTGCCTGAAATACAAACATATCCATGAATATTTTTTTTAATTATACATTATAGAATTATTGATGATTAATTATTTCTCTTCCATGCTGGACTGGGAGCGAGAGAAAAACATATAATGTGCTAGTTGCATTTCCTCCCGGGCATGCTGTAAAAACCAGCTAAGGGATCCGAGGGTTTCAGTATATTGTAATTTAGGCGATGGGCTGACAACCTGTCACTACAGCAATATACCTACAAATCTATCTTAAATAACCCTCATAACATTGTCAGACGTGGCGGAACAAACCTTTGTTTAGGTCGTTTGCGCTCTGCCTACCCCGTTAGGGATAAAGGCGTGATTATATGTATGTATATATGTCATAAGATATGGCGGATAAAATTGACAGAAATTAAAACGTGCAAAAGCCCGGCAAATTCTAGCGGACAAAGTGTAAAACCATAGAGTTATACTCTATATTATCGCCTGTCCTCTTTCAATTTTATTGTTTTGATCGTTACAGATATATTTTAATTTTAGTTTAGTATCTAGAATCGAGAATAGAGAGTATGTAGTATGATTACCTACCTATAGCACATATTACTTATGGCGTGATTATATGTATGTATGTATAAAGAATTACCTGCGATTTGCGCAAAACGTAAAATAATTATGATTTTTTGGTATTTGGACACAATCAATTTATTACTTGTCACGGGCCCACTGAGCTCTACAAACCACCTAAAAGAGCGTGATGCAATATAGACCTTTAAGAAATTTCATAGAAATCAAAAATTCCTCCGCGCGAAGCTACCTGTCACTTCGTAGTACAATAGATGCATCTTCGAGCAATTTTACGCCCCGTCGCGTTACTTCCCAATGTGAACTGACTCTAATTACATGAGCTCCTATTTATAACCACAATCACTTCATTATTTTTACTCGACAAAGCCGAACAAAGGAAAGAGGAGGGTTATGATTTTGACTGGTATGTATGTATGTGGGTATGTTTATTCATCTGTTCCCTCATAACTTCTAAACTACACATTAAAACTTAACAAATGAAGTATCGTAAAAAGTATCTCAATTAATTGTCCGCTGGTTAAAGGCTAGGTGACGTCACTTTAAATTGTAGTGCCCTCTAGAGGACATTAAGTAATGAAGTAAAATAAAAAAGTATCTTTCTTTTCAGTAGTCGGGTTTTAGTTTTTGAACTCAATTTTTATTATTATTAGAAATGGGTCTGCTCTTGACGATGAAGCGAGGTCAGAGTCGACGATGGAGCGAGCTCACCCAGAAGATGCCTGTTATGGCACTGTCAATCTCGGGTGGGGTGGTTACGAGCCAGGCGGCCCCTTGCGGAGTCTACCACCGCTGAAAACATTTGCAGTAAAGGTTATACGGCGTTATTATTAGGGCAGAGTTTAGAAATGTTATTATTAAGGACAGTGTAAGAGTCTTTAGGCAGAGGTTGCGAAAAGGAACCTTGTATTTTATCTTTAAGAACACTCCACCCCAGACAAAATTTTATTTTTGGAACATTTTCTTTAAACTTGGACGTCCAATATTTAAAAAAAGAATATTATCTCTAAAAGCTGACTGACTCTTCTTACCTTTGAACTTTCCTCTTAAACCCGCTGAAATTAACTTTTTTACGCCTGTGACGTCACACGCTGCCTTCGTCCACGTGGATACCTGATTCGATTTTTCTTAAGGCCCTTGTTTAACAAGCGAATTGACAGGTTTAAGGGATAATACGATAAATTATGTCTAAGTAACGATGAAACTGGGGCGTACATTTTTCGGTATTATTATTCAGACTGAAATAGTCAACCATTATTAACGTTCTTGAGAAACATTCTGATCGACTGATCAAAAGATTTTCAGTTTCATGCATATGTTTCGTGCTCAGGAGGAAATGCAACTGGCACATTCTATATTTTTCTCTCGCTCCCAGTCCAGCGTGGAATCAAATCATCCTGTACTATTAATATTCTTTGGTGAATCATCAGATTTCAGTGCCCACCCGATTTACCAAAAGCAATCTTGCATTAATAGATATAGAGTGAATTATTCCATACACGCCTCGGCTGGGGAGATCACGTAGGTATTGTAGCCCTCCGCCCGCGACCTTGGGATAACGTATGAAGGACAATTGCCTTGAGGGTAATGGGATCACAGGACAGACCGGATGTTTCGCATATATCACTACATAGTATAAAACAAAGCCGCTTTCTCTGTCCCTATATCCATATGTATGCATAAATCTTTAAAACTACGTAACGGATTTTGATGCAGTTTCTTTTAATGGATAGAGTAATTCAAGAGGAAGATTTATATGTATAATACATGCATAATATAGTAGAAAAACACTGATAATTTCCGTGCGAAGCCGGGGTGGGTCGGTAGTTTTCAACATACCAATATACCTATCTTGGTTTACCTGCAAGCATAATTGACTCCTCTGGGTTTATCAAACGTTGACTGGAAGAGATCCCTTAACGGAATAAGCCTTTGTGCCACTATTGTCTTATTCTTCTTGTATTTTAGTTTTAAGATTTTTAAGGTACAATAAAGAGCTTACATACATACATACATATTTGGTATAGCAATATTATGGGTCGATTTTAGATACCATCGGCTAAAACTAAAATTAAAATCTATCTGTCACTTTCAGAATAATAACATTGAAAAAGGACAGGCGATTTATACTCTATGGTTTTACTCTATATTCGCTATATTTTGACGCGCTTTTGCACGTTTCCCCAGTATTTTTGTTAATTTTATCCGCCATATCATATGACGGCGGATAAAAATTACAGATAAAGCATAAAACCACCGACTATAAATCAAAAGAGAGAATAGATCTCCTGTCCTTTTCCAATGTTTTTAGTCTGAAAGTGATGAATAGATTATAATTTTCGTTTTAGCCGGCAAATCTAGAATCGGGCCCATTGCGTTTTTCTAAAGTTTGTATTTTGAGTTTTTATTGTGGTTTACTTTTTACGTATAAATTATGCGACGGAAGAAATATGTTTATATAATAAAAGTATTTCTTCCATGCTGGATTGGGAGCGAGAGACAAATATAGAATGTGCCAGCTGCATTTCGTCCCGGGCATGCTGTAATAACCAGCTAAGGGACCCGCGGTTTTCTTTATTGCAATTTAGGCGACGGGTGACAACATGTCACTACAGCAATATACATACAAATCTATCTTAAATAACCCTCAAAACTTTGTCGGACGTGGCGGAACGGCCTTTGTTTAGGTCATTCACGCTCTGCCCACCCCATTAGGGGTAAAGGCGTGATTATATGTATGTATAATGAAAGTAACCACACAATGAAAATTATCACTTCCCTTTCCTTTCCCCTTATTTAAATTATAAAAATCGTTTTAATATAGCGTCGGTATCTTATAGACAAAAATATTATAGCTCTCCGCCCGCGCCCTTAGGATGACGTGTGAAGGACAGCTGTCTTGAGGGCTTGAGGATAATGGAATCGCAAGACAGATCGGACTTTTCCATTGTTGGGAGATGAAACACGGCTCCTATCATTTTGGTATTGCTAGTTTTGCCACTCCAGTTTGTACTTGAATTTTCTTGATTTTTTAGTTTTTTTTCAAATATATTTCATCAATGGAGATATATTTTTATAGGTACTTAGTGCTGCAACACACAGACCTCACTTACTGCGCGCATGAAACTCTACGTCGGCGCATCCCTCTGCCAGTACGCGCGCGTAGAGCGTAAGGTGACGCCTGTGTGTTGCTGCCCTTAGGTACTCCTAGGCCGGTATTGATAAACATCACTTGAGACTGACAGCTAGTTTGAGTTTGTATCAGAAATGTCATTTCAGTACAATGTGACCTGTCAAATCCATACCTAATATTGTTCTCAATCGCTATTCATCAAAAAATAAATGATACTTGCATATGGATAATTCCAACTGAACGACCTCACAAAGCGGTGGTAGGCTCAGCTCAATTAACATAATTTTCAATGAACCGCATACTTAATGTATTTTGAATGTTCTGTGAAATTGCACAAATTAATGCGCAACAAATTTGTTCAGCCACAAACGGACGTGCTCTGGCCGCATCGCTGGAACATTCACCGCAATGTTGCGGTACTACAATATCCAGATATATCTGGATCACACTGGCTATAGCTGGCTTTATCCAGTTTTGCGGCCGTGGCTCACGTCCGTTTGTTTGGACAGCGAATCCGCATTAGGGTCGTTCCGAACTTCAGTAGGCCATTTGGAAATTTAAACTTTACGAATTTTCAATAGGGTTTGGAATTGTGTTATTTTCAAATGTGAAATTAGATAATTTTCGAACTCGAAACTGAACTGAAACTGTAGCTCAGTCAACGAAACTGAACAACTTACAACAGGAAATTCTTTCAGGAGATAAAAATAAAATGTCACCTTCCCATACAAAATTACTGCCTCGACCTACTAATTTGTATGAAAAAGCTTTTTTTTTCACTTTCTGACAAAACATTCTAGTGATAGTTGTTCAGTTTCGTTGTCTCAGCAAAACCTATTAGTTTGCGGGAAGATGTCCCTAACACCCCGTATAGGCATGGTGCTCCGTCACGACGCTACGTCTGAACGAATTTAGATGTTAAATCAAAAAGAAAATGACTTGGGATAATATTGGCTTCTTTTTATCGCGAGAAAGTATCGCATTTCACGGAGTAAAATTTTGATCCACGAGGAGGAAAAACCCAGTAAATAGAATCTTAAGTGGTAAAATTATGGGTACTGATCGTATTTCGTAGCGTTTGATCTCATTGATATTTAAATGACAGTCGTTGTAAAGTCCAGAAGCACAATATTCCCTATTACACTGATTATTTATATTTACCGAATTAGAAAACAAAGTAGATTACCCGTGTATAGTTGTCCAGTTTGCTCAGTATGATGCGGCATGCTCATTCAATTAAGAAAGTCACTGTACCTACACATTCAATTAACTGACTGACTGGAACATTCAATTCCGGCGGACGTTATCGGATCCGGCTTGTTTGTCCGGTCCAGTCCGGTTTGTCCGGGAAACCCAATTCCAACGTGAGGGTCAGTTCACACCGGGAAGTGATGAGACTTGGCGTGAAGCTGCTTCTTCTTCTGTCGAGTGGGTATCGAGTCTATCGACCCGATGAACCCTGGTGTCAGAGTTTTTAAACCGCCTAGTAGCACAACTACCAGGCCTCTGACATGGTTTGAGTAACGACCACTATCAAAGACAGCGACCGGGACCGACGGCTTAACGTGCCCTCCGAAGCACGAAATCTTTTTCTTTTTCGGACAATCAGGTGATTCAGCCTGCAATGTTCTAACCAAACTGGGAAAAAATCTGGGAAAGCTGCTTGAAGATGCATTTCGCTGTATCACTCATCATTGTTCATGGAAAATTTGTTCCACAGGATGTAACTGAAGGCGTTAAACGCTCTGCCTACCCCGTAAGGGATAAAGGCGTGATTTATGTATATATGTAACTGAAGGGATATATGCACACGAAATTATTTGAATCCGCCAATGCAACTGAATAACTTTCGAAAAACGAACAATAATTTTTACCTCCCACACTAAAATATGTGCTATGATCTGATGCATTTTGTATGAGAGGTCCAATTTTGTCTTTTTAACGTTTCTTCGAATGTTTCTTAGGGAAAGTTGTTCAGTTTCAGGAGCAGATTCACATACTTTTGGGTGCATATACCCTTTCTGTTACACCTTGTATATTGAATCACGCCCTTGAAAAGTGCGCGTTGCGCATCGACGCATCGCTTTCCGGTGTGAACTGGCCTTAACATGAAATGGAAATGAAGTCTGTCATATTCATGACATGTGCACTAGTCACGCTTGTCATGTAGTTTTCACGGAAACTACCCACAACTCTGTGTGGTATATGGGAATGTGGATAAATTGTAGGTATTGTGCATGGCAGAACTTACACGAGCATATTTATTAAGATGTTTTTTTAAAATGTTTGTGATGTTTTTTCTAATAAAATTATAGAAAAATAGAATAGAATAGAAAATAGCTGGCCCAAAGGTGGCATTTTCGAAAAAAAGGTATTAACGCAGTCGTTACAATTTTTATTGAAATTTAGGCGATGGGCTGACAACCTGTCACTACAGCAGTATACCTACAAATCGATCTTAAATAACCCTTAAAACTTTGTCTGACGTGACGGAACAACCTTTGTTTGTTCGTTTACGCTCTGCCTACCCCATTAGGGATAAAGGCGTGATTATATGTTACAACTTACATTTTATTTTTGGCATATTTATGGGTAATTTGTGAATTATGAATCTTTTAATTATTTTATGCTTTAGATTTACAACTTTGCAGCAAATTATAAAAGAGAATTTGTCTTTTGCATTCTTTTTTACATCTGATAGATCTACTATTTGTTTGAATTATTTCTTCCTAAGCTGGGTTGGTCCCTAACCTGATAAAACCTAATCCAGGATTATGTCTGGTTTCCTTGGTTTGTAATAACCAGTATCCTAGTTCAATCCTCTAGATTAGGATCGCGTGAAATATAGGAAAAAGGCTAGTGAAATGATGATGATTTCTACCCAACTAGATTGCATATATACATTCATATATAACCACGCCTTTATCCTTAATAGTAGGCAGACCTTAAACGACCTAATCAAAGGTCGTTCCGCCACGTCTGGCAAAGTTTTGAGGATTAATAAAGAGATTTGTAGGTATATTGCTGTAGTGACAGGTTGTCAGCTATCGCCTAAATTGCAATATACTGAAACCCTCGGAACCCTTAGCTGGTTTTTACAGCATGCCCGGGAGAAAATGCAACTCGCACATTCTATTTTTTTCTCTCGCTCCCCGTCCAGCATGGAAAGATGATTTCTTTGTCCATTATTATAATGAGCCTGTTTTCGTATATTAATATCTGTATTCTCTTTCTGATCTCAGTCTAATGAATTATGTATAGCGCTTGCTAGATTATTACTCGTATGTGGTCTCTGAAGATACGTTATAAATACGAGCTGGTGACGTAAGTAGGAAAAGCTTCTCAGAATTATGCATACGTAATGGTAGGAAAAACACCATCTCTTCCGGTACATTAACGCGATTGAGCATTTTCTCCTAAAACTATTTAAGTTTTTTTCATTATGAATAGGTACTAAGAATAGACACCAATACTAACATAAATATCAATTTGTTAGGTAAGGTTAGCATAGCAGCAAAAGTTGTAGCTTTGGATATTATGGGTAGTTGCTGAGTTTATTCCCGGTAGTTATTGCAACCACAGGCGTTTCAGTGAATATACAGGGTGTAAGGGACAGCGTCCCACAAACTGATAGGGGTTGCCCAGTCAACGATATTGAACAACTTTCACAAGCAGTTTTTTCAGGAAGTGAAAAGAAGGCATTTCCATACAAAAAGTCCACCTCAATCAGAAGATTTGTATGGCAAAGCATTTTATTTTCTTTTCCTAAAAGATTTTTTAGTGAAAGTTGTTCAGTGTCGTTGATTGAGCAAACCCTATCAGTATGTGGGACGGTGGTCAAAACGATGTGTTTTACAATTCTGTTCTAAGCAAAAGCTTTTATGTTGTAGTGTGATTTCTTTTACATTTATTTTATTTTTTAGAAAAACTAACAGCAATTATAACATAATACCTAAAATCGAATAGAAATTGACAGCCAATCATAGGTTTTCACTGATTTATCTGTATTATCTCTTCCATGCTGGCCTGGGAGCGAGAGAAAAACATCGAATTTTCCAGCTGCATTTCCTCCCGCGCATGTTGTAAAAATCAGCTAAGGGATCCGGGGGTTTGAGTATATTCAAATTTAGGCAATTTGCTGACAACCTGTCACTACAGCAATATGCCAACAAAAAAAAAAAAAAAAACTTTATTTCAAAAAAGTACAAATGCACAATGTTTACGGGGCTTCTCAGTAAGTAATTAGGAAATACTTACAAATCTATTTTGAATAACCCTCGAAACTTTGTCAGACGTGTCGGAACCACTTCTGTAGGTCTGCTGTAAGAAATTTCTTTTTAGAAATAAGCAGTGCCTGTTGTGTCTTTGTTTTTTATGTCCTGTGTTTATGATGTTTTTTGTGTACAATAAATTGTTAAATAAATAAATAAACCACCTTTGTTTAGGTCGTACACGCTCTGCCTACCCCACTAGGCGTGAAAGCGTGATTATGTGTATGTATTTTTTAGTATACGTTACGCATAAAATTTAAAAGCATAAACGGATAAAGGCAGATAAAATTTATTGCGCGCATTTAGCGTGAGATACCGCTATCATGGAATTTGACAGATGTATCCAATATCCATGGCGTCATCACGATTTCTGACGCCAACGGTATCATAGATGAACTTTTTTTCATAGTCTGGTAATACATACATATAATCACGCCTTTATCCCTAAGGGGGTAGGCAGAGCGTAAACGACCTAAAAAAAAAAAGGTCGTTTCGCCACGTGTAACAGTTTTGAGGGTTATTTAAGATAGATTTCTAGGTATATTGCTGTAGTGACAGGTTGTCAGCCCATCGCCTAAATTGCAATATACAAAAACCCTCGGATCTTTTAGCTGGATTTTGCAGCATGCCCGGGAGGAAATGCAGCTGGCACATTCTATGTTTTTCTCCCTCTCCCAGTCCAGCATGGAAGACATACATCTGGTAATACATCAGTGCAGTTTTGCTCACAAGATATGAATATGAGGACTACGCGGTATCAAACTAAAACTGTACTGGGAATCAAGTGTTTTTATGTAAAATAACATAATAGTCTTCCCACCGAATTTCGGTGATGGCGGCCAAACTCCTAGAGATCGGCCAACTGCGCAGGACTAGTTTTTGCCTAAGTGTTGGCGCTACATACAGGTGTACTTTCTATTCCTTCAATCTCTTATTCTGATTTCTTCCATGCTGGACTGGAAGCGAAAGAAAGCATAGAATGTTCCAGCTGCATTTTCTCCCGGGCATGCTGTAAAAACCAGCTAAGGGGTTCGAGGGTTTAAGTATATTGCAATTTAGGCGATGGGCTGACAACCTGTCACTACTAACTCGAACTCGAACTCTATCTTAAATAACCCTCAAAACTTTGTCAGACGTGGCGGAACGACCTTTGTTTAGGTCGTTTACGCTCTGCCTACTCCATTAGGGAATAAGGCGTGATTATATGTATGTATGTATGTCTTATTCGGATGGGACAGATTGTCTGACACGTGCAGAGATAAATTAGCCGCAGGACTATTTACATGCCCATCCGACAGCATGGATCATCTTGCTTTTCGGACAAACAGGTGATCAGCCTGCAATGTTCTAACCAAACTAAGAACAACAACAAAAAGTCATTGTCCTCTGCCGGGAATCGAACCCGGTATCTCCGGGTAGAGACCGAGGCTCAGACCGCTATACCATGGCGGCAGTTAAGATACCATACTGTAAAGGCTACTTTTCAATTATTTCAAAAGGAAAATTCATTCAGACCCAGGTAAAGCCGTGTAAGTCTAAAAGCTAGAATGAATTAGTTACGGTCTAGATATCGTGGAAAAATACTGTTGTTTTGTTTATTTGTTTATCCTGTTCATGTCAGGTGCAGAAGTGCATTTAAGCGCAATATGCAACTGAGCGGGCGGTAAACATTACAACGTTATCAAAGATATACCTGGTGTAAGGTAAGCGTCCCGCAAACTGATAGCGTTTGCTCAGTCAACAACACTGAACAATTATCAGGATGTTTTATTTTCAGGAAGTGAAAAAATAAAATGGCTCTTCCATACAAAATGTTCACATCGATCTGAATAATCAGATCAAAATCCTGCTGATAGTTGTTCAGTGTCGTTAACTGAGCAAACCGTATTAGTTTGCGGGACGCTCTCGCTTACTTTATCGAACTATATATCCTATTCTTATCTTTTAACAGGAAAATAAAAATGCTAAATAAAATAGCACGACTCGTAGGAACCCACGACCTCGATGAACCGTACCGAAGCTCTCATGCTGGCCTGTTAGTGAGAGAAAAAACATAGAATGTGCCAGCTGCATTTCCTCCACGCTGTAAAAACTAGCTAAGGGATCCGACGAGTTCAGTATATTGCAATTTAGGCGATGGGCTGACAATCTGTCACTACAGCAATATACTTACAAATCTATTTTAACTTAAATAACCCTCAAAATTTTGTCAGACCTGACTTTGACCTTTGTTTAGGCCGTTTAGGCTCTGCCTACCCCACTAGGGATAAAGGCGTGATTATATGTATGTATGTATGCAAAAGTGGGATATTAATCAGACTCAGCCACGGGAAAACTTCTGATACCATGGCACGGATACGGATTTCAGGATATCAAAATTTCTGTACAGTTAAATAACTGACTACTAGATATTATGTAATAGCCGAACCGTACCTACGTTTTACATTGAATTTGATGGTAAGTATAGGCAATGTTATCTAACCGTGAATTGCCGTGTAGGCAGTAGGGACGCTTATAGGATTAAGGGGATCCCCAGTGCGCGCTAGCGTCCTCATCCGTATTAAAAATCATACTAATACACATACATACATACATATAATCCCGCCTTTATCCCTAATGGCGTAGGCAGAGCGCAAACGACCTAAACAAAGGTTATTGCGCCACGTCTGACAAGTTTTGAGGGTTATTTAAGATAGATTTATAGGTATGTTTCTGTAGTGACAGGTTGTCAGCCCATCGCCTAAATCACAATTTACCGAAACCCTCGGATCCCTTAGCTGGTTTTTACAGCATGCTCGGGAGGAAATGCAGCTGGCACATTCTATGTTTTTCTCTTGCTCCCAGGCCGGCATGGAAGAGATAAAATTAAAAATCAAACAAATACAAATCACTTTAATTCTACAAAACACATTACAAAAAATAAAAACACACAATCAAGAATAACATAATAAACAGGACAGGTAGGCATATAGATATTTATTACAGAAGTGGAAAAAGGTGTGGACACAGCTTGGCTGTTTTTAAGTCCACCCTACGTCAGGTGTACAAAAAAAATATATTACTGTTTCAGTTTACAGTTTGAAATATAGGTACTGAAGTTTATTTTAAACATTATAATTCAGTGTTCACTGCAGTTACAGGTAACAAAAGTGCTGAAAGTGGTCGTTTTTAGCAAACTTTCTATCTGTAACTACAACGAACTATAACTAAAACATTTTTATGAAATTGTAATTGACCTTCTTTGCTTTATCCTCAATCTGATCGATTGATTGTGTTTTCAGTCAATTATGTTTTTTTGACTGATGAGGGCGCCACTTAGCCCAGGGGAGCCCCTTAAACGGTGAGCCTGTGTTGCACAATGTATCTAATCTATGTGTATTGTATAGTGATCGTAGCCTCGTGTCGGACTGATAGCTTATACCTACTCTGTTTTACATACATACATATAATTACGCCTTTATCCCTAATGGGGAATACCCCATAATTGAATTTATATAGCATATCTAATAAAGAATGCTTTTTAAATGTAATTTATCAACGGGGTAAAAAGTATTCAAAATTATTTGATTGTAGACGTATGTACTACATACATACATATATTCAAGCCTTTATCCCTAATGGGGTAGGCAGAGCGTCAACGACTCAAACGAAGTTCGTTGCGCCACTTCAGACAAGTATTGAGGGTCATTTCAGATAGATCTATGTATTGCTGTAGTGACAAGTTGTCAGCCCATCGCCTACATTACAAAACACTGAAACTCTCAAATCCCTTAGCTGGTTTTTACAGCTTGAGGTAACAACTGGACGAAATGCAGCTGGCACATTCTATGTTTTTCTATGACTCCCAGTCCAGCATAGAAGATGTACTACAACAACCACTTAAAGTAGAAAATGGGCTTGTTACCACCATTGCGAATTGCTATATTCCACATGCTTAGAGAGCAGATTAGTAAAAAAAAAATGTTCTAACAGGGAATCCTGCTTAGTTACTCCTTTAAATTCCCTCTTGTGACACGTTCTTCTTGAATATATGGGAAGGAGTTATTCTAACCCAGAACCGCATACGACTCACGAGTGTAAACATTCGCGTCCATACGTGGTGTAAGGGACAACGCCCCGCAACCTGATAGGAGTTGCTCAGTTCACTCAACTATCCCCAGGATTCTATTTCAGGAAGTAAAAAAAAATGCTTTTCCATACAAACTGTCTGATCGAGGTGGTATTTTTTTATGGGATGGTCAAATTTTATTTTCATCTCCTGAAAGAATTTCGTAAGTTGTTCAGTTTCGTTGACTAAGCTACCCGTATCAGTTTGCGGGACGCTGTCACTTACACCCGGTTTAAAGGTGACCTGTAACACTTTTACATCAGAATTTTAATTAAATTCTAAGGGCAGCAACACACAGGCGGCACTTACTGCTAGCAAAGTTTACGCTCAACACGTAAGGTGGAGCATGTGTGTTATGGGCAATGCAAAAAGCATTGACAGCGTATTGAGCGCAACCTTACACGCAGTAAGTGACGCTTGTGTGTCGCTGCCCTAGCTGAGATAGACACAAAAAAGGGTTGCTGCTATTAATAATTTCAAACATCACACTCTGTATAACGTTGTACAGAGGAATTCAAATTAGAAACGGAGGGTCCGTGACGGTCAAAGTTTATATTTATTCACAAGCTTTCCATTTTGATTTACATAGCAAATTAACATGATTTATACATTATTATTTCAATGACACAGGGTTGAAGTTAGAATGCTACGCTAAAATATAGGTACCTACTAGATTTTTAAACCTCATTTTCATTTGAACTTGGAGCTTAATGAATTTTCTTACGGTCTAAGAAAATTGGTCATTCTGCGTTATCGGTCTTGTAGTTTATGAGCTTTTTCAATAAACATACTTATATAATATTTTATCTTAATGATATAAGTACCTTTAAACTATCACAAGAGCTCGTGTTAAAAGTTTGTGTTTCGATCTTCAAAAGGTCAACCCAAAAGTTTTAGAAAGATATAATCCTTCAAGTTTCCGAACATAGGCTTTCGCTTAACTGAACAAGTCTTTTAAAGTATAAAGATAAGGATCTAAATAAAGTTGTTTGTGTAACCAGAATATGTTCCAAAGTACTTTTTGATGATATTGGATAAAAGTTCGTATCAATATCGATAACAAAAGTAATCATCGAAATTGATCTTCTGTTTGTAAATGGCATTAAATAGATCATTTTTAAGATATGAGACTCCTCGTTTTTGTTTGATATGGAGGTCTTGTTGAACTTTGGGGTCAATATTTAATTAGTACATTTATTATTGCGTTTTTAGGTAACAAAATGTAGCACAACCATGCCTTCCAAATAGCATTATTTTACGTCAACAATTACAACCAGAAAATTCCATTGTCTTTATAATAATTATGAGCCATATCAAGCAAGACTTTTGCCAGAAACAAAAGGCTCATTTTGCGAATAGAACGCTTTAAGAATAATGGGAGGTAATTTATCTTTTCAACCTCGACCTACCATTGTATTTATCAAGCTGAAAAACTGAAATCATGACTTAAGTAGGTCTTTAATATATATTTTTTACAAATCTGGAAATGTTGGATACTATTATTTGAGAGATAATTAAATATGAGCTAACCGCGTCGCTACATTTGTCCGTGTGATGTGTCTTAAATAAACGTATATTCTATTATATTCTACATTTCTTTCAGCATTTTTAGTGACAACAATGATAACATCTTTTAAAATCACTGATAATAATCATGATGGAGAATTTATAAATTTTAAGTTCGATGACATTTACAAATTATACTAGGTAATTAAAATTTATACTTGACATTAGATTTTAATATTGATTATAAATTATTTTTGTTGTAATTTTTTGTAAAATTTTGTAAGCATTTTCATTGATTATTTTATAATTTTGACATTCTTTGTTCCATCATATATTTTCTTATATGGATAATTTATATCAAGTACTATTAATTGTTTTAAACATTTTTGACAATCATTTTTACGATATAAGACTGTCAGTTCTATGACATGTAATCTGAACATTTGTTGAAATAAAATAAATAAATCTATCGATCTATCTAATAGTTGAATTCGAATCATAATTTAAATAACTAACAATAAATAAATATAAACTGAAAACTAAAACAATATTTGATTGTAGATCTATTAACTCAAGTTGAAATTGATGATGAGTTTAACTTATAATTGTAACTGTATCCCTAATAATAGTGTAGTTTAGTTAATCAAATTGCAGGTGATAAGTGTTTAATAGCTTTCGGACTCGCAAAGTTTTGTTTGATCGATAGTCAATATAACCCTTCTCATTTTCAATGAATAATAAAATGAATCATTTTAAAATTTATTTTACATACACAGCGATTCATTCTAGTTAATAAACACACACATAATCACACCAATAGGGTGGGCAGAGCGTCAACGACCAAAAGAAAGGATTGCTGTAGTGACAGGTTGCCTATTGCCTAAATTACAATATACTGAGACCCTCTCATCCCTTAGCTAGTATTTACAGCATGGCCGGGAGGAAATGCAGCTGGCACATTCTATGTTTTTCTCTCGGTCCCAGGCAAGCATGGAAGAACTTCTAGATAATATTATAATTTTATCATTATGATCAGTATCGGGAGGAATTTCCTGGTAGAAGTTATTGTGTGTCGTTGACTGAGCAACCTCTATCAGTTTCCGGGACGCTGTCCCTTACACCCTTATTAATAACTTCTAAACATATTGCATAATATAAACGAATACTTGATCTTGTTGTGCATTTCTGTTGAAATGAAACACTTTGTTTTTCACTTTGTTGATGCTCTATATGTCTTATGCATAAAATTAACAGCCCTCGGTTACTCGGCATCTCTTAAAGATAAGATAAGATAAGAATATACTTTACTGCACAGAAAAGTCATAAGAGAAAAAAAATAAAATAAAACAAATAGCAGTACGAATAGGCGGCCTTATTGCTAAAGCACAGGAAAATAAAAGTTGAACTAGTGGGCTAGTATACATATCAGGTAATACATTGTATACGTATATACATACATACATACAGTCACGCCTATATCCTTAATGGGGTAGGCAGAGCGTAAACGACCTAAACAAAGGTCGTTCCGCCACGTCTGACAAACTTTTGAGGATTATTTAAGATAGATTTGTAGGTATATTGCTGTAGTGACAGGTTGTCAGCCCATCGCCTAAATTGCAATATACTGAAATCCTCGGATCCCTTAGCTGACTTTTACAGCATGCCCGGGAGGAAATGCAGCTGGCGTATTCTGTTTTTCTTTTTCTCCCAGTCCAGCATGGAAGTAATATATTATATTATAAACACAACACTAGATATCTTCACTTCACTATCTTCACGACTTCACTCAGTTTTTGTCATATATTATAATACTAGCGACCCGCCCCGGCTTCGCACGGAAATTATCAGTGTTTCTCTACTATATTATGCATGTTTTATACATATAAACCTTCCTCTTGAATCACTCTATCCATTAAAAGATACCGTATCAAAAACCTTTGCGTAGTTTTAAAGATTTATGCATACATAGGGACATAGGGACAGAAAAAGCGACTTTGTTTTATACTATGTAGTGATTATAAAATATACATAATATTATTAAAGACTCGTTCATCAGTCTCATTACGTCATGATATTCATAATTTTCACCCCCCAGCGTATTATAACGGAATGTAAATGTTTTATTTAGCCCAGACCTTGAACCTGCTGCATAATTCACAACCCACCAGCAAAGCCTGGGTCATTTATTATTCCCCGGGCCTCGCCGGCGGCCTATTGCAAATTATGATCCTTGTGGAAACATAAAGATAAATCTGGTTTATTTTTGTGTTTTGTAAATAACATTTTCGACCGTGAAAACGACCTAATATTAACAACATACATAAAATCGCGTAAAACGCCTCAAAAAGGCACTTTCGCCACGTCTGACAAAAATTGAGGGCAATTTTAGATTGTAATGTGTGTTGCTGTAGTGATAGGTTGTCAGCCCATCGTCTAAATTACAATACATTGTAACCCTCGGATCCTTTTTGCTGACTTATACAGCATGCCCGGAAGCTGGTAATCTATGTTTTTCTATCGCTCCCAGTCCAGCATGGAAGAAACCAAGAATATTAATAAGTGATATAATAATAACAAGTGAGGTTTGGTTAAAGCGAACCACATACCTAGTAGTCTTAATTTATCACCGTCTGAGAATGGAAAAGACAAAATACTATTACATTCTCCAATGGAATGATTTCTGTATGGTAACCGTCTTCTCAGCGCGTCATTCCGAGCACACTCCATTAAAACATGCTAAACATCCTCCACTGCCCCACATATATCGACCGGAACGAAGTCTGAGAGCGGTAACTCATTCTTTTCTACTAAATGAACAGTTGTCAATCCAAGTGTACAATGGAGGTTCCGATTGTATCGTTCTATACCAAATCCCCTTTTCTCGGCTCCTCAGATCAAAATATTCACTCCACTTCTCACGACATATTTTTTTAACAACAGAAAAACAATCTGTATATAATGGGGCAACTTTTAAAGGAGTACCACTACTAGCAGCTTGTAGTCAGGTATTGCTCTATCCGCAGTATGTGTTATACGATACCCTTCCTTACAGTACCTATTAGGTATTTTATAATTGGATTTTTTATTATCAACCTCTGCTATCGTCAGAATAAATATGTGTCTAAATTAATGTTAACTAAATTGAAGCAATTCTAATTCCAAATTTAATAAACAACTCTAGAATTAAACAAATTCAACCCTTATAAACATGTTAGCTCAATCACGGCTCAACTCCTACACGCTTAACAGTTTGTCATCACGAAGTTAAACATTTTCACCATCAAAAGTTATGGCACCCTATGATCATAGCACTGATTGGCTCGTCAACACTGCTTTACATACATCGCTGCTTAATACTCGAAGCTGTGACGAACACGTCATGTAAAAGGAGCAATGGTGTTATAGGCGTGCCAGCGTGGATACAGCTGTAGTGAAGACCAAGTTGAAACTCAAACTTTGTAACAACGTTGTGTTGAGTTATGATAACAAGGCTGCTTCCACTCTCATTTATTATATCTCAAATAACATGACGCGATTTTCATACGTAACAGAACTTTTGTTTCAAAATCATACTAGAGGCCCGCCGCGCTCATAAGTAATCTGTGCAAGGTAGGTAATCTCACTACATACATTGGGCTCGATTCTAAATACCACCGGCTAAAACTAAAATTAAAATCTATTTGTAACTTAAAAAACAATAAAATTGAAAAATTACAGGCGATTTATACTCTATGGTTTTACACTTTGTCCGCTTGATTTTAACGAGCTTTTACACGTTTAAATTTCTGTCACTTTTATCCGCCCTTGGACGAATTCGTCCAAGTGTCCGCCATATCTTATGACATACACATAATCACGCCTTTAACCCTAATGGGGTAGGCAGGGCGTAAACGACCTACATAAAGATGGTTCCGCCACGTCTGACAAAGTTTTGAGGGTATATTGCTGTAGTGAAAGGTTGTCAGCCTATCGCCTAAATTACAATATAGGTACTTTCTTTTTTTAAATTTATTTTTATCATATAAACGTTGTATAATGCTATTATAATTATATTCTCCAAAATTCGTAAAAGATTAACGGGAGATCAGTTGCTGTGCGCAATACAACTTACTTATACAAAAACATAAAAACTAACTTAATTATTATGCTATATATATTTGTAATTCATACGAATTACAAATATATATATTAAAATAATAGTAATAACACTCCTAAACCTTACTTGCTCCGTTATCCAAAATTTACGATATGATTCGATTTTTTATTTCTTTTTTTGACACTTGCATAGTTTTTAATTCGCTAGGCAACTTATTGAAAATAGTTGGAATCATTTGCTCTAATGATCGCTTACCATACACATTGTTTACTCGCGGCACCTCGAGTAGGTGTTGTAACGCTAGTCTCGTGTTGTGGCTACGTTGTCTGGGCACTTTTTGTTCATCACTCGAATACTGCTGCACTGCGTGGTACAACAACCTACTGAAACCCTCGGATCCCTTAGCATGTTTTTACAGCGCGCCCGGGACGAAATGCAGCTGGCACATTTTATGTTTTTCTCTCGCTCCCAGGCCAGCATGGAAGAATTTTATGACGGCGGATAAAAATGACAGATAAAGCATAAAACCAACGACCATAAATCAATAACCGGAGAGAACAGATCTCCTGTAATTTTCCAATGTTTTTAGTCTGAAAGTGACAAATAGATTTTAATTTTAGTTTTAGCCGGAAAATCTAGAATCGATCCCATTATGTGAGTTTAACGAGATGTTAGTTTATTTTATCATCCCTTATCAAGGAAATCTGTTTCCTTTTTGCGACGTATCTGATATATTTTATGTAACGTTTGTATTATTATTTTTTTATTTTCCTATGTTGCGCGCCATTGGTCCTACCCTTTGTAGGTTAAATCAATAAACTCACAGTAAATGTTTTATTGTTGCTGCTTTATTATTAGCATTTTAAGTATTTTTCTATCTATTTTATCGCCAGTGATGCTATCAACAGCCATAATTAAGTTGACCGATGATCGATAACTTAATGGAGGTAAAATAGCTAACTGTATTAGCGATACAGATAGTGATCTTGAGATAAGCAAAAGGTTGAGGTCACTATCTGTGTTACCCAACCCACAACCCTTAAGGCCAAGCTTAATCAATCAAATTAGAAATACCAATTACTAGCCTTCTTGTAGGTGGAACTAAGTAGACTTTAATTTTCTTGGTAGGTAAGCTATTCTAAAGAAACTAAAAACAAATTGAAATCTTAATGTTTAATAAAAAAACCGCACTATAAAAGGTTTGAACGACATCCATTTCTTCCATGCTGGACTGGAAGCGAGAAAAAAAACATAGAATGTGCCAGCTGCATTTCCTCCCGGGCATGCTGTAAAAAACAGCTAAGCTATCCGACGGTTTCAGTATATTGCAATTTAGGCGATGGGCTGACAACCTGTCACTACAGCAATATACATACAAATCTATCTTAAATAACCCTCAAAACTTGTCAGACGTGGCGGAACGACCTTTATTTAGGTCGTTTACGCTCTGCCTACCCCATTAGGGAATAAAGCGTGATTATATGTATGTATGTATGTTGAACGACATCACAACTCGAAGGCACGTTCTGAAGTTACCAACTACTAACTACGTTGAATCATATCTTTCTACCATTCAAGCTTCTGAATGCTACCAAATTCCGGTCTCCAAAAGGAAAACATTTCCAACATTCGGGATATTTTTCCAGAAAGAGCGGCGGATTTTGAAGCGTTGGAAGTCTCGTCTCTATTGTTGAGAATGAGAAACATTTTTGAGATAAATTCTGACGTGTTAAGGTATTTGTTATTTGATGTATTTTTCGAGTATTTGGATTGGATTCAGATTTTGATGTATCATTCTGTAGATGTTCAACAGTCACTTGATCGCAGTCGAATAGATGAATTTTATGTAAGTACTTTTATAGAATTTGATGGCAGCTTTATGTCTTGTGACAGGATGCTGTCATTCCTGTTGGTGATAAACTTGATGAATCTTGTATTATTGCGTTTATAAAACGAAGTCAATTAAAGTGTTTTATGCGCTGTAGTCGACAAAACGAAATGGCTACGGTCTCTAGCAGTTAACATACAAACACAGTGGAACCTATAGGTATTAATGAAAATTTATAATGAATCGTCAGCGTGTTTAAAGGGATGACGTTTATTCTAATAAATTAACTTTAAAACGGGTTCACTTCTGGATAACTTTAAAAGCTTCATTTGTAATAACCAAAATAATAAAACATAATGAACTTACCTAGCACAGTATTTTTTTTATCTCAATTTACTGGATGTTTCGTCTTTCATTTTATTTCGTTAATAATAAACCTAGTCTTAATCAAAGACCTTATTTCCTGCCTGTATTAGCACTACAGCTAAGCTATTCATCGACAGAATCCAATTGACCCACTTTCTTGCCAATGGAAATATTGAAAGTAGTTTTTTTTATAGTTCGATTAACTTGTCTAGATGCAAACTAAATGAAGCTTGGTGAAGGATGAGAAAATATTGAACTTAATTCTGAATTAGAAAATATTTATAAACCCTCCTCTAAAATTATCTTTTATTATTTTACAAACCAGAAATTGGATCCAACACCCACTTAAAGATCTGACACTTAATTTTATAAATAAAAACTGGATTATTACAAAGTACATACAATACACAAATCCTTATCATCTCATGAAACCAATTTATTTCAATATTTGCTACGTTTCCTATAAAAATAAAACAAACCTATAGTTACAGGAATACTTTGAAATTGGCCAATTCCATACAATCTAAAACTCCAACAATCTATTATTTTCTGTGATTAACTTCGTTAATTACAAACTTCGCCAGGCTATTAATTATTCTATAACGACCGCTGAAGAATACTAAGAGCCGAAACGAATGGGCTAGGAACATCCTGTGAATAATAAAGAGGGAGTAGAGGCCTGATACAGGGTGATGAATTACTACGAGCATTTGGAGAATTATGTATAAGCTCAGTATGTGGGTAAAGTGAATGGGTGTAGATTGCGTGTAGCAACTCCCCGCCTTAGCCCGGTGACGCATTATATACACTTTGTAGTATTTTGCAAATAGGTCCATTAAAAAAAAAGAAATAGTTCAATAAAAAGGATCGATTCTGAATGGCACCCTGGTTGATCAAAGTTTCAAACAGTTCGGTAACCAGTCACCTTCAGATGATCATCCAAAAATAACGTACGTAAAAATTACGTAAGTAGCGTGAATAGTAATTAGCGTCTGAAAATGGTGACCTTTGGAGTCAGCGGAGCTCCTCTACCTTGCTCTACGTGCAACTCAACAGTTGGTTCAAATCACTATCACTTTCAGAATAATAAAGTTGCAAAGGGAAACGAGATAATATGATATGATATGATTATACCTATGCGTTCTCTAACAGCAATTTTAGCACGCAGTACGTGCAACATAAGCTTAAGTTCACGTTATTCTGGACTCTATGCAGCATGAGCGCTACTTTACGCTTAAGGAGCTCAACTTGAAGCTGTGGAAAGGAGATTAAGTCCACTTCGCTTTACCTCTAAGAGCTTAACTACCTACTTATCTACCCTGTAGTTAAGAAAAAAGGATTTTTATGTAAGACGCTTACAACAGCTCAAGTCCCTTGTAATAAGTGAGGAGTGTATAATATAAGGTATAGAATATAGATATACCGCATCACGTTATGTTTATTGAATAAAATATTACATAC
Source organism: Scrobipalpa costella (assembly GCA_949820665.1). Classification (NCBI taxonomy): domain Eukaryota; kingdom Metazoa; phylum Arthropoda; class Insecta; order Lepidoptera; family Gelechiidae; genus Scrobipalpa; species Scrobipalpa costella. The sequence goes on from OX463314.1 coordinate 5,974,039, forward strand.
GGTGTTTTGAAAGATACAAAGAATGTAAAATATATTGAAGACGGTACGATATTGCACTTCTACGATCTTGCAAAAGCTTCCCTTAAATTATGGTTGTTTTCCGTAAAAAAAAACTGCAAGTGAATTTAGGTTTTATCATAAGAATATTTTGTCAGAAACAACAGTCACAACAGGTTAATTTTGGGTATCCTCAAAAATCTAGTTAACTGAAATATGAATGAATAAAGAAGCATTATTCATTCACACGCACCAATTTGTATTATTTCTGTCTGATCTTATTTTACTTGAACATGTCGTAGGAAAATATGATAATTTGAATCTTCGTGAAAATCGTAGGGATTTTGTGAATACACGGATAGTTTATGTACATGGATAGATTGTTCTTATTTCAGTTAAGGATATTAAATGTTAAATGGTGTCACCATTGTCAAATCTTACAGTAAATAGACAGATTTCTTGCGAAAAAAATCAGCGTCCTAGCAACATTTAATATCCTTAACTGAAATAAGAACAATGATTGGTCGGTTAGCGCACCCAACACAAGATCTCTTCAGCTTGGTTGACTATTTAAATGGCAAACATAACTGCATGTTTTTTCAGCAATCAGAATAAGATTGAATCAGTAAGTAAAAATCTAGCCAATCAGAGTTAAGGATATTATGAAAATATCAAATGATGCTAGTGCGAGTTTTTTTGCAAATATCCAGATTTTTGATTGCCATGAACTATCCGTAATTTCGCTCAATACCTAGGATTTTCGCGAAGATTCTGATTGTCAAATCACCCTACGACATACACAGAAAAATAATCTCTTTCAAGACTTATTCAATGAGAGTTCCTTTTGTATTCAATTACAAACTAATTTAGGGATCTTTTGTTGCCCGCTAGCTCATTGTCTGCTATTTTCACTCCGCAGCTAATAGGTGGGCTTTATTTTGCCCAATTCTAAATTAGGCACTATACATTGTCATACCTGTGTCTCTAACAGGGTAGGCTAATCGGCGTCATCAACCTCATAAAAGGATGCTTTAGCCACGTTCGATACGGTTATTCTAGAAAGAGGACCATTTATAGAAATAACAAACTAGACTCGTCGCCCAAATTGCAATTTACTGAAACCATTGGCTGTCTCTACTGCTCGAGTATTTCCGGGAAGAAAGACATCTGGAATATTTGCTACATAAAGTCACGTCTTTATCCCTAACGGGGTAGGCAGACCGTAAACGACCTGAACAAAGGTCGTTCCGCCACATCTGACATAGTTGTGAGGGTTATTTAAGATAAATTTGTAGGTATTTTGCTGTAGTGACAGGTTGACAGCCCATCGCCTAAATTACAATATACTGAAACCCTCGGATCTCTTAGCTGACTATTACAGCATACCCGGGAGGAAATTCAGCTGGCTTATTCTATGTTTTTCTCTTGCTCCCAGTCCAGCATGGAATATTTGCTCCCACTCAAAAATAGATTGAGAACAATACGCAGAGTAATGTTACCCCCTGTGGGAGATTTCTATAATTCGAACTGTTAAAGAAAGGATAACCACATACAATATTGAATCAAATATGTTCAAACTGTAACAAAGCAATCAGCTTCTTCGAACAAGGGCTTCGAAAAGAAAAGTAAAGAAAATAAGGCTTTTTTTTCAAGGCTTTTTTTTCTTACTTACAATACAAATAGATCTCTATAAATACAATACGCTTTCTAAATTCAATTAGGATTTCCACGCTTTGGTTCCATTTTCTTTAGTAATATAAGATTAAAATTGGTGGATTATATCATTTTTCTTTGTAAAAATTGGTACACAAATGAAAATCTATTAAGTACATAGTTATTACTAATGAATTATATTATCTATACATATATATACGAGCACATCTATGGCAGCCTTGGAGTCCACAACGTAGCAGATAAGCTGCAGCTGTATGGGCATTTAAGTCGCATACCGCCAGACTACGTCGGAAAAAGATGCCTCGATCTCACGCGCGCTAAGCGCGAAGCGCTGGCTTGACGTCGTAAAAGCGGACATGGAAGAGAACGATCTCACACCAGTGGATGCTGAAGACCGGGCAAAGTGAAGTAGAAAAAGCCGGAAAGCGGACCCCAGCATCAGGCTGGGAAAACGCTAAGCAGAAGAAAAAGATCTATAGATATATATTTCTACCATGCTGGGAGCGAGAGAAAAACATGGAATGTGCTAGCTGCATTTCCTCCCGGGCATGCTGTAAAAACCAGCTAAGGGATCCGAGGGTCTCTATATTGTAATTTAGGCGATGGGCTGACAACCTGTCACTACAGCAATATACCTACAAATATATCTTAAATAACCTTCAAAACTTTGTCAGACGTTACTGTACGACCTTTGTTTAGGTCGTTTAGGCTCTGCCTACCCCATTAGGGATGAAGGGGGGATTATATGTATGTATGTATATATGTACATAGTTATTTACCTATTAATTTATAACATGACATCATCGGTTTCCTCTTCTACTGAATTTAATTACCCTTGAACTTTATAATAGCACTCTACATTGTAATTTCCAAATGAAAGCCTTAAGCAATCTATCATTCTATAACTTCATGAGAAGTTATCTACATCTAACACTATATTACTTACTTTTTTCAGGATTTTGATGAAATCGGCTATGTGATCAAATAAATAATAATAAATAAATAGATCTTTATTACGATTTTGATCAAAACCCGGACTTTGAAGAAATACTGATCATAATCCAGAGAAAGGTCTAAGATTTTGTCAATGTCCGGCTTTTGATGAAAGAACCTAGTATTTTGACAAAGTCCGGGGTTTGATCAATCAAATTGGTTTTTGGTTTTATGATAAAAATAAAGTAAACAAACTCTAATTTAGTTCACAGAGGTATCATAAAACCAAAAACCAATTGATCAAAACTCGGACTTCGACAAAATCGTAGAATTTTCTCTGGGATATGACTAATATTTTGTCAAAGTCCGGGTTTTGATCAAAATCCTAGTTTATTGATCAAAAAACCGATTTCATCATGCGACACATCTATATGTACATAGCTATATGTATTTTGTCCTCTACGAGCGCTTTGAAAGCTCAAATCATGTTTGTAAGGTTGAATCACGTCTACTTTGTCTTTGATGTAGGTTTATATACTGTTTTCAGAAATATTTACATGCAATAACTAGTTTGTTATGCATACTATGTTATGCATTACTAAACATAAATTCCATTACTATTTAATAAAGTAAAACAAATATGAAATCTCAAATAAGAGCAGAATGCAGAGCGACCAGAAGGTCAAGTACTTAAATATAATATTACTGCTTGTAGACCATTGTCACTCTGGCTCTGAGAAGATAGAAATGAAAGGACCTACATTTTACTTTGCGGTGGAACATTTAGCTACACTTTTGATTAAAATGTCACAAAGGAACTCAACTCGAGCTCCGATATGAGCACTTACGACCGCTGTGCAGCAATATCTAACTCAAAGTGGATCGTTTGAAACGAGACACAGTTGCCACGGCTTTGTGACGCAGTTCTATATGAACCATTTGCTTGTAAGACTCTTATTTCTGTTCTATATTTACTTTATCTGTCAATAGGAGAACATTTTAGGTACTTACTGAGCTCATTCAATGAATAATATATTAAAATACAGATAGACCTAAACCTAATGTGACGTCAGTGCTGTTTATATGTAGTCCTGAGCTGTTGAGACGTCTTGAACAAACTGTAGCAACAATTTTATTTACAAGAACGTAAACTTTCTTTTATTAAAATAACTTAAACTGCGTCATGTTGTTTTCTTACCCAAAATTTGATTAAGAAGTGACGAAATACGGCTGTTGTTTTGGTAATACTTCTAAAATCAATTTGCTTCAACAAAGCCTACGTTAATGATTCGTGGTCGCAAAAAAACATCGTAAAGCCTTCTAAATGTAATATTTTTAGCAACCCATCACTGCCCCCGGAAATTTAATAAACGCGGTTAAAGTCAAATTTGGTGGAGGCTTATTCTGTTACGATATTAGGAAAATAATTGGAATTTGAAGGTAAACTCATATTTGAGCGAAACCAACTTTTAGAAAATTGTAAATAAATGGTGTTTAAGTTCACTGACTATATGGAAAAATCCCACAAATTATATATTCTAAATATTTAGTCAACAATCTGAACGTAATTAAAAATTAATGCACTATATCAGTTTTTAAGAATCCTTTAATTACATTCTGTACCTACTATTCCACATTATCAAATTACGCATGTAATCTAACACTGAAGTGAACGTCGTATCTAATGGAAGACTCCAGCATACACCTGTTGCGATCTAGTTAGTACAGCTGTGTTTGCACCGGCGGCCATTAGTGGGGGCATATAGACCACCGGATACGAACATGTGGGCGCAATAGCCGGAGCTAAGTGGAACAAGCCTGAAGCGACTCTTTGAAGTGAGGTAGTTATAGCTAGTGTTACAAGTGATTAGTTCTTCCATGCTGGACTATTTGTAATTGTGTGTGTGTGTGTATGTATGTTTGTAACTAATAAACTAAAAAAACTACTTACCCAATTTCATAAAATATTTTACCATTTCAAAGCTACGTTCACCCTGAGTAACACTGGCTACTGTTATGGCTACCACGGGAAAGTGCATTCCTACGGGAAAACGTTTTTAGCAGCGGGTGACACCGCCGACAGAAAGCTAGTTATCAATATTCAAAGTGTTTATATCAATTCCATTCTGGACGTAGACGGGAAAACATAGAATCAGAACAAAGTCGTTGTTCGACTTGAGAATCCACTCGCTAAGAAGAAGAAGAACAAAGTGTTCCGGTCCGAAAGGTAAAGGAGCCAGCATAATTACTGCTCATGAGACACTCATTGTTATGTTTCAAGATGTGCAACACACTCTGCTAAGTTTAACGTATGTATTGTAGTTTATGTACTTATTATACATGCGATATATAAGTATTAGATTTGTATGTACTGTTTGATTTCAACTTAGTGATTTATTATTTTTACATTTAATAGTTCTAGTTCATATAATTTAAAGTTTATCTGTTTAATTTTAGTTTACGTAGCATTGTATTTGTCTGACCCTTAAAATGTTTCTCATTCTCTCAACTGCCAGTGGCCCGCAGCTTGCTCTTGCATACCTTTCTGTAAACTTAATTTCTTGTGTTTTAAGGCAACAAAGAATATATGCTATTTCATTTTGTATAGTGGGTGGATACATGCTACGGTACTGATTTGATTACAGATGGTATATGCTTGGTTACCATACTAAAAAAAAAACGTTTGCACGTGTATAACGGTAAAGGTGAAAGAGGAATGAGACTATTGTTTGGGAAACAGATATTCGATTTATTAATTGCCGTAACTAATGTATTTTTTTTACCAATATGGACCGTAAGCATGTAAATATTGTTAGCAAATAAGTATTTTCCATATTCACAATTCAAATATTAAATAAGAGTTCAAAGATGAAGAGATACATTTTCTTTCCTTCTTCTTAAAACAAGAGTTCAAGGGTGGTTAAATAAAGATAAAGCTTTCCTCTGGTAATACTTTGGTGACAAAATTGTGACGGTCCATTTTAACGAGGGTGCGTTTTTCTTTCATTTAATCATGCTCAAAGTAAGAAAGCTTTCATCACTCTTAAACATTTTATTCATATTTTGTTAGCCCGCGACCACAACATAAATGTATTTTTTTTATTCTGGGACTTTTTTATAGAAATGCATGATTTGCTCGCCGTAGCAAAAACACGCTACGCTAGTAATAGGACGCTACGCCGTAGCATTAGCTACGGCACATGTAGCATGCACAAGTTTCTTTTGGAAGTATTTACTATGTTAATTCTGTGGCATTTATCTAATCAGTAAGTTTTTTTAGCCCCCTGTCATGCCATCAACATTTGACTTCATTATTTAGATTTAGAACAGTTCTGTGTTATTTATACGTAAATTAATTAAGCCCACGATCCAACTACGATTTTATCCTTAACGTTTCGACAATATATCAGGATATTTTCCGAAATAAGATTCTCGCATTTATAACTTAACCACAACAGGATAAAATAAGAAATGCGTCATTCCACTCTAAGGGTCGTAATTATAAATCAATCTCAAGATTGAAAGCAATATTAAGTATTCATTTGACAGGCCTTTTTGTACTGGAATGACATTTCTGATACGAACTCAAATTGGCTGTCAATCTTGAGATCGCTTTATAAATACGAGCCTAAGTGGTTTCACATTCTCTGTGGCTAACGGTCTCTATCCATTACTCTCCACAATCTCCACTTCTATATTAAGCCACATGCTCTAGTTGTGGTTCTTTCATTTCAACTTGTCACGGCCCCTACTATTTGATGTCGAGATTACATATAAACTACTGGAAAATAGTACGTTACTTTAGAAGTCGAAAATAAACAATATTATAGTCGAGTAAATTTGGAAGGCCGAGACACAGTCGTGGCCATAGATTGCGTTTCCGGCTGAGACTAGTATACTAATTTTCTCTCAATTTGCGCGGAAACAACAACAATACACTTAAAAATAAACATCAAAGTTGTGATTCCTCTATAATATTTTGACATTTTAAATTTACATAGCGCCTTTGATAGATAGATAGATATATTCTTTATTGCACATAAAACACAAACAACTGGACTTTGACAGGCGCACATTCCATTCATGCATTGTATACTTTAAAGGCTTCGCGTAGCGGTCGTTAACGGTCTTTGTTGTCGTTTTTAGAAATTGCTGGCGTTTACGAATTTGAGGACCGAAAAAAGTTAATGTAGATTTTGTTTTATTTTTTTTAAATGAAGCTTTTTCGGAGAAAATTCGTTTTGGAATAAAATTAAGCTTTTGTCTCTTACGGAAAATATATGCCCTAATTCCTCCACTAAAAGCCGCTATCGCTTTTTCTGTCAAATTTTGTAGAAAATTTTAGATGGGTACGAGTATGTATGTGTATTTGGAACTAAAACTATACAGCATTTAATCATGTAACCACATTCTCTGATGAGGTGGTGTCTATGCAAATGTCTTAAAGCTTTGTGGTAATATTGTCTATGCAAATATCTTAAAGCGTTTGAGGAGATATGTCTTCAAGCACACAAGGCGTCTGCGAGGTAGCATAGTTTTGCGTTTGTTTGAGCAACGTAATTTTGTTCATGTGATTTTGCCTATTGTTACACCACGCTAGACTGGCAGCGATAAAAAATATAGAGAGATCCAATAGCTACAGTAGAAGTAAGTTTCAGTGAATTGTAATTGTGGTGATTAATTATCAACCCGTCATCACAGTATCCGCAATGCAATCTGAATAGACAAAGCTGACAACGACGTTTTCATAATAAATCTGAAGAAGAATTTCAACGACGAAGCTCAAGCGACTTTTGTAAGTTGTTGGCGAGGTGTAATTTTATGTACACGTATGTAATTTAATTTTATGTTAGATTTCCATACTTAATAAAATCTTATTTTAATTACAGACACGCTAAGTAATATGCAAGAAGCGTCTTAACTCGTAAAGTTAGTCCTGTACAAGTTGACGGTTCCAGTGCCCCAGTATTGCCCTTGGTGGTAAGCCGTCGTAAGCTTGCTACTTCAACTTTCAAGTCTCGACTTTGACTTTGATCAAATTCATCGAACTAGTCGGAAGTTTGATTAAAACTAGACTAGGCTAGGTTGTTTATGAAGTGCTGTTTGCGCACAGTGAAGATTCATCTATCGATTAGTTAGAGACTTATAGAGTCAGGGTTGAAATGTTTGAAAAACATTGCTGTATAGCAACATTATAAAAAGTCTAGACAAACATCAAAGTTGCCTGTTCAACGAAAAAGAAACTTTGATAAAATATTATCAAATTACTCAGAAGTTTGATTACGACTAGACGTTATTAATACAATTGTTTATTAATAAAAATCTTCTTGATTTTTATATATCTTGTGGTATGGATGTGGGTATTATCCCTAACTTACGAATGGTGTTTATCAGTGTTTTGCTGCGTAGAATATTGGCTAATTTTTATCTTATATTTGTTAATAAATTTCGTCTAAATTCATTTCGTCGCTTCGGAATAATGGACGACTCCACATGACTTTTCGATATTTTTCCAATACATTTTCCAAACCTTTTCGATCCAAACTTATCTTGAGTGAATATGAAGTAAAAAGAAAATAACGAACTTTTAGAACATACGTTGAAAAAATTGATAAAAAGTATAAGAGGTTAGATTGAGGAAGTAGTTCGAAGAATAAATATAGGTATATGATGAAGTGATGAGAATACGTACCGCTATTTCCGTATCCTTGATACAAAACTGAATGTTTGAAGCAGATGGTTTGGTTCCCACTCGGTGTGAGACACAGTTGACATTTTATTAATTAGTTGATATATTTAATTATTTGAAATTACATGAGAAGTAGTTAATATCATTACCTACTAGTCAGGAGTATGTCACCTATTTAAATATGAAAATGTTAAACTTGAACTGCTGACCGTTGTACAAAATGAAAGACATTTAGTTCGTTTGATGATCGACTCTTAAAACTGACGGTGATTTTTGTTGATATCACCGTTTCGATGAAAAAGCTTTCAATATTACTTATGTCTTTTTATTTTTTTTATTAGACAGGTTTCCGTTTACGTAAAATATTACGCAAATGTTTTAAATAGATGTCAAATTAATAGGATATTTTCTGCTACATTTCTGACATGACCCAAATCAAAGTGACAAATAAACGCGCTGACTTTTATTTTAGGATTAAGGAACCCACCTTTATAAATAATGAAACTTGCGTCGCTCCCTTATTCGACAGTTCCCAACCTTTACCATATCCTGAAAGGTTTCTAAAAGGTTATTAGAAATTCTTTCAATAGAGCATGTACACAAGCAAATCCTATAAAAATAGAACTCAGATAACGGGGAAATAAAGATAGGTAAATCTTTATTACTCTAGTATCATAGCCGACTAAACACTAGTTGTATGTTTTATTAAGCTACGCGTGCGTGTGCTGTATAATAGTGCTTTCAACTTTACGGGTCTTTAAAATGTTTTACTTAATTGAAAGATAAAGGGGAGGCCTTTGCCCAGCAGTGGGACAATTTATGGGCTACAAAAAAATAATTGAAATCAGAATATCAATTTAGCTGTATCTAAAAAATACAAGTGGCAATTTTTAGGCGCGCTTATTTATAAAATATAGTAAGTTTCGATTTCTTTTACTACTGTTGTGTTTTTATACAAGTTTCTCGAATCGCGGGTATTTGCATTGCAATGCGAGTGTGAGTTTTTTCACGGAAATAAGATATTTTCAACGACTAACGAAATTTAGTATTTTTTTGTCTAAAATATTGTTAAATAAGAAAATACACTAGGTAAATAAAGTTTCAGGTAAGGTGACGATACTAGCCAAGTGGTACCCCCATGAGAATCGAAAAACCGGTCCAATAAAATTAAGTTATTCTGATTAAAATAATTTAGAACCTTAGAAATTACCGATTCATAGTTCGTTGTAGTAACATGAAGAAAAGTTGCGAATAACGGCCACCAACGGTAACTTTTCTTCCTGTTACTACAACGAGCTATGAATCGGTAATTTATAAAGTTCTAAATTATCTTAATTACTATAAATTGATTCTGTTTAACCGATTTTTTCTTTCACTGCGTTTTTAGTGAATTATGATGTTTTTACTAATGGGGGCGCCACTTGGCTAGTGTCGCCACCTTGCGCCAGTGGCTGGCACGAGACCACCTATGCTGCGCTCACGTGCCAGCTACTACGTAGATCCGTGTTCCAATTTACATGCCAACGTCAACGCCATGTTGTGGAAACGCCACAGGAACGCTTTGGCCTGTTTGTGTTACATACACGTTGCATAACTTTTTAATGAAATTTCGATGCATGGCTATGACGTAGACTTTTGCCTACAATACCTTTCTGTCTGTCTTCAAAATATACTAAACTGAATTGTACGACTATGTTTTGATACCAGCGTGTCTTTTCTACCATTCTATAAAATCGTTACACAATGACCACATACTATCAGACTTTAATATATCCTACAATGCGCATTGTGAGCCCGCACGCTACGCTAACCACTGAAAGAGTCCTATTTATAGAGGTTCTACATTCGTTACTGAAGACCTTTTTCGAAGAAGTTTCAGGACCCAATTTCCGGCCGGTCATACACTTGATATCCTAAGAACTCCTAATGGGTTTAGGTTCTGTTACTTCATATTTGTATTTATATATGTATTTTCTTTGTTGCAGCTGCTGGGCTCTGACACAGAATGGCATTTCGCGCATCGGGGGCTGCCGCACGCGCGCCCGCGCCGCTCCATCGCGCACTCGCGGTTACTCAAGCAACACCCGCTGGTAAGCGTTCAGAAATTCATAAATACATACATACACATACATAAATCACGCCTTTATCCCTTACAGGGTAGGCAGAGCGTTTAACGCCTCGTAACAGGCGCTTTCGCCACGTCTGACAAAAAATTTAGGGCAATTTTAGTTTGTAATATGTATTGCTATAGTGACAGGTTGTCAGCCCATCGCCTAAATTACAATACACTGTAACCCTCGAGTCCCTTTTGCTGACTTCAACAGCATGCCCGGGAGGAAGGGCAGCTGGAACATTCTATGTTTTTCTATCTCTCCCAGTCCAGCATGGAAGTGAAAATTGAAAATTCATAAATTATACCTGTTATTAAGTTTTTTTTCAAATACGACCGGCTGAAAGCGGTTAGCATAGCAGCCGTATCCAACTCCAAACCTAATCAGTTGCCAAATCATAAAGTTATCGCCAATATATGGCTTGAGATGGATAAGACCGATGGCTAAGAGAAGAGGGGCAAAAGTATATTCCTTTTAATAAAAGTCCAGACGGGGTTTTAGTATCAATCTAGACAACCTTTATTATTATTCTTCTGTCTACTTCGCAAACTTTACCTAACTAAAGAGAACGCACAATGTTGTCACAATTAGATTTCTAGCCTAGAAAGCTTTCCGGGCAGCAAAATTATTTACGGATTGCGTTATTCGAACAGGCGTTTCCGTCGTAGCGGGACCCACATCAATCAATCACTTCTAATCCAGATTTGCGAGTGATGTACTGTTGTTATATTGTCGAGATTTTGTTACGACGTAGATTTATGTTTTATATTAATTTGATATAACGATACCAGTGACCATTATAATGATGATAGACATATATTTAGCGTCCAAGATATTTAGCCAAATTTGGAAGATATATTTAGCCAAAAGATAGCTGGATTATATATTTATACATATATTCTTTATTAAAAGTTTAGACAGTTGAACTTATAGTTAGGACACAACAGAGAATATAAGAGGTCTTGTCTTAATAACTTGTGTGAGTCTGTGATGAATGGGAAAGGATTGTCAAACGATCATCTATTAAGCCTAAAATCCGTATCAAGAGCTAATTACAAAACGAACTCAGCTACCCTTTTTCCATCAATGTTAACTCGGTCAATATAAAAATCTTAAACAGTTTTAAAAAAAGACTCCTCATTCCACAGGTGCACGCAGCCGTCCAGCAGACGGGGTTTAAGCGCGTGAAGCGAGGGTTCCGCGCTCTCCAGCTGCCGGAGACAGTCCCAGCTGATGAGCCCCGCGACCCTTACTTCCCCCTGCAGTGGTACTTAAAAAACACCGGCCAGAATGGCGGGAAGCCCAAGCTGGATCTGAATGTCGAGGCAGCATGGGCGCAGGGGTACACGGGCGTCAATGTCACCACTGCTATCATGGATGATGGTAGGTATTCTTATTAGGTGTTCATACCGTATGACTAACTGCCTCCGTGGTCTAGTGGTCAGAGCCATGGGCTTACGATCTGGTGGTCCTGGGTTCAATTCCCGTTCGTTTTATCAATTTATCACTTTTTGAGGTTTTCCCCAGTTTGGTTAGGACATTACAGGCTAAACCTGCTCACCTGATTGTCCGAAAACAAAATTATTCCGTGCTTCGGAGGGTACATCAAGCCGTCGTTTTTGATAGTGGTCGTTCTACTAGGCGGTTTGAAAACTCTGACACCAGGGTTCTTTGGGTCGTTCGACTCGAGGATCCACTCGCTAAGACGAAGACCGTATGATGCTGGATCAGAACACCATCATCCCTTTTCTTTGACTAATAGCAGCGTTGTCAAACAAATTTTACACAAAGTATGACAATTATGTAATCACAAATTCGGTAATATAGTTGACATAAATGGGATTTTATTCAGGTTGCAGGAGGAAGCCTTACCTAGGTTGTTTTAATATATCTCTGTTTAAGTTTTAGGTATTATACCATTTAAACCATTTATTTGCCACACAAAAAATACAGTTTTCAACTTAACATTAAACAGTATGCATAGGTATGTAAGTAAGGTACAATTTTAACTTATTATCTATTTAAAATAAACTAAAGGCATCATCATCTCCCTAGCCTTATCTCGTATCTTATGGGGTCGGCTATCTAATCTAGGGGATTGAACGAGGGTACTGGTTTCTACACAGAGCGACTGCCATCTGACCTCCGCAACCCAGAAGGGAAACCAGACCCAATCCTAGATTAAGTCAGAGTTTTCAAGCCGCCAATGCTTAGCATTGGCCTCTGATATGGCTTAACGACTAATATCTACGGTATTAAACGATATTAACCGGGACCAACGGCTTAACGTGCCTTCCGAAGCACGGAAAAAGCGCCGAATAAACGTACATATGAAATTCGAAAACAGAAAAACACATTGGTACGTGGTGGGATTCGAACCACGACCTCCCGCTCAGGAGGCAGCGTCCCTATCCACTACACCATCGGGCTCTTTTTAAAGGCATAAGGTATCGATTTGTATAGAATGCCACTTACCTAACATGTTTAACTTTTTACTGTTTCGCGGTAAAAGAAAGTTACGATGATCTTATTTCTTCCCTGCCTACATTTCAAGGTAAAATGTGGAATAGTAACCTATTAACCGTACCTACATACATACATATTATCACGCCTTCATCCCTAATGGGTAGGCAGAGCGTAAACGACGTAAATAAAGGTTGTTTGGCCACGTCTGACAAAGTTTTGAGGGTTATTAATATATAGGTATACTGCTATAGTGACAGGTTGTCAGCCTATCGCCTTAATTGCAATATACTGCCCTTGGATCCCGTAGCTGGTTTTTACAGCATGCCCGGGTGGAAATGCAACTGGCACATTCTATGTTTTTCTCTCGCTCCCAGTCCAGCTTGGAATAAACCGTACCTAACATTAAATAAATACTTGGATGGCTTTTATGAACCATCAAACGATTGAGAGAATAAGAGTCTTAGGTTACTCTGACCTTTAAAAGGGAATTGAAGCGCATATAGGATAACAATATCATCACTTCTCAAAGAAAAAAGAAAATATATTTTTGTGAAAGTTTTTTATTTGAACTACGTAGTTTCCAGAAACCAACTTAAGACGTAAAAAGAAATGGCTTATTTTTTAAGAATTACGATTTTTTTTGTAGATTTCAGATTCTATTCAAGGCAACGCTGAATTAATTATAATTTAGAATTTTTTATTCTTTTTACCCTAGGTAGCTTTGATCTTTTATTTTTAGAGAATGGTTTCTTCGATCAATCACACTAAAAGCAACATTCAATCAATGTTCGGTTTATTTCTAAGTATTTTCTGAAAAATATTGCGTATTATGCGGAGATGGCTAATTTTAGATATTTTTTTCTTGCAGGTGTGGACTACATGCATCCGGATTTGAAATTTAATTACGTAAGTAGTTAAACTTTGATATTTGAGTCCTTTTTTACATTTTGTCCAAAAGGGAAAGCAGAAAGGATATTTCGTGTCCTTATTTCATCGGTCGCAGTGTATTTTTTCATCAACAATTTTCTTCTTTATTAATAATTTTCTCTTAATGAGTTTCTAAGTACAGTATTTTTCATAATAGCGAGTTAGAGAAATAAAAGAATAGTTAATTACTTTTCTAACGGAGGACTTCTTTGTTACCCACAGTGAAATTAAATAAAACCTTAACACTTTCACGGCCGACAACGTGACATTTACGTTATAATTTGTATTATTCCTTAATTCGCGCGTCACGATATATTACGTTTATGACTCTCATATTTTTTTCTTATAAATCCCGCCGCTTTAACGTGATTAGCGTTTATCGTCCTTGTGGATTGGTTCATTGGTACCACACATCCAAACAATTATAAGTGTGGCGCTTCAAGTGTAAGTGCGAGAGCGAAAATATTTATTAGATTGTTATTTTGAACGGGATTATTACCGCGATTATATAAATATAATCCTCTTATATAAAAGTTACCTCGATATTCATTATAACATTCAAACTGTAGGGAACAAACGCGAAAATCACAGAAAAAATATAACTAGACTATATGATACTGGATTAGACTTCTTTTTCAAAGACATTGAATTTTCCTAATCATTCTTTTAATAAAAAAAAATATACATATTTTATTATTTTATTTCATAAATAAAAAATATAAATGTCATTAATATAGTAACAAAAAAGTAGTTGGTTATCTAGACTGGTTTATTTTTTATAACCATTTAAAATAACTGGAAATGGCCGGCGAGCTGTGGATTGCCATATAAAAAATGCCTGGCCCTGAAAGTGTTAACCAGAGATAAATAAAAAAGGAAATAATACAAAGAGCATTTCTGCCGTGTTATACGAAGTAGTACAGTCGGCATAATAAACAATGACACTAAGGCTCGTATTTATGAAGCGATATCAAACTTCAGAGCAATATTAAATATGGGTTTGACAGGCCAGTTTGTACTGAAATGACATTTCTGCTGCTGATTACAAATACGACCCTAAATCAATAGCCAATAGATTATTTAATTTATTATTTATTTATTGTTTATATATTATAAACGTTTAAATAAATTCTTAAAAACTATTATTAAAATAAACGTAAACAGTACGAGTCAATCCTCACGAGGTTAAGCAAGTCTCTGTCAAATTGGTCTATTTTTGCGTTTATCTGCGTCTATCTTATCATTTATCCAGCAATATGCAGCAACGCTTGAATTCAAAATTGTCTTGAAAACTTGAAAATTGACAATCTGTCAGATAGCAAACTGTCAAGTGAAAGATAATTCAATCGCAAATGACACAGTTCTTAATAAACCTGGGCGGAGTGCTGCAGTATAAGGAGAACTGTCAAATCTCAATAATGCTGGCGTTAGTTCCTTTTTTCGCCACTTTCATTTAAAGCGTGGTCGTACTGAACTTGGAGCGGAGTGTTTCTACGTATTTACTTAATAATTTTACCAGCCCATTCCATTCAAGGGAATGTTTCGCGCTTGAATTTTAAATGCGAATTGTTTATTCATGAACATGGACACTCTTTTTATACGCCTTATCCCGGGATAAAGGTAAAAATACTTCCAATTATAATAAGCGAAATTTCTTGCGGGCTTTTCGTCCCACTTGCGGGCTTAATTGCAAAAAATTTGCCAAGCCTTTAATTTTTTTTCCTAATTACTTATTACTTTTTTGTATTTATTTATTATAATTTTTACAATAAACTTATATCTATTACAATAGTCCCACAAAACTGCTTACGCAGTTTGTCTGCAGGATCGATGGGTATCCCTTCGGTGTCTAAAATCAAAGTCAGAAACTGGAACAAAGCACAAGCATAAATTTTACATATATTAACTAGCTCAACATACAAACATACATATAATCACGCCTCTTTCCCTAATTGGGTAGGCAGAGCGTAAACGAGTTAGACCAAGGTCGTTCCGACTCACCTTACAAAGTTTTGAGGGTTATTTAAGACAGATTTTTAGGTATATTGCTGTAGTGACAGGTTGTCAGCCCATCGTCTAGATTGCAATATACAGAAACCCTCGGATCCCTTAGCTGGCTTTTACAGCATACCAGGGAGGAAATGCAGCTGGCACATTCGATATTTTTCTCTCGCTTCCAGTCCAGCATAGAAGAAACTAGCTTACGTTTTCTTGAAAACTAGTTAAGTATTATTTCTTTAGCAATCTATTACAATAATTATTCACAAAGGACTTAAAACCGTTTTAAAATTTACCCTTCATAAAGTTTTTAATTTTTAATATTCCCAATGTTGGCTTGGGCTTTTAACGTTAAACTTCCATCTAACTTTTCTTTCGTTTTATAACGAGATTCGCATAGAATTGACTTAGTTAAATATTTCTTATATTTCCAACGCTCATCTTTATAACTAGAATGTTCTTCCTGTAGGTATTCGCAAAAAAATTGGATATTATCCTACATTTTTGATAAAAACACAGAAAATTATGGATTTCGATTAATTATGATAAGTAGGTGGAAATAATACAAAAAAAGAGATTAATTTTAAAAGTTTGAAATGAAATATCAGGTTAAATAAGTATTCCGAAATTAAAATACGTACCTAGCTGAATCCGACGAAGGTATTTCAAAAATATTATGATCAATGAATCATTAAGGCTCGTATTCATAAAGCGATCTCAAGATTGTGAGCAGTTATTCAGGCCCGTATTTGTAATCCGCACTTGTGATTGACAGCCAGTTTGAGTTCGTATCAGAAATGTAATTTCAGCACCAAATGGCTTGTCAAATCCATACTTAATATTGCTCTCAATCTTGAGATACATTTACAAATACGAGCCTTAGTATGGAATTGACAGGCCTATATGTACTAAAATGACATTTATAATATAAACTTTCTTCCATTCTGGACTGGGAGCGAAATAAAAACATAGAATGTGCCAGCTGCATTTCCTCCCGGGCATGCTGTAAAAACCAGCTAAGGGATCTGAGGGTTTCAGTATATTGCAATTTAGGCGATGGGCTGACAACCTGTCACTACAGCAATATACGTACAAATGCATCTTGAATAACCCTCAAAACTTTGTCAGACGTGGCGGAACGACCTTTGTTTAGGTCGTTGACGCTCTGCCTACCCCATTAGGGATAAAGGCGTGATTATATGTATGTATGTATGTATAATATAAACTCAAACTCGCTGTCAGTTTCAAGTGCTGATTATAAAATAATACTTAAAGTTTCTTAATAAGTATGAAATCCGCCTTTCATCAATCCCCTCTACTCCCTCTCTATTTTCTCCCAGTATGATGGAACTCACTGGGAAATAACCTACTCCACTTACCAATACACTGACCTGAAAAGCCAGCGGGGTCGTTAACGAGAATGGCGACTCTATTAGGTTCTCATTTCAGGGCTTTCATCGATCATAGTGTGGTGTTAACTGTAAGAACTGCCTTCGTGGTCTAGTGGTCAGAGCTATGGGCTCACAATCCAAAGGTCCTGGGTTCGATTCCCACAAAGTTGATATTTGTCAATTTATCATTATGTGGGATTTTCCCCAGTTTGGTTAGGACAATGTGGGCCGATTCACCTGATTGCCTGGAAGAAAAAAGATTCCGTGCTTTGGAGGGCACGTTAAGCCGTCGGTGCCGGTCGCTGTCTTTGATAGTGGTCGTTACACAAACCATATTAGAGGCCTATTAGCTGTGCTATTAGGCGGTTTAAAAACTCTGACACCAGGGTTCATCGGGGCGATTGACTCGACGTGTGGGTACACGACAGAAGAAGACTGTATGCCAGAAAAAGGAGGTATTTGCCCTGCAGTGGAACCTCAGGCTATTCAAAACAAGCAGTCTGCCCCGCAGTTTCATCCATAGCTTAACAAATTACGAGTATATTACCTTATTCTTATTTGTCGTGGCTTTTTTAGTTAAATTACTTTTCATGTTTCTTTTAACTAAAGATGATCCTCAAACTGACAGGGATTGCTCAGTCAACGAAACTGTACAACTATCACCAGAAAATTAACAGGAAGTTATTAAAAAAAAAGTTTTTTCATACAAACTGTGATTGCGGTGGTCTCCTGAAATAATTTCCTGGTAAATGTGGTTCAGTGTAGTTGATTGAGCAACCCCTATCAGTTTGCGGGACGCTGTCCCTTACACCAGGTATATCCTGTATGTCAAAATGTACCTGTGTATCAAAATTATGTGTTCTGATTGTGGAAATTGATTTCAGAACGCGGAGGCTTCCTACGACTTCAGTAGTAACGACCCGTTCCCATACCCGCGCTACACAGACGACTGGTTTAACAGGTAATGATTATTTATTATTGCGGATTTGTAGCACTGGTTCAAATCCCACCACGTACCAATGTGTTTTTCAGTTTTCGAATTTCATATGTACGTTTATTCGGTGCTTTTTCCGTGCTTCCGAAAGCATGTTAAGCCGTTGGTCCCGGTTAATATCGTTTAATACCGTTGATATTAGTCGTTAAGCCATGTCAGAGGCCATTGCTAACCATTGGCGGCTTGAAAACTCTAAACTAATCTAGGATTGGGTCTGGTTTCCCTTCTGGGTTGTGGAGGTCAGATGGCAATCGCTCTGTGTAAAACCAGTACAGCGATGTAAGTAAACCGGTAGAGCGATAGACCAGCATTCCAGAGACGCAGGATACAGCCCTGCCCGAAACAAATTTATGATTTTCTTTCTTTCATAATATAATGATAATTTCTTGGTTTACTCATTCGGCTATAATAATCTTCTATTGGGGCGTGGCTCAACCCTGACTTATGGTCGGAAGTTGAAATTCTGACCAAGCAGGCACTTTGGCTACCGCAGTGTTCGATCAATGTTTACATTTATATTCTGTGTCCCATATGTCTCTAAAGGGTTTATCGACTTACACGTGAAGGCTTCATTGAATCCGAAAGTTAATATACATACATACATATAATCACGCCTTTATCCCTAGTGAGATGACAGAGCGTAAACGACTTAAACAAAGGTCGTTCCGCCACGTCTAACCAAGTTCTGAGGGTTATTCAAGATAGATTTGTAGGTATATTGCTGTAGTGGCAGGTTGTTATCCCATCGCTTAAATTGCAATATACAGAAACCCTCGGATCCCTCTGCTGGTTTTTACAGCATGCCTGGGAAGAAATGCAGCTGGCATATTCTATGTTTTTCTCTCTTTCCTAGTCCAGCATGAAAGAATAATAAAATTATGACTTTTTTGAAGAACATGTAGTTTAGACCATAGATTGTTCTGTCTCATGAAACGATATTTCATTATTCCCAACGAAGGGACTGCGTGGGGGTAGAAGATAATTTGAAGCATGATTAAGTTAGAAAACTCAATACTTAAACCGAAACAGAATGTTTTATCGTGCCAATGAAATATAAGAATTTGCTTTCATAAATGTTGAATGAACTGAACATATTCGTAAGTTTTGTTTATTTTACAATTATTGGCATTGAAAATAGACGTAAATAAGTAGTAACTATTCTATACTATAGTTGTTGATTAGTTTTTGCGTCGTCATGTAGAGACTTCACTTTTTATTACGAAATACCTCGAATTTTGAAGAAAAGTAATTCTACATTTATTTAACTAAGTAAATAGCCAAACAAGGCTGAACCCACAAACATCTGACGGAACAATCGTAGAAGATAGACTCTACAACCTTTTGTGTTTGTGTCTTGATATCAGATGTTCTGAATGGGTCTGTCAGAGGCAGATGATCTCCAGACCAAAGTCTCTAGACTTACATTATGTCTACACCGCAAAGTTAAATCGAATCTCTTATCTTAATGGATTTCTAGGAGACAAGCTTTTGTGCAATTTAGTACGGCCACAGAATAGATAATAGAAAGTACCTACGGTTTTAATGTTACTAGCTAGAAGATTTTTGATCGAAGAAAAGTAACATTGGTACAAAGTTACAAGTATTTTAAAAGTTGGATCCACATTGACGAAAAAATGTTAATACGTGTGTGTATATGAATTTTGTTACACCTTTCCACTATAAAATTTGTGTGATCTGAACACACGAGATTTTAGATCGTGACCACAGAATAGAAGAAAGCGCTGGGATTTAGCGCTATTTTCTATTCAGCGTTTATTTTTTAATATGTGATTGTGCCTGTAAAATGGCAAAGCAATATTAAATAATTTCCTGTCCATTTACTCGAAGCTATGAAGTACCTCATAAAATCAAAGTACGTTGTTAATGCCTGTTGCCTTGTGTGCAATCAAGTGTGAAACCATCGTTTTTGCAGACTTTCTCTACATCCTAGAGAAGGTTATAGAATGTACATTGATGTAATATATAGTATATTATAATAAAACCTTACATTAAAAATTTAGGATGCTGCGAGTGATGGCATTCCGAAGAATAACAAAAGAAAATTTATCATATTTTATTGGCCCGTATTTATATCTTCCATGCTGGACTGGAAGCGAGAGAAAAACTTAGAATGTGCCAGCTGCATTTCCTCCCGGGCATGCTGTAAAAACCAGCTAAGGGATCTGAGGGTTACAGTGTATTGCAAATTTAGGCGATGGGCTGACAACCTGTCTGAAAACTTTGTCAGACGTGGCGGAGCGACCTTTGTTTGGGTCGTTTGCGCTCTGCCTACCCCATCAGGGATACAGGCGTGACTATATGTATGTATGTATTTATAAAGCGATCTCAAGATTAAGAGCAGTATTAAGTATGGATTTGACAGGTCATAATGTACTAAATGACATTTCTGATACGAACTCAAACATGATGTCAGTCTCAAGTGGGCCTAAAACCCATACAAATTCCATATGTGACAGCTACTATCTTACAGTTATTTAAGTATACTAAGGTACTATTAAAACAAATAGATTCACATGTAAAAATAAAAGTCAAATTTTAGGGACGAGACGACCAATAATGACCATCATCCCATGTCTGCTGAAGTACAGAAAAAGCTCTTGATCAATTTTCACTATTGATGTTTTAAAGTTAAATATATACATACATAAAATCACGCCTTTATCTCTAATGGGGTAGGCAGAGCGTAAACGACCTAAGCAAAAGTCGTTCCGCCACGTCTGATAAAGTTTTAAGGGTTATTTAAGATAGATTTGTTGGTTTATGCTGTAGTGACAGGTTGTCAGCCTATCGCCTAAATTTCAATACACACAAACCCTCGGATCCCTTATCTGGAGCCAAATTCCGTAACAATATTAATTGCTCACTTTATGGAAATCAAGACGTAATTTTAATAATGATGAAAATAATTAAGTTACGAAATTAGGGATAATTTATTTGCCTGGAAAGTCTTATGAAAGCTCAAGTCGAGTTTCTGTTTGTAAAGCAAGCCGGCTATTAGGCTAATAGTATATTAAATTTAAGTCTTATTTTTATAATTATATTTCTTATAACTTGAGATATTTCTTAACACGCGTAGGAGCGTCGGTAGCTACAAAGTAAAAGGTACATTTTATTACTCACAGACTTTAGCAAAACAGTAAATAAGTTAAAGAAAACAGAAAGTTACAAAGCATTTTATCCTTTGAATTGAAATTTGTGAGAGAAGGAAATTCTTAGGTATTTGCTAAATAAAAATAACTTATTGTAGAGAGTAGCAAACAAATAAAAGCTTACGGAAGAATGCATACGTATACATACAAACAAAGTATATTCACGCCTTTATCCCTAATGGGGTAGGCAGAGCGTAAACGACGTCTGACAAAGTTTTGAGGGTTTTTTAAGATAGATTTGTAGGCACGTTGCTGTAGTGACAGGTTGTCAGCCCGTCGCCTAAATTTAAATATACTGAAACCCTCGGATCCCTTAGCTGAATTTTACAGCATGCCCGGGAGGAAATGCACCTGGCTGGCACTTTTCAGTGGTTTAAAATAGCCTATGTTACTCAAGGTGAAAGTAGCTTCTGAATGATGAAAGAATTTTGAAATGGGCCCAGTTGTTTTTGAGTTTATTCGTTACAAATGTACATACATATATGTATTTGTAACGTAGTATAGATAAAAACATTGGTGCTGGTGCAGCTTACTTCGTAAGGCTGCGACACGCTACACGGTACACCGAGATCGCGTGTTCAAATACCTCTAGCATCAAATTCAAATTCAAATTCAAATTCAAATATTTATTGCAGTATCACAA
The DNA here is from genome assembly GCA_949820665.1 of Scrobipalpa costella. Taxonomy (NCBI): domain Eukaryota; kingdom Metazoa; phylum Arthropoda; class Insecta; order Lepidoptera; family Gelechiidae; genus Scrobipalpa; species Scrobipalpa costella. Next base: position 5,996,032 of record OX463314.1, read on the forward strand.
TTAATAGTACATTCTTACGAGTAGGTATAAGGTCTTAAAGATAATTGTGACGTCAATGTTCTAGCATGATTTTTTTGTCTTTACGTTTCTTGTTCTAATATAACTTTATGAGCTTCTTAGCGAGTGTTCACCGGGTTATTCCAATCCACTTGCTAAGAAGAAGAACTTAGCACAAGACAGATCAATGGAAGATTAGATGTCAATGCGCCATAATATAGCTGTTTTAGGTTATATCAGTGACCCAAGAGTGTGATATCCCACATAATCCGATTACCCTGGTAAGGCGTGACTCTGCCTACTTTGAACCGCCTCCTTGATTAATGTCGTACAAAGTTTTAGGCACAACTGGATAGAGGCGGCTTACAACAGGGAAAATGGAAGACAGGCAAACTTGGCAATGAAACACGTCTGGCTTACGAAAACAAATAAGATTTGAGTCTGACTCGGCCTTGTTTCATCAAAAGTTGGATTGTTCTCGTTGGTTTACTATAAAGATAGATAGTCTTTGTTTTCAGTACACAAAATTTTACTTACAAAGTCCCTAAATTAACGACGTTTATATGATACCCCGGTTCAGAAAGCTAAGTACAACGAAAAACATTAAAATTAAAGATAGCAGGAAAATATTTCGAAATGGAATCCTTGAACTTCTGAAAAGGGACGTTTTCCTCGTTTGTGCGAAATGTTATATGACGTCTACCTCTCTGGATAATGGATCTTCAGAGAATTTTACACAAATCACTCACCTGTCTCTGATTAAAGCGAAGTTTGTGTTTCATATTTCAATGAAAGCTCAAAGCATGTAGAATAAAATTCTTACGTTACAATTTAAGTCAATTTAGTTAAGTTTTCCAAATCTTATAGAGGTTGCTCAATCAACGAAACTGAAAACAAAACAATTTCACGTACAAAATTATCCGATGTAGGTGGTCATTTTAGAAAGGGAAATTGTTTTTTTTTTTCTGAAATTTGTGAAAATAGATCAATTTCTTAGACTGAGCGCAGTTTTCGAGAACTTGTCCCTTACATACTTTTTATTTTACTTGTAATTTCCTAATGCATATGTTTCTTGCAGCCACGGCACGCGGTGTGCGGGCGAGGTAGCTGCAGCGCGCGACAACGGCGTTTGCGGCGTCGGCGTCGCCTACCACTCTAAAGTCGCCGGTAAGTTATTTTCTACACTACTTTTATCTTTTGCCCCCGTTTTCTAGTGGTATGAACCTTTTGCTTCCTTAGTGGTGTACTCTTGTCACATGTCGATGTAAAATTCTAGTTGTCCTCTCCATCTAACAACATAGAAGCGGCGTACTGAAATGCGCTTGCTGGTGTGGAGGGAAAACTTTCTAGGCTACAGCGATCTCAAGGTTAAGAGTAATATTAAGTTTCGTTTTGACAGGTTTTTTTTGTATTGAAATGACATATCTGGTACGGACTCAAACTAGCTTTCAATCTCAAGTGATGTATATTATTACGGGCCCTAGAGGTCAAGTGGATATGGAATAGCTTTCCCACTTATCAACATACATAATTAAATTATCTCGTATTTTACGAAGCATTTTTGTAGAACGTTGAAGGTTTTGTTCCAAAAGTCTGAAGGTCTGACATGACAACGTTATCTGCTCGACTTAATTAAAACTTTCTTTTTTACAACAAAAAGGATGGATGATGAAAAGTTTGACATTCTTTGCACTCTTTAATTGTTTTAGTTATTTACTTTTCCTTCATATTACGAAGAGAAATGTTTTTTTTTTTAACACAAAATACTTAAGAAATTTTAAGGGGAGATGTAATTCGCTTAATATGTCAGAAGTGTTTTATGTAACGACTACTAAAAGCAACGCAACAACATGTTCCATTGATCAGACTTTCTTATGAGGATCTCGTTCAAACCTGGCTTTCTTTAGTTTTACCAGATAAAGAGTCGAGTTACCGAGGCCAACCAAACGGGATCACATTAAACCATTTTTTTTTATCTGTCCCATGTAATGAGCTGAGCATCAGACAACCTGGATCGGATCTCACATATACGAACTTTCCACTGATTTTCTAAGTGATGAGCCAAATAAGATACTGTTTAATTCCATGTTGGTGCAGGTCTTCTAAGTTTATCTGAATAAAAAGATCACGTGCTCTTAAAAATATTTCCGCGTACTTTTACCCATAGCATGGTTTAAGAGTACGCAAATCCCTAAACCACTTTTTTTGTTAATTGTGGGGATAAGAATTATTTTGGGTATTCATCATCATCATTGGCCTCATACATCGTGGCTATATAAACAAATATATTAAAGTCAATTAAATAGGCTACCAAATAAAACTTATTCAGATTTTTTTATCGCTTATAGTTTTTGTTCCCAAGCTTTAACCTTAAGTGTGTTAACTTGAACCAGGCTACCCTATAATACAATGCAATTCTTTTTCTGCAATCACCCCAGTAAATGTTTAAAGAACATCTGCGTAAAACAGTAAAACGAAAATGAGAATTGTTTGCGAGACAAAAGGTGTTTTCAAGACTTATGAGCTTTAGGCTTAACCTCTCACCTTTTCTTTTTTAGTGAAATACCCACCTTTGGATTTTACGACACGTTTATATATGACACGTGCCTGTGGACATGGTATCCGCTTCACTGAGCCAAATAATAGAAATCTTTGCTCATGTCTTCAACGTTCGTCCTTTGGTAATAAAATACCTGTTTATTTACTGGCTTGATCTAGCTAGATAGTTAGAGATACACCTGTGGGTAATTCAGCACCAGCTGAATTTATTAGTCATTCGGCAATACTAGAATACTCAGCCATGAAAAATTGTTTTCTACGACTCCCTAGGGAATCCGCGTTGCCATCATTTTACCCAGTTTATTATCCAATCTTATCCAACGATTCGCAGCCACTATTTTTAATCAAGTAAACCTTTTCACGAACATAACTTTTCCCTGTGATCTGTGTTGTTTACTTGTATGGGGAAATCCCTAATGAAAAATAAAAAGGAAATAAATGGCATTAGAATGGGAGCCGTGAGGTAGCTGGCAGAGAAGCTTAATATTAATTTTATATTTTCAAACCCTCGAGGGAGCGGTTTGTTTTATTTAAATTGCGATTCTGAATGGAGGGTGTTTCACAGGTGAAAAATTGATTGAATAAATTGCAGAAACAAAGCTATTCTTATTAAGGATTTATCTCACCTGCAATAACAGCAACAACTTTGTGAAATGAATTTTGTAAAAATAGCTGCAGAATAAATCCTCTTAAGGCAGAATACAAAGAACATTCATTATTGCAGAAGCTTTTATTCTCGGGAATTATGCATTTTCATATTTTTATGTTTAAAATACAGAACTGAACAAAGTAATGGGCTTGATTGTGGATATCACCGGCTAAAACTAAAATCTATCTGTTACTTTCAAAATAATGAAATTGAAAAATGACTGATTTATACTCTATGGTTTTACACTTTGTCCGCTAGATTTTGACGCGCATTTGCACGTTTCCCCAGTATTTCTGCAAATTTTATCCTATATTATGGATAAAAATGACAGATAACGTATAAAACCACAGGCTATAAATCAAAAACTGGAAAGAATAGATCTGTCTTAGTTTAAAAGTGCCAAATAGATTTAAATTTTAGGTTTAGCCGGATGAATCTAGAATTAAGCCCAATGATTGCCTACAACTCAGTTCGTAGCAATGTGCTACGTTTCATAGATAGCGCTACGTATTTACAATCTGTATTGCAACTTGATGACAATAATGATAACAGAGGGAAATAGATAACGTAAATATTGACACACGATATCAAAATAACTATGAGTAGTATGAGTACGTATTCACTATCATACCTACGTCAGAAAATTGGGCCGGAGGTTTTTTTGTTTTGATAATGAACTGACTGACAATGATGGGCGTTATGACGGCACGGCGACGGCAATGGTGACGGCACGGCACCGTCGATGGCACGGCATCATCGACGGTACCGTGGAAGAGATAATCTATGAAAATCAATGAAATTATATAGAACGCTTTTCTATTTGCTGGCAAGGCATTGTTTCGTCGAAGATTGATTCCCATCGGTTCCGTCGCCGGCCTGCCTAACTGCATGTGTTTTGTATTCGTACGAATCATGCGCGTGTGTGTGCGCGCTCAGATTGGAACAAGGTGGACGTTGTCGTGTCGTTGCCGTGCTGTCTAGAGGAAAAAGCTGAGTTGGGTTGAGTTTGGTTGAGGTGGGTTGAGTTGGGTTGAGCTGGTTTGAGTTAGGTTGAGCTGGGTTGAGTTGAGTTGAGCTGAGTTGAGTTACGTTCAGTTGGGTTGGGTTGGGTCGAGTTGGGTTGGGTATAAAAAAAACCCGCTGATAGTTGTTCAGCGTCCTTGACTGAGCAACCACTATCGGTTTGCGGGACGCTGTCTCTTACACCTGGTATATGCTATCCAACGTGGAAACGCGATCAAATTTATGAGCATATTTCCTCCGGGTACAATGAGGAGCAGCCTCTTTGACTTATATATTTTTTTGTTTTGTTTTTATTGTAATGTTTCTATTCGTAGTTTTATTATGATTACAATTAACACCCTATATTCTCTCCACGTACAATGCTATTGATACTGTACGTACGTATATCCGTGTTCAGAAATATGATTAATGAGATTGTCCACAAAATTAGCTCGCAGTAATGAAAGTAATCTAGCGTTGTTATTGTGCTTTTCATTACCTGAATATCACATACATACATAAAACTAAACACGCTTTTATCCCTAATGGGGTACGCAGAGCGTAAACGACCTAAACAAAGGTCGCTCCGCTACGTCTGACAAAGTTTCGAGGGTTATTTAAGATAGATTTGTAGGTATATTGCTGTATTTACGGAATACCCGGGAGGAAATGCAACTAACACATTCTATATTTTTCTGTTGGTCCCAGTCCAGCATGAAAGAATATCACGACGTGCGTAATTCCTTATGAACATTAATTTGATGAGTATAATATTCCAGAATATACAATGTAAGCAAGCATGTTATAGGATATTAATTATAGGATTAAAATAAAGATCCTATCATCATCTGCCTAGCAAGATAAGGATCCCGTATCTTACGGGGTTGGCTACCTAATTTAGGGGATTGAACAGTTTTTAAACAGAGCGACTCCCATTTGACCTTCGCAACCCTCGATGGCAGTAATTCTGGTAAAACCATTTCTAAACTAACTTGATGGTTCAATTGTAACCTGTTTAAATAAATAAGATTACTTAAGTATTTACAATTATCTTTACTAATAATTCACCGATCTCAGATAGTAAAATATTTTATGTCTATTCCATACAAGGTCTATTCCTAACGTTAAATAAAAATGAGAAATATGTAGGGCTAGCTGAGCACTATGTAAAAAAGGCAAATGTGGAAAGTAAAATAACCTTAGCTGCCTCCGTGGTCCAGTGGTCAGAATCATGGGCTCGCGATCCGGAGTTCCTGGTTTCGATTCCCAGGGGGGGAACACAAAGTTGATATTTGTCAATTTATCACACAGCAGGCTAAATCGCCTGATTGTCCGAAAAGGAAACGGATTACGTGCTTCGGAGGGAACGTTAAGCCTTGGTTCCTGGTTACTGTCTTTGATAGTGGTCTTTACACAAAAACCTTGCCGGAGACCCAATAGCTGTGCTACTAGGCGGCTTAGAAACTCTAATACCAGGGTTCATCGGGTCGTTGTTCGACTCGAAAACCCACTGGTAAAAGAAGACCCTATTTGGCTGAAAGAGAATCGCAGCACTTGTTGCTTTGCCTTCATATAAATTTTACAGTCTTCTAACATATGGAAATTAATCAAGTTACATCAAGATAATTAAATTTCTTAAGATAATATTGAGAGCTTATTGTTTGTATCGTGAGTCTTTTGAAAAATTTGATTCAATAGGTTCAGTTAAATTACGAGTAATAATTGAAGGTTCTTATTAGAGGAATTAATTTTATCCCACTTGTTCCGGTTCAATTTCGATCTGTTGTTTTGCAATTTAATGCTTCTAGTCGCAGAAACAAACGATCATACATACACACATAATCACGCCGTTATCACTAATGGAGTAGCGCAATCGACTTAAACAAAGGTCGTTCCGCCACGTCTGACAAAGTTTTGACGGTTATTAAAATATTTTTGTAGGTAAATTGCTGTTGTGACAGGTCGTCAGCCCATTGCCCAAATTGCAATATACAGAAACCCTCTGATCCCTTAGTGGTTTTTACAGCATGTCCAGGAGGAAATGCAGCAGGCACATTCTATGTTTTTTCTCTAACTCCCAGTCCAGCATGGAAGATAAGAGACAAGCGATCATGTTTTATGAAAACCAATGTTACAAAAAAACCGTGGTAAAAAACAGGGATAGTTTAGTCTATTAAAATAGCACAAAATGTCAATACTCACAGACGCAGAAGGGATTTTTCAATGAATATTCATTCCAGTCTAGTTAAAAATATCTTTAAGCTCTTTTTTATAAGTCTTACTAAGATCACAAAGGTTCAGTCCTTTCCTTAGAGAGAGGGCGACCTGAGTGCTGACAATAGAATAGTCTATCTAAAGTCTATACCTAATACCTAGCTAGTGGGCTCGATTCTAGATTGGCCGGCTAAAACTAAAATTAAAGTATATTTGTCACTTTTAAGCTAAAAGCATTAGAAAAGGACAGGAGATCTATTACCAAACTATTACTTATAGTCGGTGGTTTTATGCGTTATCTGGCATTTTCATCCGCCGACATATAATATGGCGGATAAAATTGACCGAAATACTGTGAAAACAAGCAAACGCGCGACAAAATCTAGCGGACAAAGTGTAAAACCATAGAGTATTAATCGCATGTCCTTTTTAAATGTTATTGTTTTGTAAGTGACAGATAGATTTACATTTTAGTTTTAGCCGGTGGAATCTACAATGAAGCCCATTAGCTACCTATCATATTGTAGAGTAAGCCTAGAAGGTATTTGTAACTATTGAAAGGGTTTAATGCACTAAAACTGACTTGTTGGAGATCTAATACCAATGTTGGGTACCATGTTCTCAACAATACGTAGAGTTCTTGCATTGTGAAATAAGTTGCCACAGGTAGTTATAGACGCTTTATTAGTGAACAGTTTTAAAAACAGACTTGACAAGTGGTTACAAATGATAATAAGTGAAGTGAAATTAATAAACATGAATTCTGTGGCGTGCGTGGGGCCGAAACCAATTATTATTATTTATGTAGGCGAGCAGCCACAGACTGATGTGCCTATATCTAGGCTGATGTGATGAAACACGCACGCCATTTAAAAGTCCGGGACTCTATAGTCCGAATATATGGTAAAACACACATAATAATAAAATTTCCGTACACTGTCAAAATGGCAAAACACCAACGTATTTGTCACAATTTTGTTTCTTTGTATGTAGTAAATAAATAAATGAATTCTGCAATATATCAATTAAAGAAATACTTAAAAATTTACTTTTGCCTTATACCATCATCTCAGGAAGCTGTTTAGGCGCTCTCCGAGAGTAATTTAATTATGCCTTTCTCGTTAGGGCCTTGTCCTTTTAGGACTTCGAAATCTAATTAAGCGCGAAAAAACAAGGAAGCAACTTGTTTATCATTAAAATATTCTGTTATGTAAATAAAAAATTAACTACTAGTTATAACTAGAGAGTTATTCATCCACTTGTTTTTTTATGCACCGGAAACATCCATTTACTTTTTACTAAACATCACGTTATATTAAGTATTTTTTTACAGAACATGCATTTCTATTCAGTTTTCTCGTCCGAATGATTACTTAGGATAACATCTTTTTCCATTTTAAGGCTGAACGGTTTTCTACGGCCGGTTCTCTTCAAACTTTTATCAAAGACATTTTCTAAAAAGAGTGATCTCTCATAGCCACTCTTAAAACATTTCTGTGAAGTCATCTTTTGAAACAGAATTATTTCTCAAAGCGCTGAACATTTCTTCCCAAAATAACGTTAGTACAGGTTAGATTTTTTATTTCAATAAATTTTCTTCCAAGCTGGCCTGGGAGAAAGGGAAAAACATAGAATGTGCCAAAAACAAAAAAATAAATAAAAAACGAAAAATATCAAAAACAAAATTACTTAAGACGAATTGAATTTCTCGTACGAACAATGTAAATAATACACAGAGGATATATTATAATTCAGACATATTGACACAGACTTGAAGGTTTCGAGTTTGGTGAAGGGCACATTGAAGGGCACATTGAAGACTTTCCACGTCTCAGTCGTGCAGATGAACAGATTTCACGTTATTTGCGAAGATTCGATAAGTAGTTAGGTATTGACTTTGTATCTTTCACAGAATTTTAACCATTCGTGTTATTTATTTGATAAGTTTTGTTATCTTGTCAAATTAATCAGATTGAGTAGAATACTATCAAGAATAACCTACGACATACTTATACTACTATAGTAAAAAAGCGACATGACCCAGTTTTTGTGTATGGTTTTGAGATTCACTACATTCTACTTCAATAGGTAATTTTAAGTATTACTAGTCCAAGACTCTTAGTATTTTTTAAATTATCCTGGGCGAGCTGAGCGTGGGGGGATCAAATTTTTAATGGGGTATTTTTTTTTATTTTTATCGACAACCTATCGTGTGGGGTATCCAATGAAAGAGAGTTTTAAGCTGATTCTAAAAATATATCACACAGTTATATTACAGCTAGCTTTTGTAACGTTTTAATATAAAAAAATCATTATCATTTCTGCATCTCTTCCCGGGCAAGCTGTAAAAACCAGCAAAGGGATTTGACGGTATATTGTAATTTAGGCGATGGGCTGACAACCTGTCACTACAGCAATATACAGTTCTATCTTAACCCTCAAAACTTGTCAGACGCCGGGAACGACTTTTGTTAAGGTCGTTTACGCTCTGCCTATCCCATTAGGGATAAAGGCGTGATTATATGTAAGTATGTATGTATTAACATTTATTATGAAACGCACCATGTTTGGGCTCTTTCTGACAGGAAACGGCTGAATGTTTTTCTTTAAACTATACGCCAAATGACTTGTTACATCTTTGAATTTGTTTATTTATTTACTACATACAAAAAAACAACACGTTGGTGACAAATACGTTGGTGTTTTGCCATTTTGACAGTGTACGGAAATTTTATTATTATGTGTGTTTTACCATATCTTCGGACTATAGAGACCCGGACTTTTAGAAGGCGTGCGTGTTTCATCACACCAGCCTAGATATAGGCACATCAGTCTGTGGCTGCTCGCCTACATAAATAATAATAATCAATGAGAAAGAAATTAGGAAATACTAATGCGTACTCATTTTAACATGTCATTTTCTAATTTTAAAAACAGCGATATTTCTATTTAATTTTGTTTAATTACTAAAATATATTATGGGATCAAAAAGAACTATGGATCTTGGACTACGAATTTTAACATAACTCAGTGGACATGAACATATTTAGTGACGCTCAAAACCCTACAACAAAAAAAGTGAGTTAGTATGGGACCTTGTTTCTTATTTCCTGCAGTAAGTATACATTATTATGTTTACTACATAGGTACATTCCTTTAAAAAAACTCGTTTGTTATTTCCAAGGACTTAGCAAAAACTGCTTATTTAGGCCGTCGTCGACGTCAACGCTCTACCTACCTTGGAAGGCGTCTATTTGGCTTACACTGTAATTTTGTCTATGAATGGATAGAGCCTCCAACAAAAGAACGGCTTTGTCCCCTAAGTTCATTGTTCTTTGTATTAATAGCGTTCATTACCTTGTAATTGTTTACCAAAATTGTTTGTTCTTTTCACAGGAATCAGAATGCTGGACCAGCCTTACATGACGGACCTGATAGAAGCCAACTCGATGGGCCACGAGCCCCATAAGATCCACATCTACAGTGCGTCCTGGGGGCCCACTGACGACGGCAGGACTGTGGATGGGCCCCGCAATGCTACCATGAGAGCCATTGTGCGAGGAGTCAATGAGGTAAGATCCACATCTATAGTGCTTCATGGGGACCTACTGATGACGGCAGGACTGTGGATGGGCCCCGCAATGCTACCATGAGAGCCATTGTGCGAGGAGTCAATGAGGTAAGATCCACATCTATAGTGCTTCATGGGGACCTACTGATGACGGCAGGACTGTGGATGGGCCCCGCAATGCTACCATGAGAGCCATCGTGCAAGGAGTCAATGAGGTAAGATCCACATCTTCAGTGCGTCCTGGGGACCTACTGACGACGGCAGGACTGTGAATGGGCCCCGCAATGCTACCATGAGAGCCATCGTGCAAGGAGTCAATGAGGTAAGATCCACATCTTCAGTGCGTCCTGGGGACCTACTGACGACGGCAGGACTGTGGATGGGCCCCGCAAGTTACCATAGGGGCCATCATGCGAGGAGTCAATGAGTTGAGACTATTTATTTAAGAGGCTGCGGTGTCCCACCTTTCTTGCTACCTTCCACTTTTTCCGGTTCAGTGCTTGTCCTCGCCAGTATTTTAGATATGAGTCCAATTGATCATGCCACCTGATTCTGGGTTTATCTTAAAGTTTTTATAACTCATACCATTTTAGGATTGTATTGTATTTCAAATAAATTCAAATAAAATTTCTTCCACGCTGGACTGGGAGAGATAGATTCTTCCATGCTGGACTGGGAGAGATAAAAAAACATAGAATGTTCCAGCTGCCCTTCCTCCCGGGCATGCTGTAGAAGTCAGCAAAAGGGACTCGAGGGTTACAGTGTATTGTAATTTAGGCGATGGGTTGACAACCTGTTACTATAGCAATACACATTACAATCTAAAATTGCCCTCAATTTTTGTCAGACGTGGCGAAAGCACCTTTTACGAGGAGTTTGACGCTCTGCCTACTCCGTAAGGGATAAAGGCGTGATTTTATGTATGTATGTATGTTCAAATAAATTTCAAGATTTACATTCTACATGATTCAGTAGTTTCTGTTTGAACGCTTTTTCAAGAAGATTTTTATGTTAGAACAAAGCAAAAAATCATCAATATATACAAGTCGGTTGATACGAAATCCTATCGTAATTTTATACGCAGGGCATACAGACGCATGAAAAATTATATGTTTGATCAAATAGAACTACAAAAAATATTTAAATTAAATACATAATTCAAAATATTGTCGTGGGTTTTGCCTGAAGCTGTAAGCCTGTAACACAAAAGAACACAGCTCTCCTATTTCTGTGTCTCGATCGAAGAACATAATCCGTCTCATTTTATTATTATAAACCAAAGCCTTCGAAGAAAACCAAGTACAAAGTCCGGTCAAGCCACCCACCACCCTCCCACCTGCCGAAAAAAGCCCTCAGTTCTTCTATAAATATCCCTTTGATGGGGTGTCGTCAGTCCGGACAACTGAACAAAATAAACTATTAGATGTTGATTCTGTTGCAGACACAACTTAACTACTTTTAGTTCGGTCCTGTCACTTACTAAAATTTGAATTAAAAGAGAGACAGCAACACAACAACCGATATGATCCTATCAAAGTGACGTATATTGCTTAAAACAAGACGACATATTCTATTAGTCCTTCATCTAGTCATATTTTTGTAGTATCGCCGTCTCCTTTTTAGTTATGATTTTAGAAAGTAACAGAACGAGACTAAAATAGGTTAAGTCGTGTCTACAACAGAATAGGGAAAATTATTTACTCGTTCCCGGCGGTAAGAAAGTGCGTAGGTAGGAGGATTATGAATATGATAAAATATTCATAGTCGAGGCGCCGTCTCCGGATTTACACTTCAAGGTGTTGGAATTATTTTAATGAATTCGCACGTGTTTCTGAGAATTATCCTTTGCTAAACAATTTTACGTAGAACAATGTGCGTTATAATGTAAATATTGAAATTAATAACGCATCAATTGTCCGGGGTGGTTATTTACACCATATCAGTTATGTTTACCTCTCCAAAGGGCATGATCTGTAGATGTTTGTCAGTATCGAACACCATTGTTTTAGTGGTCAAACTTTAGATGGACTTTCGAGAAACATTGCCTTATTCTAGTACTTTAATATTTTTGGCTCGGTTCTAGATACCACCGGCTAAAACTAAAATTAAAATCAATATGTCACTTTTAAAATAATAAAATTGAAACGGCCTTTGTTTAAGTCGTTTACTCTCTGCCTACCCCATTATAGATAAAGGCGTGATTATATGTATGTATGTAGGTACTAGGTACCGAAAGGAAAAATCTGTTTTGGGTAACAAAACTACGTAGATATCTCACGCAACAGCGGCTTATTTCCCACGAGACGAACAGCCGTATTCGTAAAGGTTCATAGTTATATTGTATAATATTATTCTTCCATGCTGGACTGGGAGAGAGTGAAATACATAGAATGTGCCAGCTGAATTGACTGCAGGACATGCAATACTGCAATTTACGCTCTGCCTACCCCATTAAGGCGTGATTGATTATATATATATATATATATATATATACGAAACTTGAGATTAAGTGATAATAATTATACATACATATATATATATATATATGTATGTATAATTATTATCACTTAATCTCAAGTTTCGTTAATATATATGCTACATCGTTATGACAGTATTTTTTAATAGGGCATTGTTTCTGCGAGTAATGGCGATTATTATTGACGATATTGGAGTATATTTCCCTAAATATTTTTTATATTCAATCAAGCCTTTGTAAAGTCCATGTACTAATAAGTAAGTAGGTATATAAGGTTGCGTATACATTTCCGATAATAAACAATGCTATCTCATTGAAACAAGTTCCTTTTTTGGCCTGGTACCATAACGGGTGTAAGGGACAGCGTCGCGCAAACTGACAGGGGTTGCTCATGCAATGAAACTGAGCAACGATCACCAGGATTTTTTTTCAGAAAGTGAAAGAAAGTTGTCTTTCCCATACAAAACGATCAACTCGATCAGTCATTTTGTATGGAAAAGCATTTTTTTTCTTTACTTCCTGAAAAAAATCATGTCGATGGTTGTTCAGTTTCGTTGACTGAACGCTGTCCCATTACGCCCTGTATGTTTACTACCTTCATTCTCTTTGTGTTTGTCCAAGCATTTCATAAAGCTATTTCCAAAATCAATTTTCTTACTTAATACGTTTCCATAGATTACCTATACAAACATCGGACCCTTTCTGATCCAAGGCGAAAAAGGCGTTTATCTAAAACCCTCCCTCCATCCCCCTCCAGCAACCTTACACCCCCCTCTAAGGGCTATCGAGTTGCGTAATACGATATAGAGCTCAATATTGTTTTGGTAATTCGATAATATTAATTGATCGAGGAAGGTCGAGAAGACAGATTTGCCTCTCTAAATTGGTTTTCCAAATTACGTTTATTGTTTCCGTTCAATTAGCTAACATTAAATTGATGAATAGAACCATTTTAATATTAGCTTATGAAGTAAAAGGCAGTCAAATTATGATAAAATATTTACATACATTTTTTCATTTATAACTTGATGTTGTGAACTACAAACATATAATCACGCTTTTATACTGCTATTATTTATTAGGTATTGTTGTAACCATTAACCAACCAACGTTAAGCTCTGATATTTTTGTGACGGCTACCTTAATGGAAGTTCCCGCGCAATCTAGTCGCCATCTTTAGCGAATATTTTACCAGAGACGCTTCAAAGAACCCCGCCTAAACACTTTACGTAAGTAAGTGTGACATTGGCCCGTAGTTATGAACAGCACTTGAGACTGACAGCTAGTTTGAGTTCCAATCAGAAATTTCATTTCAGTACAAAATGACCTGTCAAATCCATACTTAATATTGCTATCAATCTTAAGATAGCTTTATAAATACGGCCCATAGATGCCTTTGCCTACGGATAAGGTTTCATTACTGTATAACCGCAAAGAAGATAATACTTTGAAGCCTTGTATAAAGCATTGTGGCAAGTCGATTAAAATCGCACGTACAATATACCTATTAAATTTTAATGCATGACCATTTATAACTTTTTCCATCATATGTACTCTTCTTGGAGCGAAATAATTTGACACATGGTCAAACTCATACCTTTAATGGCTATCATTTTCACACACAAATATATAGAATAAGATGCAAAGCATTTGATCTTATTTTTGATGGTATATAATAAATTAAAACCGTCGAAATACCTGTTCAACTTTGGGGCGTGAAGCCAACTTTGGGGACTCCGGAAATTAAATTCCTGGAATTCCCAACTCAGGCTTGAGTTCTGAACTTTACTGAACCTAGGATAATAAATTATATGCCTGTCACACGAAGTAAGTAAATCCTTTGTTCAAATGATACCATGTTTCACGTTATCATTTCATATATGAAATCTTATAAGATGAAGGAAACCGCCGTAAATGAAGCCAACGTTTCTACTAAGTGATATGAATATCTGACGCCAACGCATTTATTATAAATTATGAAGTTATGCTAGCATGTCGTATAATATAAATGTATGCTGGCATGTCAGAATATTTGTTAATTAGCAATTGCTTATGATATTCTCGCCAAATTGGATCTAGGAAGGCTTAATTTCAGTTGGTTCAAATGTTGGTTGAGAGAAAGTTAAGAGGAAATCAGTACTTATAGATATGTAGGTAGGTCTGTCTAAGTTTATGTATGACGTAGAAAACATTATCTTAATTTAAAAATAAACATGTAGAGCCATTTATTTTCGACATTTTCAAGTCCATATTCGTATTTTGCCGTAAGGAAAACGTTTTCTACAAAATACTAGGTGTAAGGGACAGCGTCCCGCAAACTGATAAGAATTGCCGAGTCAGCGACACTAAACAACTATCAGCAGGTTTTTTTTTACAGGAAATCAAAAATGGCCTTTCCATGCAAAATGTACACCTCTATCAGACAATTTGTATGGAAATGCAATTTAATTTCATTCCTGAAAAAAGATCCTGCTGATAGTTGTTCAGTGTCGTTGTGTGAGCAACTCCTATAAGTTTGCGGGACGCTGTCCCTTACAATTGGTGTAAAGTTCATCGATATAAATAAAATAAATACCTTCACATTACAATTAGATTGTTATTTTTATCGAAATATTTTTTTTACTTCTATTAGTATTTCTTTAAAAACAGTTTATTTTCTTCATAGAAAAAAAACTATAAAAGTACGCTATTTTCGTACTGCAAATACGGAAGTGCAGCGATTTATCCACACTAGTGGCAGCATAGTTACCGTTCGTTAAGCGGAAAGAGAGGAAATGACGTAGAATGTACAAGAATGTTTACCTTCTTAGTTTTATTTTTTTGCCTTAGCGAAGCGAGCGGTGAATAGTTCCCAGTTTTAGATTCATTTTGCAAAAAAATTTGGTTGCCTAAAAACAGCGTATAGTCTTAAAACTGCCGTAGCAGACATTCAAAAACTTTGTATTAGTAACTGTATTTATATTATTATATCCAATTTCTATGAGGTAACATATTGTTTAAGCACAGTCAAAGTTCTAGAATACAATGACATTATCTCATATACAGATAATATCGGAAAGCCTTGTCAAGACAAATTGGCGATAGAACACACAATTTAGGTTCGTCGAGGTGATAGCGGACGGAGTGTTGGCAAAAAAAAAGGTCTGGGAAGTATAGCTAGCCCGGCTGCTAGATAAATCGACGACGTAGAAAGGGTTGCCAGAAAAACCTCGAGAGGAGTCAAATACTATGCTCTACCAGGCTGAAAGGATCATTGATGGTGACTGCTTAATAAAATAATGTGCTAAATACTGATTTGTTTGCAGGGTCGCAACGGTTTGGGCAACATCTACGTATGGGCGAGCGGGGATGGCGGAGAGGACGACGACTGCAACTGTGACGGTTATGCTGCCTCCATGTGGACTGTTTCCATCAACAGGTATGTCTAATAACTTTACGTCGATAGTCCAACTATCCCCAAAAGAGATCCTGCCAGATTCTGGGAGCAGATACTACTGTGCTTTGCATCAAAATCTAGCTAAAAATATTCATGAAAATATGATGTTTTGGGTACTGTTATTATGGCAGTTCCAATTTAGTAGACAGACGTTAGACATTCAAACTTCTATCTTGATTTTCGTTTAAAGATTCGAAAACACTGACTGACACATCCTGACTTCCTCAATCGACTGTAGCACTCTAATGCCTTTTTCAGTGCGATCAACGATGGCCAGAACGCGCACTACGACGAGTCCTGCTCCTCCACCCTGGCCAGCACGTTCAGCAATGGCGCCCGCGACCCCAGCACCGGAGTGGCCACCACAGATCTCTACGGGAAATGTACGGCGACCCACTCCGGTACCTCGGCCGCCGCGCCTGAGGCTGCGGGCGTGTTCGCTCTGGCTCTGCATGCTAAGTAAGAACCATGACGTTCAGCAATAGAGCACTGGAGTGGCCACCCCTGATCTTACTACATTTTGAGAACCATACTTCTTGTATATCCAAATAAAAAAATATACCAACTAATTATATAAAATTGCAGAATCCTCAAATTAATTTGACTCTTTATTTTACAGTCCCAACTTGACATGGCGAGACATCCAGCATCTGTCGGTACTGACTTCAAAAAGAAACTCTCTTTATGATGCTAAGGTAATAATTTACAACGTCAATATATTTTCTACGTTTATTTACAACGGCCCAAAATAGTCCACTACTGACCTTCTAAATGGAAAACTTGCCATACTCAGCAGGCAGATTTGATCTCTTTCTCGGCTAGACAAACATTCACAAGAAGATATCGGATGATGCTTATCTGACGCGGGATCACATTGATTTCTAAATAAGTATTCTTAATACATATTTAATGTAATAATTTTAGGGTCGATTCCACTGGACCATGAACGGCGTAGGACTGGAGTTCAACCACCTGTTTGGGTTTGGAGTATTGGACGCAGGGGCCATGACAGCTCTAGCTGCCAACTGGCGATCAGTGCCTCCGCGGTATCATTGTGAAGCGGGCTCTGTTAATACTCACACGTGAGTATTCTCATCAAAGAAAGAATGAACAGGCATCTTCTAAATTAGGTCACACAATCGTTGACCTTGTTTTTGTCCCATCTGACTTAGACTAGAGTCAAGAGCAAACACATTACAGATTTTAAAACAGTCCTTACTTCATAAAATTTATATGGCTTTATCTTTTAAAAAATATTCCACCATCTTCTTGGTCCCTACTGAAAAAAAGATATCTAAAACTAAACCTTTGTATTTACCAGGGAGATACCAGCAGAAGGTTCAATAACCCTAACAATTGACACTAAAGCGTGTGCAGGCTCCCCCAGCGAAGTCAGATATTTGGAGCACGTGCAAGCCGTCGTAAGCGCTAATTCTACTAGACGGGGAGATTTGGAGTTCTTCCTCACCAGCCCAATGGGCACCAAGTACGTATGCTTTTTCATGGTATCATTCTTATTTATTTCACTTGTTTACCGGGTCTACTTGCGATCGTGTTTTGGTGGTAAAACATATGGAATTCACTTTTTAATTCCGACGTTTCGAATCGGTTACACGAGTCGAAGTCCTTGTCGATTCTATCGATGAGAATCTAGGATAACTTATCCAAATGTTGAAAAAGTTGCAAGCAACACAAATTGTGTTCTGTGTCAAACTTCTCCATACTAGCCGATCTTCTGTCATTTTTATTTATGATGTTTCCAGGTCAATGATTCTGAGCCGACGCGCTAACGATGATGACTCGAGGGATGGTTTCACCAAGTGGCCCTTCATGACTACACACACGTGGGGAGAATACCCTCAGGGTGTTTGGACCTTGGAGGTAAGTAAAACATTAGCCGTTAATTTGAAAGTGAAACCGTGTCTTGAGATTAAATTCGTAGAAGGTTGCTACAGTGGTCTAGCAGGAGAATAAAAAAAACAAAGATCTTCTTTTCAAACACGAAAACGATATGAACTATGATAAAAAAATCAAAAACTCATACCTACAATAGATTATTACAATTCGAATTTTACTTTTGTTTATTTTAAAACTTTTGTCTTGAGACTGTTTCCGTAGCACGTTGCTACGGGGTAGCAGAAATAAATAATTACAATTTCTATAATTTTATTCAAATTCATATCATATTTTTTCCAGGCTCGATTCAACAGCGGATCTAACGGTCCGAGCCCAACGACGGGCTGGGTGCGCGGCTGGTCACTGGTGCTGCACGGCACCCGAGTGGCACCATATGCTCAGCTGCAGCCGCAGGACCCTCATTCCAAGCTCGCCGTCGTGAAGAAGGCGCATGAAGACAACGCCGCCAGCAAGTAGACGGGAAACACACCGGGGTAATAACAATACTGACTGTGGGAATCGGATGATTTGGGACTCTTTGGAATCTATTTGGCGAAGCTTTGATGATTATGTTAATACGCTTCTAAGCTTATGAACAGATTGTGACTATCTATGAAGATTGATGACAAATTAATGATAAGAGAATGAAGGATAGTTTTAATGAGTCTCAAACGGAAAACGATATTGTAAAAGATGGAATTGATTACAACGCGAAAAAATATATATGTAAAAACAATGCAAATTCGTTTGGAAATACATAAAAAGAATAATAATGCATGTGAAATAGGAAAACTATTTTAGTGGAACAGCTATTGAGTATTGTTATTATTTCGTCGTTATCTATATTGAAAGATATCGGATAGTTTCATCAACGGTAATCTATTTTTATCTAGTGACGTTGATGAAGCATTTGATAAAATCTACTATTACGATTCGAGCAATAATGGTACTAGAAATAAAAACAAAATTTTAATCTACCTCAGTTTATATTACGCTATCAACATAAATCAAACATAGTCAGGTATGGAAGCTCTACATTAAAAAAAATATACTACAGAGAAAGGGGTTTCTACAAGGGTCAAATTTTGGCCCATTATTATTTCTAGTACCATATACGGAAAGTTAAATTATGAACAAAAAGCGATAGAAAATGCAACGAAGCTTGCAAATTGAGCTTGTTGATCTTATTTGAATATTAATTTGATATATATACATTTAACTTAATTTTGAGTTAATTTGCATTTATCAATGAAATAAAGGCGTGATTATATGTATGTATATTATATGTATGATTATCTATCAAAGAAAGATTAATAGTGAGAGTCACTAACTCCACTAGATAAGATCTATATTGTGAAGGGTTTGTTTATATTTGCATTAAAGGAAAGGAATCGTTGGTTGGAATGATTCTTTTTCCGATGACCATGCATAACGAAGGAAGAGTGAACTATGGTCTATGAAATCGGTTTCTTGATTATAGACATCTAACATGACTTTCATCAAAGTGTTTAGCACTATGGATAGGAATATATTGAAGTCTTGGTATTTCTATTTGTAGACTAAGCTTAACATTGTGATGAATGTAAATGAAATCGTCATAAAGAATTAGTTTTTTTTATTTTTCAATCATTAATTTCATTATTACAATAATTTGTCTTATGACGATTTCACATAGATTTCATAAATATATTTTTTGAAATGTCTTTGAGAACAGTTAATCTTTCTTTTGTGGCACAATGTTCCCCGAACTTTTCTTTTTTTTAATTGTATTTAATTATTTTGATTTGAAAGCATCTAATATGTTTTTTGTTATATTTATTATCACTATAAGACCTTACCTTAATATTTGTAGCAGATACAGCATTTGCTATCTCTAAATAATATTTATTTACAATTTGCTCATCTTCCTTCTCTTATAACATTTATTCGACCATGTAAACATATCAGCTTTTTGAAATATGCTGACATCAACAAACTTTACTACATAACGTAAAACAAATTTATATTTTTAAATCATTAATCACGAAGTTGAGCAAATTGTTATCATCCAGATTATATTTATCATTCTTCGATAATTTTTAAAATTATTATCAAAAGGACTTTAACAAATTTGTAAACACTTCCACAAATAATTTGTAATTTAATAATTTTAAAGAATGTTGATTGGTTTTATAAATGGCTATATATTACTTCCAGTGTAATTCTGTAAATGTTAATTTACTTATTTAATTTGTGAAGAATTCAAATGGACTTAATTTAACCCAGCTAAATAAAGTTCATTTGGATATTTCCGTATTCACGATATACAATTCTTCTTTGTGTATCGCGAAAATATATTAGAGTTAATACAAAGAATATATTAGAAAATTATCGTTATCAAATAAGATATATTAAAGGTATTTATGTAATGATTAAACTTCCTTTTGGGCCCAGCAACAGTAATATGGTTATTATTAACAGCCTCTTTATATCTATTTTCTTAAAGAGAAGGGTTTATTAAATACACAAATAAAACATACGCACGTGTTTTCACTTTCAAATATTATCCAAATAATATTCAGTAGTTGTGTATGAACCTATCTACGTTAACTATTACGGACATATATAGTAGATTTATTACAAAGGACGTAGGGTAGTGGTTAAGAATATAAAATCATTTAAAGAAACTCTATTGTGTACTACTATTATAGAAAATATAATGTGATTTGGTGTTGTATTTGAATTAAATGACGTTTTTATAATTGCTGCTCCTTTCCCTTTTTTCATAATATGACGTCACTTTATTAAAACTTTCTGCAAAATAAAGTTGACTAAGAATGATTTGGATAGTTTAAAAAAAAAAAGGTTAGGTTTTAAATAAAGTTGATAATATATTACAATAGATTAACAAATTAAGGCACATAAGCCGAAATAAAGTAGTTTAAGACTATACATACAAAGTGACAATTGTATATGCTTATTTATTTATTAACACTATTTACAATACGGAACAAGGACGGAGAATTTTAAATAATAACAGCACTTATTAAGGCATTACATTCGACATTGTTAAAGTCACAATTTGGTTAATTAATAAATTAATTGGAACATGGCAACGTTACCTTATCATAAATATTGAACCAGAGGTTATATGGTAATTTTAAGTCTATAATTATTTATTTCCTGCATTTTTTGTATTAATTAATCTTCTACGATCCTTTTCTATAGATTTATACAAGATCACGATTCCCATTGCTTATTGCTAAGATTTCGACCACTAAAACCAAAGTTTAGTATTGGTTACATTTGCACTGGGTCATTTGGAACTTTCTATGTTTACGTAAAATCGTCTTTTCCGTGACTCTAAAAGAAGGCACTGCACTTCACGACTTCTCGCGTCCTCTTTGAAAATACACTTAATACTCCACTAGGTTTGATCGGTTTGGACGTTCTGTCGAATGGACTTTCCTAGACGCCCATTTCGTTGTATGTCCTCCCGTTGGGGACATCGACGGCCCGCTCCGAGGTCCCGTTGAGCCCGTTCCCGTGCCCACGGGAACTTAACTGTCAGAGATCTAGGAACAAAAACACATGAAGTAAGTACTTGTTTACTATTTCTTTGAAAGTAAAATAAATGAAACTTAGGAATTTTGAATAACAAACGCGATCGGGTCTATATGCGATAAAATGCCGTTAATGTACGTATAAAAACCGATGCAGACGTTAGGCAGTAGTCTCTCATTCCACAAGTTGATAAGGACCATTCGAAAGTGATTGAAAGGCAAAAACTTACCCATTGTTTCCTGTTGTAGCTCCAGTTTGTATGCAGGGTTGTCGTAAGGCGGCAGCGACGACTCACGGGGCGCTGTCGGCACCGCTAGAACAACGGTCAATTATTATGTCGTCAACATAGATAACACTTCAAATTACTGGCATTAGAAAGGAACAAGTAAATTGGCATTATTGAGAGGCAGATTAGACTATTATTTGTTCTATAGGACTTGGTATCTTTGGACAAATGACTAGACGTCAAAGAAAAGCTACTCACGCGTGATGGGCACGGAGCGCGGGCGATGCCGGCGCACTAGTACCAACAGCAGCAGCAGGGATGTCAGCGCACCCAATGCTGCCACCACTCCCACTACCACAAGAGCCCCATAGTAGTCACCGCGACCACCACTGCGGGTGCCAGCTGTTAGTGCTTCTATCTCATCTGGAAAGAAACAGGTAATATTGAGCAAGACTTTACAGAGAAAACTTTGGGCTACGCAGTTCAATATAGGACCTAGAATATTGGTTCATCGTCTTGACAATCAATGCTCGATTGAAGATGAGAAAAAAAGCCAAAATGACAAAAAGAAATCTTACTGTCAATCTCTTCTGGTGAGTCTTCTGATTTGGTATTGATCTCGAGCACATTGCTCGTCTTTATTTTGCCATTTGTTAGGAATAGTTCCAGCCATACTCGACATCTGGAAATTAAACGACAAATAAACACACACTCAAAGAAAATAAAATCAAATAATAGAATCGTAAAGATCAGATCCAATTTATTTAATCCCTAAAATAGGGTTATACAGGGTTGTAGACTTCATACAGGGTTAGAAGAAGCATATTATGCCAGCCTCATGATCCTGTGGTAGTTACGACTTCGGTTGTCGGCATGTTACCGGACTTTTAGGTCGGTGGTAGACCCTAAAAATACTACGTACAAATTCAAAATCTTACCTCGTGCTAGGTTCAAGCCCGTTCAGAACGATGGTTGGAGGTAGATCCCTAGCCGCCAATCTGAAGGCATCATGTTCATGTCTGGTAGCTCCACACGCATGCGCGGCGCGGTACACTCTCACCCAACGCTCGGCCGGTGATGGGACGCCATGCCAAGTCAGCTCGGCTGCGTCGGAGCCGACCACCTTCACGTCTATCGTCACCGTCCAGTTGTATGGGTCTGAGGAAAATAAAAACAGGTTGGTAATCATGAAAGATGGATGTAAAATTCTTCAAGATACCTCAAGGCAATGATTGACAAATTTTACTAACCGACAAATGGATTGGTGGTGAACTCCACTCGTCCAGGGTCATGAAGCTCTGTAGTGGCCCTGGGTGGCGGCACAATGATCAGCGACGCCTCGTACCGAGTGCCCGGGCGTAAGTCATGTAGTTCAGCTATGGATCGGCTGTGGTGAAGCAGTTCGGTCATGCTGTAGATTGGAGTGCCTACTGGACGGTATCTGGAAGGAATAAACGGTGAATTATTAGTCGAGTAAACTATAGGAAGGAACTGAAGAATTTTATGCTGAATAATCTCAGATAACCAATTTTAAATAAGGATTATGGTATTAGCTTTATATTAAGTGCAATCATTTTGTTGCAAGTTAGCAGAGAATGTCCATCAGTCCTACCTGACTTGGATGCCATCGACAAACTGCAGCTCGTCTTCCGTAAAGTGTCTCCAACTGACGTGAGCAGCAGTGTCGTTAACGTCGACCACTGTCAATCTGCTGTCGATTTCTCTCCTCTTTCCTTCATCGGGCATCACCTGTTCCAACAGAAATAAAGAATCAGGCAATCGTCATCTATCAAAAGAAACAGAATACTTTGAACCAAACTTTTCAGTTTAAAAGGTTAGTGATCATACTGACCGACGGAAGATCCATGGTGCGTATGCTGTAGACCTGACTCTCGGGTTCCACAGGTAGATTGTGAAGGAACAGTTTGCCCTTGACCTTGTATGTGGTGGACGGCTTAAGTCCTGTGAGTCGGAATTCCAGCCGAGGAGTTGTGAGCACTTCGTCTACTGGAGCAAACACTTGTGAGTACCACTGGGATACATCTTGGTCCCTGCAAATAAGAATAGTAGATAATTTACAGATCGGTAGCTTCATAGCTTTATTTGACATCACCCGCTAAGACTGCAATGGCTTGTCGTCCGCAAGGGTAACTCTAGTCTTTTACTTTATACTTTTTGTTCGAATGATACAATAAATGAACGCGGAAGAAGAAGAAACAAATTAATTGTTAATAACACTTACAGTTTATCAGTGTATCGTAGATCCACACTACCTCGCAACCCAACCAAGACTGGTGGCAATCCAAACAGCAGTTTGACACTTGTGGGCGAGTCGGCTTGCAGTGAGAGTACCGTCAACTTCTTGTTCTCTTCTCCGTATTGCGGTGGAATGGTGAACCCTGGAGGCAGTCCAGCCATGGTTGGGTCCCGAATCGGCTTATGTAAGTTATTCTGGTCGTAGTCCGGAATCTCGTCAGTGGGGAAGTGGACTTCGTGCGGTGGAGCCACTGGTGGAATTGTGGGTAGGAATGGTGCTTGTGGGTGGCTCGGCTCAGACAGCGGTGGAGGTGGAGTTTGTCCTGAAATGGTAGGAAATTTTAGTAACATTCTATGTGAATATTTTGTTACAAATATTTAACAAAATGTGAATCACGTAAACAATTAGGAGTAAGTAACTAAATTATCGTAGGTACATATTTTAGGTTTGATAATATATATGGGTTTGGATGAAGTGCATGGAATTATACGTAGGGATAATACTTTCTTAATGTAGTGAAGAGTTGACTGGTAAAACTAAATGCAAGTAGGTTAAACAAATCTAAACAAGTTAATTACAATAGCCTGGTACTGAAATTATAATCAGCATGCTAATGTCGTAGACGATAAATCTATCTACACGTATATTCTCAAGACACGTCAAAGGACAGTTGTGAACACTAAACAACCAGACGGGGCCACTGACCTTCCGAAGCATCTTTAGCTTCGTTAGCATCAGCTGATCGTCCAAGATTTCTGTTCACTTCCGATTCCACTTCTAGCTGACTTACTATCTGATCTAAGCCCAAAGGGCTTTGGATACGAGAAGTTTTCGTAGTTTTGGTAAGTTTAACAGGTCTTAGTAGAACAGACTCGTAAGGATTGGGCGCTTTGTACAGCACATGAGAATTACTATCTTGGTTATATTGTTGATGTGGCTTGTAACGATTATTCATTCTAGTTGCCGGCTTCGGATTCAAATGACTCACGTCTAGTTTATGAGCGTAAGGCACATGCGTATAAGCCTTATTGAAGGTTTTGAGAGAATGCGAGCTTTGTATAACTCTAGGTGTATGATACATAACACTTCGGTTTTCTACCGCAGTTGGCATAAATAAATTTTGAGGATTTAATGATATGATACGGACATCTGTTTGACTCGCTGCTCCATTCCCAGGTGCGGTTGCTGGTATGAAGAATGTTGGTTGCGGTGTATGCAGTTTTAGTGAACCAGTCTTTCGTGACGGATGATTTTCCCCTTTAGGTAAATAATGATGTATTGAATCCTTTGAACCAGGAGGATTTTCAAAATCGTTCAGCGTATTATCCGGGAATTCAAAATCAGGAAGTTTTGAGGTGTATTTTGATGAATCTTGAGTCGAGTTTTTAAACTTAGATAGAACATCAGGTATTTTGGGTCTTCCCCTCCAATCTAAACTGGACATCGTGCGGTCCACTTGAATCGACTTAAATGGAGAATCCATATCTTCTAAAGTAAAAACAGTGATATTTTCAGATTCCTGGTTACTTCCAGGAATTTCTATTGAATATTTCTGTGGTTCATTATTGTTACTATGATTGATAACAGATGGCTTAACTGTCTTTAAAACTTTTGGAAAACTCTTGACTGGGTGTAGATGTCGGTAAAAGTCTGTGGTACTCGTTGATTTAGCGGGCGTTGATGGAGGCAATGTTGTGGAAGTGACTGGCATAACAGCGGTGACAGGTGCCACGAAGGTTTCATACGGAAATATCGGTATAACCTCGTATTTT
Organism: Scrobipalpa costella; assembly: GCA_949820665.1. Lineage (NCBI taxonomy): Eukaryota > Metazoa > Arthropoda > Insecta > Lepidoptera > Gelechiidae > Scrobipalpa > Scrobipalpa costella. The sequence continues at coordinate 6,021,630 of OX463314.1, forward strand.
AACGAGGATGATGCTTGAGTTGAGTTTATTTCTTCAGCTGTAAGCATTAGATAAGCATATGAATAATGGGCATGCATTGATGAGTATGAGTATGATGATAGCAAAAGCGCTTACAAACTATGAACAAAGGCAGTTTAAGTTATTATACCTGCATTGGGTACACATCCCCATCGTTTGCAGCAGTCCTCGTCAGAGATGTTGACAGGTGTAGGGTGATGCAGCGGCGGGCAACGGAGATTCTGCGGCGGGACTGGTGGAAGTGGCGTGCACACCTCCTGGCAGTCCAGCTCACCGTTCTCACAGAAACATCTCTGTTCACATCCCGTTAATGATATCGGCACTTCACTCCAGTTTGGTACACTGAAAAATAGGACCCAAATATTTATAAACCCACATATTTTTATAACTACTGCTTTTATATATTAATGTTAGTAATTGTCACATACGCTATTCCTTTAAAGTGGCAGGTTCCATCGCTGAGGCATCTAGCAGTTCTAGGGCAGCAGTTGGGTGGCTTGGCAGGTGGACTAGGAGCCCAGCGCACGCAGCCCTTGGAAACCAACTCTAGCCCGACGTGGTTAGGACAAACCAGCTCCACGCATTCTCGAGTGTTGTGACCCGTACATTCGCAGAGTTCTGAGCAGCCAATGTGAAATTCTTCCCCTGAAACCAAAAAAGGTACGTACTATAGGATACTGATACACCCAATGCTAAGTTTACCTTTTAGTAACGTAAAAGAAACTTACCAACTGCGTAAAATTTCCCATCTTCGTAGCAACCTGGATCGCCTTCTTTTATGCTGATCATTTCTTTTTCACCTTCTCCAGTTGCTGTGATGGTAAAATTAAACTTAGTGCCTGACTCTTTGCTCTTAAGAATGTAATCTCTTCCTCCAGGTAGGTTTAATATTAAGTTGTTGTATTTCAATTCTACATCTTCGAAGGTTTTTCCTCCATCGCTGCTAAGCATCAAATGTATGGGTTTCTCACTGGTGTTCATATGCATCAAGTTGACTTGAACGCTGTTGTTCTGCAAAACCTTCACATATCCAATAGGTTCATTGGATGCTGTCGATAGTATATGCATAGTTTCTTCAGAGCTTGGAAATATTGATGATGGAATCGTAGGAAGGAACGTCAAAGGTTTTACTAGTTCGTCTTTATGGCTTAATAATTCACTATAATCTTCAAAGCCTTTGATACTTTCCTGAAATGATAAAATATGGCAAATATTATTGTTAGGATATGGTGTAGGAAACCAGTTAAAAACAGTTTAAATTGTGACCCATCACACTGTCCCAAAAGTGCTGGATAATGTTACAGGATTCTATAAAGTATCGTTTCTAACCTCAGTGGTGGAAGTGGTGATGGAAGGAATAGTAGTGGTAGTAGTTGTGGAGCTGGTGGTGTTCTCTATGGGCTCTTCGTGGGCATCCTGGGATACGTCACACACCTGCACCTCGCAGCACTCGTCGTTGGGATCTTGAACGTTGATGCACTTGTCTGACTGGATCAGCTTCTTGCATCTAGGAAACACGACTTTGAATTTTAGCATCTGCTTTGAAGGTTTAGAGTGTTTAGAATGTGGCGACCGTTCAATCTTGAATTTAATTTTTAATGGTTCCAATAGTTTCACTGACCACATTACAAAAAACATTAGCAATCATATAACTTACATTAGAACTTTTAGATATAGTAGCATAGTGTAATAAATAGATATTACAATAATAACTTTTAGTTTTACCTATAAATATATATAAATATATTTCTTCCATGCTGGACTGGGAGAGAAAGAAAAACATAGAATGTTCCAGTTGCCCTTCCTCCCGGGCATGCTGTAGAAGTCAGCAAAAGGGAAAAAAAGGGATTTGAGGGTTACAGTGTATTGTAATTTAGGCGATGGGCTGACAACCTGTCGCTACAGCAATACATACAATCTAAAATTGCCCTCAATTTTTGTCAGACGCGGCGAAAGTGCCTTTTACGAGGCGTTTAACGCTCTGCCTACCCCGTAAGGGATAAAGGCGTGATTTTATGTATGTATGTAAAAATATATATATTGTCTAGCTCTACGTATCCAACGTTTAAATACAAAAGTTTAAAAATATATATGTAATTTAATGTAAGTGCTTTTTAAAAAAAATATTAATTATTGCAAATAGAAAAGTGCCGAAATAAAATAATAAATACGATTTGTAAACATCCAATGACCATAACACAGGCTTCGATTGAATGCTTAGCATGATCATTGGTTGTAATTATGAAAACAAATGTAGCGTTATATTTTAAGTTTAGTTCTAAATATTGCAACTAGATATGATATGTAAATCATAATTTTGACCTAATAAATTATTCTTTTCTATATCAACGACGTTATCAACTTGATAAGGTTACTTTACCTTGGTTTGCAAGTCACCACAGAATTGGCTTCACAGGAACAGGTCTGCTCGCATCCAATATTCCATTTCTCACCCACTACATGGGTTTCGTTGTTGTTGAACCGACACACGTCTTTGTTCACCTTTACTTCTGCAAATGAAAAACTTAGGTTGTAACCTGCAAGAGTCTACAAGTATTGTAGCATTAAAAGTTGGATAGACGGTAGAACTATAGAATATAGTGGTCTATAGAATATTATTTTATTGTTAAATCAACTAATGCCTCACCCTGATTCCCTGTGGCGCAAGCGACAATAGAACAGCACTCGTCAACAGGAGACTCGAAGCAAAGTGGGTCGGTGAGTCTTCTTCCCCTCCTGATGTAGGGATGTTTACAACGAGGGTTGCACTCGAAGTTGCCTCCGGGCTGACATTCACACGACTCTTCACATCCGCGGTCTATGCGATCACCGATCTGTGAAAGTATAAAGTTATTATTATCTCTTAATTCTTCATGGGGCTGTTTAAAATTCAAAACTATATTTTTTTATTATTTTAAAACGTTTAAATTTTTAACAGACATTGGCCCAGTATTTATTTAACAATAATAAAGTAAAAAATAGAGTACCATAACAAAATATTACTTCGAATTATGTACCCAGACAACATTGTGAATTTACATTGTATGTTAATAAAATGCACGACTTTAATAACGAGTATCGAACTCAATTTCAACAAAGTAAGCCATCCAATAATAAGAAAACCACAAATTACTTAACTGACCTTATACGAAACTTCGTTTTCTTTGCAAGTATCTTGCTCTTCTGATGCTCTAGCGTCCAAGCCGAGCAATCCTTGAAATGGTACTTGGAGATTCGTGTAGAATTTATCAGGTATTGTGGGCTTGTTGTGTTTACTGTGGTCATGTGGAATAAGTCGAGGAGTATCGTCTTCTTCCTCATCCATATTAACATCACTAAGATCAACTTTTTGGCCTTTGATTGTTTTGTTCGTATCATTGTGAAGAGCGTTCGCAAAGTTTTGTAGCTCATCCACGTTGAGGTTAAGTAATCTTGCTTGCTTGGGCATTGAAGATTCTGTAGTTTCTGCCATTTGTTCTCCTTCAGAAGGTTCAGTTTCTGATACTTCGGAGTGCATATGAGATCTAGTAGTCATTTCAACTTGCGATGAATCCTTCTTCTCAGTAGTTGTCATATGCGAAGTTGGTAAGGTTGGTAGGAATGGCGCTGAGGTAGAACTGGCTGTTACTAATGATGACGATGACGTTGATGACGGCACTTCGTCATCTTCACTTCCTATTTTACCTGCAAAGAAAAATAGAGTTTATGAGTTCATTTGTAACATTCACTTGACACGCTTTCTTCCATGCTGGCCTGGGATCGAGAGAGAAACATAGAATGTGCCAGCTGCATTTCCTCCCGAGCATGCTATAAAAACCGGCTAAGGGATCCGAGGGTTTCAGTATATTGCAATTTAGGTGATGTCATTACGGCAATATGCCTACAAATCTATCTTTAATAACCCTCAAAACTTTGTCAGACGTGGCGGAACGACCTTTGTTTAAGTCGTTTACGCTCTGCCTACCCCATTTGGGATAAAAGGGTGATTATATGTTTCTCCGTAATAGACACGCGGAAATTTGAAAAAGATGAACACCATAACAAATTTTATAGGTAACAAAAACGCAGGTTGATTTCTAGACGTTCATCTTTAAACTAGATCACGGTCAGTGAGCAATCCAAAGCCACATAGAAACACGGTTAGCCGACCATGGTAATAAAAAATCTATCGATCTTATTTCTCAGGCGATAAGATTCATGATCTATTATCGATTGACCGATGCAATCAGTTGGTATAACTGTCAGCTTCTTGGGTTGGCATTTATTGAACTCAGATAAATTGCCGGAACTAACAATTTTAGTTCTTATTCTGTAGAAAATAAATTAACAATTGAAATGGCACGTACTTTAGAATGTTGGACGATACATTTTAGTGATATCTATAAAGTATAACAGGTGAGTGAAATGGCAATTCATCAAAGAATCTGTTTATGGGAAAGTATTTCGCCGTAAGCGGAAAGAATGTCAAAATCAAAATACCAAAATTTCAAAAAGTTTAAAAACTCAAACAAAGACCAAAAAGGTCGAAAATTCAACATGTCCAAATAAATCCAACCCGTCAAAAAAAGGCAAAATAGTCCAAAAAATTTAAAAGTCATATTTACACTATCATTAATATATATTTATATGTTAATACCTGATATATACATTCAGAGATGTAACGTGATGTCCTATATACTATGGGTTTATCAAAGATCTGTTATACAATTTAAAAGTTTAAAATATACGCTCCAGCAAGTCTAAATGAATAATATAGTTTGGCTTTCATTTGACATTATTGTTTGACATTGTTAACTTCTTAAATTCTTGGACCAACAACTGAATTCGTCCATAACAAAAGCTCATTTACACATTTTGAAAGGGTTTTCATGTCCGACTCATGTCTTACAAGATAAATGACCGGAAAGAAGTTGTAAACCCAAACCATTGTTTTAGAGGGATGCCTTAATACCTTTGTGATGAAGAGTCTTCCATGAACCAAGTACATCAGAGTTCAAGGGTAAAAGGTTTAGTGGCTTCATCCTATTAATACAAATTAAATTAATCGACTTTATCTGTTGACCATGCGGTGCCTCCTAGCACGGGTTTTATTAAACTTAAAAGAAGGCTCCGGTCACTGTAAATCGATGTATAACATTTTCTAAAATAAATGAATTATTTGTATTGTATTTTTACATAAATAAACGATTAGATAAAGATATAGTATACCAACTAGAGTAGTTTCAGGGACAATAGACAATAAAGTAGGCGAGAGACATCCAGTTCTGTTTTCTGTTCCAGACTCTACGACTAAAAGTAGGTTTTGGACTAAAACACGAACTTCTATCTCTGTCGTCCCGTACCCAAGTCATTCAGAAATAATCGGTTGCATGCTAATCGTGCAAGTAATAAATAAAAGAGGCTTGAAAACTTTGATAACATATATAATACTAGCTGTGCCCGCGACTTCGTACGCCCGGTTTGTATGGAAAACACACCGTGTCGAACATACTGAAAATGCTTCTCCGCGCGTAGAAACGGGATGTGCTAACCCGCGCGCGGTAGCGTGTTTCGCATTGTCTGATCTTTGTTTTTGTATGGAAAACACGATTCCACGCGCGAGCTAGCAGATCCCACTCCTACGCGCGAAGAAGCGTTTTCAGTATGTTCGACACTGCGTATTTTCCATACAAACTGGGGTACTTACTCAATATTAGAATGGTTTGCGTAATTATTTCTAACCTAGGCTGGACACCAGATAATTAAAAAACCTCAGTCAAATAAAAAGTCCCCTTAAGATCGGTAAAAACGATCAGAGTTCAATTTCCTGCCTACCCCCTTAGTCAGGTGGCGTGATTATTTGTATCGTAACTTTGAGTTTAAGTAATGCTCAGTTAAGCAAAAAAGTTTCATCAAAATCGGTTAAAACGACTCATATTCAATTTTCTACCGTCCTCCTAAGTCATGAGGCGTGATTATTTGTTTCGTTACTTTCATTTTAAATAATGCTCAGTCGAATAAAAAAAGTTCCATAAAAATCGGTTTAGAAACAGCCAGATTTCAATTTTCTGCCTACCCCCTAAGTCAGGTAGCGTGATTTTAGGTATCCTAAGTTGCACACAGGGTAAGCCACAGTTGAATAAAAAAAAGTCCCATGGAAATCAGTTCAGTAGTTTTGGCGTGATGTGGTAACATACAGACAGACAGACAAAAATAAATAAACGTTTAGATCTTCACATCGTTAATAATGCCTGCTGCAATTATTTTTTTGTAAACATATTTAATGTACAGACGCGACCCTTCTAGAGATTTATTATGTGTATAATATAATGGGATGTTGCATAGGTTTTTATTTACAAAAAATATAAAGTAAATAGGCTTAATTCTAGATTCACCGGCAAAACCTAAAATTAAAATATATCTGTCACTTTCAGACTAAAAACATTGGAAAAGGGCAGGAGAGCTATTTTCTTCGGTTTTTGATTTATAGTCGGTGGTTTTATGCCTTATCCGTCATTTTTATTCGCCGTCATGTGATATGGCGGATAAAATTGACAGACATACTAGGGAAACGTGCAAAAGCGCGTCGAATCTTAGCGGACAAACTGTAAAACCATAAATCGCTTGTCCATTTTCAAGTTTGTCATTTTGAAAGTGATAGATAGATTTTAATTTTAGTTTTAGCCGGTGGACTCTAGAATAGAACCTAATGACCACTGGGGTTTCTCTTATGATCTTAAGCAGTGGACTGTTGTGACAGCTGTATTTGTAGTAGACAAGACAGGTAGACAATAATATTTAAAATTAACTTAGCTCTAAGCTGAATTATGTTGTACTATTATATATTCTGTGGCTGAATGTAGGCCGTCGTGTCCTTTGGTTGACCTCGCCCCTATGTGGGCTACGAGAGACGAGGGACCGGTTCTAGCAGCGTGTGTTGCGCTTGCGCATACTCCACCAAAACACGCCTGACCTATCTGTTGCTAGTGTTATTTTCTAGTACCTACTTATAATCACGCCTTTATCCCTGACGGGGTAGGCAGAGCGTAAACTACCCAAACATAGTTTGTTCCGCCACGTCTGACAAAGTTTTGAGTGTTATTTAAGAGGTGTTAGGGGGTAGGGTTATTATAAACACATGTGTGGTATATTTAAGTTAACTAAGTTTCGGTGGTGCGAACAGCTTGAAAACGTAAAAACTAAATTTCCGACTCGTGCGTGATATTTATGGTGGTGCGTACCAAATTATTATAATACGCAGAATTATATTTTAAAAGAGCAGCAAAATTTTTAGGTAGTGTTAAATTAAGAACAAAATAAGAACCACTTTCGTATTTTGGATGCGGTTTCATTTCCAAATTAAGTCATATTAAACCGTAAAAACAAGTGTGGAAAAGTAGATCTGGCCAAAATGCAAATGTCTGAGTAATCGCCATATTGTGGTATGGATACGAGTGTTCAAATAACTCAGCGTTGCGTAAAAAGACATCCGTTTTGGATCTGACCAAATACCGCTACTTTTCTTCAGTGAACTAGATTATACAAACATGCCTACATAGTTTTCTTATGACGATATATAACTTAGTTTATCCTAAGTTTTAAATATGAATAAACAATTCTTCTTAGTTACATGTCTCATGGCGGCATGTCACCCTTGCCAAATAAGTATTCTAATTCATGTTCCATTTTTTGTAGCATTTTAAACTTTTCTTTTATATCGTCATGAGAAAACTATGTAGGCATGTTTGTAAACTTATGTTTCATTTATATAAAACATAGGTTTTTAAATTCCCACGTACGTAGTATCTTTGTTACAGTTCCGTTAGTATTTTAATTTTAGATTGCATCCATAAGATTTCGTGTATATCCCCTTAGTGGTACAGAAAGATTTAAAACGCTCCAAAACTAATACTTGGCTATTCAGAATCAAAGCGGATACGACATCCGTTTTGATCCGAGTGCCCTTGATCTTCTGCTATTCGCCGGTAGTCTGTTGTCCTATAAGGATATCCGTTGACACTTCACGTTAAGCTTAGAAATTTTAACGGTAAATAGTGTTGTGGGAAACATGTTTTTTTATATATTTTTGGGAATTCAATAATATACAATTTATCTTAAGCGTACTAAGACATATCGGTAAAAAACTATTCTTTTACCTATACTTGGTACTGAATCCTACAAGCGTGACTAACAATTTAAAGCGATTAATTAACTGAGATATTTTATGAAGCACACATTGATTTAATGAAAAGGTTAGACATGGAAAAAACATTAAAGGAACACGCGTGGCGTGCAATATTATACTAGGTAATACGTGTCAAGCTATAAAATCGCATTATTAGCTCAAATATAAGCTTTATAACATGTGCATAGAGTTTACCCTAGGTTATGCTGTATCTAGTCGACATAATGCAGCAGTACTGTCACAGTCAAAGTGTACATACATTTTATTTATCATAATTCTATATGTCCTCTACCCCGGTTTTTTTAAAATGGTGTATGAAGGCTGAAAATCAGTGCTACCACTGTTGTTTTTAGTAACATGGTAGCAAAATACTGAGACCCTCACCGTTTACTCTCAAACCGTACTATTACGTACTATACTGTGATTATTATTTAATGTGTTCTGTTTTAAGTGTGAGAGTAATAAAGATATTTTTTATTTGCATTTGAATTTTGAATTTGTTTTTTATAGGAAATCAGATTAAATTGATCATAGGTATACAAGTCAAGTAGGTATCATAATTAAGGCTGGTTTTCCAGAAAGGTATGTAAAATGTAGTGGGTATTAAGTACGAGTCCTACCTGGGGATATAGATTTGTGTCTATACATATAAATATTTATTATTATTATTTTATTGTACACAAGTTACATGAAAGTAACAATACATAAAGAATAACGACACAACAGGTACAGCTTATTTCTACAAAGAAATATCTTAAAGCTGACCTACGCAAAGTTAAGTTTGAGCTTACTATTTTTTTAAGCAACATTTAACAACAATGACCAGTCCTTCTGATGTCAAATGAAGGCTCGTCTATTGGAATGGACTATGGGCACCGGTAACCTTTGACTCAGGCTATCCATAGGTTACGGTACCCTCTTCGAATAGGTTAGCCGTGTGCTCTTCAAAAATACATACATACATATAATCACGACTCTTTCCCTAAGTAGGCAGAGTGTAAACAACCTAAACAAAAGTCATTCCGCCACGGCTGAAGAAGTTTTAAGGGTTATTTAAGATAGATTTGTATTTGTATTGCTGTAGTTACAGGTTGTCAGCCCATCACCTAAATTGCAATATACTGAAATCCTCGGATCTCTAAACTGGATTTGACAGCATGCCCGGGAGGAAATGCACCTGGTATATTGTATGTTTTTCTGTCGCTCCAAGTCAAAAATGCTGTTGGAAATTTATACGCACTTTTTGCCGCTATAGGACATGAAATTTTGACCGCGACTGTACAGCGACAATACAAAGATGCTGGCAGATAGCGACCATCACGAACACGCGAGGTCAGGAAGAGCTATGAAAAGGTTGTAATCGGTGAGTAAAGTGCAATATTATTGCTGTTAATAAGTACCTACTGTTAACAAGGTTTTAGGTATTGTGTTTGGTTGATAAGGTCATCGCGTGATAGAGACGGCGGAGAAGCGTTTACTGTGGTTGAAAAGAAAAGGTTACTTTCGAACTCCGTACTATGGTTCATTGATCCAAATGTGCAAGCTAACCCGCTCAATAAATACGATTGTAGGTTACGGTTTCAGTTTTAGTAATTTAACATCAAACAATTATTTTGGCGATCACGGTAACATGATTTATTTTTGCGCAAAAATCATACCTTATCAGTTACAGTCCTTGAAAAAATTACTAGATTTGATGTGCCGTAATGTAATATTTATATTTTTACTTAGGTAGTAGTCATTTTACCAGACATAATAAATTCACACATAGTTGTCAAATTTTAGGGCCGTATTTGTGATCAGCGCTCATGAGTGACAGCGAGTTTGAGTTCGTATCAGAAATGTCATTTTAGATCCATACTTAATATTGCTGTCAAGTTTGAGATCGCTTCATAATTACGAGCCTTAATAATCTCCAAATGCCAGAAACAAGCCTAATCATGTGTCATACAAATCAGACAGTTTCATTTGATTAACCAAAATGCGTCACTAAACTAATAGTTTTAAGCTTAGATCAACTAAGGTTTAAGGTACTATTTTTATAAGTTTTGCTCAGACCATTATCATTGAAAATTTACCTCTACTCTTTTTACTTTCAAAACGTCTCAGGTCAATAACCAAAAGCTTGTATGTCAAGGCTCTAAACGTACTAATCGTACTCGCAGACCGCCGATGGTTGACCGAACTGAAGCGGTGTCATCAATTATATGCCAAGCCTACCTATCTAGACTAGGAGCGATAAAAACATAGAATTTTCCAGCTGCTTGTCTTCTCAGGTATACTGTAAAAATCAGTAAAATTTAATTTAGGATGTCAACCTGTTACTACAACAATACATAAGTTTTTCAATCTTAAACTACCCTTAACGTTTGTCGGATGTGGTGGAAACGTACGAAGCTTTCTCTAGGCTGTTACGCTCTGCCTACCCCGTTAGGAATAATACTAAATGTACATATGTGCAGGTAGGTAGGTAGGTCAATAACCAAAAGTCAAGGCTCTAAGCGTACTCGCAGACGCCGATGGCTGACCGAATTGAAGCGGTGTCATCAATTATAAGCCAGGGCCGACCACTTTCACTCCCGGAGACTCGGAGACTCGGTCACAGATCACAGCGCAAGGTTACGATTATAGTACTAGGTACTGTTTATTGCAACATTACTATGTATGTATCCATTCATAATCTGGTCTGACTGAATAATCTTAAATTTGGACTCAACATGCTCGCATAACGTATTGTTCTCAGTTTAAACATCATTTGGTACCAGTAATTTTCCAAACCGCAAAAGTCCCGGTGAAGTAAAAAATATGGGAAATACTTAAGTGGAAAATGGGATTAAAAATAACCGTAAATACTATTTTAATTACCTAGGTCTGTTGGAAGAAATTTCTTCAGAAATAAGCTGTTTATCCCTTTTATGTTATTGCTTACTCAAATCTTATCCCACAGAAATAGATGCTTTATTAAATGAAGTAAAATACAAGAGATACTACGATATAAAAACATTAAGTAAAGACCTCAAGCAAGAAATAGCAGGCATTCACATTTTTCACCTGAATATTTGCTCTCTTCGAAAATATTTTAATCAAATTCTCATATTACTACAAGAAAACAACTATGAAATAGATATATTAGTGTTACTTCTTCACAATTTATCGTTAGTCAACTCTAGTACACTATCTTAACTACGAACATCAGATCTAAATAAAATTATCCTTTCACCAGTCCCGAAGATGAAACTTAAGTCCACAGTCCCCATAGTGATTCAATGGGGACAAGGCTAGCCACATGCTTGTTAGACACCATAGACGCCATAGATACAATGGTGTTGGGCTAGCTCTAATGGTGCTTCGATTGTACTGTCTCGGGTTTTACTTTATATGGACGGTCAGTATTGAGTCAGGTTTACAAATGTATGGAAATAGTAAACAGCTAGGATGTGGAGTTTTTGTATATGGCCCTGATGTTTTCATTTAAAAATAAGTAATAGACAGGGTCCCGCAAAGTGATAGGGGATAGCTCATTCAAAAAAACTAAACAAGTGTCAGTAGACATTTATTTCAGGAAGTAAGTATAATTTTATTTTCCATTAAAAATGTCTGATACATACATACATACATAAAATCACGCCTTTATCCCTTACGGGGTAGGCAGAGCGTAAAACGCCTCCTAAAAGGCGCTTTCGCCACGTCTGACATAAATTGAGGGCAATTTTAGATTGTAATGTGTATTCCTGTAGTGACAGGTTGTCAGCCCATCGCCTAAATTACAATATACTGAAACACTCGGATCTCTTAGCTGGATTTTACAGCATGCCCGGGAGGAAATGCAGCTGGTACATTCTATGTTTTTCTCTCGCTCCCAGACCAGCATGGAACCCTTACACTCGGTATACTGTCACTTTCTAAAATTAGAAATAATGAGATGTAAGATAAACAGCTGACTTTACTTACTGAAACATAACAAAGGTAGAGCAAGAACTATATTATCATAAAATGATAATCATCTTGATTGATTATGATATGAATGACTTTACTATAAGCTTTACTTTCACTAAGTCTAAGACTTGCCCTAGTGTGATCTACTTAATTGGTACAAGGTTGCTAGTGTGGTTGTTATAGAATACAATAGAGTCGTTGAGTCATATGACTATATGACCACAGGGGTGCGTTCAGAGCCGCTTAACCGATCGAGTTTAGCCTGGTAAAAAAATATCCTGCCCGTTCAGAGGCGCCTGTCAGACGAAATTTCGACTAGGTGAAGTTTTATCCGGTCCGTTCAGAAACAAACCGGCAGTGAAGTTTTATCGGATAGCGGCGAAGGTGCATGTTCAGTGCGTCCCGGTAGTCTAAAATTCATACGGTATACATTTTATACTGGGTCGAACGCACCCCAGATTGTTACTGATTTGAATTATGATAGGTTTTCTTCTTTAAATTTAAGAGCAGGGCTCTTGTCTGTGAACTAATCGCCATTCGGATCGATTTTGTGTAAGTTTCTTGGTTTCCATTGTAACAATATAGTTAGACCAATCAGTGCCTGTAAATATTTGACTTTCAACACAGAAGAAATTTACACATTACAAATTAAAAAATAATAATTATGCTCTACATTTTAAATGCACTATGAGCATTATCTCTCACTGTCAAAGTAATCCGTTATATGTGTATGTATTATATATTTATGTATGTAGTATTTAATATAAGTATTGTAAGTTTTGTCATTTTTTAAAAGGTTATACTTTATACTGTATTTTTATGTTATCGTAATAATATTCTATACATAACTAGCTGCATTTGCATAGAATATTCATTTCATGAATTTTGTTTTCTTCTTTGTACCTATATACTTTTTATGTGCCTGGCGATATCCTTGTTTCATCATTTTGACTTCGTTCGCTTTCACTACAAGTCAGTCATTTGTCGTAATGATCTAATCGACACCATACAATAGCCTATGTTGCCAATCTTAAAGTGAAGTCATAATATGGTCCAATGGTACCAACCATGTGAGACTGGGTAAGATTTCCGTCACCACATTTCTCTGAGTAGGTATGTAGTAGAAGTCAAGTAACGAAAATGTCCAGAAAATGGAGAGCAAATATCACAAATCTCAGTAAGAGGGAACAAAAAATCTTATAAGCAAGGAAATACCTTAAATCAGAATTTGATTAGGATGAAACTACGGACGAAAACTACAAATTACCGTTATCAGTGTAACCACTACCTACAAAACAACAACAAGACTTGCAATGTCATTGCCCTTCGCAATTCAAATTACGAAGCGTTGTCTGAAGACTTCCGAGCGCTGATCTAATTGGCTGATAATGACAGCCGCGGATAGGAAGTACCCGGCTACCGGCCGGCGCCCGCGCACGTTTCGTGCCGCGTTGACATAACCGTCTGTCATGCGTGACATCTGTAGGTGCAGTGTTGCCAGGACAGTGTGTGATTCTTCTTCTATCGAGTGGGTTTTCGAATTGATGAACGACACGACTTGCCCTGGTGGCAGAGTTTTTAAACCGCCTAAGAGCCAAATAACATAACAATCAATTACAGCAACCGGGACCGTAATTTAACGTTCTTTCTGAACATGGGTACCCCTTTTATTAGCAGAATATCAGCTGTATCAATCCGCATTATCCTAACCAAACTGGAAAAAATATTATCTATCTTTTTAAGGATAGTATTGGCAACACCAATAATGCAATGTAAGCAGAAAGCGCAAAAACGCGCCTTATTACGAATGCGTAAAGAGTTAAAGACCTACTTACGGCAGGTGATTGTATGTTAATTATTCCGTTTGTTCTCGGATGTAGGTCAGGAAACTATAGTACCGAATGAACTGTCTTGTTAAGGGAGTTCGACAGCTGCGACAGTGGCGCCATCAGTTATGAATTAATTGTGTCTAAAATACAAACATTGTCTATATATTTTTTTATATAGCCTATAAATTTATAGGCCATATAAATTATGCTTTGTGTGAATTATTATATAATGGATTACAAAATAGAGAATTAGTTGCGAGTGTCGCCACTCGTAAAATTACGAGGGGTGGCTGATAAGTAATCTACCTAACTATGAAAGAAAAGACTTTGATGGCTAGTTTATTTTTTATTTTTCTATATAGTCTCCTGCAAGTGAAATACACTTATGACATTTGCAAATAAGTGACATCATGCCGTTATAATAGTAATTTTTATTTTGCTCGTCAAAATGGTCAGTCACAGCCTCTTTCATTTCTTCGTCCGTCGAAAATCTGCGACCCCTCAATTTTTTCTTTAAATCTTTGAATAAGAAATAGTCACAGGGAGCCAGATCTGGACTATAAGGTGGATGGTTAATTTCTGTGAAGCCGTTTTTGCTCAGGGCTGACCTCGCCGTTAAGGCTGTGTGTACAGGAGCATTGTCTTGTAAAATCAGAACACCTTTGCTGAGTTTGCCTCTCCGCTTTTCTTTGATTTGTTCACGAAGCTGGTCAAGCAAGTTTGCATAATATTCAGCATTCATTGTTGTATTTTTAGGCAAATAATCTATCATCAAAATCCCTTCGACATCCCAAAATACGGTGGCCATTAGTTTTCTAGCCGACGGCCGAACCTTGAACTTCCTTGGCGGCTTTTCTCCTTTAAATTTCCATTGTATTGACTCTTGTTTGCTTTCCGGATCCCACTGGCGAATCCAAGTTTCATCACAGGTCACAATTCGAGAGATAGTCTCTTCTTCTTTACCTTTGACCAGGTCTAGAAATGCCTGACAACATTCTACTCGCCTTTGTTTGTCAAAGGGGGTCAACATTCTAGGGACCCAACGCGCGCTCACCTTGGACATGCCCAAATGTTCGTGAATAATTTCATGAACTCGTTCCTTGCTAATGCCCACATCTCTGGCTATCTCCCACTGCTTGATTCGCCGATCTGCAAGAATCAGGTTCTTCACCTTTTCAACATTATCTGCGGTAACAGCAGAAATTGGCCTTCCACTACGTGTGTCGTCTTCCAGGCTCTCACGGCCATGTTTAAATTGCTTCGACCAAAACTTTATGACGAATTCAGAAGGACTTGAATCACCAAACACCTTTAACATGCGCTCTCTGATCTGCGTAGGCGTATTTCCTTCTTTACTTAGGAATTTAATCACTGCTCGATGCTCAAATTTCATCATTTTGCAATTTTCTTTCGACATGGTGAAATCAAAGCCGCGCCAAAAAAACAAAAGCAAGCGAAAAAAAAAGAGCGTCATAATTTTGAAAAAGGAATAAATATATGATTTTGCAGAATATGATTTTGCAATGGCCAGTTCGATTTTCAAAACTTTCTTTAACAAAGTAGATTTTATATCAGCCGCCCCTCGTATCATGAACTGTTTGTCTTTGGACACAATTAATTTATTTCTATTGAGGGCGCCACCTATGCTCTGCAACCACCTTAATGTTATAGATTTATGATCCGATGGCTTCCATCGGTGAAGTAATAATATTGGCTACTTGTAATGTTTATGATACGAAGCTCGTGGGATCATTTTACAAACTAGCTTAGGGCAAATTTCTATGAGCCTTAGTTACTCAAGAACTGTAAGATCAAAATGTTAAATTAAATTGATGGGGGACATATATAAGTCTAGCCAGCTACATTTTATTGGAGTATATAGTTTGTATGAGCTATGAATTTACAGATCGTTAGAGATAATTTCTTTCTTACTATTCTACTAATAACACCCAAACGAATTTTATTATTAGGACCATTTAATAGTTGTATCTTTGGACTTTATCCATGAACCATTCACGATTGTTTTTATAAAAAATATGGCGGAAGCTCGCTCAAACTTGTTAGGAAGGGTCAGGAAGGACACATAGAGGGTACAGGAAATCAGTCTTGTCTATGTCAGACTCATGATAACAGATTTATTAAAGAAACCTGTTTTATCCAAGTTCATCGTATAAATATCACTGTTATCGGGCATGCTGTAAAAACCAGCTAAGGGACCCGAGGGTTTCAGTATATTGTAATTTAGGCGATGGGCTGACAACCTGTCACTACAGCAATATACTTACAAATCTATCTTAAATAACCCTCAAAACTTTGTCAGACGTGGCGTTACGACCTTTGTTTGGGTAGTTTGCGCTCTGCCTACCCCGTTAGGGATAAAGGCGTGATTATATGTATGTATGTATGTTATTGGAAAATACAAACGACTTGGCGGAGGCTCTCTGTGCCCCCAGATAAATGACTCTATTTTATCTTCGAATTACTTATATTTTTAAGCTTGAATTACGTATCTTTTACAGCAAATAGTTTTTTTAACAAATACTTAAAAATATACACATACGTTGTTGTACTTACTTCAATATATTGTTATCTGTATTCTATAAATTAAATTCGAGGTATCATAACGATTGTAAGAGATTTTTTAGAGAGTGAACGATTATAACCAAATCAAGACATAATAATCTAAGCTAACAAAACCTACTGACGTAACCTAAAGCTAATAAAACGATGCCTTCCTACTACCTACGTAAGTAATTTATTAAAGCTTTTTATGCTATTGTTTATTTGCTTAAAAGTGTAACTTCGTGGTAGCTATTTGATATTGGAATATTACGTCATCAGTTTACTTTGTGCCTGCGTGCGCGCCTGCCATTGTCTAGAGAAAGACCTAGTTCCCGCAATAGAAACTTATTACTGGTAGCATTTATGATTATGTCGCTGAATATTGATAAAACCAGTGTTTCGATAAAAATCCTATACATCCGTAATGTCACCGATACCAAAATAGAGTCACTTTTTTATCATCAAATTTATGCGACAAAAATCACTACTATACTAACTCAAACAAAAAATATGTAGTAGACGAGTTGAGCACTTTTAAGGGAAGCTATTTTTTTTTGGCAAAATACTGCTTTTCCATGTTGCTTTTCTTAAAAGTTAGTAACGTCACTTGAGTGGACCTAAAAATAATTTGTACCTTCCTAGACCCCTGTATAATTGCACCTATGTACTTACAATGGTGCGGCGTGACGACTCTCGCGCAGATCGCAACTCGCAACTCGGCTGTCGCAAGCGCAACACAGACAATGCGCTCCCAGGCTTCTTGCAACTCAGACAGCCTTTTAGGAACGGCTTATCTGACTGAACTATATTCACTGACACCATGTTATTTGATTGTCAAGACGTGTATGAAAAAATGCATTAACATTTTTGAAGCAAGAAAATTCTTGGGAATTGAAGTAGTCACTTTTTTTAAGTGCGAAAATAAATGCAATAACTTAATAAGTCAAGTAAAGGAACTATATACGTATATAAATTAAGTGTTAGTTACAGAGCAGGCGGTTGCTATTGATCTCAGAACATACAAATAAAAATAAATAAAGAAATAACTAGCTAGAAATACCGCAACAGCTTAACAACAATTCCAAATCGCTATAAATCAAAATTATCTTGGCTCTTTTGTTGCCTTCAGCTAAAAAAATAAGCTCCTTATTAATGGTTTTTCTACGAACAGCCTTTATTTTTTTAAAGCTGGCAATTATAAAGTCTATCATCTTAACCACAGATTAGTCAGAGGCAGCGGTTATATTTCAAAATTTGGGCGAAAAAATTAAAAGTTTAATTTATCTTGAGGCGTAGTGACTCATTGTGAATCGTTGCATTGAATTGCAAAAGATGCTGAGCTAAGGTCGTAGTTTAACTAGAGTCAAGTGGTTATTTCGGCGGTTAAATCTGTTATCCTAGATTAGCTGACATACCTTGTCTAATTTCGAATATGTAATTCATTTCACTTGTAACGATTATACTACATATTAGGGTATGGGTACACCTACTGAATTGGCTATTCGCGATATTCAGCTGAATTCAGGTGATATGCAATTATCATCTAATTATGTTACTTAAGTCCATAACAGTGAGAATGTGTTCCCGTATTTTGCAATCATTTCAAACCACGCCTATTCAAGTTTAAACTTATAAGCTAACACAGCGTAAAACAAGTTCTTCAAACACTCATAAAAGAAGCCAAACTGGCGTATTCATTCTCAGTATTCGGATTCGGGCATTCACAACTGCCCCCGGGTCAAACCAACGTTTGACTCAACATTCCAGGTATCCGCCATGGACCTTCCCTCTTCATCTCGCCAACAAAGACTAATCGACCGACGTTTAGGATAAAAAGACCACCGAAACACAAGAATGCGATGGATGTACCTCTTCCGAAAAAGGCGTCGGCGAAGTCACGACTACTAGTCGGTTCCGCCATGTTTCTGGACCGGCGAGCATAATATGGACCTTCCCATTTGGATAGCACATTGTCAAGATCCACCGATTGAGAGAACACAATGGGATATTGTGTTCTAAGCTTTGTGCTTTCTTTTGTAATAAGTTGCAAGATCGATGGCGGTTTTCTGTCGCTTCGGAGAATGAATGAATGATTGTATAGAAAAACAGACAAACGTGAAGTAATATTAAGTAGAGAAAGATCGAACGGTGTCAAGGGAATACCATAAAACAATGAATGAAGAGTTAATGACAGTTTATGGTACTTCTCTTAAATTACGTCGAAGGTTACGAATATTCTATCTTATTCTTTTTAGAGGACAA
Source organism: Scrobipalpa costella (assembly GCA_949820665.1). NCBI lineage: Eukaryota > Metazoa > Arthropoda > Insecta > Lepidoptera > Gelechiidae > Scrobipalpa > Scrobipalpa costella. The sequence continues at coordinate 6,040,401 of OX463314.1, forward strand.
AAGGTATTGTCATCAGATTGTCTTTTTCATAGGTCATTTCTATAAAAGGTTTTATAAAGTGTGTTAGTGAACCCACGCGATGACTCATATAATTATTTATTCGCGTTGCAATTTTTATTGCGTTATCGTCTGAGTTTTATGGACTGTTGTTCGAAACCTGTTGTTAAATTGATATGCGTAAAGGCCGTGCAAAATTATCGATAATTCCTTGAGAACAAAATAACAAAACAAACGGTAATTTTAGAAATAATTTGCTTTCTGATTTTTACACAAAAACTAATTTTCCATTGCCGTTGAAGGTACATTGTAATCGTGTCATATCATGGGGTTTGCTTAAATTTATTGGGTTTTTCAATCCCAAAACTTATTTTCAAAATTTGGACGTGGGTGGATTTCACAGACTAACAGCTAGTAATAAGTATGATATGAGCATCAGTAATTTTCGAAGAATGTTTCACTTAAATGGGGAATACTACATCGAATAGTTCAGGGTAGTGACCCGTAGTGTAGATCGATACATAATGACCTGAGCGGGTCAGCCAAATAGTAAGCTGCAATATTGATCAGACAAACACTAATCGTCTCGACCCGGAAATACAGTATTTGACGGATCAAATACGAAACACACAGGTCGTGGTTATAAATGTTATTTTTATAACACACATACATACATATAATCACGCCTTTATCCTTCATGGGGTATGCAGAGCGTAATCGACCTTAACAAAGGTTGTTCCGCCACGTCTGACAAAGGGGGTTTTAAGGGTTTTTATAACTATGAGTAATAAAATAAAGTTACCTTATTTGGCGACATTGATTTTTAATAAGAAACGCGGAATTGTTTATTGAAATATCACGAAACGCCGTCAAATATCTTAAATCAAATAGCTTGTGACTTTGTATTTTGGTCCTTATCCACATTATGACAGCCGCTCAGTGAAGCCCAAAACGTGTTTTGACACTAACCACGTATTAACTACGGTCTAGAGAGCCGGCCGGCGAAAATGCGGTCCAGAGGTAAAAAAAAATACAAAGCACAGAAAAAAACATTTAATGGCCCTAAACATCTTGCGCCCGAAATATGGGCAATGGCCAGTGGTCAATTTACAAAGATGAAGTCAGATAAAGATATTCTGTAATCTGGTTTTCGATGTTGGTTCGAAATGATAATTATTTATTTATTTTCGATTCGATGATACATTGGTACAACAAAACTGTATGGTGGGCTCGAATTGAAAGTTAATTTCCTATCACTCGGAGGTATAGGAAAATAATGTCCTCAAATCTAAACTTAGTATTTAAGATATAGCCAATGAATGTAAAAATGGATTGAGTGATCCAGATAATTTGACGTCGTGGTCAGAGAAAAAAGCAAAAGAAGATTAATCGGCCAAGGTTTTATAATGTTCCGGTGTAAAAGCCCAAATAGTATTGCGATCATTCATTTGAATCTTTCTCAATAATGAAACCATGTTGTTGATATTGGGCGTTTTATCACTGGACGGTACGGCGACGGTGCCATCACGATGCCGTGGCTCTGTTTTTCCAGTAGACGGCACGGCAACGTCAAGACAACGTCCACCTAGCGTACACACACTCGCGCATGTTTCGTACGAATACAAAACACATGCAAATTTGGCAGGCCGGCGACGGTACCGGTGTGAATCAATGCCATACCGTTGCCGTGCCGGCAAGTGGAAAAACGTTCTTTATAATTTAATTTCAGTGATTTGCATAGATTATCTCTTCCACGGTACCGTCGACGGTGCTGTGGCGTAGCCGTACCGTCTAGTCGAAAAATGCCCAATCTATATAAGGTACTTCGGAATTTAAGTATAATTTGCATTTTACATTCGTTTAAAGACCGCCTAAGCATGGTTTAGCTAGTAGAATTTTACCATGTAGGCCTTGTACCGCACGTGTGGCTTTGCTGGGCATTTGTAATATTTACATGGTGTAATAACAACCGCATTACCTCCGCCATGTTAATTACAGCACATAAAAACTTTACAACCTACCGGTTTCGGCTCTATGTTTTAATTTCGAAAGATTTTGTATAATTATCAAATTAGGTACTTCATTTCTCTTTACGAGACTTAAGATATGTGAAATAGGACTTAATTATGTCTAGAAAGGTCTTTGGATGCGTTTACTGTATAAAAATATCAAATAAAAAAGTGAGTATATTTATATTTTAATAGCTAAGGCCCGTATTTATAATCAGCACTTGAGCGTGAGAGCGAATTTGAGTTTTTTTTTTTTATTTATTTTATCATATAAAAGTTGTACATTATATATTATAAATATATTCTCCCAAACTTCATAAAAGTTTAACGGGAGATCAGTTGCTCTGCGCAATACAACTTACTTATACTAAAACATTAAAAACTAACTTAATTATTATGCTAATTTGAATTTAAAAATATATGTGTATGTTTAAAATAATATTATAATAACACTCCTAGACCTTACTTGCTACGTTATCCAAAAAGTACGATTTGATTCTATTAAGTTCGTATCAGTAATGTCGTATCTTAAATATCTCTTGATATAGCTTTACAAATACGAGCCTAAATCTTTTATTAGATAGTTACCATACGAATACATGATTGACAAGTACTGGAAATTATTTTCTATAAAAACAAGACTACCTTATTATCTGTTTGAGACAGTAAAGAAATAATTGCTATAAGTAAGTGATCTGTTGCTAATAACATAATAACAAACTGAGAACTATGATCAGAGTTTTTACTGGCCCCAGAAAGAGCAATGAAGCGCAACAGACGTTATTTAGTAGGTAACTGTTTCTTCCATGCTGCACTGGGAGCGAGAGAAAAACATAGAATGTGCCAGCTGCATCTCCACCCGGGCATGCTGTAAAAACCAACTAAGAGATCCGAAGGTTTCAGTATATTGCAATTTAGGCTATGGGCTGATAACCTGTCACTATAGCAATATACCTACAAAACTATCTCAAATAACCCTCAAAACTTTGTCAGACGTGGTGGAACGACCTTTGTTTCGGTTGTTTACGCTCTGCCTACCCCATTAGGGATAAAGGCGTGATTATATGTATGTATATATTTATATATATATATAACTGTTCGCAAGTGCTACTTGTAACTGTGATTTAAAAGTAGCGTTGGTTCTGTTAAGTCACTTCGTAGTTTTTAAACTCTTTTCCACTACATTGACATGGTTTTAAAACATGGTATCATATTACTAGTATACCGAATGTAAGATCGGGGTTGTTCAGTCAACGAAACTGAACAACTTTGAAACTAGGAAATTCTTTCTGGAGATGAAAAAGAAACTACCTTCCCATACAAAATGACCACCTCGATCAGACAATTTGTATGGAAAACCAAATAATTAATTTTCACTTACTACAAAACATCCTGGTAGTTGTTCAGTTTCGTTGACTGAGGAACCTCGATCACTTTTGCGGGACGCTGTCCCTTATACTCCGTATTTTCAAGGGATCTTTCAAGGTCTACGATTCTATGGTGGAAGATGGAGCAATCTCATCTAGAAGCCACAGAGGCACTGGCATTCCCACAAAACGACGGAATTGAGTTAACTGATTCAAATAAAGATTTAGTATTATTATAGAGAATAAGTTATCGATAACAAAAGAAATGTTTTTGTTCACGTTCTTTACAAATCTTTTTAAATTTCAACTATTTCTTTTTAGTTTCATAACAACACGCAACAGCTGTTTCTGTTTGTCGATGAAGAAACGAAGTACGTAAATTGTCAACGAGATCCAAATCTTACCTACCACTGTTTTGTCTCTATCTCTATATTACAACCCACTTCACATCGAGAGAATATACATACATACATATAATCACGCCTTTATCCCTAATGGGGTAGGTAGAGCGTAAACGACCTGAACAAAGGTCGTTCCGCCACGTCTGACAAAGTTTTGAGGGTAATTTAAGATAGATATGTAGGTATATTGCTGTAGTGACAGGTTGTCAGCCCATCGCCTGAATTGCAATATACTAAAACCGTCGGATCCCGTACCTGATTTTTACAGTATGCCTGGGAAGAAATGCAGCTGGCACATTCCATGTTTTTCTTTCGCTCCCAGTCCAGCATCGAAGAAAGTTTGAGCTATTTTTAATATGGATTATACTTAATATGTTTTAAGGTAAAAGATAAATCTACCATAATTAGCCTGTCTAAGTTCATGATATAAGTATAGATGTGGGATATGAAAGACCTATACGCTTTTACTATTCATAAATTATGGATGAAAGTTCACATACGGTCAAATGTAAGTACCTACATTATAAAGTAAGTGGTCTCAAATCGGATACCACCTTCTATTGCTAAGTTTAAAACAGTCCTCTCACTTTAAAAAAATCATTATATGATCCTATCATTTTGTCAGCGCTCAACCCTTACATGATAAAATCCCTATAAATTGGATGTTAAAGAACCTGTTAATTATCTATTATTTTATAATCTTGGCCCTACAATTATTATCTGATGATCTGCTATCAGTGTAATATCTTTGGTAATTTTATTTTTGTCTTCACAATTAATGTCGCTTTCACAAAATATATTTATTTCTATAACTCTTCCACTTATTTCCAGAACAAGGAGTAAAATATACCGTGTTTATTTACAAGTACTATGTCACCGTCATCATTCACGGAGTCGGGTAATCTGCAATCTAGGAGATTGAACAAGGTTACTGGTTTCTACACAGAGCGACTGCCATCTCACCTCCGCAACCCAGAAGGGAAACCAGACCTAATCCTAGATTGGGCTTTAGCCAGGTTAGCAGCCAATCCAGCTGTCAGAGTTTTCAAGCCGCCAATGCTTAGCAATGGTCTCTAATATTTGCTTAACGTGCCTTCCGAAGCACGGAAACGCTTGAGATGTATACCACTACCGTCTACCCATCCGTGGCCTGGCTACGGCGATGGTTGCTTAATATTTGTTATCGGAATGAATAAGCACTAACCATTTTGACCACATCTTCCATGCTGGACACTTCACGTTAAGTTTGTTATTTTAACGGTAAATAGCGTCGTTGCTGACCTGGGAGCGAGAGAAAAACGTAGAATGTGCCAGGTGCATTTCCACCCGGGCATGCTGTAAAAATCAGCTAAGGGATCCGAGGGTTTCTGTGTGGGCTGACAACCTGTTACTACAGCAATATACGTACAAATCTATCTTAAATAACCCTCAAAACTATGTCAGACGTGGCGGAACGACCTTTTAGGTGTGATTATTTTAGATTTAGTATGTATGTATTTTGACCACGAGAGCATCACCGTGGTCCTATTCAAATTAGTACGGTTACGCGAATCAGTATGTACACAGCATCGGAATGCTGTCTGTCCGTCTGTTTGACACAATCGCATTCACATCGGCTGTTTGAACATCGGTTGGAGGTTATGTACCGTTATTTACGGATGTTCGGTTATTAATTGCAATTAGAAAGAGATAAATGGTAAAATTGGTTGGTAGAGGTGAATGAACAAGAGTTAGATGAGCTACCTGATAGGACGTATACCTACCTACATGGTTGGTATGCTGACGAAATAGAGAATGAATATTTTTTTCCGTTACTTACTGATTGTAGACGATTTGTCACCTATTGTTTTAAATCAACTAAAATAGAAAAGAGACATTCGATAACTTTTATAAAACTCTAATAATATTTTAACAGCTGTCATATTTAAATTAAAACCATGGTAAAATGCCCTCATTTACTATTGATAATGTTGAAACTGTTATTTTTAAAGGCTTTTTTTTAACTGCCTCCGTAGTCTAGGGGCTAGTGCCATGGACTCCTGATCCGGAGGTCCTGGGTTCGATTCCCAGGGGGGAAACACAAAGTTGATATTTGAGAATTTATCACTTTGTGAATTTTTTCCCAGTTTGGTTAGGACATTGCAGGCTGAATCACCCTGATTGTCCGAAAAAGAAAAAAATTTCGTGCTTCGGAGGGCACGTTAAGCCGTCGGTCCCGGTCGCTGTCTTTGATAGTGGTCGTTACTCAAACCATGTCAGAGGCCTGATATTTGTGCTACTAGGCGGTTTAAAAACTCTGACACCAGGGTTCATCGGGTCGATGACTCGATACCCACTCGACAGAAGAAAGGTTTTCTGACTGTAGATATAGAAATAAAATCTCTAGATGGCATTGGTATTTCCAACTGCGTCTGCGGTATAGTGGTCAGAGCCTTAGGTCACGATCGGAGGTCCTGGGTTCGATTCCCAGGGTGCAACACAAAGTTCATATTTGTAAATTTATCACTTTGTAAGATTTTCCCCTGTTTGGTTAAGACAATGCAGGCTGAATCACCTGACAGTTCGAGAGGAAAATAAAACCGTGCTTCAGAGGGAACGTTAAGCCCTCGGTCCCGGTCGCTGTCTTTGATAGTGGTCGTTACGCAAACCATGTCAGTAGCCTATTGCTGTGCTAATAGGCGGTTTAAAAACTCTGACACCAGACCTTCCATGCTGGACTGGGAGCGAAAGACAAACATAGAATGTTCCAGCTGCATTTCCTCCCATGCATGCTGTAAAAACCAGCTAAGGGATCCGAGGGTTTTAGTACATTGCAATTTAGGCGATAGGCTGACAACCTGTCACTACAGCAATATACCTACAAATCTATCTTAAATAACCCTCAAAACTTTGTCAGTAGTAGCGGAACGATCTTTGTTTAGGTCGTTTACGCTCTGCCTACCCCATTAGGGATAAAGGCGTGATTATATGTATGTATGTATAACACCAGAGTTCATCGGTTTAATTGACTCGATGCCCACACGACAGAAGAAGAAGATTGGTATTTCTTTTTGAACTGACTTATGAAAAATCCACAAAAACTCTGTCAAATGGGCTATTCTTGTATACTACGAAAATCTTCCAGTTTTTTTTTTTTAAATATATATAGACGAGCATTTGTCCGCCATCTCACCTGGTGGAAAGTGACGATGCGGACTATGTTGAAGCATACTCACCTATGTAGTGCCTATTCACTCTCGCCTTGAAAAGGCCCAGGTTATATTGTTCCGGAAACAGATCCGCCGGCAGGGAGTTCCACTCCTTAGCCGTTCGCATTAAGAATGTGGTATATCCACGACATAAGGGTGGAACCCCTGTCCACGCCTCGTGCTCCGGAGATGGAAAGGGGAGGTTATCCAGCTAGACCTACAACAGTCCACTGCACTGTAGGATATAATGGGTTTTTGCCATTGCCATAATCGACACGATTGGCAAGCAGGTAATATTCGCAACTTCCTTCCTTTCCTTGGGTTTATCCCATATTTTCCTATTTCTTCTACTTTTGTCGAGTGGGTATCGAGTCTATCGACCCGATGAACCCTGGTGTCAGAGTTTTTAAACCGGCTAGTAGCACAACTATCAGGCTTTTGACATGGTTTGAGTAACGACTACATTTCCTATCTAAGGCTCGTATTTATAAAGCGATCTCAGTATTTAAAGCAATATTAAGTTAAGATTTGACAGGTCGTTTTGTAATGAAATGACATTTCTGATACGAACTCAAACTCGCTGTCACTCATGAGAGCTGATTATAAATACGGCCCTAAGTTCGATAATTCTTTTGCTTTGATTGAGCATACTGTTGCACCTATATCAGCTCCAATTGGTTCAATAGAACAGTTAACTGTAGACTCTGCTTGAACGGTATGCTGGGTAGCCGCATCTTTCAATATAACTGCGTTTTTGTATTTTCGACACGCGAGGTTTACATAATCTTGCACACCAGGTATTTCTGTTACGATACAAGGATAGGTTTGGCCTTCATCTCGTGTCGTGGAAAATCGTTCATTTGGGTAAAGTATTATTGTGTCCTAGATTCATGTTTAGATTTCTAATATAAAGCAAGGGGTGACCTAACCCCGCTCAACATCAATGACTAGAAGAGCACTTTTTAAGAGAACTTCTGGCTATGTATGAGCTGAAACTTGTAAGTGACATCGATTTTCTTAGTAGGTGGGAATAAGTTTGGACAACGGAGGTCGCGGCTAAAACGGCATTTTTAAAGTACGTTCATTTCAGATACACTCCCTCCGTAAATAGAAACCTACGTTCAGTTTACTTCCATGCTGGCCTGGGAGCGAGAAAAAAATATAGAATATGCTAGCTGCATTTCCTCCCGAGCATGCTGTAAAAACCAGCTAAGGGATCCAAAGGTTTCAGTATATTGCAATTTAGGCGATGGGCTGACCACCTGTCACTACAGCAATATACCTACAAATCTATTTTAAATAACCCTCAAAACTTTGTCAAACGTGGCGGAACGACCTTTGTTTAGGCCATTTACGCTCTGCCTACCCCATTAGGGATAAAGGCGTGTTTATATGTATGTATGTACGTTAAGTTCTGATCGTGGAGGTTACTAAGCTCGGTATGGCAGCCTTTATGTATTATTTTGATTAGTATTAATGTTGTACTACTCACTAAGCTCGGTGTCGCAGTCGGTGTACTCGTGGTTGCAATCGACGGTGTAGGCGGCGGCGCCGGCGACCGCCAGCGCGCACCACAGCGCCACTGCGCACGCGCGCACCCCCATCACCGCATCTTTGTCTGAAAAAAAAGGAACATGTTACATTCAAAAATCTTAAGCTTGGTCTTCTCCTTTTGTAGAGTCGTTTGTAAAACCCCATTGAATTTGACTTGCGTACCAAAACTGACAGACTATGCAGCCTTTGGTCAGTAGGTGCACTTACGTAAGTTGTATGTCATAGAACAGCACCAAAGAACTCATCACTTTGATATAAAGTACCTACACAGGTATAAATCGCCAATATACAGAGTTGTCTCTGATAGGAAAAATTTACAAAACTGTGTGAATCAACTAAATAAGGAAACTACCAAGATATTTAGTTGACTGGTTTTAGTAAAACAGGTTTAGTTACTTGGAAACTTGGGAAGTATCGAGTAATTGATATATTGTATGACATATAGTGTGGAAAATTTATACAGTTATAAACTGGGAAATATCATGCTGACCTAACGGATGATAGATATAATAAAATAGGTATCATTGTTGGTCTGACCGGTATTTATGACAGGGTAATTATATTTTATTGCACTTTTATTCTTTCCATAAACATCAATAAGGCGTGGTTAGTTTGACTGACGTAGATTCATAATAAAAACAGTAATTTACCGATACAATCAATATTCACGATCATGGCAAACATTAAAATGTTAATTAATAACTATAATGTTAACAAAACGTTGTTGGACGTCTTCCAAGAAATGGTAATGTAATGAATTAGTGTCAACCGATATTCAATTGTTCTTTGATTATAAGAGGTATGATTTGATGAATTCTCTGCTTAAGATTTAGGTTGGTACCTTGGGTGAGGTGAATTTATGTCTAGCAAGTAGTAGACGTATATACGATAATGATAATCTTTAATCACTTTTGAGTCCGAGTTTTTGAATACAAGTGACAAGATAATCGAATACAAGATAAGTAGCATGCATTGCAATTTAGGCGATGGGATGACAACCTGTAACTACAGCAATTTACCTACAAATCTATCTTAAATAACCTTCAAAACTTTGTCAGTCGTGGCGGAGCGACCTTTTTTTTAGGTCGTTTACGCTCTGCCTACACCATTAGGGATAAAGGTGTGATTATATGTATGTATGTGGGATGCATGCATATTTCTAACAACCTTCTTTTTTGCGTCTCACAGTCTAATTATTATTTTAAATAATACCTAGCATTGATATCAAATAATACTGTTCACTTTCGTAACGAATCTCTTTAAGACTTTAGATCATTTCGTTTTCACCACGATCAATCCCAATTTTACTTTCTATTGCAAGTTCATTGTGCTGCCAAAATAAAGGATCTTTGCATACTAAGATGAGTCAGTCTGTAAATATAACAATATAAACCATAGCAAGTACTCACTGGATCATTGTTCGCGAGCTTAAAGCAAATTGTATTGAAATCAGTTGTCACTTTCGCACCAAGGCCGTCTGACCTTAATCGAGTTTAAGTTGTTAGTAAATGGATTATGTCAGTTTGTTTATACAATAGTGATAGTTTATCCCATTTGGTTACATTTTAATAAGTGATAAAATACCCAGTGCGTTTTCAGAGTGCAGTTTTCAGTATCGGGCTGGGACAGTTCAAATTGGATTAAGAAAAAGGTTTCTACCTTTACTCCCACCACACCCGACACCTTTATCGTCACAAAATATAGAAAGTAAGTGACATTAAATTTAATTAATACAAAATTCACGTGAGAACTTCGTGCGTTTATAGATCTGAGAATCGATATATTTGCTTATAAATTCAAAGCAGAACAGAACGAACCTTCACGACAGCCATTTTTGAGTTTCGCAAACGAATCCCCCGACTGTGAATCGTGATGGAAGGGAACGTCCGTGGCAAAGCAAATAATACTTCACAGAATACTATAAATCGGTACATTCGCCGCGTAAATAACAGCAAGAGCCACGTAAACGATACCACGGAGTATCACCTCAGTAATGAGTACTGCATTCCTGCATAAAGATGCACATTTTTCCAACACGGGACTCGGGTACAGTTACAAGAAGATGCCGTTACCGAGAAAACTCATTATAACTTAACTTAAGAAAAAGCAATTCGTCTGTAAGGGAACATAAAATACTGATCTATATGCCAATGATACTTTTATTACATTATAAAAGAAACGAGTGTACAACAAAAGTCCTTTTGGTAAAATCTTTGATATCTTTGCAGTGCAGATCTTAAAACATGGGAAGAATTTTGGCATAAATACGCTCTTTACCTTACTACTACTTACTCTTTACCTTACTTAAATACGCTCTTTCAAAATTCTTCACGCAAGTTCAGATTAAAATTGAGTTACTACCTATTCAACTATTTGAAGCTCTTACACACAATGTCGAAGCACTATTCAGTTCTGTGGTAAATCTGTTCAGAGAAAGTACCTTAGCCTTAGAAATGTAACAATACGACTTTATAGTCGCACTTCCGACTATTGAACACACTTTTGTCTTACATGTGGTTGACCTTAAGATGGGACTTTCTAAAACGTATTTTTTTGAAAAGTGGCGAAATATGAATAAGTCAGCTTTCCTTTCAGCTCTCAAGACAGCAATTAGGCACCTGACGGAAAGTAAAAGTGATGGCATGTGCAACTAACTTACCGTAACTTTACGCTGTATCTTATCTATTCTATCTAATATCTACATGTCATGTATCTACAATTTTTTTGTAAGATAAAGCTGTATTTATGCAAAATATTGCAGCACATACATACATACATACATATAATCACGCTTTTATCCCTAATGGGGTAGGCAGAGCGTAAACGACCTAAACAAAGGTCGTTCCGCCACGTCTGACAAAGTTTTGAGGGTTATTTAAGATGGATTTGTAGGTATATTGCTGTAGTGACAGGTTGTCAGCCCATCGCCTAAATTGCAATATACTGAAACCCTCAGATCCCTTAGCTGGTTTTTACAGCATGCCCGGGAGGAAATGCAGCTGGCACATTCTATGTTTTTATTTCGCTCCCAGTCCAGAATGGAAGAAATTTATGAACCATTGTATAAAATTATACCAAGAATATTATGCTCTACCAAGTACCTCTGTAGAAGACATTCTGTATACTTTTTATGATAAAATATAGTAGTATATCAGCATGTAAGTAACATTTATTGAGAGATAAAATTTAAATAAGAGTAACATAATCTCCGACCCTTTTAGCCTTACACATAATCTGCTAATAAATAAACTGCTTTGAGGAAGAATTGCAATCCTTAACCGATGCTTACATAAACATGGCCAGTAAAATTCCGAAATAAATTAGAATTTAATAATTATTTTCGATTTTAAAATCATATTTCTTTGACATAAGCTGCAGCAACTGCTTCTACCATGACAAAAAAACTGTAAGATGGTAGTTGTGACAGATGCCATTCCAAAGGAAAATAAAAGAAAATGTATTTGGAATTGCATTTGTCACAGCCAGTTTTTTGAGTAGTTGTAGCTTTCAGACAGAATAATGTTTAGCGAACGAAACGATTCCATAAGATGCGGCATACTAAACTAATCGTCACTCAAAAAGCGATCCCAAAAATACAACGTTAATTTGTTCACGCTCTAGCAAGGTAGGGTGCCAATTTCCTCTCGTTGAAGCGCTTCAAATTTTGGCGCATGTGCCGCAGCTGTCTCAGATTATATAGAAGTCTTTGACCATAACAGGCAACTTGAATCAAATCAATCAGAAAAACGACCTAATTCAACCAACTATTGCCAAAGCGCCCGTGTCACTCACTCAGCGGAATAAGGCCTTAAAGAATGTTGCCTAGCGGTTCCCACATAAACAATGTTATACAAGTTTTACCCGCGGTTTTTCTTGTGTTCTCGCCTAATCGGTCACTGGGTTTCGTAACTATTGTGTGCGATGTCGACCTATTGTTCCAACAGTATAATATTAACGTAAGTTGACTAGAAACTCGTTAGGTTTTGCCGGTAGTTTTCAGTTAGTCAGCTAGTTAACAGGTTTTCGAATTTTCGATGTAATAATGACGTAACTTTTTATGACTTATTATAGCATTCGTTCGACGCCCTTTACTTACATGATTTGTGCGATGAATTCGTGCTTCTTCGTAAAATTTAAAGCGATTGTTCACGAACATTATCAAAGACATAAAAACAAGCCATTATTTTTCTTTCCTACAAGAGATTAAAGACGGAAATATTAAACGTTACACGTGCTTGCAAGGATGCGTAACTATGTCTATTCAGTTTTTTTTTTGTTTGAAACCATCATAATATGATCGTAATTATCAAATCACGACCCCTATTAATGTCTGTCAGAGGTTTGATGGAGGTTCACGTTGCTAATTCTTTTTCTTTTTTTACAATTCGGTTTCATAATGGTTCATAATTTGCTTGATAAAGTGGTGAGCAAAGTTCTTAAATATTTTTAGTTTTGGTAGTTTATCAGGTATTTTCATTATTACAACGTGTTTTAAAAAATATATGCATACATACATACATATAATCACGCCTTTATCCCTAATGGGGTAGGCAGAGCGTAAACGACCCAAACAAATGTCGTTCCGCCACGTCGGACAAAGTTTTGAGGGTTATTTAAGATAGATTTGTAAGTATATTGCTGTAGTTACAGGTTGTCAGCCCATCGCCTAAATTACAATATACTAAAACCCACGGATCCCTTAGCTGAAAAATATATGAGCTGTCAGATATCATCATAATATACTATAGTAGAAAGACAATAACCCTTGTCGCCTATGGTAGATTTTAGTTACCAACTTAGAAAAAATAATCAAATTACCAACACAAAATTATTTAAACTAAATACTATACTGCCAGACGTGACGTATATTATTTTCAAACAAAAAAATACTATACTGAAACCATTGTTTTATTATCTTTAATATAAACAGTAATTTGGCGCTCATTTTCAAAACCACACGAGAAACCAGTGATAATCCGTCTGCCATTGAGGATAGCAACCAGAGCACGACACACCTGAATATAATAAGATTTGCGAAATCTCAACACAAAATAATAAAAAAATTGTAAAGTCGCTGAGACAATCCGTATAAGATCTACCAACCCACATGTCTGTTTTTGTCATCTCTGTACTTTTAAGGAAATATATATTTGTTTCCTGTCGAGCTAGAGGTTGTTCTAACTGTAGTTTCTTGGGTTTTATTTTAATGTGGGTTGAAACTTATCTCCCAACATAAATGCTTACAAATGTTTAACAAAAATGGATTTCCTCCCGGGCATGCTGTAAAAATCACCTAAGGGATCAGTGAGTTTAAGTATATTGTAATTTAGGCGATGGGCCGAGAACCTGTCACTACAGCAATATACCTACAAATCTATCTTAAATAACCCACGAAACTTTTCGTTTACCCTCTGCCGACCCCAATAGGGATAAAGGCGTGATTATGTGTATGTATAAATGCTTACAGTTTTAATAGAACTCTACATTTACAATAGATTGCAGAATTTCACGCCTTGTTTAACAAGTTCGTACTAATATGGTAACTGAGGCCAAAACTATTAAAGTCAAAAATTAATATAATTCCTTAGCTTTGTATCGTGGGTCCACCAGTGGATTCCCACGGACCTGCGCAAGAGTGACCTTGGGTCGGCGTGGGGTCGGCCGCGGGTCATAATACTGCGTTGTTTGGTGTAGGGGCCCATCGCTGTTCGATCTCAACAGGTGTGTGTATGCTCTTTGTTTCAAATTCGCTTGTTCGTGCTAAATTAAAAATACACGAAATACTGGCCGCTTGGGTATAGCGAGAGTTTTTTCATATTTGGACATGATTGACTCCATGTTGGATTGAGGACCTAAAAAACTTTTGAAATTAGTAGAATAGAACGTCACTACAACGACATACATAAGTATTTGCATTTCTGAAAAAAAAAAGCCGTCTGTCAGACATACCTAATTTAAATTAAACTGTTGACGCTCTATTCTGCCTACCCCTTAAGAGACTAAGGTGTAGTTAAATTATTTCTCATGTATGTTCAAAAAATAATTTCTTCAAACACAATAGGACCAGTTTTTTACTTTGAGTATGTAGTACTATTATATATTCTGTGCATTTATTCTCCACTAAAAGCGATTAACTTTTTCTTTCACGAATTATAGCTCTATATTTTGTTCATTGTTATTTTTAACTGTCTACTTTCTTACACATTTATCATTTCCGCTATTTGTTTCTTTTATTACAAGAACAGCATTTTTTTGTATGATTCTCTCGTTTTTTTTTTGTGCTCTTGCTGAAGTAGACGTTTTTGCGCCAAAGTAACCGTTGTGTCGGGATGATTTTTTTATACGTCAATAGTCACATCACAGTAACAGTTATTCAAATAGATTCTTTGCTTTGGGCACGTAAAGTTGTTTTTTTTTTAAACACATACATACATACATATAATCACGCCTTTATCCCTAATGGGGTAGGCGGTTTTTTAAACACGATCACTCTTAATGCCCCCACTAGGATGCCCTGTATCGGGGTGCCATGGACATACTCAGAAACAAGCATACCTAAAGAACATCCAGATCCCGAAACAGACATTTCAATTCATCATTCAAATGTCTGCCCCGGACGGGAATCGAACCCGGCACCCTCTTCGTAGCAGATACAAACAATTCAATTCAATTTATTCAATAACAATAATATTGTGTTTGAAATACGTGTACACTAAAATTAAATTACAAACATAAGATCACAGTTACATGAAAATGTCTAATTATAAAAAAATATGTAATTAATGATTATAATGAAACTAAATAAGATTATGTCAATTTACATGTCAAATTAAAATATTATTAAAGTAAATAATTGTGAATTACATCGAAGGCAGCATTTGTTATCAAAAATCGTCAATGGAATACAAGCACCTTTCCAGCAAGAGAGCTTTTAATTTTTGTTGACATTCGCTTAACTTACGTATACATTTTAATTCTGTAGGCATTTTATTTAAAAAATTAACAGCCTGGTATCTAGGACAGTGAAAGACGTTGTTAAAATTTGGCGAAATCACATAATTTAAGTCTTTCCGTCTAGTTGACTCTCTGAGTTCCATTTCAGGTGCAGATTCAAAGATAAACCTTTTTTTTTATCACGCTCGTCAACAAGATGTAAATATATAGACTTGGTAATGTTAGAATACCTAATTTTTAGATAATACAGCCTTCCAACTAGGCTGTTGGTCACTGGCTTCGTTACATTACATTATTATTGCTTGCAAGAGATCCTTAGAGTAGATTCATACACATAAAATTGCTTGACATGTATTTGTCTTTATCATAACGCAAATCATAAATATAACATAACATAGATAACTAACTGGCTTTACCAATTATAGTATCATCACATCATACGATGTAATTTGTTGTCCTGACCTGTGGGAATAAGATACTTTACATAAATAAATTCACAAATGATGTATGTATCAGGTTATTTCAATAAAAATATGTTTCTTTGCATATCAAATGTCAGCATAATTAATTATACATAAGATAAACTGAGATAAGTGCAACCTCGACCTCATCTGATGGGATTTGCTAAGGTTAAGGGTCAACACATGACGGTGGTGAGTCATTCGGATGAGTATCTCATAATCCAAAATTAATGAAAAAGAAATTTGGTTGTCAATTTCGGAGTTACTGCAACGATTTATTTTATTTTTATGACTACGGAAATACTATACAATATTTACGTTATTTATTCTATAACCCTTCAAACCTTTGTCAAGGTTCTGTTTGTGGTTCTGTGGATGCGGCGAAATTCTCTGTCATTACATCGTTGACACTCTGCCTACTCTATAAGGGATACAGACGTGATTTATGTTTGTATGCATGTATTTTATTTTTAAATCCTTTTTCTAGTGTGAATAAGAAGTCTCTACTTTACATAACACCACATGGTGTTTTAGTCTCGCCTCTTCATTTTACAAGCGGATCTGGCGCCAAGAAGTAATAGAGTTAGGGCTGAGCGAAACTAATGGATAACATGTCAGGCTAACGAAAAAGTACAAGATGTTTTTTATTAGATCTATAATAAATTTAATAGAGAGTAGTAAAAAGTTCTGGAATTTAAAAGACGCGGTTTCTGTTGAATTTCTTCTTTCTTTATTCTCCGCAGAAGAATGATAAGTAAGGTAGAGTATAAGAATAAACCTACGATGCCTATTATGCTAAATACAGTAGCACGACGCAGTAACCTCATTTGCACAGTAATATTCTATCAATATGGCGGCAAGTGTCGTGCGCGTCTTACCGCGTCAGCTAGCGTGGCTTGCATGCTAATGTCCTGCAAACATGCAGTATAGTGCCACAGATTATTAGGATCTCCTTCCATGCTGGCCTGGGAGCGGGAGAAAAACATATAATGTGCCAGCTGCATTTCCTCCCGAGCATGCTGTAAAAGCCAGCTAAGGGAACCAAGGGTTTCAGTATATTGTACTTTAGGCGATGGGCTGACAACCTGTCATTACAGCAATATACAAATCTACCTTAAATAACCCTCAAAACTTTGTCACACGTGGCGGAACGATCTTTGTTTAGGTCGTTTAAGCTCTGCCTACCCCATTATGGATAAAGGCGTGATTTTATGTATGTATGTATGTATGATTATCTAGTAGCTATATGTTCTGCATCATGCTATCACCGATTACCTAGCTAGTATATTACCTTCAGTAGCACGACGCAGCAACCTTATTTGCACAGTAATATATATCAATATGCCGACAAGTGTCGCGCGTCTTACCGCGTCAGCTGCCGTGGCTTGCATGCTAATGTCCTGCAGCATGTTGTATGCTTCCACATACGATAAGAAAAACTATCAATTCCTTTCCCAGCGAGGCATCACTACATAGTATAAAACAAAGTCGCTTTCTCTGTCCCTATATCCCTATGTATGCATAAATCTTTAAAACTGCGCAACGGATTTTGATGCGGTTTCTTTTAATGGATAGAGTGATTCAAGAGGAAGGTTTATATGTATAAACCATGCATAATATAGTAAAGAAACGCTTGTACTGTATAAATCGGACCGGATGTTGTTCTATTAAGACGATGGGTTGACAACTTCTTGTCATTAATCACGAAATTCCCATCTGAGATTTCCCCATATGTTGCCCTTAATATTTGACAAGCTTGACTTAACGCTTAAAATTACTCATGATGACCAGATTTCTCGGGCAGGCTGAAGTGTTTTTTCGCAGGTCGAAAAAAGCAAGTCACGAGCTATAAGAAGCTCTCAAAGTTGTAACGTTTGTCTGTCTGTATACTTAAAGTTACATTCAACTTGATACTTAGGTTGCCCAAAAAGTAATACAGTGCTTTATAATTTGTGAAATTAGGGAGCAATGATCGTTTAAGTATGATCCAGTTCCTCTGAATGCAGTGATCCAGTTCTCTGACACGATTGCTGGAACCAAAACTATTATAGTATAAGCTCGCCGTACTTTACTCTTAAAAATTAAATAGCTCTACTCTACATAGAAATAAATCTCTTAATTATGTATTGTGTAGAGAGAGTTCACTACAAAATGTAACAAAATAGTATCTAGTTTTTTTGACCTCGTCCAACAAAAATTACAATTAGGTACTTCTGAGTCAATTGGGAAAAACAAAACGGCATCCAGGTTGGAATTGTGAGACTGGGGCTGGGGATAAATTGTTATGTTTCAACTTTAAACATCAAATAAAGAAAACAAATAATACACTCGAGAGTTCGTGTTCTACAATAATATGTATATGTATATAGAGATGCTCTTTAATAGTATAGTTATATAAACATGTACTTACAACATTTTATAGAGTTACTTCCTTATCTACCTAGCTTTATTAACACTAATGGTTGTATAGATAGATCACCGAGTTAATTACCTTACATTGCATGTTTACTCATTAAAGAAGTCGACCGCGTTCTCACCAGTTCAATCAGTTTTCTCCGAAACTACCGTAACTCTATGCACTAATTAAACAAACATACAGGATGTTAAAATATTTGCCTGCCAGAGCTCAGGGGGTTTTCAAAGGATCTAATGAAAAGTATGAAAATAAATCGTACTGGAAATAAAATTTGTTCTCTACAACTTATTTGATGAAAGTGGTCATTTTATAACGGAAAGACAAATTTTAGTTGTTTTTTTTTTATGTTTTTATATGATCCTTTATCGTTTCCATAACACAGGGGGTGTATTCTATGGTATGCAATTAAATTAACATCCTGTATACGGTATATACATACACACATTATACATGTATGAGAATATGTTGAGAATGCACTTTTATCCCACAAATTGATATCGTTAACCGGTGAAATATGTACGTCAGTTTTTACTTTTAAATTACTTCCTCGGTTTCAAATGAGTGCAAAAATGAAATTAGTTGAGTAACGTTATGTTAGTAGAACATTCGTTTTATGTCATTTAATTTTATTTCAGCTGTAACTTTTCGTAATTTTTCACGGTCTTGAGTTCACTACAGCAATAGTTAGAGAAAGAAAGAACAAATTGCGAAATGAAATGTGCTAATGGCATTTATTACACTTATGTAAGAAAACAATCTTTTACACTAAGGTGTTTTGCATCAACATTAATATCAGTCCTTTTATAACTTCCGCGATTATTATTACCCAAGTTGGGTATTTCTTGTTTTACTATTTTGTAGAGACCTAACTTGTTACATACCGACATAATAAATAACGTTATTCTATTAATATGATCGTCGACGTAAATGCTAAAATGATTCTAATGCCGAATCGACACCAAAATATGGTTATAGCGGCAAAGATCCTTATACTGTTTTAAGATATCGAATAATGCTGCCTCCGCGGTCTAATGGTCTGAAACATGGGCTTCCCAATCCGGAAGTCCAGGGTTGGAACACATTGTTCACATTTGTTAATTAATCACTTTGTGCCATTTTCTCCATTTCTGCAGGTTGAATCACCTGATTGTCTAAAAGAAAAAGTTTTCCGTGCTTCGGAGGGCACGTTAAGCTGTCGGTCCCGATCGCTTTCTTTGTTAGTGGTCGTTACACAAACCATGTGAAACACATATCGGTTGTGCTATTAGGTGGTTTAAAAACTCATTCTCCAGGGACCGATGAAAGTTCGTAGTTCGACTCGAAAATTTACTTGCTAAGAAGATCGGGTCGATTGACCCGAAACCAAAACGATAAGAAGATGTCCAATAGTTCGTACAAGTCCAAAAAGAAAATGATGACATCGCTGGTAACAGGTTATAGGTACATTGTATTGTGTATGATAGCAGCAGATACATCTGAGGCATTCATTGTGAGACATTGTGTAATGCCATATTGTGATCCAACTCATTGTTACTGGCCGATAACAACACAAAATAACAACAGCCATTGATGCCATTGCATATAAACATTGTATAGGGTCTACGATGTTATAATAAATATGGCTTAATTTATAGTTATTAGATAGGCACAATGTTCGCCTCCATCCCTGATGGGGTAGGCAGAGCGTAAACGACCTAAACAAAGCTCTTTCACAATGTTTGAAGGGTTATTTAAGATAGATTTGTACGTATATTGCTGTAGTGAAATGTTGTCAGCCCATCGTATAAATTACAATTTACTGGATTTACCCTTGGATCCCTTAGCTGGTTCTTACAGCATGCGCAGGAGGAAAAGCAGCTCGTACATTCTATGTTTTTCTCTCGCTCCCAGGCCAGCATGGAATTAATATTCATTTAGTATAAGAAGAATCCTAGTTTGAGGATCAACGTTATTTTATCTTATCAGGCATCAGCGTACAATTTAATTGAAATCCAATATATACCTAACATTATGTAAGAGAAAATAAAATATGAGTTAACATAGGATCTTGGAAGATATATTCTGTTAGAATATAGTTCTACGTCTATCACATTTATACGAGAACTTACATAAACTCGTTATTGATAGCGAGTTGGATAGTGATAAGTAGGATAGGTGAAAGTATATTTATAATACCTAGTTTCAATATGGTTATAAATAATATAGTGCGTTGAACTTGAGTCTTTTGAATGAGAAAGTTACTAATTTAATTTTAAGTTCTAATTAGTGCTTACTAAGTAGATAACAATGATTTTTCATAACATATTTTATATTATTATCATCATCAATCGACAGTCTCAACCTAGGAAGACTAAACCTAAATTATTTCCGTGGCGGTGTTAACGTTATGAAATGTAGAGATTCCGCGAGACGCGCGCAAGCGTTGAACTCTTTTGTATGAGAATCTCGCAACCCGCAGCAGATCCCATTCCAGCGAAGTTTTTTGCCCAACACGCCTTCTAAGCGGGCTTATAGCTACACGATAAAACTATAGGGAGGCTGCCATCGGTTTCTAATGGTAAAAAAACTTGAAAGTCGAACGTAAACACTGCGCTGTGGATACTCGTATATCTAGCTATACGTGTCGTGGCGATGAGTGCAACTCGTTCCGAATAGACGAAGTGAGAGGCGAAGCTTCCTTTCTAAGACCGCCGAACGACGAGCTGCGCAGGCGTCCCTAAATAATACTCCATTATACGGCTTTAAATCTCAAACATAACATACCGGCGAACAGCAGAAAAACACTCCAGGTAATGCACTTTCTAAACAAAAACTGTAACGTTCACTGCACAGAATTGGGGCACTGTTAATGACGGTTTGCCGAGAAACTTGGGATGGTTTCCCCGAAATGTTTTGAGTTGTTCGTGTAGAGTATTTACTGTTTAATCTGTCCCCGCTTGCGCGGCAGGCGGGCAGGCGGGCAGGCAGGTCGACGCGCGGCGCGGCACTGCGGCGCGGCCCGGCTGGCGGCGTGCAGCGTCCGACCGGTTGAGATTTCTCCCCGTAAACATCGAAAGCGAGCCTTCGAGCCTTTCTTCGGCTCGTGGCGAAACGCCGTGTGAACACCTTACCACGCGTTCTCGATAACTGACTTGCCTTTTTTTTGACACTCTTTAACAGCATGGCTCTACCAGTTCGCGCAACAACAACATAACTAATTAACATTCGCTTCTCAATTATGAAAACTTTATAGTTTTATCTTGTAGTAGTAGGTACTGAAAGTAACAAATAATTATTTCAGCAATAAGAAGAAGATAATTGTAAAGCTTGGTAGAACTGAAAGTAATTAATAGTAAAATACAATTTATTAAATAAATCTATAGTCGTCTGAAAGCGAGAATCCGACAAACCAAAATTGTCTTCGATATTCAGATATAAATAAAAATGTACAAATATCAGCTTATTTTCAGGCAAGGCTAGTTGTTTGTTATACATACATACATATAATCACGCCTTTATCCCTAATGGGGTAGGCAGAGCTTAAACGACCTAAACAAAGGTCGTTCCGCCACGTCTGACAAAGTTTTGAGAGTTATTTAAGGTAGATTTGTATATTGCTGTAGTGACAGGTTGTCAGCCCATCGCCTAAATTACAATATACTGAAACCCTCGGTTCCCTTAGCTGGCTTTTACAGCATGCCCGGGAGGAAATGCAGCTGGCACATTATATGTTTTTCTCTCGCTCATAGGCCAGCATGGAACAATTGTTTGTTATGCTTATTATTAATATCAGCCATGCAGTTTAAACAGCTGTATCATCGAATCCATTCCTAATATCGTTTGCCTCGTTTTGTACCTATTTACAGTCTAAGTACAAATAAATATTCCATTATGAAATATGTAGAAGTATGTCACCGATAGAACAAACTTTTATGTGTGTATTTCAGTTTTATTGCAACAAGCAAGAAGTTGAAGTAAACTTTATGGAATCTGTATTCAAATCTACTATCTAAACCACTTCTTCATGAAACATTATTAAATATTTTATATGCAATAAATAAACGAGGATGTTATGTATTTTGAATGATTTTCAAAACATCTATTCAACTAAAGATAGAAACACTATTGCCCTAATCTATTAGAGCTAAAATGTAAAGTCGAAACTGATTCGAAATCAAAAATCGGTAGTAAGAGCCAGCAAAGGCTTTCGTTTGACTCATAACATAATAAACCGTGCGATGACGCTGGCGTAGGCCCCAGGATGTGTTAACGCGGCCAAGGTGGCAGACACCTGAATAAGGATGTTTGATATCAGTGTTGCATCTGGAGAATCCTGGAGGAGTAAGTGAGTACGATGTAAACACTATAGTACGACCGCTATGACGCTGGCGTGGGCCCCAGGATGTGTTAACGCGGCCAAGGTGGCAGACACCTGAATAAGGATGTTTGATATGAGTGTTGCATCTGGAGAATCCTGGAGGAGTAAGTGAGTACGATGTAAACACTATAGTACGACCGCTATGACGCGGGCGTGGGCTCCAGGATGTGTTAACGCGGCCAAGGTGGCAGACACCTGAATAAGGATGTTTGATATCAGTGTTGCATCTGGAGAATCCTGGAGGAGTAAGTGAGTACGATGTAAACACTATAGTTCGACCGCTATGACGCGGGCGTGGGCCCCAGGATGTGTTAACGCGGCCAAGGTGGCAGACACCTGAATAAGGATGTTTGATATCAGTGTTGCATCTGGAGAATCCTGGAGGAGTAAGTGAGTACGATGTAAACACTATAGTACGACCGCTATGACGCTGGCGTGGGCCCCAGGATGTGTTAACGCGGCCAAGGTGGCAGACACCTGAATAAGGATGTTTGATATCAGTGTTGCATCTGGATAAACCTGGAGGAGTAAGTGAGTACGATGTAAACACTAGTACGACCGCTATGACGCGGGCGTGGGCCCCAGGATGTGTTAACGCGGCCAAGGTGGCAGACACCTGAATAAGGATGTTTGATATCAGTGTTGCATCTGGAGAATCCTGGAGGAGTAAGTGAGTACGATGTAAACACTATAGTACGACCGCTATGACGCTGGCGTGGGCCCCAGGATGTGTTAACGCGGCCAAGGTGGCAGACACCTGAATAAGGATGTTTGATATCAGTGTTGCATCTGGATAAACCTGGAGGAGTAAGTGAGTACGATGTAAACACTAGTACGACCGCTATGACGCGGGCGTGGGCCCCAGGATGTGTTAACGCGGCCACGGTGGCAGACACTTGAATAAGGATGTTTGATTTCAGTGTTGCATCTGGCTGGAGTATGCTGGAAGAGTAAGAAATTGTGCTGACGATGTAAACAGAAAAAAACTGTGCGTCAGCTAGCTACTTCAAGCGGGGTCACCACTTATTTATTTATTTAACTATATGCACAAAAAAAGACGTATATGGGCAGACTTAACGCCTAAGGCATTATTGCCTGGCAGAAATTACTACCCTAGCTATAAGGCCGCCTAATTGTACTCTGTTAGTTCCTGTACAATGTGTTGTTTATGTGCAATAAAGAATATTTGTATTGTATTGTATTATTTACCAGGCTACCTTAGGGCACGTGGAAAAAGACAAGGCAGGTGCAAAAATAATAAAACTAACAAATATAAATTAACACAAACGAATCTATAGCTATAAATATACCACTCGTAGCGGTTCTATGTAAACTGGTATTTGATCAAAATTCCCAGAGTTAAACTTAACTTGACCTCCACTTTAGTGGCTACTTCATGGTGTTACAACAACAGTTTTATGTTAGAGAAGTGGAATTGTAATGAAACCAATGTTTATTACACAAAATCTTAGTAGCGTTTCGTGTAACAGATAAAATCTTAATCTATTATACTGCTGTTACTTATTATTTTGCGAAACAATAGAAAGACTGTGGTACTATATCTATCTAATGATCTGTTAATGTTTTCTGTAAGTGCAATAAGTAGTTACCTAAATAAAAAAAATAAAAATCGGTTTACGTTCGTTGCTTAACTTCATGTTTCTATCAAAACTTACATACATACATACATATAATCACGCCTTTATCGCTAATGGGGTAGGCAGAGGGCAAACGGCCCAAACACAGGTCATTCCGCCACGTCTGACTAAGTTTTGAGGGTTATTTAAGATAGATTTGTAGGTATATTGCTGTAGTGACAGGTTGTCAGCCCATCGCCTAAATCACAATATACCGAAACCCTCGGATCCCTTAGCTGGTTTTTACAGCATGCTCGGGAGCAAATGCAGCTGGAACATTCAATGTTTTTCTTTTGCTCCCAGGCCGGCATGGAAGTATCAAAACTTGAATCTAACATAGCATTGAAAAGTATTATACAAACAAGTTCTCTATTAATCAGGTTGTTCGGAAAAGATGGCGTCTCGAAGCGATGAGGATTTCCTGTAGCTAACGGAGGTGCAATGGTCACATACGGAAACTATCGTAAGAAACCGGATCCAGAACATATGAGCATTGAAACATGGACCCTTAAGCTAAGTGGCGCCTCTATTAGTAACAAAAATCATTACACACCAAAAACACAATTAATCGAAAATCCAGTCCAACAGACTCAAGTAATAGTTTTTGGAAAGATAATTTAGAACTTTATAAATTAGCGATTCCTAGTTCATTGTATAACAGGTAGAAAAATTGCCGTTGGTGGCCGTTATTCGCAATTTTTGTTCCTGTTACTACAACGAACTATGAATCGCTTATTGTTAAGGTTCTAAATTATCCTAATAACTATTACTTGAGTCTATTGGACCGGTTTTTCGATTCACTGCGTTGTTAGTGAATTGTGTTTTTTTTACTGATGGGGGCGCTACTTAGGCCCTATCGCCACCTTAACTGGTTTCATCTCGTCTACAAATGTATTTCCTATGGTTTGGAGGGGACTTTACCAGAAGCAAATTTTCCCGTTCCAGGTCCTTCAGAAAATCTGTACTAGAAAATATGATAGCTATAATCGAAATATGCAAACTTAATAACCAAGAGATTCAAAGTTGTTCACTGTGAGTAAATTGGATCTCCTAAAACTCCGATAAACCCTGTTAAACAAACCCTGCTGAATAAATAAGGTCGATAGAACATCCTATTTGAAGAAGACAGGATGTTTGACGAAACGCGTTCAAGGATCTCGCTAAGGTAAGGACCTACGGCATCTGAGTTGATTAAGAATGCAGTTTGCATACTGCGGGCGTCGTCTTCACGAAATGGTGTTACGCCATCGAAACCTTGGGGAATCCTCGCTGAATCTACTTATAGACAGTACAAGTTCCTTTTAAAATTGGTTTGAGATAAATTAAGTATTTAAAAACATTGAATGAAACAACCGGCACTCAAAGGCATTTGTGTAATTTGTATTTTATGCGATAGCCTGACAAACTATCACTACAACAACAAACTGGAATTTGCTGAAACCATTGACGGAAACGGTTTTAAGAAAGACGGTGACAATATGTACACCCCGTAAGGGATACAGGCGTGACTCTATGTATGAGTATAAAGTGTTTTTGTCGCATTTCTTTGCGCACAAGCAGCCATATTGCGAATGCAAACATACTTCACCTTCATTGATAACATGTCGCTCAGTTTTGTAACAAAACCGAATTCTTTTCCCAGAATTGTTCTGAAAAGAAATTCCAATGTAATGTTTTTGAATTTTCTTTGCTAACAATTTTGTTTGCGAATAAGAGGAATTCGCAGGTACAGTTCTCAGCTAATATATAATTCCTGTTTCCATGCAGAACTGGGAGATATTTTAAAATATTTTTTCAGCTAGTTTTAAAGATTTCGCTAATGAAACGTTTATGATGTGAATTCTACGATCTGTCGTGACGTGTCTACTTTTCACGGTAGACACTTCCGTGGTTGTACTCATAAAAAGTTACAATTTTGACTCTACAGGAATCAACACAAGTTCCAAGTGTTATAATAGGCGATCAACGGGCGCGCACCTTTAAAAGTTCATACATACACGATTATATAATCACGTCTTTATCCCCCTAACGGGGTAGGCAGAGCGCAAAAGACCTAAACAAAGGTCGTTCCGCCACGTCTGACTAAGTTTTGAGGGTTATTAAAGATAAGAATCTATCTTAAAAAAACACTAATAATAATAACATCTACGAAGCTCACATTTCAAAACAGTACTGCGAATAGAAGACGACGCACGGTGTAATGTGTGATAACCTTACAATAACAATCTTTGTGGTTTGTGGAAATACTAGTAAATAAAAATACATGTTTCTAAAAATAAATATTAGATATTTTATTCAGAGATCTACTCCATAATTTGTAGTATTTTTAAGGCTAGTTAACAGGATTTACAGCACGCGAATTTAAGGCACGTCCACCCTCAAGCACGCACAAACAGGACATAATAATTAAATTCATATATATCAGAAACCATACATAATCTTACCGCAATAATCTATACTGAATGTAATAAAAAAATGGTCCCGTAGATAAACATCAATGTAAAAAAATCATACGCAATAAAGACCAAATTTTTTAAATTCTGTTAAATGTCCTGAGAATGCGTACTCCACATTAAATCTATTAAGTCAAAGTATAAAAATAATAATAACAATACATTTAACACTGAATTTAGATTACATGAACTCAGTGATATCGGAAGTACGAACAAGCCCGACGCGGACACTTTAGGTATAATTTCGCACTTCTTAAAACTAAAACAAAATCCTAATTGTCCGTTGATCCTGGCCGATCATTCAGTCTGAAAAAATAAAAGAAAAAACTATCGTTAAAAAGTATATGAGTTGTGCTATGCTTAGATATAAGTTCTATTGTCTGTGGCAGACTTTTGCAATCCATCAATCTAATTTGATAAATAAACATCATAAATGCGGGAGGTGTTCTTCAAGAAGACACAAGATTATAATTAGTTTTTTTCTTTATTGTCTAGGTAGCTCGTTATAAAAACATACACTTTCCGCCATATTCATTGCAAGAGTGAGATAACGACAGTATGGAAGAGACAGCTATACAATAAAACCTACCTACATACATGTAATGCAAATTATAAAGCCACTACATTCGTTACAATATCTTTGTTAAATCCATCCTACGAGGACAAGGCGACAGAATGCGCTGATTTATGATATGACGACCCTCCTTGAAGCGAGTTCTGATGGATGCTGTAGTGGCAATTATAGAATAGATAACATTATTAAATATTTGATTACTCACCTTTATTTCATGATCACCATTCTGTTGTTCATGAGGGAAGAAATAACTCTTCTTCTTCTTAACAAACGTAGCGTCAAGGTGACCTCTGCAAACAAGATAAATGAAACTGAATATAAAATATAAATTAGTCTTTTTTAATGCTGTGATTCCCATATATTTTAGGGATAAATAAGTCAGTTGTAAAACACATTCATAAGAAAAATAAAAATAAATTGACTCTCAAAAAAGCCATAGTTCTGCAGAGCAACTGAATTTCAATTTAAATAAAATAAATACACTGGGGCCTTGGCAGCTGTCTTCTAGAATATCTATTTACAAGTACGACTATAAATTATTACATTTATTTTAACTATTAACTGGATCAAATAGTCGTGATCTAGGCCAAGCAGGTGTACATTACATATGTTCTAGTTTAGACCACATTTTAAACCACATACGAACTATTGAGTCATCTACTGCTAAATATAGGAATTAAATCTACCAGTCCTAGTCGATACTCTAGTCTGTTTAGATGGAATAAAGCCTACGGGTCAAAGTCGATACTCTAGTCTGTTTAGATACAATGAAGCCTACGAGTCCTAGTTGATACTCTAGTCTGTTTAGATGGAATGAAGCCTACGAGTCCTAGTTGATACTCTAGTCTGTTTAGATGGAATGAAGCCTACGAGTCCTAGTTGATACTCTAGTCTGTTTAGATGGAATGAAGCATACGAGTCCTAGTCGCTACTCTAGTCTGTTTAGATGGAATGAAGCATACGAGTCCTAGTCGATACTCTAGTCTGTTTAGATGGAATAAAGCCTACGTGTCAAAGTCGATACTCTAGTCTGTTTAGATGGAATGAAGCCTACGAGTCCTAGTTGATACTCTAGTCTGTTTAGATGGAATGAAGCATACGAGTCCTAGTCGCTACTCTAGTCTGTTTAGATGGAATGAAGCATACGAGTCCTAGTCGATACTCTAGTCTGTTTAGATGGAATAAAGCCTACGTGTCAAAGTCGATACTCTAGTCTGTTTAGATGGAATGAAGCCTACGAGTCCTAGTTGATACTCTAGTCTGTTTAGATGGAATGAAGCCTACGAGTCCTAGTCGATACTCTAGTCTGTTTAGATACAATGAAGCCTACGAGTCCTAGTTGATACTCTAGTCTGTTTAGATGGAATGAAGCCTACGAGTCCTAGTTGATACTCTAGTCTGTTTAGATGGAATGAAGCCTACGAGTCCTAGTTGATACTCTAGTCTGTTTAGATGGAATGAAGCATACGAGTCCTAGTCGATACTCTAGTCTGTTTAGATGGAATAAAGCCTACGTGTCAAAGTCGATACTCTAGTCTGTTTAGATGGAATGAAGCCTACGAGTCCTAGTCGATACTCTAGTCTGTTTAGATGGAATGAAGCCTACGAGTCCTAGTCGATACTCTAGTCTGTTTAGATGGAATAAAGCCTACGTGTCAAGTCGATACTCTAGTCTGTTTAGATGGAATGAAGCATACGAGTCCTAGTCGATACTCTAGTCTGTTTAGATGGAATAAAGCCTACGGGTCAAAGTCGATACTCTAGTCTGTTTAGATGGAATGAAGCATACGAGTCCTAGTCGATACTCTAGTCTGTTTAGATGGAATGAAGCATACGAGTCCTAGTCGATACTCTAGTCTGTTTAGATGGAATAAAGCCTACGGGTCAAAGTCGATACTCTAGTCTGTTTAGATGGAATGAAGCATACGAGTCCTAGTCGATACTCTAGTCTGTTTAGATGGAATAAAGCCTACGGGTCAAAGTCGATACTCTAGTCTGTTTAGATGGAATGAAGCATACGAGTCCTAGTCGATACTCTAGTCTGTTTAGATGGAATAAAGCCTACGGGTCAAAGTCGATACTCTAGTCTGTTTAGATGGAATGAAACCTACCAGTCCTAGTCGATACTCTAGTCCGTTTAGATGGAATAAAGCCTACCAGTCCTAGTCAATACTCCAGTCTGTTTAGATGGAATGAAGCCTACGGGTCCTAGTCGATACTCTAGTCTGTTTAGATGGAATGAAGCCTACCAGTCCTAGTCAATACTCCAGTCTGTTTAGATGGAATGAAGCCTACCAGTCCTAGTCGATACTCTAGTCTGTTTAGATACAATGAAGCCTACGAGCCCAAGTCTTCTAAAGTCTGTTTAGATGGAATGAAACCTACGAGTCTCTCGTCGATACTCTAGTCTGTTCAGATGGAATGAAACCTACGAGTATACTCTAGATTTTAGTCTAATAATGCTTTGCAGAACTATGCACTTACTGAGTATAGCAATCACATCGATTCCCTCCTCTTAAATATGTGCCAAATTCCGGATAAATTTTTATAAAACGAGTACTTCTCGAGGCTGCGCCTTGGAAACGAAAAAACATTGCATTACATTTTGTACTTCCGATCCTTCGTCGAACTAGTGTATAGGGAGGTATTTATAGAACATCTTCAGTAAGAGCATAGTCCACAATTCTTGGCAGTTCATCTTTTCGATCCTAACCTCCTTGAGGAACTTGAGGAAGACCGATATGAGGTTGTATTTGGCGACGTCCATCCCGTACTGGAAGATATTGTCGGCGCAGTACGTCGACATGGGCGCGACACAAGTGTTATATAGTAGAAGCGCATACATCCATTTCTGTGCGCCTTCGGGAGGTTTGACATACTTTTCCGATAGAGGGCGCAATGCACGCGGCCCGCGCGGCAGTAGCTCTTGTGGTACGTTAGGTAGGCAGTCCGCTTTGGTTGGGGAATTTGAAGGATCCAATCTAGATGTGCGAGTCGTATTAGTAAGCTAGAAAAAAAAGGGCTAACCTGCCTGTCCTTAGAGTGAAAGATGAGAGACCTATTCGATTGCACATACCGTAATTTTTTCTTCTATCAAATAATGCATACGACCTAAGTTCGATTTAGAAGGACGCTATCTCTGTTTCACTTGTACAACTGATATTGACAAACGTCGCTAACTTTCTAGGTGTCGAAGTGCAATATTAAAGGTCCCGTTGTTATTAACGGCACACTTGTTGCGCGATATTTAGATTTTAGATAAACTTCGTGAGAAATAACCTAAAAGGATAAACATGTGAATTACCAACTTACTTTTTGTCAAAGTATGTGTTGCGGTTCGAAGGGGGCGTGGTTTCGATCGTGGCCTCCGCACTCGAAGGCTGGAAAAAAATAAAAGTAATCAGTTAGTGTTTCAAATTTTCAGGGATGCAGGGATAGAGGTTTCCGAGTCCTACGCCCGAAAAGGGAAGTTGTACAATTTCTGTAAAAAAAATCAACTGCAGGACATCAGCCAGCCTCTTCCACCGCGAAGGTAATTCCCGTACATGCCACCCTGACAGACAGTTTGACGAGGGCTATGCGAGGTGTTACATTCACAAAGAAAGCTGTTGCTGCCGTGAATGGTGTTAACCTAAGTCTTGCGAGACTCACTTGGTTTTTCTTATCCTCCTGGTCAATTATCCCTCCTATTCCTGCACAGGTCAGCCGGACACCTACAATTGACCCCGCAGCCCTTGTCAGCCTTCCTACATCCACACATCTTGGTGCTGCTACAAGCCCCTCTACAAGAGCTATACTGATCATTAACTACTACTCACCTGGTTTTCCTTATCGTCTTGGTCGTTATCCCTCCTATTCCTACACAGGTCAGCCGGACACCTACAATTGACCCCGCAGCCCTTGTCAGCCTTCCTGCATCCGCACATCTTGGTGCTACAAGCCCCTCTACAAGTGCAGTGCGGCGCCCCGTCGGAGCCGCGCTTGACGGCGCGACCGGAGGAGTCAGATGACGTGTTGTCGGAGCGGCGAGATGTGTCGGAGGTTGATGTGAAGTTCATAGTCAGACGGGGGCGTTGGGCCTGCGGATAAATGGACAGGTAAATATTACATACATATAATCACGCCTTTATCCCTAATGGGGTAGGCAGAGCGTACACGACCTAAACAAAGGTTGTTCCGCCACGTCTGACAAAGTTTTGAGGGTTGTTTAAGATAGATTTGTAGGTATATTGCTGTAGTGACAGGTTGTCAGCCTGTCGCCTAAATTGCAATATACAGAAACCCTCGGATCCCTTAGCTGGTTTTTACAGCATGCCCGGGAGGAAATGCAGCTGGCACATTCGATGTTTTTCCCTCGCTCCCAGTCCAGCATGGAAGTACAGTAACAGGTAAATATTGCTGCACTTAGTTTTGGTAAGGCGGATGTACAAGACACTGTTAAGGAAAGAATTATCGGTTATGGATCCTAAGTCTATTATTTTGTCTATTTTTTTTATATAGCAATTTATAATATTCAATCGTAGTGCCTAATGAAAAGAGTCAAGCAATAATGGGTTAAAATTTGTTAGCTGAAAGTTCTAGGTGAATCGAGAGATCAAAAGTTGAGTGAGCTTTTAGGCTTCATGCAGACGAATGACACTTGCCATGGGCGGGTGCAACTGCAGCTGTTACCACCGAACAGTGTTGCCAAGTCTTTTTAGTATGAAATTGCCGAAAAGTCAATATAAAGTCGCCCCAGGTAAAGTAGTCTTAAATCGCCTAAATAATTGACGAATAGTCTAATGCTGAGACCTATCCCTTAAGACTCTATTGAGTAGGGATGTTATTTAAATAATTTGGTTCGATCTCAAAATCTTAAGTCAAAGAGATTGATTGAAGAGATGGCAGAAATTTCCAATGATTATTAAGAAACCCCTTGTGTTTGGGCCCATTTTGTTCTTATTCTTGATGAAAATAGCCTACTTCGCCTAATTTTTTTCGAAGTATCCTAATATCGCCTAACATTTTTTCGAGATAAATTGCGACCACTCGCAAATCGCAATTTCTGCTCGCCACAGCACCCTCCGAGATAGCCTAAATGGCGACACTTGGCAGCACTGCCACCGAACGACGCATCGAAGAAATACGAGTGCTCACCAAGTACCGTCCACTTTACGAGAAATCCTCTTGAATACAATCACTACATAGTATAAAACAAAGTCGCTTTCTCTGTCCCTATATCCCTATGTATGCTTAGATCTTTAAAACTACGCAACGGATTTTCATGCGGTTTCTTTTAATGGATAGAGTGATTCAAGAGGAAGGTTTATGTGTATAATACATGCATAATATAGTAGAGAAACACTGATGATTTCCGTGCGAAGCCGGGGCGGGTCGCTAGTATTTTATAAACCCCTGTATAATTTTGTAACAAAGTCGAGTGGTGAAAATTGAGAAGAAGAGATAAGGAAGAAGGAAACCTGAAGAATTAAAAGAAAAAGAACAACTGGCTCATATGGACTAGATTCCAGAGCCCTAAAATATATACAAAAAAAAAACGACGCATCGACACATCGCGGGCCGGCGGCGACAGCTGTACCCGAAGTTGGCAAATGTCGTTTATCTGTAAAAGCCTTAGGATGTAATTACAGTTAGTACCTGTATCCTCTTGAAGAGCGGCGTGGCGCGCCAGTCGGGGTCCTTCTCATCCTCAAACTCATCTTCTTCCTCGTCTGATAGCGGGATGTACTCTACTTTCTTCTCTTCCTTCTTCTTTTGTTTCTTGCCTTTCCTGTTGTTGTTAGTGGCCGTGCGGAGTTGCTCCAGTTCTTCTGATAGTTGTTTCTAGAAACAGATTAAATTTATAATATGAAAATGTTACACTTGGGTGGGGAGTAACTTCTTGCATCTTTATTTTTGTTGTAAAACATTTTTAACGCCATGACTGTCAATTTCCAAAAATATACATACGTACATATAATCACGCCTTTATCCCTAATGGGGTGGGCAGAGCGTAAACAGCCTAAATAAAGGTCGTTCCGCCACGTATGACAAGTTTTGAGGGTTATTCAAGACAGATTTGTGATTTTAGTGACAGGTGATAACCTGTGTAAGTGTCTGTATAAGTGTTCTCACGTATATAAAATAACGTTTTAAAAGTGTTTGATTACAAAAAATAATTAATAAAAATCTTAGACATTCTTGGGATTCTGCTGTGGACGTCTTTCAACTGAGACAACATGGCTAGAATTTGCCCTCGGTACTATGCATTCGAAATAGTAACAACACTTAAATTTTCTTCCATACTGGCCTGGGAGCGAGTGAAAAGCATAGAATGTGCCAGCTGCATATCCGAGCATGCTGTAAAAACCAGCTAAGGGATTCAAAGGTTTCTGTATATTGCAATTTAGGTGATGGGCTGACAACCTGTCACTGAGCAATAAACCTTCAAATCTATCTTAAATAACCCTCAAAGCTTTGTCAGACGTGGTGGAACGACCTTCGTTTAGGTCGTTTACGCTCTGCTTACCCCATCACTACATAGTATAAAACAAAGTCGCTTACTCTATCCCTATATCCCTATGTATGCTTAGATATTTAAAACTACGAAACGGAATTTGACGCGGTTTGTTTTAATGGATAGAGTGATTCAAGAGGAAGGTTTATATGTATAATACATGCATAATATAGTAGAGAAACACTGATGATTTCCGTGCGAAGCCGGGGCGGGTCGCTAGTTAAGGATAAAGGCGTGATTATATGTATGTATGTATGAAAAAGACTTCCATGCTGGTCTGGGAGCGAGAGAAAAACATAGAATGTGCCAGCTGCATTTCCTCCGGGGCATGCTGTAAAATCCAGCTAAGGGATCCGAGGGTTTCAGTATATTGTAATTTAGGCGATGGGCTGACAACCTGTCACTACAGCAATATACCTAGAATTATATCTTAAGTAACCCTCAACACTTTGTCAGACGTGGCGGAACGACCTTTGTTAAGGTCGTTTACGCTCTGCCTACCCCATTCGGGATAAAGGCGTGATTATATGTATGTATGTATGTATGAAAAAGAAAGCTTACATTCTCTTCCTCTAGTTGTTCGAGGCGGTTCTGCTGGTACTTGATGACGTCCTGCAGCTGCCTGCAGGCCGCGCTGCTCTCCGCGCACCCCGCCACGCCGCGCTGCAGCGCCACAAGCGCCGTTAACTGCAAAGACCAAACAATACAATACAATATTTTATTGGTAATAATGTTACAAGTCACAATTGATAATATTCATTCTTACAGTCTGATAACAATTAATTTTAAGTATTTACTTAAATCTATAATATTAAAATTGAATAAGTATATGTCACTACATTACAATTTGTAGGAGTAAGTTTTGTTTAATTAAAATAAAGTCATTTGTACATTACTACATTACTTTAGAACCCGAAAATAAATGTAGAATGTGCCAGCTGCATTTCCTCCCGGGCATGCTGTAAAAACCAGCTAAGGGATCTAAGGGGTATCAGTATACTGCATTTTAGGCGATGGGCTAACAACCTGTCACTACAGCAATATACCTACAAATTGATCTTAAATTACCCTCAAAACTTTGTTAGAGGTGGCGAAACGACCTTTGTTTAGGTTTCGCCTAGCCCATTAGGTGTAAAGGAGTGGTTATATGTATGTATGTAAATAAACTAGTGTATGGACGAGTAAATTTGCAGTCGAGCAGAGCGAGAGAATAATGAAGCTACTTCCGAACAACTGCGGCTTGTTTTGTTACCACCAATACTACAATTCTAATCTGGGAACTCATACTTATTCGAATCGAAAACCTGTCTTGTAAATACGATTCTACTTTACATACAGTAGTAATATCTAATCTACAGTATTTTTGAAACAGACTTTTCTACACTATACGGGATAGCGTCCCGCAAATCGATAGGGGTTACTCAGTCAACGATACTGAACAACTTTCACTAAGAAATTATTTCGGGATGTGAAAAAAAAAATGGCTCTTCCATACAAAATGCCCACCTCGATCAGACAATTTATATGGAGAAGCCAAATTTTCTTCTTACTTCCTGAAAGAATTTCCTGGTAAAAGTTGTTCAGTGTCGTTGACTAAGCAACCCCTATAATATGATCTCGGACGAAACAAATATAGTTACTCTGTGCTGATAGTTTGTACGAGCACCCTAGTTTACACTATCAAATGAAAACCCATATTGCTATACTTCTGTTCTCGTATTTCTAACAACATATTATTTTTATACGAATGAAATCTAAATGCAATAAAGTTAAAAATTACATTTTGTTGTATAAACCAAGTGGCCAACGGCCGGTAAAGCCCAGCAACTCTGCCACCTCACTTACCTGTAGACAAGGGAAACTTGTCAGCTAAACATTCCAATATTTGAATCCTAACGGCTAATAAAATAGGAATAAATTATTACTTCCATGCTGGTCTGGGAGCGAGAGAAAAACATAGAATATGGCAGCTGCATTTCCTCCCGGGCATGCTGTAAAATCCAGCTAAGGGATCCGAGGGTTTCAATATATTGTAATTTAGGCGATAGGCTGACAACCTGTCACTACAGCAATATACCTAGAATTCTATCTTAAATAACTCTCAAAACTTTGTCAGACGTGGCGGGACGACCTTTGTTTGGGTCGTTTGCGCTCTGCCTACCCCATTAGGGATAAAGGCGTGATTATATGTATGTATGTAATCTTGACAGATCTTTATTTAATTTGCCAAATAAATTTGATGCGCGAAGGCTTTACATTCCATTTATATCATTCGGAGTGTAAGGGACAGCGTCCCGTAAACTGTATTGCTCAGTCAACGGAACTTAACAACTATCAGCAGGTTTTATTTTTCAGAATATGAACAAAAAGTTTTCCATACAAATTGTCTGATAAAAAAAAGTTACATATTTTTTTATCTCCTGAAAGAAATTCCTAGTGATAGTTGTTCAGTTTCGTAAGCAACCCCTTTCAGTTCGCGGGACGCTGATCCTTACACCCGGTATATACGGTATTTTGATGTATGTATTTATGTAGTAGTTTATTCGTATATGTATGTATCAATATATTGTTTAGTATATATGTATGTTTATTTAAGATAGTAATATACGGTAGGTATTTATTCTATGTATAGGTATGTAAGTATTTTTTTTTTGTTTTACTAGTCTCTGTTAATGTTGCATTTTCTTGTCCCCTCAAAATTATTCACTTTCTCTTACTACCATTGGGTTGGCTGGAAGAGATCTCTTCATAGAGATAAGTTCGCCCTTGCACACTATATTTGTAAATTACATTTCTTTTGTGTTTATGCAATAAAGTATATATATATTTTTTCAAAGGATCTGAGCTAATTTTTAAATTCTATTAAGATATGTATCAGTATATTTTATTGAAATATTTATTTAATAGTGTGTAAATATTGTCTAAGTATTATATGTAGTAATATGCACTATCCCGCTTTCTGCTTGTACAATTTCTATACCCAAAGGTTGCCTGGTAGAAATTGCTGCTTTAGCAATAGGGCCGCCTATATTGTACTGTCACGTTTGTTCCTTTTTATTTCTGTTGTATGTGTTTCTTTGCGCAATAAATAAAATATATGTAATATTTATATATTATATGTATGTATTTAATCTATATAGCAGTATATTGTTTATTTATTTCATAAGTATATATAATTAATATTTATTTGTAGGAATATTTAGCATATTTTTCAAGTAATTGTGTTTGTTTTTATTTTTTTAGTGATAAGTAAATTATAATTTATTTTTTTCAATATTTTTAATTGTGCACGTCGTATCTGCCTCTCAGAATGCTATTTCACTAGCCTAGGTCTGCTGGAAGAGATTTCTTTTTAGAAATAAGCTGTGCCTGTTGTGTTTTTGTTTTATATGTATATGTTCTTTGTATTTTATTGTGTACAATAAACTGTTAAATAAACAAATAAAGAATATTGTATTGTATGCTTACCTTCTGCTCATTTTGCATTTTGATGGTGGCGAGTTGTCTGTCGAACTCCGCCTTGCTGTTCTCGTACTCCAGAGTGAGACGATCATGCGCCTCCTACAATACAAGAAAAAAGGAAATGGTTTTATGACTATTGTTACTGAGCTTATTATACCCTTTTTGTTACTTGGCAATAATTCATCCAGTCATTTTCAATATCTAAGGCACATGTTCTCTAAATGTCTTCGATAATTTTACTTCCATGCCGGCTTAGGAGCGAGAGAAAACATAGGGCATGCTGTATAAACCAGCTAAGGGATCCGAGGGTTTCGGTATATTGCAATTTAGGCGATGGGCTGACAACCTGTCACTACAGCAATATACCTACAAGTCTAACTTAAATAACCCTCAAAACTTTGTCAGACGTGGCGGAACGACCTTTGTTTAGGTCGTTTACGCTCTGCCCACCCCATTAGGGATAAAACGTGACTATGTGTATGTGTGTACTTTTAAAAGCATACTCCCGTTTCTTTAGATTGTATCAATAGTTTGGATCAGTGACGTAAAACTGCCTCCGTGGTCTAGTGGCTAGTGCCATGGACTCCCGATCCGGAGGTCCTGGGTTCGATTCCCAAGGGGGGAAACACAAAGTTGATATTTGAGAATTTATCACTTTGTGAGTTTTTCCCCAGTTTGGTTAGATCATTGCAGGCTGAATCGCCTGATTGTCCAAAAAGAAAAAGATTTCGTGCTTCGAAGGGCACGTTAAGCCGTCGGTCCCGGTCGCTATCATTGATAGTGGTCGTTACTCAAACCACGTCAGACGCCTGATAGTTGTTCTACTAGGCGGTTTAAAAACTCTGACGGGTTCATCGGGTCGATAGACTCGATACCCACTCGACAGAAGAAGTGACGTATATGACCTTGATCTCCTCGTATCTGGCCTCGAAGCCCTTCTCGCTCTGGCTCTGCAGTTCCCGCTTGGAGTCGACAAGTAACTCGAACAAGCACTTCAACGCTACTTTAGCCTCCAAAATGGTCTGGATGTTGTCCCACTGGGTGCGAGATTTGGTCTCTGTAAGAAAAATATTCGGTGTCAATCAGTTATTCTACAAATTGACAAATAACCAAGAAACTTAAATAAGACTTTGAGGGTGTCAGTGTAAGGCAATGCAATGTAGACGCCATTGCCGTGACTTCTCGTCATCTTAACAGACGTAGCAAAAATGGCTATTTAATTCGTTGACGTCCTACAACTAACCCTTCAGGGATGAAGGCGTGATTTTATGCATTTGTAACGTTGTAAACCCTAATTCTATCATTGGCTGAAAATAATGGACCTGTGGAACTGTTACTTCCATGCTGTT
This sequence comes from Scrobipalpa costella, assembly GCA_949820665.1. Lineage (NCBI taxonomy): Eukaryota > Metazoa > Arthropoda > Insecta > Lepidoptera > Gelechiidae > Scrobipalpa > Scrobipalpa costella. The sequence goes on from OX463314.1 coordinate 6,079,076, forward strand.
CGGGAGCGAGAGAAAAACATGAAATGTGCCAACTGCATTTCCTCCCGAGAATGCTGTAACAACCAGCTAAGGGATCCAAGGGTTCAGAATATTGCAGTTTAGGCGATAAGCTGACACTACAGCAATATATATATACGTACAAATTTATCTTAAATAACCCTCAAAACTTTGTCAGACGTGGCGTTACGACCTTTGTTTAGGTCGTTTACGCTTTACTTACCCCATTAGGAATAAAGGCGTGGTTATATGTATGTATGAAGTAAGTTAATCCTTTGTTCAAATGATACCCTGTATCACGTAATCATCACTACATAGTATAAAACAAAGTCGCTTTTTCTGTCTCTATATACCTATGCTTAGATCTTTAAAACTACGCAACGGATTTTGATGCGGTTTCTTTGGATAGTGTGTCAAGAGGAAGGGTTATATGTATAATACATGCATAATATAGTTGAGAAACACTGATAATTTCCGTGCAAAGCCGGGGCGGGTCGCTAGTTACATATAATACATAAACTAAGTACAAGCTACTACATAGATATTGTAAAATAAACGAATACATTATATATAATATGTAAACTAATACATAAACTAATGAAATGGAATAAATAAATAAAGGAAATGACAACAACAGTATCTACAGCACACGATAACAAATAATAGCGGAACATCTCATTAGGAGTGGTCTCTATTACCTTGGTCGGCCGTGAGTATCTTCTGCTGCAGGTCCGATATCTGCGCCTTGCGCAGCGCCCGGTCGTCCTCCAGCTGCGCGACCTCCCTGCGGGTGGGCTCGTCGTCTGCGCAGTGGTCTGCATTACCTTGGTCGGCCGTGAGTATCTTCTGCTGCAGGTCCGATATCTGCGCCTTGCGCAGCGCCCGGTCGTCCTCCAGCTGCGCGACCTCCCTGCGGGTGGGCTCGTCGTCTGCGCAGTGGTCTGCATTACCTTGGTCGGCCGTGAGTATCTTCTGCTGCAGGTCCGATATCTGCGCCTTGCGCAGCGCCCGGTCGTCCTCCAGCTGCGCGACCTCCCTGCGGGTGGGCTCGTCGTCTGCGCAGTGGTCTGCATTACCTTGGTCGGCCGTGAGTATCTTCTGCTGCAGGTCCGATATCTGCGCCTTGCGCAGCGCGCGGTCGTCCTCCAGCTGCGCGACCTCCCTGCGGGTGGGCTCGTCGTCTGCGCAGTGGTCTGCATTACCTTGGTCGGCCGTGAGTATCTTCTGCTGTAGGTCCGATATCTGCGCCTTGCGCAGCGCCCGGTCGTCCTCCAGCTGCGCGACCTCCCTGCGGGTGGGCTCGTCGTCTGCGCAGTGGTCTGCATTACCTTGGTCGGCCGTGAGTATCTTCTGCTGCAGGTCCGATATCTGCGCCTTGCGCAGCGCGCGGTCGTCCTCCAGCTGCGCGACGTCCCTGCGGGTGGGCTCGTCGTCTGCGCAGTGGTCTGCATTACCTTGGTCGGCCGTGAGTATCTTCTGCTGCAGGTCCGATATCTGCGCCTTGCGCAGCGCCCGGTCGTCCTCCAGCTGCGCGACCTCCCTGCGGGTGGGCTCGTCGTCTGCGCAGTGGTCTGCATTACCTTGGTCGGCCGTGAGTATCTTCTGCTGCAGGTCCGATATCTGCGCCTTGCGCAGCGCCCGGTCGTCCTCCAGCTGCGCGACCTCCCTGCGGGTGGGCTCGTCGTCTGCGCAGTGGTCTGCATTACCTTGGTCGGCCGTGAGTATCTTCTGCTGCAGGTCCGATATCTGCGCCTTGCGCAGCGCGCGGTCGTCCTCCAGCTGCGCGACCTCCCTGCGGGTGGGCTCGTCGTCTGCGCAGTGGTCTGCATTACCTTGGTCGGCCGTGAGTATCTTCTGCTGCAGGTCCGATATCTGCGCCTTGCGCAGCGCGCGGTCGTCCTCCAGCTGCGCGATCTCCCTGCGGGTGGGCTCGTCGTCAGGGCGGTGACGGAGGTCTTCCAATTTCTCCGTTATTAACGCCCTGTGTAAACAAATTAGTTACAATAAGTACATATACATACATATAATCACGACTTTATCCGTAATGTAGTAGGCCGAAAAAGCCTAAAAAGTCGTTCCGCCGTGTCTGACAAAGTTTTGAGGGATATTTAAGTTAGACTTGTAGGTATATTGCTGTAGTGACAGGTTGTCAGCTCATCGCCTAAATTGCAATATACTGAAACCCTAGGATCCCTTAGCTGGTTTTTAAAGGATGACTGGGTGGAAATGCAGCTGACACATTCTATGTTTTCCCTTCGCTCCCAGTCCAGCATGGAAGATAGTCTTAGAAGTAGTGACAATAAATGGCAATTGGGATTGAAACCACTTTATCTGGACAAATTTGTTGCTACATAAACCCTAGATTTACATCTTAGTCGGGATGATACCCGCGCGAAGAATCTGTCTTGCTTTTCTGAATAGGTGTCATATGAACAGACATACTGAATCAGTTACAGAAATATCACTTCTAGAATCTGGACACAGGTATACTCATATTTGCTCCGACAAGCATGCTGGCTCACGAAATGTAAGTTGTACATACTACTACTACATACATACAATCACGCCTTCATCCCTAATGGGGTAGGCAGAGCGCAAACGACCCAAACAAAGGTCATTCCGCCACGTCTGACAAAGTTTTGAGGGTTATTTAAGATAGATTTGTAGGTATATTGCTGTAGTGACAGGTTGTCAGCCCATCGCCTAAATTACAATATACTGAAACCCTCAGATCCCTTAGCTGGTTTTTACAGCATGACGGGGAGGAAATGCAGCTGGCACATTCTATGTTTTTCTCTCACTCCCAGTCCAGCATGGAAGAACACGCCCTACTACTATCACGCCCGTAATCTAATGTAAGTTGTATCTCCACAAAAAAAAAGAATAGTTTCAAGATTTCTTGGAGAATGCTGTTCGTTCATATCTATCTCATCAGGGAGACCTTTCGGTTATCGGTACACACACGGTCTTGTAAACATACATACATACATATAATCACGCCTTTATCCCTAATGGGGTAGGCAGAGCGTACACGACCTAAACAAAGGTCGTTCCGCCACGTCTGACAAAGTTTTGAGGGTTGTTTAAGATAGATTTGTAGGTATATTGCCGTAGTGACAGGTTGTCAGCCTGTCGCCTAAATTGCAATATACAGAAACCCTCGGATCCCTTAGCTTTTTACAGCATGCCCGGGAGGAAATGCAACTGGCACATTCTATGTTTTTTGTCGCTCCCAGTTCAGCATGGAAGTAAACACATTTGTCTTGTAAACACTTTAGATATGTATTCACCTGTACTCCATGAGTTCCTCGAGAGCCTTCTCGGCCTCGACGACGCTGAGATGCATCTCGAGCTGCTGTTCGATGTACTGTTGTATGGCGCCCGCCTTCACGCAGCCCTTGGCCGTGCGCTTCAACGCCGCGTTCTTCTGGCGGTCTAGTGCTTCCTGTGTAAAAACATACATACATACATTTAATCACGCCATTATCCCTAATGGGGTAGGCAGAGCGAAAACGACCCAAACAAAGGTCGTCCCGCCACGTCTGACAAAGTTTTGAGGGTTATTTAAGAAAGACTTGTAAGTATATGGCTGTAGTGACAGGTTGTCAGCCCATCGCCTAAATTACAATATACAGAAACCCTCGGATCCCTTAGCTGGATTTTACAGCATGCCCGGGAGGAAATGCAGCTGAAACATTCTAAGTTTTTCTTTCGCTCCCAGTCCAGCATGGAAGACAAAATAAATAAATATTTATTATCTGTGTAAATACAGATAATAAATATCCTTAAGCGGTAGGCAGAGTCAGAGCGGCAGCTCTAGAATCAATACGATACGCGAGTGAAGCGAAGATACACTTGACGAAGGTACGGAAGCAAAGCGAGCACGACACTCCACAACAGAATCAAAGCGATACTCGAGCAAAACGAGCGGGACACTTTACTCACGATAACTGAATCAATGCGAAACGAATGGGACACAGCGATCAATACGATACGCGAGCGAGGTAAGTGCGATTCCTCACGAAAACCGAATAAATACGATACATAAATACGATATGCGAGCGAAGCGAGTGCGACTCCTTACGAAAACCGAAAAAATACGATACGCAAGCGAAGCGAGTGCGATTCCTCACAAAAAATCAATAAATACGATATGCGAGCGAAGCGAGTGCGACTCCTTACGAAAACCGAATAAATACAATACGCAAGCGAAGCGATTGCGATTCCTCGCAAAAAATGAATAAATACGATACATAAATACGATATGCGAGCGAAGCGAGTGCGACTCCTTACGAAAACGGAATAAATACGATACGCAAGCGAAGCGAGTGCGATTCCTCACAAAAAATCAATAAATACGATATGCGAGCGAAGCGAGTGCGACTCCTTACAAAAACCGAATGAATACAATACGCGAGCGAAGCGACAGCGACATTTCACAAATCTCGAAAGTACCGCTAGTTGCACAAACCTTAAGTCTCTTGTTGACAGCGACCGCCTCCTCCATCTTGCGCTTGAGCACGTTCTGCTGCTTGGCGTGCAGCGACTCCATCTTGGCCATGGCGGTGGCGCGCTTGCGGTCCTCGGTGCGCAGGCGCAGCATGGCGCGCTCGTTGTCCGCCTTCCACTTGCGGAACTTCTCGCTCTCCTCGCGCATTTGACGGATGATTTTCACCTGCGATTCAAATGTACATACATATAATCACGCCTTTATCCCTAATGGGGTAGGCAGAGCATAAACGACCTAAAAAAAGGTCGTTCCGCCACGACTGACAAAGTTTTGAGGGTTATTTAAGATAGATTTGTAGGTATATTGCTGTAGTGACAGGTTGTCAGCCAATCGCCTATATTGCAATATACTGAAACCCTCAGATCCCTAAGCTGGTTTTTACAGCATGCCCGGGAGAAAATTCAGCTGGCACATTCTGTTTTTCTCTCGCTTCCAGTCCAGCATGGAAGTAAAGTGAAATGTATTGTTATAATCTTTTAGGATATTGATTGTAGCATTCAGGCAAAGGCAATGTGGCACGCTGTCTTGTCCGATGGAACAATAGCCTTCGATTTGTTGCTGCCAGGAAATATATAAGAAGAGCCGAATACAAGTCGAGGGAGAAAGCCTTTCATTTCGTTCATAGGACATGTTTACAAGCGCCCATGAGACTTATTTCTGAACCGCTCGTATGAAAACTGAAATACGCATACGAAAATCATTCGTGTACGAAATCAAATTCTATCACACACGATTTTACGTATTTTTGAAGCAGTAGAAATCTGTGTTGCCAATAAAGTCTAATCCCATAAATTGTTTTCGTTCTACGCAGAAATACACCTACTATACCACCACTACCACTAACAAAAATCGTTGATTTGAAAAGCCGGAAATGAATCGCAGAGAAACGGAACGGTAATTCAAGTAAATTAAAAAGTTAAAGTGTCACTTGTCAAATGATTGTCTGTGTCACTGACATCAACTGACATGATCATAGACTACTTAGGTTTCGAGTAGTTGCAGAGTCGCATACGTATGAGTATTCAAAAATAGTGATTTTGGGATTTCGTATGCGATTATTGCATTTTCGTATGCGAATTCAGATACGACCGGTTCAAAAATACGACTCCATGTATGGAACATGATGCGACATATGCGGAGCAGCCCCAACATCATTCTGCTACATATAGAGGACAGGTTCGACTGTCCATATATGCAGCATTGTCAAGGGCTACATGCCCCAGTAATTAAAGAAAAAATAAATTAATAACTTTATTTACATACATACATACATAAAATCACGCCTTTATCCCTTACGGGGTAGGCAGAGTGTTAAATGCCTCGTAAAAGGAGTTTTCGCCAAATCTGACAAAAATTGAGGGCCATTTTAGATTGTAATGAGTATTGCTATAGTGACAGGTTGTCAGCCCATCGCCTAAATTACAATACACTGTGACCCGAGTCCCTTTTGCTGACTTCTACAGCATGCCCGGGAGAAAGGGCAGCTGGAACATTCTATGTTTTTCTATCTCTCCCAGTCCAGCATGGAAGAAATATTTATGATTATTTACCTACTTACTAACATACTTAGTTCTAAGTCTACTAGCAAAGCGAGTCTTATGTTACTTGAATAAATAAATTTATTATTATTATTGGCTTTTTCTTGACTTGTCTCAGGCATTATTCTTCTTCTGTCGAGTGGGTATCGAGTCTATCGACCCGATGAACCCTGGTGTCAGAGTTTTTTTTAAACCGCCTAGTAGCAGAACTATCAGGCCTCTGACATGGTTTGAGTAACGACCACTATCAAAGACCTGGACCGACAGCTTAACGTGCCCTCCGAAGCACGAAATCTTTTTATTTTTCGGACAATCATGTGATTAAGCCTGCAATGTCCTAACCAAACTGGGGAAAAAAATCGCAAAGTGATAAATTCTCAAATATCAACTTTGTGTTTCCCCCTGGGAATCGAACCCAGGACCTCCGGATCAGGAGTCCATGGCACTAGCCACTAGACCACGGAGGCTGTTATGTCAATTATGATGACGAATGGAATGACTTTGCATTAAAAAAGCTAGCCTTACCTTGGTTTGCTTCATGGCGTGTAAAGAAATTTGTAACTTTATTTACCTACTTACTAACATACTCAGTTCTAAGTCTACTAACAAAGCGAGTTTTATGTTATTTGAATAAATAAATTTATTATTGACTTTTTCTTGACTTGTCTCAGGCATTATAACAATTATGATGACGAATGGAATTACTCTGCATTAAAAAAGCTAGCCTTACCTTGGTTTGCTTCATGGCGTGTAGTTCTGCGTTGAGACCGGCTATCTTGGCCTCATTTTTCTCCTTCATCTTGATGATGCTGGCCTGCTGCTGGCACTTCTTCTTTAGTTCCGTGATTTCAGATTCCAGAGAGGATACTTTGGTGCGACGCTCCTCGTGGCTCGGGTCTTTAGTCTGTCGAGCAAATGTATGATTAGGTGATTGGTATGAGGTACGACTTACTGTAATAAAACTTTTAAATATTTTCTAATTAGCATATTAAGTTTGAAAATAAGGAAATATTAAACCACAGCGGCGTAAACTCGGGTCAAAATTTTACAACTTCAAGACATAAGCGATCTACGAGAGGTTAAACTTCGACAAAAAACGTAAAACAATCTTACTAACTAACAGAAGGTGAACTAACATTAGGGACGAGCATTTCGACTTGTTTCGTTCGGTTTTTCAATAAAATCTTTCCCTGTGTAGTGTTCTGTAGCGTCACTATGGGTGTTAGGGTAAATCCATAGTAACGCCCACTTTGTCTAACCCTTCACAAACTCACCTTGGTCTGCTTGAGCTGCTGCAGGAGCTCGTCCCTCTCCCTCTCGAGGCGGTTGATCCTCTCCTCGTTCTCCCGCAGGTTCCCGTGCGAGTCCAGCATGTCCTTGTTGCTGGCTAGTATGGCCTGCCCCACTAACCCTTCACTCACCTTGGTCTGCTTGAGCTGCTGCAGGAGCTCGTCCCTCTCCCTCTCGAGGCGGTTGATCCTCTCCTCGTTCTCCCGCAGGTTCCCGTGCGAGTCCAGCATGTCCTTGTTGCTGGCTAGTATGGCCTGCCCCACTAACCCTTCACTCACCTTGGTCTGCTTGAGCTGCTGCAGGAGCTCGTCCCTCTCCCTCTCGAGGCGGTTGATCCTCTCCTCGTTCTCCCGCAGGTTCCCGTGCGAGTCCAGCATGTCCTTGTTGCTGGCTAGTATGGCCTGCCCCACTAACCCTTCACTCACCTTGGTCTGCTTGAGCTGGTGCAGGAGCTCGTCCCTCTCCCTCTCGAGGCGGTTGATCCTCTCCTCGTTCTCCCGCAGGTTCCCGTGCGAGTCCAGCATGTCCTTGTTGCTGGCTAGTATGGCCTGCCCCACTAACCCTTCACTCACCTTGGTCTGCTTGAGCTGCTGCAGGAGCTCGTCCCTCTCCCTCTCGAGGCGGTTGATCCTCTCCTCGTTCTCCCGCAGGTTCCCGTGCGAGTCCAGCATGTCCTTGTTGCTGGCTAGTATGGCCTGCCCCACTAACCCTTCACTCACCTTGGTCTGCTTGAGCTGCTGCAGGAGCTCGTCCCTCTCCCTCTCGAGGCGGTTGATCCTCTCCTCGTTCTCCCGCAGGTTCCCGTGCGAGTCCAGCATGTCCTTGTTGCTGGCTAGTATGGCCTGCCCCACTAACCCTTCACTCACCTTGGTCTGCTTGAGCTGCTGCAGGAGCTCGTCCCTCTCCCTCTCGAGGCGGTTGATCCTCTCCTCGTTCTCCCGCAGGTTCCCGTGCGAGTCCAGCATGTCCTTGTTGCTGGCTAGTATGGCCTGCCCCACTAACCCTTCACTCACCTTGGTCTGCTTGAGCTGCTGCAGGAGCTCGTCCCTCTCCCTCTCGAGGCGGTTGATCCTCTCCTCGTTCTCCCGCAGGTTCCCGTGCGAGTCCAGCATGTCCTTGTTGCTGGCTAGTATGGCCTGCACCACGCTCGCCTTGATCGCCATCGCGTGGTTCAGCTCACGCAACTCTTGGGTTAGGGCCACCTGAAATACATATAAAGAAAATCTGTAGTAAAATACGTTTTTTTCATTGATGATTAAGATTGCTCTTGAGACTATAGTCTCAGTCAGGGAGACAGAGTCTAAGATGGAGCGAGCTCATTCAAAAGATGCGTGTTCACTATAACTTTGAAGATTTGAAGGTTTGTGATACTGAAAGCGAGGGTGAAAAGCCTATGACGGCATTTAATCAATCCATATTCAAAGATTGCATTTTAGAGGACTATGAAATTGATTGTTTGTTCGATTCATTCATTTGTTCGATTTTGAAGACATAAAACAGTAAACTATGATGATGACCTTTTTCACTTTATATCAATGTTTAAATCTCTATGTAAAAAACAGGAAGGCTAGTATAGAGCTTTTGTTTAGACTGACACCTCGGTTCAAACGATTGTCTTAGGGTGATCCGTGTTTCTAAATTAATATAACCCCCAACACCTCAACATTAGAATGAACAGGCAACTTCTGAGTGAGCTCGCTCCATCGTCGACTCCGTCTGTCGCCCCTGACCTACCCTGGAGTCAAGGTCAAACCAATTCCCAGTAAAAGAAAAATACTTACATGTTCAATGGCTCTCTTCTCCTCCTCAACCACGGCTTGTTCCTCGCTGAGCACCTCGTGGTCCAGCTTGTCGGGGCCGCTGTCCGATACAAACGACACTTTGATCTCATGGTCGATCATCTCTTCATTGGTCTTTAAGTTCATCGATTGAAGATCCTCTAATCGAGTCTTCATGTCCTGTGAATACAAAACAGCCATCAGTACGTACTCGTACACAAAGTCAGGCATTTATCTCTTACGCGGTTGGCAGAGCGTAAATAATAATCCTCCCACCGATTTTCGGTGATGGCGGCCCAACTGCGCAGGACTAGTTTTTAGTGCCCGAATGTATACACAACAAACAACTGCAGTTTCTATTCTTTCAATATCTAACTCTGATGGGACAGACTGAGTAACCCGATCAGAGGGAAATTAGGCGCAGGACCGACTAATTTACCATGTCCATTCGACAACATAGATCATCTTACTTTTCGATCAGCCTGCAATGTCCTAACCAAACTAGAAACAACAGCACAAAGTTTTGTTGTCATTTTTATTCTAGTGCAAAATATTGAATGCCAATATGGCGGGACATAGTTGGATATTTTTATTATATTTAACACCATTGTATTACCTATGATTCACAATTCTATCTATCTATCTATATCAGCCTATATCTACCCACTGCTGAGTATAGGCCTTGATTATATGATTCACAATTAATAAATTTAGTTTAATTTCATTTGAAGTTGTTGTCCCCCGCCGGGAATCGAACCCGGCACCTTCGGATCGAGAGCCCATGGTTCAGACCACTAGATCACGGAGGCAGTAACAGAAATACAGAGGAATGGTTAAAAAGTATCAGGGAAGTATGAGATAATAATAATTACCTTGAGATACTCCATCATAGTCTTCTGTGGGTCGCCGTCTTTGTCACTGATGTTAAGGTTGTCTATGGTCAGATTGCACTGTTCCGTCAGCTCGTTGAGTTTTCTCTCCATTTTCTCTTTAGCGGCCTCCGCGAGTAACGCTTTTTCGCATAAGTTGGTGTTGTCTATGAGCATATTGCTCAGATGTTCAGTGACCTGGAATTAGTAAAATCTTGATTTTTAGTTTTTAAATGTTGGCTAGAAGAGATCCTTTAACCTCTCTTCACCTCAAGTGGTAGACAGTCCCTGGCTTATGTAAACTAAATTAAAACTTATCATTTTGGTACAATTGTCTTCTATTAGGTACAGTTGACTGTTTCCAGTTTATGGGGACAACTTTCAGGAACTACTTTTGAATGTTTTTGGATGTATTAGAAAAGGTTAGACGTGTATGTCTTTAAATACTCTCACAATTCTTATTAAGGTGACCATACAACATTTTCTCAAATCTAAACATATTATCATCCCGTATTTCGCGGGGTCTCGGCTACCTAATCTAGGGGATTGAACAAGGGTACTGGTTTTTACACAGAGTGACTGCCATCTGACCTCCGCAACCCAGAAGGAAAACCAGGCCCGATCCTAGATTAGGTCAGAGTTTTCAAGCCGCCAATGCTTAGCACTGGCCTATATGGCTTAACGACTAATATCTACGGTATTAAACGATATTAACCGGGACCAACGGCTTAACGTGCCTTTCGAAGCACGAAAAAGCACCGAATAAACGTACATATGAAATTCGAAAACCGAAAAACACATTGGTACGTGGTGGGATTCGAACCACGACCCGCTCAGGAGGCAGCGGCCCTATCCACTACACCATCGGACTTTCAAATATAAACATATAAAGCTACACATACATACATATAATCACGCCTTTATCCCTAATGGGGAAGGCAGAACGTAAACGACCCAAACAAAGGTCGTTCCGCCACGTCTGACAAAGTTTTGAGGGTTATTTAAGATAGATTTGAAAGTATATTGCTGTAGTGACAGGTTGTAAGCCCATCGCCTAAATTACAATACACTGAAACCCCCGGATCCCTTTGCTGGTTTTTACAGCATGCGCGGGAGGAAATGCAGCTGGCACATTCTATGTTTTTCTCTCGCTCCCAGGCTAGCATGGAAGATATAAAGTATAAATAAACATATAAAGCTATACAAATAAAATATGGCTAACTTGTTTGTGTTTTTTTAGTAGTTCAGCGTATCTGTTGCGTTCGCTCTCGAGCTCCTCCTGTAGTTGTTCATTGTTCTGTTCGCTGGTGGTGGGGAGTTTACCAAGCAGTTGAAGTCGGAGTTCATTCACTAAGTTGTTTAGCCTGGAAGAAGGAGAAGGGAAATTAGTATGTTTTTAGGATCTTCTTAGTAAGTGGGTTTTCGAGTCGATCAACGAACCGATGAACCCTGCTGTTAGAGTTTAGAAAACCGCCTAGTTGCACAGCGATAAAGCTCTGACATGGTTGGAGTAACGACCACTATCAAAGACAGCTACCGGGACCGGGCGTACGTGCCCTCCGAAGCATGGAATCCTCTTTTTTTTCAGACAATCAGGTGATTCGGCCTAAAAAGTCCTAACCAAACTGTTTTTAGAATGGACCCTTGGCATCAACATTTTAAGTTTCATACATACAAATAGTCACACCTTTATCCCTAATGGGGTAGGCAGAGCGTAAACAAAGGCCGTTGCGCCACGTCTTACAAAGTTTTTAAGGGTTATTTAAGATATATTTGTAGGTAATTTGCAGTAGTGACAGTGACAACCCGTCCTGCCCATTCCCCAAATTGCAATATACTGAAACCCTCAGGTCCCTTAGCTGATTTTTACAGCATGCCCGGGAGGAAATGCAGCTGGCACATTCTACGTTTTTCTCTTGCTCCCAGTCCAGCACGGAAAAAGTAATTATAATTATATATTAATTATTCCCCAAATTGCAATATACTGAAACCCTCAGATCCCTTAGCTGATTTTTATAACATGCCCGGGAGGAAATGCAGCTGGCACATTCTACGTTTTTCTCTTGCTCCCAAGTCCAGCATGGAAAAAGTAATTATAATTATATATTAATCATAATATATAATAAGTTTGCTTGTGTGGAAATCCTGTTGAATCTCTAACAAAGTGATAGACTGTGTAAGGTTTCGCCTGACTTAAGACCACTCTGCAGAATCAGACGCCATAAATTTGCTGTTTTCCGTTGTGCTGTGGAAATTATATTGAGACCATGAACGAATTAGTTCATGCTGAGAATTTGGGGTAAATTCGCTATAGCATTGATTAGACTCCTCTAGTTAAAGAGAAAATATCAGCTTAATTTAAAAATGTATATATATATATATATATATATATATATATATATATATAATCACGCCTTTTACCCTAATGGGGTAGGCAGAGCGTAAACGACCTAAACCAAGGTCGTTCCGCCACGTCTGACAACGTTTTGAGGGTTATCTTACGATAGATTTGTATGTATATTGCTGTAGTGACAGGTTGTCAGCCCATCGCCTAAATTACAATATACTGAAACCCTCGGATCCCTTAGCTGGTTTTTACAGCATGCCCGGGAGGATATGCAGCTTGCGCATTCTATGATTTTCTCTTGCTCCCAGGCCAGCATGGAAGAAAGAATCAGAAGCCAATAAATTTGATCCGTTGTGCTGTGGAAATTTTAGTACTTCTGAGTAAATTAGCTCTAAACATGATTAGACTCCTAGATAAAGAGAAAAAGTCAGCTAAATTTAAAAATGTCAGGGTTTGTAAACGGTCACCATGCTGGCCTGGGAGCGAGAGAAAAACATAGAATGTGCCAGCTGCATTTCCTCCCAGGCATGCTGTAAAAACCAGCTAAGGGATCCGAGGGTTTTTGTGTATTGCAATTTAGGCGATGGGCTGACAACCTGTCACTACAACAATATACCTACAAATGTATCTTAAATAACCCTCAAAACTTTGTCAAACGTGGCGGAACGACCTTTGTTTAGGTCGTTTACGCTCTGCCTACCCCATTAGGGATAAAGGCGTGATTATATGTATGTATGTATGTATTAATTATAATATATAATAAGTTTGCTTGTGTGAAAATCCTGTTGAATGATCTCTAACAAAGTGATAGACTGTGTAAGGTTTCGCCTGACTTACGATCACTGCAGAATCAGACGCCATAAAAAAATGATATTTTTTTTTATTTTTTTTGAGCCTTGTTGGTAAATTCGCTCTAAAGTTGGTTAGACTCCTCTAGATAAAGATTAGCTAATTTGAAAATTTTGTGAGACTTCTGGGTAAATTCGCTCTAAAGTTGGTTAGACTCCTAGATAAAGAGAAAAGGTCAGCTTAATTTAAAAATGTCAGGGTTTTTAAACGGTTACCTGACGATCTCGGCCGCCTTAGCGTCCTGGTTGATGACGGGCTTGTTCCGGATGCGGCGCGCGCGGTCCGCGTAGCGCAGCGTCGACACCGTCTCGTCGAGGTTGTAGTCGGCCGGGGACACGCACGCCACCATCAGCGTCAGAGAGTTGCCGCCCAGACTGTCTGAAATTGAAGACATAGGTCAAACTAATTTCGAACAAGACTCTAACAAGATACATCTAGCGCCATCTCTAGCCGAATAAAAGCAACTGGTGACAGTAAACTATTGCGGTACCTAGTGCCATCTAGAGATATCCCCCAATTTTAACTCAAGCTACTAACTAAACCCATTTCTCCCGAAAAGCTTTCAGTTCGTTTTTACACAGGTGTTTGGTAAAAAGACTGTATTTTGAAAGTTATACATACATACATATAATCACGCCTTTATCCTTAATGGGGTAGGCAGAGCGTAAACGACCCAAACAAAGGTCGTTCCGCCACGTTTGACAAAGTTTTGAGGGTTATTTGAGATAGATTTGTAAGTATATTGCTGTAGTGACAGGTTGTCAGCCCATCGCCTAAATTACAATATAGATAGATAGATAGATAAAATGTTATTTTAAATAGATAGATAGATATACTGAAACCCTCAGATCCCTTAGCTGGTTTTTACAGCATGTTCGGGAGGAAATGCAGCTGGCACATTCTATGTTTTTCTCTCACTCCCAGTCCAGCATGGAAGATACTTTTTTGACGTGACAACGTCTTATAATTCGATAGAGCCGGCTGGCTGCACGCACGAAAAAACATGACTCATGCGGCGTTACCTCGCTCTGAGGCGTTCCATTTAAGGCTTGTAGTGCAAGCGAGAGAGCGGAACGAGCGACAAGGAGGCAAAATCGGTCTCCGCGTTCGGCAGCGTTCGACATCTGTCTCTATCAGTATTTTCTTATGAAGTTGTCACGTTCAACTATCGTCAGTAAACAGACTTTACAGAAAACTGATTTTTAATGTTTTAGTATAAGTAAGTTGTATTGCGCAGAGCAACTAATCTCCCGTTAAACTTTTACGAAGTTTGGGAGAATATATTTATAATAGTATTGTACAACTTTTACATGATAAAATAAATAAAAAAAAATTAATTAATCTAATAATACATACATATAACGCCTTTATTCCTAATGGGGTAGGCAGAGCGTAAGGACCTAAACAAAGGTCGTTTCGCCACGTCTGACAAAGCTTTGAGGGTTATTTTAAGATAGATTTGAAGGTATATTGCTTAGTGACAGGTTGTCGCCTAATTTTTAATGTTTTAGTACAAGTAAGTTGTATTGCGCAGAGCAACTGATCTCCCGTTTCAAACATTACGAAGTTTTTGAGAATATATTTATAATAGTATTGCACAACTTTTATATGATAAAATTAAATAAAAAAAAAAACGAATTAATCTAATAATACATACATATAATCACGCCTTTATCTCTAATGGGGTAGGCAGAGCGTAAACGATCTAAACAAAGGTCGCTCCGCCACGTCTGACAAAGTTTTGAGGGTTATTTAAGATATATTTTTAGGTATATCAGGAGAGGTTGTCAGCTCATCGCCTAAATTGCAATATACTGAAACCCCCGGATTCCTTAGCTGGCTTTTACAGCATGCCCGGAAGGAAATGCAGCTGGCACATTCTATGTTTTTCTCTCGCTCCCAGTCCAGCATGGAAGTAATTTAATAATGCATACATATAATCATGCCTTTATCCCTAATGGGGTAAGCAGAGCGTAAACGACCTAAACAAAGGTCGCTCCGCCACGTCTGACAAAGTTCTGAGGGTTATTTAAGATATATTTTTAGGTATATCAGGAGAGGTTGTCAGCCCATCGCCTAAATTGCAATTGAAACCCCCGGATCCCTTAGCTGGCTTTTACAGCATGCCCGGGAGGAAATGCAGCTGGCACATTCTATGTTTTTGTCTCGCTCCCCGCTTTTGTCCAGCATGGAAGCGAACCAGCAACCTAATAAAATCCGTTTTCGCTGCATATAACACTGAATTCACTGCCTATTATATCGGTTCATTCCCTATTAAAACTCGTAGGCAAGAGAAGAAGCAGATATGTGCTATAATTTTCACAATCCGTCACAGGCCAGCATGGACCATTTTAATGCAAAAATGCATAACAGAATCAAAGGTAAACGGACTAGTATTTATTCCAAACACCAACCACTTCTTTGATGTGGCAGACACACAGAAAATATCAAAAGTAACAGAAAGGGTATATGCACCCGTAAGGATATGAACTAGTCCATACAAAATGCATCAGCTGACAGCGCGTGTAGTATGGAAAGTTTTTTTTTCTTATTTCGACCTATGTTCCTTTGGGAAAGTTGTTCAGTTTCATAAGCTGGTTTAGATCCTTTCGGTAGCATATACTCTTTCTGTTACACGTACATACATACATACATATAATCACGCCTTTATCCCTAATGGGGTAGGCTGAGCGTAAACTAACTAAATAAAGGTCGTTCCGCCTCATCTGACAAAGTTTTGAGGGTTATTTAAGATAGATTTGTAGGTATATTGCTGTAGTGGCAGGTTGTCGGCCCATCGCCTAAATTGCAATATACTGAAACCCTCGGGTCCCTTAGCTGGTTTTTACAGCATCCCTGGGAAGAAATGCAGCTGGCACATTCTACGTTTTTCTTTCGCTCCCAGGCCAGCATTCTGTTACACGTTGTATAGTTAATGTGATTTCTCACCTTGCAGTAGCCTGGTTAACTTGCTGTCCCGATAACTGATAAAGCTTCTGTTAGTCCCGTCTCCCAGCGCTGAGATGACATTCCCCAGCGCCAGCAGGCCCTGGTTGATCTTCACTCCTTCCTTCAGCCGCTCGCCGCTGGCTTTCGTCTTCTTTATGCGCTCGGATCCGGCTAGGTCGACTAGGTGGAACTTGGATGTTGTTGCTATGTTTCTGTATAGAGAGAAAACAGAGAAGTATTCGTACAGAAGCTATATTTATGAATCATTCAAATCGTAATTTACATACGATAGTTACATGCAAAATTATACGGAAATGACATGCAACTATTACACTTTAGTATGTGCATTTTAATACCAATAATTCAAAAATACTGCTGCATCAGTAATTAACCGTGTAGGAAGTAGGTAGTACTGCTCTGTGGATGTGGAACAGTTCCTAAGATCACAACTTCAAAATCTGCATGCCGCGGCTTTTTTCGTATTTAGAAATATAGAAGCTCGATGGTGTAGTGGATAGGGCCGCTGCATCCTGAGCGAGAGGTCGTGGTTCGAATCCCACCATGTACCAATGTGTTTTTCGATATTCGAATTATCATATATACGTTTATTCGGCGCTTTTTCCGTGCTTCGGAAGGCACGTTAAGCCGTTGGTCCCGGTTAATGTCGTTTAATACCGAAGATATTAGTCGTTAAGCCATGTCAGAGGCCAGTGCTAAGCTTTGGCGATTTCAAAACTCTGACTTAATCTAGGTTTGGGTCTGGTTTCCCTCCTGGTTTGCGGAGGTCAGATGGCAGTCGCTCTGTGTAAAAACCAGTGCCATTCAATCACCTAGATTACGGGATAAGGGGAGATGATGAGGGAGATGATGAACAGCACCATAATTGTAAGGCCTAGTTCAGGGAGACGCGAGAAGTTCAAGAATTCAAGACAACCCCAATTGTTTGTTAGATTTTAACGCTTAACGAGCCGAGCCACGCGTCTACATAAACGAGGATTAAAAATGGTGAATACTGACTTGTCAGTGCGGCTCTCCTTGGCGATGACGATGGTGAACACGGCGTGGGAGCGGCTGGAGGCCTGGTTCATGGCCGTGGAGCCCGTCACGCGGCCCAGCGACCCGCGCTCCAGGATCATCATTGTCTCCATCGTGGATGTCACCGGAACTTCCGTTATACCTGCGGTGCGAGAGGTGCTGGTAACTTGACTACTCTACACTACTTTGCGACTTAACAAGACTGCGTACTCCATATTTTAGACGAGAAGTGGCAAATAAATATCAAATACAAATCAGTTTATTTCCACAAAACACATTACAAAAAATAAAAACACACAATCAAGAATCACATAACAAACAGGACAGGTAGGCATATAGATATTTAACAGAAGTGGAAAAAGGTGTGGACACAGCTTGGCTGTTTTTAAGTCCACCCTACGTCAGGTGTACAGAAGAGGATAGAAATAGCACAGAACAACTTAAACTACAATTTGACAAATCTTTCAGAATCAGAATCAGAACATTAGGCACATATAGCGTTTATTTATGAGCAATACTAAATATTGAAGTAATTTGAACTTAGAAATCGCGTTAAGGCCTGACCCAACCCTCGCGCTCATAATACGTAGATGATGCATTTTCGTTTACAAATTAACTATCTCCCCGAGGAAGTTGTATCAGCTCCATCTGTTAATGCTTTTAAAAATAGACTGGACAACTGGTGTAAAAAGAATAAGGACAAAATTAATAGTTAAAACTGTGTGTGTAGTAAACACAGAGAGAGCTTAGTAAGAAGATTTATAAACAATTATGATCTATATTAAATGAACAATAGACTTTATAATAATAGTGAATAGTGATAACCGAACAACATAAATCCAACACTGATAGGACCTATCAGCATATATATGCTGCCTGTCCTCAAATAATAATTATAATTAATAACTTCAAAGTAACCTGTCAAAGTAATCCGTGTTTAGGGTATATATTTATGTATATATTTGTATATAAATAGCTATAAGTAATTATTTATTTTTGATTATGTATATAATTGGAAGTATTTATTTATTTCTTGTTAATATTTATGTAAAACATTTACATTATATAATTATTTTACAGTAGTATTATCTTATTGATATTTATTAAATTTTGTGCATGTTTTATCCACGTATCTTTAAAATTATCACTTCTGTAGGTCTGCTGTAAGAAATTTCTTTTTAGAAATAAGCAGTGCCTGTTGTGTCTGTTTTTAATGTCCTGTGTTTATGATGTTTTTTTTTGTGTACAATAAATTGTTAAATAATAATAAACTTCATCACCAAATAGCTGATACATATTCAAGATGGCAGGCAACCATACTCCACTAGCATATAGTGGTGGCTTCTGCCTTAGACCAGAGGCACAGATTAATCTATACGGCGACGGACGCTTATTCTGTGCTATAGGTGTCTGAAACACAGGCGATAATAGAGGTAGACCACAAAAAATGCTACTTTCTAACTTAGCTAATCCATACCTGGCAATATGACGCCTTTATTGATATCCTCTCGAATCTCAATGATGCTGTGTCCCCGCTCCTTGCCCGACAGAAGATCGTAGCACTGTTCCTGATAGAGCTCCATGAATGAGACATTCACTCTGAATATGAACTTGTCTTCGTGTGCTTCTATGTATTCAAATATGTCTGCTACTGCTTGGGGTATTACACCTGTAAATGAGGATATATTTAATTTTTGAGATGATTTGGTTTACAAGATAAAATAAACATATTATGAACAAACGCAATGCAATCCATGTTTTCTTGTATAACCATTGTAAAAAATCTTAATAAATAAATAAATAAGACAGGCAGGCAGATTGTCAATCTACACTAATATTAAAAAGAAGAAAGATTTGTATTTTTGTGTTTAAGTTTGTTTGTTACAAATAAACTCAAAAACTACTGAACCAATTTCTAAAATTCTTTCACCATTAGAAAGCTACGTTCACCATCAGTAACATAAGCTACTTTTTTCTGTGGGAAAAGTACATAGTTCTCACAGGAAACCTTATTTAGCAGCAGATGACATTGCTGACAGAAAGCTAGGGGCGTAATAAAATAAAAACTAATTTCACCATGGTATTTACTAAGTTCATAAGAGATTTAATATCCTTCTGCAGGTATAAGAATTATAAAAGCACATAAAAATAAAGTGTTATTTCTCTACTGTAAGCACCTAGTTTAGTAGAGTCACCATCTGATCCGGAGTAGTTGGTGCCCATCGTGTAGGTCTTCCCTGAGCCCGTCTGTCCGTATGCCAGGATTGTCACATTGTAGCCTGGAATAAAAATGTACAAATAATAAATAATAACATTTTAAAATGAAAGAAAATACTTATGAAACCTGAGGCAAAAATATTGAAAGAAACTCAGTTTTATATTTTCAATCCCATTAGGGATAAATTAAACACATTGTTTTACTTTGTAACTAGTTCTGGTCAGTGCACAATGCACAGGCTCACATAGTGTTTATCCTTTAACAACCAATATACTATTTAAGCCGTTGTTTGTAGAGGAAATAATTTATTTTTTATATTTACTACTGTTACATACCTTGGAATAGTCTTCCTATGAGACCCTTTACTGCTGTATCATAGAATTCCTGTTGAGTGATATGCTGGGCAAATACATAGTTGTATGTGAATGCTAGATCCTTGATCACCACCTGCGGCTGTCCAGATACCACATCAATGCACTCGTCACAAGCTCGGTCCAGCTCAGACTGCATCAATGGCCTGATCCTGAGGGCTACTTGCACTGTATCTATTGTACTCCTGTCTTCAGCCATATTGACTTGGATTTATACTCTTTTTAAAAATATAATATACTCTCAAGCTTTTCCTTTTGTTATTGTTTATCGGGAACGGATTTTCATGTCCCTAATGTTGACAGCTGCAGGGTAACAGTCTGCAATTGTCAGTAGATTTTATTTTTCCGCTCAAATGGCATTAGTTTTGTCAGATGAATGTAGGCCCTGCAAAGAGGTAATATTATTAATATATTTTTAGAACTGCTTAGTAAATATGTATCGTATATGAATTAGAAGCGATACAAGACATGCACTAACACAGGTTAATTTGTAGTATAAAATACAGAAAAGAAAAGTTCCATACCAATCCACGAAACTGTCTTGTCCTATGCATTCAGACAGTAGTTTGCTCTGCCATTTTATTGTAAACCACGTTTTAGCACTTTGAGTCACAAATAACTTCCTAACACTCTTTAAATGCAAATCAAACATATATTTTAACAAAATTTTGAAGCGACGAGATAAATACGACGGTTTGAATCAACGGCCCGACATTTGAAAATGGGTGACATCGAATTTCGGTTATTCATGCGGTTATTTTTAATATCGATATGTAAGACTGAGATAGCGCTCTACAAATACAGAAACAAGAGGTCGTTTAACTTCTTGATTGCATTTCCGTTTATTTTAGAAAAACGCAATTTTGTGTTGCCATTTTTAAAATAATTTAAAATTCAGTACCGCCGAACAAGATTGAATCGATCGATTAAACGAATGATTCTTGAAACGGCACCTTAAAATCAAAGTTACCAACATAAAGAAAAAACATACCATAGACAAATTTGTTTGTTTTTTGAAATGGGAACTGTCAAGTGTCAAACTCAAAAAACGAGCGAAAAGTGAGAAAAAGTGAGAATTGAAGTTTATTTTGTGAAATAATCGTGAATTCTATGTTTAAAACTTATATTGTGGGTTATCCAAGGCATCAGTGCTGTTTAGACTTTATGTTCACTTACAAACCAGATTTGAAAGTCAAGGAAGCAGATGTTTTGCTTGCATAAACATTTAGCGTCATGCCTCCTAGAACAAGGACAACAAAATCGACAAAAGCATTGAAGGAAAACATTGGAATTCCTTCTAAACCCAAGGTAAAAGCTGTAAGCAAAGTTACAAAGCCACCAAGGAAGGCTTTAGGGGATAAAACTAATTCTGCATCTGATGAGAATGCATCCATCGAAGTTCCCAATAAACCTGCAAAGACTACTATTTCAGGCATAAAACTTACAAATGTATTACAAAATAACGTTGTTATAGCCACGTCACGACGTGAAAGACGCGTACCAAGCCGTTTTGTAGACAATCAGATATCAAAAAACAAGGAAAATATACCTATTGATTCCAACACCAACAATGAAAATAGTGTCAAGGAACCTGCTGTTCCAGTGAATAGAACCACAATCAATGAAACAATTTCTCCTATCAAGAATGATTCTGCTGGTGTGTCACCATTTAAAACTCCCCAAAAACTCACTGAAGTCAGTCTGGTGGCCAATAGGCCTCGGAGAATTTCTAGACTACCATCAAGATTTGAGGACCATTCAATAAGTCCCACCAAGTTTATTCCAGTCCAACCATGCCACAGTAGTACACCATTAGTCCCCAAAACAGCCAAAACACAAGATAAAGTTAAACCCACTGAGAAAAATTATTCAAAGACAAACCAAGATAACACAAGTACTTCTACAACTGAAAAAGCTAAAGTACCAGCTGGTAAACGAAAAGTTGTAGGGAAGAAAACTATTGCAGTTGCACCTGACACCAATAACAATGCTAAAGGAAGGACATTGAGAAGCAGGAAAGCTGAAAATGTTGATGAGAAAGAGCTTATACAGTCTAAGAAGAGTCTTGTAAAAATAAATAACACTAAAGAAAAGAACCCAGTGAAGAAACTTGTAAGTCCACAGAAAGATAAAACTGTAGCAATAAAAGTTGTTGTAAGTACCCAAGAAAATAAAACTGTGGCTAAGAAAGTTGTTACCCCAGTTAATAAATTGGTGAGTCTTCTAAAAGAAAAACCTAAGAGAGTTGTAAGTCCAGTAAAAAATATAACTTCAAAAGCAAAGAAGAGTCCAGTTAAATTGCCCAGTCCAGTAAAGCACTCATATCTAAACAGTAGCTCAAGAGGTAAGAGCTTATCTTTTATAGTTGAAACAGTAAAAAGTCCAGCCAAACCATCTAGCCCAGTCAAAAAGCCCAACTCAAGGACTCTAAGAAAGGATTTATCCTTCAAAGTTTTAGAAGAGAACAAGAAGAAACAAAATGTACAAGACATTTATGAATTTACATTTGATCCCACCGACGAACCAACCCCTCAAAAGAAGAAACGCAAGGCTGTTAAGAGAAAACCAGCTAAACCAAAAGCTAAATCTGTAAAATTTAAAAATAACTATGATCAGAATGTTAACAAAGCATTGGCAGCTTTGAAAAGTATTGTCACAAATAAAGCGCCCGAGACAAAAGCTGTTACAAGAACACAAAAACCAAACAATGTTGAAGCTAAGAAAATTGCAACACCTTTAAATGAAGTAATTACTAACAATGAAGTAAGAACTGCACAAATACAGAGAAATGTAGCTTCAAAAATAATCATAGGCGAAACTAAACAAACAACTACAAATAATGTCAAAAACATTCCTCAAATTCAACAGAATATTGTTATAAATACAAATAAAGTACCTGCAAATGTACCAAATCCTGCTGTTCCAACTCCAGAGCCTAACCAATCTATTAGAGTTGAAGATATAGCAGCAGATTTTGAATTTTCACCACAACATGATATGGATTACTCCCCAGTAAATTCTCCAGCTCGACCTAAAACACCTGTAGCTCAAATCAATAGAATCTCAGATGTACATCATAATAATGATCCTTTGAATCTCAGAGAAAACATCAGTTTTGATCCAAATCCAATAGCCAGTAGTAGCATGAATACTTCTGTCAGACATCCACAGCCAAGCCCGTGGAGAGTTGAATTTGAGAGTCTTCCCATTCGCTGGCATGTCAACTCTTATGTGAAACCCAACATGACCCCAGCTGTTGAATGCTCTTTTATCAACTTTGATGATAAAAACAAAAAGAAACATGTCTACACCAACCTAATTCCTCAACCCAATGAGGACCTTCCAGATATTGTACAGAAAGACCAGCCCAATCTTATACAGAGCAGTATAATTTCATTTATAAAAGAACAAGTTGAAAAAAGTTCCAGCAAAAAGAAAAGAGCTAGATCAGTTACACCTGTAACTGCCTCTCTATTCAATGATACTGCTGACAAAGCAACTAATAAAGATGATGAAAAAGTAAAAAAGACTACAAAACAACTATTCACTCCTAAAAAGAATGACAAAGCAAGAACAGACACCTCAAATCCAGATAGTTCAACAGATACCTCAAATGACAAAGAAAGTTCAAAGGATTCTTCAAGGGGCCTTAAGCGCAAGAATATTGAAGAAGCAAACGGCGCTACGCCAGCAAAAACTCCGCGCAAAGATAAAGATGATAAATATTTCGGTTTTGATGACAGTGAGAATCTCGAGAATGTTTCTCCACAAAAAGAACTTGGGCGCAAGAAATCACTTAGGCAGGCGCGTGCAAGAGCTGCACTTAAAGAGTTGAATGCACAACCAGCGCCTACTAGGGCAGTCATACCGCTTGCAGCTAAAACTGCAAGAATGGCTGAAGTTGACAGGCTGTATGATGAGATGAAATCTGCATCCGATGTACCTGCATTGTCTGCTAAAGAACCAACAGTTGCAAGAGCTGCTAATGTACAGCCCATTGAGGAACTTGATGATGACACCCAGACTTCTGTGCATCTGTTTGAAGATGTTGAAGATATAGTTCATCATTTGAAGGTTTGTAGATAACTAACTTGTGAAATACAATCAAAATATCTTTACAACTTAACATGTTTTACTAATGACTCCATGTATATTTCAGCCTCATCGCAAAAGCTATGGGAAAGCTAAGAAGGTGACCTTTGTTAGACGAGATTCCTCTGACACTCAAGATAGTGACCCGAGGCCTGCTCCCGGCTCTGACGTTGATGAGGATCTACATGACCTGACCTTCGACCCTGGCTTGCCTCTGTTAGATGAAGATAAGAAGAAACCTAAAAAGAAGCCGTCTAAACGTCAGAAAATGACCAAGAAAGAGGTTAGTAACTCAAAGAAACTCTTTGTTATCTTACATATATTATATACTAGCGTCCCGCCCCGGCTTCGCATGGAAATTATCAGTGTTTCTCCAGAATATTATGTAAGTATTATATATAAACCTTCCTCTTGAAACACTCTATCCATTAAAATCGCATCGAAATCCGTTGCGTAGTTTTAAAGATTTATGCATACATAGGGATATAGGGATAGCTGAGAGCCCGATGGTGTAGTGGGAGAGCCTGATGGTGTAGTGGGAGAGCCTGATGGTGTAGTGGGAGAGCCCGATGGTGTAGTGGATAGGGCCGCTGCCTCCTAAGCGGGAGGTCGTGGTTCGAATCCCACCACGTACCAATGTGATTTTCGGTTTTCGAATTTCATATGTACGTTTATTCGGCCCTTTTTCCGTGCTTCGGAAGGCACGTTAAGCCGTTGGTCCCGGTTAATATCGTTAATACCGTAGATATTAAGCATTGGCGGCTTGAAAACTCTGACCTAATCTAGGATTGGGTCTGGTTTCCCTTCTGGGTTGCGGAGGTCAGATGGCAGTCGCTCTGTGTAAAAACCAGTACCCTCGTTCAATCCCCTAGATTAGGCAGGCCGACCCCGAGAGATACGGGATAAGGCTAGGGAGATGATGAGGGATATAGGGATAGAGAAAGTGACTTTGTTTTATACTATATAGTGATTCCACAGTATGTAGCATATGAACAATTGCCCAGCAAAAAATATTTCCGATTGTTTTATATTTTACATTACCTGGTACCTGCCTTTATAGTTGCTTCTTTCCTTATCTGACCAGTAGCTTGTCTGCAAGGATATTGCTTCTATGTAAACATTTAAAGAATAATGTTAATATTGAAGTCTAGCTGAATTGCTACTTTATTACAATTATTAATAATTATTATTATTGTACAACAAAGTAAGTATCAACAGTAGTGATTCCCAAACTTTTTCCGACCATCTCCCTTGAACTATTTGCTCTCCCCAGGGACCAAAATTTTGTACAAAGTAAACTGTTACATACATACATACATAAATCACGCCTTTATCCCTTACGGGGTAGGCAGAGCGTTTAACGCCTCGTAAAAGGAGCTTTCGCCACGTCTGATAAATTGAGGGCAATTTTAGATTGTATTATGTATTGCTATAGTGACAGGTTGTCAGCCCATCGCCTAAATTACAATACACTGTAACCCTCGAGTCCCTTTTGCTGACTTCAACAGCATGCCCGGGAGGAAGGGCAGCTGGAACATTCTATGTTTTTTATCTCTCCGAGTCCAGCATGGAAGTAAACTGTTATTAAAAAAAAAAACCTATATCCAATGATTCTACAGGTTAAGTGAAAAAAAAAACTGTCAATATTTCAGGAGGAAGAGGCAGAAGCTTGGGCAGCAGGGTTCAACTCCATGTGCGAGGATGTAGAAGGCTTCGATCTGGTAGTAGAGTAATGCAATAATGTAAGTTTTGTAGAGATATCAACATCAAAATTTAATATATAATTGACTTCATCATGTTGAGCAAAAGGTGGCGTTGGTAACGCGCGATAGTTGAATGTAAAATAATGAGTAATTGCATATTTCTCTGCAGCCAAATTACATAGAACTATCATGTGGTGAGAGCTAGCCTGAATCAGGATACCGGGTGTAAGGGACAGCGTCCCACAAACTGATTGGGGTTGCTCAGTCAACAATTTCCACCAGGAAATTCTTTCAGGATGAGAAAAACAAAATTGGTTTTTCCATACAAATTGTCTGACCGAGGAAAACATTTTGTATGGAAAAACCAAATTCTATTTTCACTTCCTGAAAGAATTTCCTGGTGGTAGTTGTTAAGTGTTATTGACTGAGCAACCCCTATCAGTTTGCGGTTCGCTGTCCTTTACACCTGGTATGTCAATGATGAGCGAACACAATTGCTGGCCTAGAGTAGTCTTAAAAGTCTAATAAGAAACAGAATGTTACCTGTAATGAAACTGCCTGTATTTATTTTGTTTGCCTAGTGTGGATTTAAGTGTGTATTATGTATGGTATGCTTTTTTTTTTTTTTTGATAGTATGTAGTTTAAACCATTATAACAGATTTCACTTTTTATAGAAATTACTCTAGACAGTCTTTGTGTTCACTCATAGGTTAAAAAATGCTATATTTTGGGATGTCAGTCCTACGAAATCATTGTTTTATATTTAGCTTGCATCGCAGTGCAATGAACCACATTTTAGATATTAAATAACTCTTTTTACTATAAGCATTTAGAATTAAAACGAAAAATGGATGCCATTATACATGACAAATCATGAGATTTTATTCGTGGCCATATATTGCCATCATTTCCGGTTTTAAAGTACAAAATAAGTCACAATTTTGCTTTTATTTAAATAATTTGCGTATTTAGTTTAAGACTCATTTCAATTTAATTAATTAGGTATCGATGATATTAAGTCTGTATGATAATATCTTTAAATAATGTTTCGTTAGGATTGAAGAGACAGATAATGATAATTTAAAGTTCATTGATGGCACAGGGTTAGATAGCATCGAAATCTCATTACATATCAGTGTGTGAAAGCAATGAACACTTTCATCCTGTTAGAAAATTCCAATAACGACCGGTAAAAATACATACTATCTTATACTATCCGAGAAAATCCGTAATCATTACATAATGAATGAAGTTGAACAATAATGTCAAAGACAAGAAACACCTTTATGAACATAAAAAAAACCAACACACAACTTTTAATTATATCTCTTCAATCCAAACTAAGTTTAGTACTAATTCACAATTATTATTACATTCACGAAATCTGTGCTTTAATTTGGCTTTTAACATATTGAAATATGATTATTAAATTATGCATTTAATCTCAATTTATACATGACAATAATTTGTAAATATTATTTAGGTTTATTGTCAGAATCGTTTGCTTACGTAATTACACTGGGCATTTCAAGTATCTTGCGTTTTAGATTACGATAAAACGGTGAATGTAGTAAAGAAACTAATTCATTGTACATTTTAGTTATGAATTTAAGACAATTTAAATGTAGGATATGTATGGGCTTGTAAAGTTGAGAAAACAGATTATTTAGTTGTCAGTTTTTCTAATTCGGTTTCCCACTTTTAAAAGAATCATAATCATAAAAAAACGTAAGTACATAAAGACTAAATGCATTCACTTTTAAAGACTGGGTATAACCCCTATAGCAATGTATAATTATGATATTTAAAGCGATTGCTTAATGTATGGGAACATTTAATGGGACCAATTTTTGCACAATTTTTTTCATAGGTATAACCCATACTCTTTTATTTTTAAGATGTGTTATTGAGTGCTACTTAAACGCTGGTCGATTCGGCATTGGAGCGAATGACATTACATTTAATTTTATATGAATATAAATATTTTTATGAATATCTCGGCTTTTCTTGGCGCTAAACTAGGCCTAACTACCAAGAACGATATTTCATACCATGTAAAACTTTCTTACCATGTTTATCTTCCATGCTGGACTGGGAGCGAAAGAAAAACATAGAATGGGCCGGCTGCATTTCAAAATCAGCTAAGGGATCCGAGGGTTTCAGTATATTGCAATTTAGGCGATGGGCTGACAACCTGTCACTGTAGCAGTATACGTACAAATCTATCTTAAATAACCCTCAAAATTTTGTCAGACGTGGCGGAACGACCTTTGTTTAGGTCGTTTACGCTCTGCCTACCCCATTAGGGATAAAGGCGTAATTATATGTATGTATGTATAACTTTCAAAATACAGTATTTTTACCAAACACCTGTGTAAAAATGAACTGAAAGCTTTTCGGGAGAAATGGGTTTAGTAGCTTGAGTTAAAATTGGGGGATATCTCTAGATGGCGCTAGGTACCGCAGTAGTTTACTGTCACCAGTTGCTTCTATTCGCCTAGAGATGGCGCTAGATGTATCTAGTTAGAGTCTTGTTGGAAATTTCGGGAAACAAATGGGGAAAACCTCTTCTATTCGTTTACGAGGGACTTACTGGAATAATGTACGTAAAGGATTCTGTTTTTAAACAATGAAAAGCTTTAGTTATTCGACAATAAGCAATATATTATATAATAAAAAAAATAGATAGCGGCATAAACAAAAAAAAAACAAATATTTTTGTTTCGATAAATCGAGTTTGAATCAACTCAACCAGAATATAATTGAAGTAAGTGTAGAGCTGTGGTACAGCTACAATTTAGCTATTACGTATTTTGTACGCTCAACTACTTCGGCGGCTCTATGTTCTTACATATATAAAATACTTGACGAAATAAAGGAACAATTAACATACTTTCCCAAAACAATACATTTATTACGGTTCATTTGAAATTGGACTGAAACGAATGGTGTACATTCAGCGGGAGAGTGCCCGAGGCGCGCTCAAATTGATATTGAAACCTCGCAAGAATCTTCCAAAAAGCGTAATTAAAATTGAAAAATTAATTCATCCAACAAAGTAAGTATCCCACTCGGCCCTAATGTGATGGCTGACGATATTAAAATGATTGCTCTTTGGCAAATATGGCGGGCGGCTGAATTATACAGCGGAAGCAAATATTACCCTTGCAAACATTCCTCCCCGGAGAGTGAGCTAGTTCGCGCACTCAAAATTAAAAGCACACAATGAAAATAGCGAGTACCCCAACTCAGATACCTATGTCGCGAAACTAAGTGTACTTCAGTCTTCGGCACTCAGCCGATCGGCGCTTTGTTGTCAATGAAAACAGGCGCCGAAGTGTTTTTTTGTTTATGGACTCTCCGATGTTGCCACTCTAAAATAAATAACGGAGGTAACGAGCAATATGCCCCTAACAAGCTGAAACAATGGTTTGTCTTTGCTATTGTGTTGTAGTTGTTTGTTATTGTTTCGACTAACAAGTATAAACGCTTTTTAACTTAAATGAAATGAGGGTTTTGTCTTGATGGAATACAATGTGTGAAATGCGCCAATTTATTGTGGTTTTCTGTAAATTTATTGTTTATATTTTAATTGAAAGACAAGTATTTAATGCTAACCTAGACTTAAGTATATGGCGTTTATGGGACTCGTTTAACCGAACCTAAGTAAAGCTGTGTTCATAAATCAACAATTGGACTATTTCAGTCATTTAATTAAAGGGTGGCTGCCAGGTTACTGGGGTCGGGAATATTAACCGCAATTCTCGGTCAACATTCACAAAATTGACACGTCAAATATTTGTAACTTCGTCCTGGGACCACGTTAGACGGCAAACAGAATCGTGTCTGGTCGTCCCTTAATTTCCAATGTTTCTACATTCCGCTCCACCGACTGGCTGATAGAATTCGACTCTTAAGGCTGTAGTGCTTCGGTCGGATTTGGCTTGAGCAGTTCAGGTCGAGCTAGCCGCTTGTCAAAACAAAATGGCGCTGACTGTGTTTGAATTGGGCCGTATCAGTCGCTGCGGAGATTCATTTTGTCGCGTTGCTTAAGATCGTGAAGTCTACATATTGTCTCTGCACACACGATGAGTGCTGGCGTGTCGGGCGTAAAGCTGGCTACAAATTTGTTATTTCAGTACAAATACTATGATATTGTTTGCAGTCAGACTTTGCGTTCGATCGAGGAGGTTGTTTAGCGCGCGGCCAGTCAACACTTGTAAATTGATTACGAGTACTCTGAACTCTGACCGCATTGAGACATAAACTATTCACTGTGCGCTGACACAAGGCAGTCCCAAGAAAATCCCAGTTGCAGTAACTGGGATTTTCTTGTTTTTCATGCCTTTTCCCGCGGATTTCATGAAACTCTAATATACTTAGTTTTTTTTTAATAAGAGCTAAACATTGTATGAACTTATAGAATCTTGATGACAATGTTTATTTTGATTCCCATGCAATAATAGAAAATGCGAAAATCTTTAAGATAAAATAAAACTTTGTATGCAAGAACATTTAATGTCCTAGTCTTAGCAAATATTTTCTTCCATAAAGATTAAACAAACAAGAGGCAAACCACAAGGCTGTTATGGATCCATCAATGTTAGAAAGTAAACTATCGAGTACAAATATACCTCCCCGCTGCTCATTCACAAGATAGACCAAACGGGTGTTAAGGACTTGTACACAAATTAAGAGCTCTTGCAAGTAGTCTACTGAAGGTTATCTTTGAATGAACGCAAAGATCCCGCGCTTACTATGTTTAATCTCCAAATTTACCTTTGATTAAAACCACATGTACCTAGTAAACAACAAATTTCAAAAGAGGAGCATACTTTACAAATATTATATAGTAAACTTTACATTGTGACTGTAAATATTAAATAATATGTTTACGGGTAAATTGTCGCTAGCCGGTGCGGTGGTGAGCCTACCTGTCAGTGTTGCCATTATCATAAACCAAACACGTCAATATTTGCGCCACAAACAAGGGCGTAATTTTTAAATAAATTGTGGCATTTCGCGAAATTGCTTCCGCAAATAGGATTTCGGACAAGAGTGAGTGTGTGCACAACTTTTTTTGCTCGTTACGGTCCCCGTGAGCGCTCTCGTTTGTCGCATACGTTTTAGTAAACATTTGCCTATTTGTGTCAAACAAAATGAACCTTGGGATAAATCACTCATCACCTCGCATAATTTCATAACACTGTGTCACTGGACGATATAACATTACAAACCTTTTCTGGGATATACGGGGTGTAAGGGACAGCGTCCCGCAAACTGATACGGGTTGCTCAGTCAACGAAACTGAACAACTATCACTATATACGAGGAAATTTTTACAAGATTTAAAAAAAAATATTTTTTATACGACGAGCAATGGAGCGAAGTTTTGTTGAGCGAAGAGTTTGAAATTGACGGATAAAGTCCGAAATGCCTTAATTCGCTCCAAAACTGGTGTTACTGATGTAGCCTATACAGCAGCTAAATTAAAGTGGGACTGGGCAGGTCACGTCTGTCGTATGCCAGATGAGAGACAGACGGCGGCGTGGCCGACCCAGGCGCCGGTGGCGAGATGAGCTCGACTCCTTCCTCGAGGACTGGCCGGAGGAAGCACAGGATAGAGAGTCGTGGAGAGACCGGAGAGAGGCCTTTGCCCAGCGGTGGGACATTAACGGCTAGACAAGACAATTTTTTTTTATACAAACTGTCTGATCGGGTTGGTCATTATATATGAAAAGTCGTTTTTTTTTCATCTACTGAAAGAATTTCCTAGTGAATGTTGTTCAGTATCGTTAACTGAGCAACTCCTATCAGTTTGCGGGACGCTGTCCCTTACACTCTTTATTAAAGACAGACCATTCATCATTGTTCCAATGTATCTTAAATTAATCTTTCTCAAATCAATACGAACTCTTATGTTCATACGTCCCTTAATTTCTATATTTTGTATTTTGCATCCTGTGGTAATAAAAAAATATTGGAAAACAGTGAGTCCGTTGATTTTAAAAGTAACGCCATACGTCAATAGGTGGCGTTGCATGTATGAAACAAGTTAAATGTTAACTTTATCTTGCGTGACGATGTAAGTCTTTATTTTTTTGTCTGATTATTTGGTATATATATTATTTTTAAAGTTAGTACGAAAAGAAGAAGTCTTAAATTAAGGTGACGACTAGCCAAGTGGCGCCCTCATTAGAAAAAAAAAACATATTTCACATTTTTTCTTCCTATTACTACAACGAACTATGAATCGCTAATTTTTAAGGTTCTTAATTATCTTAATTGCCGTAACTTGATTCTCTTCGGCCGGTTTTTTGATTCACTGCTTTAGTGAATTATGTTTTTTTTTTACTAATTGTGGCGCCACATAGATAAACACCACAAATATAAAAAAAGAACATAACGCCACTTTAGAAAACATACCTCTGTTTGTGGGTAGAGTCGACATTTCTTGCTACCAACGAAACAGAAACGTATGAAACAAAATGTAACGTGATCATCTGTACATAGGCGGCCATTTTGTCTCGGCTTTCCCGCCGAACAAGGTTGACGCGGGAAGAAAGATAATCCCCTCATTGGCCGAACGTGGCTCAACGCAGGGCGGCGCGGCAGGCGGAGAGATATCCGGTTACAGAGGGGTAATGTATAGGTACGGCATTTTGGAAGTTTGCCGAAATGTATTTGCGATTCATATGTAGAAAGTGTCTGGAATGGATTGGCATCTTTACGAGTAAGTTTTGTTTTTTAAGTATTTTCTGTCGTTTTAAGTAGGTACTTAAATGATCGTTCCAACAGGTAGGTAAGTATTTTGAAACAAAACTAGCCTTTTATAAAACCAGCTTTTCATAGACTGTTGGCGCCCTAGCCTTAAGGTTTATAGTTATGGCATGAGTTATGGTAATTATAATTAGGCTAAGGCTACGCTAC
Organism: Scrobipalpa costella; assembly: GCA_949820665.1. NCBI lineage: Eukaryota > Metazoa > Arthropoda > Insecta > Lepidoptera > Gelechiidae > Scrobipalpa > Scrobipalpa costella. The sequence continues at coordinate 6,111,553 of OX463314.1, forward strand.
TTTTTAGGATTTCGACATGGATTCACGAGAGAAACTCAACAGCGCCAACCGCTCATACCTTTTGGGGAAGTTTAAATACACCTTCGATGATGGGGCGCCAATATTCATGGCGTGGGCCGGAAACCGGCAGATGCTAGTCTGTTTGCTTAGGATGCGCCGGTTTATCGCTGCACGAGGGGACACCGGGTACCGGGGCAGTTCCAACCGATCCACAGAGTAATTGAATTGTATTGATTCTGTTTCGGCCCTCGATATAAATATCTACAACACAAATATTGCGCAAGTAAGTTAAAATGGTTCTTTGTAACTTAAACCTAAACCTAGAGTTATGTATATTTATATAGATAGGTATGTATTGTAATATATAACATTTATGTATTTCCATGTAGGTATAACTAATTTTTATGTATGACTATTTATTATTGTTATTAATTTATTATATAGGTACACTTAAGTAGCTTATTTCCGTATTTAAATTATTGCCTTAAATGTATTCCAGCCCACTAGTTCAACTTATATTTTCCTGTGCCCTACTGTTGCCCGGAAGAAATTGCTGCTTTGCAATAAAACCGCCTATTTGTACTACTGATTGTTTTATTTCCTTTTTTCTTGTGTCTTTTCTGTGCAACAAAGTATATTAATATATATTATCTTAAACCCTGCCTGACTACCACTGGTCCTGTTAAGTATCCGAAAATCCAAATAAGAGAACTTAAAACCTTTTAAAGATTTGTGTATTTCAGAATGCAAATATTTTAATGTCACTTACCAGCTGCAAATGCGAAGGAAGTGAAAGCAGCTGGAAAGGTGACTTGAGTGGTTACATATTACAGCGACGTAAACCATTCAATTCAATTCAATTCATTTATTAAATACGAAACATATGGCTTACAGTTTAAAAACCAGGCGCACACAATGTTGAGTCAATGAGAAATTACAGTACAGACTTATAATATTAAAACATGGAACATAGAAAATAACATTAATTAGGATGCAAATTGATAAAAAAAAAGTTTAATTTACATACAAAAAAAAAATGAATGTCAATTTAAGAATTCGAATAAATTAATGTCAATATTAAGAAGGCAAGAAATTGCTCGTGTAAGGTAAAGTTTCTTTTCATTCAATATTTATTTGGAATGCAGAAGATAACTGGATACTTGGATTTCTACTTTTAATTGCAAACAAGCTGCCCTGAACTCTGTTTTGCCGGCGGCCCAATGAATTTCCCGACAGATGTTTATTCTTACTACTCCTAGTTTGAGTATTGTAGTTTTTAATGGTGAAAGTATCTTTTAAATCGATCCTAGTTATAGTTAGTTTATGTGTTACATACATAAAATCACGCCTTTATCCGTAACAGGTTAGGCAGAGGGAAAAGGACCTAAAGAAAGGTCGTTCCGCCAGGTCCGACAAGTTTTGAGGGTTATTACAGATGATTATTATGTATAATGGCCTTCCTTTATGACATAGTTAATTCACGTCTAGATTGTACTCAGCTTACCTCTCTTATCTCATTACACGTACCTCAAAGACGACCCAGGCATAATATGTACAAAGTTTTTTATGTTCCCCGTAGTCGTACTAATTATGGTCAAAACGAATTTGTATCTAGAGTTACTTCTGCCTACAATAAAATTTTATTCAGCTTACGTAATGTACTTAAATATTTCTACTGTTGTCATGAGTTTCTATAAATTTTTGATTGGCGAAGATACATTGTTACGTATACTTTCTAGATTGTATTTATGGTTAAGCTGTTGGATGTCCTTAATAAATAAATAAAATAAAATAATTGATATAGTGACACACTATAACCCTCGAATCCCTTAGCTGGTTTTTACAGCATGCCCGGGAAGAGATGCAGCTGACACATTCTATGTTTTTCTATCACTCCCAGTCCAGCATGAAAGTATGTGTTTACCATTACCAAATCATTTTTTTTTATAGTATTAAACTAAACAGTTAAAAGGGATGTTAGTATTACTTACTTATTTGTAGAGCCATGGAGTAACATCGTAGAGCACAAGCAAAATCCATCGTAGTGTTTCCCATTTCGATCAAAAACAAACTAAATTTTTGATGACTTCCAACAAGCCGAACTCCAATTCCACAGTCCCCTCGAAGAACCCAACAACATCGAAGCATTCGATTTATTTGCTCTACTCCCCTGTTTAGTTAGCTAAAGACGTAGGTCGGGTACATCTGAGCCTCCATCCATTAGTTGGCTACGCGAGGCAAGAGTCCAATCTACAATTTATGTAAAACGCCGCCGAAGTTCAAACACGTTCGTACTTAGGAAGGAACTCGCTAAGCAGATTACTGTATTCTCCGCACAGCTGCATAGACCTACTTATAATTAAGGTGGAAGACAAAGTAATTTAAGTTGGGAAAAGGAGAATCAAACTTGTAAGCTGAGTTATGGGATTCCTAAGCTGAGTTATAAATTCCTAAGTAAGGATGGTTGATTGTATAGATAACAAGGTTTGTCGTTTAGCAATGGTTAATTTTTCAATCGGTTTAATCGCGTGAACAGTGATTTTTAAACGCTGTAAAGTTGCTTTTATTATTCTAAATACTTAGCTCTTATAAACTTTCGGCGTAAACGCCACTATGGTCTACGATCATCTTCTTGTGTATCAGGCGCAGGTATGACTTTACCAGGTGTAAGGGACAGTGTCCCGAAAACTGATAGAGGTTGCTCAGTCAACGAAACTGAACAACTATCAACAGGAATTTCTTACCCGTATGTATCACCTTTCTTACCCTTTACATACTCAGCTGCCACATATAATATGGTAGTGTATATGCCTTTAGTTACTTAGGTACTTACAATGTGTAACGCTTTTGCGCTTTTAGAATGCCTATGAAACAAGCACCGCCCCTACACTTGCTAGTGCAATCTTGCTCAACTCAAGTTTAAATGTGCTACATTGAAGCTCTACGTAAACCTTATTCCCTCCATCGTAGAACCTAGAGTCGCTGCGCTGAAGTTGGCGCGCTTGCCTGTACAAAGAAAGGATCGTAAATTCGGAGTCCGGCTAATTCCAGGCCGTTCCCACCGCGGCCCGTAAATCAGCCGCCGCGCAAACACACGGAAAGTGCGCAAACAACATAAAACACGGAACGATTGCAATTAAAAACGCATCGCGGTCGCGTGCCGCCCGCCGTCGGCCATCTTGTCCAGCTTTCGGGTGACTAATGGCGGTCGTAACTAATGCTGGACTAATCGCTAATTTATATTGCTTTTCGTGGTTTAGGTGTGGGTGGTGGGAAGGATTAGTAATTTTGAGTACATAAAGCAGAGAACTTTAAGGTATTATACGTGAATTTATATCAGAATGAAGGCCCTTTTGAAGGGGCTCTCGTTGGCAGCCATTTTGTTCCCATAACTTAGGTTAATTAAATACCTATGAGATTTTTTTTTTGTTTCTTCAGGTTCATAATCGTAAATATGTTTCAGTGTAGTTAATTCATCATCTGCGTGATTAGGTACCTATAAGCACTTACTTACCTACTTACTGAAACTTTCGTTATGATAAGCGACCCTAACTTGGTTAAGATTATTGGTTCTACATACTAGGCATCCTGACATGATGTCTGAAATGACTAGTATTCAGTTTAAGAATTAAAAAGTGGTTGTAGTCTATGCACTTTATTCTTCCTCTATGTCTGCCGTGGCTCGCCATCACATTGTCCGTGTTGTAATTTAATCTGAAAATAAAGTGTTAATCCTCTGTAAGTGCCTGAACGGAATAAACAAAGTTAATTTTTATATGTAAATACTGCATTTTCGTTTTTATAAAGACAAGATCCACAAATCATGACAAACTTGGGTCTAGGTATAGGTATATATTATCTACCTAGCTACCAAGATACCTACCTACCCATAGACAGCTATATCCTTCTGCAAGCTCCGCCGAGCAACAATGCCGGTATCGGCCAGGCGGCACATTTTCCTCGGATGCACTCCATCTGTATTTACCCTGATCGCTCCAACGGTGCGCGACGCGAGGCGAACTAGTTTCGCTATTATATTCCATCCAAGATGGTGTAGGCAGGTATATTGGAAGAATGAAAGAAATATTACAGAGTTAGTATCGGTTTATAAAGCCACGAAAAATCTTGTCTCAGAAACTGATTAAATCGTCTGTCAAAGACGTATGAGGCCAATGATGATGATGACGTCGAAACGAGACTAAAATTTAAAAAGTTGCGTAAATTCAGTAGCTACTTAAAATTGGTACCTAAGTTACTAATTGCAACATCTTCTTCTCCTTACTAATTGTAACTACTCTCATATAACGTTCTTCTTGTTGTGTGGTTTTCGACTCGATCGACCCGATGAAATACGATACACCACTTGTTTTGTCAAATTCTCTTCCCAAATAATTTGTTACCTATAAAACAGATCAAAATCTATCCTTCCATGCTGGACTAGGAGTGACAGAAAAACATAGAATGTGCCAGCTGTATCTCCTCCCGGGCATGCTGTAAAAATCAGCTAAGGGATTCGAGGGTTAATATTTTAGGTGATGGGCTGAGAACCTGTTACTACAGCAATAAACATCATAATCATCTGTAATAACCCTCAAAATTCGTCAGATGTGGCGAAACAACCTTTGTTTTGGTCTTTCTACCCCATTAGGGATAAAGGCGTGATTATATGTATGTAATGTGAAATCTATTCTGGATGATTTCTGGTTACCAGAGACATCGTAGTTGGAAAGCTGCACGCAAACCGATACAAAACTGTTATTTCAAAACGCCCTTCTCCAAATCCGCGTCGACACGAAGAATTCATTTAGGCGCTTACAGCAAACCCCTCCAATTCACTCGCCGATCTCCGATTCAAAGCTCGCAATCCCCAAATCGCGAATCACCATAAAAAAGCACATATTTATACCCTCAAGTAGTAATAAGGTATTTTTTATTTATGGGCTCGAAGGGCCCGCGGCGCTAATATCTGGTAAGAAGGGATCATAAGGGCGCCCCAGGGTGTGGGCATGCAGCCGGTATTCATTTGACGTTTATTAAGTGACGGTCTATTTGAAAAGCCCTTTGTTGGTTTGATTCGGTTGGTAGTTATTTTACCGATGCGATGTTTAATTTCAGTTCTCTGGTAACGAGCAAAGATACCTAGAATATTTACTGGTGATAGAGACACAAAAAATGTTAGCTATTTTGTTTTGCGACATTTCGCAGTTTGCACGCGAACCATAATGTTTTATCTCCTTTTATAGAAACAACCTCCCAGTAAAGTCCATACGTTGGATAGAGAAAGATTGAGGAAAATATATATCAAAAGATGTAAAAAAAACTGGATGCACTTCACTACTCTATATTTAGAGCACTTCGTCAAAGTAGTTAAGTGGGTATTTAGTAATCACGCAATTTATCAGAAAGCAAATAGCCAAGTAAGTAAATATTGTTTTAACATCAAAGTGCAACGACTCTTTGTCCTCTAGTTATATGCTCTTGCTTTTCTTAGTTCCAACCAAGGAAAATTGCACCGAAAAACTAAAACCGATAGGGAATTTTAGACACCGAATCTCAATATCACGTACATAATCTCTTTTAGTCTCAAAAATGCTGGTTAAGAACTCTATGGTAATGAGACTTATGAAAAAATAAATTGACATTCGCACAGGCTAGAACTCCAAAAAAAAAAATAACAATACATAGCCATTTGCCAAGATAAAGAAAAATAAATGTTTTATTCTTCTAAATCGCAAATGGCTTGCAGACTACTATTACGACGTAATTCAACCAGTCCTTCTGTTTGACATCCTTAGTAAAACTCCTTGGTTCTCGTTAATGACATTTTTTTTTACAGATAAACAAACTTTCCTCAAAAAAGACCTCGATGTTGTGTGAACGTGGAGTCTCTACATTTCATGTGAACACCGAGCGGTTTTTTGTGGTAATAATATGTGAGTTTTCTAAGAAATTCGTGGGTAGGTGCTGGCTGGCACGATGTATGGAAATATTTTAAGATACGACGGAGTTTGCTTAGCGAGATAAGCGATGTAGCGGATGCCCGCTTGTTTGCTCAAAGCTGTCTGTTGTTGCTTAGAGGTTCCTATCTATAGCTTTAAGTAGATAGGTGTTGAGAAGAGGTAGGTGTAATTTCATTATTGGGCCATAAAGATTATTATAAGTATTTACCGAATATTTACATTAAAGTCTGGTGTTAATATTATTTTAAATGGTTCTCACTTCTTATTAGTATAACGAAAAATCGGCAAAAAAACTGAAAATACAGTTGATGATATAAGTTTTTGGGGTTCTATAGTCAATTAGGATAGGACCGTTTCGTCAACAGTAACGTAAAGCATTGTACTTAGTACAATTCTAAATTATAGGAAGTTTTCAAGAAGAATACGCTGTACGAGGATGCTATACTATCATTGAGCAACACCACTTCATATATATTCTAGGACACTATGGCTCGTATTTATGAAGCGATCTCAAACTTGAGAGCAATTTTTCAGTATTTTGGTTTGATACAATCTCAAACTCGCTGTGACTCACGAGAGCTGATTTTAAATACGGCCCTATGTTTGGCTCCTTTACATGCCAGTTTCGTTGTATCTTTATAATTATGTGATTGACGCATTTCTCTACTCTCTACCAGTATACCGCGCTCAATCCCTCCTGGTAGACGTCGTACTGAAACATATACAACATCCATACATACTCACGTCTGTATCCCTAATGAGGTAGGCAGAGCGTCAACGTACCTACCAAATAAAGGTCGTTCCGCTACATCTGACAAGTTTTGAGGGTTGTTTAAGATAGATCATCGTCTAACTTACAATATGCTGAAACCCTCGAATCCCTTATCTGGCATGCCCGGGAGGAGATGCAGCTGGCACATTCTATGTTTTTTCTATAACTCTCAGACCAGCATGGAATCTGATGAAACATTTACTTATATCCCGTCTGTTTTGCGGAGGTCAGATGGCAGTGGCTCTGTGTAAAAACCAGTACCCTCGTTCAATTACATATACCTATTAGGTAGCCCACCCCGAGAAATACGGGATAAGGCTAGGAGGAAGAAGATAGGTGAATGTTTCAGTACGCCGTCTACCAAGAGGGATTGAGCACGGTTTAGTAGTAAATTCAGTTGCCTTTCCTGCCTCTGGTACCTACTAGCAAAAACACGCACATATTATGAATTATGTATGGCCATGTACGGGCACACACGAAATGCTACCAGCGTACCACCTAGCTTGAGGCGTGGTTGGATTTGCTTTTCGTCATGGATGGTAAGTTGTCACATTTGAGGTGTTATGTAGCGTTGCCATGTAGGTAGGTGTGTACATAGAAGTATGATTGGGTACCGAAATTAATTTTGAGTTGCCGAAGAACATTGTAAGTATTTACAAATTGAGCCCGATAGTGTAGTGGATAGGGCCGTAGCCTCCTGAGCGGGAGGTCGTGTTTCGAACCCCACCACGTACCAATATACGTTACACGTACAAGTACGTTTATTCGGTGCTTTTTCCGTGCTTCGGAAAGCACGTTAAGCCGTTGGTCCCTGTTAATATCGTTTAATACCGTAGATATTAGTCGTTAAGCCATATCAGAGGCCTATGCTAAGCATTGGTGGCTTGAAAACTCTGCCCTAATCTAGGATTGGGTCTGGTTTCCCTTATGGGTTGCGGAAGTCAGATGGCAGTTGCTCTGTGTAAAAACCAGTACAGTAAATCACCTAGATTAATTACTTACCTAATGCAGAAATGCAGGTTGGTATAAGTTATGACTTGTCCTCCTATAAGAGCAGTTATTTGACATACCGGATACTAAATTATTATTTAGTTATACCTACTAGTGTCTTCTTCTTCAGCCTGTACTCACCCATTTTCGGGTATAGGCCTCTTCATGAGCACGCCAAATATTGCGGTTCCGTGCTAGTCGCATCTAGGCCTTAGGTAGGTTCGTGGTCTCCCGACTTTTCAACTCACTAGTGTATTTATAGGTACCAATTTGTAGTTGCAAAAATCACGACTTAACTAATATAAATCTGTACCTACCTGTCATTTTCTGTCATGAGAGAACAGAAAGAGAGCCCTTTAATTTTAGTCAAGATTTCGAACTCTACTAACCGATAGCATTATCATTCATCAAAAGTTATTCAGTTCCATCAACATCGTTATTGATATTTGTTAATTTATCACTTTGTGAGGTTTTCCCCAGTTTGGTTAGGACATTGCAGGCTGAATCACCTGATTGTTCGAAAAGTAAAAAGGATTCCGTGCTTCGGAGGGCACGTTGAGACGTCGATCATAGTCGCTGTCTTTGATAGTGGTCGTTATTCAAACCATGTCAAGGCCTACTAGCTGTGCTACTAGGCGATTTGAAAACTCTGACACTAAGGTTCTTCGGGTCGTTATTCCACTCGCTAAGAAGGAGAAGAGCAACATCCCACTACATTAATGTGCGTCCTCAGCGCAACCACGTTTTAAAACCCTGCAGTTGTCCCCACAGGCTTACCGTCTAGACGCATTGTTCTCGACATTCTTGACTGAAAAGAATCTATTCCTACATTTTAAAAGTTACGTAAAGTTGGTTGATCGGCCGCGCCGCCCCAGACAAGCCTGTGTCAACATACCAGGAATTAGTCCAAATTATGTGTCCCCCGCGCCCCGCGCCGAATCAATATTTGTTGTCCGCACTCTTCTGCCTTGCTACGACACGCATAACACCGTCCCAGGTCTTCACCACCTCAAAAAGCCACCCCAACTCCATCCGGTAAAGTCCAAATTCCTTCAAACGGTTTTCAGGTCCGTACGCTCATAGATGAAAGGGGTTTTGGTGTTCCTGTCTCACTCGACGCAATGTTGTCCCTGTCTACACATTTCCACAGGATACTGCGAGAAGCATCGGATGTTATTTTTGGGAACATGGATACATAGGGCCTTGAGGAATTTCGGTCACGATTTATTTGTTCCTTAGATTTTCCTTTTCATCTCTGATGCTGGAACTAACTTTTTTTTGTACATGTAGAGTTCAGGCATCTATCTAGCAAATGCCATTAGATGATATCCCATTACCTTTTATTTGTTGGAGACATAGAATTTCAGACAAGGTTTTCAAACCAGAAAAATTTGCCTAACCAAACATTAGCCAACATCGAAAAGACTTACCTAACCATACATTACCAAGATCTCCATTCCCACGTGAGCTACACATCAATTAATATAAAAAAACCCGCGTCTCGACTCTTGTTGAATATTCATAAAGACCTGTTAATTGCACAAGTCTGCAAATACGAGGAGAGAGCGACTCCACGGTTCCTGGTAGCCCCCCCTCTAACGGACCTCGCCCCTCCCCCGCGCGTAGCAAAAGGCCAACCCTGCACGCACACAGGCGCAGACGCACACACGTGGAAATGCGCGCGCAGCCGGGAAAACTACGCTTTTACGTACGTATTGTGTGCAAGAACGTGGAAAAGTATATGATAAATTTTCACATGATAACGATAAGCCAATTCAAATATAAGTTTTCTGTTCTCGTAGAACATGCTACATCACAACATCTATTGAAGTAAACTAGCTACTCTGTAAAGTTATTTAATTTGTCGCTTTTCCAATAGAAGGTCGTCCACGGCATGGCTCCAATAAAAAATAAAAAGCAAATAGTTAGTTCTGTATAAAAGAATAAGGTACCTATCATTGAATTCTGATGAGCTCTACAAAATATCTGAAAAAAAGAGGAACACGATCTCAATTATTTTGGAAATTCAGGGCGCTTTTGCACTGATCCGAATCCGTATCCGAATGTTTTCCGATCCGAATTGGCCTTCCTAGTATATGTATGACAGCTGTGTGCACCCATCCTTATCCGTTTTATATGGAAATTTCACGGATACGAACCGAATACGAAACAGTGCAAAAACGCCCTGCTATGTTTTGCATTATCTTTAGTTTTATTAGAACTCCTGAAAATCTTCATGACTGTAACGAAATGAGTGTCATTATGATACGTTTACTCTACGATCAATTGTTATCAAAAATTTTATAAGATACTTCCGCTAATCATGCCCTTTGCTGAGCGTAAATAAAATAGAGAAGCTAAATAATTTTCCTAAACTTTATCTGCGTTTCCCCCGTGTACTGCGCAGAAAACGCGTGTTAGCTGTGTGCGCATCTATTTACGTGGCGAGTAAATATGTACCAGCGCCGTTTGTGGAGGAGCATTAATAATTCAATCGCGAGCCCCGGCAGGTAGCGTTTAAACGATTTTTAACTCAACTCCAAACCGATTAATTGGGGAGGGCTTTCGTTTCGTCTGATAGACTGACTGAAGATTTGTTACAACTTTTTTGTTGTTTGAGATTCTTCAGTGTTTGGAGTTGATTTTAAATAGTTACGCCTGTATCCCTTACTGGCTAGGTAGAGCGTCAAAGACCTCATAAAATATTCTATTTCAAACTCTCACGGACAGTCGCTCCATGATCATAACGCATGAAACTGCGTTGAAATATAGGAGACTCGTACAAAAATGGAAAATCACGGTAAATTTCCCGTCTTAAATCATCATAAAATGGTGTTTTTCATTTCTTTCTTACTGTTTCATTTCTGAGGATCACTGTTGTGATAGGTTGTTTTATCCATGGTTTTTTAATGTATGGTCATCGTCTTTACTGAAAAATGACAATTGCCTTGCCAGGCGACTCTTTTTTTTAACTTAACTCCAAACCGATTAATTGGGGCGGGCTTTCGTTTCGTCTGATAGACGGACTGAAGATTTGTTACAACTTTTTTGTTTTAGGATGTTTGTGGTTCTTTGGGTTTGCAGTTTATTTTAGCTAGACGAAAAACATTTAAAAGATAGGTAGGTACTGATATTTCTCAGTGCTTCGGAAGGCACGTTAAGCCGTTGGACCCGGTTAATATCGTGTAATACCGTAGATATTAGTCTTTAAGCCATATCAGAGGCCAGTGTTAAGCATTGGCGGCTTGAAAAACTTTGAACTAATCTAGGATTGGATCTGGTTTGCCTTCTAGGGTGTGGCTTGAAAAAAAATTACTTAATCTAGGATTGGGTCTGGTTTCCCTTCTGGGTTGCGGAGGTCAGATGGCAGTCGCTATGTGTAAAAACCAGTAGCCTCGTTCAATCCTCTAGATTAGGTAGCCGCCTCGTGAGATACGGGTTAAGGCTACAGAGATGATGATGAGCTAGGTACTGATAGACTGAAGATTTGTTACAACTTTTTTGTTTAAGAGGACTTTGTTTGGGATGTTTGAGAGGTACTTCGGTTTCAGTTCATTTTAGTTTTGGTTCTCACGAAATAACAGTAAATGAACGAAAAAATAAGTATTGGAGTAGTTAGTAGATAAATAGTTGTGATCATCTCAGTAGAAAGCGTTCACTACAGGACGTAGCGTCCCCCTTTATTTTATTATCTGTGCCCCCATGTACAGTACGAGTATCTTCGAAATGATAGCTCCCGCCCGTGCTATTGACGTTTGGCTGTTTTCCGTGATTTTTACTACACCGACGGTCCATCATATCAACCAGTTCTGTGAAATCAACCACATATCAACGTAAATGCTGATGTTGTAGGTACCTCCTTCCTTATAGAATGGCCAGGTCACCACTGGAGTTTCTATATTCCCCAGAAATTGAACGTCCTCATTCTAAAACTACGTATATACCCAAGGTTTGGTTGTTCGTCTTAGTTATATTTATTTATCGTCCATGCGACCATCATTTTATTGGATTCTAGTGTCAAAAGGTCACCATTTTTAGCCTTCTGGGATAGCTTGCTTCATTTTCGACTATATTTCAGTCATATATATGAAACAAAAGCAAATATATGGAAAAATAAAAATTAAAAGGATTTTTTAAAATATCCTGCGAAAAGAACTAATTAAATCACAATACCACTAGAATTGGTTTAGCCTACATCTAATGAGCCCTGGTTTACTTAGGTTTACCAGCTGATTACGGACAAGCGGACAGACAGACGGGGTTTCTTTGTCAAACACTAATATTTGAGGGCGGGCATTACACCGCGACCACACATGGATCACTTGGATATATAGGATGTAAGGGACAGTTTAACGTAAACTGATAGGGGTTGCTCAGTCAACGAAACTGAACATCTTTCATCAGGAAACAAAAAAAAAATTTTTGACTTTCCCATAGAAAATGATTCGATTAGGCAATTATGAGAAAGTTTTTTTTTGTCATTTCTTGAAACAATTTCCTCGTGAGTTTTCTTGTGCTTTTAATTTAGTCAATAGAACTAAGTTAGTAACTTTGTTTTACAGACAAAGCTTAGTCATTAAAATCGTTTAAAATAATAGCCTAACACATTTTTGTCTTAGATACTTTGCCGTGGCGAAAAGCCCTAAACTGGACGACTTAGGTCGTTAATCGACCATTGCACGCTCTGCCGTCCCCGTAAGGGACACGGGCGAGATTGTAATGTATGTGTGTTATTTTTTAATTATGAAACCATCATTTTTTTCTTTAAAATCCCACTTGTGTGAAATGTCCCGTTTCTATATTCTCATGTTTTAAAATTCAGCGTTGCTTTTGGTCACGATGATTCACAAGCTCATAATTAATTTGGGTATAAAATATAGTTTCGATACGAGCACTTGTGCAAACCGTTTGACGTGGATAAATTACACTGTATTGTCATTGTGACGTGCGTATTACTGATACCTATACCTACTGTAGGTATAGTAAGTTAGTTTAGGTGAAAAAGTATTTATTTTTGGTTATTTATGCTGAAGCAGTACTTACCTTCCATACTGGACTGGGAGAGAAAGAAAAACATAGAATGTTCCAGTTGCCCTTCCTCCCGGGCATGCTGTAGAAGTCAGCAAAAGGGATTCGAGGGTTACAGTGTATTGTAATTTGTGCGATGGGCTGACAACCTGTCACTACAGCAATACACATTACAATCTAAAATTGCCCTCAATTTATTTCAGACGTGGCGAAAGCGCCTTTTAGGAGGCGTTTTACGCTCTGCCTACCCCGTAAGGGATAAAAGCGTGATTTTATGTTTATTATTATGCAGTACTTATAACTTGCCGTGGTAGTTACTGGACTTCCCTATGGAACATACATACATACATATAGTCACGCCTTTATCCCTAATGGGGTAGGCAGAGCGTAAACATGGAAGAACAGATATATCTAAATGTCGTAAGATCCATAGGTACGTTATATGTTACTTCTTCTTCTTAGCGAGTGGATTCCCGAGTCGAACAACGACCCGATGAACCCTGGTGTCAGAGTTTGTTATGTTACTAAGTATACTGCTCACTAGATGGTAAGCATCACCGTAGCCACTAACTATCCCACTAGAAACTAGTGAAATAGCAGAGTGTCTTATACACCGTACGACTTAAATATAGATGGTTTCATTTTCCAGTAATTTCACTGGCTTCTTTGCCCTTCAAACATGAACACAGATCTAGAAATATAACAAGTAATTTTTTAATCAATCAACTGTGCTGACGTATAAAAATGTTTTAATGCATTAATTGATTAAAAATTGTGATCTCCTTTTAACTAAGTACTTTATTCCGATACCCCTCTCGATAGGTTCAGTCGAAATTTTGTTTCATTTTAGCGTCTAACATCCACCATTTTGAATTTTGTGAAATTATACTTATCAGAACACTTTTGTGCTGGAGACTAATAGAACGATACACTATTTTTTAAATTTCATCCAGCCGTAAACGGCCCTAGAGGAGATACATACATACATATAATCACGCCTTTATCCCTAATGGGGTAGGCAGAGCGTAAACGACCTAAACAAAGGTCGTTCCGCCACGTCTGACAAAGTTTTGAGGGTTATTTTAAGATCGATTTGTAGGTATATTGCTGTAGTGACAGGTTGTCAGCCCATCGCCAAAATTACAATATACTGAAACCCTCAGATCCCTTAGCTGTTTTTTACAGCATGCCCGGGAGGAAATGCAGCTGGCACATTCTATGTTTTTCTCTCGCTCCCAGGTCAGCATGGAAGAACGAGGAGATACGAGGTAATAAATAAATATTAAACCATACATACTGTGCATACATTCCTTCCATGCTGGATTGGGATCCTTCCATGCTGGCCTGGGAGCGAAAGAAAAACACAGAATGTGCCAGCTGCACTTCCTCCCGGGCATGCTGTAAATATCAGCCAAAGGATCCGAGGGTGTCAGTATATTGCAATTTGGGTGATGGGCTGACAACCTGTCTCTACAGCAATATATCTACAATTCTATATTAAATAACCCTCAAAATTTTGTCAGACGTGGCGGAACGACCTTTTTGTATGTTGTTTACGCTCTTCTTCTTCCATGCTGGACTGGGAGCGAAAGAAAAACATAGAATGCGCCAGCTGCATTTCCACCCGGGCATGCTGTAAAAACCAGCTAAGGGATCCGAGGGTTTCAGTATATTGGAATTTAGGCGATGGGCTGACTACCTGTCACTACAGGAATGTACCTACAAATCTATCTTAAATGGCCTTCATAACTTTGTCCGACGTGACGGAACGACCTTTGTTTAGGTTGTTTACGTTCTGCCTACCCCATTAGGGATAAAGGCGTGATTATATGTATGTATGTATGTTTACGCTCTGCCTACCCCATTAGGGATGAAGGCGTGATTATATGTATGTATGTGCATACAAGATACGCACGAAAACAGCGCCTTCTTCTGTCGAGTGGGTATCGAGTCTATCGACCCGATGAACCCTGGTGTCAGAGTATTTAAACCGCCTAGTAGCACAACTATCAGGCCTCTGACATGGTTTGAGTAACGACCACTATCAAAGACAGCGACCGGGACCGACGGCTTAACGTGCCCTCCGAAGCACGAAATCTTTTTCTTTTTCGTACAATCAGGTGATTCAGCCTGCAATGTTCTAACCAAACTGGGGAAAAATTCACTAAGTGATAAATTCTCAAATATCAACTTTGTGATTCCCCCCTGGGAATCGAACCCAGGACCTCCGGATCAGGAGTCCGTGGCACTAGCCACTAGACCACGGAGGCAATTGCAATAGCGTGGTGTGTTCCTTTGACATGTGAGAAAGCTAGTATTATTAAAACTTTTGAGTGAGCTGGCTCCGTTGTTGTTGCCTCGATCTGCAAAATACTAGAATAAAAATAAAACAATAATGTAAAAACAATAGTGTTAAATGATATTTATAAAATAACAAAGATGCTGTATAGATATAATATTCAACATGCATTTTAATTTCCACGTTAGAAAAGCACCCAGCAGATCTACTCCACGTGTTTACGTAAATATAATAATATACCTAATTATGATGAAATCAAATGATCCAAGATATTCTATAAAAGTAATAGCGTTTCCTTTAAATGTGACTAGATAGATAGATAGATAGATAAACTCTTTATTGCGCATAAATCGTACAGTTTGAAAAACTTAAAAATAACAGTGTGCGCAAAGGCGGCCTTATCGCTTTAAGCGATCTCTTCCAGACAACCCTGCATTTAAAAAAGAAAAATTACACATAGCAAGTAGCTGCGGCAACATCAAAACACTAACTAAACACTAGTATTATTTTAAAACTTAAAATACACCTAGAATTACTTACTTTTAAATCCTGCATATTTTTTTGTAAAACCAATCAAATTATTTTCTAAGATATATTATTATTATATATTTGGCGGCATAAAGCTGTGTGTACACTAGGATTGTCAGTTAGAGTTGAGCGCCCCTGTATCTTTGTTGAAATATTTGCAGTGCAAGCGACAGAGAGCCCGCCCTAAAGAATAGTGCACATTATACTGCAAAATAGATATAAATCCAAAAGGATAAAACGAATCTTATAACTTAATTAGTTCTTTCTAAACTGCCTCCGTGGTCTAGTGGCTAGTGCCATGGACTCCCAATCCGGAGGTCCTGGGTTCGATTCCCAGGGGGGAAACACAAAGTTGATATTTGAGAATTTATCACTTTGTGATTTTTTTCCCCAGTTTGGTTAGGATATTGCAGGCTGAATCACCTGATTGTCCGAAAAGAAAAAGATTTCGTGCTTCGGAGGGCACGTTAAGCCGTCGGTCCCGGTCGCTGTCTTTGATAGTGGTCGTTACTTAAATCCATGTCAGAGGCCTGATAGTTGTGCTACTAGGCGGTTTAAAAACTCTGACACCAGAGTTTATCGGGTCGAAGGACTCGATACCCACTCGACAGAAGAAGAAGTACTTTCTAGAGTTGATAAGGATGTGGTTATGAGGATGAATAATAAAGAGGGTTAAAAATTAAATTGTTTCTTTTTGTAGTTTTGTATATTCACAATAAATAAATAAATGTGTTCTGATTTTATTATTTGTATCCTGTTTTTTAGTAGATACTTCCATGCTGGTCTGGGAGCGAGAGAAAAACATAGAATGTGCCAGATGCATTTCCTCCCGGGCATGCTGTAAGATCTAGCTAAGGGATCCGAGGGTTTCAGTATATTGTAATTTAGGCGATGGGCTGACAACCTGTCACTTCAGCAATATAACTAGAAATCTATCTTAAATAACCCTCAAAACTATGTCAGACGTGGCGGAACGACCTTTGTTTAGGTCGTTTACGCTCTGCCTACCCCATTAGGGATAAAGGCGTGATTATATGTATGTATGTATGTATCCTGTTTTTTTTAATATTTTGTCAATAGGCCTGCCGCAGCGCGGGCGCCGTCCCACTCACGCCGTTGCTATGAATGAAACAAAAACCTTATTCGCATCCTCTTAATCTTACTTCCATGCTGGACTGGGAGCGAGAGAAAAACATAGAATTTGCCAGCTGCTTTTCCTCTCGTTCATGCTGAAAAAACTAGCTAAGAGATCCGATGGTTTCAGTATATTGTAATTTAGGCGATGGACTGACAACCTGTCACTACAGCAATGTACCTACAAGTTATCTTAAATAACCCTCAAAACTTTGTCAGACGTGGCGGAACGGCCTTTGTTTAGGTCGTTTACGCTCTGCCTACCCCATTAGGGATAAAGGCGTGATTATATGTATGTATGTATGTTAATCTTAGAGGATGTGGATGCGGATGCGGATGCGGATTCTTCAAATATGTTTCATTGAATATCAATGTAAGTAAAAAGCTATGCAGAAAGTTTAAACCGGTTTTTGTAAAAATATATCTAGAGCATAGCACGTACCTATGGAAGTAGGTATTTCTTCTAAGCTTATATGGTGTATTTTTTGCATTAGGAAAAAAAATGTTAATCAATTTAAACAAGGTATCTACACATTTGCTACGAAAGTGCTACGCCGTAGCAGAATGTAGCTCTTTGATTTATAATTAGGTGATAATTTGATTTGGCATGCACTCTTCCAACTTTTGGACATCGATTGCCTAGTGGCTATTTACTACTTATATTATATTCATAGGACTAATTTCTAATAATAATTACTAGTAATAATCACCTAAATTTGCTGGCGATAGAATCAGCTGCCTTAAATATAAAATTCAGAATAACACTATTTTCCACTTTTGATGCCACTACGACTACGACTATCTTCCATGCTGGACTGGGAGAGAAAGAAAAACATAGAATGTTCCAGTTGCCCTTCCTCCCGGGCATGCTGTAGAAGTCAGCAAAAGGGATTCGAGGGTTGCAGTGTATTATAATTTAGGCGATGGGCTGACAACCTGTCACTACAGCAATACACATTACAATCTAAAATTGCCCTCAATTTATGTCAGACGTGGCGAAAGCGCTTTTTAGGAGGCGTTTTACGCTCTGCCTACCCCATAAGGGATAAAGGTGTGATCATATGTATGTATTTTGAATTATTTTTTTTAATGCCACTACGAGTATAATGGAAGTATCTATGTCTAACTCCGTAATACCAACCACATTAAGGCTCATATTTATAAAGCGATCTCAAGATTGAGAGCAATATTAAGTTATAATTTGACGGGCCGTTTTAACTGAAATGAAATTTCTGATACAAACTCAAAATCGCTGTCACCCTTGGCAGTTGATTATAATTACGGGCCTAACACATTGTTAAAATTGTTTTTTGTTACTCAATAGCCGATCGTACTACCCTCGCCTGGTGTGCGAGCACCTTTATATACACTCTGGCGCGCTGAGGTGTTGATCCTGCAAATTTGCTCGCTCGCCGGGATTATACTGTTTTTCTACTGACGATAACATTAAATGACTAATCAGCTACATCGCAAACAAACCGAGATATTGTGTGTGGATAAACAGCTGACAAAGAGTTGATGATTTTCCACTTAGATCTTTTGACTTTTCCTCATAAGAAACATAATAACAATAATAATATTTCTTCCATGCTGGACTGGGAGCGAAAGAAAAACATAGAATGTACCAGCTGCATTTCCTCCCAGGTATTCTGTAAAAACCAGCTAAGGGAACCGAGGGTTTCAGTATATTGCAATTTAGGCGATGGGCTGACAACCTGTCACTACAGCAATATACCTACAAATCAATCTTAAATAACCCTCAAAACTTTGTCAGACTAGGCGGAACGACCTTTGTTTAGGTCGTTTACGTTTTGCCTACCCCATTATAAAGGCATAAAGGCGTGATTATATGTATGTATGTAGAAACATAATATGTACAATTATAATAACATCTTCCATGCTGGACTGGGAGCGAAAGAAAAACATGAGTGTGCCACTCTCGCCATGTATATCGGTTTGATCAACCTGCTTTCACTCATGCCCTCAACATTCCCTTGTCAATACATACATACATATAATCACGCCTTTATCCCTAATAAGGAAGGCAGAGCCTAAACGACCTAAACAAAGGTCGTTCCGCCACGTCTGACAAAGTTTTGAGGGTTATTTAAGATAGATTTGTAGGTAGGTATATTGCTGTAGTGAGAGGTTGTCAGTCCATCGCCTAAATGACAATATACAGAAACCCTCGGATCCCTTAGCTGTTTTTTTGTTTCTGATACAAGCACTAGAATCTCTGTATTAGGATTTTAGTGCTTTTATCAAAATACTGCTTACCCCATGCATGGATAGTGCTGACCATAATTCATTCCTCACCACTCTATCATAGGCCTTTTCCAAATCCACGAATGCGCAATAGACTTTTTGGTTTTTAGCCAAAGATTTTCAGCTATGTATCGCAAGGATAACGCAATATACCTACAAATCTATCTTAAATAACCCTCAAAACTTTGTCAGACGTGGCGGAACGTCCTTTGTTTAGGTAGTTTACGCTCTGCCTACCCCATTACGGATAAAGGCGTGATTATATGTATGTATGTATGTACCGCAAGGATAAAACCTGATACGTACATCCCATTCCCTTTCGAAATCCTGTCTGTGCAACCCATACCTTCTCATCAGTTTCTTTCGTCACTCTTTCAATCAATATCTTTGCATACAGTTTGCAGATAACGCTGAGTAGGCTTATACCGCGGTAATTTTTGCAACTAGCTGTGACCCTTTTCCCTTATACAGCAGAACTATAACAGTACACAGTAACACACTACTGACTAGCCACTACACCTTCGCCAGCCTTCATCATCTCGACTGATACCCTATCATACCCTGCAGCCTTACTCGACTTTATACTTTTCAACGATTTCACAATTTCATCCATTTCAATCTCACTGTTTATCAACCTTAAATCCACTTCTGGAATATTCACGTCTTGCGCTGATTCTTCTTTTTCAAACAAACTTTCGAAATATTCCTTCCATCTTTTCAACACGCATTCCTCACCTTTTACGATACTACCATCCTGACTTCGAATCCTACTCAACTCGGATAATGCCGTTTTACCTCGAGCTGTCCTTATGGATTTTCAGAAAACTTTCAAGTTCTTGTCAAACTGATCCTTATTTTCATCTTTCTTTCGAGCCACAGTTTTCTTCACTTCATCCTCTAAACTTGTGTACTCCTTTCGTGATTTCTCTACATTCTCATCTGTCGCTTTTGGAATTCTTTGGTTAGCTTTAGTAGCTAACCAATCCAATCATGCTTTCTTCTTTTTCTCAACAACTTATTGTACATCTTTACTCATCCATACACTCTTTTCTTTATTCCCTTTCGTGCGTCTAGAAATTCATCCTACTTCTGTAGCAACTTTCAAAATCCCTTACGCTCCGTATATTATTCCTTATGAGGCTGTCTTATTATTTTCATGTAGGTACTATAAATAAATACTAATGTTACTGTCTTGTCTTCCTCATATCATAATGCAAACTATGTGACTGTCAGTTTGTAGTTGCAAACATGCACGTGATTGTGATAATGACGAGAGAATACAATGATTCACGATGGTGGCTGCAATCTCATGATGATTCCAGAATCAACATTGAAATATAAATTTTAATTTAGAAATTTTGCAAAATGTAGAGTAGAGTTATTTATAGTGTCGGATTAGGTTAGAGATTTGCTTCCATGCTGGCCTGGGAGCGAGGTAAAAACGTAGAATGTGCCAGCTGCATTTCCTCCCGGGCATGATTTAAAAACCAGCTAAGGGATCAGAGGGTTTTGGTATATTGTAATTTAGGCGATAGGCTTACAACCTGTCACTACAGCAGTATACCTACAAATCTATCTTAAATAACCCTCAACTTTGTCAGACGTGGCGGAACGACCATTGTTTAGGTCGTTTACGCTTTGCCTACGCCATTAAGGATACAGGCGTGATTATATGTATGAATGTATGTTATTTCTACCAATGGCTAAAGATAGCCATTGGTAGAAATAACATACATTCATACATATTTGATTAAGAAATCAAAATATGAGGAAAGGATAAACTAGTGTTCCGAGTGGATATGCCTTGTACTGCACTCGTCAATCCGCTTGCCAAGCGTGCTGGTAATACTTGATTATAAATTCGACAAAATACTCGTAGGTATTTCCTGAATTGGGTATGCCCATATCCAGCAGTGGACTTTTAGTGGCTGTAAATAGTGGCTGGATATAAAAATATCTTCAGACTATAATATGTCATAAAAAACTAGACACGTAACCATCCTAGTAAAACATAGGTTGTTTAGTAAGAAACCTTAATTGCCGCACGAATTCAGCGCTCGTTAAAAACTCATTAATCACAAGAGTGACGGGTGTTATAAATAGCTGAACACGAGATGACTAAACTAAGCTAAACAATATATAGCAATAAAATCATAATTTGAATATACGGTCGGTATTTACGTCGCAACCTGAATACGAAGAAGAGCGAGCATGATTTTGGTAGGACTACCTTTTTGTGTTTTGGTTTTTGCCGTTTTTAGTAAATAAATATTAGCCTTTAAATCAAATATTTGCTACTTAAGTATTTTGGATACAAACATAAATACTTTGATCATATAAATATGACAGACACGACAGTTTTATAAAGTAGTGTATTTCAAACATAACTGGATAAACAAACCGTTTAGCGGGTAAGAAAAATAATCCTAATAGTACCAGAGGAAACTCGCTAAACAACCTAAAGATAACTAAGACCTAAGCCACAGAATATATAATAGTACAACATACAGAATAGACATTCACCTTCCCTCCCCAGTCCGATATACGTCACACTACGCGCCGGATTGTGGGTCACATTGTGCGTACGCTTAGCGGGCATGGCGCGCGCATGTTTCCCAGTGTAACGGAAATAATAAAGTTTTCCAAAGATGGTTAGGTACTGTTCCGTGTACGGATGTCTTTCTACCACAAGATATGACTCCAATAGGAACTTTTTTAGATTCCCGAGTGATGAGAGACAGTAAGTAACTTTATACAAAATATGCAACATAACCTATTCTAACTATTCAGTTACAGTGAACTACTTTAAAACGTTGGTTTAATCAAGAACCAGATTAAGCAATTGATGGTTATGACCGGTATAACAAAATTTGTCAACCCTTATAACACGCACACAAACGCAGGCCAACTGTAACATGCTGTCTGTCAATGTATGACCAAATGACATTGTAGTTAAAGTGTCCGAGCTGTGCCTAAGCCCAACCAAAATTTATAACATAGACTATCTGATGTTTTCCACACGGCACAAAACAAAATGGCCGCTTATCGCCGCCATGTTGTTTGCTGAGCGTCGCGCACGCCGCGCTCTGCGCAAGAGTTTGCTCCGAGACCTGTTTTGTTGTACAAAGGTCTCATGGTAATGAGGACAGGGATTAAACTGTTTGCGTAATATACTGTGTATTATATATTCTTTTGGTATTTTTGATTGTGAACTTATTTGGCCAGCCAGTAGGCACGTGACTTGGCTGAGAATGAAAGCGTTAGTTTCAAAATTTATAGGTGTTCTTTAGTTGACATTCATCTAGACTTTCCTAGAAATTATGATGATAGATAAAATATTTTAAAAGAGGAGTTTATAGAGTTCCATAGCGGGCTTGAGAATTTTAATAGTATTCGATTTAAAAGCGACAATGACAAAATTTAATGAACGCATCTCAAAATAAAAAGAACTAAGAAAAAGAGTCGACTTCAAATAGCCCTAATGCAACAAGTTGCAGGCCAACCCGACGATTTCTCTAAGGCCAGGGGGGCAGCTAAATATGTGTTCTACGCACACAGAATAACACACAAACACACACAATGTGTACACGGCAAGCTTACACACAAAATATTTGGAAACTCAGAGTAATCTAAGGAGTTTGCCTTGATAAATTAAACACACATTTGTCGATTTGTAACTAGGTGGCGGAATTAAAAGCGGTTTTCGTGTTTGTTCAGGCTGAAAAGTGACGTCAGGTGTGTTTTCAGCGAGCGCGGGGTTTTGCGAGCAATGAGGTCAACATCCGGAAAAGAGGAGAAATAGGATATCCATTCCTAGAAGTACCTAAGTAATTATTTCTAACTTGAATTGAGGATGCTATATTGCAAATAAGTTTGAGTAATATAGGAAAGGAGGTTTAGACATTATAAGGATAAGATAATTTTCGAAACCTTATAAATATTCCATATAATTTGGTCATTTGCATCATCAAGTTCTATACAGAGGTCGATAGAGGAACATTAATTCTGTTTGTTCAAGTGTCACATCGAATGTTAAGTCAACATAACAATAACGACTGTAAACGTTATAACTATAAAGGTGATATTAAAAGAGAACTGAAAACTGCACTAGACGGAACCTATTCAAGGCAGTTTATCGATAAAAACGCTAGAAACGCTCGCAGTTTCAATAGCTTGCAGTATCGCAGCTGGCTCACCCACTTTCATTGACAACAAAACTGTAAAATATTGACAGTGTAAGCAAGTAAATGTGACCTTGACATAGACCTTGGTAAGTTCAGCACCCGGCCCGATAACTAGAGTTAATATTGGCAGCGCACACCGAGCTGTTTGACAAACGCTCAGCTCTATCAATATATAAACACAATATTTATATTTGAACCGCTCTCGCTAACACCGCCACTTGTGTAATTTGTCGCTGAAACTGATAATCCTCCGGGTCGCGGCTGTGTTGTGGCCGACTGTTTGGTTTTGTATGTTTTGCGTTTTGTTAATAGTGTTGAAGAAGGGTTGTTTTTGGGTGGCTGTCGTAGCTCTATTTGTTGACGTACTGTACTTACGTAGGTACTCACAAGTTCTGCATGGATACATTTTATTCATAATATTTGGTTGTTTAGTTCTGTGCTAATGCTAAACAAGGTTACGTGGATTTAGAGTGGAGTATATAGATAAAATCTGGGAATGGGAAAAGGTGATTATTCGACAAAATCTGCCTGGATTTTCGGACTAGAGTCAAGAGCAGGCATCATGTACTAAATTTAAATGGATTTCATGAAATAGTCGCGAGCTCCATGTTGATCCTAAATATACCCCAACTGCTACAAATTCTGGTTAACCAATTTCTAGGCAGGCCCGTATTTATAATTTGTACTTGAGACTGACAGCAGGTATGAGTTCGTATCAGAAATGTCATTTCAGTACATATTGGCCTGTCAAATCCTTACATAATATTGCTCTCAATTTTGAGATCGCTTTATAAATACAGGCCCTAATATTTTTCTGGCAAGAAAACCATCACAATATTTTTTTAATAAAAATACAATTTGCTAGCCAAATGCTATGTATGTACCGTATGGTCACCGCTGCTGCCTAAGTAATCTGTGGGTTGTATGAATAAAATGTATGATGATCTTAGCGAGTGGGTTTTCGAGTCGAACAACAAACTGATAACCCTACTGTCAGAGTTTTGAAACCGCTTAACACAGCTATTAGTCCTCTGACATGGTTTGAATAATGACCACTATCGAAGACAACAACTGGGACCGACTGCTTAACGTGCCCTCCGAAGCACGGAATCCTTTTTCTTTTTCGGACAATCAGGTGATTCAGCCTGCAACGTCCTAACCCAATTGGGAAAACCTAACAATGTGTAAATTGACAAATATCAACTTTGTGTTCCTCCCCCTGGGAATCAAACCGAGGACCTCTGGATCCCATGGCTCAGACCAGTAGACCACGGAGGCAGTTAAAGTGTATGATGCTTTTGTATGATGTGATTCCCCCACTTCCCCTCCCAACACAGCATCATGTCTAAAAGCGCGATATTTGTGTTTCCAATTTGATGTCCGCGCATACTTGTATGACTTGTGTATGACCACGGAGTTGTATGATCAGATTAGCGATATACAAGTAATTGAGCACGACATTTCCAACGCAGATCATACATACGTATAATCACGCCTTTATCCCTAATGGGGTAGGCAGAGTGTAAACGACCTAAACAAAGGTCGTTCCGCCACGCGTGATAACGTTTTGAAGGTTATTTAAGATAGATTTGTATGTATATTACTGTAGTGACAGGTTGTGAGCCCATCGCCTTAATTACAATACACTGAAACTCTCGGATCCCTTAGCTGGTTTTTACAGCATGCCCGGGAGGAAATGCAGCTGGCACATTCTATACCACTCTATACCAGGTAGGTATACCGGGTGTAAGGGACAGCGTCCCGCAGACTGATAAGGATTGCTCAGTCAACGAAACTAAACAACTTCCACCGGAAAATTCTTTCAGGAGATGAAAAAAAAACGACCTTCCCAAACAAAATGAGCAACTCGATAAGACGATTTGTATGGATAACCAAATTCGTTTCTTTTTGCTTCCTGGACCTCGTTGGACCTCGTTGGACGCGACAATCAACTTCTGGGCATAGACTTCTTATATTGGTGGTGAATTCCATACATCCATACTGAATATAATTTATGTGTTAAAAAGCTTTTGTAAGCTATGATTAAATTTAATTACAATTTTAACTAAAGGCTATTTTCAAATGTGTGTCAGCCACTGCCATAATAAAATTGATCTCTGAATTATAGATGTGCGAACATTTCTGCATGGTATTAGAAATAGTAAGTAAGTGTATAGGGTATGTTGTAATGTAAGGCCCGTATTAATAAACAGCACTTGAGAGTGACAGCGAGTAAGAGTTCGGATCAGAAATGTCATTTCAGTACAAAATTACCTGTCAAATCCATACTTAATATCACTCTCGGTTTCGAGATCGCTTTATAAATACGAGCCTAAGTAACATAGGTAGGTACTCTGTAAACAAATCTTACATATAATCACGCCTTTATCCCTAATGGGGTAGGCAGAGCGTGAACGACCTAAACAAAGGTCGTTCCGCCACGTCTGACAAAGTTTTGAGGGTTATTTAAGATATTTTTGTAGGTATATTGCTGTAGTGACAGGTTGTCAGCCCATCGCCTAAATCACAATATACTGAAACCCTCGGATCCCTTAGCTGGTTTTTACAGCATGCCCGGATGGAAAAGCAGCTGGCACATTCTATGTTTTTCTCTTGCTCCCAGTCCAGCATGGAAGTAAACAAATCTTTATCATGCGTATTTACTTATTTATTCAATATTTCAGTAACCTATCTTGGTTACCCTACCAATATTAATATTTTTAGTGCAGTTAAGCACTCAAGTCAAGTCGGTCACGTATTTACGTTCACGTGATCGTGCGGTCAAACTCCGAACTTGGTACAGAGGACACCGGGTTATGTACACCCAAAGCGATATGTGACGATAATTGACGTATCTTCTTGTATGTATTGTGAATAAATAGAAATACTTACGATATGAATTACATTCAAATAATTTGACTCATTTTTTTTTTTACACTAGTTTGACAAAAACACATACGGAATCCCACCAATTGATGTCGATTAACTGAAATTATTGACGTCCCTTTTTGTTTTCAAATTAGTTAAGTCGTGATTTTTGCAACTACGAATTGGTTTCTGAGTAGAAATAAGCTAGCTGTACCCGTTGTGTCGTTATTCCTTGTCTATTGTCTTTCTCATGTTACTTGTGTACACTTGTGTACAATAAACCGTAAATTAACATACTACATATAATCACGCCTTTATCCCTAATGGGGTAGGCAGAGCGTAAACGACCTAAACAAAGGTCGTTCCGCCACATCTGACAAAGTTTTGAGGGATATTTAAATTTGTAGGCATATTGCTGTAGTGACAGGTTATCAGCCCATCGCCTAAATTGCAATATACTGAAACCCTCGGATCCCTTAGCTGGTTTTTACAGCATGCCCGGGAGGAGAAGCAGCTGGCACATTCTATGTTTTTCTCTCGCTCCCAGGCCAGCATGGAAGTAAATTAATAAATAATAAAAAATAAATTGGTACCATTGTTAACAATGTTGCTGATTCTGATTGACAACTCGACTAGAGTACCTGAAGTCAAGAGAGCTAACACATCGATAGTCAAAACACATAAAATCTTTGCCTACCGTTTGCTGTATCTAAGAAATAGAATCTTACTTAGCATAATATGTATTAGATAAGTATCTTAGTACTTATTAGGGATAAAGGTGATTATATGTATGTACGTAAGTATCTAAGTAGATACCTGTTTTTATTTCAGAGTCTTCCAATGACCATAAAAAGTATAATACTCAGTTTTCAACATATTTACGTCATGTACTAAAAATGTACTAGCATTTACATAACAATGGACTAGTGTTACAAGTTACAAGATGTACAAAAGCCATAAGCTAGTTCTGCTAACCCGGCTCCAAGGAAATCACAATGACAAAAACCAACACGCAAAGTAAACTAATGTTTAGTTACCACATTATAATGTGATTTTCCATAACATTGGTGCTCGTCAAAGACCTATGACTTTAAGACACAGCTTTCTATATAAGAGCATATGTTCACACCGAAGGATCCCGCTCAGCTAATTCATTTGTTTTTCTTTAATTGGACTTGCTCAAACACTTGACAAACTCCGGTTCTTCCCCTGTAATGTAAATTTTCCTACTAACAAACAGTTATATGCTGGCCAATCGTAGGCCCTAAGCCTTTCCTTATTGAGAGAACATTAACCTACGAGATGTGACATAACATTCACGGGTAAGTACTCGTTACTCATCAATTCCTGGGTTTTATGGTTTTATTCTGCCCAGGGACCGTTTGGCATTGACTTGGCTAACACTGCTCCACATTATAAAGCCCCGTCTTCAGATGCCAGGTCTGTGGCGCTCGCAAGATGGCGTCGCTAACGATTTCAGCAAACATAATTATTGAAAGTCGCACGTCTCGTCCACTCGTGTTTGGACTCGCTTATTGGCCAACTGTTAGTTCTGGAAATAATGCCAACAAGTGATACAATGTTTGCTATTTGCAGGTCAAAAGTTTTTCGGGGTCTGCACTCGTATCGACTCTCAGACCAAAGAAGGTAGACGGAGCGGCGCGAGCAAACAAATGAGGCAAGAAATCTAGGATGCTTGTAAGTTAATACACCGCGTGATCACGTTAAACTGTCTATCATCTATTTGGACAGAAGGTATTTAGTTCTGATGTTACGTGTATTACTATCAGTGGTTCGAAAACTCTGACATCAGAGTTCATCGGGTCGTTTGACCCGTGAATCCACCAGCTAAGAAGAAGTGGTTGAGCTATCATCATATTATATATACTTACATACGGGGTGTAAGGGACAGCGTCCTGCAAACTGATAGGGGTTGATCAGTTAACGAAACTGAACAATTATCACCAGGAATATTTTTTTAGAAAGTGAAAAAATGGTATTTCATACAAATTGTGTGATCGAGGTGTTCATTTTGTATTTGAAGGTAATTTTTTTTCATCTCCTGAATAAAATCCCAGTGAAAGTTGTTCAGTTTCGTTGACTGATCAACCCCTATCAGATTGCGAGACGCTGTCCCTTACACCTGGTATATACCAAATTGCTGTAAAAATTCTAAAGAAAAACTTTAAATAGGTAGTTGATTGTGAACAGGCGTGGGTTAATAATTCACTAATCTTACGTAATTTTAGTTCAATTATGTAAACAACTAAACAAAATTACAGTAAAGATGTCACACCAGCAAACACAAACCGATTTGCAAGTCAAGTTGACAATGGGAACAGGCAATATTTACCATGTCCCAATATTATCACACGCCATATTGCCGTATCAACCTTCCATTCTGCCACAGTCTAAATTAATTTGCCCAGTCTTAGAAATTATTGTGCCTGCAAACAGTTTGTCGAAGCAAATAACAAATATTTAAGACTAGCTTCACGGCGCGTAGCTTCACCTGTGGCTCGATTGGTTTTCCCGCGGGAATGAGATGGTTTCCTTCGGTAAAATGTGCTTTTATGCCTGACTAATACTTTTGGGGCATGCGTAGGTACCGTTCGTGATTACTAACAAATTTTCTTAAGAAATTTAATTCATACAGGGTGTAAAGGACAGCGTCCCGCAAAGTGTTAGGGGTTGCTCAGTCAACGGAACTGAACAACTATCAGCAGGCTTTTATTTTTCCGTAAGTGAAATAAAAAAGGTTTTCCATACAAATGTCTGATCGAGGTGGTCATTTTGTATGGGATATTTTTTTTTTCATCTATTTCAATTTCCTGATGATAGTTGTTCAGTGTCGTTGACTGAACAACCCCTATCAGTTTGCGGGACATTGTCCCTTACACCCATTATAATCATGGAAGAAAGTAAGTATCAGTCATTCTATAATCATACTTAATTTCATCCATATCTGTCCAGCCGTTTCTGTGTGAAGGAGTTACAAACATCCACACAGATGTTTGCATTTACTATAGTAGTGATATGTGACTAAAGTTTCTTGATATTTGAAAAGTGTTCTGTCTGTATGTTGGTCTCTACTTAGTAGTAAAAGTTTGAATGTTTAGACAAACACTCATATTTGTTGCCTCACTAAATATTAACTAATATAATAACTAATACAATATTTGACACTTTAATATGTAAGAAGATATTACAATGATATTTAATTACAAATACTTTTTGAATGGTGGTGGTAACCAAATGTTTGATAGTTAAGTTAACTACTCGTATTTGACTATATATATTCCCTACCTCTGTGGTTTAGTGTGGTCTAAGCCTCAGACTCTTGGTCCGTGGGTTCGATTCCCTTTTGGACACATAATAATAACTGAATTCGCTCTGCCGGTATTTTTGGTTTTGTACACAAACTTTAATTAGGTGTGTCCAATAACTTTGACTTACGAAAACCCAAAGTGTCACTGGTGTTAAAGAAGTGTTACTTTGGGTTTTTGTAAATCAAAATACTCAAAATGTTTATCGCATTCATGTTGGATCTCTCAAACCATGTAATAATAAGTAAATTCGTCTATTTTTAAGCAATAATTTTGTGCCAAGAACACGAACAGTTTCGAATGTCAAAATATTAATATTTGAATATTTTTTTCTAAACCACCAACATTATTCTTTAACGTTTGTCTACAAATCGATCTTTACTGTTCTAAAAATATTTACTCATAAAACTCCAGTCTTCCACAAACACCTCAAAGACACCTTCAAACATAATGTTTATAGGAATATTCCTCGCGCTATCAGATAATGTTCTATTTGCTTAAGCTCATAATGATTCGTCCTGCTGATGATATGATAATGACTGTGATCCATCATGTGATGTAGATTGCTGTCAGGCAGTAAGCCCGCTTTCCTGTGCGGGAAATGTGGTGACATGTGATAAAATAACTGAGGAGAAGCGTCATTTATACAGGGTGGTAAATACATCATACAATTATACTAGGAGCCGTATTTATAATAAGCTCTCATGAGTGAGAGCGAGTTTGAGTTCGTATCAGAAATGTATTTTCAGTACAAACTAGCCCGTCAAATCCATACTTAATATTGGTCTCAAGTTTGAGATCGCTTCATAAATACGACCCCTTGGTGTATCTTTTCCTGGCTAAGCAGAACATCAATCGGTTTTCCGTTTTCACTGGCCTATTTCCGATAGAACTGTATATCAATAGGTGGTAACGAATTGTAAGCACATCGCCAAAATTTCCCTAAATGTCAATTTTATGTATCTAACGTACATTGAAAGAAAGGGCACATGCATTCTAAGTTTTTAATCGCCTAGCGTGAAATTTAGCAAAATGCTCAAATTTGATATATTTCGAAATTTTCTTACAATTAATTTCTTTTTTTAAGTGACCAGTAATTCGCTATGGTCCCACTTAGAAGTCATAAACTTACCTTGTTAGACGAGACAGCTAGTTTTGAACAGGGGGACAATATTTGATTAACACTAATTAGTATGAACCGGCTCCGGCGCAGACGACGACGGTGCAATGAAAGCCGTCTCCATACAACTTTATATTTGCTGTTGTTTTTTGTCACAACAGTACAGACTAATTCAGCCGCAAATTTAAGCAACTGCAAAAAAGTCTTAGTATTTTTGGAATACAAGTTTACGTTTTCAGTTAAAACTTCGACAACCAAGTAAAGAATGTGCGAAGAAGCATTATAAAGGCAGTAAAACTAAAGTTGGTTTTGGAACCTAAATTGCGTTTGATGATCTTTGCGGAGAAAGTAACGGCTTTCTTATTCATTCAGGTTTTTCAAAACCGTTTGGCATGCTAAATAAAGCATGAGAATTGTCCGCAAATTGGTTTCTCAGAATGCATATCAGGGTAACCTACTACATTACATATTTATAGATTGTAATACGGGGTGTAAGGGACAGCGGCCCGCAAACTGATGGGGGTACCTCAGTCAACGAAACTGAACAACTTTCACCAAGAAATTATTTCAAGAGACGAAAAAGAAAATTGACCCTCCCATACAAAATTACTACCTCGATCAGACAATGGAAAAACATCATTCTTTTTTCAAAAATAAAGAGCAGTATATTCCTGATGATGATGGTAGGACGCTATCCGTTACACCCGGTATATTATGTGAGAATAATTCTTCACCACACTCAGTTGCAGTCAGACGATCAGCTTTTTAGGTAGACCACACGTCCGATAGGTACTTTATGGATTTAGGGTCAGCAGCGACTGTTATTAGCGACGTCCCGCGCAGCCTAGTTGGCAGTGTACCTGCCTGCTACGCAGAGGGTCCCGGGTTCGATTGGCGGCCAGGGCAGCCATTTGAAAGATAAGTTTTAAATTTCTGGGTCTAGGTGTTTGTTTCTATGTATGTTATGGCACCCCTATACAGGGAATCCTAGTGGAGGCTATGAGTGTGACTGTTTTTTTGGTTTTTTTTCGTAGCTACTTCTGTACTGAGTCAATTATTTGTAATACGTATATCCGCTTGCAAAATTGAATTATACACATTTGACAACATTAGTCCAGACACAGTAATCACATCACCATCACCCGACCCCTGTAATTAGTAAAACCATCAGCCGTTTAGTCGAACCTCCCATCCCATAACATGACAAAGCCCCGTCATCTCGCCGATTTCACGGCCTATTCCCCATAAAGGGACAAGTCAAACTATCAAAAAGACCATTCATCCTCACTCATTCATTTTCTAAACGGGGGCTAACAACATTATACCCGTGTAATACATATTTCATTATTACTTCCCACCTTTATGGCATGTTTAATTTTATTGCCCTGGCAACCCCGGACGTTATTTTTTTACAAGGCAAACGGCGCGATGCTACAATGCCTTTTGTAGTGAATAGGGGGCGTTGTATTGTTGTACAATATTTTTTCTGTAAGTGAATTTGGTTAGTTTTATTGTAGACATTAGCGATTGGAGGGTCAGCAAAATAATTTTGTGTGTAGACTTCTTAGTAGAGTCGGAACACTACTTAATAACAATTTTTAGTTTATATTTGTTGACCCTGATATCGTCAAGATAAAGTCATTATGAAGAAACTCTTGGTAGGTATTTCTATGTCTTCTACGTAGAAATCCGCCGTGCGAATTATTATGAGTTAATAAAAAATAATCTTGCCTTTCATTTATACTGAAGTTTATTTTGTCTATCGCGTTGGAAAATGTCGATTTGGTTATGTGTCAGAGCTGAGCGGCCGAGAATGTCTTATGCTGACCGTCCAGTCCAGCGATATCCCGGTTTCCACATCGACCTCAACATTTCCTGAATGCATCCTTCCATTCAACCAGAGACATCGACACTCGCTTCCGGTTGCCCTTTTGTACGGGTCTCTGCGATCCCGTCAGCCACGCCGCCGGCCATCGCCAACAATAGCGCAATTCAAAAATCGAATTCTGAATTCAAAAGCGCATCGTTGAGGTTTATTGGCTTATCGCTTGATTGATTGTGCGAACACCGATGCGATTTCTTTTTTTCAGTGTTGCCAATACTAAATTTATATCTGCGATAATATATTTTGATTTGGGCGTGTCGAATCTGGCAAAGCTTTGTCGGCACAGGAAGTTTTAGGAAGCTAGTACGCCCTGCAGGTATTGTTTGGAATGCAAGGAAGTTTGGTGCACTTGTATTTGCGTTACGGATGTTAGTGACCCCATTGATGGTAAAGAGCCAGCTTTTGTCGAAGTAGACAGGTTACATCCGTAAAATATCAGGAATACACAACAAACATCTAGAGTATTTCATAATATTTGATCTATGTCATTGAAAAGAAGTAATGACTGAATAATGTAATGTAATATTTTACTAAAAACATTACGCTCTACATTTGTAATGCTCTGAAATAACTAGACCTACTAGTATCCACACAAATTTACGTTCTAATAACTTACCCTAAGTTATTTTTCGTATATTCATCTACTATTATAAAACAAATAAGTATTCTACACTCATAGTTGAAATTACTATGTAAATAATGTTTTGGTTCCAAAACTGGTTCAAATGTGTCTTTGAATTTGTTTAATAATAAAACGAATGACAATACGTCAGCATAAAGCCGTTTGAACAATAGCGTTGTTTTCTACTCACGCGCAGGGGCCCTTTCGTTATGAAATGGGACAAATTACTATACAAAAAAATCTGTTGTTTATAATGTTTATTATAGGTTTGAAATAAGAGCTATAATAAACGCTTTCTTTGAATGTGAGGTATGGAAAAATCTTGCCACCATGAATAAAAGGTCAAATCAGAACCTAAGTTTAGATTCGTGGATGCGACAGGAACAAAATTCTCGAATTTTGTCCTCATTTTTTATTATTAGTTGTAATACCTTTATTGCAAAAGCGTCTAGAACTAGTGATCGAGAAAGAATTAATTTTTGCGAGCATTATAGCACGAATAAAACATTCCGGAGTGTAGTGTATTCAAAGCTAAATGCCCTTTGGTTTAGTTTGTACTCTTGTTATAATGACTTTTTAACCAATTTGACCACTGTTCAAGACGACCAAAAAGCAAATCGTTCTCAATTATTATAGTCCATAAATCAAAATGTTTATACATAATATTTATACTTAATATTAACCGGTGGATGGTTGACTGGTAGTGGTATAACAACTCGAACGCTTCCGTGCTTCCAAATGCACGCTAAGCTGTTGGTCCCGGTTAATGTAATATCGTAGGTAAATAATAGTCAAACCATGTGTTTTGTCAACAATTATTTTGTTTGTTAATTTGGTCTAATCATAGTTTAAGGTTAAAGTATAATTTAGAAATAAATAAAACACTAACAGTACATTCTTTGTAGATGATAATGCAATTTGTTTATGGTAACTTCAATTAGCATACTTTTTATAGTATTCAAGTCCAAAGTTGTTCTTACGACATTGAGGTGAGGTCTTCCGAAACTTATCCGGTAGATATGACCATATCCATACCTTTTGTTGTTTTGTTTGCATGTGCTAATGAAATTCATTACCATACTGGTATTTTAATTTTTTCGCAAATATTTGCTAAACACGCCGAGACAAGAGTTTTGACTTTTGAGTAAAACTATTTCGATGGTTATATTTATACCTATATTTATTTATATTTGCCATCCTGGGTATGTTTCGTAAAGACATACCTAACTTAAGAAAGTTATTTTTTGATCTCTGTTCAATCCAATTTAATTTAAATATATTTCATTATACACAGTAAAAATGTTTTTTTTTAGCCTATACATCGTCCCACTGCTAGGCAAAGGCCTCCCCTTTAAATATGTCTCCAGGCTTTTCTGTTTAGGCCTCTGTCAGTCATTGTGCGCAAAAAGCATCTAGGTCGTCTCACCATTTTCTACGGGGTCTTCCTCATGGTCGGTGACCATCCTTCGGGACCCACTCGGTGATAGCATTCGTCCATTTTTTTTAGGATTCATGCGAACGACATGTCCGGCCCAATACTCTGGACAAAATATTAAAACCTTCTTCTATACCTATTTATTGCCGACCAAGTAGGTTTATGGTAGCTCACTAAGCATATTACCTGTTAAAAGGACCCATTAAATATCCATTATGAATGTTATTTTTCGGATGACAACGCACAACAATAGTATTTACATTCGATGTCAGTTTGTTTTACATCCGAAATACACACTGAATGAACGCGGAACATATTTCTTGTAACATTCTCAGTGCTATTATGATTTGGGACTGTCTCTTGTTAGAGATCCATAGAACCTCCTTTGTCCGATAGAGGTGAATGGATGCCGTATAATACCACATGTCTGGCCGGTAGGAATTGAGAATACTAAAAAGAAATGTTTGAGATATGACAACACCGCCACGTGTTGCTGGCACAATGGGATTTGAATTTAAAACCTTCTTTTGGATTTTTTCTTAATTTAAATATTTGAATACCGTCATTAATTGCGAGCTATGATATCAACACTATAATGCCTCATTTTCCTACAGTATTTTCAGCTTGTTGTATAGCACGTACTTTAAAATAAAGGGCTATGTTTTTTACACCATGTCGGGCGATAATTTACGTATGTATGTATGAGCTCAGTGGGCTCATAAATTTGCAAGCTCGTGATTTATAAGGGGATTAGAGCGTGTTATCACTACCGTGCGACGCCCTAGCGTTACACATTGCACAATAAATAACATTTCGTACATAATGCGTACATAAAGAGGCGCATTAAATGTTTTTATGACATTTTTACAAGCGGATATATAAATACGTAGCAGCACAATGAATGAAACACCAAAGAATGCTTGTCAAAAACAAAATCCTACGAAAACACATTAACAAAAGCAGATTATTATGAAATTCGTGGCAGAATCACTCGATGTCCTTGCCTCGTCACATGCTGGCAACATCGAGGGCTCTTCAAACCATCACGCAAAACCGACAATAGTACGAAAACCACCTTTTTCGATATATCAATGTGCATTGGACTCTCTTCCTTGTGATTAGAAAGATAAAATCTAATTTTGTTCGGTTGATTTTTATTTTAGTTTTGTTTGCACTTGCAATAGTCAAGCTTAGGGAAATAGTGCAAACATTGCAGATTTTTTTACCCTTGAAGAGATTTTGTGCGTTCTATGTAATGATGAACATTTCGTCAACGTAAATAAGTTTTGGTCCCTAACCTCGAATATGCCAAAGAATAATATTATCAAATATGCGTTGCGTTGCGTATAAATTAAAATAATGTTAATGTCATTGAAAAGTCTAATGATTTTCTCTTCTACATTCAGTATCATTACACGTTAATTAAAATTTCTGCCATGCTGGACTGGGAGCAAGAGAAAAACATAGAATGTGCCAGCTGCATTTCCTCCCAGGCATGTTGTTAAAACCAGCTAAAGGATTCGAGGGTGCCCGTATTTTGCAATTTAGGCGATGGGCTGACAACCTGTCACTACAGAAATATACCTACAAATCTATTTTAAACAACCCTTAAAATTTTGTCATACATGGCGAAACGACCGTGGTTTACGTCGTCTGCCTACCCAATTAGGGATAAAGGCGTGATTATATGTATGTATGTTAATTTAAAACAGGCACGAGTATATTTCTTGCTTAGATTGTTCATTGGAGTTAGCGCAAATTTTACGCTCAGTGATTTAATTAATTAACGGCCGGAAGTTTCCTCCGTCTCCGGAACGCCGGGTAATGTTAATCTACCCGCCCGTTGAAAATTCACAAAAACTTTAAGCTCCAACTTAGTAGTTCGAGTTTTCGGTTCGTAATAGGTTTAAACTTTGAATATTTAAAATGGTTTGGAGCTGCACATTGCCTATAAAGGTTTGATTGAATTTCAAGGTAAGGCTTGCTCAGCTAGGCTTATGAACTTGCTAAGCTGACATACCACTGCTGCTAAAACTACAACCAGGGTTTTCGAATACTGGTTTTTTTATTTACTAGCTAACAGTCTAGTGCAGCTTCGCAGCGGGTGATTTTTTTGTTGGTTGAATAATACGACACTGAGAAAATATCGTCTTATTCTATCCTGGCATCACATGAGCAACGCTGAATACACTCATAATTTCATCCTACAGTAAACTTCAAACTGAAGTTCAATTTAACGTAGCTCTACAATCCAGGACAACCAACTTAAACTTATCTCTGTCGATACCACCTATTGTTTTAAATTTGCTGCAGCAAACTTAAAGAAAAAAGGTGCTCAAATAGATAAATATTTGCGATATTTTCGTTTGGCAACACAGGCTGGTAAACAGCAGTTTTAATCGGCGCGCAAACGGTGTCGGTTACTTGGGGAGGCTAAAAAACGCGCCATTTCTTTGAGCGCCATCTTTGAAATACCTATGTCGTTATAAACTGCGCGTTTTGTTCAAGGCAAAGGATTTTTATTCTTGTAAAGCCAGAGATGTATGTCGGTGTAATATGGAGTGTTTTGTGTGAGGATCGCGCCTTACAGTTTGCGCTGACAATATTGGCTCGGTGAGTCAGTGTTTTCCTGTACTGCATTCTTTGAGAGTGCTCAAATATAGCGTATCGTTGAAAGGGGGTAAAGTTTTGTTTTATTAGATCTTTTTTATATGGTGATCAAGTTTGAGGCTGAATCTGTTAACATCTCTATATTTCTATACCGAAGATCGTTTCCTGATAGAAAAAGGTCGCCATGGCAAAATGTTCACATTTATCATGGCAAAGAGGATTCAAGGACCGTGAAATTCGTGAAATGTTAGTTGAATGAAGAATGAATTCAGATATCATAAATTTACACATTCATATGCATTGCATAATATTATTCCAACTCTACCGCTCGTAGCACCTTAATTGCGTAGCCAACTGTACTTCACATATTTACTAATTTCTAGAACTGAAAAATGTTGCACTGCGGCACAAAATAATCTTTGAAAATGTATTACAATAAAAAAACGAACACAGTTCCATTAAAACAATTCCTAGAATTTTCCAATTTAATAAAGATCAAAATTGTTCACTGGTCGCTATCGCTAGCAATATTAGCTGGAATATTAGATATTCCGCGAAACAATTTCAGAACAGAAGCACAGGGCCGTACTTAGCAGTTTACACAGTGTTTTAATTAAAATAATTTAAAATATAATCGCTTTAGAGCGGAGTTGCTAACAAGGGAAGTTGGAGCGCTACAAGACAAAATAATAAAATATTAATAAAGGCTCGGAGACGGTGAAAAGTTTGATCGGCAAATGTTTGTGTTTGAAATAAGCGTTGCGATATTATGGGGTTGGGCCGGGACTCTAACTGAAACCCGGAACTCTCCCGTCCACGCGCCAACGGGTTAAATACCTAACCAGTCGCTAAGTTTAGAATTCACCTACGCTCGAACTTAGATGGAAACCATTGGACCTTATCTTTATAACTACAGCTATAATATGGAATCATCATTGCTGAATGGTGTAGGTAACATACCTCGACCGCTGCAGAATCTTATTGGTTAGTTATGAAACAAGTATTTAAAAAATAATTCAAACAAGCCGACTGTAGTTCATAGGTGCTTAAACGGTAAAACATGTTTTAATGCATTAATTGATCTTAAATTGAGCTTTAACATATAAATTATATATATTTTTGTGAACTCCTTTTAATTTGATACCCCACACGATAAGTTCAGTCGAAAAAAATTATGAACACTTACAATTTAGCGCCAAAAATGCATGTAAAATTACACCTATCTAAGAACACTCGAGTGCTTAAAACTAATCGAATGATATCCTGATTGCCGAATTTCATCCTAATTGTCGAATTACATCCGATTTTTTTTATGCTAGTGTTTCTAGCTAGCAAAGCTAAAATCAGTAGCGTCAATACAAAGTTATCTGGGCAGGCCTGCTGAAACCGGATGAGATTATTTTAGGAATTTATTAATTGATATTCATGAAATTGTGTATACTTGTACAATTTATTTATTGCATCCAATATTCGAAATTTCATGAAAATCCATTAACAATTTTCTTAAATAATCTTATCTGTTTCAAGCGCATTTATAGTTTAGGATATTTCGATTTGTCACTTAGAACTAGGGGTGGTAAGGGGTTGGGCGGGGTGTGAGGGGGTTTCGGGGAGTGTAATTGAAAACAAACATGCATTGTTGCGGCCCGTATCAATCAGCGTGACTGTTGAGTGCTGACGGACTGTTGGATTGGGGGCGGAATCCTATAGTTGATGGAACAAATCGTACCTTTTTAGTTATTTGGGAATAACTATCTTGCATCAAACTTGAAGCTCTAATATTTCAAATAGCTGTTCGTGAAGAGAAATGTTTTAACACTCCTTGTGGCTAATGATAATACATATATACATATAATCATGTTTTTATCCCGAATGGGGTAGGCAGAGCGCAAACAACCTAAACAAAGGTGGTTCCGCCACGTCTGACAAAGTTTTGAGGGTTATTTAAGAAATATTTGTAGGTATATAGCTAATGATAATGACGGATAATTTTATCACTAAATTACTAACAAGTGTATTCATACTGATAAATCAACGACTACTCACTACGGAGGTGTTATACCGCAACGTTTGGACTCTTTACGAGAGTTTTCTTCATGGAGAGTTAAAATCATACAACACCGCCCGCCGTGTGTGATCTTCAACTTCAACTTACATTAAACAAACAAGTGAGTAATCGTTGATTTATCAGTATGACGGAAGATGATTGGTCTGGCTGGGTAGATGGCGAAATCCTATCTCTTATGGCACAAATAGGAAGAGGCTCCGTATTTCTTTACGTATCAGACTCTTGGACACTGGAAGTTAAAAAGTCGCATTTAAAATGTACTGCTAGTGCCAAAAGGCTGGAAACCTATACAGGCTACTATTTTTTTTATAGCTTTCAGGTCGTCCCACTCCTGGGCAAAGGCCTTCCCTTTATCTCTCCAGGTATCTCTATCTGCAGCCTCTGTCGGCCATTGTGCACAGAAAACATCCAAGTCATCTCGCCATCTTCTACGAGGTCTTCCTCGTCGTCGGCGACCATCCTCCGGGATCCACTCGGTGACAGTGTTTGTCCATTTTTCGGAGCTCATTCGGACGACATGTCCGGCCCTATCCCACTTCAGTTTCGCGGTTTGTCTGCCTACATCTGTAATACTGGTTTTTGCGGGAAGAGCTGTGTTCCTTCAAATTCATTTTTTTTATATTTTGTTCCTTAGACTGCGCATCACTACACCAGACCATCGTGTCTATTTTTGGCGCCTAGAAGTATCAAAAGCATTGAACTACTTACGCTACTACTGCTTTTCACACCACCAAGTGTGAAAATATCAGTACCAGGCCACCAGATCCTAGAGTGTGACATTTAGTGTTTCAATCTTCAACCGACACATTGTCACATTTGGTTTGCCACGTGCACCCATACAGGGTTGTGCAAACTTGCAATTGCTGTAATAAGGGCATCAAAAATATGTTTTGGATGGTTCTTCTTTGCCAGTAGCAGCAGTCAAAGGAAATCCAATGGAATTCTTGACAGTTAATAGCTCGAAATTTCGCATGAGATATATCAGACGAGACCAGCTACCGTTTACGTAAACACTCTCTGATGCTCTCCTGCCAGATCAAACGATGATTCTATACGATTTTTGGCTGGTAGAAACTAGATGCAAAGATCTTCTCCTTGCAAGATCTAAAGACCATATTCAGTAGCGCTCCTTGGGAGAAGCCTATATCCAGGAGTACTAACAATAGGCTCGATTCTAGATACCACCGGCTAAATCTAGAACTAAAATAAATATGTCACTTTCAAAATAATGAAATTGAAAAAGGACAGTCGATTAAACTCTATGGTTTTACACTTTGCCCGACAGATTTTGACGCGGTTTTGCACGTTTCCCCAGTTATAAATTTTATCCGCCATATCATATGACGGCGGATAAAAATGGCGATAATGCATAAAACAACCGACTATATCTCTTGTCCTTTTCCTATGTTTTTAGTGTGAAAGTAACACATTAATTTTAATTTAAGGTTTAGCCGGTTGAATCTAGAATTAAGAGCAATGGCTGATATAATAACAATAATGTGACGA
Source organism: Scrobipalpa costella (assembly GCA_949820665.1). Classification (NCBI taxonomy): domain Eukaryota; kingdom Metazoa; phylum Arthropoda; class Insecta; order Lepidoptera; family Gelechiidae; genus Scrobipalpa; species Scrobipalpa costella. Next base: position 6,152,153 of record OX463314.1, read on the forward strand.
GACAATTACAATAATTTGTGTCAATCACATTGAGGCGATTTCTCACACCATCAAGTGTGAAGGCGGCAGTGTGACAGTGCCAAGCTGGGTGCCAAGGTATCAAAGTGACATTAAGTGTTTCAATCTCGCGCCGACACAATGTCGCACGTAGCCCGTGACACGTGCAGTCGTGCAGTATACAGGGTGTTACGATGTTGCAATTGCCAAAAGAAATTTCAAAAGAGATATTCTCTTTTTACACCATATTAAGCGAAGAGATATCCCAATGAATACCTAACTACTTAATCAGAATAATTATTCTCTAAAAAAATCATACATATATATAATCACGCCTTTATCCCCAATGGGGTAGGCAGAGCGTAAACGACCTAAACAAAGGTTGTTCCGCCACGTCTGACAAAATCTTGAGGTATATTGCTGTAGTGATAGGTTATCAGCCTATCGCCTTAATTGCAATATACAGAAACCCTCGGATCCCTTAGCTGGTTTTTACGGCATTCCCGGGAGGAAATGCAACTTGCTTTTCTCTCGAAGCCAGCACGGAAGACAAAAAATATTTTTGTTAAAAATTGTTTAATAGAGTTTATAGAAGATGGACAATCTTCAAAATAGAGAACCAACTTCTTAAAACAATGATTTAATGACCTTTTGGTTTTGAAACAATACCTTTTTCTACTTAAAAACAATCTATCTATAAACAACTAGACTTCACAGATTGCAAAAACAAAACAAGCTTACTCATCACTAACCTCATTATTAATTGAGTCCGCCACCCTGTATTAAACATTACCATATCGTCTACGACGCACGCACGGCCCCCGCACGGCACACGCACGGCATACGCGCGGCGCACGCACGGCACGCGGCGATGTTTGCGCGGGCGCCTACACGCGGCGGCTCAAGAGGGTACACCTACCCGCAATCATTTCGGGAATAATCGGCAATAAGGGCGGCAAACGTATTGCTGATATCGTTTGCTCATTTTTGGCAGATTCATTGTTTTTAGTAGGAGTGGGTTGCTGAAGAAGTATGCTATACTTGCAACGTAAAAAAATAGAGCCATATTTTTTTAAGTAGACATCTAAATCGCTGAGATCTATTCTCTCTCGTCAATGAGTCTAATAATATGTGAAGAAGATTTGAAGCCTCAACTGTAACTTGCACTTAGAATTGGCAGGTTTATAATTAGTTATTTATAGGTGGGGTAGGTACCGACGTGGCAATACAAACGTAGTTATAGGCCCGTCATTATAAACAGCAACTGAGACTCTAGCTAGTTTAAGTCCGTATCAGAAATGTCATTTCAGTACAAAAGGACTAGTCAAATCAATACTTAATTTTAATCTTGAGATCGCTTCATACGAGCCATAGACAGTTATATCTTGGATCTTCTCAGCAAGAAGTCTGTTTCTGTTCGATTTGGCGGTCGTGCCCGCGCGCCCTTCGCGTGTGGATTACAACAAAAAATACAGAGATAGCGGACGAATCCAACATTATGACCTAAAATACGTACCTCAACTGCTCTGCCTACTCCGTAAGAAGTGAAGGCGTGTCTTTTCTCATAGCTATATCTTGGATCTTCTCGGTAAGAAGTCTGTTTCTGTGCGATAGCGCGGTCGTGCCCGCTCGCGCTGCGTGTGGATTACAACCCGCGGCGGGAGTGCGCCAAGAATACAGAGATAGCGGACGAATCCAACATTATAGGGAGAAGAAGAGTTTGTAGTATACAGCTCTTTACAATTGTATATAGTCCTATAGCGTGCTAATGAGAGAGCTATGTTCGGAGTAGAGTATTTCAAAGGGATAAGACTGTAATGAAGTTATGACAAATACCGGCCTGTGGCGGATGCAGTAGATAAGTTCTTGAATGGACGTTTGGGCGAGTGTGGGTCCTGACGGTGGTTGTGCCTGGTGGAGCGATCTACAATATAGATGACTGTCAGCAACTGGTTGAGAAGAACTGAAAATATGCCTAAATGACGCGTCTTGGGGAAAGAAAGTTTTTAGTTTTCGCTATACAAGCTTGGGGTAGGTGAAGAGAAATATCTAGGAGACACAAAAACAGACTTAATAAAAAGAAAATCTTATTTTTTCCCTAAATTACCAGAAGCTCTTTCAAGATTTACACAGCCATCTAATTAGCTATTTATTAATATCCAAACACAATAAAGGCCGAAATAGTCCCGAGCGAGACAAAGCAAAAAAAATCATTACCTACCCTCATTATTTGAACAGTACGGGCGCAATTATGAAGTGCCGTGTTCCGAGGCAACATTTTGAGTTGACGACGGTAACACTCTCACTGCCGAAATAGAAACAAGTTTTGTATAATCTAAAATATTTTTTTTAAAGATTATAATAAAAAATCTAAGTTACATTATACATTCGTATAAGGGGATAATTTAACGCATGACACTAAACACCTTTCCCCATAGCACCACCAAGGAAGGAACGTAGGACAAAACATAAAACAAGAATCAACAACAAATTTTCTTATTTCTTCCATGAGGAAGTTGTTCTGTTTCATCGGTATGGGTAGAGTCACTCTCTTTCTAAATCGGCTTTAAAGCTTTAAGTCTAGTTCTAAATGTTTCCTTTTCACAATCTTCTTCTTCTTAGCGAGTGGATACTCGAGTCAAGTGACCCGATGAGCCCTGGTGTCAGAGTTTTTAAACCGCCTAATAGCACAACCTCTTACATGGTTTGAGTAACGACCACTATCAATGACAGCGACCGGGACCGACGGCTTAACGTGCCCTCCGAAGCACGGAATCTTTTTTATTTTCAAACCATCAGGTGATTCAGCCTGCAATATCCTAACCAAACTGGGATAAACCTCACATAGTGATAAATTGACAAATATCAACTTTGTGTTTCCCCCCTGGGAATCGAACCCACCGGATCGTAAGCCCATGGCTCTAACCACTAGACCACGGAGGCAGTAAATTCTTCCATGAGGAAAGTTGTTCTGTTTCATGGGTATAGGTAGAGTTACTCACTTTCTTAATCGGACTTAAGGCTTTAAGTCTAGTACTAAATGTTTCCTTTTCACAATCAAAAAACAAATACTGAAATCTGTTTCAAAGGTAAAGTAAGTACAATACTCCGAGGTCGAAAAAAAAGCAATTTATGGTCGAATAAATTTGGAAGGCGAGACGCAATTGAGGCCTTCCCATGCAAACGAGACCTTAAATTGCTATTTCGGCTGAAAGAAGTATAGTACTTTTCTCCCATTTCGGGAGGAAACAATAACAATACACGTTTCGAACTTGCGATTCCTCATGGCGCCTTTGACAGTCGCACATTCCATTCATTCCATTTAGTAAATTAAAAAAGTAGAATGCGCATTAAGCCTTAACATAATCAATAATGTGAACTAAAAACACCTCAACCATACTAATGTGTCTTTAAAGACTTCGTGAAGCGGTCGTTAATTTCATTGTTTCGTTTGGAGAAATTGCTGGCGTCTGCGAATCTGAGGACCAAAAAGAGTGAATGTAGGTTTTTTTTTTTTTAGAAAATGAAGCTTTTTCCGAGCAAATGGGAGAAAAGAACCTTAACTGCAGTGAACCTGTTAAGCTTGTACAGCATTTAATTTCGCCGGGGCTGTTTTATTACAGAAATTAACCCGTTTTTAGTGAGAGGGGGGATACATAAATAATCAGTCGCGGCTCGCGGGCGGGGCTTGCTCCGACTCCGGACGCCCTGGGAGCAACAAGGATAAACAACTAAATATTATGTACGAGTTGCGATATCTTTGTAAATTTTTACATAGAATCTGAAAAGAATCGTCTGTCCCTATACTATGGTTTGTGGAGTAGAGCCACCCAATCACCTATGTTTTCTAGAGTTTAAACCGCGTAATATGTCAAAAACTTTGCGTCCGCTGGAGAAATCCAACTCACTACATCCTAATGAAGAGCCCAGGTTCAAACCACTAGACCACAGAGGCAGTTTAAAAAGGCTACTTAGTTTTAGAAGTTACTAGGACAACACTAAAAGTAAATAAATTGGGGGATACATAAATAATAATCAGTCGCTGGCTCGCGGGCGGGGCTTGCTCCGGATGCCCAGGGAGTAAGAGGAATAAGGAACTAAATATTATATGGGAGTCGCTAAGGAGGTAAATTGTATGGATAGCTATAAATTTCTATTTCTCGGGTAGATTTTTTTAATTTACAAACACATATGTACAATAAAACAAACTAACACTAAAAAACATACATACTTACATATAATCACGCCTTTATCCCTAATGGGGTAGGCAGAGCGTAAACGACCTAAACAGGTCGTTCCGCAACGTCTGACAAAGTTTTGTTATATACCAATATATACAATGGCGATGGGCTGACAACCTGTCACTACAGCAATCTGCTGATATATACCTACAAAATAACTCTCAAAACTTTACAGATTGCTGTAGTGACAGGTTGTCAGCCCATCGCCTAAATTGCAATATACTAAAACCCTTAGATCCCTTAGCTGGTTTTTACAGCATGCCCGGGAGGAAATGCATCTGGCACATACTATGTTTTTCTTTCGCTCTCAGACCAGCATGAAAGAAAAAAATACCTTATAAATAAAATATGGTATTGAGCGCGTCACCTCGAGGTGGCATAGTGCGTAGCAGGCAAGCAGCGTTACCGCGTTGGATCGTAAGGTTTAGCCTATGCGCTAGGAAACTGCCTGCTCTGAGTTCGCCGGACACCTGATAGTACATACATACATACACACATAAAATCACGCCTTTATCCCTTACGGGGTAGGCAGAGCGTGAAACGCCTCGTGACAGGCGATTTCGCCACGTCTAACAAAATTTGAGGAAAACTTTAGATTGTAATGTGTATTGCTGTAGTGACAGATTGTCAGCCCATCGCCTAAAAATTACAATATAATGTAACCCTCGAATCCCTTTTACTGACTTCTACAGCATGCCCGGGAGGAACGGCAGCTGGAACATTCTATGTTTTTCTATCTCTCCCAGTCTAGCATGGAAGAAAATAAGATATAATATAAGATAGTTCAGTTAGTTTATTAGTTCAGATAGTTAAGTTCAGAAGTTCAGTTAGTTTTTTGGGGAATTTCACGAAAACAGCAACTAATGTCCCACACAACACTATGATGATTGATGGCACCTACTTAAGTTTATGATACATAGCTGAAAGAAGAGCTAAATAAAAAAATGCTTTTCATATAATTTTAATACTACATACATATAATCACGCCTTTATCCCTAATGGGGTAGGCAGAGCGTAAACGACCTAAACAAAGGTCGTGCCGCAACGTCTGACAAAGTTTTGAGGGTTGTTTAAGATAGATTTGTAGGTATATTGCTGTAGTGACAGGTTTCCTTGGATCCCTTAACTGGTTTTTTCAGCATGCGCGGGAGGAAATGCAGCTGGTACATTCTATGTTTTTCTCTCGCTCCCAGTCCAGCATGGAAGTTAATACTACACTGTCAAAATATTTCTGTCTATCTTGCGTGGAAGTATTAAAATTAATGCATATTGTGCGGGACACTTTCGTGCAATGCCCCTTTATCAGAAGCCACGTACAATTAAATTAATTAAAAACGGGAAATTTACCCTGGTTTTTCATTTTTTGGTGAGTCTCCGATATTTCGATGCAATTTCATGCATCATGAATAAAATGTCTTTTTCTACATTGTTTTTACTTATTACGTTTGCAACGCCATAGCAAGTGTGCTACGAAATACTAATATACGTACTCGTACTTGCTACGCTTGGCGGTGGATTGGCAAGTCTAGTACTAAATGTTTCCTTTTCACAATCAAAAAACAAATACTGAAATCTGTTTCAAAGGTAAAGTAAGTACAATACTCCGAGGTCGAAAAAAAAAGCAATTTAAGGTCCAATAAATTTGGAAGGCGAGACGCAATTGAGGCCTTCCCATGCAAACGAGACCTTAAATTGCTATTTCGGCTGAAAGAAGTATAGTACTTTTCTCCCATTTCGGGAGGAAACAATAACAATACACGTTTCGAACTTGCGATTCCTCATGGCGCCGTTGACAGTCGCACATTCCATTCATTCCATTTTGTAAATTAAAAAAGTAGAATGCGCATTCAGCCTTAACATAATCAATAATGTGAACTAAAAACACCTCAACCATACTAATGTGTCCTTAAAGACTTCGTGAAGCGGTCGTTAATTTCATTGTTTCGTTTGGAGAAATTGTTGGCGTCTGCGAATCTGAGGACCAAAAAGAGTGAATGAAGATTTTTTTTTTTACAAAATGAAGCTTTTTCCGAGCAAATAGGAGAAAAGAAACTTAACTGCAGTGAACCTGTTAAGCTTGTACAGCATTTAATTTCGCCGGGGCTGTTTTATTACAGAAATTAACCCGTTTTTAGTGAGAGGGGGGATACATAAATAATCAGTCGCGGCTCGCGGGCGGGGCTTGCTCCGACTCCGGACGCCCTAGGAGCAACAAGGATAAACAACTAAATATTATGTACGAGTTGCGATATCTATGTATTTTTTTTACAAAGAATCTGAAAAGAATTGTCTGTCCCTATACTATGGTTTGTGGAGTAGAGCCACCCAATCACCTATGTTTTCTAGAGTTTAAACCGCCTAATATGTCAAAAAACTTTGTGTGCCCTGCAGAAATCGAACTCCCTATATCCTAATGAAGAGCCCAGGTTCAAACCACTAGACCACAGAGGTTTTAAGAGGCTACCAAGTTTTAGAAGTTACTAGGAAAACACTAAAAATAAATAAATTGGGGGATACATAAATAATAATCAGTCGCTGGCTCGCGGGTGGGGCTTGCTCCAGATGCCCAGGGAGTAAGCGGAATAAGCAACTAAATATTATATGGGAGTTGCTAAGGAGGTAAATTGTATGGATAGCTATAAATTTCTATTTCTCGGGTAGAATTTTTTTATTTACAAACACATATGTACAATAAAACAAACTAACACTAAAAAACATACATACATACATATAATCACGCCTTTATACCTAATGGGGTAGGCAGAGCGTAAACGACCTAAACAGGTCGTTCCGCAACGTCTGACAAAGTTTTGTTATATATCAATATATACAATGGCGATGGGCTGACAACCTGTCACTACAGCAATCTGCTGATATATACCTACAAAATAACTCTCAAAACTTTACAGATTGCTGTAGTGACAGGTTGTCAGCCCATCGCCTAAATTGCAATATACTAAAACTCTTGGATCCCTTAGCTAGTTTTTATAGCATGCCCGGGAGGAAATGCATCTGGCACATACTATGTTTTTCTTTCGCTCCCAGACCAGCATGGAAGAAAAAAAATACCTTATGAATAAAATATGGTATGGACCGCGTCTCCTCGAGGTGGCATAGTGCCTAGCAGGCAAGCAACGTTACCGCGTTGGATCGTAAGGTTTAGCCTATGCGCTAAAAAACTGCCTGCTCTGAGTTCGCCGGACACCTGATAGTATATACATACATACACACATTAAATCACGCCTTTATCCCTTACGGGGTAGGCAGAGCGTGAAACGCCTCGTGACAGGCGCTTTTGCCACGTCTAACAAAATTTGAGGAAAATTTTAGATTGTAATGTGTATTGCTGTAGTGACAGATTGTCAGCCCATCGCCTAAAAATTACAATATAATGTAACCCTCGAATCCCTTTTACTGACTTCTACAGCATGCCCGGGAGGAACGGCAGCTGGAACATTCTATGTTTTTCTATCTCTCCCAGTCTAGCATGGAAGAATATAAGATATTATAATATAAGATAGTTCAGTTAGTTTATTAGTTCAGATAGTTAAGTTCAGAAGTTCAGTTAGTTTTTCGGAGAATTTCACGAAAACAGCAACTAATGCCCCACACAACACTCTATGACGATTGATGGCACCTACTTAAGTTTATGATACATAGCTGAAAGAAGAGCTAAATAAAAAAAATGCTTTTCACATAATTTTAATACTACATACATATAATCACGCCTTTATCCCAAATGGGGTAGGCAGAGCGTAAACGACCTAAACAAAGGTCGTGCCGCAACGTCTGACAAAGTTTTGAGGGTTGTTTAAGATAGATTTGTAGGTATATTGCTGTAGTGACAGGTTTCCTTGGATCCCTTAGCTGGTTTTTACAGCATGCGCGGGAGGAAATGCAGCTGGCACATTCTATGTTTTTCTCTCGCTCCCAGTCCAGCATGGAAGTTAATACTACACTGTCAAAATATTTCTGTTTATCTTGCGTGGAAGTATTAAAATCAATGCATATTGTGCGGGACACTTTCGTGCAATAAGGGGCAGGGGCATATCAGAAGCTACGTAAAATTAAATTAATTGAGAACGGGAAATTTACCCTGGTTTTCCATTTTTGGGTGAGTCTCCGATATTTCGATGCAATTTCATGCATCATGAATAAAATTTCTTCCATGCTGGACTGGGAGTGAGAGAAAAACATAGAATGTGCCAGCTGCATTTCCTCCCGAGCAAGCTGTAAAAACCAGCTAAGGGATCTGAGGGTTTCAGTATATTGTAATTTAGGCGATGGGCTGACAACCTGTCACTACAGCAATATACGTACAAATCATTCTTGAATGGCTCTCAAGACTGTCAGACGCGGCAGAACGGCCTTTGTTTAGGTCGTTTACGCTCTGCCTACCCCATTAGGGATATAGGCGTGATTATATGTATGTATGTATGAATAAAATATATTTTTTTACATTGTTTTTACTTATTACCTTTGCTACGCCATAGCAAGTGTGCTACGAAATACTAATATACGTACTTGCTACGCTTGGCGGCGGATTGGCAAGCGCTGTGAAAGGTAATTTAATATGAGCTGGGTTTATACCTTACCTAGAACAAAGTCAAATCATTTATTTCCAAATAGATTCTCCAAACCCAGCTAATGGATTCCGAGGGTTTCAGTATATTGGACTTTAGGCGATGGGATGACAACCTGTCACTACAGCAATATACCTACAAATCTATCTTAAATAACCCTCAAACTTTGTCAGACGTGGCGGAACGACATTTGTTTAGGTCGTTTACGCTCTACCTACCCTATTAGGGATAAAAGCGTGACTATATGTATATATGTAGATTCCTAAGAACACTTTTAGAATGTCACAAGCGAGTCTAATACAAAGAAAATTACATATTTCTATGTCACAAAATAAAATAAAATAAAACTATATCACAATGAAGAAGAAGCATGAGAAACTCGCATTTTGCGCCCCTCCCTTCGTTTTGTCTTATTCTTACTTTTGACCTGGCCTTCCTTTTGTTCAAAATAGGCTTTGTGACCGCAATGTGCGCCCGTCTAAGAGGTCACCACATGAAACTGGAAACTTGTCTTTCGCACAACATCCCTCACAGAAACTTCTTTGCTAATAGAGTTATTAATGAATGGAATAAACTGCCAGAAGAAGTAGTCTTTGCGCGAAATGTGAATGCATTTAAAAATAAACTAGATGCACACATGAATGAAACTAAGAAAAAGAAAGCTGACTAAATCAACTGGATACAGGCATTATCAGTTGTATATCGACTGCCTGTCTACTCAAGAAAAATAATAATAATTTCTTTGGCTTCACTGAAACACTTTTAAGAGACCTGCAGGAAGAGATGGGGCGATGCTATTCTAGCCCAGCATCACACGTATCACGGTTGATATTTAATCTGATTAATACACACATACATATCACGCCTTTATCTCTTACTGGGTAGGGTGAGCGTAAAACGCCTCGTAAAGGCGCTTTCGCCAAGTCTGACAAAAAATTTAGGGCAATTTTATATTGTAATGTAATGTGTGTTGACGTAGCATCGCCTAAATTACAATACATTGTAACCCGTAAAGGGGGATTCCCTTTTGCTAATTTCTACAGCATGCCTGAGAGGAAGGGCAGCTGAAACATTCTATGTTTCTCCATCTCTCTGAGTCCAGCATGGAAGAGTCTGATTAATAATCCCTATTTAATCAATTTAGTTTTAACATACACGTTTACTATAGATATGTGGGTAGGTTTGAGGTAGGTATTCTACATTAGCGCGTGTAATTAATTGCCAGTGTGCGGTGGCTGCAGCGGTGAGTGCCGCTTCTAATATAGCTATAGCTCTGTGGCATTAGCTTGATTAGCTCTCTAGTCTCTATACATACCTATATGCTACTAATTTTGATAATTAGATAGTATAATAAACTTCAAATACCTACCTAAAATAATTATGCTGTAAAAATCAGCTAAGGGATTGAAGGGTTTCAGTATATTGTAACCTAGGCGATGAGCTGACAATCTGTCACTACAAATCTATCTTAAATAACGATTTAACTGCCTCCGTGGTCTAGCGGTCTGAGCCATGGGCTCTCGACCCGGAGGTCCCGGGTTCGATTCCCGGCGGGGGACAATGACTTTGTGTTGTTGTTTCTAGTTAAGTTAGGACATTGCAGGCTGATCACCTGATTGTCGGAAAAGTAAGATGATCCATGCCGTCGGATGGGCATGTAAATAGTCGGTCCTGCGCCTTAATTCTCTCTGGTCGTGTCAGTCAGTCTGTCCCATCAGAATAAGAGATTGAGGGAACAGAGAGTGCACCTGTGTGTAGCGCAAACATTTGGGCACTAAAAACTAGTCCTGCGCAGTTGGCTCATCTCCGGGAGATTGGCCGCCATCACCGAAAATCGGTGAAAAGACCCCATAAGGAATAAAGGCGTGATTATATGTATGTAAGTAGGTTTGAAAAAAAAATACATCAGGACAGTTCAAAATATAGCATGTCTACTCGCCGTAAAAGCAGCTAAGTCCACAACAAGACCATGTGGCATATCATAAACCTATTTCTATCTTGCGACATGGCCGTCGTATGTCGCTCCGTTTTATAACATGCCTAAAATTTTTAATTATTCACTATACGTACGCTGTTTGCGCAGGTGTGCGTGCGCCCTAAATACCGCTCTAGTGTGCACGTACCTTTACATGACCTGACAGTTCTGTGTGTGCTTGCCTTTACTTGGATCATATTTGATTTGATAGTTTCCATGCTGGCCTGGGAGCGAGAGAAAAACATATAATGTGCCAGTTGCATTTCCTCCCGGGTATGCTGTAAAAATCAGCTAATGGATCCGAGGGTTTCTGTATATTGCAATTTAGGCGATAGGTTGACAACCTGTTACTACAGCCATTTACCTACAAATCTATCTTAAATAACCCTCAAAACTTTGTTAGAAGTGGCAGAACGACCTTTGTTTAGGTCGTTTACGCTCTGCCTACCCCATTATGGATAAAGACGTGATTATATGTATGTATATTTGATTGAAATTAAAGGTCAATGACTGTAGTTGTATTAAAGTGATTAATTAGACCGAGTAAAATAATTCGGCATAAGTATCATTAGGTAAGACCTTTATTTTGAAAATCGGATTCTTTTGGATTTACATGTTTCTTACATATAAATTACACTGCGAGTGGTCAAAACTCATAAAATACCAATTCAATCAAAAACTTAAATTAAGTAATTTCACCAATGAATTCACAACAAAACTACTCAAATCTCAATAAAATCCGTGCAAACAAACAACAATCTCAGATCAAACGTCGACAGATAAGGGGGAGTGCACACTAGTCTCTGAGGAGTAAGGCTGTGTTTACACCGCATCTCATTAAAGATACCCCGAGCGAATTTGCTGGCCCGGTGGACCATAAAAAATAAATAAAGCCCCATATCCACCCCAACTATGCATTTGATCGAGGATAAAATGGGTTTTAAGCGAAAATAGATCTTGAATAAGGGTTGATAGAGTGATTTATGAATTGTTTGAGGAACTCTTTCTTGATTCGAAATTTCTCCGAATTTTCTATACATATTCGGGGCATGTATTTCTTCCTCCGCCAGACAGACGCCTGGAGCTCATTCTGCAATATGTATTTGTACCTACTTCCCTATGTACGACTATTATAATAAGTACTTACCTATAGTTTTTTCCCGACGACAGGAATCGAAAGATTTGAACTTCGGAGAGACTTTTGATTTGTATCTTCGCGAATAGCATAATGTTATAATTATTATTAGGTGACAAATTAATCTGACCTTTGTCCACTTTGGCCCTCAAAACAGAACGATAAACAAACTTATAAATTCTCCTCTCAATTCCTTTCAACCTAACAAAATGTACCTAGAAGTAATTTCCACGACTGCAAAACGAAAATTGTTTAGCTATAAAAATAAATCAATTGAAATCCCGTGCGACGAATCTGTCGCAATCAGCGAGTTCACATATAATTCCCCTTTATAGAGATTAACAGCGGGGGTGGCGCCCTCAACTACACTTACGCAGTTTTAGAAGGGCGTATGTGCGCTTAAAAAGTAAAGAAACGAACAATCTAACCTCTGTTTTGTCTGTTTCTTCGATAAACTGCTTTGATTGATTATAGATGGTTCTTTTATTTTATCTAGTAAACCACAGAAAGCTCATAATTTGTTGGACACAGACTAAAAAAATAGATCTCAACAAAATTTCCTATCATCCCTTCACAAAAATACGGCTAACTGCACATACGACATTTTACATTTGGAGCAGTTTCCATTGGTGTAAACTTTAACAGTTAAACGTAGGCGGACAATGAAAAGCATGTGTTGCGTTTAGACGGATAAGCCAAGTTTAAAGCCCTAGCCGTAATAGTCGCCAATTGTCGGGGGGACTTGGCGTTTAACATTTATTAACATTGTAAACGTGACAATTTGAGAAATTGCAACTTGTAATTATAAATTACTGGCGATAAACACTTTATTTTGTTCATGGAAATGTCAGCTTTACTAAACACAGTTTCGAAGGGTTGAAGACCTAGCTCCGTAGCTTGCCATAGGAGAGGACGCAGGCTAAAAATGATGATGAATAGAGAGAAAGATCTTCTTGGGTCACAGGCTTGCCTGGGGAAAACAATGGACGTTTTTCCACTAGACGGCACGGCGACGGTGCCGTCACGATGCCGTGGCTCTGTTTTTCAACTAGACGGCACGGCAACGACACCGCAACGTCCCGATAACGTCAACTTAGTTCCAAACTGAGCGCACACACGCGCATGCTTCGTGCGAATACAAAACCCATGCAGTTTGGCAGGCCGGCGACGAAACCGGTGAGATACAACGGCAAGTAGAAAAGCGTTCCATATAATTTCATTGATTTTCAATGAAATTATATTACATACATACAATCACGCCTTTATCCCTAATGGGGTAGGCAGAGCGCAAACGACCCAAACAAAGGTCGCTCCGCCACGTCTGACAAAGTTTTGAGGGTTATTTAAGATAGAATTCTAGGTATATTGCTGTAGTGACAGGTTGTCAGCCCATCGCCTAAATTACAATATACTGAAACCCTCGGATCCCTTAGCTGGATCTTACAGCATGACCGGGAGGAAATGCAGCTGGCACATTCTATGTTTTTCTCTCGCTCCCAGACCAGCATGGAAGTCTAAAAATATATCTTTAAAGATAATCTCTTCCACGGTACCGTCGTGTCGTCTAGTCGATTCAGCACAATGGCTGATTCCGCTTTTTCGTTGACATGTAGAGTTGACATTTACCTGAAGGCTTCTGAGTGAGATTATCTGTCACCATTTGCCTAGACTGAAGTATTATGTATGGCGGTGTTTTCTCATCAATGCTCCAAATGCGTGGGTCTAAGTAATATTTGTTCGCCAAAGTATGACCGAGACAAGGCGTGTGCTTGTCACCGCAACCAATTACTCTACTTTTTATTATAATTTTGTTTGCAGACACCTAGAGCAGAATAATTTAGTAAGAAGTTGAAAATAAACATGCTCTAGTCTAGTTTCTATACAACAATTCGCGTGCTGCGATCTCGGGTCGATATTTGATCGTAGAAGGCTTGCTGCTCGTATTTGCTCGATAGGTGATAAATATAGTCTACAATCATCATATAAATGAATGAATGAATGATATATTGTCTACTCTTTATCTAAATTAAGCTTGCATTTACTATGCAGCAAGTTCTGTGCTAAATTCGTCAACCTTTACTTTTGGACAAACCCCAAAAAGATAATACGTAGGTAATGTTCTTCTTTCATTCGAAATCATCAGAGAGTTTTGATAAAGAGAGTAAAAGAAAACTGACCTAACTTTTGGGTGTGAACTGTGAAGCTACCCCTGAAACTGAACAACTTTTCACAAGGAACAAAGGTTTTATTCCTAATTAAAAAAAAAAACATTACAATGGAGTTCACCAAATGTCCACTACACTATCCCATGTAAGAATTATAAATTCGATTGGTAGAGCTTAAAATCAAACGTTTTATTTCAACATTTAACTAACTAACTGCCTCCGTGGTCTAGAGGTCAGAGCCCTGGGATTACGATCTGGAGGTCCTGGGTTCAATCCCCAGGGGAACTCAATGATGATATTTATAAATTTAACACTTTGTGACGTTCTCCTCAGTTTTGTTATTACATTGCAGGCTGCATCACCTGATTGACCGAAAAAGTAAAAGGATTCCGTGCTTTGGAGGGCCGTCGCCGTCGTTAAGCCGTCGGTCCCAGTCGCTGTCTTTGATAGTGGTCGTTACTCAAACCATGTCAGAGGCCTAATAACTGTGCAACTAGGTGGTTTGAAAACTCCGACACCAGGGTTCATCGGGTCGTTCGACTCGATAATCCACACAGAACATGCACCAGTTTCATCGCGATAGTATTAAAAAATATAAAACATGAAGGGTCTTTTCACAATATCTTTAAGACTCTTTTATTTCCTCTCCGTTCAGCGAGAGCGTCTCATCTCGCGAAATTAACTTTCAAATATTAAATTCGCTTTTATGAGAAAGACACACCCTTCCCAAGACTTGGAGCTGCTACAACTTTTTGAGCGTAATGCAACGGTGTTCATTCAATATTGGACATCTTGGAGAAGAAAAAACCTACTGCATAGTTTTTCTCGTTTGAAAAATATTTCTAAGAAGAGTTGAATTATTTATTGATATTTTTTTTTTTATTTTTTTTTTATTCAAAAATGGGTTTGCTCTTGACTCCAGTCTAGGTCGGATTTTTTATATATATCGATTTCCTAATAATTCATTAAGTATTATTAGGAAACCGTTTTATTGTATAATAATAAGATATCCGCAACTACCAAAAATATATATTAAAATCAGCTAGCCTACCTACAGATTCTTGCAGACACTGCCACAGAAACTCAGAGACGATTCAGCATATCACCGGCGCATGTAAGTCCAAAGCCCAGACAGACTACACGCACCGCCACGACCAAATTGCATCAATTATACATCAAAATCTAGCTTACCAATACAAATTTTTAACAGAAAAATTACCAGACTTTAAGTATCAACCGACTTCAATACTAGAAAACAATAACTATAAAATATATTGGGACCGCACAATCATCACTGACAAAACCACACATTACAATAGACCCGATTTAGCTGTTTTAGATAAAAAAAAAACAGAACAGTATTACTTATTGACATTGATATTGGCTAGTGGCTAGTGCCATGGACTCCCGATCCGGAGGTCCTGGGTTCGATTCCCAGGGGGGAAACACAACGTTGATATTTGAGAATTTAACACTTTGTGAATTTTCCCCAGTTTGGTTAGGACATTGCAGGCTGAATCACCTGATTGTCCGAAAACATAAAGATCTCGTGCTTCGGAGGGCACGTTAAGCCGTCGGTCCCGGTCGCTGTCTTTGATAGTGGTCGTTACTTAAAAACCATGTCAGAGGCCTGATAGTTGTGCTACTAGGCGGTTTAAAAACTCTGACACCAGGGTTCATCGGGTCGATAGACCTGATACCCACTCGACAGAAGAAGATTGCAATATGCAACACACACAAATTATTGACCACACATACAGAATAACATGCTAAATATACAGAACTGTCTATAGAAATAAAAAAAAACAGTAGCAAGTTAGCTCTGTCAGAACTATCCCAATAATTATATCCAAAAACCTTACATACCGGTCTACATACACTCAAAATTAACACATCCACAATTATATTAATACAAAAAGCAGTCATTCTTAACACATGCAGGATAGTATGAAAGTTTTTATCATTAGATTCACAATAGCACTTAGCTCCGGCCCGTGCCAGTTTACCTCTTCAGAGAGATACAAAATTGTATAAAACATATTAATAATAATCTTTATTTGTAAATAAATATTATGATGTTTCTTTCTTTTCGTTCGCATACCTATGTGCATAAAATTTACATGGAGATCTTTTCGGGCATACTGTAAAAACCATAAAATGCAAAGGTACCTTGAAGCGGCTGGTTTATTCTATATTTTTGTCACTCTCAATCCGGAACGAAATAATCGCCTACATACATACATATAATCACGCCTCCATACCTAATTGGGTAGGCAGAGCGTAATCGACCCACACAAAGGTCGCTCCGCCACATCTGACAAAGTTTTGAGAGTTACGAGTATTTAGGATAGATTTGTAGCGATATTGCTGTAGTGACAGGTTGTCAGCCCATCGCCAAAATTGCAATATACAGAAACCCTCGGATTCCTTAGCTGGTTTGTACAGCATGCCTGGGAGGAAATGCAGCTGGCACATTCTATGTTTTTCTTTCGCTCCCAGGCCAGCATGGAAGAATAATATTGGACATCTTAGAGCAAAAAGATATGCATAGTTTTTCTCGTTTGTTAGATATTTCTAGGAAAGAGTTCGTTTATTTACGTTTAAACCTTTATCCGTTGCTTACTACTAAGTATTAACTGCCTCCGTGGTCTAGCGGTCTGAGCCATGGGCTCTCGACCCGGAGGTCCCGGGTTCGATTCCCGGCGGGGGACAATGACTTTGTGTTGTTGTTTCTAGTTTGGTTAGGACATTGCAGGCTGATCACCTGATTGTCCGAAAAGTAAGATGATCCATGCCGTCGGATGGGCATGTAAATAGTCGGTCCTGCGCCTGAATTCTCTCTGGTCGTGTCAGTCAATCTGTCCCATCAGAATAAGAGATTGAAGGAATAGAGAGTGCTTCTGTGTGTAGCGCAAACACTTGGGCACTAAAAACAAGTCCTGCGCAGTTGGCTGATCTCCGCGAGATTGGCCGCCATCACCGAAAATCGGTGGGAGGACTATATACTACTAAGTATTGTAAGGAAACCGTTTTATTATGATGCTTCTTTTTTTTTTTCGCATACGTGCATACATTGTACATGGAGATCTTTTCGGGCATACTGTAAAAAGCATAAAAGGCAAAGGTCTCTTTAAGTTTATATTCTATGTTTTGTCAATCCCGATCCAGAACGAAATAATCATGTCTACGCCCCTCAATAAATACGCCTCGATATCATACAATGTTCTTTTTCCCACATCGGATATCTGAACAAAAACAGGCGGAATGGCGACAATTAAACTACCCCATGAAAACAATAAGGAATAAATCCAGACACGTCCCTCGCCATCAGCACCACTGTTGTGTGTTGACGCAACGGAATCACCAGATCGCGGAATAGAAATCACAGCACGCGTCATAGGGATGGGACAACTGACTCATTTGACTCACTCGTTTGCATGCATGACTGAAATGTATCAGAACAGCTGCTTCCGACTGCGCAGTGTGAAGCCTCGGGCCTTTTCAAGCACCTACGCGCCGCTCCGTTTCGCTTATGCGTAGAAAACTCATGTTAATAAAAAATAAAATAAAATAAAAATACTAATAATTTGGCTCTTCTTTTCTTCTGCATCATTTCCTTTTCCGGTATTTTACTACCTAATCCAGGGGATTGAACGAGGATACTGGTGACTCCTATTCTTCTGCATGGTAATGAAAATAAAGAATCATCAATTTTACATATTATGATCACAAATCTAGTAATCTAATCCAGCCTGCAACGAAACAAACCTAATTAGTCACGTTGCACAGTTTAAACAGATACTCACTATAGATCGACAGAATTGGTACGTCTACTCACTTTATAGCGAATTCATGCTAGAGAAAAAAACGTAACGTATAGTCGACATAGTGTGAACTGATTAATGATTCAACTCATCAACTCGTCAAATCTAATCCTCGTAGTCACCAGTCCTCGTAGGAGTAGATTATCTCTCATTAGCAGGCGGACAGAGGCGCGTCTGTGCGTGACAGAGGGATAGAGGGTGTCATACAAGAGGGCCTGATATGTACTCTCGTTTCAAGTTCTACTGTCCATCGTATGAAAATATGAAGGAATTCCTCTTCAGATCCAAGGTGGGGTACCCCTGGTGGTGTTTAGTTCTTGGATAGAACTGACTCATGATTCAAGTCGTCAAGTTCCCATCCCCAATCCTCGTAGGGGTGGATTATCTCTCATTAGCAGGCGGGCAGAGGCGCGTCCGTGCGTGACAGAGGGATAGAGGGTGTCATAGAAGAGGGCCTGATACTCTCGCGAAAAGTTTTCTGTTCAATGAAAGAAAATATGATGAATTTCTGTTGTGATGGTATAGTGTCGAATGACTTGGTATGAAAGTTGCTCTAATAGTCCCCTGGCGTGGTTCATATAACGACCACTTCTTCTTCTTCTTTCGAGTGGGTATCGAGTCTATCGACCCGATGAACCCTGGTATGAGAGTTTTTAAACCGCCTAGTAGCACAACTATCAGGCCTCTGACATGGTTTGAGTAACGACCACTATCAAAGACAGCGACCGGGACCGACGGCTTAACGTGCCCTCCGAAGCACGAAATCTTTTTTTCTTTTCGGACAATCAGGTGATTCAGCCTGCAATGTCCTAACCAAACTGGGGAAAAATACACAAAGTGATAAATTCTCAAATATCAACTTTGTGTTTCCCCCCTGGGAATCGAACCCAGGACCTCCGGATCGGGAGTCCATGGCACTAGCCACTAGACCACGGAGGCAGTTTATTATATAGACCACTGTCTTGCCAGAAAGAAATCAGCATCGATGCAAGCATTGGTACCGATTCCGTGAGGACAAGACTTAACTAAATCTTGACTAATATTGTTGCCGTCCCTTCTTGTTCTGTGATGGTGGAAAATGACAGATAACGATTTTAGATTTAGTGATTACATACATACATATAATCACGCCTTTATCCCTAACGGGGTAGGCTGAGCACAAACGACCTAAACAAAGGTCGTTCCGCCACGTCTGACAAAGTTTTGAGGGTTATTTAAGATTATAGGGTTTTAGTGATTATGTGCACATAAGAATTGCTTCCATTAGCCTGACTAAATTAGGTACGATTTTATTAAGTGCTTTTTGTAGTATTACCTTTGGGTACCCCATAAAGCCGCGATCTCCGGATCAAAAGTCCAAAGTTCACGATTGGACTACAGAAGTTATGACCGAGCTGTGTTAGTACCATAAACTTCATAAAATCAATAACTATCAAAAATCCTAGCATTTATTGCCATTTCTACCCACTGATCCTCGATGAAATACAGTAACCCTTGCGACCCCTGCACACTTGCGCACAACCGCGGCGATCGCGACAATGTGCTGCTAATCGCGCGACAAAACACGGTTTAGACTTCAACACAAATCGTGTTGTTCTCGGTCGCGCACCGCTGGCCAGCCCTCCCGGTTAGGGAGACTTTACACTCGTTAAGAAGACGCTGCTGCGTTTTGATAAAGTACGACTCGAAATGTTACACTGAAAATAAAATGTGTTTACGTATAAGAAATCTGTAATATTGTCTGTTATTTGTTTTTATAGCAGAATCTTTTTATTTTTTGTTTCGTCGTTCTTTTTCTATCAATTGGATTGCCAAGTCCAAGAGCATCGACAGGTCGGTTTGTACTGAAATAACATTTTTAGTGTAAACTCAAACTCGCTGTTACTCTTGAGAACTGATTATAAATACGGGCCTAAGGATCGTATATATAAATTGAACTCAAGATTGAGAGCAATTTTATGTATGGGTTTGACAGGCCAGTTTGTACTGAAAACACATTTCTGATAAGAACTGAAACTAGCTGTCATTCTCAAGTACTAATTATAAATACGGACTTAAGTATCTTCGGACTTTTATTTTTAAAGACTACTATGATATCAGAATAGTACATTACAGTGCAAGTGTACCAGACCCTATTACCGAGTTCCTCTCCCTCGCAGTAGCAATCACAGAGGGCATAGGGATTTCATTGTACACGGATTATTAACTCTCTGAATATATTATTGTTGTATCGCGTCTATTATTTAATTTCACTCGCTCACTTGTCCTTCGGCGTTTATTGCTAAGCCTACGAAGGATTGGCACATGACAAAAATGTGGCAAGTGTTTATTTTCAATTCGATTGTTTAAATCGGCAGTTTTTTTTAATGACATCTGTGCACCACGTGGTGTGCACTGCCCTCTATAATACAGAGTTTGGAAATCTGAAGATTATTTGAATGGTTAAAAAAATCTTCTTTTAAATTGAGAATGATAAGAAGAAGCCCAAATACAATGTTTCACTGCTTACCCAAAACAGAACTACAGAAATAAATAAATCAAAGAGATCGAATGAAAATTAATAAACCGAAAAATTACTTTTTCGCAGGTCGACTCGTGCTTTACAATTTTAATTTTCCCTTTGTATTAGCACAATACGAGGAACTTAGCCGAGAATGACATGAGTGGTATTCGAGTGGATATCAATGAAGATCTTGACATCTGCTGCTTTTGCTCTACACTGCTGATTCGAACACTTTGTTTTGAACCCAATTCCAGTATACAAATTATCACTATGAAGTATTAAAAAAAATAGGTTCTTTTCTTTTCTTAATTCCTCCTGAAAACTAGATTTTTATTTTACTTCCAATGAAGTAAAGTTTTTCGACCTTTTTGAGAAAAGCCCGTTGTTTTACAGATACTGCCGAAAAATACCTAGTTTGCGATGCATCCTACCCTAACTAACATTCAATATAGCTCCTGGCCTATATTTACATTTATAAACAAACAAACAACATCACTACAGTGCATCCAACCTCAAAAATCAGACCAGCAACTAAACCTAGCGTAAACCATGGAATTTTCCGCATAAATAAATCAATTATATCTTGTATCACAACAGGGATGAATTTGGATGCATTTTGTGTTCAACTCCATTTTGCTTTGGGGCGAACAACACAATAGACGTCATATTAACTAAACGCCCGGGGATACCAGGCTTATTGCTCATAATGTCAGGGGTCCGCTTTGTGGCGTAAAGTCTTAAGCGGCAATTATTACAGTTGATGGATATCGCAGATGAAATGTTATGATTTATTGGAGTTTAGGTATAAATGAGATGTAAAACAGTTTGACGAATTTGAGCTGTTAAAGTAATTTGATAATATGTTAGTTTACAAAGGGAATTAACATTTCTCGAAATACCTCCATCTTCTTGGTGGCTAGAATTGTTCTGTTTTTCGGTATCAAGGACTGTTTCTTTTAAAATGAGCAACTATACATTGGATATGGAAATGGAATTTTAAATTATCTGACAGTTTTTCTTATCGCCATTCTAATAAAACATTCAATCCAAAACTTCTGATTTCAACAGTCGGCATTCCTTCTACCCCCAACTAGCTAGCTAAGCTCGCCCCGCGGCTGCGCCCGTGTTGTTGGCTAATACGACGAATTGACTGACAGACAGTTAATAAAGCCGCGACATAATGTACGCCATATGTCCGCACGCACCCCAACTGCAACTGTTTTGCACTGATTTTGATTTGTACGATTGGGTTAGATCGTTTTGGTCTAGTGGTTTCGTGACTAATTAATTGGGTTAAACAAGATTTCCTTCTGGCACATTTACGATTTTTACCATTCTCTCAGATTCTCTAGTGGCTTCGCACTTGTAAAAAAATATGTAGGTAATATTTTGCATCGACAGGAAAAGATGAAGAATTTTCTCTAACGTTAGCTAATATTATACTATTATTTGGCAATAGGCAGACCGATGTCAATCTTTTTATTTATTTCTTATTTTATACTGGCTGGTATGCTGGTAATAAAAGCTATTTGTTCAATAAAAAAATATATAATTTTCTTTTTTATTTCATCGGAATTTTATAACATGCCAGTCGTTTGTAAAGCGACCATACACTCCACAAAAACAAAATTCACCGATGTTCATCCATCATGCAAATCTTGCGAATCACGTAAATGATACATTATTTTGAAGAAAATGCAAATAAATCAAACTATAATACTTAATTAATAATTATTTAAAATAACAATTTTTTTTATGATCATAATCTGAATATTTCAAACTTACTTCTAAACTCTAGTCTTGAATTCTTCGAACTTGTTTGAAATGAACGGAGCTTTTTTGGTAAGGTTTAAATTAATAAAATATTCAATTGTGGGGTGAAAACAAAGGGCCGCGGGGTACGCAATAAACTACGCATCCCGAGGGTATATCGCGCGTAGGGTAGCAAGCAGTTTGTTGACCACGCAGGATTAAACTGAATTTATTTTTTGAAATGTAGATATCTAAATTATTGATGATTTAATAAAAATTTTGCTGCTATAACTTTGATTAATTGAAATGGTCGTAAGTATATTTTCCTGATTGTAAGTTCAGTTCAGCCACAAACAAACAGTGTATCTATCTTCCATGCTGGACTGGAAGCAAGAGAAAAACATAGAATGTGCCAGCTGCATTTCCTCCCGGGCATGCTGTATAAACCAGCTAAGGGATCCAAGGGTTTCAGTATATTGTAATTTAGGCTATGGGTTGAAAACCTGTCACTACAGCAATATACCTACAAATCTATCTTAAATAACCCTCAAAATTTTGCCAAACGTGGCGGAACAACCTTTGTTTAGGCTGTTTAGGTTGTTTACGCTCTGCCTACCCCATTAGGGATAAAGGCGTGATTATATGTATGTATGTAACAAACAGGCAAACAAATTTGAAACCGCAGTGCAAGATTACAGGGAATCCCGCTCTACAATTCCGAGATTTATCTATTCTAGCTTAGTTCTAATGATATAAAACGAGGTAAAATAAAACAAATAAAAGGTACAATAATTCAATAGGTAGGTGACAAAAACTGTCCAATAATAACTATTTCACCCCTCACTAAGGGTAAGCACAGACTGTTATAAAACGCCTGGTACACGCGACCCCGTCGGGAGCACTTGAGGCACGCCGCCCCGCATGCTCGCTGATACCGTCTATTTGCATAAACTGTCATTATTTTCGCGGGTATTTTTATTGGCCAATTAAAAAAAGAATAATTGTTGCCTTTTAAAACAAAACAACGCTGACATAAAGTATTTTATTAAGTAAAAACTAGGTTGGCGTAATCTACTTTTACTGACGTGGTGGAAAATTCAAAGAAAATATACCTGAAATAAAATTGTTTATTTTTGGAATAGTGAGAGTGTATGCAAAAAAATAAATCCACAAAATCGTCAAACTAATAACGAAAATGCTTTTAAACAATTTTCGAAGAAAAACTAAGGCTTCTTCTTCAAACACGCAAATGGCCTTATTGAATATTTTGGCAGATTCCGGCTAGTATTCTGCTCCAAGGAGATATTTTAAAAACAAACTGGGGTGCTATTTTTATACACCTTTTCTGTAGAAACGGGAACAAAATCGTCAAAATATTTTACTCAGATTTTCGGAGAAAAACTTAACTTTCTTTTTCGAATGCAAATACCTTTTCTTATTGAATCTTTTGCTTTGACATATTCCGGCCAGTATTTTCTCGAAGGAGATTATTTTAAAAATAAACGCGGTTCCTTTCTGGACCTGGCTAAAGCATCCACTTGATTCGATGACGTGTATTGGGCGTTTAATTCAGCGACACAAGTGGTTTGACAGCGCGGCAAAAATTTGCCATGTTTTCGCAGGCGGTCGGTAGGTGCTCCTCGAAGCTGTCAATTACGCCTCCCTCGTAAGACAAGCTATGCACGCACTTGTCACTATTACGCGACCACTACAAAGGTATTGCGTGTAGTTTAAAATATGTGATAAATCAGTAAAGTTAATAATATTAATCAGTAAACTCATAAAATAATGTAAAATGGATTTTAAATGTTTTAAGCTAGATCTACTTCTTCTACCTAGCGTTTTCCCGGAATAGTGCTGGTGTCCGCTTGCCGGCGTTTTCTATTCCACTTTGCACGGTCTTCGTTATTTTTGTAGGATCGTACTCTTCCATATCCGCTTTCACGATGTCTAGCGATCTAAGGCCTTGAACAGTGAGGTCATGGCATCTTTTTCTGTCGTAGTCTGGCGGTCTGCTATATGTCCGTACTATCGAAAACATCTTTCCTGCAGCTAATCACCTACGTCAAAGACCATCGAAGTCCATCGTTACGAATTCGATATAATTGCGTAACATTTTATAAATTCGCGCCGTGAAGCTAGATATTTGGAATTGGACGAAGTCTCTGCTAATAGCAGTAGTAGCATTGTAACCACGCTACACGCACGCTACATCACTGGCATAGCCCGCGAGTAAGCCCCCCAGAAGGCGTAGTGTATGCGTTTGAAGTGTAGTTTGAATTTCGAACTATTAGCCCCCTCCCTCCCCGTCAAAAAGCCCCCTCAACTACGAGCGGTCGTAGCAAAGTAGTCGCGCTACACGCACGCTACGTCACTGGCCTAGTCGCGAGCAAGCCCGCCAGATGGCGTAGTGTTTGCTGTTGGAGCGTAGTTTGAATTTCGAACTATTAGCCCCCTCCCCGCACCTGCCAAGTGTTTACCCACCGACCGGGTACCAAGTACTTATCGGGGTATGCATGTCTAAGCTATTTTAACACGAGGTATAATAATTATAAACGGTTAAGTTCGACACAATGAACTGAAAATGAAAATATACTTATAGAAAAAAATACTTAGCCCATATTTTGTCGTTACGTAGGAAATATGTAGGTATTGTGACAGGATTTTAATAAAAAAACAAAATTAATAAATATTGTTCGAATCGGCACCTTTGTTTGCGCGTGCTAGCTAAAGCCAAATTCAGCCAAACAAATGCCTCAATCAAACCATCAGCGAATAATAACCCATTTTCATCGAAATCCTTACTGCGGCAAATACACGAACAAACAAACACAGAATTACCCAGTTTGTACTACCCACAGTAGGCAGTACCTACCGCTTTGTGTGTCGTGATCTTTATCGCGATATATATAGTCGCGTGCGCTTGCATTTTGAACGAAAAGTGTAAGGGACAAAATACTGAAGTGTAAATTAAGTAAAAAAATTGTTTACCAAATTTTAGCACGTGAATCTATTCATAAAACTGAACAGCTTTTCCTGAGGAATAAAGGTAGAAATATGATAAAGTTGTCCCTATACAACTAGACTTGAGCCGCTAATACCATTGATATAGGAGTACCATTATTTTCGTATATTTCGGCTTATATTTTTTGGGGTAAGTTGTTCAGTTTCACACCCTAAATTTTCGTCAGCATTTTTTGTTCTCCCTGTACAATCGTTTCCTCTGGAACTTATAAATCGAACCACATACAAAACACTATCTAATACTGCCAA
Organism: Scrobipalpa costella; assembly: GCA_949820665.1. Classification (NCBI taxonomy): domain Eukaryota; kingdom Metazoa; phylum Arthropoda; class Insecta; order Lepidoptera; family Gelechiidae; genus Scrobipalpa; species Scrobipalpa costella. Next base: position 6,177,601 of record OX463314.1, read on the forward strand.
TTATAACATTCGTGTAGAGTCCACAGACTAATACATGTTTCCGTTGTTGCCTCACAGCGCTGGGTAATTTTAATTACACCTACTGCATTTATCGGCTAATTAACTGCACTGTGACATGCTCATTGAGACCTGTTGGCTAACTCGTTATGACGCAAATATGTTTTGAAAACATAGTTAAACGGTGGAGGCTAAAAAGGTTTTTTTGCTGACACGTGTATTTTTTTATAAAGCAAAAGCTATAGGCTAGACTTTCGTAATTTTATGTTTACTTTTAGTAACAAAAAATGATTTAACGTGATTCCTACAGTAAGATTTAATAAAAAACATAACACTTACTTGGGAGTCGGGTAAAAATTAAGTAAGGGCTTGTTCCTTGCAAGTAATTAAACTACATATATATAATCACGCCTTTATGCCTAATGGGGTAGGCAGAGCATAAACTACTTAAACAAAGGTCGTTCGCCACATCTGACAAAGTTTGGAGGGTTATTTAAAATAGATTTGTAGGTATATTGCTGTAGTGACAGGTTGTCAGCCCATTCCAGAAAATCTACGAAACTGTATTAAATCTGACTTAGGCACTGATTTCTAAGCTTTCTAAGCCACTCGAAAGTTGATGAAAATGCCGGTAGAGTAGCCAAATGGCGCAGAGCAATAAAGCCGGACAGAGCCGTACTTGAAGCGATTCCCGCAGTTATTGAAAAGCACACAATACGGGGTAGGTACTTATAGAAGTACCTATGGATCGCTCTGTTTTATTTTTAATATTACCGCCCCTGCTAGGACTTGGGAGCTTATAGGGTAGGCGGGAGAATAGATCCTGACAGAGTAAAGAAGAGTGACACTAGAGTGTTTATTGGATATCTAAGAAGTTAAACTTCCATGCTGAATAGAAAAATATATATATGGTATCCCGGGCATGCTGTAAAAATTGAAGGTTTCAGTATATTGTTATCTAAGCGATGGACTGATAAACTGCTCAAAACTTGTCAGACGTGCGGCGAAACAACCTTTGTTTGGTTTGTTGACGCTCTGTCTATATAGTATGATCTAATGTCCTCCTTACCGATTTCGGCAAGTGCGACTCTAACATTAATTTTGGACATTACCCAGATCTTAAAGACGCACACGAGCGGAGCAGTAAAGATTGCCAGAAGTATTGTACGTGTATGTATAGGAAGGCTTGGGTCGAGTTTTGTTCTTATCACACAATGATATTATATATAGGTAGATACGTTACCAACCCGCGAAACTCGTGCCGTCAAATGGTCGTAATTGTGACCATTTTAGGCAGTCGAGCTGTGAGCTGCGAAGTGAGAAAAAAACTTAAATTATATTCAAGGCTGTACTGATTACAAATAGCTATCTGTTTCACTCTTACGTTTTGCCTATTTTGTGTCGCACTCAGCGTTTGTTTAGATATTGCAATGTTATAAATATGTATGTAGTATATGTGTCGCGGAACAATTAAAATGTGCGTGCAGTATGAACGTAACGTAACTTTCTTAAAATATCATTGTTATCACAGAATAAAAGCATTATGTAAACGTGAAAATACGAAGGCAACATACCTTCCCTGTGACTGACATTTTCTGAAGACCACTAATCTTCTCCACCCAAAGACATTTTTCCGTTGTAACAATAGGATTTTCTCATCTATTTCCGTGACAGCCTCTGTCTCGTTCACTGCTCTATGGCGTGGATCTGAAGAGTCCTCAAGTCCATTTATTAAGAATCTGGATTTAGTGGGTCCTTTATAATATATCTTGTGGTAAAATTTGAACACAAATCGTAGCAAACACGTAACAATCATTAACAACTTAAACTCATTAAACAGTTACTACGAGATCTAACCTAATTTTTCATGCAAAATGTTGCAATACTTACAAAAATTCTGAAAATTCATTGCAGTATAACCACCCTGGGAGAAATTAAAAGCGTACAATGTACCAGCTGTTTTTCTTCTGATATGTCCCGACAAGATTGCACGTCGCTGTGAAATTTTACTTACATCAGCTTCCACGTGTTAGTACCTAGTTGATGTCTTACCTCCCTGTAAGAAAAATAGGCGTGTTTTTATGTAAAACTTTCCTTCTAACTTTGCCCTAATAGGCGTTTTTCCACTAGACGGCACGGTGACTGTGCCGTCACGATGCCGTGGCACTTATTTAACACGGAAACGTCCTCCTAGTTCCAATTTGAGCGCACGCACCCACGCGCATGCTTCGTAGGAATACAAAACACATGCACTTTGGCAGGCCGGCAACGGTACCGGTGGGAATAAATGCCGTGCCGTTGCTGTGCTGGTAAGTGGAACTTTACCATATAATTTCATTGATTTTCATAGATTATCTGTTCCATGGTAACGTCGTGACGTCAAGTCGACAAACGCGCAATGGCTGATACCGCTTTTTTTGACATGCACAGTTGACAACCTAAAGGCTTCTGAGTGTGATTCTCTGTCACCATTTGCCTAGACTGAAGAATTATGTATGGCGCTATCATCGCCGTGCCGTCGCCATTGCCGTCGCCGTGCCGTCTAGTCGAAAAACGCCCATTCTAGTATTCACAAGGAACAATATGGCTCTCCAGCCTGCCTTTGCCTGACCACATGGAAAATGCTCATCTGCCCTCCGAAGCGTCCGATCAAAGACAAAGTGTCGATAATCTACGTGTTGCATCTTCACGAAGTGTGTCAAGTGTGGTTGCAGGGTTGCAGGGCCGTACGGTCAATTCACACCGGGTAGGGACGCGATGCGGTGCGCACAGTTCAAGAGAGTGCAAGTAATACAATTATTTTAGCATCATCTACCTAGCCAGTTCCCCTTTTTCACGGAGTCGACTACCTAATCTAGAGGATTTAACGAGGATACTTATTTTTTGCAGAGCGATGCTGCCATTGGGCCTCCGCAACATAGAAGGGAAACCAGAATCAAAACACTATCGGTCACCCATCCATAGCCTAGCCACGGCGTATTGTCACCAATGTTGCTTAAAATTTGTTATCGGAATGAATAACCACTTGACCAACAAACAGAGCGTGATACAATATATTAAAATTTTATTTAAAAAGACGTAAGAACTCGAAAATTCGGCAGGCCACGCTGCACAACGCGGTTTGGCCTGTCACTTCTTGGTCAATACCCATTACATCTGACGCACGTCATCGCTGTACGGGTTAAGATAATGATATAGGTGACAAGCCATTTCATTGACAGAATTCGAAGATTCCGTACGGCGTCGCGCTACACCACGCGGTACGGCCTGTCAGTAGTACAGCGACATGCATCTTCAAACTCGCACCTCGTCGCGTCTCTTCCCGGTGTAACTTTCCCTATACTTAGGGGCCTAGCACAATTCCATCAAAGCTTTGAGCCTCAAAGGCGCCGCTGTTTGCAGCCGCTGCACGTCACCGCTGCATGGGTGAATCGCTTTGTGCGACCCAAACGGAATATTGATGGAGTGCTGGATGATAGATGCTAAACTAAAGCGCCATTTCAAGTATTGTTTGATATAAATACCTAGATAGAAAAGGTTCCGGTTACAAATATTTTGGCCCAAAAATATCCTGAAAAAACAACAAGATCAAGAACAGTAAAATCGACATAAAGGAATACAAATTAAAGTTACATAAAAAAGTATTGAATCAAAATAGTTTTTATGCTCTTACATAAAAAAGTATTGAATCGAAATAGTTTTTATTTTCTTCTTCTACATCGCATCCTCAAGGCTGAGGGTCGTGAGCACCAAAATTCGCTCTAGTCACCAATCAAAGAGTGACTTTTGGTGATTTGATCAGCTCACCAGGTGTCTCCAGGCCATTCTATCTTAGGCCTTGTGTATCGCTTCTTGGGTATTACATTTGATGGCATTCCATAAGGGCATCTGTCCAACGGGTACGCGCTCTGCCTTTGCTTCTTTTCCCTTCCACCTGGCCGACCAGTATAAGCGTCTCAATACTAGCGGGCTTTAGTAGTAGGAGCTTGTGTTTTTAAATCGAAATGATGTATATGTTTTAGGTCTAAATTGTCTAAACTACTTAAATCCAAATCCTACGTAATTTTCATATTCTCTCCACAACGCATTTTTTTTTATTTATATCCCACACGCTAAAAGGCTCAAATTAGCTCTGGCTAATTCCTGGAGGGCCCATGATTGGTGGTTCACGACGCGAGGTGCTAATCTCGACTGGAGCGGCCGCTAATCAGCTCAAAGCAAGTGGTCGACTACTGGTGATTCCACAGATCTAGACAACAGTAGAATCAGCAAGAGCTGGCTAATTTCTGGAGGGCTTCTGCATCTCAGTAGAGCGGTCGCTAATCAGCTCAAAGCAAGTGGTCGACTACTGGTGATTCCACAGATCTAGACAACAGTAGAATCAGCAAGAGCTGGCTAATTTCTGGAGGGCTTCTGCATCTCAGTAGAGCGGTCGCTAATCAGCTCAAAGCAAGTGGTCGACTTCTGGAGATACCACAGATCTAGACAACAGTAGAATCAGCAAGAGCTGGCTAATTTCTGGAGGGTTTCTGCTTCTCAGTAGAGCGGTCGCTAATCAGCTCAAAGCAAGTGGTCGACTACTGGTGATTCCACAGATCTAGACAACAGTAGAATCAGCAAGAGCTGGCTAATTTCTGGAGGGTTTCTGCTTCTCAGTAGAGCGGTCGCTAATCAGCTCAAAGCAAGTGGTCGACTACTGGTGATTCCACAGATCTAGACAACAGTAGAATCAGCAAGAGCTGGCTAATTTCTGGAGGGTTTCTGCTTCTCAGTAGAGCGGTCGCTAATCAGCTCAAAGCAAGTGGTCGACTACTGGTGATTCCACAGATCTAGACAACAGTAGAATCAGCAAGAGCTGGCTAATTTCTGGAGGGTTTCTGCTTCTCAGTAGAGCGGTCGCTAATCAGCTCAAAGCAAGTGGTCGACTACTGGTGATTCCACAGATCTAGACAACAGTAGAATCAGCAAGAGCTGGCTAATTTCTGGAGGGTTTCTGCTTCTCAGTAGAGCGGTCGCTAATCAGCTCAAAGCAAGTGGTCGACTACTGGTGATTCCACAGATCTAGACAACAGTAGAATCAGCAAGAGCTGGCTAATTTCTGGAGGGTTTCTGCTTCTCAGTAGAGCGGCCGCTAATCAGCTCAAAGCAAGTGGTCGACTACTGGTGATTCCACAGATCTAGACAACAGTAGAATCAGCAAGAGCTGGCTAATTTCTGGAGGGTTTCTGCTTCTCAGTAGAGCGGTCGCTAATCAGCTCAAAGCAAGTGGTCGACTACTGGTGATTCCACAGATCTAGACAACAGTAGAATCAGCAAGAGCTGGCTAATTTCTGGAGGGTTTCTGCTTCTCAGTAGAGCGGCCGCTAATCAGCTCAAAGCAAGTGGTCGACTACTGGTGATTCCACAGATCTAGACAACAGTAGAATCAGCAAGAGCTGGCTAATTTCTGGAGGGTTTCTGCTTCTCAGTAGAGCGGTCGCTTATCAGCTCAAAGCAAGTGTTCGACTACTGGTGATTCCACAGATCTAGACAACAGTAGAATCAGCAAGAGCTGGCTAATTTCTGGAGGGTTTCTGCTTCTCAGTAGAGCGGTCGCTTATCAGCTCAAAGCAAGTGTTCGACTACTGGTGATTCCACAGATCTAGACAACAGTAGAATCAGCAAGAGCTGGCTAATTTCTGGAGGGTTTCTGCTTCTCAGTAGAGCGGTCGCTAATCAGCTCAAAGCAAGTGGTCGACTACTGGTGATTCCACAGATCTAGACAACAGTAGAATCAGCAAGAGCTGGCTAATTTCTGGAGGGTTTCTGCTTCTCAGTAGAGCGGCCGCTAATCAGCTCAAAGCAAGTGGTCGACTACTGGTGATTCCACAGATCTAGACAACAGTAGAATCAGCAAGAGCTGGCTAATTTCTGGAGGGTTTCTGCTTCTCAGTAGAGCGGTCGCTTATCAGCTCAAAGCAAGTGTTCGACTACTGGTGATTCCACAGATCTAGACAACAGTAGAATCAGCAAGAGCTGGCTAATTTCTGGAGGGTTTCTGCTTCTCAGTAGAGCGGTCGCTTATCAGCTCAAAGCAAGTGTTCGACTACTGGTGATTCCACAGATCTAGACAACAGTAGAATCAGCAAGAGCTGGCTAATTTCTGGAGGGTTTCTGCTTCTCAGTAGAGCGGTCGCTAATCAGCTCAAAGCAAGTGGTCGACTACTGGTGATTCCACAGATCTAGACAACAGTAGAATCAGCAAGAGCTGGCTAATTTCTGGAGGGTTTCTGCTTCTCAGTAGAGCGGTCGCTTATCAGCTCAAAGCAAGTGTTCGACTACTGGTGATTCCACAGATCTAGACAACAGTAGAATTAGCAAGAGCTGGCTAATTTCTGGAGGGCTTCTGCATCTCAGTAGAGCGGTCGCTAATCAGCTCAAAGCAAGTGGTCGACTTCTGGAGATACCACAGATCTAGACAACAGTAGAATCAGCAAGAGCTGGCTAATTTCTGGAGGGCTTCTGCATCTCAGTAGAGCGGTCGCTTATCAGCTCAAAGCAAGTGGTCGACTTCTGGAGATACCACAGATCTAGACAACAGTAGAATCAGCAAGAGCTGGCTAATTTCTGGAGGGCTTCTGCATCTCAGTAGAGCGGTCGCTTATCAGCTCAAAGCAAGTGGTCGACTTCTGGAGATACCACAGATCTAGACAACAGTAGAATCAGCAAGAGCTGGCTAATTTCTGGAGGGCTTCTGCATCTCAGTAGAGCGGTCGCTAATCAGCTCAAAGCAAGTGGTCGACTTCTGGAGATACCACAGATCTGGACAACAGTAGAATCAGCAAGAGCTGGCTAATTTCTGGAGGGTTTCTGCTTCTCAGTAGAGCGGTCGCTTATCAGCTCAAAGCAAGTGGTCGACTACTGGTGATTCCACAGATCTAGACAACAGTAGAATCAGCAAGAGCTGGCTAATTTCTGGAGGGTTTCTGCTTCTCAGTAGAGCGGTCGCTTATCAGCTCAAAGCAAGTGGTCGACTACTGGAGATACCACAGATCTAGACAACAGTAGAATCAGCAAGAGCTGGCTAATTTCTGGAGGGTTTCTGCTTCTCAGTAGAGCGGTCGCTTATCAGCTCAAAGCAAGTGGTCGACTACTGCTGATACCACAGATCTAGACAACAGTAGAATCAGCAAGAGCTGGCTTATTTCTGGAGGGTTTCTGCTTCTCAGCAGAGCGGTTGCTAATCAGCTCAAAGCAAGTGGTCGACTACTGGAGATACCACAGATCTAGACTACAGTAGAATCAGCAAGAGCTGGCTAATTTCTGGAGGGTTTCTGCCTCTCAGTAGAGCCGTAGCTAATCAGCTCAAAGCAAGTGGTTGACTACTGTAGTACCCCACAGATGTAGATTTTAGAAGATACTGCTACTCATACGTCCTTACTTTAACTTTTTTTTCGATTTTTGTGTGTATTTTCGAGTCGATGAAGTTAGTTTTCAAGTCGAAGTAGGCTTTACCTTATTGAACCTCCAATTATCGAAATATTAAGAACAGCTAGAAGACAGTCTGCTTTATTTCCATTAGATTGGTGCTGTCGGTTGCTGAAAGAAATATTTTTCGGCAATGTTGAGTAGGTAGTAAAAATATTTTAAATGACAACATCATCAAATTGAAAATATTTCCTTACTACAGTGCAGTAGGAACAAAAAATACACGCATCAATTTATAAAGATTGCGTGGTCTACTCCAATTTAGGTCTGTAGTAGAGACTACTTCACTTGCAACTAGCTACTTTACAACAGACTACTTTCGTGCCTTCGAGAGCTAGTGCCTGGAAAAGCAAGTACCCACTCCAGAAGATGTTGAAAATTGAAGCTGATAATTTGATGAACTTTTAGAATGCAGACTTTGTTGATAGAATAATTGCGTATTTTTTTTCGTAGACTGTCAGTTCGTAGGTTTTCTCTTAGTAGAATAATTAGCACAATACAACTGTGCTTCGAATATCTGAATCCTGCAAGCAACGTATCCAAAATGTTGTATTTATGATGAATTCTGTTTTTCATGCCGGACTGGGAGCGTGAGAAAAACATGGAATGTGCCAGCTGTATATCCTCCCAAGCATTCTGTAAAAATCAGCTAAGCATATTGCATTTTAGGCGATGGGTTGAAAACCTGTTACTATAGCAATATATCTACAAATAGATCTTAAATAACCTTCAAAACTTTGTCAGACGTGGCGGAACGACCTTTGTTTCGGTCGTTTACGCTCTGCCTACCCCATTAGGGATAAAGGCGTGACTATATGTATGTATGTATGATGACAATTTTAATGTAATTATTTACACTTGACATCCTGATATATATAATATTATTATGATTAATATTTTGAATTGTATTGACCTACGTATTGTATTCTTATTTATTTGTTATTTTAATTGTGATTGTTAACTATGGGACTAGTACCTGGCAATAAAGATTTTTTATTTTATTTATAAAAAATAAACTAATACTATTCCTTAGTCTAGTCAATGTGTCACGTGCCTGTAGGGGATAAAGTATCACCTGAGCCAGCAATACCACGATACAATAAACGGATATCGTACTATGTTCAACGAAAGATATACCCGCATTTTTGCACGTTACACATTCTCAGATTGGTGTTGGAGACGGCAACGTTGTGTTTTTGAGAGCAAGCTCCGGTCTCTGTCCAGTAAGTGGCTTAGAGAAGAGATTTTGTACTCTGCACTAAAATGTCCAGTTTAATTTAGTTTAAGACATAGGGTTCCCAAGATTTTACTTAATTTTATTAGCTGTAATAATTATAAACTGTGTGGCCGAGCTTGGTATGTTTTTACGTTAGAGAACCACCCCCTAAGCTGTGGTACGCAATTAAATGAACACCATTTATATATTTTTTTAATTTAAGGTGACCGCGTAGAGCCGACGGTACAGTTTATAATTATTATATCAAATACAAGTGAGTAAAATCTCGGGATCCCTATGTCTTCAAATTAGACTGGACATTTTAGTGCAGTGTACAAAATCTCTTCTCTAAGCCTGTCACTAAACAGAGACCGGACCTTGCGCTCAAACACTCGGTACAAATTCCGTTCTCTACGCCTGTTGGTGGACACAGACCGGAACTTGCGCTCAAAAACACATCCCATCTCCAACACTAATACTTGGCCTGGCCAGTTTTTGATGCGTCTAGGTGAGTAGTACACAGTACAAAATCCATTCTCTACTCCTGTTAGTGGACACAGACTTGTTTAAAAAAAAACATTAAAACCATTTATTTGCCACACACAAAAAGAAAACTGTTTACAAGTATTCTTGCTTAACAATGTAACAATTGTAACTTATTATCTAACTTAACTTAAATAGGTACTTAGCTAGCAACATTAGAAGATCTAAATTAAAGGTAGTTTTGGAGTATTTTTGTTAGTTTTATACATATTTAAATAAATTTAACTACCGAATCACCATGGTAAAAGTTACAAAAAATTATGAATGAGTAATAAGTTAATGACTATAAGCAGATTATATTGGTGTGTGTGTGGCCAGGAGCAAGGCTCAGTGTACGCTGGCAACTAGGGTTGCGCAGCACTGGTTTTCAGACTGACCCTCTTCTCATGGATGAAAAACTAGAAGAATGGCACCAATGTCACCTAAACGATCAGAATTTAGAAATACTTATGAAAGATATAACAATAAAAACTGTAGAGAGAGTAAGTAGTTATGATGGTAAATTGTAATGATTAGGTAAAACAAAATTATTACTAGCAAAAAACCACTAGCTCTCTTGTACTAGCTCTCAAAAACACATCCCATCACCAACACCAATATTTGGCCTGGCCAGTTATTGGTGCGCCTATAAGTTAGTGCACAGTACAAAATCCCTTATCTATGCCAATCAGAGGACACAGACTCCGGTCTGTGTCCTTGCGCTCAAAAACACATCCCATCTCCAACACCAATACTTGGCCTGGCCAGTTTTTGGTGCATCTAGGTGAGTAGTGCACAGTACAAAATCCGTTCTCTATGCCTGTTAGTGGACACAGACCGGACCTTGCGCTCAAAAACACATCGTAGCTGTGTCCAACACCAATATTTGGACTGGACCAGTTATTGGCCAGTGCCTACACGCGTATTTGACAAAGTCTGTTAGAGTAACTATGCACAAAAGCTATTGTGATTTCGTTTGAACGCCGCCTTAGTTTGATGTAGCTTGTCGATCGAAAACTTTTATTAAGCCGTTAATATTCTGCCTCCCTCATAAAGGATATTGGCGTTTCTGTACAATTATATTGAATCTTGTATTCCTTGATCAAAATTATCATAACAACACCCTATATTCTTACATATAGTACATATCCATTATGTACATCTACGTACATAACATAGGCACATAAAGCTTCACACACACAGCACGTGACGTCACGTCCGCCGCCGCTGCGGTTCGGCGAACCGTTCGCGCGTGGGTGCGAAGTCACAGCGCGGCTCGTGCATTGCGTGCGTTTCACATAAAATCTGAGTTCTCGGGATTTTGGGGTGATTTGAAATATTGTAAAAAACGTATATTATTTTTTTCTTTTAAAAAAATATTAGGGCCGGTTTTCCAAAGACGCGGGCTTTTTTTAATATAATTAAGAAATAAATTGCACTGTGAGTGCATAAATCTATTCGAAAATGATTTCTTAGTTTTAGGATAAAATAAATTTTACAGTATAAGTATTAGTAGACTAGATCAGATTAGAAGGTAAAATTAGATTGTTTAACGATATGAATTATAACCTATTAGAAAAACTTAATCAGACGTATCTAATCAAACTAGATGGCTCTCGCTCCGATTTCCCAGAAGACATCTTGATGTTGTCAACAATGTAACCTGCACTCAAGTAAAGCTTGATGCTTTCAAAGGCTCGACGTCACTGACGATTGATCAGTAATTCAGTTTGTACGACCTACCAATTCCAAGAAACCTTGTATACAGGAATCCTCACAAGAAGCTTTGCGTGTTGTTCTCAGAATGTACCAGTAAGTGAGAATACAATTTGCAAGGACTTGGATGTGCAAATAGAAAACTTAGGCAAATCGGCTCATTCTACTGGTGAACAACTTACAACTCTACCTATAGTACCTACTAACCCATTAGTATTAATGTTCCAGCTCAATATTCTTGGAAAAAGTTATAAGAATAAGAATAACTTTTTCACTTCTCATGCTCGAAAAAGTACTACTTTATGCAGAATCTAGGCGACATAAAGTTGAACTTTATGCACAAGGGCCAAAAAGTAGCTTTTTAAATGTATCTATACTAAGGCAGTGACCATTTAGACCATGAAGCCAAACATAATTAATTGTGCACGGATAAAACTTGCTAATTTATAATATATCCTTCCCTATTTGCATTTTTGGTTTATAATAAGATAATACGAAAAAGTACCTAAATATCAAGACATATTCATCACAAAAAAAAACAATGTTCCAAAATAATTTAAGAGTAGGCTGTATATATTTTATTCTTTACCCGAAAATCATGCACAAAAATTAAAAAAAAGTAAAGTAGCGGGAAAGAAGTTGTGAAATTTTCGTATTGTACTAATTTTACTTTGAATTTTAATTAAATAAATGTTAGTATGTTATGTTACTGTTTTATTTTCTCGCAATCGAAGTGAAAAGCAGAGTTTATAACTCGTGCACAAATGATTTTTATCCTCGACTTCTTCATCTGCCCTCGCCCTGCGGGCTCGGGCATATAACGATCTCGGATAATAATGACTTGCTTTATGCACTCGGCATAAAATCTACTATATATTCCTCAACAAACAGCATATACAATAAATTAAGTTGGTACATATAACCTTTGTGGACAAAAAATGCGTTTGGGGAGGCTGGCACCTAAACTAGGGAAACCCTATTATAGGAGACCAGGCCTCCACCTCCAGAATTGTTTTGTAAATGAAATGATTATAGGTAGAGAATAAAAAAATAACGTAACAGGTAATTACCAAGTTTTAAATAACTTAGTAGGTAGTAGTAACATGCAAAAAAAGAAAAAAATATATCATAACAATGAAATAATAAGTGATTGTTATTGTTGTGCGCGTGTGTGTGTGTGTGAGGTAGTGCACATTATTACTTTTATACAGGCGAATCTACTTTTGATACGGTTTGTTTAAATATATTATTAGTAGCATCGGGTCATTCGACTCGAGAATCCACTCGTTAAGAAGAAGAAGCATTATAGTTACCTGCCCTCTAGCGATACGCGATAATTTTATGAAAGCCAAAACTGCTGGCGACCTGACTCCTATTTACGGACCCTAAAACTTTCAAATTCACCCCTCCTAGACAAAGCATTTTACAGCTAGAGTTCGTCCAAACCCAAGTCATCCTGTGCCCCCTACAAGCCTCATATATAGTATTATAGAGCCATATTATGGAGAATTGAGAATCAAAAAATAATTTATTTGCCATAAACAGAGTTACATTAAAGTATTACAAATATGTATTAAATCATGCCTGCTTAGCTAATATTAATAGCATCCAAAAATAACAAAATATCAACAAAAATAAATTATACAATTGCATTTAAAATAATACGATAATTCTAATGATAACAATAAATTAAAATATCAGTTTTATTTTAATGTTTAGTTGTACTCGTATGTGCATTGTTTGCATGTAGATATTTGATTTATAATTCAGAAATTCGTCCAGGGGTAAAAAATATTGTCTATCAACCATATACGTAGCCATCTAATATTCTATTCAGGACTTAAAACTTTCAAATTCACCCTTCCTAGACAAGGCATTTTACAGATGCCTAACTATTTAGAGCTTTTAAATTCACCCTTCCTAGACAAGGCATTTTACAGATGCCTAACTATTTAGAGCCCGTCCAAGCCAGCCTGTCTCCTCAGTCCTCCCACAAGCCTCAGACACACTGTGGAGCCAGATTATGGAGAATTGAGCCATCTAATATTCCCTGTGATGTTCTCTCCCTGCGGGCTAGGGGGCTATTCTCAACAATCAGAAGGAAACGTGCGACAGTAGTGAAGATCAAGATAAAAATACACGTACCTACTGATAACATAAATATTAAGATTCATCATTCAAATAGTAATATTCTTCCATGCTGGTCCCCAGGCCAATGCTCCCAAGCAAGAGAAAAACATAGAATGGGTCAGCTGCATTTCCTCCCGGGTATGGTGTAAAAACCAGCTAAGGGATGGGCTGACAACCTGTCACTACAGCAATATACCTACAAATCTATCTTAAATAACCCTTAAAACCTTAACCCTTAAAAGTTATTTACGCTCTGCCTACCCCATTAGGGATAAAGGCATGATTATAAACATCGGGCTATTTTAATTTACATACCAACTTTTTCTAATCAGATCCTTCTTTCAAATTGGCTAGAAGCTAAATGTTTGGAACGTAGCAAAAAATATATAGTGCGTTCCCATTATCTTTGCAGATTAGATTTTCACGCAATTTGAGCTTGCCAATCATGCCCCAACCGTAGTTTTCCACGCTTCTAGATTAGCGAAAAAGCTATGCGCTTTGAAGATCGCCGCCCGGCTGGTCAGCGGCGTCTTTGATCTCCCGGCTCGCGATATGAGCTCACTTGCAGGAAATTAAAATAACATGGCGACTGTCAACATCAGAATACATGCACCAGGTTTTTTTACGTTCGTTGACTTCCATGACTCAGGTTGAAGTGCATAGGATAACTGAAATATGAAGGGTGTCCTAATATTTATACTTCCATGCTGGACTGGGAGAGAGAGAAAAACATAGAATGTGCCAGCTGCATTTCCTCCCGGGCATGCTGTAAAATCCAGCTAAGGGATTCGAGGGTTTTAGTATATTGCAATTTAGGCGATGGGCTGACAACCTGTCACTACAGCAATATACCTACTAATCTATCTTAAATAAACCCTCATAACTTTGTCAGACGTGGCGGAGCGACCAATGTTTGGGTTGTTTCCGCTCTGCCTACCCCGTTCGGGATACAGGCGTGATTATATGTATGTATGTATGTACTAATATTGGAATACTACACAGCTTTTCAACCACGAATAATGTTAATCTTAGGATGTTATGGGATCCTACCTCGATATACATTCATACATATAACAACATATACAAGGGTCGTTTCGCCACGTCTGATAAAGTATTGACATACATAGATACATACATATATATAATCACGCCTTTATCCCTAATGGGGTAGGCAGAGCGCAAACGACCCAAACAAAGGTAGTCCCGCCACGTCTGACAAAGATTTGAGGGTTATTTAAGATATATTTTTAGGTATATTGCTGTAGTGACAGGTTGTCAGCCCATCGCCTAAATTACAATATACTGAAACCCTCGGATCCCTTAGCTGGATTTTACAGCATGCCCGGGAGGAAATGCAGCTGGCACATTCTATGTTTTTCTCTCGCTCCCAGTCCAGCATGGAAGTAAAGTTTTGAGGGTTACATAATATAAATTTCTAGCAATATTGCTGTAGTGACAGGTAGGCCCATCGCCTAAATTGAAATATACTGAAACCCTCGGTACCCTTAGCTGGCTTTTACAGCATACAGCGGGTACATTCTATGTTTTTTTCTCGCTCCTAGGTCAGCATGATAGAACCTCGATATGTGGTAAGTACGTAATATGTGTTTTGCGGCAAATAAACAGCTTTTTCTTTGGAACTTAGAACTTTATCAAAGACTGAGTCTCCTATATCATCACTTATTTACCAATACTAAATACTATATTTTATCTCTCACATAACGTAAAATTATAAAATGTTTTGTGATATTACCCAATATACTGATACTAGCGCGTAACTGAAGCTTTCAGTGTCACTGATAGTCGATAATATCCATGTTTGTATCGGGCATCGAACTCGCGTCCCGATACAAGTTTACTATCAAGGTGCTCGCTACGACACTCTTGAAGAAAGTACTGTCAGATAGGGTTGCCCTTACTACGAAATGTCTCAAGGAAAAGGCAGATTTTCTATGATTATTTATTTATTTGTTAAGAAATTTTTACAAAGGTTATACATGAAAACATTAATATTAAAGTGTCATAAAAACCTTAAAAATTAGGTTTATCCGTATACTTAACATTTAACGTCGGCACTTGGCAACACTAGATTCTCAAACAATTGATAGAAAATATGAAATAAACAAGTCCAAAGGGCAATCCGTTCGGACACGCACGGGTTGATTCCGTACTAAGTAATAATTATTTATGATTTATTTAGGTTCCTAATAAAGTATGTCTTTAATTTATTTTTGATATTTTTTGAATTTATATCTTGTTTTAACGAGTAGGGAAGGTCGTTAATAAGTTTAGGCACTAGATATCTAAATATTTTCTTACCTTCTTTGATTTTGAAATTCAGGTAACCATAGTTCAGCTTTAGAAACACGTCGGGTATTTGTTCCGTGGTCGATATTATGTTGTATACATACATACATACATATAATCACGCCTTTATCCCTAATGGGGTAGGCAGAGCGTAAACGACCAAAACAAAGGTCGTTCCGCCACGTCTGACAAAGTTTTGAGGGTTATTTAAGATATATTCGTAGGTATATTGCTGTAGTGACAGGTTGTCAGCCCATCGCCTAAATTGCAATACACTGAATCCCTCGGATCCCTTAGCTGGTTTTTACAGCATACCCGGGAGGAAATGCAGCTGGCACATTCTACGTTTTTCTCTCGCTCCCAGACCAGCATGGAAGTAATATGTTGTATATATGTTGTATATCCTTATTGAAATAATGTTCCACTAAAAATAAAAAAGAAGAACTTAACTATGTCCTGTACGGGCAGGATTTTAAAAAAGAAAAAATAGGGTCATAATATACCTCGACAATGTTGATAACTGCCTCCGTGGTCTAGTGGCTAGTGTCATGGACTCCCGATCCGGAGGTCCTGGGTTCAATTCCCACGGGGTAAAACACAAAGTTGATATTTGAGAATTTATCACTTTGTGAATTTTTCCCCAGTTTGGGTAGGACATTGCAGGCTAAATTACAATTAAAAAGTTAATTAAAAGAAAAAGATTTCGTGCATCGGAGGGCACGTTAGGCCGTCGGTCCCGGTCTCTGTCTTTGATAGTGGTCGTTACACAAAACCATGTCAGAGGCCTGATAGTTGTGCTACTAGGCGGTTTAAAAACTCTGACACCAGGGTTCATCGGGTCCATAGACTCGATACCCACTCGACAGAAGAAGAAGAAGACTGTTGATATTATAGTAGTCAAGATAATAGGTACTCGTAGATCACATTTGACAGGTCTTTAATGTATAAGTTATAGGATTTATTTTTCTATTTCTATGCTGGTATTTTTTTACTATGGGTTGAGAGCTGTCAAATAATTATTTACTATAAGTTTGACAAACGCAGTACAAGATATTTTTACTTGTGTTTTACCTATGTAAAATGTTCTTGTACGATTTGTATCAGCGTAACAGTGTTATGTACCAAAATATGAACCTAAGTTTGATATTTTTTTAACGGAGTAGAATGTAGTAACCTAACAAAACAACAAACCCGTTTGAGGTTTATCAGTGTAATTCTAATTTTGGGTGTATTTGTTTTTGTAAAGTAATAATAAAAAAAACAAATTACATTTTTTTTTTTATTATGTTTGAGGAGCCCGATGGTGTAGTGGATAAGGCCGCTGCCTCCTGAGCGGGGAGGTCGTGGTTCGAATTACACCACATACCAATGTGTTTTTCGGTTTTCGAATTTCATATGTACGTTTATTAGGCGCTTTTTCCGTGCTTCAGAAGGCACGTTAAGCCGTTGGTCCCAGTTAATAACGTTTAATGCCATAGATATTAGTCGTTAAGCCATGTCAGAGGCCAGTGCTAAGCATTAGCGGCCTGAAAACTCTGACCTAATCTAGGATTGGGTCTGATTTCCCTTCTTGGTTGCAGAGGTCAGATGGCAGTCGCTCAGTGTAAAAACCAGTACCCTCGTTCAATCCCCTAGATTAGGTAGCCGACCCCGTGAGGTACGGGATAAGGCTAGGGAGATGATGATGTATGTACTTTTATAATCTTACAGTAAAATTCATAAATCCAAAAGCCAGTATCAAATAGCTAAAGTTTTGTTTGTGTTACCCATTTTTATACTAAGTAGGTACATAGTTTTATCATGTTCATACTTTCTATAAAAGCAAATAATTTGGATTAAAATAATATAAAAAAAACAAATTACTATCTTTTGATATCCCTATACATTGTTTAATCGCTGATATTAATATCTTGTATTGGGCACTTTAAGTAATCTAACACTCAGCTTAGCAACCGTAATCCGTATTGAAAATATTGTTAAGGAAAAAATATAATACATTAATATAACACCTTTTTATTATATATAACAATTTATTGAAACATCTAAGTTCGTGAAAATATTTTACACTGATTTATTAACCAAAACTACTCTACTACAGCAATAGTAAATAGAACATGTTTCGGATTTACAGAATTTAGCCATGTTTGTTTATTTGAAAATTTATACAGGGTAAGAATTATTTTACAATACAGTTCTAACTGTTAGTCCTTGAACCTCTATATCTAACATCGAAATATATCCCAAAATCTTTATTTTTATTTACGAGGATTACCTACCTTCCCGAGTGAAATCGAATGACGTAAAGTTACTGCAGATAAAAAACTGCAGTTTTAATTGACGTAACGAAATGTTGCAAGTTATTGCAAGACCCGGTATGGCAGCCATTTTGTGCAGGTACAGTGTTTTCCTTGAAGAGCGTGTTTGCTCAACTGAGCGCGCTGCAACCGACTGCTGGACAATTTCCCATTTTTTTCTATGTTATGGTAATAGTCAGTAAGACCCGGTATGGCGGCCATTTTGTGCAGGTACAGTGTTTTCCTTGAAGCGCGTGTTTGCTCAACTGAGCGCGCTGCAACCGACTGCTGGACAATTTCCCATTTTTTTCTATGTTATGGTAATAGTCAGTAAGGCCCGGTATGGCGGCCATTTTGTGCAGGTACAGTGTTTTCCTTGAAGCGCGTGTTTGCTCAACTGAGCGCGCTGGAACCGGCTGCTGGACAATTTCCCAAATATTTCGATGTTATGCCCGAGTACCGACAGCAATGCAAACAAGTGACTAGGCGTTTTATAGTTTATGTAGATCATTACGTATGTACATCTATTAAAATTATATTTAAATAAAGTATATTATAGACTGAAACCACGAAAATTTTGAGCTTATGATAAACAATAACGTGTATGGTTCATTTTCAGTTTTTCAGACACAAAGAAAAGTTTTTCTCTGCGTATTTTTGCTAACGAGTACTTAGAATTGTAAATTTCAATGTTATTTTATAATTAACGAAACTCTAGGTTTGTAAGAAAACATGTTATTTCTTTTGATATTGTTATTAAATAACTGTATATTTTCTAAATAAAGATAAAAAAAGTATATTTAGATCCGATCAAAGATAAAAATAAATTAAATATGCGGTTTATATTGATAGGACTAGGTAACGCATTTTCAAGTAGGTACTAATCCTAAATAAAATATATTTTATTGAGGATTATTTCACTTCATAATCAATCACTTTATATTCTGACTTTTAGTTCAAAGGTTAAAAAATACTCTCTTACAATTTACAACCCTTGTGTCAATTTTTAATTTCAATGAAAACAGTATATAATAAAGGTTTACCTGTGTGGTTTTTAAATTGTAGAATAAATCGCGCATTGATGTCTTTTATACGGGGTGTACTGGACAGCGTCCCGTAAACTAATACGGGTGTAATGGACAGCGTCCCGCAAAATAATTGTTCAGTCAACGACACTAAACAACATTCATCAGGAAATTCTTTCAATAAGTGAAAATTTAAATTGGCTTTGCCATACAAAATTGTCTGATCGAGGTGGACATTTTGTATGGAAAACCCGTAAACCAGTTATTCTTCGTGTCCCGTAAAAAAAGAACCAGTTCAGTTACGTTGCCTGAGCAACTTCTATCAGTTTGCGGGACGCTGTCCCTTACACCCGGTATGACGTCAATGCAAATAAAGGTGTAAAAAATGTTTTACTTTTAAACATAATAATTTAACTTAAATAAAATTTAAAGTTTAAAATACATGAACATCCTTTCTATGCAGAATTCAGACTATGATGAACCCATATCGTACTTAAATGTGTTTTTCTGCTGTCGGTAGCTGTTATCCAAGATGGCGGCTGGCTATGGTGCGGAACGCCTTACGACCTCCGTGGTCACGGCATTTCGAAACTTGGGTAGGTATTTACGAGCTATTTCACCTTGTAGGTACTTATTATTTATTACATACATACTTATTATTCACATATTTATATTTTAAATAAAGGATTTAGAGTTTTTTTACAGTTGATTCAACTTGAAGTAACGTAAAAATATTTGGATCCTGACATACTATCCTACATCATGGAGAGTTAACTAGCTTACTTCCATGCTGGACTGGGAGAGATAGAAAAACATAGAATGTTCCAGCTGCCCTTCCTCCCGGGCGTGCTGTAGAAGTCAGCAAAAGGGACTTGAGGGTTACAGTGTAGTGTAATTTAGGCGATGGGCTGACAACCTGTCACTATAGCAATACTCATTACAATCTAAAAATGCCCTCAATTTTTGTCAAACGTGGCGAAAGCGCCTTTTACGAGGCGTTTCACGCTCTGCCTACCCCGTAAGGGATAAAGACGTGATTTTATGTATGTATGTATCATGGAGAGTATGAGTCGACAGCAATTAATATCAACGAATATAGAACTGAGTAGTACCTACATATGACTGTGTATTATGAAATAATAGAAAATAAAAGAAGTTAAATTTATATTTCACCACCTTCAAGTGGTATCTTCTAAATTATTCAGAAACAGGCATAATCTCCAAAGTTTGCATTTTAAAGTCATTTTTATTTCAAGTCCGTAGCGGAAGGTGACAAATTGTTAACAATGTAATAAGATCAAACAATCATTAGGGAAGTCCACTGGAGACGGAGTTTCATAAGTTCAATTGAATGGAAAAATCGGGACGGACTAATCACGACGCGACTTGGACCCGTTATGCCGCAGGTCACCAAGAAATAATCAAATTACACATAATAAAATAAATTTTGTAAGTTAGTAGATACTTAAGGCCGTATTAATAAACAGCACTTGAGACAGTACTTTGAGTAAGTATCAGAAATGTAATTTCAGTACAATATGACCTGTCAAATCCATACACTGCTCTCAATCTTGAGATAGTTTTATAAATACGAGCCTTAAATACCTACATCCACAGGTAGGTACTTACTCACATAGTTATGTGAAGCCATTTGGCTTCTTCTTCTGTCGAGTGGATATCGAGTCTATCGACACGATGAACCCTGGTGTCATAGTTTTGAAACCGCCTAGTAGCACAACTATCAGGCCTCTGACATGGTTATGAGTAACGACCACTATCAAAGACAGCGACCGGGACCGACGGCTTAACGTGCCCTCCGAAGCACGAAATCTTTTTCTTTTTCGGACAATCAGGTGATTCAGCCTGCAATGTCCTAACCAAACTGGGGAAAAATTCACAAAGTGATAAATTCTCAAATATCAACTTTGTGTTTCCCCCCTGGGAATCGAACCCAGGACCTCCGGATCAGGAGTCCATGGCACTAGCCACTAGACCAAGGAGGCAGTTAAGAGCCATTTGTCTGAAAGCGATGAACAAATATTTTCTTTCCCGCCAGTAATAGGACCACAACATCAGATAGTTACATGCAATTTAGGCGACAATTTTTTTTGTATCCGAATTTTCTCTAAATAATTGTTTTGATATTTTTAAATATCGTCATCGTTAATGAAAATGTTTAATTTCTGCCTACTCTGTACAAAATATATGTTTAATTTTATGCATGGAGATTACAATCTAAAGCTACAGTTTTACAGCTTTCGATCCTTCCTGGCAGACAGCGTATATTCAAAAATGTACCAATATTTCCCATAAATGCCAAGGTAACACGTTTGTCTGTTAATTTTGTACATCTGCTACCTCTAATAGATGGGTAGTTCTCCTTGACGGAAATGTTTTGACGGAATTTATTATCACTATTACATAAAAACAATTTCATTTTACTTTTATATTATTACTTTTGCAATGTGTAGTGTTGTAAACTTTCACTGTTTCCTGGGAATATAGAATAATTCTATTCTATTCTTAATAAATAAACAACCTAAATATAAGATATGAGTGAATGTTTCAATACGCCGTCTGCCAGAAAGTATCGACAGCGGTATTTAAGTATATTCCAGCTTCCTAGTTATCGTTTATCTTGTCCTGCCTGCCTCACTCTCGTCCACCGCTCTTCCGCTAACAATTAAGCCCGAATTTAAAAATCACCTTTATTTAAGAGCGCCGGGGCCTGAGATCGGTAATTTTGTTCAAATTTTCTTTAAAAATTCCGATGTCCGCTTAATGGAGTAGCGGCCATGTTTATTTTGACTTCTTGATTCAATACCGTTGTTCCAACTTTGAATTAGAGGAAGGATTTTTTATTTTATTAATTACTTTGAGTGTTGTACAATTTAGAATATCGATTTTATTGCTTTAAGATTATGTTGGTCAATCAGATTATTTGAATTTTAAATTTGTCGGTATTTAAATAGCAGAAACCTAAAGCCAGCAGGCAGTTAAAAAACCGGCAACACTGAAACAGATAAAGGAGTAGGTAAATACAAACAAAACGTGCAAAATACACTTATACCTAATATCTACAACTATACCATACGTATTTCCTTGCCTATATACCTACATACAAGCAAGGCAAGATATTATTATTTAAAATGTAAAACTGTTCCCAGACATAGGTTGACCTTATAATGCCGAACATGCAATGCCCGAATGCAGGGGCGATAAGAATGTTTGCAGAGCGGTTCCGGGATGTCGCGACGACGTTATCACACGATGCGCCCGCGCAGCCAGACTAAAGGATCGTAGCTTTAAAGGTGCCAAGTATTAATCTACATGTTCCTTCTGCGTTACATTTATGGATAAATAAACTCATTGTATTACCTTCTATTTTTTTATAGTTCACATCTATCACAGACTGATTAAATATACTGAAACATTAGTTATAAAACGTATTTATAAAGCGATCTCAAGATTGAGAGCAATGATTGATTGACAGTTCGCTTGTATTTGTATCTGAAATGACATTTCAGATACAAACTCAGTTGCTTGTCGTCTCAAGGCCGGATTATAAATACGGGCCTAGGAGTCTAGAGATCTACGCTAGAGTATACCCGATAAGGAAAACAGCAATGTTATTTTATTTCTACTATGTAGTATTAGAACTTATTTTATAATTATTAATCTTGGTTTAGCTAATGGCTACCCCTGACTGAAATGGTCTTAAACGGTAATAAGACAAGTCAATAAACCCCGTTGTTTCAGATTTCAGCGGCTGAAGCTGAAATGACTCACTTGCTCTTTTATTTTGGTTGAAAACAAAAATATAAAAGTCAGAATAAGCCTATCGCTTATAACCTGTAAGAGCTATTTTGAGGAATAAGTAAAGCCTTGTAAAAGGTGTTATAGTGACGGGTCCCTGCTGGCATTCTACAGAACTCCTAAAAAGAGAAGAAGCTGAAACATTCCATGGTTTTTATCATTCCTGGTCCAGCATGAAAGTATAAAACTAGGTAAGAAACTGCTAGTTTTTCAAAATACTTATTTGTAGTAAATATCGGGTAACAAAAGTGCTATGACCGGCGTAGTGTATCCTTAGCAAACCCTTAATCTATGCCTGGAAAGGGAAGTAGCCGGCACATTCTATAATTTTTATTTTCTCCAAGTTTATTAGAGAACTTCTTCCATACTGATCTGGGAGCGAGAGAAAAACATAGAATGTGCCAGCTGCATTTCCTCCCGGGCATGCTGTAAGATCCAGCTAAGGGATCCGAGGGTTTCAGTATATTGTAATTTAGGCGATGGGCTGACAACCTGTCACTACAGCAATATACCTTCAAATCTATCTTAAATAACCCTAAAAACTTTGTCAGACGTGGCGGAACGACCTTTGTTTAGGTCGTTTACGCTCTGCCTACCCCATTAGGGATAAAGGCGTGATTATATGTATGTATGTATGTATTTTATGCCACTACGGGTATAATGGGTACTTCCCCATTAGGGATAAAGGCGTGACTATACTTAAAATATAGAGTACCTGTTGTTTCATTTAATTATTTGCAATGGGCTCGATAATTGATACCACCGGCTAAAACTAAAATTAAAATCTATGTGTCACTTTCAAAATAATAAAATGAAAAAGGACAAGCGATTTATACTCTACGGTTTGTCGACGCGCTTAAACACTTTACCCCAGTTTTATATAAAACCACTGACTATAAATCAAAAACTAGAGAGAATAGATTTCCTTTTCCAATAATATTAATCTGAAAGTGACAAATAGATTTTAATTTTAGTTGTAGCTGGCAAATCTAGAATCGAGCCCAAAGTCTACTAAATATGTGTTAAGGGAAACAAAGTGTTCTATGACTGTTTAAAGTTTGCGTATAACCGGCGGAGTGTGTACTGAATAAACCTCGCCGCGTGACGTCACGGCTGTAATTTGAATAACTCACACAAACTTTCTACAAATAAATAAACTAAACTAAACTTTATCATCAGGTAACAAAATATTAGTATTTTTCAGTTGGTATGAGTCTCCTGACTGCAGGTAGGAAATATAAAAACGTTACAGGTGCGTAAGAAACTCCTATAGTCCCTAATGGGGCAGGCAGAGCGTAAACGACCTAAACTAAGGTCACGTCTGACAAAGTTTTGAGGGTTAATAAAGATGGATTGTTAGGTATATTGGTGTAATGACAGGTTGTAAGCCTGTCGCCTAAATTACAATATACTGAAACCCTCGGATCCCTTACCTGGTTTTTACAGCATGCCCGGGAGGAAATGCAGCTGGCACATTCTGTATTTCGTTCGCTCTCAGGCCAGCACGGAAGACTCCTAAATAACTGTCAAAAATGTATGCGTTAGTCATCAGCCGCTATATGACTGAGCCTCCACTAATTTTATCATTCATATTAGCGAGCACACTGGAAAATATTTAATTCACAGGAAACTCTATTGGCCATTCTCTGGATTTACTCCTTAGTTGTCCCACTTAGGATGACATGGGGTGATGTTATTCTAACCTGGCATCACACAAGTATACGCAAATATTATTAACATCCAACCAAACCGTTTTCTGTTCACAAATTTATTTTTTTAACACTACCAAGCTCCTCCAAGTGATCCAGTGATCCGAGGTTTTCAAGAAATATTGTATTAAACATAAAATAATGCAGGCCATTTAGCGAAAAGATTCGAAATCTTAAACGTATGCTCTACAAATTCCTTTTTCAAACAGAATTTGACGTATATTTATTTTTAATAATGAAATGCCATAGATACTACAACAACACAAAGGACTTTGTAAGTAAATACATAATATCGCCAAACCTAGCATGGAAATACAGAGTGGAACGGAGCGTCGTATCCGTCGGGACACGCACCCGTATTGACTGTTTGTACTGCGCATGCTTGTGACGCAGGGCTAAGGATACTGAAACACTCGCAGCGGCTAGTTGGAAACGAATTATAATTTACAAATTAATCCTCTATTTTTAACTATTTACCTACAGATCGTATATAATGGAAACTTAAAGCAAAAATACGTAAGTCATCATCTCCCTAGCCTTATCCCGTATCTCACGGGGTCGGCTACCTAACATAGGTGATTGAACGAGGGTACTGGTTTATACACAGAGCGACTGCCATCTAACCTCCGCAACCCATTAGGGAAACCAGACCCAATCCTGGATTAGGTCAGAGTTTTGAAGCCGCCAATGCTAAGCTTCTCTGATATGGCTTAACGACTAATATCAACGGTATTAAACGATATTAACTGGAACCAACGGCTTAACCTGCCTTCCGAAGCACGGAAAAAGCGCCGAATAAACGTATATATGAAATTCGAAAACCGAAAAACACATTGGTACGTGGTGGGATTCGAACCACGTCCTCCCGCTCAGGAGGCAGCGGCCCTATCCACTACACCATCGGGCTCTTTTCGCAAAGCAAGAATACGTAAGTGTACGTAAGGGTACGTTTTATTTTTCATGATCACTATTCTGTTCCTAAATCCGTGGTGGCAGTTGTCAGTATAGTGAGTAGACTTCTTCGAATGGGTATTTGAAATAACGGAGGCAACACAAGAGCACTACAACAGTTTTACGAACAATCAATCCTATGACTGTGTAGGCCTATGTTTGTTTGTAGAGTTGATAGAAATAGGATCACCACATACTCTACGAAATTTTAATTTAAATATTTATCATGTCCCTTCCAGTGCTATCTTGCTCTATATCAGTGATTTCAGTAAACACTGTATCAGTAGGATTGCAAGAGGAAAGTCCCAACTGGGTTATACAGTTAAATAATTTGTGTAATATTAATAGTATCAAATATTGTTAATATTATCTAAATTATTTTAAATACGTTTGTAATTATTCATTACTTAAAATGTAGAGACCGAATCATCGTTATATTTATATTTGTTTACTGCTGGCCATCATTAACAGACGAACAAAAAAAGAAACACATAAATCAAATGAAGAACAATCCATTAACTCGATCTACAATAAAAAAGAAAACTTGTGGCGCGATGATTGGCCGCCGCGCCGACGGGGGCTCGCTATTGGCCGCCGTCGCGCGCCGTGCGATCTGTAACCTGATACTTTTTAATAATGGTTCCTCCGGCTAATGCGATCGCTATAGAGGCTATATTACACCACGTAGGTTATTCCATTACATAGTGGCCCAAATGCGGCCTTAAGTGCCCGATGCCAACTGTGGGAAGGGGCCGGTTGTTTCGGGTTTCTGAGTCCATCGCTTGCGGTCCGATCAGCCAGGCTTGTTCAGATAAGGGTGCTGCGGTCGTTTTATTGTTCTGTTAATCTCCTAATGCGCCAAAACATTAGAAAATGGGCCTAAGTCAAACAGTTTGTTAGGGAATTGTTTGTATGCTTAACGATAAGCCACCGTTGATTTGAATATAAGTTAATTAGAAGTAATGCTTAGAACAAATATGAAGTAACAGTAAACAACTGTTGTAAATTAACCGCGATCAAGTTCTAATAGATAAAACAAAAAAATCACAACGCAATCTAGAGACTAATCACAATACAAGCACTGTAAAGCATTATCAAACAAGTTATTGCTCAAATACGCAAGACTCACTCGAGTCGCTCATTGATGTGGCTGTGCAAACAAAAATATCGACTGTTCGATATCGGGCGCGTTCCGTTCCAATCGATACTGACCCCGCGCGATACGCCGCGACAATCAGCAAACACTGACCAAGATGATAAACGGAACGTTGAACGCACCTTTACCGAAAATATCGCCGTAAACCTTCCATTTTCAAATTGAGTTGCAATTTCGACGCTTCAATGATCGCCATATTTTTTATTTTGTGCCATCGGTCACGGTTCTCGGAAAAGGCGTGAAACATATTTCCCGAATGAGTCGTCCGGAAATATACGATATTAATATACCTATCTAACTATACCTACTCGCGCATTCCACCGTAGATGTTTTATCGCTTTGTTTGCAAACGTTATCGATTCAAATTTTGTTGTTTGGCTGTCAATCGTAGCTTGCTTTGCTTTGATGATTTACTACATTTGTAGGCGTTTAATCAGTTCTAATCAATCGTGCAAATATTATGGGTTTTATAGAGATGCTTACGCGAAAATTATAACACTATCTAATGAGGTACCTTTTCAGGATAAGGTACTAGAATTACAATGAATACAAAATAAACTTACAAAATAAAATTACTTCCATGCTGGACTGGGAGTGAAAAAAAATCATAGAATGTGCCAGCTGCATTTCCTCCCAGGTATGCAGTAAAAACCAACTGACGGATTAGAGGGTTTCAGTATATTGCAGGCTGAATCACCTGATTGTCCGAAAAGAAAAAGATTTCGTGCTTCGGAGGGCACGTTAAGACGTCGGTCCCGGTCGCTGTCTTTGATACTGGTCATTACTTAAAACCATGTCAGAGGCCTGATAGTTGTGCTACTAGGCGGTTTATTAACTCTGACACCAGGGTTCATCGGGTCGATAGACTTGATACCCACTCGACAGAAGAAGAAGAAGTATATTCCAATTTAGGCGATGGGCTGACAACCTGTCACTACAGCAATATATCTATAAATCTATCTTTAATAACTCTCAAAACATTGTCAGACGTGGCGGACTTTTGTTTAGGTCGTTTATGCTCTGCCTACCCCATTAGGGATAAAGGCATGATTATATGTATAATAATAAACACACACCATGCGAAATTTTAAAACATATTGTTATTTTTAGAAATTGTTGGTTTTTCGATAAACTCTACTTACCTACATAGAGTTAACTTAACGTTTTTAATATTATTTTGTTGTTATTTCACATTGTGTCGATTTAGGTGTAGGTAAAGTAATACTTATGTACATTACATACGTTTTTACTGTTGGCAAATAAGTATTCATTAATTATTTAATTTTAGGTTATTGTACTGACTATTTATTATTTATTTTAATAGTTATAACAATTTTCTAATAAGAATATATTCTTCTTTGAAAGACGTACCTACACATGCTTTCAATAAGGCACATCGTCCCGATTGCAACCTTCAATCACCCACATCTTGGGAGCAATGACCCGCCGCCATCTTGTTGAACTAATTATTGCATCATGGCGGGTCTAACAAGATCTAAGAAACAAGATTGGTTTCAATCGACGCTAATCATTCCGAGTCTGCTACTTTTAATATACGTTAGGTAGGATTAAGCTAGTTTCGATCTATGTGGAAAAGATAAGACTCTACATTTAGATGATTCTATCTACATAACATTTTAATACTAAACGATAAACAAGTGTTATTCATAATGAAAACTGATCTGCTTATTTGTTTGTATTGAAATGAGGGTTAGGGTAGAGTGTGGTTTTCTTCTCTCGTGATGAATATCCTCGTATAGGATCAAAACGTCGAGTGCTAACCCACTTTTCAATACATTACATTTGCTGTTCGCTATTTATTGATCTATTGTTACACGGTATGACAATAATGTGGTAAGTTTAAACATGTACATTCTACCAGACATTTTATCCCTTGGAGCAATAAGAAAAACATAGAATGTTCCAAGTAATCCTCATAGCAAACACCACGTCCATCGCAACGTTGAGATAAACGTAAAAAGTGGGGTAGGTAGATCTACCCCTTAGATAAATATAGGTACATGATTTTATTTATTTATGTAAAGTTTTAATTTCATTTTTAGTTACGTGTCTACGACTTAAAAAAAAACACTTACCTATCCCATACTTACACAACATATCACAAAGAAAACTCGTTACGAAGTGGCCATTCCCTCACTTTCAGCCAATTCATCTTGCGGGCAGCCTGACTCCTCATAAATCATACCCTGTGACGGCAGATGTCGCCACGTACGTCATGATGACCAGAGGATATTGGATCTTTTATACATTCTATTAAATAATTCAAATAATCGAATTTCTTCCATGCTGGCCTGGGAGCGAGAGAAAAACATAGAATGTGCCAGCTGTATTTCCTACCGAGCATGCTGTAAAAACCATATTAGAGCTCCGAGGGTTTAGGTATATTGTAAATTAGGCGATGGGCTGACAATCTGTCACTACAGCAATATACTTACAAATGTATCTTAAATAACTCTCAAAGCTTTGTCAGACGTGGCGGAACGACCTTTGTTTAGGCCGCTTACGCTCTGCCTTCCCCATTAGGGATAAAGGCGTTATTA
Source organism: Scrobipalpa costella (assembly GCA_949820665.1). NCBI lineage: Eukaryota > Metazoa > Arthropoda > Insecta > Lepidoptera > Gelechiidae > Scrobipalpa > Scrobipalpa costella. Next base: position 6,206,468 of record OX463314.1, read on the forward strand.
TATGTGTGTCTATTAAAGAACACCTGAAAATATTTCAGTTTTGTGTTCATCCTGAACTGAAACCGTAGAGTCAGTCTGGTTTTTAATTTCTTTGGCAAATTAACGTTTCAGATATGTGTGTTTTAAAATAGACATAACAAATCTAGGTGGGTTTGTTTTTGTACAAATATTTCTCTATTAAAAATACAATTGACAGGACAAAATGGATTAATTAATATTAGGTACAAAAATTATGTCAGCCATCCTTCAACTAAATAGTTATCAACCAACTCTACATCTTTGTAAGGAAATATTGAAAAGTAAGGTCAAAAATTTAATTACCGAAATCCTTAGTGAAATTCCATACCTTCTACATGCTACGCAGACTAAGCTAGGGTATTCTAGATAGAACGCATCAATATCTGGAAGCGATTACATTAAGGCCGCACTCGTCACTTCCACCTTTGGTCGGTACTGGCTGGCAATACGGCTAAGTGCCGCGGATGATGGATGCTGTTTGCTCGACAAATAGTTAGTCTACTACACAAAAGTCTGAAGTTTTCAGTGATTTCTACTTTAAAATTAGTTTAGCATATTCGTAACACTATTCTATCTGCACTACACGAAATTATACTGGTTAATTTAACGTATTCTTAAATAACTTTGTATATGTATGTTTATGTAGGTTCTAGGTTATATGTATATGTAAAAGTCTACAGCGTGTACAGTCTTGTCCCCGTATATATTGTTATCTCATATTCAGTTTTACAGGTTGGCTGGAAGAGATCTCTTTATAGAGATAAGCTCTCCTTTGTGAACTAAATTTAAATTTGTTTATTTATTGTAATTTTTTTGTACGCAATAAAGAATATATACCTAACCATCATTGCTGATACTCGATAAAACGTACCTACCAATATCTGGAAGCGATTACATTAAGGCCGCACTCGTCATATCCACCTTTGGTCGGTACTGGCTGGCAATACGGCTAAGTGCCGCGGATGATGGATGCTGTTTGCTCGACAAATAGTTTTCAATTTTACTGCCCCCCTCCTCCCTTCCCTCCCCTTTTTTCCCCTTCGCGGGTTCCATCAGAGAGATGATTCGTGCTAGGGGCGGAAGTTTGGCGTTTGAAGCTTTTTTTAGTTGCGTCAGTAAGTGGGATTTTTAATTGTTATTGTTTGATGGCGGCAGAGAAATGTAACAGGGACATGTTTTACTGAAATAAAATGAAGAAGGATGAGAATTAAGTTTTCTTTTATAACAAACTTATATCCTACACATTTTCTATTATTTTAACAAGTCTGCGATCTTGTGTAGAAAACGCAATTTCTGTAAAATAATTTTACAGATTATGGTAACATATTTTATGTAGGTGTATATAGATAGATACATTAAGGAAGTATAGTGATTACGTATGTCCATGTTTTAGATAATTTCTGAATACATAGCAGGAAACAAAAGTATTCATACTAACTATTGTACGTAATACTCAAAGCCACGTAAAATGCTTTACATGTGGAACGTAGCTTTTAAGACGCTACCCCACGAACACTAGCGCCACCCCACAATCAAATAAAAATACAACTGATTTTTCAACCAATTTATCTCTAAATCTCAATATGATGTAAAATAGCAGTGTAGTAAAAGTTTATTTAGTTTTTTATTAAAGTTTTTGGTATTTATTTATACAAATATTTTATGGTAACTCTATTAATTTATTACAATTTTTGTATGTAAAAATGTGTAGGTAATATTGTATAAAGTATAGTACAGTTGTTTTCACTGCTGGCGGCACCGGTTTACACCGGGTAGCGCCTTAAGACGACAGCTATGCTTATCTACGCATTTCCTTACCTTCAGGAGACTACATACCTACACCTATATATCTATATGTTAAGGGTAGGTGTGTCGTATTCCGGCAGGGAGGCAAACATCCATATCTCAGAACACGTAAAAAACCTGTTATTATAAGATTTCTGCTCAGCAGGATGATTTAATGATCTATTTATTTTTTTCTTTTAAATTCACTTCAAAATAGTTTCTACTAATTGGGGTAGTGTAAGCTGTGATTTAGATATAACTGCTTCTGGCGCTAGTGTACGTCGCGTAGCACCTTAAAGCAACAGCTACGCTTATATACGCATTTCCTTACCTCCAGGAGACAGAATATAGTTCCATGCTGGCCTGGGAGCGAAAAAAAAACATAGAATGTGCCAGATGCATTTCCTCCCGGGCATGCTGTAAAAACCAGCTAAGGGAATCAGGACCACTCAAGGTTTCTGTATATTGCAATTTAGGCGAAGGCTGACAACCTGTCACTACAACAATAGGTAATATACCTACAAATCTATCTGACCCTCAAAACTTTGTCAGACGTGGCGGAGCGATCTTTGTTGGGTCGTTTGCGCTCTGTCTATCCCATTAGGGATAAAGGCGTGATTACATGTATGTAAGAGACAGTATATACCTACCGACATGTTAAGGGTAGTTGTGTCGTATTCCGGCGGGAAAGCAAACAACCATATCTCGGGACACGTAAAAAACCGCTTGCTTAGGTAAAAGAGGGGAGATTCGAAAGTTCCCTATCTATTCGATCTTGGTTAGATTTAAAATATATATTCTTTTGTAATATCTTTGTCTATGTTTGGAGACGCCTGGAGAGATAAAGGGGAGGCGTTTGCCCAGCAGTGGGGCGATTGATAGACTACAAACAAATATAATATATATATATCTTTGTTCTTTGGATGATGAAGAATGTGTTTTTTTCATCTGTATATATATGTTTGTCCTGTAAGCCACCGAAACTATTAGACTATAATGTCTAGAATGTGATTGTGGTTTCAAACATAAATCATTTTATTTAATGAAATTTCAGGACGTTATAAAAGCGGTTCTTTTTATCGTATGAGTTAAATAAATATGCAACAGAAAGACGATTAAAAATTAAGATTATTAATAGTGTTCAAAACCTACAGTTTTAAATATAAATTAATACCTTTCTGATTTTGGACCTTTCACGTGGTATGTTCTCTTAAAAGAATTTGCGCTTTATACTAAAGTTACTGCTAACACATGTTATAAGTAGATAAAGATAGATAAATTCTTTATTCACAGACTGCACAAAAAGTAATAAACAAAAAAAACTAATTATGTACTAAATACAAATAATCTTGAAAATAAATATAAAAGAAAAAATAACGATTTACAGCCGTGAACGGTTCTATCTCAGTGTTATAATGTCACACAGTGACGCTATCTTCAGATAGCACATAAGAAGGGAGAGGAATAATTAGGTCTGACCCAGAGAGAAAATAAAATATAAACTTTTTGTTGAAATTAACTTGGTTCTGCCACGAAAAAAAAAACAATATAATGTTGATACATGAATAACAATTTTGAACACTAAATATAGCCGGAATTAGTTTTAATTATTTATTATCAAAAAACAAGAAACAATACAAATTACAAATGCAGGATGGGAAACAGCATGAAATACATACATACATACATAAAATCACGCCTTTATCCCTTACGGGGTAGGCAGAGCGTAAAACGCCTCCTAAAAGGCGCTTTCGCCACGTCTGACATAAATTGAGGGCAATTTTAGATTGTAATGTGTATTGCTGTAGTGACAGGTTGTCAGCCCATCGCCTAAATTACAATACACTGTAACCCTCGAATCCCTTTTGCTGACTTCTATAGCATGCCCGGGAGGAAGGGCAACTGGAACATTCTATGTTTTTCTTTCTCTCCCAGTCCAGTATGGAAGATATGAAATATTGGAAAATTAGGTAAGTAACTCCTTTTTGCAACAGTAACAAATGCTTATGATAATCACATTTGAAAGTATGTTTAGTACGTGGGTACATAGAATAAAATATAACCTATTTAATAATATAGGCCCCTTGGCAAACGAGGTACGAGTATTTATGTTATCAAGTGTTAATTCCATGACGTCACGCGAAGCCTGCTCACGCCACGTCACATTCAGCCATTATAATGGCGAGCCTCCATTCCTGACTGTAATAAACTATGTGAGAAATGTATCTACTTTATTTTTTACTTTCTTTCATGCTGGCCTAGGAGCGAGAGAAAAACATAGAATGTGCCAGCTGCAGAAACGCGGGCATGCTGTAGAAACCAGCTAAGGGATCGGAGGGTTTCAGTATATTGTAATTTAGGCGATGGGCTGACAACCTGTCACTACAGCAATATACCTACAAATCTATCTTAAAAATCAAAACTTTGTCAGACGTGGCGGAACGACATTTGTTTAGGTTGTTTACGCTCTGCCTACCACATTAGGGATACATGCATGATTGTATGTATGTATGTATTATCTACTTTGTACTTCACTATAAGAGCCTTTCCACGCCACTATTTTATACTCTCTAAGGCCCATATTCTTTTTCCATGCTGGACTGGGAGCGAGAGAAAAACATAGAATGTGCCAGCTGCATTTCCTCCCGGGCATGCTGTATAAACCAGCTAAGGGATCCAAGGGTTTCAGTATATTGTAATTAAAGCGACAGGCTGACAATCTGTCACTACAGCAATATACCTACAAATCTATCTTAAACAATCCTCAAAACTTTGTCAGACGTGGCGGAACGACCTTTGTTTAGGTCGTTTCCGCTCTGCCTACCCCATTAGGGATAAAGGCGTGATTATATGTATGTATATGTATGTAAGGCCCATATTTTTAATCAGCACATTACAGCAAGTTTGAGTTCGTATCAGAAATGTAATTTCAGTACATTATGACCTGAGAAGTCCATATTTAATACTGCCCTCAATCTTGAGATCCCTTTACATTGCATTGTATTTGTCCTGCCCTTAAAATGTTTCTCATTCTCTTAACTGCCAGTGGGTTAGCTGGAAGAGATCATAGACATAAGTTCGCCCTTTTTGTAAACTTCATTTCTTGTATATTAATGCAATAAAGAATATATACAAACACGGGTCTTAGTACTTGAGGATACTGAAGTATGTTTTTGTATTTTAGATCAGATCCTAGTTATGTTACTTTGATTCAAAAATTATAACATACATACATACATCACGCATTTATCCCTAATGAGGTAGGCAGAGCGTAAACGTACTAAACAAAAGTCGTTCCGCCACGTCTGACAATGTTTTGAGGGTTATTTAAGAAAGATTTGTAGGTATATTGCTGTAGTGACAGGTTGTCAGACCATCGCCTAAATGGCAATATACTGAAACCCTCGAAACCCTTAGCTGGTTTTTACAGCATGCCCAGGAGGAAATGCAGCTGGCACATTCTATGTTTTTCTTTTGCTCCCAGTCCAGCATTAATACAACATCAAATGACTAACGCCACAAGTATGACATACTTAGATGTTTCTCAAATGTAATTGTAAGTATTTATTATCATATACAACGTTTATATGTTACGAACTTGACATATTAACTGAATTCAAAGTTCATAAGAAATCCGAACAATTTATTGTTGCATCACAAACAATGGCCAGATTTACCAGAAATTCCTCTTCATAGGACCGTTACTCAAAAGAAGTGTGTTATTTATTTATTTTTATTGTAACACCACACAACGACCTCGGACCTCGCTGACATAATATCCAGATCCAACAAAAACCCAGTCACAATACCAAAACACAACATTCTGACAGCCAATAAGAAAAAACCTCAAGTGATTCTGTATAAAACTTATGAGGGCAACACTTTTTCTTGTGCTTCTGATGAGTTGGAACACCATTCAAATTTATATTTAATCATCTGGCCGGTAAGAACTAACTTTAACATTTCTGAACGTAAAATTTGAATCACCCAACCACATAAAATTTTCCTTAAAAAATAAATCTCAATCAAATTGATACTTTACATCATCGTAATAAAGACTGCATATCATTTTGGTCAGTGGTTGATGTAAGTTGGTGTCAAGTGCTGAGTAGTCGAGGACGTTGGTACGGACAAGCCCAGTAGCTCCCTCTCTCAATGGGCGACGTGTAAAATCAATAAATGAATTATAATGAATCGCCCACACACTGAGAAGAGTCATTCCTGAGAAAACTTGGAGAAAACGAGAGAAGTTATTAACTGTCACACTTTTGTAGCAAGGGAAGTATATGCAGGATAAAATGATTATCTCTAACTCTTTAGTAACAATAAGGAATTGAGCCTTCAGAGCAACATCACCTAGGCCGTAGGCTGAAAATGAGATTACTTAAATGGTCCTTAAAAAATTTACATCAAAATGTCTTGTTATATGACAGAAATGCATGTTCTGCAGCTATAGCGAAACGTCATATGAAAATGATTGTAATTTCATCAAACATGGTAAAATATCAAATATTTGGTTCGATTCAAGACTCCACCGGTTAAAGCAAAATCTATCTGTCACTTTCAAAATAATAAAATTGAATAAGGACACGCGATTTATACTATATGGTTTTAGCACGTTTCCCTAGTATTTCTGTCAATTTTATCCGCCATATCATATGACGGCGGATAAAAATGACAGATAACGCATAAAACCACCGAATATAAATCAAAAACGGGAAAGAATAGATCTCCTGTCATTTTCCAATGTTTTTTTTTTTTTTTTTTGTTCATGGCACTAGTTGAACTTATGTTTTAAGTCTGAAAGTGACAAATATATTTTAATTTTAGTTTTAGCCTGCAAATCTAGAATCGAGCCCATTATTGATGTAGAATGATGTGAGGATGATAATAATGCAACATGAAATCACTATTACACACGGCCATATCATTATTTTCAATCAGAAAACAACAAATCCTTTTAAAAACCAGAAATTCACAAAACACGTGCCGCAAGTCAGTAACTGTCTTCTCTTTGTCTGGCTGAATCGAAAGTAAGTAGTTCCGTCTCCAGGCAGCCATCCCGCCATAAACCACCCGCGTAGCGTCGCAGGCGCAGGCGGCAGCGTCAAAACACAGACATGGCGCACGGCGATGACCACCGTGTGAAAAGCCTGGTAATGATGATAACTAGGAATTGGAAATAAGTAAAGTGTGCAAGATCTGTAGATACTATTAGGCTACTATTTAGGAAAAAATATAATAGGTCGCGATAAGTTAATTTGCAATCGCAATGGATCGACCTACTTGACATATTACATGTAAACATAGACTTAATAAATTAGCCAAAAGCTAATAATTCAGTGGGAAGTAAAACAATAGGGGAATTAAAAATCTTAAACATGATGAAAATACTTAAATTCGACGAAAGTAGACGTAAGTAGATATTATGTTATGAAAATTCTGAAAAACATAAATCTACGAAAAGTTTGATTGTGTAGCGTGGTATTATATAAAAAAATCGAGGCCTAAATGAAATGATAAATTGTTTAATTTTGTCGCTATAAACCAGTCACAAAACATTGTTTTAGATTTATTTTATATGTAAAAAATATAATGTATAGTCTGATGAATAAATGTTATTGAGTCTATATTTTCTGTTTCCATGAAATAGAACTTTTGATCTCCCAAAAATTGCAAATGATTGACCAACAGCTCTATGGTGTCTGATTCATCGGGACATTGTATCTCATTCACAATTTCATTCAACTCTCAATCTTTGTCGAATTAGCACTGCTCGCCACGTGCCTTTGTGTTTTTATTACTTCTTTTATTTATTTTATGGCTTTACAACTTCTTTTTGTAACGCCCAACCGGCCAGTGCCGAATGACCGGAATAAGCGCTTGCGCAAGCCGACAAAAGTGAAATTTTTGTTAGTAAAAGTTGCGCGCCGCCAACTGATAATTTTTGATATAGCTGACTTTATTTGGGTGGCAGGTAGGTGTACTTCGAAAGGGATAAGGGCTTGGCTGATAAGTTTTTAGGTAAAATTGCTTTGTTTAAGAATAGGACAATTAAGTTATTATTGTTAGACAGATTCGTTTGAAGTTTTTCCATTCCTACGCTACCATGATAAAATAAAGAAAAAAATATAAAAAAACGTAGATTGCTAATATTGTCACAGCTTTAAAGTTGAATCTACTATCGTAATAATATGAGGAACTTCAAATATGTTAGTCATATAGTAAATATGTTTATGTATGAATGAGTGTATGTTTAATATTATGTAGGCTAATTTACAAAGAAAACAAGTAAATATTTTTTTGTAAATACTTAATTTTATTTAACTCTGAAACTAACAGATGATATATAAGTATCCTATCTAGATTCGAGTAGTTACAATAATATGTATTTATAGCTACAAGGATAAATTTAGCATAATAACGTTAAAACAAACTATGATTTGTTTGTTTAATGTATAATTCCACATCTAAGCAAGTTTGGCAAGCGAAAAATGTTCACTAAATAAAAAAGAACTAAAAATATTTAGGCCTAAATATAAAAGACTGCATAATATGACAATTTGTTTGATAATTAAAGTCTATATTATATAAGCAAAAAGGTTAATTTTGACACTAAATACTATTAAAGTATATAAAGACTAGCACAAAATAAAAGTATTCACGACCTCTAAAAAATACCTATAAATCAAGGCCAAATCATTACATAAATCTATTTTCATATACCAAAAAACTCAAGACTTAACACGTAGGAAGAAATAGATGTTAGGAGTCTGCCATTTTTGTGAATCATTTAACAGAATTTAACAAGACGATCTTGACAAGAGCACTTGAGGCCGCTGGTCGCAAGGTCTTGTACAGTCTACCACACACTTCCAAGTACTTATACCTTGTAATAAAGGTTAGATTGGAAGTAAAATGTAGGTGCAACTGGAAAGGTTGACTGTATCTGAATACCGAGCTGCACTCAAGGCGATCACATGGTCACTTCACACATATTTAGTCCAAGAATAAGTCACATTTATAAGACAAAATTATATGTCAAATGAAGCAAAGTTCTACTAAAATGGTGTATTATATTTTGACTACAATAATAATACTTTTAAATTCAGCACTAAAACTGAAAGAAAAGAGAATATTAAATTGTTCTAAAAAATAAGTCTCAACCGCGCTTGCCAAACACATAGAAATGCTAAATCGAAACTTGCATATAAATATATATTCGAATGGAATGTGCAGAAGCTTAGATAGGTACCTATCTTACACCAAACACCGTATATCTAAACACTGTGTCTTGAGAAAAATATATTAAATCGAATATTCTTTATCACCATCGAAATTGTGGCTTTCTTTAGCTATGTTTTTTTCTCAAGACACCAATATGTAGCTTAAATCTATATATACAGACCTTAGAAGTAATGCGATGGTCGACGACATAATAATTCCTTTCCTATCTAATTATAATAATAATATGTATATAATAATAATAAACTTTATACAATTTGTTACAGATTGCACGTTCGACGGTCCACGATATGACGTCACTGCTGTTTGGCTCGTAACACGACACTTTTTAATCATTTTAAATAAAATATATATAAGTTTATGAGTAAATTCGTAATGTTGATATAAAATGTGTTTTTGAATAAATGAATTTCAACATTGCGAAGTTCATCTATTTTGTATATCTTTGACGCAATGCCTACCTAGGCCTAAAGTAACGTGTAATGAATATGAAGAAAAATACCCCGACAACGAACTTTCTTGAACGATTTGGTGGTATTATAAAAAAACTGACTTTGACGTGAAATCCCTGTGAGAATACGGAAATGAGATAATCTTGACAATGGACAAAATAGGACGTAGTATCCTTAATAAGGGTCTTCCGGTGAATAAAAGTAAGACAAATGTATTTAACTCTTTTCACAAAAGATAAAGACGTGCTAAGTGTTTTTGAATCCACAAAATATTGCATTTTATGTTGCAAATAAAAAAATATATAATTTTAAACACGGTCGATATGGACAAAAATTTCACCGTTAAAAGTCGTTGGAAAGGTTTATTGACATTTCTCATACAAAAGACATCAACGGGCACTGTGTAAATAAATAATTTATCTTTCCACGATAAAGCTCCGATACGCGCGATAATGTATCTTATTGATCGATTCGCGGTCACGTTACCGTGGGCTTACATTTACAACGATCTTTTGTCCACACGGGAAACGTGCTAAAAGTTTTACACGCTTTACAAATAAAGTACATTTTATGAGTATTATTCGCCGATTAAAGCTAATATTCAAATGTGAATGATTCTAATAAGAGTCATGCTACGAGCAAAAGACAGTCAAGTGACTATAAAGGACACTTTCGCAAAAGTCTCACAAACGGTTTAGGCCTAACGTCGCGACGGCGGCGGCGCGGCGCACGATCACTACTCTACCTTACTCACACTGACGGAGTCATCCAAACAACGGCCAATATTTACACGAAACAATGTACAGAGCGCCAACACGGGCGAATATCACCAGAACACAGAATCACGCTCACTCGGAGTCCAATATCAATAATTTAAAATGAGATTTTCAGTTAATTATCCATGGGTAGAGAAACCGCGAGCTGCACTTACATGAGTAGCAGCGCGGCGCTGGCAGCAGGGCGGCGGGCTCGCAGCAAGCTCGCTGCAGGCACGGCTACGGCGCGGCATCGTTCGGCGCGAGCCACGCCGGCCGCCGCCCGCCCTACGCCAGGGGATACTGTCACAAGGGCGGCTGGGCGTGCGCGTGATGGTGGTGGTACAGCTGCGACTGGTAGTAGTTGTCGGCGGGCGTGTGGCCGTAGCCGTAGCCCTCGTACATCTTGAGGTCGGCCTTGGTGTCGGCGCCGGGCAGCAGGCGCGTGATGCTGAACGGGTGCGGCGCGGGCGCGTACCCGGCCGGCTCCTGCTTCAGCTGCGCGTAGTGTTCGAGCGCGAGCGGCGTGTGTTCGGGCAGGCACAGCTCGGGCGCCGCGTGCAGCTGGGCGAGCAGCTCATCGCGCATGTCTTTGTCGTCAGGCCCGCCACCTCCGCCGCCGACGCCACCCGCACCCTTTTCGTGGTGGTCCGAGCGCTTGTCGTGCCCGTGGTGGCTGTGCCCGGTCGCCGCCTTATGCGCTTGGCGGATCGTCTCCTTCTTCTCGTCTTTGAATCGCTTCTGCCGCCGCAGAAAGCATCCATTCTCAAACATGTTACCGCTGTCCGGGTGCAGCGTCCAGAAGGATCCTTTCCCAGGCTTGTCCGGCGTCCTTGGCACTTTCACGAAGCAGTCGTTGAACGATAGCGAGTGGCGGATAGAGTTCTGCCAGCGCTGCTGGTTCTGTCTGTAGAAGGGGAACAGGTCCATGATGAACTGGTAGATCTCGGAGAGCGTCAGCATACGCGTCGGGTTATTCTGGATGGCCATCGTGATGAGCGATATGTAGGAATAGGGCGGCTTGGCGTGCGTGTAGGAGCGGCGGTAGGTCTTGTCGTTGCGCGCGCGCTGCAGCGCCGAGGTGGGCGACGCGGCCTCCTGCTCGCGCGGCAAGGAGCCGTACGGCACGGCGCCGCCGCCGCCCATGCAGGACGCCATGCTGCTCGGCGGGCTGTACGCGACGCCGGGCGAGCCCATGCACGAGCCGCCCGCCACCATGTTGTTGGAGTACAGGTTCGGGTAGGGCTGCGCGGGCATGCATCCCATGCCATTGACGTACGGAGGCGCGAGTCCCGGCGACAGCGTGGATAGCGATGCGGACGTCGGCACGTCGCCGTACGAGAGCTTCTGCGAGAGCATGGCTAGCGCATCATCCGCGCGTGCACGCCGGCCAGGGGCAAACACTCGCACTGATTGAAAGAGTAAATAGAGGCCGGGGGCCCGGTCGCCCCTCCACCGCGCGCACAATTGGAGCTTGGGGAGGCGTGGCTTGCGGTCGTCCTGCCCCCTACGTGCGCGCGCAGTCGTTGCGCCCCCCTCCCGTGTCCCCCGCGCGCTGCCCTCGCCCCCGCAACCCGCGACGCGCGGCAGACGCTCCACGGTAATAATACCGCGGCTCGCAACGACAAAAACATGGAATAATCATAAGTGCGTTAGCAGCAATGTGTACTTGTGTGTAGCGTTGGATTTCATCCCATTACGGCTCTATTCACGAGTAGTACCTATCGAATTTCGTGATATCGAACGCGCATTTAGGTTAGTCGATCCTATGTAGAAACATGAGGGACCAAAAGTGATTTTATGTCGTTTGTAGAGTCTCATGTATTCTTAAATTTTCTTTCAATTAGTAAATAAACGTTACAATTGTATAAATTAATGTTATTTTGTACTCGTAGCAATAGCAAACGACTAGATAAATGTTTTTCGTTCAATTTAAACATTTTCCACATCCATACTCGCTAACTTAATTTGTAAGTTTCAAATCGGATTTTTTATAAAACGCATTTCTTTGTTTTGTCAATCATAAACCTTATTAAAAAAAGCAAATAATTTATTAAAAATAAAAATAAATCTGGACATTTTAGTTCGTAGGCGCATTGCTACGCGCGCGCTACGAGAGCGACGGCCAGAGGCGCGGTAGCGTAGGTAATCTCAAGCTAAAACAAAACAAAATCGGTAATTTTAAAAAGATATAAAATAAAACTATTTTAATATTATTTAAATCGATTTGCAACATATCCTTAAAGTTATGTAATTCAAGGGGCGAACTGTGGCGCGGCGGTGGCTACACCAATTTTAAATTAATTATGTCTAAAATACTTACATTTTCTTTTCTACATATTCATTAAACATATTCTATTTGTAAAACAGAGCTTAGATTATAATTATGAATTGTGATATTATGTTGTAAATTTGAGAATTACTTGCGATTTCAACCAAACGTAAATTATTAATGAAAATGTTGCAATACAATACAATATACTTTATTGCACAAAACACAGAAATTACAAATTGCATAAACAGAAAAAAGTACAATGTTTATATTTTAGAAACAATATTTTTTTTACTATTGAGGGTGCCACTTATGCTATTAGGTATTTTTGTTTAAAATCGCTCTAATATATCTACATAGTAAACATACAAAATTATGAATATTGAGGTGAGAGAATAAACATTATTATTATTTATTTGTTTTCATTGAAAATATCTCCCTTATTATTATTATTATAGTATAAAACAAAGTCGCTTTCTCTGTCCCTATATCCCTATGTATGCATAAATCTTTAAAACTACGCAACGGATTTTGATGCAGTTTCTTTTAATAGATAGAGTGATTCAAGAGGAAGGTTTATTTGTGTAATACATGCATAATATAGTAGAGAATCACTGATAATATCCGTGCGAAGCCGGGGCGGGTCGCTAGTTAAGTATAAAATATTTGTCAAAAAAAAAAAGCAATTACGTATCAAAATTTTAACTATACAAGTATAATAAAATAAACATTTACTTAACTAATGAAGGGAAATTAGATTATTTCTTAGAATCCGAGAAGAAAGATATAACTATAATATAATTATCTATGCTTCAACATTGTCAATCTTTCTTTATTAGTAAGTGCGTCCGTACAGTCAATCTGGAGATTTTTGGTTCGATTCTCGCACTTTGAGTTGTATTGTATTATCCAGATTGTTAAAGATAAATGTTACTCAAACCATGTCAGAGGCCTGATAGTTGTGCTACTAGGCGGTTTAAAAACTCTGACGCCAGGGTTCATCGGGTCGATAGACTTGATACCTACTCGACAGAACAAGAAGATAAATTAATACCATTAATAAAATGACGCATGCTTTTATATCCGACATTTCTTTTATCGTATCAGTCATTGTCAAATCAGAATCAATAAATATTGAAGAAATGTAGAGCGCACTTATGTGGCACGTAAATACTCGGGCACTGAAAATAAGTCCAGCGCAGATGACAGGATCTAAAAAAGTAGCCGTTTCGAGAATTTTACAATACAATACAATAATTCTTTATTGCACCAAAATTATTACAGATACAAAAACAAAGAAAAGAGCAGTAAGTACAATACAGGCGGCCTTATTGCTAGGGTAAAAATTTCTTCCAGGCAACCTTTAGGTACTGGAATACGTAAAAGAAGGAGGAAAGCGTGTTAGTTCATTTTAGTTTAATTATAAGGTACATATGAAATACGTAAAAATATGTACATTTTACTACATACATAGATATTTAATAATAAACTAATATATATACAATACCAATAGACTAATACATACTTATATTATGGAAGATAGGAGTAATATATTACCAGATAGATGATAGAAATGGCAGTTGCGTTAATGAGAAGTATTACAGTTTTATACATAAATACATACATATAATCACGCCTTTATCCCTAATGGGGTAGGCAGAGCGTAAACGACCTAAACAAAGGTCATTCCGCCACGTCTGACATACAGTTTGATTGCGCTAGAAAATGTTTTTTTATTCCCCTTTTAAAATCTTCTGAGGATGTTGACCGTCGAATGGTTTCAATCAAAGAGTTCAGTTTAATAGTTCGTACAGTGAAAGACTTCTCAAAAAAACTGTTTTGTGTGGAGGCAAATTTAGGGAAAGGCCACTAATAGCACGAAGATTGATTACTTCCATGCTGGCCTAGGAGCGAGAGAAAAACATAGAATGTGCCAGCTGCATTTCCTTCCGGGCATGCTGTAAAAACAAACAGCTAAGGGACCCGAGGGTTTCTGTATATTGCAATTTAGGCGATAGTCTGACAACCTGTCACTACAACAATATATCTGCAAATCTATCTTAGATAACCCTCTAAACTTTGTCAGATGTGGCGGAACGACCTTTATTTAGGTCGTTTAGATCTAAACACAATGGAGGGAAGTTATTAAATTGCTTTTAAAGCTATTTACATCACCTAAACCTAAAGCACTCAGACCGTTTTACAAGCTTAGAAATATAAAAACAGTAAAATATACGGATAGTACAAATATTTTGATGATGAATACAGTTACGCCTTTATCCCTAATGGGGTAGGCAGAGCGTAAACGACCTAATAAAAGGTCGTTCCGCCACGTCTGACAAAGTTTAGAGGGTTATTTAAGATAGATTTGTAGGTATAATGCTATGCAAAATACTTTATTGCATAAAAAAAACACAAATACATACAACAGAAAAGTAAGGAACAAAACAGTAAAATATCGGCGGCCTTATCAGCAGTAACCAGTTTAAAAAACCAATAAATATTTAAAATGACATTTATAAACCTTTATTATTGTTTAAAGACCCATAAAATATATATTTTTACCAATAATTACATACATACATATAATCACGCCTTTATCCCGAATGGGGTAGACAGAGCGTAAACGACCTAAGAAAAGGTCGTTCCGCCACGTCTGAGAAGTTTTGAGGGCTATTTTAGACTGAAATGTGTATTGCGGTAGTGACAGGTTGTCAGCCCATTGCCTAAATTGCAATACACTGAAGCCCTTGAATCCCTTAGCTAATTTTTACAGCATGCCCGGGAGGAAATGCAGCTTACACATTCTGGTTTTTTTTATCGCTCCCAGTCCAGCATGAAAGAAATCAATAATTTATGACTAATAATAAATTGTAATTGATAGTTTGATTTAATTTATATATTTTTTTACCATAAACAAGTATATTGACTTTATTTAATACTAATGGATTAAAACTTTTTATTGTTTTCTATATAGTTTGATTTTTGTATGTCGTCATAAATTTTAAAAAAATATTCGTGCACCTAACGGTTGAGTGAAAGGATGCCATATTATCTGTAAGACCAATATGTACTACTCTAGAACGAATAAAGAGATTTCATTTTATTTCCAGCAATTTCTACCAAGCAACCTTTTGGTATGGTATATTTATTTTATTTTATTAACCTTAACCTTGTCGTTCTCCTAGAAATGCTAAAATAATCGATTCCTTACATGGATAGTTTAATTTAAACTTAGGCTTTAATAATATTTTCACACACATTCTGGTAGAGCTTTAAAAAAAACGATTTAGTATATGAGAAAAGTTTTATTACAAAACGAGTTTAATATACTTAGTTGTAACTGTACACCGGATCTGAGTTAATGGTGGAAGCTTGTCCCGCCCTGCGTAACCTGATACCAGCTACATTACCCTCATGTAGGTAATGTAGGGAATAGGGATGTACCTATTTTTACCCAACTGCGCAACGCAAGGGAGGGTAATGTGTTTATCTGTCTATGTATGTATGTAGGATTGAACCTGTCTGGCGCTCTAGAAACCAAACGCGTTGGTAGTTTTTAATGATTCATCACACGTCAATCGTTTCGTCCAAATCATGCAGTAAAGACGTGATTTTGATAAAAAAATAATATAGCAATGATTAAGTATAATCAGACGCCATTAAGAAAAAAAAAATACGTTTAGCTACTCCGAATGAGATATCATTGAATAGGTATTCAAATCAATTTTAGGTTTCTAACATATTTTTTCGTTTTAAATGACCGATTAGGATCTATAACGATTTAAAGTTTTGAAGGTTATTTCCTACGCAGTTGGGTTATTTGAACTTTTTAAATTACTTGTTACTAACTTTACTTTTATGAATAGAACCGATGTACTAGTAGGATACAGGGCTGTCATGCACTTTTGTTATTCTTCTTCTATCGAGTTATGGGGAACCCGATTCATACTGGTGGCACAGATTTTGAATCGCCTAATAGACCTTTGATACGGTTGGTTGTATAATGAACACTATGAAATTTACTGACTGAGACCAATGGCGTCTCCTTAAAAGCACGTAATCAACCATATTAAGATTAGATCTAAATATGGTTGATTACGTGTGCTATTTCTTCCATGCTGGACTGGGAACGAAATAAAAACATAGAATGTGTCAGCTGCATTTCCTCCCGGGCATGCTGTAAAAACCAGCTAAGGGATCCGAGGGTTTTAGTAAATCGCAATTCAGGCGATGGGCTGACAACCTGTTACTATAGCAATATACCCACAAATCTATCTTAAATAATCTTCAAAACTTTGTCAGACGTGGCGGAACGACCTTTGTTTAGGTCGTGTACGTTCTGTCTACCCCATTAGGGATAAAGGCGTGATTATATGTATGTATGTAAGATTAGATCTGAGTTAATGGTGGAAGCTTGTCCCGCCCTAGGTAACCTGATACCAGCTACATTACCCTCATGCAATTTATTCAGCAAAGTAATAAGTACCCATCCCTATTACTTAATAGGGATGTACTAGAATAATAAAAATGTTATATTTGCCTCATTACCTCTATCTACGTATTTTAGTCTACAAAGTACTGTAGGCTGTATATGACCCATTCACTTGACGTGTTTCATGTATTTTTTTATTCAGCAAAGTTTTAGGTACGCATCCCTGTTACCTAAAGTTTTAGGTACCCATCCCTATTACCTAATAGGTATGGGTATCTCCCAGGCCAGCATGGAAGAATATTGAGACTAGATCTAAGTGAATGGTGGAAGCTTGTCCCGCCCTACGTAACCTGATACCAGCTAGATTACCCTTATGTAGGTAATGTAGGGAATAGGGAAGTTATGTACTTTTGTCCGCTGTACTATAGAAAAAAACTGACCGTCTATTTATAACAAATTTCTAGTCCACCCAGTAATATAGTCTCTGATAGTAGAGTGTTCAAACCACCTCTGATTTGGTTGGTTATACCGGGTGTAAGGGACAGCGTCCCACAAACTTATAGGGGTTGTTCAGTCAACGTAACTCTCATCGGGATTTTTTTTCAGGAGATGAAACTAAAATACCTTCCCATACAAAATTACCACATCAATCAGACAATTTGTATAGAAAACAATTGTAAATGGACGTCATGTACAAAGTACTGTTGCAGCCCACTGTACTTTGGTGAATACAATTGATAACGCCAATAATATACGTAAACTATGTGTGTATGTACATAACATACCTTTGTACATATTTAGTTTACGTATATACCATACATACATATGTATGGGCCGTATTTATAATCAGCTCTCAAGAGTGACAGCGAGTTTGAGTTTGTATCAGAAATGTAATTTCAATACAAAACAACCCGTCAAATACAAACAATATTACTCTCAATTTTGAGATTACTTTATAAATACGAGCCTAGGTATATACCTTGTAAATTTTTATATTGTATATTTTTTGTATACAATCTATAATCTAAAGCTGAAACCTTCCTAGTAATTGAGAAAATCAATCAAAATATAGAGATATTTCGAATGATCTTTGATTTGACTTAACATATTCTTGTCAAAATATTAGAATAACTTTTTGATAACTTACACATTTGACACAAAAGAAAAAATATAGGACGCAACATGATGCAACTTAACAATAACATCAAATATTTAAAAATAATATTTTGTTTTTGATAATTTGTTCTTCATGGCATGATGGATTTAGGGTATGATTTTAGTTCAACCCGTATTTTATTAAAACTGTTTTTACTCATACTCATAATGTTTATTGCAATAAGGTACATTCTTAACGAGTTACAATAGGTCTTATTGTACATTAATGATGACGCCCCGTCAGGGCATAGCAATATTTTAATAGCAGATAGAGTTCTTCCATGCTGGCCTGGGAGCGAGAGAAAAACATAGAATGTGCCAGCTGCATATCCTCCCGAGCATGCTGTAAAAACCAGCTAAGGGATCGGAGGGTTTCAGTATATTGTAATTTAGGCGATGGGCTGACAACCTGTCACTACAGCAATATACCTACAAATCTATCTTAAATAACTCTCAAAACATTGTCAGACGTGGCGAAACGACCTTTGTTTAGGTTGATTACGCTCTGCCTACCCCATTAGGGATAATAAGGCGTGATTATATGTATGTATGCAGATAGAGGAAATAGTTTATTTTGGCAAATACAAATGCTAAAGTATAAAAAATAAGCGCCCGAGACCGACTTTGTTAAGTTTAGCTGCCTATTTATATGTAAACCTGTTATAATTCTTGTAATAAATATTTATAAATATAAACAATAATAATAAAGATAATGTATTTTTCATATTTATCTTTTACCATTGAAAACTTTGTATCAGCGAAACTGCAAGAAGCTACACTTTATCAGCATCAGCAAAACAAGCTCATCAGCTCCTCGCCACAAACAAACAAACAAATTAACAAACAATACTAATTACCCCGTATTTCGTATCATTATCGTTAACAAGTAAACAAAGCCAAGTAGGTGACGAGCAAAGTCCACTAATTAGGTGGTACTTTAGTAACTAAACTGGATATTTAGTAATACAATTATGTTTTGTTCAGTGTTATCGAGAATAAGAAAATTATCCTCATTGTGTACAGATTTGGTATCTTATTTCCACGCTGGAGAAAGCCATAATTATGATGTATCAGCTGTCTTTCTTATTAGGTGGTAGTTTAGTACCTAAGTGGGATAATTAATAAATTAAGGTATTGTTGAAGAAAGTAAATAAGAATGGAGAAGAAGAGTAATAATAAGAACAACAAAATCATCCATAAGGGTACCGAGGGTTTCAGTATATTCCATCTTAGGCGATGGGCTGACAACCTGTCACTACAATATACCTACAAATCTATTTTAAATAACCCTCAAAACTTTGTTAGACGTGGTGAAACGAGCTTTGTTTGGGTCATTTACGCTCTGTCTACCCCATTGGGGATGAAGCGTGATTATATGTATGTAATCAACCTATAAAAAAATAGTTCAAAAACTAAAACCCGACTACTGAAAAGTATGAAAAAAGAAAACATTATTATCTGAATTGATATTTAATACATTATAGTTATGTTAAAAGGATAGCCGTGGTCGTATGCCACCTATGGACTAAACTAAAAGTAATATGATCGGTTACCGCTATTAAAATAGTATATTTTCACATCGAAGTGGCTAGGATTCTGCTCTGATATACTCGTAGGCCCGTATTTATACAGCGATCTCAAGATTGAGAGCAGTATTAGGTATGGATTAGACAGGTATAGTGTACTGTAATTCTGATACAAACTCAAACTCGCTGTCAGTCTCAATTGCTGATAATTAATACGGGCCTTATTGTAGGACACTGTAAACATACAAACATACATACTTTCATGCCTGCCACGCCTAATACAGGTCGCAAACAAAGGTCGTTTCGCCACGTATGACAAGTTTTGAGGGTTGTTTAAGATAGATCTGTATATTGCTGTGGTGACAGGTTGTCAGCAAATCGCCTGAAATTAGATACTAAGCCCTCGAAACCCTCGAGGATGCAGCTTGCACTTTCTATGTTTTTCTATCACTTCAAGTCCAGCATGGACGACAATGTAAAACTGATAAATATTAGCAGTATTCCTAACTGTGGCTGTGATAGTAATATTATTATTCTTTATTGCATTAAATAACAAGAAATTCAGTTTACAGAAAGGTATGCAAGGGTGAACTTATCTCTATGAAGAAATCTCTTCCAGCTAACCCACTGGCAGTTGAGAGAATGAGAAACATTTTAAGTAAAGGATGAGCCTGAGAACGAAATCTAATAGGAATTTAGATGCATTTGACAAAATGCCTGGGAAGTAAAACACATGCTTGTTATGTGGTTTTTACCATGTGATTTTTCTATCTCTGTCTAGTATGGAAGATAAACTATAAGATATTTGTCTAAGAATATGGTCTGGGCCGACCCCAAGTGAAATGGTAAGTGGCACAGAAGAAGAAGAATATGGTCTAAATCAGTAAAAATACAAAAATCAAAATCTTTACAGAGCTTAACTTGACAGATTACCGTTCTACTACGTGACGTAATCATAATCCGCTACAGTTATTTCACAAAATCGCAAAAAAATCTTTGATTTTTTTCTGTAGTTCAGCCTTCATACATATCCTTAAACTTATTTATGACAAAAGGAAGAGATAACTCCCTTGACCGACTCTCAGTCACAACAGACACGATTGCATTATCAATACTGGTGTAGGAATGGGACATACTTGGTACTAGTAACTGTTATTAGTCACAGGTTACTGATTAGTAACTATTTTATCATACTTGTATGAGATATGGGCTGAAAACCTGTCACTACAGCAATATACCTACAAATCTATCTTAAATAACCCTCAAAACTTTGTCAGACGTGGCGGAACGACCTTTATTTAGATCGTTTACGCTCTGCCTAGCCCATTAGGGATAAAGGCGTGATTATATGTATGTATGTGTATATAAGATAAGATAAAAATGAAAACTCTTTTTATTATTCGTAGTAGTGAAACGCTATATATGACGTGTGAAGTTTATGAGAGCTCTTTTGAAAAATGTAAAATATATTAAGAATATAATATTTTATTCCTCTAATTCTACTAGGGAAAACTATTAAGATAGATTAAATACTAAAAATAAAACATTCCATTTCACTGTTCACATATATTTGAAATAGAATTTAAGTTAATTGTCAAAAATATTTTAATAATCTACACTACACACCTTAGTGGGAATTCGTTAATATTAAGACGCATTTCACAAGAATAAGTAATACTTATGATACTAATAACAGCTCTAAAAATACTAGTCTAGTATTGTAATAGGTCATTCAGGTAAGCTAAGGTAAGGAATTGTGCTTATAACAATAAATTGAATCTGTAAGGTCACTACACCTTTTGTAAACATCCAATGGTCATAACACAGATTTTTCGATTGAATGCTTAGCATGAGCATTGTTTGCAATTATGAAAACAAATGTAGCGTTATATTTTAAGTTTAGTTCTAAATATTGCAACCAGATATGACATGTAAATCATTTTTTTTTTTAACCTAACAAATTATTCTATTAACTTAACAACTCACCTGACAAAATACTACCTAAAAATACTAGGTTTACCCCATCACTATTCGGACACAGGTAAGCTAAGGTAAGTCGGCGCGTCACAATAGAGGCACGTAGATGACTTAACTCATTGATGCTCATTCATGGACATCGGTCTTTTGGAATATTTTGCTTATGATTATGTGACAGATAGTACAATGACTTATCAGTAAGATGGAGCTGAAACAGACGTGAGGTGAGCAATTTGTAGCAACTGAGAGCCACCCAGGATGTGTCAAATATCTGGGACTTTGGTAGCTACCTAGCATGCCTTTGACACAATCTTTGAACTTTTTGTGTAACTTCAAAAAATATTTCTTTTGGTACTTGAATTATTTCTATCAAAGGAAATTGTAGTTCACATTTTTGAAAGAAAAATATATACCAAGAACATTTTTAGGTAATATAAATTGCGGTAGTGCTATTTATGACCTAAATATTTCATCGCACTTAACATATCTCCGATTAACTGATAATTTAGTGTCTACTAGATAGAACTTTTGCACTTTGTTCTAAAGGTGCTTACTTCAGCAAACTGATAGGGGTTGCTCAGTCAATGACACTGAGCCACCAGGATTTTTTTTCAGGAAGTAAAGAATAAATATTTAAATTTCCATACAAATTGTCTGATCTGAAATATCTGTTTCATTTTCACTTCCTGAAAGAATTTCTTGGTGTAAGTTGTTCAGAATCGTTGATTGAGCAACCCCTGTCAGTTTGCGGGACGCTGTCCCTTACACCCGGTATGACTGGCTGAAGAAATACGTATTCTTACTTAGCTACCTCTCCTGTTGCATCTTGCCAACTTCTGTTAAATGATTTGAGTGTATCATTCAGCAGGTTTTTTACATTACCCAAAGATTTTTCCTTTACTTAGCAAGTTCACCGTGAACTTTAGAGTTTCAGAGGCCAAGTTTTCGGCATGGAAGGTTCTAATGACACCCAATTATGTGGCAACATGTCCGGCCCACGCGGGTGGTAAGTGGGCAGAGGAGCATGGGTCGATGCCCGCACGGATGTGAATTGTGGAAAGACCTCGAGGTAAATGTGCCTCCCATGTGTAGGTAGAAGAATATTTCCCTAGTCTTAGAAAACTTCTGTATTTTGACCGATTAAGGAACCCTGAGAAACATAAATGAATAACTGTACATCTCAAACATACACCCATTTTCTATCAATTTGTAGCAACGGGTTTGCTGTTTTCTTCCATGCTGGACTGGGAGCGAGAGAGAAACATAGAATATGCCAGCTGCATTTCATCCCAGGCATTCTGTAAAAACCAGCAAAGGGATCCCAGGGTTTCTGTATATTGCAATTAAGGCGATGAGCTGACAACTTGTCACTACAGCAATATACCTATAAATCCCTCAAAACTTTGTCAGACTTGGCGGAACGACCTTTGTTTAGGTCGTTTACGCTCTGCGTACCCCATTAGGGATACAGGCGTGATTATATGTATGCATGGGTTTGCTGTTTTTTACCTCCAAAAAATATAGAAGAGTTATTGTATCTAATATTTTGTACCTAATGTTAAACAAATAATATTAAGCCTGCGCTGAGCCACAGATGAGCAGAGCACATTAATTTTAAGATATACGAATATCGCCCAAAATGTAACTTCAATAATGTATGGTCATTTTAAATCGAGTGCAAATATTGAAACGCGTGTAACTGAACAACTTTCCCTAAGGAACATAGGTTGAAATATGAAAAACAAAAATTGACTTCCCATACTAAGTGCGGTATCAGCATTTTGTATGAAAAGTCCAACTTTTTTATTCGATTTTCGACCCATATTCCTCAGGGAAAGTTGTTCAGTTTCATATGAAGAATTACACGTTTTAAAATTTGCACTTGATTTAAAATTACCTTATATATTAGCGCGCGCTGTGGCGTGGCAGTTACATCTGCGGTCGCGCGTCGCATGTGTGAAAATAATATATTTATCTATTTTTCTTTTTACTGTAAAACCTCGAGGTTATTATAACAGTTTATTTTACAATTGATTATTAAAACCATAGCAGGCCGATATACATACATATAATCACGCCCTTATCCATAATGGGGTAGGCCGATATCGTCACGCGAATCAAGAGAAGGAGGCAATTTTGTGTATTTTTCCTCTCTAGAAAAGTTCAAGTTATCTTGTTTCTATTCTAAGACAAAAACTAATTAGTTTGGATACTCAACTGTCTTACATATTAATTTCATAACTAACACTTTAGCATGAACGACACAGCATGCGAACAAAAAAAAGCAGACGCTTGAAAATTTGCATTATTTTATAACAATACATACATAAATATAATCACGTCTTTATCCCTAATGGGGTAGGCAGAGCGTAAACGACCTAAACAAAGGTCGTTCCGCCATGTCTGACAATTTAAAATAGATTTGTAGGTACAGACAGGTTGTCAGCCTATCGCCTAAATTGCAATATACAGAAATCTCGGATCCCTTAGCTGGTTTTTTCAGCATGCCCGGGAGGAAATGCATCTGGCAAATTCTATGTTTTTCTCTTGCTCCCAGTCCAGCATGGAAGATTATAACAAATCGACGAAAAAAACCTTATTACCAACTTGCTCATAAACACGATTTTTCTAAAAGCCGTCAACATATCACTTGTTCGCGTCGCTAAACATATTACGAACTACTCATAAACACAATTTTTCTAAAAGCGTCCTAACCGTCGCGTCGCTAAACATTTTTTATTATCATTCTCTCATCTAACCGAGTGGTGCTCCGCTAGAGTATGTAGCCACATACTCCGACATACTCAACATTCACTAACATACTCATACTCATACTCGACGAGTGGGCCAGTAGAAATATTTGCATTAAGTAAATAGGTAATGAAACAGCTACCGTTTTATAAGAGCTGGTTTATTGAGTCGTCTGAGAAAGTCACTGCCGTTGTAATAATAGATTATTGTTGTTTTTAGATGTGAGATACTCGTAATATTGTTAAGAGCTCGTGCTATCTTATTTACTAGTCAAAACACTTGTAATATTCCACAGGTGCTTGCCTTCATATAAGTTTCGTATTTTCCGCAAAGAATGCTGCTGCGCGGCACACTTTTTACCCGACTGCGCAACGCAAAGGAGGGTAATGTGTTTATCAGCCTATGTAAGTATGTACGTTTGAGCCTGTGTGGCGTTCTAGCGACCAAACGTGTGGGCTGATTTTAATGATTAATCAGACGTCAATCATAACCATGCAAGTGTCACTGAAGAAGTGATCTTGTTCAAAATTAAATATGGGGGCAATCAGACGCCATTTTGTAAAAGTTAAAGAAATAAAATACGATTAACTATGCCGAGTGGGATATCGTTGAATAGGTATTTGCAAAATCAATTTTAGATCTCTTACATAATTATTCGTTTTAAATTACCGTTTAGGATCTATAACGATTTAAAGTTTTGAAGTTCATTTCCTAGGCATTTGGGTTTTGTAATTTTGAAATTATGTGTTTTTTTTTAAAAGTCATTAATCATATCACAATCCTGAACAGAGAGGGAAAACAAATGATAAAAATATTATTTACAAATATCATAATTTAGATGGTTTTCATTATGTCTGTGACTCTATCCCTCAGGTGATGTTACGGAATTCTCTCTCGCAAGAAACACGCTATTTATCACAATAGTTCACAAGTTGTTCCTCACGGAACTCCCATAAATAAGTCGCTGATGAAATTATCATTGTTTATTGAATAAGGCCTGGCCACGGGTTTCCCTCCGCGGGTGGTCTCCCACTCCGCCACTTAGCGACTCGTACAAAAAATCACCAAAAATATGAAAATATCACACTCGCAGGTAATACGACCGTGTTAACATGGATGTGCTGTTCTTAGGCCGGTTTGTTGTGTAAAATGTTTTAAGTTGAGTGATATAACTAGCGATATTTTTATTTTGATCCTGCTTTGAAGCTATTGATTACTGAAGTGTTTCTTTTCACCAAACCACTTTGTATTTAGCAGTCATTAACTATCCAAATTGGGTTCTACTATTGAATAGGTACTCTAATTACTCTAGGAATAAAATCCAGAAGATATACTGCTGTAACAGAATTCCAATTTTTCAAAGCTTATCAATAAAGCATACATACATACATACATAAATCACGCCTTTATCCCCTACGGGGTAGGCAGAGCGTTTAACTCCTCGTAAAGGGCGCTTTAGCCACGTCTGACAAAAATTGAGGGCAATTTTAGATTGTAATATGTATTGCTATAGTGACAGGTTGTCAGCCCATCGCCTAAATTACAATACACTGTAACCCTCGAGTCCCTTTTGCTGACTTCAACAGCATGCCCGGGAGGAAGGGCAGCTGGAACATTCAATGTTTTTCTATCTCTCCCAGTCCAGCATGGAAGTAATCAATAAAGCACATCCACTATAATCCAACGTAGTGCAGTATTTGTTTTCCTAGGTCAGGTAACGTGCGCGGGCGCAAAGGTATTCCCTCCCCTCTCTACCTTGCCCTACCCCCTTCATCCCTAGACTTCGTCCCTTTTCTTCCAGATGATAATGAATCCACATCAACCAGAGTTCAGATATACGCATGTATTCACGTATTGTTACGAAAGGAAGGTGGAAATTTGCTGTACAGTAGAGCAAAGATAGATGCAAACAAACGTATGAAGGATATTCAATATTTTTCATTATTTAAGGCAAAAGTTTTTTTTAAATTGGCTTTTTGATACATTTTTTGTAGAGCAATTTACAAAATTACAGTTAATAAATCAATAAACAAATAAAACGCTAAGAAAAGACATAAACGCGTGACTGGCAGTCATCAAAATTATGATTGCGTTTGAAAAAAGGAAAGTTCTAAAAATGAGCTAAAGATGTCTCTAGTTTGTTATACTATATCTTCCTTCCTGAAAAGCTTCTTAATATTTTATCTGTCGACGTGGCTATGCCTATAAAATATAAAGACTTGAAATAATATTATATTACATGTCCAAATTGTACGAACATTTTGGCACAGTTTTCACACGGCTTTAAGTACAAATTACAATTCCTCCACTACAGATGAAATCATTTGTAAAATCTCCATCCCTATTTCGTTTTAGTTTTCAATCTGTGAGCTGAGCATCATTGAAGGGCTTAGGGCTCTGCCCGCGGGGCCTCCCACGCTAGGCCCTCGCCCCCGAGATGCTACTTAAAAAACAATTAAACTTGCACTGTGGGATCGAAAGAGTGGAATTACATGATGACTATAACCAATGCATGTAGTAAGTACTATTAATTTCGAAAAATAGTATCTAGGTGTAGTTTTATAATGAGACTGAAACTAAAAATAAAGTCTATTTGCCAATTACAGATTTAAGACATTGGAAAAGGACAGGAGATCTATTCTCTCCGGTTTATTTTATTCATAGTCGGTGGTTTTATGCATTATCTTCATATGATATGACGGATAAAATTGACAGAAATACTGGGGAAACGTGCAAAATCGCGTCAAAATCTAGCGGAAAAAGTATAAAACCATAGAGCCTGTCCTTTTCAATTTCATTATTTTGAAAGTGACAGGTAGATTTTAATTTCAGTTTCTGCCGGTGGTATCTAGAATGAAATGAAATTCATTAATTTCATGTCTTTGAAATTTGCACACACCTACTGACATGCTGTTTGGCACAGGCAGGATTTATTTATATGGAATAGTAATCGGTCAATATTTCATTATTTTTCTTAAAACAACAAGCATACATCGAGTATTCTTTTAACAAAATCGATACTGTTAAACAATTATTAATACACCTTTATGGTGTTTTCATGTCACAGAACTTTGAGTTTTATGGAGCCCAATAATTTCCCTCAAGTCCGCGAGTACCAACCAGTAATCCCGACAAGTGGCGTGCTGGAACTTTATTACCGATACCTAATGCCGGCTCTGTGGCTTACTGGGCTAGATAGGGCGCGAACAAACAGGGCCGGAGCTAGCTACTCATACAGCGAGAAATCACATTCAACTTGTTTTTATCTTGTTGAAACTAAACAACTTTTTATTTGGGAGCAAAAAATTTCTTTATGTTCCATAGAAACAGATGTTTAGTATCATGCACTAAACCAGCCCTTAAACTCTCGCTTTATAATTATTTTCTGTCTCGTTATCATTCATCTTTGAATTAAAAAAACACTATCAATAGGTACCATACTTTATTTCCACACATTTTCTACTGGCTAACGCACACTGAGGAAATAGGTAGCATGATATTTCACGAAGAACTTCGGTGGTAATTATATGGCTAGCTCTACCATTGGTAAAAACAATTGAAACTAAGGCGCTGCAGGCAAATTTACCAAGTTTTTGAAGGAATTATGGCTTTCCTGTCCCCACACGCTTTCTATGTTATATTTCATTAATTATGGAACTAATTTGGTTTTCGTTTAAATAAGGAGTATGGGAGGCCCATTTCTGTTCATATTCCCTATGTTCCTTTCTTGGGAAAAGTTGTTCAGTTTCCTAGGTAAGTGCCGGTCATGCCCTAAACTTCGGTAAAAAAAACACAGTATTAAAATTACCCCAAGTCTGTCCCCTTACGCACTTGAGTGTGGGACCTCCGTATCGGCGATATGCAGTATTAATTTGCGGCGTCCCTTGGGCTATGGGGTTGATGATAATCTCGCCATATTAGTTAACCCTAGTTGGTGAGTTGTTATCGTTTAGTGATTTGCTTATCAGAATATGTTAAAGACGTGTATTAGGTAGTTTATTCTTCCATGCTGGCGTGGAAGCGAGAGAAAAATATAAAATGTGCCAACTGTATTTCCTCCCGGGCATGCGCTAAATACCAGATAAAGGGTTTCAGTACACTACAATTTAGGCTATGGGCTGACAACCTGCAATATACCTACAAATCTATTTTAAATAACCCTCAAAACTTCGTCAGACGTGGCGGAACGACCTTGTTTTAGTTCGTTTACGCTCTGCCTACCCCACTAGGGATAAAAGTGTGTTATGTTTGTATGTAGGTAAATTAGTTAGTAGTATCTGTAGTTTGGTTGCGTTTATAATATTTGTTACTAGCTTTCCACCCGCGATTTTAATGAGTTTTCCCGTGAAAATTGAACGTATTCCAGAATAAAACCTACATACTCGTATATGTGTGTTAAGTTTCATTTCGATCCGTCTAGTGGTTTAACATCCAAACTTTCGCTTCAGAATGATTCTTTCCTATGGCTACACATACAAGGTGAAATGAATAAGCAGAAATGGTGGAAAGAAAGCTAGTTTGGAACCTCCTTTACCTGTGAGTTCCCGGAGACCAGACTAGTGTAGTCGAGAGTGCTCGAGCACGGGTGGTCTGGTACACCCGCACGGAGAACGCGATTTGTTATTTCCTAGATTTGTCTTGTGGGATTCTTCCATGCTGACCTGGGAGCGAGTGAAAAACATAGA
The DNA here is from genome assembly GCA_949820665.1 of Scrobipalpa costella. Classification (NCBI taxonomy): domain Eukaryota; kingdom Metazoa; phylum Arthropoda; class Insecta; order Lepidoptera; family Gelechiidae; genus Scrobipalpa; species Scrobipalpa costella. The sequence continues at coordinate 6,235,524 of OX463314.1, forward strand.
ATGTGCCAGCTGCATTTCCTCCCGGGCATGCAGTATAAACCAGCTGAGGGATCCGGGGGTTTCAGTATATTGCAATTTAGGCGATGGGCTGAAAACCCGTCACTACACTAGTATACCTACAAATCTATCTTAAATAACCCTCAAAACATTGTCAGACGTGGCGGAACGACCTTTGTTTAGGTCGTTTACGCTCTGCCTACCCCATTAGGGATGTTGATTTAAAAAACTAGGATTTTGATCCAAACCCTTCGACAAAATACTGGTCATAATCCAGAGAATCGTCCTAGACGTTTTTCCAAAGTCCGGGTTATGATCAATAGTCAAATTAATACATATAATCACGCCTTTGTCCCTAACGGGGTAGGCAATACTGACATAGTTTTGAGGGTTATATAAGATAGATTTGTAGTTACAGGTTGTCAGCCAATCGCCTAATTTACAATATACTGAAACCCGGATCCCTTAGCTGGTTTTTACAGCATGCCCAGGACAAAATGCAGCTGGCAGATTCTACGTTTTTCTCTCGTTACCACCTTGCTATCCTTATCTTATTCTTATCCACCTTGGTAGAAGTCAAATTAGTAGATTAAGGTATATTACTAGGTATATTAAATTTCTAGTCAAGAGCAATAATTTACGATATTTAAAATCGTAAATTCAATCCACATTAAGATCCAAATTTCAGTTCGTCTGTACCCGTTATAGCCAGACACAAGTTTATGATGGTTTTACTGCGAGAGCCACTTAGCGCTACAGCTACTGTATAGACCCCCCTCTCTTCATACCCCCCACCCCCGCGAACCCCCCATTTAATTAGATGCACCACGAAGGGGGGGTGTTTTCGTAGTGATCTTAACAAGGCGTTTAGGTGAGTGGGCCGACGTGTGAAAAAGCTTTTAAAAATGTTGAGACGTGAAGCTAAAACTCCATCCAGGAATGTGTTTACATTTACAGTTGAGCTACTAGGAAAACTTAGGTAAAAGAAGATTCTGTGATAAACTGATACAACACTTTAACTTGAACTGATCTGTTATAGGTAGTTATATTACATTATAGAATGTCCAATTCCACCACTTCAACGAGCTTAGTAATCTCCCTAGCTTTATTCCGTATCTCTCGAGGTCGGCTACCTAATATAGGTGATTGAACGAGAGTACTAGTTTTTACACAGAGCGACTGCCATCTGACCTCCGTAACCCAAAAAGGAAACCAGACCCAATCCTAGATTAGGTCAGAGTTTTCAAGCCGCCAATGCTTGGCACTGGCCTCTGACATGGCTTAACGACTAATATCTACGATATTAAACGATATTAACCAACGGCTTAACGTGCCTTCCGAAACACGGAAAAAGCGCCGAATAAACGTACATATGAAATAAACACAGCGGCCTTAGTGCAGTAATAAAATGACGAACATGTTTCTCAAAACAGACCTTCAACCAATTTATATCAAGACAACCTATATAAGAACCTGCCTCAAGGACTCGACCAATCAAAACAAGAAAGATCTCCAACTTGGCTCCTAATAAATGTTTGTTTGTTCTATTAAACAGGGGCACCGTGTCAACACTCTGTGGGTGGTCTTGGTCTATAGGCTGTATGGTAAAAATCCCATGACCACGCGCTTTTTGAACGATTCGGGCGGAGGTGATGATTTTTCTGAACGCTTTTTCGGGAAGTGAAGTGGAGGTTAAAAAAAAACGGGTACCTAGCTATACCGCTTATGCAGTTATTTCTAGTGAAATATTCCCATTTTTTTTATTAATTTGTAAGAATAGTAATAGACAATTACAGACAATGATAATCTACCTGCAGGTACTTTTTAATAAATAAAAATGTATGATTAATCAGAAACAGATTTTATTGTAAAGCAATATTTCGGCCCTTCACATTCACAAAAGGGCGATTCGCCACAACATAATTAATGAAATTAAAACTAAATATTATAAAAAACGACGCGTGACCACCACGCGACTACTCGAAATGTCGTGGTTCAGTGATTTCCGAACGAAAAGAGTGCAGTTTTCGTTCCCGCGCAAAATTGGTCCAACATAACCTCAAACCCCGAATATTTTTACAAATTTTTATGTTCTTGGTATCAAGGGTGAATTTTGCGTGAATATATATATTTGGAGTGAACATTTATTTTGGTAATGAGTAACAATGTCCGATGCGTTTAAAAAATAACCTCAAAGGGTCACACACACTTTACTTAATTGAACAGCGATTTATTTATATTGTGGAATAGAAAGATAATAATCTAGTACAATGTTATTATGATTGAAGAGTGTAAGGACTACTTGAATTGATTTGTTTTGGTTGTGAAAAAAGGTCTTGATATATTCGAGGGTACAAGGTTTTTTTTCTCACGGATTTTCTAGTTCCCACAGAAGATAGATTCGAATTATTGGGTAGGTACCATCAAGTTATGTATACGTAGGTATTTTGTACCTAAGTAGGCACTTGCCTAGCCCACCACTTGGTGAGCTGAATTAAGAGTAAGCAGTAGAATTAATTGTAGGTAGCATATATTAACAGTGAAACTTATAATAAAAGTCACTGCCTTCCCTTGCCAAGGTAAGGTGCCCAAAAATTTAAAGTCAGTTCAGTAGTAGTTAATATTTTGTAGCCACCGGATAATAACTACCTCTAGTCTAGATAAGTTCAAAACGCGGTAGGAGTAGATATTTTTCTATTTAAAGAATTTAACCAAGTTTATTTATTGTTTATGAAAATGACCATACATAAAGAGTTACGATACAACAGGCTCAGCTTATTTCTACAAAGAAATTTCTTCCAACCGACCTACGGAAGTGAGACTATTGCAAGAGAGGCAGATTAGGCGTGCACAAATAATATAAAAGGAAAAAGTTTATATAAGTAACTAGCGACCCGCCCCGGCTTCGCACGGAAATCATCAGTGTTTCTCTACTATATTATGCATGTATTATACATATAAACCTTCCTTTTGAATCACTCTATCCATTAACAGAAACCGCATCATAATCCGTTGCGTAGTTTTAAAGATTTATGCATACATAGGGATATAGGGACAGAGAAAGCGACTTTGTTTTATACTATCTAGTGATTATTTACAATAAACTCATCTCTATATCACAATATAAACCCCAACCCTTATCCCATTGATTGTTCCCCAAAAAGTCATCTTTGCGAATCCCCACAAACCCACCTGGCTAAGCACCTTACCAGCTCATCTCACCTGGTGACCCTCGCTCCCACGCGTCCCTCTGACATCCCTCTGACGTCACTTACCCCGACGAACCCTCGGTAAAAAGTATAATTATAATCATATGCGTTGCCGCTTCCGTTGTCCGGAGGGTCGAATAGATATTGGGCTTTGATTCCAATATGTAGAGATGGTCTTTTAAAATAAATAAATAGCGTTACCTATTAAAAAAAGTAACGTTTAGTGTAGTGTAGATGTAGAGTATCAAATGCAAGGGTTTAATAAAATAACGGGTTAAAGTCAGGAGGCGGCTGAAACGTAAATATTTAACTAGACTTGACGTCGTTAAACATTAGTCATTTGACACTGCTAAATCAAATACCAAACAAATTCTTTTTGACATTTCAATTTTTTACGGCTCTAACTCTATTCGACTAGGTTAAGCGAATTTGTAGAGCGTATGTGCCTTATCAGAATCGCTACCCCAATTTTAAAGGGTGCACTAAAACTACAGGTCACGTGGCCGTAGTTTTTTAACCGATATAAATATGTAATTTGTCGGGATGGTCTGTGTGTCTTGATAAGCCAGGGTGATTGATTCAGCGCGCGTGTGGGAGATGGCGTTTAGATTTGGATCTCACTGCGATAAGATAAGACTCTCACTAGCTCGATATCAATTATCGATAAAAAAGTGAGGGTAAATTGAAAAACAAGTGCGATAAAATTATTCAAAGGGTTGTAGGCTATTTTGTGGTAAGGATTGTTTATCAGTTTCTACTTACTCTAACTACCTACCATGCTGTTGAAGACAGCAAAAGGGACTTGAGGGTTACAGTGTATTGTAATTTAGGCGATGGGCTGACAACCTGTCACTATAGCAATACACATTACAATCTAAAATTGCCCTCAATTTATGTCAGACGTGGCGAAAGCGCCTTTTAGGAGGCGTTTTACGTTCTGCCTACCCCGTAAGGGATAAAGGCGTGATTTTATGTATGTATGTACCTACCAGAATTAGGTAGAAGTGACTAATGTACTCTTGTCATTTGAAGTAGGTAAATTTATGAATAAAATCCATCTATAGGTAGTTGGTTATACTTAGGATGAAATAAGGTACTGAATGACTAAGGCTCGTATTTATAAAGCGATCTCAAGATTGAGAGTCATTTTAAGTATGGATTTGACAGGTCCTTTTGTACTGAAATTGACAATTGTAATACGGACTCAAATTAAATTAGCTTTCAGTCTCGAGTGCTGTTAATAATTATGGGCCTTACTTCTTACTGTACTGAATTGTGTTGTATATTACATTTATCCCAATGTTGTACTTACTAATGGGCGTCATATGTGATACTATCTGTAATATTAGATCTTAAGACACCATGTGACAGCAAATAAATGAATTATGATTATTACAACTGTGTTATCAAAATACTAATTCAAATGTAACGTACGCGTGTCGAGCCGTATGCGTGTGCGCAAAACGCAGTCTCATCGCATTTCCTAATTGATGTATAATTTGTACACCTTACTATTATTGCACTCGTCAGTCAATCATACTAGCTATGATTATTTATGCAGCATGTTATTAGAAATAAGCAAGGTGGAAATGTTATTTTTCTAACAAAGATAGTTAGCTTTACGTCTGTATGCCAGTGCGTGATATCTATCACTGAACATTGACCATATTATATTCTTCCATGCTGGATTGAGATCGAAAGCAAAACATAGAATGTGCCAGCTGCATTTCTCCCGGACATGCTGTAAAAAGCAGCTAAGGGATCCGAGGGTTTTAGTATATTGGCGATGGGCAGACAACCTGTCACTACAGCAATATACCTACAAATCTATCTTCCTCAAAACATTGTCTGTCGTGGCGGTACGACCTTTGTTTAGGTCGTTTCTGCTAGGTTGCTGAACTGGGTGAGCTAACTCCATAGCGGCTTCAGTCTCGAACTCCCCAAATCTATCGCAATGAACTATTTTGCCAAGTTCACCGGGCTTTTCCCACTCTTCTCTTATTTCATTTACTTCCGAAGTCTGCATATGCATCAGTACAAGTGTCGTTGACTATTTACTGGAAAGACTGAACCAAAAATGTTGATATGTAAGATTTAGGGCCGTATTAGTAATCATCACTTTCATGAGGCTCCTTGTATCTTTTGTGGAGAAATAAACAGAAACAGAGAAATAGCTCTCATGAGTGACAGCGAGTTTGAGTTCGTATCAGAAATGTCATTTCAGTACAAACTGGCCTGTCAAATCCATACTTAATATTGTTCTCAAGTTTGATGTCGCTTCATAAATACGAGCCTTAGAAATATATACATACATACATATAATCACGCCTTTATCCCTAATGGGGTAGGCAGAGCATAAACGACCTAAACAAAGGCCGTTCCGCCACGTCTGACAAAGTTTTGAGGGTTATTTAAGATAACTTGTACATCTTAGTACATTGCTGTAGTGACAGGTTGTCAGTCCATCGCCTAAATTACAATATACTGAAACCCTCGGATCTCTTAGCTGGTTTTTACAGCATGCCCGAGAGGAAAAGCAGCTGGCAAATTCTATGTTTTTCTCTCGCTCCCAGGCCAGCATGGAAGTATTAGAAATATTATATATAGTATTAGAAATATTATTATTAGAGAGCCCGATGGTGTAGTGGATAGGGCCGCTGCCTCCTGAGCGGGAGGTCGTGGTTCGAGTCCCACCACGTACCAATGTGTTTTTCGGTTTTCGAATTTCATATGTACGTTTATTCGGCGCTTTTTCCGTGTTTCGGAAGGCACGTTAAGCTGTTGGTCCCGGTTAATATCGTTTAATACCGTAGATATTAGTCGTTAAGCCATATCAGAGGCCAGTGCTAAGCATTGGCGGCTTGAAAACTCTGACCTAATCTAGGATTGGGTCTGGTTTCCCTTCTGGGTTGCGGAGGTCAGATGGCAGTCGCTCTGTGTAAAAACCAGTACTCTCGTTCAATCCCCTAGATTAGGTAGCCGACCCCGTAACATACGGGATAAGGCTAGGGAGATGATGAGAAATATTATTATTAGAAATATATATATGAGGTGGAAGAAGGATGGGGAGGCAAAGGCCCAGCAGTGGGACAGCATAGGCTAATAATAATAATCAGTTGAAAGAGTTACAATCGTACTGTACAGTACAGGTTTGCAATGAGTGGTTTTGCTCACCAATTCAATTATCAAAGTTATTTCAACTTACAATAACATTTCAACTTGCCAAACGAATAACGTTATTCCATAATAATTATGGCGCCACAATGAAGCTTTTTGTATAACTCCCTCACACAGGTGGAGTTTAATCAAATTATACAAATTGCAATATTCAATATTCATGGTGCAGTGACGAGCTGACGGGGTGAGGAGTGAGGGGTGAGGGGTGACGCTGATGGTGCGGGGGCGGGAGGATGATAATTGATGCAGTCAGTGATGTTTTTTGATAAGTTATTGTTGTATTATTTCGTTATGTAGACTTTATTGTTACTAAAAACAACGTGCTTACAATGGTGGCGATATATAAAGCAATAACTCCACTGCATCAAAACATACCCCCGCGGGGCAAAGGGGGAAGGGTTTCACAAGCATTTCCCTTCCCCTCCCTGCCCCGCAAACAAAGAACTACCAATTCTTATTTCTACATACATACATATAATCACGCCTTTATTCCTAATGGGGTAGGCAGAGCGTGAACGACCTAAACAAAGGTCGTTCCGCCTCGTCTGACAAAGTTTTGAGGGTTATTTAAGATAGATTTGTAGGTATATTGCTATAGTGACAGGTTGTCAGCCCATCGCCTAAATTGCAATATACTGAAACCCTCAGATCCCTTAGCTGGTTTTTACAGCATGCCCGGGAGGAAAAGCAGCTGGCACATTCTATGTTTTTCTCTCGCTCCCAGGCCAGCATGGAAGGATCTTATTTTTACCACTGACTATATTAGCTAAATACCTACTTAGGTAGTTACATAGTTACTACATAACTTTCACTACTAGGAAACTTTTCTCGCTAATGTCTACGCGTCTGCTACGGCGTAGAACGTAACGATCTACTTACGTCTACAATTCGTAGTAATTTAATTAAAAAAAGAAATGAAGAAATATGCATTTCTATAGTGATAGGTTGTCAGCCTTTCGTCGAATTCAGAAAATTTCGTATCCCTCTACTGATAACTACACTATGCCCGGGAATAAAAGCAATTAGAACATTCTATGTTTTTCTATCGCTCCCTTAACCTTTTCTATCATTCAGCATGGAAGAAATAAATGCACACATACCTTTAATATAAACATATATAATCGATTCTTCACGTCTCTATGGTTTTTAGATCCTTCAATTACCTACCTTAGATTCGTTTACAAGTTCATATTCCCATTAGCATGTGATCCTGATCAGTTGATCACCTATGATTATGACATGTCAAGCTCCACTTACGAAGCGCAAATGACAACATTCGATGCTCGTTTATCAGTCTTGCCACGTGCCGTACCTGTGAGGATCGCACCTCGAGTTTTCCCACAATGCTCGAGTGACGCACTTTCCGCCGGAAGTTCCCACCCATCGCGCAAGATGGCGGACAAGATGGCCGCCGCCACGCGTTTGACACGTGCGCGCGCGCCGCACCCTGTTTTCATTGAAAACGCTTAAAAACAACACAGAGCAATGTAAACAAGTCTCGAATAAATTAGTTCTGGGCAGGGTTAAATCGCAATTGAACTGGTCATTAATAACGCATGACGAACGAAGTATAAACTTTGCTATATAGCCCGAGGGAAAATTTTAATTGTAATTTTAACAATAACGTCAAAACATTTCTTCCATGCTGGACTGAGAGCTAGAAAAACATAGAATGTTCCAGCTGCCCTTCCTCCCAGGCATGCTGTTGAAGTCAGCAAAAGGGACTCGAGGGTTACACTGTATTGTAATTTAGGCGATGGGCTGACAACCTGTCACTAAAGCAATACATATTACAATCTAAAATTGCCCTCAATTTTTGTCAGACGTGGCGAAAGCGCCTTTTACGAGGCGTTAAACGCTCTGCCTACCCCGTGAGGGATAAAGGCGTGATTTATGTATGTATGTATGTATGTACGTCAAAATTAGTAAAGAATTATCATAATTTATATAGTTATGATGATATTAAAAATCCCATGGGAAAATCCAGTAATACGTTAAAAAATATATTTTACTGCTGTAAATGAAGTGAATATTATATTTCAATATATTTTTTTTATTATTTTAAGTAGGTATTCTATATTCAAGAAGTGTGGTGTGTAATGTAAAACCTTACACTTTTAGTTTTTGACTTTTTGTTAAGATAATTGTGGTAGGATTGGATAAAAAATGGGAATAAAAGATTAAATTATTATTTATACAGTTTATTAGAACCCTTTTTATAATTACAGTTAACAATTTCAAACGCGAAATGAACACAAACAATAAAATAAAACCAACTACCAAATGTTCCTATGAGTATTTCACTAATACAGGGCAGTACGTATATACTTCAATACAAAGAAAAGAGCTATTTAAATTAGTTATTAATTAATAGGGATGAGAAAAGCTGAAAAGTTACGCCTTATCATGGTTGAGTATTTAAAATACAATTATTTTTTACAATCTTAAATGGACATTAAAATACATATTCTTTTTTTACAAAATAACAGATTTAGTTCTTTATAAATCACAATTAGATGTTTACAAGGTTTTTTTTTTTATATAAACGCAATGTTTTGTTTTACAAATATGAATTTTACTGACTTGTACGTACATCTCTAAAAAAAGATGTACATTTTTAAGAAACTGGGGCGGTTGAAATAATGCAACGTTTGTTTATAATTTTAAAAATACATTCATATATAGTTTTTAAATGAGGACTAAGTATTATACGAACGCACGTTTGTTTAAATATGCCATATAACTAGATGGCACGTTTTACAAGTGGCAAAGTTGTGTAATGTAGGCTATTAACGAAATGTATCTAACTAACAAAGAACGACTATATTGTATTACGTCAACAATTAATTATTATGTTGTATAGATCGACTTTACACTTAACTCGGTATTAGGATATTAGCTGCGACGGATGCCATTCAAGGGTACGTTCAGAGTTCAAGCGAACATTTTTTAACCAGGTGAAAAATTATCCTGCCCGTTCAGGGACACGCCGGAAGTGAAGTTTTATCTGACAGCGACGAAGATTTTGCTATCTCGAGACTCACTACTATTTGGCCGGCTGTCGAATGTGTCTGTGTATGTATGTATGAAGTTCATGATTGATCGATGATTTCGATGTGTTACAATTTTGTGGGAAACCATCACAATTAAAATCCCTAAAAAGGAGTATGATGAAGATGAAAACAACAGAGATGACTGGCGTTTACTTCATACTCCACCGACAAGAGCAGCGCTCTTCTTCTTCTGAAAGATTTCGTGCTTCGGAGGGCACGTTAAGCCGTCGGTCCCGGTCGCTGTCTTTGATAGTGGTCGTTACACAAAACCATGTCAGAGGCCTGATAGTTGTGCTACTAGGCGGTTAAAAACTCTGACACCCAGGTTTCATCGGGTCCATAGACTCGATACCCACTCGACAGAAGAAGAATCGCTCTTAAGTTTATGATGATGATGGCAATTTTGACAGTTCGTTCGGTGCACGTTCAGTGCGACCCGAGAGACTAAAATTCATCCGGTCTCTTTTTAAACTAGAACTAGAACTACAATTGAACGCACCCCAGAAGGAAATCAAAAGGAATAAATCTGAAATCTTTAGAATTTGGGTCTGTCACAGCTACCATCCTATATAGTTTATTTGTGTTTTATCTGGGCATATTATACAAAGCTTTAAACATTTCTTCACATGGGCGGACACGTTACGTATATTTAAGGCACCTTTTATCTATTGCTATCTATATTCACATACTAGTTTGTATACATTTGAGTATATGTTGATTACTTGTTTAAAGCCTATGAGGAAGCTTCGTCTTTACAGCAATGCTTGAGAATTTCACCTAATTATTGTTAGTTTTACAATTTATTAATAAAATATGTACTTATTGCTTATATTCGCGTTCGGAAACCTACCGATTAATAAATTAATTTTCTTAATATCTACTGATTATTATTATTTAATTTGGTATGTTACTTACACGGTGAATACAATAAATAAGTAAGGTCAGTCTATTCTACGTGTGATGTCGGTGGTTAGTGAGTGAGGGGACAAAATAATCTCTATAACACAAAGTCATGGGACTGGTCAAACAAACGAGGTCTATGATAATACGAGGTGTAAGGGACAGCGTCCCGCAAACGGATAGGGGTTGCTCAGTCAACGACACTGAACAACTTCTACTAGGAAATTCTTTCAGAAAGTGCAAAAAAATGTTTCTTTTCCATACAAATTTTCTGATCGAGGTGGTTATGTATGGAAAAGTAAATTTTTATATTCAATTCCTGAAAGTGGAAGTTGTTCAATGTCGTTGACTGAGCAACCCATATCAGTTTGCGGGACGCTGTCCCTTACACCCGATATATTTTTTAAATATAATAATCTCAATACTCAATAATTTATTGCTTTCTTGTTAAAGGTACTTATTAAGTGCAATATAATTTTCAAAACATGAAAATATTAAAATTAAAAGCGCAAAGTCCCATGACTTTTTTAAATAATTTGTGATCGATCTAATTTCTACTACGGTGATACACTGATAAATAAAACTTAGGTAAGAACAAAACATTTTAAAATCATCGCCAAGTATAAAAAAAAACACACAATCTTATCTTTAGAACAGCTATTGAAAATTCCGAAGCTTAAACAAATAGACTGCACACGGCTTCACACTTTGTTCGCGAAAAGATAATAAAACTAGTTAGAGAGCACACACACTAAAAGCTACGAAATAATTCGGCACATATCGTAAACATCACAAAAATGAGCTAGACACACAACACATACATTCCTGAACAAAAAATTGACTGAATTTAATTAAACATATATTCGTGTATGTTCAAATTCATAAAAACATAAATCGAATACTTTGAAAAATATTAAAATAGTGACAACATGATACTAATAAATTAACGAAGAACACCAACACATGCGAGAATTATAAATTATAATAAAATAGTAAACATATTGAATGAAAATACAACATAATAAATGGGTAATTAATTCACAATAATAAGTAAAACAGATGAAACACTTAAAAGAACGTCGCTATAGGACAGTAAGCAGATGGATTTTATTCTGAACATTTTATGATTATTTAAGTAGTTTTCACTTGAGAAACTTTCAATTTTATTAAGTAGGAAATTACAAATTTGGGGTGTTAATTTAATGGCGTGCCATAGGTCAGGGGGCGATTGAGTATCTGAAAGAATCACATGAAAAAATTGCGAAAAAAAAACTACTAAAAAAGGGTTTAAGTCATTTAACATACAGCTTTGCGCTTACGCAAGCTACAGGCCCTACCTCGCCGCGGTCACCGAATTGATGTGATCTCGAAATATAACCCTGACCTGATTTACATACGCAAATATGAGCTCACTTCACACGGAGACAAGGTTCAAGGTACATTGCGCAATGTCATCAAATATAGGCTGCTTCAAATGTAGATTAAGAGCCTGCCCATGAAACGAATTTTAGATTAAGAAACAATTTGTTTAAAATGTACAATCAAGAAACTAGGATTACAATAGTAGGTTAGGTACATTTAGTTCACCTACAATTCAAGGGCTCTTTACATGTGAAACTACATAAAAGATACTTGAAAAAAAGACATGATATAGAATAGAAATAGTAAGAAGTACTATAAACTTTACATACTTTCGTAAAACCATGTAAAACAATCAAAATATCGGTAGTACCGTACCGGTAAATATGATTTATTTTCTGTTTATACATAATTTATGAACATAACAAGATTCTAATTCCTATAGTACCTAAACCTTTAAGGTAACTTGCGCTCAGTCTCTCCCCGAAAAGATCAAAAGTGCATTTTCACTTTCAAAAGCTCACATTTGCGGTACATAAACACAGGGCCTTAGCACAACATTGACTGACTCTCCATTCATTCATAGACAAACACTTTATTAGGCTCGGCTTATACTTCAAACATACCGCGACTGTTATAGCTTCGACATACATTGCTGTCTAAAGTTTAGGGTACACTAAATATGAAAAAAGGCCCTCTCGTATAAAATATCTGGGATACTGACACCATATTTTATAAATAAATTAAATTAATGGCGGCAATTCTGGCCGCATCATTCCTTAACTAATTTTAAGATAGTTTTGTCGCTTTCTTAACTTTGAAATAAGAACAGGACATTCTTAATCTGACACAAGACTGCTTAGTGGATATATTACGTGAAATAAGAGAGCGTATGCTCTATGCTTATTTAAAGCATCTTACGTCAGATTAGGAACATCAAAGTCGTGTGTTTATTTGCTATCCTGTTCGTATGTGAAAGTTGAGTAAGTGACTGTGCTATCTTAAAATTAGTTAATATACAGAATCGAGAGTAATATAAGCAGCAATGTATTGTAAAAATCATATCGTATAATTTCAATGCAGTTTTCGAGATATAAAAGGGACGATCGAGTGAAAATTGCAAACGAAAACAAACTACGTCTAGCAAGAAGTATGAACAAACTTATTAAGTATGTACAAATATAAGTCGTGTAAATTACTTAATGGCTATTGTGACATTCACTTAACATTTCCAAGTTGACTTCGATTGGAGAAGCAAATATTCGATAATTTTTAAGTTAAAACATGATATTTGTCAGTGTAATTGCCTATCAATAGAAGTATTTTTGAGACAAACCAATAAACAATTTAGGAAATATCAATCACGCATAATAAAACGTATTAGTGCCAGAATCGACACCATACATAATAATTTTAAAAGACTGAATGTGAGTGATGAATTTATGATGAATTATAAAATGTTGTATGGTGATGAGATTCGATGATGATGATGATCACAATAATTCTATAGAATTTCAATGATATTTAAATTTTTCATACAATTTGAGACCGAAGTAATTATACTGAATTAATTTTACTAATTTTGTTCGTCATATTTTTAATACGAAGTTTATCGATTGCTACCGCGTTTTTCTAACAGTTGAGCTACACCACTAGTCCTCTAATTTCTAAATGACCAATTGTCAGTCACCAATTTCAAAATGTCCAATTATAAATTTAGAGTCAAAAATTCCAAGTTGATACTACTTTTTTACTATGAAGTGAATTATATTTTTTATCGATAGCAACCACATGATTTTGAGCTACACCACTAGTACGCTAATTTCAAAATGTCCAATTGTCCAGTCACCAATTTCAAGATGTCCAATTTCGCTATGTCCAATTATGAATTTAGGACCAAATGATAGTGCCGAAATAGTATTTAGTACCGAAGCACTTAAAACATGAGCGACCAGAAGAGATCTGTTATCAACACACAGGCGACCCTGCCGAGTTCCATTCGCTACAAATCCGTCACAGGTCCGAACACCACGGTTAAGTTGTTAGTGCTGTTGACACTAGACCAAAGGGACCTAGGTTCCGTCAAAGTATTGAGGTGATTCTAGTTTTTTTACGATCCAGTGAAATTTAATTTATATCGATAGTTAGCTACCACATAATTTTGAGCTAAACCACTAGTCATCAAACTATTGAAACTTAAGTGCGACATTGTAAATAAAATTTAATAACGGGCACTGATTTTGGAATATAAGTCGCGTACTTCACGACATGTTTCGGGACATTTGGAGTCCCTTCAACAGGTTGAGTGCGTAGGTTGCGGGGTTGTGTACCCGGTTGTGTATTCCAAAGTGAGTACTCGTTATTTAATTTTATTATTCACCACTCATTTCAAAATGTCCAATTGTCCAGTCACCAATTTCAAGATGTCCAATTTCGCTATGTCCAATTATAAATTTAGGACCAAATGATAGTGCCGAAATAGTATTTAGTACCGAAACACTTGAACATAAGCGACCAGAAGAGATCTGTTATCAACACACAGGCGACCCTGCCGAGTTCCATTCGCTACAAATCCGTCACAGGTCCGAACACGACGGTGGAGTTGGTAGTGCTGTTGACACTGGTCCGCCGGGCCCTGGGTTCGTGCTCCGGCTCGCTGGGGAGGGAATCCGGGCCGTTGGTCAGCTGTATCCCGTTGAATTTGGAGCGCATTTGCGTTACTAGCCGTTCCAGTCTGGAAAAAGGAGATTTTATTAAGGAGGTGTCGATAATGAGTAAAGAAGATCTGTGTTAGATTGTACTAGACTTCATCCAGTATATGGCGTACTACCACCTTAAAGACAATTTCAGTGGGATTATCTAATTTAACTATCAGGCAGATTCACTACTCTGGTATTCCGTCTGTCTGTTTTTCGAAACTTTTCTTTGTTGCAGTTTTAAGTTATGATACCTATATACAGACAAATCACATTACAAACATTGTAATAAAAAAAATTATTATAGATTTTTGCACTTTTACATTACAGTGCTATTTTATTTCTGAAAATATTAGAAACAAATCCCGTCAGGGGTAGTTTTTTTTTTTTTCATATATTGTAATAAATTCTAAGAATACATACATACGGCTTTCTGCACTGAAAGGTAGTGGTGACTGATTGTTAAGATGAAACATGAATGTTTAATGAATAAAGATTAATTTGATGAAAGAAAACTTAAGCCCTTACTGATCAAAGCGGCATTTAACCGCCTGGCCACGTGATAAATCCCGTGTCCCGGGGCCAGGCTTTAGTTTAAAGAAGGAACCTGCTTAGACGGTCGGTCCATCCGTTCACAAAAGCCAAACCAGACAAACACAGACAGACACAGATCACCAACTTACATCCCTGCAAACTACTACTTCTGTCTATCTATCGTATTTACTTGAGCGCGTGGTCCTCTGCGTTTTGCTTGGCCCTCTTCATGTCGGTCACCTCCTTGCGCAGGCGCAGACGCTCGGCTTCTGGGTCCTCGGTGATGCCATTTGTTAGGGGCGAATCCAACCTGGTAGGAATTAAAAGTATAATTATGAAAATGGGTATGAAGACATGTCATAGAGGTAAGTATTATATTTATTGCAATGCCTACAAATATTTGGAATCAGTCTGCATTAATCAAAGAATTTCACAAGGAAAATTCAAAAAAGGTAGAATACGAAAAACAAAAAAAATGCCATAAAATGCAGTATAAGTCATTATTGTTTAATCCAAGAGGGATTTCATCCGATGCTTCATAAAAAGGTCCCAAGATTTATTTTTCTTTCAGAAGCTAAAGAATATTATATATTGGTTACCCGTTGGAGATCCTGAGTATCCTGAGCTCATCTTCCAGCTTAGTAATGCGGTCCATCATCCGTCTCTTGTCGGCTTCCGAAGCACGGAGCGAACTCTGCAACAACCATATAACTATAGTTTTCAATTAAAGAGTAATAGAACAGTCTTACTTAGCCATTCAAAATAGAAATTTAAAGAAGAAGAAGAATGAATTGATCGTACTGTAGCTAGCATACAAGACAAAGACATAACTTTTAACCACACCCTTGAGTCAAGTGATTTTAAGGGTAATGGTTGTCCTCAATTTAGAAGGAAATAATTTGTGACATGTTTTCGCCATATCACGGCGTGCAGGTTGGGAAATGGGCATATCTTGGGGCTGCAAGGCGCGGGGCGCTTGTTTCATTGCGTGTGGAACATTGCATCGCAGACTTAAAGAGCCGGTAATGTATTCGTGGACACGTCTTGCTGACCGCGCTTTCTAGCTAAAGGGGGTTAAAATGCTGCGAGTAGGTGTCTAAATCAAAGGCGGTCTGAAAGATATAGTTATCGCAGGGTTTATTGAACGAGTAGCTCTACAATGACGCAGTTTCCTGAAAAATCACAAAACAATTGCATATGTAGCAAAACGGACCTATTTTCTGTGTTTGCTGATCCGCTTGCCAAGCTTGCAGACTGAGTATGACAAAATCCCCCAAATTAGGGAAGCCCAGTGTATTTGATGGACTAATTGGCAAAAAAAACATATAAATTGACTCTAATGTGGGTATCGAATTATAAGTTTCGGAAAGAAAATTTAAATTGAGTACTCGTAAGCAGCATAACCAGTTAAACCCAGTTAAGGTTATACTGCATTAGAGCGTAGTAGCTGCAGCGGAGCGGCATGGCGCGACAATGTCAGTTCATACATTAACTGTTTTTGCCGCGCTGTGTCCCGCCGTTTCAGTGCGGTACATCTAATACATTTTCATACAAAGAATATTATGTCGCGGACTGCCGTGCCACCGCTCCGCTGTAGGTAAGTCCTAGTGCGGCCTAACCTTTAAAGCACAATTTTACAGCTCCAGTGGGTCGTATGTCGTTAACTGCGGACCGGCGTATCTGGCTCATAAAGTAGTGGGACGCCACCTATCGCGCCATCTCACTACTAGAGCTCGTATAAATGCTCTTAAATGGACTTTATGAAAATAGACTAGGATAACGTTTCCCTTCTAGGTTTCTTCGGTTGGTTTAGGGTGACCACAGACACAGCAGATACATTTCGGTATATTTTAGATATTGAGCGGCACTAAAATGCATCTTACTACATTCTGATACCAGTCAATTCAAGTTCTTGAAGATTTTCGTATATTACGCTATCTTTCGATATCTTCGGCACGCAAAAACATCAAGCTGAATTGAGTCGCATCGAGAAGTAGAATGTCTATTTTCGTGTATTTTTCCAATGTCTATTTTCGTGTATATTTCCGCTCAGTATCGAGTTCATTATTTACTGTGTCTGTGGGCATTTTAAAGCGCAATTTTACCGCTCCAGTGGGTCGTATGTCGTTAACTGCGGACCGGCGTATCTAGCTCATAAAGTAGTGGGACGCCACCTATCGCGCCATCTCACTACTAGAGCTCGTGTAAATGCTCTTAAATGGACTTTATGGAAATAGACTAGGATAACGCTTTTATTCTTTCACTTTCGGCTTTTCAACATGCATTTGAATAAACAAGTTCATAATTCATCCAACTTCTTTAAAATAAATGAACAAATGAAAATTAAATTTATTGCCAAAATAACAAGAGCATCATAAACTAGAACTAAAACAGTTTATGATTACAGCGGCAAAAGAAGCTGTCTCAGCTTATCCTTGCATGGAACGATGCGGTTTCATACAATGCTGATTTTCAGTCAACCCCTACGTAAGTAACTTAGGGAAAGTTGTAAGGAGATTCTGACATAGAGGATCTTTCCTTTTTTGCGATGGTGAAAGTTAAACAACGAACAAGTGTTACTTCTTGGAGGTATCTTAAAGCACTCAGTGACTTGGTCACACATCATCGCTTGTCAAGTCCTCCGGTCACACTCAGTGGTGCGTGATCTTTGTACTCCTGAAGATGATTCTCGTTTAGGGTTAAGAGTCGAGGTCAAAAGGTGAAACTTAACAACTTATGGGGTCAATCCGGTTGTGCAAAGATCAGTAAATCTTGACTAAAATTGTGACTAAATTTTCTATCATGTGAGCACAGAAAGGGACGGCAATAATTTTAATTAAGTCGTGTTCGCACCAAATTAGAATGCGAATTCATTGTGAAAATCACATCCCGTAAGAAACCGTGCATGTTAGCTGCGCGGTCATTCGCAAATTGCTTGCATTAGTGTTTTCACGCCTCAATCAGCTTATCCTGCCTACCCTATGCCTACCCTGTGAGGGACACAAGCGTGATTCTGGTGAAAGTCTCATCCCGTGAGAAACCGTGCCTGCTGGATACGCAATCATTATCCGCACATTGCTTGCATTAGTGCGCGGGATCCAAGCGCGCGCTTTTCACACCTCAACCAACTTACTACGAGCCTACCCCGTGAGGGATACAGGCGTGATTCTGGTGAAAGTCTGATCCCGTGAGAAACCGTGCCTGCTGGCTGCACGGTCATTATCCGCACATTGCTTGCATTAGTGCGCGGGATCCAAGCGCGCGCTTTTCACACCTCAACCAACTTACTACCAACCTACCCCGTGAGGGATACAGGCGTGATTCTGGTGAAAGTCTCATCCCGTGAGAAACCGTGCCTGCTGGCTGCGCGGTCATTATCCGCACATTGCTGGCATTAGTGCGCGGGTGCTAAGCGCGCGCGTTTTCACACCTCAATCAACTTATTACGAGCGTGGAGCCAGAGCGCTAACGTTACAAGCAAACTAAAGAAGTACAAAACACTCATTCTACGAGGTTGGTTTAGGTATTTCATACCAATATTATCGATAAATCGAAATCATTCAAACGCGAGAGAGATGCAAAAGATGGTGCAAAATTGTTTCCGTGCTTCAGAGCACCTGTTGAGCCGTCGATCCCAGCTTTTGGTAGTCGTCGTTACAAGAACTACTACAGAAGTCTATAAGACTGTTAAAAACCTTAACTTATTACTACTGTTAATTTCATACATACATATATATAATCACGCCTTTATCCCTAATGGGGTAGGCAGAGCGTAAACAACCAAAACAAAGTTCCGCCACGTCTGACAAAGTTTTGAGGGTTATTTAAGATAGATTTGTAGGAGATTTGCTGTAGTGACAGATTGTCAGCCTATCGCCTAAATTAGAATATACTGAAACCCTCGGTACCCTTAACTGGTTTTACAGCCTGCCCCAGAGGAACTGCAGCTGACACATTCGATGTTATTCTCTCACTTCCAGGCCAGCATGTAACCCACTCTACAGAAGTACTTAGTTTAGATTCTTGTGTGTCCGTCTACAATGGCCTACTTTTAACGTGTATATACTTTACATCAACGAGATTTTCTTATTTTAAAAAAACGAAAATTTTTAGTATAGCAGCAGTAAACACACGAACAAACTATCAGAATACTTGCCCGGACTCACCCACGCGACTCGACTGTATGAGTAGCCTTTCAGAAGATATGGGAGGGTTTAGTCGAGAAAACCTCTAATTGTTTAAGGAATAACCTACTCTTTATTTGCGTGTGTTGTACCACGCTAAGATATTCACGTTGCATGATTAACTAATGTCTGAAAAAGATTTATATTACCTTTGTACTTACACTTAAGCACTTTACGACGCGGTGTTTAGTTAAAGGGACAGTTTAGATCAGTAAAAAAGAACTGTATTAGGTCGACCTTTATTTAGGTCGTTTACGTTCTGCTTACCCCATTAGGGAGAAAGGCGTGACTGTATGTATGTATGTATGTAAAAAAAACTGTACAACTTTCACCAGGAAATTATTTCAGGAAATGAAAAACAAAATGGCTTCCCCATACAAATTTTCTGAACGAGGCATCTGGATCAAGGTGATAAATTTGTAAGGGAATGTCAAACAGATTTTTTATTATTTCCGGAAAGAATTTCCTGATGAAAATTGTTCAGTTACGTTTACTGAGCAACCACTATCAGTTTTCCCTACCCTATTAACACTCCATGAAAATGTATCTAACTCTTACAACAGGACGGAAACCTGGTTTGATTCCGATGTATAAAATAAAAACAATAGCTTTCTTTCCCTATAGTTAATATTTTATTCATGCCATTATTTCACTCCAGATCGGTTATGTTTTGGGACGCGAGCGGGTACGCTATATTGGTGCGCTAGGATTATAAAATCACAGGGGGACACGGTTTTACTAAACGTGAGGGCATTCGCACATTCGCGAGGTTTGTGGCCGCGTGTCACACCGGGGTGTACCTAATGCGTAATTTATTTTATTTAAGATCATATACATATAAGTTCTTAAGATGATTCCTCCCGGCAAAAGGTCGTTTTCAAGAGCTTATTTCTCCTAAACGAAACATTGTAAATTTCTAAAAAAAAAGAATATAAGAAATTAGTTCATGGCCTGCTATTGCAACATGTAAAAAAAATCTAGTTCATTAGTATGCATCTTAAAAAAAACAGGAAGTAAAGCTGTTTTTATTAGCAAATTTGATATTCCTTCTAAACAATAAGGAGCGCTTTCACGGTTCCTTCGGGAAATTAACCTTAACTACCAGTTTTGATCCCCAACATATCACCAATGTTTCTCCAACCAGACACACTGCCATGTAAAACCTTGCATACCTCCAAACACCCCATCGGCATTGAGCATTGAAATACGGCGCGGTGCGTGCGGGGGGGCAATGCACCGGCGCGGTGCGCGGGCGGGGGGGTAAGCAAATATTGGCAGATGTAAGTGGATGGTGCAGGCGCCACCCCGCTTGTGACGTCACAGGGTTGCCTGCTGCAAGACATGTTTCGGAGGTAAAGAGTAAGAATCGTATAAAATGACGAAATCGATTCTGATTTTGGTACTACGGTTTCTGTATATTGCAATTTAGGCGATAGGCTGACCACCTGTCACAACAGCAATATACCTGTAAATCTATCTTAAATAACCCTCGAAACTTTGTCAGTCGTGGCGGAACGACCTTTGTCTAGGTCGTTTACGCTCTGCCTACCCCGTTAGGGAGAAAGGCGTGACTATAAGTATGTTTTTAGGTACTAACCATTTCTAAAAGAATAGGCATAGAAGGCATTTTCAAACACAAACCTTAGGTATTTAAAGTTGCTCTGAACAAATAAGCTAAGCAAAATGCTAAATGAGTTTTCGCAGAATCACACATAAGTATGTGTGAATATTTTTCTGTGAATTATTCGGATGGCGTACTTACGCTCTGTTATTAAGTAGGTAAACACAGTTCTAATTTTTTTCACGTATCTTTGTTCCTCGAAATATAAAACCAAACAGTGTGTAAAAACTGAGATTATTCTAAGATTACTATTCTTCTGTCGATTCGATGAACCGTGGTGTCAGAGTTTTTAAGCCGCCTTGTAGCACAAATATCAGGCCTCTGACAAAAAATATGGGCAATTTTAGATTGTAATATGTATTGCTATAGTGACAGGTTGTCAGCCCATCGCCTAAATTACAATACACTGTAACCCTCGAGTCCCTTTTGCTGACTTCAACAGCATGCCCGGGAGGAAGGGCAGCTGGAACATTCTATGTTTTTCTATCTCTCCCAGTCCAGCATGGAAGTAGATTATAGACTAGACATTGTAATAAAAACCGAAATGCCTGGAAAGTTACTGTCATCTGGCCACACTAAATATCACGCACCTGGGTACCGCGCGTCCCCTATTCGATTCCCGGTCGAGTCACTCGTTAAACCTTCATTCCAGCAATTGTAGTATTTATCCAAATTGTTCCCATTTAATCATGTAATGGCTATGATTTCACTTTAACCGTGGCAAGGATGCCTTGAAATTGAAGTCGTTAAAAATGTATGAAGCAATTACTTCATTTTCAAAATGGTTGTAGGAAAGTATGATTTGAAAGTTCTCTTTCACTGGAATAGAAATAGAATATTGATGAATAAACTGGATAATGAAGGAACTTTTACACATACATAAAATCACGCCTTTATTCCTAATGAAGTAGAGCGTCAACTATCTAAACAAGGATCGTTCCACCACGCCTGACAAGTTTTGAGGGTTCATTCAGACAGATCCGCATATTGCTGTAGTGCCAGGTTGACAGCCCATCGCCTAAATTACAATACACTGAAACCCTCGAATCCTTTAGCTTGTTTCTACAGCATGCTCGGGAGGAGATGCAGCTGGCACATTCTATGTTTTTATATCGCTCCGAGTCCAAGAAGGAAGGAACTTTTATATCAGAGTAAAATGAAATTGATGTAATATAATTGCTACCCCATTAGGGATAAAGGCGTGATTATATGTATGTAATATAATGTTACGTGTAATGTTTCGATGAAATCTGCTGTAGAGAAAATAAAATAGGAGTCAACTTGTTGATGGGTCCATTAGAGATTGTAAACTAGTATGGCATGCCAAATTTATTAATCTGTACATATTCTCGATAAAAAAATACTCTCATTTAGAATCTCTACATGTGAAACTAAAAATTATGGGAAAATATAATATGTTATACCGACAGGAAAAGTAATAAAATCACGGATAACACTAACATTCTAAAAACTAGAAGCCAACTAAAAAAGAGTCTCGACACTGAAAATAAAAACTACGTTCCACTAAATCTGTTTTTCTCCATAACTGTGGACGTCACAGTAAGTATAAGTATGTATTGCCAACTTCTTCCATGCCGGACTGCGAGAGATAGAAAAACATATAATGTTCCAGCTGCCCTTCCTCCCGGGCATGCTGTAGAAGTCAGCAAAAGGGACTCTAGGGTTACAGTTGATTGTAATTTAGGCGATGGGCTGACAACCTTGTCACTACAGCAATACATTACAATCTAAAATTGCCCTCATTTTTTGTCAGATGTGGCGAAAGCGCCTTTTACGAGGCTTTTGACGCTATTCCTACCCCGTAATGGATAAAGGCGTCATTTTATGTATGTATGTATTTTCAACTCAGTTTTAGAATAAAGGTAAACAAAGTTTCATGTCTTTTAATCGAAGATCTTGTTACTAAAATAAGTTTTAGCTATTAGATATGACAACATAATGAACTAGTAGTTTTAGTATTATAGTGTTTAGTAACATTTAACTAATTTGCCAACACGTATCATTTATTTTTAAAATGTGTTTCTGAATAAAAAGACATTAAACTTCGTTTACCTTTATTCTAAAACTGAGTTGGAAATGCATAGAACTAGAAGAAAGTCAGTAAGTTTTTACGAGAATATATTTATAACCCTCGGGAACACTCATATAATATATCGTAACATAAAATAAAGCAGCCGCCAATAAAACTGCGATTCAAAAATCTAGAAGGCAAAAAAGTACTACGTTTCACAAAAATCTCCGTTTTTCCCTGTCTGTCATCATATTGGACGGAAGGCGTGAAGTGCCCTCCAGTCGGACCACCCAAGTCGGTGACGTGCCAAAACCAACCAAATATCATCCATATTTGTTTAAGCAAAGACGCAGGTATGCTTAGAAGTTCAGCCTTGTTTTTAAAGGGTTTACGTGTATAAGAGGGTTGTGGAAGGTTATGTAAGTAAGTATTTAGTCAAAATATAAGAGTTTTTTTTATGACAACTTATAAAACTAACAAATATAAGTATACTAAAGGATATCCAAGCAATGCAAAAATTATATAAATATTAATGTAAATATCTGTTGTATATGAATGAAATACTTTTAATTTTGTTGCATATTTACTTCAAATAATTTATGTTAGTTCTATATTTAATCTAAACGATGTTCTTACTTTCCCGCAATGAGACATATTAAATTAGCATTAAAAAATACAATGAATGTATAGCAGGTGTAAGGGACAGCGTATCGAAAACTGAAAGGGGTTGCTTAGTTGATGAAACAAAATAAATATTAGCAAGAAATTCATTCGGAAACGAAAAAAAATTTGGTTCCTATACAAAAATTCGAGGTGGTCATTTTGAATGAAAAAGATTTTTTTAATAAAAAAAAGAATTTCCAGTTGATAGTTGTTCAGTTTTGTTGACTGAGCAAACCCTTTCAGTTTTCGGTACGCTGTCCCTTACACCCAAGTGTGAATGAATTGCAATATTTATGGCCCTTAACTGTATTTTATTTTCTACCCGATCTCAAGTTTGATCTCTGCGCCATCTATGCAATCAATCGAGAACTAGTTACCCGCCATTGCCACCACCTGTGGCCACCACAGTACAAGCATCAAGATGGATCTCCTAGTAAGTACGCAACAAGTTCGGTAGATGGCGCTATGAGTAGCGATTTTAGTTCTGTATGTACTATTTATTATTCTGTAGTTCTGTACTGCTTTATTTATGCGATGTACACGTGCAGATGATACCACTTATGTACTTATCCAGGGTTAATAACGCAGCTAAGAATTATGTATTAAAAAGCAGTACTTCCGATATTCCCTTACATGCAATCAATTTAAAAAAATATTACCTTGATATCTTCAAGAGATTTCTCGGATAACTTCGGTTCAGAAGACCCCAGGCTATTCTGAAAATAAAAGAGAAATACATTGTTAATAGTTATATACATCATACTACAAATCTGAAACGCAGATAGTCAACTTTAAATCACTGAAAGCATGCTGAACGTTTTTAATTCTATTATTGGGTTTTTCACAGAAAAATAAACCGCTAGTTCACTCTTAGGTTTTTAATAAGTAACTTAGTATCTCTTATTATTCCATTCTGGACTGGGAGCGAGGGAAAAACATAGAATGTGCCAGCTGCATTTCTTCCCGGACATACTGTAAAAGCCAGCTAAGGGATCCGAGTTGATTCGCCACGACACGCAAATAATAAGAAGAAGGGATCCGAGGGTTTCTGTATATTGCAATTTAGACGATGGGCTGACAAACTGTCAACTATCACAACAACAAATCTATCTTAAATAACCCTCAAAACTTTGTCAGACGTGGCGCAGCGACCTTTGTTTAGGTCGTTTACGCTCTGCCTATCCCATTAGGGATAAAGGCGTGATTATATGTATGTATGTATGTATGTAGCTTAGTAACTTATTTTTTATTGAGCTCACTTCAACCTAGAATAATTTCATTGTAATAATTTTACAAATTAACCGGACGAAATGCGGAAGTAGAAATAGAACCTACATACTTTCCGGTCATTTTACTGTAAAGCATAATAAATAAAGAGTTGCAAGGAAGCCCTTGAAAGACATTACATGTCGATCACCCGTTATCGATAATCTAATTGTAGCGATATTATCGTATCGCATCACTAACTTATCTCAATTAGGTAATAATATAAAGTGGCCTTGTTTTAGATATTGTCACACTGTTTTCGGATATCAATATTTTCAATTTTGCATATTATCATAAATATACTATATACTAAAAAGACTCGAAAAGTAAATTAATAACTTTTTAGTTTTTTTTTTCTTCCATGCTGGCCTGGGAGCGAGAGGATTTAAAGGTTTCAGTATATTGTAATTTATCTGCTATGTACTATCCTACTACCCAAAGGTTGCCTGGTAGAAATTTCTGCTTTAGCAATAAGGCCGCCTATATTGTACTGTTTTGTTCCTTACTTTTCTGCTGTATGTATTTGTTTTTTTTTTGTGCAATAAAGTATCTTGTATTGTATTTAATTTAGGCGATGGGCTGACAACCTGTCACTAGAGCAATATACCTATACAAATATATCTTAAATAACCCTCGAAACTTTATCAGACATGGCGGAACGACCTTGGTTTAGGTCGTTTACACTCTGCCTACCCCATTAGGGATAAAGGCGTGATTATATGCATGTATGTGCTATAAAGACTCGAGAAGTAAGTTAATAACATTCATCACTACTATTTTCACATTATCTATGAAAGAGATGCATTTTTTTTATAAACAGTAATGCGACTTAAAACTACAAATGAGATTAGGTATAGACAAAATGAAAACCCTCAATAACAAATTGGCACCAGACAGGATAGTGTTAAAAATAATTCAATAACGTCAGTACTAGCTTGTCTGCGGTTTACGTCGCGTCTTGGAAATCCTATATAGTATGTCATTGAACTTTTCAGACTGTACTTTTGGTCCGAGTTGTAAATTTTCCATGCTGTTCCATTTTCAAGTTTTCATTTTCTTCCATGCTGGTCTGGGAGCGAGAGAAGCACATAAATGTGCCAGCTACATTTCCTCCCAGGCATGCTGTAAAAACCAGCTAAGGGATCCGAGGGTTAAAATATATTGTAATTTAGGCGGCTGACAACCTGTATACCTACAAATCTATCTTAAATAACCCTCAAAACATAGTCAAACGTGGCGGAACGACCTTTGTTTAGGTAGTTTACGCTCTGCCCACCTCATCAAGGACCAAGGCGTGATTATATGTATGTATGTGTGTATGTACTTTACCATAAGAAAGTTACTAGCTATGTTCCTGGTAGAAAAATGTGTCCTTAGTTGCTTTGGCACAAGATAAAAGCTACATTTTAAACGAAACCTCGTCAAGCCACGAATGGATGACATCACAGTCAAGAAAACTAGAAAGTAATATATCTGACGCCTAAATTAGCATACCACTACAACAATTATGATTATCTCTTTTATCATACCATAGAGATCTAAGAAGAAGGATGCTTACTTTAGGCACCGTCACATCATGCATATATTATAGCATGCACTTATCTTATTTTATAACAGGAAACAAACACAAGAACATCCAACATTCATACTTTCATCCATACAAGCGAGTAACCAGCTGTTTTCCAATCGTGGTTTCTGTACTGAGTTGGACTCCTGCCAAGGTATTTGCAGTACAGACCAGACTGAATCCTTAGACTCTCACAATAAGAGAAAATAATATTTAAAGATGTCGCTTCTAAACAAAGGTGTTAGTTACTCACCAGTAATGTTCGCAGGACATATTAAAACAAAACATGCCTCATAAAATCATAAATACATATAATCACGCATTTATCCCTAATGGGGTAGGCAGAGCGTAAATGACAAAGGTCGTTCCGCCAAGTCTGACAAAGTTTTGAGGGCTATTTATGATGGATTTGTAGATCTATTGCTGTAGTGACGGGTTGTCAGCCGATCGCCTGAATTACAATATACTGAAACCCTCGGGTCCCATAGCTGGATTTAACAGCATGCCCGGGAAGAAATGCTGCTGGTACATTCTATGTTTTTCTCTCGCTCCCAGTCCAGCATGAAATAAAATAAAATCAAACATAATCATAACATATAGTAAATATATAATCAAATAACGGAAACTAATTAAACCACGAAGACATTTTATTGAATTATATAGTTTTACCTATTTAATATTCCACCACAATCTGAGATTGTTTTTAAATTAATTCCTACAATCAAAATATCGATCTCATCAAACATTAAAATACCCAACCTACTGTTAGCGTAATTGTATACACTATCAATCATTGCATCGATCAGAATTTGTCATACATTCTTCGTTATCATGCTGTAAAAACCAGCTAAGGGATCTGAGGGTTTCAGTATATTGTAATTTAGGCGATGGGCTGACAACCTGTCACTACAGCAATATACGTACAAATCTTTCTTGAATGGCTCTCAAGACTTTGTCAGACGCGGCGGAACGGCCTTTGTTTAGGTCGTTTACGCTCTGCCTACCCCATTAGGGATATAGGCGTGATTATATGTATGTATGTATATAAATATATATATTTATTTATTGCATTAAAATACAAGAAATTAAGTTTACAGAATGTTTTCATCCAATCCTGGACCAGATAAGCCACGGAACAGAAATGTACAGAATTACAGATTTAATTATAAAGACGGCAGATAAAATTGAATGTAAGCCAGTTTACGAGAGATAAAATAAATCGAACGTTGAAATAGAAAGTGTAACAGATTGTCGTTTCGGCGATACCGCACTGTTTAGTAAAGTGCTGGAAAGTCTCTCAGATTTATAGCTCTATAAAATACCAAGCTAAACGTCTTGCGGTTTTACTCGTAATTATAAATTGATATGAGTCATGTTCCTGCCTCCGTGGTATAGTTACTTCCATGCTGGACTGCGAGCGAGAGAAAAACATTGAATTTGTCAGCTGCATTTCCTCCTGGGCATGCTGAAAAAACCAGCTAAGGGATCCGAGGGTTTCTGTATATTGTAATTTAGACGATAAGCTGACAACCTGTCACTACAGCAATGTACCTACAAATCTATCTTAAATAACCCTCACAATTTTGTCAGACGTAGCGGAACGACCTCTGTTTCTACCCCACTAGGGATAAAAGCGTGATTATATATATGTATTGGGATACCGTGCCAAGGGTCTTAGGTTCGATTCTTACGGGGGAAACAAATCTTGATATTAATTTATTACTTCGTATGATTTTGCCCAGTTGGTTTAGGAAAATGCAGGCTGAATCATCTTATTGTCTGGAATAATTAAGGATCCCAGTGAGAATTTTCAGTCTCTATCTTGCTCTACCTTTATTTTACTTGTGTAAAAACATATTAAACATAATACATAATGTAAGTGATGTACATAATTTTGCAATCTGTAAATCAAACTACTTAACGAAGGCGTTAATGTGTTTATTTTCTTTTAATCATCTATTTATTCAGGATGGCGTGCATGTACTGCTTTCGGTAATATATTATTATGAGACACGCGATATATTGGCGAACAATTGTATGGAAATATTGAGGAAATCACAAGCTAATAATTTCACGTACTTATTTGGAAAAGTAAATCGTTTCTGTAAGTCTACTCTACACACACTAAGATTCATTCTAAAGGGGCTCCTTTAGTAATAAATTTACACAATACCGGGTGTAAGGGACAGCGTCCCGCAAACTGATAGGGATTGCTTAGTCAACGACACTGAACAACTTCCATCAGGAAATTCTTTTAGGAAGTGAAAATAAAAATTGCCTTTTCCATACAAAAACTCCACCTCAATCAAACAATTCGAATGGTAGAAGTTTTTTATTTTTCACTTCCTGAAATAATTTCCTGGTGGAAGATGTTCAGTGTCGTTGACTGGGCAACCCCTATCAGTTTGCGGGACGATGTCCCTTACACCCCGTAAAATATGATTGCTATTAACAATAATTCTTCTGTCGTTAAGGTTATCAAGACGGGCAGGCTGGAAAACTAAACCCATGATGGCAAAGATTTTAACCGCAAACCGAAAAGAGATAAGAAAATAGTTAAGAAATGTGCCAGCCTGTCTCGAATTGACACCAAGGTCTGGGAGGAGAAATGAGCAAGAAAGAAATTCAGACCATATCTGTTCTAGAATTCTTTATATTTTCCCACAATTAAGTGAAAGCTAAACTTGTCAGTCAGAGTAAATCCTAACTAATTATAAATGCGAAAGTAAGTATGTTTGTCTTTCTTTAACGTCACTACGGGGATACGGACAAACGGATTCACAAATTCGTGTTTGATGTGGCTTAAATAAGTAATAATACATGTCTGACCAAAATAAATTCGATCTGGAATTGACCAAAAAGTAAGAAGGTCCTTGTTGTCGGATGGGCATGAAAATAGTCGGCCTTGCGTCTATTTCTCTCTGGTGGTGTAAGTCAGTCTGTCCCAATCGCAATAAGAGATTAAAATAATGGAGAGTGCCCTTGTGTGTTGCGCTAACACTCGTCGAGCACTAAAAACGAAATCTCGCGCAGATGGTAGATAGGACGGACTATCCAAACTGCGCTATAGCTACTTACATCACTTCTATCGGTGAGCATGGCCCGGAGCCTCGCGTAGAGCGCCTCTTCCCTCGTCCGAGCTGCTTCTCTGATCTCCCGCACCACGTCTGACACGAAACCTGGCGCGTAATGGCCTCCAAGATACCCTGGAAGATGGAAAGATTATTTTAAACATTGTGAAGCCGGAAATATCCGAAAATATCGTGTCACCGTAGCATCTACCATGTTTTATCTGCGAATGCCGTAAGAGTCGACTAAGGGATAATATAGTCCAAGTAATAGTCAGCAGCGTATCCTGTACATACCGGGTGTAAGGGACAGCGTCCCGCAAACTGATAGGGGTTGCTCTGGCTCAGTCAACGATACTGAACTAATATACCCTCAAACTAGGGGTAGGGATAGTAGTGGATTGGTGTGTTTGGTAACTTTTCAGATGCATTAACTTTCATTATACATATGTATAATACAATAATTTAATCAAAACGAGGAAGTGATCCTTTTGCCTAGGAAGAAAACTTGTTGAGATAAACACATGGCAATTTCGTCAAGGGCAAGATTCGAAGCTATGACCTTAAACTTAAGTACAGGTAAAGCATTTACCACCTGATCCAACCTGACCACTGAGGGTCATCCGCTGATGTTTAAAATAAAACTTTATTTAAAATACTTTTTTACTTAATTCACATAAGTTTTACAGAGGTCTAGTTGAGAATATAAGATAACGGTTTGTAAGTTATTAACAATTTGATTTCCACGGTTTGTAACTTAACGTGACATGCTTGATGCTTAATTACGTGTAGTTTGTGTGTTTTTTTTATTATTCTGTTTCTATTGGTGAAAACCTGTAATTGGCTGTCTGTGTTGTATTAATTTTTAGTATTTTTATTAAAAGCTGGGTTTCCTTGAAAAACAAAATACAATGTGGTTGATAATGTAACTCTACTATTAAAACTAATCGCATTTTATGTTTTGATAACCTGGTAATCAGCTGAGGGCATCATCAAGGCACTATCCCATACATACGTACTTAGACGTTATTAGTATAAATAGGTATAAAGTATTTATTATCACAATATCATATATGTTACTAGATCGTCGAGATTTCGCAAAAATCCTGACTATTTAAGTTAGCTTTGACAAAAGATTCACCACTGTCTAATTATCCGTGTTTTCGCAAAATTTATGCAAAGATTCGAATCATCAAATCAGCCTACGACATTATAAGAAGTGAAATCCCTCTTTCGACTCCTGCGCATGTCACGAGCGACGCAATCCGACGCATTCTAATTACAAAATCGGAACGTGAGAAGGAATCAATCTTGCTAGCAGACACTATTGCGTATCAGAGCTAGGTGTAGCACTATAGATCTCTCTGGTCCATTGTGATCTAACGGTAGACATAAATTAACTAACGGTCCGTCGGTTCTGATCATTACTTGGCTTTGTTATATCAGGCAATGTCTTGAAAATCTATATCTAATGATGAAAACTTATCACATACTCATCTCTTTTCATCATTACATTTACCATGGCCTTTAACGTTAACCCCGAAAGAGGTGGGATTATGATTAGATGCATATTTATTGTGATTCCTATCGGCAAATGGTTGTTTCCAAGAGTTTATTTCTCCTTAACGAATCATTGGAAAATTCTAAAAAAATATACATCTAAGAAATAAGCTAATGACCCGCAATTGTAACATTTAAAAATATTCTAGTTCATAAATTAAAATGCTTCTTCTTCTTAGCGAGTGGATTCTCGAGCCAAATGACCTGATGTATGCTAAAAAAAACTGGAAGTAAATTTATAAGTAAATTTGATATTTCTTCTACACTATTAGGAGCGCTTTCACGGTTCCTTCGGGGAATTATCCGTATAATGATTACCTAAAATCGCATTATAGCTTTTTCAAATCCGACTCGTAGTTTTTATGGAATTAGTTTATTTGAGCGTTTTTCGCACATTTATGAACGATATTCTAAGGCATTACGGGCGATGATTGCATATCTTGAAGTCTACCTGCACATCTGCCGGCAGAGTACACCTTAAAAGAATAGTGAAGACTGGCACGAAATCAGGAGGAATGGATGGGAAGGCACACTGAGGCTCATGAAACATCTTACAAAAAGTGCAGAGTGCACAAAGTATGCTAATAGTTGTAGGTAAAGGCACAGATTAGATAATAGTTGTAAAAGTACTAATCAGGTGTCTGTCTGTGTCAACATAGTTTGTAACGTGGACGCATCCTAAATGGTATGGTAAGGATTAGCACTGGGACTGGAAGGAATATAATAGAAAGGAAAAAGGTCTTTCTCCTATAACAATACATCACAGGCTCATAATCATAGAGCAGCATCTTGCATATGCTAAGCGTAAGGGACAGCGTCAAACTGATAGGGGATGCAAAGTCAACAAAATTGAATAACTATCCGCAGGAATAATTTTAAGGAAATGTAATTTTTTTTTCATCTGAAAGAATTTCCTGATGAAAGTTTTTCAGTTTCAGTAGGTACAGAGTCTACCATGCATGCTAATAGTTGTAGGTAAAGGCACAGATTAGATAATAGTTGTAAAGGTACACATCGGGTGACTAGTCCACATAGTTTGATACGCTAGGCCACGCCCGTACGTATATTTTCTCGGTAAATGGTTAAGTATGTGGGTTAAATACGCGTGTAATTAAGTGCAAGTAAACCATTGCACTTATTGTGGCATAAATTAAATAAATATACATCTGGCAATTTAAACAAACAAATTAACCAAGATCAAGTTAATATAGTTCAAACCATATTAAGTTGGAAAAAAAGGTGTCTGATATTTGAGTAAACTATATTCCTCACTTCAATTATAAGACTATGCTTATTTCGATGGGGTTTAGAATGTCTTTCAAAGCCAAGGTTTAAAACCAGCCACATCTACTCAATATTCCAGAAAATTATACTCAATTCAGTAAGTAGCTCCACGACCTTATCCCGCCAGCTCCCTTCTACCATCGGACATCTAGACGCACCGCAGGATACCATCCATACCTGGTTGATATTCCACCAATACCGTACTAAGCGCTTCCAAAACTCTTTTGTAATGCGCACGGCAAAAGTGTGGAACTCACTACCTGCGTCTGTGTTTCCGAACGCCTTCAACCCCCAACATTTCAAAGTTAGAGTGAACAGGCATCTTCTGGGTGAGCTCGCACCATCGTCGACTCCGTCTCAGTCGTTTCCGACCTAGACTGGAGTCAAAAGCAAACCCATTTTCGAAAAAAAAAAAAAAAAAACCTATATACAGTTATCATGTAATAAATAGGCGCAATCTTGGGTATAATCTTAACGAAGTTACTATACACTGAAGACACGGTAGCTGAATGTCTGCCAGTGGGTCACGCGAGCACGCTACTTCTTATCGGCATACAGGGTGTTAAAGGAAAATACAACGAGGTTTTATATCCATGCTGGCCTGGGAGCAAGGGAAAAACATATAATGTGCCAGATGCATTTCCTTCCGGACATGCTGTAAAAACCAGCTAAGGGATCCGAGGGTTTCAGTATATTGTTATTTAGGCAATGGGCTGACAACTTGTTACTACAGTAATATACCTACAAATTTATCTTAAATAACCCAAAAAACTTTGTCAGACGTGGCGGAACGACCATCGTTTAGGTCGTTTACGCTCTGCCTACCCCATTAGGGATAAAGGCGTGATTATATGTATTTATATATTTATTAAACTCCTGTATAGATCAGCCAGCCAGCCAACTGTTAAATTAAACTATGGAAAGGATTCGTGAACACGAAATAAGAGTGAATCTTTTTAGGATTTTTATGTCATTTTTGTTGCACCTTGCATAAGTGTGTTACTTTCAATGATCGGTCTGTATATATAGTCTTAAAGGTGACTATAGAAGCTACTAAGTGAAAAAATCTCCGATCTGTAAAAAAAACATAACTCACTAAAAACACAATGAACCGAAAATCCGTAAAAAAATGTAAATATATTATTTTTACTGATGGCCCTAATTTAATTATTGCTTATTTTAATTACAACCAGAATTCTTGATACTACTCAAATAATTTACAAATTCACAATAATCACGACGAAAATAGTATGTGTATGATGAAATAAAACAGTAGTCGAACAAACAACGGATCTCACGATTACTGAACCATGGCTAATTCTTTAGACCTGAATAAATAATGGGCGATAAATTATGCAATCATTTCGTTCTATTGTTGCATGCAGGCTAGACAATTTCTTAAAAAAGTAATCCTTCCATGCTGGACTGGGAGAGATAGTAAAACATAGAATGTTCCAGCTGCCCTTCCTCCCGGGCATGCTGTAGAAGTCAGCAAAAGGGACTCGAGGGTTACAGTGTATTAAATTGCCCTCAATTTTTGTCAGACGTGGCGGAAGCGCCTTTTACGAGGTGTATAACGCTCTGCCTACCCCGTAAGGGATAAAGGCGTGATTTTATGTATGTATGTAGGCTAGACAAGATTATGATGAGCTGATGACCTAAGAAAAAAATAATTATTTTCTGAAATATGATCCAAAGTTTTGAGATATAAATACTATAAATACATCATTATTATTCGAGGTTCGCCCGACCCAGTACATATCCATTGTTTAATTTCAGCATTGTGTATGACCTAGGAACAAAACAGGCTGTGATGTATCATCAACATCAACAGACGCTGTTGGGTCATACTTCCGTTTTCTCTTTCAAGGGATTATAAAAACATACTATTGTGTATGGTAGGTATCTGCCTTTGATTGTATCATTACCGGCATTTCAATGGGAGCAGAGAACTGATGGAAAATCAACGATTATACGAGGGTGGATTGAAATGTATTCGGCCTGACCAAGAAAATAAACACAAATAAAATTTATTATATTTTTATTTTTCTACGTAATCACTATCAAGTTCAATACACTTACGCCATCTCCCCTGCCAAGCGTTTAGACCTTTAAAAAAAAGATTCTTCCATAGAGTCAAAATACGCGTCTACTGCTGCTTTGACTTCATCGTTTGTGAAGAATTTCTGACCCCCCAAATGCTTTTTTAAGTTAGGGAACAAAAAAAAGTCGGATGGTGCCAAATCAGGTGAATAAGGCGGGTGCGGTAACAATTCAAAGCCACTGTAACTAATTTCAGCCATTGATTGCACCGATGTGTGAACACGTGTATTATCCTGATGAAACAGGACTTTTTTCCCCAGTTTTCCAGGGCGTTTTTCTTTAATTTCCTCACGTAAACGACGTAGTAAGGTGCAGTAGTAATCAGAGTTTATAGTACGGCCCTTTTCAAGATAATCTATCATAATTATACCCTTTGAGTCCCAAAACACTGAAGCCATCACCTTACTTGCCGACAAAATTGACTTAGCCTTTTTAGGGGGTGGTGAACCGGGTCTTCTCCATTGCTTCGATTGTTGTTTTGTTTCCGGTGTACTGTAATGCACCCATGTTTCATCCATAGTAACAAAACGATTCAAAAAATCATCTGGATCAGCTTCAAATAATTCCAAACAGACGCGTGAAATAGTCAACCGCGTTCTTTTTTGTTCCATTGAAAGCAGCCGTGGGACCCACCTCGCCGAAACCTTGTGGAAACCCAATTCGTTGACTATGATGTTTTGTGTTCGTTCATAGGAGATGCCTATAATCTCAGCTATCTCCTTAATTTTTAATCTGCGGTCTCCTATAATTAAATCCAGTACTTTTCCAATATTTTCCTCAGTAGTGGAGGTTGAAGGCATTCCAGAGCGGGGTTCGTCTTTCACGCTCTCTCTACCACGCTTAAATTCAGCTACCCATTTTTTGACTGATGAATATGACAAGGCGGAATCACTTAAAGTACTGACCATATCTTCATGGATGGCCTTCGGTGGTAACCCCTTCTTATGGAGGTACTTAAAAACAGCCCGCTGCTCAATTTTCTCCATTTTCCGAAATCACGTCGGATTGCTTGATAAATAAATTTATTTAATCACAAGTAATTATCGCACACATTTGAAACTTCGCACAGTTCGTAAGTTTGAACTGAACTGAATTATGGAGTAATTTCGATTTTTAAAATTGAGTGGTTCTGTGTCAGGCCGAATATTTTTCAATCCACCCTCGTACATACATACAAACACGCCTGTATCCCTAATGGGGTAGGCAGAGCGTAAACGACCTAAACAATGATCGTTCCGCCACGTCTGACAAAGTTTTGAGGGTTAATTAAAATACATTTGTAGGTATATTGCTGTATTGACAGGTTGTCGGCCCATCGCCTAAACCCTCGGTTACCTTAGCTGGTTTTTACAGCGTGCCCGGGAAGAAAGAAAAAGAAGCAGCTCGCACATTCTATGTTTTTCACGCTCCCAGGCCAGCATGGAAGAAATCAACGTTTATCATTTAAAAAAGAGAGGTTGTAAGTTGCATAAAGTATAATAGGTTATGGTCTCAAATAATTAAAAAAGTTACTAGTAGAAATAAAATCAATTCTTTTAAAAATGTGTGTCAAAATAATTTTTATTTAATAGTACGGCGATTATACAAAAAACCTTGCAAACTGGCGTGATGGGATGATTACGTATACGTATACCAGGAGTAAGGGACGGCGTCCCGCTAACTGATAGGGGTTGCTCAGTCAACAACACTGAACAACTATCAGCAAGATTTTTTTTTCAGGAAGTAAAAGAAAAATTGGCTTGTCCATACAAATTGTTTGATCGAGCATTATGTTTATATAATATTGTTGTTTGAGCAGTATGGAAAAGCCAATTTTTGATATCAATTCTTAAAAAAAAAAAAAAAACTGCCGATCGTTGATCAGTGCCGTTCACTAAGCAACCCGTATCAGTTAGTGATACGCTGTCCCTGGCAGGGCAACATGTACCCACCAGGGCAACATGTACCCACCAGGGCAACATGTACCCACCAGGGCAACATGTTCTCACCAGGGCAACATGTTCTCGCCAGGGCAACATGTACTCACCAGGGCAACATGTACCCACGAGGGCAACATGTACCCACGAGGGCAACATGTACCCACGAGGGCAACATGTACCCACCAGGGCAACATGTACCCACCAGGGCAACATGTTCTCACCAGGGCAACATGTACTCACCAGGGCAACATGTACCCACCAGGGCAACATGTTCTCACCAGGGCAACATGTACCCACCAGGGCAACATGTTCTCACCAGGGCAACATGTTCTCACCCGGGCAACATCTACCCACCAGGGCAACATGTTCTCACCAGGGCAACATGTACCCACCAGGGCAACATGTTCTCACCAGGGCAACATGTTCTCACCAGGGCAACATGTACTCACCAG
The DNA here is from genome assembly GCA_949820665.1 of Scrobipalpa costella. NCBI lineage: Eukaryota > Metazoa > Arthropoda > Insecta > Lepidoptera > Gelechiidae > Scrobipalpa > Scrobipalpa costella. Next base: position 6,272,168 of record OX463314.1, read on the forward strand.
GGCAACATGTACCCACGAGGGCAACATGTACCCACGAGGGCAACATGTACCCACGAGGGCAACATGTACCCACGAGGGCAACATGTACCCACGAGGGCAACATGTACCCACGAGGGCAACATGTACCCACGAGGGCAACATGTACCCACCAGGGCAACATGTACCCACCAGGGCAACATGTTCTCACCAGGGCAACATGTACTCACCAGGGCAACATGTTCTCACCAGGGCAACATGTACCCACCAGGGCAACATGTTCTCACCAGGGCAACATGTACCCACCAGGGCAAAATGTTCTCACCAGGGCAACATGTTCTCACCAGGGCAACATGTACTCACCAGGGCAACATGTTCTCACCAGGGCAACATGTACCCACCAGGGCAACATGTTCTCACCAGGGCAACATGTTCTCACCAGGGCAACATGTACCCACGAGGGCAACATGTTCTCACCAGGGCAACATGTACCCACAAGGCCAATACTTCTTAAAAGTTACCTTAGCATGTGTACAGCCAATCTGAGACCCATTATCTATCACGCCCATTTGCAAGCTTCGTCCAGATTTGGACCAATAACTATAACTCTATCTAAAGCGTATAAGATACATCATAGGTTCAAACTTCCATGCTGGAAGAGCGAAAAAAAAACATAGAATGTGCCAGCTGTATTTCCTCCCGGGCATGCTGTAAATACCAGCTTAGGGATTTCAGTGTATTGTAATTAAGGCGATGGGCTGACAACCTGTCACTAAAGCAATTTACCTGCAAATATATTTTAAATAACCTTCAAAACTTTGTCAGACGTGGCGGAACGACCTTTGTTTAGGTCGTTTACGCTCTGCCTACCCCATTAGGTACAAGGGCGTGATTATATGTATGTATAAGTTCAAGAAAACAAGTTACATTTTCCAAGTGAAATAGGTCAAATTGAGAAACTTATGTATTGTGTCTCTAACAGTTTTTAAAGACCTATATTAGAATAATCATTGTTATTTCGCTGGAAGCGACTAAACGCTAGATTTTCCGTGTGCATAAATATGGAATCTAGATTTTATGCTTCATTAAGATTAAGATCTGCCTACGGTTAGCTCGCGTGTATATGTAACTAGCGAGCCGCCCCGGCTTCGCACGGAAATTATCAGTGTTTCTCTACTATATTATGCATGTATTATACATATAAACCTTCCTCTTGAATCACTCTATCCATTAAAAGAAACCGCATCAAAATCCGTAGCGAAGTTTTAAAGATTTATGCATACATAGGGATATAGGGACAGAGAAAGCAACTTTGTTTTAAACAATGTAGTGATTAGACCTACCACAGTATTTTATAAGACTGGTTGTATGGGTCATGAACAAAAAGAGTATGAAGAAGACTAAAGCGCAATCGATTTATTATTCTAGCCATGTGGGCGGTAAAACATCGGCTAAGTAAGAGTCGGACTCGCGAACGAAGGGTTCTGTACATCATCATCTCCCTAGCCTTAGCCTTTGCTACCTAACTAAGGTGATTGAACGAGGGTAATGGTTTTTACACAGAGCGACTGCCATCTGACTTCCATGCCATTATCTATACAACAACGGCAAAATATCACGTCCCTTGTATAGGAGCTCCCTTTTAAGTATTTTATTCTGTACTAGCGACCCGCCCCGGCTTCGCACGGAAATTATCAGCGTTTCACTACTATATTATGCATGTATTATACATATAAACCTTCCTCATGAATCACTCTATCCATTAAAAGAAACCGCATCAAAATCCGTTGCGTAGTTTTAAAGATTTATGCATACATAGGGATATAGGGACAGAGAAAGCGACTTTATTTTATACTATGTAGTGATGTAGTTGGCAACAGAAATAAAAAAATACATTTTCATAAGTGTCGTTGACTACTTACTGGGAAGACTCAACCAATTTTTTGTGTCATGTAAGATTTAGAAATAAATATATAATACATTATCTGCGAAAATTTTAACTGTCAAGCAATCACGGTTCACGAAACACAGCTTGGTGACAGACGGACGGACGGACAGCGAAGTCTCAGTATTAAAGTACCTCAGTGGTAAAGTGGTACATATCTTGCGCTTCTCGTTCCGCGTCACTCCAATTTACATACAAACATATAATCACGCCTTTATCCCTGATGGGGTAGGCAGTGCGTAAATGACCTAAACACGTTCCGCCACGTCTTACAAAGTTTTGAGGGTTATTTAAGATATAATTGGAGGTATATTGCTGTGGTGACAGGTTGTCAGCCCATCACCTAAATTACAATATACTGAAAACCTCGGATTCCTTAGCCGGTTTCTACAGCATGCCCGGGAGGATATGCTGCTGGCTATATTCTTTGTTTTTCTCTCGCTCCCAGTCCACCATGGAAGAAACTTGACTCAAACTTCACCCGACTTTTTTCAGGACTCTTTGTCTCAGTAATAAATAGCTAAGAAAATATAATATTAGCTAGTAATAGGGTCCCGTTTCAGCCTTTGAATATGGAACCCTAAAAATATAATGCGGTGATTTCGTAGGAAGAATAGAAAGTATAAGTTAACGGAGTTTTGGATGATTACGGTCCACTCAATAAGGTCGCACGTACTGCGCTACGGTCTTAACTGGTGATAATGGGTTATTTATTTACTTCAAATGAGTTTCTCCCATGCTGGTCTGGAAGATAGAGATAAACATAGAATGTGCCAGCTGCATTTCCTCCCGGGCATGCTGTAAAAACCAGCTGAGGGATCCGAGGGTTTCAGTTTATTGTAATTTAGGCGATGGGCTGACAACCTGTCACTACAGCAATATACCTACAATTCTATCTTAAATAACCCTCAAAACTTTGTCAGACGTGGCGGGACGACCTTTGTTTAGGTCGTTTACGCTCTGCCTACCCCATTAGGGATAAAGGCGTGATTATATGTATTATATGTATGTATGTATGTTCAAATGAGTAAGTACTGCGCATTTTTATCCAATAACTGGAACTCGCTTCGAAACCAGAATAACGTTTTCTCCCATTTGCTCGGAAAAAAGCTTCATTATTTTTTAGAAAAAACCTACCATTACTCTTTTCGGTCCTCATATTCGCAGACGCTAGAAATTCTTCTAAACGACAACAATGAAATTAACGACCACTTTAAGTCTTTAAGGACACACTAGTATGGTTTAGGTGCTTTTTACATACATACATAAAATCACGCCTTTATCCCTTACGGGGTAGGCAGAGCGTAAAACACCTCCTAAAAGGCGCTTTCGCCACGTCTGACATAAATTGAGATTGTAATGTGTATTGCTGTAGTGACAGGTTGTCAGCCCATCGCCTAAATTACAATACACTGTAACCCTCGAATCCCTTTTGCTTTTACAGCATGCCCGGGAGGAAGGGCAACTGGAACATTCTATGTTTTTCTTTCTCTTCCAGTCCAGTATGGAAGAAAGGTGCTTTTTAGTTCACATTATCGATTATTTTAAGGCTGAATGCGCATAATGAATAAATGGAATGTGCGCCTCTCAAAGGCGCCATGCAAATCTTAAATGTCAATATATTATGGATGAATCGCAAATTTGATGTTTGTTTTTAGGTGTATTGCTATTGTTTCCTCGCAAAATGAGAGTAAAGTACTATACGTGACTCAGCCGAAATAGCAATTTGAAGTCTCGATTGCATTGGAAAGCCTCGACTACTTAAATTGCTTTTTTTTCGACCTCGGAGTAATGTACTGTAAAACACATGTATGAACTGAGCTCTTTCAAGACTGTGAGTACTGTATTACCATTGACATTTACAAATTATATAGTATGTGAAATGTATATATTAATCGTTAAGATAATACCGTAGATATTAATCGTTAAGATATGTCAGAGGCCAGTGCTAAGCATTAGCGGCTTTAAAACTCCGACCTAATCTAGGATTGGGCCTGGTTTCCCTTCTTGGTTGCAGAGGTCAGATGGCAGTAGCTCTGTGTCAAAACCAGTTGACTCGTTCAAGATAGGTAGCACCTAGATTAGGTAGCCGACCCCGTGAGAAACGGGATAAGGCTAGGGAGATGATGATTATTTAGTTGTGTCCAACGATACATGTTTCTCAACTCCTGCGCAAAATTTGCAGTCGAGTCACTACTTCTAAATAGTCGATTCAAATATTGATTTTCATTATTACAGTGAGATTGCTGTTTTTACTCAAGCTTCAACATTTTAATTACTAGTGTCTAGCACTGCACACGGTTCTGCAGGATGCAGGTACCAAGGTGATTCAAACACGCATTCTACATACATATAATCACGCCTTTATCCCTAACGGGGTAGGCAGAGCGTAAACGATCTAAACAAAGGTCGTTCCGCTACGTCTGACAAAGTTTTGAGGGTTATTTAAGGTAGATTTGTAGGTATATTGCTGTAGTAATAGGTTGTCAGTCCACCGCCTAAATTACAATATACTGAAACCCTCGGACCCCATAGCTGGTTTTCACAGCATGCCCGGGAGGAAATGCAGCTGGCACATTCTATGTTTTTCTCTAGCTCCCAGTCCAGCATGCACGCATTTTTTAAACCTACATATTCAACGTAATACGGCGCGTGCAGTCTAGTGCCATCGTAAGGTAACCTGAATGTTTTCTCTACCAGTTACCAAGTTGTTTTTGCACCTTTCTTACTTTTCCCGCCATTTCTGCCCAGCTTTAATAGAGCGCAGAAAGTCTGCGTACGCGCACTTCGTAATTTTATAACCAGGTTAACTTTAATGCCGACTTAAACTTCTTAGAGGGAATTAAATGTTTATACGCTTTAATAAACTTGAGTAAACCGGTACTTGGTTTTATGAGCAGATATAAGGTAGTTATTAATTAATATCTAGACTAGCAACTTGTAACGCAATATTGTTGAGTGGTAAACCTGACTCCAATCAGAGTCTAGTGGACCGCAAGTACTTTTATGTTTTACAAGCAGTATCTAAGTGTGCAATACACTTTTCAATCTAAAATTGCCCTCAATTTTTGTCAGACGTGGCGAAAGCGCCTTATACGAGGCCTCTGCCTACCCCGTAAGGGATATGGGCGTGATTTTATGTATGTATCTATATTTATTATGTATCTAAGTGTGCTGTGTGCATGCTTGACTGGGAGCGAGAGTTAAACATAAAATGTGCCCGCTGCATTTCCTCCCGGGCATGCTGCAAAAAACCAGTTAAGGGATCCGAGGGTTTCTGTAGATTGCAATTTAGGCGATAGGCTGACAACTTGTCCCTACAACAATATACCTACAAATCTATCTTAAATAACCCTCAAAACTTTGTCAGACGTGGCGGAACGGCCTTTGTTTAGGTTTTTTACGCTCTGCCTACCCCATTAGGGATAAAGGCGTGATTATATGTATGTATGTATCTAAGTGTGCATTGAACTAAATTCATTTGTCTGTCTGATATATTATGTACATACATAAAATCACGCCTTTATCCCATACGGGGTAGGCAGAGCGTTTAACGCCTCTTAAAAGGCACTTTCGCCACGTCTGACAAAAATTGAGGGCAATTTTAGATTGTAATATGTATTGTTTTAGTGACAGGTTGTCAGCCCATCGCCTAAATTACAATACACTGTAACCCTCGAGTCCCTTTTGCTGACTGTTGAAGTCCGCCCGGGAGGAAGGGCAGCTGGAACATTCTATGTTTTTCTATCTCTCCCAGTCCAGCATGGAAGAAATATTATGTAAATATAGTATTTTACATCATCATCACCACCATCCCAACTTTTATCCCTTATCATTATCAACATAGATGAGGTCGATTCTCTGTATCATTATGTTCTAATAAAATTGAAATTTTTGTGAAAGTCAACGGATAATATAAATCTACGCCTTGTCTATACATACATAACATAATTTATACTTTAAGAGCGTAAAAGAGTTGTACAGAAATAAAGAAATAACACGACATTTTCAGTTACTGGAGTCTGAAACTAGGAAAACTGCCTATGTCAATATTCAGTATTATACTTTAGCACGAAACTGTTATAAAAGTCGGGATGTCCCGAGCTGGTACAATATTGATGTAGTAGAAAAAATAAGACTGTTTCTAAGAATTTTGGTTACTGCGTATTTATAGAATCAGTGTGTAAATAAAATATTACGAAAGGTGTCTCGGTTTTGGCCATCTTGAGACCATTTTCGGCCATCGTAAGACCATTTTTGGCCACTTGATATTTTAGTAACTTCCATGCGAGAGAAGAACGTAGAATGTGCCAGCTGTATTTTCTCCCGGGCATGCTGTAAAAACCAGCTAAGGGATCCGAGAGTTTCAGTATATTGTAATTTAGGTGATGGGCTGACAACCTGTCACTACAGCAATATACCTACTAATGTATCTTAAATAATCCTCAAAACTTTGTCAGACGTGGCGGAACGACCTTTATTTAGGTCGTTTATGCTCTGCCTACCCCGTTAGGGATAAAGTTGTGATTGTATGTGCGTATGATATTTTAGTTCATTTGTAAAAAGTACTATAAATACTAAATTTATGTAGGCTTTTTATAGAATTTATGAATTAGTACAGTTGTACGAATTGAATTTATAAAGTCTTGCGCTTATAGGAATATTTATACAATAATTTGAAAACTAAGTTGCCAAAAAACACTGGCCAAAACCGGGACACCAGCCCTATATGGTAATACGTCACTGTCTCATGCTCAAGGAAAATACGAGACAACAATAACAACCTTTATTAAATAAGTATACAATTATAGACACTACTAGTAACTATGACGCATCTAGTTGGCAGATAGGTGATCTAATAATTGAATTCAATGAATGAATTAATAAATACATATAAGCACGCCTTTATCCCTAATGGGGTAAGCAGAGCGTAAACGACCAAAACAAAGGTCGTTCCGCCACGTCTGACAAAGTTTTGAGGGTTATTTAAGATATATTTGTAGGTATATTGCTGTAGTGACAGGTTGTCAGCCCATCGCCTAAATTGCAATATACTGAATCTCTCGGATCCCATAGCTGGTTTTTACAGCATGCCCGTTAGGAAATGCAGCTGGCACATTCTATGCTTTTCTCTCGCTCCCAGGCCAGCATGGAAGTTCATATAATCACGCCTTTATCCCTTATTGGGGTAGGCAGAGCATAAATGACGCCACGTCTGACAAAGTTTTGAAGGTTAATTAAGCTAGATTTGTAGGTATACAGGTAAGACAGGTTATCAGCCTATCAAATAAATTACAATATACTGAAACCCTCGGATCCCTTAGCTGGTTTTTACAGCATGCTCGGTAGGAAATGCAACTGGAACATTCTATGTTTTTTTCTTGCTTCCAGGCCAGCATGGAATAAATAAATAAATTATAAATCTTACAAAGGGCAAATTGACAAAGAGCTATCTTTATAAGTATTTATAACGGTAGCTAGTGTACTGAGCACAGATATCAAGTGCGAAATGGAGTTATTTAATGGCTTAAATAAAGGCAACACTACTTCTAAATAGAGAATATTACCTGTTTTCTCATTGCAACTTTGACACACGTAGGATACTTTTTCCCTCAGGAAAATTTCTGTGCTTATGGGAGTTCCTCATATAGACGTGGGGAAAACCGCAGGGCGAGGAACTAGTGTACTATAAACATGAAAAATTATTAACTTACCATTGCCGTTCAGTGGAGAGTGGTTTGGAGTTCCCATACTGGAACCAGCGGCCTTCTGGTAGAGCATGGTTTGTCTGTATGATTCTAACTCCGCTGTAAAAAAAGACAAAATTATTTTAATAGAGTGAGATGACTAGGAAGAAGAAAGAAGAGGCCTATACTCAGTGGGTAGATATAGGCACATATAGATAGAAAGATAGAGATGACTAGAAGGTTTAGAATTTCAGGGTCTACTATAATAGTTAATATGATATTTTATCTATTTTATAGTGTTATTCAAACTGATAAATCAACGACTTCTAACTTAATTGTTTTATGGAGGTGTTAGACCTCTATGCTTTGTAAATAGTCGAACCATAGAGGTCTAACGCCTCCGTTAAACAATCAAGTGAGTAGTCATTGATTTATCAGTGTTAATATGATATGATATAATACGTCATGATCATCTGTAATAACCCTCAAAACTTGTCAGACGTGGCGGAACGACCTTTGCTTAGGTCGTTTACGCTCTGCCTACCCCATTAGGGATAAAGGCGTGATTATATGTATGTATGTATATGTAATATGATATGTTTATAGAAATGGGTTACAGGTATGCAGATTCATCCTATGACCTTTATTTGCCAGTTGAAGTAATAGAGTAACTTTTTAATTGATAACAGTATCTGTTCAGTCAAGTTATTATGATGAAAATCTTTGGACAAGGAATGCTAATTCTACTTTTCGTCAGCTTTTACTCATTAACTGGGGTCGGCTCTGATTGTTTCTTTTTTCATTTTCTCTGTTTTGGTCAAAGAAAGCTAATAATTAATAAAATTGGATAGGCAGTAAAATAAGGCCATGAATGGAGGCAATATGCTCATTTTAACATGGTAACCTTTCTCTAAGGTGAACATCTTACTACCACATTGACTAAATGTGGGCTGAACGAACATGAACTTCTCAATAGATGAAAAACTGCAAAAAAATGCAAATAAATCTCTAAATATTGGACAATACAGTCACAACAATAGTCTCAGAACTTATGAGCTCATTTCATCTCAATGAAGATAAATAAAGTGACATTGTAAAAGGCATTTTGGTTTGCCTTGAGTCATTTTGAATAGATTATGTAGGTGGTGATTTGTACTGTGGCCTTATCTAGTATGTGGGCAGAGTTAAGTAACTTCACTGGACATAAACAAGGTTTCTAAAGTGTAGATATATTAACTGTAAATGCACCTGGTTGCGTAGCCACTGGTTTAGTACAAAGTATATTCTATGTAGATCTCTTGGAAAATTATTTCAGCTATAATACAATTATAAAATAAGTATTCTAAAAGGGATTTGGTATGTGGTATTTGGAAACATTTAAGAGAGCTTAAAATTAAGGCATTAGGGATAATAAATGAGCTATCTTAAATAACCCTCAAAACTTTGTCAGATGTGGTGGAATGGACCTTGTTTACACTCTAGGTTGTTCACACTCTGCCTACCCCATCAGGGATAAATGCGTGATTATATGTATGTATGTTTGTATGTTATCAAAGCAGTATCAAACATAACTTGAAAAATCTAGACTTTGTTTACCCAGGTGTGCTATCTTTCTAAATACACAAATGATATGCAATTATATTAGAGAGAAAAAATGATTTGATTTGAAGTATCAAAAATGGATTTAATACCTATCTAGATAAAAAAAACATTAAATTAAAGCAGCATACTCCAGCAAATTTGGATGAAAAAAGAATTTAATACAGCAAAATTACCGAAGAACTCACCTCTGCTGTCCATTAATTCTTTATTCAGTCTTTCATTGGTCATCTTCAGGGATGATATTTGGTCTAACAGACATGTCAACAACCTGCTGCCAACCTGACTCCCAGACATATCTGAGCTGCCTTCAGATTCCGAGTCCTCATTCCCATTGGTTGGCTGAGCCACATCTGGTAACCCTCTCACACAAGGGTCGCTGAATCGCCGAGTGTTGCTGTTCTCATCCTTCTCATTGGTATTCACATCACTGTTGGAGTTCGTGTCGCCGACTGACGTAACTATAGGCGGTAGACTCGCGTAATCCTGGCTGTCGGTGAAATTCTTTGGCTGTAAGTAGTTTAAAGTACCATTTGGGGTTGCTGTGGGCGTGTGAGTCGGCGTAGTGACCTCTTCAACCTTGTGTTCCCTCCTCCGCCGCGGCCTCTGCACTTGCACGCTCTTATGCTGCATGTAGCGATACTCCGGATGATACATGTGATTAGGGGAGTAGTACGTTGGCATCGTAGGCAGAGACATCGGCTCAGGCGTACAACCATACATATTATACCTGCACGGATCGTAGCCAGGCGCAAACTGAGACGTGTTTGGCCAATTCATGTTCGGTATGTACGTATCATACGTGTCCATACTCGGAGTCGACTCTTGTATATGATGCATAGATTTATCCAACCATTTAGATAAATAGGAACCTTTATTCGACCTAGTCTTCTTCCGTTTGCCTAAAGGACCGTTGTTGTTCGACGCATTGCCGTTCGGGGGTTTCGGAGACGAAGCCATTTATGAACACACTTATTCTTAACACTGTCACACTTTGCCACACACAAAAAGATAGTGTTTATTTCATTTTACTGCTGATTAAAATATGTAAACATTACAATAAATACGTAGTTACAATTTCGTAAATAAAATAGACACCAGTCGACGAATCGAAAACCAGTCGAGCGAATGACAATCCAAGATTAGATTTGACAATTCCGTATAAACCACCCATTCACAGAACATTTGTTTTTAGTGTCATGAAATTTGAGTCCGTCCGAACTCGTTGCGAATATAACATCCATTGATACTTTTGACTGACATCAATATGAACGCGTTATTTTTGAAATATTTTGTATGTGCTTCTATCGTTTTTAAAAGACCACTTAAGCTAGATATTGACACCCATATATTTTTTAATTAATCACAATTTTGTTAATTAAATAACAAAATGGATTAGTTGTATCCATACTTTTCCAACAAAAGCTATTTCAGATCTGCTCTCTAAATTATGATTGTTTATAACGGTACCGGTACATAGATCTATACCCCTTATAAATGTTTAAATGGATGCATACACGTTTTTGATAAATCATAACTAATTACCTTTTGCCTCACCCGGCGACGTTTCGACGGAGTTGCCTCTCTTGTAATCCTGAACTGACCGAACCCATTTAAACATGTATAATGTGTCCAAAAAGAAAAACATTGATCATCATCATAAATTAAAGAGCTTTGCTCTTGGTGGTCGCATCGCCAATTTTCTCTGGATTCAGCCTTCTCCTTAACTTCTCTATACGATGTGATCATTTCTTTGATTTGGTCCATAAAGGTTCTTCTAAATCAGCCTCTCCTCTTGTCCCTGCAATTTTTCCTTCTAATATAGTCTTTAGTAGTAAATCATGTCTTAAAAAGTGTCTTTCCTTTTCTATTCTCAATGGCTTTCAATATATTTCTCTTTTCTTTAACTAAACTTAATACTTCTTCGTTTGTTTTTTTCTATGTTCAGCTTATTCGTTCCATCCTACACCAACACTACATTACGAATGCTTCAAGTCTTTCCCTGTCCCTCTGTGTCATTGTCCACGTTTCAAATCCGTATAAAGCCACGTTCCAGACTTTTTATGCATGTAAAACGAAGAGTATTTTGCGACCGCGAGTTGATATTCTGTAAGTAACTGTTTATTTTTGTTAAAATCATTTGTTGCCATTGCATCCTAGCTTTGATGTCTGGGGTACATCTGGAGTCATTACTTCCTAGGTATTTGAAACTCTTCATTTCTTCTATGCTTTTCTTATTAAAGGTAATTGGTCTATTTCGATGTTTGGATGTTTGCAGGTTTGGATGTTTGGAGGTCACTAAAATTTTTGTTGATCTTTAGACAATATTGGTTGAATGTTTTGTTAATTTCGTTAATAAACTCTTCTATATCTGTCAATTTTTACCTATTGCAGCTATATTATCGGCAAATCATATGAATTTTATGTTTTCTCCATTCAATTTCACCCCCCGAGAAAGGTGGAGGCCTTTTCCTAAGTCTGTTTAATAGCTGTTTCTATGAAAAGATTAAAAATCACTGGTGAAAGTGGACATCCCTGTCGTACCCCTTGATTTATCTTTGCTTTTCCGTTTTCTTTGCCAATATCTATTACTGTTTCTTGATGTTTGTATAACTCAAATATGATTTTTCTGTCTCTGTTATCTATACCTATGTTTTTTAAGGTTTCCATCATGCCTTCCCAGTTTCCTTTATAATGTTTTATCCAGATCTATAAACGCTATACGTGTGTCTAGCCCCAAATCTAGTCGTCTATCAACTAATAAACGTAATGCCAGGATTGCTTCTCTAGTTCTTTTTACTTTTCTAAAACTATACAGACAGCTCAACTGCATACTCTGTCCTCATTATGCAGAAGCCGGTGTAAAACTGAGGCATTCCTGCCGCAAGTTGTTTCCGGAATATAAAATCATGACTTATTATGCCCAATATATTTTTGGGACTATTAGTTATGTCCGTCGAAATTTACATACATACATACATATAATCACGCCTTTATCCCTAATGGGGTAGGCAGAGCGTAAACGACCCAAAGGTCGTTCCGCCACGTCTGACAAAGTTTTCAGTGTTATTTAAGATATATTTCTAGGTATATTGCTGTAGTGACAGGTTGTCAGCCCATCGCCTAAATTACAGTATACTGAAACCCTCGGATCCCTTAGCTGGTTTTTACAGCATGCCCGGGAGGAAAAGCAGCTGGCACATTCTATGTTTTTCTCTCACTTCCGGGCCAGCATGGAAGTAAAACCGTCGAAACAATTTAAACGTGTAAGCGCGTTATCTAGAACGCTACGGCGAACCGGTCGGTTATTTACCATCCCGCACCGTTTGGCGCTATCTGAGCGAAACCCGCACGTGATTGGCCCGTCGCTGTACGACAAACTGCCTATTGCCATGCAAAATAAGTCATGTGACGAAACATTTAGACGCCGACTAACGAACCTTTTATTGGAAAAAGCATTTTACTCTGTTAAAGAGTATATGAATTGTAATTTTTAATTTGTTTAATTATTAATTCATTATAGTGACATGGATTCGATTTTTCATTATGAATTAGTATTATTCTTTTTTCCTTTATTATTATTATTTGACATACATACATATAATCACGCCTTTATCCCTAATGGGGTAGGCAGAGCGTACACGACCTAAGCAAAGGTAGTTCCGCCACGTCTGACAAAGTTTTGAGGGTTGTTTACAGCAATATACCTACCAATCTATCTTAGTGACAGGTTGTCAGCCTGTCGCCTAAATTGCAATATACGGAAGCCCTCGGATCCCTTAGCTGGTTTTTACAGCATGCCCGGGAGGAAATGCAGCTGGCACATTCTATGTTTTTCTCTCGCTCCCAGTCCAGCATGGAAGTATTATTTGACATGTTATTTTATTTAATATTGTATACTTTTGACGATCACATTACGGATGACATAATTGTATTTATTATATTTTAATTTAATTTTGAAACCTGTAATTGTGAAATAAATGAACTGAACTGAACTGAACTGGTCCTGTGTTCTTCACATTTTAAAATGTTTGTTTTCTTTATATTTTATCATTTCAATGTGTGTATTATCCAGTCCTACAGCTTTTCCGTTTTGTACGTTGTTGACTGCTTTCCCGAATTCTTCTCTTAGTATTGGTCCTAATTTATCTATGTCAACAAGAGTCAAGATCTTCTTTTTTAAACATGCCATTTCCTTCATATGACGTCTCTATGTACCTAATCCATCTTTCAACAATATCTTTACTGTCAAAATCTTTCAATTTTCGTCTAAAATTGCTGAACTTTTCCTTTCGTGTTTCTTGTCTATCTGTTTTTTAAAACATTGGTAAGAACTTTTAAACTTTTATAACATACACTTTTATGGTATACAATACAGTATTTACAATAACTGAATAAAATATAAAAGAAGTAGAATTTAGTAATTCATTTATTTGTCCTTCAACATTTCTTAACGTTTAAAGGTATGTGACACTGACACACAGGAACTAAATCAGCAATGGATATCGATAAGTTAGTAGCGCAACGATTTAATGTCATGACATTAAAGTCGTAATCAAATACTGTGTATGGGGAATCGCAGTAAAACGCCATCTATGCTGGTAACTTCGTACCAGAGTAAACAAAAAAAATAATTAGATGTCGCAAGACATAATAAAAAACGTCACAATTTACAAAAGATTTAAACGATTTTTCGAGTGTTTTTATTTTTTATAACTTCATTGTTAATAATTATGACAAAATTTTGTGTTGGCCTTTCTATTTGCATTGCCCAAACTTTCCAAACGAATTCTTTGTAGGTAGCTTTCTTATCTTGTTATTTTATCAGGTACAAATAAGGTACAGTTTAAATTAAACAACTGGTGAAGTAATAGATATTTAATCTCTAAATATATATAAAACAATCTGTTTCTTATTTACAATTAAGATTTACTTTTAGTATGTTTTGAATAAAGTAAGGCCATATTTATTGCAATATTAAATCCAACATAATAACTCCGACTTTAACTTATATAAATGTTCTATGGCACAGTGCGGACCGTAAAGACATCTTTAAAAGTTCAACTTTTAACAATCATAAGTGCTAGATATGAACATGAAAATTGGCAGTATGTTTTACACTTACAGCTCTGAAAATTAATCTAAAATACACTAAATTATGATCAATGACACAAACATTTATAGGTAAATTTTAAATTACCTACATGCAACATTTAATATAAATATAACCCATGCAGACATAGATACGTTTTTCAATGTTTGTTACTTGAATATCTGCAAGTCTTATTTATTGGTCAATTACTTTGTTAGGATGACATTATAAATATCATGTTTATTTCTAAAACAACCCACATAACTTTTAATGAACACTCTTCCTTATTAAATTGAAACTTTTCGATCTATCAATAAGTAACGCATCACTAAATGCTATGTAGGCGGAAAGAGTCATAGTAAAACTGTGGTCAAAAGTTCATCATTTAAACAATCCCAAATTAATTATAACTTAAAATTATTAATTACTTATTCATCTTATCATACAAAATCTTACGAGATTTAGAAAAAAATATAATTGCATTAATTCATGTCACAATATAAAGTTGTTCTCTCTCACAAATTGATAACATAGATAGATTGTACTTAATATGTACCTGCGGGGTATGATAAAACATAGTGCATTCTTAAAACCTAATTAGTAAATAATTACATACGATAGTAAACCGTAAAAAGGCATAAACTCACTTTGCCAGACTTTATTTTATAGAAAAAGCTCTAAGGCTTATTTATTTCGTATAGTGTCTTAAGAAAAGGTAGAAGACAAATATTAAACAAAATTATTCGAGTGTGCAGAAAAGACACAGAAATGTGTTTAATATTTTACTTAAGATGATTTTATACATTGAGTTACATATATGAAGACGACACGCCAATGAAAATATGTTCCCGCGGAAATGTGACATTTGACAGTTATGTTTTCCAACTGTTTCATCTACAGAATTGAATTGATTGTCATTCACCAAAATGGTGGAATCGCGGAAATTTGGTTAGTATTAGCGGCTATCTTGTTAAATTATCGATGTTATGCCTCGTTAGTATGTTTTTTCTGTATAATTGTGTAACTATCACAATATAGAGAAAGCGGCGTGACGTTATGTATCTATGTATCGAACTTTTCTGAACTGTACAAATATTTTTTCGAAATTATATTTGTCACTATTTTGATGCGCAGTCGCATTGAGCGTTGGTAAGTGACTGAACGCAAGCGTGAATATTTTAGTTCAGGATGCCATCTCTATTAAATACATAATCCCTTAAAGATTTTATATTATAATAATTGCAAACAAATAGATGGCAGTGGAAGCACAAATAAAAATATACACGATATAAATTGATTTTAGGAATTTGGAAGCAGTAGCGCAAAGAAACATACTTAAATAATATACTTAAACTAACTGAGTATATAAATTTGATCATTATAACTAGAGGTAAGTTTTAACCTCGTATACATTGATATATCGTTCTTACCACAAGGTAAATGATACGAGAGAATTTGTGAAGCATATGCCAATTTTCGTTTGATTTTTTGAAAAGACTACAAACCCGAAACTTAACAACATGTTTTCAAGTTTCCAAAACATCAGGATCGATTCATAACAATTGATATAAAATTCGGTTATTATTATTATCTGTCTGTTCTCACTCTTTACACTTAACATTATAATTCTATGATACATCCACACTACACGAATAAATAGAATGACTTTATACCAATAACCGATTTCTGTTACATTATGTGCTGTTGATAATAAATAACAGACAAGGTTTCCCCAAGGAACATAGTTCGGATTCAAAATAATAAAGAAATCCGATCAACTCAGCATTTTCATTTTCTTTTATTTTGACTTAAATACCTATGTTTCTTGGGGAAAGTTGTTGGTATTTTATCACAAGTAAAAAGTCACCCTATATACACTTAAGCTATGTTTAAACTCTTTAACTAAATCCGTTTCCAAGCTAAGTCACATCGTTTCGTCGCCAGGATTCCAAGCGAGATTTGTTCTTATTGTAGATGAAATATAGAAACGTGTTACGTTGCTTCAGTTCAGATATGACAGAAAAGAGACTTGAGTTTCAAAAACTTAATTATGTTTTATATCCGGCTGGACTAAAAAAAACTCGTTAACTTTATTGTAATTTGAGGGCAACAAGTTTAGTCAAAGTCGAATTTTCCTTTTATGATCCCGCGACCTTCTGTTATTCCTCTCAGTAAACAATTTTTATCATAATATCCAGCCGAGCAATAAAAACCTTTTAGTGTTCATAATACGAGAGCGCGGAACTATGAGAACCTCGCAAGGAATCCCTTTGGCGTTTATTGTTCGACCCTCTTCATCCCAGCGAATTCGAGTGATTTCTTACACAAATTAACGTTGCAAATATCGTTACATCCTCGATGGAATGTCCTATCTGCAAACGATATAAACAATGTACTCTGACAATGGTTAATACTATCTGCTGAGAATCACTCTTAACACGTTTGGTCTACTACACAAGTTTGACGTCATCGAAGGCCGTGAGTAGATCGTTGGTGCTCTGGAACTCGGGCTCCGTCCAGAAGTCCGGTGACGTCAGAGACACGTTGGAGTCCAAGTAGTCGCTGGTCGATATCGGGAAGGGCGGGCTGGGCTGCATCTTGCCTGTCATGTACGGATCCGAACCTTGCATGACGCCTCCTGGGGACACGAGCCTAGTTTGAGGGCTCTTCTGGTATCTGCCGACGGGGGATAATGATTGTGGCGTGTACGGACTAAGAACCCTGTCTCTCTGAGCGGGAGACATTACAGGACTGTTGTAGGCCGTATTCGGACTCGATGGCAGGGAGTACATAGGACTGCTTATGTTCAGACTGAGGGGGGACATGGCGTTCTTTGTCAGCTCTTGGGTAGCGGCTTGGGTTTGGAGAATCGTGGGAATGTTGGGTACATTAGGGGACATGTTACGTATGATTTGTTTTGTAGGAACTGCCTGAAGGATATTTATGACGGGCACTTGGACATTCCTGTTCGCGATGTTCTGCTTTTGATTCAGAAGCAGCTGGTAGTTCGGGAGCAGCACTTTGTTGCTCTGCGGCTTCTGTTGCGGGATATCCTGGAAAACACAAAGAGCAATATTAGAAAATGGCCATTAATGATGCAGTAATTGAAGCAACATTTATCGCAACGTTGGGTCGTATCCTTGAACCTAATTAAATTGATTCAGTGATCACTGCGTGAACGCTAGTTATTTTCCACGGACTATTGAATCTGCTGTACAAATGACAGATTTTAAAAGCTGCTGGTAAAAGGTACACGTGCAAGGAAATAAAGAAGTGGAATGAGGAGCATTGAGTATTGGTTTGACCTTGGCAGTGAATGAGTTGAATATACTTCGGCAATTTGCATAATTTGGCTGCCATGAAGGGTACGGTTTGTTGACAGCTCAAAATGTGTGCGATCATTATTCTACAGTCGTGAAAGTGAGACATTCGGAGAAATAAGACCAGTTTTTATGAAGAAATAATAATTAGTATAATTTTATTCTAAGTTGGTCGTATCGTACATAAATTTATTCATCTCTATTAAGTATTGCGTCTTTCATCTATTTGTTAACTCAAACCGTTAGCCCTCGCTAATCTGTCTGGCAAACGACTAATCCGCAATCAGGAATTGAATTCACGATCCACGATTAACGAGTCTTGGTACATTGTCTAATAAGATGAGAATAATAAACTAACAAGTTTATTTATTTTTTTATTTATCCTAGCTACAGAGCTTCACCACTCCACCCAAACTTATTTCGAGAAATTTTGAAAATGTTACTACACAACATGCGATAAAACGCGTATTGATAAACTAGAAAACCTAAGACCCATAACTATTTTTATTGTCACAATTTTTCCTTATAAGCGTTTATTGGTGTCTTCTAAGCCTGATTGATCTAAGTATTCCAAATAGTTTCATTGACACAAATAACTTTATATGGCTGCGGTCAGAGATGTTACTGAGGGCTACTGTGCGGAGACCGATAGAGATTGATAGCCACTTACTAGTTAATAGACCATAAATAAAATCACGCCTGTATACCTTACGGGGTAGAGCGAAGATGTCCTAGCAAAAGTCTTCTTTACTAGGGTAATTTTAAAAAGCAATGAGCATTGCTTTAGTCATCACATATTTTTTTAAATCAGATACACTGAAGCCTTATACTCCCATCCTGTTTTTACAGTATGTCCGCGATACTCCTAATCGTTCCAAATCTGGTAGATGATGTAACATGATCCGATCCTACCAGAATGGTTTGATAAATCACTTCTTTTTTATGATTACATCTGTTGCTGATGATTGATGGAAAGGGTTGAAATTCCTACGTAGTAAATAGAATGTGCCTAGATTATCACGGATTTGTATATTATTCGTCCTAAATCCCCACTTGTATATACTATATATCCTCCCACAAAGACTTCTGATGTTTATTGTCATACTCCGAATGAGGGTAATTAAATTCAGGCGAAGCGTTTAAGGCAGTTTCAGAAGTAAATTATCTTCTTGTGGGCCTAACAAGAAGTGTTGGGAAGAAAAGTCGGCCAAATTAATTCAAACACCGACGTGACCGTACGAATTTTATCCAAGAAAGACCATTTTATTTCTTTAATCAAGTCTTGGTCTACCGCTAGTGGCGTAGCGTGCCGTAGAGGGGCCCCGTATAAATATTTTTTTTGGGGGTCCCTCTATAAGGGAATATTATTAGACCATTTTAATAATCGCAAGCTTATCGGGTCTGAAATTCCACGAGCTATCACATTCATATCGCGAGCGCAACGAGTGTAAGGTGTGACATACTGACCGAGGCAGATTGCGTCATATCGCTGGTAAAGGGAGCAAATCATTTCACGAGCGAAGCGAGCGCGAATTTTCACGTTGTTGATCAAAGTAAATTAATTTGGTAATTTCGTCCCGTGTCCCGATACGGCGGTAGCTACGCCCCTGTTTACCGCATATTGTAATTGTAACTTTTATTTTCGGGAAAACCGCAGTGGAATTTAAGGGGCTAGTCAATCTTTTATTTTTATTGTATATCTTGCATGATTCTATTCTTCAAAAACAGTTATGATAGTTTTAATCTCTCTTTGTTCACATTATATTATAAACGATTATGAATAATTTTTGAACAATTATTTAAGAGTTATTTCTAAGATTTATCTTCAAATGCATTGAAAAACGAAACGATTCGTGCTTAGATGCGATCCTATCTATAGCATGATTATAGATAAGCGTGCCCAGATCTTTCAAATAAGTGCTGTCTGGCATTATACAATAACTTGCCTCTAGAATATAAAACCGACGAATAAACTTATAATCCAATATAAATAATCCTCTTAGTGCAGCGCAGACATTTGTAAAATCATATTATTTGACTTTATGATTCATTATACTTTTTTACCTACTGTGTGAAACTTTCTACAAAAGGCTTAGTTCAAGTGTTCAAAGGTTTCCTAAATGCCAATTTATTCCTGTAGGTAATTGAATCCTGCAGTAAGACGTGGCCTAAATCTTACGAGTTCTAATTACCCCTATGGTATAGCATTATTTCTCTATCCACGTCGCCCCTATGACGTGTTTACTTTGTTAAGAATCAGTGTTGAGTTTAGATGCGTAAAAGTTTATTTATGTTAAGGGGGTTTGAGAGCTGCGACAGACTGAAATACAAACATTTTCATGAAAATTTTACGTTTGACGACAATTGCAACTAATTCTTCAAAGTGGCTACTTTTAGCACATTTGCAATACATAGCTTTTATACTTAGTTTGAATGTGTGTGTGTAGATATAACCTTTTGAATGGATTATTATTAGTCCTTCCATGCTGGACTGGGAGAGATAGAAAACCATAGAATGTTCCAGGTGCCCTTCCTCCCGGGCATGCTGTAGAAGTCAGTAAAAGGGACTCGAGGTTTACAGTGTATTGTAATTTAGGCGATGGGCTGACAACCTGTCACTACAGCAATGTACCTACTAAACTGTCTTAAATATAACCCTCAAAAAAGTCAGACGTGGCGGAACGTCCTGTTTGGGTCGTTTACGCTCTGCCTACCCCATTAGGGATAAAGGCGTGATTATATGTATGTATTATTAGTCAGTTTAGGTATTACTTCCGACACCAGGTTTTATTGGTTCGTTCGACATGACCACCCACACCATACAAGAATAAGAACAAACCTAAGGTAGGATACAAATACTTTGAGTGATATTTTATCTAGGATATTTATTATACAAGCCTATATCCAGTTATACTGATTATGATTTGTACGTTATTATCAACTAAGATTATCAACTATCTATTTTAGTCAGAATATCAGATTAATACTTATCACGGACCTTGACCCTTCTACCAACATATCACCCTAACAACCATACTCAAACCCTATGCAGATAGATAATATTATTGTTGGAAATATGTTGTTTATCTTCTGGTCTAGTCGAACTAAAACAGTATTTTTTTACTTTTTTGTATGACTATAAATACTTAGCTTTAGATGCGTGAAAGCCATTAGTGCGAGAGATCAATTAGTTAATTAACATTGCCAGTGTCAGTAATTAACTAAAACTTTGTCTACTTATTCAATTACAAACTTTCAGTGCAAAATTATTCAACAGAAAATCATACTATTTGTAAATTTCATAAAGATTAAGCACGATTATCTAGCCAGCATTTTTTTTCTACCGAGCGAGTTGTCTGATCAAAGATCGACCCAATGAACCCTTGATGCCATCACTAATCAAACTGATTTATATCAGAAATCTATGAACATATTATGTGGGCGATCACAACAGCAATATGCGGGGTAGTTAATTGACGTATCCTGTGTTATCTGAGGGCCCCCTAATCCCAATAATCCTATCTCTCCCTTTGCTCACACGCCCTTTCCCTTATCTGAGATTTGAGAATGTATTCCACATTTTAACAGCCCTTATCAAGGAATGCAGAAATCGTAATTTGTAGGTCATTGGAAAACGATGATTTAAAATAAGTTGCAGCTACTGCGTACCCAAAATAATGTAAAGAAAATGAAACTAATGTGTAGTATAGAACTAGTTAGTTTTAAAATAAGTACAGACAGACGCGATCTCATCGCTAAGAGTAATGTCTTCCAGACAACCCCTGGGCAGATAAAAAATGGGTCCTCTTACGATAGGTAAAATATGATCTAACTACTCCTTTACCCAAAGGTTGCCTGGCAAAAATTGCTACCCTAGCAATAAGGCCGCCTAATTATACTCTGTTTATTTTGTAATGTTTGTTGCTGTACAATGTGTTGTTAATATGCAATAAATAATATTTGTATTGTATGTAATGTAGACAGGTAAGTAGAGGTATATAAAGAAACCCACTGTTAAATAACATGTTGGGAGGCTAAAATATACTTTCAAGATTTGAAATGTTTATGGTTCATCGTTAAATCGTTGATTTGTTTAACTTACTATGTAGATCTTCAAAGACCCGAATACAGCAAACAGACTATGAATTAAGCCTGAATGTCAGTCTACAAAGGCAAAACTTTGGAGGCCATGCGTCAATGCCCTTTTTATGTGTTTATCTATAAGCTTTCTATTGACAAACAATATACTTAAGAACGAAACTGAGAGGAATACTAGATTTATTTAAATCTAGTCTAGATAGAAAATATTCTACATTTCTATCAATTCTTCTTTTTCTATCGAGTAGGTTTTATCGAGTCGATAAAGGACCCAATGAATTGTAGGTATTTTTTATTTTATATGGACTTTAATTTGCTTGTTTAGTTCCCCTGTCCTGTTTGTTATGTTATTCTTGATTGTGTGTTTTTATTTTTTGTAATGTGTTTTGAGGAATATACGTACAAATATATCTTAAAAAACCCTGAAAACTTTGTCAGACGTGGCGGATCGACCTTTGTTTAGGTCGTTTACGCTCTGCCTACCCCATTAGGAATAAAGGCGTGATTATTTGTGCCAATGAAACTATTTGGATTTTATCAATCAGTCTTATTTGCCGTATCACTTGAATTCTGCGTATGTCTGTCCTACAAAGTCAAAGCTAGTCCTAAAACGTACCCGCTGAGACTGGGAACCGCGTCAACGTCCTATTTATAGGTCCCTATCTGCTTTAGGTCGTAACGCCACGGGCTTAGGAGGATTCGCCCTTTTTACTGCGCTGGTATACCTAACACTGATTCTATATTGCTGCTTAACGTGGTAGATTGGAATTTGGGAATCAGATCTGAAAATACTGTTCTTGATTGAGACAGAGAAGTTTTTAAGTTAGGTTAGGTTCATTCATTAGGTTCGTCTTCAAGGTGACGATGCTAGCCAAGGGGCGCCCTCATTAAAAAAAACATAATTTACTAAAAACGCAGTGAATCGTAAAACCGATCTAACAGAATCAAGTTATAGTAATGAAGATAATTTTGCGATTCAGAGCATGTTCATTATGACTACGAAAATGAAATACCTAAGTAACTTTTAGATGCGCTACACAATAAAATGCGAGACATTTCGTTTCCAATTAATTTGTGCCTAGGTACGTGGGACACTCAGAAAGTTTTGCGACACTAAAAAAAAATGTTCTACAGGTACATATATTTTTATTAAATCTTTTCAAAGTACTCTCCACCAGCCTCTATACAAAGATTCATGTGTCTAAACCAGTTTTCAAAACACTTTTTCCAGTCTGCCGTAGACACCTCGTTTACAGCCTGCTCGAACGCAGCCAGCGCATCTTCCGGCGACGAAAATTGTATCGCCTTGAGCTGATTTTTTATTTTTGGAAATAAAAAGAAGTCACACGGTGCTAGATCAGGGCTGTAAGGAGGGTGACCTAGGAGTTTGACTGGTGTGCTGTCCAGGAAGTCCCTCGTTTTGAGCGCGGTGTGTGCAGGCGCATTGTCGTGGTGGAGCAGTAGTCCGCGGAGCCCTGTGTTTGGTCGCTTGTTGTTCACAATAGAAAAAACTTCTGGTAAACATTTGGTAGTATACCATTCGGCGTTAATGCTTCTTTGATCTCGTAAGGGAATTGAGGCCAAGTGGCCAGTCAAATTAAAAAAGCTGGCGATCAAAATCTTCCCCCCGCTTCGAGATCGCTTCACTTTGGTAGGCGTTGGTTCATTTTGAAACACCCAAACTGTCGACTGGCGCTTGGTTTCTGGATCGTATTGATAAATCCAGGACTCATCACCTGTTACGATGTCGTAAACACGCCGAGACGAGCCTGCTTCAAATTTGTTCAGCATATCACGGCACCATTCCACCCGGGCCTGCTTCTGAGCGTCGGTGAGGTAGTGCGGCACCCAGCGCGATACTATCCTCCTCACGCGAAGATGCCCATGTAGAATCTCGTAAACGCTTCCCGATCCAATCTTTAATATGTGCTGAATCTCCTGATATGTAATTCGCCTATTATCTTGGATTAAATTTTTCACTGCTAGCACGTTTTCTTCCGTAATAGCCGTCAAAGGGCGACCGCTTCTTTCATCATCCCCCAAGGTTGGTCGACCGCGCCTAAATTCGTTATTCCAACGATACACGGTTGCCTTGGAGAGGCTTTCATCCATAAATGCCATTTGAAGTCTATCGAACGATTCATCCGGTTTCAGGCGACACTTGAAATCGTAAAAAATCATAGCTCTAAAATGTTTCCGGCGCAGATCCATTTTTCAGTAAGACACGATACTTTGAATTGGCTCGCAAAAAATGTGGAGGGAAATTTTGAAAATGGAACACACATATTTTTACTTACAAGTAATCATATTTTCAAAAAAGATTCTCACCGGCCAGTCTGCCATATATAAAAACTATTTATCGCAATACTTTCTGAGTGGCCTGGTATATATAGGTATAATTTAGCCGCAAAACCAATGTATTAGAAGCTACTACTGATTTAACGTGAATCAGGTTGGGTATCAAAGCTGAAAATACTATTCATGATTGATACGGAGAAATCGATAAGTCAGGAATTTCATTATGACTGACAAACGCCCACGCAAATGAAATACGTATAAGTCGATGAATTTCACGATAGTTCAGTTATAAAACAAAAAGGAAAACATTTCCTCTCCTATATTTAGGTAGTAGCTATGTATTGCAGGCTGTATGAAACTTTTAGGAATGCCTTAGGCGTAGTTAAAATGAGCATTGGGACCAGTAGTTCCCGGCAGACTACCAAGGATCAAATACAATTATTTCCCGCCAATTTGACGGAGATGATTTTGATTTATCGGAGAATTATTCGCCCTCATATTCTTGTAAGTCGTGCCGTTCATCACTTTCGAGTTTTATTATCAGAATTTTATCTTCGGGGTTAGGTGGTTTGATCTTAGCATATTTTAGATAGATAGAGTCAAGGGCTCCATTTTATTCTGGATTCTTGAGAGGATTCAAAGTAAAAAAATAAATGAAGATTATTCAGGCCAAGCCAATATCTAGTCTTATTTTTGTCTACATTCTTAGAATTAGTCCAGACTAATTGCCTTGGTCGTTGTTCCTCAAGTAAACAAGAAGTTCGAAGACTGGAACTTCAGTGAAAGTTTGCGTCAAGAAGAATTAATTATTCTATTATAGGGAACTTTACAGCAGCTGGAACTGAGATGGAAAAACTTTGAACCTCATTTGAAAGCAAGCTGTAGACAACTAACTTACTAAAACCATGATTTATAATTTCAGTGGGATACTTTTTTTTTTACATACATATATATACATACATATAATCACGCCTTTATCCCTAATGGGGTAGGCAGAGCGTACACGACCTAAACACAGGTCGTTCCGACACTTCAGACAAAGCTTTGAGGGTTATTTATGATTTATTTATAGGTATATTGCTGTAGTGACAGGTTGTCAGCCCATCGCCTAAACTGCAATATACTGAAACCCTCGGATCCCTTAGCTGATTTATTTAGCTTTCGTTTTTATCTAGACTAAGTTCTTACTGCTGTTGTAAGAACTTCTGTAGTCGTAGAGATTGAACCTATATAGCAAGATTGTAAACCATTACTGTTTGCTAGAGTATTTGCTGAAATACTACATTTAAATTGTTTTAGTGGATTAAAGTATATTGCTATTGTCTTCTCTATTTTTTAGAAAAACAAAATCATTCGTTTGAAATTTCGTTATACCGTCGAACGGTGACAAAATATTTTAAATCAATTACTTCTCTTTCCGCACGTAGGTTTTGTTATTTGTCAAACTGACTGCTGAAAATTAAGGTTCCTGCTGAATATTCAGTCAATTTGTTATATTACATTAGATCGTGCGTAAAAAATTGATGTTCTGTCTGTAACAACTTTATCTATTTTGGAGCTGATTTTGTTTTGAAAATCAACACTCAATCGAATAAAGTGTGAGAATTTGAATTATTCTTTCTCAGATGAATGGGTTACTTTAAAAGTCATATTTTTTTTATAAAACATTTGGTTTCATGGATCAATCATATTTTCTTTCATAGTTTAATTAAGGGACAAGTGAGTTACCTTTAGGATAAAAATAGTAACTACATCAATAATCTTGTGATTTTTTTAAAATAAATAAAGGTTTCGATAACGTTGGCGATCAACGTAATATTGAATCTATAATTTCTGTGTTAGTAAAACACGCAACGCGTTTAACCTTATTTTATATTTTTCCCACGGATTTATGAATCAATGAAAAAGCTAGCGACCCGTAGCATGTGATTCTCCTTTATAAGTCTGTTAAAATTCTTTTATGATCTAGTCTATCGTACTAGATAAATTAATTGATAGGAGTCAGGGCCGCATAAGTTAAAGAAATTTGATATTTATTAGACTACTCCCTAAAGATTGCTTAATTCTTGCTGTTCTTATTTTCGTTTTCATCAAACGATAATTTTGTACGATATTAATTTAGTCTTAGCTATGTTCTATATAAATACATACATATAATCACGCCTTTATCCTTAATCGGGTAGGCAGAGCGTATACAACCTAAACAAAGGTCGTTCCGCCACGTCTGACAAAGTTTTGATAGGTTGTCAGCCCAACGCCTAAATTACAATATACTGAAACCCTCAGATCCGTTAGCTGCTTTTTACAGCATATCCGAGATGAAATGCAGCTGGCATATTCTAGGTTTTTTCACGCTCCCAGGCCAGAATGGAAGATGTTCTATATACATACTTATTATATTGTATTCTCGCAAGTATATATAGCAAGTGGTAAACAAGTGGTTGCGTAACAACCTTGTGATTAGTTTGAACATAGATCGCAGTAGATCTGATCTAGCAGATAGATCACGTGATCTGGACTGTGTCAGGATCTAATGATCCACACATCAACATCTAAGTATAGTATTCAAGGCTAAACCAATACTCAAAGGTATAAGGAAGGGAAAAGGGAAATAAAATCAGCATGCACCATTTTACCAGCACTATCTTTTATATATTATTCAAATATATATTTTTTTGTCATAATTATTGGGTATCAATATTTAATTCTTTCGAGAAAAATCATGTTTTCTAATTAAACATCATACACTTATGCTATAAAGTTTAAAAACAACAACGATGATATATTACAATACGTCTTTTAAAATTTCCATCATCGATGTAATATTGTGATGACTGGCAAAGTGGGTATTGCCGTCAATTCTCGGGACATAATACTCATTCTAATTCTTAGTAGCGTTGTCACTTTCTTAACTTTGACATAAGAACAGGATAGCAAATAAACCCATGACTTTGACATTCCTAATTTGACGTAAGACGCTTTAAATAAGAACTGAGCATAGAACATGCTTACGCTTATGCTTTTACGTCAAATAAGCATCAGATTAGGAATGTTGTCATGTGTTTATTTGCTATCCTGTTCTTATGTCAAAGTTAAGAAAGTGACAGCGCTACTAAGAATTGAAATTAGTGTTATGCCACGAGATTGACACCATTGCCTGTTCGAGTCTCTCGTGGCTTTTTACTTATCATAAAAATATCTAGTGATACTTCGAAAACTATTACAAGAAATAACCCTACAAATACAATGTATAGATATCCAAATGTAACGAAAATAAATAGAGTGTGTGGGTACAACACAACTATACTTTGTTTTAAGTTGTACTTTGTATCATTTGGCAGTGGGAAACTTACTCCAACCAACATTCGTGTCACTAACTGCCCGGATGCGTTCTAATATAACTCTGAAATTTACATAACCTTTGCAACACTACATAGCGACTGACTAAATTAAAATGACTAAAACTATCTCGATGTAAAAAATAACGTAGTAATTTTTAAGCGTAAGTATTAATAATAACGAATAAATAGCTATAACCTCTGAGTACTCGTTCACATAACATCTACGTTCATAATATTGACTCGTTTCGCTCGAGGAACATAAGACTGCGTGCGCGGCGACACACCCCGTCCCCCCCCTCCCCTCACACGACGGTAACTAAACCTAGGAACGACACACCACCCATCACAAACTCCAAGATATGCGCACGGTTAACTTAAGCACTAGAATCAACAACTAAACAACCAATTGCTTCGAAAATAGGTACACTATCGTGTAGGTTTACCTACACACCTAACACTGAGTCTATTAGCGCCTTCCAGCGAAAGCAGGAGATTACAAGTCCGTGGAAAATAGCTTCGCTAGTCCTACGACAGGGCCCGTTTAACGAGATCTGTCCGCGCTCACATCGATGCCGTCTCAGACTTTAATCTGGCTTATGTCGACTTCACTACTATAAGTCTAAGCGAATTGTGACTTTGCCACGAACGCTACAAAAGTAGTATCACAAGGATCGACGGCAATGTGAAAATCAAATCGTATATCGACCAGATTAAAAGTTCCTTGAGGTAAGAGCACAGATACAATAAATCAAGTGAACACTGGACGCGTAGTATCACAGTTTTTGTTTGGGGCGTAAAAGCGAGGGCTTTCAGGCCTTCGCTTTTTGGCGCGGGCGACACTGCACCATGCAGATGTAGCCGGCGTCCACGTCGCAGCCGCTCACCAGGAGGTTCATGAGGACGCTGGACGACTGCGAGCTGGCCGGCTTCGACGGAGAAGGGCTTCGCTTCGCACGCTTCGCGCTTGGCTCCTCCTCTTGTTTTAGCACTCTCTTTACACCTGTGTCCCATGTGGATATACTTGACACACTTCTGCTTGGAATCAGACCTGGAGGAAAGAATTTCGAATAAAGAAACTGGTCCACAATGAAAAAAACCCAAAAGTTGTATTGTATTTTATTTGCTCAGTACCTTGATCTGAGTATATGTTAGTAATGAGATCTTGCGGGGGCGGGCCGGTGGGTGGCGCGGCCAGCAGACGCTGCAGCGCGGGTGCTTGTGGCGCGAGGGTGGCGGGTGCTGGTTGAGCATCCGCCGACGGCTGCGGGCGTGCCAGGGCTACATGGTCCGGCAGCGCACCCCACATCACCGCCGGCTCCAGCACCGGCAGCTCATCGCTCGTCGGAATGAACGGTGAGTGACCCTCGTCTATGTCATCTGACCTTCCACTGTCGAACGCATCTAACGATAAGTCTGTCAGTAATGATGACCGCTCGCATGATGAATCGTTTTCCTGAAAACAATGGAGACTTTAACATCATACTTCATTTTAATTACAAACTGATCATATATTTTATTTCGAAGATTTATTACCTGAGGTTCAGGCGATGACATTAACAATGAATCTGCGGTCAAGGAATCGACCGGCGATCCGCTCGCCAAGTCATCTCCCAAGAGACTGCAGTAGTTGTCATTCAGAATGAATTCATCGAACATGTCGAAGGGGCTGTTCTCCAGTGGAATGCAAGCGTCACCGGCAGTGGGTGCCAAATGAGTCAGATCTTCCGGCTCGTCTTTTAGCACTGAAAGTGAAATGGACATTTAGATATTGATCAAAACGAAGATCAGTAAGCGGAATAAAGCAAACTTCAGATACCTAAGCGTTGCGTTTTCAAGTGCGACTCACTTGTAAATCCCTCGTTTTGGGAGAACATCAGAAAGCCTTTGTTCATTTCCTTTTCTCTTGGGGCGAATATGAGTTCTGTGACAGGTATGGGGCGCTCCTCTTCGGGAGGCACGACGGCGACAATGGCGCCGTTGGGCAGGTCGAGGGATGCGACGGGTTGCGCGGGCGCAAGGGGCGCGGGGGGCGCAGGCAGCGGCGGCGGCAACGACACCACGGGCTTCAGGTCCGCGTGCACAACCTGGTGTGCCGCAAACACCTCATCTCTGCACTCGATACCGCTGTAAACAAAACACAACATGCTAATACTGCCCCGAAGGCATTATCAAACTACACGGTCCACCGCTAACACATGTGTACGTCCAAGTGCCACGCTATGACAAACAACAATTTAAAATGCACGGTCATTACTAACAGTAACAGAAAATCGCATTGCTTCGTTAATAAGTTTTCCTCGCGTATGGAAGGCGAGTGTGAATAGAAAATGTTTAAGTATAGAGTGGTATAGATAACAATGTGTGGACTCCCGGTGTAGAATGTACAATGGCAGGCAATCAGTCAACAATGCTCAAGGCTGGTGCTCGCTCGTTTACACAACGCACTATCTGAACATGGAATAGAACCGATCTTCACCACATCATCTCACCGGCGAGATGCTAATTTGTTCCGTGTCTAGACATCTAGCGGCTATAGACGCCATAATTACCTACATTTCAATGTAAACGAGTCACGCGCAAGCAAACATGAAACAAGTTTGAGCAAATAAGGCGAAGTGTGCAAATGAGAATGGTCAAACAATTGATACGACTTTACGACTATTGCATAAACTTAAGTTGATTATAACCATCACGATAATACATAATACAAATCGAATGATGTAGATAAGATAATATCCATTACGAACAAACTGTCAACGTTTAGTGCGTCATGTCATGGGAATGGGCCGATGAAAATGATAAATGATAATTAAACACACCTCAAGAATCACGCGACGATTATTTCTATTGTTAGCGGAACGCTGTGACACAAATAAGTCGTAAATAATCACTTCAAGTCAAGGGAACTTGATAAAATAGTCAACAACACCATGAAAACGAAATACACTTTAGCTGCTTATTATTAAAAAGTCAGAGAACAACAACAATATAACAGAATAGAAACTATCGCGAACAGTAATAACTATTTAAACGCTAAGGAAATAATTAAAGTAGGAAAAGACAGCGACTAATAACAAGCTAGGTAGAGTATGCGTGCGAACTCAAGCGATGCTGCCACTTATTTGTGAAACAAACGTGATTCCTGATAACACGATAATAAATAAACTATCTTTAATGTACTGCGCCTAGAATAACATTGGGGATTAATTAACTGATGTCAATAAAGTAGATAACCCAATAGCATCCCTACACAGCGCCGTGCGTCAATGATCGTTGGTTCTGATGAAGATAGCTTTTATTTGCATAATGACAATCAAAAGGTCAACATCAATCCAGATATCCAACTTTGTTTTGAGGAAACTTCCTAGGTCTGGTCTGAATTACCTACTTGTTGTTGCAACTAAGCATTGATAAGCAACTGATATAAAACGACAAGAATCACGAAATTTATATCATTATTTGAGAATGTTTTCTAATTTATAATAGCCAAATTGTCAGCTGAGCAAAATATTGAAGTGTTTATTTTATATGTCAAGGTTACGAACTTCGTAGTTCTTAAAGCAGCCATTAAGAGCATGACGATCAAGATTTTATTCTATTATGATGACGTAGCACATTTTGTGTAACGACCAAAACAGACGATTTATTTTGAGCGAGCCATCATTTTTCGGGGGTGTGTTTTATTTTGCCGCTGCAACTACGCGCATTTTCGAAAGGGAATTCAGTAGAGCGTGACAGACGGATCTAATTGGGATTAGTGAGAAAGGGATGCAGGATTGGTAGTAGGCACGACCTTGCTTCCTCACACCAGAAAGCCTCCCATCGCGTTGTTTCAACATCGGGCCATTCACCAGGAGAGAATGCGCGCGCATAGGACACCTACGTACTGGGACCATATCGATTGCCGGTCAGAGATTACAATTCACTTCTTTCTCACTCGACTACGCCGAAATGTCGTCTCTTTTATGCGACTGCATCGGAAAAATAGATTGTGGAATGTAATTACGTAAGACGCAGACAGATAGATTGTACGAGATGCGATTTTGATCTCATAAAGCAAGTTTTTAAATAGATTTGTTTTTGAACCAAATGCATTTGATTTCTTTGCTTACACCGACTACGAAAAACAGAAAAAAATGAATAGTGTTGCTATTACAGGTGCGGATGCTAGATGGTTTGTTGTGCAAGACTCTCGCCCGCCTCGGTGTCTGCCGGGCAGCTGTTCGGGCGACCTTGACCGTGAAGCAGCGACTGAGCACGGCGGTACCAGCGCTCAGCAAATCAACAATTACAGCTGCCACGGTCGAGGGCAAATGTGACGTCATGGGTCTTACAGTTTCGGATGCTGTTACAGGAACTTATAACCCCAATATAACTTAGACGAGTTACTTCGCCAGTTCAGAGAACAATGTAAACATTTCAAAAGTCGGCATCGTTTTGAAATGGAAAGTTGCTCTCGCAATTTAGAACTTAAGATTAAAGGAAACGAGAAACTTTATAAAAGTTTTCAGCGGTACGTCTGGGTTTGCCAATCAAAACTTTGTAAATGTTTTACTTCTACCTATTTGTCGTATGAACTTAGCCTTGAAACCATCTATAGAATAGAACTTGTGACCATAACACCTACTCGTGTATATTGCGTAGTACGTAGATGTCGTAGATGCTATTAATCATCATAACGCATTCTTAGACCACCATTATCTGAGATAACAAGTGTCGCGTTAGCGAAAACCAGACGACATTGAATATCTGCTGATAAATATTTGGAAACGTTGTCAAGGTCGATTCTGATAAGACTAAAATAACAACCTGCTAATATTTTGATAATGGTTGTATGATACGGGAAAGTTTATAACGATTATGTAGAATTTAAGGGCCCCGACAGTAAATATTTGATCATATTAAAATAAAATTAGTAAAGTAGACTTCCATGAAAACAAAATGTTTTAATATTTTTCTCGTATATCATGAGATAAGTGTTATTTAGGAATAATATTAATAACCTTTCACTAAAGCAATATGATCTCAGTCTGAAATGACCATCAATATTTTTCAAATTGGTGAATACTGATTTAAATGAATAGCCCGTTTATAAACGCTCTGCTGAAATCAAAATCCCCTAAGCATTTTTTTTTAAATGAAGTCATGTTTTAAAGAAAGGAAACAAATTAGACATTTCAATCGGTCAAAAATGCGGGCACTTGGGGGATCATACAACACCATTTTTTCCATCCATGCGTGCGCGCAACAACCAAACACAAACAAGACGGGATATGTACAGGTTTACTGCCACTTGCATGAATAATGTAATCAGTCGCTATTGAATTCAGCGATGTAACGACGGTAATACCTATTCACGAACACATGGCTCCTGGCAAAGGTTAAATAGTTGAAGTATAAAAAAATACGATTCAATTAACAACACCCTAGAAACATAATAATGAAATATACAATGAAGTGAAACCACTTTGTACAAAAGAATGTCAAAACAATGTGTTGAATTAAAACGAGTTACTAAATAGACAATTTAAATAATAGGACGATATATTTTTTTGCCTAAGGGAAAATGTTAGTGCAGCGAGTGCAGCAATATAAATTGTTTGCTGCGTTCGTTAAAGCGTGAAAAATATAAATACCTATGTGAAGATGAAGGTTAACATAAGTAAACAAATCATAACAAGCGACTGCGAACCAGATCCAACTATGCAAATGATCACGCTTGACTTTTGAAAGAGAATTTCACAGATTCACAGTATCGTGTTGACTTATGGTATTCTGGAGTGAGGTTCTAGTAATGATATGTCAATAAACGAAGGTAAACAACTATATATACAGCAGATCAGTACACAAAGTGTAACAAACAACTTCGAGCCTGTTTTGACACTAATCTTTTGGAAGAGATTTCGCAGATTGGCATTCACCTGTTGACGTATGAAGACGAGTTCTGATCATCAATGACAACGTTTCGAAAATGTGCAAAGATATGCCAGAATACGAAGGTAAACAACTAAACATACAAAGCCTAGTTCGATGCTCTACTTTTGGAAGAGATTTAGCAGGAACGCAGATTGGCATTATCCTGTTGACGTATTAAGACTGCTGATCATATGTATGACAGCAAATGGCAGGATCACAGGCTTTGAACCCGCCAATGGTGTGAGTTCGCCGGCGCGGGAGTCAAGGCCGTGACAGCGCAGTTATGCAACAGCCAACCGCGGCGGGGGACGGCCCGCTAAATTTAGCCAACCGCGCAAACAACACGCACGCATCGCAAGCGCACTCAACAAGCGAGGAAAAGTTACACCTTTTCCTGCTCGAAAACAACAACAAATGTTGACTATTTGCAGTAATCGATCTACCCTCATAGAAACCACAAGATTAAATTTTAAACGAGCCTGCTACAGAATCGATGAGCGAGCGAAGGACGCATGCCACGGTTCGGTTTTTTATAAACTTTGTTTTCAGATTAACGAGGTCCAAAATGTATGTAAAATTTGGGATCAATCAATTTAACACGAGCAATGCGATTCACAGTTAAATCCGCTAGTATTTTTTACCGCGTCCACTATTTTACAGCACTGAACAAAAACCCACAAAGTTGGAATAATCAGCGATGTAACAACAGAACAGGCACTTGAGACGTCACATCCACTTCACTGTCCACTGTCACTGCACGGTGCCCTTACCATGGTGGGAAAAATCGATGTGTTGTCAAACAGAGAGTAAGGGATCAGCTGATTAGAGATCGCGTGTATCGTCGGGCGGGCGGCGGGCGGCGGGACTGTGTCAAGCGAGCGTAGTAGCACACGACCGGCGCGGCGGGGATCGAGGCGCGAATGATCCAACCGGCGCTAGTGACGCCAGCTACATAACCAGTAACCACACGCCGAACAGCCGGCGACGTAACTGCTGATAAAATTCGAGGGTTGCCGTCCATACTACTAGCACGCGAGAATAACACTTCACCGGCCTATGAACGACCATCACGGAGACCTGACGCCGATATCATCTGCCACCGTGTGATCTGCATGAACGATAAAGAGAAAGATAACGCCAATAAAACAATTAAGATAACTCAGAGAAGTAACAGTACAGATATATCATATTGAATTCTGCGACAAACAAACTCGAGAATAAATAGGTAGTTAAGCTGATGCTGTCAAACGAGACAGCATCTAAGTATAGCGGAAAGGCGAAGAGAGTTATTTTGGTGACAGTCGCTCTCCAGAAAGGTCACTGAACTGTGCTTGCACTGAAAAAATATCGATCGCTGAATTCTTCAAAGCTTTTTGTCAGAAAGATAGTTTGTAAAATTTTAGATTACACAGCGTTAAAGAAGAAACTTGCGATATATCTTTCATTAATATTAATTAACATTAAAGAAGATTACGAGATAAGTTAACGAAACTTTAATAATGGAGTATGACATTATAGAAATAAATAAGAACGAAAAAAAAATCATACATAAACATCATGCCTTTATCCCTTAAAAAATCAGTAAGAAATAATATTATGTAAAACCTCTATGTAGTATTATTATAATAGTGGTTAAAATTTTAATATCTACTTTGCTTAGTAATGGCGATGTTGAAATTCGCGGTTGAATGTTCTGATAAACAGTTAAAAAAATGGTAAACAAATATTAACACGCAATACTTATATTATATAACAACAATTAATTATTTCACATAAACTTATCACAAACTGAATTTACCGAATGAAAACATTTACATAATTTAATGAGTGATGCATGCTATCTGGTTTAATAGACTGTATTATTTATAGGAAATGAAAATAAAACAGTATAATAATAAAGCAACTGAGAAACACCAATGTTGCATCAATGTTTGTCAAAGCACTGTGCAAAATTTGCCATATATCCAACCAAGCTTGAAGAAATGCCATTATCATTGACGGTTGACAGTGTACAGTACACCCGATACGATTGGAGGAGTCATGTTGTTCTACAAATTAGTCGAGCAATAACAATTTGTCAAAGGACTGCAAAATCCCGCATACATCACAGAATCACTAACGTTGTCCTATATTCAAGCAAGCTTGGGGAAACTACATCATCATTGATGATGACACGTGACACCCGACACGCTCAGTCGATGGAGTAGCGTGGTTCTACAATACGCTATTTTCCTACTAGTCAAATCAGGAACTTTTTATAAAATATCAAGTACGCTTTTTTATATGAAAATAGTAAGTAATAACGTCACTCCTCCTGTAAATATTGACTACTTTTATATTTTCAACTCGTTTATTAAATTCAAATGTGTATTTTTTTTCAATGGTGAATGAGAGCAGAACAGTATTTTAGCCATAACTTTTAAATATAAACAGTTTGATTTTTTTAGCCACCCAATCAACATTCCTATTTAGCTCCTAAACAACAATCCGTCAATGTACGTCGAAGCACAGCAGCATCTCGCCTATATGGCACGAAGTTTGGGCAAACAGGTTTGAGAAGACTCCATCAACATTGTCAGTTGACACAGCGACAGCGACATCCGATATACTCTAAAATTTAGCCATGAAATAACAATTCGTCAATGTTGCCCAAAACCTGCAAAATCGTGCCTATATCCAACACAGGGATATAGGCACAGGATTGAGATAACTCCATCATCATAATCACATCACTGACGGTCGACATTTAATACCTGTCATGCTTGGTGGATAGACTCACGTTGTTCTACAATTTAGCCGCGAAACCCGAGCCAAGCCCTAATGGATCGTTGTTACGGCTGCTAGTCTATATTCCAGATTTTGTAAAACGCAATACCAATGACATAATATTATGTTTAGCTCGCTTTTCGGACTACAATTTTACGACATCCGTGTTATCAGAACAGATTTTGACGCAGTATAAAGTAGCCCAAGTTATTTTGGGTTTATAGTAGGACCTAGGAATAAATAATAATAACACCATTAAAATTGCCACGCAATAAAAATCAAGTCAGAAATAGACACTCGGTAACAAAGTGAAGAACTCACAAGAATCCAGGACTTCCGCGTTCAAACTCAAGGGCTGGCGACGTCACATGAATTGGCACTGACTGATAAATAATAAGCTTATTTCAGCACGGAGTAACTGTCTAATGTTATGATGATTTCAGGTCTGAAGTTACTGATAAATGATTAGCTTATTTCAGCTGAGAGTAACTAAGTAATTTTACGTTTTCTTTTCTACCTTAGGGTCAACACAGATAGATTCGAGGGTGATTTCAGTTCAGGAGTAACAGATGAAATGTTTCGAGACTCCCTAACAGCTTGGACGTAGGATGCTAAATGAGCATGCGCGTAGAATTATTGCACAGAATTTCAAAACGTATCCTGTTTAGCTGATGTAATAACTCAAAAATCTTATTTAAAATTGGAAATGGCATATTTGTACACCACATTTTTTTTAAATAGGCAAAAATATAAAAATCAATAAACTTAAAAAGATTTTTACAAATGCAATTATTTCGCAACCATTGCGTAGGAATTTTGATTATGACAGATCGTGGAATGATACAATCGGTATACAATAAAGAAAACGGATAGGATTGTGCAAGTTTCATCGCACTTTACATTGATGATATAATAATTACTTATATCGTGCGTTTTTATGCAGATGATATTTTTTTTGTGACAATTTATTGAAAATTGTACCGTCTTTACTACATGAAGGTTTTTAAATTAAAAAAAAACACAAAAGCTATGGAATGACCAGAGAACAGTTGTCTCGAAGGTTTAAGCAAGCTGAAATGTGTGTTTAACACTTCATAGTGGATATGGCAAGTCACATGAAAACAATAAAAAAAATATGAAAAACAAAGATATTATTGGTAAATCACCTGAACAAAGTTGCATCAAAGTTGATAGATACTGAAGGGTACTAAAATACAGTTAAATATTATCAGCCTATAAATGCTCTGCCGTAAATTCCTCCACGTATTATTATCCAGAGAGTTATTAGCAGTGCTTGTAAACATGCCATCGATTCGAAGCTCTTATCAAGGGAGGGACTTGTTCAGCAGCATACGTGCAATACGAATATTTTTAATATTTCCGGCACCGCCTCTTTCAATCCGTGTCTACGTGACGAAATGAACGTTTCAACACTTGTCCAATATTGACTCAGTTCCCAAACTTGTCGGCAGAAACCAAAAAAGTTCCGAGGACCGAACTTTGGACAACTCGATTGAAATCTGTCGCAATTAAAAAAAAAACGTGACGGGTTTAGATCATATTAAAATGAATCTAGTTGTAAATTTACTACATAGCAATGCGAAGAGTGTTGCTTTGGAAAGCATGTGTAGTCAGCGGTATTTATTTAGTCAGTTGACAGCAAACACAACTTAATAAATAAAAGACTAAACCCAACATAAAGAGAGCTCTGTTCGCTCTTTTACCACCCAGGTGCTAACAGCCATTATAGCCCCGTAGCATGGTAAGTAGGGTAACCCACCAGTAAATGGACACTTAAAAAAACATTATTACACATTCTACAGATATTTATGTTATAATTAAGACAGCTACAGAAACCTATTTAAAGTTTATACGTGGTTTATTCTTCCATACTGGACTGGGAGCGAGAGAAAAACATAGAATGTGCCAGCTGCATTTCCTACCGGGCATGCAGTAAAAACCAGCTAAGGGATCCGAGGGTTTCTGTACATTGCAATTTAGGCGACGGGCTGACAACCTGTCACTACAGCTATATAACTTCGAATCTACCTTAAATAACTCTCAAAACTTTGTCAGACGTGGCGGAACGACGTCGTAGGTAGTTTACGTTCTGCCTATCCCATTAGGGAGAAAGGCGTGATTATATGTATGTATGTACGTAGCGTGAATGAATTCGCTCACTCACAGCATCAGTAATCAACCTGAAGTAAAGATTCAACATTAGGTACTGCATTTTTTTATTTTATTTGTATTGATGGTTTATCCAAATTTATGTTGTGTTTATTTGCAAGCTTAGTTATTAATTAAGAAACTCATTTCTGGATATAGCGAACGATGTCTTTTCTTTTTGTTGTTTTATTTTAGTCTCAAGTTATAATAAAATATATCTTCAAAATGGGCTAAAAACCAGCGAATGAATACGGGAGTGTGTACCCTATCCATTGAACAATAACCACTGTAGAGAATGATTCTACATTAAAAAAAATGTATTCTATATTGAAAAAGGAATGTATTATTTAGTAGTAAAATTTTGTTCTTATTCCAAAGGAAAATATTGCTTGTGTTCATTAACTGGGGGGTGTTCATTCACTGGTGTGTTGCCACTACACCGCGAAATGTGCCGTCACGTTCGCCAGTTTCAATTGCAAGATGCACCTCGCAGCAAGTTGCAACCATTATGCAATTAAGGCCAGGGGGAGAGCGGTTATTGAACCTGCCGCTGACAGTTAACACCACCCCTTTTAGGACTTTCACCGGATTGTGTTGACGTGACAGAGACCACGTTGCTTCCATTTTGTGCCATGCGATACGACATGGGCTGAGAACTTTCATATTCGACTTGGTAAATCAAATAGATTACAATTTATTATTTATTTTATGCCTGTGGTGTCCCACTGCAGGGCAAAGGCCTCTCTCCCTTCCTTCCATTTCCCTCGATCTAGTGCAAATTCTCTCCATTCCGTAAGATGTGTGTCTAGTTCGTCTCGATTACAATAGGAAAGAAAATTAAAACTGGCTATGCCCAGTTTTGTAGCCATGTTTATAATAGAACTAGCTTTCCATTTTTACTTCACCAAAGGACTTTTCCCATGGGATATAAACATCCTAGGTATGTTTAATGTAGGTTATTAAGGTATAGGCGCGGTAATGTATAAAAGATTAGATAGAACGACAATCGATGACAAATTTCTACATACACGTGATGAGGAAAACTCTACGGAAAACTGCACATCAAATAACGCACTTGACGTAATTACAAAAGGAAATCGGTTCCAAACGGAAAGTATGTTCAGTGTTCACGTGACGTGACTGTGGTCAGATCCACCATGCGCCTGCGCATGCGGCTTTAAAGCGTTGGTGTATCGGAACTGGTTGTAACGAATACAGATGCCAATCAGAAACGGTACCCGAACTGGAGCAAATTATGACTCAATCTGTCTAGATTGAGTGGCGTGCGTGATGGACGTAACGTCGTAAATTTAGATGTAGTTCTAAAGCTAGTTTGTTTGAATATGCCACATTTTGATGCCGTGACCAGGATTGAACTGTTTATTCTTTTAATATCTTTGTTATACACAAGTTTCCTGACAATTTGTGTATTTAATGTCAATTAAAAAGAAAACGTAAAATTTATTATAGAATTTAGTGAAATGCAAAAACACACGACGCCAACATAAAATGGCCGATTATTACGATCATAAAACCTAGTATTATTTACAGCTTCATAATAACTCGGTTTCTACTTTAACTTGAAGAAATTATTTAGTAGCAATAAATTGAGCAGGATAAAATGGTAAAAGCAGTGTAGGAGTCGAGTCATTGACCTCTAGAGCGTTTTATACGACTTATTAGTGCTTAGAGACCAGGTGTACTAAGTCGTAAAATTATTAATGAGGCTATTGGAAATCTGAACGCAAATAAAATTGAAAATCAAATACGTGAGGAACATGTGGAATTGAAATAAATGGACGGTAACATTTTTGTTTTCACGTAGGTGAAATATATTGTCATACAAACCTACCTATTAACAATTTTCAATTCAAGAGTAATGAGTTATAACTCAGAATACGACATCTCCCTTTGAATCAGGTTTGTGAAGACCTAAAGCAACGGTAAAGCAGATTTAACCTTATACCGGTATGCTAAGGTTCATTTCAGCAAATAAATTTTAATCGAAATCGCACGAAATTTATAGGGCATTAATGCTTCCTGGACAGTAAAATTTTAACGAAGTAATAAAAAAGATCTAGATAGAATTTAGGAGGTGGACTTTAAACCCCAAAAAAATTAGAATAAATACTTTGCGAGGCGAGGCAGCAAATATCTTTAATGGAGGTCCAAGGTCTTACGGACGATTGACGTCACATCTATTGACCCTCTTTGCGTCTAATACGCGACGCAGTGTTCAATCAACGACATCCAATAGTCCAATCAAAAATACAATGTATGTGATTGATGACGAGCTAGCGAAGACTTGGTACATTTAAACCTTACTAACACCCGGTCAATATTTCCACGAAACCAGTTGCAATTATGGGTTGCTCTTTCCTGCAGTGCCGCAGTATGGTATGATTGCTGGTCGGTCCCACGGCAGGTGACACGAAACACGGGAAGTAAAGTGACGTCATCCGTGTCATCCAAGCCTTTTCTCCATGAATTATGAATGATTCCTTATTATATTTCTTCCATGCTGGCCTGGGAGCGAGAGAAAAACAAAGAATGTGACAGCTGTTTTTCCTCCCGGGCATGCTGTTAAAACCAGCTAAGGAATCTGAGGGTTTCAATATATTGTAATTTAGGCGATGGGCTAACAACCTGTTACTACAGCAATATACCTACAAATGTATTTTATATAACGCTCAAAACATTGTCAGACGTGGCGGAACGACCTTTGTTTAGGTAGTTTACGCTCTGTCTACTCCATTAGGGCTAGAGGCGTGAATATATGTATGTATTATGAATGAGGATATTTTCATCGAGTAAAATGAGACGTAGTCATTGCAGAATGCTGATACCTGATTCCTTTAGGTACTTACTCCATTGCGATTTCTGAAGAGCTTATCGATTCGATTCGAGAAACAAAAGACTCCTGTGACGTCAATGTTTCAGAGCTACCAGGACAACATACCGTACAGCACACCCACGTGTCCCATTCAAGGTAGCAGCTGGAAGGTGAATGAACTGGGGAGGCAGTAGTGCACCCGGATTGCATAAACCGACCGACGACCGCACCGGGCTAGCAGGCACGTGCATTTGGAATAGTTAATGCAATTTTCATGGACCTCCAGACGGGCTGGGATCATTCTGTCTGTTTTGCATCTCGAGATTGTTTAGATTTTTTTTATTAGGCAAAAATGTTATAGTAAAGATAGCGCATCGATTCAATTTATGATTGCTAACTAAATACCTACAAGGTTTCAGTAGATGATATAGTATGCGCAAACAGAATATTCGAGTTACTGCTGTCACAAAGCAAATGTAATATCAGCATTGCGTCCCTTTTGAAGAGAGAGACATTCAGCCTAAATTACCGGAACATGAAACGTATAATTTTGCTGTGACGTTTGTATCGCTACCTATATTCTGTGGTTTGGATTTGCGACACACTGTCTCTAGGAAAATATGAAGCCATCAAAGGCGGCATAGTGGTAATATCTGAGCATGATCAGTTTATACGTAAGGACACTACTACTAAATTGAACTTACATACATACAATCACGCCTTTATCCCTAATGGGGTAGCCAGAGTGTAAACGACCTAAACAAAGGTCGATCCGCTACGTCTGACAAAGTTTTGAGGGTTATTTAAGATAGCTTTGTAGGTATATTGCTGTAGTGACGGGTTGTCAGCCCATCGCCTAAATTACAATATACTGAAACCCTCGGCTCCCTTAGCTGGTTTTTACAGCATGCCCAAAAATGCAGCTGGCACATTCTATGTTTTTCTCTTGTTCCCAGGCCAGCATAGAAGAAAAAAAAAAGAAAACATTGATCAAAATCGGATCTGAACTCGTTTTATTTCGCAATATACTACGGTTAAATGCTGAAAATGAAATATAGTCTATCGTATCCCGTTTTGTTCATTTGA
Organism: Scrobipalpa costella; assembly: GCA_949820665.1. Lineage (NCBI taxonomy): Eukaryota > Metazoa > Arthropoda > Insecta > Lepidoptera > Gelechiidae > Scrobipalpa > Scrobipalpa costella. The sequence continues at coordinate 6,314,294 of OX463314.1, forward strand.
ATACTGAAACAAAACACATCACAAGAAATGGCACAGCGGTTCGTCGCACTAAGAGCAATCAGTATTCATTGTCTGAATGAATACATTTGAATCCGTCGAGTACTATTGTGGTCTAGCAACTAGTATTTTCCTGAGAGGCTAGACATAGGTATTTTATTTTACTATACAATACTTGATTACGCTTACAAAATATCCCTTACGGGTAAAGCACTGCGTCAACGAAATAAACAACTCGATATTCTTTTTATGGCTAGTTTACATTGTTCAAGTGGTAAGTACAGTGATTTAGGAATTAGGACTTTTTCCAAATAACATTTGTAAAAAAAAAGATTTCTATATTTCTGATAGAGGGCTTAGCAGAGCATAATCAGTCAATGAACTTTTTTTGCGCATAAGCATAGAGATGTAAGTTTGTTTTCCATACAAATTTTGACAGATCACGTACAACTAAAGCTATCTGTCGGATCTTTTGAAACGAAATTCGTGACTTTGAAAGGACCATATTAGGACAGTTCGTAAGTTTAACCGTGCAAACCTTCCTTTAAACTTGCCTTTTAAACTGATATCAAACCTATACTATACACATGCACTGTACTTACCACTTGTACAATGTAAACAATCCATAAGTTACCAGAAACCCTTTTAAGTAAAATCTTGGTAAATACAAGCTGTGCCTGGATTTGTCGTGTAGTTCCTGCTGGCTTATTTCAGAGCGGAAGTGGTGGAAGCTTTTGCTGTCAGTTGGAAATTGGGGCAGATTCCAGTACTTACAGTTTGATTTCTATTTCAGGTCAGCGCGCAAAATGTTCTGTTTTTGCTGATGTTTTTGTCGTTTTATTTGTAATGCGCTGGATTTCCAATCTACTTCTTTCTCTTATCTATAGTCCCATATAATTTTGAGGTCAGCCCTCTTTCCCTGTATGTTTTTGCCACAGTCTGCGTTGTCTTTGTGCATTCGTCTATAGATTTAAGTTTTTATTGATGCTGCTCTGCCCAATAATTATGCTAATCTTCGATACTTCTAATGATTTATTGAAGAGATGCATGAGGCTTAGGTATAGCGTTGGATAAGCTTTGCTCGTATCTAGTCTAGACATAGGGTGATTGAGACAGATTCGACTACAGAGCAAGCTCAGAAGCCTTAAAGGTTTCTTCGTTTATACCTACACTTTCCTTGCAGATAAATTGAAAGACTTTACGAAAACCTTATCAGCAAATACCTTTCCCTAGTGCTTAATGGCGACCAAGACACGATTAAATTCTAAGAATAGACAAAGCGAGGCGTGGCTCATATTGCAACTATCTACATTCGTACGATCCACCACACGAAAAAAACTTTTTTTTTGTTCAAATTTGAACCATATTACCAGCACATAGGGTACATGTGTGGGTGCAGTGGACTGTACATTGCATTGACCCACATGTGAGAAATATACACATGCGCCTGCGCACCCAGGTGATAAGTGTTAACCTAGCTCTGGAAATAATTATGTCATCTGTTTCTTTTCTAAGGACGCCACGACGTCACGTTCAAGATCTAAGATATTTTCTGCATTCATTTATTCTTAATAACTTATGTGTCTCTTTAACAGGGTTTGCTCTTCTGGAATATAGTCTAGAGGAAACCGAGACAAAGACTATTATCGAGCGACCTCTCCCGTACCGGTAGTCCAAAATGTACTAGTATTTTCATCCACCAGACGGGATGCATCTTGAAGAACCTACAAACACTACCTACTTATGTGTATTCCTTCAGCGAATTTATCTTAAAGCAAGCCTGAATCTTACATATACTTATTATCATTAATCGCCAAAATTCCTACTACATAAAACGATACGAGTATTATCGAATTACTTCCATGCTGGCCTGGGAGTGAGAGGAAAACATGAATGTGCCAGCTGCATTTCCGCCCGAGCATGCTGTAAAAACCAGCTAAGGGTTCTGAGGGTTTCAGTATATTGCAATTTAGGCGATGGGCTGACGACCTGTCACTACAGCAATATACGTACAAAACCATCTTGATTAACCCTCAAAACTTTGTCAGACGTGGCGGAACGACCTTTGTTAAGGTCGTTTACGCTCTGCCTGCACCATTAGGGATAAAGGTGTGATAATATGTATGTAGTATCATCGCAATTTAATCCTTAATCACATTACAGCAGCAGCCCTAGTTAAAACTTAGATTGATGATAAGCTCACATGACTAACGTTCTGACATGTTACAAAGATTTCAGTCCATGACTTGTATGGCCATTCACTTAGCCTAGAAGCAGATTAAACTTATTTACATAATGTCGTGTTAAGAATAAGGCTTATTGGTATATGTTTTATGTTCCTGAATCTAGGGCATGGCGATATAAATCTTATCTGTACTAAGGTAAAGTAATGGATACTAATATATGTGCTTAGGAGCTAATAAATGGACTGTTTTATCGGCATATAACTAAAATAAATTGGAGGTATAATATGGAAAGGAAATTTTATCTTTTCCATAATAGTTGTAAAATATTACAGCATTATGAAGGTTTATAAATTAAACAACGGGTAAAAAATAAACCTATCTTAAATAACCCTCAAAATTTTGTCAGATGTGGCGGAACAACCATTGTTTAGGTCGTTTACACTCTGCCTACCCCTTTAGGGATAAAGGCGTGATTACATGTATTTATGTAAAAAGATAATGTTCCTTACAACACAATCAATTAAAATAGATTTATGACATGTTTGTTATACTTATAATATCATCTAATTAGAAGTCTCAACTAACCATGCAGTGTATAATTAATTCCAACAACATATAGACATGTTCAATGGAAAATTTATCTTATCAGTTGTTGACAGATTACGAAAGGCATGCTCAAGCATCTTCAGCAGTTGCAGGGTTATCATTACAGCAGTTAGTGTGTTACCAAGCGACTCTCTTCCTGACATTAAGTAGTAATGGGCGCGATTCTAGATAACACCGGCTAAAAATAAATCTTCTGTCGAGTGGGTATCGAGTCTATGGACCCGATGACCCTGGTGTCAGAGTTTTTAAAACGCCTAGTAGCACAACTATCAGGCCTCTGACATGGTTTTGTGTAACGACCACTATCAAAGACAGCGACCGGGACCGACGGCTTGACGCACGAAATATTTTTTTTTTCTTTTTCGGACAATCAGGTGATTCAGCCTGCAATGTCCTACCCAAACTGGGGAAAAATTAACAAAGTGATAAATTCTCAAATATCAACTTTGTGTTTTACCCCCTGGGAATCGAACCCAGGACCTCCGGATCGGCTTTCCATGGCACTAGCTACTAGACCACGGAGGCAGTTAAAAATAAATTATAATCTATCTGTTATTTCAAAATAATGGTTTTACACTTTGTCCGCTAGATTGTGACGCCCTTTTGCACGTTTCCTCAGTATATTTGTAAATTTTATCCGTAATATCGAATAACATACATACATACATACATACATAACGTCACGCCTCTTTCCCGGAGGGGTAGGCAGAGATCACATCCTTCCATTTGCTACGATCCTTGCAAACTTCTTTCGCTTAATCTACATTCATCAATCTTTTCATGCACGCTCGTCGGTTTAGGGTACTCCTGACCTGACCTTTCCCTAGAACGTCCCCGATTTGATCGCGGTACGTTCGTCGAGGTCTTCCCCTTCCAACATTCCCACTCACACTCGCCATGTATATCTGTTTGGTTAATCTCTTTTCATCGAATATCGATTAACGGCGGATAAAAATGGCAGATAACGCATAAAACCACCGACTATAAATCAAAAACCGAAGAGAATAGATCTCCTGACCTTTTCCAATGTTTTTAATCTGAAAGTGATAAATAGATTGTAATTTTAGCCGGCGAATCTAGAATCGAGCCCATTGAGTACCTATTTCAAATCGTTATAAATATGTTTATAGTTGTTTATTGTTGATAATTATATGTTGATGATAAACTGTGATAGCCTTTCTTCTTTGCATGGGCCATTTTGATTGAGTTATTAATATCTAATATAGTTTTGATGCTGGTAGTTATACATTGTTGATGTTAAGTCACGTTTTTTACCTGATTGTCAAGGAAGGGTTATGTTTTTCGCGCGTATCTTGTATGTATGTTGTATTTCATACTAGCGACCCGCCCCGGCTTCGCACGGGAATCAATAGTGTTTCTCTACTAAATTATGCATGTATAAGATATATAAATCTTCCTCTTGAGTCACTCTATCCACTAAAAGAAACCGCATCAACATCCGTAGGGATAAATAGGGATATAGAGACAGAGGAAGCGGCTTTTTTTTAATACTATGTAGTGAATTCTTTATCTTAACTCGTATCTCCAAAACGGCTGGCTGAAATTCGACAATTAGAGTATCTTTTGATTGGTCTCACGCATCCGAGTGTTATTAGATAATTTTTCAAAATTCGAAATAACTGATTTTAGACTATAAATTATAAGTCTTCAATTATTATTTTTTGATTGAATCTATAGAGTGGGGTATTAAAATAAAGGTAATTTAGGAGATTACAAAAATATATATTATTTGTTAAATTTCAATTTCAGAACAATTAATGTTTTTTTTTATCGGTCCTACAGTCGGGTTGTTAGTTTTTTTTAAAATACTTGTTTACATTAGTCGTACGATGTTTTGTTACGATTACGAATCGTATCGCAACGTGATATCTTCGCTATTATTAATAGCTATCTAAGAGTTGGCGTCAAGCATTTTATACTTTTGGAATGTTTTTTATTTATATTTTTGTTGATCGGAGCTGACATTGAATCAAAATAACTACGAAATTCGTGCCCGAAATCACAGGCAGTACCAGGTTCGTAACAAAATACTTTACGGAAATATTCCTGATGATACGCTTGGCAAACTACCAGAAAGGATGAATTGAGAGTAAGGTATATCCCATACCGGGTGTAAGGGACAGCGTCCCGAAAACTGATAGGGGTTGCTCAGTCAATAAAACTGAATAATTTTCACCGGGAAATTCTTTCAGGAGATGAAAAGAAAAATTTACCTTTCCATTCAACATAACCACCTCGATCAGACATTTTGTATGGAAAAACAATTTTATTTTTAACTTCCTGAAAAATATCCTGGTGTTAGTTGTTAAGTTCAGTTTCGTTAACTGAGCAACCCTTATCAGTTAACGGGATGCTGTCCCTTACACAGAGTATAAACTTTCAAGAACCTACCGAATTTTAGATACAGAACAAGCCACAATGTTAATTTTCGTAGCCTACAGGAACTTTTTGGCAGATTACGCCATCTTTGTCCATTCACGTGTGAGGTTTTGTTTGAAAACATATTTGAGTTTTGTACAGTTGTCGTGTTGTTTGAAATCTGCGTGAACTTCCTATTCGTGTTCATTGTATGTCAAAATTTCATGTTGAAAATACCAGAGATACTATGCAAAAAATACTATTCTTATTATATTTAATCTGCAGTTCATACATACATATAGTCACGCCTTCATCCCTAATGGGGTAGGCAGGGCGAAAACGACTTAAACAAACGAAGGTCCGCCACGTTTGACAAGTTTGGAGGGTGATTTAAGGTAGGTTTCCCATACAAATTGTCTGATTAAGGTGGTCATTTTGTATGGAACTTTTTTTTTCAGCTCCTGAAATAAATGTCTAGTGATAGTTGTTCAGTTTCGTTGACCAAGCAACCCCTATCAGCTTGCGGGTCGCTGTCCCTTACATCCGGTATTATTTTAACTACCCACATGGTGGCACGTTTAAGTACGTTTCTACAAGTTGGTTAGGCTCGGTTAATTTATACAAAATACAAATAAGGAAAGTCGTACGGAAAAAGTCTGGAAAATCTGAATCACAGCGGACCGTCAGTTCTGCAAAGACGGGATAAGCCAGGCATTTAACAACGGCCTACTGTCCCGAGGTAATCTCACTGAATAAACAAAATTGGGATATCTTTGAATGGAATACAGAAGTCAACTGACGAATTTTGGGGCGAAAGTTCTTCAACAGAAGTTTTGACCGCTTCTGACAAACATTGAGTGGTATGGTATATAATATCAGATAGGACTGTGTACGTATATCACTACATAGTATATCGCTATCGCTTTCTCTGTCCCTATATCCCTATGTATGCTTAGATCTTTAAAACTACGAAACGGATTTTGATGTGGTTTCTTTTAATGGATAGAGTGATTCAAGAGAAAGGTTTATATGTATAATACATGCATAATATAGTAGAGAAACACTGATAATTTCCGTGCGAAGCCGGGGCGGGTCGCTAGTATATATATATATATATATCAGATAGGACTGTCTGTGTAGGTATACCTGTAGTAACGAGTTATCAGCTTATAGCAACAAAACCATCGTTCCTTTACAGACTACTCAGGAAAGTAATCAGCTCAACTGGTGGATGTTTTTTATCACTCCGAATCCAGCATGGAAGGCACCCGAGTTAAAGTAAGACACATACGTACATATAATCACGCCTTAATCCCAAATGGGGTAGGCAGAGCGTAAACGACCTAAACAGAGGTCGTTCCGCCACGTCTGACAAAGTTTTGCGGGTTATTTTAGATAGATTTGTAGGTGTATTGCTGTAGGGACAGGTTGTCAGCCCATCGCCTAAATTGCAATATACTAAAACCCGCGGATCGAATGTTTTTCTCTCGCTCCTAGTCCAGCTTGTAAGAATGGAAAGCAGCTGAGTTAAAATAAGATTGTTGGAATATATAAAGCAAAGAAAAATATCCGTAGCTTCCTTGAGGAATGACATTTCTTCTTCCAGGAATGTTAAACAATCCTCTTGGAATCCAATTACACGGTCTTTGCTTGGCACGTACAAAGACATAACTGTGTTATATTCTAAAAGAGCTATATTCTCAGCGACAACATAAAACAACAAGAGTAAAGTGGAAGTGGGTAGACAACTTCTTTAAACAAAAAAAAAAAAAAAATTATTGCATAGTCTTTCTCAGTTTCAGCTTGCAGTTGCTTCCATGCTGGACTGGGAGAGATGCTTCCATGCTGGACTGGGAGAGATAGAAAAACATAGAATGTTCCAGCTGCCCTTCCTCCCGGGCATGCTGTAGAAGACAGCAAAAGGGACTCGAGGGTTACAGTGTATTGTAATTTAGGCGATGGGCTGACAACCTGTCACTATGGCAATACACATTACAATCTAAAATTACCCTCAATTATTGTCAGACGCGGCGAAAGCGCCTTTTACGAGGCGTTTAACGCTCTGCCTACCCCGTAAGGGATAAAGGCGTGATTTTATGTATGTATGTATGTATGTCTTTCTCAGTTACACTCCCAGACCAACGTTTCGTTTTTCATATGGGTTTTCGAGTCGATCGAAGGTTATACAATAAGAATAAGTTATACTATACCGGGTATAAGGGACAGCATCCCGCAAACTGATAGGGGTTGCTCAGTCAACGAAACTGAACAACTATCACCGGAAAATTCTTTCAGGAGATGAAAAAAAATTACCTTCCCATACCAAATGACCACCTCGATCATATATTTTTTACATTATTATTTTCTTTTTTTCACTTCCAGAAATGAAAAAACCTGGTGATAGTTGTTCAGTTTAGTTGACTGAGCAACCCTTATCAGTTTGCGGGACGCTGTCCCTTACACCCCGTAGACCCTGAAAAGCATTAAGTGTACGTATATTATTGAACAAATTATTTTATTTCAAGATGTTATTGCATAAAACCGTAGTAGGAAAACAGGCAATCAAAATATATTGCCATCTTAATAAATAATCACTACATAGTATAAAACAAAGTCGCTTTCTCTGTCCCTATATCCCTATGTATGCATAAATCTTTAAAGCTACGGAACAGATTTTGATGCGGTTTCTTTCAATGGATAGAGTGATTCAAGAGGAAGGTTTATATGTATAAAACATGCATAATATAGTAGAGAAACACTAATAATTTCCATGCGAAGCCGGGGCGGGTCGCTAGTTATATCTATGTTGCCATTTCAAATGTTTTGATTAGACGACAATAACACTTTTATCACGAAACTTTGTTTTGTTTACTTCGTTACGAGAGCCTCTTTTATTACCCAATAGGACCTTGTAAGAAACTGCTGTAATCAGAGTAGTCAACAAAAAATTTGATAATATACGAAATTTTGACCCGTTTCTGATTACGAAGTTTTAAACATAGCCCGGAACAGTAGCTTCAGACCAAAAAGTGATTTACACACACATACACACACCTAATGCTTTCACAGAATATTGTGCCCAATATTACTGAAGTTATTTCGAAATTCACAAATACCAGTAATAGTTTTGTTAATTGATTCAGCTTTGTAAATAGTTTCGAGTTTTGTAATGATTAATTTTCTGTGACAATATTCATCATTCCTGCGATATTTGATTTTGAAGAACCACTTGTATGATTATAATTGTAAAGGTTAATTAAACCAGAGAGGTTATTATTTATAACCTTACGCTATTTTTGTATACCCGCAATAATTTTCAGAGACGTGGCGAAAACGTTTGTTACCAGAGCGTTAAAGATATGTCTGCACCAGAAAGGATTTTCAGCATTTTCCCCAAACATAGTATTTGTTTATCAACATTGATCTCCGATAAAGATATTTGTATGATAAAAGGCCCTTGAACTTGCCGGCCGAGGCTCAAAGCCAAAGCTGGAATGTCGGAGCGGAATAGGAAACTATAAATGAGATTTACGAGATCGCGGCGCACTGCTGAAGTTTCCATTTCTGCCCATGTGGGGAATGAGACCGGCTATTCTAGTAAGTAAAGATATTGCCTGCGACCACGCGAACATGACGACAACATTTACTTACATTGTTGTATTAGCATCATCGTTACATTCAATTTATCACTTTGACAGGTTTTCCCCAATTTGGTAAGGACATTGCGGACAGAATTACTCGATTGTCCGAAAAAGATTATGTGCCTCGGAGGGCACGTTAAGCCGTCGGTCCCGGTCGCTGTCTTTGATGGTGGTCGTTACTCAAACCATGTCAGAGGCGTAATAGCTGTGCTACTAGGTGGTTTGAAAACTCTGGCACCAGGTTTCATCGGGTTGTTCCACTCGAGAATCCACTCGCTAAGAAGAAGATCATTTGCTAATCTAATCGTCTGGTTATTACATTGAATAATTTGTAATTGTTCCCTTGAGTACAGAAGAGAGGTACAGAACACCTTTTAATTTAATAAAGTGATATATTCGGATATATATATAGAGCCCGATGGTGTAGTGGATAGGGCCGCTGCCTCCTGAGCGGGAGGTCGTGGTTCGAACCCCACCACGTACCAATGTGTTTTTCGATTTTCGAATTTCATATGTACGTTTATTCGGCGCTTTTTCCGTGCTTCGGAAGGCACGTTAAGCCGTTGGTCCCGGTTAATATCGTTTAATACCGTAGATATTAGTCGTTAAGCCATATCAGAGGCCAGTGCAAAGCATTTGGCGGCTTGAAAACTCTGACTTAATCTAGGATTGGGTCTGGTTTTCCCTTCTGGGTTGTGGAGGTCAGATGGCAGTCGCTCTGTGTAAAAACCAGTACCCTCGTTCAATCCCCTAGATTAGGTAGCCGACCCCGTGATATACGGGATAAGGCTAGGAAGATGATGATATATTCGGATGATATTCATCATGGTAGCTGATCAAGAAATACATCTAAAACCAACTAGTCCAAAGATTTCCATTTCAGTTCATGTGGTGACTGACGAATGAGAGTAACTACAGCAATGATTATTATTTACAGGACCATCTGAAACTCATGCAAAATATTCGATCTCAGTAACAAATTCTCCTTGTTTACTCAAAGGCGCTAAGTGTACACAAACTTGAAAGATAAATGTTTGTTTTCTATTTGTTCTTCTAAGAAGGTCCTTTACATAGATTTGTAACTTTTGTATTTATTGCTAACTTATTCAACATCTTACAATTAGCGATTAAAATTAGTCTATTCTATGCATTTTAAACACTCGTTATGTTAATCAATTTTTGTTTCTATTATGAGAATAACAATAAGGTTTAATATGAAGTTCTATCAATAAAAATATCAAAGCGGTCATCAAGATAAAAGCAAATAAAACCTTAGCGGGGTAAATTCGTTGGGATATAAAACAGCTACCGACCGTGATAATAAGACTAAGGAGTCAGGGACCCCATAACACCGCGCCCGTGACCTCCAAATGTTACTTCTATGGAGCGATGGAGAGACACAGGAGAAAGGATAGCAGATTTTCCCAAACAACGAAAGAAAATAGGGAAAAAGTTTCAGCTAGGGCCTGCTCTGGTGTTACATACATACATACATATAATCACGCCTTTATCCCTAATGGGGTAGGCAGAGCGTAAACGACTCAAAGTTCGTTCCGCCACGTCTGACAAAGTTTTCAGGGTTATTTAAGATAGATTTCTAGGTATATTGCTGTAGTGACAGGTTGTCAGCCCATCGCCTAAATTACAGTATACTGAAACCCTCGGATCCCTTAGCTGGTTTTTACAGCATGCCCGGGAAGAAAAGCAGCTGGCACATTCTATGTTTTTCTCTCACTTCCGGGCCAGCATGGTTTGGTGTTACAAGCGTATATAACTTCATAAGCTACGCTTTCCATCAAGCGATGCATAATGCTTGTTAACCACCAATTTACGAGATACTAGCTTTCCGTCCCGCGGTTATACCCGCAGCTTAATGAGTTTTCCCGTGGGAATAAGATATTTTTCGGTTGTAAAAAGTAGCTTAAGTCCGTTTCCAGGTTACCATCTATCACCAAATTTCATCAAAATCCGTTCAGCCGTTTAGGTGTGAACAGCAAACAGACACAATTACATTCGCATTTATGATATTAAGTATGGATTCAAAACAAAAGACTTGCTTGCAAAAGAAGGTGCAAATGTTAAGTTGATAACTAAAAAAATTGACGTTTCGTGTTTAAAATCAATTATTGACGACGCTTTCTCCTGAAACAGTGCCTTTCATCCTCTTTTTCTTACAACAGAAGCCGAGGGTGTAGAGTGGAGTGGCTATAAAACGCGATACGATTTAGGCGACTGCCACACCGGCGGAGTGGCAAAAATTTTGGCGCCCGCCACACCGGAGAAATGGCGAATTTTGCTAAGCTAACTCTCCGCCAACATTGAACTTCACTTATTAATGGGATTTTAAATTAATTCCGAGATTTAAGGATTTAGGTTTTCCAGTCACGAAACGAGTGAATTTCAATGAAGTATTTATTTGGTAAGTTACTAAACGTATTTTAAGTGAAATCCTTCTGAAATACAAATTGTATGGTTTGGAATAGCTTGTTGACAATAGTGGTAAGTTTCTTATATTAACGCAGTGACCCATTAAATACATACATACATATAATCACGCCTATATCCCTAATGGGGTAGGCAGAGCGGAAACGACCTAAACAAAGATCGTTCCGCCACGTCTGACAAAGTTTTGAGGGTTGTTTAAGGTAGATTTATAGGTATATTGCTGTAGTGACAGGTTGTCAGCCCATCGCCTAAATTGCAATATACAGAAACCCTCGGATCCCTTAGCTGAATTTTACAGCATGCCCGGAAAGAAATGCAGCTGGCACATTCTATGTTTTTCTCTCGCTCCCAGACCAGCATGGAAGTAAATTAAATCAATTAGATTAATCACTAGCCCTGACCCTGCAACAAATGAAGGAGTAAAGACAAATACGGTTAACCATAGGTTTATTATGTTTTTCATATAGAATCTGTGAATTGGTAATATAAATTCTGACGATAGATATTTCGACAATAGAAGCTTTTTATTTAGCTTTAATAGTAAATTGGATAAGAAAAAGGAAAGCCTTAAATAGTTACAATACAATGTCTTTGCCACTGACAAGGGAAAGATTAACAGCTGCAAATGGCATCGTAAAAATCTAATCAAGTGTCTACGCTCTGACAGAAGACATAAAGAAATATTAGTACTGAAATAAAAAGTAGCTTATCACAAGGACAAATATTTAAATACAAAATAAAATAAAAAAACAGAGATTTTTAATAATTGGTTTATAAAGTTAAAGAACGACCATAAATAATAATGTGTCAAATGAAAGAATCTAAAATATGATAAAAATAAATTTGGTCGGGCAAAATTTTAATAAGAAGCATTCCGATGTGAAATCGAAGGTTTAATCTTGAGGGGATACTCAATGATGGAGACCAGATATCGGAAAATTCATAGCCACGGTCGATTGAGTTTCACTTTCATGTTTGGTTGGGTACTTCATTGATATCAGAAATATAATCTTATAAATTAAGGATAAAATAGAAACATTATAACACGTTCATTTTTGTCATGGGGTAGGCAGTTCGTCAACAGCCTATATAGAAGTCTTTCTGTATGAAAATATTTTGCCCTGGATAGCAGATGTTAAATTAAGCCCCAAACCACTCTAAACCAGCATGGAAATAAAGCATTTTTTATTACCTAAGTAGAATAGAAAAATCTTTACCCGAGTAGGTTCCTGAAAGCCTATTAAATACGGTTGACTGTCCCTTTTGTAAGAATGACGACGATATAAAATTGACAAGGGCGTAAAACAAAGTTCTCTTCACCAATAAAGCTTTCAAAGCTTTGTACAGGAGTCCTAAATTCCGACTGTCTATAAAGGTTCGTCAAAGGCAATTTTAAAAGAAAATAACGAGAGAACAAGAACTGATATTTTAAAGTCGAAAAAATATACTAAAGCTACGAAGGAGATACGGTTATAGAAGACTTAACCAGGAAATACGCTATTCGACTCGCCTAAAGCACAATACCAGTTCTCAAACAAGCTTAGAAGATACGTAATATGAGTAAGTGTGCCAAACAATGCTGATATTTGGTTGGAGAAGCCAAGACGCTGCCCCTGACACAGACTCCAAATCGCCCAGGTGTACTTGGGAATGTAGTTCAAAACAAAACAATCATGGCCGTGGCTTGGACGTCATCACCACTAACTATAGATCAGAGAACTTTTACAGAGGATCAGCCATGTTCATACAAAATCTAATTCTGATCCCAAACGGTGTCAACCACGAGAAACTATATACATAGATACGTGACTGAACAATATAAATGGATTGATAAATGATAGAATAAAAACTGTAAACGCAACCATCCTTGACCCTAACTGCCCAGCCCAGAGCAGGCCAAGATCAGGTCAACAACGGACCAAGGGTCGATTTCTACAAAATAAATGTCACATCTGCTGAAAGCGAAATCAGAAAGCTTTAAATCAAAATTAATCAAAAACAGTAAATAGAAAAGGAATACTTTTTAGGTATAGCCCATGGTAATTAAATAAAAGCAAAGATTTTATAGGCCCTTGACCTTCCAATCTGGAACGCCATTCCCTTATTGGGTTTTGTCACGAAAGGGAGGGAACTCTTTCAAGAAATCTTGAGTAGCACGAGAGCTACATAAACACCAAATGGTAGTGCTTGAATTTCAGAAATATGATTTTTACTTTCTTTTTCTGAAAATCGGACACTAGATCAAAGGTTCCGTTAAAGGAAGGACTCGAATTCACGCCTTAGCATATTATCTGATATCACAAAGAACGATGAGCTTACAAAGATATTGTTTTACAAGAAATTCTGTCCACGGTTGTATTTGTTTTCTTTGATATTTTAGATTAGGATTCTAGATATTTTTGGCAGAAATGTTATCCTATCGTTCGATTTCATGGCTCAAAGCCTGATTTTTAAAAGAAGTAAAGAATCTGTATTTCGGAAGTTAAACATTAAAATAAAGAGGCTAACTATTTAATATTCAGTTTCGATAGGTAGATTATAACACTCAGGTATGCCGAAGCTCTTGAGTTTAAATCTCACCTAAGTGAAACCTTTAGAATCTTTATTTTCATGTTTGTAAGAAGTAAAAAAGTGTTTTAAGGGTTACATTCTACGTGAGCATATAAAGCGGCTCTTGAGTTTGTTCGTAAACTAAACTGTGCTGATGGGCTTGCTCGTTCAAGATATGGCGCCCTTTCTTCCAGTATACACGTGACACGATTCCTAAACAAGTTGAATAAATCTCATAGAATAAAAAGGAAAGTGATATTGCTCCAACAATATGTTCGTTTTTAAGGCTATTGAATAGTTCTTTTTCTGTAGAATTAGTTATATCCTTTAAAGGCTATATTTTGCTGCAATAAAAGATAAGTAATAAACTTAATGACTGTCTTTCATAATTAAACTAAAAGGGAGTGTTTTATCAAGATAACGTCAGTTGTGTCATAAACGGCACTTATTTGCTGTACAATTACGTTTACTCCGATGAAACGAACGCATGTACAATACATATCCTTTGTTGAACTTAGGTACACATGTCAACGCAAAGTAAAGAGCGATAGACCACGAAATATTAAAATCTTTACAAATAAACTACAAAGAAATTGACTTACCTTTCGATTTTCATCATCATTATCAAATCACTTTTTTTATTCACTTTAAAATCAAAAATCGTTTTTCCGCGGGTCTTACAGCTAGGCCTACCTGATGACGTAGTTGACGCACACCACGCTGATTGGTTTCTGCTGCTTGTCGGTGATGAGGGTGGCTTGGGTCTGCACCCAGGCGAAGCCCCCAGTCTTGGCCAAGAAGCGGTACTGGCCGGTTTCGCATTGCCCCTTTGAGAATACTGCAACAAAAGAAAAGTTGTGTAAAAAATTGCGAATATACTTTTAAAAGTTACTAAATGAACGAAAAATTAAGCAAGGAAACTTTAATAGTTAACACAAAGATACAAAAGAAATAAATACAACTTATAGACAAATTTTTGTCGGTTTGCTAGCAAAGTTTAATTTAGTTAGAAATTTCCTTTAAATAGAGAAAGTTTTATCAGTAGCAACACATCCTGCTACGTAGATACATTTTCGAACAAAATCTTTCATCAAAAATTGTATTTCTCATAGGCAGACCGCAAATATTAAACATGAAAACAACCCAGTTTTGTAGTTAATTAGGAGAACGTTGCGGAAAATGGAATCCAGCTACAAAATTGCGTTCTAATTACTGCCTACCCGCGGACTAAGCCTGGATATTAACGGCCATTTTCCAAGTTATCATTGTTCACTGGAATTATGGAATTACATAATAATAACCATCTTACTGTTATGTTACAATTATGGTGTTATATCACCTTAAACATGTCCCAAACTAATTAATTATAAGCACACATTACGACAGACATAAATTGGTTTCTGGAAAAACAGATATTTTGAAATCAGGGCTCCAAAAAAGAGTATGCAACGCTAACACTAAAATTACTTATTTGTGCCAAGAATTCGAGTGAAAGCAAGTAAACGGGGACAAAGTTAATAAGTTGAGTGTTTACCAACAATTCTCAACAATCAACTTCAAATAAACAGGAAAATGTCGAAAAGGGAATGCCCATTTCCAGCGGCAGGAGGTGGGCAGGTAGGTATATTAGGGATCACCTTAAGTACGGTCTCACCTTCATTTTGCCAGACAAGATTTCAGCGCTACCGGATTCCTAAAGACTGTTGTCTTTAGGAAATGAAAATGAAATCTTCCCGGTTTATTGGTATTTATAAGTTTGTTACTATCCTTGGACTGAAATGCCTCCGTGATCTAGCGGTCTGAGCCACGGGCTCCCAATCTAGAGGTCCTGGGTTCGATTCCCAGGAGGGGAACACAAAGTAGATACAAACATACATATAATCACGCTTTTATCCCTAACGGGGTAGGCAGAGCATAAACGACTTAAATAAAAGTCGTTCCGCGTCTGACAAAGTTTTGAGGGTTATTCTATCTAATAAATTTATTCATAAAACAACAATAATTTCATAAAAACCATGCAAACACAGGATACATTAAATTCACTGTAAGCTTCGTCTAAATACATAAAAAATAATAATTAACAATTATAATTAATTAAAAACAAATTTTTAAACTAAAAAAGAAAAAAAATAAAAGAACGGTTATTTAAGATAGATTAGTAGGTATATTGCTGTAGTGACAGGTTGTCAACCCATCGCCTAAATTGCAATATACTGAAACCCTTCGGATCGGATCCCTTAGCTGGTTTTTACAGCATGCCCGGGAGGAAATGCAGTTGGCACATTCTATGTTTTTCTCTCGCTTCCACTCCAGCATGGAAGTCAAACAAAGTATTTGACTAGATATTTGTCCATTTATCACTTAGTAAGATTTGAGTTAGAACAATGCAGGCTGAAGCACCTGATTGTCTGGAATAAAAAAGATGCTATGCTTCGGAGGTCTCGTTAAACCGTCGGTTTCGGTGGCTGTTTATGATAGTGGTCTTTACACAAACCATGTCAGAAACCTCTTAGCTATGCTAGTAGGCGGTTTAAAAATAGATTGACTCGAAATCTACACGATAAGAAGATTCTCCTTGAATGATTGCAAGATATTTGTAAACTCGCAATCAAGGTTCCTAGAGGAACTAATGGTAATATTGTTATGTAACCCACATAAATCTGCATAGTTTCTACCAGTTGCGCATAACTTTACCTTACTTAGCTAGTTTAGCACTGAATCAATCTTGGAGTAAATATCATCGATATAGTATTTTTTTTTCATTTTTACAAATGTTTTACAGTTACCTATGCATTTAAGGCTGGGCTATCTATGAATGGACTGTTTATGAACTGCCTCCGCGGTCTAGTAGTCTGAGCCATGGGGTTACTACCCGGAGGTCCCGGGTTCGATTCCTGACGGGGGACAATAACTTTGTGTAGTTGTTTCTAATTTGGTTAGGACATTGCAGGCTGATCACCTGATTGTGCAAAAAGTAAGATAAGGGATAAGGATAAGGCCGCGATAGCCATTTTATCACATCTATCTGTCAATATATTTATTTATAGAAAACTTACATTAACAGTCTAAGCCAAACATGTAAGCCTTAAAAGCTATTCTATATGTACAACTTCATCTATGGTAACAATAGTACTCTTAGTAAAGCTTATTTCCAAGTACCGTCCTGCGGATGCTAGGAATTTGTTTGCGGATGTTGAGAATATATCAGTGTCTGTGTGTTCCATTACTTTGTCAATAAGAGTCAATGCTTCAATTAACGGCGTTGCGGAGAGGGACTTAGTTCGCCCGTATGACACTGAGAATAGCGGCGTATGACGGCGCCGTAGATTATATTGATAGGGTGGAGGAACAGAAAAAAATACATGGCCTAGTAGAAGTGAGTTGCTTATGCAACCTCGAACTAGTCTATAAAAATATTTTATTAGTTTTCGTCGAAAATCGAGCGAATGATATTCAACCATACCTAGTACGAAAGGTGTTGGATAGAGAAATGGATAATAAGCATAGATATTTTTATATAACAATCTTAAAATTGATTTTTGTACCCTTTTCACCATGATATTGTTAGGAGGAGGAGGAGGAGACCAGATTATTGAATTAACTTCAAGAATACTACATACGTAAGCGTTATAAATGATTCTTCCATGCTGGACTGGGAGAGATAGAAAAACATAGAATGTTCCAGCTGCCCTTCCTCCCGGGCATGCTGTTGAAGTCAGCAAAAGGGACTCGAGGGTTACAGTGTATTGTAATTTAGGCGACGGGCTGACAACCTGTCACTACAGCAATATACGTACAAATCCATCTTGAATAACCCTCAAAACTTTGTCAGACGTGGCGGAACGACCTTTGTTTAGGTCGTTTACGCTCTGCCTACCCCATTAGGGATAAAGGCGTGATTATATGTATGTATGTATAAATGATGCTAATAGCTTCCCGACAGTTGAAATACTTCGACTGCCGCATTACGAATCCAAGTATTTTTCTGGCTTTTGCACACGTTTCAAAAATATGAATGTTGAATTTAAGCTGGGGGTCAAACCAGGTACCCAGATCACGATTTTTCATAACTTTGGTCAGGGTGACATTCTCTATGCGATATTTTTAACTAGTTGGTCATTTCTAGTATAAGTAACGATTGAACATTTGGAAAAATTTAGTTCTAAGCTGTTGTCAAACTAACTATATTCACAATCGCGCGGCGGCATGGTACGGCGGCAGGTTACAAATCGGCTTCTCAGAACCCCCGAGGTGGAGTACAATAATGTTGATAAAGATTAATAGCCACTAAGGCGAGAGGATCGTAATAAGCTAACTAATCCCATGGGGTCCATACCAGCTTTAAGCCGACCTTTTTTTTTAGGAGATAAATCGCCCTTACAGACCCTATTAATAATTGGCCTGAATCTCTCTAGTACCTACCTAGTAATTTTGAAGCTATTTGTTTCTAGATACAAGTTTTGCTCGAGTTGAATACCAGTTTTTAAAATTACGAATTGAAATCGAAGTCGCAAATCCATCTTGATCTGGTAAAAGGCAATTTCGAACTGTTATAAACTGTAATTTCGATTATTTTTTGGCTTGTGCAACCAATCGAAAACGTCGGGATAAAAGGTGTAATTCCTACGTTTTACCTAAATGGTTATCGGGAGTTGACCCGTTTAAAATAGAAAAATGAGTTAAAATTATTGCGAGTGTTAAAAAAAAACCTAAGGATCACCAAAACACGAGCACACAAAAAAGGCTTTTTATTTGCCACAGATGGAAGTATTCCTTGAAGAGCACGAGGAATTATGAGAAGTCTGGAAGTCACGGATCAGTCGAGACGTGACTGAATGTGGAACTCTCATTTACGCACAAGTTCATAAATCAATTACTGGTGTGATGCGGCAGCCTGGTTTCTTAGAAGCGTAAGTCTACCATTCATAGAATCTAAGGTAAGTAAAGCCTCTTTACAGATATTATATACTACCAGAATACGATCCAATAGATATTTTAGCACTTTATGGTCAAATTGGATGCGTAAACATTGTCATACAAAGTTTTGTTTACATAATCAAGAATATCATGCTTGACAGTAAACAATATAAATCAACTAAGTTGTTTTGATTTGTGTTGAACTTATGATTATGAGTTACGTCATCATCATCATTCGCTTGCCCTTATCCCATTTACTTGGGGTCGGCGCAGTACGTTTTCTTCTTCCATTCATCCCTGTCAGTCGTCAGTGCAACACTCACACCTGTTTCAAACCTATCATCTTTCACGCAGTCCATCCATCTTTTCTTTGGTAGTCCTCTCCCAACATATCCGTCCACATTCAAATTCAATACCCTTTTACCTATATGACTTTCATCCCTCCGCATTACATGTCCATACCACCCAAGCCGATTTCCTCTCATTTTATCTGTTATGGGCGCAACTTTCAAGCTTCCCCTGACGTACTCATTCCTAATCTTGTCCATTCTTGTTACTCCACACATCCATCTCAGCATTCGTATCTCAGCAGCATAAAGCTTTCTTTCATCCACCACTTTCATCGCCCAACACTCTGATCCATACATGACGACAGGTCTTATATATTTTCCCCTTTAGCTTAAGGGAAATTCGGGAGTCGCAAGTTGTTCCCGTGACCTGCCGCCATTTCATCCAACCTGTGTAAACTCTGTGCGTAACTGCTAGGGGGATGTCGCTATCACCTTGGATTTGTGACCCGAGGTACCTGAAGTCGGAGCAGACCGGTAATGCTACCCCATCCAGAGTCATAGCTACAGAACTGGAGAGACCGCCGAAATCGCAGAACATGTACTCAGTCTTGGTTCTGCTGAGTATGATTTTTATTTTTATTGTATGGTTATTTATATAGGTAATATATAGTGTATATATAACTATTCGTCTATTGAGACATTTAAAGAGCGAACAAGAAAGTTCTTCTTAGAGAATAATAATTAGTTATTTATCCTATCTCCCATTAGCATAATATGTATTAGTTTATTATAAATATATATATTAGTTTATTTTATTTATGTATTTATTTAGTAGTATTTATATTGTTTAAGTATTAAGATTAACTTAGTATGCACTATCCCGCTATCTGCTTTGTAGTATCCTACTACCCAAAGGTTGCCTGGTAGAAATTGCTGCTTTAGCAATAAGGCCGCCTATATTGTACTGTTTTGTTCCTTACTTTTCTGCTGTATGTATTTGTGTTTCTTTGTGCAATAAAGTATCTTGTATTGTATTGTATTGTATTGTATTGTATTGTATATACGTATACGTATTGCCGATATTATGTTTATTGTGAAAAAACACTGTATTAGATAAACAACGTCTTTGTTTAGTATCTCCAAGGAAACGACACGTGTATGCTTTATTATGGTTTTTCATTCTTATTTGGGGATTTGAATAAACCTTTTTTTTTCGCGTCACACCATTGGAACGTCTTAACAAAAACCTTGTATGAAACTTCAATTATTAATAATGAATACCTTTTCTTCGAACGCGTTCTATTTGTAATAATACTTCAATGCTATACTTTACTCGTGTATTCACTTTACAAGCAACATCGATATTTCATTATTATAACAGAAGATCTAACTTTACAATACGATCCTTAGTTATGAGAAGGATTTCAGTTGAAGTTTTTGAAAGATGAGAGATGGCGACTTCAAAAAGTTCAAGCTGAGGTAGAAATTATTCTTGTCTTTTCCGAGGATACTGAACTTCTTTCAAGCACATGTATAATATAACTGATTCTCTTAGTAAGGTTACCTAACGAAGCTTTCTATTGCTGAAAGAATGTCGAAAGAAATCGGTACTGAAGTTATTGAATTTATTGGTAACAAAAATAATAAGATTATTTTGAACGGGATTACTACCACGATTATATTTATTGTTATCTCGATATTTCTTCACATGGACATAGTATATAATGAGATCATGACATGGACTGATCAGTCTGCTCGTGACCATGACGCATGAAACTGCGATGAAATATGTAGGTAACAATAAATATAATCGTGGTAGTAATCCCGATCAAAATAATAATCTTATTGTAATGAACAAACCGCAAAAGTCTCAAAACTTATATTAAAAATACTAAGATCTTTCCTTTTATAGGTTTGCATGAGAACGGCTGAAGACTGTGTTGAGTCCGATGCCCAGCAGTAGACTGATGTCGGCTGATAATGATTTCCCATTAGTCTTGAATTACTGGGTCAAGGCAGTGTTACAATAGTGTCAAATGGTGTTAATATTTCATTGGACAGACCGGACGTAGCGTGTGTAATTCACAAGAAACAACCCTTACCCAAACTTAAGGCCGGTAGTCACGCAAAATGAAAGATAAAAGGGCAAAACATAGGGCCTTATCTTGAGAACTGACTTCTGTTGAAAGGTCGATAATACTTGGAAGAAAGATATGTAGGTTACTAAGATAGCAGTCTGAATAACGCTTGTTGTTCAAACAGTAGGTACTTAAAATATATAAGGAATAAGGATTATTTCAAGCTGGACTGGAAGCGAGAGAAAAACATAGAATGTGCCAGCTGTATTTCCTCCCGGGGATGCTGTAAAAACTAGCTAAAGGGTCTGAGGGTTTTTGTATATTGCAATTTAGGCGATGGGCTGACAACCTGTCACTACAGCAATATACCTACAAATCTATCTTAAATGATCCTCATAACTTTGTCAGACGTAGCGGAATGACCATTGTTTATGTTGATTACGCTCTTCCTACACTATTAGGGATAAAGGCGTGATTATATGTATGTAAAGATTAGAGTAATCATGTGATACAAAACTAAAACATAAAAGAACAATGAAATAAGTATCTTTTAAAAACTAAAATAAAGTTGCTTGAATAAGTGCAAGTAGCTTGAATAAGCTACTTACATAATAAAGTAAAACTTCAGTATTATAAAAGTAACAAGAAACAGAAAGGTCAAAGCACTCATTGAAGGATCCACAACAAACGCTCAGAAAAATAACATCTAGAATATTAGTGTTCTAAGAAAACCTAAAATATTTGGAAGATGGCCAAGAGCGTGGTTAGCAACATTGCACGAAGATAAAAATGGGACAAAAGTCACGTAAATTATGCCTAAGTAATGTGTTTTTGTGAGAAAAGCAAAAAAATAGTTACGTAATATTAAATGTTCAGTTGATGCATTCTGAATGCAGCCGGCTTCTCAAATGTAGGTTTGGGACGCTTGCCAAAGTCTTTACCATAAGCCGTTGTATTATATAGGCCTAGTTGTAGGTATCTAGGTATGTCTTCCATGCTGGCCTGGGAGCGAGAGAAAAACATAGAATGTGCCAGCTGCATTTCCTCCCGGGCATTAAACTGTAAAAACCAGCTAAGGGATCTGAGGGTTTCAGTATATTGTAATTTAGGCGATGGGCTGACAACCTGTCACTACAGCAATATACCTACAAATCGATCTTAAAATAACCCTCAAAACTTTGTCAGACGTGGCGGAACGACCTTTGTTTAGGTCGTTTACGCTCTGCCTACCCCATTAGGGACAAGGCGTGATTATATGTATGTATGTAGGTATGTCTACTAGTAGTGCCGTTTTGGCAACATTGTCGTTCAACGAGCGCCTTTTAGAAACTTTACAAATTATCCTCTTCTTCTCACTTCCATTGC
This sequence comes from Scrobipalpa costella, assembly GCA_949820665.1. NCBI lineage: Eukaryota > Metazoa > Arthropoda > Insecta > Lepidoptera > Gelechiidae > Scrobipalpa > Scrobipalpa costella. The sequence continues at coordinate 6,336,748 of OX463314.1, forward strand.
GTCATGATTTACATTGCTACATCTTATCTTGTAATGTCACTTCGAACTTTACCAGCTGGATTTCTAGGCATGATGAAAGCGTTATAAGGTAAAAGTACAAAAACATGCTTTATTTGTGCATGCCTATTCTGCCTTTCAATTTTAGTCTCATTTCCGTAGGTAGGCTAGAAGAAATTTCTGAGTAGAAATAAACTGTACCTGTCGTTATTCCTTGTGTATTATCTTTTTCATATTACTTGTGTACAATAAACAGTAAATAAATAAATAAAAAATAAACATCAATATATTGGCTTTAGGTTTGGCTTCCTATTGTTTGTCTCCTGTCTTTACGACACTAAAAAAACGGGCTTAGTCATGTTTACTAGTCTGACGACGAAAACAATTTTACGACATTTCCCAACCACCAATTTTCATATCTATCAGCATAGTCGTCGCGTGCTATCCAATTAGTCAAATGACTTTTTTTACTACTGTGTATGTACGAATTTATGTAGAAAAGCGTCCTTGTTGTGAAGAAGTCAATGCTCTCTTTGCTGAAATATCGGTCGCTCAATTAAATTAATTTGATTGGCGTACCGTGTCCAGTATTTCATGCATTTATGTACTATCACGCGACTCTACGTCAGCCATCAAGCTGAAAATAGGTCAGAGTTTTAGTATTACAATGAAAAAAGAAAAACTTGGTTATATTGATCAAGCAACTTGTTGACATACGAGCACATCAAGTCATATAAGTTAATGTTAAAATCAATTATTCTGTTGATTGAAATTATTAGGAACTTAGTAGTGGTTATCAAGTAACTTAATTAATATAATTTTCAACATTATTACATTACTTAATGTGCTCGTATTTAAACAAGTATTTTTTTCAGTGTAAGTAAAATACGTACATGTAAGTACTAAAAATATGGCGTCAAGTTGACTTAAAAAAAATTGATGGTTATCCATCAACCCCTCTGAGAAACTTCATTTCAGGCTAGAATTTTCATTGTACCTAAATGCTATGGACTTTATGTATGAGCCCGTTTGCCGTCAAACGGAGTACCTTCATAGAGATAACAAGAGCACGTTCTGTGTACATTTGGCAGGTTTGGTTGGGGTGAATGACCGACGCCTGGAGCACCTGAAACCTGAAGCGCTATTTCAGCCCGGGCTTTGTTTAATAAGTAAACTATCCAGACTAGAGCGCAGGAATTTTAGGTTTCATTATCTAACGTGTTCGCTGGGAGCCAGAAAATACTAGAACTTTTTTCCTATTGTTTAGTCAGTTTCTTCCATGCTGGACTGGGAGTGAGAGAAAAACATAGAATGTGCCAGCTGCATATCCTCCCGGGCATGCTGTAAAAACCAGCTGAGGGATCCGAGGATTGTATTATATTGCAATTTAGGCGATGGGCTGACAGCAATATACCTACAAATATATCTTAAAAACCCTCAAAACTTTGTCAGACGTGGCGGAACAACCTTTGTTTACGCTCTACCTACCCCATTAGGGATAAAGGCGTGATTATATGTATGTATGTTTAGTCAGACTAGATAGTATTTGCGGTATATACGAGTACCAGGATAAATATTTGCGGTAAGGCGCGTCAATGCAAATTTGAATGTATGACGCAATTAATGGTTACGATCATGTTACCCTATTGTGTTACACAATTGTCCCTAAAGAGTGAGTAAATCAATTAGTAAAAATTTATTAAATTCTCGTTAGCTTTGGGAATTCAATATCTCAGCAGTTCCTTTGTGCCCTAAAACCCTAAAATTATTACCAAGGTTTATCGCCTTGTAAATTTGCGGTCGGTCGTATCTAAAGGCCGATCTGCTGCGTAGTTCAGCACAAAAAACGACGAAGACGCGCTATTAACATATAATAGCAATTTTCTGCTGATTTACAGCACTTCCATTAACATCTAAAGATATAGTTTAAATCCTAAGCTAAATAGTTTTAGATACTTTAGGATTATTTAAGTCATGGACTTTTTCTTACGGAGTGAGAGGATCAATACTGCAAACTCTAGTTCTTCTAGGGTTGACCTTAGATTTAGCAAATCTAGTAAAAAAAGCATACTGGACTTGGAGCGTAGGAAAAACATAGAATGTGTCAACTGCATTTCCTCATGGGCATGCTGTAAAAACCAGCTAAGGGATCCGAGGGCTTCAGTATATTGCAATTTAGGCGATGGGCTGACAACCTGTCACTACATACCTGTCACTACATAACTTTGTCAGACGTTGCGAAACGACCTTAGTTCGGGTCGTTTGCGCTCTGCCTACTCCATTAGGGATAAAAGCGTGATTAGATGTATGTATGTAGTAAAAAAATGGTTAAGGAAGTAAAGGACTCTTATGGTAACAGCAAGTACTATACAAAATATAGTTAGGTAATCAAAATAATTAGAAGAGATAAAAGTTATCGACCGAGGGTCAAAATAATTAATCGGTATCAGTCTAGACAAAATAAAAACCAATTAGTATTCACTATCACGTAACTGATACATGTAAAGAAGAATCGTAGGTACCTTAACCCAAATTTAAGCTTTCAAAAATATCTAATATTCTTTTTTGTATTGCAATGCAAAAAAAATAAGATTAACAGTGCTGTAAAAGAGACCACAGTCTGTCAGTTGGCAGTTTCATGCAAGTAGGACACAAAAACAAATCTTCAAACGAGTTTTTTTTACAGGAAACTGAAATAACGAGCACTTGAGTAAAGTTACTACAGAATATTGCCGCTCGTAATATTTTTTATCGCCCGGACGAGCATCACGAAATTAATTCCCCAGAAAAACTCTGTTGGTACGCGATTACTGGTGGAAATACACGGCTTTTTAGCCGATGAAGTGAAGTCGAAAGGAGAGTATTGTTTGCTTTGCTTTTTATCCGATGACGTGAAGTGAAGAGGTATTGTATAAGAGAGTATATTTTTTTCAGTTTTGTGGTTAGATGTGGTATGGCAGGAGCAGGCAGCATTGTTTTTCGGAATACGCTCATGTTAAGCTAATAGTAAGTTATTCCTTAACTATGATCATACTTAAGTTCTCATACTACTTTAGAAACAATAGACTTTAAGAGTTCATAACTCTGCTATAGTAAAATTTGGAATAGATTTATATTAGTATAATTTTAAACATTACTGGAAGGTAAATTTGTTTTACAGATGGGGGTTTAAAATAGTACAAGCCACACATACATTGTAACTTTGTACATTTTCACAACGGGACGTGATATCATTCAAAATCTCATTAAGGACATAATATAGTAGAGCTATTTTCGGCAAAAAGTAAATATTTAAACGGAAAATCTCTGCAGAAGGCCTGGCAGTAATTTTAATGGCAATATACACGCTCATACAGTGGAGCTCATAAATAATGATCACCTCAGCAGTCGAAGTGTTTTTTACGACCCACCACATACGTATAGATATACGGAAGTATCTTGTAAAGAAAATTTTAACACATATTTTATAGATATTCTACCTACTAGAATACCTTTTCATCATCCGACACGTATTCAATTTAGTTTCTAAGACTTGACGCACTTTCTACGCGTCTCAACTATAAAAGCTTCCTAATAGGTAGGTACTTACTGTTTCTTCTGTTTATTTTTAAAGCCAAAGGTGTACAAATAAAATACAAGTAACTCAAATCAACAAGAATATAAAGCTACAATAGAATCTAGACTTCGGAAAATTCCATCTCTCGAAAAATACAAAGTTAAAAACTAGAGCATTTTTTCACACCGAATAAACGGTGTTATTATATATATCTTAATTCTTTGAATAATTGAAATTCAGGAAATAAAAAAGAAACTGATTGAAAACCTTGAAAATACAATTGCCGTAATTGGCCCTGTCTCTGATTTTTAGTCCATTAGATGCTCAAATCGGTCGAAATTCTGAACCAATTGGGCCAATTAGCTGAATGATTTATTAACTTGTCTGAGACGCAGATGGTAGATTGGTAGATTGTGAAGATGAAAAGTTAGTTGAAAACTATGGCAGGGCTCAATCGAAATACCTATATCGACGTTAGTAAAAAATACATACATATAATCACGCCTTTATACCTAGTAGGCCGAGCGTAAACGACCTACACGAAGATCGTTCCGCCACGTCTGACAAATTTGAGGGTTATTTAAGATAGATTTGTAGGTATATTGCTGTAGTGACAGGTTGTCAGCCCATCGCCTAAATTGCAATATATAGCAACCCTCAGATCCCTTAGCTGGCTTTTACAGTATGCCCGGGGGGAAATGCAGCTGGCACATTCTATGTTTTTCTCTTGCTCCCAGTCCAGCATGGAATATATAGATATCCCTAATTTTGATTCATTAAGGAAAGCTGAAGCTAGAAACCTTGTTTCCTTTGATACATTTTACCTCATAAACTAGGTGTACCTAAATCACAATCAAGGAAGACAAGCAACCAAAAGTAAACAATGAAAACAAAACTGAAAGTTCCCTCGACAATTTCTGTAAAGAAATTAAGGGAGGCAACACTCTTAGGTCGTAATCGTAACCATAAAACGAACGAAAACAATGAAAAGTACTTACTAAACGAAATCTGGGATATTTTATATGAGCAAGACGCTGAAAAACATTTCTAACTGAAATTATACTGGAAGTTGAATGACCTGTTGTGCTAAGCATGGAAGAACCCCATCTGCTAATGTTGTCATAAGGCAGAATCCTACGAAATTTTAATCGACACGAAAGATGATGAAGACAAAGAGCAAAGGTTATGTATATACACATACATATAATCACGCCTATATCCCTAATGGGGTAGGCAGAGCGTAAAACGTTTTGAGGGTTATTTAAGATAAGATTTGTAGGTATATTGCTGTAGTGACAGGTTGTCAGCCCATTGCCTAAATTGCATATCCTCTGTTTTTCTTTCGCTCCCAGTCTAGCATGCAAGAAAGGTATAACAAATAGTAAAGATGATGCGATAGCTACAAGCTACAAATGCGACGTAGTATCTAGCTCTCCCAGCAAGTCTAGCAAAATAGGTCCCAGAAAAATCTGGCTACTGCCTACTACATGCTACTACCAACTGGCGATGACACATAAAACCTCTCGACGAGCCAGCCATTTCGGGTGGCCGTAAAATTGCGCCGCTTGTTATCTCGCTGCTCAGTCTGTGATGAAATGAGATACTACCGAATACGTAGGGTGTAAAAAAACAATCTTAGATGGTAAAAGTTTTAATACATATACATACATAGATATAATCACGCCTTTATCCCTAATGGGGTAGGCAGAGCGTAAACAACCTAAACAAAAGGTCGTTCCGCCAGGTCTGACAAGGTTTTGAGGGTTATTTAAGATAGATTTGTAGGTATATTGCTGTAGTGACAGGTTGTCAGTATTACAATATACTGAAACCCTAGGATCCCATAGCTGGTTTCTAGAGCATGCCCGGGAGGAAATGCAGCTGGCACATTCTATGTTTTTCACTCGCTCCTAGACCAGCATGGAAGAAGTAAAATAAAAAAAACTTAGGTGGTAAAAGTTTTGAAGCACAATAAGTTGCTAAAGCTTCAATGAGGAATTAGTATATGGATAGTTAGGTACGCAATATATAATATGGACATTTTGGTTTTATAAATTACACAGACAATATTGATGACCTTTTTTAAATACCTACATGCTCGGTGTCTCCAAAAGGACCCTACATAAAATTTGTGTAAATTATGTAAACCGTAACGAGAATTATGATTGCTTGATGATGAAGTTAAGGCAACCTGCGTAAAATATGAACACTGTTTCATGCGTGTTGGTAAATGTAGTTTTTATGCATTAAGATAATAAAGGACACATAAGATAAAAATATGACAAACAAATAATAAATAAAATTTTGTGCAAAAAAATCACTTCTGTAGGTCTGCTGTAAGAAATTTCTTTTTAGAAATAAGCAGTGCCTGTTGTGTCTTTGTTTTGTTATGTCCTATTTTTATGATGTTTTAGTGTACAATAAATTGTTAAATAATAAAATTCGACGGAGATACCTTACAATCAGATAAGAATGTAGGTAATGTTTCCTTCAAGATGGAAAGCTAATCAAATTTTAGGTTTTCCCTATTTTTATAATAAACTCCGGTACTTTTTCCAAGCTTCATTTCCCGTGAAAGGAATTTACTTTCCCGCAGACTTTTATTGAGATTTTATTGAAGAAAAATCTCTGGTAATCGTTAACCGGTTTAGATATTTACATCATGCAAATAAATAAGTATATATAAAAATGCTTTTATATACTAAATGTTGATGAACCAATAAATAAATAAATATGTATATTTCTTCCATGCTGGACTTGGAGCAACAGAAAAACATAGAATGTGCCAGCTGAATTTCCTCCCGGGCATGCTGTAAAAATCAGCTAAGGGATCTGAGGGTTTCAGCATATTGCAATTTAGTCGATGGGCTAACAACCTGTCACTACAGCAGTATACCTACAAATCTTTCGTAAATAACCCTTAAAACTTTGTCAGACGTGGCGGAACGAACTTTGTTCAGGTAGTTTACACTCTGCCTACCCCATTAGGGATTTAGGCGTGACTATATGTATGTAAATAAATAAGGTGAACTAACTATTCAATTAATTATTCTTATAAAGGGTGTTAGAAACGGTATAATACCGATTACTGAAAAAGATTGATCTGTCAACGAAACTTAATAACTTTCACAAACAAATTCTTTGCTATATTTTTTATTTGATTAGACATCCTTTGATCAGACAAGTACCGATTGATAGGAAGGATTGGTGCCGAGACAAACTTTGTTAAGTTTAGCGGCCCATTTATATGTAAACCTATAATAATTCTTTTAATAAATATTTATAAAAATAAAAAATAAAAATAAATACCTAATGTACCTTAACGGGATCTAAATTGTGGGTCAGGCATAAAGCTTGATAATTAGTCGGGGCTTTTGGGATATTCCCCACGGACATAACCGTGAAACTGGTTAAACCCTAAGCATTATGTGTATACAATTTCGGTAACTACTCTTACATAATATCATATGCCACCAGAGATTACAAACCTTGTAATATGTTGAAGAGGATTTGTCAAGTGGACAAACGACCTGACGGTATGTTACAAAGAATCAAAGACTGCGACTGAGTGGTTTAGCATGCCGTCCAAAGCAAGGCATCATAGCTATTCAAACAATCAGGAGATTCAGTCTGCATTGTTTCGTGTTGTTCGAAGATCCCAAATGATTTTTTAAAACAGTGGCAGTTTCATGTGGTAGAAAAACAGTTTACTTACTTCCATAAAGTTATATCCTAAATCAGGTTAAACTAACCGTTTCTAAAGTACCTACTCAATCTAAGGTCTAAACGGTTTTTTTATTTGAACAGGAGCAATATTGTACGTGCCGGTCCGGCTCAACGGCGCATTACTCGCATTCCGGACCCTGGGATTATTCAAATGAAGGTTTTTTTGACTTGGGACATAATCCAAATAGTTTTAAACTATTTTTTGGAAGTCTCCGTTCATGCCCGTACTAAACAAGCTCATAATTTTATATGAGTTTAAGTTTCGCGTACTACATGCCAGTAGTCAAAAGGTTTGAGAGTTGAGAACTAGATAGCCCAGAAGCAGAAAAATATTTGGGCACCTTATATTGAAAGGGTAAAAGCCTCATTCAAACTTCCTACAGTAAGTAGCCTTTGCTATTTCGTCTGCGGTTCTTTTATATAAGTTTTTTTTTATACCCATCTGTATATATTCTTTATTGTATTAAAACTTCACACATACAGTTGAACTTAAAACTAGGACATAACAGGCGAGCTTATCTCTATAAGAGATCTCTTCCAGCCAACCTAGTGGGGATGAAAGAAGGGAAAAACACGGGAACAGATGCAATAAATTATGTAAAATTACGGGAGAAATTTGATAATTATTTATTTGATTGAGGAATTGTTTTTGTTTTAGGCATGATTTATAAATTATTTACATTATTGACATAACGATTAATTTTAAAATTGTTATTTATATGAGATGAAGACATTTACAATTTATTGAAATTTTATTAATATTTTTATTGATTTTTATAAGTGTTGTAGTTTAAAAGTGCTGGTGTTTTGGCGATGCTGTAAACCGCATGTTTTTGAATAAATAAATAAATAAGTAAAATTAGAAAATCTGATAAATTATAGTAATACCCATCTCATGGACTAAATATTTAAGTTATTCTCGGTCAATACATAAAGTAAATCTTTTCCTCAATAACTTTCTCTAAAGCGTGGTAAGTGTGTTTTTAATGGCAGACGGCCTAAAAGCGTAATAAAATGATATTTGATCGCAATAAACATTTTTGACACTTTCTTTTACGTGTTAATAATGTCCCACGTGATGTTCGAGCCCGATTTTCTGGGAACGAACTCGTAAAACCACAGAAATAAAAACGATATAAACATGTGAAGAGGATGTTTACAAGACTTTTTTTTCTTAGTATATAACTGCCATTGTGATCTAGCATTCTAAGCTTTGTGCTCACTAAGAGATTATTTTATTGGGCTAGACTAACCTCCCTCCAAGCACTCAAGACAATATCTTGTGTCTTGAGTGCTTGGAGGACATGTGAAGTTGGACTCGGTAACTGTTTCCGATAGTGGTCGTTGCATAAATCATGTCAGAAATCTATTTGACAGTAAAACTCTGACAACAATATGTCCAAGGTTCCCCGGGCCGTCAAACCGTTGGGTATATATAAGATAAAGTACCAAACCAAGCGACCGCAGTAAAATATCTAATCCAGAAGCTTACGATGTACTTATGACTGGGATTCTCATTTTATAGCTCTCGGTAATCCAATAAGGCCCACGAGAGTCCTTAAAAATAAGGTTTAGATTGCGGGACCGAAGGTGACCACTTGAGTTGACCCTAGCACGCTATTACAACAGATACTTATGACCTATAAAGATTTTATTACGATTTCATATCGCTATACCCTTCCGGTGCATGGCAATTTGAGCAACCCCTCACTTCAGAAGTTTTTCAGAAAGGTTAGCACTGTAAAGGCGTGATTTTATGCAAATTATATGAATTTGATAAAATCTTCAGCACTGAAATAAGTATATTTTCAAAGATAGGTCAATATATGCCGGATAGAAAAACTTTATTTACAAAAGATTATTCTTATGGAATAAATATGGATTTGCCTTTTTCTCCATTACTCCCCTTCGTATAAAATGAATTTATTTCAAGCGTCGTTACACTCGTTCGAAGTGGAGAATTAATTATACGTTTTGTAAAGATTTCACTTAACGTACAACATCATAATCGTTTACGAGCTTTAATGAGCTTGTAACTTTGTACGTAATTTCATAATTACATTGAATCACGCCTTCATACTTCACTACATAGTATAAAACAAAGTCGCTTTCTCTGTCCCTATATCCCTATGTATGCGTAAATCTTTAAAACTACGTAACGGATTATGATGCGGTTTCTTTTAATGGATAGAGTGATTCAAGAGGAAGGTTTATATGTATAATACATGCATAATATAGTAGAGAAACACTGATAATTTCCATGCGAAGCCGGGGCGGGTCGCTAGTAAGTTGATAAACGTTAACTACTTGCTCTTCTTCTCTTTGAAAATAATTATCACTTTATTTTGATAGCATATCAGAATTTCAGTTTTTTTTTTAGCTCTAGTAACGGGATTCCAGAGTATAACTGTAATTGTAAAACGACAAAACCCAGGTGTTGAGTATCCACGGTAAGAGAGGTAGCTGGTATATTAATTTTTACAAAAAGTTTAAGTGTAGATCTTAAGTAAACTTGAAGCGTGGAAACACGTATTATAATAAAAGACTTCATTTTCTGCGATCTCCAGGAGCACACGCAAATAGGTCGCTTCTTATTTGAAAATCAAACGAAGATGCAAATTCAATTCAATGTCAATACACATTTCTCATACAAGTTACGTAGGTCTACATCAGTTATCTCCACACACGATTAAAAATAACAAAACGTAATATGAGGCCGATAAAGAGATGTTACAATGATTTATTAAGGACAAAAAACCGGCAGGAAAACGAAAAAACGGTCGGTGAAAATCATGGAACACAAGAAAAAGGAATATTCCTGTTCTGTGGTGAAAATAATACAAACATATAATCACGCATTTACCGTTTTAAATTTGATTACAGTAGGTAAGTGGAAAGCATACAAGGGATATTTTAAAAAGAAATAGGAAAAAAAAAAATCACAAAGAAAAATACTTCTAAGCAAAAGCAGAGCAACCGCAAAACATAACATTTTATCTGTTGTTTTCGATTCGCTGGCTGGCTAGCTCTCCAATGCATCGAAATGTACCAAAATATTCGCCCGACTGACTCACTGTAGATTTTATTTTATTTTTGCGCTAACAGCGGTCAAGTTCAGGGTAACCTCTTGAGAATAATGTGCGTGCGTGGGCGCATAATTGATATCTAAATGTTGGGGATATAACCAATTTGGTGTTATGATGCAATTTTAAACGTCTGTCTGTCTTTTACGGGTGCATATTATAACTATGTCTTGTTGGCTCATGAACTGACTTCAATTTCAGACACTTTAAAGTATATACAGATTCTTATTGATGAATTTGCTTGAATTACTAACATTCTATACTAACTCTTTTATCTTAAAAATAGTATGAATAAACAGAAAAAAAGCAATATAATCTCTATTCCAGTGCACATAGAACCTTGCATAGTACAGTGTTACACAGGTTATATAATCAGTAGTTACTTTACTACGTGGACTTAAGTTGTGTAGGAGATGATAGGCGAAGGCAAAAGAAGATTTTCGCAACAAAAACTAAAAGTATCGTTACACTTAGTTACAGTTACTACACAGGACAAAAGTAGTTATTAAGTGAGGAAGAAACCGCGTTAACAACAATATTACGGACACCAGTGGTTTTATACGGTCAGCAGCAAAAACGACGTTGCAATTGCTAGCTCTTAATGAAAACTGGTCGGCTTACTTGTTTGTAGTGAAAGGAGCCTCCAGTAAGCCGATCAGTTTTCATTATGAAAAACTCTTGTTTATTCTGCCAAAGAGAAGAAAAAAAAAGTTCTTGTTTATCGTTTACTGTTAAAATTGAGAGAACTTAATAAGAATATGGCTGAATATAAGGGGTGTAAAAGAAAATGGGTCTATCTTACGAGTACAAAATGGACAATCAACAAATCGATTCATGATTTTAAATCCGTAACAGCCAGTATTTTAATATTTATTTGTGTCGTATACGAAGGAAGTAAATGCACATGAACGGAATAATTTTCCTCTCCAAAGACGTTATTGAAAAATTATTGAAGGTTTTGCGTCCATGCCGAACAGGAAGCCAGAGAAAAACATAGAATGGTACATAGCTGCATTTCCTCCCAGGCATGCTGTAAAAACCGCTAAGGGATCCGAGGGTTTCTGTATATTGCAATTTAGGCGATGCGCTGACAACCTGTCAATACAGTAATATACCTACAAATTTATTTATCTTAAATAACCCTCAAAAGTTTGTCAGACGTAGCAGAACTACCTTTGTTTAGGTCATGTACGCTCTGCCTACCCCATTAGGGATAAAGGCGTGATTATATGTATGATGTACTATTAAAATGTTCTATCACCACATCAGTGGGCAATTAATGTAAACCTTTTACTTAAGTATTCTTCTGTTCTTACGCTTTTATTTGGCATTTTCATACATACACATAATCACGCCTTTATCCCTAATGGGTTAAGCCTTTGGTCTTTTCCTTAACCAAGAAATTATCCATAGACCAAAATACTGAAATAATCCTGCAATGCGTAGTCGCCCGTACCATTACAAGACCAAATAAACGAAATGAAAGAAGTTTTCCATCGCGCCATATGCTACATACCAAAACCACACGCACGTTACTCTTCCTATAAAAAAAGTAATATTATCCTTATCTAATACTACAAAACTATTAATACACCTGTTATCTTGTATACCTACTGTTGCGTACACACCTGAAGGCATGATAGTGACAAAGTTAACGTTGTAGTAACTGATGCATATATATCACGCTTTTTGTACGTGATATTGTAATGATAACTTCCAGCTGGCCTGGGAGCGATAGAAAAACGTAGAATGTGTCAGCTGCATTAATGGGCATGCTGTAAAAACCAGCTAAGGGATCAGAGGAGTTCTGTATATTGCAATTAAGGCGATGGGTTAACAACCTCTCACTACAGCAATATACCTACAAATCTATCTTAAATAACCCTGAAAACTTTGTCAGACGTGGCGGAACGGCCTTTGTTTAGGTCCTCTTCCTACCCCATTACGGATAAAGGAGTAATTAAATGTATGTATTGCAATGATAATTTTGGAGTCACTTTGTGTGATGTTTGAGATTTTCGTGATTATTTAAAAGGGCTAGCAGCTTGTTGTGTTCCATGATGTGTGGTTAATAGTAGGCTATGCTATTGCTTTGTGGCTACTGTAGCATCTGGACTATCGGAAATAAAATACGAAAATTGATTTAGCATAGCATCGATGAGAATCACTACATAGTATAAAACAAAGTCGCTTTCTCTGTCGATATATCCCTATGTAGGCTTAGATCTTTAAAACTACGCAACGGATTTTGATGCGGTTTATTTTAATGGATGGAGTGATTCAAGAGGAAAGTGTATATGTATAATGCATGCATAATATAGTAGAGAAACACTGATTATTTCCGTGCGAAGCCGGGGCGGGTCGCTAGTGGCATAATATAGAAGAGGCCTATGCCCAGCAGTGGCTATCATAGGTTTAGAGGTATATGTGAGCTGGAGATGGATATAGAAATGATTTACTGTATAACTGTTTTGAGGTCTTATATTGTTTTCACAAATACTTAATACAATTACATTTTGGTGTGTGTTCTCTATGGCGGGCAGGAGACGATTAGCGTCACCACGCCGAACGGTACAGTAAGTTACATATTACTGAATCGTTAAAACTTACCTACTACCGTCTTCTTAGTGAGAGTAAAACCGCCTAGTAGCACAGCTAATAGGCCTCTGAGATGGTTTGAGTAACGAACACTATCAAAGACAACGACCGGGACCGACGGCTTAACGTGCCCTTCGAAGCAAAGAATCTTTTTTCTTTTCGGACAATCAGGTGATTCAGCCTGCAATGTCCTAACCAAACTGGGAAAAATCCCACAAAGTGATAAATTGACAAATATAAACTTTATGTTTCCCCTTGGGAATCGAACCCAGGACCTCTGGATCGTAAGCCCAAGGCTCTAACCACTAGACCACGGAGGCAGTTACTACTACCTACTATAACATGTGTCGCTACATAGGCTTATTAGATAGATAGATAGAAATTATATTAAGGTCCCGATATAGACTAAGTGGCGCCCTCATCAGTTAAAAAATCATAATTTACTAAAAACGCAGTGAATCGAAAAACCGGTCCAACAGACTCAAGTAATAGTAATTAAGATAATTTAGAACCTTAAAAATAACAGAAAAAAAACATGCGAATAATTGCCACCAACGACAATTTTTCTACCTGTTACTACTACAATCTACAACGAACTAAGAATCGCTAATTTATAAGGTTTTAAATTATCTTTATAACTATTACTTGATTCTGATCGACCAGATTTTGGATTCATTGTGTTTTTAGTGAGTTATGATTTTTTTACTGATGGGGGCGCCACTTGGCTTCTATAGTCACCTTTGATATTGATAACACTATTGCATTCATCGATAGCTAAAGCTACTTTCGGCTTAGTGATATTTATCATTTATTTTTAATCCACGTTTTTTTTATTTACAACATACATACATATAATCACGCCTTTATCCCTAATGGGGTAGGCAGAACGTAAACGACCAAAAAAGGTCGTTCCGCCACGGTTGACAAAATTTCGAGGGTTAATTAAGATAGATTTGTAGGTATATTGCGGTAGTGACAGGTTGTCAGCCTGTCGCCTACATTGTAATAAACAGAAACCCTCGAATCCCTTAGCTGGTTTTTACAGCATGCCCAGGAGGAGATGCAGCTGGCACATTCTATGTTTTCTCTAGCTCCCAGTCCAGCATGGAAGTAAATTATTTACAACTCACACATAAAACCGGAAAATTATTTTTATTCTCATAAACCTGTCCGTACCCACGTGTCTCGTTGGCACGCGCGTATCACGCATATTGTAAATGATAGCAGAATGTCGAGGAATTTATTTACACAGTGTACGTACAATCAGTACTCAATCATTAATAATTGATCAGCTAGGGGTGTTGCTATGTCGCATGCGTGTGCGCTATTTTTAGTCGCATTAATTGAAGGAATTAAAATTAGAAAATAATAACTTGAAGTATGTACAAAAAAAATAATTCACTAAGGGTTTGCTTGTAGCCCATTATTTGAGAGTAATGGAAAGCAAGTCAAAGAAAAATTTGAAAATAATAAGTTGAAGTAGATACGGAAATTTTAATTATCAAATGGCCTGAATCCCAAAGTTTACTAGAATATTATGAAGTAAAAAAATATGTTGCAGTTATATGAATTCAATGATGTTGCAAATGAAAAATTGACATATCGTAATTTTGCACGGACGACATATTTAACTACTTCGGATGGTTTTAACGGGTTTGTTGCTCGAGAATTTCATTTTCAGAAAATAACAGCTATTTCCATTTAAGGTAATAAAGTTATTTCCCTAGGGCAGTTTTGTGAGAATCTACGAAAATCCTATTTCCTCGAAAACTTTCACTTTCTTCTGACTCTTTACGTAACAAGGTTATATTTCGAGCTAATTATATATAGGACATTGTACACATACACTGCCATACTAGAATACTAAATAAGCGACATCATAATCATTCACAATCATAGATTTTTGAAACGCGCCATGTTTAGGCTCTTCCTGACAGGAAACGGCTGCATGTTGAATTGACTTGTTACATCTTCAAAATCTAAGGGAATGAAAAATAAATTAGGAAATACTATTATTATTCCTGTTCTAATTTTAAAAACAGCAATATTTCCATATAAACTTGTATAGATAGAAAAAATATCCCAGGATATAAAAAATCGATGACTCTTGGACTAGAAATACTTAAAATTACCTAGTGAACATATATTATGTAGTGAAGCTCAAAACCCAACAACAAAAAAGTGGGTTCGTATGGGAGCTCGTTTCTTAGAAACACAAATAGATCACAGGCAGCCATTGTCATCTCACAAAACTAAGGCAACCTGACCCTACGAAAGAAGAAGATAGATATGGCGTAAGCTATTTAAAGACTGGTCAATTGACCGAATGTTTCTTTATAGATGTTTATGGTTGTAACTGGCACAACGAGGAATAAAGTGTTGTGTTGAAAATATCACGCGCTGACACGGTCGAAGGCCGGCAACGGCCCACTTGGACGCGGCATCGGGACGCACGTGGTTACATAACTAACAGCCGACTGTTTATTGATATCTTTGTCAAATTGTTATATTTATTACATACATATAATCACGCTTTTATCCCTAATGGGGTAGGCAGAGCGTAAATGACCTAAACAAAGGTTTTTCCGCCACGTCTGACAAAGTGTTGAGAGTTATTTAAGACAGATTTGAAGGTATATTGCTATAGTGACACGTTGTCAGCCCATCGCCTAAATCGCAATATACAGAAACCCTCGGATCCCTTAGCTGGTTTTTACAGCATGCCCGGGAGGAAATGCATTTGGCACATTCGATGTTTTTCTCTCGCTTCCAGTCCAGCATGTATATTTATTTAGTTAGTAAAATGAGTGGGTTGTTACAGGTCAGAGCTCCATATAATTAACTTTAAAGACCCTAAAACCACGTAAATAGAATTTAAGGTTTTGCTATTCACAAGTAAGGTTGTAAATCTTTTTTCGTCTGGGTCAACAAATGATTGAAAGACTGATGAGTGAATGTTAACTACTTTAAACCCAAATCGGAATGAATAGAGTAGAGTTTAATCCTAGTCAAATTCCATATATCACGACCATCTTTCTCCAGCATAATCCCATGAATGAGACAAGAAGATACGCTTGCGATACGCAGCTTATAAGAAAAACATGTTGACATTCGCTACCTGGTTGGATAGGTATATATTTTTAGCATGCAGGGACGTATAGCTACTTTATGTGCGTCAGTTGACGTACGGTATTTTTATTTGGAGCAATAGCCGCACGTGAAAACATGATTTACGTAACACTTCAATGAAAATTTCAGGGCATTTCGATCACGAGTCGGCGAGATTGAATGTCAAGGAAATTGGTAAGTTCTAATATTATAAAGGTACTGTGCGTCTTTCTCGTTATTTCTTGTCATAGCGGTTTTTGGATCTAGATAGATGTAGCATTGCATACTTGCGGAAAATGAATCCATAATTAAACTTATTAAGGCTCGTATAAAACTGTGGAGCGAAAAGTAAGTTCTATATAAGGTAATTTTAAATCAAGAGCAAATATTGATACGTGTGAATCTACCCATGAAACTGAACAACTTTTCCTAAGGAACATATTTTGAAATACGGAAAACAAAAATTGACTTCCAATACTAAGTGCGCTATCAGCTGGTGCATTTTGTATGAAGGTCCAATTTTTGTTTTTTGACCTATGTTCCTCAGGGAAAGTTGTTCAGTTTCATGGGTAGATTTACACGTTTTAATATTTGCACGTGATTTAAAATTAAATTATATTAAAGTTACGATGAATCATACTTCATCTTCTTTATTTAGGCTACTGCTCCATTTTTGTTGATGTCGAATGAACCGTATAAGGTGTCACTTTAGTCAGACAAAACAGGTAAACCGACACTTACCTACCTTACTGAGAATCTCAGTAATCTGCGTATTCATCTAAATAGCATATTCACAACGCATTTGGTACCATGTTTACATGCCAGTAAGTGAAGTGTCTAGTTTCGATTGTATATTTTTATTATTATGAAATTCATATTATTTTGTACGAGTGAAATAGTTTTGCGCAGCAAACACAGACAGTGGAACTAAAATAAGATTCTATTGAGTATTTTTATTTGAACCTCAAATCGATTTCGCCAGAAGTCGACGACGCGGAAACCATTGACATCGGACTGACATGGGAGTGATAAAGAAATATGGGAGCACTTTCGACTTCCTTATCCCTTTTCATCTATCGAACAACTATTGAAGAATAAAAACGATTTTTGGGTCCAAATAGTTAACCATAATTTGCTGTGTTCCATCGGTTTGTGGAAATCAGTTTATTGGGTAACTATGAGGCACCACTATTCGAGACTAGAATCAAGATCAAACCCATAAAAAAAAAAACAGAATTTATAAGCACTTTCTTACTGGATTGGTGTACCAACCAATTTGCTGGTTTCCATCGGTATATTGGAAAGCTACCACGTTCATGTTTCTGGGTGGACTCTGGATATCTTGGTCACGTTTGACCTAGACTCACATTGCAAATAAAAAAAGTAAACTTAACCTTTTGATAACGCATAGGACCAGGAGCCGCATTTTTGAACCGCTCGAATCGAATTCGCATACAAAAGAGTAACTTTCGCAAACCAATTTATATGGAAATCGCATGCGATCTTTAGTTTTTCGTATGCGCATTAGCTTTCGAGCAGTTCAAAAATACGGCTCCAGATACAAAGCGCCTACCGCCAGTAATCAGGTGTAATAGTGACCTTGTCGAAACCAGTCGCAGTTGGTCTCACAGGTCGTTGACTGATAAATATTGAAACATATATTTAATCATATCATAACATCGTGGCAACGAGCACGTTTTGAACACGTGATCAAGGTGTGACTTATTGCTGAAGATACGATGGTTTAGGTGGGTGTACAACGTGTTCTTCCATGCTGGACATAGAATAACATAGAATGTGCTGCATTTCCTTACGAGCATGCTGTAAAAACCTGCTAAGTTTCAGTATATTGCAATTTGGGCGATGGGCTGACAACTTGTCACTATAGCAATGAACCAATCTTAAATAACCCTCAAAACTTTGTCAGACGTGGCGGAACGACCTTTGTTTATGTCGTTTACGCTCTGCCTACCCCATTAGAGATAAGGGCGTGATTATATGTATGTATATATGTACAACGTGTCACATGAGGGTTTCGGTAAGTAGAAAATTGACTGACAACCTGTTTGTTACTACAATGAAACACAATCCTATCTAAAATGCCACAAAATTGCCAGACATGGCGAATAGAACTATGTTTCTCCTAGAATGAGGTGACTTAAACCGACTTAGAAATATTACACCATAAATCAAACCAATAAATCTTACACCCCACTAGTTGCTCTAATCCTTAGTGATTCTTCTAGCCTAAGCCAGTGAGGAATTACCTACGCCTAGATTAATTTCTGAGAACAGTAATCTACAGAGAACATCGTCGACTCCGTCTCAGTCGTTCCCGACGTAGACTGGAGCAAAGGAAAACCCATTAAAAAAAAAGAGTATATTTTCCAAGCTACCTTTTTCTTCTTCTTCTTTCTTCTGTCGTGTGGGTTTCGAGACGATTTCTTCTTAGTGTGCCGACGGCAGACGCAAGCTTAAGCCCGCTACTTAACTAACATGCTTATTTCAGAATGTTAATATTCCGAACAGTAGGTATCTATTTACTTAAAAGATTCAGGGCTATTTAATCAATCAACCTGTGAAACTCCACTGCTTATCTTGGGCCTACCTCATTCCGGGTTATTTTACCTAGGCGTGGCGAATGCAGGGAACATTGACTTCCTAGCAAAAGCCATAAAATGTCCTGAGAACGTTTCTGTCACCGAAACGACTATGGTCCCTAGTCCCTGCCTCGTTGGGCTTAATTATGGACAATTCTGTGTATATTAAGTGGAAAATCGTCCGCCGCTGCCAGGCCGACATTCAATTAAATTTCGCTTAGCTAAGCTTCAACACAAGCTATTACGTGGCAAGAAAGTTTATTTCAATTAAGAATTACTACGCATATAGCACATTTTGCGAGATAATTAATGTACGAAATATTTTATATCTGCGATTTATGGTTATGATATACCTACTTAACTACCTGTGAAAACGCTAAAAATAAGACAGCTCACAGAGCCATTTTGTGATGCTGTCCAGTTTTAAAAATACACCGCTGTTCCTAAAACATTTGTAGCAAGTCGATACCTAAAAATAAAATATTACCTACTGGTTTTGCCAGTCTTTATGTCGACCAAACATTAAAGTTAACAAACAGAGAAAATAATTCAGCACATAAATAGTTCAACAATAACGCCTTATTTTCAGACCATCAACAACTTTTACAAATAAGTTTTTGGGATTCGGACGGAAATATTCTCCCAAACTTATTCCTAATTTAGAACAAAAGAGACGCAATTTTGACTTACTTAAGTTGTATAAGAAGGCATTATATTCTGAATTCATGAACATTATTAGC
This sequence comes from Scrobipalpa costella, assembly GCA_949820665.1. Taxonomy (NCBI): domain Eukaryota; kingdom Metazoa; phylum Arthropoda; class Insecta; order Lepidoptera; family Gelechiidae; genus Scrobipalpa; species Scrobipalpa costella. The sequence goes on from OX463314.1 coordinate 6,356,156, forward strand.
ACTTAAAACTTTTAGGGAACAATTACATATTTCATAGGACCACTAAATACTCGTAGGTACTATAGCTAGCTGCTTCTATACTTCCCGGCAGTAAAGGGTCTGTAAAAGTCAATAGAGAGATCCAGATGTATTCAATATAGGCGAGATCCAGTCACTACAGCAATACTAAGTTCTAGCTCAAAATAAGCCACAAATACTAAAACGAAATAAAAACAGCACTTTACTGAGATTCGTGGCAATATCGTTTCAAGATCACATAAAGAATCAAGTAAAAGAGTCATTTGAGTGATTCTGAAGTCCTAAACAAGCAAGTTTATTGGATATCGTAAAGATGAAAGCGATAACGGACAATCTGCTTTCCTGTACAGGATATTACAGTTTAATAAATACCAACTGATCAATATTTCCTTATGGAAAATAAATCGAAATGCTTTTGCTTTCATGCTGGACTGGGAGCGAGAGAAAAACGTAGAATGTACCAGCTGCATTTCTTCCCGGGCGTGCTGTAAAACCAGCTAAGCGATCCAAGGGTGTCAGTATATTGTAATTTAGTCCATGGGCTGACTACCTGTCACTATAGCAATATACCTAAAATTGTATCTTAAATAACCATCAAAACTTTGTCAGACGTGGCGGAACGACCTTTGTTTAGGTTGTTTACGCTCTGCCTACTCTATTAAGGATCATCATCATCATCATCATCATCATTCGCTTGTCCTTATCCCATTAACTTGGGGTCGGCGCAGTACGTTTTCTTCTTCTTCATTCATCCCTGTCAGCCGTCAATTCAACACTCACACCTGTTTTAGACATATCATCTTTCACGCAGTCCATCCATCTTTTCTTTGGTCGTCCTCTCCCAACATATCCATCCACATTCAAATTCATTACCCTTTTGCCTATATGACTTTCATCCCTCCGCATAACATGGCCATACCACGCAAGACGATTTCCTCTTACTTTGTCGGTAATTGGCGCAACTTTCAGACTTCCCCTTATATACTCATTCCTTATCTTATCCATTCTTGTTACTCCACACATCCATCTCAGCATTCGCATTTCCGCAGCATGAAGTTTTCTTTCATCCATCGCTTTCATAGCCCAACACTCTGATCCATACATGACGACAGGTCTTATGACGCTCTTATAGATTTTCCCTACTCTATTAAGGATATTAGGCGTGATTATATGTATGTATGAAATGTCATTGTTAAAAAAAAAACAATAAAAGTATTCAGCATCTATTTATATGAGCATGATAATATATAACTGATTCATCGACAAGTTAAGCCTAAGAAACGAGCACTAAATAAACTAGTCTGGAACTCGTTGCAACCAGATTACAAAATATAAGTCAGCCAAAGGAAATTATTATTTTACGTAATGAACTTACGGTGAATTTAGAAGCTCAATCTTGTAGAAAATCGCAATGTAAAGAGGTCAGAATGTTTATTGAGGGCGCAGGTCTAGAGGGCGAAATGCAAACAGAAAGAAGAATGACCCAAGAAGGTCAGACTTGCACTTACTATTAGAATAAAGGAAACTGTAGATAACATGAGGCAATTTTAGGCAAATCCTCCAAAATACATGTGATACTTTTATGTGTAATACATATAATCACGCCTTTATTCCAAATGGGGTAGGAAGAGCGTGAACGACCTAAACAAGGGTTTGGAAGGTTATTTAAGATAAGATTTGTACGTTTATTACTGTAGTGACAGGTTGTCAGCCCATCGCCTAAATTGCAATATACAGAAACCCTCGGATCTCTTAGCTGGTTTTTACAGCATGCCCAGGAGGCATTTCCTCCTGGACTGGCCTGGGAGCCAGAGAAAAACATAAAATGTGCCAGCTGCATTTCCTCCCGGGCATGTTGTAAGAACTAGCTAAGGGATCCGAGGGTGTCAGTACATGCAATTTAAATGCAATGGGCTGATAACTTTTCACTACAGCAATATACCTACAAATTTATCTTAAATAACCCTCAAAACTTTATTAGACGTGGTGGAACGATCTTTATTTAGGTCGTTTACGCTCTATCTACCCCATTTGGGATAAAGGCGTGATTATATGTATGTATGTAAAAATAAGCTTTTAGGCTTCTTAGTTAGGCATAAATTAAGTTCATATGCTCTATCTACAGTATTTTTTTAGTCGCAGCTTTCATACACCCTTCTCGTTTTATCTTGATAAAACTATGGTACAACAGTTTTTTTTGTGAACTAAAAAGTGAAATCCCAGGTGTTTTACCGCCAAGTTTATAAAACTGGAATAGAAAAGGCTGTTGAATGGTTTATTAGCGCTGCCAAGTGAGATGAAATAACCCTATTTGCTAGGTACAAAGAGGGCAATATAAGTAATCCCCTCTATTAGGATTACGGACACAAGGTATCAGGTACTGAATCAATATCGACGGATGGATCATCCCGTCTTTGGGCGTCATCTGTGATAATTCCGGGGTTTGATGTGCCTGCCCTATAAGGGATAAAGGCGTAATTATATGTATGTATGATGTACCTACGCGGATTATGAAGCAAATTTCAGCGTACAAACAAAACTAGCAGTAGTGTTCTGAGGGCTCGTGAAGGTCAAGTTTTGCTGACAACTGAGATTTTTGCTTTATTATAAGTATAACTCAAAACAGGGAAAAATGGAGGGAGAAGAGGGAGGCCTTTGCCCAGCAGTGGGATGATTCAGGCTCAATAAGATAAGTATAACTAGAGTGCGCAATACTACCCTCAGAGCAAAGACAGACATAGTTAACATGAGACGTGAGACTGCCAAATTAAAATGGGAGTGGGCCGGACATGATTGCCGAATGCACCCGGAACGTTGGGCAAAAATCTTCACCGAACCGTGGATACCCTCAAAATGGGTTTCGCCGGTGAGTAGGCCCCGGAAACGATGTCGTGACGATTTTGACTCCTATTTAAAAGAGTGGACGACAGTGGCTTTAGACCGTGAACATAGGAAGACCGGGGGGAGGCTTTTGCCCAGCAGTGGGATCAAATTGGCTATAGTAATAATAATAGTATAATTATAACCAAATTACATTGAACCACTACATCATTGGATAGTTTAACAAGAAAACAGTCTACACGGAAATAACTATGCAAAATTTATAGCCGAATTTCATCACTGATAATTGAATCCCAGAATCACCGTAAAACGTAATGAAAACATCTCTATGCGAAATCTCATAGGATTTTGTTCTGGTCTAGTCTAGTTGCGAGACTTGAGAGCAAAATTGACTTGTCGACCGTCGTAGGATTATTCAAATAAGATCTCAGTACCACGTTCAATTTTGGATGACATCGCTACGAGCCCCTGGCACCGTCGTCATATCTACCGAGGGTAACGATATGTGAATTTGACTCTTTGGCTATATAAGGCGATACACAGAATGTTCGACGACTATACGATATTCTTCCATGCTGGACTGGGAGAGATAGAAAAACATAGAATGTTCCAGCTGCCCTTCCTCCCGGGCATGCTGTAGAAGACAGCAAAAGGGACTCGAGGGTTACAGTGTATTGTAATTTAGGCGATGGGCTGACAACCTGTCACTACACATTAGCAATACTCATTACAATCTAAAATTGCCCTCAATTTTTGTCAGACGCGGCGAAAGCGCCTTTTACGAGGCGTTTAACGCTCTGCCTACCCCGTAAGGGATAAAGGCGTGATTTTATGTATGTATACAGAATGTTACAAATGTATTTACATACATAAATTCACGCCTTTATCCCAAACGGGGGGTGGTATGATATGCAGAGCGTTTGACAAGTTTTGAGGGTTATTCCAGATAGATCTGTATATTACTATAGTGACATATTGCTAGCCCATAGCCTTAATTACAATAATGTAACCCTCGAATCCCTTAGCTGATTTTTACAGCATGCCCGGGAGGAGATGCAGCTGGCACATTCTATGTTTTTCTATCACTTCCAGTCCAGCATGGAAGGTAAAATGTATTAATTTGTAGATATTTTGCACAATTTTTAAGGGATCTGAGGGTTTTAGTATATTGAAATTTAGGCGATGGGCTGACAACCTGTCATTACAGCAATATACGTACAAATCTATCTTAAATAACCCTCAAAACTTTGTTTAGGTCGTTGCGCTTTGCCTACCCCATTAGGAATAAAGGCGTGATTATATGTATGTATGTATTTTGCACTCAACAAAAAAATTTTCTAAAACACGACGTCAAAAACCCGACAACCCTTTGGAATACCGTCCCTTTGTTCTGCCAATTGAACTACCATAGTTATATTCTGTTTGACCCGGCGAATTTATTGATTTCTTATTTCTATAAACGACAACAATGAACAACATTAGCAACTACCTTCAGGCTTTTACTTGAAAGAATATCCTTTACATTGTGTCCTCACAAAGATAAAAGGTGTACTTTCTTATAAAAACACGTGCTCACGTTTCATGGCACGCAATAACATATTTTATAAACCAGTTTTAAGAAATTGGTTCTACAAAGCTTTCTCAGTGGAACAATAAACTGTGAAGTCTTCCACAAGGCAAATAAAAAAGGATTTTTATCAGAGTTAAGTTAAAATTTATATATTTTCACGCTTCCTTCAACTTTCTTAATGATTTTCAAAGCGGTGAAGACCTTGTTAACTGAAATTACCCTTTCAACTTTAAAAGTATTAGGTACGCTTTATTTCTTTACTTTTTGGAAGACCCATTGTTTTGAATAATTTACAAAATAATATGTACTTAAAAGTTAACTTTTTGTCGCCGCTTTTGACTCTTGTTACATCAGATTATTTAGTTGGGTACTAAGAAACCTACGATTTTCTTCAGCTCACACAAAACTAAGAAAAGGTATCTTCTTTACATACATACATATAATCACGCCTTTATCCCTAATTTTGTAGGTATATTGCTGTAGTGACAGGTTGTCAGCCTGTCGCCTAAATTGCAATATACAGAAACCCTCGGATCCCTTAGCTGGTTTTTACAGCATGCCCGGGAGGAAATGCAGCTGGCACATTCTATGTTTTTCTCTCGCTCCCAGTCCAGCATGGAAGTACTTCTTTACACTTGGATAAATCAAAAGATATTTTATATTTATGCATACATACATATAATCACGCACCTACAAATACGCGTTTGCTACATTCATAAGGTAGTAAACTTATGGTTATAAGAAACTACAAGGTGGCGCAAAAGAAGTCATCCGATGTTGTTTGGCTCTCATTTTTTTTCTAAATGAAAAACTTCGAATCTGTTTTTTGATTATATTTATTTGCACCTTTAGAATTTTACTGGTCAAGTCGAGAAGATGATATCGGCCAAATGGGCGCCGTTACAATTGATTGCCATACGGGCTCGTTTTATGGCATTTTTCATCACTTCGGCGAGAACTTCGGGCGACAGATTCTCGCACTCGTGTCGAATGTTGTCTTTGAGGGCTTCCAAGGTCTCAGGCTTGTTGACGTAAACACGAGACTTCAAAAAACCCCATAAAAAGAAGTCCGGGACCGTTAAATCGGGCGATCTGGCCGGCCAGTGCAAATCGCCAAAACGAGAGATTAGGCGACCCGGAAATGCCGCCTTCAGAATGTCGGTTGTGGCTCGTGCAGTGTGCGCCGTTGCCCCGTCCTGTTGGAACCACATGTCCTCCAGTCCCAATTCGTCCAATTGCGGCAGAAAAAATTCGGTCAACATGGCCCTATAGCGCGCACCGTCCACTGTTGTCGTTTGACCCGCGGCGTTCTCGAAAAAAAATGGCCCGATGACTCCTCCAGCGTGAACAGCGCACCACGCAGTCACTTTGAGCGGGTGTAACGGCTCCTCGTGCATCACTCGTGGATTCTCGGTGCCCCAGAAGCGATAATTTTGCCGATTCACGTAACCGCTGAGGTGGAAATGAGCCTCATCGCTCATGATGATTTTGGTCGAAAAATTGTCCAATTCTTCCTCGAGATTGAGGATGGCTTGGGCGTAGGTTACGCGCGTTTGGCGGTCGGCAGGCAGCAGCTGATGCACGGTCTGGACTTTGTAAGGAAACATCTTCAAGTCTCGCACCAAAATTCGCTGCAAGGACCGCCGGCTGAGGCCCAATTGCGTGGCACGTCGTCTGGTCGATGTTTCGGGGCTCACTTCAACGTCCTCGGCTACAGCGGCGATATTCTCGGCAGAACGGGCGCTCCGGGGCCGGCCACTCTTAGCAACGTCTCGTGTGGTCCCATACTCTTCAAGGTTGGTGGCTAAACGTCGCAGTGTTTGCGCAGTCGGTGTCGGACGGCCGGGGAATCGGCGACGGAATTCGCGCTGCGCCAACACCACAGACGAATTGTTACTCAAAAAAATAGACACGATTTTTCCGCGTTCTTGGGGAGTGTATCGCTCCATGGCTTGTTCACTTGTATTCTGCATCTGTCTAGTCCACAAATGTCAAAACAGATTTGACATTGGCGGCCATTTGCAAAAATGAGAGCATCTTCCAATAGGGTGATTTCTTTTGCGCCACCTTGTACTTTTGATATTGAAAATGTCCTCATGTATAGAACAGAAACACTGTCATCTGTCACATTTTATTTCAATGTAAAGAGCACTGGCGCGGTAAAATACTCCTCGGGCTATAAAAGGGACGTGCTTGGCTTCTCAAGTATTAAAACTAATAGCCCGGTTAGCTGTAATGTCGGTACGTAATGCCGAAAAATGTCTCAAGCCTAAATTATAGATAGATATTAGGAATTATTCACAGTTTTAAAAGTAAGGCATTTATGCATTGCATCATCATCATTGGCTTCATGCGTCTTTGACAGATGATTTAATCAGTGTCTGAGACAAGATTTTTCGTGGCTATATAAGCATTTATTCATACGTACATACATATCCATCGCCTAAATTGCGATATCCGAAGGTGGTTTTTACAGCATGCTCGGGAGGAAATGCAGCTGGAACATTCAATGTTTTTCTCTCGCTCCTACTCTAGCATTTTTATGACTGACCAAAAATCTTACGTATCATATTTAGAACATTTTATGTTTTAATTTAGATCATCATCATCTCCCTAGCCTTATCCCGCATCAATAGATGACAATTCGTGGACAAATCACATATCGCCATTTGTACTAACGGAACTTGATAAATAACCTCATTGATGTCTTTGATGAGATACCTAGTAATTAAGATACAAAGTCAGCACAAACATTTGAAAATAGACCTATATATTTTTTACGGTTTTATATTCTCAAAAATCATTTGTGATGTAAATGGGTTGTAAAGATAGTTTTCTTTTCATGATCAAGTACGTTTTATTCATACATATAATAACGTAGCCATCTAGCGAAGTCAAAGAGAATTAAGTAATTTCATTAAAATGCAAAATATTTGTGTAAATATGTGTTATCTGGTGCGCAAACATTTCGTTGACGTGCCAAAACATTTGTTAAGTGCCACTTGTAAGTCAGAGGTCATCTCAACGCGAGTGTCGTACTACGCTAGCCAATATTATAAGTAGATTATTTTAGTAAGGACGCCAAGAGAATAGAATATAGAATACCAGCTGTTTCACCGGCGGGTGTATGAATTTGCCTTCGGTAAAAAGTCGACCCAAATATCTAAAAACCCGCAAAATTTTAGCAAAATCCATTGAGCTGAAGAAAGTCTTCCTCTTCTTTTGGCTGTCAGAGGGAGAACACTTTTTGCTACTAATTATAGAATGGTAAAAAGAAGACAACTTTTTACTAAACTCTAGAATAGATTATCAAGCAGTTTTTAACGGGAGTGATTTATATAGATATGATCCAATACGCGGATCTAAAGTATCATAAAAAATATTGTCAATCAAATACAAACTGAATCTATTTCTGTATCGTAAACTATCTATTCTTGAATGTTTATTCTGGCCATTGCCAAGGCCAGAAGTGCTAAAGTTCGCGTCGTTATAACAATATTCCGTAGAATTAAAAACAAGTGATAATTGGTTACATATGATGAGATATTCTGTAATCTAAAATCAACATTCATCATATAGACATATAATCACGCCTTTATCCATAATGGGGTAAGCAGAGCGTAAACGACCGAAACAAAGGTCGTTCCGCCACGTCTGACAAAGTTTTGAGGGTCATTTAAGATAGATTCGCAGTATATTGCTGTAGTGAAAGGTTGTTAGCCCATCGCCTAAATTGCAATATACAGAAACCCTCGGATCCCTTAGCTGGCTTTTACAGCATGCCCGGGAGGAAATGCACATTCTATGTTTTTCTCTCACTCCCAGTCCAGCATGAAAAAAACAACATTCAAACTTGTTTATATTGACGATGTCGGGTCTTCAAAATAAACCACTGGTGTTTTATATAACTCCATAAATAATCTTTGATGTTTTCATTTTATTTAGTTTAGATTTACAAACGTAGGATTTGAATGTTCCTAAGGGAATGAGTTATACTCTCGGATTAAATAAATGGAGTCAAGTTAAAGATACTAGAAATAGTACACTTTTTAAAATCAGTCCGGTTATGTTTTATTTACCTACATATTTAACAGTTCTATGTTCTACTCATAGATATGTTCTAGTAATAAAATATGATTCTTACACATCGTTTAGATATACATAAACAAAACTATAAAAATTAGTCAACTATTAACTGTTTCTTTCATGCTTGACTGGGAGCGAAAGAAAAACATAGAATGTGCCAGCTGAACTGTTCCCGGCACATGCTGTAAAACCCAGTTAAGGTATCCGACGGTTTCACACACAACTCGCAACAGCAATATACCAGCAAATCTATCTTAAATTACCCTCGAAATTTTGTCAGACGTGGCGGAACGACCTTTGTTTAGGTTAAAGGCGGCCATTAAGATTATGTGTACGCATGTATGTAACTACAAGTAATGGGTAATTGGGCAACAATAATTTGAACTGCAAATATCTCTTTTTGTGACAATAGGCTGTTGCATGCATTAACATGGCGACTGGCCAAGCAGCTGAAATAGCCTCGACTACTAAAATAAGTTGTCGAGATAACAAGTGTAACACTACTTAGAATGTTGCTATATCAAACAAATCAGAATATTTATTGTTTACTGTTGGAAATTAGATCTGGATGTAGGTAGATATTTGGGGATCAAATGATCTTACATCAAAGGATGCCGAAATTCGGGAAAAATGAAGAAGAAAAAGCCGGAAAGCGCACCATAGCATTGGGCCGAGAAATCGCTACGGAAACGTCTGATATAAGAATATGAGAATAAGTACTTCAACAGTTTAATAACTAACAAAATACAAACAATGTTATAAAATTCTATTCATTCACTCCGTAGTAATTGCATTCTTGAGAAAACTATAAATCGCCCTCCTGCCGTGCGAACTTGTACCAAAATAGAATAAATGAATTATTCAAAATAAGTCGATACATTATATAAGCCCACTATAAATCAATAAAAAGAATAAATAAATTATATAATTTGATAGATGAGGGTGAATTCCACGAATTCCTACATTAAAACTTCATCAATCACGAGTAACTAGCTCCATCTATACATTTGTTACTGGTACAATCGTAACGAAAGATCTAAGAGATGGCGCTGCTCCTCTACTTACCTCCTTACACTAGTTCTCAAAACTCTTCATAGATGGCGCTAAATTCACATAAGCAGATCCAAATCAAAGGTGAAAAGGTAAAGAACTACTTACGTGATTTGAACTGCTGTGCCAGGGTGGCAGTGTCGCCAGCATGGTGGTAGTCGTACAGGGAACGACCCACAAGCTCCTCGGGTTCGAAACCCAGCGTGTTCATCAGCCTGGAACAAGAGAGAATCCAAAATATACGATCTGGTTGTGCAAGATTTAAAATAAAATTCTGACGATATTATTATTACTGGTAAATTCATGGACGAACAGAGATTTCAGAAATTTTTATTTCGAAAAGCGAAAGACTCGCTAATACATTCGTATATACCACCTAGCTGCTAAAATAATCACATTATGATAAACTTTTTTATTGTTATACAGGTATTCATAAATATTATAGCCCAGAAAATATTACCTACTGAACTAACACTATCCTAAATTTGAAGATATGACACCTATGAATTTTATGTTTACTTTTATTCGTCGTTCGACTCGACAATTCACTCGCTAAGAAGTAGCTAATTGTATGAAAATATATTGAATAGTTATTATTTTAGAATATTTTTTATCAACATTTTCCAGCCTAGCATAAAGTTAAGCCATCACCCCTCCCCAGGATAAATTTTCCCTTTCCAAGAATAATAAAATAATCAAAGGGAAGTCCTTGAAATGAAAGGTCACCTCCAAAGTGACATAGAATGCCTTCATTGAGGTTATGTTTACCGGTGTCTTCATGGGTAACCTTGAATGACCTATTGCTACTGCCGACGACGCCTACTTCCTTTCCATACAAACTTTTCACAAGTAACAAATAAAAAAAAAATATTTTTGGGTATTTTTTTGTATAATTCAACTTACAAGAACAACTTTTGAAAGTCCCGCCATTCCCGAAACTTTTAGCCACAAGGAACACAAACTAATACACTTCAACCACTTTCACACATTTGTATAGCACAATGATTTCCACAATACACTGCACTCCCAGCGAATCAGTATCAATACAAATATTTTACAGCGGACTGTGTACAAAACCGCGAAATCACATCATGTTTAACCTACAAAATACATTTGAAGGTGATATTTTTGTTGATATAACCCGGCCATGGGCAAAAGGTACGGCGTCGCAGGTCGATGTTTGGCGTACGTATTGTTGTTTGAATTTTGCCAGGTAGCACGGAGAGAACATTCTTTCCATCGCCATCTATTGGCGGTCTTACGATTTAACGTGGCTTAACAGACGTAAAAATGGTGACCTTATTTCTAAAGTCAGCTGATTGTAGTAGAAAGCTGATGAAATAAAAAAAGTGTGTCTACTAGGAAGGTCACTTGGATTATCTATTTTCTGGTTTGGATTATTTATTATCTAAATAAATCTTGACTTTTATAACAATAAAATTTAGAAGTAGTCAAAGAGTTAGGACATTCCGTAAACATAAAGTAAGATTAGATTATGTTAAGATATGATGGACTTATTTATGTATGACAAGGACATCTAGACGTTCTGTTTATTACTGACATCCGCAATTGTAATGCTGTATTGCTTTTCGGTTCAAACTTCTTTAGCCGTTGACCTTACCAATAGGTAAAATCCTCGGATTCTTTAATTTAATCAGTCTAACAATGTAATAATATATAATAATAATATAATTATGTAAGTATAAATGGATAGGGCCGCTGCCTTCTGATTTCGGTTCGAATCTCACCACGTACCAATGTGTTTTCGAATTTCATATGTACGTTTATTCGGTACTTTTTCCGTGCTTGGGAAGGCACGTTAAGCTGTTGGTCCCGGTTAATATCGTTTAATACCGTAGATATAAGTCTTTAAGCCATGTCAGAGGCCAGTGCTCAGCTTTGGCGGCTTGAAAAGTGACCTGATCTAGGTTTGGATCTGGTTTCCCTTTAGTGTTGCGGAGGTCAGATGGCAGTCGCTCTGTGTAAAAACCAGTACCCTCGTTCAATCCCCTAGATTAGGAAGCCGACCTTGTGAGATACGGGATAAGGCTAGGGAAATGATAAACGAAAACAAGGGCTACAAAGTAACCAGGAATCCAGACTAGTCTAAAGCTGCTTACACACAGTGCCGCTAAGTTACTTGGCGCTTAGAGTTAAGGTTGAGTTTCGTGCGGAGAGTTCGTGTTTTGCGGCTTGTATGTAGTTTTTTTAGGGTAGTTTAAAAAGAAAGACTTACCCTTCATCAGTATATGTGAACTTCATGTCGAGACTGTGTTTGGACAGAAAGGTGTTGCTATCCAGAGGTATCTCGATGTTAGCCGGGTGCGGTATAGGCCGGCCCACTGCCACCAACGCCCCAGTTTTGGATTTCTTGTCGTCTTCTTCTTTCTGGTCGTTGTTGTTGCTCTCTGTCTGTTTTTCTGGAGTCAGCATGTGCCCCGTCACGTGGATCACCTAGGGAAATAACGAGATTAGATTAAAATTGTGTACTATGATGTATTAAAAAAATACTTCCATACATACATACATATAATCACGCCTTTATCCTTAATGGGGTAGGCAGAGCGTAAACAACCCAAACAGAGGTCGCTCCGCCACGTCTGACAAAGTTTTAAGGGTTGTTTCAGATAGATTTGTATGTATTTTGCTGTAGTGACAGGTTGTCAGCCTATCGCCTAAATTGCAATATACAGAAACCCTTGGAATCCCTTAGCTGGTTTTTACAGCATGCCCGGGAGGAAATGCAGCTGGCACGTTCTATGCTTTTATCTCGCTCCCAGTCCAGCATGGAAGTAAAAATTACTTCCGTCCACTAAAAGGATGACAGGACGGCAGTAGCTGAATAGAGCATCCCAGGACTGGAAGGAATACCGAATGCTGACCTCCAAACTTCAATATGAAGATACCCCATGATTATAATGATGATATGTAAAATTTTGATCCTACAGTGGTCAAACATAAGCGGTATACTGGTCTAGATTCTCGTTACATAATCCTAATTTAATTTCTGGCTTATGAACAATCATCATCTCCCTAGCCTTATCCCGTATCTTACGGGGTCGGCTTTCTAATCTAGGGGATTGAACGAGGGTACTGGTTTTTACACAGAGCGACTGCCCTCCGCAACCCAAAAGGGAAACCAGACCCAATCCTAGATAAGGTCAGAGTTTTTAAGCTGCCAATGCTTAGCACTGGCCTCTGATATGGCTTAACGACTAATATCTACGGTATTAAACGATATTAACCGGGACCAACGGCTTAACGAGCCTTCCGAAGCATGGAAAAAGCACCGAATAAACGTACATATGAAATTCGAAAACCGAAAAACACATTGGTACGTGGTGGGATTCGAGGATCGCTCAGGAGGCAGCGGCCCTATCCACTACACCATCGGGCTTATGAAGAATATGATCGGAAAATGTGTAAACTAGGTATTTTATTTATTTTCGATTTATAAAAAGCGATAGTTGCGGCAATTCCGGACGCACAATTCCTTAACTAACTCTTAACTAGTGCTGTCACTTTCTTAATTTTGACATAAGAACTGAATAGTAAATAAACACACGACTTTGTTATTCCTAATCTGACATGAGACTGCTTATTTGACGTAAAGTAAAAGAGCATGCTTTATGCTCAGTTCTTATTTGAAGCGTATTACGTCAAATTAGGAATGTCAAAGTTATGTGTTTATTTGCTATCCTGTTCTTATGTCAAAGTTAAGTGACAGCGCTAGTTAAGAATTAGTAAAGGAATAGTGCGTCCGGAATTGAAGCCACTATCGCTGTCATGAATCAAAATCAAGTAAAATACCTAGTTTACACATTTTCCGATCATATTGTTCATAGATGATGTTTCTAAGGTAAGCAAATGCTAGTACACGAACCTTGAACCAGTGTTAAGTAAGTCAAGGTTGCGATATTTGATAAGTTTTGAGTCAAATTAATATGAATAATGAAATTAGCAGTTGACGCATTCTTATTATTACAATAACGTGGCTTATGTGGTTAACGGTTTCAACTCTTTCCTCCTACAAAAGAAAGTTTGCTAGTTTAAAATAAAATTCTGCAGTAATCTCAGTGAGATATTTTCTAGGGTTGGGTCTGGTTTCCCTTCTGGGTTGCGGAGATCAGATGGCAGTCACTCTGTGTAAAAACCAGTACCCCGTTCAATCCCCTAGATTAGGTAGCCGGCCCCGTGAGGTACGGGATAAGGCTAGGGGAGATGATGATGAATCTCAGTGAGATATTTTGATACGAAAATATTAGATTTTTCCTTCCATGCTGGACTGGGAGAGATAGAAAAACATAGAATGTTCCAGCTGCCCTTCCTCCCGGGCATGCTGTAGAAGTCAGCGAAAGGAACTTGAGGGTTACAGTGTATTGTAATTTAGGCGATGGGCTGACAACCTGTCACTATAGCAATACATATTACAATCTAAAATTGCCCTAAATTTTTGTCAGACGTGGCGAAAACGCCTTTTACGAGGCGTTTAACGCTCTGCCTACCCCGTAAGGGATAAAGGCGTAATTTTATGTATGTATGTAAAATATTAGAAGACATGCCAATTCTTTCATATTCACTTCTTATTTGAATCATGCGTACCTTGTACGAAGCAGACTTTAAGTGCACGCTCCTGCCCTTGCTAGTGAGGGTGCACTTCAAGCGGAGAAGCAGTTCCCGACGCCCAGAGCCGTTTGAGCGCAAGGAGTCACGGATCTCGTCGTGGTCGCATGGGTGACTGAACTCGAACACGCTTTGGCCCATGATCTCCATCTGGAAATCGCAAAGGAAAATATTCATTAGTATATTTTTAAAATACATATTACCATCTAAAATTACCCTCAATATTTGTCAGACGTGGCGTAAAAGCTTCACTAAGCGTATTAGGCGCTGCCTACCCCGTAAGGGAAAAGGAGTGAATTTATGTATGTATGTATATTTTTAATGCTGGCCTGGGAGCGAGAGAAAAACATAGAATGTGCCAGCTGCATTTCTTCTCGGGCATGCTGTAAAAATCAACTAAGGGATACGAGGTTTCAGTATATTGTAATTTAGGCGATGGGCTGACCACCTGTCACTTCAGCAATATACGTACAAATATATCTTAAATAACCCTCAAAACTTTGTCAGACGTGGCGGAATGACCTATGTTTAGTTCGTTTACAATCTGCCTACCCCATTAGGGATAAAGGCGTGATTATATGTATGTATCTTTTTAAAGAGAGATTTATATGTCGCGGTTTGACCCATATTTTTACATAGCCATGTAAAAGTAGCAATCTAAATACCAAATTTCATCTTTGGTCAGAACTATACTAATCTCCAAATATAAGCCAATGTCAACATCCATCGTGACGGCAGTTAATGCGATTTTTAATAGTTTTGTTATCATGGATATTATTATTTAAATACAGCTCATTTCTACTCAAATACTATTTGATTTCCGGTTTTATATGAAACATTCTATATTGTATTGTATAATGTATTTAGGCTTAAGGTCTGAAGGCCTGTACATTCACCACTTTAGATAACATAAAACCTGAACTGAATAGAACGGCTTTGATTTTATTTTAAAATGTTAAACACACAATTCGCTGCTATATTCAAAATATAAAGTTACTAGGTCTCCCCTTCCAGTTTATATTTTATAGTTTTTAGTCTTTTCCATTTCAGCATGGATATAATAGTTTTCAACAATTGTAAGACACAATCTGTAAAAAGGACATGGAAAATTACTGCATCTAAATATTTTGCCCAAATCAGTCGGCCATTTTGTTTTAACAGCTTCGTGTCAATAACTATTTAATTGATCCAATATAATTCACAATTCTCATAATTACAAAGTGTCAGAGAATCAAAGTTTAATAGATTGCCCTATTAGACGCGACATAACACGAGGCGAGCGACCAATCGTGGCCTAGATGCGTATGCGTTGCGAACGGGCATGCATAATATCATGATGATGTTTTATGAAGCGAGAAGACATTATGTTATCATCATCATCTCCCTTGCCTTATCCCGTATCTCACGGGGTCGGCTTCCTTATCTAGGGGATTGAACGAGGGTACTGGTTTTTACACAGAGCGACTGCCATCTGACCTCCGCAACCCAGAAGGGAAACCAGACCCAATCCTAGATTAGGTCAGAGTTTTCAAGCCGCTAATGCTTAGCACTGGCCTCTGATATGGCTTAACGACTGATATCTACGGTATTAAACGATATTAACCGGGACCAACGGCTTAACGTGCCTTCCGAAGCACGGAAAAAGCACCGAATAAACCTACATATGAAATTCGATAACCGAAAAACACATTGGTAAGTGGTGGGATTCGAACCATGACCTCCCGCTCAGGAGGCAGCGGCCCTATCCACTAAACCATCGGGCCCTTAAGAAAACATTATGTATGACCCCTTTTGGTTGCTAGCTAGGTAAACCACATAGTATGGAAGCCGCAAACATTGACTACCAATAAATAACTTACTTAGCCATACACTTTATTCGAACGTTCTTCGTGTCGATAACTATTTAATCGGACCACCATTATAAGTATCAGAGAATCAAAGTTTAATAGTTTGTCCTATTAGGTACGTCATAGCACGAGGCGAACGACCAATCGTGGTCTAGATGCGCTTGCGTCGCTAACGGGCATGCATAATACAGTGGCGATGTTTTATGATGCAGTGAGAAGACATTGTGACCCCATTTGGTGGCCAACGAGGTATAGAAGAAACCACTGGTTGGAACAGAAACATAAAATCACGCCTTTATCCTTTACAGGGTAGGCAGAGCGTAAAACGCCTCGTAACAGGCGCTTTCGCTACGTCTGACAAAAATGAGGGTAAATTTTAGATTGTAATGATTTGTATTGCTGTAGTGACAGGTTGTCAGCTCATCGCCTAAATTACAATACACTGTAACCCTCGAATCCCTTTTACTGACTTCTACAGCATGCAGCAGGCAGCTGGCAAATTCTATGTTTTTCTATCTCACCCAGTCCAGCATGGAATATAACCCATAATAAATATTAGTATCACTTCTACCACAGGTTGCTTATAGCGCGGCGGGCGCCCTTTTACTTTTCTGTGCTTCTACTTTGTTTCTACTATAAATTTTAATTAGGATCATTCTTGTTCATCTCCCTAGCCTTATCCCGTATCTCACGGGGTCGGCTTCCTAATCTAGGGGATTGAACGAGGGTACTGGTGTTATTTGTATTTTTATTTCAATTCCTCACCCTCTGAATTTCCTACCAATATAAGATTAGATTCCAAAATAAAGCAAGATAAGGTCTAATCCAGCCTTTAAACTACATTGTTACCTCATCGATCTTCAAAATCCTGATAAACAAGCTAATACCAACAAACAGACCAACTGACAGCTGTTCCGTGCTAGGATTTTATTGACAGTACAACTGCAAGGTTGATCGCGATCCGAGTGTAACGACCTCGCTCAGAATAAACTAAATCAACTAAAATTTCCGTTGACTATTTAGGTATAATGTTTTTTTTTATGGCGATTCCTTCTGGTAGTATTGGCTATAAGTACTAGCCAGAGGTGACAGAATCGATTATGAAGCGAGCTGACCCACAAGCCTGAAAAGTACTTGAGAGGGTTTGTCCCTTAGTCGCAAAATGTCCTTTCGCAGAATGTCCCTTTGAGATTTGTCTACATCTTTTCAGTAGCTGCTCGCTATTGAAATATATGTATAAAGTAGGGGCATTTTGCAAAGAAGACATTTTAAGAAAATGGACATAATGGAAAGATACGATTTGCGAAAGGGACATTATGAGAAAAGGACATTATGCGAAGTAACGCTTCGTGGGCGGAAGAAGATACAGTTTTCCTTCCTACGCACGCATATGATTTTTTTATGAGAAATGGTTTTTTAAATGCGGTTATTTAGTTAGTCTATCGAATTCAATTGAATGTGCTAAAACGAAACATTTGTATATCCAGCTACCAATTAGCGCATTGCGATATCGGATTCTTAGAAAACACAAAAAGTGCGAAACAAAACACACATTATACGAAGAAAAAATAAATAATATTCAGCAATTTATTCAGACCGGTTTTATTCTATTCTTTTTTTTTATATATATTTGATAGGCAATCATTTGTCCGCCATCTCACGTGATGGTAAGTGATGATGTAGACTATGATGGAGCATGATTGCCTAGAAAATGCCTGTTCACTCTCGCCTTGAAAAGGCCCAGGTTATAACGTTCCGGAAATAGATCCGCAGGCAGGGAGTTCCACACTTTGGCCGTTCGCATTAAAAATGTAGAAGCGTACCGCTTTGTGCGAAAACTTGGAATGTCGACAACATAAGGGTCAATAACGCGTCATACGAATTCAGCGTTGCCGTTCCTATACCTATTGCTACGGACATAAATCATTCAATAGATTCGACGTTCTCAAATAAAAGTTACGTATCAAAGTCCACTTCACATCTACATTTAAGCGAAATAGGTTCGTACGTACGTATAATCACGCCTTTATCCCTAATGGGGTAGGCAGAGCGTAAACGACCTAAACAAAGGCCGTTCCGCCAGGTCTGACAAAGATTTGAGGGTTATTTATGATAGATTTGTAGATATATTTCCACAGTGATAGGTTGTCAGCCTATCGCCTAAATTACAATATACTGAAACCCTCGGATCCCTTAGCTAGTTTTTACAGCTTGCCCGGGAGGAAATGCAGCTGGCACATTCTATATTTTAGTTTTAATAGGTTCAGAGTGTAATATTCCAGGTGTAAGGTACAGCGTCCCGCATATTGATAGGGGTTGCTCAGTCAGCGACACTGAACAACTATCGGCAGTTTTTTTATTCAGGAGGCGAAAAAAAATGGCTTTTCAATACAAATTGTCTAAACGAGGTGAACACTTTGTATGGACAAGCCATTTATTTTTTCACTTCCTGAAAAAAAAAAACCTGCTGAATCTTTGACTGAGCAACCCCTATCAGTTTGCCGGACGCCGTCCCTTACACCTTTTATTGATCTTGTCTGCTATTAAATATTTTCGTTTCCACTCAGTATAGTAATTCCTTGTGGGGTGCCAGGAATGGATAGTAGTATGCATCACCAAGGAGTGATAAAAGTCGTCCATAATATGTAGGTAGATGATCCTCGTCTCTTTAAAGCAAGAATGAACTAAACGGGCATATTCTAGTGAGCTGCATCGTCGACTCTACCTTTGTTGCCTTAGATTATAGTCAAGAGCTTCCTTCGCGGTCAAGAGCGAAACCGTTAGGCTCCTGTATGTGAGGTGTCTAGTATCAGACCCCACTAAAACAAATTTGGCAAAATGTCGGCAAAAGGAAAAACAAAAAACAACTACTGTTTTAGCGGATTTTGCAACGAAACCTCTCTTTTCATGACATTTTTATCAGGGTTTTAGAGAATTTTGCTACTGGATGTTCAAGTTGAGCGTACTATACAGTGACATTATCAGTTGCTTGAACGTCCGCCTCTCTGTCCACATTGCCGCAACGCCCAGCGGCAAACCGGCAGAATTGTGTAGGAGGCTTTTAGATGAAAAAACTGCTCACCTGAGAGACACCGAGATGATCAGCGATATTCTCACTGCAGTAGACGATGTCCCCTTGCTGGGATAGCACCAGGACGAAGCCATCTAGAGCCTTCATGTAGGACAGCTCTGAGGATATCTCCTCCAGGCCTTTTGGGTCGGCGATCTTCGGGGCATCTGACTCCGTCTTCGGCACTGGAATAGAAATCAAGTTAACCTTCAGAAAAAAAAGAACATTACAGAATTTACCTTACTTACATCATCTCCGTAGCCTTATCCCGTTTCTCACGGGGTCAGATACCTAATCTAGGTTATAGAACGAGGGTACTGGTTTTTACACAGAGCGACTGCCATCTGACCTCCGCAACCCAGACGGGAAACCAGACCCAATCCTAGATCAGGTCAGAGTTTTCAAGTCGCCAATGCTTAGCAATGGTCTCTGATATGGCTTGACGACTGATATCTACGGTATTAAACGATATTAACCGGGACCAACGGCTTACCGTACCTTCTGAAGCACAGAAAAAAACGCCTAATAAACGTACATATGAAATTCGAAAACCGAAAAACACATTGGTACGTGGTGGGATTCGAACCACGACTTCCCGCTCAAGAGAGCGGCCCTATCCACTACACCATCGGGCTCTTCTCTTCATTGCACACTCTTACATACATACATAAATCACGCCTTTATCCCTAATAGTAGGCATTGCACACTCTTAAACAGATAAAATTCAGGTCAGGACTATCTTTACTTTAGAAGCGTGTTAGAATCGACACGAAATGGTAGAGAGTAAATATGAGAGCAGAAATGTAATAGAACTTTTATAGAACCTTAGAACTATAGATACATACATACATACATATAATCACGCCTTTATCCCTAATGGGGTAGGCAGAGCGTAAACGACCTAAACAAAGGTCGCTTCGCCGCGTCTGACAAAGTTTTAAGGGTTTTTTAAGATAGATTTATACGTATATTGCTGTAGTGATAGGTTGTCAGCCCATCGCCTAAATTACAATATACTTAAGCCCTCAGATCCCGTAGCTGGTTTTTACAGCATGCTCGGGAGGAAATGCAGCTGGCACATTCTATGTTTTTCTCTCATTCCCAGGCCAGCATGGAAGCTCAGAACTATGTTTATATAATAATGTTTTTTTATCGTCTAGTTTACCCTGTAAGTTAAACTATCACGATACATGCATATATACATATAATCACGCCTTTATCCCTAATGGGGTTGGCAGAGCGTAAACGATACGAAAGATTCATATCACGATACGTATTCATAATACCCAGAAAATGTAGCACCAACTCCAGTTTCTAAAAATAAAACTCTTAGCTCGAAATAGTGACGTAGTATTTATGTAAATTACCAATAACCGTAACTATTTCTAAGTATCGCAAAGAAAGAACTGCAAAGTATTAAATTGTTTATTACTCATTTCCCGGTAAAACTGGAAGTAATGATTCTATTTGCAGTCTTTCCGGGAAACTAATTGTATAGAGTTCTGTAATAATATAATGTAATTTATAGACAAAATCCTTTGATTATGTATGGAATGTGGGATGTGGCTCTTTCTGATGCACCACGCAAGACAGTATTGTAATTAAAATTGAGATTTGCATAATAGCGAATGATTAAATTTTTATATACTAATTCTTATGACTATACTGTACAAGCCATTTTGTTTCATTAGTAATAGTAACTTACATTCTGGACTGGGAGCGAGAGAAACACATAGAATGTGCCAGCTGCATTTCCTCCCGGGCATGCTGTAAAAACAAGCTAAGGGATGCGAGGGTTTCAGTATATTGTAATTTAAGCGATGGGCTGACAACCTGCCACTACAGCAATATACTTACAAATCTATCTTAAATAACCCTCAAAACTTTATTAGACGTGGCGGAACGACTTTTGTATAGGTCGTTTACGCTCTGCTTACCCTGTTAGGGATAAAGGCGTGATTATATGTATGTAGTAACTGTAACTGAAACACTGATATTGACGATAAGTCTTTCTATTGTATCGACTTCTCTATCTTTGAAGTGGAAAACCACGAGACGGCTAAAGCATACATACATACATACATAAATCACGCCTTTATCCCTTACGGGGTAGGCAGAGCGTTTAACAAAAAAATATTTAAATTTAAATAAAAATTGAGGGCAATTTCAGATTGTAATATGTATTGCTTTAGTGACAGGTTGTCAGCCCATCGCCTAAATTACAATACACTGTAACCCTCGAGTCCCTTTTGCTGACTTCAACAGCATGCCCGGGAGGAAGGGCAGCTGGAACATTCTATGTTTTTCTATCTCTCCCAGTCCAGCATGGAAGAACTAAAGCATCTACAACAAAAGTCCGGCGTCTGCATCTAATGTGCAGGGACTTACCAGGATACATAATGAGCCCATGACGCCAGTGACGTCATTGCGGTTTAGCATCATAATTTATGGAATTGAGTTCCATGGCGCGACTCGGCGTGTGCCATATTGATGAGTTTGTGGTCTTTAATGAGGAAAACAAAGCCTTCTTTGATAACGAAAATAATGCGAAATTACCATGAAGGAAGAGTACATGATTTTGTTTTGACTGGTATTGGTATTTAGGCTAGAGTTTATCTGTAGTTAGAAAGGCTTTTCTAGCTGCTATTGCAGTTTATAGACCTTTGTCGAATTAAAGGAGTCAATAAAACTGATACATACATACATACATAAAATCACGCCTTTATCCCTTACGGGGTAGGCAGAGCATAAAACGCCTCGTGAAAGGCGCTTTCGCCACGTCTGACAAAAATTGAGGAAAATTTTAGATTTAATGTGTATTACTGTAACCCTCGAGTCCCTTTTGCTGACTTCAACAGCATGCCCGGGAGGAAGGGCAGCTGGAACATTCTATGTTTTTCTATCTCTCCCAGTCCAGCATGGAAGAAAAATAAAACTGATACTTATGAATTTATAGAACAGATGCTGATTTCAATAGACGATTTTCATTTTTGCAATGTTTGGTACAACAGTGTACGTAAGTGCAGCTAAAGTTGTTATTTTATCAGCAGAGTGCAGTATTCTATTATGCAATAGGAATAGGGTACTCACCAACGCCAACTAGAAAAAAAAGAATCTGTTGTTTTTTTTATTAGAATTGAGTTTGTTCTTGACTCTAGACACTAGGTCAGGGATGACCGTGACAGAGTGGACGATGGTGCGAGTTCACCCATAAGATACCAGTTATAACACTGGAAATCTCATATATCGACGGAACACAGCAAGCTGTTTGGCGCCGGACGCTGGTGAGGGGTTGAAACATCACACACGCTTTATGAGTGAACTAGAGATGCTAGAGAGGCAAGACACTAAGCTGTGACGTCAGCAACCAGGGATTACGCCTAATTATAATTAGCAATAAATCAGCTGATAATAGCAGAATTAAGTACGCACAGCTATCTTTATCTTTCTTTAACAATGTATGAATATTACTAGTGTTAATGTCAAATTCAAGTACCTTTTCATGTGCAATTCACGATAGGGCCGTTGTTACGCAGTTTTATCAGATAATGTTTAGTATAATTACTTCTAATACTAAATAAACTCCAATAGTAAATATAGCGTGAACTGGAAAAACAGCGCAAGAGGCGGAACTTACTAAAATGATCTAAGTAATCTTTACCATAAGAGTCAATTTGCATTGTCCTACAATCATGTATTCATGTGGTATTTCAGCAAATAATTAAATTAACACAACATTCATAAAATTTTACAACTTGCTATGTTTTAAAACACGTTTGATTTGCGTAAGACCAGCATAAATGTTTGTAACGATAAATTATTTGGTTATTAAAGTGTGACTGACGTTTTACAGGAAAATAATAAAGTATCAAACCGGTTCTGTAGGTACCTGTTATCATCCAGTTCTGATTGATCCGACTTTTATACATTGACCTTATCGCCTCAACCTGGTAAATAAAGGGACTCTGAAGATCTAAAGATCCAACACTACTCTTTTAGATTCGATCTCTTTTGACTTGACACGTAGAGCCACTAAAAGATCCGGAGTATTCCAGTAAAAGATCAGGAGCCGTTGTTTTGATTAACTCGAACTCCAATGAGCATGCTAAAGAGTAAATCTCGCATGGAAAAAATGTATAAATATCGCATGCGAAAGTTTTGAATTAGATTCAAGTGTTTCGAAAATACGGCCCCTAATCTTAGTCGTTTGACTTGTCGAAATCTATCAAAGAATACTTACGCAAAGACACGACATCTCTAACACGTAGGTAAGATATCGCCAGTCGTGTCACAGATGCTTTATCCAGCTGTTCCGCCTCTTCCCCTCTGGCTGGTAATGCTGCAGTCAGCTCTGAGGAGATATGCAGCTCTTTGGTGCACCTACATCGCTCTGCTTGTAAATATTGCGGAATACTTACTCAAAGACAAGCCATCTCTAACACGTAGGTAAGATATCGCCACCCGCATGACACTGGCTTTATCCAGCTGTTCGACCTCTTCCCTCCTGGCTGGTAGAGTTGCAGTCAGCTCTAAGTAGATCTGCAGCTCCTTGGTGCGCCTACATCGCGCAACTTGTAAATGTCGAAGAATACTTACGCAAAGACACGAGATTTCTAACGCGTAGGGAAGAGATCGCCAGCCGCATTACGCTGGCTTTGTCCAGCTGTTCCACTTCCACCCTCCTGGCTGGTAGAGCTGTAATCAGCTCTGAGAAGATATGCAGCTTTTTGGTGCGCTTACATAGCGCATGTTTGTAAAAGTCTGGCGAATAATACCTACTCACGCATAGACACAAAATCCTTAACACGTAGATATGATATCGCCAGCCGAATCAGAGATGCTTTATCTAGCTTTTCGACCTCTTTCCTACTGGCTGGTAGAGTTGCAGTCAGCTCTAAGTAGATCTGCAGCTCCTTGATGCACCTAAATCGCGCTGCTTGTAAATGTCAAAGAATACTTACGCAAAGAAACGACATCTCTAACACGTAGGTAGGATATCGCCAGTCGCATCACAGATGCTTTATCCAGCTGTTCGACTTCTTCCCTCCTGGCTGGTAATGCTGCAGTCAGCTCTGAGAAGATCTGCAGCTCCTTGGTGCGCCTACATCGCGCTGCAACGCGGGACTTCTCCTTCCGCTTCTCATTATTCCTGGGAGCAAAAAAGAGAGATGGACGTCAGAATAAAAAAATAACACTTCCAATATGTTGTCGATGGTTCAAGAAAAGTGAGCATATTCGTTTGTTTTTGCTTCGAAATAAAAGTAAGCTTGGAATATGATAAGCTTAGTTTCAGTTAACATTTGGAGTAAGATAAGATTTTTATAGATAACGCTACACGTTCTTCTTCTGTCGAGTGGGTATCGAGTCTATCGACCCGACGCTACACGTTTCAATGGCGAAAATAAAATAAACCCATAACCATAATGCCGTCATGATTATGATTAGACTGAAATCTTTTTACAGGTACACTAATGTTTAATTTTTACCATTGATATTTAATGAATATATATATTATATCTTAATTTAAATAGTAATTAAAATAAATAGCATCTTTTTATTGATCAACAAATCGGTTAGGATTTAAAATTATATTGCATCAGGGAGTTTCAGAAATATCTTCTCGGAACAAGCAATTCTTGGAATATTAAACTGTTCAACAGAAGGAGACTGAACATCATGAATGATGACGTCACAAAGATTTATCTCAAGTACAAGTCGTTGTACAAAAGTGAGTACCTTTTCGAGACACCACATAGTTTGCTTTTGTTCTCCGAGAGGCCTGGGACACCAGGAATACACATTTTCACACTTTTAAACAACTATTTTTAATAAAACTTTAGGATATCTAAGACAAGTCAATTCATCACAAAACCACTAAGTGGAATAGCGGCAATTTGAGAATCTTTACCCCATTAATTTGTAATTAAAAGGTACATCGCTGCTCCTAATAGGATACTTAACAAATGCGTCACAAAAATGCATTTGGTAACGAACTAAAGAATTATTGTTGTAGTTTGGCAGGTTCTTAGCGAGCAAGTAACGTCTAGTCAGTGTTGCCACCATAAAATATATTATTGTATAGGTTGCCAGCATAACATACGGGGTGTAAGGGACAGCGTCCCACAAAATGATAGGGGTTGCAACGTCGACACCGAAAAACTACACCAGAAAATTATTTCGGGAAGTGTGTTTTTTTTTACTTTTCCATACATAATGTCCTCCCTCGTAAAACTTCCTGGTGAAAGTTGTTCAGTGTCGATGACTGAGCAATCCCTATCAGCTTATGGAAGCTGTGTCCCTTACACTCGGTATATTTCAGGAAATATGCCACTTATTTTATTTTTACTTTACACAACTTTGTATGAAAAATTCTGCACTAAAATAATTTCAAAGCGATTTACAGTTGAGCGGAAAGCTATACCTACTTTTGTAATAATTTAATCATTTATTGGTTGTTCTGGCAATACTTATGAGGCAGTTTTAATCGGCCGAAGTGCTTGTTTCCATGCCAAGACTATTTAAAAAAAAGCATTAATTCCAACTGTGCAGTAATGTATGTCATCATAGCAACTAATAAAATATTCCACTGGTGTGGTTGCCGCTATCATGCTATACAAACAGTTGTCTACACTGTGTTAATTGATTATTCGTCGATTTCCTAAAATAATTTGAGTATGATAGATAATAGAGTAGTCATAGAGAAAACGTGTACCGGGTGTAAGGGACAAGGTCCCGCAAACTGCTAGGGGTTGCTTAGTCAACGAAACTGAACGATGCTTTCAGGATTTTAAAAATAAATAACTTACAAAATAATCAACTCAGTCAGACAATTTATATGGATTTTTATTTTACTTCCTGAAAAAAAAAAACCGATAGTTGTTCAATTCCGTTGACTGAGTTACCCCTATCAGTTTGCGGGACGCTGTCCCTTACACCCGGTATGAGCTTGAATGTAACCTGTTCAAAAATACTACTAACAAAACAAACGGCGTGATTAATCGGTTTAATAGTTATGGATCGTAACGATAACTGGTTTAGGAATTTTATTTTATGTCTCAATATTTCTTAGAGAAGCTTTAAAATTTTACTTTTTGTTTTTTTTAAATACATTTAATCACGCCTTTATCTTTAGTGGGGTAGGCAGATGGTAAAAGACCTAAACAAATGTCGTTCCGCCACGTCTGACAAAGTTTTGAGGGTTGTTTAAGACAGATTTGCAGGTACATTGCTGTAGTGACAGGTAGTCCGCCCATCGCCTAAATTACAATAAACTGAAATCCCTTAGCTGGTTTTTACATCATGCCCGGGAGGAAATGCAGCTGGAACATTCTATGTTATTCTCTCGTTGCCAGGCTAGCATGGATGAAATGTTTTGTTTTTTTATGCATGAAATTACTATCTCCCTATGACATTATCAACAAGTAGCTCTAAAGAATGAATCACAATGTTCCTTCATTTAGTTAGTAAGCGCAGACTTTACGTCTTTTGATAAGAAATGTTTATCAGAACAAGTGGCTTTTAGTAATGTGATAGCTAAGGAAGTGTTGCTAGTCACAATATAAAGTTTAGACCGCACTAGGACGTAGCTGCAGCGGCGCTACACTGCGCGTCAAATGTTTTTTTGTATGAAAATGTATGAGATGTACCGCACTGAAGCGGCACTGGAGCTGAAGCAAAGCGGCGCGGCGCTTCACGGCGAGGCAATGTCAGTTCATACATTTTGACAGATTTTGTCACGCAGTGTCGCGCCGCTGCAGTGTCATGCCGCGCAGCGCCGCGCTTCTTCGCTGCAGCTACGTCTTAGACCGGTCTAACTTTAATTTTTGAGTGTCCTCAAATGTTATGTAAGACCGAAATATATTGTTAGACTGTATTACGGTAAAATCAGATAAACAGACTTCATAAACAACATTTTTAGATAGAGTACATACATACATATCCTCACGCCTTTATTCCTACTGGGGTAGGCAGAGCGTAAACGACCTAAACAAAGGTCGTTCCGCCACGTCTGACAAAGTTTTGAGGGTTATTTAAGATATATTTGTAGGTATATTGCTATAGTGACAGGTTGTCAGCCAATCGCCTAAATTACAGTATACTGAAACCCTCGGAGAGATAGGACTTAGATAGAGTGGTGAGCAGAATTATCTACCGACTTCATACATCCTCATTTATTTTATTTATTTAACTTTGTGCACAAAAATGTTACAAGGGCGGATTTAACGCCAAAGGCATTATCTACCAGTCTACCTTAGGGCATGTGGAAATGCATTCGGGATATGTAGCCCGCCCAGTCGAATTTGAGCTTGACAGCCTGTTTCCCTACGTCTATGACTTTAGTTTTGGAGCAGAGGGTGGTGTTTCTGTTGCGATCTAAGTATCTTACCGATAATTTTCCAGCTAAAATTTGTACTTACTGCCTGCGTCTGTATTTCCGAATGCATACAATACAACCTTCAACTCCTCAAAGTTAGAGTGACCTGGCATCTTTTGAGTGAGCTCGCTCTATCGTCGACTCTGTATCTGTCGTCCCTGACTTAGACTAGAGTCAAGAGCAGACCATTTAAAAAAACTGTTGGTAACTCTTTAAGAATTATTAATATATTTCATTGACCATTACCGAGGTCTCCATTGACGCCAGAAATTACAACGCGGCTCACGTCTCTTGGCAACTGCGTCATTTGTAACTCCCGTCTCGATTATTAGTTTCACATGCCGCTTGTCACCCATAGTAATGTGGTCAATGTATGTGCCTTATAGGCCTAGTGGTCAGGGCGTTTGGATTCCATTCGGAAGGCATTGATTCAATTGGTGATGGGATTTTTAGACTACAATATTAGCTTCGCTAGCTAGCTATTTTTATGTCGTTTGCGCTCTGCCTACCCCATTAGGGATAAAAGCGTGATTATATGTATGTATCTATGTAATATTAGCTTCCGATTGGATGCCACAACAACGTACGTATGTATGTATGTAAGCTCTTTATTGTACCTTAAAAATCTTAAAACTAGAATACAAGAAAAATAAAACAATAGTGGCACAAAGACGGACTTATCCCGTTAAGGGATCTCTTCCAGTCTACCTTTAATAACACCCAGAGGAGACAATTATGCTTGCAGGTAAACTAAGATATGTTCTTGAAACGGTTATATAACGTGACATGTACAAAATAGTATACCTAACAACACAAACTTATCAACGTCATCCTATCCTAGCGAGAGACCAAAGATGAGATGAGGGGATGAATTAACAAGGTATGAATCGAAATGGTCGGAGATAGGAAAATACAGGCAAGTCTAGAATAAGAGAGGGGGCAGGCTAGGCTATAGCTAAGTAAAGTCTATAGACCTTTGTCCAGAAGTTTCTGCGGTATCGGCTAGTATATTGGTGACTTCGTTACCCATATTTTTTGGTTATTTTGGTTTCTGTTTGTATGATACATTTGTGTATTTTAAAATTTGTTTCAATAATGAAAAAATAAAAAATATGCGTTATTCCTATCAACAGAAATAGCACCAAGTACCTGTGTGCTTTTTAGCAAAAACTGAAAAGTGCACTTGTAACATAGTCGTCGGTAGGCATACATATATAATCACGCCTTTATCCCTAATGGGGTAGGCAGCGCGTAAACGACCTTAATAAAGGTCGTTCCGCCACGTCTGACAAAGTTTAGAGGGTTATTTAAGAAATATTTGTAGATATATTGCTGTAGTGACAGTCTGTAGGCATGTTAGATATAACTATCTTATCCTTAGATACATTTGTCCGACAGACGGTCGAGTTTGGTAGTCTTATCAGAGAATGCATTAAAAAGTGATAAATCAATAATACAATAAAATACAATCAAAATCAGCTGTTCCCATCGTGTCTATACACATGACCAATCGATGTACAAGTTTAGTAGCAGAGGTTAAGTTAGATATAATAGTCCTCCCACCATTTTTAGTGATGGCGGCCAATCTCCCAGAGGTCGGATCTGTGCAGAACTAGTTTCTAGTGCCTAAGTGTTTGCGCTACACACAGGTGCATTCTCTATTCCTTCAGTCTCTTATTCTGATGGGACAGATTGACTGACACGACACAACAGTTGATCAGCCTGTAATGTCCTAACCAAACTAGAAACAACAACACAAAGTCATTGTCCTCCGCCGGGAATCGAACGGGACCGGGACCTACGGGTCGAGACCTCATAGCTCAGACCGCTAGACCACGGATTCGGTAAGTTAGGTATAGGTAAGCCAGTTAGATCATTAACCAATAAAATTTTAGGTGTAATTTTTTTTACTACAACAATGGCTTCCATGGCTACAAATTCTTACAAGGACGTCGATTCCCGATACACCGCTTCATTCGAGCTTTGCCTAGCAAGTTTCTCTGACAAATAATAGCAAATCTACGTACAAAGGCTGGCTGATGCGTAAAAGTTGTCGCAGCTACATTTTGTTTGACCAAAAATATTTTTATAAATCTTAGTTCCCTAAGTAACATAAAGATACTAGTACTAGTAACGTATACAGGGTGTAAGGGACAGCGTCCCGCAAACTGATAGGGGTTGCTCAGTCAACGGCACTGAACAACGTTTTAACAGGATGTGATAAAATAATATAAAAATAAAACGCATTGGCTTTTCCATACAAAATGTCCACCTCAATCAGACATTTTTGTTTTTGAAAAGTTATTTTTTTTCGTCCTGAAGGATTTCCTGGTGTTCAGTCTCATTAACAAAGCAACCCCTATCAGTTTGCGGGACGCTGTCCCTTACAACTTGTAAAGAATGCACAACACCAATAAAAACCTTATCTATTACATTGCATACTTGTTTGATAAGGGCAGAACCGGTGCACTATCTAAATCTAAGTATCAGTACTTGTTTCTAGTGAAGTGCATGAAGGGCATGTCTGCAAGACGGAAGTACTTATCGCTCGTTGCAGCTGCAAGTCGCAGACGCAAGTGGCTTGCAAAGATGTCGCTTTATTTATATCTTCCTGTTCATATGAAATACTATGGGCTACACTAAGGTTGCATATGACCAGTAAAGAATCTTATCTATACATTTCATTCTCGAAAAGAAAAAGGGCATAACCAGTGCAGCATCAGTACTTGTTTCTAGTGAAGTGGGCATGTCTGTAAGACAGAAGTACTTATCGCTTATTGCAGTTGCAAGTCGCAGACGCAAGTATCTTGCTAAAATGTCGCTTATTTATATCTTCCTGGACATTATGAAACACTTTGGTCTAAACTAAGGTTGCATATGACCAGTAAAGAATCTTATGAATACGAGATTAAGGTAAAGGGCATAACCAGTGCACTATCAGTACTTGTTTCTAGTGAAGTAGGGATGTCTGCAAGGCGGAAGTACTTATCGCTCTTTGTAGTTGCAAGTCGCAGACGCAAGTATCTTGCAAAGATGTCGCTTTATTTATATCTTCCTGTTCATATGAAATACTATGGGCTACACTAAGGTTGCATATGACCAGTAAAGAATCTTATGTATACGAGATTAAGATAAAGCGCATAACCAGTGCAGTATCAGTACTTGTTTCTAGTGAAGTAGGGATGTCTGCAAGGCGGAAGTACTTATCGCTCTTTGTAGTTGCAAGTCGCAGACGCAAGTATCTTGCTAACATGTCGCTTATTTATATCTTCCTGGACACATAAAGACTTATTAAGACATCTTAACATACATATGTTAGCGAATGGTAGCAAATCGTAGTTGCAATAATCACGACTTAACTAATATAAGCACAGAAGAGTAAAAGGAGTGGTAGCGACTTCTCAAATCAGTGAATATAAGGCTATACCTGTCTTTTTCTATCATGAGAGCACAGAAAGTGACGGCAATCATTTTTGTCTTTAGATTGTCAGCCTTTCTTTCATCATAAAGGGTTTTGCCCTTGATTGCTTGAGGGACGATAGAGACAGAGTCGACTATATAGCGAGCTCTCCCAGATAATGTCTGTTCACTAACTTTGAAAAATTAAGGGTCGAACGCATTCGGAAACACAGACATCATTATCATCTCTCTAGCCTTGTCCCGTATCGTACGGGGTCGGCTTACTAATCTAGGCAATTGAACGAGGGTACTGTTTTTTCACAGAGCGACTGTCATATGACTTCCGCAACTCAGAAAGGAAACCAGACCCAATCAAAGATTAGGCGGCATACTAAAATAAAAGGGAAACTTTTTGATATATTTGGATATTCGGCGGTTGTTGTTTTTAGGATAAACAGAGCAGAAAAAGATAATCTGCAAATCTTCTTATGGGTACCGCTAAGTCACCGTCACAGGTCAAAACCCTTAAAACCACAAGAACAGGTAAATATCCCAGAAAAACTGTGCTACATTTGCAACGCTGTTATTTAAAAAATGTTTTGTTTACATATATAAACAGTTTCGTCCATGCTGGACTGGGAGCGAGAGAAAAATTTAGAACGTGCCAGCTGCATTTCCTCCCGGGCATGCTGTAAAAACCAGCTAAGGGATCCAAGGGTTTCAGAATATTGTAATTTAGGCGATGGGCTAACAACCTGACACTACGTCAGTATACCAACAAATGTATCTTAAATAATCTTCAAAACTTGTCAAACTTTGCTGTCGTGGCGGAACGACCTTTGTTTAGGTCGTTTACGATCTGCCTACCACATTATGCATAAACAGTCAGACAATCCTTACTATCTGATAGAGCTCGCAAATTGACCTTCTGAATGTATTATAGCTATCATAACTAATAAAATTTGGTATCATTGACTACTTGTTTGTTTATACTTTATACAATACAGAACACACGCAGTGAGATTTTAGCTCTTACGGTGAAGGAAATAAGAACCAAGCAATATGTACGTTTAGAGCGAGTATTCATAATAATTATACAAGTCCTTGACAACAACAGAAAAACAAGTGGACGGACAGCTAAATATGCCTAAGTAATTAACCTACTTACTAAAATTAGGGAGCACTTTCTAACTTTCTTTTCTTTTCGCCGTTGAAATGCGTTGAAATTGTTTTACTAATAAACTGACTGAAATGACTGGTAATCAAATACCTACCATTTTTATTACAAGTCCGAGATAAAGTATGAGATAATATGACTGAAAATATTTTTTCCGAGAAGTGTGTTATCGCGAATTTTGCGGATAACAGATTATTCGCA
The DNA here is from genome assembly GCA_949820665.1 of Scrobipalpa costella. Lineage (NCBI taxonomy): Eukaryota > Metazoa > Arthropoda > Insecta > Lepidoptera > Gelechiidae > Scrobipalpa > Scrobipalpa costella. The sequence goes on from OX463314.1 coordinate 6,388,412, forward strand.
GAACCAAAAACAGATGTATTTTTTAAACCATTTAAAATAGGAATTTTAAATATGACCCCAAGGTATTCAGTATTTATAAATTTATTTGTATAGATATAAGTAAACAGGAAATTAACACTAAAAACAAACACGGTCAATACAAAGTTTAGAATCACGAATAACGCTAATATAGGTTTATGTATTTCGGCTCACACGCACGATATGGCCGGACATACAGTCAAGAACACGCTAAGCTTGATACTTTAGACTTTGTACATACATATTTAGAAGTTAAAGGTTGAAACCAATTGGCTTAGTGATGATGGTTGGGAAAAGGGTAGCTACCGCCTGGTCGGGTGTTGTGACCAGGGGACCGAAGTCCGACTGGACAAGTTTGGAACTTGTATATTTGCAGATCGCTGAGAAAACTTCGATACCGCGGTACAGAACTTGTGTTTCTTGATGTGGCGCCATCTGTCGGCTACACATATATATAATCACGCATTTATCCCTCATAGGGTAGGCAGAGCGTAAAAGATCTAAAAGAAGCTCGTTCCGCCACCTCTAACAAAGTTTTGAGGGTAATTTTAGTTGTAGGTATATTGCTGTAGTGTCAGGTTGTCAGCCCATCGCTTAAATTGCAATATACCTGGCAAGGTTTTTACAGCATGATCAGGAAGAAATGCAGCTGGCACATTCTATGTTTTTTCTCTCGCTCCCAGGCCAGCATAGAAGGAAGGTCAGTAACATTCGCAAATTATGAGTGACGATAGCCCGACAGACGAAGCCAGTCCAGCATAGAAGACTAGGCTTTGTAGATTGAATTAAGAATTCAATCACTATAGGCGTAAGAGAGTATAACCTAACTTGTTTTAGACCGTACCGAGCGGGACGCACTGAGGAAAATTTCACCTCGAGATTTAAACGCTACAAAAAATACAGTTGAATATTAATGGAAGAGTAAATTAGGTGTTAGTTTTTATTCAGAAGCTACTGGATAATTGCTATAGACAGAGTAATAGAGATATAACGAGTTTTAAAACTATAGGTATACGCCTTTAATAAGGTTAAACGTTTGTTAATATGAACATTTGAGTATGTATTCAGATTAGTGTTAAATAAAATAATTACCTAGATAGTAGAGTTGGATATCGTTATCAAAAAAACATGAAGATTAATAACAAATTACATACATACATAAAATCACGCCTTTATCCCTTACGGGGTAGGCAGAGCGTTAAACGCCTCGTAAAAGGCGCTTTCGCCGCGTCTGACAAAAATTGAGGGCAATTTTAGATTGTAATGTGTATTGCTAATGTGTAGTGACAGGTTGTCAGCCCATCGCCTAAATTACAATACACTGTAACCCTCGAGTCCCTTTTAATAATAATAACAAATTAATGTTCTCCATTCTTCTTCTTCTTGCAGTGCCTCTTCATTACTGAAACTGCCTACGTGGTCTACTGGTCAGAGCCATGGGCTTACGATCCGGAGATCCTGGGTTCGATTCCCAGGGAGGAACACAATGTTGATATTTGACAATTGATCACTTTGTGAGGTTTTCCACAGTTTGGTTAGGACATAATCACCTGATTGTTTGAAAATATAAAGGATTCCGCGCTTCGGAGGGCAAGTTAAGCCGTCTGTCCCGGTCGCAGTCTTTGATGGTTGTTGTTGTTGTGTGGTTCCAAGTCAGAGGCCTAATAGCTGTGCTACTAGGCGTTTTGAAAACACTGACACCAGGGTTCCTCGGATTGTGTTGAGTTCAGTGGATTCTTGAGTCGACAAGAATCCACTTGCTAAGAAGAGGAACTGCAGACTAGCCGTCAGCTCCGCATACTTTTTTCTGTCTCTCAATACACTGGATAAAATGTCTTATCCTACATAGTTTTTATTTTGTTGTATTGTGTATGGACTAATCTATCTATCTAGTTTTAATTGTAATATACTGAAATCAATACAATAACAAAATTCTTTATTGTACAAAGAAACACATACAACAGAAATAAAAAGGAACAAACGTGACAGTACAATATAGGCGGCCTTATTGCTAAAGCAGCAATTTCTACCAGGCAACCTTTGGGTATAGAAATTGTACAAGCAGAAAGCGGGATAGTGCATATTACTACATATAATACTTGGACAACATTGACACACTATTAAATAAATATTTCAATTAAATATACTGATATACATCTTATGATAAACTAATACATAATATATCACTACATAGTACAAAACAAAGTCGCCTTCTCTGTTCCTACATCCCTATGTATGCTTAGATCTTCAAAACTACGCAACGGATTTTGATGCGGTTTCTTTTAATGGATGCAGAGATTCAAGAGGAAGGTTTATATGTATAATACATGCATAATATAGTAGAGAAAAACTGATGATTTGCGTGCGAAGCCGCGGCGGGTCGCTAGTGCTACATAAGACAGGATACTGTATGTTATATATCAGAGAAATTGGTACATATCGACGACAGGTACCTACATAAATTTTAATATTACCTTCATCCAAAATCAAGCCCTGTTTATTATTTATGAGAGCATACATTTGTCATCTTAAGCCGGTTCTATAACTTACGGTTTAACACACATTAAACACAATTCTCTTCCCAAAGGTGGGAATATGACGTAATATTACCTACACAAAAGCTTTCTCTCACAAGTGGGTAAAATAAACTATGTGAATTAATATACACTTTCAAAAACTGTGCTAACAAGACTTATTAAACAAATAAGCGATTAGCTGTAATTTCACTGACATTATTCGAAAAACTTTATTTTCGTTTGTAACCGGGTTACTTCAACAGCGGAGCGATATCATTTCAAGTTGAACTGTTTTTGGTAAAGTAAATAGATGACGAGTCCATTCTGCAGGAGCTGAACATCAAAAGCCGTCTCCTAGGCACATAATGCGATCGCCTAAACACAGCCTGGAGAAGTTAATAATTACTGGCCAAGTATGGGTATGCGAGCTCAAGGCAGAACGCCTATGCGTTGGTCGGATGCAATAAAGAAAGCAACAAACAGCTCCTTTCAAGACACAACCCATTTTGCCAGCTGCCGCTGGAGTTGGAGGAACGCTGCTGTCACGATCCTCAGCACTAAGGGACAGATAAGAAAGAAGCAGAAGAAATTAGATAAAAGCAAAATGTACATGGGTAATTCTTATCCAACGGTGGAACAGTTATATACAGTGAGTAAAACAAAATTGCTGACAATATTTTAGGGTGTGATTCTACCCATGAAACTAAACCACTTTCCCCAAGGAACATAGGTCGAAATATTAAAAAAATGCCCCTCACATACAAATTGCCTCGAGCCGCTGCCACAATTTGTATGGAGGGGCCGATTTTTCTTTTCGTATTTCGATCTAAGTTCGTTGGGGAAAGTTGTTCAGTTTCATGGGTAGAGTCACACCCAAAAATAAGGTCAGTAATTTTTTTTTACACCCTATTTAATAGTGCTTATAGTTTACATACAAGAATTTTCTTATCGTATAAATAGAATGCCGGTCGATCACAGCATGCATGTTTGAAACTAAAAGTTGACGCGTATTTGGGTCAATGTCAATATATGAAGGAATTATTGCTTAGGTTTAGTAGATTTCAACACTTCTAGTTACTACTACTGCGTAGATTTTTTTGATTAAAAAGGTAAAGTCATTAAGGTTAAAAAACTGTCGATATTTTGGAGTCCATATTTCGATAGATACCCATTGGATAATACGCTATTTTCCTACTAGTCAAATAAGAAAATTTCACAAACGCTTTTAAGTATGAAAATACTTAGTTATGACGTCACTCTTCAGTAAATAATGAGTACTCAAATCAATAACTGCTATATTTTTTACTCGATTATTAAATCTAAATGTGCTTTTATTTTTAAATGATGTATAAGATCCACAGTTTTTTAGCCATCACTTTTAAATATAAACGTTTTGATTTTTTTAAGCCACCCAGTCAAAATGCCCATACTTGCAAAGCCAGCTAAGAAAAGTTATCAGTTGATCTAAAAATTTGTTTCAGTTATCTCAAAGATGAATACCGTTTTAAGGCAAGCATTTAGCGACAAAAAAACATTTTACCGCTATATAGAACATTAACATTTATTGAATATTTCTTCCATGCTGGACTGGGAGAGATAGAAAAACATAGAATGTTCCAACTACCCTCCCTCCCGGGCATGCTGTAGAAGTGAGCAAAAGGGATTCGAGGGTTACAGTGTACTTTAATTTAGGCGATGGGCTGACAACCTGTCACTACAGCAATACACATTACAATCTAAATTTTTCCTTAATTTTTGTCAGACGTGGCGAAAGCGCCTTCCACGAGGCGTTTCACGCTCTGCCTACCCTGTAAGGGATAAATGCGTGATTTTATGTATGTATGTATGTATGCAATTTAGGCAAAAAGCTGACAACCTGTCACTACAGCAATATACCTACAAATCTATCTTAAATAACCCTCAAAACTTTGTCCGACGTGGCGGAACGACCTTTGTTTAGGTCGTTTATGCAGTGCTATAATGGCGTGATTGTGTATGTATGTTTGTAGAACATATCACTTTAGAGCCTCATCAATGAAATGACTTTGTTTTTGTCTTTTAGGTACAGTAAATATGCACGGACTGAAGATGCATGCAGTCTCAATTCATTTATTATATTATATTCACTCATTAATTGGTGTCCTAGCAACATGACTGACAATGACGTCTAGCAGACAATTGGCGATGATTGCGAATATCAAATGTGTCCCCAGTACACCAATTGAGGATTGAGGTTATGCTGACGTTCGTCTGACGGGTTGTCGTAATTTGCAAATATGACTGAACTTCCTTTCATGCTGGCCTGAGAGCGAGACAAAAACATAGAATATGCCAGCTGCATTTCTTCCCGGGCATGCTGTAAACATGCTGCATGTGGTACGAGTCTACTCTAAGTATCATTATCATATCCCTAGCCTTATCCCGAATCTTACGGAGTTGGCTACCTAATCTACCTACCTACCCTACGTATATATGTTCAATATTCCCCAAAGTTTAGGCAACCGCCACAGCAATCGATAGACGGTAGAATGTAGGTATCAGTTGTTGGGATCTAAGTGATCGATGTAGATATCGATTAGATTTTCATCGAATTGGTAGAATATGACTCTGTTTCGTCCATGCTGACCTGGGAGCAAGAGAAAAACATACAATGTGTCAGCTGCATTTCCTCCCGAGCATGCTGTTAAAACCAGCTACAGGATCCCAAGGTTTCTGTATATTGTAATTTAGGCGATGGGCTGACAACCTGCCACTACATAGCAATATAGGTATATATTTATATTTTTAGGTACAAATCTATCTTAAATAACCGTCAAAACTTTGTCAGACGTGGCGGAACGACCTTTTTTTGGGTCGTTTACGCTCTGCCTACCTCATCAGAGATAAAGGCGTGATTATATGTATGACCCTGATCAACACAAAGATGCGAACTCTACCTAAACGTAACTTAACGAAGTTACACAACACAATACTGATTTAAAATGTAAATTGGTTCGACAATTGAACTTTGCCTCATGAATCTTACGATGATTTGAAATAAACAATGAAGATACAAGTTTTCCTCAAACACGCGTGTTTTGCTCAAAAAGCAATTATGCAACGATCAATAAGCAATTAGATCTAAGATACCTACGTGAGCTGAAGTAAGTGACGCTAGTTATTCTTATTAAGGGCAATTTATAAAAGGTCCTTTGTGTAAACAAAGTGAAGGAGGTATAATATTTTTTTTCATTTAGGTCAAGTCAGTGTTGTCCAAAATAGGCTGAATAAAACGAATTAGATTTTAACACTATTGATAAACAAGTGTTATTCATAATTAAAACTGATCGGCTTCTTGTTTGTATTGAAAGGAGGGTTAGACCTCGTCGTTAAACCTTCCGATAAACGATCACACAAGAACAAGCCCCAGCGTCGACTACAGCGCCACCTGCCGTGCTCTCGGCGCGGGCGCAGCGACCAGCGAACTGCAGTCGAAGGTTGCACTTGGCGGGCGGTGGAGTGAGACTTTCTTCACTCCTGATTGAAATCCTCATATAGGATCGAAACGTCGAGGGCTTTCAATACAAACAAGTAAGCCGATTAGATGTTTTTTTGTATGTGTGTGTGTGTCTTTATAAAACAAATAAATTTATTATCTATCTAGTTTCGACTTTGCATATGCAGCCTATAGCTTTTTGCTTTTTTTAACCATATAGTACTATTATATATTCTGTGACCAAACTACAAAGTGTATATAATACGTCACCGGATTAAGGCAACCTTTAGCGTATTTACCGGCTACTCACTAATCATGATTTAAATCATTTTTTAAATATATTTTTTCAATTAAAATCAATTATTTAATCAGTTTCTTTATTTTCGTAACTTAAATACAGTAAGGGATAGCGTCCCGCAAACTAATAGGGGTTGATTAGTTAACGAAACGGAATAACTATAATCAGGATTTTCTTTCAGGAAGTGAAAAATAAAAATGCTTTTCCATACAAATTGTTTTATCGAGGTGGTAATTTTGTATGGGAAGGTGAAATTTTAATTTCATCTCCTGGAAGAATTTCCTGGTGAAAGTTGTTCAGTTTTCGTTGACTGAGTAACCCCTATCAGTTTGCGGGACGCTGTCCCTTACACCTGGTATAGTAAAATTAATAATATTGATTAACGAATTTTAAATCTGAGGAATCAATAATTATTATTGAATTGATTTTAATAAGTTAAAATGAAATATGTGACAATAATTTTAATTTATATTATGTGTTTATAATTAAGATTGTAATTTAATTTATTTAACTGACATTTGGAATTATTTTTTTAAATTGTAGCTATATGTACGCCGACAGGCAGAGCGCAATTGGACATTTTATTACATTAACAACTGATTTATACTTGTGACTCGGATTAATAAGTGATTTGATTTGTTATTTTTTTCCAGCCATATCAAGAAAAAATCCTTTCCACAGGAGCTAAAGAAGCTATCATATCGCCCTGATTAAATGTTCCTCTTCATTAAAAATATTTTTCTATACAAAGTGGCTGGGAGGATTACTTTTTTAATATATTTTTTACTTTTGGCTAAAATTCAAAACAAATTTTAGGTTTTTCTATAGTCTAATCTTTGATGGAAGGAAAAAAGAAGTTATTAATTGTGTTTTTTTTTCAATAAATCACGAATTACTAGTTTTTTTTTAAAATCAAGGTTTTCCAACCCCAGAGGTTGTGTTTTGGCCTCAATGTTTCGACGGTCTTCTTCAGGAGTGCGAAAGTCAAAGAGTGTGGTAGCCAAGGATTTTAAAGTGACTAGTTACTTAAAATAATCACGTAAGCTTAGTATGAAGAGTTAATATTTTTTACCGTCGTATATTTTAACCTTTCTTTCTTGTTACCCCTCTTGTTATCACTAAAGTACTTGAGTGTCCTAGTGCTAATACCAAATTCTTTTCCAATTCCTTTTCTGTTCGAGCTACACAACTTTGGAACAAGCTTCCGAAGACAGTTCAAGACTGTCCATCGATATCATCTTTCAAAAAAAGAGTGAAAGAGCACTTCCTATCGCAACAAAATTAGTATTTATGTACGTAGGTATTTGTATTTATTATACGTATGTATTATTATTTATTATAGATGTTTATTTAAGTAACATATATGTATGTTTATGTAGGTTCTAGGTTATATGTATATGAAAAGTCTACAGCGTGTACAGTCTTGTCTCCGTATATATTGTTATCTCATATTCAGTTCTACAGCTTGGCTGGAAGAGATCTCTTTATAGAGATAAGCTCACCTTTGTGAACTAAATTTAAATTTGTTTATTTATTGTAAATTTTTTGTACGCAATAAAGAATATATACAAAATCGTTCAGTATTGAGCCTCAACGATAACTAATTAAAACTTGAGTAGATTGCAATTTTTGGGCTTAGGATATTCAACAAAACACTAAGAAAAGACCCTACATTAATTACGGAGACAATTTAGCTGTCACTGAATAACAATTACTGTCTATTGCTTTTTGTTGTAACAGTGACTTATCCAAGTCATAGGAAGTGTCGAAGCAGCAATGAATAGCAAAGATATGTTTATATGTGCTTACTTTAATTAATCACATATAATCACGCCCTTATCCCTAATGGGGTAGGCAGAGCGTAAACGACCTAAACAAAGGTCGTTCCGCCACATCTGACAAAAATTTGAGGGGTATTTAAATTTGTAGGCATATTGCTGTGGTGACAGGTTGTCAGCCCATCGCCTAAATCGCAATATACTGAAACCCTCGGATCTCTTAGCAGGTTTTTACAGCACGCCCGGGAGGAAAAGCAGCTGGCACATTCTATGTTTTTCTCTCGCTCCCAGGCTAGCATGGAAGTAAGTAGGTAGTATCGTACCTTATTTTATGTAGCCATTAAGTGTACCACTGCTGGGCAAAGGCCTCCCTCCGTTCCCTACATGACTCCCTATCTTGGGCTTCCTCCGGGAATGCCTTACTGAAGCCGTCCAGCTCGTAGGTAATTTTATAATCTCTTGTAGTTATCAAGTTGGTTGTTAGACGTAAAAAAACATTCTTAATCATTATAATGTGAGAGTTTGAAAAAGATTATTACAAATTAAGATTCAGATGTTGAAGAAATACGCTATTTTCCTACTAGTCAAATCAGCAACGTCTTTTTTCGAAATGTCAATTACGCTTTTTTGGATGAAAATACTTGGTTATGACGACACTCCCCAGTAAATATTTAGTATTCAAATCAATATATTCAAAACTTCTATATTTATTTATTTTTTTGCCACTCAGTCAACATGCCTTTTATGTTTACACATAGAATAACGCATGGTTACCAACAATCTAGATTAGATTAAACACAAACCTACTAGATATGCCCAAAACTTTCAAGATAAGACTTAGAGACTTTGGTCGATCAATTTATGTTATTTTAATGTTATCAAATCAAACTGTATTAGATTGGACTTGAAGAGATTTCGTTAATCAATGCTAAAGTGTCCTTGAACTACAGAATATTAAGTAATAAAAAATAATATACCGGGTGTAAGGGACAGCGTCCCGCAAACTGATTGGGGTTGCTCAGTCAACGAAACTGAATAACTTTCACCAGGAAATTCTTTCAGGAGATGAGAAATAAATGTGACCTTCCATACAAAATAACCACCTCAATCTGACAATTTGTATGCAAAAACATTTTGTGTTTCTCATCCTGAAAAAAGAAATACCTGGTGGTAGTTGTTCACTTTCGTTGACTGAGCAACGCCTATCAGTTTGCGGGACGCTGTCCCTTTCACCCGTATATTCAGAATTTAAACCTAGTGCTTTATAATAATTGATAATATGTTTTTAATTTGTTAATTGTTTTATATTTTCGTAATAAATAAAATAATAATAATAATATGTTTGTTTTTTCAATATACGTCAAATTGCTTATCGTTTCGGGGAGGATACGACTATATCTAGACTAAAATGATTGCCGTCTCTTACTGATCTGTTCTCTCATGATAGAAAATGACAGGTGCCAATTTTAGTCAAGATTTAGTGATTTTTGACCCCCCCCCGTATCGATTTTTAATGGATGATAAATACTTAAAATATGTGAATAGTAAAACGTCTAGATTTTTCATACTATTTTATGTAAACAAAGGTCACTTAAATGAACTCACGTACTTACATGGTGCTATTATGTGATGGGTCAATTTACTTTAAGGTTATCTGCGTCAGAAGACCGTCTATAGAGCCAAGATAACAGTTTATGTGCAATAAAATAAATAACAAACTAATTCACTACACTTTGAATGCCAGACGCAGTCTCGGAAAAATACACAATGAACACAGTAGAACGAAGAGACAGTAAAAAGTATTGCATATTATATATCATATTGATCTTACAAGCCTGCTTCTATCTAGTATCTAGGTTTGCGCAGGTAAGTTAAACAATCAAAGTCTGTCAGAATTTGTATAAAAGCAAATTTCATCGCTGATGTTGCATCGCTGTAATTGTAATAAATAAAAATAAGTTTTACTGTTTGTTAATTCTACTATGGTCCATAATTAATCGCGATTACAAACACAACACACTTTCCCAAGAGATTTTACAATTACAAAATTATCGCCATTTTAAAACAATGGTGTATTTTTCTCGCTTCAAGTTTGCGTTGCGTTTTGAAAACTGCAATGACTATTACAAAAAAACTGGTCAATTTTCCTCATGAATTTTAACCAAGTCACAAGACATCACTTCAACATCACGAGGAAGCAGCTGATAATCGCTGGCTTTCTTCCAAACGCCGTTAGTAACAGCATATTTAAAAAAACACACATGCCCCACGCAAATAGATAAAAACCTCAATCGCAACCTTAGACAGGAAACATAAGGCCTAATTTTCAATAACATTTCACAATGCGTGCGATAAGAAATTATCTAGGATATTGTTGGCCATCACATTCTTCCATGCTGGACTGGGAGCGAGAGAAAAACATGGAATGTGCCAGCTGCATTTCCTCCCGGGCATGCTGTAAAAACCAGCTAAAGGATTCGAGGGTATCAGTATATTGGAATTTAGGCGATGGGATTGTCATCCCATCACTACAACAATATACCTACAGATCTATCTTATAACCCTCAAAACTATGTCAGACGTAGAACGACCTTCGTTTAGGTCGTTTACGCTCTGCCTACCCAATTAGGGATAAAGGCGTAATTAAATGCATGTATGTATTGTTGACCGTTCTGAACATATTTGACGATTATCTTTTAATAGTATTAATGCAGAAGACAATAACTTTTTTAGGGCAAACAGAATCTCCTAAAATGATTCACGTGAAACGAAACGTGACTTCAATTGCATTTATTATATTAATAATGATGAGGGTCAATTAATGCTGTTTATATTTTCTTGATCAGATAGCGCCTTAATTTTACACATAAGTAAAATACAAACTGCTACAACTTCCCTGCCTGCGGATCTGTTTCCGGAACGCTATAACCTGGGCCTTTTCAAGGCGAGAGTGGACAGGCATTATGTAAGTAATCATGATCCATTATAGTCTGCATCATCACTTCCCATCCAGGTGAGATGGCGGATAAATGATTGCCTATCGCCTATTTCTTCCATGCTGGACAGGGAGCGAGAGAAAAACATAGGATGTGCTAGCTGCATTTCCTCCCAGGCATGCTGTAAAAACCAACAAAGGGATCCGAAGGTTTCTGTATATTGCAATTTAGGCGATGGACAACCTGTCACTACAGTAATGTACCTACAATTCTATCTTAAATAAACCTCAAAACTTTGTCAGACGTGGCGGAACGACCTTTTTTTGGGTCGTTTACGCTCTGCCTACCCCATTAAGGATAAAGGCGTGATTATACGTATGTATCGCCTATAAAAAGAAACTTACATAAAGTCCTCCAAATCAACTACGTTTGTGTATTGGCAAGCTTGTCCGTCCACATTATAACACATGTCGTTGTAATCCCACTGCGGCTGCTGGTGGCACGGCAGGTTGAACATTGGCTGCTGCTGGACCTGCGGCATCACCTGAGATAGTGCCATCTGTGGCACTTGCCGGGGCACATAGTACCCCCGGTTCTGGTAGTGGTACTGCGGGTAAATGTCTCGATAGCACTGCACTTGAGGCTGAAACCTCACATTCACTGGCACTGGCAAAGGCATTTGCCACTGGTTCTCCATAGAGCACTGCATCCCATTAGTGTCCTCGAAGGACCCGACCACAGGGCACTGTCGGGGCAACCTCTCACCGTATACAAACATTTTCGATTCGATCACTCATTGCAACAGTCTATCGAGGAGTTCTGCGAACGACTGATACGAGTAAAGATGGGCTTATCTCCCCGCGACGTGGTAGCAGAAACTTGATAGCTATATTATTAGATAACGGCCCATATGTTAAATGAATGCTGATATGCTATCAAGTGGACGAACTTGGAAGTAAAAAATAAGACATTAAAAATAATTTACTTGTTTGCAAGTTTTGAGAAATATACCCCATTCAGAATACCATCTTGACGATAATAATAATGAACTCTGGACCTTAGACTTCGTTTATCTGGAGCTATCTCACGAAAGAAAATGTTTTGTAAATACAGTGTAATATTGATATCATAACATGATACAAATATCTAAATAGTCTGTAACGTAGGGATCAAAGTCTAGAAAATTCTTACAAAACTAATTAATTACAAAGCAGCTAAGTAGGCAATTCTTTTTAATGAAGGCATAAAATTTAACCATATAGGTTTCTAGTTACTATGTACTATTGCGCCCAACCATCTAAATACCAAGAGTACCGACACAAATACTACTAGACAAGAACTACATATTGCAGTTTAAATGTTTAGTGGGAAGCACGCTCTTTAATATTAATACAATCTAATATTTTAATATTTGGAACCTAAATGGTTAAATTTTATGCCTTCATTAAAAATAATAATTGCCTAATAGGTACCTAATTGACCTACATTATTCCTCTATAGAAATGCATACATACATAAAATGACGCCTTTAATGGAGTAGGCTGAGAGTAAACGACCTGAACAAAGGTCGTTCTGGCACGTCTGACAAAGTTCTGAGGGTTATTTAAGATAGATTTGTAGGTATAATGCTGTAGTGACAGGTTGTTAGCCCATCGCCTAATTACAATATACTGAAACCCTCGGATACCTTAACTGGTTTCTACAGCATGCCCGGGTGAAGATGCAGCTGGGACATTCCATGTTTTTCTCTTGCTCCCAGGCTAGCATGCCTCCTAATCTTATAGTGACACGCAAGATAACATTTTTGTCGTTTCTTAGCATAATGTTCATCATCACATCAAGAACAGCTTCAATTATGATCCATTTTGCGATAGCAAAAATAAAAAGAGCAAGGAAATTATCCAATGATATATTTTCATGAAACATCAACGAACTAAACTGTAAGATTTATTCAGAGACGTGATGCGTAAAATATATTGTGCGTACACCACCGAACTAGGTTAACTGTAACAGACAAGATAAGCGAGCAGAGCAATGTGACGTGACATACGAGATGTATTGAATATTATACATACATACATAAAATCACGCCTTTATCTCTTGCAGGGTAGGCAGAGCGTTAAACGCCTCGTCAAAGGCGCTTTCGCCAAGTCTGACAAAAATTGATGAAACATCATACATAGGAAAACAACTAGTAAGCTTCTTCAAGTCGCTGAATTCTGAGCCCCTGTGATGTAATTTCTCGTGTTTCATATCGACACGCTAAGAAGATCTACTTTAAGGTGACGATACTAGTCAAGTAGCGCTTCCATTAGTAAAAAAAACATAATTCACTAAAAACGCAGTGATTTGTTTTTTTTACTAATGGGGTCACCACTTGGATAGTAATAGGGCACCTGGGGTATCCAGCGATAAGACAGGGTATATACGCTTAACTCGTCAGACATGGCGATTGATGATATGTATACTCTGAAATAATCTATATATATATATAGGCGCGGTTTTAGGTCTGTAGGTTTCCATAGAATTATTAATTTGATCATAACCATCTAAATTAGCTACTCTCGAAACTACGAAACGAAAATCCATTTATTGATCATGGCGTACGGTCACAATTACTAAATAAAAGTGGTCATTATTTTTATTACAATGTTGCTCCACGCCTATAGGAATCACCTTAAAACATACATACATACATACATATAATCACGCCTTTATCCCTTATAGGGTAGGCAGAGTGTAAACGACATAAACAAAGGTCGTTACGCCACGTCTGACAAAGATTTGAGGGATTTTTAAGGTAGATTTATTGTTACATTGCTGTAGTAACAGGTTATCAGCCCATCGCCTAAATTGCAATATACTGAAACCCTCGGATCCCTTAGCTGATTTTTACAGCATGCTCGGGAGGATATGCAGATGGCACACTATGTTTTTCTCTCGCTCCCAGTCCAGCATGGAAGAAAAATACCTTAAAACCCTACACTAAATGCAACTAGTGCTGAGAATGCAAGCCTGCTGCAAGGTCCAGATCTTGCTATACTTTCCTCTGGTCCTGGACCTTACAGTATTTACTAAAATGCATGCCAAAAAGAAACAAATTCTTCTTCTGTCGAGTGGGTATCGAGTCTATGGACCCGATGAACCCTGGTTTCAGAGTTTTTAAACCGCCTAGTAGCACATCTATCAGGCCTCTGACATGGTTTGAGTAACGACCACTATCAAAGGCAGCAACCGAGACCGATGGCTTAACGTGCCCTCCGAAGCACGAAATCTTTTTCTTTTCGGACAATCAGGTGATTCAGCCTGCAATGTCCACAAAAAAAAAAACACTAAGTGATAAATTCTCAAAATTCTCTTTGTGTCTCCCCCCCGAGAATCGAACCCAGGAACTCCGGATCGGGAGTCCACGGCATTAGCCACTAGACCACGGAGGCAGTTATAAATGAATGAGCAGTACCTACGCACATATTTACTTAGAATATATTTAAATTTAACTTAACATAGGAAACTGTTTTCGAAAACAATGACAAATAATTCATTGACCAACGTAAGTATGAATAAAGTCATGAGTAAATACTTTAAAAATTTAAAACTAATAACTTTAAAATTAATGTCACAGTATATTGAGTAATATTAAGCGATTGGACCTATTAAAACTGCTTTACGACGTTCAAATATAAGAAAACACTAGAAAAATAATGAAACAGAAAATGATTTTTGGTCACTTCTCTTAGACGTTTTCTGTAGCTACAAAAAATATTAAGAAAGTAAGTTCTTTTGGTACATTTTACTTTCTCGGGAAGTTTTTTCTTCCATGCTGGACTGGGAGCGAGATAAATACATAGAATGTGCCAGCTGCATATCCTACCGGCTATGCCGTAAAAACCAACTAATGGAACCGAGGGTTTCTGTATATTGCACTTCAGGTGATGGGCTGAAAACCTGTCACAACAGCAATATACCTACAAATCTATTATAAATAACCCTCAAAACTTTGTCAGACGTGGCGACCTTTGTTTAGGTCGTTTACGCTCTGCCTACCCCATTAGGGATAAAGGCGTGATTGTATGTATGTATGTCTGCTCTTCACGAAGCTGCATACCATGAATATCAGCAATACTGTACGTATGATAAAACAGAAGCCATGATGAAGTGGTCACGTAAAAAAAACACGATCTACCAGCAAATTGCATTGGCGTGCAGAATTGCAGCTATAGTCACAAATTAGTGCGTTGCCAAGAATGGTTATCATTACCGGCTGGTGTAGGGTTGCCGAGCTGAAAAACGGATTGGTATCAAACACGAATACTAAAACAAGAATGTTATATTAGGTCATTTACTACCTAAATAAAATACATATTATATTTGTGGATAAATTTATTAATGTTATGACATTTTCAACCCCAGTCATTCAAGATTTAAGAAGTCTGCCTTGGAGGTCACCAAGAAAACTGTATCCCATGTTTCCTCAAATTAATAATTGCGTACATTATTTCACAACTCCATATTCCCCACTTCTTTTTTTGTATTCATTATTATAAATTATATAACATAGTTTGCTGCATGTATAGCTGTACGATCACTTAATTGGTTAGCCGCTTGGATCTAATCTCAACATATTGTTCTTCTTTGGTTGTTAACTGTTGTGTTCGTCTTTTCAATAAAATAAAATGTTGTATTCGGGACATACCGAGTTAAGAACACCAAACGAATGAACGCGTTTTTTTTTTAATATCTGGACAGGACGGATGCCCTCAAATTTCTCCGAAAAGCGTCGAAAAAGAGAAGCCTGGCCATGTCGGAGCGAGGGTTGGGGCGTACATAATGGTAGTCTACATAATGCTTGGCAAGGAAGAGTCACTGGTAAGTGATAAGAATATAGCAAGATTGGGAGGAATATTGAAGAACCAGCAGGCACTGTAGAGACACCTTTATCCGCCAACCCTAACGAAAACGGGTGATTCGAGCAATCAAACCGATGATTGTTAGTGCCGCATGCAACGTAGATAATTGTCTTACGAATTGTATCATTACTTCCACTCTCGTATGTGAAAAACCCTGGTATGGTATTTCATTTTACTACCAAAGTAGGCGGTTTACGACTGAATTACTACTCTCGAAGGAAGATTAGCGAGATGCTACGAAATGAGCTTAAACCATATAACGGTGCCTGTATTGTTTATCAGCAATACATAGCATCATCTCCCTAGCCTCATCCTGTATCTCACGGGGTCGGCTACCTAAAAAAATAATTAAATTAACATTATATAAATCGAACTTCAGCGCAATAAACATCCCTTCCTGACAATTTTATCGCTATATTAAGACTGGGAGCGAGAGCAAAACATAGTGTGCCAGCTGCATATCCTTCCGAGCATGCTGTAAAAATCAGCTAAGAGATCCGAGGGTTTGGCAGCGGAGGGATAGGCTGACAACCTGTCACTACAGCAATATACCTACAAATCTATCGTAGTAATACTCAAAACTTTGTCAGACGTGGGGGACTTGTCGACCTTTGTTTACGTCATTTACGCTCTGCATACCCCATTAGGGATAAAGGCGTGACTATATGTATGTATGTATTTCATACTTAGAACAGAGGTTTGTGAATGAATATAATCCAGTTACTATTATTCTTATTTCTATAATTCAGTAGGTATATCAGTCATTCATAATAAAGGAATCCTAATTATTTTGTCTCACAACCATCAAATATATAAGTAATCTATTTATCTTATGTCAAAGATCTAAACATGTCTAAACTTTTATTTCTTATGAGCCCAGAATCTTGAAACAGGTTCAATAAAGTTTTCTTTTATAGAATTAAAGAAACTTATAAAAAAAAAAGTTTATAGGAGACATCTGGCTGGACAATAAATCAGCCACGACATCTGATCGTAAAATGTTGTTTACAACGGCCTCTCTCAAAACAACAACCAGGTTTAAAATCATTTACAGCTTAGGGTTATTCCAATTTAGCAACTATTTTGTTGTATGTTACTTTAAACTTACTTATTTCTTATATTGTTAATCATTTGCTCTATGTAAAAACCAGTACCCTCGTTCAATCCCCTGGATTAGGTAGCCGACCCCGTGAG
The DNA here is from genome assembly GCA_949820665.1 of Scrobipalpa costella. NCBI lineage: Eukaryota > Metazoa > Arthropoda > Insecta > Lepidoptera > Gelechiidae > Scrobipalpa > Scrobipalpa costella. The sequence continues at coordinate 6,405,534 of OX463314.1, forward strand.
TTACGGGATAAGGCTAGGGAGATGATGATGATGATTGTTTATCACTACATAGTATAAAACAAAGTCGCTTTCTCTGTCCCTATATCCCTATGTATGCTTAGATCTTTAAAACAACGCAACGGATTTTGATGCGGTTTATTTTAATGGATAGAGTGATTCAATAGAAAGGTTTATATGTATAATACATGCATAATATAGTAGAGAAACACTGATGATTAACGTGCGAAGCCGGGAGGGTCGCTAGTTAGAACTAGAGTGAAATGAACAGAATATCTCCTAACTGTAAAAAAATATGCATCATACACAACTTTGGTAGTATTTTCTAGAATAGTATGATAACAAAATAATGTTTATACTCTCTTATATTGATATAATTGATACTATGGTACCTATTCTCAAAATTTGGTTTCTAGTTAGTATTGCCCATAGAAATTTGATCCAAGCATGGACTGGCATATGCTATAATAATGAGTAATAGATATGCTATAATAGAAGGTTTAATTATATGTATGTATGTATAATAGAAGACTAGCGGCACAGCTCAGACACTCCTAACTACAATGTCATTTTGGTCATACATTGACAGACGGCATGTTGTACTTGGCCTGCATTTGTGTCATTTGTTATAAGGGTTGACAAATTTTGTTATACCGGTCATAATCATCACTTGATTAATCTGGTTCTTGATTTCAACAACGTTTTTAAGTAGTTCACTGTAACTGAATACTTAGAATAGGTTAGGTTGCATATTTTGTATGAAGTTCCTTACCATCTCTCATCACTTACAAATCTAAAAAACTCCTATTGGAGTCATATCTTGTGGCAGAAAGACATCCGTACACGGAACAGTACCTAACCATCTTTGGAACATAAAACTTTATTATTTCCGTTACACTGGGAAACATGCGCACTTTATGCCCGCTAAGCGTACCCACAATGAGACCCACAATCCGGCACGGAGTGCGACGTATATCGGACTGGGGAGGTGAGTGGCAATTCTGTATCTAGTACTATTATATATTCTGTGCTAGCAGATACCTTTTTTACAGTTGGAGTGTAGCCTTTGGGGCACTATATAAAAAAGACTTAGTTCATGGAAGTCCAAAATAAAATGTATTTTTCCAAAAGGTTTTTTTTTTCTATGCTTTTCATAGTGGTCTGCCCAGACTCTCTAACCCTTTCTACTAATCAAACCAGAAACATTAATTATTTCAATATTCAAAATTGTTTATATGTACAAATAACCTTAATAAATTTGTTTTACTGTTATCATCTTCATCATCCCGTAAAACACTCCACAATCAGTCATAAGGTTTTAATGTGGGCGCATCCAACAGAGATCTGTATATTTATATGAACATCGCTCGACAATAAAGAAGGTAAGATGGGTTAAATTGTGATTATAAAGCTACTATTTCACACTATCTTCCATGCCGGACTGGGAGTGAGAGAAAAACATAGAATGTGCCAGCTGCATTTCCTCCCGAGTATGCTGTAAAAACCAGCTAAGGGATCCAAGGGTTTAAGTATATTGTAATTTAGGCAATGGGATGACAACCTGTCACTACAGCAATACACATACAAAACTTTCTTGAATGTTTGGCCCTCAAGACATTGGTCAGATGTGGCGCAACAGCCTTTGTTTCCGCTCTACTTACCCCATTAGGGATAAAGGCGTGATTATATGTATGTATGTATTCCACACTAAATATTACATAATTGCAAAGTTATATGGGGTGTAAGGGACAGTGTCCCACAAGCTGACAGGGGTTGCTCAGCTGTCAGAAACTGAACAACTATCAGCAAGATTTTTTGCAGGAAAATATTTTTTGCTTTTCCAGACAAATTGTCTGATTGAGGGGGTCATTTTGTATGGGAAGGTAAATTTTTTTTTATTGTCTCCTGAAGGAATTTCTTGGTGAAAGTTGTTCAGTATTATTAACTGAGCAACTCCAATTGATTTGAGGGATGCTGTCCCATAAACCTGGTATAATAATCTACTTTCATTAACTAGTAAGTAAAACATATTTTTTTAAATCTATTAATTAACACTATGCCTACACTTAGTAAGTCAGTACAAAATTCAACCAGTCAGCAATCAAGTTTAAAAAATTAAATCTACATCTAGTCAGATTCATATTATTTTATGGTTGTCTCTAGCACATTATAAACATATATATCTTGATATCCTGATGTGATGTGACTACCTGGTCAGGATGAATTGAATGAAATAAAGATATCCTGTTATCCTGGCCAGGGAATAAAATATTAGTATACCAAAGTGTAATTGTTATGAATTTTGATTAAAGTTGATGAATTCTTTTTACTGGTCTTAAAACACTGATATATTGCAAACCTCACAGCCCCTACCTATGGTGTTAAACTAACCAAAACCCTCAACCAAAGAGAAAGTTGGTTTTGCGGGGGCACTTGGTAAATACGCACTGTGACTATGCTGTATGAGGAAAATAACATGATAAGGTTAGCCACATGGTAAATAGCCATAATTTAGGCTCATAGCATAGCCCGTTTCATGAATAACTCGAATAAAATTACATCACTCACCTCCTTTTCTGATTAGCTGGCTTCGAAGACATCTCGGATTTGATCATTTGACACAGTTGAAACTAGCGATACGAACAATCTTAGAACACTGCCAAGGAGAGTAACATATCGCCTTCCACGATCACACACAGGAATATAGTCGTTCCACTTCACTATTTAGTCACACTTTATCACAATTTCATGTCATTTTCTGATACACCACACGAAAAAATTTATGCACTTTGATAACGCAAACTTGCACAGTAGACACAACACGGGAAAAACGTAGGTTTTTTTTTCTTTCTGTAAATCAAATGGTAAGTCTGGTTTTATTGGCTTTTTCATTTTTTGTTGCATAAACACGCGTCATACTGGAAATGATGATCTGCTATTGGTCAACGGATGACGTAAAAAAATTGCAGCCAATCACATAAAAGGTTTTGTAAAAAGTTAACCTACTTGGTTTATGTCATTGCTTAGTTACTGAACCAAATTTTAGATGGCGCTAAAATCACCGCGAACTGGATAAAAAAAAAATGTACTACCTATTTCATTTTAAAACCTAAATCGTCATAGAAATGCACACTACATTGGACTACAACTGTTCTGACAAACTTTAAACTATAAAAGCAGAGCCAAAATAAAAAAAATATCAAACCTTGTTAAAATGTTTAGAGCGACATCTTTGAAAGATTTGGAAAACTATTTGCCTCGAATTTACATAAAAACTTCCTAGATGGCGCTACTAACCTGAAAATAGTTGTCTGGAAATAAACTAGATGGCGCAGCAAGTCAGTAAACAAAAATCAGCTGGTGACAAAATTATAGATGATCCTTGGAAGCTGATACCTTACACCTGTAACTACAAATAAAGATTTCTGATTCTGATAATACTACATAATACAGCATCTTATGAACGACTCGAGGATAACGTACATGGAGTAGGCACGCATTAGGATTCGGATAGATATGACGACAAGTAGCAATATTGTCAAAATAATAATATAGGTACCTGTCATTTTCTATTAGGAAAGAACATAAAGGCTCGGCAATAATTTTAAGCCCGTATTAATAATCAGCTGTTGAGACTGACAGCGAGTTTGAGATCGTATCAGAAATGTTATTTCAGTATAAAACGGCCTGTCAAATCTATACTTAATATTGTTCACAATCTTGAGATCGCTTCATAAATACGGATTACCTAAAAACTGATTAGAAAGATTTAGTTAACTTGTGCCCTCTACGAATTGATAGCAGCTATTGATCGATCGTCAATGAAAACACTCACATTATTCTCAACATTAAATACTTAAACCTTTTGTGTAGCTACCTTTTTATTAATACCAAACCAACTAATGGATATAAAACTTTTTACTAAGAAATTACAACTAACAACAATAATTAACTTCACTATGTAGAACAATGAAAAAACCTCAACTTAATTGCTGTTAGATTCCTCTACTGCTCGTTCTTTATAAGTAATAAGTAGGTAACTTGTTCTAGAAATTCCATGCTGTTTAAGACCTACCTGAACGACCTAGGTAATTCATGCAAAACTATTCAGTGCTGATGGAAACACTTTATAACGATTTTATTAAGAGAATGCATAAACATTGAACAGAAATATAAAATACTTGGATTAGAGGCGTTATGCATTACAGAAATTTATGTAGTACTATTATTAATATTATATTCTGTGACAACGTTATGTATAGTCAGTCAGTCTCATGTAAATTGGCTTCGCCTATTTTTAGGCAGAGTCCATTCACTGTCGTTTTTTTGGAGTATTCTTTGGTTTAAGTGAGTGAATTTGGGGTGGGATGGAATCTACCTCCTAGTGGTTCAGCCCGGGCAACGGCAACACAGGCTTGCCTGTGGATTAGTCCGGCTGAACGATCCCAACAAAGCGGTGGTAGGCTCCGCAAGGGGCTGCTTGGCTCGCGACCACCGAAGTCCAGCGCCAAACAGCAAGCTGTGTTCCGTCGGTGCGTGAGACGGCCAGTTCCATAACCGGCATCTTCCGGGTGAGCTCGCTCCATCGTCGACTCTATCACGGTCATCCCTGTCCTTAATGCCTAGTGTCAAGAGCATAATAACCTTTTCAAGTAAAACAAAAAAGAAACATGGAGGTACCTAGTTCCTTTTCCTATTATTCCTACAACAAAAGCCAATATAAAGACGCTGGTATTCAACTGTTTCTTCCCACGCTCCTAAATAGGTAAAACAATCCTGTTTTAAATGCTGACTTTTATTCCTGTTCGGTGAACTATCGCTTACGACTCCGAATTCATTTTGTCAAGTTAAATGGTAGCCAGCAGCATCCGATACGACACTTTAATAGTCGCTCTTTCCCACTATTACAACTTTTAGTGTCGATTTTAAAAACGTTCTATTAAGGTTAGACCGCACTAGGATGTAGCTGCAGCAGAGCGGCGCGGCGCGGCACTGCGCGACAAATAATTCTTTGTATGAAAATGTATGAAATGCACGGCACTGAAGCTGCAGTGGAGCGGCGCGGTGCAGCACGGCGCAGCAATATCAGTTCATACATTTTGACAGATTTTGTCGTGCCGCGCCGCGTCGCGCTGCTCCGTTCCGCTGCAGCTACGTCATAGTGCGGTCTAGCCTTTAAACTGTGGGTTTTCAAAGTTTTAAATTCCACTCCTAGTATTTTTCTGCTGAAGACACTTTGTAGATTTTTTACCGTAATATTTTCTTCCATGCTGGCCTGGGAGCGAGAGAAAAACATAGAATATGCCAGCTGCATATTCTCCCGGGCATGCTGTAAAAACCAACTAAGGGATCCGAAGGCTTCAGTATATTGTAATTTAGGCGATGGACTGACAACCTGACAATACAGCAATATACCTACAAATCTATCTTAAATAATCAAAACTTTGTCAGACGTGGCGGAACAACATTTGAATAAGTCGTTTACGCTCTTCCTACCCCATTAGGGATAAAGGCGTGATTATATGTATGTATGTATATTTTATTATGTGTGGTCCTTTTCGTTATAAGAAAAAAACAAACATGGCATAAAATATCTCGACTAAACTACATTAGTCATGGCGTCTGAAAATTATGCAGTTATCACTTATCGTATCACAGACTACACTTGCAATTTTTTTTTTTTAATTAGGATAGTAAATGCCCACTTTAATACCTACTCTGTCATCCCTTTCAAGCATCCTGTATAACCAGTAGAAACCTCAATGACATGACCATATACGGCGAAAAAGACCCCAGTCTCTTACAAATAGCCTGTCGCAAATTGATTGAATTCCTCTCTGGGAAATCAAAATAAAGTAAAAGAGAAGATCATTCACACCACACGAGGAAACAAATACAAAAGGGTGCCTCTTCTCAGTATTTAGGACATACGGGGTGTAAGGGACAGCGTTACAGAATATATAATAGTACTACACAGCGTCCCGTAAAATGAAAGGGGTTGCTCAGTCAACGACACTAAACAACTTTCACCAGTAAATTCTTTCAAAAGTGAAAAAAGAAATTAGCTCTTCTATACAAAATGTCCACCTCGATCAGACGATTTGTATGGAAAAACCAAATATTTTTATCACTTATTGCGAAAGGTGGTCAGTTTCGTTAACTGAGCTACCTCTTTCAGTTTGCGGGACGCCTGTCCCTTACACCCGGTACAGGATAAGCTAAGGAGAAGATGAAGCTAGAAGTTTTATCCAGAATATCCAGAGACTATCTATGTTGCCGTTCAGGCTCGAACTTCTTGCTTTTTAACAATATTCTAGCACAAATTGGAAAATTAAGAAAAAAACGATGTTGTATGTCGAGAACAAGACTTTGACATACATACATAAATCACACCTTTATCCCTTACGTGGTAGGCAGAGCGTTTAACGCCTCGTAAAAGGCGCTTTCGCCACGTCTGACTAAAATTGAGGGCAATTTTAGATTGTTATATGTATTGCTATAGTGACAGGTTGTCAGCCTATCGCCTAAATTACAATACACTGTAACCCTCGAGTCCCTTTTGCTGACTTCTACAGCATGCCCGGGAGGAAGGGCAGCTGGAACATTCTATGTTTTTCTATCTCTCCCAGTCCAGCATGGAAGAAGACTTTGACAACGTGACAGAAAGCAAGTAAAATCGATGGTTAAAGAAGGTTTTTAACACGCTCCGGGGCCAGCAGCTCAGCAGAGCTGATTAGGGGTATCAGCCTCTTCAAGGGGCACGTGAATTCTCCAGTAGCTGTTTTCACCTTGGCCCCTCGAGCAGTGCCATCTCAGCCCACGTATATCTCTTTCACAACGGCTATATTATGATTTACTGAAGCCTTTGGCATTCAGGATTGATTGTTTGATTCGTTAAAATACCGGGTGAAAGGGACAGCGTCTCAGAAACCGATAGGGGTTGCTCAGTCAATGACGCTGAACATCTTCCACCAAGCATTTTTTTCAGGAAGTGAAAATAATATGCCTTTTCCATACAAATTGTCATATCGAGGTGAACATTTTGTACGGAAAAGTCAAATTTATTTTTCACTTCCTGAAAAAATATCCAGGTGGAAGTTGTTTAGTATCATTGACTGAGCAACCCCTATCAGTTTGTAGGACGCTGTCCCTTACACCCGGTATAAAAGGACGAGTATTGAAAACATTGAACAGGAAATTGAATTTACGATTGCCAAATACCGAATAATCATGTCCTTATGATAGCCATGCGTTTAGAAAATTGAGAGACTAGGTAGGTAGGTACTTATATTATTCAGCAGTAGGTAGGTATGTTCTTTTATGTCATATCATAACTGTTCAATAGGAAATTATCAATAAAGCAAATAGTTACGTCGTGTAGCAATTTTTTCCACTTCGTATCCATATATCAATGGTACATTTGGTCACGCTATTCCCTCCGTGTCCGTATCCCTCCTTCAAAATCTAAACTTTAATTTGTTAAAAATACCCGACTACAACAAAATAATAACTTGTTAAATAAATAAATAAAATACTTTCGTAATATAAATGTCAATGTACCTACACCCAAACACAAATAAATGTTTTTGGAAATAAAAGTCTCCTCTCAAATGGCAACCCCTAATATCTATCAATATTAGTCAAATTTGACATTGATGTGTAAAATGAATGTAAACAATTCATATTTTTATGTTTTCGGTTCATTTAATTATTTGTTTATAGCCCAAATTGATTTTACTATACATAAATAATAAAACTATGTGAAGAGGTACGCGGGACATAAATATACAGTTTTCAGGCAATGTCTGGCAGAATTTTGGGTTCGGAAATTGTCAACTGATTTGGGGGATGTTTCCAAAAGAACAAGTGATGTGATCGGTGTGTAAACTCACTATTAGTGTGAAATAACTAAGTGTAATCACATGATACTTCTAAAAAAATATTTCTTGCAATAAATAAATAAATAAAATGATACATATGCAATAATAACGTGGTTTATTTCGATGGGTGCCTGGAACAAAGCCGCAATAGAAAAAACATAATTTTTCAGGAAAAAAGATTTAGTGAAAATCTTGAATAAGTACTAAGCTACGAGGCGTATTATAACGGTTTGAATATTAATCGATGTATTATTTTTTCTGGAGTAATTTATCAAGTAAAGAAACATCTAGTGCTTACGTAATTATTAATAAAACGATAAAAACGATAATGCCGTTTCATACACTTAAATTCGTTACCGCAAGAGTTCATTGTGGTTTTATTCCAGTAAAATTGCGAGGAAAGCAAACAGCAATAGCGTATTGCAACGTTCTGCGCAGTTCTGAAGTTTGTATCGCGAAAACAATAAAAGGGTTTTGCAGTGTTATTACATGAATTTTAAAATATAATTGAAAACTGTACTCGTGAATACTGTAAATAGTATGAACACAATATAGTTTCTGATCTAACTACTCTTTAACACACACATAGAAAACTCAAGCAAAAAAGCAAAGATGGCTTTAGTGCAATGCAGAAGAGCCGTCGGTAAGACATGGGGAATAAAGCCACATATAGTCCTATGGATCTATAAAGCTATAATTCTCCCCAGAATTAGTTACGGAGCAATAGTATAGTGGCATAGAGCCTCAATCATCAAGAATAAAACAGCGCTGGACCAGGTCCAACGCTTGGCCGCACTGATGATCACTGGGGCCATGAGAACAACTCCCACAGCGGCCTTAAATATGATCCTGGGTCTATCCTATTGACCTACAGGTGAAGAAGGTAGCCTTAGAACAATGGTTTAGAATGAAGTCCTTTAAATCTTGGAAGGGTAACCATCTGGACAAAGGGCACGTCAAGATAGACTCGGTGATAGGACAAAATATCTCGATGATTCTTGCAAATAACGATTTGATACACATAGGTTCAAGAGATGAATGGAAAATCCACACAGACAACCCGATAACGATCTGTTACACTGACGGATCTAGGAAAGAAAACACCAAATTATCGGGGGCGGGCATTTACATAGAAAACTCGCCACGTCTGTATAGAACAATACCTTTAGGAAAATTCGCCAGCGTTTTCCAGGCTGAGGTGCAGGCCATCCTGGAGTGCGCCGGCGAGTTAGAAAATTTAGAACTGACACCAGAAGTCATAATCTATAGTGACAGTCAGGCAGCATTAAAAGCGTTGAACAAAACCTGTACAACCTCTGCATTAGTCAAGGAATGCAAACTGACTCTAAACAGATTATGTACCAAAACTAGTATCACAATTGCCTGGGTGCCAGGGCACCAAGACAACGAAGGAAACGAGATAGCAGACAAACTGGCCAGGACCGGGGCAGATGAAACCTTCATGGGCCCTGAACCATGTCTACCAATTCCAGGCCAAACAACAAAAGGCGTTATTAATATAAAAATTAAAAACGATAGTAACAGTAGATGGAATAACCTACAGTCATGTCGACAATTTAAGCTTTTCATAAAATGCCTAGATTTTAGAAAAACGCGTAGATTGCTACAACTTGTAAAAAACATATCAGACTCTTGGTAGGGTTACTGACAGGACATTGCGGACTGAACAAACACCTACACACTATGAGATTAATAGATAACCCAAATTGCCTTGAGTGCGGACAGGAGGAAAGTAGTCTCCACTTCTTAGCCGAATGTCCTAGCTACTCACTGCCAAGATGGGAATACTTAGGAACTGACAAACTAGAGACAAAGGACTTAGAAAACATTTCCTTACTTCTTCTTCTTCTATCGAGTCGATGGCAAGTCAAACCCCATCTCAAATTACTCTAGCCCAGTAGTCGGCAACTCTCACCGCATCTGCTGTGGCTTGCATCAATTGCTCTCTCGTACAGGTGGTAGGGCACATAGAGCACGATATTAGATGGGCAATGGTTTGTGGGTCAACTCCGCATTTGCACCGAAGGTCGGGGTCACGTGTAAATCCCCACCCGAAGTTATCTTTGCTCCGGCCGACTTGAGTTCGGAGCCTATTTAAAGATTTCCAAGTCGGCCTCGCCAGATTGTGTCCAGGCGGGAGATTTTCCGACAGCGGCACAAAGGGCAAAGGCAGATAAGTTTTATCCTTCCATAACCGGCATCTAGCTTGTTGCGGGGCCTCTTCAGAAATTGGACTGACACACTTCATAAAGCTCTTGCGGCTTTTGAGCCTTTGAGGCACAAAACTGTAATTGTGCATCGGATGAAGTGGGTCTGTTTCCAGTTTTGCCCTCTCGGTGGAACTAGATGCTGCTCTGCGAACATCTGGAGGCGCTATTCCTGCAAGTGGATACAGCATTTGTACCGGGGTCGGCTTAAGGCAGCCTGTAATAATATGGCACGTTTCATTGAGTGCTGTATTCACTTTCTTGACATGAGCAGAGCGTTCCCACACGGGACACGCATATTCACCCGCCGAATAGCAAAGCGCCAGACCAGTTGTCCGCAGAACCGTAGGTGAGGCACCCCATTTAGTAGTTGTCAGTTTTCGCAGAAGATTGTTACGAGCACATACCTTCTGCTTGACATTTTCACAGTTCTTCTTAAATGTGAGTGACCTGTCTAGTGTAACACCAAGATATCTCGGGTGGTCGCTGTGGGCAATCGGCACTCCTCACCACGTGATATCCAGATGACGACCCGCTTCCCGGTTGCGAAGATGGAAGGCGCAAGATAGACCGCCTATTTGTACTACTATTTGTTTCATTTAATTTAATTTTCACTTGTGTCTTTTCTGTGCAATAAAGTATATTCTTATCTTATCTTATCTTATCTTATGACAAGGGACCACTTCCATAACATTGAACCACAATATCTTATTTCCCTCTGAGTCATGCATCCAGTTTCGTCCTTCAATGAGCTTTTTTATATCAACAAAGTCAGATTGAGCCATCTCGCCACTAACTTTGGCATTCATTGCAACAGCATAAATTTGTTCTGGCGTGTACAATTTTTTTGTTTCTTTAGCTCACGCTCTATGCAAGCATGCATTGAATCACCCTCGTTGTGTCCGTGTCTGGTTTCAAAAAATCGATGCGTGATTGTCATTCCATATTTTGAAGCATACAAATGCAGTGCAAATATAAATCGATTTTTATTTTGCCCGGGACAACCGTCTGAATACAGTGAAATTTTGGAAACCGAGCGCTTATGTTCATTTTCAAAAAACTTTAATAAGCAACTCCCGACTTCAATAGCTCCTCGCTTCGCTATTTTCATGTGCCACATAAAACAGTATCCCAGCTTACGGCCTGCATCGAACACTGTAACCGAACCAGTAAAATTATAAACGGGATATTTTCTTTTGTAATAGAAAACCCCAACATCTGACCTTGGAATGTAAAGAACCTTCTCAAGATCAAAATCTGCTATAGTCTCCAAGTCAGTAACGTTTTGTTTTTCAGCATCTTTTATCTCACGCACTCTTTCCTTATTCTTTATGTGTTCGTCATAGCGACTAAATATATTGTGTAAAGGTTTTGAGCGACTATCTTACAGTAATGGTGATCGTGAATCGGCATACATGTTTATTTCGGGGAACAAAGCTGTAATGCTTGTTACCTGTAGACCATTGAAAAAAACTTTTATCTTTGTACATAGCACCATTACTCCAGTAAACAAAATTCAAATTCTAAATAAGGAATATCGAGACAATACCCATAACGATTTTGCTAAATCAGCCAGTGTTCATTTAATATTCGTGAAAAAAATACACGAGGTGTATTCGGATCCATAGATTATGAAAATGGCATGATAGGAAAACTGCCACTATGGCTATTGTGGTTTTGTTCCAGGCACCCATCGATTTATCTGGATTTTTCTCAATTCTCAATTCTTTATTTGCTTTCATGTTGTACAAAGGTGTTATAAATAGATTCAGAAACAAACATGAACCCTGTAAGGGTATGGCAATTTAAAAGTAGGTAACATATATAAAGTTTTTTATGCTAGGTACACAGGTACTTATAATTTAAAAAAAACAATAGAATGCTAGTTTTTAGTATCTAAATTATCTTCTAAAAATTCATCTATTGTGTAATAGCATTTCTTTAATAAGATATTTTTAAGGACATATTTAAATTTATCAGGCTTTTCAATTGATTTTATGTTGTCTGGAAGTTTATTATATATTTTAACTGCCATTGAAAAGGGGCCCGAATGAAACAATTCCATTCTGGAAAAGGGTGTATCAAGTCTGGTTGCAGGTCGCAGATTAACAGGTCTGGTATATTCTGGGAAGAGGTTTTTATTTCTTTTTACAAAGTTGCTGACTTCTAGAATGTAAATACAAGGGAGGGATAAGATATTTAAATTTATGAAATGTTGTTTACAGCTTTCTAGTATTACTATATTTTGCATGATTCTAATGCACTTCTTTTGTAACCGGAATAGAAGAATAATATCTGAGCTATTTCCCCACATTACTATTCCATACTGTAGCCATGCATGGGCGTACGCATAGTACGCATTTATTGCAGTTTGTTTATCTGTAGTGGTTTTTAATTCATATAAAGCATATGTGAAACTTGAAAGCTTTGAGATAATTTTCTGAATGTGGCTTTTCCAGTTTAAGTTCGAGTCTATACTAATTCCTAGCAGTGAATAGTTAGTTATCAACAACTTCTAGCTTTGTGTTATGAAAATGATATTGGATTTCTAAGGGAGATTTTTGAATAGGGTGAAATTGTATTATTTTTGTTTTGTCGAAATTAAGTAGGAGGTTGTTCTCATTTAGCCAGTTTACGATTGTATTTAATAAATGGTCTATGGTGGAGTTTAATTGAAGGTTATTTTGGCATGATATTACAATCGAAATATCATCTGCTAACAATGTACACATACAATCATTCTCTATTACTTTAGGTAGGTTATTTATAAAGATTAAAAACAGAATACACCCGAGAACGCTGCCTTGGGGAATAGAGTTAAAGATAGTAACCCCTTGCGATCTTACGTTAGCAATATTCCCAGTGATATTATCGTAATTTTCAACCTCTACAAATTGCATGCGATTATGTAAATAAGACTCAAACCATTCGTAAGCTGGACCTCTCACACCTATGTTGGAAAGCTTTTTAGTAATAGTTTGTATGGCACTCTATCATAGGCTTTTTTCATGTCCAGTAGGATCCCAACAGCGTACTTTTTGTCATTAATGATGTTTAATATTTCGTTTATGTATTTAAAGACAGCTAGCGTTGTTGTATGGTTTTTTCGAAATCCGTGTTGCTGGTTACTGAAAATATTGAACTTTTCACAATATGAATATAATTGTTTTGTCATTGCGGTCTCAAATATTTTTGAAAAGGTTGGTAACAATGAAATAGGCCTATAATTATTACATTCAGTGTGTTCGCCCTTTTTATATATTGGTTTTATGATTGACATTTTTAGAGCATTCGGGACAGTACCTTCTTGAAAAGATTGATTAATCAGATATGATAAAACTGGAGCCAGTTCCTTTGCACAGTTCCTTACTAATAGTGGTGGTATTTCATCATGGCCAAAACTTTTCTTGTTTTTTAGGTTTTTTATTATATTAAAAACTTCATTTTCGTCAACAAGTCGTAGGTACATTGAATTTAATAAACCTGATTCAAACGATGATATTACAGGCTGACTAGGTGCCAAAGGTGGATTTTTACCAACTTGCGCAGTACCTATAGATACAAAGACTTTATTAAATTCATTTGCGACCAAGTTTGGGTCATCAACATTTTTTTTATTTATACATAGTTTAATGTTATTTTTCTTCTTTTCAGTTAATTTATTTGTTTTTTCTTTTACTATGTGCCACATAGTTATAATGCTGTTTTTTGAATTTTTCATTCTTTTAATATTTTGTTGTTTTTTTGATGTCTGTACCGTACGCTTCAATATTTTTTCATATTGTTTATAATGATCATTTAGAATAGTGCTGTTATTATTATATGAGATAAAAGTTTTTAACAAACGTTTGTGTTTACAAGATTTTTTGATTCCAGTTGTTAACCAATATCTTCTAGTTTTATTTTTTAATTTAATTCGTTTTTTGGGTATTGTTTTATTCAAAATACTTTCAATAGCTGCACTAAATGAATTGTAATTTTGTTCGACATTTTGGTTATTATAAATTATTTTACTCCAATCAATTTCGCCTAACATTTTTTAAAGTTTTGTATGTTTTTCTCCGTAAATTGTCTTTTATTTATGTACCAAATTTTTCGAGAGTCTAATTTTGGTGTTGGCATTTCAAGTAATAATCCTTTATGGTCGCAGAAACCATATTCAATGACGTTAATGTTTATATTCTTGTTTTGAAAGTTTATGTATATGTGGTCTATGCATTTTGAGGTAGTCTCCGTTATTCGTGTAGGTTCCCTTATTTGTGGATAAAAATTATGACTTTTCATGAAGTCAGTTAAATAACGTGAGTCAGTTGTGTTTTTGAGAGTATCGACATTAAAGTCCCCACCTATGATGACATCTTTATGTGAGTATTTTTTTTGTACAAGCTTTAGGAGTTTTGATAGTGTTTGAAAGAAAGTATCTGGCATTCTATTGCTATCTGGCCAATATAAACATATTATAACTAAACTTTCTTTTGGTATTTCTATAGCACTTATTTCTATAATAGGTTCAATAGATAAATCTACAAATTCTTTTTTTTCTACGTATTCTATTCCTTCTTTTAAATATATACATGATCCTCCACCCTTCTGGTTAACTCTGCAAAACGATGACGCCAATTTAAATCCTTCTACTTGCATAGAATCCCGTCGAACTTCAGACATCCACGATTCTGTGAGACAAAATTCACCAATATCTCTATCTTCTTCTGCTGCAGCTTCTAATAAATGTCGTTTATTTCCTAGACTTTTTAGGTTTTGAAATAGTATGTGGAAATTACTGACGAAAAAAATTGTTTCTATCTTTAGTAGGTCGCTGGGATCGGATTGGCCTGTAGCTATATTCTGTAGTTTGTGCTGGGGAAGGTGCTGCTATCAGTGATTCTTTATGTCTATTATTTACTAAGCTCGTATCTTGGCACTGGCTTAAGGGCTTTCGATTAGTCGGGGGAAATTCTTCTCCATTAATTATAAGTTTGTTGTTTATTATATTGGCGCGGTGTCCTTGCTTGCGTGCATCTTTTAATATTTCAATGTATTTCCTTCTTTCTTGTATGGCTGTATCATCTAGAAATGGTGAGATTGTTATTCCTGTGTGCATGAAGCAGTCTTTATGTCGTAGTATGTATTTCGTAATATTTTTACTTAATAGTTCTATAACTATAGGTCTCCTGTATTTATTTCTTCCTAGCCTTTTTACGTCTTCTATGTAGTTATTTGTGTTTATATTCAGTATATCTTGGAAGATTCTCGTCACACATTCATATAGGGTTTGTTCAGATTCCCATTTATGCTCATCCACGCCATATAAAACGATCCTCTTTCTGTTGTCGATAGTAACGTTCTTTGTCTCAGTAGGCTTCTAATAAGTCTATTTATAAGACATACATACATATAATCACGCCTTTATCCCTAATGGGGTAGGCAGAGCGTAAACGACCTATACGAAGGTCGTTCCGCCACGTCTGACAAAGTTTTGAGGGTTATTTTAGATAGATTTGTAGGTATATTGTTGTAGTGACAGGTTGTCAGCCCATCGCCTAAATTGTAATATACTAAAACCCTCGTATCCCTTAGCTGGTTTTTACAGCATGTGCGGGAGTAAATACAGCTGGCACATTCTAAGTTTTTCTTTCGCCCCCAGTCCACTATGGAAGAACTATTACTAAGAGGTTATAAATATTATGTTGTTATGTAATGATCAATAACATTTTAATATAACGTTATCTATCGTTTATCTTTCTTCTTCTTCGTTTATCAATTGACTATAGTGTTTACATAATCACACGGACTACTGGAGCGATCCTTCTCACCACCAGAGAATTTTAATGTACATACACATGAATTAATACAGCCTTTAACCAAAACCCTCCTGCTTCGTGCAGTCGGTTAAGGAAAATAGCGATTCATCTCTCGATTCATCACACTTTGAAATCGATTATCTATTGACTACGGTGTTTACTATTTACACAATCACGCGGACCACTGAATCGATCTTTCTCACAACCAGATTATTTAAATGCATATGTATACATACACATGAATTGATACAGCCTAAAACCAAAACCCTCCTGCTTCGTGTACTCGGTTAAGGAAAATAGCGATTCATCTCTCGATTCATCACACTTTGAAATCGATTATCTATTGACTACGGTGTTTACTATTTACACGATCACGCGGACCACAGGAGTGATCTTTCTCACAACCAGAGGATTTGAATGTACATACACATCAATTGATATAGCCTGAAACCAAAACCCTCCTGCTTCGTGTAGTCGGTTACGGAAAATAGCGTTTCATCTCTAGATTCATCACACATTGAAATCGATTATCTATTGACTACTGTGTTTACTATTTACACGATCACACGGACTACTGGAGCGATCTTTCTCAGAACCAGAGGATTTGAATGTACATACACATCAATTGATACAGGCTAAAACCAAAACCCTCCTGCTTCGTGTAGTCGGTTAAAAAAATAGCGATTCATCTCTCGATTCATCACACTTTGAAATCAATTATCTATTGACTACGGTGTTTACTATTTACACGATCACGCGGACCACTGGAGCGATCTTTCTCAGAACCAGAGGATTTGAATGTACATACACATCAATTGATACAGGCTAAAACCAAAACCCTCCTGCTTTGTGTACTCGGTTAAGGAAAATAGCGATTCATCTCTCGATTCATCACACTTTGAAATCGATTATCTATTGACTACGGTGTTTACTATTTACACGATCACGCGGACCACTGGAGCGATCTTTCTCAGAACCAGAGGATTTGAATGTACATACACATCTATTGATACAGGCTAAAACCAAAACCCTCCTGCTTCGTGTACTCGGTTAAGGAAAATAGCGATTCATCTCTCGATTCATCACACTTTGAAATCGATTATCTATTGACTACGGTGTTTACTATTTACACGATCACACGGACCACTGGAGCGATCTTTCTCACAGCCGCCGCTGGATTTGAATGAACGTACATGAATTGGGGATTTCAGTGTACCTAATGTGAATTGAAATGAATTGATTTATAGCGGCTTGTGAATGGGAAAACGATTTATAGGCACTTTAGTGTGGTTTGAGCTGAATACCGGGTGTAAGAGACGACATCACACAAACTGATAGAGGCCACGATGGACTGGCGTCGAGAGAAAACCATAGAATGTGCCAGCTGCATTTCCTCTCGGGCATGCTGTAAAAACCAGCACGAGGGTTTCAGTATATTGCAATTGAGGCGATGAGCTGACAACCTGTCACTACAGCAACATACCTAAAAATCTATGTTATATAACCCTCAAAACTTTGTCAGACGTGGCGAAACGACCTTTGTTTAGGTCGTTTTTGCTGTGCCTACCCCATTATGAGATGTGAATTGCTTTATTGCAGCTTGTGAATGGGAAAACAATTTATAGGCACTTTAGTACGTATCTATACCGGGTGTAAAGATAGCGCCCCACAAACTGATAGGGGTTGCTCAATCAACGACACTGAACAACTTCCACTAGGACATCCTTTCAGGAAAGGTTTTTTTTTACTTGTCCAAACTAATTGTCTGACTATACATATAATCACGCCTTACCTCTAACGGGGTAGGCAGAGCGTAAACGACCTAAAAAAAAGTTCGTTCCGCCACGTCTGACAAAGTTTTGAGGGTGACTTAAGATATGTTTGTAGGTATATTGCTGTAGTGACAGGTTGTCAGTCCATCGCCTTAATTACAATATACTGAAACCCAATGGAAGGTGGACATATTGTACCTATGTAAAAGATAAAAAAAAATACTTCCTGAAAAAAAATCCTGGTGAAAGTTGTTCAGTGTCGTTGACTGAGCAACCTCTATCAGTTTGTGGGACGCTGACCCTTACACCCGGTATACGAACAATCTTTACAATCAAATTTCATTAACAGTTGTTACAGAAACTGAAGAAGAAACTGTGAAGCGCTCATGGGTGGAAGCGCAAATGGTTAGTGCTCATTCATTCTGATAACGAATGTTAAGCAACCATTATCTCCCTAACCTCATCCCGTATCTAACGGGGTCGGTTAACTTTTCTAGGTGATTGAACGAGAGTACTGGTTTTTACACAGAGCGACTGCAATCTGACCTCCGCAACCCAGAAGGATAACCAGACCCAAGCCTAGATTAGGCCAGAGTTTCTAAGCCGCCAATGTTTAGCACTGTTTTCTGACATGACTTAACGACTAATATGTACCCTAACCGAGACCAACGGTTTAACGTGCCTTCTGAAGCACGGAAGAAGCACCGAATAAACGTACATATGAAATTAGAAAACCGAAATACACATTGGTAAGGACCACGATCTCCCGCTCAGGAGGCAGCGGCCCTATCCACTACCCATCGGGCTCTCTTTTCGAATGTTAAGCAACCATCATCGCCGTGGAATGCGGAAAAAGGTTAGGGATATGGTTAATATAGGAACTGAGGCAAATGAAATAGGCACATCTGAGGACTTTAAACGGGTTATAATTTATTATATCACACGCCAAATTTTAATGAGCAAACTTTAATCGCAGAAATCTAGGTATGTGGGAGGAATCCTGTTATTGACTTATTCAAATTAATTTTGATATTTTGATTGGAAATTAAATGTAATTATTTCTCGTTTAATAAAGCAAACACTCAATTACTTGGCAGACAGAATAATCGAGTGATTCTTCTAATTGGGTCGGCAATCTCATAACTCTATTGAGTTCTATTGAGTCCAATGTTTTGAGCACTAG
The DNA here is from genome assembly GCA_949820665.1 of Scrobipalpa costella. Taxonomy (NCBI): domain Eukaryota; kingdom Metazoa; phylum Arthropoda; class Insecta; order Lepidoptera; family Gelechiidae; genus Scrobipalpa; species Scrobipalpa costella. The sequence goes on from OX463314.1 coordinate 6,424,395, forward strand.
GAATTCCATGAAAGACTTGATTAAATTGCGTAGAACGCAACTGAAGGAGGCTGAAACCTTGTGTATTTTAATAAACCAATCTTTTGACGAAGGCACATTTCTTGACCTATTCAAAATAGCTATAATAAAGCCCATTTATAAAAAGGGAGAAAAGACTGAACTTTGTAACTACAGACTATTGCACTCTTGCCTACATTCTCAAAACATTTTGAAAAAGTCATGTGTGATCGTGTGTACAAGTTTTGCGAAAACTTTAATATCTTCCATGAAAGCCAAAATTACTTTCTTAAAAAAGATCCACTGTACTTTCAGTCTATAAATACATTCAAGAGGTTCTAAATGCAATAAACAAAAAAAAAATGGAGTTGGTCTTTTACTAGACATGACTAAACTTACGATACAGTGCAACATAAAATATTATCAAACAAACTCTATGCAGGGATCCGAGGGTTTCAGTACATTGTAATTTATGCGATGGGCTGACAACCTGTCACTACAGCAATATACCTACAAATCTATCATAAAATAACCCTCAAAACTTAGTCATACGTGGCGGAATGACCAGTGTTTAGGTCGCTTACGCTCTGTCTACCCCATTAGGAATAAACATACATACATACATATAATCACGCCTTTATCCCTAATGGGGTAGGCAGAGCGTAAACGACCTAAACAAAGGTCGTTCCGCCACTTCTGACAAAGTTTTGAGGGTTATTTAAGATAGATTTGTAGGTATATTGCTGTAGTGACAGGTTGTCAGCCTATCGCCTAAATTGCAATATACTAAAACCCTCGGTTCCCTTAGCTGGTTTTTACAGCATGCACGGGAGGAAATGCAGCTTGAACATTCTATGTTTTTCTTTCGCTCCCAGTCCAGCATGGAAGGAATAAAGGCGTGATTATATGTATGTATTTAGGTCTATGCAATAGGAATTCGCGGAAATAGTCATAAATGGTTCAACTTATATTTAGAAAATAGATAACAAACAGTTGAAATATAATCTTAGGATAAAAATGTAAAAATGCCAAGGAATTAAATAAAGTATATTCAGAATTCAAAACAATAAACGTGTCAATTCCTCAAGGTAGTGTGATAGAATGCTTATTATTTATATTAACGATTTACCAAATATTTTTCAAGAGAAATGCGTTTTATTTGCGGACGATATGCCATGTGATTATATTGATAACATAGCACAAAAACTTATATTAGTGCTAGATAGTAACTGCTTGGATAAATGAACACAATTTCTAAAAAAAAACTAAAATCATAACTTTTCACCCGTACCAAAAAATATCATTAAACATACATTTTACATACAACACATTCAAACTAGAAATAGAAAATACTTACTTACTTACTTGGCTAGGAAATTGACACCTATGTAAATTGGAAACCACACATTCAAAAAATCAGAATTAAAATAGCTAGTTTTACATACGCACTTTCTGTAATTAAAAAATCAACAGAATTGCAAACTGCACTTTCTATTACTATGCTTATGAGTACTCATGGCTGACATATGGAATAATCATGTGGGGTAAAAGTGTTGTTATGCCCTTTTTACCTAGCAATAAAAATAATCCGCATATTAGTAAACATAAAAATAACCTATAGTTGTAAGCCGCATTTCATAAAACTATTTTTTTAACATTATCATGTATATATATTAGAAGTATGAAATTTTGTAGAAAACCATCTAACTTTTTACACAAAACGGGAAGATTTCCCTACAAAATATCATCAAAATAAACTAATGTTGTCTAACGCCTACTTGACGTGCTATTCATCCAGCCCATTGTTATGTCAATAAATATTTACAATAAATTGCCAACTTACCTTAAAGAAGAAACCAACTATAATAAATATATAAAAGATCTAAAAGTATTCCCCATAAATAAAAGCTATTATACTATAGACGAATAGATAAATGTCAATTTTATATAATTGCTTGTTCTTATATTGGTATTATTAATTGGTATTATATTAGGTTAAATTTCATCATACTAAAATTAAGTTTTCTACTCACATTATAATAATATTTAAGCTTCCTCTCTAAGACGTTGCTGTACCCTAGCAGGATGTCTCTGTGTTACATACATTATTGTATATTGTATTGTATTCTGCATTGATAAATGCAATTAAGAAATTGAAACTTAATACTTAAAAGCTAATTAGGTAATTTTGAATACGATCAAAGGATATTATAACAACCTAAACGTTTGGTACAGAAGAATTGTACAATTTCAACCAGATCTTTGATTTTCTTCCATGCTGGACTGGGAGAGATAGAAAAACATAGAATGTTCCAGCTGCCCTTCCTCCCAGGCATGCTGTAGAAGTCAGAGAGGATTACAGTGTATTGTAGTTTAGGCGATGGGCTGACAACCTGTCACTATAGCGGTACACATTGCAATCTAAAATTGCCCTCAATTTTTTTTCAGACGTGGCGAAAGCGCCTTTTACGAGGAGTTTGACGCTCTGCCTACTCCGTAAGGGATAAAGGCGTGATTTTATGTATGTATGTATGTATCTTTGATAAAACCTTAGTTCTGAAATAACAAACAAACAAATATACATTCTTACAGTCACGCACAGTGACCTTTCATTCCACCACGTTTGTTGAAGTGTCAGCCCAACGCCTAAATTACAATACAATCAGTTAGCTGGTTTTTACAGCATGCTTAGGAGGAATATCTGTTAGCACACTTTTTGCCACGTGTAAGGGACAGCGTCCAGCAAACTAATAGGGGTTGCTGAGTCAACAACACTGAACAACTATCAGCAGGATTCTTTTTCATACAAATTGTCTGATCGAGGTGAACATTTTGTATAGAAAAGAAACTTCCTGAAATTTGCGGGGCGCTGTCCCTTACACTAGTTATTTTTTTTTCTATCGCTACCAGTCCAGCATGGAATAAACAAGAGAAAGAATTATCTGACCTCTCGCCACCACTTATTGTATTTAGTGGCGGGTCTATGTAACGACGCCCTGAGGATAGGGCACGTCCACAAGAAAGGACTGTGCAGTAAATAAGGGTAATTTCACACAATACTAGTTGGAGCACGACAAATGAATCAAGTCGTAAGATGGTGACGTGACTAGACTTTCTAGGCACTGCAGGGTAAGGTTTAGTATCCACCAAAGCGAAGATCTTATGGTTCACATATAATATGAAAGAAAGAAAATAATACATTCGTTTCTGGCAGGCCTCGAACCTGCGTCTCTGGAATGCCGGTCCATCACTCTACCAACTGAGCCTGATTTTTTTGTCTTTCTTATGCAAACGTTAGCGATATCTAGCCATGTAGTTTATGAATCACTTAGCGGAACACACGTAGCGTGAGTGTTCTCAAACTACACGGCTAGATGTCGCTAACGTCGCTATGAAGTGTGAAGAAGAAAGAAGATGATAAATACGTCACTCCCTCTACCGCTTCTGTAGCTCAGTTGGTAGAGTGATGGACCGGCATTCCAGAGACGCAGGTTCTAGTCCTGCGGAAACGAATTTATTATTTTCTTTCTTTCATATTATATACAATTAAAATAGCATTGTGAGTGCTAAAAATCCTCAAAATATCTTATGGATTTCTTATATAGGTACATATTATACTTATATATAATCACGCCTTTATGCCTAATGGGGTAAGCAGAGCGTAAACCACCTAAACAAAGGTCGTTCCGCCACGTCTGACAAAGTTTTTATCTAAAATAGATTTGTAGGTATATTGATAAAGTGGTAGGTTGTCAGCCCATCGCCTAAATTGCAATATACAGAAACCCTCGGATACCTAAGCTGGTTTTTACAGCATGCCCGGGAGGAAATGCAACTGGCACATTTTGTTTTTCTCTCGCTCCCAGTCCAGCATGGATTTCGTGTTGTAGGTATAGAATGGTGGACACTAGTTGGTTACTAATTTGTCTACTTAGGTGGCGTCAGGAAGAATATTATGCCATCAATTTGATGAAATAATAACTTGTGCTGGTTTTTGCTTTAGAACATAGCCCTTCTTTAACTGGTCTCGTACTCGTACCTATACTGATTCCTAACATATCATCATGGGTCGTATCGAGAAGCTTGTCCAGAAGCGAGACTACGGCCCGTATCGATAAACAGCACTCGAGACTGACAGCTAGTTTGAGTTCGTTTCAGGAATGTCATTTCAGTACAGAACGGCCTGTCAAATCGCAATCTTGAGATCGCTTTATAAATACGATAAACAGCACTCGAGACTGACAGCTAGTTTGAGTTCGTTTCAGAAATGTCATTTCAGTACAGAACGGCCTGTCAAATCGCAATCTTGAGATCGCTTTATAAATACGAGCCTAAAAGAACAAAAGCTTTACAGCTGTGCAATTGGTCTCAAAGGAATTTTCGTGACTAATACTTATTCTTGGCGAAACATAATTTCCCCTAGTGGATAGTCTTTCCTTAGTCCAGCAACTCACAGGCGTCACTTACTGCGCACAAGGTTTCGCTCAAGACGCTGTAAGTGCTTTTTGTATTGCCTACAACACACAGACGTCACTTACTGCGCGCAAGGTTGCGCTCAAGACGCTGTAAATGCTTTTTGTATTGCCTACAACACGCAGGCGTCATTTACTGTGCGCAAGGTTGCGCTCAAGACGCTGTTAATGCTTCTTGTATTGCCTACAACACACAGGCGTCACTTACTGCGCGCAAGGTTGCGCTCAAGACGCTGTTAATGCTTTTGCATTGCCTACAACACACAGGCGTCACCTTACGCTACGGCAGAGGGATGCGTCGACGTAGAGTTCATCGCTACGCGCGCGTAGAGCGTTAGGTGACGCATGTGTGTTGTAATCAATGCAAAAAGCATTTTCAGCGTGTTGAGCGCAACCTTGTGCTCAGTAAGTGACGCCTGTGTGTTGCTGCCCTTAGTCGACTGCAAGGCAAACCTGAAAAATGCGCGATGAGAATTTTTAACAAGCAATTGCAACTGCAGTTTCTAACAGCGTTTAGTTACAACGTTGCTACGTGTTACTGTGGTGCGGAATGTTACCTATAGCTATAACTCTCGCTCTTGGTTTAATTTAGCTACACTGCTCTAAAATTTAATGTTCTACACAGTTTAAGGGCCTTTCTATTATATTCTTCCTAATTTTGGCTTCTTAATTCACTGAAAATATAATTTCTTCCATGCTGGACTGGGAGAGATAGAAAAACATAGAATGTTCCAGCTGCCCTTCCTCCCGGGCATGCTGTAGAAGACAGCAAAAGGGACTCGAGGGTTACAGTGTATTGTAATTTAGGCGATGGGCTGACAACCTGTCACTACACATTGCAATACACATTACAATCTAAAATTGCCCTCAATTTTTGTCAGACGCGGCGAAAGCGCCTTTTACGAGGCGTTTAACGCTCTGCCTACCCCGTAAGGGATAAAGGCGTGATTTTATGTATGTATGTATGTATGAAAATACAATAAATCGAAAATCCGGTAGATCAGAGTTTGTAGTAAAAGTAAAGAAGATAACTTTAGAACTTCATAAAGTTTTTAATAGTTCGTAGTAGTAAGTAACAGAAAGAAAATTTGCGAAAAACTACCACTTTTAGCTCTCTTGCTCTCTGTAACTGTTGTAAACAATAAACATACATACATACATATAATCACGCCTTTATCCCTAATGGGGTAGGCAGAGCGTAAACGACCTAAACAAAGGTCGTCCCGCCACGTCTGACAAAGTTTTGAGGGTTATTCAAGACAGAATTCTAGGTATATTGCTGTAGTAACAGGTTGTCAGCCCATCGCCCAAATTACAATATACTGAAACCCTCGGATCCCTTAGCTGGATTTTACAGCATGCCCGGGAGGAAACGCAGCCGGCACATTCCACGTTTCTCTCTCGCTCCCAGACCAGCACGGGAGTAAACAATAAATAATGAATGTATAGCTCTTAAAATAAACTTCAGTATCTATATTTTAATGTGATCTACAGCATTTACGTTTAATTGCGTTTTCAGTGAGTAATGATTTTTTTAACTGATGAGGGAGTTAGCGTACCCGGGGATCCTCAACCAACGCCATCGTCAAGTTCAAAGGCGCAAACTGGATGAGACCAGCGCAGGACCGTGAGGAGTGGCGCAGTAGAGAAGAGGCCTATACCCGGCAGGGGTGGGGGTGTGGGATGATGCATACATAAAATCACGCCTTTATCCCTTACGGGGTAGGCAGAGCGTAAAACGCCTCCTAAAAGGCGCTATCGCCAAGTCTGACATAAATTGAGGGCAAATTTAGATTGTAATGTGTATTGCTGTAGTGACAGGTTGTCAGCCCATCGCCTAAATTACAATACACTGTAACCCTCGAAACCCTTTTGCTGACTTCTACAGCATGCCCGGGACTGGGAGGAAGGGCAACTGGAACATTCTATGTTTTTCTTTCTCTCCCAGTCCAGTATGGAAGATTGTGATGTGAGTGGGATGATGATGATAATGATAACAATTTGTTTCTCCCATGCTGGACTGGGGGCGATAGAAAAACATAGAATGTTCCAGCTGCATCTCCTCCCAGGCATACTTCCTACCTGTCAGCTAAGGGATATAGGGGTTTCAGTGTATTGTGATTTAGGCGATGAGCTGGCAACCTGTCACTACAGCAATATACCTAAAAATCTATCTTAAATAATCCTCAAAACTTTGTCAGACGTGGCGGAACGACCTTTGTTTAGGTCATTGAGTTGACGCTCTGCCTGCCACATTAGGGATAAAGGCGTGATTTATGTATGTATGTACTTACTTATGTTAATTACGCAAAACACTATTTATGATAAAAGAAGATCGAAAATAATACCTAGTAATTTCTACTATTTAGTGAATCATGAAATGTAAACTTAGTGATGAATTTATATTGCAAAATCGGTCACCACACCAAGCTATGGATAATACTACAGATTGATTGAATAATTATAAAATTCGGTTTATCTTCTTTGGTCAGGGTTAATATTTCATAGGTAATTAGTCGGTCAAAGCAGGCTTTTGATAAAAGGTAACTAATTAACTGGCTATGACTAGTATTCATCAATGGTACTAGATCGTGTATACACGTATAAAATTATACATACATACATATAATCACGCCTTTATCCCTAATAGGGTAAACAGAGCGTAATTGACCTAAACAAAAGTCGTTCCGCCACGTCTGACAAAGTTTCGAGTGTTATTTAAGGTAGATTTGTATGTATATTGCTGTAGTGACAGGCTGTCAGCCAATCGCCTAAATTGCAATATACAAAAACCCTCAGATCCCTTAGCTGGTTTTTACAGAATGCCCGGAAGGAAATGCATCTGGCACATTCTATGTAAATAAATAAATAATATTTTTAATTGGCACAGTCCTTAGTGATCCCAATACTTATTCGGAAAAAATAAATGCACTGAGAGCCTGAGAGGAGACTTTAGAATGTACGCAAAGAATTTACAAGAGCGTGTTAACCATGCGTTACAAAATCTGAAAATTTATTTTTGTTCTGTTGTCTCCAATGGGTGTCTCCCGAGTTTCAACTCCCTCTTGAATACACGTTCACTCCATTACGATGGATTTTGTTGGTCCATTTACTAAACTAACAGGTAATTTAAAAAGTCCAAAAAACCCAACTGCGTAGAATACAAACTGTACCTTAATACTGTAAATCGTTATGGATCTTAAACGATTGTTCAAAACGAAAAATTATTTAAAAAAATTGGAATTGATTTCCAAATCCCTATTCAATGATGCCCCACTCGGCATAGTACGTCGAATTCCATTTTCCCAAAATGGCGTCTAATTGTCACCATATTATTTTTAAACAAAATAATGTCTTCAGTGACACTTGCATGGTTAAGACGAATCGATTAACGTGAGAATCATCAAAATCGACCCACGCGTTTGGTCTCTAGTGTGCCACAGAGGATCAAACATTTATACATACATAGATAAACTGATAAACAAACACATTACCCTCTTTCGCGTTGCGCAGTCGGGTAAACAGACGCATCTCTACATCTCTGCGTAGATATTTAATCTTAAATGACAACACCGATCAATAAACAGGTGTGCTCGAAATAAAACATGTCGTCGGTAAATATAGTTGCTCTCCACTTAGAAAGCTCGAAAGAGGTAAGCACAGAACTAAGACCAAGTCACAGTAAAAGTCTATAAAGCAGTAAGACATAACACCTTCATACGAATGATAGGAACTCGTCCAGCACAACTCATGCATCATATCAGTCGCTGTTAATCTTCTTCTTCTTAGCGAGTGGATTCTCGAGTCGAACGACCCTATGAATCCTGGTGTCAAAGTTTTGAAACTGCTTCGTAGCACAGCTATTAGGCCTCTAACACGATTTAAGTAACTACCACTGTCAAAGACAGCGACCGGGACCGACGGTTTAACGTGCCCTCCGAAGTACGGAATCCTTTTATCGTTTTAGACAATCAAGTGATTCAGACTGCAATGTCCTAACCAAATTCGGGAGAACCTCACAAAGTGATAAATTGATAATATAAATATCGACTTCAGGCCCTCCGGATCGTAAGCCTATGGCTCTGACCACTATACCACGGAGGCAGTATTGGTAGATAGATAGGTATAAATAGGTAGCCCCTTTTTGAGGGTTGTTTAACTACGTAATATTAAACGACTCAGTTGGCAGAGCGATGAAACGGCATTCCGAAGATTGCAGGTTTAAGTCCTGCCCTAATTATGCCCATTGCGAACGGCAAAACCTTTGTTTATCCTTATAAATTTTCTATACTGTAAAGAAGTTTTACCGCTTCTATTTCGCCTCCTGTGGCCAGGTCGAACGAGCAGTTTGAAATATCGTCTGCCATCAGGAGGAGGTTCCCAACTAGTTATTACCAGTTATCGATGGTCTTCCACTGGCTAATATATTTGGCCGAACCGACACGTTTTTATCCAACATTTTTCATACATCTGAACATTTGGCTCACTCAGTGGTTAAAATAAAACGATTACCTACGAAAAAATATATATGATTTTATAGAAAGTAAAAAAAAAAACTCTCTCATAAAAATGGGGTCAGCGTTAGTGTGAGTGCGAGTCAAATACCTATTTCAGCCCGTCGCGAAAGTTAGTTAGGCTTCTTAATTTTCCTTTCGTATTTCGACCTAGGGAAAGTTGTTCAGTTTCGTGAGTAGGTCGACATTCTTAAGTGTTGATTTATTTTTTGTAGTGCTAAAGATTTATTAAAATAGTTAATTTTTTGTAGGCTGTGACCAGCAAGCGTCAGGTACTGAGTAAAACACTAGAAATTCAATCTAAATGATATGGAGCAAGTGAGCAAGTCCATCCGCTGCCCTCAACCACAAAGTAACGAGAAGCAGTGTTGCCCACTTCGCAATATTAGACCATATTGATTGGAATACTACACAGGCAAATATGTTAGGTTTTTTTTTTACAAAAATAGAGCTTGAAGCATATTGTGCGCGCAAATGTTTGTTGTGTACTTTAATATACATGAAAGAACCTTTTCAATCGTGTTTCAATAGAAACTAAAATCTATATTAAAATGTGATACATAAAAGCTTATAAAAAATCTGGCTTTGCAAAGACAGAACAATATTTACTTATCGGATTAAATATTCACATATTTTATAAACTCTATTGTACAAAACAAAATAGTCGTTGTTAATAAATAATATGCAGTAGTCAGCCTGTATTCTATGAACAATGGCTCTGAAACTCGCGTCACATATTCAGCTACTATTCAGCAATATTTTGTTATACATGAGCTGAATACCAAATTTGGCACGTTCCATAAAACTACAATTTGATGTACATTACGTAGCTGGTTGAGTTGAGGAAGACTCAGTATTATTTTCTAAGAAATTTCTGAGAAAATAATATTAGTTCTAATTTAGATGACTTTATTTTTCATGAGGTACTGAAATGAATATACAGTGTTGAAGATTTTGTGATGCGTGACATGGTACATATTTATTTGGATATTATAATACAATATTTTTTTAATAAAAAAAAAAGTTTTTGGTCTGATCTCGGATTTACCTCAAAATATTATTTGTCTTCCATGCTGGACTGGGAGCGAGAGAAAAACATAGAATGTGCCAGCTGCATTTCCTCCCGGGCATGCTGTAAAAACCAGCTAAGGGATCCGAGGGTTTTAGTATGTTGCATTTTAGGCGATGGGCTGACAACCTGTCACTACAGCAATATACATACAAATCTATCATAAATAACCTTCAAAACTTTGTCAGACGTGGCGGAACGATCTTTGTTTAGGTCGTTTACGCTCTGCCTACCCCATTAGGGATAAAGGCGTGATTATATGTATGTATGTATGTATGTATTATTTGCCTAATTATCTAGGTATGCCAATGAAAAAAAAACTGACAATGACAAGATACGTCTTCTTGATAATAGTAGTCATCCCACCAATTTCCGGTGATGGCGGCCAATCTCCCGGAGATCGGTTAACTGTTCGGGACTAGATTTTAGTGCCCAAGTATTTGCGCTTCACACAGGTGCACTCTCTATTACCTTAAATCTCTTATTCTGATGAGATAGATTGACTGACACGACCAGAGAAAAATGAAGCGCAAGGCCGACTATTTATATGCCCCTCCGACAGCGTGGATCATCTTACTTTTCAGACAATCAGGTGATCAGCCTGCAATGTCCTAACCAAACTAGAAATAACAACACAAAGTCATTGTTCCCCGCCGGAAATCGAACCTGGGATCTCCTGGTCGAGAGCCAATGTCTCAGACCGCTAGAGCATGGAGGCAGTCAAATAAATATACAGTTTTGTTTTCGTCTACTTGATGTATTGCACTTTTCTTTTGTACTTGGCAAAAGTTACATGCGTTCTAATTTGTGACTTACGACCTATTAAAAAGGATCATATTTCAAAAAGATTTTTCTCTAGAAAGAAGAGAAATTTCGACAATTGATAATCTACACAAACAATTAAATGTTTCATGTGAAAAAAGTAAATTGCCATGAATTGTTTAACTGGAAAAGTACTGCGTTCCTTTAAACCACATTTTCTACTAATGATACCAGAAATTATTTTACTTCATTGTGTCCATAAGCTCGCTATAGAGCCCGATGGTGTATGGATGGGGCCGCTGCCTCCTGAGCGGGAGGTCGTGGTTCGAATCCCACCACGTAACAATGTGTTTTTCGGTTTTCGAATTTCATATGTACGTTTATTCTGTGCTTTTTCCGTGCTTTGGAAGGCACGTTAAGCCGTTGGTCCTGGTTAATATCGTTTAATACCGTAGATATTAGTCGTTAAGCCATATCAGAGGCCAGTGCCAAGCATTGGCGGCTTGAAAACTCTGGCCTAAACTAGGATTGGGTCTGGTTTCCCTTCTAGGTTGCGGAGGTCAGATGGCAGTCGCTCTGTGTAAAAACCAGTACCCTCGTTGAATCCCCTAGATTAGGAAGCCGAACCCGTGAGATACGGGATAAGGCTAGGGAGATGATGAATGTGTCAATAAGGTCACTCAATGCTTTTTACAAATCAAGTTCACTCTTGATTGAACACTTATTTATAAATTTAGATACCTACTTGATTATATTCCATATCAATTCCTTTCAAGTAAAATGTCTTTGGCTGTCTATTGTTGTCGTCAGATATTAATATACTTCTTAGAACTAACTCCTCGAGCATAAACAGTAAATAAAGGCGTCTGTATAAATAAAAGTACTGACGTTTCTTAAAATCTAATTTTGTTCTTATGGTAACAACTTTCCTAAAGCACAAAAATTTTAGAACGAAAAGATAAATTGGCTTCCCCATACAAAAATGCTCGCCTCATTTCTGTACATGGAACTCATTTATTTTAGAGCATTATTTTTGTAAGCTCTTGTTCTTTGGGAAAGTTGTTTTGATAGCTTAAAACATCTAAGTAAATTTGAAAATGTAAGCAATTAATGTCCTAATTATTTGACTTACTTCCATACTGGACTGGAAGCGAGAGAAAAACGTAAAATGTGCCAGCTGCATTTCCTCCCGGGCATGCTGTAAAAACCAGCTAAGGGATCCGAGGGTATCAGTATATTGTAATTTAGGCGATGGGCTGACAACCTGTCACTACAGCAATACCTACAAATCTATCTTAAACAACTCTCAAAACGTGGCGCAATGACCTTTGTTCAGATCGTTTACACTCTGCCTACCCCATTAGGGACAAAGGCGTGATTATATGTATGTATGTATGTTTTGACTTATTAACATTGGACGACTACGTACGTGGAATTAATTATTGAACACCCACAACATCTCAACTCATCAAATTGAAACTGTCTAAATTAATTGTTTATTGTTATTCTAGTCTGTAGGTGCGTTTGTTGTTTGTTACAACTTCGCCAAAATGATCAAACAGTTTCCAAGATTTGCATTCAGGTAATTATATCCACTGAAGATGGGTCAAATTAGTTTATCTACGAATATCAGTACCTGGTGCGTCTCTACTTGGTTATTTGTACAGAAATACTATTATTATTACAATAAAATATAGTATACTTCATTGCACTTAAACCACAGATTAGATAATAGTTACTACGTAAACACAGAAAAATGCTTAAACACAGAAACTACAAATTAAATTTTGGGTATCCCCGGTGCATTCCAGCGACCTCATCAGTTAAAAAAACATTACTCACTGAAAACGCAATTAATCGAAAATCCGTTAAATCAAATTGAAGTACAGGTACTAAAGTTTATTTTAAGCATTATAAATCAATATTTCAGTGTGTATATTCAGTCATAGAAAAAGTGCTAAAAGTGGCCGTGTTTCGCAAATTTTCTATCTGTAACTACAACGAATTATGAGTTGCAACTTTATGAGATTCTTAACAACCTTCATTGCTTTAACCTCAATTTGATTACCGGATTTTCGATTGATTGTGATTTCAGTGAAATCTGATTTTTTGGCTGATGAGGGCGCCACTTAGACCAGGGGAGCCCCTTTAAAGGAATGTATTGGTTTGTAGAAATAACAGTATCTTATGAAAGTTCAGAAGCATGTCCTAATCTCTTTAGAATAAAACTTTGTTTTTGAGACTTTTCCTAGACACCAAAATCAAATTTTCACTGCTGATAATGGAACTCTCTAATGTAGGCCAATTTTTTTGATGAGCGTTACTAATAAAACTACATATAAAACTTACATGTAAAACTTTCTGCTGCCTATTTCTTTGATCACATTCCTATCAGTCTAATTTCCTCTATCTGGTGTTGGTGTATCTTCAGCTGATATCAAAGGGACATCTTATGAATAAGTAGGTAATTAGTTCAGCCTAGTATCGCAGGTTGCCTAGGTCCAAAATTTCAGTACCCGGACTCCCATATAGCGTTGTTTTAAATAATCATTACCCTGGTGTCAGGCAGCGGTGACACCAGTACTGGATGAAGGCCAAAGAAATGGATTCCGGAAGGGCTCATGTCCAGACTATATGACGCGGACTAGCTTCGCTTCATATACTGCGGCGGCGTGGACGGCAAGAGGGAAACCACATACATACATACATAAAATCACGCCTTTAACCCTTACGGGGTAGGCAGAGCGTTAAACTTCTCGTAAAAGGCGCTTTCGCCACGTCTGACAAAAACGAGGGCAATTTTAGATTGAAAAGTGTATTGCTGTAGTGACAGGTTGTCAGCCCATCGCCTTAATTACAATACACTGTAACCCTCGAGTCCCTTTTGCTGACTTCTACAGCATGCCCGGGAGGAAGGGCAGCTGGAACATGCTATGTTTTTCTATCTCTCCCAGTCCAGCATGGAAACCACCACACTTAAAATCCCTAAAATGGAGTATTATGAAGATGAAAAACAACAGAGATACTGGCGTTTATTTCATACTCCACCGACAAAAGAAGCGCTCTTAAGTTTATTATGATGATGATGAAAAAGAGTCCTTTTTCAAGTAAATATTTTATGAGACTATAATTGAGTTAGTTTGCTATTGAAAATCGACGCAATTATACATACATACATATAAACATGACTTTATCCCTAATGGGGTAGGCAGAGCGTAAACGACCTAAACAAAGGTTGTTCCGCCACGTCTGACAATGTTTTGAGGGTTATTTAGATAGATTTGTAGGTATATTGTTGTAGTAACAGGTTGTCAGCCCATCGCATCGAAAAAGATTTCGTGCTTCGGAGGGCACGTTAAGCCGTCAGTCCCGGTCGTTGTCTTTGATAGTGGTCGTTACTCAAACCATGTCAGAGGCCTGATAGTTGTGCTACTAAGCGGTTTAAAAACTCTGACACCAGGGTTCATCGGGTCGTTAGACTCGATACCCACTCGACAGAAGAAGAAGAAGCCCATCGCCTAAATTGCAATATACAGAAACACTCGGATCCCATATCTGGTTTTTACAGCATGCCCGGTAGGAAATGCAGCTGGCACATTCTATGTTTTTCCCTCGCTCCCAGTCCAGCATGGAAGTAACGCAATTCTTACTTTTCTAATACCAAACAAACAGAATGCCGGTTCATATAATTACTCGCAATGACCATGGGATAAGGAAAAGGCCTGGTAAAGTGACTTCCGATCTCCTGAAACTGGATAGCAATAATGGTTTCTATTAGCCTCGCTCCAACACGCACAAAAACCCAACCAGTGGAAATCAGAGTAAACAAAACAAGATGAATGACGATGGATTCTATTCACTTTGCAATAGTTTTTTTTTTAAATAACAGGATTGGAACCCACTTATGACAAGTAATAAATAGCAGATCACTAATCCGTCGCTAAGGACTGGCTGCTGTAGCTTAGTTAGTTTAGAGCGTTGGGCCGGTTTTTCAAAGATGCGGGTTAAAATCCTGTCAGCGGTTGAATTTTTGATTTGTTATTTCTACTTTTTTCCGATTACTTATACTAGATTCTATTCATGTTATAATGAGTAAACTGTCACTAAAGCAATATACCTACAAATCTATCTTAAATAACCCTCAAAACTTTGTCTGACGTGGCGAAACGACCTTTGTTTAGGTCGTTTACGCTCTGCCTACCCCATTAAGGAAAAGGCGTGATTATATGTATGTAAAATAAGTACATATTTAATTGCAACGATCATAGGAAAAGTTTCGTGAAGTGACTTCCGATCTCCTAAAACTGGATAGCGATAATGGTTTCAATTAGCCTCGCTCCAACACGCTCTAAACCCCAACCAGTGTAGATCAGAGTAAATAAAACAAGATGGCTGACGATAGATTCTTGTTATGTTTATCAAACATTTGGTTGACGTTGGTGAAGCACTGAATGGCACCAAACATGCAGGTATCCCATTTATTTGCCACGCACATGTTTGACATAAACCATCATACTTTTATTTTTGGGTAAATTCAATAAGATAAAAATAATCTTCCATAAATAAAATTTTGTGAAATTTATGGCGAATTCTTTTTTAATAACTAAGATAGACACAGAGCTATAAGTCGAATTCTACAACTACCAACATTAAACGCTCTATAAGGTATACAATCGTCAAATATCTTTAGTTTTTGTCGACACTACCAAATTAATTCACTGGTACCTCTACCGACCCGACCACCTAAACTCGTGATAGGTGGTCGGGAGAAAAAGTTAATGAAATGTAACCCTTCCTCTCGCTATCGCGTCGAGAGCTATTTGGAAACGCCCCCGGCAGACAGACTAACTCAAATAAAATATAAGAATATAAAACAAGCAAGTCTTTTATATCTATTTCATCATCTCCCTAGACTACAAACAGAGGTATTTTTTTTATATTTTTAGTATTTATCTATCTCTAAACTTAAGACTTCTTGTTTACTAACTTTAAAAATAATATAGCGAACAAATAATCAGACAAAAGAATAAAGACTTAAATCGTCATGCAAAATAGAGTTCATCATCTCCCTAGCCTTATCCCGTATCTCACGGGTCCGGCTACCTAATCTAGGGGATTAAACCAGGGTATTGGATTTTACACAGAGCGACTGCCATCTGACCTCCGCAACCCAGAAGTGTAACCAGACACAATCATAGATTAGATCAGGGTTTTCAAGCCGCCAATGCAAAGCAATGCTTAGCACTCGCCTCTGACATGGCTTAACGACTAATATCTACGGTATTTAACGATGTTAACTGGGACCAAGGGCTTAGCGTGTACACACGTGTGCTGAAGCATGGAAAAAGCGTCAAATAAACGAAAAAACGACATACATATAGATATGTGGAGACCGGCTCTATCCAGTACACCATAGGGCTCTTTTCTTTTACATCTTTCTATACTATCTATCTATATTAATATTATGAAGAGGAAAAATTTGTTTTTTTTTGTGCGCGTGTGTGTGTATGTTTGAAACGAATAAACTCAAATCTACTGGACCGATTTCAAAAATTCTTTCACCATTGGGTACTATATACCGCGGGAAAGTACATCATTTCCACGGTGTGCGTCTCTCCACCCAGCCCAAACGAGATAGGTGTTTTTATCATATATCAGGATTTAGAGCATAATTTGAGCACCTACATACTGAAGTCAGTAAATTGGAGCATCAATAGGAAAGACGCTGCGACCTAAAAACCATGGGCCGGCTGGGGAGATTCTCGTCAGCGAGCCCATGCTAGATCTCAGGTACTGTTGATAGTAGAGCAATGTGTTATATCTCTAGATTTAGAGCATAATTGGAGTAATCTGCGGCCGAAAAAATCAACTTTAAAACTGTAATATGAAAGGAATTATACGCGATTATCTGTGGGCTCGCTTGGGAGACGTCTCTCCAGCGAGCCCATTTGGATCTCATAAACGGTAGGGATTAAAGTTTTGATCTAAAGTTCTACATACGTGCCCTAATTGGAGCACTAAGCTCCAAAAAAAATTGTACTGTGAGTTCAATAGTTTTCGAGATATAGGTCTTTGAATGAAATGGTATGTACGGCGAGACGTCTCTCCAGCGAGCCCATCTGATGCGCAATAGCTACCGAACGTAGAGTATTCGAAAATAGCTCAAATTAAAGCTTATAATTAGAGAACTAAGCTCCAAATAGAAGAAAGTTCTAGGTCTTACAGATTTTACGATATAAGCAAAACACACTTTTGCCACATTTCCCATGCTGGACTGGGAACGAGACAAAAACATAGAATGTGCCGGCTGCATTTCCTCCCGGGCATTCTGTAAAAATCAGCCAAGGGATCCGAGGGTTTCAGTATATTGCAATTTAGGCGATGGGCTGACAACATAACATAAAAAAAACATAACATAAAAATACTTTATTGCACGTAAGAACACAAATGATACAACACAACAGATAACAACATTAAACAAGTACAACATAGGCGGCCTTATTGCTAAGGTAGCAATTTCTTCCAGGCAACCTTTGGGTCAAAGAAAAATGCGTAGCGGTAAGCGGGATATTGCAAATCTAGTAAAATATGTATCCTAAATACATTACATATAATACATAAACTAGTTACAAGCTACTACATAGATATTGTAAAGTAAACTAATACATAATATACAATAAACTAATACATAAACTAATGGAAGATAGGATAATGCAAACTACAACCAGATCTAGACGAAGGAAATGACAGCAACAGCACAGGATAAAAGAGAAGGATAAATAATGATCAGATAGTAATTTCTTCCAAGTAATGTTTTTTAAGTCGGCTCTTAAAGGTTTCAAGAGACGGCGCACGTCGAATGTCTTCGGGCAATTCATTCCACAGCTTGATCGCTCGCACTGTGAAAGACTTTGCGTAGAAGTCAGTTTTGTGAGACGGCAGGTTAAGCGTCAATTTAGAACTGGCACGCAAATTGCGAGCCAGGGTTGCCGAATGAAAAATAAAGCGATCTTTAAGATAAGGAGGGGTGTTAGGGTGGGAAAGAATGGAGTAAAGGAGGGAGAGGATATGACAGTCCCTTCTACGGGTAATAGGCAGCCATTGAAGTTGGGACCTATAAGAAGAGACATGGTCATACTTACGCAGGCCAAATATAAATCTTATACAGAGATTCTGCAGACGTTCGAGCTTGTTCAATAATTGAACAGATAAATCAGGATAACAAACGTCTGCATAATCCAGTATAGGAAGGAGAAGCGAATGTGCCAAGCAGATTTTGGTTTTGGTCGGCAAAAGATTTTTAAGTCGCTTAAGAGACCCGTACGCGGCAAACACCTTCCTGCTTACCTCTGATACTTGGTGATTCCACAAGAGACAGTCATCAAACATAACGCCCAGGTTTTTGACTTTGCGGCTGTAGGTAATTGGAGTTCCATCAAACATGATCTGGGGTAACAAGTCATGCTTAATCCGTGCAATGTACCAATGGCTACCAATTATGATGGTTTGTGTTTTGGCAGGATTTACTTCTAAGCCAAAGGAATGACTCCACTCAGCAATGCTAACGAGGTCTCTGCTTGTAGTCTCAATAGCGACTGAGATATCAGAAAGTGGAGCTTGTGTATAAATTTGGAGATCGTCTGCATACAAATGATAGGAAGAAGTGAGAGGAAGAGTGATAGAATTTATGAAAATAGAAAACAGAAGAGGTGACAGCACGCCACCCTGCGGAACGCCAGCAGAAGTAACACACCACGCAGAGAAGATATCTTCAATGCGTATGCGCTGTCGGCGCCCATACAGGTAACTATGAAACCAGTCAACCACCGTTGGAGATATGTTATGAGAACGCAAGATAGAGAGTAGAATATCAAAATCAACTGTGTTGAATGCGTTACTGAAATCAAGCAGCGTTAGCACTGTTAATTTCTGACTTTCCATCCCTAGTCGAATGTCATCGGAGATGTGTACCAACGCGGTAGTCGTGCTATGACCGGGACGGAAACCAGATTGAAAGGAGTTCAAAAGGTTGTTCGTGGAAAGGAAAGATGTAAGCTGTTGATGAACTAACCTTTCGAGGACTTTGGAGAGGAAGGGTAGAATGGAGATGGGGCGGTAGTCAGAAGGAGATTTAGGATTAGGTTTTTTAGGCAGTGGAATAATTTGTGCTTCCTTCCATACGGTTGGAAACACACCAGAGGATAAGGAGTTGTTAAGGATGCTGGCAATGACCGGAGAAAGGATATCAATGAGAGGAGTAATCATTGCACGACTAACGCAGTCATTTCCAACGGCATTTGAGGAGATTGCATGTACATTCTTTATAACATCACAAGCAGTGATTGTGCGAAAGATAAATGCTGGAAAAGTTGGAGTTGGCAAAGAATTTAGATGATTTAAAGTATTAAGTTTAATGTAGCTGTCTATTTCAGCAGAAGAAGAGAAGTGATTGTTTAGAGAGTTAATATTAATATTACTATCAGAAACATGAGTACGCGATTTGCCAACTCCAAGTTTGTTGAGGAAGGGCCAGACTTTAGCTGGATCACCATTCTCAACAGATTTATGAATATGGCGTCGCTGTATGTCCCGTATCTTTGTATTGCAGCGATTCCTAATTTGCCGAAATTTATCCCTATTCTTGTCTGATGGATCGTTTTTGTACCTGGCTTTGGCACGAGTCTTTTTAGCCATATAGTCACGCATCTCATCATTAAGCCAGGGAGCTGGAAGGTGCTTAACGCGCACAGGGCGTACAGGAGCGTGACAATCGTACAGATCAGTGATGTTGGAGTTGAGCAATGTGACTTGATCATCGACAGACTTAAGTTTTTCAATTGCCGACCAATCGATTTTACTTGCATCCTCACGCAATTTCTCCACATTGATAGCAGAGAAGTTACGAAGGAGTAGAGTTCTTGCTTTCATTTTAGGTGGTCGGATGCGGTACGATAGGTACAATAAATCGTGGTATGAAAATTGGACTGCGTCAAGTTGACCATGCTTAACTACGTGCTCACGAGAGGAAACTAATATTAGATCGAGAAGAGAGGGCATACAATTTGGAAGATGATGAGTTGTATTTAAAGGGGGAATATACATATTACAGGAATGAATTAATGATAGAAGCTTTTTGGTACGATAATCATCTTTTACAAGACAAGTATTAAAATCACCTAGGATTATAGAATGGTCGTAAGAAGGACATAACTCTTCGAGCATTAGCTCGAAAGAGTTAAAGTAGTCAATGTTACAAGAAGGACTATAATACACACCAAGAAGAATTTTAGAATGAGAGAAAGAAAGTTCAAGAAAAAGATGCTCAGCCGTACCATCAGGTGGCGGCTGAGGGGACTTGTGAATTACAGTGAAGGGGATATGTGCACGGATATAAATGGCTACCCCTCCATGCGTAGTTGAACTGCCGCGGTCGTTACAGACAAGGACGAAACCAGGAAGAGAGTAAGATGTTGAAGGTAGAGAGGAATTAAGCCATGTTTCGGATACCAAGATAGCATGGATATTCTTGTTATCAAATGATGCAAGCATATCCATGTAATGTGCCGAGATGCTCTGCGCATTAATGTGGATAACATTGAAATTTTTTCGGACATCAGAAAAAATGGCTTCTAAGGTTTCACCGAGGGAAAGTGGAATACTGTTAAAACTGTCATCTGTGTTGGATGAACAAGAATTAAAGATATCTGATTGGTTAGACTGATTATGATTAATAACATTACATAACGATATATCCATATAAATAAATACAAAAAAATAAATAAATAAATTATAATTACGCAAATATTACGTGTATAATACACAAAGTTCTTTCATACCTGCCGGCAGCCAGATTTAAAGAATTTGGAACACAAAACAAATACATCACAAAAAAAACATTCAAACATTGCGTGTAAAGGAACGTCAACTAATACATTCTAACAGATAAATAAATTAACACAAAAACGAAGCATAACAAGAATAAAGAAAGAGATAAAACATAGAAGCAGGCAATATACCTGTTCTTGTCTTACACATTGGTGAGCGTAATAAAAATGATAAACAGACGCACTTCTGTCAGCATTGACATTGACATAACATACAATGAAAAAAGAAAAAGATGACGATTGACGAATAAATCACAACAGTGAGAATAAAGTGTAAGGTAATAGATTATTCCAGGAAAATGCAAACATACAATATTACCCTCAAACAAAAAATAAAACAGAACAAACAAAGTAAGGTGAAAACTCGTAGGAAAATTAAGGTGATGAGAACCGTTTAAAACGTTACCATTTGCGCTGCGCGCACCAATAGACCGATACAGCAGAAACCACGGTAAGTACTGTAATTTTGAAGAGAACTGGTAACAAATGAAAAGAAAATATAAAATTTATAGTGCTTACATAAAAAATAGGTATGTACTAAACCTGGTGTCATTTTTTTGCAGGAACCCTTGTGCGCTTTGGTGCGGCGCCCGGCGCCTTACTTCCACCGGAGATCTTGCCCGTGCTCGTCTCGACACCAGCATTAGTCGCCGGTAGTGGTTTCCGCAACGCTTCAGCAGAACTTGGTGACCCAGCATCCGAGGCCCCGGCGCATGGGCTCTGGGGCTCGCCGACTAACCTCTCCAAATCCTGCAGCGATGTGATATGGTGTCGTTTTCCGTCGGGGGCAAGATAAATAATGCGCCCCTCACGCGTCCAACACTTGGTGACACCAAGCTTGAGGCGAGCTGCCTTAAAGAGTTTGTGCCTCTTCGGTGTCAGGAACTCCGAGAGTGTTATTCCTGTGCCCTTCAGACCAACTTTGGCCAGCCATGCCTCATCACGGGTCTTTGTGCTTACATACTTCACAAGCACTGGGCGAGGCTTATCAGATGATGTGATGTGGCGGCCCATGCGATGAGCACGACGGATGTCCTCGGGCTGCAACTCAGGAAGAGAGAGGTGTTTGTGGGCTACTGCAACTACGGCAGCAACAGTGTTCTCACTCTTCTCTTCGGGAACTCCATGCAACAACAGCATCTTGCGTCTGCTCCTCATCTCCATCCCATCGAGCTCAGCAGACAGCATCTCAACCTGCTTCTGAAGGGCTCCCAGCGCCACCACAACAAAGTCACGGAAACACTGGAAGTCGGCTGAGATGGTTTTGATGTTGTCGGCTTTGGTTGCTGGGTCCTTCTTCAGTTCTTCCTCAAATGCTGTCATCCGGGAGTGAACAGAAGCAGCCAGGGTGTCAAGAGATACCTGAATTCCGTCCATGGTGATGGTGATGAAAGTGCCAAAAAGTGCTGTGTTGTTAGTATTTTTGAGGTTATGGTAAAGTGCTGAATCTTCTTCAGAAATTGGAGATAACGGCTACAGCAGGTATTTAGGCTCTAATATTCTATATTATCATACTAAATGTGCACAATAATAAATTATAATAATATTTTGTATTTAATAAATAGTAGCTGTTAAAAAGTCAGATGGTCTTTTCTATGCCTACCCGCAAAAAAAAAAAAAAAACCTGTCACTATACCTACAAATCCATCTTAAAAACCCCTCAAAACTTTGTCAAACGTGGCGGAACGACCTAAACAAAGGTCGATTACGCTCTACCTACCCCATTAGGGATAAAGGCATGTATGTATGTATGTACACTTTTGCCGCCAAAAAATTCAAATTCCCCAATCGCGCGACGTTGCCGCTCCGTGCAACAAGCAAATGGACGCGTCACGAAACGTTAAATCATGCAAAAATATATCTTGTGCTGCTAAGTTTAAAATTGTTTTAGTCTAACCAAGGTAAGTACATTGTAGAAATAATAGTCAGGTGCCCATATTAAATCTACTTTCTGCATTTATTAATTTTATTACAGACATAAATTTTCTCCCATGCTGGACTGGGAGCGAGAGAAAAACATAGAATGTGCCAGCTGCATTTCCTCCCGGGCATGCTGTAAAAATCAGCTAAAGGATCCGAGGGTTTCAGTATATTGCAATATTGGCGATGGGCTGACAACCTGTCACTACAGCAATTTACCTACAAATCTATCTTAAATAACCCTCAAAACTTTGTCAGACGTGACGAAACGACCTTTGTTTAGGTCGTTTACGCTCTGCCTACCCCATTAGGGATAAGGGCGTGATTATATGTATGTATGTATGTATGCATAAATTTTATCAGATTATTTATAACAGGTTTCTACAGATTTAGTTAAATAACCAATTTTTTTTTAAAAATAAATCTATAAAAACCTGGAAGAAAAAAAAACAAAAAGAACAGGTGGCTCGAAATATGTGAGACAGACAAAAGTACGTCCCGCCTGTGGCTGCAGTTTAAAAAGATTTCAAATTTTAAGTAGGTACTAGGTAGGTATATTTGGATATAATTAATTAGATGATATGATGAGATAATAAGATAACCCAAAACCTACTTAAATTTTGATGTTTAGTATTGTTTTAGTTAAAGAATAGTGCTAATTAGTAAATAAATAGTCCATGTCACATGGAACTGGGATGAAATCTCGAGGTATAATACAATCGTGGTAGTAATCCCGTTCAAAATAATAATCTCATTGTAAGAAACAGTGCGTCCAGAATTAATCATCATGATTTTAAATTAGATCTCAATTTATGTCTGTGATTTTTTTAGGAAATAAAAATATGGCGTCTATTTATAATTATAACCAAGACTTATTATAAAGTTACAAAAAATAGGTAATATACTTTAACGAATCTGTCAAATTGTTTTTTTTTTTCAATCCAAGAACCTGTTTACCCACTGACATCCCGGTTCCAAATCTAATAAGTGTTCCGATTTGGACAGTTTCTTAGATTTGAAAAAGACAATAATGAGCAGGTACCTTATATTATGATAATTATAATACAATTTATGTCCATAATAAAATTAAGAAATGCGGTAAGTGGATTCGATATAGGCGCCTGACTATTATTTCTAGAATGTACTTGGCTCGGTTAAACTAAAAACACTCTTAAACTTAGCAGCACAATATATATTTTTGCTTGAATGAACGTTTCGTGACGCGTCCATTCGCTTGTTGCACGGATCGGCAACGTCGCGCGGTTGGGGAAATTGAATTTTTTGGCGGCAAAAGTGTTTTTTGCTTATAGCGTAAAATCTGTAGGGCCTAGAACTTTCATTTATTTGGAGCTTAATGCTCTAATAATAAGCTTTAATTTGAGCTATTTTAGAAGACTCTACGTTTGGTAGTTATTGCGCATCAGATGGGCTCGCTGGAAAGACGTCTCGCCGTACATACGATAGATAGATAAATAAATCGTTTATTTTATTGCTACACACATACATAAACAAAGGCTTTAGTTGGAAATGACAAGACAATTCTACTTAACGATAGGCCCTGA
The DNA here is from genome assembly GCA_949820665.1 of Scrobipalpa costella. Lineage (NCBI taxonomy): Eukaryota > Metazoa > Arthropoda > Insecta > Lepidoptera > Gelechiidae > Scrobipalpa > Scrobipalpa costella. Next base: position 6,448,575 of record OX463314.1, read on the forward strand.
TATAAGGGCATGTATGTGTGCTGCAGCAGTGTAAAAGGCCATAGCTCAGCGTCTATATTTGCTTTTGAGGACAAATCGCTGATTTTCAGCTATTACCTTATACCGCATTTACACATTCGCGCTCGCGACTCGCCTCGCCACTCGTCGAAACATTCGACGAAACATTCGTGTGCGAGTGCTGACGCGAATGTCCGTTCACACATTCGTGGAGTATTCAGTTTGATACTTGCACGCAAACATGGAGGACCTACAAGTAATTGCAGCATGCGCTCTACACTTGATGTGTTTACATAATTATTTAGATGTTCTACGTAAAAAAATCAAACGGAAACGTCGCCGCAGACGATGGTGGATGATACATACATACATATAATCACGCCTTTATCCCTAATGGGGTAGGCAGAGCGTAAACGACCTAAACAAAGGTCGTTCCGCCACGTCTGACAAAGTTTTGAGAATTATTCAAGATGGATTTGTACGTATATTGCTGTAGTGACAGGTTGTCAGCCCATCGCCTAAATTGCAATATACCGAAACCCTCAGATCCCTTAGCTGGTTTTTACAGCATGCCCATGGTGGATGATAACGTGCCATAAAACTGTAAAACACGTTCGTTGCTCCACCCCATCTTTATGTGCCGCAATACGTGCTACCGCTACAGAAGCTAAACGTCAACTGAAAGCGCGCGAATGTGTGAACACTACGTTCGCGCTCGCCACTCGCGGCCTTTGACTCGTGCTCGAAAAACCGCTCCCGACGCGAACGCGCGAGTCGCGCGGCGAGTGACGAGGCGAATAGCGAGTGCGCTGCTTACACATGCGTGCTCGCGACTCGCCGCGTGATTCGCCTCGCCATTCGTGCGAATGTGTAAATGCGGCATTAAGTTCATCGCAGATACGGTAACCAGCCAAAATTATAAATACAATAATAAATGAATTAGTCAATTTAAGGTAAACTAAATAAATTTTAAATATTAACATTAGTTCAATAAAAACAGATCATTATTAAATAAAAATATTGTATTATAGAATAATGTAATAAAGTTAATTTTATTAAAATAATCGATTAAAAGCTATTCAGTTCGTCAATAATAAGTAACAGGAAGTTCTTTCCCAATTGGCAGTAAAGTTAAGTTAGTACGTTGAGCTACCCACGGAAAAATGCTACGGAATACCAGATATTTGTTTTATTAGCAACGATTCTTTCATTTTTACTTTAAACAGTAACTTCGATTTTAAAGATCTTATAGGCGGTGGTATGTTGTTCCATATTTAATTACACATCACTTACCATTTTCAAAGACCTATATCTCGAAAACTATTGAACTCACAGTATATTTTTTTGGAGCTTAGTGCTCCAATTAGGGCACGTATGTAGAACTTTAGATCAAAACTTAAATCCCTACCGTTTATGACATCCAAATGGGCTCGCTGTAGAGACGTCCCCCAAGCGAGCCCACAGAAAATCGCGTATAATTCCTTTCATATAACAGTTTTGAAGTTGATTTTTTGGCAGCTGATTGCTCCAATTATGCTCTAAATCTAGAGATATAACACATTGCTCTACTATTAACAGTACCTGAGATCTAGCATGGGCTCGCTGACGAGAATCTCCCCAGCCGGCCCACGGTTTTTAGGTCGCAGCGTCTTTCCTATTGATGCTACAATTTACTGACTTCAGTATGTGGGTGCTCCAATTATGCTCTAAATCCTGATATATGTTAAAAACACTTATCTCGTTTGGGCTGGGTGGAGAGACGCACACCTTTCCACGGGAGAACTTATTTAGCTGCGGGTGATACAGCTGGCAGAAAGCTAGTTATAGTATTTCCTACTCAGTTTTAGAATAAAGGTCAACAACGTTTTATGTCTTTTAATCAAATATCTTCTTTCTAAAATAAGTTAATGAAGTAGTAGTCTTAGTTTTGCCAAATGGCCAATTAGTTAAATTACTAAAAGTACTATTTCATTCTGTTGTCATATCTAATAGCTGAAACTTATTTTAGAAATCAGATCTTCGATTAAAATACATTAAAATTTGTTTTCCTTTATTCTAAAACTGAGTTGGAAATACTATAAATATATGCTATTAAATTACATGTCATTTTAAACGAGCTATCAGAAATCATCCATCATATAGACCAAAGATCAATTAATATAGAATCACAATTTAATTAACTATCTTGCCTCTCAACGCCAAAATGCAATTTATTCGCTGAGATCTACGTACGAGAATTAAAGAAATCCACTTCCATGCTGGCCTGGGAGCGAAAGAAAAACATAGAATGTATCAGCTGCATTTCCTCTAGCTGGGTTTCCGTATATTGTAATTTAGGCGATGGGCTGACAATCTGTCACTACACCAATTTACCTCATATTCTTAATTAACCCTCAAAACTTTGTCGGACGTGGCGGAACGACCTTTGTTTAGGTTGTTTACGCTCAGCTTATCCCATTAGGGATAAAGGCGTGATTATATGTATGTATGTATGTATGTCCATCAATAGAGTAAAGGTTTTGATCGCGATCGATTGTACCAACAAATCCTTACCTCATACGAACTGATTAGTTATAAGGAACTAGCTTTTATCTCAAAGCAGCTGCAATGCAGCTCTTAGTTCAAGTTTAATGCATAAATTAGCGTTACAGAGGTGCTTAATTAGTTTTCCTTAGCTACTTTAGAAACACTTAACTTCCAGATGCATACTGTTTCATATTCTCAGGAACTTTACTGTTCTCGAGAAATAAGTCAACCGCTGTGGGAATTTATTCTAACACTTTTTTCGCATTCCTTACTGCTCCGGTCTTAACTGCCTCCGTGGTCTAGTGGTTAGAGCCATGAGCTTAAGGTCCTGAGTTCGATTCCTAGGGGGGGACACTAAGTTGATATTTGTCAATTTGTCACTTTGTGAGGTTGTCCCTAGTTAATTAGGACATTGCAGGCTGAATCACCTGATTGTCCGAAAGAAAAAGGATTCCGTGCTTTGGAGGGCACGTTTAGCCGTCCCGGTCGCTGTCCTTGTTAGAGGTCGTTACACATACCATGTCAGAGGCCTAATAGCTGTGCTACTAGACGGTTTTGAAAACTCTGACACCAGGGTTCATCGGGTCGTTTGACTCGAGAATCCACACGCTAAGAAGAAGAGACTGCTCCGGTCGGTGTTGGACTTCACTGTAATCTATCTAGTAGAACTGATCTATCTAGTAGAACTTGAACTGTAGAAGTAATATCATCACCTAAATTGTGTTCTATGAAGCCGTTTACCGGTCCTCTTGATTTATTCTATGCTGGACTGGGAGCGACAGAAAAACATAGAGTTTTTCCTCCCGGGCATTTCCTCCCGGGCATGCTGTAAAAACCAGCTAAGGGATCCAAGGGTTTCAGTATATTGTAATTTAGGCGAACCTGCCATTACAGCAATAAACCTACAAATCTATCTTAAATAATGCTCAAAACTTTGTCTGCGTATATACGAATGTATGTTTGTATGTATGTCGATTTCAGCTTTGACTTCAATAACAAAAAAATTCTCCTCTCATTTAGCTACGGAAGTCACGTCAACTTTAACTTTTGAAAGCTCATAATCATCACAGACTTAAGAGTTTTTTTTTTATTGGGTCAATATTTATTTGGTTGGCCCTCTTGTGGACGTTGATGGTTACTGGCAATCAAATCAACCAATGGGCTCAATTCTATATTTGCCGGCTAAAACTAAACTTTAAATCTATTTGTCACTTTCAGACTAAAACCATTGGAAATAAATAAAATAGAAATAACAATAGCTTTATTTCAAAAAGTTACAAACGCACAATGATCACGGGGCTTCCCAGTAAGAAATTAGGAAAGGACAGGAGATTATTTTCTCCGGTTTTTGATTTATAGTCGGTGGCTTTATGCGTTATCTGTAACTTTTATCCGCCGTCATATGATATGGCGGATAAAATTGACAGAAATACTGGGAAAACGTGCAAAAGCGCGTCAAAATCTAGCGGACAAAGTGTAAAACCATAGAGTATAAATCGCATGTCCTTTTTCAATTTTATTAGTTTGAAAGTGACGGATAGATTTTAATTTTAGTTTTAGCCGGTGGTATCTAGAATTGAGCCCAATATTAAAGTAGATGATGAACATTACGAAGTTTTAATCTAATCAATAAAGTCCACCAGCTGCTTCCTCAATACATATTTTTTTGGAAATGATAGCTATTTAGCTGTCAAGGGCTATTTCAACTACGATTTGTTTACTCTCTTCATTAGCTTTTTGATTAGCTTCAAGTTTTATATTTTAATAATGATAATTGCGATGTAAAATACATTCTAATTCTTCCATTCTGGACTGGGAGCGAGAGCAAAACATAGAATGTGCTAGCTGCGTTTCCTCCCGGGCGTGCTGTAAAAACCAGCTAAGGGATGCGAGGGTTTCTGTACATTGCAATTTAGGCGATGGGCTGACAACCTATCACTACAGCAATATACCTACAAATCTATCTTAAATAACCCTCAAAACTTTGTCAGACGTGGCGGAACGACTTTTATTTAGGTCGTTGACGCTCTGCCTACCCTATTAGAGATAAAGGCGTGATTATATGTATGTATATATTATAGCTATTTAGCTGTCAAGGGCTATTTCAACTACGATTTATTTACTCTCTTCATTAGCTTTTTGATTAGCTTCAAGTTTTATATTTTTATAATGATAATTGCGATGTAAAATGTAAATAATAAAAAAAAAACTGGCACCTGCGTTTGATTGGGTTTCTTTACTACTTCTTATAAATGACATGAGAGGCCTTGTTAAATTATAATGACAAGTAAATAATACTCATAAAAATTCTCATTCTAAATACAAACAGTAGAGGACAATGCATTAATTGAAAGATTTTTTTTGTTTATTGAAGTTGACTAATTAGGCCCGTAATTATAATCCACACTTGAGATTGACAGTCAGTTTGAGATCGTATCAAAAATGACATTTCAGTAAAAAATTGCTTGTCAAGTCCATACTTAATATTGCTCTCAATCATAAGATAGCTTTACAAATACGGGCCTAAATATTGGCATTGAAAACTGTTTTTAAAGTATATTTTAAAATGATAATTTAGAAGTAATCATCTCTGATTGTAAGTCATTCCCATTATTCAAACAAACAAACAAACGAACGTAAAGAAAGCTCCCTAGTAATTTCTAATGAATTGTGAAAAGTTCATCAATCGTACTGAATTAATGATGGGCTGGTCTCCCACCCTTTTAACCTTGCCCGACTGTGCCGAAGTTTTCTTCTTAGCGAGCGGATTCTGGACTCGAAAGACCCGATGAACCCTGGTGTCAGAGTTTTCAACCCACCTAGTAGCACAGCTATTAGGCCTGTGACATAGTTTCAGTAACGACCAGTATCAAAGACAGCGACTGGGACTAACGGCTCGGAATCCTCGTTCTTTTCGGACAATTAGGTGATTCAGCCTGCAATGTCCTAACCAAACTGGGGAAAATCTCACAAAGTAATAAATTGACAAATTGCAACTTTGTGTTCCCTACCCCTAGGAATCGAACCCAGGACCTACGGATTTTAAGCCCATGGCTCTGACCACTAGACCACGGATGCAGTTGTGCCGAAGTGAAGGAGGGTGATGTTTTATCATTTTGATCGTTCTTTCATCTTCCCCAATCGACCTATTTCCGGGAAATGGCATTACGGAAATGGTTCATTCATTTTGTTACTCTCTTCTTGTTAATTTACAAAGATATACAACGCGGTTTTTCATACGGCCATGAAACTGAACAACTTTCTGCATAGGTTAAAATATTATAAAAGAAATTGGTTCCACCTTTTGTTTTTTTGTCATACATACTTCATCCTAGTTGAATCCATTTAGAAAGATTTTCAGTTCCATGTTTTTTCTTTATTTTTCATGTTCTTAAAATTTCTTTGTTGAACGAAAATTCTCGCTGTAGATCGATGATAATTTAATAATAGAACAAAGTAAAATACATTAATTTTATGAAGAACAACATTATATGTAGGTTAGGTAGGTACATAGGTTTCTCGGAATATGTACTTATAACAAGATTGTTATAAAATTAACATAATGGTTACGGCATATGATTTAAATTAAGCATACACGTGTACATCTATTTAAGAACCTACACATACATACGTACATATAATCACGTCTTTATCCCTAATGGGGTAGGCAGAGCGTAAACGACATAAGCAAAGGTGGTTCCGCCACGTCTGACAAAGTTTTGAGGGTTATTTAAGATAGATTTGAAGGAATATTGCTGTAGTGACACGTTGTCAGCCCATTGCCTAAATTGTAATATACTGAAACCCTCGGTTCCCTTACTGGTTTTTACGGCATATCCGGGAGGAAATGCAGCCGGCACATCTATGTTTTTCTCACGCTCCCAGGCCAGCGCCTACACGTGTACAGTTTAATAATATCCTAAATTTAGAAGTACAAGAAGTCAAAAGTTTTTAGAATTTATATTATTGGAAGCTGTACCCTTTTGAGTCGTGATATCAATTGCAACTTTTTCCTCTTCCAGTCTTCCACGAGCTTTAGATCAAGGTTTAGGTACTTTTGATTAATGGTTTCATCATCAGCTCTTGTGGACCTCATCTAGAGTTCTGTCTATTTTTCACTGACCCCACCTATTCAAGGACCTACACATACATACATAGATATAATCACGCCTTTATCTTTAATGGGGTAGGCAAAACGTAAACGACCTAAGCAAAGGTCGTTCCGCTACGTCTGACAAACTTTTGAGGGTTATTGATGATAGATTTGTAGGTATACTGCTGTAGTGACAGGTTGTCAGTCTATCGCCTAAATTACAACATACCAAAACCCTCTGATCCTGTAGCTGCTGCTGCCAAAAAACTTGGTATCCTCTCGAAGGTGAGGCGATACTTCACACCGGGACAGCTATTGCAGTTGTACACAGCTCAAGTCCGATCGTGTATGGAGTACTGCTGCCACCTTTGGGACGGTTCAGCTAAATACCAGCTGGCTGCCTTAGACTCAATCGAGAAACGCGCTAAGAAGCTCATTGGAGACTCAGCACTGGTTGAGGCAAAACTACAGAACCTTGAGCACCGTCGCAGAGTGGCGTGCATGTCGGTATTTTACAGGATACATTTCGGGGAGTGCGCGTTAGCACTTCATGACCTTATACCCCCCTCCCCTTTCCATCTCCGGAGCACGAGGCGTGGACAGGGGTTCCACCCTTATGTCGTGGATATACCACAAATTCGCACGAAGCGGTTCGCTTCCACATTCTTAATGCGAACGGCTAAGGAGTGGAACTCCCTGCCGGCGGATCTGTTTCCGGAACAATATAACCTGGGCCTTTTCAAGGCGAGAGTGAATAGGCACTACATAGGTGAGTATGTTTCAACATAGTCCGCATCGTCACTTTCCACCAGGTGAGATGGCGGACAAATGCTCGCCTATATATATAAAAAAAAAAAAAAAAAAAATATATTTTATTTTATGTGTTCAAATAAATTGATAAAATATGTGGCATTCACATTTTATTTGCGTGAATTCGTTCAGGGCATCCGAGTTCTATTCTGTCAAAAAACACTCATCAGTCATCAGTGATGTTAAATCAATTTTTCTTCACTGCACCTAAGTTAAATGAGTGTAAGTAATTTTATACATACATTTAATCACGCCTTTATCCCTAATGAGGTAGGCAGAGCGTAAACGACCTAAACAAAGGTCTTTCCGCCACGTCTGACAAAGTTTTGAGGGTTATTTAAGATAGATTAGTACGTATATTTCTGTAGTGACAGCCCATCACCTTAATTGCAATATACTGAAACCCTCTTGCTGAGACCGCTTAGCTGGTTTTTACAGCATGCTCGGGAGGAAATGCAGCTGGTACTTTCAAAATTTTTCTCTTACTTCCAGTCCAGCATGGAAGTCGATATAGGTTATATTATATTATAAAAAAATATGACAGTCACAAAGCGTGTTGAGTGTAAGTAATTTTATGTTACTCAATAACTTTTATGGCAACATTAAATAAGTGAAAGCTGTCATAAAATGTTTTTCTATATTTTCGATGACCCCAAAATATGTTTCGAACATAGTGTTTTTCTATTTTATGGGTTTGCAATAAATACTTACGTTACGTTACGAGTTACGATGACATGACATAAATTTAATTCTATGTTAAAAATTCTTTGATATATTAAAATGCCTACCTATCAAAAGGTTGGTTTCAACCAAAAAAGTTTCTTATTTCACATTATATTAATTTCTGGTACTTCCATGCTGGACTAGGAGTGATAGAAAAACATAAGCTTGTGCCAGCTGCATCTCCTCCTGGGCATGCTGTAAAAACCAGCTGAGGAATTCGAAAGTTTCAGTGTATTGCAATTTAGGCGATGGAATATCATCTGTAATAACCTAATAACCCTCAAAACTTGTCAGACGTGGCGGAACGACTTTTGTTTAGATAATTTTTGCTCTGCCTACCCTGTTAGGGATAAAGGCGTGATTTTATGTATGTATGTTAATTAATGGTCACCTTCATAGCCCCCACAAAATAGGCTTACTAAATACCTCCCTGTGCTTGGCTTGATTAGGGTGCCAATAAGTAAATGACCGAAGCGGTTCCGTTTGAGCTCAATAAATAAACGATACTGTAATACATCGACACTCCCTCACATTGAGAGAATTGAATATTGGACTGCGGGATACAATACGAAATTGATTGTAATAAAAAGTCTTTTCACCAATGGTGGCTTATTTTTATTACACCGATAGTAGGTCGTCATCCCCTAGCCTTATCCCGTAATTTTAGCGGGGCAGCTACCTAATCTAGGTCATTGAACGAGGGTACTGGTTTTTAGGCAGAGCGACTGCCATCTGACCTTCGCAACCCAGAAGGGAAACCAGACCCAATCCTAGATTAGGTCAGAGTTTTCAAGTCGCCAATGCTTAGCACTGGCCGCTGTCATGGCTTAACGACTAATATCTATGGTATTAAACGATATTAACCGGGACTAACAGCTTAACGGGCCTTCCGAAGCATGGAGAAAGGGCTGAATAAACGTACATATGAAGTTGATGAATTTTGTTTGTGTTCAGGAACTACTTCCTGATTCTATAATTATAGTTTTATTTCATAATCATAGAAAATAAAGATAACTTTGAAGTTATTACAAATCAAAATGGCAGTTCACATATCCGATACCAAATATATATTTTATTACGAAGTAAATATTTTGATTACGAGTGATTTGAATATTGTTCTATTCAAATTATAAAAACGATGGGTAAGGTAAAGATTTAGTATCAATAAATAAAAGTAAGCTATTGGTAACAAACTGTAAAATTCAAATTGTTATACAAACCCAGATTAAAATAGACATTCATTTAAAAATAGAGAATTATCATTTTATACAATTGTATAACCATGCAACTATTGTTCGCGTCGAAATATAGATTAATGATAAGATGTATACCAGGTGTAAGGGACAGCGTCCCGCAAACTGATAGAGGATGCTACGACACTGAACAACTGCCACCAAGAATTTCTTTCAGGAAGAGAAAAAATATGGCTTTTCCATACAAAATGAACACCTCGGTAAGACAATTTGTATGGAAAAGCCATTTTTATTTCACTTCCTGAAATAAAATACCGGCATATTGTTGTTCAGTTTCGTTGACTGAGCAACCCTTATCAGTTTGCGGGATGCTGTCCCTTACACGGTATATAGAAAGATTATATGATTATTATATTCTTTATTGTTTAAGAATTAATGATTGATAACATAAAAGGCATGTTTTTAAATTAACTGTCTTTCTTTTAGTACATAAGTGTTTGCAATGTAATGCAAAATATACTTATTTTATATTCTATACAATTCCTATTCTCATGTTAATAAATTATATAAACAAATCGATATCTGTAACACAAAACAGTAACATTAAATAAATCTTAAACTGTTTTGTGTTATTCATGGAATGTTACACTGTTTAGTTAAAATGCAAATAGGTAGACCTACAATCTACATACGTACATGCCGAAATCAATTAATATTTTTTTCACTGCTGATGCTCGGAAAGTGCTATTTTGTGCAGGGCGTGGGCTGTACAAAATGGAATTTTGTGCACTAGGGCATAAACCTATTTACTCATAAATGCATCTCGTCTTAGGCAAAGAAAATTAGGCCATACAGCCAAACATGTTAAAAAAGTTCACAGATAGAACTTGTTATGGTCAACCGCAGCACGGCTGCAAAAAAAGCTTTTCCGGCTCCTAAAGTGTAATGGTTACTTATCTTCGTAACAAACCATTTTCACTTAGCCCTTCCCGTAATCTTGCTAAGCCTTCTCATTCAAGTGAATGTGGCTTATTGGTGTTTACGACTTCTTGCCACCAGAGGGTTATCTCGCCTTGCGTTATTCTTCTTTAGTACGGCCATGTTGAGATTTTTTTTCTGTAAAATTTTTCTCAAGGCGTTTTGAATTTTAGCTAACACATAATTTCAGTAAGCCGTTTTTTGTATTAAATTGAAATTAGTTGCGTACGTACTTTTATACCGGGTGTAAGGGACAGCGTCCCGCAAACTGATAGGGGTTGCTCAGTCAACGAAACTCAACAACTATCACCAGGAAATTCTTTCAGGAGATGAATAAAAAAATAACTTCCCATACAAAATGATCAACTCAATCAGACAATTGGTATGGAATTTTTTTTTTTTGCAAATCCTGCTGATAGTTGTTCAGTTACGTTGACTGAGCTACCCCCATCAGTATGCGGGACGCTGTCCCCTACACCCCGTATGTCAAAGATTATTAAAGTAATATAATAAATGCTAAAATTCAGCTGGGATATGTTATTTGTACCTTGAGATAACATCTTCACAGGAAATCTCAATAAACCTCGTAGGGTATACAATATTTTCTAATAATCTGTATGTAGTACTCTCTTTGATATCTTGTTGACTCTTTTTTTTAAATGTAGACAATAAATACAAAATTACGTTTTCATTTTGAACGTTAGTAATTCAAATAATATTTTCTTAAGGGGCTACCCTGGGCTAAGTGGCGCTCTCGTCAGTCAAAAAAATCATAATTCACTGAAAACAATTAATCGAACATCCGGTAGATCAGATTGAGGTTAAAGCAATGAAGGTCATTAAGAACCTCATAAAGTTGCAACTTATAGTTCGTTGTAGTTACAGATAGCAAAAATGCGAAAAACGGGCACTGTTAGCACTTTTGCTATCTGTAACTGCAGTGAACACTGAATTATTAATTTATAATGCTTAAAATAAATTTCAGTTCCTATACTTCAATCTGATCTACAGAATTTTTGATTAATTGCGTATTCAGTGAGTAATGTTTTTCTAACTGATGAGGGCGCTGGCGTGCACCGGGGATCCCCTTATGATTTGATGGGACAATATGAATGGGTCAGCAAACATGGCCACGAAATTCCAGGTGGTGAGTGGCTATTAACCTGGAGATTTGACACTTGTGATTGCATGCGCCACAGAGTATCCACTACAATTGCTGAGCAAATAGACATTAACCATTCTGGATGTCTGACATAAGACCTTAGATATGTAGGTTTCTAAGGAATGGTATGGGTATTAGTTTATGTATTAGTTTATTATATATTATGTACCTATTAGTTTATTTTACAAATATCTATGTATAAGCTTGTACTTAGTTTATGTATAATATGTAATGTAATGTATTTAGGACACCTATTTGACTAGGTTTGCACTATTCCGAATACCGCTACACTTTTTTCTTTCACCCAAAGGTTGCCTGGAAGAAATTCCTACCTTAGCAATAAGGCCGCCTATGTTGTACTTGTCTTTTGCTGTTATCTGTTGTGTTGTATGTTGTATTATGTTATTTTTATGTTATGTTATGTTATGTTAAAATAGACAGAACATTATTATAACAGAATATATTAAAATACCAGCCCACTATGGGCTCGATGCTATATATGCCGGCTAAAACTTAAATTAAAATTTGTCACTTTCCGACTAAAAACATTGGAAAAGGACAGGAGATCTAGTCTCTCCGGTTTTTGATTTATGGTGGTTTTACGCTTTATCTGTCATTATAAAATTGACAGAAATATTGGGGAAACGTGCAAAAGCGCGTTAAAATCTAGCGGACAAAGTGTAAAACCATAGAGTATAAATCACCTTTACTTTTTCAATTGTATTATTTTGATATTAACAGATTGCTTTTAATTTTAGCTTTAGCTGGTGCTTCCATGCTGGACTGGGAGTGATAGAAAAACATAGAATGTGCCAGCTGCATCTCCTCTCAGGCATGCTGTAAAAATTAGCTAAGGGATCCGAGGGTTTCAGTATAGTATATTGTAATTTAGGCGATGGGCTGACAACCTGTCACTATAGCGATACACATTTCAGTCTAAAATTGCCCTAAAAACTTGTCAGACGTGGCGGATCGATATTTTTTTTTTTTGATCGTTTACGCTCTGCCTACCCCATTCGGGATAAAGGCGTGATTATGTGAGTGTGTGTTTAGCTGGTGGAATCTAGAATCGAGCCCATTGATAGATATGTAAAATTCTCAAAATAGGTATTTCTTCTTGCTGTTTATTTTAAGTAGGTCCCTAACCTGCTACCACCATACCACTTGGGTATGTTGGTTAGGTTAGGTTAACCTTCATTATTTGAATAGAAAGATCTTTTTAATCCTTAAAAACACTTTAGTTGAGATGTTCTTTTTACAGTAGAATCATAGAATATATAATAGTACTACATACAGAATGGACATTTAGCTCCCTTCTCCAGTCTGATATACGTCACACTCCGCGTCGGATTGTGGGCCACATTGAGCGTACGCTTAGCGGGTATGGCGCGCGCATGTTTCCAGTGTAACGGAAATAATAAAGTTTTGTGTTCCAAACATGGTTAGGTACTGTTCCGTGTATGGATGTCTTTCTACCACAAGACATGACTCCAATAGGAACTTTTTTAGATTCCACAGTAATGAGAGACGGTAAGTAAATTCACACAAAATATGCAACCTAATCTATTCTAACTATTCATTCAGTTACAGTAAACTACTTTAAAACTTTGGTTAAATCAAGAACCAGATTAATCAAGTGATGATTATGACCGGTATAACAAATTTTGTCAACTTATAACACGCACACAAACGCACGCCAAGTGCAACATGCCGTCTGTCGATGTGTGACGAAAATGACATGATAGTTAGGAGTGTCCGAGCTGTGGTATAAGTATACACACTTGTAAAACGATACGAATCCTTTTATAGCAATAGTCAACAGCACTTAACATTTCGCTTCATTAAACCAAGTACCAACACTAAAAGCTGTTACTATTAGTTAACTATTATGTGTCCTGCCTTTACCCAGCTTCCGATAATTCCGATATGCAAGTGCTTATTATCGGTATGGTGCAGTTTCCGTAATTTTGATACAAACCGACAGCACTGCAGCTAATGCATGTATATCGATATGTAGTAACCACTTCCCGATGGTGTAGTGGATAGGGCCGCTGCCTCCTGAGTCGTGGCTCGAATCCCACCACGTACCGATGTGTTTTTCGGTTTTCGATTTTTATATGTACGTTTATTCGGCGCTTTTTCCGTGCTTCGGAAGGCACGTTAAGCCGTTGGTCCCGGTTAATATCGATTAATACCGTAGATATCAGTCGTTAAGCCATATCCGAGGACAGTGCTAATAATTGGCGGCTTGAAAGCTCTGACCTAGTCTAGGATTGGGTCTGGTTTCCCTTCTGGGTTGCGGAGGTCAGATGGCAGTCGCTTTGTGTAAAAACCAGTATCGTCGTTCAATCCCCTAGATTAGGTAGCCGACCCCGTAAGAGAAGGGATAATGCTAGGGAGATGATAAGTAACTACTTCCAGGGCAGGAGAGCGACAGAAAAACATAGAATGTGGCAGCAGCATTTCCTCCCGGACATGCTGAAAAACTATCTAAGGGATCCGAGGGTTTCTGTATATTGCAATTTAGGCGACGAGCTGACAACCTATCACTACAGCAATATACTAAATCTATCTTAAATAACCTTCAAAACATTGTCAGACGTGGCGCAACGACCTTTGTTTAGGTCGTTTACGCTCTGCCTACCCTATTAGGGATAAAAGTGTGCCTATATGTATGTGAGATGTATGTTATATAGATGTTTCTTCCATGCTGGCCTGGGAGCGAGAGAAAAACAGAATGTCAGCTGCATTTCCTCTCGAGCATGCTGTAAAAATCAGCTTAGGGATTCGAGAATTTCAGTATATTGTATTTTAGTCGATGGACTGACAACCTGTTACTACAACAATATACTTACAAATCTAAATAACCTACAAAACTTTATCAGACGTGGCGCAACGACCTTTGTTTAGGTCGTTCACGCTCTGCCCACCTCATTAGGGATAAAGGCGTGATTATATGTGTGCATGTAGTACCCACTAAAGTAGGTGCACTGTATTTGTATTAGGCAAATGGAAGGTGGAATGTATCAAAACCCAGTAGTGTAAAGTTTAATTAGTACTGCGGCAATGGGCTTAATTCTAGATTCTACCGGCTAAAACTAAAATTAAAATGTATCTGTCACTTTCAAAATAATCACTACATAGTATAAAACAAAGTCGTTTACTCTGTCCCTATATCCCTATGTATGCTAAGATCTTTAACGCAACGTATTTTGATGCGGTTTCTTTTAATGGATAGAGTGATTCAAGGGGAAGGTTTATATGTATAATACATGCATAATATAGTAGAGGAACACTGATGATTTCCGTGCGAACCTGGGGCGGGTCGCTAGTAAAAATAAAAAGGACAGGTGATTTACACTCTACGGTTTCACACTATGTCCGCTAGATTTTGATGCACCTTTGCAGGTTTCCTCAGTATTTCTGTCAATTTTATCCGCCATATCATATAACGGCGGATAAAAATGACAGATAACGTATAAAATCACCGACTATGAATCAAAGACCGGGGAGAATAGATCTGTCCTTTTCCAATATTTTTAGTCTGAAAGTGACAAATAGATTTTAATTTTAGTTTTACCTGGCAAATCTAGAAACGAGCAAAATACCTACAACTTAATGAGCTTTCCCGCGTGTATAAGTATTTTCTGAGAAGAAAAAGTCGATTAGAAATGACATACATACATATAGTCACGCCTTTATCCCTGATGGACTAGGCAGAGCGTAAACGATCTAAACAAAGGTTGTTTTGCCACGTCTGACAAAGCTTTGAAGGTTATTTAAGATAGATTTGAAGGTATATTGTTCAGTGACAGGTTGTCAGCCCATCGCCTAAATTACAATATACTGAAACCCTCGGACCCTTAGCTAGTTTTTACAGCATGCCCGGGAGGAAATGCAGCTGGCACATTCTATGTTTTTCTCTCAGTACAGCATGGAAGTAAACATATTACAGGCTACATAAATACACTTTTAGGCTATAAGAGAGTATGCGTAGTGCAAGAGCCCGATGGTGTAGTGGCTAAGCCCACTATCTCCTGAGCCTAGTCGTGGTTCGAATCCCACCACGTAGCATTGTGTTTTTCTGCTTTCGAATTTCATATGTACGTTTATTCGGCGCTTTTTGCGTGCTTCGGAAGGCGGTTTAAGCCGTTGGTCCCGGTTAATATAGTTTAATACCGTAGATATTAGTCGTTAAGCCATATCAAAGGCCAGTGCTAAGCATTGGTGGCTTTAAAACTCTGACCGAATCTAGAATTGGGTCTGGTTTCCTTTCTGGGTTGCGAAGGTCAGATGGCAGTCGCTCTGTGTAAAATTCAGTACCCTCGTTCAATCCCTAGATTAGGTAGCCGACCCCGAGAGATACGGGATAAAGCTAGGGAGATGAGAGAATGTAGGCTATGTAGGTATATAAAAGTGAATTAAAACGTTTCAGAAATATATTTGTTTCACTACAAATACTAATAAATCAAAGCACGAGAGAAAACTATTTATATCTTACTTACAAATTCATTAATTATTCATTACAAGTTAACTGTGACGTAATCATGATTAATGCCGATGTGAAAACGCGTAACTAAGTAATCGTGATTAAGTCACAAGTGCCTTCATCGTATTCGTAGTTATTAATTATTAATTGCATGTTAACACGCTACCTACTTATTTATATTTGTAGAGTATTTTTGTTATCTCTTAAAACATGTTTTTTTTACGATGGGTTTGC
Source organism: Scrobipalpa costella (assembly GCA_949820665.1). Classification (NCBI taxonomy): domain Eukaryota; kingdom Metazoa; phylum Arthropoda; class Insecta; order Lepidoptera; family Gelechiidae; genus Scrobipalpa; species Scrobipalpa costella. Next base: position 6,464,780 of record OX463314.1, read on the forward strand.
TCTTGACCTAAGACTAAGTAAGCAAAGGCCGACAGAGACAGATTCTTCGATGGAGCGATTTCACCCAAAAGATTAATTCTATTTAATTTTTTATTAAGAGGCCTCTCCGCGAGCGGTGGCGCCCTCTATTTATTATATTTTTAAAACTTTTATCTGTCACTTCCTTAGATTAAGACCTAAGGATTTTTTGTCTGGGGAAAACGTCACTAAGTGATAAATCGACAAATATCAACTTTGTGATCCTCTCTGGGAATCGAACCCAGGGCCTCCGGATCGTGAGCCCTTGGCTATAACCACTAGAACACGGAGGCAGTTACATTAAAATACGTACATGCAAAAAATGCCACTCTAACTTTAGATACAATAGAGCAAATCAGTCTTTAGATTTCACGATATTATGTTATGAGATGCAAGTTGTTATTATTATTAGCCTATGCTGTCCCACTGCTGGGCAAAGGTCTCCCCATCCTTATTTCACCTCTCTCGATCTTTGGCAACCTTCCACCAATTCTTGCGATATGCGTCCAGGCCGTCTCGCCATCTTTTCCGAGGTCTACCCGTTGTACAACGTTGTCCGTCAGGGGGGACCCATTGGGTGACGACATTTGGCCATCGCTCCGGGTGCATACGGCTGACGTGTCCGGCCCAGTCCCATTTCAATTTGGCTGTCTTTGCACCGTCATCTGTTATGCCAGTTTTGGAACGCAGTGAGGTATTCCTAACTTGGTCTATCCTAAAAGCCTAGTATGCTGGGCTCCATTGCTCTCTGGCAAACCTTCAGTCTGGATTTTTGATACTCTGCAAGTTGTTATGTTAATAAAATTATGTTGGTTAGGTTCTAATTTAATTTTAATTAATGATTTAAAAAATAACATACACATACATATAAACAAACATATAATCACGCCTTTATCCCTTATGGGGTAGGCAGAGCAAAAACGACCTAAACAAAGGTCGTCCCGCCGCGTCTGACAAAGTTTTGAGGGTTATTTAAGATAGATTTGTAGGTATATTGTTGTAGTGACAGGTTGCCAGCCCATCGCCTAAATTACAATATACAGAAACCTTTAGATCCCTGAGCTGGTTTTCACAGCATGCCCGGGAAGAAAAGCAGCTGGCACATTCTATGTTTTTCTCTCGCTCCCAGTCCAGCATGGAAGAAAACAAATAACTATTGTAATGATATGTAAATTGTTTTTTTTTAAACTGTCTCCGAAGGCTGCAAACATTAAATTATCTAAGCGTCGATTTCCAGTTTTACAAATTGCATATTCATGACTGCAATGCTGAGTTTTTTTATGGTTGTAAAATATTTATGAATCCAATAAGTATCAAAAATATGTAAATCAAGAGGCCGGAACGTTGGGTTGCAAAACTTCATAAAAGTAAACACACACACACACACAAAATCACGTCTCTATCCCTTACGGGGTAGGCAGAGCGTAAACGCCTCGTAATAGGCGCTTTCGTCACGTCTGACATAAATTGAGGGCAAATTTTAGATTGTAATAATTTGTATTGCTGTAGTCAGCCCATCGCCTAAATTACAATACACTGTAACCCTCGAATCCCTTTTGCTGACTTCTACAGCATGCCCGGGAGGAAAGGCAGCTGGAACATTCTATGTTTTTTTATCTCTCCCAGTCCAGCGTAGAATAAAAGTAAAACTCCGTATTTTTAACGAATAAATTGTTCTAGTAATAATAACACTTTTATTACTTCCATGCTGGTCTGGGAGCGAGGGAAAAACATAGAATGTGCCAGCTGCATTTCCTCCCGGGCATGCTGTAAAAACCAGCTATGGGATCCGAGGGTTTCTGTATATTGCAATTTAGGCGATGGGCTGACAACATGTCACTACAACAATATACCTACAAATCTATCTAAATAACCCTCAAAACTATGTCAGACGTGGCGGAACGACCTTTGTTTAGGTCGTTTACGCTCTGCCTACCCAATTAGGGATAAAGGCGTGATTTTATGTATGTATGTATGTATTATTTCTTCTTAAAATTAACAAATTAAACCAACAAAAGTTATGTTAACCGGATAAGCGGTTCAGAATCATGATTTTGATTGTCCTTCTTCATACCGGGTGTACAAATTGATAGGGGTTACTCAGTCAACTAAACTGAACAACTTTCACAAGGTAGTTCTTTTAGAAGATGAAAACAAAAACGACCTTCCCATACAAAATAACCACCTCAATCATGTCTGATTTGTATGGAAAAGCGAATTTTGTTTTTCACTTCCTGAAGGAAAACCTGCTCAATTGTTCAGTTTCGAGTGAGCAACTCCCATCAATTTTCGGGACGCTGTCCCTCACACCCCGTATAGCCAGTGAATATTTTCTGTCTAAAGCCGAGTGGTCACAGAACTAATCTTAACATACCTACATACATATAATCACGCCTTTATCCCTAATGGGGTAGGCAGAGCGCAAACGACCCAAACAAAGGTCGTCCCGCCACGTCTGACAAATTTTTGAGGGTTATTTAAGATATAATTCTAGGTATATTGCTGTAGTGACAGGTTGTCAGCCCATCGCCTAAATTACAATATACTGAAACCCTCGGATCCCTTAGCTGGATTTGACAGCATGCCCAGGAGGAAATGCAGCTGGTACATTCTATGTTTTTCTCTCGCTCCCAGACCAGCATGGAAGTTAGAATCTTAACACAAGGTTCTTATTTGATTTGTAATCTTAATCTGGCACTATACCGGATAACGACCGCTTGTCATCAGGTTATTAGCCCCATTGAAGCCAAAAAGGCTTGATGATACTTTAAAGCTCCCACTTTTTTTTTAATACTCTCTGAGACGTAAAATTTTGTATTAATTTATTCTGAATCCAGGTAAAATACAAACAGAGGTAATATGAAATATTTCTTTAAACATTTTAAAAGCTCAGAGAGGAAGCTCGAAATATAGGTCAAAGCAAAGCATTACCTTCGCAAGCTCCGTATTCACTCAGATATTAATCCTGAGTTTCTAGGTTTTACGGTACGTATCTATCTTTCTATCTATCCATTCAATTAAGAGAGAAATAAAAATACTACTCAGAGATAGAAGGCATCTCTTTTAATTAATGTAAACTTTTGCCTCTATAGAGTAGAGTTCGGTCCTAAGCTTGCTTGCAAAGCAAGCTTCAGTTCAGAAACGGCAGTGCGGCGAGGCGCACGTTTGAGCTCGCGGCATTTCGGAACGTAGTTCGTACGTACCGCGATGTTCTAAATTCGAAATTCGTTTCTTCATAGTTTTTCTTCTGTTTCGTTAACATTGTGAGAAGTGGCCAGTGCTACATTTGTTTTGTGAAGTTTTTATTAGTGTTGAATTTGTTCGATTGGATTAAATTAACGATTACGTGAACAGTTTTTGTGGTAAAACTTTTTCAGTGCTATGGAATGATTTTTTATGACTAGCAAAAGGTTTGTTAATTTTATTATCATATAAAGGTTTGTATATTTTAATCATAATAATTTTATTTTAGAACCATATCGAGAAAAGCGTCAAAATCGAGAATACTTACACAGAATTTAATTTTTTTTTTATTGTAACATCTTGATTAGTACCTAAATAAACTTCGCAATAAAAGTTTAACCATGGTTTAACCTAAACTGACTTATCTTTATAGGTCAGGTAAAGCTTAGCCGCTTAGTGTCAAAATGAAAAGCCCCTGTGAAAAGGGAATGTCGCCCAGGAAAATATTTGTCAAGAGAAAAACTTGTTTTTGCTTATGTATGAGAATGGCTGGTTTTCCACTAGTGAGTAGACGGCACGGCAACGGCACGATGGCGATCTCGTCGCGATACTTTGTTTTTCCGTACATATAATCACGCCTTTATCCCTTATGGGGTAGGCAGGGCATAAACGACCTAAAAAAAAACCTTTTTTTCTAAAACCGAGTTGGAAATACTATATGATAGATTTGTAGGTATATTGCTGTAGTAACTGGTTGCCAGCCCATCGCCTAAATAGTAATATACTGAAACCCTCGGATCCCTTAGCTGGTTTTTACAGCGCGCCCGGGAGGAAATGGAGCTGCCACTTTCTATGTTTCTCTCTCGCTCCCAGGCCAGCATGTCAACATAATTTATGAATACGCACGCTTTTCCGCTTGCCGGCACGGCAACGGCACGGCGTTTATTCCCACCGGTATCGTCGGTGCCAATCTGCATGTGTTTTTTATTTGTCGTAGGACGATTTAATAATTCGAATCTTAGCGAAAATTCTAAGTATACGACGTGGCAGAACGACCTTCGTTTACGCTCTGCCTACCCCATTAGGGGTAAAGGCGTGATTATATGTTTGTATGTTTTTCAAGATACCGTACACGATATCGTGCCGTTGCCGTGGACATGCCGTTCAATGGAAACACGCCCTATGTATGAAGCAAATGTCCTTGTGTCACCCACTACGGAACATGTTAAACATGCTAAAGAAGCATTAGCGTAATAGACCACCAAGGAATTACCATAAGATTACAATACAGCGATACTATGTAGTACTATTATACGGGGTGTAAGGGACAGCGTCCCGCTAACTGATAGGGGTTGCTCAGTTAACGAAACTGAACAACTATCAACAGGGATTTTTTTCAAGAAGTGAAAAGAAAAATAGCAATTTTATACAAATTGTCTGATCGAGGTGGTCAGTATGTATGGGAAAGTAATTTCTTTTTTCATTTCCTGAAAAAAAATCCCGATAAAAGTTGTTCATTTTCGTTGACTGAGTAACCCCTATCAGTTTGCGGGACGCTGTCCCTTACACCCGGTATATTCAGTGGCGATACTTCGGCTTCCATTATACTTGTCCTGTTATGTTAATAGCTAAAAATTATGGTCCTTTCTAAGTGACAACACTTGACCTTTCAAAGAATTTGATAGAAGGTCTTGATAAAATTATATATATCACGCCTATATCCCTAATGGGGTAGGCAGAGAGTCAACGTTTGGCAAAGGTCGTTCCGCAACGTCTGACAAGTTTTGAGAGATGCGTAAGTAAGATAGATCTGTATATTGCTGTTGTGACAAGTTGTCAGCCCATCGCCCAAATTACAATATACTGAAGCCTTCGAATCCCTTCGCTGGTTTTTACAGCATGCCCGGGAAGAGATGCAGCTGGCACATTCTTTGTTTTTCTATCGCTTCCAGTCCAGCATTGAAGAAAAATAATTAAAAAAAAACTCTTAAATTTTGTTTTAGTTTGTTCCTCTTTTACACTCAACGGATTTCAATGAAACTTAGCAGCACGGATTAATAGTGATTCGTCATAAACATGTGTGTATGTTTTTAAAATTTATTATACTATAGATACAGTAGTGTGAAAAATAAATACATTTTGTTACGTATTTATTTTGTTTCGCACACTGCTGTATCCATAATTAATTTTGAACATATTATGTAATTTTTCAATTTTCAAACAGGGGCAAACAGTGGCGCCATCAGTTTTTAATTAATTGTGCCTGAAATACAATCATTTTCATGAATATTTTACGTTCCGCGAGAAATGCAAGTAATTCTCAATTTTATAATCCAGAATACAATTATTCATCCTAAGCATATGAGCTTTGTATTACAAATTTGCTATTAATGACTACTTTTAGCAAATTTTTACTACAAAGCTTAAATACTCAACATGAATTATTAAGTTATGGACGTACCTAGTCATTTCCATCTATTAGATTCAAGCATTATGGATGTAAAATATGATAAATCATACATCATCATCTAGACTGGTTTTTACACAGAGCGACTGCCATCTGACTTCCGCAACCCAGAAGGGAAACCAGACCCAATCCTAGATTAGGTCAGAGTTTTCAAGCCGCCAAAGCTTGCACTGGCCTCTGATATGGCTTAACGAGTAATATCTACGGTATTAAATGATATTAACCGGGACCAACGGCTTAACGTGCCTTCCGAAGCACGGAAGAAGCGCCGAATAAACGTACATATGAAATTCGAATACCGAAAAACACATTGGTACGTGGTGGGATTCGAACCACGACCTCCCCGCTCAGGAAGCAGCGGTGCTATCCACTACACCATCGGGCTTCTATGTAAAATATGATAAATATTGGGTGTTAATAACTTGGCTGACCAAAGTTTAGGGTGTGAACCTACCCATGAAACTGAAGAACTTTCCAAAAGGAACATTCGTTGAAATTGTGTTTCCCATACAAATTTTACCTGCTGTTTGAGACATTTTGTATGGAACGCCCAAGTTTCATGTACGTTTTTTTACAGCTGGTGTTTTCCTGGTACCTCATATTGTTAGTGTGTGCGCGCATTCACTATTATTCTGACAAGGACCCTTTTCAAGTTGACATATGATAAATGGTCATGTGTCATTTGTACTAATTATTTCAATGGAATCCCATTATTTGTATCGAAGTTTTCCCTTTATCATTGTTGAGTATAGCGGGCTAGGTGATTCTATCACATACAGTTTACTATAATATATGGAGAAAATATATTATAACATTTTGATTCGATAACATGTAGAAGTAAAGCATAATTTTTACATATAATATACCTACAAATCTATCTTAAATAACCCTCAAAATTTTGACCAGACCTAAACAAAGGTCGTTCGGCCACGTCTGACAAAGTTTTGAGGATTATACATTTCGGTTTTAGAATAAAGGTAAACAAAGTTTCATATCTATTTATTCAAAAACACATTTAAAAAATAAATGATACATGTTGGCAAATTAGTTAAGTTACTTAAACTACTATTTCATTATGTTGTTATATCTAATAGCTAAAACTTATTTTAGAAACAAGATCTTCCATTAAAAGACATTAAATTTTATTTACCTTTTTTCTATAACCGAGATGGAAATACTATAAGATAGATTTGTAGGTATATTGCTGTAGTGAAAAGTTGACAGCCCATCGCCTTAATAGCAAAATACTGAAACCCTCGGATTCCTTAGCTGGTTTTTACAGCATATCCGGGAAGAAATGCAGCTAGCACATTCTATGTTTTTTTCTCGCTCCCAGTCCAGCATGCAGCAGCAGTGAGTTGTTCCCTTTATCACTGTTGAGTATAGCGAGCTACGTGATTCTATCACATACAGTTTGCTAAAATATTTGGAGAAAATATAACATTTTGATACAATAATACGTAGACGCAGAAGTTTTTTGTTACCATAAAAGAATATTCTTCTTTGGTACCTAAACAAAATTTGAAAAAATATGTACAGAAAGGCAAAAAAAGGTTAGGAACGAACTGAACATTCTGATAATATCTGTCACTTCACTTTGTCTTTACTAAAGTATATGAGACAAAAAAATACTTTGAAATAATAAAATAAACAACCTCCTTCAAGTTTTTTGGTTCAAAGGCCTTCAACATACATACATATAATCACGCCTTTATCCCTAATGGGGTAGGCAGAGCGCAAACGACCTAAACAAAGGTCGTTCCGCCACGTCTGATAAAGTTTTGAGGGTTATTTAAGATAGATTTGTAGGTATATTGCTGTAGTGACAGGTTGTCAGCCTATGGCCTAAATTACAATATACTGAAACCCTCGGATCCGTTAGCTGGTTTTTACAGCATGCTAGACTCGATGCCCACTCGACAGAAGAAGACAGCATGCTCGGGAGGAAATGTAGCTGGCACATTCTATGTTTTTCTCTTACTCCCAGGCCAGCATGGAAGAAGGCCTTCAAAGGTATTTTAAATCCAATTACCTTAAAATTTAAGTATATTAGAACCATAATTTACAATATTTTTTTAATTTATGAGTCGTCGCCAGCCATGATTAACAAACGTGTAAGTTATACTTAGGTATTTGTAGACATAATAGGTAATTATTTATAAAATTTTGGAATAAATAGTATGAGACTAACGCCCGTAATTATAAACAGCACTTGAGAATGACAGCTAGTTTGAGTTCGTACCAGAAACGTAATTTCACTGCAATGTGGCCTGTCAAATCCATACTTAATATTGCTCTCAATCTTGAGATTGCTTTGTAACTACGAGCCTTTATAAATGAAGTAGCGACCCGCTCCGGCTTCGCACGGAAATCATCAGTGTTTCTCTGCTATATTATGTATGTATTATACATATAAACCTTCCTCTTGAATCAGTCTATGGGACAGGGAAAGCGACTTGTTTTATACTATGTACATACATACATACATATAATCATGCCTTTATCCCTAATGGGGTAGGCAGAGCGTACACGACCTAAACAAAGGTCGTTCCGCCACGTCTGACAAAGTTTTGAGGGTTATTTAAGATAGATTTGTAGGTATATTGCTGTAGTGACAGGTTGTCAGCCTGTCGCCTAAATTGCAATATACAGAAACCCTCGGATCCCTTAGCTGGTTTTTACAGCATGCCCGGGAGGAAATGCAGCTGGCACATTCTACGTTTTTCTCTCGTTCCCAGTCCAGCATGGAAGTAACTAAGTTTTATACTATGTAGTGATTAAGTGGAAGTCCATGTTACATAGTGCTGCTATTTTAAGATCGTTCTGGTTGTCAGACTGTCAGGCTTCGCTTTTGGCTTTTGGCAAATGGCTGGCACTGGCTCTGCTTGAGCGAATAGGTACTAAATGTCACAGAGATCTGTTTTAACCCGTTTACCTATACTTGAATTAGACCTGTCATTCATACCTATTCAAATTAAGTTATTTGATTTTCCTGTTACTTTACTTTTTTTGTTTACTTCCATGCTGGCCTGGGAGCGAGAGAAAAACTTAGAATGTGCCAGCTGCATTTCCTCCCGGGCATGCTGTACTAGTCAACAAAAGGGACTTGAGGGTTACAGTGTATTGTAATTTAGGCGATGGGCTGACAACCTGTCACTTTAGCAATACACATTACAATCTAAAATTACCCTCAACTTTTGTCAGACGTGACGAAAGCACCTTTTTACGAGGCGTTTAACGCTCTGCCTACCCCGTAAGGGATAAAGGCGTGATTTTATGAATGAATGAATGAATGAATGTTAGTTTAAATTTTTCATGTATATGTTCTCTCCTTCTTGTTTTTTTTTGTTACGTGTGTGATGATTTTTTGCAATAAACCTTTTATCTATCTATCTTATTTTATAACCCCCTAGAAATTAATTTTACGGTCTCGAACAAAATTTTCTGTCAAAGAATAACGACTATTATTATGATTAGATATATTATTACGATAGACTTCCATGCTGGACTGCGAGCGAGAAATACCCCATTAGGGATAAAGACGTGACTATTTGTATGTATGTATGAAATACAACATAAATTACATTTTAGTTACTTGAAGTTTCTGAACCAGCACATTCAAAATCTTTAGATCAAATTTGTTTTTTTTTTGCACGGCTATCAAGGCGATGGACCTATGCAATTTGTTTGTTCGTGTATCTAGTCTAATAGGACTAAAATACAACTTGTTAACGTTTTGTATAATTAAAATAACATTAGATACCTTCTTCTTCTTCTGTCGAGTGGGTATCGAGCCTATCGACCCGATGAACCCTGGTGTCAGAGTTTTTAAACCGCCTAGTAGCACAACTATCAGGCCTCTGACATGGTTTGAGTAACGACCACTATCAAAGACAGCGACCGGGACCGATGGCTTAACGTGCTCTCCGAAGCACGAAATCTTTTTCTTTTTCGGACAATCAGGTGATTTAGCCTGCAATGTCCTAACCAAACTGGGGAAAAAATTACAAAGTGATAAGTTCTGAAATATCAACTTTGTGTTTCCCCCCTGGGATTCGAACCCAGGACCTCCGGATCAGGAGTCCATGGCACTAGCCACTAGACCACGGAGGCAGTTGTATAGCAACGGACTATTACACTGTTAAGTGCCTGTGGTGTAAAATTGTTCTTTGCACGCCTTAATCACCCTGCAATTTAGGTGAAACAGCACAACACAGCCAGAACTCTTTAAGTTTTATTTAGGTCATACAACGAGTAACAGAAAGGGTAAGATATATATCCTGAAGGCTGTTTTATTTTACATACATACATATAATCACGCCTTTATCCCTTATGGGGTTAACAAAGGTCGTTCCGCGACGTCTGACAAAGTTTTTAGGGTTATTTGAGATAGGTTCGTAGGTATATTGCTGTAGTGACAGGTTGTCAGTCCATCGCCTAAATTGCAATATACTGAAACCGTCGGATCCCTTAGCTGGTTTTTACAGCATGCCAGAGGAGGAAATGCAGCTGGCACATTCTACGTTTTTCTCTCTCTCCCAGACCAGCATGGAAGAGAAGAGAAGAGATTATTTTATTACAATTGTATTACAATAAATGATCCTTAGACAATCTATAAGACATCGCTAAATAGATGACTATCCGCATAACAATATTTCAAATTTTCGTAGTAAGTATAAGTAATAACATTATGTAGTATCTTATCTATACATATAATAAATCTCTAGAAGGGTCGTGTCAGTACATTGAATGATTTTACAATTAAATAATTGCTGCAGGCATTATTAACGATATAAAGATCAAAATGTTATTTTTAAGAATTTTTGTCTGTCTGTCTGTCTGTATGTTACCACATCACGCCAAAACTACTGAATTGATTTCGATGGGATTTTTTTTATTCGACTGTATGTTACCTCAGTTGTAACTTAGGAGACCTTACATCACGCTACCTGACTTAGGGGGTAGGCAGGAAATTGAAATTTGGCTATTTCTTAACCGATTTTATGGAACTTTTTTTATTCGACTGGGTACTATTTAAAATCAAAGTTACAATACAAAAAATCACGCCTCTTCATTTAGGAGGTAGGTAAGAAATTGAATTTCGGTTATTTATAACCGATTTTAATGGGACTTTTTTTGTTTGACTGAGCATTACTCAAACTCAGTTACGATACAAATAATTACACCGGAATTAGGGGGTACAAGAATTGAACTCTGATCGTTTTTAACCGATCTTAAAGGGACTATATTATAATTATATTTTTTTATTATACTGAGTTTTTTTAATTACCTGGTGCCCAGCCTAGGTTAGAAATAATAGCGCAAACCATTCTAATATTAAGTATAGTAAGTTTGTATGGAAAACACGCAGTGTCGAAAAAAAAACGCTTCTCTGCGCATAGGAGCGGGATCTGCTAGCTCGCGCTATGAGTTTTCCATTCAAACCGGGCGTACGAAGTCGCGGGCACAGCTAGTTCTTAGTCTAGATAAGTCTAGACAATCTGTGAATTGAATCTGAGTGAATGTGAATCTGTCCATGAAATTGAATTATCCAAGGAAAATAGGACGTTTTGTTACAACCTGTATAGGATTCTTTTTTTGAACGAGTAGAGCATTAAATTATTCTGCCAAATAGTTACATCTGAAATAACCGTCATGGCGGAACTAACCTTAGTTTAGGTCCTAGACGCTCTGCTTAACCCATAAAGGCGTATGTAGGTATGTACTTTGTTTTTTATTCACGGAAAAAGTTTGTTCGTTTTTTGAAAAGAACATGCAAACATATAATCACGTCTTTATCTTTAATGGGGTAGGCAGACCGTAAACGACCTAAACAAAGGTCGTTCCGCCACGTGTGTTAAAATTTAAGGGGTTATCTAAGATAGATTAGTAGGTATATCGCAAACGTGTATATTTATGACTCAAAGATCTTTAAGATACTATGTAATCTTATCTTATATAGCCTCCAAGACTCCCAATTTTGTGCTTCTTCCGGCCATGTAATATGAAAGAAAAGCTACACAATACAGTCTTTTCACAATCTAGAATATCATCCAGGAAGAAAGAGTCGAGCTTACAAAAAAGAAAATATCACTCGATGTTCTACTTTGCTTTCCGCTCTTGTAAGAAAATGCGTCTTGTTAGGGTTCCGTTGTCAACGAACCCTTATCAAGATCAAAATCATTTATTTGCCAAAATCATTTATCATTTTGCCATATCTGTCTGTCTGTCTGCCTGTCATTATTTTGTGCCGCGCCACTTTTTAAAACTCAGTTTATCATACTCAAATCTGGTACAAAGATAGATTTTGATGACGCAAGTAAGTAAAAGTAAAAAAACAGATATATTAAATTTTGAAATTACGAGTGAAAGAGGGGCAAAATATACTTTTTGTAATGTCTTAAGTAGTGTATCGTTTGACTGGTATTTTGAAATGAAATAGAGGTTTCTTTGAACTTGGTCAGACGTGGCGAAACGACCTTTGTTTAGGTTTTTTACGCTCTGCCTACCCCGTTAGGGATAAAGGCGTGATATTATGTATGTATGTATGTATGATGAAACAAAGTCTCTAAAATGTTCCTGTCTCAATATATATTCACATTCAAATTTGCAGTATTTTTTATATATTCTTGACAAACGATTTTTTCCAGTCATATCTTCAAAAATACTATTAGCTTCCATTCAAAATATTTACCTCGATCAGACAATTTGTATGGAATAGACTTTTTTTTTACTTCCTGGTGGAAGTAGTTCAGTGTCGTTGACTGAGCAACCCCTACCAGTTTGCTGGACGCTGTCCCTTACACCCGTATAATATAATCTGTCAAGGTGAAATGATCCTTATAGCTTTCGTATAAAGTTGAAATAAAATTTTCAAGACAATAATGTTTTAACTAAACATATATAAGGCTACGGATCCCTACATATGTGCGTGTCCGATACGCTCTTGGCTATTTTATTCCTCTATGCTTTATTCAGAAATTTTCATGTAGGTAATAGAAAGATATCTCGTTTAAAACTCGTCAGGAATGTAATCATAATTTATCATAACAGAGTCGTTAGGAATAAACATTATCGTTTACTGAGCTTAATATTAAATGAAGGATTTGATGATACACCAACTCTTTCATATTTTATGAAATATGCGTACAAGGTTGAGGTTATTAAACCGATTTGTTAAGTACCAAATAAATCTAAGAAACTTTGTATGTGAAGATTAGAAAACTTCGAAGTTAAATGCGAACAGAAATTTACCCTATAATTTATACCGGGTGTAAGGGACAGCTTCCTCAAAGTGATACGGTGGGTTCCTTCATTCATAGTCAAATAAACTGAACAACTTTCATAAAAATAATCTTTCAGGATTCATTTGTGGGAAGTTGTCGCTTACACCTTTTATCTCCCTAGTCTTATCCCGTATCTCTCGGGGTCGACTACCTAATCTAGGTGATTGAACGAGAGTACTGGTTTATACACAGAACGACTGCCATCTGACCTACGCAACCTAGAAGTGAAACCATACCAAATCCTAGATTAGCTCAGAGTTTTCAAGCCACCAATGCTAAGCACTGGCCTCTGACATGGCTTCACGACTAATATCTACAGTATTAAACGATATTAACCGGGACCAACGGCCTTCCAAAGCACGGAAAAAGCGACGAAAAAACGTACATATCAAATTCGAAAACCGAAAAACACATTGGTACGTGGTGGAATTCGAACCACATTCTCCCGCTCAGGAGGCAGCGGCCCTAACCACTAGGTACATCATTGGGCTCTCAACCGTTATTATTTTATTTTCAAATCCTGAATGTTAAATCTTTACACATCTTTGCATAAAGCACCCGGTCTCCTGATCCTCATTCGTAGTCTTTATTGCAGCTTAAAACTTTTCCCATGAATATTATGGTTACTTAGTTATAAGGAGTTGTTTTATTCATATATCAGCATGGTAATTTCAAAATGCTTCCATGCTGGACTGGGAGCGAGAGGAAAACATAAAATGTGCCAGCTGCATTTCTGCTGCTGTAAAAACCAGCTAAGGGATCCGAGGATTTCAGTATATTGCAATTTAGGCGATGGGCTGACAACCTGTCACTACAGCAATATACCTACAAATCTATCTTAAATAACCCTCAAAGCTTTGTTAGGCGTGGTGGTACGACCTTTGTTTAGGTCGTTTACGCTCTGCCTACCCCATTAGGGACAAAGGCGTGATTATTTATGTGTATGGACTAATGTATCTCGGAAATAGTATTTTTTTTTATTTATAAGAGTGAGATATTTAGTTTTATATGCAAATTAAATTATCTACATATCCTGTTACATAATTATCTATCCAACTCACATCTCCCGACAAAAATCCGCGTAAGATTTGCAGCTGAAACTTTTCCCCATGAATATTATGATTACAAGTATCAGCTCAGAACAGCTCCATTCATCTTTTGCTGCTGCATTGAATTTTGCAGCACCCACGGGTGAATAGCTTATGTAGCGTACGTAACGGTTGGGGGGATATGTATGGATTTCTAATGTAGGTTGAATCTAGGTAGCTATAGCTAGTTAAAATACATTTCTATTCTTCTCTTAGGACAGCAAGTAGATAACTTGTTCCGAGGTTCAAAATGTAACTTTCAGTAACTTTCGCTATCTCTGATTGTTGGAGCCTAGAGTGTCCTACTTCGAATATTTTGAAATAAAATATTTATTTTAATATATAAGACTGTTTAATCTTCAATTTTGACTCGATACAGGGCAAAATTGTGCAGTTTTAACATCTGAATGAATTTCCGAAACCAGATAGCGAGCGCGGGCGCGCGGCGCCTTATAAACCACCTCGCGTGGCCGAGGTTGAGACGGGGGGCAGCTTCTAACTCGGACTTGACGCTTGAACACTGATAGTTTTCGTCACAGGAATCATGTCTAGTAGCAGGTAGATGAAAGCATTCTGACATAAGAGTTTTTCGGATCGTCAAAGGGCAGCAACACACAGGCGTCAAGGTTGTCTTGGCGCGCGTACTGGAAAGATGTGCCGACATACAGTTCATCGCTACGCGCGAGTACAGCGTAAAGTGACGCATTTGCATTGACAGCATGTTGAGCACAACCTAGCGCGCATAAAGTGACGCCTGTGTTGCCACCCTTAGACAATCCGATAAACCCTGATGATTTTGTTATTTTCATCCGCCTGCTAATAGATCTGTGACATGATTTCTGTGACGAAAACTAAGAGAGATAGCAAGAGTTACTTAAAGTTACACTATGAACCTTAAATTAGTTATCTACTTGTCAGATAACCAGATAATTCAGTTTTCATTGTCCTAACTAAAAAGAATCACAAAGTTAATAACCTTTGTAAACCTCAATCTCACCACTTCCACAAAAAGTTCAAATATCAATCAATAGATATTTCGTTATTGAATTTATGATTATCACTGGCTTCCCCGATTCTATTCTAGTAGATTCTTGATTAAACAGGATTAAAATAAAGCGGCGTCTTTTTCGATTCTCTTATCACAGAAAATGACAGGTATGTTCTTATTTTAGCTAGATCGTGTTAATTCCGAATCGGGGCCACTGTCATTTCCTCTCCTTTCTTGCGTTCCAGTGGACATCGCTGCCAAGACGTGACCGCTGCTCGTCGCATCATTTGTCTCGCTTTATCACCAAAATTGGATTTTTATCTTGACTTCGTCCACTGGCTTAAATAAGAGGGTTTGTTTACTGAAATATTGCTACTGTTAACTGGTTTGCTATGCTCTACCGAAGATGAGGTATTGGAAGCCCTGTTTTCCCGTGATATTATACGTCATATTAATATGTATGGATACCTATTTTACTAAGGTTTTCACAATCTTTGTGTTCCCACAAATAATAATTCAAATATTCTTCTAACTGAATATTGAATTTGGAACCATTTAAGTGTAAATGTGCTTAAAGGTACACACTATCGTGTACACTGCTGTGTCATAAACATTTCAAGTATTTGTACTGTAAGTCTGCAATGGACATTCTGTGGGAAAATTCTAGATTCTTTTAACATAAGGAGCTTTTCCATAAAATTCATAGAACTTGCAACAGTTCGTACATAAATACATATAATCACCGCCTTTATCCCTAATTGGGTAGGCAGAGCGTAAACGACGTAAACAAAGGTCGTTCCGCCACGTCTGACGAACTTGTGAGTGTAGGTATATTTTTGTAGTAACAGGTTGTCAGCCCATTGCTTAAATTGCAATATACTGACATCTTCGGATCCCTTAGCTGGTTTTTAGCTTTTTACAGCATTTCCGGGAGGAAACAACAATAGCATAGACGAGTGTTCTAAGAACCGAGCTTTCAAAATCAAATACTTTGGTAATATTTTAAAGCTATGCCAAGAATTTGTTGTTTATCGGCGAAAAAAAGCAGGTAGAGTCAATCACTACATAGTATAAAACAAAGTCGCTTTCTCTGTCCCTATATCCCTATGTATGCATACATCTTTAAAACTACGCAACGGATTTTGATGCGCTTTCTTTTAATGAATAGAGTGATTCAAGAGGAAGGTTTATATGTATAATACATGCATAATATAGTAGAGAAACACTGATGATTTCCGTGCGCAGCCGGGGCGGGTCGCTAGTTATAACTAAATAAAAACATAATAACTTCAGTACGTGCAAAACTGTATCACAGAGCAGCATGATCGGTTTCACTCAAATAAAGTATTTTTATTATGAGTTAAATATGAAATAAGTTTTTCAGTTTCATGAGCACCTTTTTCGGGTTTAAAGTATATATGAGAAGTAAAACCTATGGATAAAAGTGCCTTTTTTATTTTAAGAGTAAAAAGGTTTATAATAAAGTTCAGTAAATATTTAGTACGGTTGTGGATCTAACTGAATTTAGCAGATGGAACTGCATTAACACATTTAAATTCATCCTATCGTATTTGTTTTGTGTCTTTAATTTGATACTCAAACCATGTCGGAGGCCTGATAGTTGTGCTACTTGGCGATTTAAAAACTCTGACACCAGGGTTTATCGGGTCGATAGACTCGATACCCACTCGACTGAAGAAGATTTGATACTTAGAGTCAAGTGGTTTACGTTCCTATAGTAGAGTCAAGTAGTATTTTGTTTAGTGCTTCAAAACTGCCTTCGTTGTAACGTGGTCAGAACCATGGGCTTATGATCCGGAGGTCCTGGATTTGATTCCCAGGGGGGAAACGCAAAGTTGATATTTGTCAATTTCACTTTTAGAGCTTTTCTTTAGTTTTGTTAGATTATTAAGATATTTCAGGCTGAGTCCCCTGATTGTCCGAGAAGCAAAAGGATTCCCTGCTTCGAAGGGCACGTTAAGCCGTCGGTCCTGGTCGCTGTCTTTGATAGTGGTCGTTACTCAAAACCATGTCAGAGGCCTAATAGCTGTGCTACTAGGCGGATTGGAAACTCTAATACCAGTGTTCATCGGGTCGTTGTGCGACTTGAGAATCCACTCGCAAAATCAGTCCTCTCTAATTTGAGCAACAAAGAACAAACTCAAAAGTACTTTTTAAACAAAATGTGTACTTTCTGTTGGGCGGAAGCCTTTGACTTCACAAGAACAAAGTCGCGGCAAATATTGCGTCGTCAGTTCGACTTTGGCAATAACCACGTTTCCGTTTCCGAGGCCCCCCACCACACATCCAGCCAACTTCCTTATTTACACCATTCCCCGCGAAAAAAGCCGGGAAAAGTTACGTGAAAAATAGTTTTTGGGAACAGAGTATTCTACTAGTTTCCAAATATTGGTTGTGCAAATATTACATTTGGCGCAGAGCCGGTATTTTAGAAATGCGGGTACAGGAAAATTCAACTGATAAACCAAGGAGAATTGACAATTTGAATTGGAATGTAAGATCTCCCACTGCGCTCGCCAATCTTCTTGTTGTCATGGCAATAATCGCAATTACATAGTGCAATTTACCAAACCCTGCGAGAGTTAAAAATACAGATAAGTTTCAACATGGAGAACGTTACTCGAAATGATAGTGCACCACAAAAGTATCATTAAAATAAAAATATACCAATACAAACCAAAACTAAAAAGATAGTAGAATCGAGTACCCGCTTAAGGCGACAAGCGAAACATATTTTAGAGATAAAAAGATCATGACCCGGAAAACGTTTATTTCAGAGACCTTTAGATAAGGACAAAGGGCAAACCAACTGTGAAAACTGACTACAGTTATATTTTAATATCTGTTCTATCAAGATGAAGTGGAAGAGACAGTTTCATGAAATACATTCCCGCCGGACCAGTTGTACGCTCGGACAGTACCATAAAATCTTCGTCTTCTTAGCAAGTGAATTTTCCTGTCGAATTGAGATCCGATGAACCCTGGTTTCAGAGTTTCTTCAAACCGCCTATTGGCACACCTATTAGGCCTCTGACAAGGTTCTGTAACGACCACTATCACAGACAGCGACCGGGACCGACAGCTTCACGTAACTACGTGTACCATTGAATGGTACAACTCGTTCCTAATTTGCCTGATTTGTCCCATTTGTAACATTATAAATTAATATAGGATGATACCTGGATTTATTCGCCTTCTAATGGTATAGATATTTCTTTAAACGTCGAAAATAATAATCAAATAAGTAGGATCTTACATTAACGAAGAAATAGCTTCCTGAAAACTGCTAAGGGTTGGTCAGTTAACAAAACTTTCACAACGTATGGTTTAAAAAAACTTCTTCATAAAAAAAATATTACCTCGATTAGACAATTTCTTTGGGGAAGACAGACTTTTTAATTTCCTGAATTTATATCTTAGTAATAGTTGTTCAATTTCAACTCATACCTATTAATTTTTGGGAAGCAGTCCCTTACACCCAGTTTATGTACCCTTGACAGCCCGCACAGCTTAGTTGGCAGTGTATCTATCTGCTACGCAGTGGTCCCGGGTTAGATTCCCAGCCGGGGCAGACATTTGAATGATGAATTTAAATGTCTGTTCCTAGGTCTGGGTGTTCTTTGTGTTTTTTTCTATGTATATCCATGGCACCCAGATACAAATAATCTTATACTATTACCAACTCAGATTTAGAATAAAGGTTAACAAACATGAAACAACATGAAACATTTTTCTTCCGTGCTGGCCTGGGAGCGAGATAAAAACTTAGAATGTGCCAGCTGCAATTCCTCCCGGGCATGCTGTAAGAACCAGCAAAGGGATCCGAGGGTTTCAGTATTTTGTAATTTAGGCGATGGGTTGATAACCTGTCACTACAGCAAAATACCCACAAATCTATATCAAATTACCCTCAAAACTTTATCAGAAGTAGCGGACGAACTTTGTTTAGGTCGTTCACGCTCTGCCTACGCCCTTAGGGTTAAAGGCGTGATTATATGTATGTTAACAAACATTCAATGATACGTGTTGGCAAATTAGTTTAATGACTAAAACTACAATTTTATTATGTTATCATATCTAATACCTAAAACTTATTTTAGAAACAAGATCTTCGATTAAAAGACAAGAAACTTTGTTAACGTTTTTTTTTAAACTAATTTAGTGGGGGCTATGGCCCGTATTTATAAAACTATCTCAAGATAAAACGATCTCAAGATTGATTTGACAGGTCCTCTTCTACTGAAATGACATTTCTGATACGGACTCACCAGCTGTCTGTCGCAAGTGCTGTTTATAATTACGGGCCTATGAGTGTGATCGTGTTGTTTGTTTATATATTTATATCCTCCGCATTTAGCTCAAAGACAGATTCGATCTTCAAAATTGTTCCACTTGAAGAGAGGATCCAACTGACACCTTCATCGATAGGGAACTACAAAGGCTTGTCACCGCTGATTCCGCGCCTGTTGAGGGTCTATTGAAGTGTTGAGGGTATCTTGATATTCGTGACCTTGACCTGTCCTGTATCTCGAGGATATCCTTCAAGTGTCTTCTTCTTAGCGAGTAGATACTCGAGTCGAACAACGACCCGAAGAACCCTGGTGTCAGAATTTTCAATCTGCCTAGTAACACAGCTATCAGGACTCTGACATGGTTTGAGTAACGACCAATATACCGGGGACCGACGGCTCAACGTACCCTACGAAGCATGGAATCCTTTTACTTTTCAGACACAGGTAATTCAGCCTGTATTGTCCTAACCAAACTGGGGAAAACCTCACAAAGTGATAAATCGTCAAATATCAACTTTGTGTTCCCCCCCTGGGAATCGAACCCAGAATCGTAAGTCCATGGCTCTGACCACTAGACCACGGAGGCAGTTGTCAGTGTCGCGGAATATCAAACCCTCCGGAAGTATGCTGAAGGATGCTCCAAGATAATTCTTGACAGGTTTGATTTGTTCATTACGGTGACGATACTAGTGTACGTTAGTATTATTAGTTACTCTGTGATACTAGCACAGCTCGGACACTCCTAACTATAATGTCATTTTGGTCACACATCGAGAGACGGCATGTTGCACTTGGCATGCGTTTGTGTGCGTGTTATGAGGGTTGACAAATTTTGTTATACCGGTCATAATCATCACTTGATTAATCTGGTTCTTGATTAAACCAACGTTTTAAAGTAGTTCACTGTAACTCAATAGTTAGAATAGACTAGGTTGCATATTATGTATAAATTTACTTACCGTCTCTCATCACTGTGGAAACTAAAAAAGTTCCTATTACAAACAGTACCTAACCATCTTTAGAACACAAAACTTCATTATTTCCGTTACACTGGGAAACATGCGCGCGCCATACCCGCTAAGCGTACGCTCAATGTGGCCCACAATCCGGAGCGGAGTGTGACTTATGTCGGACTGGGGAAGGGAGGTGAATGACCATTTTGTATGTAGTACTATTGTATATTCTGTGATACTAGCCAAGTGGCGCCCCCATTATTAAAAAAAAACATAATTCTCTAAAAACGCAGTGAATTATTATAAATTAGCGATTCATAGTAACAGGAAGAAAAATTGCGAATAACGACCACCAAATGCCACTTTTCTTCCTGTTACTATAACGAGCTATTAATCGCTAATTTATAAAGTTCTTAATTACTATAACTTGATTCTGTTGGACCGGTTATTTGATTCACTGCGTTTTTAGTGAATTATATGTTTTTTTTAATGGGGTGCCACTTGGCTAGTCGCCACCTTCAGGTCAAAGGGAGATTTTCGATACAGGTAGGTACAAGTATTCCGTTGCAACATCTCCCTAGCCTTATCCCGTATCTCACGGGGTCGCTACCCAATCTAGGGGATTGAACGAGGTTACTGGTTTTTACACAGAGCGACTGCAATCTAACCTCCGCAACCCAGAAGGGGAACCAGACCCAATCCTAGATTCGGTCAAGGCACGTTAAGCCGTGTCAGAGGCCAATGCTAAGCAATGGCGGCTTGAAAACTGTGACCTAATCTAGGTTTTTTTCCCGTTGGGGGTTACCCACCTCAATAAACAATTAATGTACGATACTGACTTTGGTATTGTTTCTCTTTTGGGTTGCGGAGGTTAGATGGCATTCGCTGTATGTAAAAACCAGTACCCGTTCAATCACCTAGAATAGGTAGCCGCCCTGTGAGATACGGGTAAGGCTAGGGAGATGATGGTCTTTCAGGGGGGTAACGGACGGGGGCTCAGAATGTGGAAATGACTTGGTAAAGGTACACTAAAGTCTGAACATCTAATACCAGGTGTAAGGGACAGCGTCCCGCAAACTGATAGGGGCTGCTCAGTCAACTACCAGCAGGTTTTTTTTTCGGGAAGTGAAAAAAAAATTATTTTCCATACAAATTGCCTGAAAGAATAATAGTTTATTTTGTATGGGAAAGTTATTTTTTTTATATTTTACCTCCTGAAAGAATTTCCTGGTGATCGTTGTTCAGTTTCTTTGACGTAGCAACCCTTTCAGTTCGCGGGACTCTGTCCCTTACTCCCGGTGTAGTAAATATTTCGCAGAACTTTGTAAGTTAACAAGTAATTTAAAAAGTTCAAAAAGCCTAACTGCGTATAGGGAATACAATATAAGATAAGATATAAATAATTTATTGCACATAAGAAATATTCATACAACACAACAGATAATACATAGACAAGTACAACATCGCCGGCCCTATTGCTAAGGTATTTTTTTTAAAGTGAGAATTAAAACTTTAAATCGTTAAAGATCTTAAACGATAGTTCAAAACGAAAAATGATGTACGTAAACTTGAATAGATTTTCAATACCTATTCAATGATACTCCAGTCGGCATAGATTTTCGACTTATTTTTTTTTTACATTTTCACAAAATGGAGTCTAATTGTCGCCATATTCTTTTTATTTATAAAATCGTGCCTTCAGTGACACTCGCACGGTTGAAACAAATCGATTGACGTGAGAATAATTAATATCGGCCCACGTGTTTTGTCTATAGAACGCTACAGAGGATCAAACATACATACTTACAAACATACATAGATAGGCTGATAAACACATTAACCCTCCTTTGCGTTGTGCAGTCGGGTAAAAAAAGTAACGGGGGATGGGGACATGAGGACCTTGTCCAGCAATGGACGTCTTCCTTCTGGAATGGAAATCATGATGATTTCAATTAAAATGGGATCTGTTGCTGTTCAATTTATTTTAATGAATAATGTTAATTTAATTTTATAGATTTAATTATCTACTCAATAAGCTACCGCACTGCAAGCGGATCACTGGGCTCACATAATCTTCTTTGTTTAGATTAATCACCCTTAATGTTAAATAATATTACAAAATAATTTAATGAAATAAACAGTTTATTTTTAATGACAAAAGTATTTTATCATTTTCATATTTTGTTTGTTGACTTCCATGCTGGACTGGGAGCGAAAGAAAAACTTAGAATGTTTCAGCTGCATTTCTTCCCGGGCATGCTGTAAAAAACCAGCTAAGGGATCCGAGAGTTTCTGTATATTGTAATTTAGGCGATGGGCTGACAACCTGTCACTACAGCAATATACTTACAAGTCTATCTTAAATAACCCTCAAAAGTTTGTCAGACGTGGCGGAATGACCTTTCGTTTAGGTCGTATACGCTCTGCCTACCCCATCAGGGATAAAGGCGTGATTATATGTATGTATGTATGTATATTTTGTTTAAGACGAATGAAATACACCAACATGGACGACTGTAGGAACACAGCTGGTACTTAAAATAAACAAGTAATCAATCCAATATGATCCCAATGCAATAAACATACGATTTCGTTTGTGTTTCGTAAAGCGTTATTTATTTTCGGGGCTTTGTTCAAATTTCCATACGGACCTCGCTCCTGGCAGATTTGCGAAATCTCCTATGACTGACAGTGATCGATGGACATTTATAAAGGGTGTTACAAAATATATATAGGTTATAATATCCTACCTATGACCGTGAATGAACTTTTATTTTGCCACAAATAAAAAAAAACATGGTATATTGTGCCGTATATGTATGACGTATCTTTTATGGCACTATTGTATTCTGCGGAGTCTACAGTAGTATTAGGTACACAATTAATCCATCCCATACCCTCCGCATCCATGCGAGCAGGTGCCGCAGCATCTTCGGTGAGACCCTGAAAAGGAGAAAATACTCGTGCCTAGGGGATATATACAGCTTAGTCCCTTTTGTGGTAGAAACCATGGGCCTATGGGGTCCGGCCGCTTAAAGTTTTCTACACGATTTATTCAGACGTCTCATCGATGCATCCGGTGACCCAAAGGCTGGCAGTTTCTTTGCCCAAAGATAAGCCTAGCCATTCAGAGAGGCAATACTAGCAGCCTCCTGGGAACCTTGACTCGATGTGACGTATTGGATGAAATTTTCTATATGTGACCCACGTCTGTAATAATTGTTGTCGATTATATAGATTTTTTTCATTAATGTTTGAAAAGATGTACTAAACACGAACGGCTCCTGACGATTTACAAAACCACCGCTTGATACGCGCGGTCGCAGAACCTCACAACTGTCAAACACAACATTAGGGATGTGCCCAAATTGCGCGACAGAATACAACCCTATTCCTAGACAATCGTTTTTTTTATGTAACAGTGATGTAAAATATAAAGTAAAAATAACTAGCACCTGCGTTTGATTGGGTTTCTTTACTACTTCACATAAAAGTGATGAGAGGCCTCGTTAAATTATAATGGCAAGTAAATACAAATCACTTTATTTCCACAAAACACATTACAAAAAAATAAAACACACAATCAAGAATTACATAACAAACAGGACAGTGCCTACCTGTCCTGTATAGATATTTATTACAGAAGTGAAAAAAGGTGTGGGCACAGCTTGGCTGTTTTTAAGTCCACCCTACGTCAGGTGTACAGAAGAGGAAAGAAATGAAATAGCACAGAACAACTTGAACTAGAATTTGACAAATCTATGTATTATATATTTTTTTATAGTAACAAAATTAGGCACATCTAGCGATTATTTATATATAAAAAAATACTCATTAAAAAATCTCATTCTTAATACAAACAGTAGAGGACAATTTATAAATTAAAAGAAAAGTACTTTGACACATACTTTGATACATAATTTATTTTTTAGTGTGGATCTAGAATCGAGTCCATTATGTGCAGGTTGTCTATCAAACCAAATTTTACATATAAATTGCTACCTGTCAACGATCTAGAATACCTTTTAGATTTTATCAAGTACCTAGTATACTGGTTTTAAATCATGTCTCGTCTAGACAGGAAAATTGTTTTCTAAGCAGCAAAGTAGAAAAGAGAAAAACTTTTGAATAACAGTAATAGTATTTATTTATTAGGTGCTATCAATAACAGGAGTTTATTTTTATAAGTCAATCTCATTCCACCTGCTGAAAATCGATGACTGATACTGATACTTAACTTTCTCTTAAAATGTTGGGTCTATAAATAGACGGAATTTCTTGCATAAATGCAAACTTCGTTAGCTTCAGACAGATTAACATTGTTTGATACTCGTAAAAATCTGTAGATGCAATACACCGCGATATGATTCTTGGTTTCAGTTTGCGGGCATTAATCATCATCATTCACTTGTCCTTATCCCATTTATTTGGGGTCGTCGCAGTACGTTTTTTTCTTCCAATCATCCCTGTCAGCCGTCAGTTCAACACTTACACCTGTTTTAAATCTTCTTTGGTCGTCCTCTCCCAACATATCCATCCACATTCAATGTCATTACCCTTTTGCCTATATGACTTTTATCCTTACGCATAACATGGCCATACCACGGAAGGCAATTTCCTCTGACCTTGTCGGTAACGGTTGCCTGGTAGAAATTGCTGCTTTAGCAATAAGGCCGCCTATAATGTATTTTTCCTTTCTATTTCTGTTCTATGTGTTTCTTTGTGTAATAAAGAATTTTGAATTGTATTGTAATGTGCGCAACTTTCAGACTTCCTCATTCCTTATCTTATAGAGCCTAAATCATGTTGAAAAATTGACAGCCACCTCCAAATCGGTTTCAGATTTGTTCACAACTCCTTGCATCTCTGAAAGCTTTTAAAGCTAAACTGTTCGTAAACTTGAAAATCTACGTTGGCGATAAGTTCAACATAGCTTAGAAGTAGTGAGACGCGGGGGAACTGATCACACTTTGGTAACGTGAGAGACTAGAGTTGTGAACTAACCTTACCTGATACCAATAAAAACAGGACATGTAACTTTTCTAATGTTATACTTTAAAACATAGTATATGTTAAAATTCTTTGTGTCTAGAACGGGCAACCCCTGGCCGCTTTTTGTGAGCATTTTATATTTACTTTTTGTAATAGACTCGCTTGTGACTTTCTAAAAGTGTTCTTATAATCTATTTGGAAATAAATGATTTGATTTTGACTTTTGACTTTGATGTCCATGTCACTCGTTCATAATATATTTACAGTAAACTTTATACCCGCATAAATACGCTATTTTATTGCTATTGTAGTAAGTATGGTAAAGACTAACGATCCAAAACTTTAATAAGCGAAACTTATACCGAGTGTAAAGGACAGCTGCCCGCAACCTGATAGGAAAGTGAACATGTTTGCCGGTTTTTTTTATCTGTATAAATGGAAATAAAAATCGGTTTCCCCGTTAACCTAGTACTGGGCCGCAGACTCGGGGAAAACGGTCAGGATCCCCGCTTTGAGTCACTTCTGGCCCAATGGCTGTCCATCGCAATTCAACGCGGAAACCTTTGTGCCGGGGTCGACACGGGGCGGGTTATTTGAGTGACCTAGGTATCCTTTTAGTTTCATTTTTAAATTTTATTAAGTTATTATTATAATTTAGTTAGTTATTTTTATTATTAGTATTGGATACTCATACCAATAAAATTTTATTTATCTCATTTAATTTATATTTAAAATATCCTTAAATATTTTACCTTATGTTCCCGTAGTCCTACAATAAATAATTACAACACAAATTCCTTACTGATTATAATTTATGTGATTTATATTTAAAACATCGTTAAATGTTTTATATAGGTTCTGGGCTCGATTCTAGATACCACCGGCTAAAACTGAAATTTAAATCTATACAGGCGATTTATACTCTATGGTTTAACACTTTGTCCGCTAGATTTTAACGCGCTTTTGCACGTTTCCCGAGTATTTCTGTCAATTTTATCCGCCTAACCACCGACTATAAATCAAAAACCGGAGAGAATAATAGATCTCTTGTCCTTTTCTAATTTATTTATTTATTTACTGTTTATTGTACACAAGTAACATGAGAAAGACAATAACAAGGAATACCGATACAACAGGTACAGCTTATTTCTACTAAGAAATTTCTTCCAGCTGACCTACGGAAGGGAGACTTAAAATGAGAGGCAAATTAGGCGTGCACAAATAAAGCATAATATTAAAATAATACCAGAAAATTATAAATTACATAAATACTAATTATATAAATACTTAAAATAATAATAACTATATATACATGAATATATATAAATACATATATATATAACTAATACTATACGGAAAGAATTCTAATGGTTTTAGTCTAAAACTGACAAATAGATTTTAATTTTAGTTTTAGCCGTTACATCTAGAATCACTCACTATATCAATGACAAAACTGGTTTTACCTCATCTTAGACATTTAACTTGCAAAATATGTCCTACTTGTTTATGATAGTTATCGTAAGCGATCAACTTCGACACTTAGCATGAACATTATAGCAATTTGTGTCAAAGATTGGTTACAAATTAGCATCCAACATATACATACTCGGTAGAATATTGAAATCATCTCTCGAAGGTAAAGATCAAATAAGGAAGTGTATAGTAATAATGTTTTATATTTTCTAAATGGTTACGACGATAAATCATAACAACTTAATAAACACATACATCTTGCTACATTTGGAAACTCTCCAAGGACACAATTTCATTTGATATTATTTAAATACGTACCTACTTTCATATAGTCTCTAGCTTTTGGAAGGCTAATATTTCAGTATTTTGTTTGAAATATTGGCAACTTATTTAGTACTTATTAGTTTTATTAAGCTACAATACTGGGGTGTACTTATTTAGTTGTGTTTTTTTACCTCAACTTTTAGAACTAAGAACAAATAAAAAAAAGGGTTTTTTTTAAAATTGTCATTCAAAACTAGGCAAAAAGGCAGTTATAAAAATTACATACACACATATACATAAATCACGTTTTTATCCCTAATGGGGTAGGCAGAGCGTCAACGACCCAAACAAAGGTCGTTCCGCCACGACTGACAAGTTTTGAGGGATATTTATTACAGTTGATTAGTACGTATATTTTTATAGTGACGGGTTGTCAAACCATCGCCTAAATTGCAATACACTGAAACCCTCGAATCCCTTAGCTGGTGTTTGCAGCATGCTTGGGAGAAAATCCGGCACATTCTATGTTTTTCCCTCGCTCCCAGTCCAGCATGGAACAAAAATAACAACCAGACAAAAAACCTAGATTTATTTTTTCTACTGCTATATTTAGCCGTCTTTTGACTCGCCAATCCAGCTAATGAGTACGTACGGCGTCCCTAAATGAAGAGCGGCACCCGGCGCAGGCGCCTGTCTAAGCACATTTCTCAATTAACAACAATTACCCACACAAACCACATACAAACAATCTCACACGTGAAACTGATTAGATACGACATACTAGAGTAATTAATTTGTTTAGTGCGCTACTGTGGTGATGAACAAGTAAATTTAAAAGTTAAAAAAACCCAACTGCGTACATTACAATACAAAGTGAGATTTAAAAACTTTAATGCGTTGTACATTCTAAGTAGTCACGTATAACGAAAAATTATTTAAGAAACCTAAAACTAATTTTCAAATACCTATCCAATGAGAATACCTATCCAATATTCCCATTCGTCGTAGTTCGCCGATTTTTGTATGTTTCCAAAATGGCGTCTGATTGTCGCCATATTTAGTTTTGACCAAAATTATGTCTTCAGTGACATTAGCATGGTTAAGACGAATCGATTGATGGCCCGTGTGTTTGGTGTCTAGAGTTCCATAGAGGATCAAACATAGATACTTACATACACATACATACATACATACATACATAAATCACGCCTTTATCCCTTACGGGGTAGGCAGAGCGTTTAACGCCTAGTAAAAGGCGCTTTCGCCACGTCTGACAAAAATTGAGGGCAATTTTAGATACACACGTATACATAGATTGACAGACAAACACATTACTCTCCTTTGCGTTGTGCAGTCTGATAAAAATACGGTACGTTCTACGACTCTACATTTTATGAAATTAAGTATTATGAAAAGAACGGCAAACTCTTTTAGACTCTACCTAATTAAACTACCTAATTTGGTGAGTAGAGATTTCTTTTTCTCTTTTTCTTTTTAAGAGGAATTTTTGTTTTTAATTTTCTAATACTATATTAGAATTTTTGTTGAAAATTGTAAACGAAAATTCTTCTCACGAATTTTCTGATTAGCTTGGTGGCGGATACTATTTTTCATTATGCAGACTTTTAATTTTTAATTGAAATTTTACTTGTTAAGTAGATATCGTGAAAGAATTTTCATTAGGCACATAAAATAAATGATTAACGCTAAACCAAATACCATTGAAATAAAAACTGTAGCAAATCGATACTATCCATCTTGTTCGTCTGTCTATTCCGTAATTAAACATTGCTTTCGTGTGAGAGCTGATATAGCCTGGTGTTAATGGGTCATTCTTCTTTGTTCCAAATTGCTTTTCTAAATTTTATAATATTTCGCGTTGGACACATTTGCTAAAGACTGGCACCTTAAGACTCAAAAAACAAGAAAATGAATAGAGAAGAGAGAGGCCTATGCCCAGCAGTGGGATAGTTTGGCTAGATAAGAAAGGATAATATACGTTTGAAGGGAGAGGTGACTGTGGATTTGTAGCTATACACATGAAAGTCAATACTTGGAGCGAGGACTCTCTATTAATTAAAACGCGATTTTTAGGGCCTTAATCGGTTTGATAATAATTGTTACGACCAATATACATGTCGATTAAAAAAAAATGCTGTTTTAAGATCAGTTCTCAATATTTTTCTAATATTTCAGCGATATCACTATTTTTCAATCCTGTTCATTCCTGAAACTTAGTTTGTTTTACAGAGCACAAGTTTAGCCGATGTCTGGTCGGATGGAGTAATAGTTTTGTAGCGTTCAGGAACGACCCGCGTTTGTTTCGTTGTTCTGCCACTGTAAGATAAATCATCAGTTTAACTGGAGTCGGAGTTTACGTGTTTTACTTACGCTCGTAAATAACGTGAAATAATGCCCGCAATTTAAAAGCTCTTCTGTGAATTATGAGATGAGGGGATGTGGAAAAAATATGCCGAAGTTAAGTCGCCCTTTTAGCATTTACGTTGTTTTGGTTGTTCTTACTAATTACCAAAGAGGTATCCCAACTGACTCAAATCGACCCGATGAGCGCTGGAGTTGACTCGAGAATCCACTCGCTAAGAAGAAGATTGACTCAAATATTGATTAATTTGGATAATAATTCTTTAAGGGATTTATGTGTTATTTTAAGATGTCTGTTCTGTAGGTCTATTTTATTCAATGCGCATTGTGCCAGGGTATATTACATATAATATAATAAGTATATTTATTATTACCAGTAGGAATATCAAAGAAAGTAATCTTCTATCTAATCGAAGTAGGAGCGCGTATCAAAGAATGTTCGCAGGAAATAAGACGAGGCATAATCCCACCGGCTTAATGTTTGGTTATTGACGAAGTATTTTCCTCTTTTCTTCCATACTGGCCTGGGAACGAGAGAAAAACATAGATTGTGCCAGCTGCATTTCCTCCCGGGCATGCTGTAGAAACAAGCTAAGGGATCCGAGGGTTTCAGTATATTGTAATTTAGGCGATGGGCTGAAAATCTGTTACTTCAGTAATATACCTATAAATCTATCTTAAATAACCCTCTAAACTTTGTCAGACGTGGCGGAACGACCTATTTTAAGGTCGTTTACGCTCTGCCTAACCCATCAGGGATAAAAGCGTGATTATATGTGTGTATGATCGTAGAGATTGCATTTTCACAGAAAATTGGATCGCGGTTTTTAATAAAAATTATTTGTGTTAAATGTCTAAAATTTAAAGAAAACAGGCATATACTAATTTTGTTTCTAAATATACAAACTCTGAAACACTAAATACAAATACAAGACATTTATTTTCCACAATTACAAACAAAATTACACACGTTCACAGACATTTACAAAAACAATAAACTTACAAACAACATTTACAAAACGTAATACACACTCTCCAGAATTTTCTTCCTTTTAAAACTAAAATTATGCTTGCACAAGCTCTTCTTCTCCCTATTCTCGACTACGCTGATGTTTGTTATTTGGATGCGACGGAAGAATTACTTAACAAGCTTGAGCGCCTACAAAACCTGGCAATTAGATTTATTTTCGGACTTCGTAAATACGATCATGTCTCTGAATTTCGTGCTCAGCTTAAATGGCTTCCAATTCGACTTCGGCGTGATGTGCACATCCTGACCACTCTCTACAACATCCTTCACAATCCTGCCACTCCTGACTATCTCCGCTCCCGTTTCCAACACCTTCCTCCAGATCCCCGCCCTAGGCGCGCCTGCATCACTAAGGTGCTGGAGTTGCCTAGTGCGAATACCAAGTTCTTCTTCAACTCCTTTTCCGTAAAAGCTGCACAACTGTGGAATAAACTGCCTAAGACAATTCAAGACAGTCCCTCAGTGAATGTCTTTAAGAAAAGATTAAAAGAGCACTTCTTATCTGAACAATTTTGATGTATGTATTTATGTAGTAGTTTATTCGTATATGTATGTATCAATATATTGTTTAGTATATATGTATGTTTATTTAAGATAGTAATATACGGTAGGTATTTATTCTATGTATAGGTATGTAAGTATTTTTAATTTTTTGTTTTACTAGTCTCTGTTAATGTTGCATTTTCTTGTCCCCTCAAAATTATTTACTTTCTCTTACTACCATTGGGTTGGCTGGAAGAGATCTCTTCATAGAGATAAGTTCGCCCTTGCACACTATATTTGTAAATTACATTTCTTTTGTGTTTATGCAATAAAGTATATATATTACACACGAACAAAAAGCTAAAGCCTAGCAATAAGGCCGCCTAATTGTACTCTATTTGTTTTGTAATGTTTGTTCCTGTACAATGTGTTGTTTATGTGCAATAAAGAATATTTGTATTGTATTGTAAAAAGGAAACAAGAAAAACAAATAACACAGTAAGAAAATGGTATGGGCACAGCACAATCCTGGTTTTAAGCCCACCCAAAGTCAAAAGAGAAAAAAAACAGAAGTTTAGTTATAAACAGAGAGACAAAAATACAACTAACTACAATTAAGTGAATAAAATAATAAGTATCAAAAAGATTCAAATAACTTTCACCATTGAGGACCAAAGTTTATCATGGATCGAAAAGTGATCACGTCACAACTATTTAATGTCTTGATATTCAATGGTTATGTACAGAAATATTAATTAAAAATAAATAATATCGAAGAGGCCTATACTCAGCAGTGGGTAGATGTAGGCTGAAATGTTGATGATGAATATCAAAGTCGTTGCAGACAAAAATTTACAAACTCTCATTGAAAGTATAAAAATCCAATTAAGTATAAATAGGTACTTAATGCCTTTAATCCAATATCATATCAAATAATATCCCTAAACAAGAAACACGTAGAAAATAGGCTCTTCAATTACGTATGGGATCCCAAATTATCGCGTATTGTATAGTTCCCGTCGAATATTGCGGGATTTGAGATATTTTCAAGATAATATTGGGTGTAAGGAACAGCGTCCCGCAAACTAATAGGGGTTGCTCAGTCAACGAAAGTGAACAACTTTCACTAGGTTTTTTTTCCAGTAGATGAAAAAAAATTTGACCTTCCTATACAAAATTACCACATCAGACAATTTGTATGGAAAAGCAATTTTTTTTTCCTTCCTAAAAGAAAAACACCTGCTGATAGTTGTTCAGTTTCGTTGAAATAGCAACCCCTATCAGTTTGCGGGACGCTGTCTCTTACATCCCGTATAGTGGATACATTTATGTTATGTAACTTCCATGCTGGCCTGGGAGCGAGAGAAAAACATAGAACGTGCCAGCTGCATTAAAAACCAACTAAGGTATCCGAGGGTTTCAGTGTATTGTAATTTAGGCGATGAGCTGTCAAACTGTCGCTACAGAAATTTACCTGCAAATCTATTTTAAACAACCCTCAAAACTTTGTTAGACGTGGCGGAACGACCTTTTCTTAGGTCGTTTACGTTCTTCCTACCCCATTAGGTATGAAGTCGTGATTATATGTAGGTATGTATGTTATAAAATTTATCTACCGACCTCTTTCAGAACTCAGAAGTTCCAATTCAGCCTACTATGTTTGAACTTATTTTTTACAGATTTATCTAATAATTCTAGTATCTGCCAGTTAATCGATAAAAAAAGCATATTAAATAATTTAATTGTTTTTCACGTAGTCTTAATTCTTAAATAACATAATAGCTTAACTCTAGTTTAAACATTATACCTACTTATTCTGTCAATATAAAACAAAGAAGTTAGATGTGGAAAATGAAACCCAAGAATAAAAAAAGATGGCGGATATCATAAAATTTAAATGGATCCGCAATTCGCGGTATTTGTGTGAATATAGCTAAGTCCCCAACTATACAGGGTACACAAACCAGATACCAGAAACCTAAGAATAGAAGGATGATGACATCATCAAACTGTTCAGATAACATTGGCATTTGTGTGAATATAGCTAAGTCCGTCACAATACAGGGTCACACAGGGTAAACAACCCAGAGACCAGAAACCGAAGAACAAAAGGATAAGAAGGCGGACATCATCAAATTCAAAAGGATCCGCAATAAGCCCTATTCGGATAGCATTGGTATTTGTGTGAATATGCCTAAGTCCTCCAATATACAGGGTCACACAAGGTAAACAACCCAGAGACCAGAAACCGAAGAACAAAAGGATAAGAAGGCGGACATCATCAAATTCAAAAGGATCCGCAATAAGCCCTATTCAAATAACATTGGTATTTATGTGAATATGCCTAAGTCCGTCACAATACAGGGTCACACAGGGTAAACAACCCAGAGACCAGAAACCGAAGAACAAAAGGATAAGAAGGCGGACATCATCAAATTCAAAAGGTTCCGCAATAAGCCCTGTTCGGATAACATTGGTATTTGTGTGAATATGCCTAAGTCCGTCAGAATACAGGGTCACACAGGGTAAACAACCCAGAGACCAGAAACCGAAGAACAAAAGGTGTCGGACATCATCAAATTCAAAAAGGTCCGCAATAAGCCCTATTCGGATAACATTGGTATTTGTGTGAATATGCCTAAGTCCGTCACAATACAGGGTCACACAGGGTAAACAACCCAGAGACCAGAAACCTAAGAATAAAATCCGCAATAAGCCCTGTTTAGCTAACATTGGTATTTGAATATGCCTATGTCCTCCACTATACAGGGTCACACAGGGTAAACAAACCAGAGACCGCACTACTCGACACACTTAGCGACGGTCCGATGGTACTCAGAGCTGTAGTTAGGGTTTGTAGAACAATATATTGGGTGTAATTTTTCTTCCATGCTAGACTGGGAGCGAAAGAAAAACATAGAATGTGCTAGCTGCATTTCCTCCCGGGCATGCTGTAAAACCCAGCTAAGGGATCGGAGGGTTTCAGTATATTGCAATTTAGGCGATGGGCTGTCACTACAGCAATATACCTACAAATCTATCTTAAATAACCCTCAAAACTTTGTCAGACGTGGCGGAACGACCTTTGTTTGGGTTGTTTACGCTCCGCCTACCCCATTAGGGATGATGATTATATGTATGTATGTAAAAAAATCCTGGCCTAACATTACGGTGTGAACCTACCCATGAAACTGAACAACTTTCTCTAAGGAACACAACTCGAAATATTTGTTTATAATATGAAAAACTAAGAGTTTTATTGAAAATCACAGTTCTAGTTTTTACTGCGTCTGTATGATATTGATTGATTGATCTATTTATTTAATCCATAAACAATATTTTACAGTACTGTTGGAACTTAATTGAAATAAAAAATTACTAGGTACAAATTTATTACAGTTTACATTAAAAACATTACTTCCATGCTGGACTGGGAGCAAGAGAAAAACATAGAATGTGCCAATTGCTTTACCACCCGGGCATGCTGTAAAAACCAGCTAAGGAATCCGAGGGTTTCAGTATATTGTGATTTAGGCGATGGGCTGACAACCTGTCACTACAGCAATATACCTACAAAAATATCTTAAATAACCCTCAAAACTTTGTCAGACGTGGCGGAACGACCTTTGTTTAGGTCGTTCACGCTCTGCCTACCCCATTACGGATAAAGGCGTGATTATATGTATGTATGTATGTACATTAAAAACAAACGACAATAATAAAAATAAATAATGTCAATGACTCTATATAAATACACAAAAAAACATTTAAAGGCATGTTGGTTAAATACAAATCAATACGTTTATACTTAAAACTTATGGCTTAAAATACTGTGGAACCCATTCATTTAAAAAAAAATGCACATTTAGATTTCATAATCGAGTTAATTATATAGAAGGTATTGATTTGAGTAGTCCATATTTACTGGCGAGTTACGTCATAACCCACTATTTTCAAACAAACAATCGATAATGACATTTCATAAAAATGTGCTGATTCGACTAGTAGGCAAATAGCGTATTAGTTATATTTGATGTCAGAAGATTATGTAAATGTCAATAAAAATGTATTCATGCTATAAATCCCTAAATGCTATAGAAAGTCAATTTCCCAATACGTCCCTGTAGACCACTACCGATACATTATGAACGTGTGCCTCACGCATACTAATGTATGCGTGCCCCGGCTTCGCATGTGCTACTGACGGATATTAACCGAGCTTCGGTAGGTACGTTTAGTCCAGCTATAGCAGGGATCGATGAGGCATTAAATGCTCTTGAGATGATGACAAGTTTTTAAACAATAATTCAAAAAACCTGAATGAATTAATTGTTCTATGATTTAGCTTTAAAATATGAATCATATATTTTTTGTAATCTCTTTTTGATTATCTTTTTTATACCCCACTCGATAGGTCCAGTAGAAAAATGTATATGAAAATGTACAATATAGGGCCTAAAATCCACCATTTTGCATTTTAGAAAATTACACCTGTCTAAGAACACTCGGGTTTTTGAAACCAATCGAACGATACCCTAGTTTTTAAATTCCATTAAGCCGTTTCGGAGATACGAGGTAATAAAGTAATATTAAAACATACATACCTACTTACAGACATACCTACATACTAGATATGCGCGAAAAACATAACCCTTCCTGGAAAGCCAGGTAAAAAACTATAATAAAATAGGTTTTTGGTATAGGAATCTGATTATGTCACAATAAATCTCTTTTTGAACCTTAAACTCTAACCTAACCTAACCAATAGTTTGAGAACACATTGGTAATTTGTAGTTTTGTCGCAATATAAGTATGGAAAATAGCAATGAACATAGACTTTTTGCAGTCCTGTTTAACAGTAATACGGTTTTGGCTGTGAGAATAAAATAATCATGTACTGACTAAATGATCCATCAAAATACATTAGAAAACAACTAAAGTATAATAAAAAGAGGTTCTGCTGCAGGCAGTTGCCAACAATAAGCTTATTTTACCAGTTAACCTCCTCCTTCAACTGAATTTAAGCTGGTTTCCACTTATTGTATTGATTTAGGACTTAGCAACTATTTGCACCAGTGTTCTGCTTCTAAATTTGAAAGCCAATAAATTTGCCTTGCGGATTGCAATACAATGCAAAATTGCAGAGCTGGCATTTTTTATTGAGAGAAGCTTTGTCTTTTTATCAAAATGTCTATCTTTGAGCCATATTATGACAAAATAAGTAACATAGCTTTCGACAGCCTAATTCAATACTATACAAAACAAATTGAAAGTTATCCATCTCGAATCAAACCCAGAAACCTATCAAGTGAATTATTGCGACGGACTTCGTTTATTTACTCCTCATTCGTTGGGCTATAACCTCGTATGTGGTGGACCTCTCTTTGGCATATTAATAGTAATGAAGGTAATCATTTGGCACTATCTGTTTGTTATTTATTAATGCTGGACTGGAAGCGAGAGAAAAACATAGAATTTGCCAGCTGCATTTCCTCCCGAGCATGCTGTAAAAATCAGCTGAGGGATCCGAAGGTTTCAGTATATTGCAATTTAGGCGATGGGCTGACTACCTGTCACTACATCAATGTACCTACAAATCTATCTTAAATAACCCTCAAAACTTTGTTAGATGTGGCGGAACGACCTTTGTTTAGGTCGTTTACGCTCTGCCTAGCCCATTAGGGATAAAGGCGTGATTATATGTATTGTATGTATGCAATACGACTATCTCAATGTTCTAATTTTCCTTTGCTTTGCAAATACGCAAATCTTATTGTAGGTAGAGTTGACAGATTGCTGTTATATTAACCGAGCTGCGGTAGGTACGTTTAGTCCAGCTATACGACAGATTGCTGTTAGTTGATTCAAATCATAAATCAATCTGGTGTGAAAATTATTTATTTGATGGATAGTTGCGCTTCGATAGCTGGGATGATGATGATACAGAATAAAACAACTGGTTAGTTTTGAAAACTATATTGTAGTACAAAAATTGCAAATGAATATTTAGGAGCATTTACCTTGAGGCCAGTTGACCGAGTGATGACGGATGGGAAAAGGGTAATCACCCACCTGGTCGGGTGTTGTGACCAGGGGACCGGAGTCCGACTGGATTAGTTCGGAAGTTGTATATATGCGGATCGCCGAACAAACTTCGATACCGCGTTTTAGGACTGTTGTATCTTGATGTGGCGCCATCTATGTGCGCTACAAATACTTGCTCTCACTAGAGATCGAATATGGCGAGTGTCCAAAAGTGGGAAAGCGAAACGTCAGGGCGGGCGACGGGCCCCCCTCGCCTTGCGCGGTTGCGGTGTAGCCGTTCTTCTTCTGTCGAGTGGGTATAGAGTCTATCGATCCGATGTACCCTGGTGTCAGAGTTTTTAAACCGCCTAGTAGCACAACTATCAGGCCTCTGACATGGTTTGGGTAACGACCACTATCAAAGACAGCGACCGGGACAGACGGCTTAACGTGCCCTCCGAAGCACGAAATCTTTTTCTTTTCGAACAATCAGGTGATTCAGCCTGCAATGTCCTAACCAAACTGGGGAAAAATTCACAAAGTAATAAATTCTCAAATATCAATTTCGTGTTTCCCCCCCGGGAATCGAACCCAGGACCTCCAGATCGGAAGTCCATGGCACTAGCCACTAGACCACCGAGGCAGTTATAGTATAGCCGTAACAATGGATGAAATATTTGATAATTTTTTAATAGTTTATTGCACTCACAGTGTTTTTTACTTTTACTCACAGTTTTTTTTTTATTCTAACAATATTAGATATAAAAAAAAACATTATTTCAGGCTTCTACGGGGCCCATATAAAATACAAATTGCATCAAATACAAATTACATCAAACCATGCCATAACATTAGTCATAACTTATCAATTAAATTACATTAAAATTAAAAGAACATGTCAACAAATAGTAATTAAATAAATAGTAATTTATTAACAAATCAAAAATCCAACCGCTAACGGGGTCAGCTTGTTACATACATACATAAAATCACGCCTTTATCCCTTACGGGGTAGGCAGAGCGTAACACGCCTCCTAAAAGGCGCTTTCGCCACGTCTGACATAAATTGGGAGCAATTTTAGATTGTAATGTGTATTGCTGTAGTGATAGGTTGTCAGCCCATCGCCTAAATTACAATACACTGTAACCCTCGAATCCCTTTTGCTGACTTATACAGCATGCCCGGGAGGAAGGGCAACTGGAACATTCTATGTTTTTCTTTCTCTCCCAGTCCAGTATGGTCAGCTTGTTATTTGATGCTATATCTAATAATACCTATTTGATACATTCCGTTCCGAGAAAATGATATTTTTTAATCAAGTTTACATTCAACAAAATCTAACTTTTGGCGAGTGTGACATTATAAAGTATCCTAGAAAATCCTGTAAGTTCTAACTATATGAATACGGCAGTCGTGTAATCAAAAACTTACTACGTTTTTGCACTGCTCCGTATATTGGTTCGTATCCAATTTCTATCCGTAATAAACCCATATAAAACGGATATGGATGGGTGCACAAACTGTCATACATTTACTAGGGAGGTCATATCGGATACGAATTGGATACGAATCGAATACGGAGCGAGTAGTGCAATAACACCCTTAAGGAACATTTTAACATTCTGTACCATGGACTCTAAGAAGTGTAAGTTCAAGTTAGTTGTAAACTTGTTAAGTTAAGATAGCTTAACCTCAACTTGTTCATGTATCATCCACTTAACTTGCCACTGCCAGGCTTACCTTGGCTTTAGACAAGTGCAGTAACTAGCTTAGAAAGTCACTTATCAAACTAAATGTAAGGGTAGACTACTTAACGTGATGATACTAGCCAAGTGGCTCCCCCATTCGTAAAACAATTATAATTCACTAAAACGCAGTGAATCGAAAAACCAGTTAGCGATTCATAGCTCGTTGTAGTAACAGGATGAAAAATTGTACATACATACATACATAAATCACGCCTTTATCCCTTACGGGGTAGGCAGAGCAATTAACGCCTTAAAGTAAAAAAGTAACAAGCAAAAATTGAGGGCAATTTTTGATTGTAATATGTATTGCTATAGTGACAGGTTGTCAGCCCATCGCCTAAATTACAATACACTGTAACCTTCGAGTCCCTTTTGCTGACTTCAACAGCATGCCCGGGAGGAAGGGCAGCTGGAACATTCTATGTTTTTCTATCTCTCCCAGTCCAGCATGAAAATTGTCGTTGAAATATAAGTATAATGTTCTGAATTATCTTTATTACTATAACTTGATCCTGTTGGACCGGTTTTTCGATTCACTGCGTTTTTAGTGAATTATGTTTTTTTTACTAATGGAGGCGCCACTTGGCTTGTATCGCCACCTTAAGGGTCTACCGGAGTAGTGAAATTTTAACAATTGGGTTTGGTTTGAAAATTATAACCAAGTACAAAATTAGAAAGCAAATGTAATTTTAGGCTATTTTCACAGAAAATCGTATTTTCGGTCTTATTTTGTAATCTAATATTTTTAAACCAAACCTAATTAGTAGCATAGATACGATCTTGCGTTTAATGCTGCCAATATTAGTCGAGCCACACTCTGCACAAGCTCTTCCAGCAACCGCGCACCCCGCCGGCGGGGTCGCGGAGGTCCCTCCTTTGCTCCCACTTTGGGGTTTACCGGCACGTACCGGGCAGATTCTCTCCAATAAGGAGTCCCCAAGGCAACGCCATAAGCCGAGGTTCGAGCCCTAGTGGGCGCCCTTAGGCAGTTGCCATTTCATTAAGGGTGTAGATTGCGTGTAGCAACTCCCCGCCTTAGCCCGGTGACGTATTATACCTATACACTTTGTAGTATTTTGCAAACAAATCCATTAAAAATAAAATAAAAAAAATACATAGATACGGTGCATTTGGTCATGTGTACGGAGTTTGGTTTTACTGTATAGGAATAAAGGCGAAACTACGTTTGTATGGGATTTCACAACTCCGGCAGACCCTTAATTGAAGTACCACTTACTAAGATAGACGATTTTCTTTATTTTCTCGTAGACACATTACACGGGGTCAGCTGATTAGCTTAGTTCAGGTCAGCAGGTCAAACTTTTTGCGTCTGACTAGTTTCGTTGAGTGTTTTTTTGTCGAGTTTCTAACTTGTTTAGTTTTTGGTTAGACATTTTTATTTTATTATTTTCGCATGAAATGGAACGTGATGGAATTTATACAATTTTTAAAATAATAATACCGTGTAGTGCTTATAGTTTGCCGTTTATGAAAAACTTAAGTACCTAAATTATTTGAATTTCATCTTATTTTACATTCTTGAAAAGTACGATTTCTTAAATAACAGGCATCAATAAACTAAACTTGGTCAAAATAGGAAACTAAAATAATGTTTTTAGTCCTCCTACCGATTTTTGGTGATGTTGGAGCAACTGCGCAGGACTAGTTTATAGTGCCCAAGCATTTGCCCTACACACAGGTGCACTCTTTATTCCTTCAATCTCTTATTCTGATGAGACAGATTGACTGACACGACCAGAGAGAAAATCAGACGGAGGACCGACTATTTACATGCCCATCTGACAGCATGGATCATCTTACTTTTCAGACAATCATTTGATCAGCCAGCAATGTCCTGACCAAACTAGAAACAACAACACAAAATATTTGTCCCCTGCCGGGAATTGAACCCAGAACCTCCGGATAGAGAGCTTATGGCTCAGACCGCTAGACCACGGAAGCAATTAAAAACATATCTCTTTATGACATTGACCCATCCGAACCGTGTGTCACGAAACACGCAAGATTGATTCCGTCACTGATTGTCCCCGTCTGATTGGTCCACAACGTGCGATTGGTTCACAAAGTGTGATTGGTCCAGCAAAAAGCTATCCGGGTGAGACAAGGCAATCCTTCAATACCCGGTTGTCTCTTGTTTATTTTGGGCCGCTTTGAAGCGACTGACGAAGCGAAACTACCCACATTGAAATTGCCAATGTCCTCTATACAGGGCGTGATATACTTCATAGGTAATACTGATAGGAAAGAATCTACGGGTGAAACTGAACAACATTACAAAGAACATTTTCTTGAAAATTGAAAAAAAAATGGGTCATCCTAAATGACTAGACCAGCTAACTCCTTTGCATAGATAACAGTTACAAATTATTATTCTTATTACCCATACTTATAGAACATTTGTATAGGGTTAAATTCGGTCTTTAAAACAGAAAAACTTCAAGTTAAGAAAGTAAGAACCAAAGATTAGAAAATAATTGTAGCACATCAATCGCCTTAGATTGATCTACTTCGACATAAAGATTGATCTTAGCGATCGCATTGCCTGAGGGAATAAACATACTACATACATACCTACATAAAATCACACCTTTATCTCTAATGGGGTGAGCAGAGCATAAACGATTGAAACAAAGGTCGATCCGCCACGTCTAGTATTTTTGACGGTTATTACAGATGATTACAATACAATACAATATTTTATTGGTAATAATGTTACAAGTCACATTTGATAATATTCATTCGTACAATCTGATAACAATTAATTTTAAGTATTTACTTAAAACTACATACATACATACATATAGTCACGCCTGTATCCCTGATGACCCCATCAAGGCAGAGCGAAAACGACCCAAACAAAGGTCGCTCCGCCTCGTCTGACAAAGTTTTGAGGGTTATTCAAGATAGATTTGTTGGTATATTGCTGTAGTGACAGGTTGTCAGCCCATCGCCTAAATTGCAATACACTGTAACCCTCAGATCCCTTAGCTGGTTTTTACAGCATGCCCGGGAGGAAATGCAGCTGGCACATTCTAAGTTTTTCTCTCGCTCCCAGGCCAGCATGGAAGATCAATACTCAAAACTATAATATTAAAATTGAATAAGTATATTAATTATCGGTAATTGATTTTATAATGTCAGTTCTAATTTCATAAATTCATCATATTCGTAAAATTGCTTGTCCAATATCCAGTTCCTACGTTTCTGTTTGAACACGGGTATAAAAGTTGCATAACGCATCTCGCTCGGAAATCTATTATATACCTCAGATCCGGCTATGTATACAGACTGCTCTGATCGTGCCAATTTATGCGTCGGTATGGCTAGCTGATCTTTACGCTCGTTGCTGCATTATGTATGTTGCTATAGTGACGGGTTGTCAGCCTATCGCCTAAATTGCCATACACTTTACAGCATGCCCTGGAGGAGATGCAGCTGGCACATTCTATGTTTTTCTATCACTCCCAGTCCAGCATGGAAGTATAAGTGTATAAACATATATAAGATTTTAATCAAAGATTTGTAACAGTTAAAGCCTGAAAACTTGACCTTAAACGATAAAACAATCTTTCACCACCACCGGGAGTTGAAAACCGGGCAAAGGGGTGTAGATGCAGCTGTAAAGAGAAAATGTACAGCCACTTAATACTTGATAGTATAGGACCTATAATCCCCAGCTCAGTAGGAAAATCACGCCTTTATCCTTAAAGGGGTAGGCAGAGCGTAAACGACCTAAACAAAGGTCGTTCCGCCACGGTTAACAGTTTTGAGGGTTATTTATGATAGATTTATAGGTATATTTATGTATTGACAGGTTGTCAGCCCATCGCCTAAATTACAATATACTGAAACCCTTGGATCCCTTAGCTGTTTTTTACAGCATGCCTGGGAGGAAATGCAGCTGGCACATTCTATGTTTTTCTCTCGCTTCCAGGCCAGTATGGAAGAACTTGAATGAATGGATGACTTAAATGGCTGCCAAAAATTGAATTCCAGATCTTT
This sequence comes from Scrobipalpa costella, assembly GCA_949820665.1. Lineage (NCBI taxonomy): Eukaryota > Metazoa > Arthropoda > Insecta > Lepidoptera > Gelechiidae > Scrobipalpa > Scrobipalpa costella. Next base: position 6,507,496 of record OX463314.1, read on the forward strand.
ATCTTCATTATCTGCTTAGGGACATGACGAGATACTTTCTAAAAGATCAAGATGTTTATCTTAATTGGTCTTTTACGTTGTCACATTCCTAATGGAGGTAAGTCCGTTAAAGCTATTGTAATACCAAATGTCATATTAATGGGAGTGTTAATATGGTAATGTGCTGATTTGCATTTACAAATCGCGGAACAAATGGGCACAGTGAAAGGCTTTTTTGTTTATAAATGGGTGGTATTTAATTGCAAATCAATATTCCTTGAATTTTAATACATATAAAATCCATATGGCAATCAGAAATACTAATATGCACGATTGTTACCTCAAAATATTCTAATTTTGGCACTTTAAGTTCATAGCGCATCGCTTTTTATTTAAAACGAAATCTTTTTTTATGAACGCATATCTTATAACAAACTAGCGACCCGCCCCGGCTTCGCACGGAAATGATCAGTGTTTCTCTACTATATTATGAATGTATTATACATATAAACCTTCATCTTGAATCACTCTATCCATTAAAAGAAACCGCATCAAAATCCGTAGCGTAGTTTTAAAGATTTATGCATACATAGGGATATAGGGACAGACAAATCGGCTTTGTTTTATACTATGTAGTGATAATGGCCAACAAATCCATTACATCACTTTTTTAAAACGTGCATACTGTATTTTTGATTGCATCTTTTATTAATGGATGGAGCCTCTTTTAGAGACAGCATAGATTCTGCTACTGCTCCGTCGCTGCGGGAAGTGTAGCCCCTCCGCCTCCGCTACAACCGAATGGGGCTGCTTTCACTCTAGGGGTAAGAGCGGAAAGACCATGAATGTAATACGGGGTTGACCGTTTCGGTTCTGTCACTGAAACGAAATTTTAAGATATTAATGCTGTGCAAGTTTTGAAATGTACAAAAAAAAACGTTGCAAGAGTAGTTATTTTGGTACAAGTGTGAGTATTATGTATAAAAACCCAGGAAAATTTGCTGTGCAATCAGTATTATTGATATGAAAATAATATTTTTGCAGAAAAAGAAAGTTATTGACGCGCATTTGAGGAAAAAGTATCTAAAGTACAAGTTTTGTTAAAAAGTTGGTTTATTTCTAATGACATAATTTATTTGATTATAAACTATTAAAATTGATGAAAATCAATTAATATGTGAAAAGTTTTTTATGTGCATTTAATTATAACGCTTTAGAAATGTATTCAAAACAATAAGTTTGATAACGGTAACACTCTCGTCGAATGAACAATCATTTTACATCCTACCTACTAATATTATACATGAGAATGTTTGGATGTTTGTTACTCAATCACGCAGCACGTTTCAATTACTGGTATGGGCGGATCGGGACGAAACTTGGCACACATAATAGTTCTGATCGTGGAATATATAGGAAACGGCCACGTTTTACCACAGGAAAATCTTCATTTATACGGGAAAACTTATTTAATGCAGTTGTAACCGCAGGCGGAAAGCTAGTATTAATTGGGCTCGATTCTGAATTCGTATTCGTTTATTCTATTATAAATTTGTCGTCTAAAACTAAAATAAAAATCTATTTGTCACATTCAGACTAAAAACATTGGAAAAAGACAGGAAATCTATTCTCTCCGGTTTTTGATTTATAGTCTGTGGTTTATGCGTTATCTGTCATCTATATCCGCGGTCATATGATATGGCGGATAAAATTGACAGTAATACTGGGGAAACGTGCAAAAGCGCGTCAAAATCTCGCGGACAACGTGTTAAACCATAGAGTATAAATCGCCTGTCATTTTTTAATGTTATTATTTTGAAAGTGACAGATAGATTTCAATTTTAATTTAAGCCGGTGATATCTAGAGTCGAGCCCATTATTTTGCTTATTTGCTAAGAATCGACGGAACTAACCTATGTTCAAAAGTTGTCAAATTATTTTGACATATATACATACATATAATCATGCCTTTATCCCTAATGGGGTAGGCAGAGCGTAAACGACCCAAACAAAGGTCGTTCCGCCACGTCTGACAAAGTTTTGAGGGTTATTTAAGATAGATTTGTATGTATATTGCTGTAGTGACAGGTTGTCAGACCATCGCTTAAATTACAATATACTGAAACCCTCAGATCCCTTAGCTGGTTTTTACAGCATACCCGGGAGGAAATGCAGCTGGCACATTCTATATTTTTCTCTCGCTCCCAGGCCAGCATGGAAGAACATTTATTTTGACATTGCAAAAAATTCTGTCTCTTACTCTCGGATCTCTTACCCATTGAGGAATTTGTAAAGAGAAAACTGGAAACATTTAGGTAATATTTTGAAGGTCACAAACTCGTAATTCTTTGTTAAAGCCAAGAGTACCAAGCTCCCCGAGCTCTTCAAATACATCATAAAAGTTCCAAGTTTTCCTCCCACAGGGATCTAAATTATTTTTCTACTTTTACCAACATTATGAACTGCCTCCGTGGTCTAGTGGTTAGTGCCATGGACGCCCGATCCGGAGGTCCTGGGTTTGATTCCCAGGGGGGAAACACAAACTTGATATTTAAGAATTTATCACTTTGTGATTTTTTTCCCATTTTGGTTAGGACATTGCAGACTAATTCACCTGATTGTCCTTTGAAGGGCACGTTACGCCGTCGGTCCCGGTCGCTGTCTTTGATAGTGGTCGTTACTCAAACCATGTCAGAGGCCTGATAGTTGTGCTACTAGGCGGTTTAAAAACTCTGACACCAGGGTTCATCGGGTCGATAGACTCGATACCCACTCGACATAAGAAGACCAACATTATAAGTCATCATCTCCCTAGCCTTATCCCGTATCTCACGGGGTCGGCTACCTAATCTAGGGGATTGAACGAGGGTACTGGTTTTTACACAGAGCGACTGCCATCTGACCTTCGCAACCCAGAAGGGAAACCAGACCCAATCCTAGATTAGGTCAGAGTTTTCAAGCCGCCTCTGGCCTCTGTCATGGCTTAACGACTAATATCTATGGTATTAAACGATATTAACAGGGACCAACGGCTTAACGTGCCTTCCGAAGCACGGAAAAAGCGCCGAATAAACGTACATATGAAATTCGAAAACCGAAAAACACATTGGTACGTGGTGGGATTCGAACCACGACCTCCCGCTCAGGAGGCAGCGGCCCTATCCACTACACCATCGGGCTCTTTCCAACATTATAAGTATTCACGGAGATTTCGTAAAAATATTATTGCGTTATTTTGCGGATTTTCATATTTTTGTTCAATAGGGATAATAAAGTAATGTATAATTTAGAGATAATCCCACCTCTACGGAGTGTAAGGGACAGCGTCCCGCAAACTGATAGGGGTTGCCCAGTCAATGGAACTGAACTGAATCAGTACTATGTTTTATCAGGAAGAGAAAAAGAAAATGGTTTTTCATTTTGTATGGGAAGTTCAATTTATTTTATCATCTCCTGAAAGAAATTCCTGGTGATGGTTGTTCAGTTTCGTTGAGCTGAGCAACTCCTATCAGTTTGCGGGACACTGTCCCTTACACCCGGTAAATTCTATATAGCTGGCTGTAGATATTGGTTTCATAAATAAGGATGTGTGTAGGTAGATTTTATCACAATTTGTTTGGGTTTTCCCTTGAGCTTCAGGGTTATAGGCACTTACCCTTGACCCCGGACTTATAGATGTTGCTGGAGACGATCTAATAATTTTATTAGCAAGTTTATCCACATCATACGTGCTGGATTGTGTGCCTATTTAGTATACAATTAGCGACCCGCCCCGGCTTCGCGCGGAAATCATCAGTGTTTCTCTACTATATTATGCATGTTTTATACATATAAGCCTTCCTCTTGAATCATTGTATCCATTAAAAGAATCCGTATCATAATCCGTTGGGTAGTTTTAAAGATCTAAGCATACATAGGGATATAGGGACAGAGAAAGCGACTTTGTTTTATACTATGTAGTGATTTTCAAAAGATAAAGATACAAGATATTTATTTCCACATTAACACAAATAATATAAAAAAAGTCTTGACCTACAATTAAAATACATAATTTGATTTTTAAGCGGAAATAAGATAACATTGATTAGGTTTAACTTCCATGCTGGCCTGGGAGCGAGAGAAAAACATAGAATGTGCCAGCTGCATTTCCTCCCGGGTATGCTGTAAAAACCAGCTAAGGGATCCGAGGGATTCAGTGTATTGCAATTTAGGCGATGGGCTGACAACCTGTCACTACAGCAATATACCTACGAATATATCTTAAATAACCCTTAATACTTTGTCAGACGTGGCGGAACGACCTTTGTTTTGGTCGTTTACGCTCTGCCTACCCCATTAGGGATAAAGGCGTGATTATATGTATGTATGTATGTTGATTAGGTTTCTCAAAGGAAAAAGATGAGGGCACAGCATGTCTGATTTTAAGCCCTCCCTGCGTCACAAGTACCTATAAGAAAGAAAAGTAAAGTTAAAATTAATATGTTATACAATTATTATTATTACATCTAAACAAATTTCCTGTTACGCTCTTTCGCGTAAATCCGGAAGTTAGCGAAGTACATCAGTTCTGAACTCTCTGTTGAATGTTCAAACTATATTATAAACATTTCACCTCCTATAAAAGGGTGTTTGTTCCCTCGATTTTCATCAGAATTTCATTAAAGTTAAGGCGAGTTCAGCTTATGTGTCGACCTGCCTTTAATATTTCGTTTTATGGAGGTTAAAGATGCCTTCACACTACGCGACGTACATCTCCCACGTCCGCTGACGCGTCTGCGGTGATGTAGGCTAGGCCGTCGGAGTGTTTGTTTGTTTTTTTGTTTACTTTCTCGCTCGCACATTGACTATCCATCTCATCTCGTGAGCACGGACCAGAATACTTTCTCGCTCGCAAACTGGACAAAACATGGATTTTTCATACATTTACAAAGAAAACTGTAGTCTTATTACGGCCGTCAGCACACATCACGTACGCCACGTAAGTGTAGTTTAAATTCACCTTGAATCTGGGATCCTAATAGAAGAAGGCAGCCGGCCAAAATACGGGGTGTAAGAACGGCGTCCCGCAAACTGAAAGGGGCTGCTCAGTCAACTAAACTGAATAACTTTCACCAGGATTCTTTTTCAGGAAGCTGAATACAAAATTAGCTTTTCCATGCTATTTTTCTGAACGAGGTAACATTTTGTATCAAAAAGCCAACCCATGTGTGTTGTAGACAGTTTAAAAAGCATTGACAGCTTGTTGAGCTCAACCTTGCGCGCAGTAAGGGCCGTATTTGTAATCAGCTCTCAAGAGTGACAGCGAGTTTTAGTTCGTATCAGAAATGTCATTTCAGTACAAACGGGTCTGTCAAATCCATACTTAATATTGCTCTCAAGTTTGAGATCGCTTCAAAAATACGAGCCTGTGTGATGCTGCCGTTACATATTATAATTTACTTCCCGTGAATAAGCAAAATCTCTTGAAACAGTAGGAACTGTTTTAAATATAAACAACAAATAGCCGATTAAAAACATAAACACCGTGGTTCCAGATTGGACTTGAATATTTTCCGGCACGAACGACTGACTTGTCAAAAGAATAAGTTTTTTTTTGCCTTACATGTTTTTCCGATGTTTTTACGCTACATCAACATTTTTGCAGCGAATAAAATGTATTGTGTTAAATATTAGTTTGCATAGTACGTTGAACTTATTTTTTTAATTCGTCGATCCTACAAAACTACCTTGGTAGATATTTTCTAAGCCAAGAACCAGTTTGATGAACAAATAAAAAAAACTTGCTAAACCGAATTCTTGTGCAACTAATGAAAAGGTCAAAGCCGATCTCGATGTTATCAAATCGATTTGAATCAAGTTTCGAGATGTTCGGAAACGATTAGTGGAAATACCGAATAAAGGTTAGACCGCACTACGACGTAGCTGCAGAGGAGCGGCGTGGCGCGACACTGCGCGACAAATGATTCTTTTTACGAAAATGTATGAGAGGTACCGCTGTGAAGCAGCACTGGAGCTGCAGCGGAGCGACCCTTCACAGCGCGACAAAGTCATACATTTTGATAGATTTTGTCGCGTAATTTCGCGTTGCTACAGTGCTGTGCCGTCCTAGTGCGGTCTACCCTTAAAAAGACGAATTTTGACAGATCTAACAAATAACATCTTGTAACCGGACAAAAACTTCTATTTCCTTTGTAAGAACAAACTTGACATGGGTTTTTATTGATCATTACGAGTACTTCCATGCTAGGCCTGGGAGCGAGAGGAAAACATAGAATGTGTTAGTTGCATTTCTTCCTAGGCATGCTGTAACAACCAGCGAAGGGATCTGAGGGTTGCAGTATATTGTAATTTAGGCGATGGACTGAAAATCTCTCACTACAGCAATATACCTACAAATACCCTCAAAACTTTATCAGACGTCGGGGGAACGACCATTGTTTAGGTCGTTTACGCTCTGCAAACCCCATTAGGGATAAAGGCGTGATTATATGTATGTATTTACGAGTATCTTGAACTTTTTGCTATTTATAAATTATTTTGATTATTTTTTTTTGGCAATATGACTAGGTATAGATGTTTTTGGATTGAAGGTAAGATTAAAGTCAGTATTTATCGACCTTTGACTTAAAAGTCAGTAAACTTTTTGCAATATCCTATTAGCAAAAGCTAAAACTCCAAAAGATTTCAAATAAACGAGCTAGTGATAAAAAAAGTTGTGCTTCGAGACTTTTAATGCTTAAACTGAATTGAAAAAATAGGTGCTGAATAAAATCTATTCTTTTTCCGATTTTTCCAATAAAATGGTGCTGAAAATTCTACAGGCATTCAGGTTATCCCTTCAATATGATATAAGAATTTTAGGTACACACGAACACGTGTTCTGAATACAAATCGCATCTCACTTCACAGATGTGTTACTAAGATGTAATTAGTACGAAGAAAATACCTGACATTATTAAGGGCGTTGTAGTACGTGAGAATTTGACGAAAAGCATTTATTTTGAAAACGTTGTTGATTAAAAACGTAATGTAAGAATTATGCCTTAAGGGGCGAACTGTGGCTCGACGGTGGCGACATCAATTTTAAATGAATTGGGTACAAAATATTATTATTATTATTTTGAGGATAAGCAGCATATATACCTATGCTGATAGGTCCTATCAGTGTTGGATTTATGTTGTTCGGTTATCACTATTCACTATTATTGTAATGTCTATTGTTCATTTTATATAGTTCATAATTGTTTACAAACATTTTAATGAAAATATTTTTATGTTTAGCGGAAATAGCAAGTATTTCTCCATTTTATAACAAACAGTAATATATTTCATAATCAGTATCCAGGATTTGTATTACAAATGTGCTAAAAGTAGCCACAAAGCTTACATGCTTAGTTTCAAATGTAATATTATGACTTGCCATTTCAAATAAAAAAATATTCATTAAAATGTTTGTATTATGGACATAAATAATTTATTCCTATTGAGAGCGCTACCTATGCTCCGTTTCCACCTTAAAATGGCGATATGGCCTAAGTGTCGCCCTCAGAAAAAAACATAACTCACTAAAAACGCAGTGAATCAAAAAACCGATTCAACAGGCTCAAGTAATAGTAGTTAAGATCATTTAGAACCTTACAAATTAGCGATTCATAGTTATGCTACAGCAAACTCGCTGTAGTAACAGGTAGAAAAATTGCGAATAACGACCACCAACGTATTATTTTTTCTTCCATGCTGGCCTGGGAGCGAGATAATAACATAGAATGTGCCAGCTGCATTTCCTCCCGGGTATGCTGTAAAAATCGGCTAAGGGATCCGAAGGTTGCTTAGCCCGAATTAGTTCGACTACTCTATGGTTTTACTAATCTACTCGGCATGAAGAACAAGCTCAAAAGTTATCAAGGAACTTATACTTTTTTGCTTCAGTAATGGCACACAAAAGTGAGCACATCCCTAACCTTCGTACCACAGAACTTAATTAAAATGAAACTGTTCATTGTAGACTTACTTAGCTACACATGTAAGAATTTAGGAAACAAATGCAGCACAAATTGTTTTACAAAAGATGGAATAAACTGTGGCTTTCACAACGTTATTTCGCTTTGCAAACATCCTTTCTTTTTCGTTTTTCGATTAAGGGTTACAAATTACCGTAGCTGCTAAATGAATAAACAATATGAATTTCAAAGACATCTTAATTTATGTCCAATACTTTATTTTTATAATTTACTGTAAAATAGGTCATTCAGCATTTCCCGTCACCTTATCCTGTACCTTGCGGGGCGGCTACCTAATAAAGGTGATTGAACGAAGGTACTGGTTATGCACAGAGCGACTGCCTTCTGACCTCCGCAACCCAGAAGGGAAAAACCAGACCCAATCCTAGATTAGGTTCGACTTTTCAAGCTGCCAATGCTTAACACTGGCCTCTGACATGGCTTAATGACTAATATCTACGGTGTTAAACGATATTAACGGGGACCAACGGCTTAACGTGCCTTCCAAAGCAAGGGAAAAGTGCCAAATAATCGTACCTACATATGAAATTCGAAAACCGAAAAACACATTCAGACCTCCTGTTCAGGAGGCAACAGCATCAAGCTCTATTACTTATTTACTGTAAAATATTTTCAATTTTATTTTAATTGTGTAAAACTAATAAGAAAAATTTTTAGTCTGTGGGAAGACAGAGTTGCGTAACTTTCAGCTATCAAACATGGCGGCGGTAAAGTAGTCAAGAGTCAAGCGATAAACCGTATTTATTTAGAAGAGGCCTTGATTTATTAACGGGCTCATAAATAATGAATCAAGCTGTGTTGGCTAATTAATGGCTTTCAGGTTTGTCTGCGGCTGCAGACACTCCACAATTAATGAGATTATTTCGACATTCTCTTCGAAGGTGTGATCACACTGAGCGCAATCAGGTCTAAGAAAATCTGTCTCAATATCAGTAAAAATAATTTCACTAAACGGACAATCTTAGCCCCGTATTTATATAACGATCTACTTTCTACACACCTAAAAAATGTTCATGGCCTACAATTGCAACATTTAAAAATACTCTAGTTCATAAATAAGTATGGACCTACGCTAAAAAAACTGAAAGTAAGCTGTTTTGCCTTCTAAACTATTAGGAGTGCTTTCACGGTTTAAAATCACAACATAGCTTTTGCATATTGCTGTAGTGACAGGTTGTCAGCCTATCGCCTAAATTGCAATATACAGAAACCCTCAGATTCCTTAGCTGGTTTTTACAGCATCATCATCATCATTTAAGCCTGCATCTACCCACTGCTGAGTTTAGGCCTCTTCTTTGTTCGCCACCTACACCGGTTCTATGCCTCATGCATCCACTGTTTCCCCAGAAACGCCACTCTATCATCAGTCCATCTGGCTGATGGTCTGCCTATTGGAAGTTTTGACGACAAAACTCAGTTACCGCCTTGGTCAACTGTCCGTCGTCCCCACAAGCCAAGTCCTGCCCACCCCCACTTCAGTTTCGTGATTCGTTTCTCGACATCGACGACTCTAGTTCGGCGTCTTATCTCTATATTCCGAACACGATCCTGAAGTTTAATGCCTAGCATGGAACGTTCCATGGCTCTTTGTGCGACCGTTACTTTGTATATGCTTTCCCTTGTGAGCGTCCATGTTTCAGCACCGTAAACAAATAGTGGTACCAGCGCTGGGCGCTCCCCAGCCAGGAACTGTTAAGTGCTATCAGTTCAGCCTGATGTCTCAGTAGTCGATTTTCAAGAGCGATAAATCTAAACCAAGGATATAGTAGCTTTACCTATAAATTTCTTGGTCTAAACCCACCTATAAAAAAACTACTTATTAAAAACCTAATACGGCAGTGGAACTCGAAGTGATGCTTAAAGATATCAGTACAGCAAGCCTTGAGGTTGGACTTAAAATGAATAGAACAAAGACGCAATTGATGACCAATAGGACGAAACGTAGGGTACAGGTAGACGGGCAGACAATACATTATGTCGATGAATATATTTACCTAGGCCAGGTTGTCTCTTCCGATAACAGATAAGAGAAAGAAATCGATCGTCGTATCGAAAATGCCTGAAAAAGCTTCTGGTCGCTAAAACCATTTCTGAAGAGTAATTTGCCCATGTCACTCAAAAGGAAACTCATCGACATGTGTATCTGCCTGTCCTAACCTACGGTGCACAAACATGGTAGTTAACTAAAGGTCAAAAGTCCAAACTCAAGGTTTGCCAAAGAGCGATGGAGCGGAGTATCCTAGGCATCAAACGAACGGACAGAGTTCGAAACACTACGCTGCGAGCCAAGACGGGCATAACTGACGTAGGGTTCAAAACCGCCAAGCTCAAATGGGAGTGGGCCTTGTCGGATGCACCCGGATCGATGGGCCAAGATTTTCACAGAAAATTGGGTAACTCAAGGCGGTATTCGGCGAAGAGGTAGGCCCCGAAAAAGGGCGTGACGATCTCGACGCCTTTCTGAAAGACTGGACTGAGGTTGCATTAGACGGGGGAGGCCTTTGTCCAGCAGTGGGATTTAATAAGCTGGCTATAATAATATAATAATAAAATACCTAGTCTATGGTTATGATGTTGTTGTTTTTAAAATTTACCTATTTGGGAAGACAAAGAGCGTCAGCCCATGCAGCCTAGTCTTCAGTATTTTTATTTTTGAGTTGTCTTAACTTAATCTTAACCTAAAAATAATTAGAATGAGCCATGATTCACATTCCAAGTTTTCAGTATTGTAATTAAGGCGATGGTCTGACAACCTGCCACTATAGCAATATACAGATCTATCTGGAATAAAAATCAAAGTTTGTCAGACCTTTGTTTAGGACGTTTACGCTCTACCTACCCCATCAGGGATAAAGGCGTGATTATATATATGTATGTAGATTCACATTCTAATCCTAATCAATTTTACGCATAGATAACAATACAAATCGTACGGTAGCGTCTTCCTTTGCTTCTTACTCTTACTATATTGTTCCACGTCAGTAGATCATTATGTTAAATCCACCACAACAATACAACAAACAATGCAAGAAATTAATATAGAAGAGCGAGAAACAAAGACTGTCTGATTTTTATGTTCCCCGCGCAAACCTCAACCCAACCTAACCTAATCTAGAACGCATTAGAATGCGAGTGTGGTGTCCACATTCAAATGCTCAATGAAGATTTACGTGGGAGTGTCGACTCGAACCATTTAGGATTTCTGTACTTTATTTCTCACTTCCACTACATAGTATTCCACTACCGGCACATTCTTATGCTAATCCCACAACACTATCACAATAATAGCCGCGCAAAATTAATTTAGAAAGCTAGAAATATCTTTCCTACAGCGATTCGTTACGATTCCCGCGTAAGACTCCCTATGGTTATAAATTCTGTCTTGTCAGGCAATTACTTAAGTCTTTGGTCTTGTCAAATAAAATACTCTTTATATTGTTTATTTTTTGTATATTTTTCAAATCTTACTGCATTTAGAAAAAAATCAAGCAACATGCGAGTTGCATGTTATGTTATTATTATTACACTATGTCAAGTGAAAACTGATGATGATGAGGAGTACCCAGAGCTCACAACAGAACATCCGAAACTTTATTGTTTAGATGGTACTGCTGATGAAAAACCAGCAAAACACGTGAACATTACAACAAATCAAATGAAATGTGTGAAAAACGCTGAGGTAACGAGAGAAGAGTTAGACCAGACCTGCAGTAGCGTTGATAACTTTTTGGCTAGGTGCTCTACGCTAGGTGCTATAATATCGTTAGAAAAGACAATTCAAGAAGCTGACCAGTTCCTAAAACAAAATTGTCCAGAAGAAGCGAGAGATAAAATTATGGAAGAATATGAAAAAAATTCTGACGTAGGTAAAAAAGCTAACTACAAAATTTTTAATTGTAAGGAATTATTCGGCTTCGGTGGTAGTGGGGGACCACTTGCATTGCCCACCGTCGGGATAATTCTGATTGCTGTCACCATCGTCGTATTAAGATTTTTAACATAAAATAATATTGTGGAAATATTTTTATCGAGAGAAAAACATAGAGTGTACCAGCTGCATTTCCTCCCGGGCATGCTGTAAAAACCAGCTAAGGGATCCGCGGGTTTTAGTATATTGTAATTTAGGCGATAGGCTGACAAACTGTTACTGCAGCAATATATTTCTTTATTTATTTAACAATTTATTGTACAAAAGAACATCATAAAAAACGAAGACATAACAGGCACTGCTTATTTCTAAAAATAAATTTCTTAAAGCATCCCCACAGAAGTGTTTTTTTTTACCTACTAATAAAATAATACTACTGTAAAATACTTATATAATATAAATCTATTACATAAATATAAAAAAGATATAAATAAATACCTGCATTCATATACATAATCAAAAATAAATACGTACGTATAGCTATTTATATATACAAATATATACATACATAATTATATACCCTAAACACGGATTACTTTGACAGGTAAAGATAATGCTCTTTAACTTGAAGATGGCGATAGATGAGCTATCACGAATTGTCGGTGGAAAAGAGTTCCATAATCGGACAGCATGAACAGTAAAGGAATAGGAGTAGAAATCGGTACGGTGGGAGGGGATGTAAAGAAGAGTCCTGACATTTGAACGAAAGGGCTTATCCAAAGGACGTGAGAATGTAAAACGCTCCCGGAGATAGGGAAGGATTGTAGAGGACATAAACAGATATGAGTATTCCTGCGGAAGCGGATTGTTAACTACTTGAGTTAACTTATTTTTTAAGTCCAAAGATGAAGCGTATATACCTACAGGTTTTGAAGTCGCTCAAGTTATATTTTCAAATCTATCTTAAATAACCCTCAAAACTTTGTCAGACGTGGAACGACCTTTGTTTAGTTCGTTTACGCTCTGCATACCCCACTAGGGATAAAGGCGTGATTGTATGTATGTAAATGTTTATACACAATATTTAGTTTTTAAAATATTGATGCGACGTTCGTGAAAGCAAACAGAATCTACCTAATAAACTGAACCCCATCGCCGCCGTAAAGATTAGGGGCAAATCGTGTGCGCACAAAATCACTAAAATCGTTACCTGTCATTTTGTATCATGAGAGAACAGAAAAAATACTGGAACAATTTTAGTCTAGATTTAGTTATGTCGTGTCCTCGAGGAATCGGTACACTATCCACAGATAAAAACCAAATCGGTACCAATTTTGACCTAAATTTAACGGTACCGATTCATTCAAGACACAAAATAACTAAATCGTATACGAATTACCCCCATTGTAGCCCTAATTATTCAACATTATTTTTGCATATTTCTTCTTCTTCGTCCTGTTGTAAGTTGTAAGTAAAGTCCTTTTGTTTCATGTTTTTTTTTATGTATATCTTTTTACGGCTCTGGAAACTTAGTCCTTTTGAGTCAGTTTCATGTTTGTACCAATGTTGCTATGGGTCAAGTTTTATGGGTAAATTTATTATAACAGTGACGCTGTGCGAGTTTGATAAAAAAAAATGTTGTAGACCATATTTAACGAATATAGTAGTAGTAACTGCCTCCGTGGTCTAGTGGCTAGTGCCATGGACTCCTGATCCGGAGATCCTGGGTTCGATTCCCAGGGGAGAAACACAAAGTCGATATTTGAGAATTTATCACTTTGTGAATTTTTCCCCAGTTTGGTTAGGGCATTGCAGGCTGAATCACCTGATTGTCCGAAAAGAAAAAGATTTCGTGCTTCGGAGGGCACGTTAAGCCTTCGGTCCCGGTCGCTGTCTTTGATAGTGGTCGTTACTCAAACCATGTCAGAGGCCTGATAGTTGTGCTACTAGGCGGTTTAAAAACTCTGACACCAGGGTTCTTCGGGTCGATAGACTCGATACCCACTCGACAGAAGAAGAAGAACGAATATAGTTATATGATGTACATCTACAACTACTTTTTATCCAACTCACGCAGTTATCATAATATGTATCTACATACATATATACATATAATCACGCCTTTATCCCTAATGGGGTAGGCAGAGCGTAAACGACCTAAACAAAGGTCGTTCTGCCACATCTGACAAAGTTTTGAGGGTTATTCAAGATGGATTCGTACGTATATTGCTGTAGTGACAGGTTGTCAGCCCATCGCCTAAATTGCAATATACTGAAACCCTCAGATCCCTTAGCTGGTTTTTACAGCATGCCCGGGAGGAAATGCAGCTGGCACATTCTATGTTTTTATTTCGCTCCCAGTCCAGAATGGAAGAAATATAATATGTATCTACCATATTGTAAACTGATCGGCTTACTTGTTTGTATTGAAAGGAGGGTTAGCCCTCGACGTTTTGATCCTATACGAGGATCTTCATCAGGTAATAAGAAAGTCACACTCTACTGAAGCCACAATACTGTCGACGGTTGCACATCGAGGGCTAACCTTCCTTTAAATACAAACAAGTAAGCCGAACAGTTTTCATTATGAATAACACTTGTTTATCGTTAAGTGTTAAAATGTACTTACTTCCATGCTGGTCTGGGAGCGAGAGAAAAACATAGAATGTGCCAGCTGCATATCCTCCCGGGCATGCTGTAAGAACCAGCTAAGGGATCCGAGGGTTTCAGTATATTGTATTTTAGGCGATGGGCTGACAACCTGTCACTACAGCAATATACCTACAAATCTATCTTCAATAACCCTCAAAACTTTGTCAGACGTGGCGGAACGACCTTTGTTTAGGTCGTTTACACTCTGCCTACCCCATTAGGGAAAAAGGCGTGATTATATGTATGTATGTATGTTAAAATGTATCTACCGATTGATTTCTTACATATATACATATAATTACGCCTTTATCCCTACTGGGGTAGGCAGAGCACAAACGACCAAAACAAAGGTCGTTCCGCCACGTCTGACAAAGTTTTGAGGGTTATTTAAGTACTAAAACTGAAACCGAGGGTAACTAAAACCCTCGTATCCCTTAGCTGGTTTTCTATTGATTTCTTATATCTTTTAGTTTGATTTATTATTATTGTATTATTAAACAATCTTTATCAATACGTATTTTCTTTATGACTGTATTTAGCGAAATCGACCAATCTATACCCACATCTATCTATACATACACACGTTTTTTTGCACCTGGCTTGTCATTTCCACATGCCTTAAGATAGACTGATTGATAATGCTTTTTTATTACATTAAATCCGCCCTTGTAACAATTTTGTGCATAAAGTAAAAAAAAATACGTACATATAATCACGCTTTTATCCCTAATGGGGTAAGCAGAGCGTAAATGGCCTAAACAACAGGTCGTTCCCCCACGCCTGACAAAGTTTTGATGGTTATTTAAGATAGATTTATAGGTATATTGCTGTAGTGACATGTTGTCAGCCCATCGCCTAAAAAGAAATATAAGAAACCCACTGATCCCTTAGATGGTTTTTACATCATGCCTGGGTGGAAATGCTCTGGCATATTCTATGTTTTTCTCTCGTTCCCAGTCCAGGGTGGAAAAAATCTATCTATACGTTACGTACAATCCCTGAAATTACTCCTTACCCGGAATAAAGGGTCATTTCAGCCAATGAGCATTGTAAAACAACCATTTCGCGGACTGGCAAATACCAAGCGGCCAATTTGACGACCCTCGCAGCCTAGTTGGCAGTGTACCTGCCTGCTACGCAGAAGGTCCCGGGTTCGATTCTCGGCCAGGGCAGACATTTGAATGATGAGTTTAAATGTCTGTTTCTGGGTCTGGGTGTTCTTTGTGCTTGTTTCTGTGTTATGTCCATGGCACCCCGATACAGGGAATCCTAGTGGGGGCTATGAGTGTGATCGTGTGTTTTTTTTTTTTTTTTTTTTTTAATTGCCGAAGTCTCGTTCAACTTTACCATGTGTAAATTATATTAAAATATTTGTTGTAAGGGAAAGTGGTAGGGGTTTCTCAGTCAACGAAACTGGAGCCGCATTTTGGAACCGCTTGAATCAAAATTCGCTTAAGATAAGATAATTTATTTATTTGCTTGAACACAATAATACATAGGTGGTTTTACAATTTAGACCTTGTATCCAACCTGCAGGCAGGTGTGCAAAATATTAAATAATCACAAATTAAAAATAAAATAAAATGATGAATTACAAAAATGTCAAAGGTATAGTATTATAAAATAATGTCCCAAAATGTCAATATAATTCTTATCAATTATTCAAATTTTATTTAGAAGTTAAATTTTGCTTTACTTTATTTCCTCGGTCTCAAAAACTATCGATCCTTCAGACTACATTTCGAATTGACAGTTGAAATTTAGATCTCGTCAAGTTCTATCACTTGTCTTTACACATCACTGGTCTGAGATCGATAGTTTCAGAGATATGACTGTTTCAAGTTTGACAGCTGTCAATAAAGATTTTAATAACGGGCACTCACTTTGGAATATAAGTCGCGTACTTCACGACATGTTTCGGGATTTTCGGAGTCCCCTCAACAGGTTGAGTGTGTAGGTTGCGGAGTTGTGTACCCGACGGCGCCCCGCCTGGGCATGAGCTCGCAGCGCTCGGGCGGAGGAGGCCTCGACGGCAATGAAAATTGTCTCACTTAAGTTTAAATAGTTTCATTGACAGCTGTCATCCGAAACGAAGATCTCGTCAATCTCTATCACTTGTCTCTACACACCACTGGTCTAAGATTGATAGTTTCCGAGTTATGGCTGTTTCATGTTTGACAACTGTCATCCAAAACGAAGATCTCTTCAATCTCTATCACTTGTCTCTACACACCACTGGTCTAAGATCGATAGATTCCGAGTTATGGCTGTTTCATGTCTGACAACTGTCATCCAAAACGAAGATCTCGTTAATCTCTATCACTTGTCTCTACACAACACTGGTCTAAGATCGATAGTTTCCGAATTATGGCTGTTTCATGTTTGACAGCTGTCATCTGATACGAAGATCTTGTCAATCTATATCATTTGTCGTTGATAATTTCCGAGATATGGCCCTTTGAATTCTGAAGGTTGACAGTTGAAATGTAGATTTTGTCAAGACCTATCATTTGTCCCTACACACCAGTGTTGTAATCAATCGTTAGTTTCCGAGATATGACAATTAGGATATCATTCGATTGGTATCAAACACCCAAGTGATATTAGATAGGTGTAATTTTTCAAAATTCAAAATGGCGGATCTAGAATTTTTAGAAGATTCTAGATTCTTTGACGTCTAGACGCTAGATAGTAAGACATCAACATTTTTTTTTTCGGCTGAACCGATCGAGTGTGGTATCAAAATAAGATAACTAAAAGGAGATTACAAAAATACAAATGATTCATATAAGCTCAATTTTAGATCAATAAATGCATTAAAACATAATAAAGATAACTAAAAGGAGATTACAAAAATACAAATGATTCATATGTAAAAGCTCAATTTTAGATCAATAAATGCATTAAAACATGTTTTAAAGGTACTACAGTCGGGCTGTTTGAATTCTTTTCTAAAGCACTTGTAAGAAGTATACTTTAAACATTCATTATTTCGTACTAAAGTCCTCCCTTGACGTTAAACAATTGTTATTCATAATGGAAACTGATCGGCTTACTTGTTTGTAGAGTGTTACTTTCTTATCTCCTGATGAAGATCCTCGTATAGGATCGAAACGTCGAGTGCTAACCCTCCTTTTAATACAAACAAGTAAGCCGATCAGTTTTCATTATGAAATCCTCCCCTTTGTATTCTGTAACTGCAATTGCTCAGCTTTCCTGCCTCGAAATTTATTATTATTAACATCAATTCGAGGCATTCCTTATGAAACGATCTCTGAAAGACGTTTCAATAAAACGAAACAGAGACGAGGGAATGAAGTTCCTATTTACTGCTGAGTGTATGAGCTCATGTTATGTGATCGAACTGCCTCCGTGGTCTAGTGGTCAGAGCCATGGGCTCACGATCCGGAGGTCCTGGGTTCGATTACCAGGGACGAACACAAAGTTGATATTTGTCAATTTATAACTTTTTGAGGTTTTCCTTAGTTTGGTTAGCACTATGCAGACCGAATCACCTTAATGTCTGGAAGAAAAAAGATTCCTTGCTTCGCAGGACACGTTAAGCCGTCGGTTCCGGTCGCTGTCTTTGATAGTGTTCGTTACTCAAATCATGTCAGAGGCCTAATAGCTGTGTTACTAGGCGATTTAAAAACGCTGGCACCAGGGTTCATCGGATCGTTCGACTAGAGAATCCAGTCGCATAAAAGAAGATGTGATCGAAAGATGTCACTCGGTAAACGAGATGCAATAAAAGTGGGTATATGAATATCATATCATATGAATACTTACTTACATGCTGGTCTGGGAGCGAAAGAAAAACATAGAATGTGCCAGCTGCATTTCCTCCCGGGCATGCTGTAAGATCCAGCTAAGGGATCCGAGGGTTTCAGTATATTGTAATTTAAGCGATAGGATGACAACCTGTCACTACAGCAGTATACCTACAAATCTATCTTAAATAACCCTCAAAAATTTGTCAGACGTGGTGGAACGACCTTTGTTTAGGTCGTTTACGCTCTGCCTACCCCATTAGGAATAAAGGCGTGATTATATGTATGTATGTATGTATGTATGTATGAATTCATATGAATAAGTGCTGATAAAAATTGCAATACAAGAGAGCTTAGGTCTTGGGAACCCTATGTTAATTTACATACTTACATAGAGTCACGCTATCGCTATAAACTGTCAACGGCCTTGTTAGAGGCGTATTTGCTGCGGCACGTCTAAATACCAGGTGTAAGGGACAGCGTAAGGGTTGCTCAGTCAACGAAACTGAACAACATCCACCAGGAAATTATTTCAGAAATTTGAAATAAAGTTTGGCTTTTCCTTACAAATTGTCTGATCAAGGCGGACATTTTGTATAGAGAAGCCATTTTTTTCACTTCCTGATAGAATTTCCTGGTGAATGTTGTTCACTATCGATGACTGACCATCCCCGGCGGGACCCCCCTTTGCGGGACGCTGTCCCTTACACCCGGTGTATATTTTTGTAATCTCCTTTTAAGTATCTTTATTTTGTAACCCCACTCGATATGTTCAGTCGAAATAAAAAATGTTGATGGCTTACAATTTAGCGCCGAAAATGTGCCATTTTGAATTTAATAAATTACACCTATTTAAGAATACTCGGCTGCTTGAGACCAATCGAACGATACCTTTATCCCTAATGGGGTCGGCAGAGCATAAACGACCTAAGCAAAGGTCGTTTCGCCACGTCTGCCAAAGTGTTGAGGGTTATTTAAGATAGATTATTTGCTGTAGTGACAGGTTGTCAGCCTATCGCCTAAATTGCAATATACTGAAACCCTAGGATCCCTTAGCTGGTTTATACAGCATGCCCTAAATGCAGCTGGCACATTCTATGTTTTTCTCTCGCTCCCAGTCCAGCATGGAAGAATGTTAGTACATAACATACAAGATACGCGCGAAAAACATTACCTTGCCTAGACAGTCGGGTGATAAAAACACAGCGTTTACTTACGTAGCTAATTCTACGTTGTTTGTAGAGAGGAGGGGACGCGGAAACACAGCGGTAAACGAATACAATGCTGGAGAAGCGCTCGGGAAACACAATTTAGGGAGAATAGCTTTGAAAATGTTACATTTATCAGCAAGTACAACAGTGCGCAGGCCAAGTTCACAAAATATTACACGACGCGCAAGAGCTGTGAAATATTGAAACGAACTAACAGACTTGACGGCATAGCAAGCAAGCGTGTTCACGGGATATCTATCTTGGTACTTAATTACAAATAAATTAAAACTTAAAGTCTTGCTTAGTTAATCTTCTTCTGTCGAGTGAGTATCGAGTCTTATCGACCCGATGAACCCTGGTGTCAGAGTTTTTAAACCGCCTAGTAGCACAACTATCAGGCCTCTGACATGGTTTGAGTAACGACCACTATCAAAGACAGCGACCGGGACCGACGGCTTAACGTGCCCTCCGAAGCACGAAATCTTTTTCTTTTTTGGATAATCAGGTGATTCAGCCTGCAATGTCCTAACCAAACTGGGGAAAAATTCACAAATTGATAAATTCTCAAATATCAACTTTGCGATTCCCCCTGGGAATCGAACCCAGGACCTCCGGACCAGGAGTCCATGGCACTACCCATTAGACCACGGAGGCAGTTTACTTAGTTAATAAAAATTGTGTATTTTTTGAAATTGATTTATATTCTCTGATTTTCTTATCTCTCGGTTTTCATAAAAGAAGGCGTTCACGGACAAACTTTATTATTTTTTATAGACCAACTTGGCACTCCCATTACCAGTAATGTTTCCATTATTTAGACACGAGTATTACTGTTACGAAAACTTGCTGAGTGCGTTCTTTTCAGCTTCAGAGATTTCTGTTGATTCACAAAGACAATACTTACATAGTGTTTGTCAGTTTTGTTTTGGTTAAGTTTCAAAGATGTTTTTTTTTCATGCTGGCCTGGGAACGAGAAAATAACAAAGAATGTGCCAGCTGCATCACCTCCCGGGCATGCTGTAAAAACCAGCTGAGGGGTCCGAGGGTTTCAGTTTACTGAAATGTAGGCGATGGGCTGACAACCTGTCACTACAGCAATATACATACAAATCTATCTTAAATAACCCTCAAAACTTTGTCGGGCGTGGCGAAATGACCTTTGTTAAGTCGTTTACGCTCTACCTACCCCATTAGGGATAGAGGTGTGATTATATGTATGTATGTATGTTATTTTTTTAATGTTAATTTTCTTGACATTGAAATTCTAGCGTGTATTTACTTTAATTTTCGTATAAGTTACTTAGACGTCATAATTATTTTACCAGCTTTATTTATTTTACTAGCGTTGATTTTGCGTTGATTTGACTGATAATTGAAAGACAAACAATTTTATTGACAACCTTGTTGGGTGATTTGTCTTTAATGCAAACCATTCGATAATTGATCATTTTTTCAATGTTTCCTCTTGTATTCCTTTAATACTCGGAATCGAGTTAAACCAAGCACGTAATTCACAATTTATCGTCTAAAAAGCCGCTCGGATGTGCAATTTTCAGCTTCAAATATTTTCTGTTATACATACGTATACGGTATAGGTATAGATAGGTATGTTATAGGTAGGTAAGGGACAGTGTCCCGCAAACTGAATTGAAAGGGGTTGCTCAGTCAACGGAACTGAACAAAAATCAGCAGGTTTTTCCATACAAATTGTCTGATCAAGGTGGTAATTTTGTATGGGAAGATCAATTTATTTTTCATCTCCTGAAAGAAATTCTTGGTGATAGTTGTTCAGTTTCGTGTACTGAGCAACCCCTGTCAGTACACCCGGCATAGGTACATCACGTTTTCGTTTCCTTAATAATAAAATTATATCAGTCAGCTTTCATATATTTGTAGTTCCTACATATTTATATTTTTTGTGCAGTGCGAAACTATATTAACTACATAATATAATAGATTATCGTACGGTGTAGTAGATATGTACATACTTGTGTACTATGTGGATAACATCGTCTAAAAAATAATAATGAAATACTGGACTGGGAGCGAAAGAAAAACATAGAATGTGCCAGCTGCATTTCCTCCCGGGCATGCTGTAAAAACCAGCTAAGGGATCCGCGGGTTTCAGTATATTGTAATTTAGGCGACGGGCTGACAACCTGTCACTACAGTAATATACCTACAAATCTATCTTAAATAACCCTAAAAACTTTGTCACACGTGGCGGAAAGATTCTTTAGGTAGTTTACGCTCTGCCTACCCCATTCGGGATAAAGGCGTGATTATATG
This sequence comes from Scrobipalpa costella, assembly GCA_949820665.1. Classification (NCBI taxonomy): domain Eukaryota; kingdom Metazoa; phylum Arthropoda; class Insecta; order Lepidoptera; family Gelechiidae; genus Scrobipalpa; species Scrobipalpa costella. The sequence continues at coordinate 6,529,286 of OX463314.1, forward strand.
TATGTATATAAAAAAACTACTAAAATCTAAATTAACTAGAATCGCCGCTCCATAAAGCCATGTATTTCGACTGAAGGCTATTAATTAAATTTATATGAATTTTTATTTTTTAAATGAAGACACGTCTCGTTAGGATGGCCCTCGAGGGAATCATAGTATTTTCTTATTTTCCGTTAATTATTTATATTTTTTTCTTAGGGAAAGCTAACAGCTACCTGCACTGCACTTAGGCTTATATTTATGAAACGATCTTAAGATTGAGAGCAATATGACGTAAGTATTTGAAAAGTCTGTTTTGTACTGAAATACACATGATATACACATTTCTTATGCGAACTCAAACTCGCAGTCCGTCTCAAAGGCAGATTATTAATAACGGACCTAGTATCATAATAAATGAAAAATAATATAATGAACAGTAATTACCTAGTATGTGTTTGTAATTATTTTTTTCAGGTTTCGAGCCCAAATATTACCACACCTTCAAAAGCAAACGGTCCCTTCACATAAACAAAGTCACATTTACGTTCAACAGAAACAAACAAACATTACTATAATGGGCGTTTTTCGACTAGACGGCACGGCGACGGCAACGGTGACGGCACTGCACCATCGACGGTACCGCGGAAGAGATAATCTATGAAAATCAATAAAATTATATGGAACGCTCTTCCACTTGCCGGGACGGCATTAATTCCCACTGGTACGTCTGCCAAACTGTATGTATTTTGTATTCGTACGAAGCATGCTTGTGTGTTTGCGCGCGCTCAGTTTGAATCTAGGTGGACGGTTTCGGGACGTTTCCGCGTCGTTGCTGTGCCTAGTGGAAAAACAGAGCCACGGTATCGTGTCGGCACCGTCGCCGTGCCGTCTAGTGGAAAAACGCCCAATGTAAGAACAATAAAGCAATAGAAAGCATTTAATTTAGAGTGAAATGCGCTCTACTACGTTGTGTAGATATATCAACACAACGTAGTTCCGATTCTGTTGTAGATACATACATACATATAATCACGCTTTTATCTCTAATGGGGTAGGCAGAGCGTAAACGACGTAAACAAAGGTCGTTCCGCCACGTCTGACAAAGTGTTGAGGGTTATTTAAGAAAGATTTGTAGGTGAGGGATGCAGCTAAGGGATGCGAGGGATTCAATATATTGTAATTTAGGCGATGGGCTGACAACCTGTCACTAAAGCAATGTACATACAAATCTACCTTAAATAAACCTCAACATTTTGTCAGACGTGGCGGAGTGCCCGTGTTTGTGTTTACACTTGAGTGTTTATGCCGTTCACCCCATTAGGATGAAACTAAAAGAACTTAAGTTTATTTATTTTATATTCAAAAATTTATTGTACACTAAAACATTATAAAAACACAGAACATAAAACCGGAGACACAACAGGCAAATTTCTTATAAGAAACCTTCAGAAGTGTAAATTTTTAATGAAACGCGGATAAAACGTGCACAAAATTCGTATCTACAACAGAATCGGCACCGTTATTATTGACTGTCAGTATAAAACGCCCGTCAAATACAATAACAAAGGGACGAATAGTGTTTACAGACGCAGAAGCATTGGTCTTTCAAATAGGGGACGAGTCGATGTTGAAATTGAATGCTGTTTGTTCAATTTTATAAACAAAACAATGTTTTAGGTAAAAAATCCTATTTCTTTTCCAGCTGATCTACTATACAAATGTAAGGGACAGCTTCTCGCAAACTGATAGGGGTTGCTCATGCTCATGAAACTGATCAATTTTCACAATTTATTTAGGAAATGAAACAGTACTTATTTTAAAAAGAATTCAAGCAACCCGACTGTAGTACCAGTAAAAATGCGTAAAATATTCTAAAATTGAGCTATAACATTTGAACTTGTATATTTGTAATCTTCTTTTAAATACCTTTACTTTGATACCCCACTTGATAGATTCAAAATAAATAAGAAGACTTACAATTTACCGCCCAAAATCCGCCATTTTGAATTTAGAAAAATATAACATTGCGAACACTCAAGTGTTTGAGAACTATCGAACGATACCCTAATTTTTGAATTTCATCCAGCCGTTTTGGAGATACGAGGTAATAAAGACATATTAAAACATACATACATAGGTCATGAGGATGTATTCATTCTGTATGGTGAATTATTATTATTTTTTTTATATTCCATGCTGGCCTGGGAACGAGAGAAAAACGTAGAATGTGCCAGCTAGCACACTCTATGCTTTTTTTCTCGTTCCCAGTCCAGCATGGAAGTATTAATATAAAATATTAAGTTCGATAATATCAAAGTCTTTTTTTCGTAATTCGCATTATAGTTGGAAGACTAAAGTATTTTCTAAGAATAAATACATTTCTATTCTGTTCTATTCTATAAAGTGATACCTATTCGATAAAAAAATGCGTAAACAAAAGCCATTTGTCAAAACTACACCAAAAAAACCGCGTTACGCACCCGACATTTTCGTCGAATGCCCCATAAGTGCTCTACCCTTCTCAATCTAAAACTTTAATCGTCCATGTAGCTTTAACCCAAACTAGTAACTTTGGTGTAATACAGGGTGTTCATTTAATTGCGTGCCATAATTAAGGGGAGTTTCAGTAACGTTAAAGGAGCCCATAAAAAAACAACTCAAAAATAAATAAAAAATAGTCTGTCTTTATTATGATTCCAAGAGCTGCGTCTAGAGTCTGGCCGCACTGCTATAACCGAGCCTGCGCGAGTCGCTATCGCTGGTCGATAGATAGATACCGGGATTCGTTCTCGCCTTATCGCGTGTCACGCGGGAACGGTTATAGCGATACGGCCAGGCGCAGCTCTGGGAATTATTATAAATACTTACCGACTATTGTTTTTTTTAAATGAGTTGTTTTTTGTTTTAAATATATTTTAATAGGCTCCTTTACGTTACTGTAATATTCCCTAAGCTATGGCACACCAACACCCTGTATAACTCATTATAAAGTTTTAGTTCGAATTATAACGTGATAGAATCCATCAATCCATCAATGCCTTTTCAAATTATATTGCTTTGTAAACCGAACATGAGAGTTTAGGAGTATACAGGCTGATAGGAAATGTTTTCTCATAGAAAAATTTATGTAAATAGTTACAACTTACTTCTTTCAAAATAACACCGCTGCATCTGTAACAAAATATCATTAAATTAAAATCTGTTTTATATTCCAATTCTTTTGTGTTTTTATTACATTTAATGATATTAAATTTACTTTCCAATACGATAGTTAATTCAATTTATTATTACAATTCATTTAGTAGTATGCTGTATAGGTAGGTAGGTCTCCACTCCAAGTCTTATATTTCATTTTGAAAGATTTAATAAGTTAAATGACGGGTATGAATTAGTTTATTTACAATATGTTTGTAGAATTTTCTTGATTTTCCTCGCAATCGGAGTGAAACGCAGAGTTTAGAACTCTTGCACAAAACCATTTTTTCCTTTATTTAATATCAGCCCTCGCCCTGCGGGCTCGGCAGCTAAAAAAATCGGACGAAAATAAACTGTTTTGTGCACTTGTCGTAAAATCAACAGTTTTTTATTTACACATTATGGTATCTTAGCCTTCCAATATAAGTTACTTATTGTCCATCGGAAGTCCCGATTTGTAGCCAAATTCATTTTGCCGCTCTTTTAATTGAGTTCAAAACTCCTCGCAAATTGAGGATCACAAAGGCCCCTGAAGGATCTTCATGAAAAGAGGCAATTCATTTGTAAATAAATGCCAGTATTATAGGACTAAAATTGCTTTTGTTTTACTAAGAACTACTTGTATTTATAAAGCGATCTCAAGATTGAGAGCGATATTAAGTTTGGATTTGGCAGGCCATTTTGTACTGAAATGACATTTCTGATACAAACTCAAACTCGCTTTCACTCTCAAGTGCTGATTATAAATACGGGCCTAATTTATTATTCATTGGGTTTATAGGGTTCAAATAATAGTCATAAAATAACCTCGTTTATTGCTAGGAATATCAGTTAAGAACATTTTCACAATGATTTTATTACAGTAGGCGTCTGATGTGGGTGTTCATTGAAATAATTATTTTAGTGTTCAGTCTCAAATTCATCCCGGTCTACAAATACAACTAGAATTATAGTTTGTGAATAAATTTAAATAATTCCTTTTGTTATACCGAGTGGTGATGGATGGGAAAAGGGTACAGGCGTCTTGTGACAGGGGACAGAAGTCCGACCGGAAAAATTTGAAACTTGTATATCTGCAGATCGCTGAGAAAACTTCGATACCGCGTTTCAGAACTTGTGTTTCTTGATGTAGGGCCATCTGTCGGCTACAGTTATATAATAGAAGGATCACAAAGAAGAGACGTTATGAGGACAAAGTGCATTCATTACAGGGTTTCGTTCATAGAAATATCATAGAAAAATCTATTAGTTTCTTGCTCTACTGTCGTGTGGGTGTCGAGTCAACCGACCTGATGAAACCTGGTGTCAGAGTTTTTAAACCACCTAATAACACATCTAAAACGCCTCTGACATAGTTTGTAACGACCAGTATCAAAAACAAGCGACCGGGACCCTCCGAAACACGGAATCTTTTTTCTACCTGACAATCAGGTGATTCAGCCTGCATTGTCCTAACCCAACTGGGGAAAATCACACAAAGTGATAAATTGATAATTAACAACTTTGTGTTCCCCCCTTGAGAATCAAACTCAGGGCCTCCGGATTGCGAGCCCACGGTGCTGACTATGGAGGCAATTCTGTTAGCAAAACATTCAGAAAAGATGGCGACGCAAAGAATCTCTTTGTACCTACACAAAAGAGACGAAGGGAAAAAAGTCATATAGACGACGGGATTAAGGCTGGCACGGAAATCGAATTCTATACAAACGGTACTTCTGTTATAATTTTTAAATGGTTAGACCAAACTTTACCAAACTTTGTACACATAATTAAATGCAACATCATTTTGCTTATAATTAGGGTTCGTTGGAAAATATCAATCACAAACAAAATAATGGCGGACATACAATACTATATTCTTTATTGCACAAAGAAACACATACAACAGAACAAACGTGACAGTACACGTATAATATAGGCCTTATAGCAGCAATACCCGGCTATCAGCGCCATTTTGAATATTTCGAGCTCATGGCATGCCCTGAGCCTGTCGCTCTGCCAACCAGGTTTAAATGACTTGTTAACAAAATGCATAACAATTCGTATTCTAGTAGAATTCTATTTATTATGTTTGTTTTTTTTCGTCCATTTTGAAGTTACCTAACCGCTAGTACCTATACAACAATATACTACGTCACGACACTAAAATCAGTTTAAAATACGTGAGAAATATGAAGTGTCTGCCAGTCTAAGAGATAAGATTTTGCATGCGGCCTAAAATGGAATTTGCTCTCTTATTTTGTATATGGTTAAATATTTTATACAAAAAGTAGAAGAATAGATAAGTAGGGATAAAACTTTTATTAAAGAAAATACATGATCATAAACATAAAATTAAAAGAAAACTTACTAGCTGGATAGATAAGTTAGATTTGAATACGTGTACAAGGTTTGGTGAAGTTCGGCCTTACATATATACATACGTATAATCACGCCTTTATCCCTAATGGGAGAGCGTAAACGACTTAAACAGCGGTCGTTCCGCCACGTCTGACAAAGTTTTGAGGGTTATATAAGATAGATTTGTAGGTATATTGCTGTAGTTGTCAGCCCATCGCCTAAATTGCAATATACTGAAACCCTCGAATCCCTTAGCTGGTTTTTACAGCATGCCCGGGAAGAAATGCAGCTGGCACATTCTATGTTTTTCTCTCGCTCCCAGTCCAGCACGGAAGAAAGTTCGGCCTTACGGTTTAAAAATCAGAACAAAACTACGTTTGTATGGGATTTGTACCTCCAGCCGACTCTTAAGTTCCACCACATTCGACTTAGTTTTAAAATTAATAACTATTGATCAGTCAAGTGTAAATCAGTTACAGTGAGACTTTTCCACAAGTATTTTGAGATCAATTCAACTTATAATTACTTACTGGCTTCTACCTTCTTGGCTTCTCTTTTAAGAGTCGCCGGAATGTGACTGTGGGGCTGCAATTCAGACTATGTCGCATATTGTCAACGAATGCCCTCTGCGTCGTTTCCCTGGTGGCATAAGCGAGCTCCACGAGCTAACCCCAGCAGCGGAAGACTGGCTTCAACAACTGGACATTAAAATTTAAGAGGATTCGCAGATAGCCATACGAAATTATGATGACTGGCTTCTACTATTTGTACCTACAACACGACCTGCTTTACAGAAGAAAACACTTCCCCTGTCGTGTGGCTTATCTGATAAAGCGGATTAAAAACAATGGATTAAAAACGAATTAAAAAGACGCGAGTAAAATTCTATATCTTTGTTATTTTTTTGACATGGTTAATGTTTTTAAAAGTTAGGAGAGTTTTATATTTTGCAAACAGAGTATACGTACATATTTATAATTGCGCCTTTATCCCTAATGGGGTAGGCAGAGCGTAAACGTCTGACAAAGTTTTGAAGGTTATTTAAAATAGATTTGTGGGTATATTGCTGTAGTAGCAGGTTGTTAGCATAAATAATCATCGCCTGTTACAATATACTGAAACCATCAGATCCCTTAGCTGGTTTATACAGCATGCCCGGGAGGAAATGCAGCTGGCACATTCTATGTTTTTCTCTTGCTCCCAGGCCAGCATGGAAGAAAACAGAATATAGTTAATCGTATTTTGAAACTTTTGTCACATTATTATTAATCATTTTCATTTAGTTTTTCGGTCAGTTCACACAGTACGACGACGCAAAGCGAAGCACGACTTCGTGGTACATTGAGGTCTAGCTTCGCGTCTCGCTTCACATTATTATTAATCATTTTCATTTAGTTTTTCGGTCAGTTCACACAGTACGACGACGCAAAGTGTTAAGTACTATGTATCTATCTAAAAATATCTTAAAGCCTCCAGATAAACTACAGGATATTGCCTTATAATTATAATTAAGTACATTCGCTATTAAATAGGTAGTAAACTGTACAGCTTTACAACTTTACGATCCTTCTAGGCGTTTTATCTGACCGACGGCGAAGACCGCTTGGTCACTGACTTGACTAAATTAGACATAGTACTTATAATATTCCTAGTCATATTTATTACTTCCATGCTGGTCTGGGAGCGAGAGAAAAACATAGAATGTGCCAGCTGCATTTCTTCCCGGGCATGCTGTAAAATCCAGCTAAGGGATCCGAGGGTTTCAGTATATTATAATTTAGGCGATGGGCTGACGACCTGTCACTACAGCAATATACCTAGAATTCTATCTTAAATAACCCTCAAAACTTTGTCAGACGTGGCGGGACGACCTTTGTTTGGGTCGTTTGCGCTCTGCCTACCCCATTAGGGATAAAGGCGTGATTATATGTATGTATGTATGTTTATTAGGTATACGTTTCACTTGAAATCATGTTTATGTCGACAAACAGTCAGTGATGCAGTCAGAAAACGCGCTTAATACCGGGTGTAAGGGACAGCGTCTCGCAAACTGATAGGGGTTGCTCAGTCAACGACACTGAACAGCTGCCATTAGGAAATTCTTTCAGGAAATGAAAAAAAGAAATTAACTTCTTATACAAAATGACCACCTCGATCAGACAATTTGTATAGAAAATCAAAACTGTATTTTTTTACTTTCTTGATAAAAGAAACCTGCTAACAGCTGTTCAGTTCCGTTGACATAGCCACCCAAGTTTGCGTGTTTTATTTTTTCTTTTTGGAAGGACAGCGGACCTCATACTTTCGCATTAAAATTATCCAACAAAAATCTAACTTGAAAATATTTACACAGATAATTCGACTAACGGATTGTATAAACAAACCAGTCTTATAACATCTTTTATAGAGCTCTTTTATGGCACAATAGAAGAGCGCAATGGGAAAAGTAAATAACCCTTTATCTTCACTATTTGCTAAGGCCATGGTACAATTGTAGTAATATTTGCTATCAAGTTTTACTGTGGGAAAGAAATATTATTCCCAGCGACTTGATTTGATTTTTACAAAATAGGTTGAGATCAAATTATCCATACATACATACATATAATCACTCCTTTGTTCCTAATGGGTAAGACATACCGTAAACGTCGTAAAATAAAAGTTGTTCCGCCACGTCTGACTATATTTTGGGGGTTATTTAATTTGAATTTGTTGGTATATTGCTGTAGTGACAGGTGTTCAGCCCATCGCCTAAAGTACAATGCACTGAAACCCTCGGATCCCTTAGCTGGTTTCTACAGCATGCCCGGGAGGAAATGCATTTGGCACATACTATGTTTTTCTCTTGTTCCCAGTCTAGCATGGAAGAAAAAAAATATTCATCATCCAGTAAAGCCTTTTGAAGTTATAAAGTACCTATATTATGTCAAGTCAAAACTTTTCTTGGTCTATTACTTTTATTTTGATATTTTTAGACTAAAATACTTCATGTCTAATAAATATCTCTTAGATCCACTATGAACCTACAAATTCATATCAGGGTTAAAATGTACCACTGCGCTTTAACAAAAACCAGAACATTTTTGATGCAGTCAGAAACACGAGGACGTATACCTTTTGGTTAAAAAGTAAACTTAATAGCCAGGTCAGAATATACTCTAGTAGAACCTTTAGTTGTTCCAGACTGTACGGTCATTAATTTTCTTTTTATTCTTTTAGAAATGACGTGTATTTCACACCTGGTAATAAAGGTGAAAACGTGGGTTTGTTATTAAAGTGTACCGAGGTCCGCGCTACACATAACATAACATTCTTGGTTAAATGAGAAATATGTGTATGCTCTTTGATTTATGTTTTATGATTTTCCTTCCATGCTTGACTGGGAGCGAGCAAAAACATAGAATGTGCCTGCTGCATTTCCTCTCGAGCATGCTGTTAAAACCAGGTAAGGGATCCGAGGGTTTCAGTATATTGTAATTTAGGCGATGGGCTGACAACCTGTCACTATAGCAATATACCTACAAATCTAACTTAAATAACCCTCAAAATTTTGTCAGTGGTGGCGGAACAACATCTGTTTAAGTCGTTTTAGCTCTGCCTACCCCATTAGGGATGGAGGCGTGATTGTATGAATGTATGGTTTAGAGCTTTTATTTAGACTTAAATTCGACTTTTCAAGTTCAATGCGACTTTAAAAGTAAGTACATTAGAGATATATTAATCCAAAAAGTTTCTAGTTAACCTATACGTCTTTATAAAAAGCATTGGGTACGTTTCTTTTTAAACACTTTTAATTTATTATCCAAACCAAAAACTCCGTTTAAATATCTTCCTTACTTGAAAGCGCTGCATTTACACAAAACAATAAAACGGAGCAAAGGTTGAGGTATCGTTGAAAGCCGAAGATTTATCACGACTTTGATCTTACACTTCGAAAATCCTGGGTTTAAGAGTTAATCCGGGTTTATCCAGGCCTCGAATTGGCTGCTTTGTGAAGCAAATTTTATTCATCCAACATTTCGCCGAGTTTCATGAAACTCCACGCGAGGCCTAATATTTGCATGCTGATCATGATCAGCTTCAACTTGGCTTCTACTCAGTCACTCACCAACTAGTACAAATTTTTATTCATCTGTGCTCACCAACGCTCAATGCGTCTAACATCGATAATTGCCAGTTATTTGTAGAATGTGGTACACATTTTCAAATATTTCAAATTTTGAATAGAGTATTCCACTTTTGAAATACCCTGGCCGGCTTCATCGAAAAGAATACGTGCTTAAGCCATTAAGTACAATAAAGAAAAAATAATACTTTTTATAGTTTTTATTGGTTTTTATGCACTACCAGTTATTTGTAAAACGCGAAACATTCTAAAATATTTGAAATATTTAATAGAGTATTCCACTTCCAGAAAAAAATACGTTCAGACACCATTAAATATAATAATAAAATTTTTTTTTGTTACTTTTAGCGTAACATTGCTAGTTATAAAAAAGTGCTGTACATACATATATATAAAATCGAAATATTCAATAGTGTATTCCTCTTTCGTAACACCCTGGCTGGTTTAATCGAAAATAACGCGCAAAGTCAATAAAAATAACAAAAAAAAGCGTTCCTATTTTTTATGACATGCCAGTTATTTGTAAAATACGGAATACATTCTAAAATATTTCAAATTAAAAATAGTGTATTCCACTTTTACAATACTCTAGCCGAGAAAACAAAAATGTTCAGATGAATTTCAATTTTACAGTTTTTGTAACTTTTGTAAGTTGTCTTTATTTATTTTTCTGTAACGATGTCAGAGATCCTTTAGAAGTGGTTATTTTACAACTCAGTTGCGTTATTTCTGTGGTTATTTCGCTACAGCACCCTCATCCGACCGAGCGCGAGTGATGCCGCGATGAAGCACAGTACAGTCAACGGCACATTTTGATTGCTTCCGTGGTCTAGTAGTCTGAGCCATGGGCTCTCGATCTGGAGGTCATGGGTTCTGTACCGATGGGGGAACACAAAGTAGATATTTGTTAATTTATAATTTTGTGAGATTTTCCCACGTTTGGTTGGTAAAGGCAGGCTGAATCGCCTGTTTGTTTGTAAGTAAATTCCGATTCCGATTCCGTGCGTCGAAGTGCTTCTTCACGTTAAACCATTGGTCCCGGTCAATGTTTCTAATAGTGGCCGTTACAGGTCGATGTTTCTCCAATACCGTAGGAACTACCTTTAAAACCCTACACGTGACCCCGGGTTGTGCTAAGAGTGCAACACAATATAACCGCACTGTCTTTTGGACAGCAAACAAACGCCATACAATAAATAAATAGTGGAGTTGGAATTCACAGCCCGATAGTGAAGTGGAAAGAACTGTTGCCTCCTGAGCCCGAGGTCGTGTTTTCGAATTTAATATGTACGTTTATTTGGCGATTTTTCCGTTCTTCGGAAGGCACGTTAAGCCGTTGGTCTCGGTAAATATCGTTTATTACCTGATGATTAGATATTAGTCGTTAAGCCATGTCAAAGCCCAGTGCTAAGCATTGGCGGCTTGAAAACTTTGACCTAATCTAGAATTGGGTGTGGTTTCCCTTCTGGGTTGCGGAACTCAGATAGCAGTCGCTCTGTGTAACAACAAGTAACGTTCGTTCAATCCCCTAGATTAGGTAGCCAACCCCGTGAGATACGGGATAAGGCTTGAGAGATGATGAGTAGAGTTGGAATTCACAGTCGAGATTTTGACAGATTTGCGGTTGACTGTACGAGTATGAGGTAGGTTGTACTGTGGGTCTGGGATCCGCAGTGCGCTATAAATAGGCATTAAAGTGAGCAAGACGACTACTACTCGACATTTCAAGGATTTCGCAGCGGCAACTGTAACTGAATTTAAAATGAATTCGGGAGTAGACGATAGATGGTGGCATGTCGAATATTCGCGGAAATAGGGAGACGAAAATGCGAACTTCAAAATCCAGGAATAAATAAGAACATTTAAACTTCTGTAGACTCAAAATTATACCTACGACGAGTTTCAAAGCGGGTACAATAAAAGTCTTCTGATAATAGTACAATATGACATAAGTACGTTAAGTTGGTAATAACAGCCAAGCAAGCAAGAAAACGGAGGCTGCAATTATCAAAGCGCACATATATCAGACGACGTTTTATAACATATTTGCAAGGAAATAAATCACTACATTCTATAAAACAAAGTCGCTTTTTCTGTCCCTATATCCCTATGTATGCATAAATCTTTAAAACTACGCAACGTATTTTGATGCGGTTTCTTTTAATGAATAGAATGATTCAAGAGGAAGTTTTAATAAGGTATAATACATGCATAATATAGTAGAGAAACACTGATAATTTCCGTGCGAAGCCGGGGCGACTCGCTAGTAATCAATAAACAAACAATACAGCGAAAAGAAAAATCGCGAATAATTTTACTTGTTCACAAATTAGCGATGCCCTTTTTTACGGCATAAAGGCAAAAACTACAGCCAATACAGTAATGCTAATAATAAAGTACAATTATATTTTGTGTTTTTATTACAGATTAAATAATTTTCATATGTCGTTTACGCTCTGCCTACCCCATTCGGGATAAAGGCGTGATTTTATGTATGTATGTATAAAATAAATGGTTGTAGTTTATTGACAAAGTTAATTAAATTAAAGAATTAAAATGTTTATTTATTTTATCTCCTTAAGTTTTTTTTTCATAAACTGTTGACCGCTTTTCTGACATAAAAACGCTTTGCCTAGATAAAAAAAAAAAGTACCGTTCGTTTTAGACGGACTGGCTATTTACCTTATAAAAAAAACTCGTGCGTTTTAAATTACATATCGCACTACAATAACGTACAAATAATGTAATGATTAATGAATGAGATACAATACGATATTGAAATTGGAGCAATAAGAGACCATTTACGAGCAAATGTGTTATAAAGCATGTTTATTTTTCTGCGGTGATTTTGAATTTAGAACATAATGAATGACAAACACAAACAACAAATATTTGACTCGTAAAAATAGCATCGCACGATCAGCCATCCAGCCAGTGCAATTAGTTCAACTCGCCAATTCTGTCACATTTTGCATTGTCGAGTCGAGGCAACACAATGACGAAATTAAATGCAATATACTTTTGTGTACGATACAAGAGAAGAGTTTCATGAAACATTGGGCTCGATTCTAGATTTTCCGGCTAAAATTAAAATCTATTTGTCACTTTCAGACTAAAAACATTGGAAAAAGACAAGAGATCTATACTCTCCGGTTTTTGATTTATAGTCAGTGGTTTTATGCGTTATCAGCTGTCATTTATATCCGCCGTCATATGATATGGCGGATAAAATTGACAGAAATACTGGGGAAACGTGCAAAAGCGCGTCAAAATCTAGCGGACAAAGTGTAATACCATAAAGTATAAATCGCCTGTCCTTTTTCAATTTTATTATTTTGAAAGCGACAGATAGATTTTAATGTTAGTTTTAGCCGTTGGAATCTAGAATTGAGCCCATTTTATTGAGTTCTTCTTTATTCAACAGCAAAAATAGGTGACCTAAATTGCTGTCCTGTGATAAAAGCTTTTTAGAATAGCTATTTGAGGATCGCTTTTCAGTATAGAAATTCCTGAAAGACTTCTTTAGTACTTTTTAATTCAATTTTTTTTATATCAAATTCATTTGTATTAAATCTACCTAGGTAATAACAGCCTATCTTTAAACAAAGAGTAAAAGGTCATATTTTATTATCTGAGCTCGCTCCGACCTAAAGGCAGCAACGCACAGGCAGCAATGCACTACGCGCAAGGTTGCGCTGAACACGCTGTCAATGATTTTTGCATTGCCTACAACACACATGCGTCACCTTACGCTCTACGCGCGCTTAGCGATTAACTCTACGTCGGCGCATCCTTCTGCCAGTACGCGCTTAGACCTTGTGAGTTGTAGGCAATGCAAAAAGCCTTGACGGCGTGTTGAGCGCAACCTTGCGCGCAGTAAGTTGCGCCTAAAATACTTTCTGAACTGAAACCTAACCTCTAAGCAGATAGACTGCCATTCTGAATACTGCGTATCCTGCAAAAACTCCTGAATATTATTCTGCGCTTTGGTCTCAATATTTTATTATTTCAGTCTCGACAAAAGTTAAACACCAGCAACACCATTGTACATAAAAAAGTATTTATTTTCACACACTACAAACTTAAATTAAAAAGGGTGAACAAAAGGTGAGCTTAACACAACTAGGTAATGAGTTTTCTGATAGCTTCTCAGGTGTAAGGAATTCACACGACTTAATTTTTTATTAAGGTACTAAAATAAATATACAGTAACAAGGTACATATTTTATTGGTTTTTTTAATGTAACATATTCTGAGCTATTTAAAAAAATGTTCTTTTGCGCCAATCTCGGAATTATCTCATAATATCATTTTCACTTCTCATGCTCTGAAAGTACTTTTTTGTGCAGGGTGTATGTAGGCTGCACAAGATTTAATTTTGTGCACAAGGGTTAAAACGTACCTACTCATAAATTTATCTCTTTTAAGGCAAATAAAATTAGGCCATGCAGCCAAACACAATAATGACAAGCAAGTTGACGTCTACTAGATGTATACTATTTAATCTGTAATAATTTTTTTTCTTGGCACAGACAAAAGTTACATGCATCCTCACTTTGTAACTTGCGACCTTTTAGAATAAATCATATTTCAAAAAATATTTCTCTGTAATGAAAGGAAAATTCGACAATAGTTATTTGTTCCACTAGAGAGCAAACTTCGTTTTTACTGCGAGTGCTTATTTTGAATCCTGAGCTCAACGAAGGATTCAAAGCACGAGATGTAAATGAATTTGCTCTCGTGTGATACATACAACTTTTCAGTGAACTATTCCAACTTCCAGTGAGAAAATTTTGTTTATTTTTTAAGTTGCGTTTCGGAATTGCAACAACACCTAAAAAAATATTATTCTAAAATTAATAGTAAATGTTATTTATTTAATAGTTTTTAATATAATATGTATAAAGTATAGTATAGCAGACAACATCATAATCTATTTGTTAAATATAACAAAAAGTAAAACGTAACAAAAAAGTCGTCACAAAAATTAAATTTTTGTCTAAAATAATTTTCGAAACGCACCCCCTAAATTTAATTTTTAATTTTTAGGCTGCATGGGCTCAAGCTTTTCGTCTTCCCTTATGTTATGGGAGAAAAAAAATGGTTTTTATTTATGTCGAAATGTGACTTTTAAACCGTATCCCATCCATTGCCTCATTCTAAATAATTAAAAAAGCTACTTTGCCTCTCTTAAGAATAAAAAGGCATTTTACTCACGGAATTTAGGCGCGAAATGTGTGGAAGTGGGAAAAATTATAAATAAAAGTATCTAAAATAGTAATAATCTACACATACACCAATTAAAAGTTTAATGTAAAAATAGTGAATGTGATGAATGCAGATGATAGGAAAAATAATTAATTGGGAGAAACGTGCAACAAAAACGGTATATGCACGTATTAGTTAGGTATATGAAACTGCCCTTGAATCTCAACAACTTTTTCCAAGAAACAGGTCGAAATACGAGGTAAAATTTACCTCCCATGGACATCCTGTACAAAATACATCAGTTGATAGCGCATTCAGTCAGGTAGATATGGATGAAAGGTATTTATTTTTAGGGTTCCGCACCCAAAGGGTGAAACACAAAACCCTCTTACTGAGACTTCGCTGTCCGTCTGCCCGTCCGTCTGCCCGTCCGTCTTTCACCAGGCTACAACCTTATGAGATACATCTCATGAACCGTGATAGGTAGAGTGTTGAAATTTTAGCAGATTATGCATTCCTGTTACCGCTATAACAACAAATACAAAAAACAAAATAAAATTAATATTTAGGGGGGCTCCCATACAATGAATGTGAGTTTCTCTTATTTATTGGTAACAAATGGTTAAAATATAGTGTCTAAATATTGTATAGATAATCGTACGGAAGAAGACGCCTATATTCAGCAGTGGGTAGATGTAGGCTGAAATGATGATGATGATGAATCGTACGGATCCTTTCGTGCGTTAGTCCAATTCGCACTTGGCAGGTATTTTTTTTCATATTTCGATATGCATTTCTTGAGAATAGTTGTTCAGTTTCATGAGCAGATACGCATATGTATCTGCTTCATGGTGCACCCTTGTGGTCTAGTATATAATTTTTATTACACGCTGGTTAGTAAGGTAGATAAAATATTATTTTTCGCTTCCATAACGCATGGTCTACTTCAATCTAATATTGTGTGCAGTACTTTAATGGAATAATAACAAAGGCACTGGGAGAGCCGGTGTTTTCACGATGTACAGTCAATAAATACAGTAGATTCTATTACTAAGCCTACACATCTGGTCTTATTTCCAAAATTATACAGAAAATTACGGACATAGATATTTTTCTTTTGAAATTTGATTATTAGACTAGCCTTTAAGGTAATGGAGAGATTTTGTTTATCCTAAACGAATCTTTAGAAATATCTTCAAAAATATATATCTAAGAATCTGGTTCATGGCCTGCAATTGTAACTTTTAAAAATATATCGATATAAAGCTGTTTTTATCAGTAAATTTGATATTCCTTCTAAACTATTAGGACTTTCACGGTTCCTTCGTTAAATTATCCGTAATATGATTATCTAAAATCGTAACATAACTTTTTAAAAGCCGAATCTAAGTTTTTATGAAATAAGCATATTATTGCGTTTTTTCCACATTTTTGACATGGCTACGGGCGTAACCGCCACGCCGTAGCGCGCGCCTTTTTGAACAATATTCTAAGGCATTACGGGGGATGGTAGCATATTTTGAAATCTACCTGCTCATTTGCCGGCAGGATTAGCTGACATAACACAGATTCTACACTAGATTCCAAGGCTAATGTTTCAAGGTTAACTCATTCAGAACTATAAAGAGATTGTCAATTCTATAAGATCTCTGAAATAAAAATATTAAAGAAAATGAAGACCTTGTCATCCTTATAGAAATTCAGTTAGATTCAAGGTCTATATTTAAGGTCAAATGATCTATAAAAGATAAATTTCTAATCACGGAGATTAAAGCCTACTTTATAAAATGTCTACTTTGAAGAATTTATTAATACATAGCTACATTAAATATGTCTGGTTACGACACAGAATTAGGAATTTCGTTTGCTATAAATTTTACTTAAAACATAAGATATGGAAAAAGCTATTTACTAATACTGGGCTCCATTCTAGATTTGCCGGCTAAAACTAAAATTAAAATCTATTTGTCACTTTCAGACTAAAAACATTGGAAAATTACAGGAGATCTATTAGCTCCGGTTTTTTATTTAAAGTCGGTGGTTTTATGCGTTATCTGTCATTTTTATCCGCCGTCATATGAAATGGATAAAATTGACGTCAAATTTTAGCGGACAAAGTGTAAAACCATAACCTATAAATCGCCAGTCCTTTTTCAATTTAATTATTTTGAAAGTGACGGATAGATTTTAATTTAATTTTGAGCCGATGGTATCTAGAATAAATAAATAGCCTACCTATGCTTAGTATGTAATAAATAAATATTTCGCAATTTTATTTACCATAAAAATATCCCGCTGTGCTCGCCCGTGCACAATGTTGCGGTCGTCTGATACAATTTATATCAAATGCAGGATTTTTACATAATTCTACCTGAAAACCGTGTGGCAGAGAAACTTTTTATAATATTGAATAAAACTAAGTGAACGCAGTTTTGTTGACACAATAATGACTCCAGAGATATACGGGGTGTAAGGGACAGCGTCCCGCAAACTGATAGGGGTTGATCAGTCAACGAAACTGAACTAGGAAATTCTTTCAGGATGGGAAAGTAAAATTTGGCTTTTCCATACAAATTGTCTTTTCGAGGTGAACATTTTTTATCGAAAAGTCAATTTTATTTTCACTTCCTAAAATAATTTCCCGGTGAAAGTTGTTCAGTGTCCTTGACTGTGCTACTCCTATCAGTTTGCGGGACGCTGTCCCGTATATATTATACTTTTAACAGCCCTAAAACCAAACAGTTAGTGTATATTTAATTTGAGCCACTAAACCATTTTTGTACGTACATACCTAAGCACAATAATAGTGTGTACCTTGCCTATTCACCGCGATTCCAAATTAAAAAAATATTGGTACTTGAAAAAAGAAAAGAACTCATTCTTCAATAGAGTGACTGGAGAATTAGTAGCACTCTGTTTAAAGAAATATTTATACACGTAGACAAACTACATTTGTAGACATAAATAAACATTTATTGCAAATAAAATGCTTGGTACTATAAACTTCACTAAATATATATTTATAGACGTGACTAAATTGATAAATTATGTTAAAGAGACATTTCATTGTCATATTGTACACACCTATCTTCAGCACTGTTCGATGTTCATTGCAGTTTTAGTTTGATTTTTTTGAAGCAGGTTTAGATGCGAGGCAGCAATGGACCGCAAAGTACCTAAGCTTTTCTTCGTCATCGTGCTATTTCGCAGTTTTATAACAAAAACTCCGGCTGATCGTTTGAATGGCCCGATCGCCTTGAACTTACAGCCATGATGTGTTAGATCAATATTTATACGACTTACAAGAATGTGATATTTGTTAGCATCAAGCATTATATAATAACGTATTACGCCCAAGAACCCACTAAAATATATTAAGGTAATTTCTCCCGTCAAATGGTTGTTTTCAAGAGCTTATTTCTCCTAAACGAATAATTGGAAAATACTAAAAAGAATACTACTAAGAAATTAGGTCATGACCTGGAATTGCAACATTTAAAAATATTCTAGATCATAAAATATGAGTATGCTAAAAAAAATTTGAAGTAAAGCTGTTTTTATCAGTAATTTCGATATTCCTTCTAAACTATTTGGAGCGCTTTCACAGTTCCTTCGAGATATTATCCGTATTGTGATTATCTAAAACCGTAACATGGTTTTTAAAAATCTGACTTTATAAATCTTGATTTTTTGTGCATTGTTCGCACATTTTTGACGTGGCCGCTGATATAACCGCTACGCCGTAGCGCGCGCTGATTTGAACAATATTCTAAAGCATTACGGGCTATGGTTGCATATCATTCATTAATTCATATTTGTTCTACCTGCTCATCTGCCGGCAGGGGTACACCTTAAGGGGCTTCCCTGGACTAAGTGGCGCCCTCATCAGTCAAAAAATCATAATTCACTGAAAGCACAGTCAATCAAAAATCCGGTAGATCAGATTGAGGTTAAAGCAATGAAGGTCATTTAGAACCTCATAAAGTTGCCACTTATAGTTTGTTATAGTAACAGATAGAAAAATTGCGAAAAACGGCCACTTTTAGCACTTTTGCTATCTATTATTGCAGTGAACACTGAATCATTAATTTATAATGCTTAAAATAAATGTCAGTACCTATACGTCTATCTGATTTACCGGATTTTCAATTAATTGAGTTTTCAGTGAGTAATGATTTTTTAATTGATGAGGGCACTGGCGTGCACCTGAGATCCCCTTAATATAAAAGCATAACTTATAATGAGTCAAAAAATATTTTTTTGTGTTTTTTCATCCATTTGAAACATGGTCGTATTGGTCGTAATAGCAAATCACCAAAACTAGTTCGTGTAGGAGTTATTTTTGTAAAAGGCTTGTAAATAATATCCTTAACATTTTAGTATAGATTTATTTAAAACTATGGAATATCATTCCTTGTTTATCTCCACAATACATCAAGGCTTAGTCAGTCAGACAGCTAGTCAAAATTTAAATAGAGATTCAATGAGAACTCTAAAAAGAACTAATAGATAAGTATATACCTTTTTATATATTGGGCGTTTTTCGACTAGACGGCACGGCGACGGGAACGGTAACGGCACGGCACCGTCGACGGTACCGTGGAAGAGATAATCTATGAAAATAAATGAAATTGTATGGCACGCTTTTCCACTTGCCGGCACGGCAACGGCACGGCGGCATTGATTCCTACCGGCACCGTCGCCGACCTGCCAAACTGCATGTTTTGTATTCGTGCGAAGCATGCGTGCGTGTATGTGTGTGCGCTCAAATTGGAACAAGGTGGACGTTATCGGGACGTTGCCGTGTCATTGCCGTGCCGTCAAGTGGAAAAACGCCCATTGAGTAAAATTACAATGTTTTCCTATCTTGCCGGTTATAAAGTCAAAAGTCAAAGTAAAATCATTTATTTTCAAATAGATTCCTAAGAACACTTTTAGAAAGTCACAAGCGAGTCTATTACAAAGAAAATTATATCTGTGTCACAAAATAAAATGAAACGATATCACAATGAAAAAGAATCATGACAAACTCGCACTTTGCGCACATCCCTTCGTTTTATCTTATTCTTACTTTTGTCCTTCTTTTTGTTCAAAATAGGGTTTGTGACCGCAACGTGTGCCAATTTCATAGAATATGGTTATCCGGTTATATAATAGCTCTTACGTACCTGGAAGAGATTAGAATTTTATGAACCTTACTACAAATTCATTACACTAATATTCGTAGTCCGTTCACCAACACTAAGTGATTATTTTATGTTTAGATCTAAACAAGTCTGCTCAGACTCATACAAAATGTATGTTACTGAATGTAGTGGCTAGTTTCCGCAAACAATACATTTGTTTGGTCGGATCTGAACAATACAATACCTAAATTCAATATAGTTACAATACAGTTGTATTGTTGTAAGTAATGATTATCTAACGATAGAATATTTATGTATCTATGTCTGCTTTCATGGTTTCTACTATTATTCAAAGTTACGAAACATAATGCTATCGATTCGTAGAGCGCACAACTTAACTAAATCTTGACTAAAATGAATGCCGTCTCTTTCTGTTCTCTCATGAAAGAAAATGACATGTATAGACTTTTATTAGTTAAGTCGTGATTATTGCAACCACTAATTGCTACCATTTTCCCGAAATTTAATTTCTGTATAAATATATACATCCATGCTATGCATGCAGGACTGCTGGGAGCGAAAAAAATATAGAATGTGCCAGTTGTTTCTCCTTCCGAAAAACTAGCAAAGGGATTTGCTAGTTATAATTATAGTGAATTGTAGGTAATTTAGGAGATGGAATTACATGTCAATCTATTACTATACCGATACTTACTCAATTGCCCTCATTTTTTGTCAGACGGCGCGCAAACGCCTTATACTATACGTTTTACGCTCTGCCTAACCTGTAAGTGATAAAGGCGTGCATGACGTACCTCTCGGCTGAAGTTTATGTGTATTTATTATCCTAAATATTTAATGTTGTAGTTCTAAGTGCAGCAACACACATGCGTCACTTCCTACGCGCAAGGTTGCGCTCAACACGCTGTCAATGCTTTTTGCATTTCCTATAACACACATGCGTCACCTTACGCTCTGCGCTACGCTCGATTATATGCAGAGGGATGCACCAACCTAGACTTCATCGCTACATGCGCGTACGGCGTAAGGTGACGCATGTGTATTGTAGGCAATGCAAAAAGCATTGACAGCGCGTTGAGCAGAACCTTGCGAGCGTTGTTGCTGCCCTAAGAGCAGCAAATATTCATACAACCAAACAATCACACATTTATAATATCAGTAGGTCCACATAATACTTAAATAGTAACTCATTAATCTATGCCGAGAGAAAAGCATAGATTTCTTCCATGCTGGCCTGGGAAAGAGAGAAAAACATAGATTGTGTCAGCTGCATTTCCTCTCGGGCATGCTGTAAAAACCAGCTAAGGGATCCGAGGGTTTCAGTATATTGTAATTTAGGCGATGGGCTGACAACCTGTCCCTACAGCAATATACCTACGAATCTATCTTAAATAACCCTTAAATCTTTCTCAGACGTGGCGGAACGACCTTTTATTTTTTTAGGTTGTTTACGCTCTGCCTACTCCATTAGGGATAAAGGCGTGATTATATGTATGTATGTAACTCATTAATTCGTCGTTCGAGATTGGGCCGTTGTAGCATCGTTGGGCCTATTTTCGAAAAACGCAGGTTAAAATTCTGTCGTGGTAGAACTTATTTTGTTGTTTCTAATATTTTCAGAAATAAAATAACACTGTGCGTGCAAAAAACTATTGAAAATCAAAATACTTATAGTCTACCAACAATGTAACTCTGTTTAATTTCCGGCGGCTTCCTGAGATGAGCGAACAAACATAAAAGCAATTTATTACAGTTTTAAACGCGCGTTTCCGAGTTGTAGTGAAATTATCTTGAAAATGGATGTAGGAAAATGTAATTTGAACCAAAAAGCAATTTAGAAGAATCCTCAGGATTCCGTACAAATGGTCTATCATTTCTAAAGAGATTATTCTGGGAAATTAAGCTACATTCTTCCATGCTGGACTGGGAGAGATAGAAAAACATAGAATGTTCCAGCTGCCCTTCCTCCCGGGCATGCTGTAGAAGACAGCAAAAGGGACTCGAGGGTTACAGTGTATTGTAATTTAGGCGATGGGCTGACAACCTGTCACTACACATTAGCAATACACATTACAATCTAAAATTGCCCTCAATTTTTGTCAGACGCGGCGAAAGCGCCTTTTACGAGGCGTTTATCGCTTTGCCTACCCCGTAAGGGATAAAGGCGTGATTTTATGTATGTATGTATGTATTAAGCTACATTTAAATTTTGCGTGAATCTATTTACGTCACGTAAATAGTGTAGAGCATTTTCATTTGAGTAAGTTGAATATCAATGCTGAAATTTTGTAATAAAAATTACAAACTTCTTAGGTAATAGAAAAAACCTACAAAAATTGTTAACTTCGATTATTTTCATGAAACATTTTGTTAAGAAAAATATTCCAGGTGTAAGGGACAGCGTCCCGTAAACTGATAGGGGTTGCTCAGTCAACGACTCTGAACAACTATCAGCAGGAATTATTTTTCAGGAAGTAAAAAAAAATATGGGTTTTTTTATACAAATTGTCTGATCGAATTGTATGTAAAAAAAGCCATACATTTTTTTAACTTCCTGAAAAAATATCCTGGGTTTAGTTGTTCAGTGTCGTAGACTCAGCAACCCCTATCAATTTGCGGGACGCTGTCCCTTACACCTGGTATATTGCTTTGTTTGGACACGCAGCTTTTTCACCTCGTTTTTCACAAACTTTTTCAGTATTCCCGATAAGAGCAGCCAGCTGAAAATATTGGTCGGGTGAAAAATCTTTCCTTACTGCAAAAGTTTTATCTCCTTGAGAAGGTGGTTCTGCTGCATAATAAAATCGCTAGAACGCAATCTCCGGCTAGTTGCACCGGTTTGAAACAATCAGTACATACGTACATATAATCACGCCTTTATCCCTGATGGGGTAAACAAAGGTCATTCCGCCACGTCTGACAAAGTTTTGAGGGTTATCATCCCCGGGAGGAAATGCAGCTGGCACATTCTATGTTTTTCTCTCGTTCCCAGTCCAGCATAGAATCTAAAAGAAAAGTGCATTATTATCAGCTAGAATTAGTTATCATTATTTAAATACACAAGATTAATCTAATTCATCTGCTTTTTTAGTCTTCTTCTTCTGTCGAGTGGGTATCGAGTCTATTGACCCGATGAACCCTAGCAAAGTAAATAAAACTGACCATTGAGACTTCATAGATCGATTGTAAATGAAAGAGAAACTACCTCCGTGGTCTAGGGGCCAGAGCCATGGGCTTACGATACGCAGGTACTGGGTTCGATTCCCAGAGGGGGAACACAATTTATCACTTTTTGAGGTTTTCTCCAGTTTGATTAGGACATTGTAGGCTGAATCACCTGATTGTCCGAAAATAAAAGAGGATTCCGTATTTCGGAAGGCACGTTAAGCCGTCGGTCACGGTCGCTGTCTTTGATAGTGGTCGATACTCAAACTTTGTCAGAGGCCGGCAAGCTGTGCTACTAGGCGATTTGAAAATTCTGACACCAGGGTTCATCGCGTCGTTGGACGCTTCCATGCCACATGCAGACGTGTGAACCTTCCGAGAACATGAGGGCTTAGTGCCATGAAGGGTTTAATGATAAATCTAAAAAAGCGAATGCTAATGTCAAACGTTTTAAAAAAAGTATTTGTTTGTATCCGAATGAATCTACCAACATTATGAGAAAAATAAAAATCTGTGTAGAAAGAAAACATTCAAGCTGTTTATAATAACAAGAATATTTGTCAATGGCTTTAATCCTAGATTCAACCGGCTAAACCTAAAATATAAATCAATCGGTCACTTTCAGACTAAAAACATTGGGAAAAGACAGGAGATCTATTCTCTCCAGTAGGTATTTGATTTATAGTGGGTGAATTTATGCGTTTTCTTCTATGCTGGACTGGGAGAGATAGAAAAACATAGAATGTTCCAGCTGCCCTTCCTCCCGGGCATGCTGTAGAAGTCAGCAAAAGGGACTCGAGGGTTACAGTGTATTGTAATTTAGGCGATGGGCTGACAACCTGTCACTATAGCAATACACATTACAATCTAAAATTGCCCTCAATTTTTGTCAGACGTGGCGAAAGCGCCTTTTACGAGGAGTTTGACGCTCTGCCTACCCCCTAAGGGATAAAGGCGTGATTTTATGTATGTATGTATGAATTTATGCGTTATCTGTAATTTTTATCCGCCGTCATATTATATGGCGGATAAAATTTACAGGAATACTGGGGAAACGTGCAAATGCACGTCAAAATCTAAGGGACAAAGTGTAAAACCATAAAGTGTATATCGCCTGTCCTTTTTCAATTTCATTATTTTCTTCCTTGCTGGACTTGGGAGCAAGAGAAACACATAAAATGTGCCAGCTGCATTTCCTCCCGGGCATGCTGTAAAAAGCAGCTAAGGGATCCGAGGTTTTCAGTATATTGTAATTTAGGCGATGGGTTGACAACCTGTCACTACAGCAAAATACGTACTTTATCTTAAATAACCCTCAAAACTTAGTCAGACGTGACGGAATGACCTTTGTTTAGGTCGTTAACGCTCTGGCTACCCCATTATGGATAAAGGCGTGAATGTATGTTTATTATTTTGAAAGTGACAGATAGATTTTAATTTTAGTTTTAGCGGGTGGTATCTAAAATCAATCCCAATATCCCCAGGACTCAGGAAGATAATTATTCTGTGACAATATGGTGATAATGATGTTCTACACTACACTGGTTCATTCCGTAAGTTTATTAAACCAGTAAGTTGAATCACGCGAGGTATAGTCTCTCATTTGTAAACAGTTGTTAAATTAAGCAGTAAATTAATTTTATGGGTGTTTCGACTCGAGTAAATAGGTGTGAATATGTGAAATTTCGAACAGTAATTTCACACGCTCGTGTTAGATAACATAACATAACATAAAAATACTTTATTGCACGTACGAATACAAATCATACAACACAACAAATAACAACAAAAAACAAGTACAACTTAGGCGGCCTTATTGCTAAGGTAGCAATTTCTTCCAGGCAACCTTTGGGTGAAAGAAAAATGCGTAGCGGTAAACGGGATAGTGCAAATCTAGTAAAATATGTATCCTAAATACATTACATTACATATAATACATAAACTAGGTACAAGCTACTACATAGATATTATAAAATAAACTAATACATAATATATAATAAACTAATACATAAACTAATGGAAGATAGATATATTATACTAATTTATATTAATATAATGAAGACGCAAAATTTGTATTTTTGTGCGTGTGAGTTTGTGTGTTTGTATGTTTGCAACGAATAAACTCAAAACTACTACTACTTCCATGCTGGACTGGGAGTAAGAGAATAACATAGAATGTGCCAGCTGCATTTCGTATCGGGCATGCTGTAAAAACCAGCTAAGGGATCCGAGGGTTACAATATATTGCAACTTAGGCGATGGGCTGACAACTTTTAACTACAGCAATATACAAGTCCATCATAAATAACCCCCAAACTTTGTCAGTCGTGGCGGAACGATCTTGTTTAGGTCGTTTACGCTCTGCCTACCCCGTTAGGGATAAAAGCGTGATAATATGTAAGTATAATAACTCAAAACTACTAGACCGATTTCAAAAATTCTTTCACAATTGGAAAACTACATTCACCTTGAGTAACATAAGCTAATTGTTACCGCGTTAAAGTACCTACATCATTCCCACGGGAAAACTTATTTGGCGGGTGACACTGCTGACAGAAAGGTTGTTATAGTTTTTCCAACTCAGTTTTAGATTTTCCTAGAAGCTGCATTTCCTCCCGGGCATGCTGTATAAACCAGCGAAGGGATCCGAGGGTTTCAGTATATTGCAATTTAGGCGATGGGCTGACAACCTGTCACTACAGCAATATACCTGCAAATCTGTTTTGAGTGACCCTCGAAGCTTTGTCAGACGTGGCGGAGCGACCTTTGTTGGGTCGTTTGCGCTCTGCCTACCTCATTAGGGATAAAGGCGTGATTATATGTATGTATGTATGTATGTTTTAGAATTTAGGTAAATAAACGAAGTTTCATGTCTTTTAATCGAAGATCTTATTTCTAAAATAAGTTTAAGCAATTAGATATAGTAGTAGGATAATGAAATAGTAGTTTTAGTTATTTAACTAATTTTCCAACATGCATCATTTATTTTTGAATAGTGTTTTTTAATAAAAAGACATGAAACTTTGTTTATTTTTACTACAAAACTGAGATCGAAATACTACAGTTAAATGCTATTAAATTACATATAATTTTATACGAGTTGTCAGACTTATATCATCCATCATATACCAGGCCACTCAGAAAGTATTGCGATAAATAGTTTTTATATATGGCAGACTGGCCGGTTAGAATCTTTTTTGAAAATATGATTACTTGTTAGTAAAAATATGTGTGTTCCATTTTCAAAATTTCCCTCCACATTTTTTGCGAGCCAATTCAAAGTATCGTGTCTTACTGAAAAATGGATCTGCGCCGGGAACATTTTAGAGCTATGATTTTTTACGATTTCAAGTGTCGCCTGAAACCGGATGAATCGTTCGATAGACTTCAAATGGCATTTATGGATGAAAGCCCCTCCAAGGCAACCGTGTATCGTTGGTATAACGAATTTAGGCGCGGTCTACCAACCTTGGGGGATGAAGAAAGAAGCGGTCGCCCTTTGACGGTTATTACGGAAGAAAACGTGCTAGCAGTGAAAAATTTAATCCAAGATAATTGGCGAATTACATATCAGGAGATTCAACACATATTAAAGATTGGATCGGGAAGCGTTCACGAGATTCTACACGGGCATCTTCGCGTGAGGAGGATAGTATCGCGCTGGGTGCCGCACTACCTCACCGACGCTCAGAAGCAGGCCCGGGTGGAATGGTGCCGTGATATGCTGAACAAATTTGAAGCAGGCTCGTCTCGGCGTGTTTACGACATCGTAACAGGTGATGAGTCCTGGATTTATCAATACGATCCAGAAACCAAGCGCCAGTCGACAGTTTGGGTGTTTTAAAATGAACCAACGCCTACCAAAGTGAAGCGATCTCGAAGCGGGGGGAAGATTTTGATCGCCAGCTTTTTTAATTTGACTGGCCACTTGGCCTCAATTCCCTTACGAGATCAAAGAAGCATTAACGCCGAATGGTATACTACCAAATGTTTACCAGAAGTTTTTTCTGTTGTGAGCAACAAGCGACCAAACACAGGGCTCCGCGGACTACTGCTCCACCACGACAATGCACCTGCACACACCGCGCTCAAAACGAGGGACTTCCTGGACAGCACACCAGTCAAACTCCTGGGTCACCCTCCTTACAGCCCTGATCTAGCACCGTGTGACTTCTTTTTATTTCCAAAAATAAAAAATCAGGTCAAGGGGATACAATTTTCGTCGCCGGAAGATGCGCTGGCTGCGTTCGAGCAGGCTGTAAACGAGGTGTCTACGGCGGACTGGAAAAAGTGTTTTGAAAACTGGTTCAGACGCATGAATCTTTGTATAGAGGCTGGTGGAGAGTACTTTGAAAAGATTTAATAAAAATATATGTACCTGTAGAACAATTTTTTTTAGTGTCGCAAATCTTTCTGAGTGTCCCACGTATGTTTATGCGTCCTATATTTTTACTGCAAAAATGACCGTCGATCGTGTTACTTATTCAAGAATCTCTAATAAATATTCAACTTATAGCTTGCTTTGACTTTAAACACGAAAAAATATGTAAATATACGTAAAACACACTATTAATATGAAGATGTGACGTGTATAAACTTTTGCAAGTCCATTAGGAGGTGCGGATCATATTACACTCAACCTAGCACATAGAAGCACAGACAGAAGTCATTCATATTAACACGGATTTTTCCTTACCTTGTGTTGGTGGAAAGACATATGGAAATAAGCAGGACAGATTGCAAAACTTAAAGCTATGTACAAGAACAGGAGCTTCTAAATTATGCAAAACCTAAAATAAAGTTTTCTCATCTATGTTTTTTTTATATAGAATTGGGATGCGGTCTTTTCTTAAATCTTTCTTTCTAAATAGATATTTTTTATCTGGTAGGTTTTACTTCTACCTAGCTCATAACCATCTAAGAATTAACATTCAAGACTATCCCGGGCCGGGCTCAACATACAATAAGGCACCTCAAACTGTAAAGGCCACGAGGAAAATCTTTCCTGCGGCAAAATATTCCTATTTCCTATTTTACTTGTTAATTTTTGAATTTAATTTATTCAAATATAGAAGAAAATATGAAAACGTTGAAAAGTTCTAGAGGTTTATTTTTAAATAAGGAGAGATTAAGAAGACTACCTAATTAGCCGTGCTGGTTTAATATTGTAGGGTAGATCTATCTATCTTTCCCGTTGTAGAGGTTTAATCCATAAATGCCCGTAAAATTGGATAAGCAGGGGTCAGTTCACACCGAAAAGAACGCGCCGCAACTTATCAAGACATACGTATAGAATTTTATTTACTACTAGCTGTGCCCGCGACTTCGTACTCGGTTTGTATGGAAAACATGCAGTGTCAAACATACTGAAAACGCTTCTCCACGCGTAGGAGCGGGATCTGCTAGCACGCGCACGGATGCGTGTTTACCATACATAAACAAAGATCAGACCATTGTCTGTCATTAGTGAGAATAAGTAATTAAGTGCCTGTATCCACACAATTAGTGCAGTGCACTAGTTTAGAAAAAAAAACACCTACTTGCAATTTTTTTGCACTTTAGAAAATTAAACTTACTTAAGCTATCTTACTTCGTCTTACTCAGACGATTAAGTTTCTAGTAGTGGCTACTAACATGATCACGTACATAATAGATGTTTTTTTTACATTTAAATAGCATTTTATCTCAACTTGGAGTAACAATGAAATGTAATAAGCTCGTTCAGCCATTATTTAGTTTTACATATTAAATAATGAAATCTTGGATATTTAAAATTAGAGTTTATAAGAAAAGTTTTTTTTATTGGCTAGAGAAGCCTCCTTGAGACCCTTAAGAAAAAATGCGCTCTTTATTTTCAGCCTAGGCATATTTAACTCGACTTAACAAGAAACTTGTTTAGGTAGAAAAAAGTATTTCCAACTCAGTTTTAGAATAAAGGTAAACAAAGTTTCATGTCTTTAAATTCAAAAACACATTTCAAAAATAAATGATGCGTGTTCGCAAATTAGTGAAATGAAAACGAATTATTTCATTATGTTGTCATATCTAATAGCTAACACTTATTTTAGAAAAAAGATCTTCGATTAAAAGACATGAGACTTTGTTTACCTTTATTCTAAAACTGAGTTGGAGATGCTATAGTCTCGGACAAACTAAACGTCCAGGGGCCGAAGGCGAAGAAGACCGAAGACCTTAGATGTGGTCCGAAAAGATCTTGGTTCCTGTGGAGTTACGGATTTAGACACGTCAAATATAGTGAAGTGGAAGGAGAAAACGAAGAAGGCTAATACAGATGGGAATAATAATTGCTAAGGAGAGAGAGAAGGTGGTTTACGTGATTCAACCCAGCTTAATACATCTCATGGTGAAAAATTGTTATCACTTCTAGTTTCTACACTAGGGACAAGTAACTAACTGTTTCAGGGTACTCGAACTACCAGGCGTATTAATTATTTATCAGCTGTCCTACTTATATAAATAAACAGCTTATTTTTAAAAGATACTGAGCATGCCCTCGCACAAATGCTAAAAAACAGTAAGTGCACGGCAAGCTTGCGAGTATTTTTATCAGTTTTGAGGCAATTTTCTGGTTAAGTTGTATTCTCGGAACAGCGATTACTATAATGCCGTTAATTCCCTTTATTACGCGATAAAATCGGTCTTTCGACCACACGGCCAGTCGGCCATATGCATCGGCTCATTCAGCGGCTCTCAACATGTTATAATCTTTAGTAACCCTTAATAAAGTGTACATACATACATATTATCACGCCTTTATCCCTAATGGGCTAGCCAGAGCATGAACGACCTAAACAAAGGACGTTCCGCCACGTATGACAAAGTTTTAAGGGTCATTTTAGATAGATTTGTAGATATATTACTGTAGTGATAGGTTGTCAGCCTATCGCCTGAATTGCAATGTATAGAAACCCTCAGATCCCTTAGCTGGTTTTAGATTTGTACGAGATAACCCTCAAAACTTTGTCAGTCGTGGCGGAACGACCTTTGTTTAGGTCGTTTACGCTCTGCTTACCCTATTAGGGATAAAGGCGTGACTACATGTATGTATATTTTTTTTGCTATGTTTGTAAGTTTAGCCTGACCCAATAAAGTTCTGCCCCAATTCTTTATTGAAAAATATCCTATTCTTTCACCAAACGAACTTACAAGGGAAAAGCTAGTTAAATTTTTTCCTTTTTCATTTTTATCCTCAATCAGAAAAGGAAAATGTTGAAGAAGCCTGAAGCTATCAAGTATACTTAAGTAATTAGCGTAGACATTGTTTCCTTTGGTTCTAAAGAAAAATGTTGAGCACAACTGAAAAAGCTATTAGTTAGTACTAAACCTATTACCTCGATAGAGCAGCTACAAAACTGTTACAGTAGTTATTTCAGTGATTTTCTTTGTTACAACGAGTATTTTTAATACTATATAAAATATGAGCTTTAATTCAGATTATTCAAGATATTATTTGAAATTACTGGCCTTTCTTTTATTTTTTATAACGAAGAGCTTAACGAGTAGGCACTTTGTTGAAAATTGCCTTTCTCCTTTTTAAAACGGGTATTTTTTTATTTTTAATATTAACTACCAGATAAGTAAAGTACACGTACTTAACCTCTAGTTAGTAGCCTCCACTGAAACTATAATTTATTATTCGGAATTACCACGTTCGTTTTATCCATGCTGGCCTGGGAGTGAGAGAAAAACCACAGAATATAAAATACTGAAAAACATGAAATGTGCCAGCTGCATTTCCTCCCGGGCATGCTGTAAAAACCAGCTAAGGGATCCGAGGGTTTCAGTATATTGCAATTTAGGCGATGAGCTGACAACCTATGCACAAATCTATTTAAATAACCCTCAACACTTTGTCAGACGTGGTAGAACGACCTTTGTTTAGGTCGCTTACGCTCTGCCTACCCCATTAGGGATAAAAACATGTATATAAATGTACGTACTTCGTTATGCTCTTTTACATTTACCCTTTATTACAGTATTTATTTACTTCATTGTTTTTCCTCTTTACAGGCGAGACCCTTGGGTACAAGCTGAGTGCTGATTACGTGAAAAAATGCAAATCGTCGGTTAACAAACGCAGGTAACGAGCCGACACGCACAATTGGCGGGTTTGAGTGGTTTGGGTTCGAGTCTCGTGCAGGTACGCATTCAGGAGACAACCAATGCGCATAAGATAGAGCTACGTCCGCGTGCTATTTTCATATAATATACCAAGCTTCAGGTCTCGTATTTTATAACCGCTCGAACGCTAATGAACATATGAAAGAGTAACGTTCGCATGCGATTTTCATTCAAATTCGCATGCGATTCAAAAATAAGGCTCCATGGTTAAAGCTTGAATCAGCTGGTTGAGATGTCAGTTTATGTTGCTGGATTGACTTGGAGTTAGCCTAACGTCTGAAACAGACCTAGGTCTGGTCAAGTTTTGTCTTAAACTCGCCCGATCAGTTTTTTTCTACATTTTGAGTACAACATACATACATACAATCACACCTTTATCCCAAATGGGGTAGGCAGAGCGTAAACGACCCATACAAAGGTCGTTCCGCCACGTCTGACAAGTTTTGAGGGTTATTTAAGACAGATTCGTAGGTTTTGCTGTAGTAACAGGTTGTCAGCCCATCGCCTAAATTACAATATACTGAAACCCTCGGATCCCTTAGTTGATTTTTACAGCATGCCCGGGAGGACATGCAGCTGGCACATTTTTTGTTTTTCTCTCGCTCCCAGGCCATCATGGAAGATCTTTTGAGTACAATCAGAAAGAAAACGCGTGATAAAATAAAATATATTTATTTATCCCCTTGTTTTGGAGATTTCGATAAGAAGTGAAACATATAAACAAGTCGAAGGTGTGATAGAGAAAGCTATAATAAAATCCATTGATTTTTCTACCTGAGGGTACTTTTGCTATAAAATGTAGAAAAAACAGATCGGGCGAGTTGAATACAAAACATATTATTTATTTTGATTTTCCACATCTCGCCCGGGCTCATAGATACTAAGAAATCTAAGATCTGACAGGTATCTGGTTTGAGTAGGTATGTAGAGTGTTTCCGTTAGTTGTTCGGTTTTGCTTACCTGGAACAAAATTTGACAAATAATGGCCTCGGTTCTAGATTTGCCGGCTAAAACTTAACTTAAAATCTTTTTGTCACTTTTAGAACAATTGGAAAAGGAGAGGAGACCTATTCCCTCTGGTTTTTGATTTATAGTTGGTGGTTTTATGCGTTATGGGCCATTTTTATCCGCCATCATATGATATGGCGGATAAAATTTACGGAATTACTGGGGAAACGTGCAAAACCGCGTCAAAATCTAGCGGACAAAGTGTAAAACCATAGAGTATAAATCGCTTGCCGTTTTTCAATTTTATTATTTTAAAAGTGAGAGATAGATTATAGTTTTAGCCGGTGGTATCTAGAATCGAGCCAATATTTGCTGTACAAATCCATTTTGCGTAACAGAATATAGTTTACATCCTATAACTTTCAAAGCATGCTGTTTAAAACTTAAACCTTGGCTTAATCTACAACGTAGTTATTATAATTTGATAGTTATAAAAAGCTTTATCAAGATGAAGCACGTGACTTTACACTTATTGTGCATCGTTTCGCTTTTAATTTACACTTAAATGGCATGTTAACATGCAGGTGCCATATTTTTAGCTTAAAAAAGCAAGATTTTTTTCCATGCTGGCCTGGGAGCGAGAGTAAAACACATCCCGGGCATGCTGTAAAACCAGCTAAGAGATCCGAGGGTTGTAATTCGAGGGTCAGTGTATTGTAATTTAGGCGCTGGGCTGGCAACCTGTCACTGCAGCAATATACCTGCAAATCTATAAACGACCTTTGTTTGTGTCGTTTACGCCCTGCCTACTCCATTAGGGATAAACGCGTGATTATATGTATGTATGAGAAAGCAAGATTACGTCGATGCATATTTGCGCGACGGCAAATATAAAATAAGTATTTTTCCTGTGATTATAACAAGATTTTAACATTTAACGCTAGACTTGCTACGTCGTAGTAAAGAGCTACGTCAGAAGCTTTTGAAACTACTATTACTGTACGGTAGCAGAAAAGTGACTCATATATTATTATTATTGTTGTCTTCCCTTTTTAGATCCCGATTGTGTAGTGGATAGGCCGATGTCTCCTGAGCGAATCCAACCACGCACCAATGTGTTTTTCGGTTTTCGAATTTAATATGTACGTATCGGCGCTTTTTCCGTGCTTCGGAAGGCACATGAAGCCGTTGGTTCTGGTTAATATCGTTCAATACCGTAAATATTAGTCGTTAAGCCATGTCAGAGGCCAGATGCTAAGCATTGACGGCTTGAAAACTCTGACCTAATTTTATTCAACAAGTTGTAATCACAGATAATAAACATACCTAAAAAACTTAATAGCATAACACTATAAATCTGATATATAATCTAGAAATGTGGTTTCCCTTCTGGGTTGCGAAGGTCAGATGGCAGTCACTCTGTGTAAAAACCAGTACCCTCGTTCAATAACCTGGATTTGGTAGCCAACCCCATGAGATACAGGATTAGGCTAAGGATATGGGATGCCGATATATTCCAGTAAATATTTTAATTTTTACCTCCCTGTATATCCTTAGGTCGTTCCGCCACGTCTGACAAACTTAAGGCTATCTTAAATAACCCTCAAAAGTTTGTCAGACGTGGCGGAACGACCTTTGTTTAGGTCGTTCACGCTCTGCCTACCCCATTAGGGATAAAGGCGTGATTATATGTATAAATGTCCCTCCTTAGTCCGTCCCCCGGACACAAGAGGGTCTCAGTGGAGAAGACTCTACTCAATAGAGTATGCTAATCGTGGTGTTATCTCAGTAAAACGCTTAGCAAGGCCCTTTAAGGGTCTATTGTCTGGTGGCAACTGTCCCTTTCAAACCAAAGACAGAATGCGCGCTCTATCCATTTCTAGCATGGGGCTTTTCTACACGGATTTCATATATTTTTGCATATATCTCGATGTACATAAAAAAGTTAATGATTATTTTCTTTATAATTTTACGGTGAATTGGATATAAATTTTGCTGGTTATAAGCTTATAAAATGACACAATAGTGGAAATGCGGAATTGAGACGCAAGTTTTGCCATAATATTTCGTATGATTTCTTGACATCGTAATAATAGTATTTTTGAGTTTTATTTTGAGTTCTCCATATTTTAGACAAACTTATAATATAGGGTTTCAGTATATTGTAAATTAGGCGATAGGCTGACAACTTTCACTACAGCAACATACAGATCTATCTTAAACAACCCTCTAAAACTTGTCATACGTGGCGACACGTCCTTTGTTTGGGTCGTTGACGCTCAGCGTACCCCATTAGGAATACAGCAGTGATGATATGTGTATGCGTATAATAATATATAGATTTGTTGAACATACATACATACATACATATAATCACGCCTTTATCCCTAATGGGGTAGGCAGAGCGTAAACGACCCAAACAAAGGTCGTTCCGCCACGTCTGACAAAGTTTTGAGGGTTATTGTTGAACATGCAGCTCTTAAATATCATAACTAATTGAAATGCTGGACTGTGTTCATCCCGATATAGTCCCGTATAGATAAACAGCACTCGAGATTGATAGCTAGTTTGTGTTCGTAGCAAAAATGTAATTTCAGTACAAAACGACCTGTCAAAGCCATACATAATATTGCTGTCAAATTTGAGTTCGCTTTATAAATATATATAAATACGAGCCTTAGAGTACTTCCCTCCTTAATGGTCTGAGTTGGGGCTCGGTTCAAGTGTTGAGCGAGGCCGTCCATCATTATTAAGGGCCAGTGAGGATATGGGAGGAGAGGCCTGAGTGTGGTGTGTAAGTGTATTTCAATTTACTGATTGTTTTCCATTTTGGTTGGCTATTTATCACGCATTTCCCATTTTTTTTTAATTTAGGCGATTGGCTGAACAATCTGTCACACACACAGCAAAATACGTATAAATCCATCTTAAACGACGTTTGTTTAAGTAGTTTACGCTCTGCCTAACCCATTAGGGATAAAGGCGTGATTGTAAGCCTAGATCACGCGTAAGACCAGAAAAATGCTGGCTAGACGTCGTAAAAGCGGATATGGAAGAGAACGATCTTTTACCAGCGAATGCCAGACGAAGTTATATTTACATTAGGCCGGGAAAACGCTGGTCAGAAGAAGAAGATTTAAAGATATTATAATCTGTTACGACGTTTTCTAGTGATAAGTATTTATATTAATTTGATTCTTCCATGCTGGACTGGGAGCGAGAGAAAAACATTGAATGTGCCAGCTGCATTTCCTCCCGGGCATGCTGTATAAACCAGCTAAGGAATCCGAGGGTTTAAGTATAATGTAATTTGGGCGATTGGCTGGCGACCTGTCGCAACTGTTATATACCAACTAATCTATCTTAAATCATCCTCAAAACTAAGTCAGACATCGCGTAACGACCTTTGTTCAGGCAATTTCCGCTCTGCTTACCCCATTGGGGATTCACTCGTGAGTATATATATATATAGTAATTTTATCAAACCTATGCCTTACGTGCCCTTACGAGTGTTTAGCCTGTATGCAAAGCTTCTTCGTAAAATACAGAAAATCTGGCCGAGAAGAGAATTCTGTTTTTGCCACTCAAATGAAACCTAGGAAACCTACCTGGTAGTGACAGGTTTTCAGTCTAGTAATATAATTCGACTGTCACGTTTCTTACAGGCGTGAAATAAGTCGTATTTAGTGCAGCAATACACAGGCGTCACTTACTACGCGCGCGTAGGGATGAACTCTACGTCGGCTCATCCCTCTGCCAGTACGCGCGCGTAGTGCGTAAGGTGACGCAAGTGTGTTGATGTCATGCAAAAAGCTTTGATTGCGTGTTGAGCGCATCCTTCCGCGCAGTAAGTGACGCCTGTGTGTTGCTACACTTGGGTTCGATCGGTACTCAAACTTAGTAAATCTTTCCAAAGTTCGTTGATTGTCAAGAGAAGAGATTCTCATTGATCTTTAGCAATTAGTAACGGTGTCAAGTTCAGTAATTACTTTTGTAAAGGGCTTCGCGATCAATTGCTCCGAAGTTAAATATTTCCTACATACATAAATCACGTCTTTGTCCTTAATAGGGAAGGCAGAGCGTCAACGAACTAGACAAATGTCGTTACGCCACGTTTGACAATTTATATATAGATAGATCTGTATATTGCTTGCTCTGTATATTGCTATTGACAGTTTGTCAGTCCTTTTCCTTAATTACAATACAATTCTTCTTTTCGAGTAAATGTCAAAATTCACACAATTGTGCAATTCACTGAAACCCCCGAATCCCTGGTTTAACAGCATGCCCTGGAGGAGATGCTGCTGAGTTGGCATATTCTATGTTTTTCTATCGCTTCCATTCCAGCATGGATGATGTGGATGTATAGAATATTCATATAGGTGATTGGCCCTAGAAGGATATGCTATATCATGCTGAATTCGTAGATATGTCTGGCTGTCCAATTATTGCAAAGGTATTTTCTTCCATGCTAAACTGGGAGCAATAGTAATACATAGAATGTGCCAGCTGCATCTCCTCCTGAGCATAAAACCAGCTAAGAGATCTGAGGGTTTCTGTTTATTGCAATTTAGGCGATACGCTGACAACCTGTCACTACAGCAATATAAATTTTTCGCATCGCAACTTTTTTTAGACTTGGCGGAATGATCTTTGTTTGTGTATCTTTTACGCTCTTCTACCCCATTAGGGATACCGGCGTGATTATATGTATGCATTTATCAACAATTTAAACAGAATTCTTTTTATTTATTGAGCTAGAAGCTAGCGTGCAACTTCAATATGTATTACGTCGGACTTGTTTTCAATTGAATCGACCTCTTAGCAAACTTTGCAACGAGTAACAAGATTTTCACAGTAAGCTGTATTGCGTGATAAAGGCTACGATCAAACACTTACATCATCTAAAGACTGCCTTTACTGAAATATTTAACTTGTATACTGCTGCCAGGAATTAAATATATCATTGAGGTACCATAGAGAAGGAACACTTATTCTAATATGAAAGGCTTATATGAAATGCATAAGAGAGGCATCTTATGACAGGTATTTTTAATTCCTAGCAGGGGTACATATGTCAATTAAAACTATAAATAGTTTTGTGCAGTGTTTTTTTTTTTGCATTTCTTGAAATGAGTACAAAACCTAGTCCTTCGCTTTTTTTGTTATTCGCATTTGACTTTGCCGTTAAGATCAGACGTCAGTTCATTTCACACAAGCATGACGGCAAAGCGCGAAGACGCTAGGAGGAATATTCAAGTTCTATCAATGAAAAGAAAGAAAGTTCTACCTATAAAAATTGTTTTTGGCTAGTAAATAAATTTTGAACAACTTATATTGTTTCACGCTCTTGAAAGGTGACGTGTGCCGCGTCGCGTCGCATTGTGAATTTGATCCTTAGATTACACTCAGCGAGCTTTACCTAAAAGAAAACCTAGTCTATAAAATGATAGGTCTTTTGCATCGACAAACAGCCAACCGTTTTCGACGTGGCGTGGCGGTCTCGCGTGTCGGCTGTTGTGTTACATTCTAAATAGGACACGATTGGAACAAGAGAGAGAGAGCAGTAGCTTCTTCTTAGCAAGTGGATTCTCGAGTCCCTGGTGTCAGAGTTTACAAACCGCATAGTAGCACAGCTATTAAGCCTTTGACATGGTGACTATCGTCTTAACGTGCCTTTCGTAGCACGGCCTTCTTTTACTTTTTCGGACAATCAGGTGATTCAGCCTGCAATGTCCTAACCAAAACTGAGGAAACCTTACAATGTGATAAATTGACAAATATCCCCTGGGAATCAAACCCAGGACTTCTGGATCGTAAGCCCATGGCTTTGACCACTAGACCACCGAGGGAAAACAGTAGCTGGAAAACATTCATAAGTACCTAGAGTAAGCATACAGGGTGTAAAATAAAGTACAACAACATGTTTAACTAATGATTAGAGACAACTTTCCCAGGGCACAAAAACTGTTGATCGCAAAAAGGCTTCCCATATAATGAGAAACGTGTAAAGATACGCAAATCAATTTGAAAGTAGAACATGTGTGAATACGAATCCAATAGTTTTTATTTAATTGAAAAATCTTCCGTAGTTATAATTTTACAGCCATTTGAAGTTAGTCTAAATATCGTACCCCGCGTCCGCCTGCTACCAAATTAAGTCTCCGATTTCTATGAAACAGCTGGGTCGTCTGACGTCATTCGGCCGTTGTCCGCTACATACGCTTGGTTCGGACATGCACTCGCTGACGCGGGCAG
Organism: Scrobipalpa costella; assembly: GCA_949820665.1. NCBI lineage: Eukaryota > Metazoa > Arthropoda > Insecta > Lepidoptera > Gelechiidae > Scrobipalpa > Scrobipalpa costella. The sequence continues at coordinate 6,567,797 of OX463314.1, forward strand.
TCGGTACCCGCGCTCAATTAAAAAATCTGTATCTCAATAACTAATTGTCGTATCGAAATAATTATACTACATTTATTTTTATGTACTACGGTAAGGTTGTTTGAATTCTTTTTTTAAACGTTTGTTGTTCATAAAAAATGGTCGTATTATTAAGGTTAGAGAGGCTCTGGTTCCCACCACCTAGAAATCTTTTATTCTAAAAATACGTAGATATCTATTCAGTTACTGGGCTTGATTCTAGATTTGCCGGCTAAAACTAAAACCAAAATCTATTTGTCACTTTCAGACTTTAAACATTGGAAAAGGACAGGAGATCTATTCGCTCCGGCACGCACGAAAAAACATGACTCATGCCGCGTTACCTCGCTCTGAGGCGTTCCATTTAAGGCTTGAAGTGCAAGCAAGAGAGCGGAACGAGCGACAAAGAGGCACAATCGGCCTCCGCGTTCGGTAGCGTTCGACATCTGTCTCCATCAGTATTTTCTTATGAAGTTGTCACGTTCAACTATCGTCAGTAAACCGACTTTACAGACAACCGTTTTATTTATAGTCGGTGGTTTTATGCGTTATCTGTAATTTTTATCCGCTGTCATATGATATGGTGGATAAAATTTCCAGAAACGAACAAAAGCTCGTCAAAATCTAGCGGACAAAGTGTAAAACCATAGAGTATAAATCACCCGTCCTTTTTTAATTTTATTATTTTAAAAGTGATAGAGACGCCTGTAGAGAGATAAAGGGGAGGCGGCCCAGCAGTGGGACGACCTATAAGCTAAAAAAAAAGTGATAAATAGATTTTAATTTTAATTTTAGCCGGTGGAATCTAGAATCGAGTCCAATGTCAATGAATAGATCGCTTTAATTCAACAATCAGTTTTCCTCTCCCTTTACGGATCAACTTTATATCCAATTCATATCACAAAAACGGAAAGCGGATTACCCTGAACAGTGAGATTTTCCAATAAAAGTGAGTTATCGAGCAGGCAGTTTTCGATCCAATTCTTTTCATATATATAATCACGCCTTTATCCCTAATGGGGTAGGCAGAGCGTAAACTACCTAAACAAAGATCGTTTCGCCACGTCTGACAAAGTTTTTAGGGTTATATAAAATAGATATGTAGGTATATTGCTGTAGTGACAGGTTGTCAGCCCATCGCCTAAATTGCAATATACAGAAACCCTCGGAGCCCTTAACTGGTTTTTACAGCAGCAGAAATGCAGCTGGCACATTCTATGTTTTTCTCTCGGTCCCAGTCCAGCATGCATTTCTTTTCAATTCTCAATAAATCCTCATCAGTTTTTTTTATTTTCAAGAGTTATAAACATTTGACTGTACCGCAACCAATGGTATAACGTTATACCGGGTGTAAGGGACAGCGTCCCGCAAACTGATAGGGGTTTCTCAGTCAACAACACTGACCAACATCCACCAGGATTTTTTTTTCAGGAAGTTAAAATAATATTTGGCTTTTCCATAGAAATTGTCTGATACAGGTGGATATTTTGTATAGAAAAGCCATATACTCGTATTTTACATTATAATAACAGAGAGCCCGATGGTGTAGTGGATAGGGCCGCTGCCTCCTGAGCGGGAGGTCGTGGTTCGAATCCCACCACGTACCAATGTGTTTTTCGGTTTTCGAATTTCATATGTACGTTTATTCGGCGCTTTTTCCGTGCTTCGGAAGGCACGTTAAGCTGTTGGTCCCGGTTAATATCGTTAAACACCGTAGATATTAGTCGTTAAGCCATATCAGAGGCCAGTGCTAAGTATTGGCGGCTTGAAAACTCAGACCTAATCTAGGATTGGGTCTGGTTTCCCTTCTGGGTTGCGGAGGTCAGATGGCAGTCGCTCTGTGTAAAAATCAGTACCCTCGTTCAATCCCCTAGATTAGGAAGCCGACCCCGTGAGATACGGGATAAGGCTAAGGAGATGATGATGATGATAATAACACAATAACAGCGCTATATTGTCTTTGACTATAGCATGTCTTTGATTGAATCAATCAAAGACATGCTATAGTAAGGAATCCTTTATTGTAATAACTGAAACCGAATAAATTTAATGTTTATATCTATCTAGTCACTTGTCACTAGTCAATTGTCACTTGTCACTTGTCAATTGTCACTTATTACTAGTCAATTGTAACTAGTCAATAGTACTTGTCACTAGTCAATTGTCACTTATTACTAGTCAATTGTCACTAGTCAATTGTCACTTATTACTAGTCAATTGTAACTAGTCAATAGGACTTGTCACTAGTCAATTGTCACTAGTCAATTGTCACTAGTCAATTGTCACTAGTCAATTGTCAGTAGTCAATTGTCAGTAGTCAATTGTCACTTATTACTAGTCAATTGTAACTAGTCAATAGTACTTGTCACTAGTCAATTGTCACTAGTCAATTGTCACTAGTCAATTGTCACTAGTCAATTGTCAGTAGTCAATTGTCAGTAGTCAATTGTCACTTATTACTAGTCAATTGTAACTAGTCAATAGTACTTGTCACTAGTCAATTGTAACTAGTCAATAGTACTTGTCACTAGTCAATTGTAACTAGTCAATAGTACTTGTCACTAGTCAATTGTAACTAGTCAATAGTACTTGTCACTAGTCAATTGTCACTAGTCTCTAGTCACATGTCACTAGTCAATTGTAACTAGTCAATAGTACTTGTCACTAGTCAATTGTAACTAGTCAATAGTACTTGTCACTAGTCAATTGTAACTAGTCAATAGTACTTGTCACTAGTCAATTGTAACTAGTCAATAGTACTTGTCACTAGTCAATTGTAACTAGTCAATAGTACTTGTCACTAGTCAATTGTAACTAGTCAATAGTACTTGTCACTAGTCAATTGTAACTAGTCAATAGTACTTGTCACTAGTCAATTGTAACTAGTCAATAGTACTTGTCACTAGTCAATTGTAACTAGTCAATAGTACTTGTCACTAGTCAATTGTAACTAGTCAATAGTACTTGTCACTAGTCAATTGTAACTAGTCAATAGTACTTGTCACTAGTCAATTGTAACTAGTCAATAGTACTTGTCACTAGTCAATTGTAACTAGTCAATAGTACTTGTCACTAGTCAATTGTAACTAGTCAATAGTACTTGTCACTAGTCAATTGTCACTAGTCTCTAGTCACATGTCACTAGTCAATTGTAACTAGTCAATAGTACTTGTCACTAGTCAATTGTAACTAGTCAATAGTACTTGTCACTAGTCAATTGTAACTAGTCAATAGTACTTGTCACTAGTCAATTGTAACTAGTCAATAGTACTTGTCACTAGTCAATTGTAACTAGTCAATAGTACTTGTCACTAGTCAATTGTAACTAGTCAATAGTACTTGTCACTAGTCAATTGTAACTAGTCAATAGTACTTGTCACTAGTCAATTGTCACTAGTCTCTAGTCACATGTCACTTGTTACTTGTCACTAATCACTTATTACTAGCCATTTGTTACTCATAAAAAAAGCGCTTCCAGTGCCTCTATAACCATTTTACGATATTATCAAATAATATGAAGCACTTCAACTTCCATGCTGGCCTGGGAGCAAGAGAAAGACATAGAATGTGCCAACTGCATTTCCTCCCGGGCATGCTGTAGAAACCAGCTAAGGGATCCAACGGTTTCAGTATAATGTAATTTAGGCGATGGGCTGACAACCTGTCACTACTGCAATATACCTAGAAATCTATATTAAATAACCAAAACTTTGTCAGATGTGGCGGAACGACCTTTGTTTAGGTCGTTTACACTCTGCCTACCCCATTAGGGATAAAGGCGTGATTATATGTATGTATGTATGGAGCATTTTATGAAGAAGCCGCGCGTTTAGTTGATCATACGACAAACAATTTATTGTCATTGATATAGCCAAGCCACATCATGAGGTGGACAATGGACAGTAAAACTGCCTCCGTGGACTAGTGGTCAGATCCATGGGCTTACGATCCGAAGGTCCTGGGTTCGATTCCCGGGGAGAACACAAAGTTGATATTTGACAATTTATCACTTTGTGAGGCTTTCCTTAATTTGGTTAGGAAATTGCAGATTTCCTTAATTTGGTTAGGAAATCACCTGATTGTCTGAAAAGTATTCCATGCTTCGTCCCGGGTCGCTGCCTTTGATAGTGGTCGTTATGTGGTTTGAGTAACGACCACTATCAAAGACAGCGACCGGGACCGACGGCTTAACGTGCCCTCCGAAGCACGGAATCTTTTTTCTTTTCAGACAATCAGGTGATTCAGCCTGCAATGTCCTAACCAAACTGGGTAAAAACCTCACTAAGTGATAAATTGACAAATATCAACTTTGTGTTTCCCCCCTGGGAATCGAACCCAGGACCTCCGGATCGTAAGCCCAATGCTCTAACCACTATACCACGGAGGCAGTTAAACCATGGCTGAAAAAAGTATGAGCCTACTCCACCAAAACAAAGAGAGCTTGAGTGCGCTTTTAAATAGCACCCAGCTCAAGTTACATCCTTAGAGGGCACCGGCATCGTAATATGCCGCGTGTTTCACAGTTCGTTATCCATTTCTGGTTAGCACGTCATTAGGGTCGATTCTAGATACCACCGGCTAAAGCTAAACTTAAAATCTATCTGTCACTATCGGAATAATAATGCATTCTTAATGCGAACGGCTAAGGAGTGGAACTCCCTGCCGGCGGTTCTGTTTCCGGAACAATATAACCTGGGCCTTTTCAAGGCGAGAGTGAATAGGCACTACATAGGTGAGTATGCTTCAACATAGTCCGCATCGTCACTTTCCACCAGGTGAGATGGCGGACAAATGCTCGGCTATATATATTAAAAAAAAAAAAAATTAAAAAGAACTGGAGATTTATACTCTATGGGTTGATGCTACGACTGCTAGACTTTAACGCGCATTTGACATTTCCCTTGTCTACAGAACGACCTCGATTTTTGTTCAGGCGGACAAATTGAGAACTACAAAATAATGGCCATTTGACACTTTATTTGACTGACACCGCTGACAACTATACAAAACACTGTACTGTACTTTCGCAGTTTGGCGAGAATATAACATACATATTTTGTAAATACCTTTTCTGTGAAAGTAAATAAATAAAAGCCGTCATATGACATGGCGGATGAAAGTGACAGATAACGTATCAAATCGCTGACTATAAATCGAAAACCGGAGAGAATAGATCTCCTGTCATTTTTCTTTTTTCTAGTCTAAAAGTGACAGCTAGATTAAAATTTTAGTTTTTGCTGGCGAATATAGAATCGAGCCCATTATCTCCCTATAGTTTTACCCGTATTTCACTGTCATCTTTTAGGGTTTTGCCAGGTTAGTGGCCAACCTAGCTATCAAAGTTTTCAAGTCTGGCTCATCAAGTTAGAGTTCATACCACACTCTAACTCTAAGCGGCAATGGACGCAGAACCGTGGGCACCCTGAGCAATCGCGTGATAAATCTCCGTCTCCGTGGAGGAAGTCATGTCAGGAGCAATCTCCCGTCACGCCACATCCCTGCCACTATTCCACTCGAATAATATTAGCTGGCAGGCTTGCTGTAGACTTAGGTTAGGGATGTTTGCGAAACTTGTTTCCATTATTTTTTCACATAGGTAAGAAATATTTATTTTTAAGTAAATATACATACATGTCATCACGCCTTTATCCCTAATGGAGCAGAGCGTAAACGACCTAAATAAGGGTCGTTCGCCACATCTGACAAAGTTGTAAGGGTTATTTAAAATAGATTCGTAGGCAAATTGCTGTAGTGACAGGTTGTCAGCCCATCGCCTAAATTGCAATATACTGAAACCAAAGGATCCTACACCTGCTGTATACAGCATGCACGAGAGGAAATGCAGCTGGCACATTCTATGTTTTTCTTTTACTCCCAGTGCAGCATAGAAGAAATTCATTATAATACACAAATATCTACCAAAATCGGTATAGAAGCACGTAAGTAGATAAAGTGAATCTGGTGACCACAGATATATCACGTATGAGGATATAAGGGGTGTAATGGACAGCGTCAAATTCATCATGATTGATTGAGCAAACTGATAGAGTTTGCTCAATCAACGAAACTGAACAACTATCACCAGGATGTTTATCAGGAAGTGAAATTAAAAAAAAACTATAGGTACAAATTGTCTGATCGAGGTGGTCATTTTCAATGGAAGGTAATTATTTTTTCATCTCCTGAAATAATTTCCTGGTGAACGTTGTTCTGTTTCGTTGACTGAGCAAACCCTATCAGTTTGCAAGACGCTGTCCCTTACACCCGGTAGATAGAGAAACATAGGAAACTAGGCCGCACGTCGACCTCATATTGGCGACATGTTACATAAACGCCTCTCAGTAAATTGAATATTTTTGACATCATTTTGATTTGGACTATAAAAACACATTATTTAACTTTATCAGATAATAATGTCCTAATAAAATTTTATGAGCTTTACTGAAATAAACAATAATGTAGTAAAGCCAAATATGGCAAAACTAACTGGACTAGAAATTTATGATACATACTTTAAGGATTGACATACTAATGTCACATCTAAAATATTTATTTGTATCTAAAATGTATATGTAGATAAGAATCTTGAAAGTATATCATAAATTTTATACTTTACGTAAATATCAAATAATCTACCATGCTGGGCTGGGAGCGAGAGAAAAACATAGAATGTGTCAGATGCATTTCCTCCCGGGCATGCTGTAAAAATCAGTTAAGGGAGCCGAGGGTTTCAGTATATTGTAATTTAGGCGATGGGCTGACAACCTGTCACTACAGTAATATACCTACAAATCTATCTTAAATAACCCTCAAAACTTTGTCAGTCGTGCCGGAAAGACCTTTGTTTAGGTCGAATACGGTTTGCCTACTCCATTAGGGATAAAGGCGTGATTATATGTATGTATGTAAAAAATTATATGTAGATAAGAATCTAAAAGTATATCTTAAATTTGATACTCTACGCGAATATCAAACAAGAAGGATCAGAGTTTAATATTAGCAAAGTAAATATCGTAAGGAAAATATAACACCTACAGGGAGAGAGAAATTAAAACGTGGACAGAATAGCTAATAAATTAAAGCTAGCACTGACGGGAAAAATAATGAAGTCATATTTATTTATTAAACCACAGCAAAGACATCCCGGAAACGGAAGCGATGCCGTCGGAGTAATTACATTAGCTACAGAAATTAAGAGTTTTCCTACCCACAGAAATGAAAACCGACAACTGTGGTAGTTTTCTTAGAAAATCATATGTAGAATGTATCAGCATTTTTAATTATGCCGGGTGTAAGGGACAGCGTCCTGCAAACTGAACAACTCTCACCGGGAAATTCTTTCAGGAGATGAAAAAAAAACACCTTCTCATACAAAATGAACAACTTGATCAGACGATTTGTATGGAAAGCCATTTTTTTTTTCACTTCCTGAAAAACAATCCTGCCGGTCGATCAGTTTCCAGGACACTGTCCCTTACACCACGTATAATATTTATTGAATGGAAAGGCCGGCTACTTGCCAAAACCTAAAGTTAATGCATGAATATGAAACTCCACAATTTTTAAAATATTACGATATTAATATTACGTAATAATGCAATTAATAAAATATCACAGAAGTTATTTGACGTGAATAAGAAGACCTTGAACTTTTAATAAACAAGTAATTTAAAAAGTTCAGATAACCCAACTGTGTTCAATAGAGTTGAACTTAAAAAATTTAAAACGTTATAAATTTTAAACTGAGTTCAAAACAAAAAATGGTGTAAATACCTCGACGAAAAAAGAATTTCAGAATTTTCATCGAGAAAATTAATTCAAATAAATACGTACGCACACCCTAATAATACCCCACTTGGCATAGTTCGTCGATATATATTTTTTTCATTACCACAAAATAGCTCCTGATTGTCGCCATATTGATTTTTTATCAAAATAATGTCTTCAGTGACACTCGCACATTTAAGAGGAATCGATTGACGTATAAATCATCAAAATCAGCCTACACGTTCATTAGTCTCTAGAGTGCCACAAAGGTTCAAACTTACATACTTACATAGATAGGCTGATAAACACATTGACCTCTTTAACGTTGCGCAGTCGGGTAAGAATAAAGATGTTTTTTTAACAGATTGTTTATTATACACTATTAATTATTACAAAACAAATACAGTTATGATAATTTAAAACCTCACTAAATTCAGCATAATCTATGTATTAAATAGTCATTTTAATTTTAAAGTACTTTAACTATTTATTTTTGAATTCCGCTAACATCTCAATTTATCATCGTAAATGCCGGTAATCGATTGACTAATATTTATTTGGACTAGCTTTCCACCCGCAGCTCTACATACATACATATCATCACGCCTTTATCCCTAATGAGGTAGGCAGAGCGTAAACGACCTAAACAAAAGGTCGTTCCGCCACGTCTGACAAAGTTAGATTAGGTGACAAAATATATTTGTAGGTATATTGCTGTAGTGAGAGGTTGTCACCCATCGCCTAAATTATAATTTACTGAAATCCTCGAATCCCTTGGTTGGTTTTTACAGCATGCCCGGGGGAAATGCTGATGGCACATTCTATGTTTTTCTCTCGTTCCCAGTCCAGCATGGACGAAGCGTGGCATAGACATACATACATATAATCTCGCCTTTATATCTTACTAGCGACCCGCCCCGGCTTCGCATAGAAATCATCAGTACTCTACTATATTATGCATGTATTATACATATAAACTTTCCTCTTGAATCACTCTATCCATTAAAAGAAACCTCATCAAAATCCGTTGCGTAGTTTTAAAGATCTAAGCATACATAGGGATATAGGGACAGAGAAAGCGACTTTGTTTTATACTATGTAGTGAAGACGCGGGTAAATAATGACGTAACTCACTCCACGCCAACTCATCACATCACACGTCGCGGATGTAAAGGTACATACACACTATTTTTAAGAGCAGTTTACATTAAAGGAGTTGCGAGAACGAGTGCAATGTTTCATCTCAACTCATGTGCTTCGTAGTTTACTTTACATGTTAATTATAGTCAGATTTTGTTTGTGAATGGAATATTTTGCTCGATTTTAGTACACATAGTCACAGTAAACGACCTTAAAAAAGGTCGTTTCGCCACCTCTGACAAAGTTTCGAGGGTTAATTAAGATAGATTTGTAGGTAGATTGCTGTAGTGGCAGGTTGTCAGCCCATCGCCTAAATTGCAATATACAGAAACCCTCGGATCCTTTAGTTGGTTTTACAGCATGCCCAGGAGGATACAGCAGGCACATTCTATGTTTTGCTCTTGCTTCCAGTCCAGCATGGAACAAATACTAAATAGTATCTATACTTTGATTAATGATAATAATTTGATTGGTATCAATAGGGCAGCCATCTTTTTATTTTCATTTCATAATACCCCTATCAGTTTTCGGGAAGCTGTCCCTTACACCCTGAATTATTTATTCAATGTCGTTTTATCCAATATCTATGATAAAGCAGAAATGTTCCAGATATCTGTCATAGTGATCTTGCTAAAATATAATTCAATAGCCTTAGCCCTGTAGTATGTGATATACGAGGTGTAAGGGGCAGCGTTCTGCAAACTGATTGGGGTTGCTTAGTCAACGAAACTGAACAACTACCAGCAGTATTTATTTCAGGAAGTGAAACATAGATTGGTTTTCAATACAAATTGTCTGATCGAGTTGATCATTTTTTTTTTTTAATCTATTGAAAGGATTTCCCGGTGAAAGTTGTTCAGTTTCGTTGACTGTGAAACCCCTATCAGTTTGCGGGACGCTGTCCCTTACACCCGGTATAAGTATAACAGCTAGTTTTAATATCTATAGACGTGCTATACTAAGGTATTACATTTCAGGCTTCAGAAATTCGACACTATTGCATTCAGAACTCAATCATAGAGTTCATATATTACAGGTGAATCAGCGGGTATTGTTCACCAGTTCTGTGGTTAATGGATCCACGCAGACAATAGACGGTGTTGCATTATGTCGACGATGTTATAATGTTATGCGACTGTTGTTGCGATACTATAAATCAAATTACACATAATTGTTATTAAATTAATTAAACACTGTTATGGTAGGTTTCGAATTTGTGTTAATTATTTATTAGGGCGGCAACACATAGGCGTCTCTTACTGCGCGCAAGGTTGCGCTCAACACGCTGTCAATGCTTTTTGCATTTTCCTAAAACACACATGCGTCATCTTACGCTCTACACGCGTGTATCGATGAACTCTACGTCAGCGCATCCCTCTGTCAGTGCGCCCGCGTAGAGCGTAAGGTGACGCATGTGTGTTGTAGACAATATTAAAAGCATAGACAGCGTGTTGAGCGCAACCTTGCGCGCAGCAAGTGGCGCCTGTGTGTTGCTGCATTTGTAATGAAAGAAAAATGGCTGTGAAATATCAAATGTTGGGTCCAAAAACTACTTCTCAGTTACATTACGGGAAGGAAGCCTTTTGGATTTAGGGTTCAATGCTTTATATATGTGGGATTGTTAATATTATTCAAATTTTTCCAAAGATCTATCAAATTTCCGACATCTTCCTTAAATTACGCAAATTATTGTATTAAAACCTACCTAGACTGCTAGACAGATTTCAGAATAAGTTAATTGAGTATTGTACTTAAGGACTTTTAGGTAATTCTGTAGTACATTAATTCGAAAAAAATAACCATTTCAAGTTATTAAAAACGTGTTAAGTGGTCCAGGCCCAGACATCATCAGTAAAAAAACATTGTCTTGTTTTGTCTTGTCTAGCCGTTAATGTCCCAAAAAAACATTAATTTGTGAAAATCACTTGACCGCTCATTGCCCTTAACTATGCCTCGTGTAGACCTCTCCTTAAGTTGAGGATCCTCGAATCACCTTAACAATGAGTCAAGGATGCAAACTTAAGTGTTATATTGTCAATAATTAAATTGTTTGTTTGTCTTCCTTGTTCAATTATTTTTTTGTTATCATGTTTAATAAAACGATTACTTATTACGTGGTAAAATTTTATAATTACTTATATTACTAGTAATTGGGCGTTGTTCCACTAGACGGCACGGCACGATGCCGTGGCTCTGTTTTTCCACTAGACGGTATTGCCGTCGACGGGCCGTTCGACGCAAATACCGTCTATCGTCGTAACCTACTATGTACATTATACATACGTATAATATGTCGTAAAATGATTCGATAACTCGAATTTTCGCGATAACTCGGCACACTGATTTTCATAGATTATCTCTTCCACGTCGACGGTGCCTTGCCGTCTAGTCGAAAAGCGCCCATTGTATGGACATTTGAACTGTAACCTGTCTCTACTAAAATATAAAAACAGTATACTAATATGAAAGCAGACACTAAAGCCGGCCCCGGGCCTGCGCACCAGTTGTATGTTACATGTAACTTGCGCAATGGAAAGGTCAAAATGCAATATTTGTTCGCCTGTCAAGTCGCCACTATAGCTGTCATAATTTATTTATTTATCGTATGGTATTATTTGCTGGGAAGTCCAGAGGACAGTGGAACGGCCGATATTATTGCACTCTTAGCACCACCCGGGGTCACGTGTAAGGTTTTTAAGGTAGTTCCTACGGACGTGGAGCAACATCGACCTGTAACGATCACTATAAGAAACAGTGACCGGGGCCGACGGCTTAACGTGCCCTCCGAAGCACGGAATCAGGTTTCTTCCAGACAATCAGGTGGATTTAGCCTAGTCCTAGTCCTAACCAAACTGGGGAAAATCTCACAAAGTGATAAATTGACAAATATCTACTTTGTGTATCGAAGGCCCCCTGGGAATCGAAGCCAGGACCTCCGGATGGTAAGCCCATGGCTCTGTCATTGCTACAATCGCAATGCAAGTGCTAGATACGGTGATGACACTTACACGTTATTGTGACCTTAAACTTGCTTATAAGCGGTGCTTAAAGTTCATCGTCATCATAATCTTAAGAGCGCTGCTCTTGTCGGTGGAGTATGAATATAAGTTATGCAAGCATAAAGGAAACCCAGCTTTAGAGAATTCTCCCTACTAATCTAGCTAGATTTAAGATGAAACCCATAACAAATAAAATCCGGTTCAATGTCGGCTGTCACGAGATTAAACAAACTTTGATGTGAATCTGATTATTCACTTGTACCTATCAGGTTTTCCGTGAACTCTGAGATCAGTTTTTCAAGGTAAAGTCAAACCTAATAAAACTTCGTTTAAACCTTATTTTAAATAAGTTAGAGCTTAGAATCGAGCAGCAAGTGTAGTGTTGACGAGATAATGAGCTGGTAGATATTTTTGTGCATCTTTAAAGATTTTAATAGTACCTACATTACTCCGAGGCCGAAATAAAAGCAATTTAACGTCGAGTAAATTTGGCAGACCGAAACGAGACCTTAAATTGCTATTTCGGCTGAGAGAAGTATAGTACTTATCTCTCATTTTGCAAGAAAACAATAAAAATACAATTAAAAACATCAATCTTGCGATTCCACCATTATATTATGTTATGACATTTAAGATTTGCATGGCGCCTTTGACAGGCGCACATTCCATTCATTCCATTTTGTAAATTTAAAAAGTTGTCTGCGCATTCAGCTTTAAAATAATCAATAATATGAACTAATAAACACCTAAACCATTCTAGTATGTCTTTAAAAAACTTTGTGAATCGGTCGTTAATTTCATTGTTGTCGTTTGGAGAATTTGCTGGCGTCTGCAAATATGAGGACCAAAAAGAATGAATGTAGACTTTTTTTTAATAATGAATCTTTTTCCGAGCAAATTGGGAGAAAAATTAAATCACGCCCTTTACATGGCAGAATATTTAGTTCCTGTATGTAAATAACTCCTAATAATCTCGTTAGCTACTACCAAGCATGGAAAGAGAGTCAAATTTTCCGCTAACGGTAAGTTACAGAAGCCCAAACAATTTATTCTTCACTAGACTCTTTGTTGTTTATTGTAATCCTCAACCGCCTCATTACTCGACACCCCATTAGGTCGACACCCCAGGCGCATATGATAATAATATTAAATGGGGATCACGTAATGCCAATCAATGTGATATATTTTATAAGTATTGTAACTTTTATTTAGGAAATATAAATGATGTTATGCAGTGTAATGACTGTAGCTTAGATAAGACGTGTCGAAAAGTTGATTCCCACCGTAAGTTTATAGACGGCTTATACGGCCAAATTGTAAATATATTACAGACAGGTGCAATTTATAGCGCGACTGAGCAATCCGGTGTACGTCAGCATAACAAAAAAGGTAAAAAAGTAACTGGTTGGAATCTTCATGTGCATGACAGTCATAAAATTGCTAGAATGTATTTCACTTTCTGGGTTGAGGCAGGCCGTCCTACCTCTGGTTGGATCTACGATGATATGTATGAGAGTCGTAAGACGTTTAAAAATAAGATACGTTGGTGTCAGCGCAATGAAGAAAAAATTAGAATGGATATTTTGGCAATTCTGAAAAAGGAAAAGAACTTTGTTAAATTTTGGAGCAAAACGAAAAAAATGAACCACAGACAAACTTTGCCTATCTCCGTAGACGGGGTGAGTGACCCAGGGGAGATAGCCGAACTGTTCGCAAAAAAATTCAAGATCGATCCTCTTCCGGTGCGAGATGTGGTGAGGACTGACGTGAACTCTGATGAGGTTATAGTTTCGTCTTCAAAGCAGTTCTCTCCGGAGGAGGTCAAAAAAGCGATTGCGCAAATGAAACGTGGTAAATCTCCTGGACACGACGGCTTAAGTATCGAACATGTGTTGTGTGCAGGGGATTTATTACACACGAAACTAAGCTCACTTTACAATCTTTGTATCAGATTCGGCTATCTCCCTGAGGCCTTAATGAGGACTATAGTAGTACCTGTTGTTAAGAATAAAACAGGAGACTTGGGTGCCTCCAGCAACTATAGGCCAATAACCCTGGGGACGGTCTTGGGTAAGTTGCTTGAAGGGTTGTTGCAGCCCGAACTACTAAGTAATATTAAAATTGATGACGCTCAGTTTGGCTTTCGTCCCGGTCTCTCAACAGATTCGGCAATAATAAGTTTGAAGCAGACTGTTAATTACTACGTTCGTAGAGAAACTAGTGTTTACGCATGTTTCCTGGATCTGAGTCGCGCGTTTGACTTAGTGAATTATGAAATTCTCTGGGGAAAATTGCGCGGCTCACTTGTACCACATGATATTGTCGAGTTGTTTAGATACTGGTACGGCGGCCAAACTAATAGTGTAAGATGGGGCGACACGACATCCAATAGCTATAGATTGGACTGCGGCGTACGTCAGGGAGGGCTTACTTCTCCGGACCTTTTCAATATATATGTCAACGGTCTGATTGAGGAGCTTAGGCGCGCCGGTGTTGGGTGTCATCTGGGTGGAGTTTGTGTAAACAACCTCAGTTACGCCGATGACATGGTGCTCCTCAGTCCCTCAATCCACGGTCTTAAGAAACTTCTTTCAGTCTGTGAGCATTATGCTAATGCCCACGGGCTGAAATATAATGTGCTTAAGACCGAAATGATGATATTTAAATCAGGAAGGGGTCCGGAGAGGGTGCCTGAAGTTCAATTGAATGGTTCTGTAGTTCGGGTTGTACAGCGTTTCAAGTATCTAGGACATGTACTCACACATGACCTGAAAGATGATTGTGACATAGAGAGGGAAAGGCGGGCACTCTCGATTCGATGCAACATGCTCGCAAGAAGATTCGCCAAATGCAGCACAGGTGTCAAAGCACTGCTATTTAACGCATACTGTCAGTGCTTTTACACTTGTCAGCTGTGGGTGAATTTTAAACGAGCCTCAATGAGCACCATAAGGGTGCAGTACAATGATGCGTTCCGTATCCTTATGCATCTGCCGCGTTATTGTAGTGCCTCGACCATGTTCGCGGAAGCGGGAGTGTCCGATTTCTTTGCCACCATCCGGAACCGAATATCTTCCTTTTGGGAGAGACTACGTGGGTCAAATAACACCATCTTGCGGGTCGTGTGTGAGGACATCTCCGGCCCCATATTTAAACACTGGATTGACGTACACCGGAAACCCAATCGAAAATAGTGACGACTGCGAGCGAATTATTTAATATTTTACTTTATTTTTAATTTATTCTGTATGTTATATTATATTGTATTGTGGGTTTATTGCCTGAATAAATAAATATTATTATTATTATTATTATTATATTACCATCTCCCTAGCCTTATCCCGTATCTCGCGGATCGGCTACCTAATCTAGGCAATTGAACGAGGTTACTGGTTTTTACACAGATCGACTGCCATCTGACCTCAGCAACTCATAAGGAAAACCAGACGGATATTTCCGAGTTTTCAAGCCGCCAATACTTAGCACTGGCCTCTGACTTGGCTTAATGACTAATATCTACGGTATTAAACGATATTTACCGTGACCAACGCCTTAACGTGCTTTCCTAAGCACGGAAAAAGCACCGATTAAATGTACATATGAAATTCGAAAACCGAAAACACATTGGTACGTGGTGGGATTCGAACCATGACCTCCCGCTCAGGAGGCAGCGGCCCTATCCACTACACCATCGGGCTCTTGCTTTGCATTGAAATGAAATACTTACAATCAAACAAACAAATTTTTGGTAGTACCATAGATTTATATCCGGAATGAGTAACGATGTTGAGATCATTATGGAGTGTTATTATACCATGCGTGGGTTGAATATTGTTGCTTGGAAACAGAAACCGGTCATGTTTTGTTAGATTAATTTGCTATAATTAAATTATTGTATGCTTTTCACCCGCCCCACCTGTCTGATTAACGAAATAGAATTGAAATTAATGATTTTGTTACGTAATATGTTCGCTATAATATAATTTTGGAGAATTTGTAGGTCTTGTTTCTGTTAAAGTTTTTAAAACATTGTGTGTATTCTTCTTAGCGAGTGGATTCTCGAGTCGAATGACCCGATGAAACCTGGTGTCAGAGTTTTTAAACCGCCTAGTAGCACAGCTTTTAGGTCCTCGGACATGGTTTGAGTAACGAACACTATCAAAGACAGCGAACGGGACCGACAGCTCAACGTGCCCTATGAAGCACGGAATTAATTATTTTTCTTTTTCGGACAATCAGGTGATTTAGCCGGCAATGTCCTAACCAAACTGGGGAAAACCTCACAAAGTAATAAATTGACAACTATCAACTTCCTTCCATGCTGGACTGGGAGCGAGAGAAAAACATAGAATGTGCCAGCTGCATTTCCTCCCGGGCATGCTGTAAACACCAGCTAAGGGATCTGAGGGTTTCAGTATATTGCAATTTAGGCGATGAGCTGACAACCTGTCACTACAGCAATATACGTACAAAATACAAATCCATCTTGAATAACCCTCAAAACTTTGTCAGACGTGGCGGAACGACCTTTGTTTAGGTCGTTTACGCTCTGCCTACCCCATAAGGGATAAAGGCGTGATTATATGTATGTATGTATGTATCAACTTTTGTGTTCCCCCTGGGAATTGAACCCAGGACCTCTGGATCGTAAGCCCATGCCTCTGACCACTAGACCACGGAGGCAGTTAACATTGTTTGTTATTTGTAAAAGAAAACCAGGATTTGCAAAACACGGGAACCCTTGCTTCTGTTTACTACTTCTTGACAACAAGGTATATTTTCTGCAGTTTACAACCTACTACAAGGGCTTCAGGGGTGGATGCATCAGGGATATTCTGTTAAGCAGTTTTGTATGAAAATTATGTGAAGGGACATAACCTTAAAGGTTAGACCTCACTAGGACGTAGCTGCAGAGAAGCGGCGCGGCACGGCAAATGATTCTTTGTATGAGGGGTACCGCACTGGAGTGGCACTGGTCCTGAAGCGGAGCTGCGCGGCGCTTCCCGGCGCGGCAATGTCAGCTCATACATTTTGACAGTTCTTGTCGCGCAGTGTCGCGCCGCTGCAGTGCTGTGCTGCGCCGTGCCACGCCACTCCGCTGCATTTACGTCAGACTGCTGTCTAACTTTTAAGATCTTGCGCAGAGATCTTTATTCTCTTGCAAAGTAGATTTTAAAACAAAATTATATAGTTAGTTACATTTGATGTTTTTTCTCTCTATTTTCACTCTTCAATATATTGTTTTTCAATAACTATTATCGACAAAGAAACCTTGTGCTGGCCTTGATTTTATTTGACAGAGGTAAGAAGGGTCGTAGCTGACACTGTCTACCTTTATCGAATTTACCACAGAAGGGTTTTCGAGGAAACCCTGAAGATACTTTTTTGGAATTGATATATTCTATATTTGAACCTAACAACGTCGTGTCATCACCTCGTCCTGATGTTTCTTTACCAATGCATTCCACGAAAATGTCGGGTACGTAACGCCGTTTTTTTATTATACTTTTGAGAAATGGCTTTTATCTACGCATTTTTTATCGCATACATACATACATATAATCGAGCCTTTTTCCCTAATGAAGTAGGCAGAGCGTAAACGACCAAAATAAAGGTCGTTCCGCCACGTCTGACAAACATTTGAGAGTTATTTAAGATAGATTTGTAGGTATACTGCTGTAGTGATAGGTTGTGAGCCCATCGCCTAAATTACAATATACCAAAACCCTTTGGTCCCTTAGCTGGTCTCTACAGTATGCCCGGGAGGAAATGCAGCTGGCACACTCTAAGTTTTTTTGTCACTCCCAGGCCAGCATGGAAGCATATTATCGCATTGGTGTCCTTTATAGTCTGCCAACTATAATGCGTATTACTAAAAAAAACAATTTATTATTATCGAAAAAACTACGTAACGTGTCCCATAACCGAGTGGAATGCCCCAATGCACTTTATTTACTACAGAGCGCTTAAAAAACGACGCGAAGAACGTGGTCTGTGACGGTTAAGATATATACAGGAGACTTGATTGTCCGAAAAGTAAAAGGATTCCGTGCTTTGGAGGGCACGTTATGCTGTCGGTCCCGTTCGCTGTCGTTGATACATACATACATACATATAATCACGCCTTTATCCCTAATGAGGTAGGCAGAGCTTGAATGACCTAAACAAAGGTCGTTCCGCCACGTGTGATAAAGTTTTGAGGGTCATTTTAGATAGGTTTGTACGTATATTACTGTAATGATAGGTTGTCAGCCCATCGCCTAAATTGCAATATACAGAAACCCTCGGATCCCTTGGCTGGTTTTTATAGCATGCCCGGGAGGAAATGCAGCTGGCACATTCTATGTTTTTCTCTCGCTTCCAGTCCAGCATGAAAAAAAACACTGTCGTTGATAGTGGTCGTTATTCAAACCATGTCAGAGGCCTAATAGCTGTTAGGCGCTTTGAAAACTCTGACACTACGGTTCTTCGGGTCGTTGTTCGACTTGAGGATCAACTCGCTAAGAAGAGAAGACTATATAGGTGTAAAACAAAGTTCCTTAATTAAAGCCGAATGTTCTATTTATGATAAAAAAACACGATTCCAAAGGTAAATAAATCTAATTGCTATTATTTTTGTCTTCTCCATACAAAATTGTAGATGAGGTCAGCAGTAGCATGGAGAAGGCGTTTTCTTTTCGTTTCATAAATTTTTGTACTTTTGAAAAAAATACAGTACTCATTATTAGAACATGTGGTATAAAGAAAAGCAGTACTTTTTAACCCTGTAGATCTACGGAAGTGCGTCTGATGTGTCTCTGTCCTAAGAAATAACCTTCGTGACCGTATTACCTCTATCTTCACAAGTTATCCCGCGCCTTATCAGGACCTCGTAAATAAGAAAGGATTCCTTCTCTGGTCTTTTCAGTTGCGATATCAACTGAATAATGACCGCCACTTAGGCCCGTATAAGAAACCCGATGGTAGAATAGAATAGAAAACATTTATTATTAATGACGTCACAAACTCAACACAGTAAATACATTTTTAAACAAAATCAGAACGAACGAAAGTGAAATAAAATAATGATACAAAGAGTAACTATTATCTAATCTATGATAGAGGTACCTAAAAATAAACTGTTAATGCTACCGGAATGTGCGTGTCGCGACGACGTCACAATAAAAGGACCCACTCAGCTTATGCCGCGATCTTGTCAGACCGCGACGCTGGTATTCTGTGAGCCCATGGTGTAGTGGATAGGGCCACTGCCTCCTGAGCGGGAAGTCGTGGTTTGAAACCCAGCCACCACGTACCAATGTGTTTTTCGATATTCGAATTCTCTTCTTTTATTCAGTTTTATTGACTGAGCAACCCCAATCAGTTTGCGGGACGCTGTCCCTTACACCCGGTATAGATATTGGGGTAAGGGTCGTTTAAGATAGTTTTGTAGGTATATTGCTGTAGTGACTGTTTGTCAGCCCACCGCCTAAATTGCTTCCCACCACGTACCAATTTGTTTTACGATATTCGAATTTGCATATGTACGTTTACTCGGCGCTTTTTCCGTGCTTCGGAACTCACGTTAAGCCGTTGGTCCCTGTTAATATCGTTTAATACCGTAGATATTAGTCGTTAAGCCATGTCAGAGGCCAGTGTTAAGCATTGGCGGTTTAAAAACTCTGACTTAATCTTGTATTTTGTCTGGTTTCCCTTCTGGGTTGCGGAGGTCAGATGGCAGTCGCTCTGTGTAAAAATCAGTACCCTCGTTCAATCACCTAGATTACGTAGCCGACCCCGAGCGATACGGGATAAGGCTAGGTAGATGACGATTAGGCCCGTATTGATAAACTGCTCTTAAGGCTTTCAGCAAGTTTGAGTCCGCAACAGAAATGTCATTTCTTTACAAAAGAACTGTACAATTCCATACTTTATCTTGAGATCGTTTTATAAATACGAGCCATATAGAATGAGTGTGAGTATAACATTGTGTCACTATTACTATATCAGACACAAAAATAATGGACTGGGAGCGACAGAAATATCGAATGTGCCAACTGCTTCTTCTCCCAGGAAGGATTTTTCATACAAATTCTTATCGAGGACAAAAACAAAAAAAAAAACACTTCCTGAAAGAATTTTCTAGTGATAGTTGTTCTGTTCCGTTGATTGAGCAACCCCTTTCAGTTTACGGGACGCTGTCTCTTACGGCCCCGTATTTCAATCTCAAATTGCTCTCAATATTTGTCAGACGTAGCGAGACCACATTTTACTAGGTGTTTTCTGCCTACCCCGATGGGGATAAAAGCCTTTTTAAAATGCGGAAGCATTATCAATTAGATAAATTAAATGGAATGGAAACCCTAGAATTAAGCTTTTCATTGACTGTAGAGGATTTTCATCTGTAGAGTACTAATGATATTCTGAACGTAAATTGAAAACTCGATGAATTCGGAGCTTAAAAATAAAAAGGAGTATACATACCATGGGATTTAATGAAATTAAATTAAAAACATTCTCCATGCTGGCCTGGGAGAGAGAGAAAAACATAGAATGTGCCAGCTGCATTTCCTCGATGGCATGCTGTAAAAACCAAGTATATTGAAATTTAGGCGATGGGCTGACAACCTGTCACTACAACAATATATCTACAAATCTATCTTAAATAACCCTCAAAACTTGTCAGACGTGGCGGAACAACCTTTGTTTAGGTCGTTCACGCTCTGCCTACCCCATTAGGGATAAAGGCATGATTATGTGTATGTAAGGAGGATTTAATGAAGTACATATACATACCTACGAGTATAAATTCACAAGCAAACTGATTTATACCGGGTGTAAAACAAATTGGTGACTGAACCTTAGGCTCGAATCGAACCTATAACTTTTCCATACAAAATGACTCGAGCCGCTGATGACACTATTTGTATGGGAAGGCCAAATTGTTTTTAATATTTCGATTAGACCTATGTTCCTTGGGGGTGTTCAATTTCATTGGTAGGTTATAAGGTTAGGTGTTCATATAATAAATTTTAAATTTGTAATTTTTTACACCAAATATTCTAACCAGGTGTAAGAGACAGCGTCCCGCAAACGGATAGGAGTTCCTGAGTCAACGAAACTGATGAAATGAGATGAAAATAAAATGATCTTCCCATGCAAAATGACCACCTCGATCAGACAATCAGACAATTATTTTTTTCGCTTACATACATACATACATATAGTCACGCCTTCATCCCTTACGGGGTAGGCAGAGCGTGAAACGCCTCGTAAAAGGCGCTTCCGCCACGTCTGACAAAAATTGAGGGCAATTTTAGATTGAAGAGTGTATTGTATTTTTTCGCTTCCTGGAATAAATTCCTGTTGATAGTTGTTCAGTTTTGTTAACTGAGCAACCCCATCAGTTTGCGGGACGCTGTCCCTTACACCTGGTATAAAAAATGCTTATTCACGGCAGAAAAATAAAGCATCGCTCCTACCTAATTTAAGGCATTTTAAGTTGTGGTGAAAGTTTAGGAATTTTCGTGAAGGGGAAGGAATCTTAAAAGGGTTTCATGCAAATGAGCAGTTACATAAAGTTTCATCAAAGCTGATCATTTCGAGAGGGCTGACTCAAATACTCTCACAGGGGTGGTAGCAAAATACAGGTGCGTCCTTACTAAAAGTATTTACCTGGTGAGACTACTAAGATTTTCTACCTGGTGTTTATTAAGCCCATGACTCTGACCACTAGACAACGGAGGCAGTTATAACAGAATAATGAGTACTCTAAAGTCTTAATTGTAAGTTAGAAACAAATGCCTGTGACAGACAAATGTTAGAAACTTTATTCCACGCTGGACTGGGAGCGAGAGAAAAACATAGAATGTGCCAGCTGCATTTCCTCCCGGGCATGCTGTAAAAACCAGCTAAGGGATCTGAGGGTTTCAGTATATTGCAATTTAGCCGATGGGCTGACAACCTGTCACTACAGCAATATACGTACAAATCTATCTTGAATAACCCTCAAAACTTTGTCAGACGTGGCGGAACGACCTTTGTTTAGGTCGTTTACGCTCTGCCTACCCCATTAGGGATAAAGGCGTGATTATATGTATGTATGTATGTAGAAACAAATGCAAGATTTTTATTATTAGTTTTAAGTTGTGTCCTCACTGGGAGCATTCGTTTGCATTTCGCGTCTATACGGGGTGTAAGGGACAGCGTCCCGCAAACTGATAGGGGTTGCTCAGTCAACGAAACTGAACAACTATCACCGGAAAATTCTTTCAGGAGACTAAAAATAAAAATTATCTTCCCATACGAATTGACCACCTCAATCAGACCATTTGTATGAAAAAGCAAATATTATTTTTTGACTTCCTTAAAAAAAACTAATGTTAGTTATTGAGTTTCATTGACTGAGCAACCCCTATCAGTTTGCGGGACGTACCCTTACCCCGTAAAGACGCGAAATGCGAACGAATGCTCCCAGTGAGGACATACCTTAAAACTAATAATAAAAATCTTGCATTTGTTTATAACTTACAATGAAGACTTTAGAGTACTCATTATTCTGCGATAATTGCCTCCGTGGTCTAGTGGTCAGAGTCATTGGCTTACGATCCGGAGGTTCTGGGTTCAATTCCCAGGGTGGGGGGACACAAAAGTTGAATTTATCAATTTATAATTTTGTGAGGTTTTCCCCAATTAGGATAGGACATTGCAGGCTGAATCACTTGATTGTCTGAAAATAAAAGGGTTACGTGCTTCGGAGGGCACGTTAACCCGTCGGTCCCGGTCTCTGTCTTTGATAGTGGTCATTACTCAAACCACGTCAGAGGCCTAATAGCTGTGCTACTCAGCGGTTTGATAACTCTGACAGTTCATCGGGTCGTTTGACTCGAGAATCCACTCGCTAAAAAGAAGATTTTGCGAAATGCCCCATACGAATATATGTGAAATTGATATTGTTGGGTGTATTAGTTGTGATTTTTTGTTGGGAGATGACGAGTAGTTGTGATTTTATTTGTTTTCTATTCAAAGAGTAGATAATATCTACTCGTATTTATACTAATATCTTGAGAGCGCCCTATGGTTTAGTGGATAGGGCCGCTGCCTCTTGACCGAGGAGGTCGTGGTTCGAATCACACTACGTACCAATGTGTTTTTTGGTTTTCATATGTGCGTTTAATCGGCGCTTTTTCCGTGCTTCGGAAGGCACGTTAAGCAGTTGGTCCCGGTTAATATCGTTTTATACCGTATTAGTTGTCAAGCCATGTCTGAGGCCAGTGCTAAGCATTGGCGACTTGAAACCTCTGACCTAATCTATGATTGGGTCTGGTTTCCCTTCTGGGTTGCGGAGGTCAGATGGCAGTCGCTCTGTGTAAAAACCAGTACCCTCGTTCAATACCCTAGATTAAATAGCCGACCCCGTGAGATACGGGATAAGGCTAGGGAGATGAGTATAATATATTATCTTGCTGAATGAAGAATGTTTCGTCACTACCTAATAAATTCTTTAAGCTAAATCATAAAGAAATAGGAAGTAAAACTGGGAGTTTGTAGAACAGTTAGCAAATTATAGCAATACTCCTTATTGCTCCCAGGAGTCTGGAGTAGCAATGCTACAAATTTGCCAAGGCTTCATTTCAACATGAAAACTTATCCAACTTAAAATTTTAGTTATCAGGATAAACCTTTTGATCAAAGTTCTCCAATCAAAGTTCTGCAATTAAAAGGTGGGTATATGAATTCAGTTGGTATAAAAGTTAATTGATTATTGCTCATGACGACTAGATTTTAGATCAAGATTTTAGATCATGGCAACGCAATGGGGTCATTTCTAGATTTGCCGGCTAAAACAAAAATGCATGTTTATTTGTCACTTTCAAACTATAACATTGCAAAAGGACAGGAGATCTGGAGTCGTATTTCTGAACCGCTCGTATGAAAACTGAAAACGCATATGAAAATTCGTGTACGAAATCAAATTCTATCACACTCGATTTTACGTATTTTTGAAGCAGTAGAAATCTGTGTTGCCAATAAAGTCTAATCCCATAAATTGTTTTCGTTCTACGCAGAAATACACCTACTATACCGTCAGTACCACTAACAAAAATCGCCGATTTGAAAAACCGGAAATGAATCGCAGAGAAACGGAACGTAAATTCAAGTAAATTAAAAAATAATGTGTCACTTGACAAATGATTGTCTGTGTCACTGTCATGATCATAGACTACTAAGGTTTCGAGTAGTAGAAAAGAAAACGAGTTGTTTGGACCACTCGTTGTAGAGTCGCATACGTATGAGTATTCAAAAATAGTGATTTTGGGATTTCGTATGCGAATGTTGCTTTATCGTATGCGAATTCGGGTACGAGCGGTTCGAAAATACGACTCCTGTTCTCTTCGGTCTATTATTTAAAGTCCATCGGCAGTCACATGTTTTTTTTTTACTGACAATGGGTTTGTTTTTGACTCTTGTCTAGGTCAGAAACAACACACACAGAGTCGACGAAGTAGCGAGCTCACCCAGAAGAGTTAATTGAGAAAGTTCGAACGTTTAGATTTCTATTTTATTATATTTGTAGCAAATAAAAATATCTTTAAAATAATTATTTCAATACGACTATTAGTTACCGAGATATAGATTTTTCAAATGAGTGCGGATACCGTTGCATATCAGAACCATGCGTTTGTACCGGACGACGGCCGAATGACGTCAGAGACCCAGCTGTTTCATAGAAATCGGAGACTGAATTCGGTAGCGGGCGGGACGAGGCCACGATATTTAGACAAAGTTCAAATGGCTTTAAAATCATAACTACTGAATATTTTTGAATAAAACAATTAACTAGTGTATTTGTATAGCCTCTACTATACTTCAACTACAAGATGATTTGCGTACCTTTTCACGTTCCCCATTGGAGGACAATATTCTTCTTATTCTAGAGTTTATTTGTGTTCTTTGCCTAGCGTTTTGCCTTGCTGGGGTCCAATGAGAATAATATAAAAAATACAAAGAAAATACACAAAATAGGTCATTGGATGACCAATTTGCATAACAACTCATTTTATAGAAATTTATGTTTATGGTAACCCTGTAGCCAATTTACGAAAGGGAAAATATTATAACAAAGAAAAAGGTTCAAAGGACAACAATATTATTGAATTAGGTAACAGGGGTTTAGTATTCATAGAAGACAAATGGAGATTGTGGTGAACGTCTTCAGAAAATAAAGGGATTTATCTTTACTTCTATATACATACATAAATCACGCCCCTATCCCTTACGGGGTAGGCAGAGCGTTTAACGCCTCGTAAAAGGCGCTTTCGCTACGTCTGACAAAAATTGAGGGCAATTTTAGATTGTAATATGTATTGCTATAGTGACAGGTTGTCAGCCTATCGCCTAAATTACAATACACTGTAACCCTCGAGTCCCTTTTGCTGACTTCAACAGCATGCCCGGGAGGAAGGGCAGCTGGAACATTCATCTATGTTTTTCTATCTCTCCCAGTCCAGCATGGAAGTACTACTTACTTACTACTTACTTACTTCTATATTTATACATAATATAATAAAGTTCGAATTCCGCTCGAGTTAATATTTGTTGGGTTGATTATGGTTAAAAACCTTTTTTATTTCTTTTTCTGATAGAAAATATTATAATTAGGTGGTAAAAACCACGATTGTTATATTTTCAAAATTCCAGGGAAAAGCTTTTTTAAGGTGACGATACTAGCCAAGTGGCGCCCCCATTAGTAAAAACAACATAAATCACGAAAAACGCAGTGAATCGAAAAACGGGTCCAACAGACTCAAGTAATAATCATTTAGATAATTTAGAACCTTATAAATTTGTGATTCGTAGCTCGTAGTAGTAACAAGAAGAGAAGTTGCCGTTGGTGGCCGTTATTCGCTATTGTTCTTCCTGTTACTGTAACGAACTATAAATCGCTAATTTATAAGCTTCTAAATTATCTAAATAACTGTAAATTGATTCTGTTGGACCGGTTATTCGATTCACTGCGTTTTTAGTGAATTGTGTTGTTTTTACTAATGAGGGCGCCACTTGGCTAGTATCGTCACCTTAAGCAAATACCGGGCACATTTTCAGGTAGATTTTATCCATCAAGAATCTTATATGTGTTCGGTTTACATTTCTGAGAAGTCTCATTAACCTTTCATTAAATTAATTGCCTATAGACTATGTTTACTTACGCGGTGATAATTTCATTAGTTATAATTCGAGAAGGGGATGGTTTTCTCAATTTAAGAAGATTGAACAGAATATTAAATTGGAGTTAGATCGCAGGCAAACAAAAAAATACATTATTATATTTAACTTAAATTTAAATGAGTGCGTAGAGAGTGTTCCCGCGGTAACGGTCAATACCACAGTCAACACTAAGTATAAATGAAAAGTACTTACTTCAATGTTGGCCTGGAAGATAGAGAAAAACATAGAATGTGCCAGCTGATTTTCCTCCCGGGCATGCTGTAAAAACCAGCTAAGGGATCCGAGAGTTCCAGTATATTGCAATTTAGGCGATGGGCTGACAAGCTGTCACTACAGCAAAATGCTTAAAAAATTAAATATCCCTCGAAACTTTGTCAGATGTGGCGGAACGACCTTTGTTTAGGTCGTTTACGCTCTGCCTACCCCATTAGGGATAAAGGCGTGTTTATATGTATGTATTTTATTTCCATTAAGCTGTCTGCTGCCCCATTCATTTTAGTCCATTGTTTTGCAGGAATACAGCTTCCAGGTACTAACAGGAACGCTACTTGAATCTATTCATTGGAAAATCCGCTTACGAACACAATAGGATTCACAAACTGCTACGAATGTTACAGCTAGTGGTCGGAATAGGTTATTGTGAACATCAACTAGATAATCTACAGGAAGTAAGACAGTAAAGTACCTGATACGGTCAGTTAAAGTAGATGATATCTACACACACTTTGCCTATCTTATCTGTATATATGCGTGCTTCACCCACCTTTACATCTATTTCTTGCCTTGGCGTCCTATCATATTGGTAAATATAAAGGTACAGCTCATTCTGTGATTCTTTTTATTTTTCCGCCCGCGGTTTATCCCGCATTAAATGAGTTTTTCGTGGCAACAAAGTGATTTCCATTGTAAATTGTCTTCATTCTAGAATCCAACATAAGTGTGCTACGTTTCGTGCCAGTCCGCCCAGTAGTTGACGTAAAAAAACAAACGTAATCATGGAACACTTGTTATAGCTAAGCTATCAATAGATGACGCTAGTAGTACCTTATGTGCATTCAAAAATCAAAAATATGTTTTTCTTATGTTTAGTATTATTGTAATATTTACATTTACTATATTTTTGAACTCAGGATTTATTTCTCTTGCATATGGTATCCTATAGGATGAAAAACAAAAACATATTTTTTTATCACAAACACGTTTTTTCATATCTTGACTTCCAGATGGATTTTTTTGGAAAAAGACCAAACATGAGTATCTAACTTACATCTTCAGCAATACAACAAAACCGCGATCGATTTGGTGCAGTAGTTTTTACGTGGCACGCGAACAAACATACAGACAGACACAAAAATCTAACAAATATATTTTAGGTTTCTATAACATTTATAGAGACCATACATACATACATAAAATCACGCCTTTATCCCTTACGGGGTAGGCAGAGCGTAAAACGCCTCCTAAAAGGCGCTTTCGCCACGTCTGACATAAATTGGGGGCAATTTTAGATTGTAATGTGTATTGCTGTAGTGACAGGTTGTCAGCCCATCGCCTAAATTACAATACACTGCAACCCTCGAATCCCTTTTGCTGACTTATACAGCATGCCCGGGAGGAAAGGCAACTGGAACATTCTATGTTTTTCTTTCTCTCCCAGTCCAGTATGGAAGATAGAGACCACATCTTTTTTCTCATTTTACTCCAATGTGCAGACATCGACGTTACAATTTTATTATATTTATAGAAGACTTATTCGGCTAATAATCAGCGACAGTATAACAATAATTAAAATATACAAAACTGAGAGCTATTTACAGATTTGCACATATACAAAGGAAATATCCCAGGTGATCTGAAGTTTCACTAATCTTCACACATTGACAGTTACATTTTCAAGGAGCAACCAATTAAATAAGCAGCCGGTGAAAACATTCCTCACTTAATAACCCCAAAAACCAATACCCTAATAAATTATCAGATACTGCGGCGTTCTAATTCAGGAGTCGAAAATTCTCATTTCGAGAAGCTTTCGAGAAGCTACTCCATAATGATAACTGATTGGCTTACTTGTTTAAATTTAAACCAGGTGTAAGGGACAGCGTCCCTCAAACTGATAGGGGTTGCTCAGTGAACGACACTGAACAACATTTACATGTTTCTTTTTCAAGAAGTTAAAACTAATTGGCTTGGCGAGGTGGACATTTTGTATGGTAAAGCCCATTTATTTTTCACTTCCTAATAAAAATCCTGATGGAAGATGTTCAGTGTATCTATTGCGCTATAGTAGGTAGCTAACTTTTTTACTGGTATCGTATCGTAAAGAGATTAATCAAACTTAACTCATTGTTGTTCTGCTTAGCCCGTAAGGAAATAACGGCGTGAATATAATGTTACTTTCGCTACACTGGGAGCGAGAGTAGAACATCGAAAGTGCCAGCTGCATTTCCTACCGGGCATGCTGTAAAAACCAGTTAAGGGGTTTCAGTATATTGTAATTTAGGCGATGATGGGCTGACAATTTGTAACTACTGTAATATACCTACAAATCCATCTTAAATAATAGCTCTCAAAACTTTGTCAGACGTGGCGGAACGACCTTAGTTTACGTCGTATGCGCTCTGTCTACACAATTAGGGGTAAGGGCGTGATTGTATGTAGGTATATCATTTTTGTTTTACTGCCTCCGTGGTCTAGTAGCTAGTGCCATGGACTCCCGATCCGGAGGTTCTGGGTTCGATTCCCAGGGGGGAAACACAAAGTTGATATTTGAGAATTTATCACTTTGTGAATTTTTCACCAGTTTGGTTAGGACATTGCAGGCTAAATCACCTGATTGTCCGAAAAAGAAAAAGATTTCGTGCTTCGGAGGGCACGTTAAGCCGTCGGTCCCGGTCGCTGTCTTTGATAGTGGTCGTTACTCAAACCATGTCAGAGGCCTGATAGTTGTGCTACTAGGCGGTTTAAAAACTCTGACACCAGGGTTCATCGAGTCGATAGACTCGATACCCACTCTACAGAAGAAGATTTTTGTTATTGTTGAAAAGAAAACTACTGTTTGCTGCCTACATAACTTGCTTTCTATGTCACGGAATGAGAAGAGAATAAACACTTGTACAAGTGGTCATCCGATCATCCAAATCAAGTACAAGAAATTGCAGTTAAAGGGCTCTCAAGATTCAATAATAATAAATCTTATGCAAAACAAAACAATGATCACCAAGCCCTACACTATTAAAGGGACACATATCAAAGTTCTTGGATCAAATCTTTACATACATACATATAATCACGCCTTTATCCCTAATGGGGTAGGCAGAGCGTAAACAACCTAAACAAAAATCTCTTCGAAGGAAGCGCTTCGTATAATTATGATAGAACTTCACGTACAAGTAAGTTCGTTTAATCATTAATTATACTCGCGCTTCCTTCTCGAGATTAGTAACCTGAAAAACTGAATTATATATATGTAGACCTTGAGAGCTGACTAACAAGCAAAGGAAATGTCATAATAATAGACGTATTGAAAAATATAATTTTATATATTATATGTATTCAATACAAGATCAAATCAGAACTAGCATAAGATCATATAGACAATAATAAGCTTTAACAATTGATTTATTAGTCTACTAACATTAAATAGTCAATACTATCGAGGGTAGGTGACTGTTTATTATCTAAATAATGAAGTATTTATAATCCCAAAACTTAATCAACGTTCAATACTGCGGTAGCGAGTGCCGCTTCATCGCATGTTACTACAGCACGATTGTAAAATTTACCGAATGTTTGGGAGCTACCGCTCCAGCCCGCGGTATTACGTATTAAATCAACTGAGACACCGCGCTGGTGTGCTCGCGACGTGGCAGCGTGCCGCGTGCTGTGGGCAGTGAAGACTGAGACATCGATTCCACTGTCCTTTAAGACGGATTTGATCCAACGGCTTAACGACTGACTCGTAACAGAACTATGGGGCTTTCTAAAGCTTATAAATAGACTGTTAATGTTATTATTGCGCAAAAGTTTTGTCTTTTCAATATATGAAATAAGGGTTTTTGAGGGACATACGTCTGGTCTTTCGTCAAAGAATGGTAAGATAAAGACCGGTTGTTTGAAACCCGGCCGCGAAGTTTTTATATGGTCCGGAATTTTAATCATAATTTTTGTAGGTAACATTTCTATATTTTTTACGTTAATTTTAGAAATTGTTTGTACCCGATGGGCTGTGGCAAGGGCTAGTAATGTTACACATTTTTTAGATAACTTTTCTAGACTTAAGCTCTCATTTGGATATAGATGTGTCCCACGTGGTATTATATTTTGGTTGCGGAGGGCGTAACCTGAAAATACCTTTAAATAATCTTGAGATTCGCTCGTCATTAGCAATGTGAGGGCCTAATATCAGTGCCAAAGCAGATCTGTATGAATTAAGAGTCCCGTAATGACTACCCTTGTTGAAAATTTCAGTAAGAAAATAAATAACAGTTGGAACCGATGCCTCATAAAGGAAATTGTTATTCCTTAGACAAAATTCGAACCATCTCCTAAGTGCGACGTCGTATTGTTTATACGGATTTTCTGCAAGCGAGGCCATCATTATATCTACTGATGAAGGCGGTATGCTGCGTCGCAGTAGCGCTGTCCGCACAATACTCCGGCAACCAGGGTAAGGTTCGCTTGTATGTTCCGGTTGCTGGAATGGGAAATTATATTCTGCTTATCAGGTTCGAACTCAATGGGTTCCGAAACGAGAAGGCGATTGAAAATTGGGTACCATGGTTGTGTAGGCCATTTAGGTACAACCATGATACCTTTCGCCTTGTCCGATATTATTTTACGTAACGTTTTGAGTATGATCGCGAATGGAGGAAAAGCGTAGAAGTAAAATTCTGACCATTTTATAGTGAAAGCATTTACAGCGAATGCGTCGGGGTCTCGATGCCAAGATACATAATTAATGCATTTAGCATTCACCCTGCTCGCAAATATGTCGATTTCCGGCTGTCCGAAATTATCAACAATAATTTGAAAACAATCATCTGATAATTCCCATTCAATATCAGGGTGAACGCGGCGAGACTCCGCATCAGCGGTTACATAATCTGATGACTTTATATAGGAAGCATATATAAATAAATGACGACTCTCACACCACTGCCAGATATCTTTAGTTATTTTTGTAAGATGAGGATATTGGACTCCTCCCATGCGATTTATGTACGCTATAGCAGTGGAATTATCTACGCGTAGAAGTATTTGGCAATTTGTGAGATGTTTCGCAAAGATTTTAAGCCCAGGTAAATCTTAAATATTTTCTTGATTCGATGTGAATATTTATTAATAAATACGCATCTTTGAGATCTAAATTAGCCATGAAGCAGTTTCTAGATACAATTTTAATTGCTGTTCGCAAGTCTTCGAGCTTAAAATGATCTACGTTAATGAATTTGTATAGATTTTTTAAATTCAAGATAAAACGCATTTTGCCGTTCGGTTTAGGTCGCAAAAAGACATTTGATAGGAACTGGTCCTTACATGGTTTACATTCAGATATAGCCCCGATGTTAAGTAAATTAATGATTGCTTCGCGAAAATGAATCTTTTCCGCTTCAGTGTGAGAAACACCCTTAGGAGGGTGCTTTTGTACAACGGGGCCAGAAAATGGGATTTTGTAACCTTCAACCAAAGATAGTACACATTGGTCGTTAGTAATAAGCGACCATTGTTCGTAAAATTTAGATAGTTGGCCAGCGTACTTTACCGAGCTTATTGTCGGCGGGTTTGCTTCGACTGATGCGGCGACGGCTTCAACGCGTTGGAGTGCGTCACGCTGCGATACGATCGAGCCGCTGGGCCCGGCGCCGGCGGCGGTTGCTGCTGCTTGCGTGCTGGTGCCGGGCTCTTCCAGTTTAAATTTGTACCAGAACTAAATGGCTTCGACGGGCGACTTGGTGGGGGCTTAGTTTTAAGCTCGCTGCCCGAATTCGTAACAGCTTTCGCGGATCTGAGTGTCTCGGCTAAGTTTTCGCCAAAGAGAGTCTTGTCAATTTTTGTGGTCACAAGATGTTCCTTAAGCTCTTTTTTAATGGAGAAAATTGCAAAATTGCAGGGCGGACGGGTTGCAGACTCGGCGTGTTGTATATCACAGAGAATGCGGCATACGTCCATAAGCTGCTTTAGCCGTGTGCTGTCTTTCTCTTTACTTTCAATCTCCATAGTAATTATGTCGGCTAAACCAGAAATTGCAGAGGCCAATTGTTTTTGCCGCGCTTCTATTCCCTTATCCCTCTTCATAACTACTTCTGTAACTGCGGCCTTTATTTCAGGGTTCATAGACATAGTATTGCTACAAACCCAAGCCCAAACCACCAACCTAAGTAGGTATCAACGTATCAGTATAGACGTCGGGTCTGTCCCGAAAACAGCCCTGATTGTCAGTACAAAAATCGCCAGCGAAACAGTCCCAAAAACTGCTCTGAATGGCTATGCGTTAAGATGGGTCAGTCCCTAAAACAGCCCTGATTAACGCAGGTAGGGAAATACCTACCTAAATAACTAGACATCAAGTCGGCCCCTCGAACCGCTCTGATAAGTGTTTTGTATAGTATTAACAAACTAGCATAAACAAATGATGACGCAATCTACACTGTTTAAAACAAGTCTACTACCGTAAAGAATTTACGGAACTGTAGGAATTGAAGTGCTTTAAAAATGCTAGTACAATGTTATTTATGAACATGGCGAAAGTACGCGTGCAACGAGTGAAACTTATTTGAAGCTTATCATACAAAACATACCTGTGATATCCCCGTGATCGCCACCCTGGCTCCTGAGCAGCGATCTCTCCCGAGTTCGCGAACGTCTCGATCGTGACCGGGACCGGTCGCGATGTTTACGACGATCCTTACTTTTGCTGCGTCCACGACGACCTAACTTCCGTTCTAACTTCTTAATTTTCCACGTAAGAAACTCAAATTTCTCATCATCCTCGTCCTTATGCCTGCGTTTAGGCATTGTAAACACGCATACGAAAGAAAAAAATCACAAAACACTTGAAAACTTATAAAAAACACTTTAAAAGCGAAAAACGTGCGAGTGGTGGCGCACTAAAACGTGAATGACATCCCGGGGCGAGCGGTGTGGCCGGCAAACCAAAATACCCAATTGGTTAAAAAAAACAAAAAAAAAAACGTTAGGATCTACAAACTATAGTGTATGAGTGGTGATACTTACGTGTTACTACATATATATAATTCAGTTTTTCAGGTTACTAATCTCGAGAAGGAAGCGCGAGTATAATGAAAATTAATGACATTAAATATAATACGGTGTGTAAGGGACAGGGTCCCGTAAACTGACAGGGGTTGCTTTGTCAACGAAACTGATTTATCACCAGAAATTTTTCTCAGGAAGTGACAATTTTTTTTTAATTTCCCATACCAATTGTCTACTTGAAGTGGACATTTTGTGTGGGCGGGTATTTTTGTTTCATCTTCTTAAAGAATTTCCGGGTGAAAGTTGTTCAGTTTTGTTGTACTGAGCAACGCCTATCAGATTGCGGGACGCTGTCCCTTACACCCGGTTTAGGTTACTAACGCGGTCACGCGTTTATTACTTACTAGCGACCCGCCCCGGCTTCGCACGGAAATTATCAGTGTTTCTCTACTATATTATGCATGTATTATACATATAAACCTTCCTCTCGAATCACTCGATCCATTAAAATAAACCGCATCAAAATCCGTTGCGTAGTTTTAAAGATTTATGCATACATATGGATATAGGGATAGAGAAAGCGACTTTGTTTTATACTTTGTAGTGATTAATTCATTCGGATCAAAGATGTCTTAGAAAAATCATAACACACGTGAAGATACTCAATCTCAACTCATAAGTTATGCATAAATAATAAAAACATATTCACTTAATCACTTCGACAGGTGGATCCCATCGACACTACGTTATAAATAAATACTATTCAAATAAATCATAATGTAATACCACCAACTGTTTTTAACACCATGACAGCGGCGGTGTGGTGTTTATTTTAATTTGTCATCTGAACATACTCAGTTTGTTATTTATATTACACATTGTACACACTCGGAAAAGCAGCTGGCACATTCTATGTTATTCTCTCGCTCCCTTTATTTTCTCACGGGCTAAGCAGAGTAACAATGCATTAAGTATAATTACTCTATTTACGATACGATACCAAATTAAATACGATTATTTTTTTCTCGCTCTCAGTCCAGCATGGAAGAACAAACTTACACAATGCATGTACAGGTCGCTTAAAAAGTTCACCATTTCCTTAGTTGGTGAACATCTTACCTGAGGATAACAAATATTAATGTAGTTATATGATATTATTGCCCACACAGATGTTTTGAAATAAATTCATTATCTCCCTAGCCTTATCCCGTATATCACGGGGTCTTCTACCTAATCTAGGGGATTGAACAAGGGTACTGGTTTTACACAGAGCGACTGCCATCTGACCTCCGCAACCCAGAAGGGAAACCAGACCCAATCCTAGATTAGATTAGGTCAGAGTTTTCAAGTTGCCGATGCTTAGCACTGGCCTCTGACATGGCTTAACGACTAATATCTACGGTATTAAACGATAATAACCGGGACCAACGGCTTAACGTGCCTTCCGAAGCACGGAAAAAGCGCCGAATAAACGTACATATGAAATTCGAAAACCAAAAAACACATTAGTACGTGAAGGGATCCGAACCACGACCTCCCCGCTCAGGAGGCAGTGGGCCTAAAAAACGAAGTTGCCTCATTCTATTGATTCTCGTGACGATATTCGACTATTATGGCTAGAATAAACAATTTTAACCTAAAAAACTAATTCTGAAATAACTACCTCGAGGGTTTATAGTAGGTATTTGTCTTATTTTCGTATTTAATTGTATATTTTAAACAAAAAACTAGATTTACTGCGATTTTCGCACGCCCGCACGACCGCAGACGTAACTGCCACGCCACAGCGCCCGCTAATATAAACAATTCGAACCACGACCTCCCCGCTCAGGAGGCAGTGGCCCTATCCACTACACCATCGGGCTCTCCGGGATTTTTTAAAATAAATTATGAGGTATAAAATAGGTAGAGTCATGGTACAGCAAGCAGCTATAGTCTATAGCCAACCACGCTTTCCATATGCTATGATGTATCGAACTTATTCTGTCAGCGAAGTTTCCATTGAATAACGTGTAATTCTATTGTGTAACTATGAGTTATGTTGTGTTATGTCGCACAGTTTGGTAGCGAATAGGTGTGAAAGTTGGTTAGAAGGTTAGAATAACAAACCATTATACTTAGAATCGTCCAAAATGTAATCGGTTCTGTTTTTATCCGACTGCGCAACGCAATGAAGGGTAATGTGTTTATCAGGCTATGTATGTATGTTTGAACCTCTGTAGCTCTAGAGATCGAACGCGTAGGCTGATTTTAATGATTCTTGCGTCAATCAATTCGTCTTAACCATGCAAGTGTCACTGAAAACATGATTTTGTCAAAAATACAATATGGCGAAAGTCAGACGTCATTTTGTAAAAAAAAAATAATGAAAGTTGATTAACTATGCCAAGTGGGGTATTATTGAATAGGGATTTGAAAATTAATGAAAGTTTTCTTACATTATTTTACGTTTTGTACAATCATTTCAGATCTATAACGATTTAAAGTACAAAAGCTCACTTTTTACCCCACGCAGTTGGGTGTTTTGAACTTTTTAAATCTCTTGTTCATTAGTTTATTCATTACGTTATGTTTCTCAACCTTGATATAGTTAAAACTTTGTCGTGCACTTGACTAGTCTTTTAACTATTCAAAAGTTATCGTCACTGCGAGCAAGTGCAATCACACCCCTAGTGCATACTAAATGCCGTGGCTGTCTGGTGGTTACTCCCTTTGCCGCTGGAACTTGGAACTACGAGTACTATCTAGCAATTAAGGTGCTTCAGGCATTTGCAGTGGCCTGAAGCACGTTGATTGCTAGATAGCAATATTAGGTTGTTTCTAGACGTCTACCTAAACCTAGCGGCATGGAAATATTTTTATTCGATGGCTAAATTAAAAGAAAAAACATATTAATCTATCTAATGACAGACGACAATTGACTACGGGAATAATGAAAAAATAAATCTTAAATAGATTTACTGTAGTAATTTTACTACGGAAATTATCGAAGAAAAAACTGCAGTACTTAGTAAATCACACACTTGAGGTCCAATAAAAACATTTTTCACGACTATTTCATGACATACAGGACTGCCTGCAAATATGACCGTAGCAAAAACCGCATTTCTGTCGTATGAAGTTTGATTTACAGCCTGTTTCAGTTCGTTTATCAGTCGACCAACAGCTTTTCAACTCCAAGCCAGACGATAGGTAATTAACATTCTGACAGGTTATAGTCCTCCTGTGTGACCTGAATTTGCGGTTTCTATTGTGTCAATGTCCATGTCATTCGGTTTTGACATTGGAATGCATCAATTTTCGGCCTTTAAGGGTCCATCGTTTGAGCAAAACGAAATTACGACATATTTGTTCACAATTAATAAGTAAAACAGTTGAGTATTGAAACTAATTAGTATATGTCTTAGAAGCACGATTAATTTCCTCGAATGAAAAAAAACGAAGTTGCCTCATTTTGCTGCCTGATTCTCGTGACGATATTCGACTATTATGGCTAGAATAAACAGTTTTAAACAAAAAAAAACTAATTCTGTAATAACCACCTCGAGGGTTTATAGTAGGTATATGAATTATTTTCTTTTTAAATTGTATATTTTAAACAAAAAACTAGATTTACTGCGATTTTCGCACATGCGACGCGCGACCGCAGTCGTAACTGCCACGCCACAGCGCCCGCTAATATAAACGTTATTTCAATGGCACTTCGGGCGATATTTGTATATCTTAAAATGAATATGTTCATCTGTGGCTCGGCGCAGGCTCAATAGTCAGTTTGAGGTTAGATTACACTCACGCTTACAATCACCATCCACTAATTATTGTTAATTTTGATACAGGCAACACTTTGCAATGGCAATTTATTTCAAAACTAATTCCGAACATGTTCTATTTCTAAGGTATTAGTTAGTTGCCTTAGATGCTGGCCTGGGAGCGAGAAAAAAACATAGAATGTGCCAGCTGCATTTCCTCCCGGGCATGCTGTAAAAACCAGCTATGGGATCCGAGGGATTCAGTATATTGTAAGCAATTTAGGCGATGGGCTGACAACATGTGACTACAGCAATATGCCTACGAATATATCTTGAATAACCCTCAAAAATTTGTCAGACGTGGCGGAACGACCTTTGTTTAGGTCGTTTACGCTCTGCCTACCCCATTAAGGTAAAGGCGTGATTATATGTACGTATGTATTAGTTAGATAACAGCGTTGCCATATTTAGAGTCACATTCGTTATTCTGATCAGAAACAGCGTAGGTGCGAAGATAGAAATCCCTTTTCAATTCCATCCTTATTTATAGAGCTAATT
The DNA here is from genome assembly GCA_949820665.1 of Scrobipalpa costella. Classification (NCBI taxonomy): domain Eukaryota; kingdom Metazoa; phylum Arthropoda; class Insecta; order Lepidoptera; family Gelechiidae; genus Scrobipalpa; species Scrobipalpa costella. The sequence continues at coordinate 6,605,451 of OX463314.1, forward strand.
GCCTAACAAGGTAGCTGCATCCAAAATCAACCACAGAATGCCTAAAGCGCTCTATGGGACTGTAGTAAAGGCCATTTTCGAACAACAGGAGCCAGTGTGGTTGGCCATACATGAATAAAACAAGATATCTGGGGATCTCTGTACGGAATTGGTAGCTTCACTGAGCTCCGTGTACAATGTTCGTACATTTTTAAACATTGGTGTCACCGCGTCAAAATAAAATGCAGGTTATAAAATTTGGACAGTATGTGCTGGTCAATCACCTGGATTAGGTGGCTGACCCCCGAGGTATACAAGATAAGGTTAGGGAGATGATGTGCTGTTAGAGACGTGAAGCCTTTTAGATTATCTAGATGAACATTTCTACATCCATCTATACTGGGTTGGGTATAGAAAAAAACAAATCAAAGTTTTGTTTGTATGGGACAGTTCATATTTTTTTTTGGTCTATGTGCCTTGGGAAAAGCTGTTCAGTTTCATGAGTAGATAGAATATAGATAGATTCGCACCCTAAAGTTCGGTCAGAAATTTTTAATCCCTGAACCAAGGTTATTTTAACCATTTCTTCCATGCTGGACTGGGAGCGAAACAAAACATAGAATGTGCTAGCTGCATTTCCTCCCGGGCATGCTGTAAAAACCAGCTAAGGGATCGGAGGCAATTTAGGCAATGGGCTGTTACTACAGCAATATACCTACAAATCTATCCTAAATAACGCTCAAAACTTTGTCAGACGTGGCGGAACGACCTTTCTTTCTGGGTCGTTTACGCTCTGCCTACCCCATTAGGGATAAAGGCGTGATTATATGTATGTATGTATTTTAACCCTTTATAAACAAATTCATATATTTAATTTAAAAAAAGAAATATCATAGCTACAAATGAATAAGTCTTCGATACATCAGTGGAACTAACCCACAGAATGTATACGTATAAAACAAATGTACAAACATTTTTCTCCCCGTGTATGATGAATGGCCGCCATGTTTAACTGTGTTATCATTGTCGCAGGAGTGGGATTTGTCGTGTTTTCTTATTAATCATGTTGCTTCGAGTACCGATTACAAACTACTAGTTTATGGCTTTATTCCACTCCAAGTTTCTATTGGTTTTCTCTCTCTCGAGATTGTTTTGTTTTGATAACTTTTTCAATTTAGAGCCGTTCTAAAAATAAATGTTCGTTTTATATCTAAGTACTTTGTATAGATTATGTAAATGTAGGTAGATATTTGAAAGATATAGCATTCAAGAAAAATTAATTTAAGCCATAATTATAAGAAACACATAATAAAAAATCACTTATTATTCAATATTCAGGTACAGTTTTGCCAACCATAACATTCAAAAATAAATTATCTGCGGTAGAATTTTTGATTGTTATTTTCTAATATTTTCAATAAATTATCTGCTCAAAACATTAAACAGATTAGAGAGAATAATATAATAATATGAGATAGATAGAGGGAAAGAAAATGAAAGATTATAATTTTAGTTTGCTCCACAACACAATAACAATATGTTGCGAAATAAAACTTATCCTAAAATAGAAATTAGAAATTATATCATGTACTGGGAACAAAAATGGTCTCCACTCAGCTTACGTGCAGAAAGCAGAAGCTACCTACAACGCTGGTATTCTGTGAAGCCAAAATGAAACAAAATAAATTCTTTATTCACAGATTGCACAGTTGCAAAAGCAATAAACAAACAATATAATTATGTACTAAAAACAAATAATCTTGAAAATAAATATAAAAGAAAAAATAATAATTATAGCCGTGAACGGATTTGACGCTGATTTTCAGATAGCACCCATAAGAAGGGAGAGGAAAAATTAGGTTTGACCCAGAGAGAAAATAAAATATAACGAAACTTTTCATTCCAGATCAAACATAAAACACGAAATAACTACTCCAATTTTACTTAAATTTAATAAAGCCTTCGTTTTCCATAGCTTAGAGTATAGCGTGTGGATTATTCGGCTTAACCTTAGTTAAGTTAAACTCAACTGGTACCTATTAGTGTAATTGAGGTTAATACCAGATTTCTCGTAATTAGTTTCATATTAGTTCCAACGAAATATTGTTGGTTTTCGTGAAATCGTCGCGAGCATACAATTACACAGGAAATTAAATTCAATTATATTTTTTTCGTAGCAGGTTCTTTAAAACACTTTAAAAAGTCATTACAAACTTTAATAGTGGTTAGAAGAACGTGCTACAAACTTAGTTTTAAGTTATCTTTTGTTTCAACTGAAACCTGACAGTGTAAGGGTCAGTTCACACCGGGAAGCGACGCAACGCGATTCGAAGTGACAGATTAGTACGTCTCCGCCGCCGAGATGAATTTTAGAATTCCGTCAATATAATGTTGATCTTCTTGTACTTATAGTAAATAAACTATAGTACATAACTTTAGAGAAGGCCATACATACATACATTGCTATTTCGGCTGAGACTAGTATAGTACTTTTCTCTTATTTTGCGAGCAAACAATGATAATACATCAAACTTGCGATTACTCCATAATATTTTTTCGCGATCTGCCTTTAAAAAAATATAAAAAACACTCTTTTTATCCATACTAGTGAATACTTTAAAGACTTCGTTTAGCGGTCGGTAATAGCCAGTATTGATTATAGTTTGGTGAAATTGCTGGCCGCTACGAACTTTAGTACCGAAAAGAGCTGTTTTAATTATAAGCTATTTCGGAGCAATCGGGAGAAAACTATACCAGGTGTAAGGGACAGCGTCCCAAAAACTTATAGTGGTGGCTGAATAGCCAACGAAACTGAACAACTTTCACCGGGAAATTCTTTCAGGAGATGAAAAAAAAATTACCTTCCCATACAAAATGACCACGTCGATCAGACAATTTGTATGGAATACCTTTTCTACTTCTTTTTTACTTCCTGAAAAAAAATCCTGGCTATAGCTCTTCGTTGTTTGAGCAACCCCTATAAGTATGCGGGACGCTGTCCCTTACACCCCGTATTTGTATCACGCTATTGAAAAGTGCGGCCAGCGTCGCGTCTCATCGCTTCCCGATGGATGTGAACCGACCTAAGGTATTAAATTTCAACTATCAAACTTTATGTGGCGATTTTGACAATGTGTTGTTGCGTCTAACATCTTCAGTTTTTAATTAATATGCGGAGTTCTGGTCCTCAAGAATTTAAATTGAGTTTGCCTCGAATCGACAAGAAGAATAATTAATATGATTTTTGTTAACATTAATACGACTAAGATATTTCTGTGTGACCGATCTCTGATCTGCCTTACATACATACATACATAAGTCACGCCTTTATCCCTAACGGGGTAAGCAAAGCGTCAACGACCCAAACAAAGGTCGTTTCGCCACGTCTGACAAAGTTTTGAGGGTTATATATGCAGGTATATTGTTGTAGTGACAGGTTGTCAGCCTATCGCCTAAATTACAATATACTGAAACCCTCGGGTCTCGTAGCTGGTTTTTACAGCATGCCCGGGAGGAAATGCAACTGGCACATTCTACCTTATCTGCCTTAGATATTATTTATTTATTTAACAGTTAATTGTACACAATTAAATACAAAAAACATATGTACATATAAAACAAAGACAACATGTTATTTCTAAAAAGAAATCTCTTCCAGCAGACCTAGGATAGTGAAATAGCATTCTGAGAGGCAGATACGACGTGCATAATTATAAATATTGGAAACAATAAATTATAATATACTGATCACTAAAAAATAAAAACAAACACAATCACTTCAATAATATGCTAAATATTCCACCATCATAACTAATGAATATTAATATTGTTCTCTCTTGAAATCTAATCAGATTCCCATAAGCACTGATTTGAGAAGTCGCTATAGTTTTTACTCTCCTTTGACTGTAAGTAATAAATATGGCAAGTCTAAAATCAAATTATTATTTTTTTATTTCAAAAATGACGGTACTTATATCTATGTTTGCAAAAAATAGGTTTACAGCCAGTAACATGCAAAGAACGTGGTGTGAGTCCGACTACAATGCGAAATGGGACACATTGCATTACAGAGAGATCTCAAAAGGCTTCCAGCTATTTCCTCGTTTGTCAGTTTCATTACTCTACCTAATGTAATTAATGAAAGTTGTAAGTCAGTACTTTAATTAATTTCGAGTGTATGTGTCACGCTTATTTATGAGTGACAAACATTGGTTTTATAATTTCGTTGCCAGTCTTTAAAAATGGCAGATAAATTTTAAAAAAATCGTCTTTCTTTTTCTTATATAGATCCAAAATATTACAAAGATTTTTTGTATTTTTAAAACACGAGTCTGAAACAACATTTTATGTTGATCTACGTGAAGAAAAAGCGTTAAAAATACTTTAAAACACCTCCGATGCTGAACTTTCATACATTTTGCTGTTTGCTTTTAGTTAATCGGCGCTAAACTTCTTTTTCGTTTCTTTATCCAACTAAAAGTCAAAGTTTATGCGCCAGAGAAAACTCGCAAACTTGTGTCGATTTTAATGACGGCTATATGCTCAAAGTTTAAAAATATATGTTTGCAAAGAAAATTCGCTCTTTTAACTTTTTAAATCCTGAATAAAATAATAATAAACATTCAAAATATACCTATTATGCTACTCTACCTATTACGCCCCACTACTTGGGGTGTAGTGGGGCGTCTTAGTATAGGGTAGTCAGCCGACCCTCCCAATCGAGGGTGACTCTCTATAACAGGCGGCTCATAAACTCTCACCGGTGGCTCCAAGTAGCTGTAATGCACGCAGCGGCCACACCCCGGTAAACCACGTCGGCTCGTGGGCTAAACCCGGTGAGGGGACTTATGCTTTAGCACAGGTTTTTAGCGGATGCCTCCCGCATAGTGCATTAAGTCTATTCCACCTTGAAGGCAATCCAAGGGTAGTATACAAACGGTTTTGGTGGATTAGGCAGAATAGCAAGGCATTGCAGAAGGCCAAGGGCGACAGCAGAGGTCAAAAGCGCTGTTCGGCCAGATGCTGCATCCGAACTCTTCTCCGGTCGTAGCGGTTCTCCGTTCCATCGGGCACAGGAGGTTGAGGACGAGAGAGTGCATCTGTGTTTGCGCGTCCGCTTATGCACTTAAATATGTCCTGCGCAGTTGACTGCGGCATGAAAATGGCTCCCGAGACTCAAGTCCAGTGGCGATGGGCAAAGGTAGAGAGGTCGGATTGTGATGTGCATCCGGCTTTGTCTGATGCCTGCACGCTGGCGGCTTAGGTATTGATGGTCGTTTCTGCGTTGCACTTGGGACAACAGCATGGATTGGGCAGCAGCCTGAGTGACGGAGCAGCCCTATATAGGGAGGCACTGCTTCCCCCACACGGGGAAGGGACTAGAAAAGGTGTCCTAAACAAAGCTTGTCCCACAAGTATTGGGGGGTAGTAACCACGGCTGCCCGAGCATCCCATTTCTCGTGGTCGAAGATACAAGGAAAATATAAAAACAACCACCATGACATTCGGTGCGTGGAATGTCCGTACTCTCCTTGATCGCGATGTAAACCTTTGTCCAGAACGGAAAACTGCTGTTGTGGCTAGAGAGCTCTTACGCTACAATGTGGACATAGCCGCTCTCAGCGAAACCCACTTGTCTGATGAAGGAGAGCTAATAGAGCACTTCGCTGGATATAAGTTCTTCTGGAAAGGAACCCCGGCTTCAGAACCAAGACGCTCTGGTGTTGGATTCGCAATAAAATCCAAGATTGCTAGCAAATTGGAGGACTGTCCTCAATATATTTCAGACCGCGTTATATCATTGCGTCTACATCTCGAAAATTACAACTACCTGAACGTAATCAGCGTATATGCCCCAACGATGGCCAAGGATGACGAGACTAAAGGTAAATTCTATGAAGACCTTACGCACCTACTCGCCAGGATTCGCCCAAGAGAGCAGATTATTCTGTTAGGTGACTTTAACGCTAGAGTAGGTTGTGATTATGAGGCGTGGCCAGGTGTCTTAGGGCGACATGGAGTTGGCAATATGAACAGTAATGGTCAATTATTGCTAGGTCTGTGCGCTCAATTTGACCTTACCATCACTAACACACGCTTCCGACTACCCGCAAAGCATAAAACAACCTGGATGCATCCTCGGTCAAAACATTGCCATCTTATTGACTACGCGATCGTTCGACAAAGACATATCTCCCAAGTTCATGACACACGCGCTATGCGTGGTGCCAACTGTTGGTCAGACCATAGACTTATAATAACAAGGCTTAGGCTTTGTCTTCACCCTCCACGCAGGTCTTGCAAAGCAAAACTCTGCGGCATTAATGTTGAGAGGCTCACAGACGATGAAGTGAGGAAGGAGTACCAACGCATTCTTACCATGAAATTACCACCTACCATCAATGACGGTGATCTTACTACCAACTGGAGTGCCCTCACATCTCAGATTATTGAAGTTGGAACGCAAGCCATAGGCCTAAAAAAGCGTATCCACGAAGACTGGTTTGATGAGAGTGATGAGGTATTAGGTAAAGCGCTCAAACAACACCGCAGCCTTCTGCGTCAACAAGATAACTGTCGGAAAAATTTGTCAGATAAAATAAGAAAAAGTAGCGCTGACCTCAGAAAAATGACTAGGGAGTTAAAAGATAAATGGTGGCTACATAAATCGGAGTACCTGCAGTGGCTCTCAGGTACAAACCAACTTGGTGCGTTCTTTGGAGAGTTAAGATCACTCACCGGAACAACTCAACGGAGCAGTGTGCCTTTAAGGTCACGTGACGGCATGACGCTCCTGACGTCCAAGAAGGATGTATTAGACCGTTGGGCTGAGCACTTCGCGGAGCTGCTCAATGTTGATCGATCAGCAGACATTCAGCAGATAACGACGATCACATCTCTCCCACAGAGGCTTGAGCTAGATGAGCCTCCCAATTTGCAGGAAGTGATAGTAGCCATTAGGAGCCAACAAAATAAGAAAGCGGTTGGCATAGATGGTATCCCTGGTGAACTTTTGAAGTACGGAGGAGGGGCGCTCCATGATGTGATATGGAGGCTTTTTACTCAGATGTGGTGCGACGAGCAGGTTCCATCTGAATTTACGATCTCCCGTATCTGTTCACTGTATAAGAACAAAGGTGACAGATCCAATTGCAATTCATATCGTGGTATATCGCTCCTCTCTACATCCGGAAAAGTCATTGCCAGGGTTCTGCTCAATCGCTTAGCCTCAGTTTCGGAAGAAATACTACCGGAAACCCAATTTGGCTTCCGCCCAGATAGAGGAACTTGTGAGGCAATCTTTTGTGTGCGACAACTGCAAGAAAAATGCCGAGAACAAGGTCGACCATTGTTTCTGTGTTTTGTCGACCTAGAAAAGGCATTCGACAGCGTTCCTCGGAAATATGGATTGTTCTGGAGAAGGTGGGTTGCCCAGCTAAATTTGTACGTTTGCTGAGACTACTACACGATGGCATGACATGCTGTGTGACTGCAAATGGGGAACAAACGGATTTCTTCCCTGTCAGTTGTGGAGTCAAGCAAGGCTGCGTTCTTGCTCCTACGCTGTTTGCTATCTATTTTGCAGCCGTAGTCAATGAAACTTTACAAAAAGTATCTGCGGGCATCCACATTCGCTTTCGAACTAACGGTTCGCTCTTCAACATAGCCAGGTTAAAAGCACGTACCAAGGTCTCTCATGAAATGATCACCGAGATCATGTACGCGGATGACTTGTGCTTCTTAGCTGAGTCCCCAACTTCTCTACAATAGCTGATGACTGGTCTTGATGAGGCATGTACAAAGTTCGGTCTGAAGATAAGTGTCAGTAAGACAGAAGTAATGACCACTGGCATGTTAGCAGACGAACCTCTGGAAATCTGTCTCAATCAGGATGTACTGAAGCGTGTAGAGAAGTTTAAGTACCTGGGAAGCACGATCACATCGCAGTGCGATCTTGACGCCGAAATAAACAGCAGAATTGGTGCAACCTCAGCTTCTTTCGGCAAACTCCGATCCAAGGTATATAGCTCGCATGATCTCAAATTGGCAACAAAAATAGCTGTTTACAGAGCCATTGCCCTACCGAGTCTGTTATACTCTTCTGAGACCTGGTGCCTTTACCGCAGACACATAAAAATACTGGACCAATTTCACCTCCGATGTCTGCGGGACATTATGAACATTCACTGGACGGACCGCATCAGAGACACTGAAGTTCTGCGACGCGCTAATATCTGTGGCATAGAAGCATACCTGATGCGGCGTCAGCTGCGCTGGTGTGGTCATGTGTTCCGCATGCCAGATGAACGTGTAGCAAAGCGCATCTTTTACAGCGAGCTTCAAGAAGGCAAGCGCAAGCATGGCGGACAGCTCTTGCGGTACAAGGACGTGCTAAAGCGACATATGAAGAGCTGCAGTATTGACCCCTTGACGTGGGAGTCTACAGCTGCAAATCGCCCAGAGTGGAGACGTCTTGTAAGGCAAAAGATCGATGATTTGGAAATTTCACGCAAAGACGAACTCGATGCTAAGAGGGACAAGTTAAAGGCCAGACCACCAACGGCATTAACATACCATTATTGCAGCGGCGTTCTCACCTGCCCAAAGTGCTCAAGGACCTTTAAGGCCAAAATTGGCTACAGCAGCCATATGCGAGCACACGACCGCGCGGAGCAGCGAGACGCTAGCAGCTGAGCCCGTCCTGCAGTCGCTGTAGCCGAAATCGGCTCAGATATATATATATTATGCTACTCGTACAACGCTATAATAAATGGGGTAAACTGAACAATGTTTTACAAATAAATTAATTCAGGAAATAATAACATTTAATAGCTTTCCCATACAAATTGTCTTATTGAGGTGGTCATTTTCATTATTTATCCCATACACCGGGTATAATGGCGGAAATTCTGGAAGCCTTAACTAATTCTTAGCGAGAGCTGTCACTTTCTTCACTTTAACATAAGAACACATGACTTTGACATTCCTAATTTGACGTAAGACGCTTTAAATAAGAACTGAGCATAGAGCATTCTATACCTTATTTTAGGTCATATGTCAGATTAGGAATGTCAAAGTCATATTGTGTTTATTTGCTATCCTGTTCTTATGTCAAAGTCAAGAAAGTGACAGTGCTAGCTCAGAATTAGAATTAGGATTATGTCGCGAGAATCGACGCCATTATAGTAACTAATTAATCCATATAAGGTCTAATCGAAATTAACCTATTCTATTTGTTTGGTTCTCCTACCTAAAATACACGTGGCCGCAAGAAACTACAATAATTAGTTTCTATCAGACTAGAGAATGGAGGATCCGACGATAATAAGACAAAGCGCTTCAATTAATTTGGTGTAAGGTATACCTAAACCTATATTATTAGATAATCTATGTAATAGAACTTATGAAGGTATGTCATCATCATCATCTCACTAGCCTTATACAGTATCCCACGGGGTCGGCGACCTAATCTAGGTGATTGAACGACGGTACTGGTTTTTATTGAGGTATGTATTGTGATCTATTTGAAAGAAAGTCGTACTAAACTACACATTAAATTCAATCAACTATTTAACTATTATCAAAACGGTGATCTATATTTATATCCAAGACTTAAGTAACTAAATTTAATTTCTAAGTAATTGTATGAAAAATTCGTTAAAGTAGCTAATAACTATAATCCTCAGATAGTTACTAGCTACCTAGTTCGGATTTAAGGTTATTTTTTAATATCAAAAAGAAACCGACTCAACACCGAAAGCGGTCGGAATAGCTATAAAATGGTTTTTTTATGACTCATTCAACTCTCTCATCCAAATTAAGCCATTATTAATAAATTCAAAAGTGCGTTACGTTTGATTTATGATATAACTGGCAAGTGTTGGTAGATCTCTCCACATTTTGTATGAGGTTATAGATAAATACCTAAACTTTATTCAGTTTCTTTTAGGGATAAGTACATACATACATACATAAAATCACGCCTTACTCCCTAATGGGGTAGGTAGAGCAAAAACGACCTAACAAAGGTCGTTCCGCCACGTCTGACAAGTTTTGAGGGTTATTAATTACAAATGATAATATATGCTTCCATTCTGGACTGGGAGCGAGAGAAAAACAGAGAATGTGCCAGCTGCATTTCCTCCCGGGCATGCTGTAAAAACCAGCTAAGGGATGCGAGGGTTTCTGTATATTGCAATTTAGGCGATGGGCTGACAACCTGTCACTACGGCAATATACTTACAAATCTTAATATCTTATAATCTCATAATCTTAATAACCTTCAAAACTTTGTCAGACGTGGCGGAACGACCTTTGTTTACGTCGTTTACGCTCTTCCTACCCCATTAGGGATAAAGGCGTGATTATATGTATGTATGTATGATAATGTAGGTATTTATAACCCTCAAAACTTGTCAGACGTGGCGGATATATTGCTATAGTGACGGGTTGTCAGCCCATTATACGTAGCAATATAATATTAAAGTACTTATTGAAATTAGTATAGTATTTAACACAAGTATATATTTGTCTTCTTTAACCCCTAAAGGCTGAGCATAAAGGCCACAAGCATTACTGTTAATACCGGCCTACATACTAACCAAACTTCTGTTTGATTTGTGCTCTTATGCTTGCTTTGTTTCCAAAACCCTTCCATTTTCGGAAACAAATAAAACAAGATTATTTTCCTTTTCGGCAGACTTCCAAAGAAAACTTTGAGCACGATCCCGGTAAACTTTTGTATCGAAGCTTATAAAGCACATAGCTTAGTAACTTTTTCAGCATGCAGCAAATGCTTTGTTTACAACTTAGTAAGTTGTGGTATTTTACTTGGCAAATTATTTATTAAGAAAGTTAATAGTATAAACTCACATTTACACTTTAACTTCAAAATTGCACCGTCACCTACAGAAATATAGAAACAATTATAAATAATAACCACACTTTTAAATTATACAAGACACGACTTCTTATTCTTCTTCTGTCGAGTGGGTATCGAGTCTATGGACCCGATGAACTCTGGTGTCAGAGTTTTTAAACCGCCTAATAGCACAACTATCAGGCCTCTGACATGGTTTTGTGCAACGACCACTATCAAAGACAGCGACCGGGACCGACGATTTAACGTGCCCTCCGAAGCACGAAATCTTTTTCTTTTCGGACAATCAGGTGATTCAGCCTGCAATGTCCTACCCAAACTGGGGAAAAATTCACAAAGTGATAAATTCTCAAATATCAACTTTGTGTTTTACCCCCTGGGAATCGAACCCAGGACCTCCGGATCGGGAGCCCATGGCACTAGCCACTAGACCACGGAGGCAGTTAAACACGACAGCTGACACGTAATGAAATGACGGATTGATAGCAAAACAGCTATTGTATTGCATGTGCTTTTAGTTGTAGATCTTGTAGGCATAATTGTTGTATGTACTATGGTCAGGTTAAGAGCCCGATGGTGTAGTGGATAGGGCCGCTGTCTCTTGAGAGGTCCTGATTCGAATCCCACCACGTACTAATGTGTTTTTCGGTTTTCGAACTCATATGTACGTTTATTCGGAGATTTTTCCGTGCTTTGGAAGGCACGTTAAGCCGTTGGTCCCGGTTAATATCGTTTAATACCGTAGATATTAGTCGTTAAGCCTTGTCAGAGGTCACTGCTAAGCATTGGCGGCTTAAAAGCTCTGACCTTATCTAGGATTGAGTCTGGTTTCCCTTCCAGGTTGCGGAGGTCAGATGGCAGTCGCTCTGTTTAAAAACCAGTACCCTCGTTCAAACACCTAGATTAGATAGCCGACCCCGAGAGATACGGGATAAGGCTAGAAAATGATCGTTCCGCCACGTCTGATAAAGTTTTGGGGGTTAATTAAGATAGAATTGTAGGTATATTGGTGTAGTGACATGTTGAAACCCTCGGATATACTGAAACCTTCGGATCCCTTAGCTGGTTTTTACAGCACGTTATTACGTTAATATGTCCTAGTGAACTGTAAGTCTGGTTGTAGAAACTGTACTACCTACTTAGCTAGTGCGTACTTAGCTTAGTAATGTGCATTGTCCTTTACCAAGCGTGACGTCAAAGCACAATGGTTTTGAGAACGAGGCTTTATGACTGAACGTGACGTGGTCTATGCCAAGTTGACAATAAAATGTAGACCGAGTCACGAACTGTCTTTACTTCATTTTATTTAGCATTAGAAATTATGTAAGCAAAGAAGCTAATGCGGCTAGTGAACATAAAAATCAGCTGATCAAATTTTATCAATTTTTTATCTCATAGGCACAGAATTCAAAGGGTAGGTTTATCCATGTAAAATATATAAAAAAAGGCCAAGAGTGATATGAATGAAATTAGATAAGAAAAATAGAAAGGTAGGTAGGTACATTGAGTTGAACAAGAGAAGACAGTGAAAAACACCAACGTTCCGTTCCATGTTTACAACCTCTGCTTCTTTAGGTCTTTTACAGTACACACTCTTCAAGATGATACTTTATTTGTATTTTGTTGTTCTATTTTTTTATCATAAAGTATTTGAATTAAATGTATTTGCTATTATTTAACATATTTTTCGCTTGCCGCAAAGTAACGTATACAATAAAAAAATCATGTTTTTTCTTCCTAATGCTAAATAAAATTAAGTATAGCGTGGTTAGAAGATAAGTAATTATCCATGTAGGTAAAAGAGAGTCTAAATATCATATTTTCTACTCTATGTAGGTAAGTACCGACCTCGAAAGTTTCTATTTAAGTAATCAACATCAACATCAGCCACAACAGTCCACTGCTGGACATGAGCCTCCACAAAATTGGGCGTATATGCTATACTCACCACGCTTGGCAGGCGGGTTGGTGAGCGCAGTAGAAGTTTTCCATTCACAGGGAACGCTGCTGCCCATTCCCTGGATTTATCCCTTAGTCACCTTTTACGACACCCTCGGGAAGTAATGGGGTGATGCTATTCTAACGCGGCACCACACGGGGTACTTAAGGGATACTTGGTGTTTAAGTAATACTTAGTAATATTCAAAATAGTACTTCCATGCTGGACTGGGAGCGAGAGAAAAACATAGAATGTGCCAGCTGCATTTCCTCCCAGGCATGCTGTAAAAACCAGCTAAGGGATCCGAGGGTTTCTGTATATTGCAATTTAGGCGACAGGCTGACAACCTGTCACTACAGCAATATACCTACAAATCTATCTTAAACAACCCTCAAAACTTTGTCAGACGTGGCGGAACTACCTTTGTTTAGGTCGTGTACGCTCTGCCTACCCCATTAGGGATAAAGGCGTGATTATATGTATGTATGTATGTTATATGTATTCAAAATTGCTATTAAATGCATTAAATATAAAAATAGTTGTCAAAGATCAATTTATTTTTGTCAGTATCATTACTTTTCCCACCGCACCGCCTGTCGGCGACATCAAAAGGTGTCTAACATCGCCGGCGAACCCATCTTTACGATACGCAATCGGTTAAACTGGAGATTAATTTAACTAACGAATAGAATAAACATTACCGCGTGAGTTTCTAAATTAAAACTATCGATATTGGTTTCTTTATGGCGCCACTGTAAAGATAATAAAAAAGTACTTAAAGATGCAGACGAACTGCATACTCTGCCTCCGTGGTCTAGTGGTCAGAGCCATGGGCTCGCAATCCGGAGGTCCTGGGTTCGATTCCCAGAGGGGGAACACAAAGTTTGTCAATTTATCACTTTGTGAGATTTTCCTCAGTTTGGTTAGGACAATGCAGGCCGAATCACCTGATTGTCAGGAAGAATAAAGATTCCGTGCTTCGGAGGGCACGTTAAGCCGTCGGTCCCGGTCGCTGTCTTTGATAGTGGTCGTTACACAAACCATGTCAGAGGCCTATTAGCTGTGCTATTAGGCGGTTTAATAACTCTGACTCTGGTTTCATCGGGTCAATTGACTCGATACCTACACGACAGAAGAAGACGGCATATTAACTACTATGCAACTGCAATTTTCAGTTGAAGTTCCTGGGGAATAAAATATATATATATATATATAAAATCTAGTTACACACACACACAGTCATTGTCTGCGATGGTATAAATACAACTAGTTCTTTTTTTTTTTTTGTTTTTATGTTATTATTATGTTTTTCATAAAAAAGTCACATCTTTTTGGTCAGTTCTTTTATTTTTTTCTAATATAGGTTACATTAAAATGAAATCAGATTGTATATCGTTTCATACACATTGTATATATTTATAATTGTTACACATATTTTATAACATTATGTCATGTCATGACGAAATGGAAGCGATTCCCACTGCGATACAGTGCAAACTAGTGCAGTGAGTTTCACAACTTTTTCTTGTGGCCTTTTTGAACCACCTAAATTGTACCTTTAATATAATTTGGCAAGATGTTTGTACAATAAACTACTTTTTATTTATTTTATTTATTTATTAACACACACACTAAACATTGCATTATCTTGACAGGGCCATGCTGTAAAAAACAGCTAAGGGATCTGAGGGTTTCAGCATGCTGTAAAAACCAGCTAAGGGATCTGAGGGTTTCAGTATGTTGCAATTTAGGCGATGGGCTGACAACTTGTCACTACTGGAATATACGTACAAATCCATCTTGAATAACTCTCAAAACTTTGTCACACGTGGCTGAACGATCTTTGTTTAGGTCGTTTACGCTCTGCCTACCCCATTAGGGATAAAGGCGTGATTGTATGTATGTATGTATGTATCGTGACAGGAATATACGTGAGAAAGGGACTGCGGGGAGGACCACTCTGCGGATATCATGCTTAACGGCTGCTCTTAAAGAGTTGGATTCCGTTCCGATCCGAACAAGCTCACAAGAGCGAAGCACTTGCAAATATTTATAATCTTTGTACCTGTGCTATAAAAGATCATAAATCCAATAGGTAGGCAATTTGCAAAATAAAACACAATAAAACGTGGTTTTAATTTTGTTTTACGGAAAATTAAATCTATAAATTTGTTCAATTTATTACAGGTACTACCAATTTGTGGTAACCTTATATTTATTCAAGATAATTTTATGTATAAATATTATTATATCTTGTATGAAATTTAATATCATAGAGGATCAACCGTTGAAGCCCTTCAAACTTACAAATAAAAGAACGAGAGGATATAATAATATAAATATTGAGGATAAAAATCTTTATCACTACATAGTATAAAACAAAGTCGCTTTCTCTGTCCCTACATCCCTATGTATGCATAAATCTTTAAAAATACGCAACGGATTTTGATGCGGTTTATTTTAATGGATAGAGTGATTCAAGAGGAAGGTTTATATGTATAATACATGCATAATATAGTAGAGAAACACTGATGATTTCCGTGCGAAGCCGGGGCGGGTCGCTAGTTTACAATAATAAAAGTATATACAATGAATACTTACGAGCTAACTAATAAATGACCTCCAGGGCGTCCCCCTGAGGCATGGTGCTCAGCACGCTGGCAGCATTCCCCCTCTGTATGGCGTGCTTATCCGCTGCCCCAGGAAGCTGTCAGTCCTGCGGTCACCAGTGACCCCACTGAGACGCCCCGACAGGTCTTTCGAGAACTTTTTTGTATACGGGCCCCAGGGACTCAAGGTTTCGAACCCCAGAGGCGAAAAAAAAGTGGTATAAGTATTAGCATTACCTCTGTTCGGCATATCGTAATCAATATCAGATGAACGAATGGATTTTTTCAACTAGACGGCACGGCGACGGCAACAGCGACGGTACGTAGTCGGTACCGTGGAAGAGATAATCTATGAAAACCAATGAAATTATACCAGGTGTAAGGGCCAGCGTCCTGGTATGTAACGCTTTTCCACTTGCTGGCACGGCAATGTTTTCCACCGGTACCGTCGTCGCCGCCGGCAAACGACATGTGTTTTGTATTCGTACGAAGCATGCGCGTGTACGTGTGCATTCAGATTGGAACTAGGTGGACGTTATCGCGACGTTACCGTGCCGTTTAGTGGAAAAACAGAGCCACGGCATCGTAACAGCACCGTCGCCGTCCCATCTAGTGGAAAAACGCCCATTTTCTACTTGTAGGCGTGATCGGAAATTATATAATATAATAAAAGATCTTCTTTCATAACGAACAGCTTTTCAGCTCGTATTTATATAATCAAATGGCTATTTTCATTCGATTCGATTTGTTCGAGACAGTCGAAGACTTTTCTTGGTAAGGAATAATATCTACTGTGTCTATATCAACAGGTACTTTGGACCTGATTCTAGATACCACCGGGTAAAACAAAAGTTAAAATATATCCGTCACTTTCAAATTAATAAAATTGTAAAAGGACAGAAGCGATTTATACTTTATGGTGTTACACTTTGTCCGTTAGATTACAGATCTTGTAGCACTTCATCTATAGTTATTGTTTTTTTATCTCTCACTCTTTCGGTCTCAATTTCTAAATTGTTAACATTCATTATTATATTGTTTACAACTTTCTGAAACCCACCTAAATTCTGTTTTAATATGTTAAACTTCGTAACTGGCTATATTAGTTTATAACATTTGTAATGTAATTTAAGAATATGTGCTGTGAAGTTTACAATAAAGAAAAAATAATTTAAATTTCTGCATGCCTAGAACCAGTTGTACCATATAGTGGCACAACTGGTACAACTGGTCCCAATTTTTTCCCAATTGTGCCAGTTGTACCATTAATACTAATAAAAGAAGAGGTATCACTAGTACCCCCGAGTTGTACCACAAGTTGGATCGGATCGTAACGGATCGCATTAGTACAGATCGCATTACTATTAGACCGCCGGTCTGGTCCGATTGAATATGATCGTATTGAAACAGATTGGCTATGGTTCAGCGACTTCTCTTGGGATAATTTAATAAAATTATCGAGCTGGCCGAGATCTACATTTCGGATGACAGCTGTCAAAATGAAATCGGCCATATCTCGGTAACTATTGATCCTAGACTACTGGTGTATAGACATATAATTTATCATTTTGTCCCTACACAGCAGTACACTAAGATTGATAGTTTCCGAGATATGGCCATTTTAATTTTGACAGCTGTCATTCAAAATGTAGACCTCGTTAAGATCCATCATTTGTCCCTACACGTGCCCTACACGAATAGTCTAGAATCAATATGTTCCGAGATATGTTCATTTCAATTTTGACAGCTGTCATCCAAAATGAGAATCTTGTCAAAAACCTATCATTTGTCTTACCACAAGAGCACACGAGTAGTCAAGTTTCTACGCCGTATATAAATTTCATTACAAAAGCAAAAGCGACTTCGTGGGAAAGATCAAAAGCAAGAACGAGGTGGTGGCAATGTTAGCTGAATACGCATTTGAAGGGACGGGAATAATTCCCACTTTTTAAACCCAAAACACGTTATTTAAATTCAACCTATATGGTATAAATGGGACAAATCGGGAAAAAAAATGTACCATTAGTAACATTCAACGGTACAACTGGTCCGGCAGGCAATTACCAGTATTGGTAAACAAATTGAAGTTATCTTTCTGACGACTTGAGTCGAGCAAATGCCAAGCTTACGCATGAGTGGTCAGAGGGCCCTCGTTTGTTTTCGGTTTCATGAACCGCGAGCAAATAGCGATGTTGAACCCGACAGACCGCAGTCGAAATAACGGTCGGGGACATTTGTATTTTCTTTTTTGACCTACATTTGGTTCCCTTACCTACATAAGACTAAAATAAGAAAGTGATGAAGATATCTTGAATGAATCGTTCGTATTTTGTAATTTTATTTAGAATTTTAGTTATAGCAGAGGAACATAAAAACTTGTTCAAAACTAGTCCAAAGTAAAATTGGTCTAAGGCAGTAAACTAAAATACCTTCAAATATCTACCTTGCTAGACAGACAATGGGCGCTTTTATAATTTGCCGTAGAACGGCACGGCACGATTTTCCGTGGAAGTCTCCTACGGCACGGCATGCCGTCGACGGCATGCCGTGCCGTAGGTCGCTTTTATAATTCGCCGTAAAATCATTTGAATCATTTCAATCATTTTACTTCCATGCTGGACTGGGAGAGATAGAAAAACATAGAATGTTCCAGCTGCCCTTCCTCCTGGGCATGCTGTTGAAGTCAGCAAAAGGGACTCGAGGGTTACAGTGTATTGTAATTTAGGCGATGGGCTGACAACCTGTTACTAAAGCAATACATATTACAATCTAAAATTGCCCTCAATTTATGTCAGACGTGGCGAAAGCGCCTTTTACGAGGCGTTAAACGCTCTGCCTACCCCGTAAGGGATAAAGGCGTGATTTATGTATGTATGTATGTATGTAAAATCATTTACGCTTTGCGCCTTCAAAGTGTGGACGTCATGTTCTCGATGAGACAGCGACTACTTATTCTTTATTTGTTATATTTACGACGTACACAAAATTACTTACTTCCATGCTGGACTGGGAGAGATAGAAAAACATAGAATGTTCCAGCTGCCCTTCCTCCCGGGCATGCTGTTGAAGTCAGCAAAAGGGACTCGAGGGTTACAGTGTATTGTAATTTAGGCGATGGGCTGACAACCTGTCACTATAGCAATACATATTACAAACTAAAATTGCCCTCAATTTTTGTCAGACGTGGCGAAAGCGCTTTTTAAGAGGCGTTAAACGCTCTGCCAACCCCGTAAGGGATAAAGGTGTGATTTATGTATGTATGTACATATTACAAGAAGGTATTGGCAACATCCACTTTTAAGAGTAAAATATTTAGAAGGGACAGCTACATTTCTTGTACGTACATAATACACTCTCAATAATGCCGCGACGGTTTAATGGGGAGTGCAGTGTGCTACGGCGACGGCACGGCAGCCGTTTGCCGGTCACGGCATGCCGCTGCCGTGGCCGATAAATTAAAAGCGTCTGCATACAATTTCATACATTTTGCTTTCCTATTGTACCGTGACGGCAAAACCGTGCCGTGCCGTGCCGTCCTACGGCAAATTATAAAAGCGGTCAATCGAGTGGAATCTTAATAATGAGAACTTCTCACAACGCTGTTTCTAGTAACATGATTGATGATACTAAGAATCATTAGGGTGCTTAATATCCTTAGTTTCCATGAATATATCCGTCACTTGTGTAAAAGGAAATTCATATTGAGAAAGAATAGCTAATTCAGTCAAGACGTGTTCGGGCACTTTGAACGGTGGAATATTTTTACACTTTTTTATATTTTAGTTTTTTTTGCGATATCCTCTTTAGCATCTCCAAATAACCGATTGGGAAAATATTAACAAGGAGAAAACAAACATCTCGAAAACTGTCTTGGCAATAAGCGTATCTTAACTGAATTAAGCCGTCATTCTGAGAATCGAATTCATATTGATAGATAACTGTGGTATTTCGTAATTAAGACACTTTTCGCAACATTACATTTGGCGAAGCAACATTATGCCTCAGAAACTAACTAGTGATAGAATTACAGATAATACACCGTCGACTCTTACAAGTATAAGTGATGTTCATGTTAGTTGTTAACTTGTTAAGTTAAGATAGCTTAACCTCAACTACTGCAGTTCATGTATTATCCACTTAACTTGCCTGCCTCGTTCTCAACTTGCTACTTTACTAGCTGCAGTAACTTGCTTAGAAAGTCACTTATCAAACTTAATATAAGGGTCCATAGGCGTAGCCAGGCTTCTGTTTCAAAAGCATCGTCAGCGAAGCGAACGCGCATTTTTGTTGCAAATAGACCATGCATGTACTACTGAAACCCCTGAAGCCTTTGCAAGTACGTAACAGAGGAGTTATTATAAATAAATACTGCGTTTTGTCTAGTGGCTAGTGCCATGGGCTCCCGATCCGGAGGTCCTGGGTTCGATTCCCAGGGGGTAAAACACAAAGATGATATTTGAGAATTTATCACTTTGTGAATTTTTCCCCAGTTTGGGTAGGACATTGCAGGCTGAATTACCTGATTGTCCGAAAAGAAAAAGATTTCGTGCTTCGGAGGGCACGTTAAGCCGTCGGTCCCGATCGCTGTCTTTGATAGTGGTCGTTACACAAAACCATGTCAGAGGCCTGATAGTTGTGCTACTAGGCGGTTTAAAAACTCTGACACCAAGGTTCATCGGGTCCATAGACTCGATACCCACTCGACAGAAGAAGATTATATATGCAAATTATTATATGCTTTAGGCAATAGTAGTTGTTTTTTAAAGAAACCAAGTACCTATAGAACTTGTATTGACCGGGTAGGTAAAGTAATGTGCACTAATGAGTTCTCAAACTAAATGGATTTCGAGGGGGGTTTGAACTCCTAAATCCCCCCCCTGGCTACGCTATGTAAGGGCAAACTTCTTGGTCGTAACTTTTACTGTATGTATACAGCTTTTTTCCGTACATTTTCACGAAGTTGCTGTTTTTAGTTAGTTGGTTGCAAGCTGAATGTTTCGGTGATAGATAATTTTTTATGCGTCTGACATACTTTCGTTGAGCGATTTTTGTATAGTTAGTATTTATTTAATTTATACTTTTCTACTTTGATGAATTATAAACTTGATTATATCTGCAAACGTAGTGGACCTCTCATTGGTATATTGCTACTAAGTCCCGTATTGATAAACAGCACTTGAGATTGACAGCTAGTTTGAGTTAGTATCAGAAATGACATTTCAGTACAAGACGACCTGTCAAATCCAAACTTAAATCCAAATTTGCTCTCAATTTTGAGATCGCTTTATAAATACGAGCATAATAGTACTGCCAGCAATTAATTGACACTGTGTGTTATCTGGAACTGAGATGTAATCATTTGACAATTTCAATCTAGCCATTCTTCTTAATGCATACCAACGATATATTGACTGGTCTAAAGACTATAAATTACCTATTATTATTCTATTTTATGATGCTAATGGTTCGGAATTCCTTGGATAAACAAATAGAATAAAATTCTTTATTCCATTACCTTCTTTGGATATTTTTTCGGCAAAGAAATCGGAAAATAATCCTTTTATTAAGGAAACTTCCTAGATTTTATACCCTAAAATTTTCAAATTATCTAATAAGTAATCCAATTAATAAAATAAGCTTCCAAAAGCTTCATAGTAAATCTCTTTCTCCTTTGTTTCAGATAAACCTTCGATCGCTAAAGGCGCAACTAGCTACACCCTAGATACGTAAACTGCGCCGGCCAATGACGTGTATAGCAACGTAGCGCAACACGCTGGTGTGTTAGATGCGTGAACCGCGCCGACCAATGCGGGCGCGGCGCGGGAGCATGGATGGACCATAGAATGCGCGTCACACCAGCGCCTCTCATATTGCTGCTGATTTATTCTTGCGCGTACGCATTCATTCCTGGAGCTGATGGTAGGTCTCTTTTTTATTTAAGACGCTATATCAGCGCTACTAAGTAAAAAAAAAATACTCGAAAATTTAATCTCTCGTACAATTTTTTATTGATTTTCTTGAAATTCTGTTCTCGTAGTTTCCAAGATTTCACTTTGTTAAAGTGACCTATTACATTCTTCTAAGTGGGGTTCCAATTTATACCGTATTAAAGCTTCTATTATGATCTATAGGTCCTGTATCCAGCCAGGAAGCCCTGGAAGGGGGCAACACGACTCTCTTCTGTGACTCTACTCCAGACATTGCTGATGATGAGCTGATGCTCCTTGTCTGGTACAAGAACAATGCTCCTATTTACAGGTACACTTTTTATTGAGCTTACCTGTGTGTGGATTAGACTACAGTAGGTAGAATCTATCAGTCAACATCTTACTCCCTGGAAACTATCAGTGACAAAAAATCGCGAAAGAAGTTTCAGGTCCTAAAAAACTCTGCAAAAGACTTATGATCATGATTAATAGAATCTAAAGTTAGATAAATGTATGCCGCAGTTTTTGACATGCCCCACAAACAAACCTAACATCGTAGCGAAAACTTTTAAAGTACGTGGAAAACGATTTGCAAAGGGCACAAATTCTAGGTATAAAAAAACATATTATTCATTTTCAAAGAAATACACACTAAGATTAAATAATCCAATTCAAAATATACATATAATCACGCCTTTATCCCTAATGGGGTAGGCAGTGCGTAAACGACCTAAACAAAGGTAGTTCCGCCATGTTTGACAAAGTTTTGAGGGTTATTTAAGATAGATTTGTAGATATATACCCTTAGCTGATTTTTACAGCATGCCCGGGAGGAAATGCAGCTGGCACATTCTATGTTTGTCTCGCGCTCCCAGCCCAGCATGAAAGAAATAAAAGTTAAAAATATAGAAGTTACTAGCTGTGACCGCGACTTCGTACGCCCGGTTTGTATGGAAAACACGCAGTGCGAACATACTGAAAACGCTTCTCCGCGCGTAGGAGTGGGATCTGCTAACCCGCACGCGGAATCGTGTTTCGCATTGTCTGATCTTTGTTTTTGTATGGAAAAATTGTATCGTAAGTTAAATTTTAAGTAATGCTCATTCAAATGAAAAAAAATCCATTAAAATCGGTTAAGAACCGCCAAATTTCAATTTCCTGACTACCCCCTAAGTCAGGTAGCGTGGTTTTAGGTATCCTTAATTGCAACCTGGGTAACACACTTGAATAAAAAAGGTCCCATCGAAATCAGTTCAATGCGTGATGTGGTAACATGCATACAGCCACACACAGACAAACAAAATTAAAAAAAAAAATCGTTTTGATCTTTATATCATTAAAAATGCCTGCTGCAATTATTTTTATGTAAAAATATTCAGTCACAACCCTTCTAGACATTTATTATATGTATAGATAGATTAGTGACGTCAAATACATGAAAATAAAAAGTTGCTGATTTGACTAGTATTCGTCATCCCTATTTGCTCTGTGTAATGCATCATTTAATTTAAACACGTCGCAGATTAAACAAATAATTCATATTTAAATGGATGTTATTATTATGGCTGGCATATCGGAATTATTTAAATATAGATTGAATGAGTGTCATTTAATATTGAGCACCTTATTTTATTCCACCGCTTGCCCGGCAAACTCTTAATTTGTTAGAAAAATATTTGACCTGTTTGAAATTTTCAAGTATCGCTGGAAATTACTTGAACAAACTAAATAACTTCGTACTCTGTTTAATTTTCAACAAATTGATTTTCTAAAACGTTTTTTCGTGCCGCTTTTTTAAGTTATATTGAAAGGCTCTTTACTTTAAAAAACCTCATTTATGGCAAAAGGTTTTGAACGATATTATTTTTTAATTTTAATATTTTTTCAATCTTTATATTGTATCGATGTAATTAATAACTCGTCTAGACGATTCATTATGTTGACATATTGCCCCAGGGCATATAAATTTGTTTGTAACTCAAAAATTTTATATTGGAATATTCTTCTTCAGCCTGTATTCACCCGTTGTTGAATAGACTTGATTATTAATGCGTTTTTTTTTCAGTTTTGACGCACGCATTGGCACAGAGTGGTCAAGCCCTCACTTTAACTTCAGCGGTAGACTGTCAGCTGACGTGAACCAGCAGCCCACAGCCATCACCATCTCCAGCCTGAGAGAAGACGACCAGGCGCTGTTCCACTGCAGGGTGGACTTCGCATTGTCCCCTACGAGGAACCTGGGCGTCAACCTGACTGTAATTGGTGAGTATATCAAACCAGCACATTGATCTTTTTCTCTATCATATAAAAAAAACACTCAGATAATTGAGACTGCAATAGAGCCAAGTCAGCCCGAAGCCAGAAGAACTGTGGGCAAATAAAAGCACTTAATAAACTAAGAAAACCACGTCGCAGATAGCGCGATGACGTAGACAGTTTTACAAAATACTTGAACTTGAGGCCCAAAACAGGGAAAAATTAAGAGAAGAAGAGAGACGCCTTTGCTCACAAGTGGGATGATTCATGCTAGATAAAAAGGTAAGATAACTAAGTCATCGTTAGTTTACGTGTTTTAGCACCAATACTTAGGAGATGAAATAAATAAATAAGATAACATAAGGTAAAACTCAATTCCAAATGTTTTCACCAAACTGAATTCTGAAAATAATTAAGTTCATACCAAAATCGCGGCATCTATCAATTTAACTTAATAAAAAAATAGACAAATATTCCAACAAATCGCTCATTGGTCACTGTCCAAAACCAACAAAACAGATCATTCAATATTAACATTTTCATTAAACCTCCATCGGGTGGATTCGGGAAAATCCACTTCATCAATAATAACTTGAGGTCGATGATGACAGCCAGGTCACCGCGGTCAAACAGAACCTCGATTCAAAATCTAATCAGTCGATCGACTGAGCTAAAAACTGTGGCTGATAATTACTTAAATTCGTTATTTTCTACATAACTACGCCTTTATCCCTGATGGGGAAGGCAGAGCGTATCAACCTAAACAAAGGTCGTTCCGCTACGTCTGGCAAAGTTTTGAGGGTTATTAAGATAGAATTGTAGGTATATTGCTGTAGTGACAGGTGACAACCCCATCGCCTAAATTTCAATACACTGAAACCCTTGTATCCCTTGGCTGGTTTTTACAACATGCCCGGGACAAAATGTAGTTAGCTCATTCTATGTTTGTCTCTCGCTCCCAGGCCAGCATGAAAGCATCGTTATATTCTGATGGATAAAATATGAGAGCAAAAAGGCATAACTTTGACTTTGAAGTCGCCTTGTCACAATTTTGCGAATTCAGTTGAATTATTCTAAAGTAGGTGTAAATTAGTATGTTCCGTCAGTGCCTTTCATGTTTCTGAGTGAGCTCGACATATATAACTTCTTCCCATACAGTCAAGATTCAAAAATAAAGAACAAATGGTAGTTGACCAAGACTAAAGGCAGCAACACACAGGCGTCACTTACTGCGCGCAAGGTTGCGTTCAACACGCTGTCAATGCTTTTTATATTGCCTACAATACACATCTGTCACCTTACGCACTACGCACGTAGCGATGAACTCTACGTCGGCGCATCCCTCTGCCAGTACTCGCGCGAAGAGCGTAGGTTGACACGTGTGTTATAAGCGCTGACAGCGTGTTGAGTGCAACCTTGCGCGCAATAAGTGACGCCTGTGTGTTGCTGCACTTAAATCTGCAAATTAGCATCGCAATTGAGAACTTTGTGCTACACCCCAGAGCCAGAACTGACAAGGATCTAAATTGCCATGCAGCTTTGTGTTTCGGCTCTACTTGTCACTGCCATTAAACATGTAAGTTAATTGTATCGGTGATGGACAGGGATGGACGGACAGGGATGAAAAAAAAGGATTTTTAATCGATTTTACAGGATTATACTGACTGATACAGACACTAATAAATCTAACAGTAGGTATAGCTACAGATTCATACATACATACATATATATATGTAATCACGCCTTTATCCCTTATGGGGTAGGCAGAGCGTAAACAAATTAAACAGAAAGTCGTTCCGCCACTTCTGACAAAGTTTTGAGGGTTATTTAAGATAGATTTGTAGGTATATTGGTGTAGTGACAGGTTGTCAGCCCATCGCCTAAATTGCAAAATACTGAAACCCTTGGATCCTTTAGCTGGTTTTTACAGCATGTCCAGGAGGAAATGCAGCTGGCACATTCTATGTTTTTATTTCTCGTTTCCAGTCCAGCATAGAAGCTACATATTTGACGAATAAAAATCCGTGGATAAATTTTCCCTCGTCAGCAGAATAAAATATTAATACATACATAAATCACGCCTTTATCCCTTACGGGTAGGCAGCAAATATTAATAGTATTAATAACACAGAAAAACACAATTTATTACATTGCCTTTCATTTTACTTATCTCTAATAATTAAAAAAAAAAACGAAGTTTAGTTTAGTATTATTTAAATTGTAATTATTAAGTATTCGTTGTGTTCAGTAAAAAAAATTTTAGAGATTTACGGATACGTATTTGTAGGTTGTTTACTTCCATGCTGGACTGGGAGAGATAGAAAAACATAGAATGTTCCAGCTGCCCTTTCTCCCGGGCATGCTGTTGAAGTCAGCAAACGGGACTGGAGGGTTACAGTGTATTGTAATATAGGCGATGGGCTGACAACCTGTCACTATAGCAATACATATTACAATATAAAATTGCCCTCAATTTTGTCAGACGTGGGGAAAGCGCTTTTTACGAGGCGTTGAACGCTCTGCCTACCCCGTAAGGGATAAAGGCGTGATTTATGTATGTATGTATTTGTAGGTACGTATACGGGTTAGATTTAGTAGATACATACATACATATAATCACGCCTTTACCCCGAATGGAGTAGCATTTAGAAGATACTTATGGATATTTCAGTATAAATTCTGAATTACGACCTAAATTTCCACACGATCAACTCTCATCCGGAAGTTCGCTTCCTGAAAAATTCCCCTGAAAATTCCACATCGCTGTCCTAACCTAGTTTTTATTGTGAAGAATGTTCTGTAAAGGAAACGACAGTCATGATTGATGTTTGTATCCCACGGGCTATTGGGTTGATATGATTGACGAGTGTTTGCCACCACTGAATAAACTTCCGAAAATGTCATAGACGTAGAAAAAATTGTTTGTAGTTTGCATTCTTGCGAAAAAGTTGGGAAATACCAACTGTTTATAAATTCAATGCGATAGTACTTTATTTTGTATTTATATGACAACATAGTGTAACTTTTATTCAAAGTTCTATCATCATCTCCCTAGCCTTATCCCGTATCTCACGGGGTCGGCTTCATAATCTAGGGGATTGAACGAGGGTACTGGTTTTTACACAGAGCGACTGCCATCTGACCTCAGCAAGCCAGAAGGAAAACTAGACCCAATCCTAGATTAGGTCAGAGTTTTCAAGCCGCCAATGCTTAGCACTGGCCTCTGATATGGCTTAACGAGTAATATCACGGTATTAAACGATATTAACCGGGACCAACGGCTTAACGTGCCTTCCGAAGCACGGAAAAAGTACCGAATAAACGTACATATGAAATTCGAAAACCGAAAAACACATTGGTACGTGGTGGGATTCGAACCACGACCTCCCGCTCAGGAGGCAGCGGCCCTATCCACTACACCATCGCGCTCTATTTTTTATTCAAAGTCGTAAAGTATAAGTATCATCATCATAATTATATTATGTTTTGATATTTATTGTAAGAGGTACGAGATTTAATAATAAGTAGAAATAAGTCGAGGTCTTCCCCTTCCAACGTTCGCACTCACACTCACCATAAGCTTAATCACGCCTTTATCCCTAATAGGGTAGGCAGAGCGTAAACCAAGCCAAACCAAACCAAAGGTCGTTCCGTCACATCTGACAAAGTTTTGAGGGATATTTATATTTGTAGGCATATTGCTGTAGTGACAGGTTGTCAGCCCATAACCTCCGTGGTCTAGTGGCCAGAGCCATGGGCTAACAATCAGGAGGTCCTGGGATCGATTCCCTGGGGGGGGGGAAAAGTTGATATTTGTCAATTTATCACTTTGTAAGGTTTTCCCCAGTTTGGTTAGGACATTGCAGGCAGAATCACCTGATTGTCTAAACAGAAAAGTATTCCGTGCTTCGGAGGGCACTTTAGGCCGTCGGTCCCGGTCGCTGTCTTAAGTTATTAGGCCTCAGACATGGTTTTGAGTAACGACCACTATCAAAGGATAGTGGTCGTTACTCAATAGCTGTGCTACTAGGCGGTTTTAAAACTCTGACACCAGGGTTCATCGCGTCGTTGTTCGACTCGAGAATCCACTAACTAAGAAGAAGAAGCCCATCGCCTAAATTGCAATGTACTGGAACCCTCGGATTCCTTAGCTGGTTTTTACAGCATGCCCGGGAGGAAAAGCAGCTGGCACATTGTACGTTTTCTCTCATTCCCAGGCAGCAATACTAACATGACTTTATGTCCGGGAAAGTTTTCGTGGTCGTCTGATCGCTGTTAGTTTAGCAAAACATACAAAAACACATTCGTACGGACCCGGAATTCAGTATTAGTTTCCGAACTTAGGCGAGGCAAAAACTGAATTGGCTGAACATTTTGAACTTTATTTTAAGCTGTAGCAAAATTGGCTGAACTACAAAATTCAGTCGGATGAAATTGAATTGATAAAGCGTTCAATCTATCACAATTGATAAACTAACTGAAAGGCTCAAAGGCTTAGTTAGTCTGGATAAACGAAGGGAAATAGGATTGAATAGTAGACTTGAAAGCCATAGATAACATATATACATACATATAATCACGCCTTTCTTCTTAATGGGGTAGGCAGAGCATAAACGACCTAAATAAAGGTCGTCCCGCCAAGTCTGACAAAGTTTTGAGGATTATTTAAGATAGATTTGTAGTATTGCTGTAGAGACAGGTTGTCCGCCCATCATCGCCTAAATTACAATATACTGTAACCGTCAGATTCCTTAGCTGGTTTTTACAGCATGTTCGGAAGGAAATGCAGCTAGCACATTCTATGTTTTTCTCTCAATCCCAGTCCAGCATGGATAACATAGATTACATCGGTGGGAAAAGCGGGACTTTTACACGTTTTGGATTGAAGTCAAGTATGTTGCTATTACAGTTACATACCATAAATACATATATACATAAAAGCACGCCCTTAACCCCAACGGGGTAAGCAGAGCGTAAAACGCCTCGTATAATGCCCTTTCGCCACGTCAGCCAAAATTTGGATGACAATTTTAGATTGTAATGTGTATTGCTATAGTGACAGGTTGTCAGCCCATCGCCTAAATTACAATACACTGTAACCCTCGAATCCCTTTTGCTGACTTCTACAGCATGCCCGGGAGGAAGGGCAGCTGAAATATTCTATGTTTTTCTATCTCTACCAGTCTAGCATAGAAGAACAATATAAAAAATATCTTCAAATAAAAAAAAAAATATGTGGGCGGGTGGTCGGTCCTTCGTCGTTACTATAGCTTCAGTTTTAAACCTGTTTTATTTTGTTAATCACACCATCTCTTATCTTTTAACTCTGGTGTACCTACATTTACCATATTGACATTGGGCGTTTTTCCACTAGACGACACGGCACCGACACGGCAACGTCCCGATAGCGTCCACCTAGTTCCAATCTGAGCGCACACATACACGCGCATGGTTCGTACGAATACAAAACACGTGCAGTTTTGCAGGTAGGCGACGGAACCGGTGGGAATTAATACCGTGCCGTTACCGGTGGAAAAGCGTTTCAAATAATTTTATCTCTTCCATTGTAGTCATAGTTTATCTCTTCCTATTTCATTGTTGTTATAGTTTATCTCTTTCACGGCACCGTCGACGGTACCGATTCGTCACCGTGCCGTCTAGTCGAAAAACGCCCATTGTTTAGGAATATTTATTTATATGAATTGAATATTACTCTTCAATCATTTCGGTTAGCTAATCCCCTGAGATTTTAAACTTTATTTACCTACACTTTACCTAGAAATACCATCATGAAAATGTCACCTAGGATAAACCATCTGTCGCAGCCAAGTTCCAGCGACTTGCTGCATTATGACATGACATTTCCGGATATAATGTGATTCTGACTTTTGAATTCTCGTTCAAATTCATACGACTCTGTACCTTACTCCTATAATATTACCTTCTTAGTTATGATCTCCCACTCACTCCTAGTAGACAGTTTCGATTGTCGGTCGTGCAGATATTTCGATGTCGATTTAAATATGGCTTGTCTTTGTGACACCACGTAACGACAATATTCATGTCATGGCATCCTCCTCATGTGTATAGAAAATATTATTGCCTCCATTACACATCAGTGTGACTGTGTACTAGAGAGGTTTACTGCCTCTGTGGTGTAGTAGTCAGAGCCATGGCCTCACGATCTGGAGGTCCTAGGTTTGATTCCCAGGGGAGAACACAAAAAGTTGATATTTGTCAATTTATCAATAAGGTTTCCCTAATTTGGTTAGAACATTACCGGCTGAATCACCTGATTGTTCGAAAAGTAAAAAGGCTTCGGTGTGCATGTTAAGCCGTCGGTCTTTGTCACTGTCTTCGATAATGGTCGTTACTCAAACAATGTCAAAGGCCTAATAGCTGTGCTACTAGGCGATGTGAAAACTACGACACCAGGGTTCTTCGGGTCGTTGTTCGACGCCTCAGATAAAAACTAACCAGGTTTTATTTATTCCAGTGCTTCCTGGGGAGCCGTTCTTCATGGATGAGCTGCACAACCCGGTGGAGAAGAGCATCGGCCCCTACCACGAGGGAGACACCTTGGTCCTCAACTGCTTCGTCATCGGAGGTAGGTTTTCTCTACAATACCGAGTTTACAATGACTAGAAAACTTTTTTATTTATGGTGATTTTTTAAGCATCACTACATAGTATAAAACAAAGTCGCTTTCTCTGTCCCTATATCCCTATGTATGCATAAATCTTTAAAACTACGCAACGGATTTTGATGCGGTTTCTTTTAATAGATAGAGTATATCAAGAGAAAGGTTTATATGTATAATACATGCATAATATACTAGAGAAACACTTATAATTTCCGTGCAAAGCCGGGGCGGGTCGCTAGTTATTTATATCCAAATCAAACTGCAAAGGATACAAGGAATGTTTTAAAATGTTTTAGGGGCGTATATAAAATTAGCTCTCATGGGTGACAGCGAGTTTGAGTTTGTATCTGAAATGTCAATTCAGTACAAACGGGCCTGTCAAATCCATACTTAATATTGCTCTCAAGTTTGAGATTGCTTCATAAATACGAACCCTAAAGACACGTTATACTATAGTTACGTTGTTAAGTACTATAGGTAGGTTTGCTTTTGCAGTTTTTATAAGGTTTTATGGACAAATGGTAAAGAGATGCCTACTCGAGACCGTAAACCCTACTGAATTTCGTGGTTATGGTTTCAGAAAATGGAAGAAAAATTCAGGACCAAATATTTTCTAGATTCCGTAATAGGGTTGACCCTTACAATAGATTTGCAAATATAATACTTATGATATCTTGGGAATAGGAGAAATTGTAGCGAAGAGGAATACCGGTTACAATACAAGGTGTAAACGAAATACATACATACGTACATTATAATCACGCCTTCATCCCTAATGGGATAGGCAGGGCATAAAAGACCTAAACATAGTTCGTTCCGCCACATCTGACAAAATTTTAAAGATTATTTAAGATAGATCCTACAAGGATTGATTTGTAATAAAATTGCTGACCAAAAATGGACCTACACATGAACCTTAACAACTTTGGCTCTCCAATATAAAATGGTGCCTGCAGCTTAAGTATTTTGATAAGGTAGGCTTAATGTATTCATAGCACGGGAACGACCTCTGTTCCTTGAGGAAACTTATTAAGTTTTGTAGGTAGCTTAAAGGTCAGCTAATATTATTACACCTTGTATTAACGAAGCCAACATTCACTCCGTCATTAATAACAAAAAGATAAAAGCTCAATTACATGGCAGTTAATTTAGAAAATGTCAACATAAATGAGCAGACCAGCGGAAACTAACTAGCGTGACCACATGTCAGGATAAACGCACCACCCGCGGTCACTAACTAATAAACCATTCGGGCAGATTGACTGTTATGGGCACAGCAATTAAAAATAACCATGTGATGATTTAACCAGTTTGTGTAGAAGAAATGTTTTTATTTGACATCTTTTTTGACACAAAAATACGGTCTTCGTTGTGATATTTGACCTAGGAGTGAAAGTTTTTAAGCCGAATGCGATATACATATATCCCCTGAGACTGTGTCTATGCGAGGTAAGATTGTCCTTCTGATTTTTATACATACATACATATAAACATAAACATAAACATAAACATAAAAATACTTTATTGCACGTAAGAACACAAATGATACAACACAACAGATAACAACAAAAAACAAGTACAACATAGGCGGCCTTATTGCTAAGGTAGCAATTTCTTCCAGGCAACCTTTGGGTCAAAGAAAAATGCGTAGCGGTAAGCGGGATATTGCAAATCTAGTAAAATATGTATCCTAAATACATTACATATAATACATAAACTAGTTACAAGCTACTACATAGATATTGTAAAGTAAACTAATACATAATATACAATAAACTAATACATAAACTAATGGAAGATAGGATAATGCAAACTACAACCAGATCTAGACGAAGGAAATGACAGCAACAGCACAGGATAAAAGAGAAGGATAAATAATGATCAGATAGTAATTTCTTCCAAGTAATGTTTTTTAAGTCGGCTCTTAAAGGTTTCAAGAGACGGTGCACGTCGAATGTCTTCGGGCAATTCATTCCACAGCTTGATCGCTCGCACTGTGAAAGACTTTGCGTAGAAGTCAGTTTTGTGAGACGGCAGGTTAAGCGTCAATTTAGAACTGGCACGCAAATTGCGAGCCAGGGTTGCCGAATGAAAAATAAAGCGATCTTTAAGATAAGGAGGGGTGTTAGGGTGGGAAAGAATGGAGTAAAGGAGGGAGAGGATATGACAGTCCCTTCTACGGGTAATAGGCAGCCATTGAAGTTGGGACCTATAAGAAGAGACATGGTCATACTTACGCAGGCCAAATATAAATCTTATACAGAGATTCTGCAGACGTTCGAGCTTGTTCAATAATTGAACAGATAAATCAGGATAACAAACGTCTGCATAATCCAGTATAGGAAGGAGAAGCGAATGTACCAAGCAGATTTTGGTTTTGGTCGGCAAAAGATTTTTAAGTCGCTTAAGAGACCCGTACGCGGCAAACACCTTCCTGCTTACCTCTGATACTTGGTGATTCCACAAGAGACAGTCATCAAACATAACGCCCAGGTTTTTGACTTTGCGGCTGTAGGTAATTGGAGTTCCATCAAACATGATCTGGGGTAACAAGTCATGCTTAATCCGTGCAATGTACCAATGGCTACCAATTATGATGGTTTCTGTTTTGTCAGGATTTACTTCTAAGCCAAAGGAACGACTCCACTCAGCAATGCTAACGAGGTCTCTGTTTGTAGTCTCAATAGCGACTGAGATATCAGAAAGAAGAGCTTGTGTATAAATTTGGAGATCGTCTGCATACAAATGATAGGAAGAAGTGAGAGGAAGAGTGATAGAATTTATGAAAATAGAAAACAGAAGAGGTGACAGCACGCCACCCTGCGGAACGCCAGCAGAAGTAACACACCACGCAGAGAAGATATCTTCAATGCGTATGCGCTGTCGGCGCCCATACAGGTAACTATGAAACCAGTCAACCACCGTTGGAGATATGTTATGAGAACGCAAGATAGAGAGTAGAATATCAAAATCAACTGTGTTGAATGCGTTACTGAAATCAAGCAGCGTTAGCACTGTTAATTTCTGACTTTCCATCCCTAGTCGAATGTCATCGGAGATGTGTACCAACGCGGTAGTCGTGCTATGACCGGGACGGAAACCAGATTGAAAGGAGTTCAAAAGGTTGTTCGTGGAAAGGAAAGATGTAAGCTGTTGATGAACTAACCTTTCGAGGACTTTGGAGAGGAAGGGTAGAATGGAGATGGGGCGGTAATCAGAAGGAGATAATCACGCCTTCATCCCTAATGGGGTAGGCAGAGCGTAAACGACCCAAACATAGGTCGCTCCGCTACGTCTGACAAAGTTTTAAGGGTTAGTTATGATAGATTTGTAGGTATATTGCTGTCGTGACAGGTTGTCAACCCATCGCCTAAATTACAATATACCCTCGAATCCCTTAGCTGGTTTTTACAGCACGCCCGGGAGGAGATGCAGCTGGCACATTCTACGTTCTTCTGTCGCTCCCAGTCCAGCATGGAAGCTTGTCGCTCCCAGTCCAGCATGGAAGCTCTTTTCAAAAACAGATAGGTGATATGTACCTATCAAATCAAGAAGATGCATGAAATTTGACACGTCTTCAAAAAACTTTAACAAAAGTATAGGTCGTATAGGAAAGGAAAAAAGTTGATGTAAAAATTATACCCAAGTAGGATAAACCCCAAATTGTGATCTTCTTCTTAGCGAGTGGATTCTCGAGTCGAAAGACCGTTCGAGTATTCAAAGCGCCTAGTAGCACAACTATTAGGCCTCTGACACGGTTTGAGTAACGACCATACTCAAAGACAGCGAACGGTACCGAGGGCTTAACGTGCTTTCCCAAGCACAGAATCCTTTTTCTTTTCGGACAATCAGGTGATTCAGCCAGAAATATCCTAACCAAACTGGGGAAAACCTCACAAAGTGATAATTTGGCAAATATCAAATATGTGTTCCCCGGTTGGAATCGAACCCAGGACCTCTGGATCGTAAGCCCATGACTCTGAACACTAAACCACGGAGGCATTTGTGATGTAGATGCGACTTTTTTGTAAGTATTTAGCAATGATATTTTAAGAAAGATACGTTACGTTCATACTGCACGCACATTTTAATTGTTCCGCGACACATATACATACATATTTATAACATTGCATATCTAAACAAACGCTGAGTTCGACACAAAATAGGCAAAGCGTAAGAGTGAAACAGATAGCTATTTGTAATCAGTGCAGCCTTGAATATAATTTATCTTTTTTCTCACTTCGCAGCTCGCAGCTCGACTGCCTAAAATGGTCACAATTCGGACCATATGAAGGCACGAGTTTCGCGAGTTGGTAACGTATCTACCTATATATAATATCATTGATTTTTAGTGTCCAAGGCATTACTTTGGCACTTCTTATGTTAATTCTGTGCCTAAGGTCATAACCGCATTCATTCCCTGTAATTGCAAACTATAATCTTATAGTACTTAGATAATATTACACTCGTTTTTTGCAATAATCTTCCTCCATTCTAGGTTTTTATTTTTATTGTAACGATTTCAGCGAGGTCGTGCGAGCACTTGATGTTATTAACGGCAATCGCCTTATGTAAAAGGTTTATTGTATCAAATATAATTTTGTGCTCAAATGTGTCTTCTATCCATGCTGGGAGTGAGGAAAAAACATATAATGTACCAGCTGCATTTCCTCGGGAATGCTGTAAAAACCAGCTAAGGGATTCTAGGGTTTAGGGGTAAGGGATTCTAGGGCTGACAACCTGTCACTACAGCAATATACCTACTAATCTATCTTAACTACAACTCAAAACTTTGTCAGACATGGCAGAACGAACTTTGCTTAGGTCGTTTACGCTCTGCCTACCCCATTAGGGATAAAGGCGTGATTATTTTTTTGTATGTTTAAATGTGTAAGTTGAGTATGATGTAGAGTCACGTAATGTTAACGGGAATTTCGCATTGCGTTTGACGAAAATATTCTTTTTCAATACGGCCTTCTTAGTGTGAGGGTCAAATGAACTCAGTAGGAATTGAACTTCCAGCCCACGGGTCCCATGCTTTATTAATTAGGTAGGTAGATGGGATAGATCAGCCCTTATCTAGGATCAAAGATTTTCTTTAAAAATACGTAAATCCTTTCACCAGGTCGTCCACCGCCGCGCATCAGCTGGTACTCTGGAAATACCCTGGTGGACGCGTCAGACGGAGACAGCGAGGTGCCTGGCATTCGGGAGAACGAGCTGTACCTGCCTCTTACCAGGGAAAACGCTGCTGCTCTGTCCTGCAGGGCCATCAACTCCAAGCTCGCGCCTCCTGTTGTAGCCAGCTTGAAGATTGAGCTCTATTGTGAGTATACCAGTGTTATCGACCTGGTATGGACGCGTCAGACGAACACTGCAACCCTAGCGAATGTATTATATTTTTTATTGTTTTAAAAATTAAAAATACAGTTCAACTTAAAAAAATTAAACAACAGGCGAGCTTATCTCTATAAGAGATCTCTTCCAGCCAACCTAATGGGGATAAAAGATGGGAAATTCACGGGAACAGATACAGTTAGTATAATTTAATTACAAATTGATGTATAATAATACTAATACACATATTAACATACTATAATAAACTAATACATATAAATATATTTATATGATATATAAATGATAAAATAAAATATAATTATATACGTCATAGAGAGGTCATAAAATGCTCTTTCAGTCTCTTCTTAAAAGTGAAGCTCGAGGGACTGTCTTGTATAGTTTTCGGCAGTTTGTTCCACAGTTGAATGGCTCGAACAGTGAACGAGTTAAAAAAGAATTTGTCATTAATTTGAATGTATCATTAAATGCAAGTTTATCTTACTAATGCAAGACAATACTTCTTTAACATCTCAATTACCCTTGTTCAACCATCATAATACGATTATTTGTTTCTAGTGCCAGCATACAACGTGTCGATCCACTTTGTGGAAGGTACGGTAGACGAGACCCTGCAGGTGGGGAAGCCGGCGCTGGTGCACTGCCAGGCATATGGCTCGCACCCACAGCCAGACCTGTCCTGGTGGCTCGACCACAAGCAGCTGACTGATAACTACAATCAGGTAGTAACTGTGAGTCTGTGATTACTGAAAATGGATTGGGAATGTTTTGACAACTTGACATACATATAATCACTCCTTTATCCCTAGACAACTTGACTCTGACAAAAATTTTCTTTCTTCAGACGTGGAACACCACGTTGCGGACGGCGACGTCCCACCTGCTTCTGAATCCGTCGGTGGTGGACAACGGCGCAACGCTCGCCTGCGTCGCCACCAACCCAGCCATGGCGCCCAGTCGAGGCTCCAAGGCTGACGTCATCACGCTCAATGTTACTTGTAAGATCCTCGACCATGAAACAGAAATAAATATGTATTTATTCTTCAACAATATATTTTATGAGTCGTTGCTCTATTTAGTGCCGTGACCAGGATATTAATAAGTTTGAAACACGAGCGTGACAAAAATTTACCTTACAGTTTTAATTTTACCGTGTAAATTACAGGACGTTGTAACAAAAAACATGTTTCTTCTTGTAATAGTTTTGAATTGAGTAAATAGTTTTTCGATGTAATTTTTTGCTACAAAGAAGTCACAGAAGTACAAATCGATTTTTCAATGCTATGTTGCAGATAGCCCAATTGTGAAAGTGTCAAAGCTAGGAGATGGGAGACTGAACGATGTGGTGGAGCTGGACTCGCTGCATTTAGAATGCCAGGTTCGAGCCAACCCGCCCGTAGAGCGATTTATGTGGTATTTTAATGTGAGTATACCATCGTTTTTTTTAAAGTAACATTGATTGCCAGCAGTGCCTTAATCAATCATAATTTTTCTGATTCCAGGATAGTAGAATTACGTCAGGTAGTATATGGGGTGACGAGGTTACATCCAACAAATTGTACATAGAAGAGGCAACGCGACGTCACGCTGGAAGGTACTCCTGCGCAGCCGCTAACGTCGTCGGCGAGACTAGATCACACCATATCACTGTTACTGTATTTTGTGAGTAAAGTATACCTTTTCTTCCATGCTGGACTGGGAGAGATAGAAAAACATAGAATGTTCCAGCTGCCCTTCCTCCCGGGCATGCTGTTAAAGTCAACAAAAGGGACTCGAGGGTTACATTGTATTGTAATTTAGGCGATGGGCTGACAACCTGTCACTAAAGCAATACATATTACAATCCAAAATTGCCCTTAATTTTTGTCAGACGTGGCGAAAGCGCCTTTTACGAGGCGTTAAACGCTCTGCCTACCCCGTAAGGGATAAAGGCGTGATTTATGTATGTATGTATGTATGTAGTATACCTTTCACTTTACTAAAAACCTTCCTTCCTTACTTGGTTTCCAAGAAACTAAAGTAAAATCTTCGTCTTTTCCCCAGATCCTCCAGAATGTATGACGCGAGGCATCACGTTAGTCAAGGAGACGCTACACTGCAACATCAGAGCTCTTCCTCCTCCAGACACTTACTTCTGGCACGTTCAGCCATCTGGTTTCGATGTCCAGCACTTGACAACAGGATCACCAATCCTGCCCCTTAGCCAAATAACTGGACCTCTCTCGAATGGTCTGAAAGCTATCTGTGAAGCAGGAAATGGAGTAGCTTCTCAAGAGAAACCATGTGAGAAGCTGCTCAGTTTGGAAAGTCTGAGGCCTCAGCAGCCGCAGCAGTGTGATATGGCGTTTGAATATGGAGAGTTCCAGATGAGGTGTATACCAGGTAAAAATACAGCGCATATAACTTTGAGGTTCCTCTTGGATAGAATAGAACATTAAATAAATCTTCCAGGCAGGCCTGGGAGCAAGAGAAAAACATAGAATATGTGAGCTGCATTTCCTCCCGGGCATGCTGTAAAAACCAGCTGAGGAATTCGAGGATTCCGGTAAATTGTAATTAAGGCGATGGGCTGACAACCTGTCACTACAACAATAAACCTACAAATCTATGTTAAAACCTCAAAACTTTGTCAGACGTGGCGGAACGACTGTTGTTTAGGTCTTTTACGCTCTGCCTACCCCATTAGAGATATAGGCGTGATTATATGTATGTATGTAATATATGAATCGTTTCTCTTTTCTCTATTTCAGTGGAAAATGCGACATATTACGAAGTGTCAGTGTGGCGAATGTCCGTCTCGAACTCATCCCTGTTGCTGGAGCGACGAGGGTCGATGGGTTTCGGCAGCGGGCAGGCGATGGCTCAGGGCGGCGGCGCGTGGCTCGTCAAAGGGGTGCTCGGGAAACTGAGGGTTGGAGACGAGGCGGGAGCTTCGGCGTGCAACAGATATGGATGCTCAAAAGCCTTGCTCTTGAGGCCTACAGAGAATTTGCTGCATGTCGCCTCACCGCCCTGGTGGAACTGTAAGTTTCATCTAATTTTTTACCTTTCACTCTAAATGTACTGCTGTTCCATGTCTGGCTACAGGTAGCAGCAGCAGTTCTACTCTAAAAAACTAAGACGTTAACTGTGACAGGTTATTTTTTATTGGATTTTAGTTAAATTTTGTTTTGTTAGCAGCCGTCATTGTCATGCAGCGATCATCTTATAGTTTTTGGAGTGTAGCTGCTGCTGCTGCCTGTAGTCCAACTAGGAATATAGTACCTTATATAAGAGCATTCATCTAACAACGTGTTTTTATTCGATTCCAGTCCTCCTGGAAAAAGACGTGGGTATATCCTTGGGTGCAGTAGTCCTAGTGATCGTGTTCCTCATATCGACCA
Source organism: Scrobipalpa costella (assembly GCA_949820665.1). Lineage (NCBI taxonomy): Eukaryota > Metazoa > Arthropoda > Insecta > Lepidoptera > Gelechiidae > Scrobipalpa > Scrobipalpa costella. Next base: position 6,644,421 of record OX463314.1, read on the forward strand.
CGCTGGCCGTGCGACTGGCCCGCAGGCCTCGCTCTAAAGAGCCTGCTCCGGTCATTCAAGTGCTGCAGCTTGATGACGTCGCTAGGGAATATTTAGACACAATTGGAGGTGAGTTATGTTCTGTCTGTCACATTCTACACCGCTCATCTTCACCTCCAGAAGATTCCAGAAGATATTCTTCTTATTTTTTTTCTGCAAATTGATGTAGTAAATTGAGAGGACCCATGTGATTACTCCAAGGGTAACATAGTTGTGAAGTTTGTCTTGAATTAATCATCGTACAGAATCAGTTATCGGTTAAAGCACAAAATACGAGATAACAACAAAAACATTCATTTCTCTTCCAGAGCATAAAGTCCACGCTTCCTGCAGCCTCCGTTCCTGCAGCAGCGCCTATTCTGATGCTTCAGCCACCTCCGAAACAGCGCCACCTGCCGACAGACGGCGGAAAGCGCGAGCAGTATGGGACCAGTGGGAACCGCCCCCTGACGTCACACTCACGCTACAGCGGGAGAGCGCTGTGTAGATAGAAATATATAAAAAATTGGCGACTGCTTCTAAAACAAATTATAATATTATTTTAACTGTTTCTTATTCTGATGCCTCATATCAGCACCACCTGCCGACAGACGGTGGAAAGTTAGAGTGGTGCGGGATCGGTGGAAACCGCCCCCTTACGTTACACCCAAGTTACAGCGGGAGAGCGTTTTGCTGATAGAAATGTAAAGGAAAATTTAACAGATGGCGACTCTGCTTTTCTACTTCAAACCTTTATTTTGAATGGATTGGTCCATTCAGTAGCCGCCGTGAACTTTGCAGATCCATAGCATTAGTTACAAGAATAATATATTAAATCATACATACCTACCTAATCTAGGCTACCCTTTTCCTAACTTAACTTTCTTAATTTTATGTTTCGTTGAAATTATGAAAGGTTCGAAAAATCTATCATGTGAATTTGTGTCTATATTTTGAGATATTTACCTTTGTTATATTATAATGTCGTCTAAGATTATCGTGAATGTTGAATATCCGATATAGTTACTCGTAATTAATATGATTAAGATTTAAAAAATATTGTACTTATTTAATATGTGTATGTAATGTAAGTCCTACTACTGCAGAATGAGCAGTAACTATTTGAATAAAAACAACTGTCAAAAAATTAACGGACTTTATATTTTTTTATAAGGTATGTACTTGATGAATCCTAGTTAATATCTTCTGGTTGTGTTTGATAAATTAATAGGAGATTTATTGATAATGCAATGATACAAGAAAGTTAAATAATAAATAATTTATTTTATAATAATTTAACCACTATGCTACTATTTACAATAGTTAATATCTTCTGGTTGTGTTTGATAAATTAATAGAAGATTTATTGATAATGTAATGATACAAGAAAGTTAAATAATAAATAATTTATTTCATAATAATTTAACCACTATGCTACTATTTACAAATTGTTATCGCTTAAAAGGTCTTATAAATTATGTAGTTATGCCGCCGCTTCCGGTATATCACCTCTTCCAGCATCAGAAGTCTTCAGTTTGCCTTCATGTACCGTCACAGTAACTGTACTATCTTTCTCTCCTTGAACACTTAAGGAACTTCCGTCAGAGTGTTTCTGTGTGTAAAAGTAAGTGTTATCAACTATCGGAGCTACTACGATTGGGTCGAGATGGAAAGGCGTCGGCTCATCTTTGCTGGCTTCTAAGGCTGGAGCATCACTGGAACCACTACTTGATACTTGAGTGTAGGAGAAGTGAGATCCCTCGCCATGCATTTCAATCTTATGCGGACTGGATTGCAAACCTTCACCATTTTCATTTTCTGATGGCATATACATGAAGCCTTCAGGAATTGTCGAAACCATTTGCGATGTCGGGATTGGTGGTATTGGAGCATCTGGGACAACCTTATGTACTTCAAAACATGGGTATTTACTACCATCGGGTCTTTGATGCCAGTGTTTGTTTACCTTTACTTTCACCTCACCTGCAGGTACCTCGAAGTCAGATGCATCTCCCATTTTCACCACTGTGAAAGGTTGCGGATTGGTGTGGCTGATTTGTTTGTAAACGTAATTCGACCACAAAGGCTTCGGGATCGCTTCGACTGCATGCTTTTTACCGACTTCTACGTGCACAGGGCCTGGCGCTGGGACTTCAACAACTTCAGAAACAGGCATCTGCTCTTGGCCATTTCCTGTATATTTAGTTACACTGCCCTCGTTGCTAATCTGAGTATAAGAAAAACCAGAATGTGGTGAAGGGATCGCTTGAATTAGAACAGGGCTTGGCATGGGTTGTATGACGTCAACGATAGCTGCTGGTGGCGCTGGAAATTCAACAACTTCAGCAACAGGTATCTGCACTTGGCCATCTCCTGTATATTTAGTCAAGCTGCCTTCGTTGCTGATCTGAGTATAAGAAAAACCAGAATCTTCCGAAGCATGCTTTTTACCGACTTCTACATGAACAAGGCTTGGCATGGTTTGTATTTCGTCAACGAAAACTGCTGGTGGCGCTGGAAATTCAACAACTTTGGCAAATGGTATCTGAGCTTGGCCATCTCCTGTATATTTAGTCACGCTTCCTTCGTTGCCAATCTGAGTATAAGAAAAACCGGAATGTTCTGAAGACGGTTTGTGTGGCTTCTTACATTTTTTGTGTGATTTGCAAGGTTTTGGTAGTGGCTGGATGATGTCAACAATGGCTGCAGGTTGAAGAGGAACTGCTTCAGTCACTAATATAGGTGCAGGCGTGTTCACATTTCCATCTCCTGTAATGGTTGTTACGCTACCTTCTTTGTTAATTTGCGTATAAGAAAATCCAGAATTTAGTTCATCGCCAAAATTGATGATCACTGGTGGAGTTTTTTCTTTAGACTGTTCAACGATCGGTGCTGGTACCGCTGGAATTTCCTTGATGGCTTCCATAGCTGGCTTTGACTCCATTTCCGTCCCTGTAAAAGTATCAACGATACCATCATGATTAACTTGGGTGTATGAAAATCCATTGGTGCCAAAACCGTGGTACGAATTGGTCTGTGTGGGTTCAGGTGCAGATGGAGTCTCTGTAGAAAAAGTGAATTTTGTACCATCTGGAGAATTTGGGTTGTGAACTATCTTGTAGGAATATTTTGCAGAATTATGACTTTCTCCAGCAATCGGTGTAGGTAAAGCAGGAAACTTCTTCATTGGCTCGATGTCTAGTCGGGTAGTCGTTTCCTTGTCACCGTTAGTTGTTATGAAAGGCCTTCCGAATTCATCCACGCTGCTTTCGTCTTTCTCGCCTTCTATTACGATAACATTTTTGTTAGGGTTCCTCGGGTGGTCGTCGTTTGGAGAACTCAATGCTGCAGGAGCTACTGAAGCGTCTGACTTGGAAGGCTGCGATTCTAAGCGACTGTAAAATATTTTATCTCCGTCTATAGTCTCATAAGAACTGACCCCATTAGATGTTTTGAGGGAATATCCCCATGGCTTGGGTTTAGAAACTCCTCCTGAAATTGCTGGGAATCTTTGTAAAATCTGTGGTGGTGGCGGAGGCAACATGGAAATATTTTCGAATTGCAGTTTTTCTAATGGTTGGTTTGATGACGTAGTCGCAGCAGCAAACGTCGACATAGTTCCATCTGAATGAACGCGTTTATACGAAAATCCACCGTCTGTTTTTTGTGGTTTGTCGGAATTAAATTTGACATCTACGTTAGATGGCCCCGTAATGATCGGCAACACAGGTTCTGAATAAACTGGCGCAACTACAACTTCACCTGCCGGTACAATACTTCCTGTAGGCCTGCCGTAGACGATATTTTCCAATCTCTCAACAATGAAGGCTGGAAGTGGAGGTGGAGGTCCGTGAGTCTCAGTAACTACAACATCTTGGTTACCTTCAGAAAAATACGTGGTCACTGAACCATCGGCAAAACCTTGCTTGTAGGAGTACCTCGTTGGAATAAGAGGTACAACTGGTGGTGGCATTGGTACAGGCAGTGGCACGGGTCTGATCTCTGGCACAATGATCCTCAGCGGCGGAACTGGTATCAGTTTTGCTGGCGGTGGTAGTAATGGCATAGGGGGAAGAAAAGGAATCGGCATAGGTGCTGGTGGCGGTGGCAGCACAGGAACAGGCGGAATTATTGGCAGCGGATGTGGCATAGGAAAAACAGCTCTCTCGAAAATGGGATACACTGGCCTTGGTTCTGGACAGTCAAACTTATTTTGCACAATCGGAGGCTGCATTACATAGACTGGTGGTCTCGGTGGCATCACTTCGATAACTTCTTGTCTGGCACTCATAAGACCTGACTGCACTAACTGTTTCATATTTTGTAATGCAAATATAGTTTCTTCTGCACTTTTAGTTCCTATGTAAGAACCAATAAGCGCCATCGTAGGGTCAACTGTCACTATTCTCGGCGGCATAGGTGCTTCCACAACAGTCATTTTAGGTGGGGATCTTACAAGAATTTGATCAAATGCTGGAACTCGTACTATCTTGACATTTTCTTCCTTTAAAACGGGTTTAGGCGGTGTGAGTCCCAATTTAGCAGCAAGCACATCTTTCAAAAACTGTAGATCTCGTTTCGGTCTTTCTTGTTCTTCTGCTTGCGTTGTGGTCATGCATACCAGTAATATACACTGCAAATAAAAATAAAATAAGTCAAATAACATCCTAATTATTTTATCAATTTAGAAATATTTAGTTATAAGTCGATATTTTTTTCAGGATTTAAGACAGAACAGAAAGGGACGGCAATGATTATAGTTAGAATTTAGTTAGGTTGTATACTCATCGATGGATAGCAATGTGAAGCTAGAGACTGATGCTTATTTTAATACTAATGACTAAGTTGAGAAATCTACAAAATATATGTCAAGTTATGCGGAGGGATGAAAGTCATATAAGCAAAAGGGTAATGAATTTCAATGTGGATGGATATGTTGGGAGAGGACGACCAAAGAAAAGATGGATGGACAGCGTGAAAGATGATATGTCTAAAACGTGTGAGTGTTGAATTGACGGCTGACAGGGATGAATGGAAGAAGAAAACGTACTGCGCCGACACCAAGTAAATGGGACAAAGGCAAGCGAATGATGATGACGGGTCATACATACATATAATCACGCCTTTAACTTTAATAGGGTGGGCAGAGCGCAAACAACCTACCTAGGCAAAGGTCGTTCCGCCACGTCTGACAAAGTTTTGAGGGTTATTTAAGATAGATTTGTAGGTCTGTATTGATAGGTTTTCAGTCTATCCCCTAAGTTGCAATGTACAGAAACCCTCGGATCCCTTAGCTGGTCTTTACAGCATTCCCGGGAGGAAATGCAGCTGGCACATTCTATGTTTTTCTCTCGCTGGACTGGGCAGCATATTTTAATACTTATGAGATAAAATTGAGAAATTTACAAAATACATGTCAAGTTACGGGACAATAAAAAAAAAACACAATATTATATCGGTGTAAGGGACTGCGTCCCGCAAACTCGTAGGGGATGATCAGTCAATGCAACTGAGCAACATTCACCAATTCTTTCGGAAGATGAAAAAAAAATACTTGACCACCTCGATCAGACAGTTTGTATGGAAAAGCAATTATTTTTATTTTCCTGAATGAATTTCCTGGTAATTGTTCAGTTTTATTGACAGAACATATATATCAGTTTTCGAAACGAAGAAAAATCGAAGCTGTCCCTTACACCCCTTATAGGCAGGTAAACAACAACAAAATATTATAAAAATACTCACAAAAGCTGTCGGCAACCGCATGTTCAC